>CP036211.1:2454411-4908823 GCA_004299825.1 Cercospora sojina | reverse complement strand
TTTCCTCCCTTTCTCCTCCTCCTCTCTCCCTCTCTACTAACTCCTTTACACATCATCCCCTCTCCCTACCTAACGTACAACAACCCTACCGCGATAACGGGCATTTTCCCTTATAAATTTCCCCTACAATCCCTTCTCCTCCACCTGTCCAAACCGCCAAATCATCCGGCACAATCCCGATACCTCAACTCCTCCCTCCACGAATCGACTTCCAAAAAACTCCACAATCGCCTCCTCCTCTACACCCTTGAATCCTCGCTGTAACTGCTCCCTCAACCAATCTCCTACTGCTCCTTCTGACCCAACCCCCCAAATCGCCGCTCCAACATCCCGCACAACCCCCTCGAACTGACAATCCATCCTTGCCCCTCGCTTTCGAAATCGCCCGCTCTTCGACCCATCCAATCCCTGCCACGAACGACAAACCCCCTGCGGCGCGTGACATCGGTAACATGCACTGTACTGATATCGAATCCCTCCCAACCGCTGCCAACACCTCGAAACTCCTGCCAACCGTTCCGCCTGCCTGCATTGCCTCCAATTGTCATGTCCCTGCTCCTCCACACCGCATGCCATGCAAATGCTGCATCGCCCTTGCCACCGTCGCAACAATCCCTCGAACTGCTCAATCTCCAACTGTCGTTGAACAACTCGCACCCGCGCCCGCTGCTGAATCGCCTCCATTTGCTCACTCAACCCCTTGATGTCCATCTCTTGACCCTCACTCCTTAACTCGCCATTACGCTCATCCGCTTGCGACGACGACCCACTGTCCACCTCGCCTCCATCCACTTCCACCTCGCCTTCATCCACATCTTCCACATCACCTCCATCCACATCCTCCACCATCCCTAACCCTGCACCACCTTCCACCATCCCTAACCCTGCACCACCTTCCACCATCCCTAACCCTGCACCATCGTTTACAACACCTCTCTCTTCCACACTCGACATCAATCTCCGCCTCTTAACCCGCCCTCGAAACCCTTCACACACATCACAAACCTCCTCTCCATCTTCACATCCTACTCGATCCACCCTCCCATCCATGTGCTCGTCGTACACCACTCGTCGACACTCTTTGCCCTCCAAAAATCGCTGCATCATTCCATCCATCTTCCACTCCCCCACCACCTTCTCTTCTCCTCGTCTGTATTCCACTGCCCGCATAACGATTGCCTCACTCGCTACACCGTCTCGTCCCGCCCTTCCGCTCTCCTGTGCGTATTGCTTCATCTCCGACGGGCTGCCCACATGAACAACACACCGAATCCGCGGTGCGTCAACCCCCATCCCGAACGCATTCGTCGCCACAAACAATCGTGTCTTCTCTCCGGTCAATCGTCGCAAAATCGTGCCTTGTCGTCACTCGTCCCAATCGCTCGGAAAAATGCCTGACCGCCCGTGTAATCGGCTACTCGTTTCACCTGCTCGATTGTCCGGCAATACACGATCACCTGTCCGTCGGCGTACTGCGCCAATTTCCTCTCCACCATCTCTTTCACCCGCTGCTCTTCCTCTTTGATCTCATACTTAACCACCGAATATGCGATGCTCGGCCGTGTCGTAACATCGCGGATGATGTACATGTCCTTGCGCGCCACACCCATAACCCCCAACCACGCATCTTCATCGCACAACGGAAACGTCGCCGTCAAATACACCACCTGCACGTCTTTCTGCGCCATCTCTTGCAACCGCAACATCTTCGGCCGCCACTTCGCGCTTGCCTCCAACACCGTGTGACACTCATCGACGACGATGCGCTCCAACTGATGCGACGTGCGCTTCTCGTCGATGAACCGCCCAAATGCCAATGTCACTGCACTCTCCGGCGTCACGAAAATGATCCGCGCATAATACGGCGGTCGCCTGCCATCCCATGCCGCCACCAACAAACCCGCCTGCTCACAACGGCCCACCAAATCCTGCTGCAACGACACCAACGGCACAACCACGATTGTGATCCCATCTTTGCTGCCCGCCGCGGGGATCAAAAAACACAAACTCTTGCCACCGCCGGTGCGCATGACCACCGTGATGCGCGGCACCCCCCCAACGATCGCCTGTAATGCCACTCGCTGCACACCTCGAAATTCCGCGTGCTCATCCCGTAACACCCGCCGCAACTGTACGTCGATGTCGACGCTGCGCATCTGCTTGTATCGCCATCGTCGGGCCTCTTGCCTCGCAACCTCTGCATGCTGCTGCACCTGCCGCGGAATGCGTCCATGATCCTGCCATGCCGACTGAAAATGTAACAACCGATGCCAATCCATACTGACATGTCGGAACTGTTCCCGTTCGTGCATCGTTGCGAACGGGTTCTCGCTCATCAACACACCGTAATTCCTCGCTTCGGTGTCCAACGTATGTGCGGCCTGCTTTGCCCGGATCGCTTCAATCGCATGACTCTCATTCGAACCGGCCACTCCCTCATACAACTGATCGATTGTGTCCTTCACACCGGAATCCACGCTGAACTGCCGCTGTATCGCCGGACCCGGGGACGGGCATCTTCCTAAAACGAATAACCCGACAACCGCCTTCTCTCCTTGGTATGCCGCACCGCGCATATGGGATGGGCGGGGTCATCGATATCCTCTACAACGACGAACCCTCGCCCTCCCTACACGAATACCAACTTCTGCCAACCCTAACCCTAACGGATGGGCGACCCTCTGCCGGCGACGACATGCAACGGGAACGCCGGACGTCGCCGCAATACGACACTACGATATACTGGAATAATGCTACCACATCGGATCGGCGAAATCGGGCATGTGTCCGAATTGCACGAATAAAATCTCGCGAAACGTCAATCAAAAATCGTCGGCTTGGGGGCCACACTGCTGTGCGAATATGGGCGACGACGACGAAACACACCTTCGCCGCCCGGACGATGCTGCGATCGAATCCCTACTACGGGCTCTACGTTGTCGCTTGTTGGGACGATGGCTACTATCTCGCGGGAATTAATCCTCCCGCTTTTCTATGTGGACCTCGAAAACCACCAAAACTGCCCGGACGGCAACGACGATATCGCACGCACGCCATCTCTTCTGCTTCCGAAACCTACACGACATCGACAATGAACCTCCCTCGTGCTCCCTGAATTTTTGCCCGAATTTTGGGGCACTGTGGCGACGGCGACGAATTTTGGAATCGGCCGCATCGCCATAACCCACGCCCACCACTTTCGCGCTGACGTAATCATCCACCGCACTTCACTCCATCATTCCGTTCGGGCTCGATCCGAACGGCGATGGACACTCGAATACAATCGCATCTTCAATACGGATGCTCGCCGGCGGCCGTATGGACCGCATTCGACACGCCATAATACACCTGCCCCGAATCGATGCACCTCATCTCCGCCACGCTGTACATGCACTTCGTCTCGCATATGGAAAATCATATCGCGGATTCGGAATGGCGACGCGACTGCACGCGGACGCATGTTCGGGCGGTCAACCTATCGACCTGGGGATCGCAACTCGCGCGTACACTTTCTCTGCGACAACACTCGTCCGCCACTCTGGTGATACATACGCGCCTGCGCGCTGGTAAAAAAACCACGCCATTCCACTCATCTCCACGCCATCCGCCGGAATCGTCTCTCCTAACCACCCGGCGACCTCACCTGCGTGCCCTGTCCGCTCCATCTCGCCCTCGATCCACTCGAACGCGGCCTCGGCCTCGTGGCACATGATCACGGCCACGGCTTCCATCAACCGACCTCGATATTGGCACCTTCCGTCCTGCTTCCTCCGATATCTCGTCGGCCCTCCGTCGGGGATGGGCTCCCACGTGTGGCATACGGCTTGCGGCGCCCAACACGTCTGACACGCCGTCCACGCCGCCGCCCACCGGACGCCCCGCAAATACCGACACGCCTGCTCGATCTCCTCCCTCCGATCGCGGTCCGCCGCACCCTCTCGCGCGGCGTCTCGCAACCGCGTCAACGCCTGCCGCTGCGCGCTCGTCAATCGATACCGCGGCCGCTCGGCCATGTCGACCGTCCTCCACACGTACCGCAATATCTTCACGAACACGTGGGCGTACTTGCGGACCGTCTTGACCTGCTGCTTGCCGTAAAACGGCCGGTCGTTCGTCGTCCCCCCCACCTCTCGCCGGTGGATGCGGTGCAACGCGTGCCGCCCGACGATGTCGATGCGACTGGCCTGGAACGCACGCCGGATCAACACGACGGTGCCCTCGCATGCACGGGACAATGCCTTCTCGTCCTGGGGGTCGAACCCCTCGAACCCTTCCCCTAACCATCGCTGGATCTTGGGCACGTGGGGCGTGGCCTGGACGAACTCGGTGACCCACCCGCGACAACCGTCGGTGATGTGGCGTTCCCATCCGGTGTGCTCCAACCACGGATTGGCCTCATACCTGCTGCGGCTGGTGCGCCCTTCCTCCTGCGCCTTTTGCAAATCCGCCTTCAACTGGTCTGCCCACTCTCCGATCTTCCGGACAATGTCCACTTCGACGGGCTGCCCGGATGCCGGCACTACCTGGATGGGAAATATCTTCTGCCACCTTCCGGTTTGGAAAAACGACTGGCATGGCTGGTCCTCCACCCACATGGTCGTCCGGTCGGTACACTGATCGGGCCTGCCTTTCTTGCGCGGATTTCGCCACCTATGCTGCTGGCGGCAATGTTTCTGCATCCCACTGCGCTCCCGGCACGTATAATTGCACTCCTGGCCCCCGACGACGGGGGCGCATCGCAATCCGTTCTCGTACACCGGGATGCCGGGCACTGCTGCGCCTAATGGGTCGGGATAACGCACATCCTCGGGGCGGCGTGCGATCTCGGATAATCGACCGATGAACGCAACAATCTGCGCGCACTGCGTCGCGGATATGGTGCGGTGCTTGCTCTGGATGTGGCCTTTCGCCTGCGCGGGATTCACGGCGTACTTGCATCGCTTGCATATAATTACACGATACTCTCGATGGTGGGCGAACAACTTCTCGAACGCGTCCATCCTCTCCGCCGGGCAACGGAATCATATATGGAATCTATTACAATCCTCGCGACGATACGCGTTCGCCTACGTGATCGTGTCGACGGGGATGCGCGCCCATGCCCCTGCTCTATTCTGTTCTGGGATGCGGCGAAACTTAAATGGTATATGGGGACGATGGAACAATTCGCTGTGCCCGACGACGGTGCTGAAAACTCCTGAAACTCGGTGGGTGACGACGGGGCATGATGGATAAAATGTATGCGCATTTTGGGGGCAATCCATGGCGGGTGTGTGCTGCGGCGGAATTTTGATGCTAAAACTGTGGTTTTGAAAATCCCAACGGGGTTGGCCTCCCATCTTTCGTTCGACGACGACGACGACGCGCGCTCGTTGCGACGGAACGGGGCCCTCTTTCGAACGATAACGATGCCTGGACACCCTCTACCCGTTTCGACATTCGGTGCTGCCTCTGGACTGCATCGATAACGCTGGTTCGGATGGTGTTGGTGGGTGGTGCGACACGGCCCGACTGGCGACGACGATATCGCTCCAACGGCATGCCGAATGGACTTCAAACTTGCGGACGGGCGACATTACTATCTGATGGAATTTTGTGCAACGTTGCTCGAATTTTGGCGTCCTCTGGCGGGCGGAATAATTTTTGCAATCCGTGGGTTCCTGCATACGGCAATTGGCGCAACTGGCGACGCCGATATCTCATCAATGGCAACGCGAATGGGCACCAAACTTGGGGACGGACGGCCTTGCTATCTGATGGAAATTGCCGTCATTTGGCGCGACTTTTCATGTCCTCTCGCGGGTCGCATAATGTTACCGACCCGTATGGCGGCGCGGACATGGCGCGACTGGCGACGACGATATCTTGCGAACGACTTCCCCGATAAACACCAAACTCGCGGACGGGCGACTTCACTATTCGATGGAATTTTGTGCAACGTTGCTCGAATTTTGGCGTCCTCTGGCGGGCGGAATAATTTTTGCAATTCGTGGGTTCCGGCATATGGCAATTGGCGCTACTGGCGACGCCGATATCTCATCAATGGCAACGCGAATGGGCACCAAACTTGGGGACGGACGGCCTTGCTATCTGATGGAAATTGCCGTCATTTGGCGCGACTTTTCATGTCCTCTCGCGGGTCGCATAATGTTACCGACCCGTATGGCGGCGCGGACATGGCGCGACTGGCGATGTCGATATCTTGCGAACGACTTCCCCGATAAACACCAAACTCGCGGACGGGCGACTTCACTATTCGATGGAATTTTGTGCAACGTTGCTCGAATTTTGGCGTCCTCTGGCGGGCGGAATAATTTTTGCAATCCGTGGGTTCCTGCATATGGCAATTGGCGCTACTGGCGACGTCAATATCTCATGAATGGCAACGCGAATGGGCACCAAACTCGGGGACGGGCGACTTTACTGTCCAACGTAATTTTGTGCAACGTTGCGCAAATTTTGGTGCCCTCTGCCGGATGGCATAATTTTTGGGTTCGGTGGGTTCCTGCATCCGGCTATGGGCGCAACTGGCGACGACGATTCCTCTCGAACGACACTTCGAATGGACTCCCAACTTATGAACGGGCGACCTTACTGCGCAATATAACCTTTGATTACGTGGCACGAACCTTCCTGTCCTCTGGCGGGTTGTATAACTGTTGTAATCCTAATAGCGGCCCGGATATGGCGCGACTGGCGATGTCGATATCTTGCGAACGACTTGTCCGATGAACACCAAACTCGCGGACGGGCGACTTTACTATTCAATGGAATTTTGTGCAACGTTGCTCGAATTTTGGCGTCCTCTGGCGGGCGGAATAATTTTTGCACTTCGTGGTCTCCTGGGCACGACAACGGGCGCAATGTATCGGATGATGCGCTACGACGCCGCTGCTGCACGCGATGGGTTCTCGCCTAACCCTCTGCGATGCTCGGACTACGTTTCTAACGACGCCACGGGCGATGTGCGTTCGATGGTGGTGGTCGCGACAATGTGCGTCGCGTGTATGCTGGGCTCGCGGTCGCGTGGACCCTGGATTCTGCCTCTAACCCTACCAGTTTGGGACGACAGCGACGATATGCAAACTGCGACTTTTCGCACCGGAAACCTCTTCGGTTTGGTCAGCGCGATGCGCTCTCTCACATATCTCAACCACAATCCGACTGCTCGTCGGGAACCAAATGAACTCGACTAAATGAACTCGACTCTTTGCGGGTTTGGACCCTAGCCTATTCGGGTTCGGGTATAAATGAACTCGACTCGAGTTCAGTTGGGGATAGTGGGTAGGATCATATAATGGGTAGGGGAGGAAAATGACATCGGACAACGAAGACACCATCATGGTAGCGACAGGGAGGGAGAGAAGAGGTGAAGTGGGAACGACGCCAGCAGGAGCGGGTCCTCCCGCCGCTAGCGCGGCGGAGAGAAGCGGAGGAGCGGGGGAACCAGAGGGAGCGGAATGGGCGGTGGTAACGAGAGGCAGGCCGCGCGGCAGGCCCAAGGGCTGCGGCGGCCAGCAGAAGATCCAGTTCTCGTCAGGAACCCCAACATTTGAACAAGCCTCCGAGACCGTACGCAAGCGCAAAGCGGAGGAGACGATGACCGAGAGGCTCGAACAGGTGTACGCCTTGCTCGAAAAGGTTCTCCACAACCAGCAGGAACGGGACAAGATGATGTATAGAGGCGCCGACACGAGCGAGTTAGACAACCTCTTCGACCTGTTCGAACAGGTGTCGCAGAAGCAGGACGAGCAGGAGAGACTGCTGAAAGAGCAAGAGAAGAGAATGAGAGAACTGGAGAGGTTGATGAAGGGACAGGAGAAACTGCTCCAGGAGAAAACGGCGGAGATACTCCACCTGTTGCAACAAGGGGGACAACGTCCCGCGCAAGGTCCTGGGCCGAGCCAGCCATCCCAGGTTCGGCCAGCGACAAAGTCGTACGCCGATATGGCCAGGACCCAAACGGGCCCCACCGCGATACCCCGACCATTCGCCAACGACGAGCGAGCGGTCACCGTGAACATGACGACGGCCGCAGCCAAGACGAGCGACTACGCGGCATTGAAGCAAACGCTCCAGTCGGGGCTGGACGGGCACGACGGGACGAAAGGCGCACGAATCGCATGTATTCGGCCACGTCCCGCAGGCGGCAAGGTGGAGGTCGTATTCGCCACCAAGGTCGACGCCGCCAAAGCGAAGAAGAGCCAGAGGTGGGCCACGGAGTGCATGCCCGGTGCGAGGGTACAAGGAGAACAGTGGTACCCAGTGAAGTGCGATATGGTGGTCAAGACGGAGGTGTTAGGGGACCATGACAGGGAAAATGGCAAGTTGAAGGCGGACCTTTTAGAGGCGTTCGCAAAGGACAACTCCGTAAAAGGGTTCGACTTTACGGCCGCCAAAGCCCGATGGGTCGGGACATACAACCCGGCGAAGGCATTGGGATCCTTAGTAATCTGGCTGAAGAGCAGCAAAGCCGCAGAATACCTGCTACGCACGGGAACGGCTATCTTCGGAGCGACCGGCGCGTACTGCAGCAAATGGGAGGCCCGCATAGGAGAGAAGCCATGCTTCAACTGTTACCAGTACGGACACAAACGATCATCGTGTAAGGGACAGAGCCGGTGTGCTCTCTGCTCCGGGGCACACGACCACCGGGTCTGCCCGAAGGAGCGAACGAAGTGCCCGTCGTGCGGCAACAACGGCCACAGTGCCTTCTCGTGGGAGTGCAAGCTCCATCCATTTCATAAGAGGTATCTAACGCAGCGACGACCATCATCGGAAGAGATGGACACAACCGACCAACCCGCAAACGCACCCGCGTAAATGCGGACCTGTGAATTCGACGGCGTACTTTGATGCGTGGGTCGAATGAACAGACCAGCCACCTGGAGCGGCACGGGTTTCTCAACCGCAGGTCGAGGTTTTAATCCAGCCGGACCATCGTGGAACAAATCGACCTCTATCGGGGTGGTTACCTGGGTTCCCACCTTTGTTAAGAATCAATCGAACCCCGGGACAACACATGAGAATTGACAGGAACGAGAGGCTAGGACAGAAAACATACTTTGAGGACGGCTCATATGTAATTATTACATGCATAGCCTATAGATTCAATCAATCAATCAATCAATCGATAGTGGGTAGGAGGAGGGCCATAGGAGCAATGACATCGGACAACGAAGACACCATCATGGTAGCGACAGGGAGGGAGAGAAGAGGTGAAGTGGGAACGACGCCAGCAGGAGCGGGTCCTCCCGCCGCTAGCGCGGCGGAGAGAAGCGGAGGAGCGGGGGAACCAGAGGGAGCGGAATGGGCGGTGGTAACGAGAGGCAGGCCGCGCGGCAGGCCCAAGGGCTGCGGCGGCCAGCAGAAGATCCAGTTCTCGTCAGGAACCCCAACATTTGAACAAGCCTCCGAGACCGTACGCAAGCGCAAAGCGGAGGAGACGATGACCGAGAGGCTCGAACAGGTGTACGCCTTGCTCGAAAAGGTTCTCCACAACCAGCAGGAACGGGACAAGATGATGTATAGAGGCGCCGACACGAGCGAGTTAGACAACCTCTTCGACCTGTTCGAACAGGTGTCGCAGAAGCAGGACGAGCAGGAGAGACTGCTGAAAGAGCAAGAGAAGAGAATGAGAGAACTGGAGAGGTTGATGAAGGGACAGGAGAAACTGCTCCAGGAGAAAACGGCGGAGATACTCCACCTGTTGCAACAAGGGGGACAACGTCCCGCGCAAGGTCCTGGGCCGAGCCAGCCATCCCAGGTTCGGCCAGCGACAAAGTCGTACGCCGATATGGCCAGGACCCAAACGGGCCCCACCGCGATACCCCGACCATTCGCCAACGACGAGCGAGCGGTCACCGTGAACATGACGACGGCCGCAGCCAAGACGAGCGACTACGCGGCATTGAAGCAAACGCTCCAGTCGGGGCTGGACGGGCACGACGGGACGAAAGGCGCACGAATCGCATGTATTCGGCCACGTCCCGCAGGCGGCAAGGTGGAGGTCGTATTCGCCACCAAGGTCGACGCCGCCAAAGCGAAGAAGAGCCAGAGGTGGGCCACGGAGTGCATGCCCGGTGCGAGGGTACAAGGAGAACAGTGGTACCCAGTGAAGTGCGATATGGTGGTCAAGACGGAGGTGTTAGGGGACCATGACAGGGAAAATGGCAAGTTGAAGGCGGACCTTTTAGAGGCGTTCGCAAAGGACAACTCCGTAAAAGGGTTCGACTTTACGGCCGCCAAAGCCCGATGGGTCGGGACATACAACCCGGCGAAGGCATTGGGATCCTTAGTAATCTGGCTGAAGAGCAGCAAAGCCGCAGAATACCTGCTACGCACGGGAACGGCTATCTTCGGAGCGACCGGCGCGTACTGCAGCAAATGGGAGGCCCGCATAGGAGAGAAGCCATGCTTCAACTGTTACCAGTACGGACACAAACGATCATCGTGTAAGGGACAGAGCCGGTGTGCTCTCTGCTCCGGGGCACACGACCACCGGGTCTGCCCGAAGGAGCGAACGAAGTGCCCGTCGTGCGGCAACAACGGCCACAGTGCCTTCTCGTGGGAGTGCAAGCTCCATCCATTTCATAAGAGGTATCTGACGCAGCGACGACCATCATCGGAAGAGATGGACACAACCGACCAACCCGCAAACGCACCCGCGTAAATGCGGACCTGTGAATTCGACGGCGTACTTTGATGCGTGGGTCGAATGAACAGACCAGCCACCTGGAGCGGCACGGGTTTCTCAACCGCAGGTCGAGGTTTTAATCCAGCCGGACCATCGTGGAACAAATCGACCTCTATCGGGGTGGTTACCTGGGTTCCCACCTTTGTTAAGAATCAATCGAACCCCGGGACAACACATGAGAATTGACAGGAACGAGAGGCTAGGACAGAAAACATACTTTGAGGACGGCTCATATGTAATTATTACATGCATAGCCTATAGATTCAATCAATCAATCAATCAATCGATAGGGCCAGCGACGGGAGTCCACCTGTACGTGGTGCTGGCTACGAACCTCCTCTGGTGAGAGAGGAGAGCCGAGAGACTCCCAACCGACTTCGCCGTCCGGAGGTGCGAAATACAAGACAGAACAATCGCCCGGACTGCAGCCCAGCGCGGCCTTCCCTCACTAGCACCTACAATTTGCCGGCTGACCGGGCACCGAAACGCGATACACAACAGCACGATTACACCTGCAGTCAACCGGCTTACCTACCTCCCGCCTGCCTACGAAGTCTCCGATCGACCGTTACGAGGCAGAGGAGGACCTGGTGCACCCACCTCTGTAACAGACGCTACCGGGAGCGTGCTACTACGAACGCACGAGAGGAGTGGAATAGACAGGTCGACAGGAGGATAGCGGCCGTTTGAAAACCATGGTAACAATTTTGTCGTTGTGGGTTACGTAATGGGAGTCAAGGCAGGATGTAAGACAAGATTGCAAGGCCTACGTCGTTTGGAGGACAAGTAAGGGCAGCACCGTGGACACTGCTATCGAGGCAGAACAACGCAGGCGACCTACGACGAAGAAGGACAAAGGAGGTGGCCAGTTGCTAGACCGGCCGAGAGGGTAGGGGTGCGGGCCAGGTACGCCTGCCTACCTCGACCGATCGATCTAAGGCAAAGCCACTCCGACCACAGATGCAGACAAGACAACGACGAGTGCGCGTACGCAGACCATAACTAGCCTAGGGGACCCCTAGGGACAGACTCGGCACACAGTTCCAACAGCATTATGGCAGCAGGGCTTCGGCCAGACAGACTGAGCAGGTGGAGGAGTTTTTCACCCGGGCTGCGGCCACGGTTTTCTCTTCGTAGACTTCATAGATCATCCCGCATGGACCCGCAAGGGAGCTATATCGGTGTAAGAAATATGAATGAATGAATCAATCGATAGTGGGTAGGGGATAGGAGGAGAAATGACATCGGACAACGAAGACACCATCATGGTAGCGACAGGGAGGGAGAGAA
The DNA here is from genome assembly GCA_004299825.1 of Cercospora sojina. NCBI lineage: Eukaryota > Fungi > Ascomycota > Dothideomycetes > Mycosphaerellales > Mycosphaerellaceae > Cercospora > Cercospora sojina. The sequence continues at coordinate 4,896,837 of CP036211.1, read as the reverse complement.
GAGGTGAAGTGGGAACGACGCCAGCAGGAGCGGGTCCTCCCGCCGCTAGCGCGGCGGAGAGAAGCGGAGGAGCGGGGGAACCAGAGGGAGCGGAATGGGCGGTGGTAACGAGAGGCAGGCCGCGCGGCAGGCCCAAGGGCTGCGGCGGCCAGCAGAAGATCCAGTTCTCGTCAGGAACCCCAACATTTGAACAAGCCTCCGAGACCGTACGCAAGCGCAAAGCGGAGGAGACGATGACCGAGAGGCTCGAACAGGTGTACGCCTTGCTCGAAAAGGTTCTCCACAACCAGCAGGAACGGGACAAGATGATGTATAGAGGCGCCGACACGAGCGAGTTAGACAACCTCTTCGACCTGTTCGAACAGGTGTCGCAGAAGCAGGACGAGCAGGAGAGACTGCTGAAAGAGCAAGAGAAGAGAATGAGAGAACTGGAGAGGTTGATGAAGGGACAGGAGAAACTGCTCCAGGAGAAAACGGCGGAGATACTCCACCTGTTGCAACAAGGGGGACAACGTCCCGCGCAAGGTCCTGGGCCGAGCCAGCCATCCCAGGTTCGGCCAGCGACAAAGTCGTACGCCGATATGGCCAGGACCCAAACGGGCCCCACCGCGATACCCCGACCATTCGCCAACGACGAGCGAGCGGTCACCGTGAACATGACGACGGCCGCAGCCAAGACGAGCGACTACGCGGCATTGAAGCAAACGCTCCAGTCGGGGCTGGACGGGCACGACGGGACGAAAGGCGCACGAATCGCATGTATTCGGCCACGTCCCGCAGGCGGCAAGGTGGAGGTCGTATTCGCCACCAAGGTCGACGCCGCCAAAGCGAAGAAGAGCCAGAGGTGGGCCACGGAGTGCATGCCCGGTGCGAGGGTACAAGGAGAACAGTGGTACCCAGTGAAGTGCGATATGGTGGTCAAGACGGAGGTGTTAGGGGACCATGACAGGGAAAATGGCAAGTTGAAGGCGGACCTTTTAGAGGCGTTCGCAAAGGACAACTCCGTAAAAGGGTTCGACTTTACGGCCGCCAAAGCCCGATGGGTCGGGACATACAACCCGGCGAAGGCATTGGGATCCTTAGTAATCTGGCTGAAGAGCAGCAAAGCCGCAGAATACCTGCTACGCACGGGAACGGCTATCTTCGGAGCGACCGGCGCGTACTGCAGCAAATGGGAGGCCCGCATAGGAGAGAAGCCATGCTTCAACTGTTACCAGTACGGACACAAACGATCATCGTGTAAGGGACAGAGCCGGTGTGCTCTCTGCTCCGGGGCACACGACCACCGGGTCTGCCCGAAGGAGCGAACGAAGTGCCCGTCGTGCGGCAACAACGGCCACAGTGCCTTCTCGTGGGAGTGCAAGCTCCATCCATTTCATAAGAGGTATCTGACGCAGCGACGACCATCATCGGAAGAGATGGACACAACCGACCAACCCGCAAACGCACCCGCGTAAATGCGGACCTGTGAATTCGACGGCGTACTTTGATGCGTGGGTCGAATGAACAGACCAGCCACCTGGAGCGGCACGGGTTTCTCAACCGCAGGTCGAGGTTTTAATCCAGCCGGACCATCGTGGAACAAATCGACCTCTATCGGGGTGGTTACCTGGGTTCCCACCTTTGTTAAGAATCAATCGAACCCCGGGACAACACATGAGAATTGACAGGAACGAGAGGCTAGGACAGAAAACATACTTTGAGGACGGCTCATATGTAATTATTACATGCATAGCCTATAGATTCAATCAATCAATCAATCAATCAATCGATAGTGGGTAGGCAGGATGTAAGACAAGATTGCAAGGCCTACGTCGTTTGGAGGACAAGTAAGGGCAGCACCGTGGACACTGCTATCGAGGCAGAACAACGCAGGCGACCTACGACGAAGAAGGACAAAGGAGGTGGCCAGTTGCTAGACCGGCCGAGAGGGTAGGGGTGCGGGCCAGGTACGCCTGCCTACCTCGACCGATCGATCTAAGGCAAAGCCACTCCGACCACAGATGCAGACAAGACAACGACGAGTGCGCGTACGCAGACCATAACTAGCCTAGGGGACCCCTAGGGACAGACTCGGCACACAGTTCCAACAGCATCATGGCAGCAGGGCTTCGGCCAGACAGACTGAGCAGGTGGAGGAGTTTTTCACCCGGGCTGCGGCCACGGTTTTCTCTTCGTAGACTTCATAGATCATCCCGCATGGACCCGCAAGGGAGCTATATCGGTGTAAGAAATATGAATGAATGAATGAATCGATAGTGGGTAGGCAGGATGTAAGACAAGATTGCAAGGCCTACGTCGTTTGGAGGACAAGTAAGGGCAGCACCGTGGACACTGCTATCGAGGCAGAACAACGTAGGCGACCTACGACGAAGAAGGACAAAGGAGGTGGCCAGTTGCTAGACCGGCCGAGAGGGTAGGGGTGCGGGCCAGGTACGCCTGCCTACCTCGACCGATCGATCTAAGGCAAAGCCACTCCGACCACAGATGCAGACAAGACAACGACGAGTGCGCGTACGCAGACCATAACTAGCCTAGGGGACCCCTAGGGACAGACTCGGCACACAGTTCCAACAGCATCATGGCAGCAGGGCTTCGGCCAGACAGACTGAGCAGGTGGAGGAGTTTTTCACCCGGGCTGCGGCCACGGTTTTCTCTTCGTAGACTTCATAGATCATCCCGCATGGACCCGCAAGGGAGCTATATCGGTGTAAGAAATATGAATGAATGAATCAATCAATCGATAGTGGGTAGTAAGAGTTACCACCTCCGGAGCACAGGCTGACAGGAGGCTACAGAACGACAAGGGAAAACCACCTACAAAACCGGGGGATATGGCGTACGAAAACCATCCGACTCCTGCCTACCTGGAACGTCGAACCAGGCCCGAAGCCGGTGCATCACTTGTCGCCCCTAAGCTGCTGGTCGCGCGGCAGCTTTCAAGAGGAAGGTATGGGGACAGCACAGCTGTTAAGACGATAAGACCGGTGGACGTGTAATTGAGCTAGGCACGAGACAGGACACCCCTGACCTATACGCGCTCTGAGGCTAGCAAAATTCTGGCGAGGGTAGCCGACTCGTTCCTGTTTGCAGTATAGAAGCTGCACGCGCTAGCTATCAGCGTGAGGAGGCAGGCCACTGCTACAGGCAGAGGACTTGTTCGCCGATGTGGGTTAGAAGCCACACATCCTGCTCGCAGGATGAGGGGACAGGCCACCTCTGTGGCGGACTTGTATAAACAACGAGCATAGGGTTGGTTAGTCGGATAGGCAAAGAGGTTTCGCTGCCGGCTGGGGCGCTATCTCGATCCTACACGGCGAGACATGGTCGGCCTGCTTCGGGGAGACCTGGGCAGGTAACGCGAAACGACTTCGGTCGCGGGGCGTAGCGCGCAATGGCGGCGACAGAGACACCGTCTGCGCGGCTCGAAAGGACGGATGCGCATGTCGGTACACAAAGAGAAGGAAGCCGCTGGCCCACTCGCACTGGGAGCCTTGTTTATCATGCAAGGTGGTGTCGCCACCAGCGGAGCCTGTGCTGTGTGCTTATGGAGCAAATCTTAGGATAAGGCAGGCGTCCTGAAAGAAAGACGTAATCTGAGATAGGGGTCCTTATGATGGGGACATGTCCGACCCTATCGCAATCCTAAGGGCAACAAATTCGGACACGGTACAGAACCACGTCAGCGAAGGAGCCGCGACATATGGACCGCCTGCGGCAGAAAATGGACCACGAGCAGGCTGGGCGAGCAGAACGGACGGAGCAGACCCGCCAAAACCGGAGGCAAGGAGTCCTAGGAGCACTAGGGCCGCAAAGCGAGCGCGCGCGGAGCAGAGCCGACGTTAGGGCAACAGCTAACAAGGCATGGACACAACGCTGGCAGACATACCAGCAGCGTATACAGGAGGAACGAGGCAACACAAGACGACCACCCGCCGTCGCGACCGAGACGGAATGGAACCCGCGTCAATACAGGATGCACGCGCGGCTAAAGAAGGCACAGAGCACAATCGCTACGCTCCTGCGGACCGAACACATCGGTCTGGGCGACTATGTCCACCGCAGAAGGGTGCCCGACTACCCCTCTCCCGCGTGCGAGTGTGGACTCGATCGACAGACGCCTAAACACATTGTCCTCTTCTGCCCACGCTTCGAACGCGATCGGGACAAGATGATCCAGGAGGCCGGAACGACGGACTTCCGACGCCTCCTATCAGATGAGAAGGGCCTCCGCGCGGTGACGAAGTGGTTCCTCGAGCAGGATATCCTTAGTCAATTTTCGTTGGCGAAGGAGAGCTGGCAAAGACAGGGACAACGGGGGAGGAGAGCAGGGCACGACGTCGACGACTAGCGTGACCTAAGGCTGCAGCAGAAGCAGCCCACAGTTGAAGTAGCAGCATGGCAGCAGGGCTTCGGCCAGACAGACTCAGCAGGTGGAGGAGTTTTTCACCCGGGCGGAAGCTACGGTTTTCTCTTCGTAGAACATATAGACTATCCCGCATGGACCCGCAAGGGAACCACATCGGTGTAAGAAATATGAATGAATGAATGAATCATATAATGGGTAGGGCAACGACACGATATGCGGCATGCGACGAGCAGGGAAGCATGTATTGCATAGCAAATCTACGATGCTACTTAGACAAAAGACCACGAACCCCCGCGCGGGGTTTCCCGTTCAACCATTACATAAACGCCAGCGGCTGCACCGTTCCTTCCATGTCTGGCAGCACCGTCGTCCCCAGCTCCACAAGGCGATCAATGACCATCTGCACGAGCCTGTCCCGCTGAGTCTTACCCTGCGCCTTGTGCAATGTCGCGAACACCGCGTCATCCTTCTTCGTGCCCAACCACTCCACCACATGTCTCTTGAGCACAAAAGCGAGCCCCTCGACCAAAGCCTCACGACTGAGCGGCGCCGATGGAGCTCCGGGAGCACCGCCGCCCATCCCACCAGCGGTGCTGATAGAGGGGGAAGCCGGAGCGCCACCCGGGCTAGCTGTTGGCGCCTTACCTGGCAACTTCAGCTTCAGCGGCAGCGCACGGGGCATCGTGCCATCAGCAGAGCGCGTCTCCTGCTTGTCGGCGGCTGTCTCCTCGTCTCTCAGCTTAGCCTGCTGTCGTGCGCTGTAGGTCTCCCGCAAGGCAGCGAGATTGGCCATTCTGTCACCCACCTCGGTCTGCAACTTCTTGTGCAGGTGTGCGTCGTCAAAACCGAGTGACATGCTAGCCGTGCGCTTGCGGCGTATGAGGGCCGGCGGGGACCCAGTGACACTGTCGTTCGGAGTACCGATGAAGGAGCTGTGCAAAGAAGTTATGCTGCGCGTGCGCTTGCGCTTGCGACGACCTCTGCCCGACGGAGATTCGCCGGGACTGTCGGGAGCGGACGGCGAGGAGGGGCCAGAGGGCATGTCATCATCGGAGTCTGTACCGGGGGCGTCGCTGTCGTAGTCTGATCCACGGGCTGATTTCTTGCTGTCTTTCTTGACACGAGCGATGGCCCGCGTGACCCACTTCGACGGGTGGGGAATGGAACCACGGAACATCTCGAGAATGCCTACCGATTTGTTAGTATGTTGTTGCTGGTGAACGGATCGCGAACGAGAAGATGACCACAAAGCACCGCGCGGTGCTTTGTGGTCATATTGTAACGGAGATAGGGAGTGTAACATACCTTGAGTGCGGACCCCCTGCGCCACCGCAAGTGGACTCTTGGCGACTTCCGCGGCGGCCTCGATGAGGTATGAGACGACTTGGCTGTCGTCGTCGATGGGGTCCACTTCGGGACGGTAGTCGTAAGGGTTGTCGCCACCCTGTCGCAGTACCGGCAGATCAGGAAGGAGCTGGTCTCGCTCCGATGGATCGATCGTGCGGTGACCCTCGGCCTTTGCAGCTTTCTCGAGCTTCATCTGGTCAAACAGTTCGTCCGCTACCTTGCCACCTAGCGCAAAGCGATACAATACCTCGTGTGGATCGAGGTTCTTCTTGGAGGGTTCGGCGACGCTCTTCCAGTTGCTCTCGTCCCGCATGCGGTCCGAGCGGACCCCAAACAGCTGCCGTACAAGCGCTGCCGCGTAGTCAGGGGTCAACGCCCGGCGCGCCACGTCGGATATTTCTTTCCGACTCGTGGTCGCCGACTTGGACATGGTCTGCTTCGTGGCCGCATCCATGTTCTCGAGGTATGCGGCGACGAGCTCCTCCGGGACATGGACGGTGGCGCATATTTGCTCCCAATATCGCCGCAGGTAGGTGTACTGCAGTGCTTGATCCACGCTCTCATCCTGTGTGAGAAAATAGATCTGCTGCACGCGCGTTTGCCCAATGCGGTTGGCGCGACCAATGCATTGGAGGGCGACGGTGATACTGGTATACTCCATGAACACCTGCACGTGGCCTCCATATTGGAGATTGGCCGATTCGGAAGCAGATCGTGTCGACATAACGGCGGCCATGACGTCCGGGTTGGTGTTGTATTCGGCCTCTCGCGTGAACCGATCGGCAGCATTCATGTTGGCTCGGGATGTGACAAAATTGATGTCGCAGAGCCCCAAGACCATCTCGACCTCAGTTCGAATGACGGGGTCGTTCACCCATATGATGAGCTTCTCGTTTCGCTCCATGATGTGATGGATGACCAACTTCAGCATATACCGCTGCTTGACGGATATGTGGACGAGCCTCACCCACCATATCTTCGAGAAATATGTCATGTAATATGCGAGCTCGCTCCGTCTCATCCAAGGCCAGTTCTTCTGCAGTCAACGTTCTGGGGCCTGGCCGAGCGGAACCTGGTGTGGTCCCGGTGGTCCTCTGGTTTGGTGTGGTCTTCTGTTTCTTGAGCCTGGGCTTCGGGGTTCCCGCGCTCGCGGAAGGCGTCCCCTTTACGCCGCGAGCCATGATTGTGATCCGACTCGATTACAGTTGTTGAGTTTGAATGTGCAAAGAGACCGCGAAGCACCGCGCGGTGCTTTTCCAGGTGAGCGAGGTGGGTGGAATGTTGATGTAAGTGGAAGGGTTTGGAGGTGGCAGCGGCAGGTATTTATGCTGCAGAGGGATGCACGGGCCTCTGCCGCGATCAAAACATTCTCATTCACTCGAGTGCCGCACGTGCGCCGGTACCTGCCGAGTACCAATGAGAGGCGCGCAATGGCAGCTGATGGACCCACTCTGACCCACTCGCCGCTCGCATATGCTACGGCTTCTGCCGCGGGCCAACAGGATCGACGCAGCTGCCGTCGCTGCGTCAGTCCCAAGGTCATAAGGCTGCTGCTGTCACACCTGAAGGTGGGCCGCCAGGCCGTCAGGCATCCCACAAAGTTCCGCGCGGGGCTTTGTGGTCACGTCGAGCAGGGCAATATGCGGCAGCGAAGCAATCAACCTCATACGAGAGGGTATGGGGCGAGAGGGTAGCCGTGGGGATTCGCACCTTCTACTCCAGACAAACACTAAGGAAAACGACCACAACGCTCCGCGCGGGGGTTTCTCGCCCGTTCTTGGTATTCTAAAGCACCGCGCGGAACTTCGTGGTCACGTCGAGCAGGGCAATATGCGGCAGCGAAGCAATCATCCTCATACGAGAGGGTATGGGGCGAGAGGGTAGCCGTGGGAATTCGCACATTCTACTCCAGACAATCAATAAGCAAAACGACCACAATGCTCCGCGCGGGGTTTTCTCGCCCGTTCCCGGTATTCTAAAGCACCGCGCGGGGCTTTGTGGTCAATTTGAGGAGTTCACGGACTTTCCATCTTGCAATGTTGTGGCGTATGCGCGGTCCCAAAGCACCGCGCGGGGCTTTGTGGTCATTTTGAGGAATTCACGGACTTTCCATCTTGCAGTGTTGTACCGTATTCGCGGTCCTAGACTACCGCGTGCATGTGTCTGGTCCATTCTAGTTTCTAAAATTGTCGGTTAGGTCTTGTGTCTAGTGCTATATGGACCAAACGCCTACTATTGGTGTCTAGCTAATTCTAGTCGTCGTCTATAGTCGATGGTGGTCGTCCGGTGCGGTTGAATATCTCCGCTAGACCCAACGCCACCACCAGGACACCTTGGATGGCGTCTCCTCCCCCGAAGACAACTTTGGTGCGAATCCAGTCGATGTATTGATTCATATCCGTAGAGTCGTGGGCGAAGGTAGAATGTAACCACGGTTGCCAGTATTGGAAGATGGCGATACACATAGGGAATACGAGATCACGGGAAGGACACGGTGCGGCTGTCTGCGAACGCGGTGGGCATATAATGCCTTGGGGTTGTAAGCACCGGTAGCAGCAAGAGAATGGTACGAGATATTTGCCATTGTGGCGTTTGTTTGCATCTTTCCGGATGTCCAGGATCGCGCCGAAGTTGGTGCACTGGCTAAACTCGTGTTCGGCGTCGACACCGCGGACGATGCAGTACGCACATCGCCCGACGCACGCGGCGAGGTGGAGGCGATACCGTTCGACGAGGGCTGCATCCGCGGCGAGTTGTCGGGCAATCTCTTCTGCACCATGATGCGGTGGAGGATCATCGACTTCGGAGACGTCGCCCGTATCATCGTCGCCGGTGTGGGTGCAAACGCCGCATATCGCTTCATCGGGACGAGAACACACGCGAGGCACGGCGGAGCCATCTAAGTAGGCGGACAAGGTAGACCGATGACAGACGTGTCCGGATAGAAACGCATCGGCCGCATGGCGTTCGCGTTGGCCCCGGAGCGAAGGATTCGTGTGGTCGGGGACGTAGTCCATGTCATCGGAGAGGGCAACAGTAGGACCAGTTTGCCACGGGGTGCTGAGCAGTACGACGCTCGTCGCGGGTAGGCCATCTCGCCCGGCACGGCCTGACTCCTGGCTGAAGCGCAACAGCGAATCGATCTTCCCGAAATGGATGACGAGACGTATATGGGGATAATCGAACCCCTCGGCCAGCGCCTGCGTCGCGATCAGGGGTCTGGACACGTCATCCGCGAGCCAGCGGTCTATAATGTCAGCCTTCTCCTCCGGTGACCCAGACTCCGCTGTATATGCTGAGCACTCGAACCTCGACGCGACATGGGTTGCCTGAGAGCGATAATTCACATATACGATGATTTTGTCCCGTCCGCGTACGAACGCGTGCGGAGGATCCATATACTCCCGTATGACGTCCCCCAACCAGTCTATTTCGTCGTCCTCGGGGTCTCGGTCGGCCGCGGCCGGTCTCGTTCGCACCGCATATCGGATGTTCGGGCGATTCGTAGGTGCCCGAATGACCAACGGGTCCCTAAGAAAGTTCCGCCGCCTGAACTCCTGCTCCATCGTGGGCGAAAGAGACGCAGTGAGGTAAACAAACTGCGTGCGCACCGCCCGGATCCGTGGCAGTGCTATGACACACTTGCGATAGTCCGCGGCGACCACCGTCAGGTGACACTCGTCGATCACGACCCGGTCGAGGCGGTCGCCAGCAACGAGCTGTTGGAGATACTCGAGAAAGTCCGTGGATGCTGCTGCTTCGGCGCTGACGAGCACCAGCGGACAGTCCGGCCTCTGACCAGTCGACCACAGCGTGTACGACACACGACACTCTCGCAGCCTCCGCACCATATCCCCTCGCAGAGACACCAGAGGAAGGATTACAATCGTGACAGCGGCCGCAGGCAGGAGGCAAGGGAGCATGAAGAGGAGCGACTTGCCCGCCCCAGTCGCCATAATCACAACCACCTCCTCGCGGCCAGATAGGATAGCCTCGAGCGCCTGCAGCTGATACTGTGACCGCCACGCGAAGTCGCCACGGCCGGTGAGCCTGCGACCAGCATTCAAAAGGGCATCGGCACTGGAGATGACACGCCTACGCTTACGGTGCGCCTGAAGCCGCCGAACCATGTCCCCTCGAGCCTCCTCGACCTCAGGACGGCAGCGATCTCTGCCAGCGCCCTGCTCAAACAACAGATCCACTTCCCACAACGCATGCCAAATCTTGGAGGCATACCGGCCCATGCTGATTAAACCATCCCATACGTTCGCCGCCCTGGTCTGATTGGCATACGAGTGGTTGACGGTGAACGTCGTATGGTTGCGCTGCATCGTAAGGGCATGCATGTCCTCGTCGAAGTCATCCGCCTGGGCGTCGTCGCCGGGGCCCATGTCGAAGCAGGCTATATCCTTGCTCAACAGTGACTTCACAATGCCTACTGTAAGCTGTCGCCAGATAGCAACCTTGAGAGTAGGAATCTGGCACCGGGCCGATGCCTCTTCCAGACAACGCGAGAGGCTCTCGCCATCCCATGGCTCGCTATACGACTCGAACAAGTAGGGAGATGGCTTGCGACTCGGGAACAATTCACCGAGTGCCGCCCAACGTACGGGGAGGGCGTAGACAAGATAGTCAACAAGCAGACACGCGAGTGCGGGTGGGAGGAAACGGACGTTGTCTTTCCAGCGCCCGGTAATCGCCTGGCCCTTGTGGTAGCGCAAATGGATCATAACCTGCCCATGCACGAGGGAAATGTTCCGGTTCACGTCGGTGTTCCGCCATCTCATGCACAAGAACTCGGTTTGTCGCACCGGTTGCCCGCTGGTAATATGCAGCAGAACTGCCATGCTCCGTAAGAAAGACTGGGCAGTGGACTCGTACGAGTGCAACGCGGCGTGCCTCCAGCGAGGTGCCGTCGTGTCTATATCGCGGAGAAACGCGTTCGCGAGAGCTTCCACCGACTTGATTTCGCCCAGTACGAGATCACCCGCGCCAGCGAGCAGAGGACGGTTGGCAGGGTGCCTCATGAAGCTGAACCCAGGCTCCGAATTGGCGTCCGTGTCGTGCAGCTGCATAGGCTGTAGCCGCGCATGCGCTACACCCATGAGGAGATCGTCATAGAGTAGTTGCGAACACCTGCAGAACTCACTCTTCATGAGCTTTTTGAAATGCTTCAACTGGAACTCCACGCCGGCGTAGGTGAGGGCGGTATGGTCCTCGTTCCAGTTTACATGATGCTTCGCTACCACATCTCTGCTATACTGCATTAGGTAACCTCTCCAGCGCAGCACCTGCGACATGGCATTTTGCCCGGCTGCGTCAAGCATCCTACAGCGGCGCTCGCGGAGTGAATGCAGCACGGCTGCCGGTCGATCACCAGCTGCCTGCACCGCATCCCAGTATATCAGGACCTGGATGGCCCATACCAGTCCACCTAGCGTGCTACTGTAATTCCGGGCTTCCGCCCATGCGCCAGTCCCCGAAGCAATTCCAAACATCGCAGCGAAACTAACGAGGGGCGAATGGAACGGATGTCGAGGGATTTCGTATGTAGCGAGGGATAGAATAAAGGCAACAATGGCACGGTATAACGCTGCAAGGCCTTGTGGGCTGGCATCGTGAAGGTCGCCCTCGTCGTCTAGGAGGGACAGCATAACCTCCCACCTCGCCATGCTATACCGTGCGGTGAAGTTGTGCCGAGGATCATGCTTAGTATTGAAGTGCAGGTCCGGTGCAGCGACGACCCGACCAAAGTAACACACGAGTTGCTGGAGCATCCGGAAATACCTGAGGCGAGTGGCGTCGCTTGGTTCCGGACGGAAGGGGACGCGTTGAGCTTCAAGGCTACCGAGAGTGCCCAGCTCCATCATACATGGCTCCGATATGCCCTCCTTAATCATGGTAGTCTGGTGCGCAGTGGTCGCCGCGTCGAGCGTATGTGTAGCGAGCGCCTCGAGGACAGCATCGCTGCCCTTAGACGGGAGTGCAATAGCGGAGGAGATGTCGGCCTTGGATAACTGGGCAAGGTGCTTGTCAATCCTTAACCGACTCGCCCATGGCACCGATAGCGATGCATGATCGCCATCCGAACCGACAATGGCGTTGCCGGCATCGACGAGCTCATCCATCGCCTTTAGCGAGCTAATCTGGGCGTCGATAAACGCTGTAACCGACGCGGACGCAGGTACCCGGTGCGCTGGTGCACAGGCACCACGACCAACCTCGACATATCTCCTCCATGGCGCAACTCGAAACCACTGTTGACACCGTACGCCGCAGCGACAAGGCTTCCCAGGAGCGTGCTTATCCTGCGTCCGCTTCGCGCCACCTCTGCTCTGCTTGCTCTTCCACCGGTGACATCTATAGAGATGGACGTCCATCGTCTTCTGGGCACCACTAATATAGCCACATTCACGACCGTGTTCGTTGCGCACTGAACAAGCAAAGCCAGTTACTACTCGGATCGTAGGTATTGGTTCGTCGGTCGGGGCGGGCCAGTTGACATCCCCCACTTCACGAGCCAACGATGACATCGCGTCTATTACCTCGCAAAGGACTTTTCGCTTAGATGCCGCGATGTTCGGGTGGCTCGTGGAAAGATGGTTCGCTACCGTCGTAGGAGGCACGGCGTATGCACACTCGCGACAGACGAGAATGGTCCCCCCTATATGCACTTCGAAAAGCTGACCGAAGAGCTCCGTGTGGTCGTCCATACTTCCAGATAATCGACGGAATTAACAATGTTGGCGTGTAACGGGGTCACGATGCAGCAAACGGACAATGTCCGCCTGCCAAAACAGGGATAACGCGACGGGGCACTACCTCGTCCCGGCCCGCGACTTATAACAACATCCCGAGCGCAACCCAACGCGTCCTGCCCCATTAGCGCGCAGTATCCGCATCACCGATAGCGCCCGACGAATACAACAGCGCCGATGCAATCCAACCCGGACGGCACTGCGACGTGCTCGCAGGTAGAGCGATTCGATGCCGCGAACGGTATCAGCATCCCCGGTCAGCTTGACCTCATGTCCGACCGAGAGGTCGATCGTCAACTCTCTCAACTCTATTTCGACGCTGGGGGACCATCAATGTTAGAACGCATCCGGAATCCCCAGCTAGGCCAGACACAAGCCGACGTGGTCCAGGAAGCGCTCGAATCCCTCGCCGACTATACCGAAAACGCAGGCCTGCAGACCGCACTTTTGTGGCGGTACGCTGAGATACACCAGACTTGGAAGACGCATAAGAACCCAGCGATGCGGACGAGCGATGCATGGCTGGGAAACATGGACCAGAATGCGATCGTAAGGGTGAATATTGGGATAGGGAAATCTACGGACACCGCGCGGAGGGGTAGCCTACGGATTATAGAGAGTGCATGGGGGAAGGACTGGTTCGACCAGCTGCGACCGGAGAACAGGCCACGGTGTGATTCTCCAGCGGCGGCGCCGAAACGACTCCTGTTCCAGATCGCAGCCAATTGTAAGCGAGGGTGCACACTCGAAGAGGCGGAGGCTGGATGGGCGCGCGCTCGGTCACAGCGATTGGATCCTGACTGGCGACGACGAAACCGCAGTGGAGCACCACGGTCCAAACATATCATTAATTCAGATGTCGCGTCGCTGAATATAAGGGAAGAGGGTACCGAAGGGCGCCGAACCGTAGAAGCTTTCTTTCCGGACCTAGAAGAAGATCGTCTAGAACTGAAGGCATTGCAGGCTACGCAATGCGTGCCCGCGACTCAGCTACCCCCTACGCAGTCAGAAGCGCCAAGGAAGGGAGGGGGGAAGAGGCGCCGTATAACGACACGAGAGCGGACGGCTAACGCAGATATAGACAATACGGAAGACACGGAGCACGAGGGGGTGGGCGGGGCAATCGAGTGTAATGGCGCCATGATACGTAAGGCACTAGTGGCTATACAGAGAGCTTTGGATCGCGGAGATATATGTCATCCGTGTAGTCTCATAGTAAGTGAGCTGGAAACCGAATATATCGATGAATGGGTGTTGCGCCTAGGAGATATAACGGTCCATCCTAGGGGCTCTAGTTAAATGGAGTTTAGCTCGTAATATGTTGGGTTACCTGACGTAAACTCTGTACCTATGGATATAGAAGGCAGGCAACCTGTTTAGAAAATGTCTAGACTAAATCCCCCTGCGTAGAGTTTAATAAACAAGTTATGAAGCTACAAACTACCGCGCGGGACTTCTTAGTTGTTTAGATAGGTGCCTAAACTGCCCTATAGTAGTATGCGCTCCGGTGTATATTAGCGGGAGGCGGTCACCTCGCTTACTTATCTAGCGCGATCCTCCTACCCTCTCTAAAAACACTCGCTCGTCGTTCGCTATTTGTCTTCTGCAAGCTATAGCCTCTTATAGCATAGGTGCGGAAGATGCGGTTCTATCGACAAAAGCGAGACCACAAAGCACCGCGCGGTGCTTTGTGGTCGTTTTTGGAGAGGCTTGGCAAGCGGACAATGTCCGCGTCGGTAGGAACAGGTATACTTTGTTAGCGTAGAACGAATGTGTACGACTGCGGACGTAATATATAGCGAGCGATAAGCGACGAGCGACATGCACATGCGACGAGCGACATGCACATGCGACGAGCGACATGCACATGCGACGAGCGACATGCACATGCGACGAGCGACATGCACATGCGACGAGCGACATGCACATGCGACGAGCGACATGCACATGCGACGAGCGACACGCACATGCGACGAGGAAGATATAATAATTAGACGAATATAGCAAGCGAAATGCGAGAAGTAGTGTGTGCTGCGTAGCCAATCAAGCCAAGTAGCGAGGTGCCATGTAGCGAGGTGTTACCAAGGGTCGGAGTAAGCGCCGCGCTCACCAAACTCCAAGTAGCGAGCCCTCGATACTCGGAACCAAAGTGCAGTCCCTCTCCCTCTCTCTTTCCTCCTCTCTCTCCTCCTCTCTTTCCTTCCTTTCCTTCCCTTTCTCCTCCTCCTCTCTCCCTCTCTACTAACTCTTTTACACATCATCCCCTCTCCCTACCTAACGTACAACAACCCTACCGCGATAACGGGCATTTTCCCTTATAAATTTCCCCTACAATCCCTTCTCCTCCACCTGTCCAAACCGCCAAATCATCCGGCACAATCCCGATACCTCAACTCCTCCCTCCACGAATCGACTTCCAAAAAACTCCACAATCGCCTCCTCCTCTACACCCTTGAATCCTCGCTGTAACTGCTCCCTCAACCAATCTCCTACTGCTCCTTCTGACCCAACCCCCCAAATCGCCGCTCCAACATCCCGCACAACCCCCTCGAACTGACAATCCATCCTTGCCCCTCGCTTTCGAAATCGCCCGCTCTTCGACCCATCCAATCCCTGCCACGAACGACAAACCCCCTGCGGCGCGTGACATCGGTAACATGCACTGTACTGATATCGAATCCCTCCCAACCGCTGCCAACACCTCGAAACTCCTGCCAACCGTTCCGCCTGCCTGCATTGCCTCCAATTGTTGTGTCCCTGCTCCTCCACACCGCATGCCATGCAAATGCTGCATCGCCCTTGCCACCGTCGCAACAATCCCTCGAACTGCTCAATCTCCAACTGTCGTTGAACAACTCGCACCCGCGCCCGCTGCTGAATCGCCTCCATTTGCTCACTCAACCCCTTGATGTCCATCTCTTGACCCTCACTCCTTAACTCGCCATTACGCTCATCCGCTTGCGACGACGACCCACTGTCCACCTCGCCTCCATCCACTTCCACCTCGCCTTCATCCACATCTTCCACATCACCTCCATCCACATCTTCCACCATCCCTAACCCTGCACCACCTTCCACCATCCCTAACCCTGCACCACCTTCCACCATCCCTAACCCTGCACCACCTTCCACTATCCCTAACCCTGTCCCATCGTTTACAACACCTCTCTCTTCCACACTCGACATCAATCTCCGCCTCTTAACCCGCCCTCGAAACCCTTCACACACATCACAAACCTCCTCTCCATCTTCACATCCTACTCGATCCACCCTCCCATCCATGTGCTCGTCGTACACCACTCGTCGACACTCTTTGCCCTCCAAAAATCGCTGCATCATTCCATCCATCTTCCACTCCCCCACCACCTTCTCTTCTCCTCGTCTGTATTCCACTGCCCGCATAACGATTGCCTCACTCGCTACACCGTCTCGTCCCGCCCTTCCGCTCTCCTGTGCGTATTGCTTCATCTCCGACGGGCTGCCCACATGAACAACACACCGAATCCGCGGTGCGTCAACCCCCATCCCGAACGCATTCGTCGCCACAAACAATCGTGTCTTCTCTCCGGTCAATCGTCGCAAAATCCGTGCCTTGTCGTCACTCGTCCCAATCGCTCGGAAAAATGCCTGACCGCCCGTGTAATCGGCTACTCGTTTCACCTGCTCGATTGTCCGGCAATACACGATCACCTGTCCGTCGGCGTACTGCGCCAATTTCCTCTCCACCATCTCTTTCACCCGCTGCTCTTCCTCTTTGATCTCATACTTAACCACCGAATATGCGATGCTCGGCCGTGTCGTAACATCGCGGGCTCGTGTCCGAATGCTACGGACAAAATCTCGCCAAACCGCCGACAAAAAACCTCGTGTGGTGGCCACCCTGCTATTCGAACATGGCCGACGACGACGAAACACACCTTCGACGCCCGAACGATAACCGGGACCATTCGACCCTACTTTCTCCCCCTGGTCGCGAATGGGGACGATGACCGCGGTCGTGGTGCAATGTACGGGCCCGCCTTTCGATCGGAATCTCCAAACCCACCAAAACTGCCCGGACGGCAACGACGATACCACACGCACGGCATCTCCTCTGCTTCCGAAACCTTCACGACATCGACAATGGACCTCCTTCGTGCTCTCCGAATTTTTGCCCGAATGATGGGCCACTGTGGCGACGACGACGAATTTTGGAACCCGCCGCATCGCCATGCTCCATGCCCACCACTTTCGCGCTGACGTAATCATCCACCGCACCTCACTTGGCGATTCTGATCTGGTCCTGCTCGAACTCGGACGGACATGCGAACAAAATGGACCTCTTCTCTGCTGCCGACAAAACATCGTGGGATGCTACCACGCTGGATAAACGGCGGGACCAATGCCTCTCCACTGCCGACTAACCGTTCTCACCGTCTGCTCGCAACGCCCTTTCGCACGGGTGGAACGGAACATCACTCCTCACTAATACTACAATGCACACGCAAACCCTATCCCACCCCGACCCCCTCGGTGCCGTACACTTGTTCAAACTCCCAAAACAATCGAAATACCCCCGACATTTCGATGCCCTGGCACACTATCTTCCGGGCCATCCACTGCTCACATGCTTTCCAATCATCGGACTCCCCATCCGCGACCACACCCACCTTCTGCGCCTCTTCTTCTATCCACGACACGATCCGTTCGCCTCCTACAACCAACATCGCCGCGACGGCGGGTCGAACGATACCCGGAAATCGACAATTCCGCTGGCGGACGCGTCGAAACCGCCGTGGTCCACCATGGCTAATGTCCTGCCATTGGGGGAACACGGCGTGGGGGACGTGACACCCAAAACAACCGGCGTGTGCATCGAAACGAATCTTGCTGACCATGTCGTACGCCCGCTGGACGGCATCTCGCATGTCCCATCGGCACTGCTGCCACGAATGCCCCCCATCGGCTTCCCCACGCACAAAACATATGCTGCACCGCCCCACCTACTGCTGCGACGTCGATGCGATGGACTCGACGCTGACGTGCTCTATCAAATCCCATCGTGTCGCTATAATCCATTCCGGACCCGGGGACGGGCATCTTCCTAAAACGAATAACCCGACAACCGCCTTCTCTCCTTGGTATGCCGCACCGCGCATATGGGATGGGCGGGGTCATCGATATCCTCTACAACGACGAACCCTCGCCCTCCCTACACGAACCCCAACTTCTGCCAACCCTAACCCTAACGGATGGGCGACCCTCTGCCGGCGACGACATGCAACGGGAACGCCGGACGTCGCCGCAATACGACACTACGATATACTGGAATAATGCTACCACATCGGATCGGCGAAATCGGGCATGTGTCCGAATTGCACGAATAAAATCTCGCGAAACCTTACTCCAAAAACATCGGGTTGGGGGCCGCACTGCTATGCTAATATGGGCGACGACGACGAAACACACCTTCGCCGCCTGGACGATGCTGCGATCGAATCCCTACTACGGGCTCTACGTTGTCGCTTGTTGGGACGATGGCTACTATCTCGCGGGAATTAATCATCCCGCTTTTCTATGTGGACCTCGAAAACCACCAAAACTGCCCGGACGGCAACGACGATATCGCACGCACGCCATCTCCTCTGCTTCCGAAACCTACACGACATCGACAATGAACCTCCCTCGTGCTCCCTGAATTTTTGCCCGAATTTTGGGGCACTGTGGCGACGGCGACGAATTTTGGAATCGGCCGCATCGCCATAACCCACGCCCACCACTTTCGCGCTGACGTAATCATCCACCGCACTTCACTCCATCATTCCGTTCGGGCTCGATCCGAACGGCGATGGACACTCGAATACAATCGCATCTTCAATACGGATGCTCGCCGACGGCCGTATGGACCGCATTCGACACGCCATAATACACCTGCCCCGAATCGATGCACCTCATCTCCGCCACGCTGTACATGCACTTCGTCTCGCATATGGAAAATCATATCGCGGATTCGGAATGGCGACGCGACTGCACGCGGACGCATGTTCGGGCGGTCAACCTATCGACCTGGGGATCGCAACTCGCGCGTATACTTTCTCTGCGACAACACTCGTCCGCCACTCTGGTGATACATACGCGCCTGCGCGCTGGTAAAAAAACCACGCCATTCCACTCATCTCCACGCCATCCGCCGGAATCGTCTCTCCTAACCACCCGGCGACCTCACCTGCGTGCCCTGTCCGCTCCATCTCGCCCTCGATCCACTCGAACGCGGCCTCGGCCTCGTGGCACATGATCACGGCCACGGCTTCCATCAACCGACCTCGATATTGGCACCTTCCGTCCTGCTTCCTCCGATATCTCGTCGGCCCTCCGTCGGGGATGGGCTCCCACGTGTGGCATACGGCTTGCGGCGCCCAACACGTCTGACACGCCGTCCACGCCGCCGCCCACCGGACGCCCCGCAAATACCGACACGCCTGCTCGATCTCCTCCCTCCGATCGCGGTCCGCCGCACCCTCTCGCGCGGCGTCTCGCAACCGCGTCAACGCCTGCCGCTGCGCGCTCGTCAATCGATACCGCGGCCGCTCGGCCATGTCGACCGTCCTCCACACGTACCGCAATATCTTCACGAACACGTGGGCGTACTTGCGGACCGTCTTGACCTGCTGCTTGCCGTAAAACGGCCGGTCGTTCGTCGTCCCCCCCACCTCTCGCCGGTGGATGCGGTGCAACGCGTGCCGCCCGACGATGTCGATGCGACTGGCCTGGAACGCACGCCGGATCAACACGACGGTGCCCTCGCATGCACGGGACAATGCCTTCTCGTCCTGGGGGTCGAACCCCTCGAACCCTTCCCCTAACCATCGCTGGATCTTGGGCACGTGGGGCGTGGCCTGGACGAACTCGGTGACCCACCCGCGACAACCGTCGGTGATGTGGCGTTCCCATCCGGTGTGCTCCAACCACGGATTGGCCTCATACCTGCTGCGGCTGGTGCGCACTTCCTCCTGCGCCTTTTGCAAATCCGCCTTCAACTGGTCTGCCCACTCTCCGATCTTCCGGACAATGTCCACTTCGACGGGCTGCCCGGATGCCGGCACTACCTGGATGGGAAATATCCTCTGCCACCTTCCGGTTTGGAAAAACGACTGGCATGGCTGGTCCTCCACCCACATGGTCGTCCGGTCGGTACACTGATCGGGCCTGCCTTTCTTGCGCGGATTTCGCCACCTATGCTGCTGGCGGCAATGTTTCTGCATCCCACTGCGCTCCCGGCACGTATAATTGCACTCCTGGCCCCCGACGACGGGGGCGCATCGCAATCCGTTCTCGTACACCGGGATGCCGGGCACTGCTGCGCCTAATGGGTCGGGATAACGCACATCCTCGGGGCGGCGTGCGATCTCGGATAATCGACCGATGAACGCAACAATCTGCGCGCACTGCGTCGCGGATATGGTGCGGTGCTTGCTCTGGATGTGGCCTTTCGCCTGCGCGGGATTCACGGCGTACTTGCATCGCTTGCATATAATGACACGATACTCTCGATGGTGGGCGAACAACTTCTCGAACGCGTCCATCCTCTCCGCCGGGCAACGGAATCATATATGGAATCTATTACAATTCTCGCGACGATACGCGTTCGCCTACGTGATCGTGTCGACGGGGATGCGCGCCCATGCCCCTGCTCTATTCTGTTCTGGGATGCGGCGAAACTTAAATGGTATATGGGGACGATGGAACAATTCGCTGTGCCCGACGACGGTGCTGAAAACTCCTGAAACTCGGTGGGTGACGACGGGGCATGATGGATAAAATGTATGCGCATTTTGGGGGCAATCCATGGCGGTTGTGTGCTGCGGCGGAATTCTGATGCTAAAACTGTGATTTTGAAAATCCCAACGGGGTTGGCCTCCCATCTTTCGTTCGACGACGACGACGACGCGCGCTCGTTGCGACGGAACGTGACCCTCTTTCGAACGATAACGATGCCTGGACACCCTCTACCCGTTTCGACATTCGGTGCTGCCTCTGGACTGCATCGATAACGCTGGTTCGGATGGTGTTGGTGGGTGGTGCGACACGGCCCGACTGGCGACGACGATATCGCTCCAACGGCATGCCAAATGGACTTCAAACTTGCGGACGGGCGACATTACTATCTGATGGAATTTTGTGCAACGTTTCTCGAATTTTGGTGCCCTCTGCCTGGTGCTATAATTTTTGCATTTCGTGGGTTCCTGCATATGGCAATTGGCGCAACTGGCGACGCCGATATCTCATCAATGGCAACGCGAATGGGCACCAAACTTGGGGACGGACGGCCTTGCTATCTGATGGAAATTGCCGTCATTTGGCGCGACTTTTCATGACCTCTCGCGGGTCGCATAATGTTACCGACCCGTATGGCGGCGCGGACATGGCGCGACTGGCGATGTCGATATCTTGCGAACGACTTCCCCGATAAACACCAAACTCGCGGACGGGCGACTTCACTATTCGATGGAATTTCGTGCAACGTTGCTCGAATTTTGGCGTCCTCTGGCGGGCGGAATAATTTTTGCAGTTCGTGGGTTCCTGCATATGGCAATTGGCGCTACTGGCGACGTCAATATCTCATGAATGGCAACGCGAATGGGCACCAAACTCGGGGACGGGCGACTTTACTGTCCAACGTAATTTTGTGCAACGTTGCGCAAATTTTGGTGCCCTCTGCCGGATGGCATAATTTTTGGGTTCGGTGGGTTCCTGCATCCGGCTATGGGCGCAACTGGCGACGACGATTCCTCTCGAACGACACTTCGAATGGACTCCCAACTTATGAACGGGCGACCGTACTGCGCAATATAACCTTTGATTACGTGGCACGAACCTTCCTGTCCTCTGGCGGGTTGTATAACTGTTGTAATCCTAATAGCGGCCCGGATATGGCGCGACTGGCGATGTCGATATCTTGCGAACGACTTGTCCGATGAACACCAAACTCGCGGACGGGCGACTTTACTATTCAATGTAATTTTGTGCAACGTTGCTCGAATTTTGGCGTCCTCTGGCGGGCGGAATAATTTTTGCACTTCGTGGTCTCCTGGGCACGACAACGGGCGCAATGTATCGGATGATGCGCTACGACGCCGCTGCTGCACGCGATGGGTTCTCGCCTAACCCTCTGCGATGCTCGGACTACGTTTCTAACGACACCACGGGCGATGTGCGTTCGATGGTGGTGGTCGCGACAATGTGCGTCGCGTGTATGCTGGGCTCGCGGTCGCG
Source organism: Cercospora sojina (assembly GCA_004299825.1). Taxonomy (NCBI): domain Eukaryota; kingdom Fungi; phylum Ascomycota; class Dothideomycetes; order Mycosphaerellales; family Mycosphaerellaceae; genus Cercospora; species Cercospora sojina. The sequence goes on along the minus strand of CP036211.1, from coordinate 4,875,111 downwards.
TGGACCCTGGATTCTGCACCCAACCCTACCGGTTTGGGACGACGGCGACGACATGCAAACCGCGACTTTTCGCACCGGAAACCTCTTCGGTTTGGTCAACGCGATACGCTCTCTCACATGTCTTAAACACGACTCGATTGCTCGTCGGGAATCAAATGGGATCGACTAAATGGGATCGACTCTTTACGGGTTCGAACCCTAGCCTATTCGGGTTCGGGTATAAATGGGATCGAGTCGATCACAGTTGGATATAATGGGTAGAAAAAACATGACATCGGACAACGAAGATACCATTATGGTTGCGACAGGGAGGGAGAGAAGAGGTGAAGTGGGAACGACGCCAGCAGGAGCGGGTCCTCCCGCCGCTAGCGCGGCGGAGAGAAGCGGAGGAGCGGGGGAACCAGAGGGAGCGGAATGGGCGGTGGTAACGAGAGGCAGGCCGCGCGGCAGGCCCAAGGGCTGCGGCGGCCAGCAGAAGATCCAGTTCTCGTCAGGAACCCCAACATTTGAACAAGCCTCCGAGACCGTACGCAAGCGCAAAGCGGAGGAGACGATGACCGAGAGGCTCGAACAGGTGTACGCCTTGCTCGAAAAGGTTCTCCACAACCAGCAGGAACGGGACAAGATGATGTATAGAGGCGCCGACACGAGCGAGTTAGACAACCTCTTCGACCTGTTCGAACAGGTGTCGCAGAAGCAGGACGAGCAGGAGAGACTGCTGAAAGAGCAAGAGAAGAGAATGAGAGAACTGGAGAGGTTGATGAAGGGACAGGAGAAACTGCTCCAGGAGAAAACGGCGGAGATACTCCACCTGTTGCAACAAGGGGGACAACGTCCCGCGCAAGGTCCTGGGCCGAGCCAGCCATCCCAGGTTCGGCCAGCGACAAAGTCGTACGCCGATATGGCCAGGACCCAAACGGGCCCCACCGCGATACCCCGACCATTCGCCAACGACGAGCGAGCGGTCACCGTGAACATGACGACGGCCGCAGCCAAGACGAGCGACTACGCGGCATTGAAGCAAACGCTCCAGTCGGGGCTGGACGGGCACGACGGGACGAAAGGCGCACGAATCGCATGTATTCGGCCACGTCCCGCAGGCGGCAAGGTGGAGGTCGTATTCGCCACCAAGGTCGACGCCGCCAAAGCGAAGAAGAGCCAGAGGTGGGCCACGGAGTGCATGCCCGGTGCGAGGGTACAAGGAGAACAGTGGTACCCAGTGAAGTGCGATATGGTGGTCAAGACGGAGGTGTTAGGGGACCATGACAGGGAAAATGGCAAGTTGAAGGCGGACCTTTTAGAGGCGTTCGCAAAGGACAACTCCGTAAAAGGGTTCGACTTTACGGCCGCCAAAGCCCGATGGGTCGGGACATACAACCCGGCGAAGGCATTGGGATCCTTAGTAATCTGGCTGAAGAGCAGCAAAGCCGCAGAATACCTGCTACGCACGGGAACGGCTATCTTCGGAGCGACCGGCGCGTACTGCAGCAAATGGGAGGCCCGCATAGGAGAGAAGCCATGCTTCAACTGTTACCAGTACGGACACAAACGATCATCGTGTAAGGGACAGAGCCGGTGTGCTCTCTGCTCCGGGGCACACGACCACCGGGTCTGCCCGAAGGAGCGAACGAAGTGCCCGTCGTGCGGCAACAACGGCCACAGTGCCTTCTCGTGGGAGTGCAAGCTCCATCCATTTCATAAGAGGTATCTGACGCAGCGACGACCATCATCGGAAGAGATGGACACAACCGACCAACCCGCAAACGCACCCGCGTAAATGCGGACCTGTGAATTCGACGGCGTACTTTGATGCGTGGGTCGAATGAACAGACCAGCCACCTGGAGCGGCACGGGTTTCTCAACCGCAGGTCGAGGTTTTAATCCAGCCGGACCATCGTGGAACAAATCGACCTCTATCGGGGTGGTTACCTGGGTTCCCACCTTTGTTAAGAATCAATCGAACCCCGGGACAACACATGAGAATTGACAGGAACGAGAGGCTAGGACAGAAAACATACTTTGAGGACGGCTCATATGTAATTATTACATGCATAGCCTAACAGAATAAATCAATCAATCAATCAATCAATCATATAATGGGTAGGGGCTTAAATCGACACCGCAACTCATGAGATGGGACAGGACACTAATAACAATAAACTTTCGCTCTCTGCGAAGGAAGGGCGAGCGACGCTACCCTGCCGCCGCAAGCACGCGACGACATGAGCGACCTGCTATAGGAGAGTGTTTACTTCTAGCGTGTGAGCTAAGTTACACCTGGAACCTCGCCGCTCTCTGCGACGGAACGACGAGCGACGAGAAGGATGCTCAGACGACTGCGTTTGAGGTGACCATCGCCTAGAAACCCGATCAGAATTTAAGAGCACTGTGCAAGACGCATGTGACGACATCTAAGCTTATCTTCAGCTCTCGGCAAAGGAAGGACGAGCGAAGCCACCCTGTCGCCGCAAGCACGCGACGACAGAAGCAACCTGCACCTAGAGAGTGTTTACTTCTAGCATATGAGCTAAATTACCCCTAGGAACCTCGCCGCTCTCTGCGACGGAACGACGAGCGACGAGAAGGATGCTCAGACTACTGCGTCTGAGGTAACCATCGTCTGGAAAACCCGATCGGAGTTCAAGCGCACTGCGCAAGACGCATGTAAAGTTGCTTGTCGTCCGCTCTCTGCGACGGGACAACGAGCTGAGCCACCCTGTCGCCGCCAGCGCGCGACAACAGAAGCAACCTGCAACTAGAGAATGTTCACTCCGAGCTTGCGAGCCAAGCTCACTGCGGCTAAGGAGGCACCTCGCTCTTTAGTTTGCAAAAGCGACATGTCGCAGGCAGGGCCTCGGCGTGTTGGCTTCACGAGTTCTCCCAACAGATTATTGAAGTTAAGGGCGGTTACCTCGCTCCTCTGTTTCGCGCGACACCCCCTCCCCGCCGGACACTTGCTCGTCGTTCGCTATTTGCCTTCTGCAAGCTATAGCCTCTTATAGCATGCGTACGGAGGATGCAGTTCCGTCGACGATAGCGAGACCACAAAGTACCGCGCGGTGCTTTGTGGTCGTTTGGCGAGGGACCTAAACTACCCTTGACAGGCTCGGACTAGGCGGTACCTCGTTCCTCGGTAAGCATGTCCTACGTAAGGGGGCATTACATGGGTGTAGGGCGGCCTTGCTAGGTAATAAGCCACCACCAGCGTAATACGCCGTCGTTCTGCATGCAGGCTATGCTAGCGGAGTATATACGAGGGACATGTAGCGGCGTAGAGAGCTAATTAGATTCTTCTGTACCGTCTTAGGTAACCATCGTCTAGAAAATACGATCGGAGTTTCAGCGCACTATGCAAGACGCTTGTGACAACGTCTATGCTTATCTTCCGCTCTCTGCGACGGAACGACGAGCGAAGCCACCCTGTCGCCGCAGGCACGCGACGACAGAGGCGGCCGGCTATAGGAGAGTGTTCGCTTCTGGCATGCGAGCTACGCTTACTGCTGCTATGTCTCCGATCGTAGGGGGATACGATTACGCGAATCTCCAGAGGGCTATCTAAGACTACATTCGGGATCCAGGAACAGACAAACAACTTGAAGACTCCGAGGAGCTTCAATCGACACCGGAACTCATGAGATGGGACAGGACACTTATGACGACATCCATGCTTCTCTTCCGCTCTCTGCGAAGGGAGGGCGAGCGAAGCCACCCTATCGCCGCAAGCACGCGACGATAGAGGCGGCCTGCAATAGGAGAGTGTTTACTTCTAGCATAGACAAGCAACGCCCGAGTTAGAGGGTGAATGCTCTATGGAATAAATGTGTCTCTCCTCCTACCGCGCTCTCGGCTATAAAGGATATCACTCCGAATGTCGCACTCTTCGGACGTTCTTTACCTATCTCCTCTTCGACATTCTATTCCTCTACATTCCTAATGCGTTCTGAACAGCCTACTAGACCTGTCCCCTTAATCTTCACACGGACGCATTCTATCCGATTCGGATTAGCGAAGTTAACGTACGTTTGAACGAGATTAGCAACGGCATTACAGCGAAGTTAATTCAAGGTGTGTAAGATGATTACTATAAGAGGCAGACTTGTGCGAACCTTGCTTACTACGGCCATGTCTCCGGCTTAGTAGGCAACGACGACAAACCCGACCCTAATATAGCCTGCCCTAGGTCGAGACTTAGACTAGGAGGCACTTCGCTCCTTAGTTTGCAAAAGCGACATGTCGCAGGCGGGGCCTCGGCGTGTTGGCTTCACAAGTTCTCCTAAGAGATCATTAAAGTTGAAGGCGGTCACCTCGCTCACCTGTTTAGCGGGACCCCCTCCCCGCCGGACACTTGCTCGTCGTTCGCTATTTGCCTTCTGCAAGCTATAGCCTCTTATAGCATAGGTGCGGAAGATGCGGTTCTATCGACAAAAGCGAGACCACAAAGTACCGCGCGGTGCTTTGTGGTCGTTTTTGGAGAGGCTTGGCAAGCGGACAATGTCCGCGTCGGTAGGAACAGGTATATTTTGTTAGCGTAGAACGAATGTGTACGACTGCGGACGTAATATATAGCGAGCGATAAGCGACATGCGACGAGCGACATGCGACGAGCGACATGCACATGCGACGAGCGACATGCACATGCGATGATGCGACGAGCGACATGCGACGAGCGACATGCACATGCGACGAGCGACATGCGACGAGCAACATGAACATGCGACGAGCAACATGAACATGCGACGAGCAACATGCGACGAGGAAGATATAATAATTAGACGAATATAAGTTAGCAAGCGAAATGCGAGAAGTAGTGTGTGCTGCGTAGCCAATCAAGCCAAGTAGCGAGGTGCCATGTAGCGAGGTGTTACCAAGGGTCGGAGTAAGCGCCGCGCTCACCAAACTCCAAGTAGCGAGCCCTCGATACTCGGAACCAAAGTGCAGTACAACAACCCTACCGCGATAACGGGCATTTTCCCTTATAAATTTCCCCTACAATCCCTTCTCCTCCACCTGTCCAAACCGCCAAATCATCCGGCACAATCCCGATACCTCAACTCCTCCCTCCACGAATCGACTTCCAAAAAACTCCACAATCGCCTCCTCCTCTACACCCTTGAATCCTCGCTGTAACTGCTCCCTCAACCAATCTCCTACGGCTCCTTCTGACCCAACCGCCCAAATCGCCGCTCCAACATCCCGCACAACCCCCTCGAACTGACAATCCATCCTTGCCCCTCGCTTTCGAAATCGCCCGCTCTTCGACCCATCCAATCCCTGCCACGAACGACAAACCCCCTGCGGCGCGTGACATCGGTAACATGCACTGTACTGATATCGAATCCCTCCCAACCGCTGCCAACACCTCGAAACTCCTGCCAACCGTTCCGCCTGCCTGCATTGCCTCCAATTGTTGTGTCCCTGCTCCTCCACACCGCATGCCATGCAAATGCTGCATCGCCCTTGCCACCGTCGCAACAATCCCTCGAACTGCTCAATCTCCAACTGTCGTTGAACAACTCGCACCCGCGCCCGCTGCTGAATCGCCTCCATTTGCTCACTCAACCCCTTGATGTCCATCTCTTGACCCTCACTCCTGAACTCGCCATTACGCTCATCCGCTTGCGACGACGACCCACTGTCCACCTCGCCTCCATCCACTTCCACCTCGCCTTCATCCACATCTTCCACATCACCTCCATCCACATCTTCCACCATCCCTAACCCTGCACCACCTTCCACCATCCCTAACCCTGCACCACCTTCCACTATCCCTAACCCTGTCCCATCGTTTACAACACCTCTCTCTTCCACACTCGACATCAATCTCCGCCTCTTAACCCGCCCTCGAAACCCTTCACACACATCACAAACCTCCTCTCCATCTTCACATCCTACTCGATCCACCCTCCCATCCATGTGCTCGTCGTACACCACTCGTCGACACTCTTTGCCCTCCAAAAATCGCTGCATCATTCCATCCATCTTCCACTCCCCCACCACCTTCTCTTCTCCTCGTCTGTATTCCACTGCCCGCATAACGATTGCCTCACTCGCTACACCGTCTCGTCCCGCCCTTCCGCTCTCCTGTGCGTATTGCTTCATCTCCGACGGGCTGCCCACATGAACAACACACCGAATCCGCGGTGCGTCAACCCCCATCCCGAACGCATTCGTCGCCACAAACAATCGTGTCTTCTCTCCGGTCAATCGTCGCAAAATCCGTGCCTTGTCGTCACTCGTCCCAATCGCTCGGAAAAATGCCTGACCGCCCGTGTAATCGGCTACTCGTTTCACCTGCTCGATTGTCCGGCAATACACGATCACCTGTCCGTCGGCGTACTGCGCCAATTTCCTCTCCACCATCTCTTTCACCCGCTGCTCTTCCTCTTTGATCTCATACTTAACCACCGAATATGCGATGCTCGGCCGTGTCGTAACATCGCGGGCTCGTGTCCGAATGCTACGGACAAAATCTCGCCAAACCGCCGACAAAAAACCTCGTGTGGTGGCCACCCTGCTATTTGAACATGGCCGACGACGACGAAACACACCTTCGACGCCCGAACGATAACCGGGACCATTCGACCCTACTTTCTCCCCCTGGTCGCGAATGGGGACGATGACCGCGGTCGTGGTGCAATGTACGGGCCCGCCTTTCGATCGGAATCTCCAAACCCACCAAAACTGCCCGGACGGCAACGACGATACCACACGCACGGCATCTCCTCTGCTTCCGAAACCTTCACGACATCGACAATGGACCTCCTTCGTGCTCTCCGAATTTTTGCCCGAATGATGGGCCACTGTGGCGACGACGACGAATTTTGGAACCCGCCGCATCGCCATGCTCCATGCCCACCACTTTCGCGCTGACGTAATCATCCACCGCACCTCACTTGGCGATTCTGATCTGGTCCTGCTCGAACTCGGACGGACATGCGAACAAAATGGACCTCTTCTCTGCTGCCGACAAAACATCGTGGGATGCTACCACGCTGGATAAACGGCGGGACCAATGCCTCTCCACTGCCGACTAACCGTTCTCACCGTCTGCTCGCAACGCCCTTTCGCACGGGTGGAACGGAACATCACTCCTCACTAATACTACAATGCACACGCAAACCCTATCCCACCCCGACCCCCTCGGTGCCGTACACTTGTTCAAACTCCCAAAACAATCGAAATACCCCCGACATTTCGATGCCCTGGCACACTATCTTCCGGGCCATCCACTGCTCACATGCTTTCCAATCATCGGACTCCCCATCCGCGACCACACCCACCTTCTGCGCCTCTTCTTCTATCCACGACACGATCCGTTCGCCTCCTACAACCAACATCGCCGCGACGGCGGGTCGAACGATACCCGGAAATCGACAATTCCGCTGGCGGACGCGTCGAAACCGCCGTGGTCCACCATGGCTAATGTCCTGCCATTGGGGGAACACGGCGTGGGGGACGTGACACCCAAAACAACCGGCGTGTGCATCGAAACGAATCTTGCTGACCATGTCGTACGCCCGCTGGACGGCATCTCGCATGTCCCATCGGCACTGCTGCCACGAATGCCCCCCATCGGCTTCCCCACGCACAAAACATATGCTGCACCGCCCCACCTACTGCTGCGACGTCGATGCGATGGACTCGACGCTGACGTGCTCTATCAAATCCCATCGTGTCGCTATAATCCATTCCGGACCCGGGGACGGGCATCTTCCTAAAACGAATAACCCGACAACCGCCTTCTCTCCTTGGTATGCCGCACCGCGCATATGGGATGGGCGGGGTCATCGATATCCTCTACAACGACGAACCCTCGCCCTCCCTACACGAACCCCAACTTCTGCCAACCCTAACCCTAACGGATCGGCGACCCTCTGCCGGCGACGACATGCAACGGGAACGCCGGACGTCGCCGCAATACGACACTACGATATACTGGAATAATGCTACCACATCGGATCGGCGAAATCGGGCATGTGTCCGAATTGCACGAATAAAATCTCGCGAAACCTTACTCCAAAAACCTCGGGTTGGGGGCCGCACTGCTATGCTAATATGGGCGACGACGACGAAACACACCTTCGCCGCCCGGACGATGCTGCGATCGAATCCCTACTACGGGCTCTACGTTGTCGCTTGTTGGGACGATGGCTACTATCTCGCGGGAATTAATCATCCCGCTTTTCTATGTGGACCTCGAAAACCACCAAAACTGCCCGGACGGCAACGACGATATCGCACGCACGCCATCTCCTCTGCTTCCGAAACCTACACGACATCGACAATGAACCTCCCTCGTGCTCCCTGAATTTTTGCCCGAATTTTGGGGCACTGTGGCGACGGCGACGAATTTTGGAATCGGCCGCATCGCCATAACCCACGCCCACCACTTTCGCGCTGACGTAATCATCCACCGCACTTCACTCCATCATTCCGTTCGGGCTCGATCCGAACGGCGATGGACACTCGAATACAATCGCATCTTGAATACGGATGCTCGCCGACGGCCGTATGGACCGCATTCGACACGCCATAATACACCTGCCCCGAATCGATGCACCTCATCTCCGCCACGCTGTACATGCACTTCGTCTCGCATATGGAAAATCATATCGCGGATTCGGAATGGCGACGCGACTGCACGCGGACGCATGTTCGGGCGGTCAACCTATCGACCTGGGGATCGCAACTCGCGCGTATACTTTCTCTGCGACAACACTCGTCCGCCACTCTGGTGATACATACGCGCCTGCGCGCTGGTAAAAAAACCACGCCATTCCACTCATCTCCACGCCATCCGCCTGAATCGTCTCTCCTAACCACCCGGCGACCTCACCTGCGTGCCCTGTCCGCTCCATCTCGCCCTCGATCCACTCGAACGCGGCCTCGGCCTCGTGGCACATGATCACGGCCACGGCTTCCATCAACCGACCTCGATATTGGCACCTTCCGTCCTGCTTCCTCCGATATCTCGTCGGCCCTCCGTCGGGGATGGGCTCCCACGTGTGGCATACGGCTTGCGGCGCCCAACACGTCTGACACGCCGTCCACGCCGCCGCCCACCGGACGCCCCGCAAATACCGACACGCCTGCTCGACAGGGTGGTCGACAGACAATCAAGCGGCAAACAGGGGTAGTGCTTGATTGATTGGCTTGTGATAGTCGTCTGATTGGCTTGTACTGGTACTAGCGTCCATGTGTCTGTCTGTACTAGCTGTATCAATGCACGGACCTTTTGTAAGTGAATATTAGTGCTCATCGTCGCCAACAACACCGCTTTCTTCATCAAACCAAACCTCCACCCCATCAGCAATAAGGTCATATTTAAGCCAGTTTTTGAGGCATTGGTTAGCCTCAGCTAGGTCGCTTCTTGTGTGCCACGCTTCCTCATTTAAAACATGACCAGCTTCTGAGAAACAACGCTCTGCAGCCGTTGAGGAGGCTGGACAGGCTATTAGATCGTAGGCTAGCTTACTGAGTATTGGATACTCAAAAGCGTGTGCGTTCCACCACGATAAGGCGTCTGTTTTCGGTGGTGCTGCCGGAGCTGCGAGGTACTTGTCGTATTCGTCAATGACGGCGTCTTCTGTCATCCAAATACCCTCCTCATAGCCTGTTGGATCACGGCTAGTAGATGAAGTGAGGCGTGCAGTTGGCAGTGCCTCAGAGCCGTAACGTTCCTTGTATTCCAGCCATAACTCCTTCACAACACGACGTGCACGATCCGTGAAAAGCTCACCAATAGCCGGAGTTTGTGAGGCTTGTGACTGAGTACTCTTCTTCTTCTTGCGATAGCCAAACCTTGCAGTAGATCGACTGCGTTTCTTGGTCACTGGATCGAAGCGTAAGCCACTCCATTTGTCGTCGAACCAGCGTAGTTTGAAGTGCGGATGCAGCGCAATAGAGGCTATGTATGCTGGCGATCGGTCTGTGAGTGCGAAGTACTTATCCAGCTTCTTCCAGCCTAACAAAACACAGGCTTTATAGTGCGAGTTCGGTAGCACAGACTGCTCGTTTTTGGCTTCTTCCAGGCGTGTCATTAACAGGTTGAGGGTGGTTAGTGACTGCCACAGAGATCCGTATATATAGGTACCGTCCATTTGGAGACCAAGTGAGGCTTCCTTCACCGGTCTTAGCAGTGCACAGAGCTCTTTAATATCTTGCCAGTCTTCACTTGTAAGGCAGTCTTCTTGCGCTAGCGGTCTGTCGTCAACCTCGCGGTAGTGCGCTTGATAGAGCTCAATTGCGTCCTTGAGTTTGACGCCTCTTTCCATCATATCGTGGTCACTATTCCATCTAATGCCGCCGTTGAGGATGAGCTCCAATATGCGCATATCCGGGTTCGTTTCTTTCTGCTTATCCTTGAAGAACTCACGCCGTGAGCCTGAGTGTCGTGCGTGAACGATGATATTGTGAAGCTTGCCAACGGCACCACGTTTGCGCCATAAAACGAGTGAGTCCACGGCTTCTTGCACCTTCGCCTGTCGCTCAAATTGCTTCACTTCTTCGTCATCGTCAAGGTCGTCCGGTTCGCAGTCGTTATCCTCATCCTCCTCGCTTTCTTCGCAAGCCTGATCTATCGCGTCGATGTCACAGCCGTAGAGTATCGCCTTGCACACGAGGTTGAGGATGTGAGCGCTACAGCGCAGGCGGCACTTCTGAGGGTGTAGTCCAAGATCAGCTGCTAGCAAGCGACAGACCTTGTCATTAATGTTCACGTTGTCCGACTGGAAATAGCGCACATCGTCTCGTATCTCGAACTCGGTGAGTATCTTGGATATGGCGTCCGCAGTGTCTTGTGCCTCCTTCGAGCCATAGAGGTTCGGTAAACCTATCATGACTGAGACGTATTTGCCTTCGTGGTTCACGTAGTGCGCGAAAACACCAAGTAACTCCAGCTCGTTATCGGACTTCCAGCCATCAAAAGAGACGCAAAGACGACTGCGCGCGCGCTTGAGGTTCCTCATAATGTTCGGTTTCGAGCCTCCAAACAGGTTCATAAGCCAGCGTCGCGTTGTGGTGTGAGAGCGAGGTACAATGTTCTCAATCGTGCTGTTCTTGTAGCATAGCAGTCTGCGCAGACGCTTCGAGGCTGTGTTTCTGAGTGATTGATCGTCGTCTATCTTCCATTCGAGAAAGGTCTTGCACCAGCCAATGCGGTCGAAGACTTCGGTGCTTTCTTTGAGTCGCTTTTGAGCCTGGAAAGCTGCCTGTACATCGCCGTCGCGTGTCCGTTTCTTGCTGTCTTTCTCTGGCGGCGCATACGTGCCATCTCGCTTGTAGTAGTGACCCTCACCGAACTTGTGATCCCCAAGATGGTCCATTGCCCGCGTAGTAGAGCCGTCGCTCTTCAGATAGAGACTCTGTGAGCCTGGCTTCTCGAAGCACGCGCGACACATCCAGTACCTTTTGCCAGTCTTGACATGGGTCAGGCCGACGCCCACCTCATCCCGCCAGACATAGGACGAGCGTGGCTGCTTGCCAGGTGGTGTAGGGATATATCCTGCAAGGCGCGGTCCATCGACGAGGAAACCGGATTTGGTGTGACGGCTCTGGTGGGCGGTAGGGAGCTGCGATTCGGCGTGTATCTCGGTGAGGTTGTCGAATACGGTCTCGGTGCCGATTTCTGACTCTGCTGCGTCCATTATGTCGTGTTTGGAGTGTGTTGTTGTGGTGTGCGCAGAAGAAGATGCTTCGAAGGTGAGAAGCTTGGATTGCGACAGACTAGGGTTACGACGCGTCCATTCACGACACCCAGCGCCATAGAACCAACGCGCTTTTTCGCGTGCACTCAACTGGATGTTATTTGGCATGCTTTGTTTAGTCGGAATCATGATTCTTATGTGTTTTGGCCAAGTGGTTGTGTCGCATCTGCTCACAGAGTGAACTGAAGCTTGGCATTGCATGTGCAAGGTTATATTTCTAACCCAAAATCTGTCGTAAATTCTTCGTTGCTTGATACGTATGCTACGAGAAATCTGACAAGATAGAAATTTTCCGTTTGATCTCAGCTGCAACTTGCACCGCTCGGATTGTTCGTACGACATCGTTTACATGTGTGGTGTTGATAACTTGGCAATGAACATTTTGAAGTTCTTTGGCTTTGCTGTATAGACCCTGAATCGAGGTGAAAGATGCCAGTCTTGCATCATTACCCGTGCGGCTCGGAGCTAGCCAGCCAACCAAACCCTTGTCTTCATGTTCAGCCTCATCAGCCCTATTTCTCCAACACCTCCTCTAATGCACCAAGACCACTACCATCTACTCGTTTCTGACACCAATAGCACTCGCAACCACGATTCCAGACGTACAGATGGAGCTCCTTCCTGTTGGTAATGATACGCTTGATTTGCTCCCTCGTAAATGGCTTGGTATCAAGAACAACAGCCTCCAATTGCTCGCGCCGAGTACCCTTCGAATATACAGCATCTACGACTCGACCACGAACATGCAGCACATCGCCATGCTTCCAGTGCGGAAGGTGATCCAGTGATACTGTAAGGAACTCATCGAGAGCGTCGCGCGGCCGCGGTGTCGATGGCGCTGCCGCAGGGGAGGGAGGGGGTGTATCGTCGCCGGTGAGGTCAATGACAGCCTCCTACTACAATCAGCCACTTCTGCCCGGTCGCAATCGATTCTACGCACCTTATTGCCCATACTGGATCGAGCCGACAGCGATATTACAGTGGAAAGCTCGATTGTGGGTGGGTTAAGAAGAGAAGAAGCCCGGGAGGCTGAGATACGACTATATGGTGATACACACAGACAGACAGACAGACGGCGACATCATGCTTGATTGTACTGGCTATCTGGAGGCTTCTGCTTGATTGTACTATACTGATCAATCAGTACAGTACGTATTGGAGTGTACTGACCATCGACCACCCTGCTGCTCGATCTCCTCCCTCCGATCGCGGTCCGCCGCACCCTCTCGCGCGGCGTCTCGCAACCGCGTCAACGCCTGCCGCTGCGCGCTCGTCAATCGATACCGCGGCCGCTCGGCCATGTCGACCGTCCTCCACACGTACCGCAATATCTTCACGAACACGTGGGCGTACTTGCGGACCGTCTTGACCTGCTGCTTGCCGTAAAACGGCCGGTCGTTCGTCGTCCCCCCCACCTCTCGCCGGTGGATGCGGTGCAACGCGTGCCGCCCGACGATGTCGATGCGACTGGCCTGGAACGCACGCCGGATCAACACGACGGTGCCCTCGCATGCACGGGACAATGCCTTCTCGTCCTGGGGGTCGAACCCCTCGAACCCTTCCCCTAACCATCGCTGGATCTTGGGCACGTGGGGCGTGGCCTGGACGAACTCGGTGACCCACCCGCGACAACCGTCGGTGATGTGGCGTTCCCATCCGGTGTGCTCCAACCACGGATTGGCCTCATACCTGCTGCGGCTGGTGCGCACTTCCTCCTGCGCCTTTTGCAAATCCGCCTTCAACTGGTCTGCCCACTCTCCGATCTTCCGGACAATGTCCACTTCGACGGGCTGCCCGGATGCCGGCACTCCCTGGATGGGAAATATCTTCTGCCACCTTCCGGTTTGGAAAAACGACTGGCATGGCTGGTCCTCCACCCACATGGTCGTCCGGTCGGTACACTGATCGGGCCTGCCTTTCTTGCGCGGATTTCGCCACCTATGCTGCTGGCGGCAATGTTTCTGCATCCCACTGCGCTCCCGGCACGTATAATTGCACTCCTGGCCCCCGACGACGGGGGCGCATCGCAATCCGTTCTCGTACACCGGGATGCCGGGCACTGCTGCGCCTAATGGGTCGGGATAACGCACATCCTCGGGGCGGCGTGCGATCTCGGATAATCGACCGATGAACGCAACAATCTGCGCGCACTGCGTCGCGGATATGGTGCGGTGCTTGCTCTGGATGTGGCCTTTCGCCTGCGCGGGATTCACGGCGTACTTGCATCGCTTGCATATAATTACACGATACTCTCGATGGTGGGCGAACAACTTCTCGAACGCGTCCATCCTCTCCGCCGGGCAACGGAATCATATATGGAATCTATTACAATCCTCGCGACGATACGCGTTCGCCTACGTGATCGTGTCGACGGGGATGCGCGCCCATGCCCCTGCTCTATTCTGTTCTGGGATGCGGCGAAACTTAAATGGTATATGGGGACGATGGAACAATTCGCTGTGCCCGACGACGGTGCTGAAAACTCCTGAAACTCGGTGGGTGACGACGGGGCATGATGGATAAAATGTATGCGCATTTTGGGGGCAATCCATGGCGGTTGTGTGCTGCGGCGGAATTTTGATGCTAAAACTGTGGTTTTGAAAATCCCGACTGGGTTGACCTCCCATCTTTCGTTCGACGACGACGACGACGCGCGCTCGTTGCGACGGAACGTGACCCTCTTTCGAACGATAACGATGCCTGGACACCCTCTACCCGTTTCGACATTCGGTGCTGCCTCTGGACTGCATCGATAACGCTGGTTCGGATGGTGTTGGTGGGTGGTGCGACACGGCCCGACTGGCGACGACGATATCGCTCCAACGGCATGCCAAATGGACTTCAAACTTGCGGACGGGCGACATTACTATCTGATGGAATTTTGTGCAACGTTTCTCGAATTTTGGTGCCCTCTGCCTGGTGCTATAATTTTTGCATTTCGTGGGTTCCTGCATATGGCAATTGGCGCAACTGGCGACGCCGATATCTCATCAATGGCAACGCGAATGGGCACCAAACTTGGGGACGGACGGCCTTGCTATCTGATGGAAATTGCCGTCATTTGGCGCGACTTTTCATGTCCTCTCGCGGGTCGCATAATGTTACCGACCCGTATGGCGGCGCGGACATGGCGCGACTGGCGACGACGATATCGCTCCAACGGCATGCCGAATGGACTTCAAACTTGCGGACGGGCGACATTACTATCTGATGGAATTTCGTGCAACGTTGCTCGAATTTTGGCGTCCTCTGGCGGGCGGAATAATTTTTGCAATTCGTGGGTTCCTGCATATGGCAATTGGCGCTACTGGCGACGTCAATATCTCATGAATGGCAACGCGAATGGGCACCAAACTCGGGGACGGGCGACTTTACTGTCCAACGTAATTTTGTGCAACGTTGCGCAAATTTTGGTGCCCTCTGCCGGATGGCATAATTTTTGGGTTCGGTGGGTTCCTGCATCCGGCTATGGGCGCAACTGGCGACGACGATTCCTCTCGAACGACACTTCGAATGGACTCCCAACTTATGAACGGGCGACCTTACTGCGCAATATAACCTTTGATTACGTGGCACGAACCTTCCTGTCCTCTGGCGGGTTGTATAACTGTTGTAATCCTAATAGCGGCCCGGATATGGCGCGACTGGCGATGTCGATATCTTGCGAACGACTTGTCCGATGAACACCAAACTCGCGGACGGGCGACTTTACTATTCAATGTAATTTTGTGCAACGTTGCTCGAATTTTGGCGTCCTCTGGCGGGCGGAATAATTTTTGCACTTCGTGGTCTCCTGGGCACGACAACGGGCGCAATGTATCGGATGATGCGCTACGACGCCGCTGCTGCACGCGATGGGTTCTCGCCTAACCCTCTGCGATGCTCGGACTACGTTTCTAACGACACCACGGGCGATGTGCGTTCGATGGTGGTGGTCGCGACAATGTGCGTCGCGTGTATGCTGGGCTCGCGGTCGCGTGGACCCTGGATTCTGCACCCAACCCTACCGGTTTGGGACGACGGCGACGACATGCAAACCGCGACTTTTCGCACCGGAAACCTCTTCGGTTTGGTCAACGCGATACGCTCTCTCACATGTCTTAAACACGACTCGATTGCTCGTCGGGAATCAAATGGGATCGACTAAATGGGATCGACTCTCTACGGGTTCGAACCCTAGCCTATTCGGGTTCGGGTATAAATGGGATCGAGTCGATCACAGTTGGATATAATGGGTAGGAGGATCAATAAAAAAAATGACATCGGACAACGAAGACACCATCATGGTAGCGACAGGGAGGGAGAGAAGAGGTGAAGTGGGAACGACGCCAGCAGGAGCG
The DNA here is from genome assembly GCA_004299825.1 of Cercospora sojina. NCBI lineage: Eukaryota > Fungi > Ascomycota > Dothideomycetes > Mycosphaerellales > Mycosphaerellaceae > Cercospora > Cercospora sojina. The sequence goes on along the minus strand of CP036211.1, from coordinate 4,859,066 downwards.
GGTCCTCCCGCCGCTAGCGCGGCGGAGAGAAGCGGAGGAGCGGGGGAACCAGAGGGAGCGGAATGGGCGGTGGTAACGAGAGGCAGGCCGCGCGGCAGGCCCAAGGGCTGCGGCGGCCAGCAGAAGATCCAGTTCTCGTCAGGAACCCCAACATTTGAACAAGCCTCCGAGACCGTACGCAAGCGCAAAGCGGAGGAGACGATGACCGAGAGGCTCGAACAGGTGTACGCCTTGCTCGAAAAGGTTCTCCACAACCAGCAGGAACGGGACAAGATGATGTATAGAGGCGCCGACACGAGCGAGTTAGACAACCTCTTCGACCTGTTCGAACAGGTGTCGCAGAAGCAGGACGAGCAGGAGAGACTGCTGAAAGAGCAAGAGAAGAGAATGAGAGAACTGGAGAGGTTGATGAAGGGACAGGAGAAACTGCTCCAGGAGAAAACGGCGGAGATACTCCACCTGTTGCAACAAGGGGGACAACGTTCCGCGCAAGGTCCTGGGCCGAGCCAGCCATCCCAGGTTCGGCCAGCGACAAAGTCGTACGCCGATATGGCCAGGACCCAAACGGGCCCCACCGCGATACCCCGACCATTCGCCAACGACGAGCGAGCGGTCACCGTGAACATGACGACGGCCGCAGCCAAGACGAGCGACTACGCGGCATTGAAGCAAACGCTCCAGTCGGGGCTGGACGGGCACGACGGGACGAAAGGCGCACGAATCGCATGTATTCGGCCACGTCCCGCAGGCGGCAAGGTGGAGGTCGTATTCGCCACCAAGGTCGACGCCGCCAAAGCGAAGAAGAGCCAGAGGTGGGCCACGGAGTGCATGCCCGGTGCGAGGGTACAAGGAGAACAGTGGTACCCAGTGAAGTGCGATATGGTGGTCAAGACGGAGGTGTTAGGGGACCATGACAGGGAAAATGGCAAGTTGAAGGCGGACCTTTTAGAGGCGTTCGCAAAGGACAACTCCGTAAAAGGGTTCGACTTTACGGCCGCCAAAGCCCGATGGGTCGGGACATACAACCCGGCGAAGGCATTGGGATCCTTAGTAATCTGGCTGAAGAGCAGCAAAGCCGCAGAATACCTGCTACGCACGGGAACGGCTATCTTCGGAGCGACCGGCGCGTACTGCAGCAAATGGGAGGCCCGCATAGGAGAGAAGCCATGCTTCAACTGTTACCAGTACGGACACAAACGATCATCGTGTAAGGGACAGAGCCGGTGTGCTCTCTGCTCCGGGGCACACGACCACCGGGTCTGCCCGAAGGAGCGAACGAAGTGCCCGTCGTGCGGCAACAACGGCCACAGTGCCTTCTCGTGGGAGTGCAAGCTCCATCCATTTCATAAGAGGTATCTGACGCAGCGACGACCATCATCGGAAGAGATGGACACAACCGACCAACCCGCAAACGCACCCGCGTAAATGCGGACCTGTGAATTCGACGGCGTACTTTGATGCGTGGGTCGAATGAACAGACCAGCCACCTGGAGCGGCACGGGTTTCTCAACCGCAGGTCGAGGTTTTAATCCAGCCGGACCATCGTGGAACAAATCGACCTCTATCGGGGTGGTTACCTGGGTTCCCACCTTTGTTAAGAATCAATCGAACCCCGGGACAACACATGAGAATTGACAGGAACGAGAGGCTAGGACAGAAAACATACTTTGAGGACGGCTCATATGTAATTATTACATGCATAGCCTAACAGAATAAATCAATCAATCAATCAATCGATAGTGGGTAGACTTCGAGGGGCTTAAATCGACACCGCAACTCATGAGATGGGACAGGACACTAATAACAATAAACTTTCGCTCTCTGCGAAGGAAGGGCGAGCGACGCTACCCTGCCGCCGCAAGCACGCGACGACATGAGCGACCTGCTATAGGAGAGTGTTTACTTCTAGCGTGTGAGCTAAGTTACACCTGGAACCTCGCCGCTCTCTGCGACGGAACGACGAGCGACGAGAAGGATGCTCAGACGACTGCGTTTGAGGTGACCATCGCCTAGAAACCCGATCAGAATTTAAGAGCACTGTGCAAGACGCATGTGACGACATCTAAGCTTATCTTCAGCTCTCGGCAAAGGAAGGACGAGCGAAGCCACCCTGTCGCCGCAAGCACGCGACGACAGAAGCAACCTGCACCTAGAGAGTGTTTACTTCTAGCATATGAGCTAAATTACCCCTAGGAACCTCGCCGCTCTCTGCGACGGAACGACGAGCGACGAGAAGGATGCTCAGACTACTGCGTCTGAGGTAACCATCGTCTGGAAAACCCGATCGGAGTTCAAGCGCACTGCGCAAGACGCATGTAAAGTTGCTTGTCGTCCGCTCTCTGCGACGGGACAACGAGCTGAGCCACCCTGTCGCCGCCAGCGCGCGACAACAGAAGCAACCTGCAACTAGAGAATGTTCACTCCGAGCTTGCGAGCCAAGCTCACTGCGGCTAAGGAGGCACCTCGCTCTTTAGTTTGCAAAAGCGACATGTCGCAGGCAGGGCCTCGGCGTGTTGGCTTCACGAGTTCTCCCAACAGATTATTGAAGTTAAGGGCGGTTATCTCGCTCCTCTGTTTCGCGCGACACCCCCTCCCCGCCGGACACTTGCTCGTCGTTCGCTATTTGCCTTCTGCAAGCTATAGCCTCTTATAGCATGCGTACGGAGGATGCAGTTCCGTCGACGATAGCGAGACCACAAAGTACCGCGCGGTGCTTTGTGGTCGTTTGGCGAGGGACCTAAACTACCCTTGACAGGCTCGGACTAGGCGGTACCTCGTTCCTCGGTAAGCATGTCCTACGTAAGGGGGCATTACATGGGTGTAGGGCGGCCTTGCTAGGTAATAAGCCACCACCAGCGTAATACGCCGTCGTTCTGCATGCAGGCTATGCTAGCGGAGTATATACGAGGGACATGTAGCGGCGTAGAGAGCTAATTAGATTCTTCTGTACCGTCTTAGGTAACCATCGTCTAGAAAATACGATCGGAGTTTCAGCGCACTATGCAAGACGCTTGTGACAACGTCTATGCTTATCTTCCGCTCTCTGCGACGGAACGACGAGCGAAGCCACCCTGTCGCCGCAGGCACGCGACGACAGAGGCGGCCGGCTATAGGAGAGTGTTCGCTTCTGGCATGCGAGCTACGCTTACTGCTGCTATGTCTCCGATCGTAGGGGGATACGATTACGCGAATCTCCAGAGGGCTATCTAAGACTACATTCGGGATCCAGGAACAGACAAACAACTTGAAGACTCCGAGGAGCTTCAATCGACACCGGAACTCATGAGATGGGACAGGACACTTATGACGACATCCATGCTTCTCTTCCGCTCTCTGCGAAGGGAGGGCGAGCGAAGCCACCCTATCGCCGCAAGCACGCGACGATAGAGGCGGCCTGCAATAGGAGAGTGTTTACTTCTAGCATAGACAAGCAACGCCCGAGTTAGAGGGTGAATGCTCTATGGAATAAATGTGTCTCTCCTCCTACCGCGCTCTCGGCTATAAAGGATATCACTCCGAATGTCGCACTCTTCGGACGTTCTTTACCTATCTCCTCTTCGACATTCTATTCCTCTACATTCTTAATGCGTTCTGAACAGCCTACTAGACCTGTCCCCTTAATCTTCACACGGACGCATTCTATCCGATTCGGATTAGCGAAGTTAACGTACGTTTGAACGAGATTAGCAACGGCATTACAGCGAAGTTAATTCAAGGTGTGTAAGATGATTACTATAAGAGGCAGACTTGTGCGAACCTTGCTTACTACGGCCATGTCTCCGGCTTAGTAGGCAACGACGACAAACCCGACCCTAATATAGCCTGCCCTAGGTCGAGACTTAGACTAGGAGGCACTTCGCTCCTTAGTTTGCAAAAGCGACATGTCGCAGGCGGGGCCTCGGCGTGTTGGCTTCACAAGTTCTCCTAAGAGATCATTAAAGTTGAAGGCGGTCACCTCGCTCACCTGTTTAGCGGGACCCCCTCCCCGCCGGACACTTGCTCGTCGTTCGCTATTTGCCTTCTGCAAGCTATAGCCTCTTATAGCATAGGTGCGGAAGATGCGGTTCTATCGACAAAAGCGAGACCACAAAGTACCGCGCGGTGCTTTGTGGTCGTTTTTGGAGAGGCTTGGCAAGCGGACAATGTCCGCGTCGGTAGGAACAGGTATATTTTGTTAGCGTAGAACGAATGTGTACGACTGCGGACGTAATATATAGCGAGCGATAAGCGACATGCGACGAGCGACATGCGACGAGCGACATGCGACGAGCGACATGCGACGAGCGACATGCGACGAGCGACATGCGACGAGCGACATGCGACGAGCGACATGCGACGAGCGACATGCGACGAGCGACATGCGACGAGCGACATGCACATGCGACGAGCGACATGCGACGAGCAACATGAACATGCGACGAGCAACATGAACATGCGACGAGCAACATGCGACGAGGAAGATATAATAATTAGACGAATATAAGTTAGCAAGCGAAATGCGAGAAGTAGTGTGTGCTGCGTAGCCAATCAAGCCAAGTAGCGAGGTGCCATGTAGCGAGGTGTTACCAAGGGTCGGAGTAAGCGCCGCGCTCACCAAACTCCAAGTAGCGAGCCCTCGATACTCGGAACCAAAGTGCAGCGGCCGTGGTCGCGGTGGCCGAGGCAGGGGTGGAGGGGGTACCCACACTCATGCAGCGGCGCCAGCGACAAACGACAACGGTGTGACATTCCTTGGAGCCGTTGACGCTAGTGGCAGCTTGAAACGCGAGCACGACCAAGTGAACATTACACTGTTTACAGACAGAACCCCTGCAGTTACTGTCGACAACCGAATCATGTCCATGTTCAATAGGACTACACACACAAACGAATATATGGCTACGTTCAATGGATTGAACCTGTACCATCACGTCATTGTCGACTCTGGAGCCACCTGTTCTATGGTAGGCAGGTTCGATCTATTCGAACAGAACACAGTGAAGGAAATCACTGGCTTCCGTGCCAATGGCATAGGAGGTGCCCAGGGTGGTCGACAGACAATCAAGCGGCAAACAGGGGTAGTGCTTGATTGATTGGCTTGTGATAGTCGTCTGATTGGCTTGTACTGGTACTAGCGTCCATGTGTCTGTCTGTACTAGCTGTATCAATGCACGGACCTTTTGTAAGTGAATATTAGTGCTCATCGTCGCCAACAACACCGCTTTCTTCATCAAACCAAACCTCCACCCCATCAGCAATAAGGTCATATTTAAGCCAGTTTTTGAGGCATTGGTTAGCCTCAGCTAGGTCGCTTCTTGTGTGCCACGCTTCCTCATTTAAAACATGACCAGCTTCTGAGAAACAACGCTCTGCAGCCGTTGAGGAGGCTGGACAGGCTATTAGATCGTAGGCTAGCTTACTGAGTATTGGATACTCAAAAGCGTGTGCGTTCCACCACGATAAGGCGTCTGTTTTCGGTGGTGCTGCCGGAGCTGCGAGGTACTTGTCGTATTCGTCAATGACGGCGTCTTCTGTCATCCAAATACCCTCCTCATAGCCTGTTGGATCACGGCTAGTAGATGAAGTGAGGCGTGCAGTTGGCAGTGCCTCAGAGCCGTAACGTTCCTTGTATTCCAGCCATAACTCCTTCACAACACGACGTGCACGATCCGTGAAAAGCTCACCAATAGCCGGAGTTTGTGAGGCTTGTGACTGAGTACTCTTCTTCTTCTTGCGATAGCCAAACCTTGCAGTAGATCGACTGCGTTTCTTGGTCACTGGATCGAAGCGTAAGCCACTCCATTTGTCGTCGAACCAGCGTAGTTTGAAGTGCGGATGCAGCGCAATAGAGGCTATGTATGCTGGCGATCGGTCTGTGAGTGCGAAGTACTTATCCAGCTTCTTCCAGCCTAACAAAACACAGGCTTTATAGTGCGAGTTCGGTAGCACAGACTGCTCGTTTTTGGCTTCTTCCAGGCGTGTCATTAACAGGTTGAGGGTGGTTAGTGACTGCCACAGAGATCCGTATATATAGGTACCGTCCATTTGGAGACCAAGTGAGGCTTCCTTCACCGGTCTTAGCAGTGCACAGAGCTCTTTAATATCTTGCCAGTCTTCACTTGTAAGGCAGTCTTCTTGCGCTAGCGGTCTGTCGTCAACCTCGCGGTAGTGCGCTTGATAGAGCTCAATTGCGTCCTTGAGTTTGACGCCTCTTTCCATCATATCGTGGTCACTATTCCATCTAATGCCGCCGTTGAGGATGAGCTCCAATATGCGCATATCCGGGTTCGTTTCTTTCTGCTTATCCTTGAAGAACTCACGCCGTGAGCCTGAGTGTCGTGCGTGAACGATGATATTGTGAAGCTTGCCAACGGCACCACGTTTGCGCCATAAAACGAGTGAGTCCACGGCTTCTTGCACCTTCGCCTGTCGCTCAAATTGCTTCACTTCTTCGTCATCGTCAAGGTCGTCCGGTTCGCAGTCGTTATCCTCATCCTCCTCGCTTTCTTCGCAAGCCTGATCTATCGCGTCGATGTCACAGCCGTAGAGTATCGCCTTGCACACGAGGTTGAGGATGTGAGCGCTACAGCGCAGGCGGCACTTCTGAGGGTGTAGTCCAAGATCAGCTGCTAGCAAGCGACAGACCTTGTCATTAATGTTCACGTTGTCCGACTGGAAATAGCGCACATCGTCTCGTATCTCGAACTCGGTGAGTATCTTGGATATGGCGTCCGCAGTGTCTTGTGCCTCCTTCGAGCCATAGAGGTTCGGTAAACCTATCATGACTGAGACGTATTTGCCTTCGTGGTTCACGTAGTGCGCGAAAACACCAAGTAACTCCAGCTCGTTATCGGACTTCCAGCCATCAAAAGAGACGCAAAGACGACTGCGCGCGCGCTTGAGGTTCCTCATAATGTTCGGTTTCGAGCCTCCAAACAGGTTCATAAGCCAGCGTCGCGTTGTGGTGTGAGAGCGAGGTACAATGTTCTCAATCGTGCTGTTCTTGTAGCATAGCAGTCTGCGCAGACGCTTCGAGGCTGTGTTTCTGAGTGATTGATCGTCGTCTATCTTCCATTCGAGAAAGGTCTTGCACCAGCCAATGCGGTCGAAGACTTCGGTGCTTTCTTTGAGTCGCTTTTGAGCCTGGAAAGCTGCCTGTACATCGCCGTCGCGTGTCCGTTTCTTGCTGTCTTTCTCTGGCGGCGCATACGTGCCATCTCGCTTGTAGTAGTGACCCTCACCGAACTTGTGATCCCCAAGATGGTCCATTGCCCGCGTAGTAGAGCCGTCGCTCTTCAGATAGAGACTCTGTGAGCCTGGCTTCTCGAAGCACGCGCGACACATCCAGTACCTTTTGCCAGTCTTGACATGGGTCAGGCCGACGCCCACCTCATCCCGCCAGACATAGGACGAGCGTGGCTGCTTGCCAGGTGGTGTAGGGATATATCCTGCAAGGCGCGGTCCATCGACGAGGAAACCGGATTTGGTGTGACGGCTCTGGTGGGCGGTAGGGAGCTGCGATTCGGCGTGTATCTCGGTGAGGTTGTCGAATACGGTCTCGGTGCCGATTTCTGACTCTGCTGCGTCCATTATGTCGTGTTTGGAGTGTGTTGTTGTGGTGTGCGCAGAAGAAGATGCTTCGAAGGTGAGAAGCTTGGATTGCGACAGACTAGGGTTACGACGCGTCCATTCACGACACCCAGCGCCATAGAACCAACGCGCTTTTTCGCGTGCACTCAACTGGATGTTATTTGGCATGCTTTGTTTAGTCGGAATCATGATTCTTATGTGTTTTGGCCAAGTGGTTGTGTCGCATCTGCTCACAGAGTGAACTGAAGCTTGGCATTGCATGTGCAAGGTTATATTTCTAACCCAAAATCTGTCGTAAATTCTTCGTTGCTTGATACGTATGCTACGAGAAATCTGACAAGATAGAAATTTTCCGTTTGATCTCAGCTGCAACTTGCACCGCTCGGATTGTTCGTACGACATCGTTTACATGTGTGGTGTTGATAACTTGGCAATGAACATTTTGAAGTTCTTTGGCTTTGCTGTATAGACCCTGAATCGAGGTGAAAGATGCCAGTCTTGCATCATTACCCGTGCGGCTCGGAGCTAGCCAGCCAACCAAACCCTTGTCTTCATGTTCAGCCTCATCAGCCCTATTTCTCCAACACCTCCTCTAATGCACCAAGACCACTACCATCTACTCGTTTCTGACACCAATAGCACTCGCAACCACGATTCCAGACGTACAGATGGAGCTCCTTCCTGTTGGTAATGATACGCTTGATTTGCTCCCTCGTAAATGGCTTGGTATCAAGAACAACAGCCTCCAATTGCTCGCGCCGAGTACCCTTCGAATATACAGCATCTACGACTCGACCACGAACATGCAGCACATCGCCATGCTTCCAGTGCGGAAGGTGATCCAGTGATACTGTAAGGAACTCATCGAGAGCGTCGCGCGGCCGCGGTGTCGATGGCGCTGCCGCAGGGGAGGGAGGGGGTGTATCGTCGCCGGTGAGGTCAATGACAGCCTCCTACTACAATCAGCCACTTCTGCCCGGTCGCAATCGATTCTACGCACCTTATTGCCCATACTGGATCGAGCCGACAGCGATATTACAGTGGAAAGCTCGATTGTGGGTGGGTTAAGAAGAGAAGAAGCCCGGGAGGCTGAGATACGACTATATGGTGATACACACAGACAGACAGACAGACGGCGACATCATGCTTGATTGTACTGGCTATCTGGAGGCTTCTGCTTGATTGTACTATACTGATCAATCAGTACAGTACGTATTGGAGTGTACTGACCATCGACCACCCTGCGAAGCTAGAAAAGGCGGAGCCTGGCTACACAGCTGAGCCATCGTTCCAAGTGAAGTACCAGAGCGCAGTCGGCAGTCTTATGTATGCCATGCTTGGCACAAGACCAGACATAGCCTACGCTGTGTCAGTGGTGAGTCGATACTCGTCTAATCCAACCGAGAAACACTGGAAGGCCGTACAGCACATCTTTCGCTACCTCCGTGGCACGCTGGACTATGAGCTTATGTTCACTGCAAACCTCACACCATTGCAAGGCTATACAGACTCAGACTATGCAGGTGACGTAGGCACGAGGCGTTCCACCTCAGGCTACGTGTTCGACATCGGCAGTGGTGTTATCAGTTGGTCATCAAAGCTTCAATCAACCGTTGCAACCTCAACGTGTGAGGCTGAGTATATTGGACAGTCCAATGCCACCAAGGAAGCCATTTGGCTACGGCTATTGCTCAAGGGCCTCGGCAAAGAACAACTCCACGCAACGATCATTTATGGCGACAACCAAGGCGCTATTGCTTCTGCCAAGAACCCTCAATTCCACAGCAAAATGAAGCATGTAGACACACAGCACAAGCACGTATGCCAGCGGATTGGCAATGAGGAGATTGACTTAGTCTATACACCGACTGACACCATGGTAGCTGATGGACTAACCAAACCGTTGAATAAAGAGAAGTTTCGAAGGTTCAGAAACACGCTAGGCATGGTGAACAGAGGTGAAGTTGAGTCTGGCAAGACTAGTCGTTTTGGTTGAGTGATTGAGCTAATTGCAAAATTGAGAGGCTGCTCGTACAGGGAATCGAACTGCCTCTAACAAGAGGGGATGTTCGAACTGCACCAAGCGAGAGGGGATGTTGAAGTGACTCTTGGCGCCGTGGTACTGCCGACGGCAGTACTACTAGTTCTCACTCTTGTGTAGCACAGATAGCCTCCTACAATGCACTCACTCTATACAACCAACACTTTCTTGCGCGGATTCCGCCACCCGTGCTGCTGACGACAATGTCGCGACATTACTCGCTTCTCGCGACACGTATAATTGCACTCCTGGCCCTCGACGACGTGGGTGCATCGCAATCCGTTCTCGTACACCGGGATGCCGGGCACTGCGGCGCCTAATGGGTCGGGATAACGCACATCCTCGGGGCTGCGTGCGATCTCGGATAATCGACCGATCAACGCAACAATCTGCGCGCACTGCGTCGCGGATATGGTGCGGTGCTTGCTCTGGATGTGGCCTCTCGCTTGCGCGGGATTCACGGCGTACTTGCATCGCTTGCATATGATTACACGATACTCCCGATGGTGGGCGAACAACTTCTCGAACACGTCCATCCTCTCTGCCGGGCCACGGGATCATGCATGGAATCTATCGAAATGCTCGCGACGATACGTGTTCGCGTACGTGATCGTGTCGACGGGGATGCGCGCCCTTGCCCCTGCTCTACTCTGTTCTGGGATGCGGCGAAACTTAAATGGTATATGGGGACGATGGAACAATTCGCTGTGCCCGACGACGGTGCTGAAAACTCCTGAAACTCGGTGGGTGACGACGGGGCATGATGGATAAAATGTATGCGCATTTTGGGGGCAATCTATGGCGGTTGTGTGCTGCGGCGGAATTTTGATGCTAAAACTGTGGTTTTGAAAACACCGACTGGGTTGGCTTCCTCTCTTTTGTTCGGTAACAACGACGACGTGCGCTCGTTGCGACGGAACGGGGCCCTCTTTCGAACGATAACGATGCTCGGACACCCTCTACTCGTTTCGACATTTGGTGCTGCCTCTGGACTGCATCGATAACGCTGGTTCGGATGGTGTTGGTGGGTGGTGCGACACGGCCCGACTGGCGACGACGATATCGCTCCAACGGCATGCCGAATGGACTTCAAACTTGCGGACGGGCGACATTACTATGTGATGGAATTTTGTGCAACGTTGCTCGAATTTTGGTGCCCTCTGCCTGGTGCTATAATTTTGCATTTCGTGGGTTCCTGCATATGGCAATTGGCGCAACTGGCGACGCCGATATCTCATCAATGGCAACGCGAATGGGCACCAAACTTGGGGACTGACGGCCTTGCTATCTCATGGAAATTGCCGTCATTTGGCGCGACTTTTCATGTCCTCTCGCGGGTCGCATAATGTTACCGACCCGTATGGCGGCGCGGACATGGCGCGACTGGCGATGTCGATATCTTGCGAACGACTTCCCCGATAAACACCAAACTCGCGGACGGGCGACTTTACTATTCGATGGAATTTTGTGCAACGTTGCTCGAATTTTGGCGTCCTCTGCCAGGTGCTATAATTTTTGCATTTCGTGGGTTCACAGCCAAACAACTTCAAGACTTCGAGGGGCTTAAATCGACACCGCAACTCATGAGATGGGACAGGACACTAATAACAATAAACTTTCGCTCTCTGCGAAGGAAGGGCGAGCGACGCTACCCTGCCGCCGCAAGCACGCGACGACATGAGCGACCTGCTATAGGAGAGTGTTTACTTCTAGCGTGTGAGCTAAGTTACACCTGGAACCTCGCCGCTCTCTGCGACGGAACGACGAGCGACGAGAAGGATGCTCAGACGACTGCGTTTGAGGTGACCATCGCCTAGAAACCCGATCAGAATTTAAGAGCACTGTGCAAGACGCATGTGACGACATCTAAGCTTATCTTCAGCTCTCGGCAAAGGAAGGACGAGCGAAGCCACCCTGTCGCCGCAAGCACGCGACGACAGAAGCAACCTGCACCTAGAGAGTGTTTACTTCTAGCATATGAGCTAAATTACCCCTAGGAACCTCGCCGCTCTCTGCGACGGAACGACGAGCGACGAGAAGGATGCTCAGACTACTGCGTCTGAGGTAACCATCGTCTGGAAAACCCGATCGGAGTTCAAGCGCACTGCGCAAGACGCATGTAAAGTTGCTTGTCGTCCGCTCTCTGCGACGGGACAACGAGCTGAGCCACCCTGTCGCCGCCAGCGCGCGACAACAGAAGCAACCTGCAACTAGAGAATGTTCACTCCGAGCTTGCGAGCCAAGCTCACTGCGGCTAAGGAGGCACCTCGCTCTTTAGTTTGCAAAAGCGACATGTCGCAGGCAGGGCCTCGGCGTGTTGGCTTCACGAGTTCTCCCAACAGATTATTGAAGTTAAGGGCGGTTACCTCGCTCCTCTGTTTCGCGCGACACCCCCTCCCCGCCGGACACTTGCTCGTCGTTCGCTATTTGCCTTCTGCAAGCTATAGCCTCTTATAGCATAGGTGCGGAAGATGCGGTTCTATCGACAAAAGCGAGACCACAAAGTACCGCGCGGTGCTTTGTGGTCGTTTTTGGAGAGGCTTGGCAAGCGGACAATGTCCGCGTCGGTAGGAACAGGTATATTTTGTTAGCGTAGAACGAATGTGTACGACTGCGGACGTAATATATAGCGAGCGATAAGCGACATGCGACGAGCGACATGCGACGAGCGACATGCGACGAGCGACATGCGACGAGCGACATGCGACGAGCGACATGCGACGAGCGACATGCGACGAGCGACATGCGACGAGCGACATGCGACGAGCGACATGCACATGCGACGAGCGACATGCACATGCGACGAGCGACATGCGACGAGCAACATGAACATGCGACGAGCAACATGAACATGCGACGAGCAACATGAACATGCGACGAGCAACATGCGACGAGGAAGATATAATAATTAGACGAATATAAGTTAGCAAGCGAAATGCGAGAAGTAGTGTGTGCTGCGTAGCCAATCAAGCCAAGTAGCGAGGTGCCATGTAGCGAGGTGTTACCAAGGGTCGGAGTAAGCGCCGCGCTCACCAAACTCCAAGTAGCGAGCCCTCGATACTCGGAACCAAAGTGCAGTACAACAACCCTACCGCGATAACGGGCATTTTCCCTTATAAATTTCCCCTACAATCCCTTCTCCTCCACCTGTCCAAACCGCCAAATCATCCGGCACAATCCCGATACCTCAACTCCTCCCTCCACGAATCGACTTCCAAAAAACTCCACAATCGCCTCCTCCTCTACACCCTTGAATCCTCGCTGTAACTGCTCCCTCAACCAATCTCCTACGGCTCCTTCTGACCCAACCGCCCAAATCGCCGCTCCAACATCCCGCACAACCCCCTCGAACTGACAATCCATCCTTGCCCCTCGCTTTCGAAATCGCCCGCTCTTCGACCCATCCAATCCCTGCCACGAACGACAAACCCCCTGCGGCGCGTGACATCGGTAACATGCACTGTACTGATATCGAATCCCTCCCAACCGCTGCCAACACCTCGAAACTCCTGCCAACCGTTCCGCCTGCCTGCATTGCCTCCAATTGTTGTGTCCCTGCTCCTCCACACCGCATGCCATGCAAATGCTGCATCGCCCTTGCCACCGTCGCAACAATCCCTCGAACTGCTCAATCTCCAACTGTCGTTGAACAACTCGCACCCGCGCCCGCTGCTGAATCGCCTCCATTTGCTCACTCAACCCCTTGATGTCCATCTCTTGACCCTCACTCCTGAACTCGCCATTACGCTCATCCGCTTGCGACGACGACCCACTGTCCACCTCGCCTCCATCCACTTCCACCTCGCCTTCATCCACATCTTCCACATCACCTCCATCCACATCTTCCACCATCCCTAACCCTGCACCACCTTCCACCATCCCTAACCCTGCACCACCTTCCACTATCCCTAACCCTGTCCCATCGTTTACAACACCTCTCTCTTCCACACTCGACATCAATCTCCGCCTCTTAACCCGCCCTCGAAACCCTTCACACACATCACAAACCTCCTCTCCATCTTCACATCCTACTCGATCCACCCTCCCATCCATGTGCTCGTCGTACACCACTCGTCGACACTCTTTGCCCTCCAAAAATCGCTGCATCATTCCATCCATCTTCCACTCCCCCACCACCTTCTCTTCTCCTCGTCTGTATTCCACTGCCCGCATAACGATTGCCTCACTCGCTACACCGTCTCGTCCCGCCCTTCCGCTCTCCTGTGCGTATTGCTTCATCTCCGACGGGCTGCCCACATGAACAACACACCGAATCCGCGGTGCGTCAACCCCCATCCCGAACGCATTCGTCGCCACAAACAATCGTGTCTTCTCTCCGGTCAATCGTCGCAAAATCCGTGCCTTGTCGTCACTCGTCCCAATCGCTCGGAAAAATGCCTGACCGCCCGTGTAATCGGCTACTCGTTTCACCTGCTCGATTGTCCGGCAATACACGATCACCTGTCCGTCGGCGTACTGCGCCAATTTCCTCTCCACCATCTCTTTCACCCGCTGCTCTTCCTCTTTGATCTCATACTTAACCACCGAATATGCGATGCTCGGCCGTGTCGTAACATCGCGGGCTCGTGTCCGAATGCTACGGACAAAATCTCGCCAAACCGCCGACAAAAAACCTCGTGTGGTGGCCACCCTGCTATTTGAACATGGCCGACGACGACGAAACACACCTTCGACGCCCGAACAATAACCGGGACCATTCGACCCTACTTTCTCCCCCTGGTCGCGAATGGGGACGATGACCGCGGTCGTGGTGCAATGTACGGGCCCGCCTTTCGATCGGAATCTCCAAACCCACCAAAACTGCCCGGACGGCAACGACGATACCACACGCACGGCATCTCCTCTGCTTCCGAAACCTTCACGACATCGACAATGGACCTCCTTCGTGCTCTCCGAATTTTTGCCCGAATGATGGGCCACTGTGGCGACGACGACGAATTTTGGAACCCGCCGCATCGCCATGCTCCATGCCCACCACTTTCGCGCTGACGTAATCATCCACCGCACCTCACTTGGCGATTCTGATCTGGTCCTGCTCGAACTCGGACGGACATGCGAACAAAATGGACCTCTTCTCTGCTGCCGACAAAACATCGTGGGATGCTACCACGCTGGATAAACGGCGGGACCAATGCCTCTCCACTGCCGACTAACCGTTCTCACCGTCTGCTCGCAACGCCCTTTCGCACGGGTGGAACGGAACATCACTCCTCACTAATACTACAATGCACACGCAAACCCTATCCCACCCCGACCCCCTCGGTGCCGTACACTTGTTCAAACTCCCAAAACAATCGAAATACCCCCGACATTTCGATGCCCTGGCACACTATCTTCCGGGCCATCCACTGCTCACATGCTTTCCAATCATCGGACTCCCCATCCGCGACCACACCCACCTTCTGCGCCTCTTCTTCTATCCACGACACGATCCGTTCGCCTCCTACAACCAACATCGCCGCGACGGCGGGTCGAACGATACCCGGAAATCGACAATTCCGCTGGCGGACGCGTCGAAACCGCCGTGGTCCACCATGGCTAATGTCCTGCCATTGGGGGAACACGGCGTGGGGGACGTGACACCCAAAACAACCGGCGTGTGCATCGAAACGAATCTTGCTGACCATGTCGTACGCCCGCTGGACGGCATCTCGCATGTCCCATCGGCACTGCTGCCACGAATGCCCCCCATCGGCTTCCCCACGCACAAAACATATGCTGCACCGCCCCACCTACTGCTGCGACGTCGATGCGATGGACTCGACGCTGACGTGCTCTATCAAATCCCATCGTGTCGCTATAATCCATTCCGGACCCGGGGACGGGCATCTTCCTAAAACGAATAACCCGACAACCGCCTTCTCTCCTTGGTATGCCGCACCGCGCATATGGGATGGGCGGGGTCATCGATATCCTCTACAACGACGAACCCTCGCCCTCCCTACACGAACCCCAACTTCTGCCAACCCTAACCCTAACGGATGGGCGACCCTCTGCCGGCGACGACATGCAACGGGAACGCCGGACGTCGCCGCAATACGACACTACGATATACTGGAATAATGCTACCACATCGGATCGGCGAAATCGGGCATGTGTCCGAATTGCACGAATAAAATCTCGCGAAACCTTACTCCAAAAACATCGGGTTGGGGGCCGCACTGCTATGCTAATATGGGCGACGACGACGAAACACACCTTCGCCGCCTGGACGATGCTGCGATCGAATCCCTACTACGGGCTCTACGTTGTCGCTTGTTGGGACGATGGCTACTATCTCGCGGGAATTAATCATCCCGCTTTTCTATGTGGACCTCGAAAACCACCAAAACTGCCCGGACGGCAACGACGATATCGCACGCACGCCATCTCCTCTGCTTCCGAAACCTACACGACATCGACAATGAACCTCCCTCGTGCTCCCTGAATTTTTGCCCGAATTTTGGGGCACTGTGGCGACGGCGACGAATTTTGGAATCGGCCGCATCGCCATAACCCACGCCCACCACTTTCGCGCTGACGTAATCATCCACCGCACTTCACTCCATCATTCCGTTCGGGCTCGATCCGAACGGCGATGGACACTCGAATACAATCGCATCTTCAATACGGATGCTCGCCGACGGCCGTATGGACCGCATTCGACACGCCATAATACACCTGCCCCGAATCGATGCACCTCATCTCCGCCACGCTGTACATGCACTTCGTCTCGCATATGGAAAATCATATCGCGGATTCGGAATGGCGACGCGACTGCACGCGGACGCATGTTCGGGCGGTCAACCTATCGACCTGGGGATCGCAACTCGCGCGTATACTTTCTCTGCGACAACACTCGTCCGCCACTCTGGTGATACATACGCGCCTGCGCGCTGGTAAAAAAACCACGCCATTCCACTCATCTCCACGCCATCCGCCGGAATCGTCTCTCCTAACCACCCGGCGACCTCACCTGCGTGCCCTGTCCGCTCCATCTCGCCCTCGATCCACTCGAACGCGGCCTCGGCCTCGTGGCACATGATCACGGCCACGGCTTCCATCAACCGACCTCGATATTGGCACCTTCCGTCCTGCTTCCTCCGATATCTCGTCGGCCCTCCGTCGGGGATGGGCTCCCACGTGTGGCATACGGCTTGCGGCGCCCAACACGTCTGACACGCCGTCCACGCCGCCGCCCACCGGACGCCCCGCAAATACCGACACGCCTGCTCGATCTCCTCCCTCCGATCGCGGTCCGCCGCACCCTCTCGCGCGGCGTCTCGCAACCGCGTCAACGCCTGCCGCTGCGCGCTCGTCAATCGATACCGCGGCCGCTCGGCCATGTCGACCGTCCTCCACACGTACCGCAATATCTTCACGAACACGTGGGCGTACTTGCGGACCGTCTTGACCTGCTGCTTGCCGTAAAACGGCCGGTCGTTCGTCGTCCCCCCCACCTCTCGCCGGTGGATGCGGTGCAACGCGTGCCGCCCGACGATGTCGATGCGACTGGCCTGGAACGCACGCCGGATCAACACGACGGTGCCCTCGCATGCACGGGACAATGCCTTCTCGTCCTGGGGGTCGAACCCCTCGAACCCTTCCCCTAACCATCGCTGGATCTTGGGCACGTGGGGCGTGGCCTGGACGAACTCGGTGACCCACCCGCGACAACCGTCGGTGATGTGGCGTTCCCATCCGGTGTGCTCCAACCACGGATTGGCCTCATACCTGCTGCGGCTGGTGCGCACTTCCTCCTGCGCCTTTTGCAAATCCGCCTTCAACTGGTCTGCCCACTCTCCGATCTTCCGGACAATGTCCACTTCGACGGGCTGCCCGGATGCCGGCACTCCCTGGATGGGAAATATCTTCTGCCACCTTCCGGTTTGGAAAAACGACTGGCATGGCTGGTCCTCCACCCACATGGTCGTCCGGTCGGTACACTGATCGGGCCTGCCTTTCTTGCGCGGATTTCGCCACCTATGCTGCTGGCGGCAATGTTTCTGCATCCCACTGCGCTCCCGGCACGTATAATTGCACTCCTGGCCCCCGACGACGGGGGCGCATCGCAATCCGTTCTCGTACACCGGGATGCCGGGCACTGCTGCGCCTAATGGGTCGGGATAACGCACATCCTCGGGGCGGCGTGCGATCTCGGATAATCGACCGATGAACGCAACAATCTGCGCGCACTGCGTCGCGGATATGGTGCGGTGCTTGCTCTGGATGTGGCCTTTCGCCTGCGCGGGATTCACGGCGTACTTGCATCGCTTGCATATAATTACACGATACTCTCGATGGTGGGCGAACAACTTCTCGAACGCGTCCATCCTCTCCGCCGGGCAACGGAATCATATATGGAATCTATTACAATCCTCGCGACGATACGCGTTCGCCTACGTGATCGTGTCGACGGGGATGCGCGCCCATGCCCCTGCTCTATTCTGTTCTGGGATGCGGCGAAACTTAAATGGTATATGGGGACGATGGAACAATTCGCTGTGCCCGACGACGGTGCTGAAAACTCCTGAAACTCGGTGGGTGACGACGGGGCATGATGGATAAAATGTATGCGCATTTTGGGGGCAATCCATGGCGGTTGTGTGCTGCGGCGGAATTTTGATGCTAAAACTGTGGTTTTGAAAATCCCGACTGGGTTGACCTCCCATCTTTCGTTCGACGACGACGACGACGCGCGCTCGTTGCGACGGAACGTGACCCTCTTTCGAACGATAACGATGCCTGGACACCCTCTACCCGTTTCGACATTCGGTGCTGCCTCTGGACTGCATCGATAACGCTGGTTCGGATGGTGTTGGTGGGTGGTGCGACACGGCCCGACTGGCGACGACGATATCGCTCCAACGGCATGCCAAATGGACTTCAAACTTGCGGACGGGCGACATTACTATCTGATGGAATTTTGTGCAACGTTTCTCGAATTTTGGTGCCCTCTGCCTGGTGCTATAATTTTTGCATTTCGTGGGTTCCTGCATATGGCAATTGGCGCAACTGGCGACGCCGATATCTCATGAATGGCAACGCGAATGGGCACCAAACTTGGGTACGGACGGCCTTGCTATCTGATGGAAATTGCCGTCATTTGGCGCGACTTTTCATGTCCTCTCGCGGGTCGCATAATGTTACCGACCCGTATGGCGGCGCGGACATGGCGCGACTGGCGACGACGATATCGCTCCAACGGCATGCCGAATGGACTTCAAACTTGCGGACGGGCGACATTACTATCTGATGGAATTTCGTGCAACGTTGCTCGAATTTTGGCGTCCTCTGGCGGGCGGAATAATTTTTGCAATTCGTGGGTTCCTGCATATGGCAATTGGCGCTACTGGCGACGTCAATATCTCATGAATGGCAACGCGAATGGGCACCAAACTCGGGGACGGGCGACTTTACTGTCCAACGTAATTTTGTGCAACGTTGCGCAAATTTTGGTGCCCTCTGCCGGATGGCATAATTTTTGGGTTCGGTGGGTTCCTGCATCCGGCTATGGGCGCAACTGGCGACGACGATTCCTCTCGAACGACACTTCGAATGGACTCCCAACTTATGAACGGGCGACCTTACTGCGCAATATAACCTTTGATTACGTGGCACGAACCTTCCTGTCCTCTGGCGGGTTGTATAACTGTTGTAATCCTAATAGCGGCCCGGATATGGCGCGACTGGCGATGTCGATATCTTGCGAACGACTTGTCCGATGAACACCAAACTCGCGGACGGGCGACTTTACTATTCAATGTAATTTTGTGCAACGTTGCTCGAATTTTGGCGTCCTCTGGCGGGCGGAATAATTTTTGCACTTCGTGGTCTCCTGGGCACGACAACGGGCGCAATGTATCGGATGATGCGCTACGACGCCGCTGCTGCACGCGATGGGTTCTCGCCTAACCCTCTGCGATGCTCGGACTACGTTTCTAACGACACCACGGGCGATGTGCGTTCGATGGTGGTGGTCGCGACAATGTGCGTCGCGTGTATGCTGGGCTCGCGGTCGCGTGGACCCTGGATTCTGCACCCAACCCTACCGGTTTGGGACGACGGCGACGACATGCAAACCGCGACTTTTCGCACCGGAAACCTCTTCGGTTTGGTCAACGCGATACGCTCTCTCACATGTCTTAAACACGACTCGATTGCTCGTCGGGAATCAAATGGGATCGACTAAATGGGATCGACTCTCTACGGGTTCGAACCCTAGCCTATTCGGGTTCGGGTATAAATGGGATCGAGTCGATCACAGTTGGATATAATGGGTAGGAGGATCAATAAAAAAAATGACATCGGACAACGAAGACACCATCATGGTAGCGACAGGGAGGGAGAGAAGAGGTGAAGTGGGAACGACGCCAGCAGGAGCGGGTCCTCCCGCCGCTAGCGCGGCGGAGAGAAGCGGAGGAGCGGGGGAACCAGAGGGAGCGGAATGGGCGGTGGTAACGAGAGGCAGGCCGCGCGGCAGGCCCAAGGGCTGCGGCGGCCAGCAGAAGATCCAGTTCTCGTCAGGAACCCCAACATTTGAACAAGCCTCCGAGACCGTACGCAAGCGCAAAGCGGAGGAGACGATGACCGAGAGGCTCGAACAGGTGTACGCCTTGCTCGAAAAGGTTCTCCACAACCAGCAGGAACGGGACAAGATGATGTATAGAGGCGCCGACACGAGCGAGTTAGACAACCTCTTCGACCTGTTCGAACAGGTGTCGCAGAAGCAGGACGAGCAGGAGAGACTGCTGAAAGAGCAAGAGAAGAGAATGAGAGAACTGGAGAGGTTGATGAAGGGACAGGAGAAACTGCTCCAGGAGAAAACGGCGGAGATACTCCACCTGTTGCAACAAGGGGGACAACGTTCCGCGCAAGGTCCTGGGCCGAGCCAGCCATCCCAGGTTCGGCCAGCGACAAAGTCGTACGCCGATATGGCCAGGACCCAAACGGGCCCCACCGCGATACCCCGACCATTCGCCAACGACGAGCGAGCGGTCACCGTGAACATGACGACGGCCGCAGCCAAGACGAGCGACTACGCGGCATTGAAGCAAACGCTCCAGTCGGGGCTGGACGGGCACGACGGGACGAAAGGCGCACGAATCGCATGTATTCGGCCACGTCCCGCAGGCGGCAAGGTGGAGGTCGTATTCGCCACCAAGGTCGACGCCGCCAAAGCGAAGAAGAGCCAGAGGTGGGCCACGGAGTGCATGCCCGGTGCGAGGGTACAAGGAGAACAGTGGTACCCAGTGAAGTGCGATATGGTGGTCAAGACGGAGGTGTTAGGGGACCATGACAGGGAAAATGGCAAGTTGAAGGCGGACCTTTTAGAGGCGTTCGCAAAGGACAACTCCGTAAAAGGGTTCGACTTTACGGCCGCCAAAGCCCGATGGGTCGGGACATACAACCCGGCGAAGGCATTGGGATCCTTAGTAATCTGGCTGAAGAGCAGCAAAGCCGCAGAATACCTGCTACGCACGGGAACGGCTATCTTCGGAGCGACCGGCGCGTACTGCAGCAAATGGGAGGCCCGCATAGGAGAGAAGCCATGCTTCAACTGTTACCAGTACGGACACAAACGATCATCGTGTAAGGGACAGAGCCGGTGTGCTCTCTGCTCCGGGGCACACGACCACCGGGTCTGCCCGAAGGAGCGAACGAAGTGCCCGTCGTGCGGCAACAACGGCCACAGTGCCTTCTCGTGGGAGTGCAAGCTCCATCCATTTCATAAGAGGTATCTGACGCAGCGACGACCATCATCGGAAGAGATGGACACAACCGACCAACCCGCAAACGCACCCGCGTAAATGCGGACCTGTGAATTCGACGGCGTACTTTGATGCGTGGGTCGAATGAACAGACCAGCCACCTGGAGCGGCACGGGTTTCTCAACCGCAGGTCGAGGTTTTAATCCAGCCGGACCATCGTGGAACAAATCGACCTCTATCGGGGTGGTTACCTGGGTTCCCACCTTTGTTAAGAATCAATCGAACCCCGGGACAACACATGAGAATTGACAGGAACGAGAGGCTAGGACAGAAAACATACTTTGAGGACGGCTCATATGTAATTATTACATGCATAGCCTAACAGAATAAATCAATCAATCAATCAATCGATAGTGGGTAGACTTCGAGGGGCTTAAATCGACACCGCAACTCATGAGATGGGACAGGACACTAATAACAATAAACTTTCGCTCTCTGCGAAGGAAGGGCGAGCGACGCTACCCTGCCGCCGCAAGCACGCGACGACATGAGCGACCTGCTATAGGAGAGTGTTTACTTCTAGCGTGTGAGCTAAGTTACACCTGGAACCTCGCCGCTCTCTGCGACGGAACGACGAGCGACGAGAAGGATGCTCAGACGACTGCGTTTGAGGTGACCATCGCCTAGAAACCCGATCAGAATTTAAGAGCACTGTGCAAGACGCATGTGACGACATCTAAGCTTATCTTCAGCTCTCGGCAAAGGAAGGACGAGCGAAGC
Source organism: Cercospora sojina (assembly GCA_004299825.1). NCBI lineage: Eukaryota > Fungi > Ascomycota > Dothideomycetes > Mycosphaerellales > Mycosphaerellaceae > Cercospora > Cercospora sojina. The sequence continues at coordinate 4,836,965 of CP036211.1, read as the reverse complement.
CACCCTGTCGCCGCAAGCACGCGACGACAGAAGCAACCTGCACCTAGAGAGTGTTTACTTCTAGCATATGAGCTAAATTACCCCTAGGAACCTCGCCGCTCTCTGCGACGGAACGACGAGCGACGAGAAGGATGCTCAGACTACTGCGTCTGAGGTAACCATCGTCTGGAAAACCCGATCGGAGTTCAAGCGCACTGCGCAAGACGCATGTAAAGTTGCTTGTCGTCCGCTCTCTGCGACGGGACAACGAGCTGAGCCACCCTGTCGCCGCCAGCGCGCGACAACAGAAGCAACCTGCAACTAGAGAATGTTCACTCCGAGCTTGCGAGCCAAGCTCACTGCGGCTAAGGAGGCACCTCGCTCTTTAGTTTGCAAAAGCGACATGTCGCAGGCAGGGCCTCGGCGTGTTGGCTTCACGAGTTCTCCCAACAGATTATTGAAGTTAAGGGCGGTTATCTCGCTCCTCTGTTTCGCGCGACACCCCCTCCCCGCCGGACACTTGCTCGTCGTTCGCTATTTGCCTTCTGCAAGCTATAGCCTCTTATAGCATGCGTACGGAGGATGCAGTTCCGTCGACGATAGCGAGACCACAAAGTACCGCGCGGTGCTTTGTGGTCGTTTGGCGAGGGACCTAAACTACCCTTGACAGGCTCGGACTAGGCGGTACCTCGTTCCTCGGTAAGCATGTCCTACGTAAGGGGGCATTACATGGGTGTAGGGCGGCCTTGCTAGGTAATAAGCCACCACCAGCGTAATACGCCGTCGTTCTGCATGCAGGCTATGCTAGCGGAGTATATACGAGGGACATGTAGCGGCGTAGAGAGCTAATTAGATTCTTCTGTACCGTCTTAGGTAACCATCGTCTAGAAAATACGATCGGAGTTTCAGCGCACTATGCAAGACGCTTGTGACAACGTCTATGCTTATCTTCCGCTCTCTGCGACGGAACGACGAGCGAAGCCACCCTGTCGCCGCAGGCACGCGACGACAGAGGCGGCCGGCTATAGGAGAGTGTTCGCTTCTGGCATGCGAGCTACGCTTACTGCTGCTATGTCTCCGATCGTAGGGGGATACGATTACGCGAATCTCCAGAGGGCTATCTAAGACTACATTCGGGATCCAGGAACAGACAAACAACTTGAAGACTCCGAGGAGCTTCAATCGACACCGGAACTCATGAGATGGGACAGGACACTTATGACGACATCCATGCTTCTCTTCCGCTCTCTGCGAAGGGAGGGCGAGCGAAGCCACCCTATCGCCGCAAGCACGCGACGATAGAGGCGGCCTGCAATAGGAGAGTGTTTACTTCTAGCATAGACAAGCAACGCCCGAGTTAGAGGGTGAATGCTCTATGGAATAAATGTGTCTCTCCTCCTACCGCGCTCTCGGCTATAAAGGATATCACTCCGAATGTCGCACTCTTCGGACGTTCTTTACCTATCTCCTCTTCGACATTCTATTCCTCTACATTCTTAATGCGTTCTGAACAGCCTACTAGACCTGTCCCCTTAATCTTCACACGGACGCATTCTATCCGATTCGGATTAGCGAAGTTAACGTACGTTTGAACGAGATTAGCAACGGCATTACAGCGAAGTTAATTCAAGGTGTGTAAGATGATTACTATAAGAGGCAGACTTGTGCGAACCTTGCTTACTACGGCCATGTCTCCGGCTTAGTAGGCAACGACGACAAACCCGACCCTAATATAGCCTGCCCTAGGTCGAGACTTAGACTAGGAGGCACTTCGCTCCTTAGTTTGCAAAAGCGACATGTCGCAGGCGGGGCCTCGGCGTGTTGGCTTCACAAGTTCTCCTAAGAGATCATTAAAGTTGAAGGCGGTCACCTCGCTCACCTGTTTAGCGGGACCCCCTCCCCGCCGGACACTTGCTCGTCGTTCGCTATTTGCCTTCTGCAAGCTATAGCCTCTTATAGCATAGGTGCGGAAGATGCGGTTCTATCGACAAAAGCGAGACCACAAAGTACCGCGCGGTGCTTTGTGGTCGTTTTTGGAGAGGCTTGGCAAGCGGACAATGTCCGCGTCGGTAGGAACAGGTATATTTTGTTAGCGTAGAACGAATGTGTACGACTGCGGACGTAATATATAGCGAGCGATAAGCGACATGCGACGAGCGACATGCGACGAGCGACATGCGACGAGCGACATGCGACGAGCGACATGCGACGAGCGACATGCGACGAGCGACATGCGACGAGCGACATGCGACGAGCGACATGCGACGAGCGACATGCGACGAGCGACATGCACATGCGACGAGCGACATGCGACGAGCAACATGAACATGCGACGAGCAACATGAACATGCGACGAGCAACATGCGACGAGGAAGATATAATAATTAGACGAATATAAGTTAGCAAGCGAAATGCGAGAAGTAGTGTGTGCTGCGTAGCCAATCAAGCCAAGTAGCGAGGTGCCATGTAGCGAGGTGTTACCAAGGGTCGGAGTAAGCGCCGCGCTCACCAAACTCCAAGTAGCGAGCCCTCGATACTCGGAACCAAAGTGCAGCGGCCGTGGTCGCGGTGGCCGAGGCAGGGGTGGAGGGGGTACCCACACTCATGCAGCGGCGCCAGCGACAAACGACAACGGTGTGACATTCCTTGGAGCCGTTGACGCTAGTGGCAGCTTGAAACGCGAGCACGACCAAGTGAACATTACACTGTTTACAGACAGAACCCCTGCAGTTACTGTCGACAACCGAATCATGTCCATGTTCAATAGGACTACACACACAAACGAATATATGGCTACGTTCAATGGATTGAACCTGTACCATCACGTCATTGTCGACTCTGGAGCCACCTGTTCTATGGTAGGCAGGTTCGATCTATTCGAACAGAACACAGTGAAGGAAATCACTGGCTTCCGTGCCAATGGCATAGGAGGTGCCCAGGGTGGTCGACAGACAATCAAGCGGCAAACAGGGGTAGTGCTTGATTGATTGGCTTGTGATAGTCGTCTGATTGGCTTGTACTGGTACTAGCGTCCATGTGTCTGTCTGTACTAGCTGTATCAATGCACGGACCTTTTGTAAGTGAATATTAGTGCTCATCGTCGCCAACAACACCGCTTTCTTCATCAAACCAAACCTCCACCCCATCAGCAATAAGGTCATATTTAAGCCAGTTTTTGAGGCATTGGTTAGCCTCAGCTAGGTCGCTTCTTGTGTGCCACGCTTCCTCATTTAAAACATGACCAGCTTCTGAGAAACAACGCTCTGCAGCCGTTGAGGAGGCTGGACAGGCTATTAGATCGTAGGCTAGCTTACTGAGTATTGGATACTCAAAAGCGTGTGCGTTCCACCACGATAAGGCGTCTGTTTTCGGTGGTGCTGCCGGAGCTGCGAGGTACTTGTCGTATTCGTCAATGACGGCGTCTTCTGTCATCCAAATACCCTCCTCATAGCCTGTTGGATCACGGCTAGTAGATGAAGTGAGGCGTGCAGTTGGCAGTGCCTCAGAGCCGTAACGTTCCTTGTATTCCAGCCATAACTCCTTCACAACACGACGTGCACGATCCGTGAAAAGCTCACCAATAGCCGGAGTTTGTGAGGCTTGTGACTGAGTACTCTTCTTCTTCTTGCGATAGCCAAACCTTGCAGTAGATCGACTGCGTTTCTTGGTCACTGGATCGAAGCGTAAGCCACTCCATTTGTCGTCGAACCAGCGTAGTTTGAAGTGCGGATGCAGCGCAATAGAGGCTATGTATGCTGGCGATCGGTCTGTGAGTGCGAAGTACTTATCCAGCTTCTTCCAGCCTAACAAAACACAGGCTTTATAGTGCGAGTTCGGTAGCACAGACTGCTCGTTTTTGGCTTCTTCCAGGCGTGTCATTAACAGGTTGAGGGTGGTTAGTGACTGCCACAGAGATCCGTATATATAGGTACCGTCCATTTGGAGACCAAGTGAGGCTTCCTTCACCGGTCTTAGCAGTGCACAGAGCTCTTTAATATCTTGCCAGTCTTCACTTGTAAGGCAGTCTTCTTGCGCTAGCGGTCTGTCGTCAACCTCGCGGTAGTGCGCTTGATAGAGCTCAATTGCGTCCTTGAGTTTGACGCCTCTTTCCATCATATCGTGGTCACTATTCCATCTAATGCCGCCGTTGAGGATGAGCTCCAATATGCGCATATCCGGGTTCGTTTCTTTCTGCTTATCCTTGAAGAACTCACGCCGTGAGCCTGAGTGTCGTGCGTGAACGATGATATTGTGAAGCTTGCCAACGGCACCACGTTTGCGCCATAAAACGAGTGAGTCCACGGCTTCTTGCACCTTCGCCTGTCGCTCAAATTGCTTCACTTCTTCGTCATCGTCAAGGTCGTCCGGTTCGCAGTCGTTATCCTCATCCTCCTCGCTTTCTTCGCAAGCCTGATCTATCGCGTCGATGTCACAGCCGTAGAGTATCGCCTTGCACACGAGGTTGAGGATGTGAGCGCTACAGCGCAGGCGGCACTTCTGAGGGTGTAGTCCAAGATCAGCTGCTAGCAAGCGACAGACCTTGTCATTAATGTTCACGTTGTCCGACTGGAAATAGCGCACATCGTCTCGTATCTCGAACTCGGTGAGTATCTTGGATATGGCGTCCGCAGTGTCTTGTGCCTCCTTCGAGCCATAGAGGTTCGGTAAACCTATCATGACTGAGACGTATTTGCCTTCGTGGTTCACGTAGTGCGCGAAAACACCAAGTAACTCCAGCTCGTTATCGGACTTCCAGCCATCAAAAGAGACGCAAAGACGACTGCGCGCGCGCTTGAGGTTCCTCATAATGTTCGGTTTCGAGCCTCCAAACAGGTTCATAAGCCAGCGTCGCGTTGTGGTGTGAGAGCGAGGTACAATGTTCTCAATCGTGCTGTTCTTGTAGCATAGCAGTCTGCGCAGACGCTTCGAGGCTGTGTTTCTGAGTGATTGATCGTCGTCTATCTTCCATTCGAGAAAGGTCTTGCACCAGCCAATGCGGTCGAAGACTTCGGTGCTTTCTTTGAGTCGCTTTTGAGCCTGGAAAGCTGCCTGTACATCGCCGTCGCGTGTCCGTTTCTTGCTGTCTTTCTCTGGCGGCGCATACGTGCCATCTCGCTTGTAGTAGTGACCCTCACCGAACTTGTGATCCCCAAGATGGTCCATTGCCCGCGTAGTAGAGCCGTCGCTCTTCAGATAGAGACTCTGTGAGCCTGGCTTCTCGAAGCACGCGCGACACATCCAGTACCTTTTGCCAGTCTTGACATGGGTCAGGCCGACGCCCACCTCATCCCGCCAGACATAGGACGAGCGTGGCTGCTTGCCAGGTGGTGTAGGGATATATCCTGCAAGGCGCGGTCCATCGACGAGGAAACCGGATTTGGTGTGACGGCTCTGGTGGGCGGTAGGGAGCTGCGATTCGGCGTGTATCTCGGTGAGGTTGTCGAATACGGTCTCGGTGCCGATTTCTGACTCTGCTGCGTCCATTATGTCGTGTTTGGAGTGTGTTGTTGTGGTGTGCGCAGAAGAAGATGCTTCGAAGGTGAGAAGCTTGGATTGCGACAGACTAGGGTTACGACGCGTCCATTCACGACACCCAGCGCCATAGAACCAACGCGCTTTTTCGCGTGCACTCAACTGGATGTTATTTGGCATGCTTTGTTTAGTCGGAATCATGATTCTTATGTGTTTTGGCCAAGTGGTTGTGTCGCATCTGCTCACAGAGTGAACTGAAGCTTGGCATTGCATGTGCAAGGTTATATTTCTAACCCAAAATCTGTCGTAAATTCTTCGTTGCTTGATACGTATGCTACGAGAAATCTGACAAGATAGAAATTTTCCGTTTGATCTCAGCTGCAACTTGCACCGCTCGGATTGTTCGTACGACATCGTTTACATGTGTGGTGTTGATAACTTGGCAATGAACATTTTGAAGTTCTTTGGCTTTGCTGTATAGACCCTGAATCGAGGTGAAAGATGCCAGTCTTGCATCATTACCCGTGCGGCTCGGAGCTAGCCAGCCAACCAAACCCTTGTCTTCATGTTCAGCCTCATCAGCCCTATTTCTCCAACACCTCCTCTAATGCACCAAGACCACTACCATCTACTCGTTTCTGACACCAATAGCACTCGCAACCACGATTCCAGACGTACAGATGGAGCTCCTTCCTGTTGGTAATGATACGCTTGATTTGCTCCCTCGTAAATGGCTTGGTATCAAGAACAACAGCCTCCAATTGCTCGCGCCGAGTACCCTTCGAATATACAGCATCTACGACTCGACCACGAACATGCAGCACATCGCCATGCTTCCAGTGCGGAAGGTGATCCAGTGATACTGTAAGGAACTCATCGAGAGCGTCGCGCGGCCGCGGTGTCGATGGCGCTGCCGCAGGGGAGGGAGGGGGTGTATCGTCGCCGGTGAGGTCAATGACAGCCTCCTACTACAATCAGCCACTTCTGCCCGGTCGCAATCGATTCTACGCACCTTATTGCCCATACTGGATCGAGCCGACAGCGATATTACAGTGGAAAGCTCGATTGTGGGTGGGTTAAGAAGAGAAGAAGCCCGGGAGGCTGAGATACGACTATATGGTGATACACACAGACAGACAGACAGACGGCGACATCATGCTTGATTGTACTGGCTATCTGGAGGCTTCTGCTTGATTGTACTATACTGATCAATCAGTACAGTACGTATTGGAGTGTACTGACCATCGACCACCCTGCGAAGCTAGAAAAGGCGGAGCCTGGCTACACAGCTGAGCCATCGTTCCAAGTGAAGTACCAGAGCGCAGTCGGCAGTCTTATGTATGCCATGCTTGGCACAAGACCAGACATAGCCTACGCTGTGTCAGTGGTGAGTCGATACTCGTCTAATCCAACCGAGAAACACTGGAAGGCCGTACAGCACATCTTTCGCTACCTCCGTGGCACGCTGGACTATGAGCTTATGTTCACTGCAAACCTCACACCATTGCAAGGCTATACAGACTCAGACTATGCAGGTGACGTAGGCACGAGGCGTTCCACCTCAGGCTACGTGTTCGACATCGGCAGTGGTGTTATCAGTTGGTCATCAAAGCTTCAATCAACCGTTGCAACCTCAACGTGTGAGGCTGAGTATATTGGACAGTCCAATGCCACCAAGGAAGCCATTTGGCTACGGCTATTGCTCAAGGGCCTCGGCAAAGAACAACTCCACGCAACGATCATTTATGGCGACAACCAAGGCGCTATTGCTTCTGCCAAGAACCCTCAATTCCACAGCAAAATGAAGCATGTAGACACACAGCACAAGCACGTATGCCAGCGGATTGGCAATGAGGAGATTGACTTAGTCTATACACCGACTGACACCATGGTAGCTGATGGACTAACCAAACCGTTGAATAAAGAGAAGTTTCGAAGGTTCAGAAACACGCTAGGCATGGTGAACAGAGGTGAAGTTGAGTCTGGCAAGACTAGTCGTTTTGGTTGAGTGATTGAGCTAATTGCAAAATTGAGAGGCTGCTCGTACAGGGAATCGAACTGCCTCTAACAAGAGGGGATGTTCGAACTGCACCAAGCGAGAGGGGATGTTGAAGTGACTCTTGGCGCCGTGGTACTGCCGACGGCAGTACTACTAGTTCTCACTCTTGTGTAGCACAGATAGCCTCCTACAATGCACTCACTCTATACAACCAACACTTTCTTGCGCGGATTCCGCCACCCGTGCTGCTGACGACAATGTCGCGACATTACTCGCTTCTCGCGACACGTATAATTGCACTCCTGGCCCTCGACGACGTGGGTGCATCGCAATCCGTTCTCGTACACCGGGATGCCGGGCACTGCGGCGCCTAATGGGTCGGGATAACGCACATCCTCGGGGCTGCGTGCGATCTCGGATAATCGACCGATCAACGCAACAATCTGCGCGCACTGCGTCGCGGATATGGTGCGGTGCTTGCTCTGGATGTGGCCTCTCGCTTGCGCGGGATTCACGGCGTACTTGCATCGCTTGCATATGATTACACGATACTCCCGATGGTGGGCGAACAACTTCTCGAACACGTCCATCCTCTCTGCCGGGCCACGGGATCATGCATGGAATCTATCGAAATGCTCGCGACGATACGTGTTCGCGTACGTGATCGTGTCGACGGGGATGCGCGCCCTTGCCCCTGCTCTACTCTGTTCTGGGATGCGGCGAAACTTAAATGGTATATGGGGACGATGGAACAATTCGCTGTGCCCGACGACGGTGCTGAAAACTCCTGAAACTCGGTGGGTGACGACGGGGCATGATGGATAAAATGTATGCGCATTTTGGGGGCAATCTATGGCGGTTGTGTGCTGCGGCGGAATTTTGATGCTAAAACTGTGGTTTTGAAAACACCGACTGGGTTGGCTTCCTCTCTTTTGTTCGGTAACAACGACGACGTGCGCTCGTTGCGACGGAACGGGGCCCTCTTTCGAACGATAACGATGCTCGGATACCCTCTACTCGTTTCGACATTTGGTGCTGCCTCTGGACTGCATCGACGACGCTGGTTCGGAATGTGTTGTCGGGTGGTGCGACACGGCCCGACTGGCGACGACGATATCTTGCGAACGACTTCCCCGATAAACACCAAACTCGCGGACGGGCGACTTCACTATTCGATGGAATTTTGTGCAACGTTGCTCGAATTTTGGTGCCCTCTGCCTGGTGCTATAATTTTTGCATTTCGTGGGTTCCTGCATATGGCAATTGGCGCAACTGGCGACGCCGATATCTCATCAATGGCAACGCGAATGGGCACCAAACTTGGGGACGGACGGCCTTGCTATCTAACGGAAATTGCCGTCATTTGGCGCGACTTTTCATGTCCTCTCGCGGGTCGCATAATGTTACCGACCCGTATGGCGGCGCGGACATGGCGCGACTGGCGATGTCGATATCTTGCGAACGACTTCCCCGATAAACACCAAACTCGCGGACGGGCGACTTCACTATTCGATGGAATTTTGTGCAACGTTGCTCGAATTTTGGCGTCCTCTGGCGGGCGGAATAATTTTTGCAATTCGTGGGTTCCTGCATATGGCAATTGGCGCTACTGGCGACGTCAATATCTCATGAATGGCAACGCGAATGGGCACCAAACTCGGGGACGGGCGACTTTACTGTCCAACGTAATTTTGTGCAACGTTGCGCAAATTTTGGTGCCCTCTGCCGGATGGCATAATTTTTGGGTTCGGTGGGTTCCTGCATCCGGCTATGGGCGCAACTGGCGACGACGATTCCTCTCGAACGACACTTCGAATGGACTCCCAACTTATGAACGGGCGACCTTACTGCGCAATATAACCTTTGATTACGTGGCACGAACCTTCCTGTCCTCTGGCGGGTTGTATAACTGTTGTAATCCTAATAGCGGCCCGGATATGGCGCGACTGGCGATGTCGATATCTTGCGAACGACTTGTCCGATGAACACCAAACTCGCGGACGGGCGACTTTACTATTCAATGTAATTTTGTGCAACGTTGCTCGAATTTTGGCGTCCTCTGGCGGGCGGAATAATTTTTGCACTTCGTGGTCTCCTGGGCACGACAACGGGCGCAATGTATCGGATGATGCGCTACGACGCCGCTGCTGCACGCGATGGGTTCTCGCCTAACCCTCTGCGATGCTCGGACTACGTTTCTAACGACACCACGGGCGATGTGCGTTCGATGGTGGTGGTCGCGACAATGTGCGTCGCGTGTATGCTGGGCTCGCGGTCGCGTGGACCCTGGATTCTGCCTCTAACCCTACCAGTTTGGGACGACAGCGACGATATGCAAACTGCGACTTTTCGCACCGGAAACCTCTTCGGTTTGGTCAGCGCGATGCGCTCTCTCACATATCTCAACCACAATCCGACTGCTCGTCGGGAACCAAATGAACTCGACTAAATGAACTCGACTCTTTGCGGGTTTGGACCCTAGCCTATTCGGGTTCGGGTATAAATGAACTCGACTCGAGTTCAGTTGGGGATAGTGGGTAGGAGGAGCATCCCCGACGATGACATCGGACAACGAAGACACCATCATGGTAGCGACAGGGAGGGAGAGAAGAGGCGAAGTGGGAACGACGCCAGCAGGAGCGGGTCCTCCCGCCGCTAGCGCGGCGGAGAGAAGCGGAGGAGCGGGGGAACCAGAGGGAGCGGAATGGGCGGTGGTAACGAGAGGCAGGCCGCGCGGCAGGCCCAAGGGCTGCGGCGGCCAGCAGAAGATCCAGTTCTCGTCAGGAACCCCAACATTTGAACAAGCCTCCGAGACCGTACGCAAGCGCAAAGCGGAGGAGACGATGACCGAGAGGCTCGAACAGGTGTACGCCTTGCTCGAAAAGGTTCTCCACAACCAGCAGGAACGGGACAAGATGATGTATAGAGGCGCCGACACGAGCGAGTTAGACAACCTCTTCGACCTGTTCGAACAGGTGTCGCAGAAGCAGGACGAGCAGGAGAGACTGCTGAAAGAGCAAGAGAAGAGAATGAGAGAACTGGAGAGGTTGATGAAGGGACAGGAGAAACTGCTCCAGGAGAAAACGGCGGAGATACTCCACCTGTTGCAACAAGGGGGACAACGTCCCGCGCAAGGTCCTGGGCCGAGCCAGCCATCCCAGGTTCGGCCAGCGACAAAGTCGTACGCCGACATGGCCAGGACCCAAACGGGCCCCACCGCGATACCCCGACCATTCGCCAACGACGAGCGAGCGGTCACCGTGAACATGACGACGGCCGCAGCCAAGACGAGCGACTACGCGGCATTGAAGCAAACGCTCCAGTCGGGGCTGGACGGGCACGACGGGACGAAAGGCGCACGAATCGCATGTATTCGGCCACGTCCCGCAGGCGGCAAGGTGGAGGTCGTATTCGCCACCAAGGTCGACGCCGCCAAAGCGAAGAAGAGCCAGAGGTGGGCCACGGAGTGCATGCCCGGTGCGAGGGTACAAGGAGAACAGTGGTACCCAGTGAAGTGCGATATGGTGGTCAAGACGGAGGTGTTAGGGGACCATGACAGGGAAAATGGCAAGTTGAAGGCGGACCTTTTAGAGGCGTTCGCAAAGGACAACTCCGTAAAAGGGTTCGACTTTACGGCCGCCAAAGCCCGATGGGTCGGGACATACAACCCGGCGAAGGCATTGGGATCCTTAGTAATCTGGCTGAAGAGCAGCAAAGCCGCAGAATACCTGCTACGCACGGGAACGGCTATCTTCGGAGCGACCGGCGCGTACTGCAGCAAATGGGAGGCCCGCATAGGAGAGAAGCCATGCTTCAACTGCTACCAGTACGGACACAAACGATCATCGTGTAAGGGACAGAGCCGGTGTGCTCTCTGCTCCGGGGCACACGACCACCGGGTCTGCCCGAAGGAGCGAACGAAGTGCCCGTCGTGCGGCAACAACGGCCACAGTGCCTTCTCGTGGGAGTGCAAGCTCCATCCATTTCATAAGAGGTATCTGACGCAGCGACGACCATCATCGGAAGAGATGGACACAACCGACCAACCCGCAAACGCACCCGCGTAAATGCGGACCTGTGAATTCGACGGCGTACTCAATGATTAACATCAACCACAACCACCTCAACCAGTTGGTTGATTGCAGGCGCAATCACAACCGAATTTGGACCTCTGATTGGTTGCAAACAAGCATGTGATAGTCGCTTTAGTTGCAATCTAGTGCCTTGGTTGATTGCAGGACCAGTCTTGGCATGGTTGAGTAAGTGAAGAAATGAGCAATATCGCCAAAACTTCATGGATATCGCTCCGAATGGTCACTCTGAGAGCCTCAGAACGGCCGCTATCGTTTCACAAGCCAATCTAGTGAATTGTAAGTGAATGATTCACGTCTTGGCAGCCGCGGAGGTGTCCGTTTGGCCCATATGTTCTCAAATACTCACCTTCATCAAATTCTCTGCTCTTTCTGGCTAAGCCAATGCCCGTGGCTGTCTCGGATATCCTCCTAATCATCATCGTCGCCGCTCTTTCCCGTAGGGGGTAGCGATCGTCAGGAGAGTCGAGGAGGGAGGCTGGGGTGGCGGTTTAGGGGCGAGTTCGAGGCCTTTTCGTGCATGTGAAAGCTGCTATATAGATGTCAGTGAATACCATGGTTTTAGCACTCCAACGACCTTCAAACCTCTTACAATTCGGCACTATGCCGCTCATTGATAGCTTCTTCATGCAGACAGAGCCCTCCATCGAAAATGGCTCGAATCGACGATCTACTCGCTCATCAGCTCGCTTTAAATCAACACAACCAACTCAGCTTCTTCCGGATGGTCCAGCGCCAACACTACAGCCACGACAACCTCATGGCTTGCCGAATGACTCCAGCATGACTTCCAGCATGAGCTCCGTGCACGTTATCGACCTTGGTAGCTCAGACTCTTCGCGCGCTGGCTCAAAGCCAATATCCGGTGCACAAGACACTCGCATTCGAGAAACCCGAGCTCTATCGCCGCCGCTGGATCTTGGTCTTGATTTTGGTGAGTCTCTTGCCTTGAAGGCAGACGTTAGACCAGCTGTTGCAGACTCTGCAGGGGAAGACGAAGGGGACAGCGACAAAGAGAATACTTCACCTCACAGCTGCCACCAATGCACGTACCACGCCGACGGCTCCAAGACAGTGAAGACGAGTAGTGGCCTTATCAAGGTACCTGCCAAGTTCAATGCTAGGGCTCCTGCTCGCTTCATGTTCGCCAATCGGTGGTATCGTCGCGCAACTGTTGCTGAGTTAAAGCACAAGACTGGTGACTTCTATGCTTATGGCGAATGCGTCGTCGACGAGCTCACCGGCGCGCAGTACTGGCTGTGTCACTGCTGCAAGAACAAGGACAAGACTCGCATCTATGCCAAAGCCGGCACTGGCTCCATTCGCAAGCACTGTCGTGAGAAGCACGGAGTGCGGTTTGCAGGCGATAGCGAGCTATCCATGGCTGCCAACACGGACTCATCCTCACAAGGCGGTATATTGAACCAGATCTTCAGCATTGCCGGTGTCTTTAAAGAGCGGTTCCTTCTGTTCTTTCTGATGTGCAACCTCTCTTTCTACCAGGTCGAGAACGTGTATTTCCGCGATCTTCTGGGCTGTATGAACCTCCAGCTATTCAACTTCCTGCCAAAGGCCTCGGTGACGATCAGGCGGTGGGTGATGGACGAGTTCGCGGCTCGAAAGGGTCGCTTGAAGGAGGAGTTCGCGCAGGCTAGAAGCAAGGTCAGTCGGCTGTCGGTGTGTTTCTTGGTGAGCGCTGACCTTCTGTGCTTCGCAGGTGTCTACTTCCTTTGATCTGTGGACTTCTCCGAACTGTCGTGCCCTCATGGCAGTCTGCGGGCACTATATCGACAAGGACGGCTTCCGGCGACATACTCTCATTGCCCTGCGACCAATCCATGGCGCCCACACAGCAGAGAACATCTCAGAGGTATTGGCCGCCGTCTACCGTGAGTATGGCCTCGACAGACAGACCCGTTTCGGCTGGATCGTGAGCGACAATGCCACAGTAAATGACAAGATCTGCGACCTCTTCCTGAAGGAGCTGTTTCCCGGTTGGACTCGCCAGCAGCGACTCGAGAGGCGTCTGCGCTGCTTCGGCCATGTCGTCAACATCGGCGCTCAGAAGTTCCTGCATGGTATCGGCTCTGAGGAAGTAATGGACGAAATGAACGAGGCTCGACAATCTGGTAACTCGGAGCGCATCGCTGACCTCTGGCGTCGCATTGGGGCCCTGGGTATCCTGCACAACCTGATCCGGTACATTCGAATGACTCCTCAGCGTCGCGGCGAGTTCGCAAACTGCATTGTCGGTGGTATGTTCGCAATGTTCGATCATTTAATGGTGAGTGAGAAGTGAGAAGTTCGAATTCTCTAAGTCCAATTTCCCCTTACCCAGACCCCTCAAATGACGCATAAGACCCCACTTTAGTCACGTTTCGTCGCGATATCTCGTGTTGATTGGCCTTCTCGGGGCTTTCCGCATCGGCACTTGGCATTGCCGACACTTCTCATTTCTTCCATCTCTTGCTTTTTGACACTCTCTCACTAACAACACACTCTCTATACAGCTTCTACCACCAAATCAGACACGTTGGAACAGCGCATATGTTGCGATAACCAGAGCGCTGAATCTGCGACCTCGAATCAACCAATTCCAGTCCTCACACCGCCCAGAACCACGCAGCCGCGTCCGATTCGAGCCTTTGAATGCAACACACTGGGATACTCTCGAATCTATCCACGATGCCCTCGAGCCTTTCTACGATGTTACAGTCGACACTGAGGGCTTCAAAGACGACCTCTCCGGCTATGTCCAGAACCTAGACTACCTCCACAAACACATCGGCCAGTCTGAGGCATACTGGTCTCAAAATGCCTCACTTTCCGGTTCCGCCGAGGACGAGTCACTCGCGGCGGCAGCACACAACTCCTGGCTCGTTCTAGAGAAGTACTACAACCTCTGTGACAAGTCGCCAGCTTACTACGCCGCCATGGCTATCAATCCGACACTCAAATGGCATTGGTGCATGCAGGAATGGGGTGCCGACAGTGAGAAAGAAAATTGGCTGCCCTCCATTCAAGAACGTGTCAACAACTTCTGGCTTTCCGAGTACAAAGGAACCACCACTGCCGCCCCATCGCTGTCTCGATCCTCCTCCTCCGCCCTCTCCGACGCAGCCACCACCGGCGCCAAACGTAAGCGAAACAGTGGTGCTGAGAGGTCTGCCGAGGATCTGAAGGAGTACAAGCGGGTGAAGGGTTACACTGCGAGGTATACCGACGCTTTCGAGCAGTTTCTTCAACAGCCACTTGAGGCAGAAGGCGTGGATGCACTGGCTTACTGGAACGTTCGCTGGGCTTCTGGACAGCAACGTGATTTGGCGCAGATGGTGAGAAGACAGATACCCGGATTTGACATGGTTTTGAGTGCTAATACGACCGCTTTCTAGGCACTCGACCTCCTCGCCATCCCCTCTATGTCCGCCGAGTGCGAGAGGGTGTTCTCACAAACCGCTTTGCTCATCACCGATCGCCGCAATCGCCTCAAAGACGACATCATTGAAGCTTGTGAGTGCCTGCGTTATTGGATGACTGACAAGGGCAAGGTAGATGCTTTTGATGGCGACAATGATGGCATTAACATGGTGGATGAGGAGTTTGTCGACGATATACCTGGGTATGGTGAAGAGCCGGAAGAGGATTTGGAGTAAGAAGATGCAGTTTTATTCACTTCAAATGGCGCTAATTCATGGATACTACACTCTTATTGGCTACGGAGTCAGCTCCTGCCATTGCAATCAACGCAATCAGCTCGTACTTCCACCCTTTGGTTGACAACCGGCCTTCAATCAATGCAATGTACCTCTCAAATTGGTTGCAATCGGTTGATGTTAATCATTGCTGTCTTCAGCTGATAGTCCTTGTCGAAGTAGTGAGCATGAACACCTAAGAAGTCGGTGCCGCCATCGATGTCTGCTAGCCACGCGTCAAAGGACAAAGCGATGCCGCTCATCGCCGCAGCCATATTGCTCTTTACTCGAGGCAGTGTCTTCTTACACAAGTCGACGATCCAAGCTCGCGGGGTGTTGTGAGAAGTAGGGAATAGCATCTCGAGAACGGGTTGACGATACGTAGCTAGCCGCTTAAGTCGTTCAGATGCTAGAGCGCGAAGTGAGTGCTCATCTGTTACGGCATACTCGAGGAATAGCGACCTCCACTCGGTACGATCAACAGGAGTCTTCTCGGTCGTCCTTTGACGCTTGATCATGCTAGCGATGTTGCCGTCGTCTACCGGACGCCTCTTACGCTGCTTGTATGTGCCATCGAGCTCGTAGCCATGCTTGCCTAGGTGTCTGCGTATCGAGTTCGTTCCTCCACCAGTCCGAATGACCTTCACCTTCCTGTGATCCTTATGGCTGCTGTCAAAGCACAGACGACACAGCCAGTAGTTGGTGAAGCTCTGAAGATGCGTAACAGCCTCGCCATGCTGCCAGACCCACGCTCTGTGCTCTGCCTTGCCTGGCGGTGTTGGGTAAAAGTCGCGAAGAGCTTTTCCATCGACGAGGAAGCCGGTCCGCGTATAACGCGTCTGGAGGACGGTTTCGAGCTGCGATTCGGCGTGGATCTGTGTCAGGTCGATGCTGTGGGTGGCGCTTATGCTGGAGGTACCGTCTGCCATCGTGGTGTGTGCGTAAATGCCAATAATAAGGTGGACGATCGAGGGACTTTGGCATGTGAAGGAAACGCGTTCCCAGTCGCGTTCTGAGAAGTCGCGCGTGGGAGGTCGGCGCACGGGCCGGCGTTTCTGCAGGCTGGCATCTGGCCAATCAAACACGCTCGATTGAGCGGATATGGCCCCGAGAGCTGGAGGAATGATGTTAGTGACATCATCGCCAGCACTTTATTCAGTCAATTGATCCAAACCCTAACAACACCCCTAGGAACGACATTCTCATCAATAAGGTCAATTCACATGGTATGGACACCGGTAATTCACTTGCATGTCCGGACGGACGCTAGCATTGATAATGCCGGCCGGCAGATACCCTATTAGCTGTCCATCCGGCCGGACACCGTCCGGACGGCATGGCCACGAAAAATGACCCGTCCATTGACCACCTTGCGCCCTCCCCGGTAAACACACATTACAACTATATGGGCCACTGTCGCACGAGGACGCAGGCATTCTTGCGCAGGCTCGCACGGGCCACGCGCACCTGAATGAATACATGGCCCGAATCAAACCAATCGAAAGTCCAATGTGCATGTGTGGACAGGGCGGAGAGACGGTGAAACACGTGATCCTCCACTGTCCCAATTGGACAGCAGAGAGAACGCGACTGAAAGAAGTGGCCGGAGATCGATGGGGAGACGTCTCCTACTTACTAGGCGGGAAGAGTCGTAGGAGAGACCCGAGGACCGGGCAGTACGTAGATGGAGACCAGTGGCGACCGGACTTGGTCGTGGTGCGAGCGACAATCGCGTTTCTCAAGAGTACGGGAAGATTTTCAAGCCAGGTGATAGGCGCAGACCGCCGCTGATGGTACTCTCGCCTAGTGGCTTCCTCCGGTCACACTCGTAACAAAACCGACTTGGGGACGTTTTGAGTCAAGGCGGCTGATGAGAGTACGAATGGCAGACATATAACGCTTAGGGACAGCTCATACGGGCTCGATCCGTGCATAGCTAGATTGAATAATGAAACGAAACGAAACGAAAGGGAGGGACGTTAACCTCATAAATCATTTAAAAGTCTTTAGGCTCCAGCCTAATATAATAGATAGATAGATAATTCTTATACGCTGGTCTACCTCTTTTATGGACTAGAGTAAGCAGCACGCTCTATAGTTTTTGTGATAGGAAAAGCCTTCCCTACCTAAGTACGTCCGGCATAAAAACCTGTCTTCTCTTTTGGGTTCTGAGGCTTGCTAGGCCTCGTCCTTGCGCACGGTGCTTGTCAGGCTGTTCGTGCTTTTCAACTTCTTCCTTAGGACGGTGCTTTGGCAACTTTTCCTTTTCGTGTTTCCCATAAGCCCCTCTCTACTCCAGGTCCTTCTGCAGGTCTTTTTAGCTCTCTTGTTCGTTCGTTTTGGTTCCCTTATGTCTTGTGCCTTTGATCTGTTTCTTGGACTTGTCGAGTTTGGGGCTAGTGTATGTCTCCTTGTATTTGTCTGCCCCTTTGAGGTCCTCCTCTTGCTGCCTTGTCCTAGGACCAGAGGTTTGGAGGCAGCAACTCCCCTCGCCCCTTTCCTAGTCAGGGCCCTTCTCTTCTCTTTTCTTGGTTGCCGTCTTGTACATCACCCCCCAGAGTTGTGGCCTACTCTAGGGGTGTGACCAGCCTAGTAGGGGGCCCTTCTCCCTACACCAATCCCACAGCCAAATTTCCCCTTCCTTGGCATCCAGTCACATGACCCACATCCAGAGAAATTCCATTGTACAGTCCATTCCGGTACAGCTCTTCCTTTGCAGGCAGCCTTCCTTGCAGAGAAAGGGTCGCTTGTGTCAGATGCTCTGCCTTCAGGGTTGAAAATAGCCTCCTGGATGCAGAGAGGAGTCGCAAAGTCCTCTCCTAGTCCTTCTTGCTATGCAAAGTGTCCTGCCTTCCACCCAGACCAGGACGTGTATTCCGTAGGGTAGCTGTATGTTCCTTTTCTGTACTCTGTCCTTGCTCTTTCTCTTTGAAGCCTTCCCTTCAATTGTCCCTCCTCCTCTTCAGTCTGTGCTTAGGCTGGGTCACTACTCCAGCCTACAGGCCTAGGGTGGTATTCACCACTCAGGGCAGAGGGGTCTCCGGTTTGGCATTGGTTTCTTGTGTTGGTAACAGCCGCGCTGGTATCCTTTTGCTGTGTTCTCAGGAGTTCGACACTTGAATCACCTACCCAGGAGCTGGGCTTTGTTCCGGAGCTGTAGGCAGCGTCTCTGTTCGCTGTCTACGGCTGCCCTGCACTTTGCCAGCACAGTCTAGGACTGCCTGTTTCCACCTGCGACCGCGTGGAGGTGTGCAATGGGACTTCGCAGGCAGCCTAATATAATAATAACATTCTTGTATTGCTGTACTATTCCAACTACGGGACAAGCAGCTATCTCTATGATGTTCGTCGAAGGTAAAAGCCCTCGGCCTATGGCCTCCGGCATAAAACCCTTCATTTCCTTCGTGTCTTGTGGGATTCCATCCCCATCCTTTGGGTCCGTTCGGCTTTTGGACATAGAGAGGATCTCTATGGCTCCTTCCTCTCACCAGGCTCCTATCTCCCTTCCTCCTCTCTCTCCAGTTCCTCCCTCGCGAGCGAGAACTGCTCCAGCAGTCCCTCCCTAATCATCCACTTTGTCGCCGCGCATAAACCCCTCTTCGTTTGGGTTAGCTCCTGCCACGACGACCCCGCCGTTCTGGTAAGCCGCTCTCTTGCTTCCTGCCACGCCGGGCAAAACAGCAGGACGTGTTTTGGTGTCTGGGCTCTATAGCCACACGGGCACTCGGGTGTTTTTCCCGGGACTCTCCTCCTCGCGAGGTAGGCATTGAATCCTATATGTTCCGTCCTGAGGAGAGTCGCCATTGTGCTTTGTTTCCTTGTCCATCCCTTGTGTAGCGTTCTGCCCTTTTCATTATCCTTCCATGCTGCAGGTAGTTCTTGCCCCTGTTGTGCTGCCTGTCTTTTTGTGACTTGGGCCTTCCATCTTTTGTTCCATTCCCTGTGTAGCCACCATGCTTTCGACATGTATTCCCCTCGTTGGGTCATCTCCTTTTCTTGTCCGTCTATCATGGCTATGATGGCTGCTTGTCTTGTCCGTAGGTCTTGTGCGTGGGCTATTCCCTTCCTCCTCCTGCACTCCTCCTGGACTTGTCTGCATCGTTCCTGGGTGTACTCCGTGGCGGGCTTTCCTACTGCCTTTTCCGCTTGTTTCCTTGCTAGCTCCTGGGTATACAGGTGCATCGGTGGTATCTCTGTCTCCTTCTGGAGGACGGCCTCTGCCACACTCTTGTATGCCCCTGCGATGTGTCTCAGTGCCTGGTTCTGGACTTTCTCCAGTGGCGCCGTGATCCCCTTTCTATAGCCAGGTACGCCCTCCGGCGTCATCCAGACCCTTGCCCCGTAGGTCATCGCTGGTCGTACTACCGCGGTATATAGGTGTCTTGCCTTTTGGAAGGAAGCCCCCCATGTGGATTTGCATAGCCTCTGGAGGGATTGCATCTGGGCGACACCCTTCTCCGTGGCTTTCTTAACATGCGGGCCCCAGCTCAGCTTAGAGTCTACCCATACTCCTAGGAGTCTAAGCGATGGTGATGGTCCGTCCTCGAACCCGGGGATGTTAACCGTTGCCTGTAGGTTGTGTCTCTTCCTGCTTCTGGTGAAGTGGATTAGTTGGTATTTCTGCGGTGCAAATGCTGCTCCATGTTTCGCTGCCCATTCCATGCATTTGTCGTGGGCAGCCTCCAGCTTTCTGCAGTTGGCTTCGGTACTTTTCCCGAATGCTAGGATGTTTGAGTCATCCACAAACCCCATTGGTGTCACTCCCCTCCCCTCAAGTTCCGGGAGGAGTGTAGAGGCGAAGAACAGAAATAATATTGGCGATAGTGTTGATCCCTGGGGTAACGTAATCAATGGTGAAGCGAGCCACATGGGGAAGCGAGTCACGCACCCCGCATCTTTCTTTTTGTCTTCCTTACTTTCAACACTATGGACGCGTCTTTACGTGATCGACACGCGTCTCCTGATTCTCAAATATCGAAAGCAGTTGATGCTCTCCGTACAGGCCAATGTTCCTCAATTCGAGCGTGTGCGCACGCGTTTTCTGTTAAATACTCAACTCTTCAAGCCCGCCTCTCCGGACGGCTTTCACGCTCTCAGGCCCACGAACCGATGCAAATACTCTCAAAACCAGAAGAGAGGACACTTGTACGATGGATTACACAGCTCACAAACACCGGATTCCCTGCCTCACCAGCGTTAGTACGCGATATGGCCGAAGAAATCCGGCATAACCGGCTCCAGCTTTCATACTCACCACGACCGAACCTCCGCCCAATTGGTAGCGAATGGCTCCTACGCTTTCGGCGCCGCCATCCTGAGATCCAGGGTGTATGGACACGTAAAATAGAAGGGCAGAGGCATAAGGCGATGAGTATAGAGACCACAAAAGCGTGGTTTGAGGCGGTAACGGAGCTTGTGCTCCAGCACCAATACCCTCCGGAACGGCAATACAATATGGATGAGTCGGGTTTTGCGATCGGAGAGTCTCAGGCTACAAGAGCATTAGTTAATATTCGTGAGAAGTCGAGTTGGAAGGTAATCAACGGCCGTCAAGAGTGGATAACTGCGATTGAGTGTGTAAGCGCCTCTGGAGTCGCTCTGCCACCCCTTTTGATTTTCAAAGCAATGCATACAAATACGGCATGGATACCACCTGAAACGCCACCAGAATGGAGATTTTCAACAAGCCAGAGCGGCTGGACCTCAGATAGCCATGGTTACCAATGGTTAACGACTGTTTTCGAGCCAACAACCCGGCCGGAGGACCCGTCTTTGCGGCGACTATTGATTATGGACGGCCACAGTAGCCACCTTACCGCGAATGTAATCGCATTCTGCATGGAACACGCAATTGACTTGCTTATCCTTCCACCACATACATCACACATACTTCAGCCGCTGGATGTAAGCATATTTCAACCACTGAAACGTGCTCTTGCCAAGGAGGCTGATACAGCTGCACGGCTTGACCACGGGCGCATACCACGGGCAGAATGGACATCAATGTATATCCGAGCAAGAGAAAAGGCTCTTACACAATCTAATGTTATTTCCGGGTGGAATGCAACCGGGTTGTACCCTTTAAGTCCAATTCAAGTGCTTGACAAGCTTGCTACACCACCTACGCCCCAGTCAAGACCACCTTCCAAACCGGATCAAACAGGCTCCCTGGATACCTCGCTTTTGAACAGCTCTCCACCATCAGGTACAGAACTACGGGAAGCAAATGCAGTGCTTAATTCTGAGCTACAGAAGGCTAGTGACATTGCAAGCCCTACAAGAAGATATATTCAAAGGATGACCCATGCATTTGAAGCTACCCAAAGTGAGCTCACAACACTACGGAAGAAGCTTAAAGATACAGAGGAGCTACTCCAGACCCGGAAGAAACGTACAAAGGGCAAGAGGGTTGCATTGCAGGGCAAGTTTGTCTTCACAACACAGGAAATCCTTGAAATTGCTCGCCAAGCCGAGGAAGGCAAGAAGGTTAAGAAATCCAGAGGAAGGCCACGTAAGAGAGCAAAGACCAATAAAATTATAGAGGATAAGGAGAATGATATCGAGAGTGTATCTAGTGATTCTGAGTCTGATTGCATCGTTGTAGCAGATGGTAGACACATTTGAACAACTCGAGCCAAGACTCTGTGGCTCGCTTCCCCATGTGGCTCGCTTCACCATTGATTACGTTATGCCCGTTGCCTGCGGTCTTGGGCGGTCAATATATTCCCCAAGTCTTAGGCACGTCGTCCTGTCTTGGAGAAAAGATTGGATAAACCGGACGATGTAGTGTGGGTAGGCCTTCATCTTAATGTTGTGGATCATTCTCTCGTGGGACACGTTATCGAACGCCCCTGAGATGTCCAGGCATAGCATAGATGCGACTAGTGTAGGGTCGGTCTTCCAGATCGTATGCACTTGCTCCGTAATCAGCTCGAGGGCTGATACCGTCGATCTCCCAGGTCGTGCTCCCATCTGTGATTGGGGAAGGAGGCCCCTTTCTTCCGCCTCCTTGCTCATCCTCCTGGCTACGATCGCCTCTAGGATCTTTGCTATTGTATTTAGCAGTGCAATTGGTCTGTATGCCCCTGGCTTGGTATAGTCTGGCTTTTGAGGCTTCTTAAGCACGACTGTAGTAGAGTGCAGCATATGATTACATTCGTTCCTACAAACTTATGTAAGGCAGGTAGACAAAGTCTGCCCACGCTTTCCCGCTTAGGGACACCTCTGCGCCTTTATCGCTTCGAGGGAGAGGCCCCAGGCCAAAGCCCCTGCCCTACGCTCCATATACTGTTTGCTCCTTAAGCCTTGGTCATGCTCTTTCGGACTTCAGCGAACTGAAGAACGGTCGCCTCTCTTCCAAAACCGACATGCGCGTCCGTCCTCTCGGGCTGAGCAGACAGTGTCTCAGTCGCTGCCATTGCCCACCACGCCCCAGGAGAATGACTCCCTTCGCGTTACCATACCGCATCTCTTTGGCTATAGCCGGCCATGTCTCGCAGGCTTGCTCGAGCGTCTACTCCTAGCCAGGCAGCAGTGCTCTTGCGTTTCCACCCACTAACCAATGTATCGCCTCCTCCTCGCCTCCTCACGCCTTGCACCCCCTCCTTCTTGCCTCGAGTCTTCCCTTCGGCTCGCCTCTCTGTGTCTCCTTTGCCTGCTTCTCTATGTGGGCCTTCCTAGGTTTCCGAGCGCTTCCGGGTGACTGCTGGACTAGGTGTCCTTCTTCGTAAGGCTGTGCCCCGGGCAAAACCCTCCTACTCGCACTTGAGCAATCAACAGGCCCCTACGGGCTTCGTAGCGTTACTCCGAGCTCCATTGCCCGCCAACTAACGCCTTCCTTCTAGCTCTTTCACCTCGGCTCTTCCAAGTGCATAACGCATCTGCTTCCGGCCTTAACAACGCGTACGCTCTCCGAGTCCTCTCGAAGCCTTCCGGAGGTAGGTGGTTCGGATCCAGAGACTGCATATTGGGTGACTTGTTGTCCTTTGGGCTCCAAATACCCTCAGCTGAGGATTCCTCCCATACACCAGAGGTGTCCTATCGACGCCTAGGAGTTCCGCGGCTCTTTCGCACGCTCACGATTGAGCGGACCTGTTTCTGACGCAGGTAGGTCGTCGTCGGATGGTTTTCAAAACCATTTCGGTGGTAGTCCTCTGTTCGGAGTCGTCTTGGCGGAACCGCACCGGATTTCGCACTCCACGATTCCGCTCCACCACGCTGTGCACTTTGCCAGCACAGTCGAGGCATTGCCTCTCCTGCCTGTTTCCACCTGCGGCCGCGTGGAGGCGTGCAATCAGTCTTCGCAGGCTCCAGCCTAATATAAGTGAGAGCTACAATTTAGCTCCTGGCCTACTATTGCCCTCAAGCTTCGGCGGATGTGCCCGAATAATATATGATCTAGTAGTCGTTCGAGATGTGGTGGTTTTGGGTTATTTACATGCATTGCGTAGCTAAATATAGGGATGGCCACTGGAATAACTTGGTTGCGTCATATCGAGAATCAGCTCTCTTTCTTTCCTTTGATTTCTAAAGAAGGAACGGTGAAGATACAGTAATGCACAGCCAGATCGTAGAACACCTGAACAAACGCTAGCTAATCGAACGCTGCAAAGCATTGCCGCAGACGCGACTCCAGCCACAATTCCCTCCCCTATGAAAGTCTCTTACTCGGGTTCATGAGCCCTATTCTTCCGTGACTGCCAATCTGGGTGTCTCCGGTGCCTGTTTCAGGCATAAGCTGAGGATGATTCTTAGGATAGAGATATAGTACAGAAGTCGTCCGTTTCTGCTAACCTCCGATTCGCTGGACAGGACCTCTAGTTCGTTCCGGATGGCCATCAACCTCTGCTGCAGGACTCGTTGCACGGTTGACTGCTGCACGGAGCTGCTCTCGCATGGTACACGTGGCTCTGATCTTGGCGATTCGCTGGACGATGACGAGAGAGGATCGGCCGCATCATGTGTTGCATCATTTGCTGGCGGGTGTGTGCTTGATGCGCTCGATTCGTACGTAGAGGAAGAACAAAGGCCGGCCACAGCATATGTTGGTACAGTCCAAGGCGTCGGGGGTCTCCTCTTGGAGCTATCGGGATATATGTCCATAGATCCATGCCTGCGTTTGCGAATATTGGCTGCAGGCGGTGGTGTTCGCAGTTTGGGAGAAGGTAGCCCCAAACGTCGCTCCTCAGGATGACCTTCCATCGGGATGCTGTAGCTGGACGGTGAACCTAGCCGTCAAGATACGCCGCATTTGCATCGTTCCCGGGCAAGTTTTCTACAAGAACGCCGAGACAGTAGGGGCTCGCACGAAACGATCCAACCCCCTCCAGCTTCCACTTGAAACAACCCCTCGAATATGAGCTTACAAGACTCCTTTCAAGCCATCTTTCGAGCCGCACCGGCGACAAACCAGTCGACGGTCGCCTCTCACCGATGGAACCGACAGTCCATTTCGACCCGCGCGTCGTCACTACAGTCCAAGGACCACCGTCTTCCCGCATTATGGGGGTACTAGAATTGTTCGAGGACCATTTTCAATATTGCCACCAGTGCGGTCAGATTATGGATACGCGTCGTAATGCAGTCCGACTCTGTGCCATGGGTCAAGCGCATGCACGTCTGATTACACGCAGAATCACTATCGTAGAGGGGAAATGTGTGGTGCATCAAGATTCTTATGGCACCCTGTACGTTGTTGAGATACCATTCTTTATGTCGGCGTGCCGCATGTGGGTTATGGATTTCGCCGGGAAATATCAAAGAAGAATATGGAGGGAGCGACACTCTACAGACAGGGAGCATAGGATACTCTATTGATGGGAATGTCAAACACCTTGTTTAGGTCTATAATGACTAGCTCTATGGATATGCAAAGAGATGCGCACGAGCTATTGTACCTTTGCGAGATGTGTCAGCGAATGCATACCGACACCCAGGTGCACTAGAATAGCTCGCTACATTCGAAGGACCGGGCAGTCGAATCGTCTACAACGGGTCGAGCATGTACGGCCGCGTAACGTTTGGATTTAGGGGACGCATCAGGTCAGTGTGACTCTTTTTGCAGACATCCCTTTACTTCCCGTCATTCGCCGAGTCAAAGAGGACAATAGAGGCGCATTATAGCCCACGAGGGTACCAGAAACTCCTGACGCGAGCGCGACGCGCTCCAAGTCCCAAGTAGAATTTTCCACTGCGTTTCACATCATGATTTTCTAACAAATGCGCCGACTTTCGATGAGCTGCTAAATGAATGTAAAGCACATTGGCTTACGAGTTCAATATGTTTTTCTTTCTACCATGTCGTATGTCTTATGATGAGCAAAACTCTCTCTGTGTACTTGGTACAAGATGTCTCAACCTGCTTAGTATATCAATATGTCGCAATCAGTCCTTTCAGCTGCCGTGTCGCTCGCTAAAGAACTGAAATGAACCCTACAAGCTCCTGGACCTAGAGTCGTTATTTGTTAATGAGAATCGGACGAGGACACGAAGGCGCGCTGTCGTCGTTATATAGTGAATATTGAGGCAACATCAGATAGAGCAAGAAACGCTTGAGGTCGGCAAGGAGGCAATTGTGGTGCTTCTTTTGCATTTCAGATCTATTGAGTACACTAAGCATAAACCCTTCCCCACTAGGAAGGCCGTATGCTGTATTTCGATTAGTACGATCCGAAAATTCACACAGAGAGGGAAGTCATTAATAATGTAGCTCGGAAGCCCATCCTTACATTGAGCTGCACAGCCGTGGTATAACATGATATAAGCGCTGAATGTTGCATTCGAGTTGTCAGTACCGTTGCTAGGAATACTAGTGGCACACCTCATTTGATAGTATGTTGATAAGGCTAGTCACGGTATGCAATAATGACCATGGCGAGATCAGCGAGTACGCAGGTCATCAATGAACTTGGGTCACTCTGCGAGAGATGGAGACTTCCTTGGCAGCGGCGACCCTTCCCACCTTCACTCGCTGCGACAATTCATCACTGACGTTTCGTTTCCTTTTGGCAGCAGCGAAGGAGCGTGTCCAGCGACAAAGGCATGTTGTTCCGAGATGCTCGATCCGGCCTGCGTGGCCTGTCCAACCGTTGTTGCTCAACAAACTACCCTACATGCTGAGGGAAGCCTGAAATCTGCCGCGATGTTTGCTCAAGAACAAGACAGATGGTCACTTTACAGTCAAGGCTGTGGACATGGAAGCTGAGGGGTGTTGTGAAGCTTCCACACCGAGGACAGGGCTCTCTCAGGCTGACGCTCATCTCGGATTCCCGATGCTGTCCGGCAACGCGGAAGTGTATCCTTCCAGGATGGAGTTGTTGGAGTCCCGCGAGGAACTGCTTAGTGTGTCCTCGAGAGCGTACAGTTCCCGTACAACGGAGGGCGCCGTGGCCATTGCCGTTCACTGGGAGCTCATCGAGCTCGAAGAAAAAGTTGCTGGCCAACAAGTGCAATGCCACTTCATTCAGCTGCGCGTGCTGGTCTGCTGCGCTGACGCTCGCGCATAAGATGGGTATGCTACTCGCATCATCCATCCGAGGCAACTCGCCATGCAACTCGACGTCTAAGCGATGATAGACCTTGTCATCAGTTGTACCATCGCCATCGTTGCCAAATCGCTCGTCCATCGCGCGATGAACCTTGTCCGGGCTGAGGAAAGAGCGACACACCCAATTTGCAAGCAATGGCCCGCAGCGGCGGTCAAGGGCTCTGGTGAGCCCCATAGAGGAGTGTCCAGTGCTCGCGGCGATCGGCGCTACCATGCCAGTACCAAGAGAGAGGGAATGACATCGAATTGCGTCCCACCCGGCCAGAGTCGCCTACCCTCCTCGACAGCTATGTCGGCAGGATTGATCGTTTGCAGTCCTCCGTCAACGCAGAAGCTGGAGTCTGGAAGCAGTGCGGGTGAGAACAGGCTGCGCGGGGGTCAGCACGGACGCATGTGAATAAATGTGGGAAATGAATACGAACAAGGGAACGGCAGCGGTAGCTTGCGCCCTGCGACTGGTCAACACTCGCCGAGATGCGGTATATCGTGGGAAGGCTCACGCTTGCCAGACAAGTGTTTCTCGGTGCATGTGTTCTGAGCGCACGCGGTGATACTTCGCACTTAAGGCGGGGAAGATGGGGTTTTGCGTGGGTGCGCGATTCGCATTGTAATTCGTGAGCAACGACAACGATGGTGCAGGACTTCCATTACTGTCGTCATCCAGTCGAACGGTTGTGACGCCTATTTTCAAGCCTGTGGATGCGTTTGGTGGAGGCCCGAACAGCCGGTTGGATGCGCCGAGACTTTCTTGCAGCGCACGTCTCATCGTGGGGGTGTCGTACAGGCTGCCCTTGATAGTCAGACGGATGTAGGAGAGCAGTGAAGCGATGAATCTGTATGAGCCCGTGGTATTTCCGAAGATTCGCCCAGCAGACTGAATGAACTCAGACTTGCATCGCTCGATGTCCCAGCCTTGCCCCAGCCCAAGGGCAATGATCCCTCCTTGTCGGGTCAGCGGGAATCTCTTCCACGTGCAGGACGTCCTCGAATGACTCACCGGCGCTTGTTCCCAGCACGAGATCGAAGCAACGTCGCACAAACTGATGACCCATTCGCTGTTGCAGCAACGCGAGCTGCTGCAGTGGTATACAGCCGCGAACGCCGCCGCCGTCAATGCTCAAGATTCGTATGCCGGCCGTGGGTGGCTTCAGCGTGACCAGGAGATGGGGCGTCGGTTTCTCATCCTGACAGATCAAACAGTCTATTCGGTATTGATACTCTTGCTCCGCCCGCCGAGCACCAAACCTTTGCACGCAGTCTTCGCACACGGAATGATTGCAAGCGAGGACGTGTCCGTCTGATGGCCTGATCCAACAAATGGAGCAAGTCATGTTGGAGTGAGCGTCCGAAGATCGTAGTGGCACTGCATACTCTCGAAACACGAACCAGTGAGATTCTTGTGCGTTGGCCCCTCGCACTCGACGTCGCTCCAGCAGGTCGCAGAGGATGGCACATACATCGTCGCTATATCTCAATGCCAATGCGTGTCGCTCGCATGGGCTGTCCGGGAGATTGACATGGTCCTGCTCAAATGCCGTGGCTATCTCGTGGGCGTAATCGCGAAAAACATCACGTGGTTCGAAATGTGTGGGTGATCAGCATGCCGGACTGCGACGGAGGGAGTGCCCGACTCTTACGATGCATGTCATCTGGGAAGCCATCGACCGCGATCACTGATGCGACAAGGGTCTCCGTCGCGTGGAGTGACAAGTGCCGAGCACGTGCTAAGCGCAGGAGACCGCCCAGGTGGCTCGCGAGGTGGGTGCCAAACGGCTCGGTCCGGTCGCGCAGCAGCCATAATATCGAAAGGTGCGGACATGATCTTCGCCAGGGCCTTGGGATGGCCGTAAAAGCAGCCTGTCCTAGACAGAGACACGTAAAAGGTCTCGTCCTGGATAATGACGGGAAAAGGTCTCGCCGCCGCGCGAGGAGCCGTCGTGCGGAAGCCGGCGGAGCAAACGCGACGGCGTTGACCTCAGCTACACTCACTATCTAGCACTTCCATCTACCTCACTCGCACTGAGGTAACTAAGTGAGAGCTTAGGAGGTGTCGCCTGTCGATGGAATACGCAGCTATGGCTAGATGGAGTTCTAGAGCGGAGGTAAGAGTTACCACCTCCGGAGCACAGGCTGACAGGAGGCTACAGAACGACAAGGGAAAACCACCTACAAAACCAGGGGATATGGCGTACGAAAACCATCCGACTCCTGCCTACCTGGGCCGTCGACCCAGGCCCGAAGCCGGTGCATCACTTGTCGCCCCTCAGCTGCTGGTCGCGCGGCAGCTGTTAAGAGGAAGTAAGGGGACAGCACAGCTGTTAAGACGACAAGGCCGGTGGACGTGTAATTGAGCTAGGCACGAGACAGGACACCCCTGACCTATACGCGCTCTGAGACCAGCAAAATGCTGGCGAGGGTAGCCGACTTGTTCCATTTGCAGTATAGAAGCTGCACGCGCTGGCTGTCAGCGCGAGGAGGCAGGCCACTGCTACAGGCAGAGGACTTGTTCGCCGATGTGGGTTAGAATCCACACATCCTGCTCGCAGGATAAGGGGACAGGCCACCTCTGTAGCGGACTTGTATAAACAACGAGCATAGGGTTGGTTAGTCGGATAGGCAAAGAGGTTTCGCTGCCGGCTGGGGCGCTACTTCGGACACCGAACGGGGAGAGCCCCCATCCACCGTCGTCTCGACTACAGTATCAGCAAGGACGGAGCACAACCCGTACACGGCGGCCTTGATAGCGTTGGCAGAAGGCCTTGCACAAATACCCTCGTCTACAGTCTCGCGGAACATACATCTATTCTCAGACAACCGAGCGGCACTGCAGGCCATATGCAGTCCTAGACACCAGTCAGGGCAGGAGACTATACAACAAATCTACAATAGCGTGTGGGCCCTGCAGGGCCGCAATACTGTCCGGCTGGCGTGGTGTCCCACTCCTGAGTTTGAGCTTGGCCAAAAAGCAAAAGAGGCGGCGAAAGCTGCAACGGAGCCAGGTCAAATACCACAGTCGACCCGGCCAGCAGCTAGATCGACTGCTATTAGCCACTTGAAAGCAGAAACGAGGAAAAGACGGCAGCCGATCGAAGGTGTAGGAAAGCATATACGACGAATCGACACTGCGATACCTGGTCCACATACACGCATGGTATACGATCGCCTCGGAAGCAAACAAGCGAGCGTGTTGGCACAGCTCCGGACCGGAATGTCACGACTGAATGGTTACCTTCACCGGATAGGAGCGGCAGAATCAGACCTGTGCGCATGCACGCAAGCAACTGAAACCGTCGAGCATTTCTTATTCCGGTGCCGTCTGTGGGATGATCTCCGACTACAGATGCTACAACATACAGACACTATGAGGGGCAACCTCTCCTTTTTCCTCGGAGGAAAGGCAGCGGCAGACAACGAGAAGTGGAAACCCGCGATAGAAGCAGTCTTGGCGACCGTCCAGTTCGCAATAGCTGCAGGCCGCCTCGAAAGTTCACCGTATCAACCTTACCCCAGCCAGGAAACGGTCAACCAGGACACACAAAGCATATAACGCTAGCAACCTTACACCTACTACTACTAACCGTTTCCCCCAACGCACCCTCGTACTATTAACAAGACACGCTTCACTCGCTGAAGATGGGACAGTGAACACTTGGAGGAGCGACTTCAAGAGAGCTTGTGGAACACTAATCTAGTACGAGTTTCCGGCAATGTAGGACAGAAGGACCGGGAGGACAGACTGAGATAGGACAACCAAATGGGCTATTAGGAGTTCAGGAAGTCTTCAGGAAGTAATTTGATGACGTAATATCCGTAGTGTGCCCTTTAGGTGCTTAGCGCCGGGCGGAATAAACTCCATCCATCCATCCATCCATTCATCACTCTCTTCAGCACTGTTGTTGTTCATGTCGTTTTTCCTTTCCTCTGTTACGTCTCCCGCTGCAGCCCAATACCGTAGCTGTAAAGCTGAATCTCCGCAGACAGTGGCGAACCACCGATTCATCATTGAAAGATCGGATACTTCGTCTCAACTCTGTCATGTCCTTAGCAGCAGCATTTTCTCCAAAATTCGGGCTATTCATCATGGCCTCCGCCTCCAGTTCGTGATTGGCCTTCTCTCTAGTATAGAAGATAATAAAGAGCAGAGGATAACTGGGGAGGAGAAGGAGGTATAATATCGATAACTAATACTGCCTAGGCTATAGGAGAAGCAGCTCATAGTTCGAGAAGTTTCCTAGTGTAGAGGACAATATAGGTAGGAGAGCTTTTTACCCGGGTGCTAGCTACGGTATTTCTCTTTAGTAAACAGGTAGCAACTTCCCGCATAGGCCCGAAAGGGAACTACAATAACGTAATCAATGGTGAAGCGAGCCACATGGGGAAGCGAGCCACAGAGTCTTGGCTCGAGTTGTTCAAATGTGTCTACCATCTGCTACAACGATGCAATCAGACTCAGAATCACTAGATACACTCTCGATATCATTCTCCTTATCCTCTATAATTTTATTGGTCTTTGCTCTCTTACGTGGCCTTCCTCTGGATTTCTTAACCTTCTTGCCTTCCTCGGCTTGGCGAGCAATTTCAAGGATTTCCTGTGTTGTGAAGACAAACTTGCCCTGCAATGCAACCCTCTTGCCCTTTGTACGTTTCTTCCGGGTCTGGAGTAGCTCCTCTGTATCTTTAAGCTTCTTCCGTAGTGTTGTGAGCTCACTTTGGGTAGCTTCAAATGCATGGGTCATCCTTTGAATATATCTTCTTGTAGGGCTTGCAATGTCACTAGCCTTCTGTAGCTCAGAATTAAGCACTGCATTTGCTTCCCGTAGTTCTGTACCTGATGGTGGAGAGCTGTTCAAAAGCGAGGTATCCAGGGAGCCTGTTTGATCCGGTTTGGAAGGTGATCTTGACTGGGGCGTAGGTGGTGTAGCAAGCTTGTCAAGCACTTGAATTGGACTTAAGGGGTACAACCCGGTTGCATTCCACCCGGAAATAACATTAGATTGTGTAAGAGCCTTTTCTCTTGCTCGGATATACATTGATGTCCATTCTGCCCGTGGTATGCGCCCGTGGTCAAGCCGTGCAGCTGTATCAGCCTCCTTGGCAAGAGCACGTTTCAGTGGTTGAAATATGCTTACATCCAGCGGCTGAAGTATGTGTGATGTATGTGGTGGAAGGATAAGCAAGTCAATTGCGTGTTCCATGCAGAATGCGATTACATTCGCGGTAAGGTGGCTACTGTGGCCGTCCATAATCAATAGTCGCCGCAAAGACGGGTCCTCCGGCCGGGTTGTTGGCTCGAAAACAGTCGTTAACCATTGGTAACCATGGCTATCTGAGGTCCAGCCGCTCTGGCTTGTTGAAAATCTCCATTCTGGTGGCGTTTCAGGTGGTATCCATGCCGTATTTGTATGCATTGCTTTGAAAATCAAAAGGGGTGGCAGAGCGACTCCAGAGGCGCTTACACACTCAATCGCAGTTATCCACTCTTGACGGCCGTTGATTACCTTCCAACTCGACTTCTCACGAATATTAACTAATGCTCTTGTAGCCTGAGACTCTCCGATCGCAAAACCCGACTCATCCATATTGTATTGCCGTTCCGGAGGGTATTGGTGCTGGAGCACAAGCTCCGTTACCGCCTCAAACCACGCTTTTGTGGTCTCTATACTCATCGCCTTATGCCTCTGCCTTTCTATTTTACGTGTCCATACACCCTGGATCTCAGGATGGCGGCGCCGAAAGCGTAGGAGCCATTCGCTACCAATTGGGCGGAGGTTCGGTCGTGGTGAGTATGAAAGCTGGAGCCGGTTATGCCGGATTTCTTCGGCCATATCGCGTACTAACGCTGGTGAGGCAGGGAATCCGGTGTTTGTGAGCTGTGTAATCCATCGTACAAGTGTCCTCTCTTCTGGTTTTGAGAGTATTTGCATCGGTTCGTGGGCCTGAGAGCGTGAAAGCCGTCCGGAGAGGCGGGCTTGAAGAGTTGAGTATTTAACAGAAAACGCGTGCGCACACGCTCGAATTGAGGAACATTGGCCTGTACGGAGAGCATCAACTGCTTTCGATATTTGAGAATCAGGAGACGCGTGTCGATCACGTAAAGACGCGTCCATAGTGTTGAAAGTAAGGAAGACAAAAAGAAAGATGCGGGGTGCGTGACTCGCTTCCCCATGTGGCTCGCTTCACCATTGATTACGTTAGTACAAGATATTTATAAAAAAAAGCCTTTTGCTTCGCGGACTACAATCTGGCTACAGTAGGCTATCTCATGTAGATGTCATTGCAGGTGAGCACGAAGGGCACGTTCCTAGGCAACTTGGTACAGTAGGCGCGGTCCTGATGCCTCGTGCGGCTCCGGTGTCGTTCGCGATAGCTTGGGTTATAAGGTCAGTCCGAGCAACGGTTCTGGCTTGGACCTGCGTGAACATTTTGGCTCGGGAGTCAAAAAGTGTACTATGTTAGATAGCAGGATGTTCCGTGACGACCATGTGGTTGTTTGTGTGTTCGAGATTTAGAATGTTGGTCGGGTCGGGGCGGTGTCGTGGAGGAGAAAGGTACTGTGAAGTAGAGTCTCCTGCTAAGTATCCTAAAGTCCATTAGCTAAGAGATCATCAATAACGAGGGTGCTAAAGAGTTACCGGATCGTTAGATCGAGGTTGTTAACAATAAGGGTAATCAAACAAGAAGCCTGGCTGGCATTCCCCATATGGTCGACCCTCATTTCCGCACCTGTTCGGACAGTTTTTTTGTTTGAATAAGTTGTGCGATAGCCCTATTATGCATTCGCGCTCGCGGTAACCGTCCGACGACATATCATAGCAGAAGCAGAACGTTGTACAAGCGCGTGCGGCTATAGCGTATACTACGGCGAGTAGCAGGAAACAGCGCATGATAGAGCGGAGTTTGTCAAAGAGCTGTAGCGGGATGCCTTCTGTGTAACAGATAGTTTGGGATGGAGTAGGTACACGAGACAATCCTTATCGAGGAGGGCAACCTCCGCCTTTTATGTTCTACAAACAGGGCTACTACAGTCCGGTTAATCCGGTCGCCAAGCGTCACCTGATCTCTGACGTGTCAATCGGGTCCGCTTCTTCATTGGGTTTTCAGTCCTCAGTTTCTTCTCACGTTGTCCTAACCGTAACAAATATTAGGGTATTAGGTAAAAGCGGCTATATGTTACGGTTTAATAAGATAGTGTCTGTCGCGGGCCTAGGGAAAACACGGACACTGCACAATGAACAGTATACGCTTGCGAGTCGCGAGTAGAGGCGAATACCATGACAGTACGCACTATAACAGTTTGCGGCCAAGCCTGGAAAACATTGGACTGGAAGTGGGTGTTAGCGAGACTCTGAAAATCGCCGATAGCAATTTCGGAAGCAATAGGTACGACGAGTAACGCGAAAATAAGTGTAACCGTGCAACATTGAGGAGAACCTTGAACAACCCGTAGAGTGACGGTATACAGGGTCTAGGATCCCGGGTATACAGGAACCAACACACAATCGAGCGGATTATGCTTTAGAAGCCACGGGCTGCAAATTTCCGTGTCAAAGCTAGGCACAGCATTGCCCTGCTCTACTGCTCCTGTAGCAATAACGACCTAAAGTGGGAGTTGGTTATGACCGAGAACTCCAATGGACGAAACTCAGAAGCTCAGTTTCGAGGAATGGGACCGAGACAGCTCGCTTAATGGCCGTGGCACGCCTCGTTTCACATCACAATGGATGGGTTGCAGGAATCACATCTTTGCAGTGGTAGTGGCCTTGCTCGCCACCTGCACATTGCTCTTCGCCTGGCTTGCTACCATGCTAGTCTGGAAGTCGCAACAGTAGCTTAATAGGGCAAAGGTATGCATCGCGGCTGGGAAAAATGTCGACCAGTTTTCGCCTGTTAATACATGAAAGCCTACTACACCGTTCGGAGTCTTTTTATGTTCCCGGCAATGCTTAAAAGCGAAACAAAGCGACCATATCCTTCCAAAAGCGGTAGTTGTATATTCTTCAAATTCTGGTTTGGTTTGGTTGGTTTCATTCATTCATATTTCTTACACCGATGTGGTTCCCTTGCGGGCCCATGCGGGAGTTGCTACATATTCTCTGAAGAGAAAAACCGTGGCCGGAGCCCGGGTGAAAAGCTCCTCTACCTTTGTTGTTCGTCTTCCATGCCAGGGAACTGCTCGAACCGTGAGCTGCTTCTCCTGCAGCCCGGGCAGCGTCAGTCGTCGACGTCGCGCCCCTCTCTCCTTCCTCGCCGGCCCCTCTTTCTCCACATTTCCTGCGCCAGACTAAACTGCGGAAGAATGTTCTGTTCCAAGAACCACGCCGTTACTGCGCGGAGCCCCTTCTCCGTCGATAGCATTTCGAGATAATCTTGCGTCCCTGCCTCCCGCGTCATCTTGTCGCGATCCCGTTCGAAGCGGGGACAGAACAGCACAATGTGTTTCGCCGTCTGCCGTGCGAACCCGCACGGGCACGCCGGGGACTCGTAGCCGGGTACCCTTCGGCGGTGGAGGTAGTCATTCAGCCCGATGTGTTCTGTCCGTAGAAGCGTTGCGATCGTATTCCCTGCCTTGTCCAGCCGTGCTCGGATTTTGTCCAGGCGGGGGTGAAAATCTGCACGTGTTGCCGTGGCGGTATGCCGCCGAGTGGCGTCGTGTGCGGTCTGCGCTCCGTGCTGGTACCTCCGCCATCGGTCGCCCCAGGCCTCACGCGCGGCCACTCTGGGAGTGATGGTCTCATCGAGTCGGTCGTCCTTTCCAGTCTCCCGCAGTTGTTGCATGCGCCGTGCGTAGCCGTCGCCTCTTACCCTGTATTGGGCTCGAGCCTATTTAACTAGATAATTGGAAAAAAAATGTTCCGAATGAGCGCGACGACGAGAGAACCGCCAGACGGGAGAGGCCTCGAGGCCTCTCAGCATGCTGCTGTCCACCCCCAGCGACAGCAAAACACCGACGAGGGCAGAGGGTGCCCGAGGGAAGGAGGCTGGCACCCTCCAACCCAAGGGCAACCCCAAAAGCCCCAGCAACCACCCGCTGGCCCCCAAGGCCAGCAAACCACACCAGAGAAACAGACAGTGAGTGAAACCATCCAAAAGAACACACTCAAGCTCGCTGCAGACATCCAAGAAGCCCTGGATTCCTACCAGGCCCAAACCCCCTCCCTCCTCCTCCCCCTCCTCCAGAGAGCCCAGCAGGCTCTCCTCCACCAGGCCCACTGCCAGGCCATCGACAACACCCTCTCCACCATCCAGAGGGACCTCCAGAAGCAGCAGCCAGCTGCCGCTTCCACCACCGCAACATGGGCCCAAAGAGCCCAAATTCAACCCACAGTGCCAAGGCTGCCCCCACAGCCTCAGGCATCCAACCACACAGTAACTGTTAGAATGGGGAACCAAGAAGAAAGAGAAGCAACCAAGAAACAATCAAGTGAAGACATCAGGAAGAAGATTGGAACCCAAAAGGCAGCAGCAGTGCAGAAACTGCCAAGTGGGGACATTAGGGTAGTAACATACTCAGGGCAAGACAAAGCAAAAATGGAGGAAGACTCAGCTTGGCTGAAGGAATTGTGGCCTCAGGCCACAATATCCAAACCAATGCACAGGGTGGTAGTGCATGGGATAGGAGCAGGATGGCGGCTGGAAGACAAAACCAGCTGGGGAAAGTTAGAAGAGGAGAACCTGAGATGGGTCCCAAACCTCAGGATCGAACAAGCAGTCTGGCTAAAGAGCCCAATGGCCAGAAAGGGACAACAACACTCCTCTGCTGTGATTGCAGTGCACAACGAGGAGCAAGCAAGGGAGATTGCCAAGAAAGGCCTCCTGCATGCAGGCACTGTCCTCGTGGCAGAGCCATACCACCCCAAACAGAGGGTTATCCAGTGCCTTAAGTGCTGCCAGTTCGGACACATCTCCGTATACTGCAAGGAGACCAAAACTATCTGCGGGAAATGTGCCGGCCCCCACAACACAACAGACTGCACGTCAACGACGAACAAGTGTAGCAACTGCAAGGGAAATCACCCGACCTGGTCTGTAAGGTGCAAAGTCAAACAGGCAGCCAAAGCAAAGGCCCAAGCATTCTCCCACTTCTTTACCAAAAGATGGGAGGAACCCAAGGCCCCAGCTACGCAAAGCGAGTGGACCCAAGTACACAACAAAAAGCGAAAAGGGACCCAGCTCGAACCGACCCCAGGAGAAGCTAAGACACAGAGAACAATAAGCAGACCCGGGAGACCCAGAGGCAGCACAGCTGTAGCAAAAGCAGGGGAAAGACAAGCGAGCAAGATTCGCTTCCCTCAAAACTCCCAGACGAACACTAGCTCCCAAGAGGACCACGACATTGCAATGCTTGAGCCAACTACCCAGCAGACCAATAATGAATAGCTACAACTTAACTATTCACCAACACAACGTCAACCACAGCCCAACAATACAAAGGATCCTAGTGCAAGAAGCAGACCCAAAGACAACCCAGATTATTGCGATCCAGGAACCATGGACAAACCCCCAGAACGGGAGAACAATATCACAAGGATACCACCCAATCCTCCCTACCGCTGGGCACCCAAGAGTGGCTATACTAGTCTCCACCCAACTGGACAGCACTACGTGGAAACCAATCTACCACCAAACAGGAGACCTTATCTCCGTGGAAATCCAAACCAACCTGGGGCTAATAACAATCCACAACTGCTACAACCCAAGCGGACCAACCGGCCACTCCCAGGTAGGGACACTCCAAGAGGCAGAAAACGCCCTAGGACAAAACAGGAACCTGGACCACACCCAACAGATCCTGCTAGGGGACTTCAACCTCCACCACCCAAGATGGGGAGCCAACTTGGCCTGCACACCACATAGGATGGCAGACAAGCTGCTAGAGATAACAGCAGAAGCAGGGATGCAGCAGATCCTGGAACCAGGCACGGTAACATGGGAAAAGCAGGGAGTCAGCTGCCAGACACTTGACCTGGTGTTCGCAACTGCCCAACTCCAACAAAACATACTCACCTGCCAGGCGGTGCCAGAGATGACAAATGGGTCAGACCACATCCCCATTATCACCACTATCAACAACACGGCTACTACCCAAAAGCAAAGTCACCACAGGCCCCAATGGAAGAAGGCTGAATGGGAAATGATACGGAAAACCCTCCAAGGGAAACTGGACCAAGCCCAACTCACCACTACCCCCCTCACCACCAAAGCTGACATAGACAAGGCAGCAACCCAGGTGCAAGAGGCGATCCAAGACACCATCGCTGCAATAATACCCAAGGCCAAGCCCTCAAATCACGCTAAGGAAGGCTGGACACCTGAAGGTCAGAGGCTGATTAAACTCACTAGGAGAACAAGAAGGCAATGGAAGGATACCCAGACAGACCAAGCATACCAAGCATACATCGCCACAAGCAAGGCAAGAAACAAGCAAATCCAGAGGGACACCAACCTAGCCTGGAGGAAAGTAGTGAGGGAAGTCACAAACAACCCAAACAAAATGTGGAGACTAGCCAAATGGGCGAGAGACGGGGCCAATCAGGCACACCAGAACCCCCAGTTTCCAGAAATGCAAGGACCCAACCAAGAAAAAGAGGACACCAATACTGGGAAGGCAAGGATCCTGGCCGACCACTTCTTCCCAGCCGAGAAACCGGCGGACCTGAGTGACATCCCAAACACACAATACCCTGACCCTTTCCACATGGAGACGGAGGTCCTAGAGGCAGAAGTCATACAAGTAATTGGGAGGCTGCCAGCCAACAAAGCTCCAGGGCCTGACCAAATCCCCAACCTAGTGCTTAAGGAATGCAAAACTACCATTGCACCAGTCCTCGCTAGGCTGTTCACGGCATGCCTAAAACTGGAACACCACCCACAGCCTTTCAGACACTCCATCACGGTAGTCCTAAGAAAGCCCCAGAAACCAGACTACTCCAAACCAGGAGCCTACAGACCCATAGCTTTGCTCAACACACTAGCAAAGACACTGGAGGCGATAGTTGCAAAGAGGATATCCAAGGAGACAGAGGCCAGGAAACTCCTCCCAGACTCCCAAATGGGAGCCAGGCCAGGAAGGTCAACTGCCTCAGCACTCGACCTTATTACTGAACAGGTCAAAACCATCTGGACTACCAACCCCAAGGCAGTAGCATCCATGCTCTGCCTGGACATATCAGGGGCCTTTGACAATGTCTCCCATGCCAGACTACTGCACAACCTCAGGCTTAAAGGGTTCCCCAGCCACCTTGTAGGATACGTCCAATCATTCCTCCAAGGCAGGACTACATGCCTTAGGCTAGGCGACTTCATGGACCAGCCAAGGCAACAAGACACAGGCATCCCCCAAGGATCTACACTGTCCCCAATCCTCTTCCTCTTCTTTGCATCGACTCTGCTCCCAACACTACATGAAGGGAACACCTCAGCAATGGGGTTTGTGGATGACTCCAATATCCTTACATATAGCACATCTACAGAAGAAAACTGCAGGCAACTGGAGAAAGCCCATCAAAAATGCCTGACCTGGGCCAACAAGCATGGAGCAGCCTTTGCACCACAGAAGTACCAGCTGATCCACTTCACTAGAGGCAGACAACACAACCTCAGAGCCACAGTCCAGATCCAGGGTTTCGAGGAAGGCCCAGTCCCGTCCCTCAGACTCCTGGGGGTGTGGGTAGATACCAAACTGCAGTGGGGACCACATATCAAGAAGGCAGCAGAAAAGGGAGCACACCAGATGCAGTCACTCCAAAGGCTGTGCAAGTCTACGTGGGGCGCCTCGTTCCAAAAAGCAAGACAGCTATACACGGCGGTGGTCAGACCAGCGATCACATTTGGATGCACCACCTGGATGGACCCAGAGGGCACCCAAGGACACAGGAAAGGACTCACCCAACCGCTGGAGAAAGTGCAGACCCAAGCCCTCAGGCACATCACAGGGGCATACAAGAGCGTCCCAGCAGCGGTGCTCCAGAGAGAAGCAGGCATCCCACCAATCCACCTGTATACACAGGATCTGGCAAGACAGGCAGCAAAGAGAAGCAACGATCAGGCGGCATACCAATACATCCAAGACAGATGTAGGGACATTGCAAGACAAGCACAAAGAGCCAAGAGACATAGACAAAGGAACACCCAACCAACCCAGGACACAAGACAAGTGCGGATCCAAGAGATGGTTGCAGCCCAAGAGGCCCTGCTAGAGGCACCAAAAAGAGATTGGTGGATGCACCAAA
The DNA here is from genome assembly GCA_004299825.1 of Cercospora sojina. Taxonomy (NCBI): domain Eukaryota; kingdom Fungi; phylum Ascomycota; class Dothideomycetes; order Mycosphaerellales; family Mycosphaerellaceae; genus Cercospora; species Cercospora sojina. The sequence continues at coordinate 4,796,958 of CP036211.1, read as the reverse complement.
AGTGGGAAACTGCTTGGACTAGATTCAAGGCAAACAGGGACCAAAGGAATGGGGCCCAAGCAGCAGCCTGGACATCAGACAAAACAAATGCAGGCAGACACCTACACAAAGGATGGACCAGGCCAGAGAGCACAATGGCTACACTCCTTAGGACAGAACACATAGGCTTCAAGGCCTACCTGGCCAAGAGGAGAGTCCCAGGCATCTCCCCAGACTGCACGTGCAACCAAGGCTACCAAACCCCAAAACATGTTTGCATCTCCTGCCCAGAAAGGCAGGAGAACAGGCAAGCACTGTTTGCTGCAGCAGGCTCAAGCAACTGGAAAGACCTTACAAACACCAAAAGAGGGTTGCTAGCAACAGCCAGGTGGCTGATCCAGGAAGGGGTGCTAGAGCAATTCTCTCTAGCAAAGGCAGAGGAGCTTCAGAGGATCCAAGAGGAGGAGGAGGAGGTATAGGCCCTGGTGAGAGGAAGGACTTCCAGAGTATCTGTATTTGTCCAAAAGAAATGCACGCCCTAGAGTGCAGGACTGCCAACCTGCAGAGACAAAAAGAAAGTGAGGGGTTTTTGTAGCTAAGAGCCCCGGCTCGAAGCTTTTCCCTTCTAGATAACTAAGTAGTGCACGCTGCGTGCTCCTCTATAGGAGATAGAACAGCAATAGAATTTATCTATCTATCTATTGGGCTCGAGCTTGCAACGCTACGTGCCGGCGTGCTCTGTCAATGATTCCGTGGGCGGGCATCGTCGCCGCCTTCTCCGCATACTCCCGTGCTGTCTTTTCCAGGAAGAGGTCAAGCGGCTCCGTCCCCGTCTCATGCTCCAGCTCGGCCGTCGCTGTGGACCGGTACGCTCCCGAGATCGCGCGGAGGCACCGGTTCTGGACCACCTGAAGTGGGTAGACGCCCTTGTTCCGCCCAATTCTCTGGTCCATTCGATCATACCAGATCGGGCTTCCATACGACATCGCCGGCCGTACGACTGCGAGGTAAATTTGTCGCGCCTTCGAGAATGCGGCGCCCCATGTGCTGTGTGCGAGCCGCGTGACCGCTGCCATCTGTGCTGTCGCTCGTTCTGTGGTCTTGCGGATGTGTGGACCCCACTTCAGCTTGGGGTCCAGATGGACTCCCAGGATCCGGATCGTGGGCTGTGCTTCGCACTGGGATCCCGCAACGCGAAGCGGAGCCTGCATGTTGAATAGTCTCGGCTTTCGAGTCAGGTGCATCAGCTGGTATTTCTCCGGCGCGAACGTCGCACCGTGCTTTCGGGCCCATTCAGCGCACGTCTCGTGTGCTCGCTCGAGTTTTCGACAATTCTCTTCGGTCGAGCGGCTAAAGGTGAGGATGTTCGTATCATCCACGAACCCGACTGCGCTAGTGTCTCGATTGTTGAGCTCGGGTAGGAGTGTTGACGCAAAGAACAAGAAGAAAATCGGCGAGAGGGTCGAGCCCTGCGGAATGCCGGTAGCAATTGCCCGTGTCGTGCTCTGGAAGTCGCCGAGAGTGAGATATGTCGTGCGGTCGCGCAGGAATGAGCGGACGTATTGCCCGACCCAGGCGGGGATTCCCGTAATTCGGAGGTTGTGGACCAGCCTGTCGTGGGACACGTGGTCGAATGCCCCCGATATATCGAGGCTGAGCAGTGTCGCCACCAGCTTGTGGTCAGCTGCCCAGATGGTCTGCACCTGTTCCACGAGCAGCTCGAGGGCAGTCATCGTGGATCGTTTCTGCCGTGCCCCCATCTGGGTGTCCGGGAGGAGGTGATGGATCTCCGTGAGCGTCGTGATCCGCCTCGCGACAATAGTTTCCAGCACCTTCCCGAGTGTGTTCAGCAGCGCAATAGGCCGGTATGCTTTGGGCATGTCGTATGTCGGCTTTCCTGGCTTCCGCAGGACGACGGTGTTCGCATGTCGAAAAGGTGTCGGGTGGTATGCTCGCTTTAGGCATTCCTGGAACAGTGCTGCAAGTGGCCGGGCCAAGATGCCTCTGCATTCGCGCAGGAACCGGTTCGGGATGCCGTCTGGTCCCGGGGCTTTGTCCGGCGGAAGACGTTTCAGCACTGCCGCGACGTCCCCCGGGGTCACCTCCTGCAGTATGTCGAGCTCGGGGGGGTATATGTAGTGGGCGATGTCGTTGAGGTCCACTGGTATCGGAGGCGGGAAGAAATGGTCTGCCAGTGCATTTGCTTTTGCCTCGTTCGTGGTGTGTTGGCCGTTGCGATCGGTGATCGTGGGGAAGTGAGGAAGTGGCGGAGGTGTGTACGCCGACGTCCGAGCCCACTTCGCGAGCCTCCACATCGTCCGAGGCTCCTTGGTGAGTTTCTCTACTGCTTCGCGCCATAGGATGGTCGTGTCCTTCTTGATCTGCTTTTTCTTCGCGCTTCTCGCTCTTTGGTATTCCGCGTAGTCGTCCTCATTCCTGCTTGCGCTCCATTGACGTCTTGCTCTCCTCGCGGCGGCCACTTTGTCCGTGCACTCCTGTGTCCACCCGGTCTTGATCCACCGTCGCGGTCGGTTGATGGGCACCGTCGCTTGAATGGTATCGGTAATTGTCTTCTGGAGTAGAGTGACTTTCTGGTCGATATTGCCGTTTGTATCTAACGGTCGAGGGTACGTGGACGCTTGGGTGAGTCCATGCATGAGGTCGTATCGGACGGTGGTCCAGTTTGTTCTCTTCCATGCTCGTTGCGCTCTGGGTTCTCGTCTTGCAATCGGAGCTGCGAGAATGGAGGTAATGATCGGGATGTGGTCGGAGTCGGAGTTGACCTCCTCGTGCGGTTGGCACTGTAGAATCCTCTGAGCGATCCACCTGGTGGCGAACGCGAGGTCCAGTGTGCTTTCGCTCTGTTGGCTCTGCCAGGTAACTGTCCCCGGAGGCAGGATGAGCTGCGTTTGTGCCTGTTCCGTAATATCGATAAGGGTGTCGGCAAGGGCGTGCTGGACCAGCACAGTGCTTCCTCCCCAGAACGGGTGGTGGAGGTTGAAATCCCCCACCAGGAGATGCTCTCCTAGCTCCGCTAGTGCTGCCGGGAGCAGGTCGAGGACCCCTCGGGCTTGGCTGGTCGTCGACCGCGGAGGCTCGTTATAGCAATTGTGAATGTGAAGCTTCCGGTCCTCCAGTTCGATACTGAGCGTGATGAGGTCCGGGCTGCGCTCCGTGATTTTCCATCGTTGCGCGTCGAGGTGCTTGCTCACGTAGAAGCAGGCGCGAGTCTTGGCGTTCGAGGGGTAGGCGAGTTCGTAATTCGCCGGGCGTATCGTCGTGTGCATCCGTGGGTTTCTCCACGGTTCTTGAATCGCGACTATGTGGTGGTAGTCCGGTCGGAGCACCGCGTTCAGCGCTCGCATGACCTGGTCCTTGCTTTTGTGCACGTTGTACTGTATAATGTTGATCGTTTCCTCGGCTATATGCATCGAATTCGATCGGCTCCGTTTGAGACTGTGCGGGTGTTGTGGTCGACGGTCGCCGGTTCTGGCTGGCGGCGCCCGAACCATATGCTGCTGGAGGGCGTCCCGGGGGGCGTCCCGGCCCGTTGTACTTTCGCTTTCGATTCTCGACTGTTTGCCAGTCGCCGTCGGTCCGGCTCGGAGCCGTCTCCTGGTCCACTGTCCGGTGAAACCGGGGTCCCGTCTGTCGAAGCTGCTGCGCGCGTGCTTTCGCCTGGCTGCGGACGGGGCAGTCTTTGGACCACGCGGGGTGTGGTCTCTTGCAGTTGGTGCATTGGGGTCGGTCCTGGTTCGTACACTGCTCCGCGCGGTGTGATCCCGCGCAGTGTCCGCAGGCCTCGATCTGGCGGCAGCTCTGCGCGATGTGTCCGTATCGGTGGCACTTGAAGCACTGTGTGATCTGGTGTTCCGAGCTGTAATATTCGGCTAGGTGGAGAGAGTAACCGATCACGAGGCCCTTGTGGATGATCCGATCCGCGCTCTGTGCTGTGGGTAATGCGAGCAGGAGGGATGAATGTGTCTGGCCTGCGGGGTATGTCCGACGAATCCATTTGGCCTTAGCAATCTTGACCCCAGGGTGCAAGGTCTGGCTCTGGTCTTCGATTGCGCGGAGCACGTCTGGGCTTTCGGTCTCGATCGCCGCACGAGGGACGTGGTGGACCATAATCTGATAATATTTCTCTACCCTCTTTCCAGATTTCCCCAGGCTCTTTTCCCATTCGGGCGCCTGAAGGATCGCATGTCTCGCGTTTTCTCCCGTCAGGTACAGTCGGACATCTCCGCTCGGAAGTTTTCGAGCTGCGATGACTTCTCTGCAGGCGGGATGGGTCTGTTGCACTTTCTGCACAATCGCTTCGGCGGGCAGCTTGTGCACCTCCTCTCTGTCTTTAATGTCTCCCAGCCGGATGGTGATCTCCGCGGTCTGTGTCTGGCATGGCCGGCGGTGAATGACTAGCGGAGGCTCGGTGCTTCCCGCTGCCGCCGTTTGCGCCCATGTTGGGCGGGCAGGAGGAGACTGAGGGGGTGTCGGCAGGTCCTGGATTGCGTGTTTTACTGCGCGAACCTCGTTCAGGACCTGTCGGAGGTCCGGCGGTTCGTGGGTTTGCTGTCGGAGGATCGTGAATGCAGATTTTGCTTCGGACAGGACTTCGCGAAGGAGGAGAGGGGGAAGCGCGTCTAGACTGTCTGTTGTGGCCAGGGCTGCGTAGATTTTGTCAATGTTAGAAATCGCTGTCGTGTACTTGTCTGTGTTGGCGGTAGGTTGTGGGTGTTCGGCGTCATCGGGCCGCGGGTGCGGTGCAGGAAGAGGCTGGCTCCCGCTCCCCGTCGCAGTTCCGCGCGCCGCGGCGGCGAACTTCAATTTCAATCTTGGTCGTCGTTGCGATGATGGATTGACCACCTCGATGGTATCTCCCTCTGTGTCTGACATGATTTTTAGACTAGGTAACCAGCATGATTATCGATTATGATTATTGCCAAGACTATAATCAGAATCAAGAATCAGACGATAATCATGGCGAGGTAAACAGGGCCTTACATGCTTGGTCAGAGAGACCAGGACAGGGAGGCAGGGATTGGCTTTCACTCATCAAGCGTGGAGCGCGTTCCGCTTGCAAAGACCTCTCAAACTGGCAGGTTACCTTGAATGATCCAAGCTAATCAGAGGCGATTCTTTGCTTTGTAGTCAAACACCATTCGGAGGCTTCGCACAAGCTAGCACCCCAATTTGGTCCGTCTTGCATAATATTGTTGATCAGAAGGAAACAGTGCTGAAGTTGCGAATCAGATTGTCACTCGATGGCGCCAGTGCCGTGGATGCACGTGAGCAATCAATCGCTACGATATAAGGGGGATATGCAGACTGTGACGCAGATATTTGTCCTCAGCGGCATAATTGTGTACAACGCGGATGCTTCTGGGTAATGCTCTTTGTTGCCTGGAGTACAGCCACTGGAATCGTGAGGAGTTCCTGCGTACGCCGGGATTGTCACTAGTACGTTTGCCATCGCGACAGAACTTTCCAGCGATATTCCTTTTGCTAACGACCATTGAAAACAAGCAAACTACGAATATGGACGTTGCCAAACCCATGCTGACGCAACATTTCTCGGCCCCGATGAGCAGGGAATTCCGCCACAATCATCACATGAATACGATCGGCAGGAACACCTGCCTTATGCAGAAGCATCAACATGGCTAAGAGTGTATTACCCGTAGCCAGCACATCATCGACCACAAGCACCGAGGCCTCACTATAGATTGCGTCCTTATTAATTTCGATGGTCCTCTTGGATGTCCTTGGTGATCCCGATACTACTTGAGAGGAGACATGCGATCGATATTGTGAAACGGCAAGTGTAGGCGGTGGTAGCTTCCCGGCATGACGGATCAAAGCCAAACTTGCGTTCGCTCGATCAGCCAGAGCTGCACCAAACACGAAGCCACCGGCTTCGCAGCAAGCTACTACATTCACCTTGGTCCAATCATCGACGAAATGAGTTTGCAGCAGAGATGTGCAAAGTTTTAGCCCACCTGGCTGTTGGGCAATATCGAGCACATGGCGGAAGTCGATGCCGGGGACTGGAAACTCATTCACCAAGCGGACCATCTGAGCGAGTCGTTGCAAATCATCGTGGAAAAGAAGAAGAAGACGCTTCTTAGCGAAATCCAGGGCGCTCTCGGATCCCTTGATATCGTTGTCAAAGACAAAGTCAGGGCAGCATTCTGGAGTTCTCGAATACGGTGCGCCATTTTCAACAGTGAATTTCTGCTGATCGTCGCTCAAGTGACAACAAGGCTCGGAAGCACGCACGCGAACTTCAAGCAGCATGCTTCCAGGCACTAAATGCGCAAACGTCGCTACAGGCGAACGATCTCTCATGCCTGTGATCAGGAGCACATCTACGTCCGCAGCGCCAAGTACGACGCCTAGGAAGTGCTCCTGAGGAAGTGCTGGTCTTTCGCGTACTCGGCTTTTGAAAAAGGCCGTCAGACCTGGCCGGTGTTCCTCTTTGTAGGCACGATCGCAGAACAGGCGGTCTAGGTCCGCCCCTGTGCTCGCCGCATACTCTCGCTTGGTCGCCTCGCTGATACTGACCACACGCGCAGTGAGGCTGGTGGCGGTGAGTAGTAAAGAGTGCCACACTTTCGCACAATAATCCTTGCCGGCGCCGCTTTCTCCTGTCACAAGAATGATGGCTTTATGAGCCGCTCGCATACTTGGGAGTGGGCAAGCATAAGCCAGTATCTTGTGCGGGTCTAAGCTTTGTTTCAAATGGGCCAGCCGTGGACCATTGGGCCCAAAAGCCTGAGCCGCTAGCGGGGCGTCCCGCAAGTCTCGACCCAGATCGGCACTGTACGCGCCGCATGCGAAGGGCAGCAAGGCTTCCGACTTTCCCACGCTAAGGATGGCGGAACCTCCGGGAGACGGAGAGTATATCACCGTGCGCCCAAAACGAGTAGCATCGCACGGCACCATCAACTACCGGAGCCTGCATCGAGGCACGCACACCCTGAATGCGACAAAGTCTGGGGCAGCGGGAGAAAAGAGGTTGGACGTAGTAGAAGAGGGCAGGGATAGTATACAACAAACGACGGCGGCGGCTGGTGACAATACACCACAGAGGCAAATGCTAGCACAGATGAAGCAAGCGGAAGAGCGAGCAAAACAAGCGGAAGAGCGAGCAAAACAAGCGGAAGAGCGAGCAAAACAAGCAGAAGAACGAGCCAAGCAGGCGGAAGGGCGAACCAAGGAGGCAGAAAAGCGAGCGGAACAGGCAGGAAAACGAGCAGCACAGGCGGAAGAGAAATTGAAACAGCTGGAGGAAATAGTCGCGAAGGTACCAACAATCGAACAAATTACAACTATAATACAAGAGCAAGTAGCAGTGAGCATTCAGCAGCAAGTAGCAGCAGCGAGCATTCAGGAACAACTGGCTAACGTAGCCGTACCTACTAATGGAAGTCGCTCGTACGCGGAAGTAGCCCGCACACCCCCAGACAGTCAACCTAGCAACATCCGCAGTCTCACGATGAGCACAACCCCATCAGCTTTCACAAACTCCCTCTACTGCACGATCGACATCTCGAGAGCCGACGAGGCCGAGAAAGCGAGGACCCACCCCGGCGCGGTCAGGGAGTGTATAGAGAAAGAGATGCGAGGAGTCGAAGGACAAGAACGGTGGCGCTGTGTGGCAGTTACCAAGGACCCACGCAACGCCGACCGGATCCGCGTAGCTTGCAGAAGTGAGGGCGAGTTGGCACAGGTTAAAGAGGCGATGTTGAAGACCGCAGCCGCGACACCGGGAAGCCGCGTGCTACGGGACCAGCTCTACCCAATCAAGGTCGACAATGCTAACCGCACGGCCGTGATCACCGAGACGGGGGACCTCCGACCGGGAGTGATTGAGATGCTAGAAAAGGAGAACGAGACCAAAATCGCCAAGATTGTATGGATCAGCCGAAAAGACAGTATGAAGGCATACGGGTCGATGATTGTCTACCTTACGAAAGGCAACGACGCAGCACGCCTGTTACAAGAACAGTACTTCCACGTAGCAGGAGAATCGGCATACACCCGGGTTTGTGAACCGCGCCGACGACCAATGCAGTGCTATAGGTGCCAGGAGATAGGCCACATCGCACATACGTGCAACAAACCACAGAGGTGTGCTAAGTGCGCGCAAGAATGTCACCGCCACACCGAATGCGACTCCGAGGGTCTGGTTCCAAAGTGCATCCCATGTGGTGGACCCCACGAATCGTACAGCAAGAACTGTCGAATACTGTATCCTCCTCCTGTCGCTAATGCCTAGCCCCTTGAAGGTCCTTTCACTAAATGTCGGCAAGCGGCGAGTGGTGCAACATAGCGTAATGAATGATACAGACCTCGAGGACTTCGGAGTCATCGCATTATCGGAACCTTGCTCGTTTGTGAGAGAGGGCAAGGTGTTGACCGCGCCGCTAGGCCATCCACACTGGACCAAGATGACACCTACGGAAACGCGCGAAGGCATACGGGTAATTGGAAGTATGCTCTGGATCCGGAAGGGGATAGAGAGTGAGCCAGTCCCGGTGCCCTCTCCCGATATTACCGCAGCGCTGCTGCATCTACCCGATCGGTCGGTGTTCATCGCATCGGTCTACGTGGTGCCAGCCAACCCGCAAGCACTCGCGGAGACGATACAGCTCCTGCGGCAAAGCGTGGACACTGCAAGGAGACGGGTAACGAGGGAAAGAATGGATATACTTCTTACTGGCGACTTCAACCAACATGACCAGCTATGGGGTGGGGACGACATCTCACCTGCCCGACAAGGAGAGGCAGACGGACTCGTGGACTTTATGAACGACTCTGCGCTACGCAGTCTCCTACCGAGGGGCACCAAGACGTGGCAGAATGGCAAGCACGAAAGCACCATCGATCTGGTGCTCGCCTCCGAGGAACTGGCCGCTGCGCTCGTCCGGTGTAGGATTTATGGGACAGAGCACGGATCGGACCACCACGCGATCGAGACCACCATTAATGTCGACACGCCAGAGCATATAGTCCAGCCACGACTGCTACTCAAGAATGCACCCTCGAAGGAGATTTGTGCGAAGATTACTAGTACACTCCAGCCATTGGCCGTAAACGTATACGGGCATGTACTAGTGGATGTACAGACGCAGGCCGACCAACTCATGAGTGCGGTACTTGCAGCAGTCCACGCACTTACTCCTGTCGCGAAACCGTCGCCGTATGCTAAAAGGTGGTGGACACACGACCTTACTAAGCTCCGTCAGATCTATACCCGTTGGAGGAACAGGGCAAGGAGCTATCGCAGGGCGGGAAGTTATAGCGAACAACTCGAGAAACAGACACGGATCGCTTCTAAGGAGTACCATGATGCCGTCCGTCAGCAGCAGAGGAGGCACTGGGAAGAATTCTTGGACGACACTAACAACATCTGGCAGGCGGCGAAGTATATGAAGGCCGATACCAGCCTAGGCTCATCCCAGATCCCGCCCCTTACGAGGAGGGATGGGTCGATTACAAGTGGTAAGGGAGAGCAGGCGACCGAGTTGCTATCAACATTCTTTCCACCCCTTCCGCCCGGGATCGAGGACGAAGGGCAGCGAAAGCAGAGGAGGCCAGTCCATATGCCTCCGCTCACTATGGACGAAGTTGAACGGAGCGTGTTCGCAGCGCAGTGGTGGAAAGCAGCAGGAGAGGATGGGCTGCCGGCGGTAGTGTGGAAACGGGTATGGCCGGCCGTAAAGGAGAGGGTTCTAATACTCTTTCGAACGTCGCTAAGGGAGGGAATACTGCCGGCCCAATGGAAGATAGCCAAAATCATTCCACTAAAGAAACCTAACAAGAGCGACTATACAGCCGCGAAGGCATGGCGACCTATCTCGTTGCTCGCTACGCTTGGCAAAGCGCTTGAAGCAGTAGTGGCTGAAAGGATATCACATGCGGTCGAAACCGCAGGCCTCCTACCAACAAACCACTTCGGAGCTCGGAAGAGACGATCGGCAGTACAGGCGCTCCTCCTATTGCAGGAACACATCTACAAGGCATGGCGTAACAGGAGGGTGCTCAGCCTGATCAGCTTCGACATGAAAGGTGCATATAATGGAGTCAAGGTGGTCAATGGACAGGTCGGCCGGCTACACCACTGCTGCCGGCCCTGCCGGCCGATTCAGCGGCCGTGTCCGTCCGTCCGGACGAGAGCCTCTCATTGGCCATGCCGTCCACCGGAGCCCTGTCCGCTGTTCGCCTTGCCTAATTAGGAAGGATGTTGAAAAATGAAGCCTGAGGAAGGTGTTGTTAGCTCTCTATTCACACGTCTGTCTGCTGGCTGTTGCCTTCATATGAGCTTGGCATCTCACTATCCACGTCGCCGCTAACGTTATCGTCTTGCGCGCTTACCACCTCCTTCGTGTGTCTCTCCAACACAAAGTCGTTCTTGAACCAATTTCGCAGTAGTTGGTGTGATTGTGCGTAGTCTGTCTTCGTCTGCCACCTCTCATTGTCGAGAACGTGGCCAGCTAAGCTAAACTCACGCTCACACGCGCTCGAGCTCGCCGGCGTGGCCAGTAGGTCGAATGCTAGCTTGGACAATACCGGATATCGCTGCCGATTGTCACGCCACCATTGGACGACATTAATAGGCTTGTTGCCAACCATATAAGGTGTCAGAGGCTCGGCAAAATAACGCTGCAGATCGTCTTGCAACACAGTGTCCGTGAGCATTAACGATGCCGTGTAATCGTCAACCTCGCGTTCACGTGTCGCCGGCCTAGTGGTTGGTGCTGGATACCGCATCTTATACTCATTATAGAGCTCTTCAATCGCGTGTCGTGCCTTCACTGTCCATAGCGTGGACGCCTCGATATCGTCTTGACTCTGCTGCTGCGATGGCCGCTGCTTGCCCTTCGCTTTCGCCTTATTCTTGCGCTGCGTATTGTCGTCTTTCATACCACCCCAATGCTGCTCAAACCAGCTCATCTTGAGCGATGGATGTAACGCCACGGCGGCACGGTAGGCAGGCGTGCGATCGCTGAGTCGATAGTACTTGTCGAGCTTCTTCCAACCAAGATTGACTATCGCCTTAAGGTGTGAGTTGGCCGCGTGTTCATGGTCTGACTTCGCCTTCTCAAGAGTAGTTAGCAGTGACTCCAAAGCTGTCAATGACTGCCACAATCCACCGAAGTGTTGACCATCTGCTTGGACCTTCAGCGACGCCATCTTCAGCGGCTTGAGAAGCTTCAATATCTCCTTCAACTCGGCCCAGTCATCCGCGGTGAGTATGTCTTCACGAAGGTCGTCAATGAACTGTAAGCAATACAGCTCTATTGGATCTTTGAGCTCGAGGCCACGCTCGATCATATCGTGGTCAGATTGCCACTTAATGCCGCCGTTCAACACTAGCTCGACAAGTCGTGTGTCTGCCTCGCGTTGTTTTGATCGAAAGACGCGTCGTCGGGCCTCGCTATAGTGAGCATGGATCACGATATTATGGAGCTTGCCAACACAACCCTTCTTTCGCCATGCTGTCTGACGATCGCCGGCATTACGTAGAGATAGAGCGCGTTGAAACTCGTATACGATCTCGCTGTCTTCGAGCTCCTCGTTTTCCTTATTCGTGTCGTTGCAAGCCTGGTCAATACACTCGATGTCGACGCCGTAGAGCATAGCCTTGACGACTAAGTTGATGAAGTGGCCAGCGCAGCGAAGGCGGCACTTGTGAGGGTGTCGGAGACTTGGAATTTCGCGCCTAATAGCTTCGATCGTTGTGTCGTTGTTAGACGCGTTGTCGGCCATAAAGTAGGTCAGTTTGGACGCGATATCATACTGTCTGATCAGCTTGAGAAGGATGTTTGCCTGCTCTTCACCGGTGTGATTGCCATAGGTTGGTACGAGTCCAATAAGTACTGTCTTCAGCTGATAGTCCTTGTCGAAGTAGTGAGCATGAACACCTAAGAAGTCGGTGCCGCCATCGATGTCTGCTAGCCACGCGTCAAAGGACAAAGCGATGCCGCTCATCGCCGCAGCCATATTGCTCTTTACTCGAGGCAGTGTCTTCTTACACAAGTCGACGATCCAAGCTCGCGGGGTGTTGTGAGAAGTAGGGAATAGCATCTCGAGAACGGGTTGACGATACGTAGCTAGCCGCTTAAGTCGTTCAGATGCTAGAGCGCGAAGTGAGTGCTCATCTGTTACGGCATACTCGAGGAATAGCGACCTCCACTCGGTACGATCAACAGGAGTCTTCTCGGTCGTCCTTTGACGCTTGATCATGCTAGCGATGTTGCCGTCGTCTACCGGACGCCTCTTACGCTGCTTGTATGTGCCATCGAGCTCGTAGCCATGCTTGCCTAGGTGTCTGCGTATCGAGTTCGTTCCTCCACCAGTCCGAATGACCTTCACCTTCCTGTGATCCTTATGGCTGCTGTCAAAGCACAGACGACACAGCCAGTAGTTGGTGAAGCTCTGAAGATGCGTAACAGCCTCGCCATGCTGCCAGACCCACGCTCTGTGCTCTGCCTTGCCTGGCGGTGTTGGGTAAAAGTCGCGAAGAGCTTTTCCATCGACGAGGAAGCCGGTCCGCGTATAACGCGTCTGGAGGACGGTTTCGAGCTGCGATTCGGCGTGGATCTGTGTCAGGTCGATGCTGTGGGTGGCGCTTATGCTGGAGGTACCGTCTGCCATCGTGGTGTGTGCGTAAATGCCAATAATAAGGTGGACGATCGAGGGACTTTGGCATGTGAAGGAAACGCGTTCCCAGTCGCGTTCTGAGAAGTCGCGCGTGGGAGGTCGGCGCACGGGCCGGCGTTTCTGCAGGCTGGCATCTGGCCAATCAAACACGCTCGATTGAGCGGATATGGCCCCGAGAGCTGGAGGAATGATGTTAGTGACATCATCGCCAGCACTTTATTCAGTCAATTGATCCAAACCCTAACAACACCCCTAGGAACGACATTCTCATCAATAAGGTCAATTCACATGGTATGGACACCGGTAATTCACTTGCATGTCCGGACGGACGCTAGCATTGATAATGCCGGCCGGCAGATACCCTATTAGCTGTCCATCCGGCCGGACACCGTCCGGACGGCATGGCCACGAAAAATGACCCGTCCATTGACCACCTTGGGAGTGAGCGTCCGAAGATCGTAGTGGCACTGCATACTCTCGAAACACGAACCAGTGAGATTCTTGTGCGTTGGCCCCTCGCACTCGACGTCGCTCCAGCAGGTCGCAGAGGATGGCACATACATCGTCGCTATATCTCAATGCCAATGCGTGTCGCTCGCATGGGCTGTCCGGGAGATTGACATGGTCCTGCTCAAATGCCGTGGCTATCTCGTGGGCGTAATCGCGAAAAACATCACGTGGTTCGAAATGTGTGGGTGATCAGCATGCCGGACTGCGACGGAGGGAGTGCCCGACTCTTACGATGCATGTCATCTGGGAAGCCATCGACCGCGATCACTGATGCGACAAGGGTCTCCGTCGCGTGGAGTGACAAGTGCCGAGCACGTGCTAAGCGCAGGAGACCGCCCAGGTGGCTCGCGAGGTGGGTGCCAAACGGCTCGGTCCGGTCGCGCAGCAGCCATAATATCGAAAGGTGCGGACATGATCTTCGCCAGGGCCTTGGGATGGCCGTAAAAGCAGCCTGTCCTAGACAGAGACACGTAAAAGGTCTCGTCCTGGATAATGACGGGAAAAGGTCTCGCCGCCGCGCGAGGAGCCGTCGTGCGGAAGCCGGCGGAGCAAACGCGACGGCGTTGACCTCAGCTACACTCACTATCTAGCACTTCCATCTACCTCACTCGCACTGAGGTAACTAAGTGAGAGCTTAGGAGGTGTCGCCTGTCGATGGAATACGCAGCTATGGCTAGATGGAGTTCTAGAGCGGAGGTAAGAGTTACCACCTCCGGAGCACAGGCTGACAGGAGGCTACAGAACGACAAGGGAAAACCACCTACAAAACCAGGGGATATGGCGTACGAAAACCATCCGACTCCTGCCTACCTGGGCCGTCGACCCAGGCCCGAAGCCGGTGCATCACTTGTCGCCCCTCAGCTGCTGGTCGCGCGGCAGCTGTTAAGAGGAAGTAAGGGGACAGCACAGCTGTTAAGACGACAAGGCCGGTGGACGTGTAATTGAGCTAGGCACGAGACAGGACACCCCTGACCTATACGCGCTCTGAGACCAGCAAAATGCTGGCGAGGGTAGCCGACTTGTTCCATTTGCAGTATAGAAGCTGCACGCGCTGGCTGTCAGCGCGAGGAGGCAGGCCACTGCTACAGGCAGAGGACTTGTTCGCCGATGTGGGTTAGAATCCACACATCCTGCTCGCAGGATAAGGGGACAGGCCACCTCTGTAGCGGACTTGTATAAACAACGAGCATAGGGTTGGTTAGTCGGATAGGCAAAGAGGTTTCGCTGCCGGCTGGGGCGCTACTTCGGACACCGAACGGGGAGAGCCCCCATCCACCGTCGTCTCGACTACAGTATCAGCAAGGACGGAGCACAACCCGTACACGGCGGCCTTGATAGCGTTGGCAGAAGGCCTTGCACAAATACCCTCGTCTACAGTCTCGCGGAACATACATCTATTCTCAGACAACCGAGCGGCACTGCAGGCCATATGCAGTCCTAGACACCAGTCAGGGCAGGAGACTATACAACAAATCTACAATAGCGTGTGGGCCCTGCAGGGCCGCAATACTGTCCGGCTGGCGTGGTGTCCCACTCCTGAGTTTGAGCTTGGCCAAAAAGCAAAAGAGGCGGCGAAAGCTGCAACGGAGCCAGGTCAAATACCACAGTCGACCCGGCCAGCAGCTAGATCGACTGCTATTAGCCACTTGAAAGCAGAAACGAGGAAAAGACGGCAGCCGATCGAAGGTGTAGGAAAGCATATACGACGAATCGACACTGCGATACCTGGTCCACATACACGCATGGTATACGATCGCCTCGGAAGCAAACAAGCGAGCGTGTTGGCACAGCTCCGGACCGGAATGTCACGACTGAATGGTTACCTTCACCGGATAGGAGCGGCAGAATCAGACCTGTGCGCATGCACGCAAGCAACTGAAACCGTCGAGCATTTCTTATTCCGGTGCCGTCTGTGGGATGATCTCCGACTACAGATGCTACAACATACAGACACTATGAGGGGCAACCTCTCCTTTTTCCTCGGAGGAAAGGCAGCGGCAGACAACGAGAAGTGGAAACCCGCGATAGAAGCAGTCTTGGCGACCGTCCAGTTCGCAATAGCTGCAGGCCGCCTCGAAAGTTCACCGTATCAACCTTACCCCAGCCAGGAAACGGTCAACCAGGACACACAAAGCATATAACGCTAGCAACCTTACACCTACTACTACTAACCGTTTCCCCCAACGCACCCTCGTACTATTAACAAGACACGCTTCACTCGCTGAAGATGGGACAGTGAACACTTGGAGGAGCGACTTCAAGAGAGCTTGTGGAACACTAATCTAGTACGAGTTTCCGGCAATGTAGGACAGAAGGACCGGGAGGACAGACTGAGATAGGACAACCAAATGGGCTATTAGGAGTTCAGGAAGTCTTCAGGAAGTAATTTGATGACGTAATATCCGTAGTGTGCCCTTTAGGTGCTTAGCGCCGGGCGGAATAAACTCCATCCATCCATCCATCCATTCATCACTCTCTTCAGCACTGTTGTTGTTCATGTCGTTTTTCCTTTCCTCTGTTACGTCTCCCGCTGCAGCCCAATACCGTAGCTGTAAAGCTGAATCTCCGCAGACAGTGGCGAACCACCGATTCATCATTGAAAGATCGGATACTTCGTCTCAACTCTGTCATGTCCTTAGCAGCAGCATTTTCTCCAAAATTCGGGCTATTCATCATGGCCTCCGCCTCCAGTTCGTGATTGGCCTTCTCTCTAGTATAGAAGATAATAAAGAGCAGAGGATAACTGGGGAGGAGAAGGAGGTATAATATCGATAACTAATACTGCCTAGGCTATAGGAGAAGCAGCTCATAGTTCGAGAAGTTTCCTAGTGTAGAGGACAATATAGGTAGGAGAGCTTTTTACCCGGGTGCTAGCTACGGTATTTCTCTTTAGTAAACAGGTAGCAACTTCCCGCATAGGCCCGAAAGGGAACTACAATAGTACAAGATATTTATAAAAAAAAAAGCCTTTTGCTTCGCGGACTACAATCTGGCTACAGTAGGCTATCTCATGTAGATGTCATTGCAGGTGAGCACGAAGGGCACGTTCCTAGGCAACTTGGTACAGTAGGCGCGGTCCTGATGCCTCGTGCGGCTCCGGTGTCGTTCGCGATAGCTTGGGTTATAAGGTCAGTCCGAGCAACGGTTCTGGCTTGGACCTGCGTGAACATTTTGGCTCGGGAGTCAAAAAGTGTACTATGTTAGATAGCAGGATGTTCCGTGACGACCATGTGGTTGTTTGTGTGTTCGAGATTTAGAATGTTGGTCGGGTCGGGGCGGTGTCGTGGAGGAGAAAGGTACTGTGAAGTAGAGTCTCCTGCTAAGTATCCTAAAGTCCATTAGCTAAGAGATCATCAATAACGAGGGTGCTAAAGAGTTACCGGATCGTTAGATCGAGGTTGTTAACAATAAGGGTAATCAAACAAGAAGCCTGGCTGGCATTCCCCATATGGTCGACCCTCATTTCCGCACCTGTTCGGACAGTTTTTTTGTTTGAATAAGTTGTGCGATAGCCCTATTATGCATTCGCGCTCGCGGTAACCGTCCGACGACATATCATAGCAGAAGCAGAACGTTGTACAAGCGCGTGCGGCTATAGCGTATACTACGGCGAGTAGCAGGAAACAGCGCATGATAGAGCGGAGTTTGTCAAAGAGCTGTAGCGGGATGCCTTCTGTGTAACAGATAGTTTGGGATGGAGTAGGTACACGAGACAATCCTTATCGAGGAGGGCAACCTCCGCCTTTTATGTTCTACAAACAGGGCTACTACAGTCCGGTTAATCCGGTCGCCAAGCGTCACCTGATCTCTGACGTGTCAATCGGGTCCGCTTCTTCATTGGGTTTTCAGTCCTCAGTTTCTTCTCACGTTGTCCTAACCGTAACAAATATTAGGGTATTAGGTAAAAGCGGCTATATGTTACGGTTTAATAAGATAGTGTCTGTCGCGGGCCTAGGGAAAACACGGACACTGCACAATGAACAGTATACGCTTGCGAGTCGCGAGTAGAGGCGAATACCATGACAGTACGCACTATAACAGTTTGCGGCCAAGCCTGGAAAACATTGGACTGGAAGTGGGTGTTAGCGAGACTCTGAAAATCGCCGATAGCAATTTCGGAAGCAATAGGTACGACGAGTAACGCGAAAATAAGTGTAACCGTGCAACATTGAGGAGAACCTTGAACAACCCGTAGAGTGACGGTATACAGGGTCTAGGATCCCGGGTATACAGGAACCAACACACAATCGAGCGGATTATGCTTTAGAAGCCACGGGCTGCAAATTTCCGTGTCAAAGCTAGGCACAGCATTGCCCTGCTCTACTGCTCCTGTAGCAATAACGACCTAAAGTGGGAGTTGGTTATGACCGAGAACTCCAATGGACGAAACTCAGAAGCTCAGTTTCGAGGAATGGGACCGAGACAGCTCGCTTAATGGCCGTGGCACGCCTCGTTTCACATCACAATGGATGGGTTGCAGGAATCACATCTTTGCAGTGGTAGTGGCCTTGCTCGCCACCTGCACATTGCTCTTCGCCTGGCTTGCTACCATGCTAGTCTGGAAGTCGCAACAGTAGCTTAATAGGGCAAAGGTATGCATCGCGGCTGGGAAAAATGTCGACCAGTTTTCGCCTGTTAATACATGAAAGCCTACTACACCGTTCGGAGTCTTTTTATGTTCCCGGCAATGCTTAAAAGCGAAACAAAGCGACCATATCCTTCCAAAAGCGGTAGTTGTATATTCTTCAAATTCTGGTTTGGTTTGGTTGGTTTCATTCATTCATATTTCTTACACCGATGTGGTTCCCTTGCGGGCCCATGCGGGAGTTGCTACATATTCTCTGAAGAGAAAAACCGTGGCCGGAGCCCGGGTGAAAAGCTCCTCTACCTTTGTTGTTCGTCTTCCATGCCAGGGAACTGCTCGAACCGTGAGCTGCTTCTCCTGCAGCCCGGGCAGCGTCAGTCGTCGACGTCGCGCCCCTCTCTCCTTCCTCGCCGGCCCCTCTTTCTCCACATTTCCTGCGCCAGACTAAACTGCGGAAGAATGTTCTGTTCCAAGAACCACGCCGTTACTGCGCGGAGCCCCTTCTCCGTCGATAGCATTTCGAGATAATCTTGCGTCCCTGCCTCCCGCGTCATCTTGTCGCGATCCCGTTCGAAGCGGGGACAGAACAGCACAATGTGTTTCGCCGTCTGCCGTGCGAACCCGCACGGGCACGCCGGGGACTCGTAGCCGGGT
The DNA here is from genome assembly GCA_004299825.1 of Cercospora sojina. Classification (NCBI taxonomy): domain Eukaryota; kingdom Fungi; phylum Ascomycota; class Dothideomycetes; order Mycosphaerellales; family Mycosphaerellaceae; genus Cercospora; species Cercospora sojina. The sequence goes on along the minus strand of CP036211.1, from coordinate 4,778,564 downwards.
ACCCTTCGGCGGTGGAGGTAGTCATTCAGCCCGATGTGTTCTGTCCGTAGAAGCGTTGCGATCGTATTCCCTGCCTTGTCCAGCCGTGCTCGGATTTTGTCCAGGCGGGGGTGAAAATCTGCACGTGTTGCCGTGGCGGTATGCCGCCGAGTGGCGTCGTGTGCGGTCTGCGCTCCGTGCTGGTACCTCCGCCATCGGTCGCCCCAGGCCTCACGCGCGGCCACTCTGGGAGTGATGGTCTCATCGAGTCGGTCGTCCTTTCCAGTCTCCCGCAGTTGTTGCATGCGCCGTGCGTAGCCGTCGCCTCTTACCCTGTATTGGGCTCGAGCCTATTTAACTAGATAATTGGAAAAAAAATGTTCCGAATGAGCGCGACGACGAGAGAACCGCCAGACGGGAGAGGCCTCGAGGCCTCTCAGCATGCTGCTGTCCACCCCCAGCGACAGCAAAACACCGACGAGGGCAGAGGGTGCCCGAGGGAAGGAGGCTGGCACCCTCCAACCCAAGGGCAACCCCAAAAGCCCCAGCAACCACCCGCTGGCCCCCAAGGCCAGCAAACCACACCAGAGAAACAGACAGTGAGTGAAACCATCCAAAAGAACACACTCAAGCTCGCTGCAGACATCCAAGAAGCCCTGGATTCCTACCAGGCCCAAACCCCCTCCCTCCTCCTCCCCCTCCTCCAGAGAGCCCAGCAGGCTCTCCTCCACCAGGCCCACTGCCAGGCCATCGACAACACCCTCTCCACCATCCAGAGGGACCTCCAGAAGCAGCAGCCAGCTGCCGCTTCCACCACCGCAACATGGGCCCAAAGAGCCCAAATTCAACCCACAGTGCCAAGGCTGCCCCCACAGCCTCAGGCATCCAACCACACAGTAACTGTTAGAATGGGGAACCAAGAAGAAAGAGAAGCAACCAAGAAACAATCAAGTGAAGACATCAGGAAGAAGATTGGAACCCAAAAGGCAGCAGCAGTGCAGAAACTGCCAAGTGGGGACATTAGGGTAGTAACATACTCAGGGCAAGACAAAGCAAAAATGGAGGAAGACTCAGCTTGGCTGAAGGAATTGTGGCCTCAGGCCACAATATCCAAACCAATGCACAGGGTGGTAGTGCATGGGATAGGAGCAGGATGGCGGCTGGAAGACAAAACCAGCTGGGGAAAGTTAGAAGAGGAGAACCTGAGATGGGTCCCAAACCTCAGGATCGAACAAGCAGTCTGGCTAAAGAGCCCAATGGCCAGAAAGGGACAACAACACTCCTCTGCTGTGATTGCAGTGCACAACGAGGAGCAAGCAAGGGAGATTGCCAAGAAAGGCCTCCTGCATGCAGGCACTGTCCTCGTGGCAGAGCCATACCACCCCAAACAGAGGGTTATCCAGTGCCTTAAGTGCTGCCAGTTCGGACACATCTCCGTATACTGCAAGGAGACCAAAACTATCTGCGGGAAATGTGCCGGCCCCCACAACACAACAGACTGCACGTCAACGACGAACAAGTGTAGCAACTGCAAGGGAAATCACCCGACCTGGTCTGTAAGGTGCAAAGTCAAACAGGCAGCCAAAGCAAAGGCCCAAGCATTCTCCCACTTCTTTACCAAAAGATGGGAGGAACCCAAGGCCCCAGCTACGCAAAGCGAGTGGACCCAAGTACACAACAAAAAGCGAAAAGGGACCCAGCTCGAACCGACCCCAGGAGAAGCTAAGACACAGAGAACAATAAGCAGACCCGGGAGACCCAGAGGCAGCACAGCTGTAGCAAAAGCAGGGGAAAGACAAGCGAGCAAGATTCGCTTCCCTCAAAACTCCCAGACGAACACTAGCTCCCAAGAGGACCACGACATTGCAATGCTTGAGCCAACTACCCAGCAGACCAATAATGAATAGCTACAACTTAACTATTCACCAACACAACGTCAACCACAGCCCAACAATACAAAGGATCCTAGTGCAAGAAGCAGACCCAAAGACAACCCAGATTATTGCGATCCAGGAACCATGGACAAACCCCCAGAACGGGAGAACAATATCACAAGGATACCACCCAATCCTCCCTACCGCTGGGCACCCAAGAGTGGCTATACTAGTCTCCACCCAACTGGACAGCACTACGTGGAAACCAATCTACCACCAAACAGGAGACCTTATCTCCGTGGAAATCCAAACCAACCTGGGGCTAATAACAATCCACAACTGCTACAACCCAAGCGGACCAACCGGCCACTCCCAGGTAGGGACACTCCAAGAGGCAGAAAACGCCCTAGGACAAAACAGGAACCTGGACCACACCCAACAGATCCTGCTAGGGGACTTCAACCTCCACCACCCAAGATGGGGAGCCAACTTGGCCTGCACACCACATAGGATGGCAGACAAGCTGCTAGAGATAACAGCAGAAGCAGGGATGCAGCAGATCCTGGAACCAGGCACGGTAACATGGGAAAAGCAGGGAGTCAGCTGCCAGACACTTGACCTGGTGTTCGCAACTGCCCAACTCCAACAAAACATACTCACCTGCCAGGCGGTGCCAGAGATGACAAATGGGTCAGACCACATCCCCATTATCACCACTATCAACAACACGGCTACTACCCAAAAGCAAAGTCACCACAGGCCCCAATGGAAGAAGGCTGAATGGGAAATGATACGGAAAACCCTCCAAGGGAAACTGGACCAAGCCCAACTCACCACTACCCCCCTCACCACCAAAGCTGACATAGACAAGGCAGCAACCCAGGTGCAAGAGGCGATCCAAGACACCATCGCTGCAATAATACCCAAGGCCAAGCCCTCAAATCACGCTAAGGAAGGCTGGACACCTGAAGGTCAGAGGCTGATTAAACTCACTAGGAGAACAAGAAGGCAATGGAAGGATACCCAGACAGACCAAGCATACCAAGCATACATCGCCACAAGCAAGGCAAGAAACAAGCAAATCCAGAGGGACACCAACCTAGCCTGGAGGAAAGTAGTGAGGGAAGTCACAAACAACCCAAACAAAATGTGGAGACTAGCCAAATGGGCGAGAGACGGGGCCAATCAGGCACACCAGAACCCCCAGTTTCCAGAAATGCAAGGACCCAACCAAGAAAAAGAGGACACCAATACTGGGAAGGCAAGGATCCTGGCCGACCACTTCTTCCCAGCCGAGAAACCGGCGGACCTGAGTGACATCCCAAACACACAATACCCTGACCCTTTCCACATGGAGACGGAGGTCCTAGAGGCAGAAGTCATACAAGTAATTGGGAGGCTGCCAGCCAACAAAGCTCCAGGGCCTGACCAAATCCCCAACCTAGTGCTTAAGGAATGCAAAACTACCATTGCACCAGTCCTCGCTAGGCTGTTCACGGCATGCCTAAAACTGGAACACCACCCACAGCCTTTCAGACACTCCATCACGGTAGTCCTAAGAAAGCCCCAGAAACCAGACTACTCCAAACCAGGAGCCTACAGACCCATAGCTTTGCTCAACACACTAGCAAAGACACTGGAGGCGATAGTTGCAAAGAGGATATCCAAGGAGACAGAGGCCAGGAAACTCCTCCCAGACTCCCAAATGGGAGCCAGGCCAGGAAGGTCAACTGCCTCAGCACTCGACCTTATTACTGAACAGGTCAAAACCATCTGGACTACCAACCCCAAGGCAGTAGCATCCATGCTCTGCCTGGACATATCAGGGGCCTTTGACAATGTCTCCCATGCCAGACTACTGCACAACCTCAGGCTTAAAGGGTTCCCCAGCCACCTTGTAGGATACGTCCAATCATTCCTCCAAGGCAGGACTACATGCCTTAGGCTAGGCGACTTCATGGACCAGCCAAGGCAACAAGACACAGGCATCCCCCAAGGATCTACACTGTCCCCAATCCTCTTCCTCTTCTTTGCATCGACTCTGCTCCCAACACTACATGAAGGGAACACCTCAGCAATGGGGTTTGTGGATGACTCCAATATCCTTACATATAGCACATCTACAGAAGAAAACTGCAGGCAACTGGAGAAAGCCCATCAAAAATGCCTGACCTGGGCCAACAAGCATGGAGCAGCCTTTGCACCACAGAAGTACCAGCTGATCCACTTCACTAGAGGCAGACAACACAACCTCAGAGCCACAGTCCAGATCCAGGGTTTCGAGGAAGGCCCAGTCCCGTCCCTCAGACTCCTGGGGGTGTGGGTAGATACCAAACTGCAGTGGGGACCACATATCAAGAAGGCAGCAGAAAAGGGAGCACACCAGATGCAGTCACTCCAAAGGCTGTGCAAGTCTACGTGGGGCGCCTCGTTCCAAAAAGCAAGACAGCTATACACGGCGGTGGTCAGACCAGCGATCACATTTGGATGCACCACCTGGATGGACCCAGAGGGCACCCAAGGACACAGGAAAGGACTCACCCAACCGCTGGAGAAAGTGCAGACCCAAGCCCTCAGGCACATCACAGGGGCATACAAGAGCGTCCCAGCAGCGGTGCTCCAGAGAGAAGCAGGCATCCCACCAATCCACCTGTATACACAGGATCTGGCAAGACAGGCAGCAAAGAGAAGCAACGATCAGGCGGCATACCAATACATCCAAGACAGATGTAGGGACATTGCAAGACAAGCACAAAGAGCCAAGAGACATAGACAAAGGAACACCCAACCAACCCAGGACACAAGACAAGTGCGGATCCAAGAGATGGTTGCAGCCCAAGAGGCCCTGCTAGAGGCACCAAAAAGAGATTGGTGGATGCACCAAAAGTGGGAAACTGCTTGGACTAGATTCAAGGCAAACAGGGACCAAAGGAATGGGGCCCAAGCAGCAGCCTGGACATCAGACAAAACAAATGCAGGCAGACACCTACACAAAGGATGGACCAGGCCAGAGAGCACAATGGCTACACTCCTTAGGACAGAACACATAGGCTTCAAGGCCTACCTGGCCAAGAGGAGAGTCCCAGGCATCTCCCCAGACTGCACGTGCAACCAAGGCTACCAAACCCCAAAACATGTTTGCATCTCCTGCCCAGAAAGGCAGGAGAACAGGCAAGCACTGTTTGCTGCAGCAGGCTCAAGCAACTGGAAAGACCTTACAAACACCAAAAGAGGGTTGCTAGCAACAGCCAGGTGGCTGATCCAGGAAGGGGTGCTAGAGCAATTCTCTCTAGCAAAGGCAGAGGAGCTTCAGAGGATCCAAGAGGAGGAGGAGGAGGTATAGGCAATGATTAACATCAACCGATTGCAACCAATTTGAGAGGTACATTGCATTGATTGAAGGCCGGTTGTCAACCAAAGGGTGGAAGTACGAGCTGATTGCGTTGATTGCAATGGCAGGAGCTGACTCCGTAGCCAATAAGAGTGTAGTATCCATGAATTAGCGCCATTTGAAGTGAATAAAACTGCATCTTCTTACTCCAAATCCTCTTCCGGCTCTTCACCATACCCAGGTATATCGTCGACAAACTCCTCATCCACCATGTTAATGCCATCATTGTCGCCATCAAAAGCATCTACCTTGCCCTTGTCAGTCATCCAATAACGCAGGCACTCACAAGCTTCAATGATGTCGTCTTTGAGGCGATTGCGGCGATCGGTGATGAGCAAAGCGGTTTGTGAGAACACCCTCTCGCACTCGGCGGACATAGAGGGGATGGCGAGGAGGTCGAGTGCCTAGAAAGCGGTCGTATTAGCACTCAAAACCATGTCAAATCCGGGTATCTGTCTTCTCACCATCTGCGCCAAATCACGTTGCTGTCCAGAAGCCCAGCGAACGTTCCAGTAAGCCAGTGCATCCACGCCTTCTGCCTCAAGTGGCTGTTGAAGAAACTGCTCGAAAGCGTCGGTATACCTCGCAGTGTAACCCTTCACCCGCTTGTACTCCTTCAGATCCTCGGCAGACCTCTCAGCACCACTGTTTCGCTTACGTTTGGCGCCGGTGGTGGCTGCGTCGGAGAGGGCGGAGGAGGAGGATCGAGACAGCGATGGGGCGGCAGTGGTGGTTCCTTTGTACTCGGAAAGCCAGAAGTTGTTGACACGTTCTTGAATGGAGGGCAGCCAATTTTCTTTCTCACTGTCGGCACCCCATTCCTGCATGCACCAATGCCATTTGAGTGTCGGATTGATAGCCATGGCGGCGTAGTAAGCTGGCGACTTGTCACAGAGGTTGTAGTACTTCTCTAGAACGAGCCAGGAGTTGTGTGCTGCCGCCGCGAGTGACTCGTCCTCGGCGGAACCGGAAAGTGAGGCATTTTGAGACCAGTATGCCTCAGACTGGCCGATGTGTTTGTGGAGGTAGTCTAGGTTCTGGACATAGCCGGAGAGGTCGTCTTTGAAGCCCTCAGTGTCGACTGTAACATCGTAGAAAGGCTCGAGGGCATCGTGGATAGATTCGAGAGTATCCCAGTGTGTTGCATTCAAAGGCTCGAATCGGACGCGGCTGCGTGGTTCTGGGCGGTGTGAGGACTGGAATTGGTTGATTCGAGGTCGCAGATTCAGCGCTCTGGTTATCGCAACATATGCGCTGTTCCAACGTGTCTGATTTGGTGGTAGAAGCTGTATAGAGAGTGTGTTGTTAGTGAGAGAGTGTCAAAAAGCAAGAGATGGAAGAAATGAGAAGTGTCGGCAATGCCAAGTGCCGATGCGGAAAGCCCCGAGAAGGCCAATCAACACGAGATATCGCGACGAAACGTGACTAAAGTGGGGTCTTATGCGTCATTTGAGGGGTCTGGGTAAGGGGAAATTGGACTTAGAGAATTCGAACTTCTCACTTCTCACTCACCATTAAATGATCGAACATTGCGAACATACCACCGACAATGCAGTTTGCGAACTCGCCGCGACGCTGAGGAGTCATTCGAATGTACCGGATCAGGTTGTGCAGGATACCCAGGGCCCCAATGCGACGCCAGAGGTCAGCGATGCGCTCCGAGTTACCAGATTGTCGAGCCTCGTTCATTTCGTCCATTACTTCCTCAGAGCCGATACCATGCAGGAACTTCTGAGCGCCGATGTTGACGACATGGCCGAAGCAGCGCAGACGCCTCTCGAGTCGCTGCTGGCGAGTCCAACCGGGAAACAGCTCCTTCAGGACGAGGTCGCAGATCTTGTCATTTACTGTGGCATTGTCGCTCACGATCCAGCCGAAACGGGTCTGTCTGTCGAGGCCATACTCACGGTAGACGGCGGCCAATACCTCTGAGATGTTCTCTGCTGTGTGGGCGCCATGGATTGGTCGCAGGGCAATGAGAGTATGTCGCCGGAAGCCGTCCTTGTCGATATAGTGCCCGCAGACTGCCATGAGGGCACGACAGTTCGGAGAAGTCCACAGATCAAAGGAAGTAGACACCTGCGAAGCACAGAAGGTCAGCGCTCACCAAGAAACACACCGACAGCCGACTGACCTTGCTTCTAGCCTGCGCGAACTCCTCCTTCAAGCGACCCTTTCGAGCCGCGAACTCGTCCATCACCCACCGCCTGATCGTCACCGAGGCCTTTGGCAGGAAGTTGAATAGCTGGAGGTTCATACAGCCCAGAAGATCGCGGAAATACACGTTCTCGACCTGGTAGAAAGAGAGGTTGCACATCAGAAAGAACAGAAGGAACCGCTCTTTAAAGACACCGGCAATGCTGAAGATCTGGTTCAATATACCGCCTTGTGAGGATGAGTCCGTGTTGGCAGCCATGGATAGCTCGCTATCGCCTGCAAACCGCACTCCGTGCTTCTCACGACAGTGCTTGCGAATGGAGCCAGTGCCGGCTTTGGCATAGATGCGAGTCTTGTCCTTGTTCTTGCAGCAGTGACACAGCCAGTACTGCGCGCCGGTGAGCTCGTCGACGACGCATTCGCCATAAGCATAGAAGTCACCAGTCTTGTGCTTTAACTCAGCAACAGTTGCGCGACGATACCACCGATTGGCGAACATGAAGCGAGCAGGAGCCCTAGCATTGAACTTGGCAGGTACCTTGATAAGGCCACTACTCGTCTTCACTGTCTTGGAGCCGTCGGCGTGGTACGTGCATTGGTGGCAGCTGTGAGGTGAAGTATTCTCTTTGTCGCTGTCCCCTTCGTCTTCCCCTGCAGAGTCTGCAACAGCTGGTCTAACGTCTGCCTTCAAGGCAAGAGACTCACCAAAATCAAGACCAAGATCCAGCGGCGGCGATAGAGCTCGGGTTTCTCGAATGCGAGTGTCTTGTGCACCGGATATTGGCTTTGAGCCAGCGCGCGAAGAGTCTGAGCTACCAAGGTCGATAACGTGCACGGAGCTCATGCTGGAAGTCATGCTGGAGTCATTCGGCAAGCCATGAGGTTGTCGTGGCTGTAGTGTTGGCGCTGGACCATCCGGAAGAAGCTGAGTTGGTTGTGTTGATTCAAAGCGAGCTGATGAGCGAGTAGATCGTCGATTCGAGCCATTTTCGATGGAGGGCTCTGTCTGCATGAAGAAGCTATCAATGAGCGGCATAGTGCCGAATTGTAAGAGGTTTGAAGGTCGTTGGAGTGCTAAAACCATGGTATTCACTGACATCTATATAGCAGCTTTCACATGCACGAAAAGGCCTCGAACTCGCCCCTAAACCGCCACCCCAGCCTCCCTCCTCGACTCTCCTGACGATCGCTACCCCCTACGGGAAAGAGCGGCGACGATGATGATTAGGAGGATATCCGAGACAGCCACGGGCATTGGCTTAGCCAGAAAGAGCAGAGAATTTGATGAAGGTGAGTATTTGAGAACATATGGGCCAAACGGACACCTCCGCGGCTGCCAAGACGTGAATCATTCACTTACAATTCACTAGATTGGCTTGTGAAACGATAGCGGCCGTTCTGAGGCTCTCAGAGTGACCATTCGGAGCGATATCCATGAAGTTTTGGCGATATTGCTCATTTCTTCACTTACTCAACCATGCCAAGACTGGTCCTGCAATCAACCAAGGCACTAGATTGCAACTAAAGCGACTATCACATGCTTGTTTGCAACCAATCAGAGGTCCAAATTCGGTTGTGATTGCGCCTGCAATCAACCAACTGGTTGAGGTGGTTGTGGTTGATGTTAATCATTGGGTATAGGCCCTGGTGAGAGGAAGGACTTCCAGAGTATCTGTATTTGTCCAAAAGAAATGCACGCCCTAGAGTGCAGGACTGCCAACCTGCAGAGACAAAAAGAAAGTGAGGGGTTTTTGTAGCTAAGAGCCCCGGCTCGAAGCTTTTCCCTTCTAGATAACTAAGTAGTGCACGCTGCGTGCTCCTCTATAGGAGATAGAACAGCAATAGAATTTATCTATCTATCTATTGGGCTCGAGCTTGCAACGCTACGTGCCGGCGTGCTCTGTCAATGATTCCGTGGGCGGGCATCGTCGCCGCCTTCTCCGCATACTCCCGTGCTGTCTTTTCCAGGAAGAGGTCAAGCGGCTCCGTCCCCGTCTCATGCTCCAGCTCGGCCGTCGCTGTGGACCGGTACGCTCCCGAGATCGCGCGGAGGCACCGGTTCTGGACCACCTGAAGTGGGTAGACGCCCTTGTTCCGCCCAATTCTCTGGTCCATTCGATCATACCAGATCGGGCTTCCATACGACATCGCCGGCCGTACGACTGCGAGGTAAATTTGTCGCGCCTTCGAGAATGCGGCGCCCCATGTGCTGTGTGCGAGCCGCGTGACCGCTGCCATCTGTGCTGTCGCTCGTTCTGTGGTCTTGCGGATGTGTGGACCCCACTTCAGCTTGGGGTCCAGATGGACTCCCAGGATCCGGATCGTGGGCTGTGCTTCGCACTGGGATCCCGCAACGCGAAGCGGAGCCTGCATGTTGAATAGTCTCGGCTTTCGAGTCAGGTGCATCAGCTGGTATTTCTCCGGCGCGAACGTCGCACCGTGCTTTCGGGCCCATTCAGCGCACGTCTCGTGTGCTCGCTCGAGTTTTCGACAATTCTCTTCGGTCGAGCGGCTAAAGGTGAGGATGTTCGTATCATCCACGAACCCGACTGCGCTAGTGTCTCGATTGTTGAGCTCGGGTAGGAGTGTTGACGCAAAGAACAAGAAGAAAATCGGCGAGAGGGTCGAGCCCTGCGGAATGCCGGTAGCAATTGCCCGTGTCGTGCTCTGGAAGTCGCCGAGAGTGAGATATGTCGTGCGGTCGCGCAGGAATGAGCGGACGTATTGCCCGACCCAGGCGGGGATTCCCGTAATTCGGAGGTTGTGGACCAGCCTGTCGTGGGACACGTGGTCGAATGCCCCCGATATATCGAGGCTGAGCAGTGTCGCCACCAGCTTGTGGTCAGCTGCCCAGATGGTCTGCACCTGTTCCACGAGCAGCTCGAGGGCAGTCATCGTGGATCGTTTCTGCCGTGCCCCCATCTGGGTGTCCGGGAGGAGGTGATGGATCTCCGTGAGCGTCGTGATCCGCCTCGCGACAATAGTTTCCAGCACCTTCCCGAGTGTGTTCAGCAGCGCAATAGGCCGGTATGCTTTGGGCATGTCGTATGTCGGCTTTCCTGGCTTCCGCAGGACGACGGTGTTCGCATGTCGAAAAGGTGTCGGGTGGTATGCTCGCTTTAGGCATTCCTGGAACAGTGCTGCAAGTGGCCGGGCCAAGATGCCTCTGCATTCGCGCAGGAACCGGTTCGGGATGCCGTCTGGTCCCGGGGCTTTGTCCGGCGGAAGACGTTTCAGCACTGCCGCGACGTCCCCCGGGGTCACCTCCTGCAGTATGTCGAGCTCGGGGGGGTATATGTAGTGGGCGATGTCGTTGAGGTCCACTGGTATCGGAGGCGGGAAGAAATGGTCTGCCAGTGCATTTGCTTTTGCCTCGTTCGTGGTGTGTTGGCCGTTGCGATCGGTGATCGTGGGGAAGTGAGGAAGTGGCGGAGGTGTGTACGCCGACGTCCGAGCCCACTTCGCGAGCCTCCACATCGTCCGAGGCTCCTTGGTGAGTTTCTCTACTGCTTCGCGCCATAGGATGGTCGTGTCCTTCTTGATCTGCTTTTTCTTCGCGCTTCTCGCTCTTTGGTATTCCGCGTAGTCGTCCTCATTCCTGCTTGCGCTCCATTGACGTCTTGCTCTCCTCGCGGCGGCCACTTTGTCCGTGCACTCCTGTGTCCACCCGGTCTTGATCCACCGTCGCGGTCGGTTGATGGGCACCGTCGCTTGAATGGTATCGGTAATTGTCTTCTGGAGTAGAGTGACTTTCTGGTCGATATTGCCGTTTGTATCTAACGGTCGAGGGTACGTGGACGCTTGGGTGAGTCCATGCATGAGGTCGTATCGGACGGTGGTCCAGTTTGTTCTCTTCCATGCTCGTTGCGCTCTGGGTTCTCGTCTTGCAATCGGAGCTGCGAGAATGGAGGTAATGATCGGGATGTGGTCGGAGTCGGAGTTGACCTCCTCGTGCGGTTGGCACTGTAGAATCCTCTGAGCGATCCACCTGGTGGCGAACGCGAGGTCCAGTGTGCTTTCGCTCTGTTGGCTCTGCCAGGTAACTGTCCCCGGAGGCAGGATGAGCTGCGTTTGTGCCTGTTCCGTAATATCGATAAGGGTGTCGGCAAGGGCGTGCTGGACCAGCACAGTGCTTCCTCCCCAGAACGGGTGGTGGAGGTTGAAATCCCCCACCAGGAGATGCTCTCCTAGCTCCGCTAGTGCTGCCGGGAGCAGGTCGAGGACCCCTCGGGCTTGGCTGGTCGTCGACCGCGGAGGCTCGTTATAGCAATTGTGAATGTGAAGCTTCCGGTCCTCCAGTTCGATACTGAGCGTGATGAGGTCCGGGCTGCGCTCCGTGATTTTCCATCGTTGCGCGTCGAGGTGCTTGCTCACGTAGAAGCAGGCGCGAGTCTTGGCGTTCGAGGGGTAGGCGAGTTCGTAATTCGCCGGGCGTATCGTCGTGTGCATCCGTGGGTTTCTCCACGGTTCTTGAATCGCGACTATGTGGTGGTAGTCCGGTCGGAGCACCGCGTTCAGCGCTCGCATGACCTGGTCCTTGCTTTTGTGCACGTTGTACTGTATAATGTTGATCGTTTCCTCGGCTCTATGCATCGAATTCGATCGGCTCCGTTTGAGACTGTGCGGGTGTTGTGGTCGACGGTCGCCGGTTCTGGCTGGCGGCGCCCGAACCATATGCTGCTGGAGGGCGTCCCGGGGGGCGTCCCGGCCCGTTGTACTTTCGCTTTCGATTCTCGACTGTTTGCCAGTCGCCGTCGGTCCGGCTCGGAGCCGTCTCCTGGTCCACTGTCCGGTGAAACCGGGGTCCCGTCTGTCGAAGCTGCTGCGCGCGTGCTTTCGCCTGGCTGCGGACGGGGCAGTCTTTGGACCACGCGGGGTGTGGTCTCTTGCAGTTGGTGCATTGGGGTCGGTCCTGGTTCGTACACTGCTCCGCGCGGTGTGATCCCGCGCAGTGTCCGCAGGCCTCGATCTGGCGGCAGCTCTGCGCGATGTGTCCGTATCGGTGGCACTTGAAGCACTGTGTGATCTGGTGTTCCGAGCTGTAATATTCGGCTAGGTGGAGAGAGTAACCGATCACGAGGCCCTTGTGGATGATCCGATCCGCGCTCTGTGCTGTGGGTAATGCGAGCAGGAGGGATGAATGTGTCTGGCCTGCGGGGTATGTCCGACGAATCCATTTGGCCTTAGCAATCTTGACCCCAGGGTGCAAGGTCTGGCTCTGGTCTTCGATTGCGCGGAGCGCGTCTGGGCTTTCGGTCTCGATCGCCGCACGAGGGACGTGGTGGACCATAATCTGATAATATTTCTCTACCCTCTTTCCAGATTTCCCCAGGCTCTTTTCCCATTCGGGCGCCTGAAGGATCGCATGTCTCGCGTTTTCTCCCGTCAGGTACAGTCGGACATCTCCGCTCGGAAGTTTTCGAGCTGCGATGACTTCTCTGCAGGCGGGATGGGTCTGTTGCACTTTCTGCACAATCGCTTCGGCGGGCAGCTTGTGCACCTCCTCTCTGTCTTTAATGTCTCCCAGCCGGATGGTGATCTCCGCGGTCTGTGTCTGGCATGGCCGGCGGTGAATGACTAGCGGAGGCTCGGTGCTTCCCGCTGCCGCCGTTTGCGCCCATGTTGGGCGGGCAGGAGGAGACTGAGGGGGTGTCGGCAGGTCCTGGATTGCGTGTTTTACTGCGCGAACCTCGTTCAGGACCTGTCGGAGGTCCGGCGGTTCGTGGGTTTGCTGTCGGAGGATCGTGAATGCAGATTTTGCTTCGGACAGGACTTCGCGAAGGAGGAGAGGGGGAAGCGCGTCTAGACTGTCTGTTGTGGCCAGGGCTGCGTAGATTTTGTCAATGTTAGAAATCGCTGTCGTGTACTTGTCTGTGTTGGCGGTAGGTTGTGGGTGTTCGGCGTCATCGGGCCGCGGGTGCGGTGCAGGAAGAGGCTGGCTCCCGCTCCCCGTCGCAGTTCCGCGCGCCGCGGCGGCGAACTTCAATTTCAATCTTGGTCGTCGTTGCGATGATGGATTGACCACCTCGATGGTATCTCCCTCTGTGTCTGACATGATTTTTAGACTAGGTAACCAGCATGATTATCGATTATGATTATTGCCAAGACTATAATCAGAATCAAGAATCAGACGATAATCATGGCGAGGTAAACAGGGCCTTACATGCTTGGTCAGAGAGACCAGGACAGGGAGGCAGGGATTGGCTTTCACTCATCAAGCGTGGAGCGCGTTCCGCTTGCAAAGACCTCTCAAACTGGCAGGTTACCTTGAATGATCCAAGCTAATCAGAGGCGATTCTTTGCTTTGTAGTCAAACACCATTCGGAGGCTTCGCACAAGCTAGCACCCCAATTTGGTCCGTCTTGCATAATATTGTTGATCAGAAGGAAACAGTGCTGAAGTTGCGAATCAGATTGTCACTCGATGGCGCCAGTGCCGTGGATGCACGTGAGCAATCAATCGCTACGATATAAGGGGGATATGCAGACTGTGACGCAGATATTTGTCCTCAGCGGCATAATTGTGTACAACGCGGATGCTTCTGGGTAATGCTCTTTGTTGCCTGGAGTACAGCCACTGGAATCGTGAGGAGTTCCTGCGTACGCCGGGATTGTCACTAGTACGTTTGCCATCGCGACAGAACTTTCCAGCGATATTCCTTTTGCTAACGACCATTGAAAACAAGCAAACTACGAATATGGACGTTGCCAAACCCATGCTGACGCAACATTTCTCGGCCCCGATGAGCAGGGAATTCCGCCACAATCATCACATGAATACGATCGGCAGGAACACCTGCCTTATGCAGAAGCATCAACATGGCTAAGAGTGTATTACCCGTAGCCAGCACATCATCGACCACAAGCACCGAGGCCTCACTATAGATTGCGTCCTTATTAATTTCGATGGTCCTCTTGGATGTCCTTGGTGATCCCGATACTACTTGAGAGGAGACATGCGATCGATATTGTGAAACGGCAAGTGTAGGCGGTGGTAGCTTCCCGGCATGACGGATCAAAGCCAAACTTGCGTTCGCTCGATCAGCCAGAGCTGCACCAAACACGAAGCCACCGGCTTCGCAGCAAGCTACTACATTCACCTTGGTCCAATCATCGACGAAATGAGTTTGCAGCAGAGATGTGCAAAGTTTTAGCCCACCTGGCTGTTGGGCAATATCGAGCACATGGCGGAAGTCGATGCCGGGGACTGGAAACTCATTCACCAAGCGGACCATCTGAGCGAGTCGTTGCAAATCATCGTGGAAAAGAAGAAGAAGACGCTTCTTAGCGAAATCCAGGGCGCTCTCGGATCCCTTGATATCGTTGTCAAAGACAAAGTCAGGGCAGCATTCTGGAGTTCTCGAATACGGTGCGCCATTTTCAACAGTGAATTTCTGCTGATCGTCGCTCAAGTGACAACAAGGCTCGGAAGCACGCACGCGAACTTCAAGCAGCATGCTTCCAGGCACTAAATGCGCAAACGTCGCTACAGGCGAACGATCTCTCATGCCTGTGATCAGGAGCACATCTACGTCCGCAGCGCCAAGTACGACGCCTAGGAAGTGCTCCTGAGGAAGTGCTGGTCTTTCGCGTACTCGGCTTTTGAAAAAGGCCGTCAGACCTGGCCGGTGTTCCTCTTTGTAGGCACGATCGCAGAACAGGCGGTCTAGGTCCGCCCCTGTGCTCGCCGCATACTCTCGCTTGGTCGCCTCGCTGATACTGACCACACGCGCAGTGAGGCTGGTGGCGGTGAGTAGTAAAGAGTGCCACACTTTCGCACAATAATCCTTGCCGGCGCCGCTTTCTCCTGTCACAAGAATGATGGCTTTATGAGCCGCTCGCATACTTGGGAGTGGGCAAGCATAAGCCAGTATCTTGTGCGGGTCTAAGCTTTGTTTCAAATGGGCCAGCCGTGGACCATTGGGCCCAAAAGCCTGAGCCGCTAGCGGGGCGTCCCGCAAGTCTCGACCCAGATCGGCACTGTACGCGCCGCATGCGAAGGGCAGCAAGGCTTCCGACTTTCCCACGCTAAGGATGGCGGAACCTCCGGGAGACGGAGAGTATATCACCGTGCGCCCAAAACGAGTAGCATCGCACGGCACCATCAACTACCGGAGCCTGCATCGAGGCACGCACACCCTGAATGCGACAAAGTCTGGGGCAGCGGGAGAAAAGAGGTTGGACGTAGTAGAAGAGGGCAGGGATAGTATACAACAAACGACGGCGGCGGCTGGTGACAATACACCACAGAGGCAAATGCTAGCACAGATGAAGCAAGCGGAAGAGCGAGCAAAACAAGCGGAAGAGCGAGCAAAACAAGCGGAAGAGCGAGCAAAACAAGCAGAAGAACGAGCCAAGCAGGCGGAAGGGCGAACCAAGGAGGCAGAAAAGCGAGCGGAACAGGCAGGAAAACGAGCAGCACAGGCGGAAGAGAAATTGAAACAGCTGGAGGAAATAGTCGCGAAGGTACCAACAATCGAACAAATTACAACTATAATACAAGAGCAAGTAGCAGTGAGCATTCAGCAGCAAGTAGCAGCAGCGAGCATTCAGGAACAACTGGCTAACGTAGCCGTACCTACTAATGGAAGTCGCTCGTACGCGGAAGTAGCCCGCACACCCCCAGACAGTCAACCTAGCAACATCCGCAGTCTCACGATGAGCACAACCCCATCAGCTTTCACAAACTCCCTCTACTGCACGATCGACATCTCGAGAGCCGACGAGGCCGAGAAAGCGAGGACCCACCCCGGCGCGGTCAGGGAGTGTATAGAGAAAGAGATGCGAGGAGTCGAAGGACAAGAACGGTGGCGCTGTGTGGCAGTTACCAAGGACCCACGCAACGCCGACCGGATCCGCGTAGCTTGCAGAAGTGAGGGCGAGTTGGCACAGGTTAAAGAGGCGATGTTGAAGACCGCAGCCGCGACACCGGGAAGCCGCGTGCTACGGGACCAGCTCTACCCAATCAAGGTCGACAATGCTAACCGCACGGCCGTGATCACCGAGACGGGGGACCTCCGACCGGGAGTGATTGAGATGCTAGAAAAGGAGAACGAGACCAAAATCGCCAAGATTGTATGGATCAGCCGAAAAGACAGTATGAAGGCATACGGGTCGATGATTGTCTACCTTACGAAAGGCAACGACGCAGCACGCCTGTTACAAGAACAGTACTTCCACGTAGCAGGAGAATCGGCATACACCCGGGTTTGTGAACCGCGCCGACGACCAATGCAGTGCTATAGGTGCCAGGAGATAGGCCACATCGCACATACGTGCAACAAACCACAGAGGTGTGCTAAGTGCGCGCAAGAATGTCACCGCCACACCGAATGCGACTCCGAGGGTCTGGTTCCAAAGTGCATCCCATGTGGTGGACCCCACGAATCGTACAGCAAGAACTGTCGAATACTGTATCCTCCTCCTGTCGCTAATGCCTAGCCCCTTGAAGGTCCTTTCACTAAATGTCGGCAAGCGGCGAGTGGTGCAACATAGCGTAATGAATGATACAGACCTCGAGGACTTCGGAGTCATCGCATTATCGGAACCTTGCTCGTTTGTGAGAGAGGGCAAGGTGTTGACCGCGCCGCTAGGCCATCCACACTGGACCAAGATGACACCTACGGAAACGCGCGAAGGCATACGGGTAATTGGAAGTATGCTCTGGATCCGGAAGGGGATAGAGAGTGAGCCAGTCCCGGTGCCCTCTCCCGATATTACCGCAGCGCTGCTGCATCTACCCGATCGGTCGGTGTTCATCGCATCGGTCTACGTGGTGCCAGCCAACCCGCAAGCACTCGCGGAGACGATACAGCTCCTGCGGCAAAGCGTGGACACTGCAAGGAGACGGGTAACGAGGGAAAGAATGGATATACTTCTTACTGGCGACTTCAACCAACATGACCAGCTATGGGGTGGGGACGACATCTCACCTGCCCGACAAGGAGAGGCAGACGGACTCGTGGACTTTATGAACGACTCTGCGCTACGCAGTCTCCTACCGAGGGGCACCAAGACGTGGCAGAATGGCAAGCACGAAAGCACCATCGATCTGGTGCTCGCCTCCGAGGAACTGGCCGCTGCGCTCGTCCGGTGTAGGATTTATGGGACAGAGCACGGATCGGACCACCACGCGATCGAGACCACCATTAATGTCGACACGCCAGAGCATATAGTCCAGCCACGACTGCTACTCAAGAATGCACCCTCGAAGGAGATTTGTGCGAAGATTACTAGTACACTCCAGCCATTGGCCGTAAACGTATACGGGCATGTACTAGTGGATGTACAGACGCAGGCCGACCAACTCATGAGTGCGGTACTTGCAGCAGTCCACGCACTTACTCCTGTCGCGAAACCGTCGCCGTATGCTAAAAGGTGGTGGACACACGACCTTACTAAGCTCCGTCAGATCTATACCCGTTGGAGGAACAGGGCAAGGAGCTATCGCAGGGCGGGAAGTTATAGCGAACAACTCGAGAAACAGACACGGATCGCTTCTAAGGAGTACCATGATGCCGTCCGTCAGCAGCAGAGGAGGCACTGGGAAGAATTCTTGGACGACACTAACAACATCTGGCAGGCGGCGAAGTATATGAAGGCCGATACCAGCCTAGGCTCATCCCAGATCCCGCCCCTTACGAGGAGGGATGGGTCGATTACAAGTGGTAAGGGAGAGCAGGCGACCGAGTTGCTATCAACATTCTTTCCACCCCTTCCGCCCGGGATCGAGGACGAAGGGCAGCGAAAGCAGAGGAGGCCAGTCCATATGCCTCCGCTCACTATGGACGAAGTTGAACGGAGCGTGTTCGCAGCGCAGTGGTGGAAAGCAGCAGGAGAGGATGGGCTGCCGGCGGTAGTGTGGAAACGGGTATGGCCGGCCGTAAAGGAGAGGGTTCTAATACTCTTTCGAACGTCGCTAAGGGAGGGAATACTGCCGGCCCAATGGAAGATAGCCAAAATCATTCCACTAAAGAAACCTAACAAGAGCGACTATACAGCCGCGAAGGCATGGCGACCTATCTCGTTGCTCGCTACGCTTGGCAAAGCGCTTGAAGCAGTAGTGGCTGAAAGGATATCACATGCGGTCGAAACCGCAGGCCTCCTACCAACAAACCACTTCGGAGCTCGGAAGAGACGATCGGCAGTACAGGCGCTCCTCCTATTGCAGGAACACATCTACAAGGCATGGCGTAACAGGAGGGTGCTCAGCCTGATCAGCTTCGACATGAAAGGTGCATATAATGGAGTCAAGGTGGTCAATGGACAGGTCGGCCGGCTACACCACTGCTGCCGGCCCTGCCGGCCGATTCAGCGGCCGTGTCCGTCCGTCCGGACGAGAGCCTCTCATTGGCCATGCCGTCCACCGGAGCCCTGTCCGCTGTTCGCCTTGCCTAATTAGGAAGGATGTTGAAAAATGAAGCCTGAGGAAGGTGTTGTTAGCTCTCTATTCACACGTCTGTCTGCTGGCTGTTGCCTTCATATGAGCTTGGCATCTCACTATCCACGTCGCCGCTAACGTTATCGTCTTGCGCGCTTACCACCTCCTTCGTGTGTCTCTCCAACACAAAGTCGTTCTTGAACCAATTTCGCAGTAGTTGGTGTGATTGTGCGTAGTCTGTCTTCGTCTGCCACCTCTCATTGTCGAGAACGTGGCCAGCTAAGCTAAACTCACGCTCACACGCGCTCGAGCTCGCCGGCGTGGCCAGTAGGTCGAATGCTAGCTTGGACAATACCGGATATCGCTGCCGATTGTCACGCCACCATTGGACGACATTAATAGGCTTGTTGCCAACCATATAAGGTGTCAGAGGCTCGGCAAAATAACGCTGCAGATCGTCTTGCAACACAGTGTCCGTGAGCATTAACGATGCCGTGTAATCGTCAACCTCGCGTTCACGTGTCGCCGGCCTAGTGGTTGGTGCTGGATACCGCATCTTATACTCATTATAGAGCTCTTCAATCGCGTGTCGTGCCTTCACTGTCCATAGCGTGGACGCCTCGATATCGTCTTGACTCTGCTGCTGCGATGGCCGCTGCTTGCCCTTCGCTTTCGCCTTATTCTTGCGCTGCGTATTGTCGTCTTTCATACCACCCCAATGCTGCTCAAACCAGCTCATCTTGAGCGATGGATGTAACGCCACGGCGGCACGGTAGGCAGGCGTGCGATCGCTGAGTCGATAGTACTTGTCGAGCTTCTTCCAACCAAGATTGACTATCGCCTTAAGGTGTGAGTTGGCCGCGTGTTCATGGTCTGACTTCGCCTTCTCAAGAGTAGTTAGCAGTGACTCCAAAGCTGTCAATGACTGCCACAATCCACCGAAGTGTTGACCATCTGCTTGGACCTTCAGCGACGCCATCTTCAGCGGCTTGAGAAGCTTCAATATCTCCTTCAACTCGGCCCAGTCATCCGCGGTGAGTATGTCTTCACGAAGGTCGTCAATGAACTGTAAGCAATACAGCTCTATTGGATCTTTGAGCTCGAGGCCACGCTCGATCATATCGTGGTCAGATTGCCACTTAATGCCGCCGTTCAACACTAGCTCGACAAGTCGTGTGTCTGCCTCGCGTTGTTTTGATCGAAAGACGCGTCGTCGGGCCTCGCTATAGTGAGCATGGATCACGATATTATGGAGCTTGCCAACACAACCCTTCTTTCGCCATGCTGTCTGACGATCGCCGGCATTACGTAGAGATAGAGCGCGTTGAAACTCGTATACGATCTCGCTGTCTTCGAGCTCCTCGTTTTCCTTATTCGTGTCGTTGCAAGCCTGGTCAATACACTCGATGTCGACGCCGTAGAGCATAGCCTTGACGACTAAGTTGATGAAGTGGCCAGCGCAGCGAAGGCGGCACTTGTGAGGGTGTCGGAGACTTGGAATTTCGCGCCTAATAGCTTCGATCGTTGTGTCGTTGTTAGACGCGTTGTCGGCCATAAAGTAGGTCAGTTTGGACGCGATATCATACTGTCTGATCAGCTTGAGAAGGATGTTTGCCTGCTCTTCACCGGTGTGATTGCCATAGGTTGGTACGAGTCCAATAAGTACTGTCTTCAGCTGATAGTCCTTGTCGAAGTAGTGAGCATGAACACCTAAGAAGTCGGTGCCGCCATCGATGTCTGCTAGCCACGCGTCAAAGGACAAAGCGATGCCGCTCATCGCCGCAGCCATATTGCTCTTTACTCGAGGCAGTGTCTTCTTACACAAGTCGACGATCCAAGCTCGCGGGGTGTTGTGAGAAGTAGGGAATAGCATCTCGAGAACGGGTTGACGATACGTAGCTAGCCGCTTAAGTCGTTCAGATGCTAGAGCGCGAAGTGAGTGCTCATCTGTTACGGCATACTCGAGGAATAGCGACCTCCACTCGGTACGATCAACAGGAGTCTTCTCGGTCGTCCTTTGACGCTTGATCATGCTAGCGATGTTGCCGTCGTCTACCGGACGCCTCTTACGCTGCTTGTATGTGCCATCGAGCTCGTAGCCATGCTTGCCTAGGTGTCTGCGTATCGAGTTCGTTCCTCCACCAGTCCGAATGACCTTCACCTTCCTGTGATCCTTATGGCTGCTGTCAAAGCACAGACGACACAGCCAGTAGTTGGTGAAGCTCTGAAGATGCGTAACAGCCTCGCCATGCTGCCAGACCCACGCTCTGTGCTCTGCCTTGCCTGGCGGTGTTGGGTAAAAGTCGCGAAGAGCTTTTCCATCGACGAGGAAGCCGGTCCGCGTATAACGCGTCTGGAGGACGGTTTCGAGCTGCGATTCGGCGTGGATCTGTGTCAGGTCGATGCTGTGGGTGGCGCTTATGCTGGAGGTACCGTCTGCCATCGTGGTGTGTGCGTAAATGCCAATAATAAGGTGGACGATCGAGGGACTTTGGCATGTGAAGGAAACGCGTTCCCAGTCGCGTTCTGAGAAGTCGCGCGTGGGAGGTCGGCGCACGGGCCGGCGTTTCTGCAGGCTGGCATCTGGCCAATCAAACACGCTCGATTGAGCGGATATGGCCCCGAGAGCTGGAGGAATGATGTTAGTGACATCATCGCCAGCACTTTATTCAGTCAATTGATCCAAACCCTAACAACACCCCTAGGAACGACATTCTCATCAATAAGGTCAATTCACATGGTATGGACACCGGTAATTCACTTGCATGTCCGGACGGACGCTAGCATTGATAATGCCGGCCGGCAGATACCCTATTAGCTGTCCATCCGGCCGGACACCGTCCGGACGGCATGGCCACGAAAAATGACCCGTCCATTGACCACCTTGGGAGTGAGCGTCCGAAGATCGTAGTGGCACTGCATACTCTCGAAACACGAACCAGTGAGATTCTTGTGCGTTGGCCCCTCGCACTCGACGTCGCTCCAGCAGGTCGCAGAGGATGGCACATACATCGTCGCTATATCTCAATGCCAATGCGTGTCGCTCGCATGGGCTGTCCGGGAGATTGACATGGTCCTGCTCAAATGCCGTGGCTATCTCGTGGGCGTAATCGCGAAAAACATCACGTGGTTCGAAATGTGTGGGTGATCAGCATGCCGGACTGCGACGGAGGGAGTGCCCGACTCTTACGATGCATGTCATCTGGGAAGCCATCGACCGCGATCACTGATGCGACAAGGGTCTCCGTCGCGTGGAGTGACAAGTGCCGAGCACGTGCTAAGCGCAGGAGACCGCCCAGGTGGCTCGCGAGGTGGGTGCCAAACGGCTCGGTCCGGTCGCGCAGCAGCCATAATATCGAAAGGTGCGGACATGATCTTCGCCAGGGCCTTGGGATGGCCGTAAAAGCAGCCTGTCCTAGACAGAGACACGTAAAAGGTCTCGTCCTGGATAATGACGGGAAAAGGTCTCGCCGCCGCGCGAGGAGCCGTCGTGCGGAAGCCGGCGGAGCAAACGCGACGGCGTTGACCTCAGCTACACTCACTATCTAGCACTTCCATCTACCTCACTCGCACTGAGGTAACTAAGTGAGAGCTTAGGAGGTGTCGCCTGTCGATGGAATACGCAGCTATGGCTAGATGGAGTTCTAGAGCGGAGGTAAGAGTTACCACCTCCGGAGCACAGGCTGACAGGAGGCTACAGAACGACAAGGGAAAACCACCTACAAAACCAGGGGATATGGCGTACGAAAACCATCCGACTCCTGCCTACCTGGGCCGTCGACCCAGGCCCGAAGCCGGTGCATCACTTGTCGCCCCTCAGCTGCTGGTCGCGCGGCAGCTGTTAAGAGGAAGTAAGGGGACAGCACAGCTGTTAAGACGACAAGGCCGGTGGACGTGTAATTGAGCTAGGCACGAGACAGGACACCCCTGACCTATACGCGCTCTGAGACCAGCAAAATGCTGGCGAGGGTAGCCGACTTGTTCCATTTGCAGTATAGAAGCTGCACGCGCTGGCTGTCAGCGCGAGGAGGCAGGCCACTGCTACAGGCAGAGGACTTGTTCGCCGATGTGGGTTAGAATCCACACATCCTGCTCGCAGGATAAGGGGACAGGCCACCTCTGTAGCGGACTTGTATAAACAACGAGCATAGGGTTGGTTAGTCGGATAGGCAAAGAGGTTTCGCTGCCGGCTGGGGCGCTACTTCGGACACCGAACGGGGAGAGCCCCCATCCACCGTCGTCTCGACTACAGTATCAGCAAGGACGGAGCACAACCCGTACACGGCGGCCTTGATAGCGTTGGCAGAAGGCCTTGCACAAATACCCTCGTCTACAGTCTCGCGGAACATACATCTATTCTCAGACAACCGAGCGGCACTGCAGGCCATATGCAGTCCTAGACACCAGTCAGGGCAGGAGACTATACAACAAATCTACAATAGCGTGTGGGCCCTGCAGGGCCGCAATACTGTCCGGCTGGCGTGGTGTCCCACTCCTGAGTTTGAGCTTGGCCAAAAAGCAAAAGAGGCGGCGAAAGCTGCAACGGAGCCAGGTCAAATACCACAGTCGACCCGGCCAGCAGCTAGATCGACTGCTATTAGCCACTTGAAAGCAGAAACGAGGAAAAGACGGCAGCCGATCGAAGGTGTAGGAAAGCATATACGACGAATCGACACTGCGATACCTGGTCCACATACACGCATGGTATACGATCGCCTCGGAAGCAAACAAGCGAGCGTGTTGGCACAGCTCCGGACCGGAATGTCACGACTGAATGGTTACCTTCACCGGATAGGAGCGGCAGAATCAGACCTGTGCGCATGCACGCAAGCAACTGAAACCGTCGAGCATTTCTTATTCCGGTGCCGTCTGTGGGATGATCTCCGACTACAGATGCTACAACATACAGACACTATGAGGGGCAACCTCTCCTTTTTCCTCGGAGGAAAGGCAGCGGCAGACAACGAGAAGTGGAAACCCGCGATAGAAGCAGTCTTGGCGACCGTCCAGTTCGCAATAGCTGCAGGCCGCCTCGAAAGTTCACCGTATCAACCTTACCCCAGCCAGGAAACGGTCAACCAGGACACACAAAGCATATAACGCTAGCAACCTTACACCTACTACTACTAACCGTTTCCCCCAACGCACCCTCGTACTATTAACAAGACACGCTTCACTCGCTGAAGATGGGACAGTGAACACTTGGAGGAGCGACTTCAAGAGAGCTTGTGGAACACTAATCTAGTACGAGTTTCCGGCAATGTAGGACAGAAGGACCGGGAGGACAGACTGAGATAGGACAACCAAATGGGCTATTAGGAGTTCAGGAAGTCTTCAGGAAGTAATTTGATGACGTAATATCCGTAGTGTGCCCTTTAGGTGCTTAGCGCCGGGCGGAATAAACTCCATCCATCCATCCATCCATTCATCACTCTCTTCAGCACTGTTGTTGTTCATGTCGTTTTTCCTTTCCTCTGTTACGTCTCCCGCTGCAGCCCAATACCGTAGCTGTAAAGCTGAATCTCCGCAGACAGTGGCGAACCACCGATTCATCATTGAAAGATCGGATACTTCGTCTCAACTCTGTCATGTCCTTAGCAGCAGCATTTTCTCCAAAATTCGGGCTATTCATCATGGCCTCCGCCTCCAGTTCGTGATTGGCCTTCTCTCTAGTATAGAAGATAATAAAGAGCAGAGGATAACTGGGGAGGAGAAGGAGGTATAATATCGATAACTAATACTGCCTAGGCTATAGGAGAAGCAGCTCATAGTTCGAGAAGTTTCCTAGTGTAGAGGACAATATAGGTAGGAGAGCTTTTTACCCGGGTGCTAGCTACGGTATTTCTCTTTAGTAAACAGGTAGCAACTTCCCGCATAGGCCCGAAAGGGAACTACAATAGTACAAGATATTTATAAAAAAAAAAGCCTTTTGCTTCGCGGACTACAATCTGGCTACAGTAGGCTATCTCATGTAGATGTCATTGCAGGTGAGCACGAAGGGCACGTTCCTAGGCAACTTGGTACAGTAGGCGCGGTCCTGATGCCTCGTGCGGCTCCGGTGTCGTTCGCGATAGCTTGGGTTATAAGGTCAGTCCGAGCAACGGTTCTGGCTTGGACCTGCGTGAACATTTTGGCTCGGGAGTCAAAAAGTGTACTATGTTAGATAGCAGGATGTTCCGTGACGACCATGTGGTTGTTTGTGTGTTCGAGATTTAGAATGTTGGTCGGGTCGGGGCGGTGTCGTGGAGGAGAAAGGTACTGTGAAGTAGAGTCTCCTGCTAAGTATCCTAAAGTCCATTAGCTAAGAGATCATCAATAACGAGGGTGCTAAAGAGTTACCGGATCGTTAGATCGAGGTTGTTAACAATAAGGGTAATCAAACAAGAAGCCTGGCTGGCATTCCCCATATGGTCGACCCTCATTTCCGCACCTGTTCGGACAGTTTTTTTGTTTGAATAAGTTGTGCGATAGCCCTATTATGCATTCGCGCTCGCGGTAACCGTCCGACGACATATCATAGCAGAAGCAGAACGTTGTACAAGCGCGTGCGGCTATAGCGTATACTACGGCGAGTAGCAGGAAACAGCGCATGATAGAGCGGAGTTTGTCAAAGAGCTGTAGCGGGATGCCTTCTGTGTAACAGATAGTTTGGGATGGAGTAGGTACACGAGACAATCCTTATCGAGGAGGGCAACCTCCGCCTTTATGTTCTACAAACAGGGCTACTACAGTCCGGTTAATCCGGTCGCCAAGCGTCACCTGATCTCTGACGTGTCAATCGGGTCCGCTTCTTCATTGGGTTTTCAGTCCTCAGTTTCTTCTCACGTTGTCCTAACCGTAACAAATATTAGGGTATTAGGTAAAAGCGGCTATATGTTACGGTTTAATAAGATAGTGTCTGTCGCGGGCCTAGGGAAAACACGGACACTGCACAATGAACAGTATACGCTTGCGAGTCGCGAGTAGAGGCGAATACCATGACAGTACGCACTATAACAGTTTGCGGCCAAGCCTGGAAAACATTGGACTGGAAGTGGGTGTTAGCGAGACTCTGAAAATCGCCGATAGCAATTTCGGAAGCAATAGGTACGACGAGTAACGCGAAAATAAGTGTAACCGTGCAACATTGAGGAGAACCTTGAACAACCCGTAGAGTGACGGTATACAGGGTCTAGGATCCCGGGTATACAGGAACCAACACACAATCGAGCGGATTATGCTTTAGAAGCCACGGGCTGCAAATTTCCGTGTCAAAGCTAGGCACAGCATTGCCCTGCTCTACTGCTCCTGTAGCAATAACGACCTAAAGTGGGAGTTGGTTATGACCGAGAACTCCAATGGACGAAACTCAGAAGCTCAGTTTCGAGGAATGGGACCGAGACAGCTCGCTTAATGGCCGTGGCACGCCTCGTTTCACATCACAATGGATGGGTTGCAGGAATCACATCTTTGCAGTGGTAGTGGCCTTGCTCGCCACCTGCACATTGCTCTTCGCCTGGCTTGCTACCATGCTAGTCTGGAAGTCGCAACAGTAGCTTAATAGGGCAAAGGTATGCATCGCGGCTGGGAAAAATGTCGACCAGTTTTCGCCTGTTAATACATGAAAGCCTACTACACCGTTCGGAGTCTTTTTATGTTCCCGGCAATGCTTAAAAGCGAAACAAAGCGACCATATCCTTCCAAAAGCGGTAGTTGTATATTCTTCAAATTCTGGTTTGGTTTGGTTGGTTTCATTCATTCATATTTCTTACACCGATGTGGTTCCCTTGCGGGCCCATGCGGGAGTTGCTACATATTCTCTGAAGAGAAAAACCGTGGCCGGAGCCCGGGTGAAAAGCTCCTCTACCTTTGTTGTTCGTCTTCCATGCCAGGGAACTGCTCGAACCGTGAGCTGCTTCTCCTGCAGCCCGGGCAGCGTCAGTCGTCGACGTCGCGCCCCTCTCTCCTTCCTCGCCGGCCCCTCTTTCTCCACATTTCCTGCGCCAGACTAAACTGCGGAAGAATGTTCTGTTCCAAGAACCACGCCGTTACTGCGCGGAGCCCCTTCTCCGTCGATAGCATTTCGAGATAATCTTGCGTCCCTGCCTCCCGCGTCATCTTGTCGCGATCCCGTTCGAAGCGGGGACAGAACAGCACAATGTGTTTCGCCGTCTGCCGTGCGAACCCGCACGGGCACGCCGGGGACTCGTAGCCGGGTACCCTTCGGCGGTGGAGGTAGTCATTCAGCCCGATGTGTTCTGTCCGTAGAAGCGTTGCGATCGTATTCCCTGCCTTGTCCAGCCGTGCTCGGATTTTGTCCAGGCGGGGGTGAAAATCTGCACGTGTTGCCGTGGCGGTATGCCGCCGAGTGGCGTCGTGTGCGGTCTGCGCTCCGTGCTGGTACCTCCGCCATCGGTCGCCCCAGGCCTCACGCGCGGCCACTCTGGGAGTGATGGTCTCATCGAGTCGGTCGTCCTTTCCAGTCTCCCGCAGTTGTTGCATGCGCCGTGCGTAGCCGTCGCCTCTTACCCTGTATTGGGCTCGAGCCTATTTAACTAGATAATTGGAAAAAAAATGTTCCGAATGAGCGCGACGACGAGAGAACCGCCAGACGGGAGAGGCCTCGAGGCCTCTCAGCATGCTGCTGTCCACCCCCAGCGACAGCAAAACACCGACGAGGGCAGAGGGTGCCCGAGGGAAGGAGGCTGGCACCCTCCAACCCAAGGGCAACCCCAAAAGCCCCAGCAACCACCCGCTGGCCCCCAAGGCCAGCAAACCACACCAGAGAAACAGACAGTGAGTGAAACCATCCAAAGAACACACTCAAGCTCGCTGCAGACATCCAAGAAGCCCTGGATTCCTACCAGGCCCAAACCCCCTCCCTCCTCCTCCCCCTCCTCCAGAGAGCCCAGCAGGCTCTCCTCCACCAGGCCCACTGCCAGGCCATCGACAACACCCTCTCCACCATCCAGAGGGACCTCCAGAAGCAGCAGCCAGCTGCCGCTTCCACCACCGCAACATGGGCCCAAAGAGCCCAAATTCAACCCACAGTGCCAAGGCTGCCCCCACAGCCTCAGGCATCCAACCACACAGTAACTGTTAGAATGGGGAACCAAGAAGAAAGAGAAGCAACCAAGAAACAATCAAGTGAAGACATCAGGAAGAAGATTGGAACCCAAAAGGCAGCAGCAGTGCAGAAACTGCCAAGTGGGGACATTAGGGTAGTAACATACTCAGGGCAAGACAAAGCAAAAATGGAGGAAGACTCAGCTTGGCTGAAGGAATTGTGGCCTCAGGCCACAATATCCAAACCAATGCACAGGGTGGTAGTGCATGGGATAGGAGCAGGATGGCGGCTGGAAGACAAAACCAGCTGGGGAAAGTTAGAAGAGGAGAACCTGAGATGGGTCCCAAACCTCAGGATCGAACAAGCAGTCTGGCTAAAGAGCCCAATGGCCAGAAAGGGACAACAACACTCCTCTGCTGTGATTGCAGTGCACAACGAGGAGCAAGCAAGGGAGATTGCCAAGAAAGGCCTCCTGCATGCAGGCACTGTCCTCGTGGCAGAGCCATACCACCCCAAACAGAGGGTTATCCAGTGCCTTAAGTGCTGCCAGTTCGGACACATCTCCGTATACTGCAAGGAGACCAAAACTATCTGCGGGAAATGTGCCGGCCCCCACAACACAACAGACTGCACGTCAACGACGAACAAGTGTAGCAACTGCAAGGGAAATCACCCGACCTGGTCTGTAAGGTGCAAAGTCAAACAGGCAGCCAAAGCAAAGGCCCAAGCATTCTCCCACTTCTTTACCAAAAGATGGGAGGAACCCAAGGCCCCAGCTACGCAAAGCGAGTGGACCCAAGTACACAACAAAAAGCGAAAAGGGACCCAGCTCGAACCGACCCCAGGAGAAGCTAAGACACAGAGAACAATAAGCAGACCCGGGAGACCCAGAGGCAGCACAGCTGTAGCAAAAGCAGGGGAAAGACAAGCGAGCAAGATTCGCTTCCCTCAAAACTCCCAGACGAACACTAGCTCCCAAGAGGACCACGACATTGCAATGCTTGAGCCAACTACCCAGCAGACCAATAATGAATAGCTACAACTTAACTATTCACCAACACAACGTCAACCACAGCCCAACAATACAAAGGATCCTAGTGCAAGAAGCAGACCCAAAGACAACCCAGATTATTGCGATCCAGGAACCATGGACAAACCCCCAGAACGGGAGAACAATATCACAAGGATACCACCCAATCCTCCCTACCGCTGGGCACCCAAGAGTGGCTATACTAGTCTCCACCCAACTGGACAGCACTACGTGGAAACCAATCTACCACCAAACAGGAGACCTTATCTCCGTGGAAATCCAAACCAACCTGGGGCTAATAACAATCCACAACTGCTACAACCCAAGCGGACCAACCGGCCACTCCCAGGTAGGGACACTCCAAGAGGCAGAAAACGCCCTAGGACAAAACAGGAACCTGGACCACACCCAACAGATCCTGCTAGGGGACTTCAACCTCCACCACCCAAGATGGGGAGCCAACTTGGCCTGCACACCACATAGGATGGCAGACAAGCTGCTAGAGATAACAGCAGAAGCAGGGATGCAGCAGATCCTGGAACCAGGCACGGTAACATGGGAAAAGCAGGGAGTCAGCTGCCAGACACTTGACCTGGTGTTCGCAACTGCCCAACTCCAACAAAACATACTCACCTGCCAGGCGGTGCCAGAGATGACAAATGGGTCAGACCACATCCCCATTATCACCACTATCAACAACACGGCTACTACCCAAAAGCAAAGTCACCACAGGCCCCAATGGAAGAAGGCTGAATGGGAAATGATACGGAAAACCCTCCAAGGGAAACTGGACCAAGCCCAACTCACCACTACCCCCCTCACCACCAAAGCTGACATAGACAAGGCAGCAACCCAGGTGCAAGAGGCGATCCAAGACACCATCGCTGCAATAATACCCAAGGCCAAGCCCTCAAATCACGCTAAGGAAGGCTGGACACCTGAAGGTCAGAGGCTGATTAAACTCACTAGGAGAACAAGAAGGCAATGGAAGGATACCCAGACAGACCAAGCATACCAAGCATACATCGCCACAAGCAAGGCAAGAAACAAGCAAATCCAGAGGGACACCAACCTAGCCTGGAGGAAAGTAGTGAGGGAAGTCACAAACAACCCAAACAAAATGTGGAGACTAGCCAAATGGGCGAGAGACGGGGCCAATCAGGCACACCAGAACCCCCAGTTTCCAGAAATGCAAGGACCCAACCAAGAAAAAGAGGACACCAATACTGGGAAGGCAAGGATCCTGGCCGACCACTTCTTCCCAGCCGAGAAACCGGCGGACCTGAGTGACATCCCAAACACACAATACCCTGACCCTTTCCACATGGAGACGGAGGTCCTAGAGGCAGAAGTCATACAAGTAATTGGGAGGCTGCCAGCCAACAAAGCTCCAGGGCCTGACCAAATCCCCAACCTAGTGCTTAAGGAATGCAAAACTACCATTGCACCAGTCCTCGCTAGGCTGTTCACGGCATGCCTAAAACTGGAACACCACCCACAGCCTTTCAGACACTCCATCACGGTAGTCCTAAGAAAGCCCCAGAAACCAGACTACTCCAAACCAGGAGCCTACAGACCCATAGCTTTGCTCAACACACTAGCAAAGACACTGGAGGCGATAGTTGCAAAGAGGATATCCAAGGAGACAGAGGCCAGGAAACTCCTCCCAGACTCCCAAATGGGAGCCAGGCCAGGAAGGTCAACTGCCTCAGCACTCGACCTTATTACTGAACAGGTCAAAACCATCTGGACTACCAACCCCAAGGCAGTAGCATCCATGCTCTGCCTGGACATATCAGGGGCCTTTGACAATGTCTCCCATGCCAGACTACTGCACAACCTCAGGCTTAAAGGGTTCCCCAGCCACCTTGTAGGATACGTCCAATCATTCCTCCAAGGCAGGACTACATGCCTTAGGCTAGGCGACTTCATGGACCAGCCAAGGCAACAAGACACAGGCATCCCCCAAGGATCTACACTGTCCCCAATCCTCTTCCTCTTCTTTGCATCGACTCTGCTCCCAACACTACATGAAGGGAACACCTCAGCAATGGGGTTTGTGGATGACTCCAATATCCTTACATATAGCACATCTACAGAAGAAAACTGCAGGCAACTGGAGAAAGCCCATCAAAAATGCCTGACCTGGGCCAACAAGCATGGAGCAGCCTTTGCACCACAGAAGTACCAGCTGATCCACTTCACTAGAGGCAGACAACACAACCTCAGAGCCACAGTCCAGATCCAGGGTTTCGAGGAAGGCCCAGTCCCGTCCCTCAGACTCCTGGGGGTGTGGGTAGATACCAAACTGCAGTGGGGACCACATATCAAGAAGGCAGCAGAAAAGGGAGCACACCAGATGCAGTCACTCCAAAGGCTGTGCAAGTCTACGTGGGGCGCCTCGTTCCAAAAAGCAAGACAGCTATACACGGCGGTGGTCAGACCAGCGATCACATTTGGATGCACCACCTGGATGGACCCAGAGGGCACCCAAGGACACAGGAAAGGACTCACCCAACCGCTGGAGAAAGTGCAGACCCAAGCCCTCAGGCACATCACAGGGGCATACAAGAGCGTCCCAGCAGCGGTGCTCCAGAGAGAAGCAGGCATCCCACCAATCCACCTGTATACACAGGATCTGGCAAGACAGGCAGCAAAGAGAAGCAACGATCAGGCGGCATACCAATACATCCAAGACAGATGTAGGGACATTGCAAGACAAGCACAAAGAGCCAAGAGACATAGACAAAGGAACACCCAACCAACCCAGGACACAAGACAAGTGCGGATCCAAGAGATGGTTGCAGCCCAAGAGGCCCTGCTAGAGGCACCAAAAAGAGATTGGTGGATGCACCAAAAGTGGGAAACTGCTTGGACTAGATTCAAGGCAAACAGGGACCAAAGGAATGGGGCCCAAGCAGCAGCCTGGACATCAGACAAAACAAATGCAGGCAGACACCTACACAAAGGATGGACCAGGCCAGAGAGCACAATGGCTACACTCCTTAGGACAGAACACATAGGCTTCAAGGCCTACCTGGCCAAGAGGAGAGTCCCAGGCATCTCCCCAGACTGCACGTGCAACCAAGGCTACCAAACCCCAAAACATGTTTGCATCTCCTGCCCAGAAAGGCAGGAGAACAGGCAAGCACTGTTTGCTGCAGCAGGCTCAAGCAACTGGAAAGACCTTACAAACACCAAAAGAGGGTTGCTAGCAACAGCCAGGTGGCTGATCCAGGAAGGGGTGCTAGAGCAATTCTCTCTAGCAAAGGCAGAGGAGCTTCAGAGGATCCAAGAGGAGGAGGAGGAGGTATAGGCAATGATTAACATCAACCGATTGCAACCAATTTGAGAGGTACATTGCATTGATTGAAGGCCGGTTGTCAACCAAAGGGTGGAAGTACGAGCTGATTGCGTTGATTGCAATGGCAGGAGCTGACTCCGTAGCCAATAAGAGTGTAGTATCCATGAATTAGCGCCATTTGAAGTGAATAAAACTGCATCTTCTTACTCCAAATCCTCTTCCGGCTCTTCACCATACCCAGGTATATCGTCGACAAACTCCTCATCCACCATGTTAATGCCATCATTGTCGCCATCAAAAGCATCTACCTTGCCCTTGTCAGTCATCCAATAACGCAGGCACTCACAAGCTTCAATGATGTCGTCTTTGAGGCGATTGCGGCGATCGGTGATGAGCAAAGCGGTTTGTGAGAACACCCTCTCGCACTCGGCGGACATAGAGGGGATGGCGAGGAGGTCGAGTGCCTAGAAAGCGGTCGTATTAGCACTCAAAACCATGTCAAATCCGGGTATCTGTCTTCTCACCATCTGCGCCAAATCACGTTGCTGTCCAGAAGCCCAGCGAACGTTCCAGTAAGCCAGTGCATCCACGCCTTCTGCCTCAAGTGGCTGTTGAAGAAACTGCTCGAAAGCGTCGGTATACCTCGCAGTGTAACCCTTCACCCGCTTGTACTCCTTCAGATCCTCGGCAGACCTCTCAGCACCACTGTTTCGCTTACGTTTGGCGCCGGTGGTGGCTGCGTCGGAGAGGGCGGAGGAGGAGGATCGAGACAGCGATGGGGCGGCAGTGGTGGTTCCTTTGTACTCGGAAAGCCAGAAGTTGTTGACACGTTCTTGAATGGAGGGCAGCCAATTTTCTTTCTCACTGTCGGCACCCCATTCCTGCATGCACCAATGCCATTTGAGTGTCGGATTGATAGCCATGGCGGCGTAGTAAGCTGGCGACTTGTCACAGAGGTTGTAGTACTTCTCTAGAACGAGCCAGGAGTTGTGTGCTGCCGCCGCGAGTGACTCGTCCTCGGCGGAACCGGAAAGTGAGGCATTTTGAGACCAGTATGCCTCAGACTGGCCGATGTGTTTGTGGAGGTAGTCTAGGTTCTGGACATAGCCGGAGAGGTCGTCTTTGAAGCCCTCAGTGTCGACTGTAACATCGTAGAAAGGCTCGAGGGCATCGTGGATAGATTCGAGAGTATCCCAGTGTGTTGCATTCAAAGGCTCGAATCGGACGCGGCTGCGTGGTTCTGGGCGGTGTGAGGACTGGAATTGGTTGATTCGAGGTCGCAGATTCAGCGCTCTGGTTATCGCAACATATGCGCTGTTCCAACGTGTCTGATTTGGTGGTAGAAGCTGTATAGAGAGTGTGTTGTTAGTGAGAGAGTGTCAAAAAGCAAGAGATGGAAGAAATGAGAAGTGTCGGCAATGCCAAGTGCCGATGCGGAAAGCCCCGAGAAGGCCAATCAACACGAGATATCGCGACGAAACGTGACTAAAGTGGGGTCTTATGCGTCATTTGAGGGGTCTGGGTAAGGGGAAATTGGACTTAGAGAATTCGAACTTCTCACTTCTCACTCACCATTAAATGATCGAACATTGCGAACATACCACCGACAATGCAGTTTGCGAACTCGCCGCGACGCTGAGGAGTCATTCGAATGTACCGGATCAGGTTGTGCAGGATACCCAGGGCCCCAATGCGACGCCAGAGGTCAGCGATGCGCTCCGAGTTACCAGATTGTCGAGCCTCGTTCATTTCGTCCATTACTTCCTCAGAGCCGATACCATGCAGGAACTTCTGAGCGCCGATGTTGACGACATGGCCGAAGCAGCGCAGACGCCTCTCGAGTCGCTGCTGGCGAGTCCAACCGGGAAACAGCTCCTTCAGGACGAGGTCGCAGATCTTGTCATTTACTGTGGCATTGTCGCTCACGATCCAGCCGAAACGGGTCTGTCTGTCGAGGCCATACTCACGGTAGACGGCGGCCAATACCTCTGAGATGTTCTCTGCTGTGTGGGCGCCATGGATTGGTCGCAGGGCAATGAGAGTATGTCGCCGGAAGCCGTCCTTGTCGATATAGTGCCCGCAGACTGCCATGAGGGCACGACAGTTCGGAGAAGTCCACAGATCAAAGGAAGTAGACACCTGCGAAGCACAGAAGGTCAGCGCTCACCAAGAAACACACCGACAGCCGACTGACCTTGCTTCTAGCCTGCGCGAACTCCTCCTTCAAGCGACCCTTTCGAGCCGCGAACTCGTCCATCACCCACCGCCTGATCGTCACCGAGGCCTTTGGCAGGAAGTTGAATAGCTGGAGGTTCATACAGCCCAGAAGATCGCGGAAATACACGTTCTCGACCTGGTAGAAAGAGAGGTTGCACATCAGAAAGAACAGAAGGAACCGCTCTTTAAAGACACCGGCAATGCTGAAGATCTGGTT
The DNA here is from genome assembly GCA_004299825.1 of Cercospora sojina. NCBI lineage: Eukaryota > Fungi > Ascomycota > Dothideomycetes > Mycosphaerellales > Mycosphaerellaceae > Cercospora > Cercospora sojina. Next base: position 4,743,970 of record CP036211.1, on the reverse strand, counting down.
CAATATACCGCCTTGTGAGGATGAGTCCGTGTTGGCAGCCATGGATAGCTCGCTATCGCCTGCAAACCGCACTCCGTGCTTCTCACGACAGTGCTTGCGAATGGAGCCAGTGCCGGCTTTGGCATAGATGCGAGTCTTGTCCTTGTTCTTGCAGCAGTGACACAGCCAGTACTGCGCGCCGGTGAGCTCGTCGACGACGCATTCGCCATAAGCATAGAAGTCACCAGTCTTGTGCTTTAACTCAGCAACAGTTGCGCGACGATACCACCGATTGGCGAACATGAAGCGAGCAGGAGCCCTAGCATTGAACTTGGCAGGTACCTTGATAAGGCCACTACTCGTCTTCACTGTCTTGGAGCCGTCGGCGTGGTACGTGCATTGGTGGCAGCTGTGAGGTGAAGTATTCTCTTTGTCGCTGTCCCCTTCGTCTTCCCCTGCAGAGTCTGCAACAGCTGGTCTAACGTCTGCCTTCAAGGCAAGAGACTCACCAAAATCAAGACCAAGATCCAGCGGCGGCGATAGAGCTCGGGTTTCTCGAATGCGAGTGTCTTGTGCACCGGATATTGGCTTTGAGCCAGCGCGCGAAGAGTCTGAGCTACCAAGGTCGATAACGTGCACGGAGCTCATGCTGGAAGTCATGCTGGAGTCATTCGGCAAGCCATGAGGTTGTCGTGGCTGTAGTGTTGGCGCTGGACCATCCGGAAGAAGCTGAGTTGGTTGTGTTGATTCAAAGCGAGCTGATGAGCGAGTAGATCGTCGATTCGAGCCATTTTCGATGGAGGGCTCTGTCTGCATGAAGAAGCTATCAATGAGCGGCATAGTGCCGAATTGTAAGAGGTTTGAAGGTCGTTGGAGTGCTAAAACCATGGTATTCACTGACATCTATATAGCAGCTTTCACATGCACGAAAAGGCCTCGAACTCGCCCCTAAACCGCCACCCCAGCCTCCCTCCTCGACTCTCCTGACGATCGCTACCCCCTACGGGAAAGAGCGGCGACGATGATGATTAGGAGGATATCCGAGACAGCCACGGGCATTGGCTTAGCCAGAAAGAGCAGAGAATTTGATGAAGGTGAGTATTTGAGAACATATGGGCCAAACGGACACCTCCGCGGCTGCCAAGACGTGAATCATTCACTTACAATTCACTAGATTGGCTTGTGAAACGATAGCGGCCGTTCTGAGGCTCTCAGAGTGACCATTCGGAGCGATATCCATGAAGTTTTGGCGATATTGCTCATTTCTTCACTTACTCAACCATGCCAAGACTGGTCCTGCAATCAACCAAGGCACTAGATTGCAACTAAAGCGACTATCACATGCTTGTTTGCAACCAATCAGAGGTCCAAATTCGGTTGTGATTGCGCCTGCAATCAACCAACTGGTTGAGGTGGTTGTGGTTGATGTTAATCATTGGGTATAGGCCCTGGTGAGAGGAAGGACTTCCAGAGTATCTGTATTTGTCCAAAAGAAATGCACGCCCTAGAGTGCAGGACTGCCAACCTGCAGAGACAAAAAGAAAGTGAGGGGTTTTTGTAGCTAAGAGCCCCGGCTCGAAGCTTTTCCCTTCTAGATAACTAAGTAGTGCACGCTGCGTGCTCCTCTATAGGAGATAGAACAGCAATAGAATTTATCTATCTATCTATTGGGCTCGAGCTTGCAACGCTACGTGCCGGCGTGCTCTGTCAATGATTCCGTGGGCGGGCATCGTCGCCGCCTTCTCCGCATACTCCCGTGCTGTCTTTTCCAGGAAGAGGTCAAGCGGCTCCGTCCCCGTCTCATGCTCCAGCTCGGCCGTCGCTGTGGACCGGTACGCTCCCGAGATCGCGCGGAGGCACCGGTTCTGGACCACCTGAAGTGGGTAGACGCCCTTGTTCCGCCCAATTCTCTGGTCCATTCGATCATACCAGATCGGGCTTCCATACGACATCGCCGGCCGTACGACTGCGAGGTAAATTTGTCGCGCCTTCGAGAATGCGGCGCCCCATGTGCTGTGTGCGAGCCGCGTGACCGCTGCCATCTGTGCTGTCGCTCGTTCTGTGGTCTTGCGGATGTGTGGACCCCACTTCAGCTTGGGGTCCAGATGGACTCCCAGGATCCGGATCGTGGGCTGTGCTTCGCACTGGGATCCCGCAACGCGAAGCGGAGCCTGCATGTTGAATAGTCTCGGCTTTCGAGTCAGGTGCATCAGCTGGTATTTCTCCGGCGCGAACGTCGCACCGTGCTTTCGGGCCCATTCAGCGCACGTCTCGTGTGCTCGCTCGAGTTTTCGACAATTCTCTTCGGTCGAGCGGCTAAAGGTGAGGATGTTCGTATCATCCACGAACCCGACTGCGCTAGTGTCTCGATTGTTGAGCTCGGGTAGGAGTGTTGACGCAAAGAACAAGAAGAAAATCGGCGAGAGGGTCGAGCCCTGCGGAATGCCGGTAGCAATTGCCCGTGTCGTGCTCTGGAAGTCGCCGAGAGTGAGATATGTCGTGCGGTCGCGCAGGAATGAGCGGACGTATTGCCCGACCCAGGCGGGGATTCCCGTAATTCGGAGGTTGTGGACCAGCCTGTCGTGGGACACGTGGTCGAATGCCCCCGATATATCGAGGCTGAGCAGTGTCGCCACCAGCTTGTGGTCAGCTGCCCAGATGGTCTGCACCTGTTCCACGAGCAGCTCGAGGGCAGTCATCGTGGATCGTTTCTGCCGTGCCCCCATCTGGGTGTCCGGGAGGAGGTGATGGATCTCCGTGAGCGTCGTGATCCGCCTCGCGACAATAGTTTCCAGCACCTTCCCGAGTGTGTTCAGCAGCGCAATAGGCCGGTATGCTTTGGGCATGTCGTATGTCGGCTTTCCTGGCTTCCGCAGGACGACGGTGTTCGCATGTCGAAAAGGTGTCGGGTGGTATGCTCGCTTTAGGCATTCCTGGAACAGTGCTGCAAGTGGCCGGGCCAAGATGCCTCTGCATTCGCGCAGGAACCGGTTCGGGATGCCGTCTGGTCCCGGGGCTTTGTCCGGCGGAAGACGTTTCAGCACTGCCGCGACGTCCCCCGGGGTCACCTCCTGCAGTATGTCGAGCTCGGGGGGGTATATGTAGTGGGCGATGTCGTTGAGGTCCACTGGTATCGGAGGCGGGAAGAAATGGTCTGCCAGTGCATTTGCTTTTGCCTCGTTCGTGGTGTGTTGGCCGTTGCGATCGGTGATCGTGGGGAAGTGAGGAAGTGGCGGAGGTGTGTACGCCGACGTCCGAGCCCACTTCGCGAGCCTCCACATCGTCCGAGGCTCCTTGGTGAGTTTCTCTACTGCTTCGCGCCATAGGATGGTCGTGTCCTTCTTGATCTGCTTTTTCTTCGCGCTTCTCGCTCTTTGGTATTCCGCGTAGTCGTCCTCATTCCTGCTTGCGCTCCATTGACGTCTTGCTCTCCTCGCGGCGGCCACTTTGTCCGTGCACTCCTGTGTCCACCCGGTCTTGATCCACCGTCGCGGTCGGTTGATGGGCACCGTCGCTTGAATGGTATCGGTAATTGTCTTCTGGAGTAGAGTGACTTTCTGGTCGATATTGCCGTTTGTATCTAACGGTCGAGGGTACGTGGACGCTTGGGTGAGTCCATGCATGAGGTCGTATCGGACGGTGGTCCAGTTTGTTCTCTTCCATGCTCGTTGCGCTCTGGGTTCTCGTCTTGCAATCGGAGCTGCGAGAATGGAGGTAATGATCGGGATGTGGTCGGAGTCGGAGTTGACCTCCTCGTGCGGTTGGCACTGTAGAATCCTCTGAGCGATCCACCTGGTGGCGAACGCGAGGTCCAGTGTGCTTTCGCTCTGTTGGCTCTGCCAGGTAACTGTCCCCGGAGGCAGGATGAGCTGCGTTTGTGCCTGTTCCGTAATATCGATAAGGGTGTCGGCAAGGGCGTGCTGGACCAGCACAGTGCTTCCTCCCCAGAACGGGTGGTGGAGGTTGAAATCCCCCACCAGGAGATGCTCTCCTAGCTCCGCTAGTGCTGCCGGGAGCAGGTCGAGGACCCCTCGGGCTTGGCTGGTCGTCGACCGCGGAGGCTCGTTATAGCAATTGTGAATGTGAAGCTTCCGGTCCTCCAGTTCGATACTGAGCGTGATGAGGTCCGGGCTGCGCTCCGTGATTTTCCATCGTTGCGCGTCGAGGTGCTTGCTCACGTAGAAGCAGGCGCGAGTCTTGGCGTTCGAGGGGTAGGCGAGTTCGTAATTCGCCGGGCGTATCGTCGTGTGCATCCGTGGGTTTCTCCACGGTTCTTGAATCGCGACTATGTGGTGGTAGTCCGGTCGGAGCACCGCGTTCAGCGCTCGCATGACCTGGTCCTTGCTTTTGTGCACGTTGTACTGTATAATGTTGATCGTTTCCTCGGCTCTATGCATCGAATTCGATCGGCTCCGTTTGAGACTGTGCGGGTGTTGTGGTCGACGGTCGCCGGTTCTGGCTGGCGGCGCCCGAACCATATGCTGCTGGAGGGCGTCCCGGGGGGCGTCCCGGCCCGTTGTACTTTCGCTTTCGATTCTCGACTGTTTGCCAGTCGCCGTCGGTCCGGCTCGGAGCCGTCTCCTGGTCCACTGTCCGGTGAAACCGGGGTCCCGTCTGTCGAAGCTGCTGCGCGCGTGCTTTCGCCTGGCTGCGGACGGGGCAGTCTTTGGACCACGCGGGGTGTGGTCTCTTGCAGTTGGTGCATTGGGGTCGGTCCTGGTTCGTACACTGCTCCGCGCGGTGTGATCCCGCGCAGTGTCCGCAGGCCTCGATCTGGCGGCAGCTCTGCGCGATGTGTCCGTATCGGTGGCACTTGAAGCACTGTGTGATCTGGTGTTCCGAGCTGTAATATTCGGCTAGGTGGAGAGAGTAACCGATCACGAGGCCCTTGTGGATGATCCGATCCGCGCTCTGTGCTGTGGGTAATGCGAGCAGGAGGGATGAATGTGTCTGGCCTGCGGGGTATGTCCGACGAATCCATTTGGCCTTAGCAATCTTGACCCCAGGGTGCAAGGTCTGGCTCTGGTCTTCGATTGCGCGGAGCGCGTCTGGGCTTTCGGTCTCGATCGCCGCACGAGGGACGTGGTGGACCATAATCTGATAATATTTCTCTACCCTCTTTCCAGATTTCCCCAGGCTCTTTTCCCATTCGGGCGCCTGAAGGATCGCATGTCTCGCGTTTTCTCCCGTCAGGTACAGTCGGACATCTCCGCTCGGAAGTTTTCGAGCTGCGATGACTTCTCTGCAGGCGGGATGGGTCTGTTGCACTTTCTGCACAATCGCTTCGGCGGGCAGCTTGTGCACCTCCTCTCTGTCTTTAATGTCTCCCAGCCGGATGGTGATCTCCGCGGTCTGTGTCTGGCATGGCCGGCGGTGAATGACTAGCGGAGGCTCGGTGCTTCCCGCTGCCGCCGTTTGCGCCCATGTTGGGCGGGCAGGAGGAGACTGAGGGGGTGTCGGCAGGTCCTGGATTGCGTGTTTTACTGCGCGAACCTCGTTCAGGACCTGTCGGAGGTCCGGCGGTTCGTGGGTTTGCTGTCGGAGGATCGTGAATGCAGATTTTGCTTCGGACAGGACTTCGCGAAGGAGGAGAGGGGGAAGCGCGTCTAGACTGTCTGTTGTGGCCAGGGCTGCGTAGATTTTGTCAATGTTAGAAATCGCTGTCGTGTACTTGTCTGTGTTGGCGGTAGGTTGTGGGTGTTCGGCGTCATCGGGCCGCGGGTGCGGTGCAGGAAGAGGCTGGCTCCCGCTCCCCGTCGCAGTTCCGCGCGCCGCGGCGGCGAACTTCAATTTCAATCTTGGTCGTCGTTGCGATGATGGATTGACCACCTCGATGGTATCTCCCTCTGTGTCTGACATGATTTTTAGACTAGGTAACCAGCATGATTATCGATTATGATTATTGCCAAGACTATAATCAGAATCAAGAATCAGACGATAATCATGGCGAGGTAAACAGGGCCTTACATGCTTGGTCAGAGAGACCAGGACAGGGAGGCAGGGATTGGCTTTCACTCATCAAGCGTGGAGCGCGTTCCGCTTGCAAAGACCTCTCAAACTGGCAGGTTACCTTGAATGATCCAAGCTAATCAGAGGCGATTCTTTGCTTTGTAGTCAAACACCATTCGGAGGCTTCGCACAAGCTAGCACCCCAATTTGGTCCGTCTTGCATAATATTGTTGATCAGAAGGAAACAGTGCTGAAGTTGCGAATCAGATTGTCACTCGATGGCGCCAGTGCCGTGGATGCACGTGAGCAATCAATCGCTACGATATAAGGGGGATATGCAGACTGTGACGCAGATATTTGTCCTCAGCGGCATAATTGTGTACAACGCGGATGCTTCTGGGTAATGCTCTTTGTTGCCTGGAGTACAGCCACTGGAATCGTGAGGAGTTCCTGCGTACGCCGGGATTGTCACTAGTACGTTTGCCATCGCGACAGAACTTTCCAGCGATATTCCTTTTGCTAACGACCATTGAAAACAAGCAAACTACGAATATGGACGTTGCCAAACCCATGCTGACGCAACATTTCTCGGCCCCGATGAGCAGGGAATTCCGCCACAATCATCACATGAATACGATCGGCAGGAACACCTGCCTTATGCAGAAGCATCAACATGGCTAAGAGTGTATTACCCGTAGCCAGCACATCATCGACCACAAGCACCGAGGCCTCACTATAGATTGCGTCCTTATTAATTTCGATGGTCCTCTTGGATGTCCTTGGTGATCCCGATACTACTTGAGAGGAGACATGCGATCGATATTGTGAAACGGCAAGTGTAGGCGGTGGTAGCTTCCCGGCATGACGGATCAAAGCCAAACTTGCGTTCGCTCGATCAGCCAGAGCTGCACCAAACACGAAGCCACCGGCTTCGCAGCAAGCTACTACATTCACCTTGGTCCAATCATCGACGAAATGAGTTTGCAGCAGAGATGTGCAAAGTTTTAGCCCACCTGGCTGTTGGGCAATATCGAGCACATGGCGGAAGTCGATGCCGGGGACTGGAAACTCATTCACCAAGCGGACCATCTGAGCGAGTCGTTGCAAATCATCGTGGAAAAGAAGAAGAAGACGCTTCTTAGCGAAATCCAGGGCGCTCTCGGATCCCTTGATATCGTTGTCAAAGACAAAGTCAGGGCAGCATTCTGGAGTTCTCGAATACGGTGCGCCATTTTCAACAGTGAATTTCTGCTGATCGTCGCTCAAGTGACAACAAGGCTCGGAAGCACGCACGCGAACTTCAAGCAGCATGCTTCCAGGCACTAAATGCGCAAACGTCGCTACAGGCGAACGATCTCTCATGCCTGTGATCAGGAGCACATCTACGTCCGCAGCGCCAAGTACGACGCCTAGGAAGTGCTCCTGAGGAAGTGCTGGTCTTTCGCGTACTCGGCTTTTGAAAAAGGCCGTCAGACCTGGCCGGTGTTCCTCTTTGTAGGCACGATCGCAGAACAGGCGGTCTAGGTCCGCCCCTGTGCTCGCCGCATACTCTCGCTTGGTCGCCTCGCTGATACTGACCACACGCGCAGTGAGGCTGGTGGCGGTGAGTAGTAAAGAGTGCCACACTTTCGCACAATAATCCTTGCCGGCGCCGCTTTCTCCTGTCACAAGAATGATGGCTTTATGAGCCGCTCGCATACTTGGGAGTGGGCAAGCATAAGCCAGTATCTTGTGCGGGTCTAAGCTTTGTTTCAAATGGGCCAGCCGTGGACCATTGGGCCCAAAAGCCTGAGCCGCTAGCGGGGCGTCCCGCAAGTCTCGACCCAGATCGGCACTGTACGCGCCGCATGCGAAGGGCAGCAAGGCTTCCGACTTTCCCACGCTAAGGATGGCGGAACCTCCGGGAGACGGAGAGTATATCACCGTGCGCCCAAAACGAGTAGCATCGCACGGCACCATCAACTACCGGAGCCTGCATCGAGGCACGCACACCCTGAATGCGACAAAGTCTGGGGCAGCGGGAGAAAAGAGGTTGGACGTAGTAGAAGAGGGCAGGGATAGTATACAACAAACGACGGCGGCGGCTGGTGACAATACACCACAGAGGCAAATGCTAGCACAGATGAAGCAAGCGGAAGAGCGAGCAAAACAAGCGGAAGAGCGAGCAAAACAAGCGGAAGAGCGAGCAAAACAAGCAGAAGAACGAGCCAAGCAGGCGGAAGGGCGAACCAAGGAGGCAGAAAAGCGAGCGGAACAGGCAGGAAAACGAGCAGCACAGGCGGAAGAGAAATTGAAACAGCTGGAGGAAATAGTCGCGAAGGTACCAACAATCGAACAAATTACAACTATAATACAAGAGCAAGTAGCAGTGAGCATTCAGCAGCAAGTAGCAGCAGCGAGCATTCAGGAACAACTGGCTAACGTAGCCGTACCTACTAATGGAAGTCGCTCGTACGCGGAAGTAGCCCGCACACCCCCAGACAGTCAACCTAGCAACATCCGCAGTCTCACGATGAGCACAACCCCATCAGCTTTCACAAACTCCCTCTACTGCACGATCGACATCTCGAGAGCCGACGAGGCCGAGAAAGCGAGGACCCACCCCGGCGCGGTCAGGGAGTGTATAGAGAAAGAGATGCGAGGAGTCGAAGGACAAGAACGGTGGCGCTGTGTGGCAGTTACCAAGGACCCACGCAACGCCGACCGGATCCGCGTAGCTTGCAGAAGTGAGGGCGAGTTGGCACAGGTTAAAGAGGCGATGTTGAAGACCGCAGCCGCGACACCGGGAAGCCGCGTGCTACGGGACCAGCTCTACCCAATCAAGGTCGACAATGCTAACCGCACGGCCGTGATCACCGAGACGGGGGACCTCCGACCGGGAGTGATTGAGATGCTAGAAAAGGAGAACGAGACCAAAATCGCCAAGATTGTATGGATCAGCCGAAAAGACAGTATGAAGGCATACGGGTCGATGATTGTCTACCTTACGAAAGGCAACGACGCAGCACGCCTGTTACAAGAACAGTACTTCCACGTAGCAGGAGAATCGGCATACACCCGGGTTTGTGAACCGCGCCGACGACCAATGCAGTGCTATAGGTGCCAGGAGATAGGCCACATCGCACATACGTGCAACAAACCACAGAGGTGTGCTAAGTGCGCGCAAGAATGTCACCGCCACACCGAATGCGACTCCGAGGGTCTGGTTCCAAAGTGCATCCCATGTGGTGGACCCCACGAATCGTACAGCAAGAACTGTCGAATACTGTATCCTCCTCCTGTCGCTAATGCCTAGCCCCTTGAAGGTCCTTTCACTAAATGTCGGCAAGCGGCGAGTGGTGCAACATAGCGTAATGAATGATACAGACCTCGAGGACTTCGGAGTCATCGCATTATCGGAACCTTGCTCGTTTGTGAGAGAGGGCAAGGTGTTGACCGCGCCGCTAGGCCATCCACACTGGACCAAGATGACACCTACGGAAACGCGCGAAGGCATACGGGTAATTGGAAGTATGCTCTGGATCCGGAAGGGGATAGAGAGTGAGCCAGTCCCGGTGCCCTCTCCCGATATTACCGCAGCGCTGCTGCATCTACCCGATCGGTCGGTGTTCATCGCATCGGTCTACGTGGTGCCAGCCAACCCGCAAGCACTCGCGGAGACGATACAGCTCCTGCGGCAAAGCGTGGACACTGCAAGGAGACGGGTAACGAGGGAAAGAATGGATATACTTCTTACTGGCGACTTCAACCAACATGACCAGCTATGGGGTGGGGACGACATCTCACCTGCCCGACAAGGAGAGGCAGACGGACTCGTGGACTTTATGAACGACTCTGCGCTACGCAGTCTCCTACCGAGGGGCACCAAGACGTGGCAGAATGGCAAGCACGAAAGCACCATCGATCTGGTGCTCGCCTCCGAGGAACTGGCCGCTGCGCTCGTCCGGTGTAGGATTTATGGGACAGAGCACGGATCGGACCACCACGCGATCGAGACCACCATTAATGTCGACACGCCAGAGCATATAGTCCAGCCACGACTGCTACTCAAGAATGCACCCTCGAAGGAGATTTGTGCGAAGATTACTAGTACACTCCAGCCATTGGCCGTAAACGTATACGGGCATGTACTAGTGGATGTACAGACGCAGGCCGACCAACTCATGAGTGCGGTACTTGCAGCAGTCCACGCACTTACTCCTGTCGCGAAACCGTCGCCGTATGCTAAAAGGTGGTGGACACACGACCTTACTAAGCTCCGTCAGATCTATACCCGTTGGAGGAACAGGGCAAGGAGCTATCGCAGGGCGGGAAGTTATAGCGAACAACTCGAGAAACAGACACGGATCGCTTCTAAGGAGTACCATGATGCCGTCCGTCAGCAGCAGAGGAGGCACTGGGAAGAATTCTTGGACGACACTAACAACATCTGGCAGGCGGCGAAGTATATGAAGGCCGATACCAGCCTAGGCTCATCCCAGATCCCGCCCCTTACGAGGAGGGATGGGTCGATTACAAGTGGTAAGGGAGAGCAGGCGACCGAGTTGCTATCAACATTCTTTCCACCCCTTCCGCCCGGGATCGAGGACGAAGGGCAGCGAAAGCAGAGGAGGCCAGTCCATATGCCTCCGCTCACTATGGACGAAGTTGAACGGAGCGTGTTCGCAGCGCAGTGGTGGAAAGCAGCAGGAGAGGATGGGCTGCCGGCGGTAGTGTGGAAACGGGTATGGCCGGCCGTAAAGGAGAGGGTTCTAATACTCTTTCGAACGTCGCTAAGGGAGGGAATACTGCCGGCCCAATGGAAGATAGCCAAAATCATTCCACTAAAGAAACCTAACAAGAGCGACTATACAGCCGCGAAGGCATGGCGACCTATCTCGTTGCTCGCTACGCTTGGCAAAGCGCTTGAAGCAGTAGTGGCTGAAAGGATATCACATGCGGTCGAAACCGCAGGCCTCCTACCAACAAACCACTTCGGAGCTCGGAAGAGACGATCGGCAGTACAGGCGCTCCTCCTATTGCAGGAACACATCTACAAGGCATGGCGTAACAGGAGGGTGCTCAGCCTGATCAGCTTCGACATGAAAGGTGCATATAATGGAGTCAAGGTGGTCAATGGACAGGTCGGCCGGCTACACCACTGCTGCCGGCCCTGCCGGCCGATTCAGCGGCCGTGTCCGTCCGTCCGGACGAGAGCCTCTCATTGGCCATGCCGTCCACCGGAGCCCTGTCCGCTGTTCGCCTTGCCTAATTAGGAAGGATGTTGAAAAATGAAGCCTGAGGAAGGTGTTGTTAGCTCTCTATTCACACGTCTGTCTGCTGGCTGTTGCCTTCATATGAGCTTGGCATCTCACTATCCACGTCGCCGCTAACGTTATCGTCTTGCGCGCTTACCACCTCCTTCGTGTGTCTCTCCAATACAAAGTCGTTCTTGAACCAATTTCGCAGTAATTGGTGTGATTGTGCGTAGTCTGTCTTCGTCTGCCACCTCTCATTGTCGAGAACGTGGCCAGCTAAGCTAAACTCACGCTCACACGCGCTCGAGCTCGCCGGCGTGGCCAGTAGGTCGAATGCTAGCTTGGACAATACCGGATATCGCTGCCGATTGTCACGCCACCATTGGACGACATTAATAGGCTTGTTGCCAACCATATAAGGTGTCAGAGGCTCGGCAAAATAACGCTGCAGATCGTCTTGCAACACAGTGTCCGTGAGCATTAACGATGCCGTGTAATCGTCAACCTCGCGTTCACGTGTCGCCGGCCTAGTGGTTGGTGCTGGATACCGCATCTTATACTCATTATAGAGCTCTTCAATCGCGTGTCGTGCCTTCACTGTCCATAGCGTGGACGCCTCGATATCGTCTTGACTCTGCTGCTGCGATGGCCGCTGCTTGCCCTTCGCTTTCGCCTTATTCTTGCGCTGCGTATTGTCGTCTTTCATACCACCCCAATGCTGCTCAAACCAGCTCATCTTGAGCGATGGATGTAACGCCACGGCGGCACGGTAGGCAGGCGTGCGATCGCTGAGTCGATAGTACTTGTCGAGCTTCTTCCAACCAAGATTGACTATCGCCTTAAGGTGTGAGTTGGCCGCGTGTTCATGGTCTGACTTCGCCTTCTCAAGAGTAGTTAGCAGTGACTCCAAAGCTGTCAATGACTGCCACAATCCACCGAAGTGTTGACCATCTGCTTGGACCTTCAGCGACGCCATCTTCAGCGGCTTGAGAAGCTTCAATATCTCCTTCAACTCGGCCCAGTCATCCGCGGTGAGTATGTCTTCACGAAGGTCGTCAATGAACTGTAAGCAATACAGCTCTATTGGATCTTTGAGCTCGAGGCCACGCTCGATCATATCGTGGTCAGATTGCCACTTAATGCCGCCGTTCAACACTAGCTCGACAAGTCGTGTGTCTGCCTCGCGTTGTTTTGATCGAAAGACGCGTCGTCGGGCCTCGCTATAGTGAGCATGGATCACGATATTATGGAGCTTGCCAACACAACCCTTCTTTCGCCATGCTGTCTGACGATCGCCGGCATTACGTAGAGATAGAGCGCGTTGAAACTCGTATACGATCTCGCTGTCTTCGAGCTCCTCGTTTTCCTTATTCGTGTCGTTGCAAGCCTGGTCAATACACTCGATGTCGACGCCGTAGAGCATAGCCTTGACGACTAAGTTGATGAAGTGGCCAGCGCAGCGAAGGCGGCACTTGTGAGGGTGTCGGAGACTTGGAATTTCGCGCCTAATAGCTTCGATCGTTGTGTCGTTGTTAGACGCGTTGTCGGCCATAAAGTAGGTCAGTTTGGACGCGATATCATACTGTCTGATCAGCTTGAGAAGGATGTTTGCCTGCTCTTCACCGGTGTGATTGCCATAGGTTGGTACGAGTCCAATAAGTACTGTCTTCAGCTGATAGTCCTTGTCGAAGTAGTGAGCATGAACACCTAAGAAGTCGGTGCCGCCATCGATGTCTGCTAGCCACGCGTCAAAGGACAAAGCGATGCCGCTCATCGCCGCAGCCATATTGCTCTTTACTCGAGGCAGTGTCTTCTTACACAAGTCGACGATCCAAGCTCGCGGGGTGTTGTGAGAAGTAGGGAATAGCATCTCGAGAACGGGTTGACGATACGTAGCTAGCCGCTTAAGTCGTTCAGATGCTAGAGCGCGAAGTGAGTGCTCATCTGTTACGGCATACTCGAGGAATAGCGACCTCCACTCGGTACGATCAACAGGAGTCTTCTCGGTCGTCCTTTGACGCTTGATCATGCTAGCGATGTTGCCGTCGTCTACCGGACGCCTCTTACGCTGCTTGTATGTGCCATCGAGCTCGTAGCCATGCTTGCCTAGGTGTCTGCGTATCGAGTTCGTTCCTCCACCAGTCCGAATGACCTTCACCTTCCTGTGATCCTTATGGCTGCTGTCAAAGCACAGACGACACAGCCAGTAGTTGGTGAAGCTCTGAAGATGCGTAACAGCCTCGCCATGCTGCCAGACCCACGCTCTGTGCTCTGCCTTGCCTGGCGGTGTTGGGTAAAAGTCGCGAAGAGCTTTTCCATCGACGAGGAAGCCGGTCCGCGTATAACGCGTCTGGAGGACGGTTTCGAGCTGCGATTCGGCGTGGATCTGTGTCAGGTCGATGCTGTGGGTGGCGCTTATGCTGGAGGTACCGTCTGCCATCGTGGTGTGTGCGTAAATGCCAATAATAAGGTGGACGATCGAGGGACTTTGGCATGTGAAGGAAACGCGTTCCCAGTCGCGTTCTGAGAAGTCGCGCGTGGGAGGTCGGCGCACGGGCCGGCGTTTCTGCAGGCTGGCATCTGGCCAATCAAACACGCTCGATTGAGCGGATATGGCCCCGAGAGCTGGAGGAATGATGTTAACGTGTTTGATAAGTTAGTGCATCAGATAGGTTTGTGCATCAGCGGAATCGCGTATCTACCACCACCACTAAACGCGTCCATTATTCCACCATTTTACGCGATGGCACCTCCAAATGAAGACAGTATTCAGAGTGCTATTCGTGATTACCTGTCAGGTCGTTTTGCAAGCGTGCGCTGCGCTGCAACTGCCTATGGAGTCAAATATTCCACCGTTAATCGCAGACTCAAAGGAACACCTCCACGAGCCGGTACACCACACAGTAACAGAGCCCTTACTCCGATTGAAGAAGAGGTGGTTTATCAGAAGATTCTGGATCTGGATTCACGTGGTTACTCGCCAACACAGGCTGTAATCAGAGAGTGGGCATCCTCAATAACCAAGGCACGGAATGGACAAGAGGTTGGCCAAAGATGGGCTTATAACTTTGTTAAGCGTTATCCAGGCTTGGAAACACGATTATCACGGAGGTTGTCAAACCAGAGGGCTAAGAATGAGGATCCAGAGGTTATTATGGAGTGGTTCCAGCTCGTTCAAAACATAATAGGCTTCCATGGAATCACACAACACGACATATACAACTTTGATGAGAGTGGATTCAGGCTTGGACTCTGTCAGAATACTATAGTTGTCACTGCAACAGAGCGTAGGCAACGAGCTAAGGCCTTGGTTTCTGATTCAACGCAGTGGCACACAGTCATTGCCTGTGTTAATGCGGAAGGCTGGTCAGTGCCTCCATACGTTATCTTCTCTGGCAAGGAAATGAACAGAGCCTGGTTCAAACACCTACCACCAAACTGGAAGCTTGGAGTTAGTCCTAAAGGCTGGACATCCTTTGATCACGCAGTCCAGTGGATTCAGCACTTTGATGACTATACCAAGCACAGAACTGTTGGTCAGAAGAGGCTCTTAATTCTGGATGGCCATGACAGCCATATGACTCCAGAGTTTGAGTTATTCTGCAAGGAACAAGGCATTATTACCCTTTGTATGCCACCACATTCATCTCACTTACTCCAGCCTCTGGATGTTGGCTGTTTTGGTCCATTAAAGAAGGCATATTCAGCTAGAATCCAAAGGCTTGGCATGGTTGGATACCACTGCCTAGTTAAAGAAGACTTCCTACCACAACTCAAGCCTGCCTATGAGGCTGCATTTACCCCAAATACAATCAAAGGTGCCTTCAGAGGCTCAGGCTTGTTACCACTGGATCCACAGGCTGTGTTGTCCAAGCTGACACTACGTTACAAAACACCAACTCCACCACCACCTTGTTTATCAGACACACAGAATACCCCTCAGACTCCAAGGCAGATTGAGAGGCAAACTAGCAAGATTAAGGCTAGGGTTGCTAACCATCAGAATAGCTCACCAACCTCAATCCTTAACGAAGTGGACAAGCTATCAAAAGGGTTCAAAAGGACACGAGCTGAAATGACATTACTGGAGGCTCAATGTAACAACCTAAAGACTATTGTTCAAGAATTACAGTCTCATAGGGCACCAAGGAAGAAAATCAAGCTTACTCTTGGTATTGACACTGATGAATTGGCTGCTAGAGACACGGCTCAGGTACAGGCTCGTCAGGTAATGGAATTAGTTAGTTATATTGAGAAACAGCCAAGAGCCAAACCAACCTGCAGCAGGTGTGGAATTCAGGGCCATAACTCAAGGGGTTGTCCATCAGATAGAGTGACTTCTGAGCAGTCTATTGATCCAACTTTGAGGTAGTTCTGACACCTATAGCATGAGAAATTAATAATCAAAGTTATCCACCTTGTAAACTTGATGCACAAACCTATCTGATGCACTAACTTATCAAACACGTTAGTGACATCATCGCCAGCACTTTATTCAGTCAATTGATCCAAACCCTAACAACACCCCTAGGAACGACATTCTCATCAATAAGGTCAATTCACATGGTATGGACACCGGTAATTCACTTGCATGTCCGGACGGACGCTAGCATTGATAATGCCGGCCGGCAGATACCCTATTAGCTGTCCATCCGGCCGGACACCGTCCGGACGGCATGGCCACGAAAAATGACCCGTCCATTGACCACCTTGAGCATACAGGAATCGATCCGGCGACAGTAGTATCCTCTCCTGGTGCTTCACACGCTCATCATCACCACCAGCAGGTAGGTCTTGAGTGCGCCTCGTTAAGCTGTCAGGTTTGGTGCCTTGCGTACCGGGTCGGTAAGTGATCTTGAAGTTGAAACCAGACAGGAACTCGGCCCAGCGAGCTTGCCTGCGATTGAGCTGTTTGGTGGACATGAAGTATTCGAGGTTCTTGTGATCAGACAGCACCAGAATTGGCTTGTCCTGGTCGCCAGGAAGATTCTCGAACTCCTCAACGTGTTCAGCTGCAGACAGCTCTGGTCTCCATTCTTCAAATGCCTTGACAATGGCCATCAGTTCCTTGTCATAGATGTCGTAGTTACATTCCGCAGGAGTCATCTTCTTTGACAAGAAGGCTACTGGTCTGAGAATGCCGTCATGACCCCTCTGTGACAACACTGCGGCTGTAACGTAGTCCGATGCATCCGTTTCCAACACAGTCTCCAGCCCTGGCACAAACATGGTAAGGATTGGTGCCTCAGTAAATGCTTTCTTTAGTCCATCGAAAGCGCGTTGGCACTCTTCAGTCCATACCCATGGCGGTGGATTCTTCGTCTTGGTCAGCGCTACCATTGGGGCCACGATCCTGCTGAAGTTCTTGATGAATCTGCGATAAAACCCTGCAAAACCGAGAAATGCTAGGATGTCTGTTGGCCGCGTTGGAGTCTGCCATTCCTGAATCGCCCTGACCTTCTCAGGGTCCATGCGAATGCCGTCTTTCCCAATGATCAGGCCAAGGTACTTTGTCTCTTGAACATGGAACTCGCATTTGTCAATGTCAAGTTGTAGCCCAGCTTTTGCCATCTTTTCGAGAACCGCTGCTACATGTTGCTTGTGTTCCTCCAAGGTGTCACTGAAGATCAACAAGTCGTCGATGTAGGCCGACACGAAATCGTCCAGGAACTCACGAACAGAGTCGTTCACGTAAGATTGGAAAGTGCCAGGTGCATTGCATAACCCAAAGGGCATGACCAGGCACTCAAACTGTCCGTATCTCGTTGTAAAGGCTGTTTTCCACTCATGTCCTTGTGCGATCCGGACCCGATTGAACGCTGCAATAACGTCGAGTTTCGTGAACCACTTCTTGCCGCTGATCCGATTCAGGGTGTCTTGCATCAGAGGGATGGGATACCTAGACTTCACCGTAATCGCATTCAACGCACGGTAGTCGATACACACCCGCAATCCACCACCTGGTTTCTTTACAATGATTACCGGTGAAGCGGCAGGAGAATTGCTCTTTTGAATGTTGCCTTTCTCCAGTTGTTCGTCGATCCATTTCTTGACGACATCGTTTTCCGCGTTCGACATGGGATATGGTCTCTTGAAAGGTGGTTGAGCATCATCCTTCAGCTTGATTTCCATGTCGATGTTTGGTCGGTGAGGTGGCAGCTCATCCGCGGCTCTCCGAGAAAACACTTCCTTCCAGTCGTTGTATTCGGCTGGCAGTTTCGACGGTGTCTGATCCTTATCCTTCCCGTTCATGAACACCTCAACATCAGAGGCGGACAGTGCACTGGCCCTCAACAAGAAGGTCGAACTGTCTATAGCCTCTGCAACGCTGTTGTCGATGTACATGGCACAGGCGAACGCTTCGTTGTTCGTCTTTGTCCTCCTCGCCGTCATGCCGTGGGCCATCAGCGTCATTGCTGTAACTGGATCGGCAGGGGTTTTGAACTGATTGCTTTCTTGCGGGTTGATGTACACAAGGTGTACTTCGGCACCTTGTTGTCGCGACATCATCGCACAAGCCTGCAAGCCAACCTCTTGTATGTCGATAGAATCATCGCCTCCGACGCGCTCGATGCCTACCGTGACCGGTTCCATTGGCAGTGGTTTCCCTGGAAGGGTACCTTTTACCATAGGTATTGTTACCATCTGCCCTCCGCTGCATTCACCGATGCAGCGCGTATCACGGAATTCCACCAAGCCGTCTCGATACAGCTTTGTTGGTTCGTGATCCTCGTGCCATGATTTGCCCAAGGTGATGTCGTAGTCGATATCGGCAACCCAGCATCGTATTTCTTCCTTATGTTCACCGAGCTGGAGCGAGAACTCCGCATATTCAGTGATCAAGTAAGACGACGTGCTGCCATCGGCTAGTCCGAGAACCAAGGGGTGATCCAGTTTCTTCGTTTCAATATTGTTTCGGGGATTATGCGCAAAAGACGTATTTACATAAGTTGAGTTGGCACCATCATCAAGGAACGCGTTTGCATGTTTTCCATTTACGCTACCTGTGACCACTACGTGATCAGTGATCCTCGGCAGTGAAGGTACCTTTGCAGGCCGCTTCAATAATGGTTTCTTCTCAACTTCTCGTAATTCGTCATCTGGTCCGCCGCTCCTTGCGCTTGAGGGGCAGACTAAGCATTTCCCTGGTCGGTGCCAGCTTCGGTGTTGATGTTGGACGAAGAGGCGTTCGGCTTCTTCTGGTCCTCGTCAACGTTCTTCGGCATGCCGTAAGCGAACAGCGGACAGGCCTCATCATTCTTGACGTGACCCTGCTGCTGGCACTTGTGGCACTTGCCTTCCTTCATCAACTTGGTGCGGTGAGCCTTCGTGTTTGCTGGAAGGTTCTTGAACGCGGCTGGACGGCTCTCCCATGGCAACTTGGGGTTGGCGTTGTTGTCAGGCTTGTTTCCTTGACCACGGCCTCCCTTCTTATTGTCATCCTTCTTGTCGTCCTTCTTGTCATCCTTCTTTGGTTTCGACGAACCCATCCTGTCCAGGTCGCTCTCGATCTTGTAGCACTTCTGAACTAGTGACTGCATCGAGTCAGGGTACTCGCCTACGAACCGATCCTGGAACTTGTCACTGAGTTTGTTCTGGAACATGTAGATCTCAGTCTGCGTATCCAAGCGGACATGGGCGCGTGCGGCCTGGTACTTGCGGTAGAAGGTGGTGAACTTCTCGGTTTCACCCATCTTCAGGTTGTGCCACTCGTTGTGCGCCTTGCCAGCCTTGTCACGAATGCCGTAATGTTCCTTGATGTACTTCAACATCTCGCGGACTGACTTGAAGGCATCTGCTGCGACTTCTTTGCCCTGCAGTTTAGTCGGTACCATTGGTTCAAGCTGATCGAACACGTCGCCACCTGTCCAGTTGTGGATGCTGCGCAGCGCGGAGCCTGGGTCCTTAAAGACGGTATTGTCGAGCTTGTTCTCAATCTGTGACTGCCACTGAGCATGTGCCAGGTCCTTGTCGTTCGTGAAGAGCTTGACTGTCAGGCCTCGAGCCAACTCCTTCATGTTGGCGATCTGCGCAGCATCGTACATCACCAAACCGGTGTCGTCGTCGCCAGCAACCGTGCTGTCGTCGGGAATGACGATCGAGTCTTCCTTCCTGGAACCCTTCTGACTCTTCTTGATGACTTTTGGCTGACCACGGCGGCCGCGCGATTCTGTGTCGGAGTCGGTCTCGGAATCAGAATGATCAGACGGGTTGGGGTCAGGATCGCCGCCTTGTCGCTGCTTGCGCTGCTGATTGCGCTTGCGGAAGCGATCCATATCTTCTTCTGACGGTGTGCGCTTGTCCGAACTACTCTGCTTCTTGAGGTCATTGACCTGCTTCTGAAGGGCAGCAATCTGCTCGCCGTAAGACTTGTTCAGCTCATCCAGGTCTTCTTGAGTGAAGGCTCCAGCTTCTTCGTTCTCGGTTTGAGTGGCTACCAGTTGCTCCTTGAGCTCCGCAAGCCAACCCTTGTACTTGTCAAGTTTGACCATGACATCCTTCAAGCGTGCATCAGGGTCCTTCCTCAGCAGTTCCTCCAGTTCAGTTATCTTCACCCCGGAAGCCTGCTGTTGGGTCGCCATATGCTCAATCTTCTCCTTGTTGAGGTCATTGGCCTGTTGAAGAACGTGGAACACTTCGAGTGTCTTCTCGTTGTCTACCTGCATGGTGTACAGGAGGGCATGCACCAATTCCGGGCTGTTCTGAACTTCTCGGACGAACTCGGTAACCGTCAGGTTCTGCCACTGCGAGACAGGAACGCTTCTGGTGACCTCGTCTCCAAGTTCAGCGAAGTCAACTGTGATTCGGTGTACGCCCTTGTCGTCTGTAATGATGTCTTGGGGTCGAGCGAAGTACGCGAGGTTGATACGACTTGAATCAGTGGTTTCTGGTTCATCGGTTTCTTCCTCGAGAGTAGGCAGCTTGTCGGCAATGATGCCTTCTCGTTCCAAGTACTCCGTTAGGTCCGGATACCCGGCGTTGTTGCTGTTCGTGTCGAAAGTCTGCGACTCTCTGTTGTTGAAGAGGGAATCGCGCTGTACGCTCGGCCTCGAGTGGCGCTGTGCGCTGCCATACGGTCGCACCATGTTGAAGGTGTCGGACGCGTGGATCAGTGAGCTTGTGGATTCCTACCTCGTTCTGCACTCGAGTCGCCGACAACGACTTTGACTGCGATTCTGGGGTTCTGGGGTTCTGGGTACTTGTCGCCTGCGATGACCAAGTACGAGCGGCGCCGGTCACCTTCAATGACCAAGTGCTGCTTGGTGATTTCTGCGACACTCGAGTCACCTTCAGTGATCAAGTGCGCCTTGTTTCTGGGTTTCTGCGCTTCCGCGCTTGTTGTCTGCGTCCGTAGTGACGCTGGGGTTGGTACGTAAAAGTGTGACGAGCCGTTCCAAGTGACCTCGTATATTCGGAAGTTTACGTACGAGTCTACTAAGAGGTCCTAGGATGGATGGATGGATGGAGTTTATTCCGCCCGGCGCTAAGCACCTAAAGGGCACACTACGGATATTACGTCATCACATTGCTTCCGGAAATTTTCCTGAACTCCAAATAGCCCATTCGGTTTGTCCTATCTCAGTTCTCCTGCTCCTTCTGTCCTATGTTGCCGGAAACTCGCACTAAGTTAGTGTGCACAAGCTCTCTTGAAGTCGATCCTCCAAGTGTTCACTGTCCCATCTTCAGCGAGTGAAGCGTGTCTTGTTAATAGTACGAGGGTGCGTTGGGGGGAAACAGTTAAGTTAGTAGTGGTAGGTGTAAGGTTGGTGGCGTTGTGTCCTCTATGTGTCTTGGTTAGCCGTCACCTGGCTAGGGGAAGGTTGGTACGATGAGCTCTCGAGGCGGCCTGTAGCTATAGCGAACTGGATCGTCGCCAGGACTGCGTCTATTGCCGGTTTCCACTTCTCGTTGTCTGATGCTGCCTTTCCTCCGAGGAAAAAGGAAAGGTTGCCCCTCATAGTGTCTGTATGTTGTAGCATCTGTAGTCGGAGATCATCCCACAGACGGCACCGGAATAAGAAATGCTCGACGGTTTCACTTGCTTGCGTGCATGCGCACAGGTCTGATTCTGCAGCTCCTATCCGGTGAAGGTAACAATTCAGTCGTGACATTCCGGTCCGGAGCTGTGCCAACACGCTCGCTTGTTTGCTTCCGAGGCGATCGTACATCATCCGTGTGTGTGGGCCAGGTATCGCAGTGTCGATTCGTCGTATATGCTTTCCTACACCTTCGATCGGTTGCCGTCTTTTCCTTGTTTCTGCTTTCAAGTGGCTAATAGCAGTCGAACTAGCTGCTGGCCAGGTCGACTGTGGTATTTGACCTGGCTCCGTTGCAGCTTTCGCCGCCTCTTTTGCTTTTTGGCCAAGCTCAAACTCTGGAGTGGGACACCACGCCAGCCGGACAGTATTGCGGCCCTGCAGGGCCCAAACGCTCTTGTAGATTTGTTGTATAGTCTCCTGCCCTGACTGGTGTCTAGGACTGCATATGGCCTGCAGTGCCGCTCGGTTGTCTGAGAATAGATGTATGTTCCGCGAGACTGTAGACGAGGGTATTTGTGCAAGGCCTTCTGCCATCGCTATCAAGGCGGCTGTGTACGGGTTGTGCTCCATCCTTGCTGATACTGTAGTCGAGACGACGGTAGAAGGGGGCTCTCCCCGCTCGGTGTCTTGCATTGCGACTCCTGCTCCGACAATGTTGTTCCTCGCCGAGGAGCTTGTTGCGACACAGATACCTGCGCTCTGTTTGGCAGCGTTCACCGCTTCCTCTGTCGTTTCCTTCGCATCTGCTGCTAGTCGCCGGTGCCACGGTGCTACTGTGTATGGCGCGATGCTTTCCATACCTCTTGTCGATACCTTGTAGGTAGTTGACATCTGTTGCAGCGGGGAGCGGAACCTCCGGGTCGGCATAACCCTGAGTTTCGACAGCGGATTGGTCGTAGGCAGCGAGAGGATATCGACCCATGTGCTCGCGGCTTTGGCTGCGTATCGTTGCGGGACTGTGCGCATGCTTGCCTCTGCTTCGGCCACTTCTCTTGCTACTGTGCGGAAGCAGCCCGTGACTGCCTGTGCTCCGATTCTTTGTACTCGATTTATTGCATCCGCAAGTCGCCCTTTACACTTGTACATCCATACCGGCGATGCGTAGTCGACTACTGGCGCCACAATTGTCTCGAACAGCCTGCGGGCGGTTGATGGTGACAGCCCTCGCAGTCGTTTCAGTGCCATTGCCCCAGTAAGACCTGCAGTAGCCGCTCGTGCGATATGCTGTTGGAATCGAAGTTCCGAGTCCATGACCACTCCTAGGATCTTTGTGCTGTTCACCGGCTCTACCTCTTGTCCCTTGACCAGAACTGGTCGGGCACTACTTCGGCACGGTATTCGCGTAAAGTGAATAAATGCTGTCTTGTCGCCTTCAAAGGTGGCCCCGCTTCTTTGTTCCCACTCTATCGCTTGGTCGACAACCGCCTGGATCCTGCCTTGGTTTGCCTCTGCAGAGGGGCCTGTAACCCACGCTGTATAGTCGTCGACAAATGCTATAGCACCGCCGTTGCCATCCATCTTGCGCTGGACGAGGTCTGCATTAAAAAAGAGGAACAGGACTGGTGATAGTGGCGACCCCTGCGGCAATCCTGCTTGCTGTAGCGCTTGTCGCTCCGATGCCTGGCCATTAACTACGATTGTAGCCGACCGGTCCGAGCAGAAGGAATCGATCCATTTGACTAGCGTTGCGGGGATGCCCCTTGCTTGAAGTCGCTGCAGTAGTCTTTCCTTACACACACCATTATATGCACCTTTCACGTCGAAGCTGATTAGGCTGAGCACCTTCCTGTTACGCCATGCCTTGTAGATATGTTCCTGCAAGAGAAGGAGCGCCTGTACTGCCGATCGTCTCTTCCGAGCTCCAAAGTGATTTGTCGGCAGGAGGCCTGCAGTCTCGACTGCATGCGATATCCTTTCCGCTACTACTGCTTCCAGGGCTTTGCCAAGCGTGGGGAGCAGCGAAATGGGTCGCCATGCCTTCGCAGCTGTATAATCGCCTTTGTTTGGTTTCTTCAGCGGTATGATTTTGGCTGTCTTCCATTGGGCCGGCAGTATTCCCTCTCTCAGCGATGTTCGAAAGAGTATTAGAACCCTCTCCTTTACGGCCGGCCATATCCGTTTCCACACTACCGCCGGCAGCCCATCCTCTCCTGCTGCTTTCCACCACTGCGCTGCGAACACGCTCCGTTCAACTTCGTCCATAGTGAGCGGAGGCATATGGACTGGCCTCCTCTGCTTTCGCTGCCCTTCGTCCTCGATCACGGGCGGAAGGGGTGGAAAGAATGTTGATAGCAACTCGGTCGCCTGCTCTCCCTTACCACTTGTAATCGACCCATCCCTCCTCGTAAGGGGCGGGATCTGGGATAAGCCTAGGCTGGTATCGGCCTTTATATACTTCGCCGCCTGCCAGATGTTGTTAGTGTCGTCCAAGAATTCTTCCCAATGCCTCCTCTGCTGCTGACGGACGGCATCATGGTATTCCTTGGAGGCGATCCGTGTCTGTTTCTCGAGTTGTTCGCTATAACTTCCCGCCCTGCGATAGCTCCTTGCCCTGTTCCTCCAACGGGTATAGATCTGACGAAGCTTAGTAAGGTCGTGTGTCCACCACCTTTTAGCATACGGCGACGGTTTCGCGACAGGAGTAAGTGCGTGAACTGCTGCAAGTACCGCACTCATGAGTTGGTCGGCCTGCGTCTGTACATCCACTAGTACATGCCCGTATACGTTTACGGCCAATGGCTGGAGTGTACTAGTAATCCTCGCACAAATCTCCTTCCAGGGTGCATTCTTGAGTAGCAGTCGTGGCTGGACTATATGCTCTGGCGTGTCGACATTAATGGTGGTCTCGATCGCGTGGTGGTCCGATCCGTGCTCAGTCCCATAAATCCTACACCGGACGAGCGCGGCGGCCAGTTCCTCGGAGGCGAGCACCAGATCGATGGTGCTTTCGTACTTGCCATTCTGCCACGTCTTGGTACCCCTCGGTAGGAGACTGCGCAGCGCAGAGTCGTTCATAAAGTCCACGAGTCCGTCTGCCTCTCCTTGTCGGGCAGGTGATATGTCGTCCCCACCCCATAGCTGGTCATGTTGGTTGAAGTCGCCAGTAAGAAGTATATCCATTCTTTCCCTCGTCACCCGCCTCCTTGCAGTGTCCACGCTTCGCCGCAGGAGCTGTATCGTCTCCGCGAGTGCTTGCGGGTTGGCTGGCACCACGTAGACCGATGCGATGAACACCGACCGATCGGGTAGATGCAGCAGCGCTGCGGTAATATCGGGAGAGGGTACCGGGACTGGCTCACTCTCTATCCCCTTCCCGATCCAGAGCATGCTTCCAATCCTCCGTCTGCCTTCGCGCGTTTCTGTAGGCATGACCTTGGTCCAATGTGGGTGGCCTAGCGGCACTGTTGACACCTTGCCCTCTCTTACAAATGACCAAGGTTCTGATAGTGCGATAATTCCGAAGTCCTGGAGTCCCGTATCATTCATCACGCTATGTTGTACTACTCGTCGTTTCCCTACATTTAGTGAAAGAACCTTCAAGGACCTAGGCATTAACGACAGGGGGAGGATACAGTATCCGACAGTTTCTGCTGTACGATTCGTGGGGTCCACCGCATGGGATGCACTTTGGAACTAAACCTTCGGCGTTGCACTCGGTATGGCGGTGGCCTTCTTGCGCGCACTTAGCACACCTCTGTGGTTTGATGCATGTGTGTGCGATATGGCCTATCTCCTGGCACCTATAACACTGCATTGGTCGTCGGCGCGGTTCACAAACCCGGGTGTATGCCGATTCTCCTGCTACGTGGAAGTATTGTTCTTGTAACAGGCGTGCCGCGTCGTTGCCTTTCGTAAGGTAGACAATCATCGACCCGTATGCCTTCATACTGTCCTTTCGGCTGATCCATACGATCTTGGCGATTTTGGTCTCATTCTCTTTTTCCAGCATCTCAATCACTCCCGGTCGGAGGTCCCCTGTCTCGGTGATCACGGCCCCTTAGGATTGCGATAGGGTCGGACATGTCCCCCATCATAAGGACCCCTATCTCAGATTACGTCTTTCTTTCAGGACGCCTGCCTTATCCTAAGATTTGCTCCATAAGCACACAGCACAGGCTCCGCTGGTGGCGACACCACCTTGCATAACGAACAAGGCTCCCAGTGCGAGTGGGCCAGCGGCTTCCTTCTCTTTGTGTACCGACATGCGCATCCGTCCTTTCGAGCCGCGCAGACGGTGTCTCTGTCGCCGCCATTGCGCGCTACGCCCCGCGACCGAAGTCGTTTCGCGTTACCTGCCCAGGTCTCCCCGAAGCAGGCCGACCATGTCTTGCCGTGTAGGATCGAGATAGCGCCCCAGCCGGCAGCGAAACCTCTTTGCCTACCCGACTAACCAACCCTATGCTCGTTGTTTATACAAGTCCGCCACAGAGGTGGCCTGTCCCCTCATCCTGCGAGCAGGATGTGTGGCTTCTAACCCACATCGGCGAACAAATCCTCTGCCTGTGGCAGTGGCCTGCCTCCTCACGCTGATAGCCAGCGTGTGCAGCTTCTACACTGCAAGTAGGAACAAGTCGGCTACCCTCGCCAGCATTTTGCTAGTCTCAGAGCGCGTATAGGTCAGGGGTGTCCTGTCTCGTGCCTAGCTCGATTACACGTCCACCGGTCTTATCGTCTTAACAGCTGTGCTGTCCC
Organism: Cercospora sojina; assembly: GCA_004299825.1. Classification (NCBI taxonomy): domain Eukaryota; kingdom Fungi; phylum Ascomycota; class Dothideomycetes; order Mycosphaerellales; family Mycosphaerellaceae; genus Cercospora; species Cercospora sojina. Next base: position 4,718,073 of record CP036211.1, on the reverse strand, counting down.
CATACCTTCCTCTTGAAAGCTGCCGCGCGACCAGCAGCTTAGGGGCGACAAGTGATGCACCGGCTTCGGGCCTGGTTCGACGTTCCAGGTAGGCAGGAGTCGGATGGTTTTCGTACGCCATATCCCCTGGTTTTGTAGGTGGTTTTCCCTTGTCGTTCTGTAGCCTCCTGTCAGCCTGTGCTCCGGAGGTGGTAACTCTTACCTCCACTCTAGAACTCCATCTAGCCATAGCTGCGTATTCCATCGACAGGCGACACCTCCTAAGCTGTCACTTAGTTACCTCAGTGCGAGTGAGGTAGATGGAAGTGCTAGATAGTAAGTGTAGCTGAGGTCAACGCCGTCGCGTTTGCTCCGCCGGCTTCCGCACGACGGTCCCTCGCGCGGCGGCGAGACCTTTTCCCGTCATTATCCAGGACGAGACCTTTTACGTGTCTCTGTCTAGGACAGGCTGCTTTTACGGCCATCCCAAGGCCCAAGAGGTCCTAGGGACGAGGTGTTTATATATGCCGAGCGTGGCTGCCAAGCCGGGACGGCCCGAAGCGTACACGTGACCACCACCTTCCAGGTGAATCCAGTCTCTACCCGTAACACGGACACCCGAAAACATGAACATAGCGAGAAGCACACTTTTTGGAATTCAGTAGTACAACAGTACATTACACGTCTGCACGCGGCCGTGACGGCATCTGTAGGCTTCTGCGCGTCCCTCCGCGTAGATGTGCCTGCAGGGCTGCCGTCGCGGTCGCGGGAGACGTAAGGCCACCAAACACCGAGAGCACGAAACGGACAGAACGCGTGTAATGGAGTCGGCGGCAGCAGCAGCGCTGTGAACGACTCGCCGGCAATACGGGTGGGACGACGAAGCCCAGACACTCAACAATACTACAGCAGCAACACACAGTCACCGATAGGCTTCTGGCCAGTCTATCACCAACCCCTGACAACGTCTGCGATGTCCCACATCGACGGGCCCTCGAAGAGAACGGTATCATCTTCCCCGCGAATCGAAACACTAGACACCCGGCATGCTACGGTCGATGCCAACAACATACATGGTCCACAGACAGCCTCGTCCACTGTCGCCCCCCCCCCAATCCCGTGAAGAAGGACTGCTCACCCTTCGACACACCCGACAAGGTCTAGAGAGATTCGCGATGGAGCTCTCATGCTCAGTAATTCGACGCCTCGTACGAGCGGAAAATCTCATCTGTAGAGCTGGACGATGACTTACGGCGCTGTCTGCGCGCTAAAACATACGACGCAAGAGGAAGGGAATACACGGCCACATAGGAACCTAGTAGGAGGCAATAATTGTACACAGATCACACTCAACGCACACACCCATGCCCATAGAGGGGAATTGTTTGGGTCCGAGCAAGCAGACGAAGCCGAGCATTAGGGGGAGACGGTATGTAGATGGTCGCAGATATGGTGCAGGGGCACCGTCAGAGCCACAACAAATGGAACAGAGTAGGAGTTTCACATGGCTGATACAAGGAGCAACAAGAGGAAACACAGAGAGAGGCACACTCATTACGGGAATATATAAAGTCAGTTGTCGAGACAGACCACAAGCAGAGGCGAGGGAGCAGCTGGTCGTGCTATTAGTACGGCGAAGTGGGGCGCGTTGGCGTGGTCAGCGTTGCGTCGGCTGTTTGCCAACCCTCTGCATCCGGGCATAGCCAGCATTGATACCGCAGGCTGCAACCGTGTAGGAACCAATCAATCAATCAATCAATCAATCAATCACGGACACCCTCTACTCGTTTCGACATTTGGTGCTGCCTCTGGACTGCATCGACGACGCTGGTTCGGAATGTGTTGTCGGGTGGTGCGACACGGCCCGACTGGCGATGTCGATATCTTGCGAACGACTTCCCCGATAAACACCAAACTCGCGGACGGGCGACTTCACTATTCGATGGAATTTTGTGCAACGTTGCTCGAATTTTGGTGCCCTCTGCCTGGTGCTATAATTTTTGCATTTCGTGGGTTCTGTTGAATCGTATGTCGGGGGACGTCGGATCGATGGGTATTATATGCAATAGAAGCGGAGAACGTAGGTAGGAACCAACCGAGTTGATTGTGTTAGTTAGGTACAGGTTGCATCTCACTCCTGAGATGGGGCATCAGCTTAGTCATGTGACCTAGTGTCACATGACCTCTATCACCTGATCTCGTGTCCCAAAGTGTCTCTCAGAATGTCCAACTGGACTGCACTTTCCAACACTCCCACTCAGGCCAGATGGTCTTCTGCCTGCATTTCCTGCATTCAAGTTCATGCCCAAATTCTGATGAGTCATCAGGTGCTGTGGCCACATGGTTGGATCTGTACATCCAATCCATCTTGGTTCAATTCCAAGGCCTGATGTCGTGGAACGGGCGTGCCCAGAGGGTACAGTCCATTTCACTTTTGTCCTTCCAAGGCCTAGGGGCTAATCCACAGTTGGGGCATAAATCTTTTGCCTTTCCTTATGCAAGTTGGAGCTGTCTTACAAACTCCTGAAACTGTGGCCCATTCTTTGGTTTGGTCAGGCCATCAGCTACCATCTCTTTTGTTGGAACATATTCCACTGCAATCTTTCTCTGCCACCAGAGATGTCTGACATGGTTGTATGCAATGTCAATGTGTTTGGATCTCTCATGGGTGTGGGCATCTTTGACTAGGGTCAGAGCTGCTTGATTGTCTCCCATGATTTGCACTGGCCTTAGCTCTCTAACTGTGTCAGGGTGGGTCTTGACAGTCGGTTGAAATGGGCATTCTCCCACTAACTCTGCACAGTCCATTTCCCTTAAGAGTGCTGCCAGGAACTGAGATTGCTTTGCACATGCATTCAATGCCATGTACTCAGCTTCCATTGTTGACGTTGCAACAGACTTTTGCTTCTTGCTCATCCAAGAAACTGGGGCTCCACAGAGGAAGAAGATGCTTCCAAGGATTGAGACTCTGTCTGCTTTGTCCATTGCATAGTCAGAGTCTGAGTATCCTATCAGCTTTCCTCCACCTCTCCTAAACATCAAACCCAAGTGCTGGGATGATCTCAGGTACCTTGCCAGTTTCTTTAGAGCTTGCATGTGTCTCCTAGCTGGGTCTGAGCTGTATGAGCTCAGTCTGCCAAGAGAGAAAGCAATGTCTGGTCTTGTCATAACCATGGGCCACATCCAGGTACCATTCTGGCTTTGGTACTCTGCTTTGTTCCCTCTCTCATCATATAGGTCTGTTGGTCTCAGACTCTCATAACTGTCCATTGGTGAGAGAGTTGGGTTGGCCATTTCTCTGGTCATTCCCAGCTTTGCAAGGTTTTCCTGGATGAAGTGTTCTTGATCAAGCTTCAAGGTTCCAGCTTGTCTGTCTCTTATCAACTTCATCCCTAGGATCTTCTCTGGTTCACCAAGATCCTTGATCTTGAACACCTTGCCTAGCTGCTTCTTGAACCAAAGCACATCTTCCAGCTTTGGTGCTGCAATTGGAATATCATCCACATGGGTTAGGATTAAGATGTTCCTTTCATGGTGGATGAGAAGGCATGGGTCCACTTCTGATTGTTTGAACCCAATCTGTTTCAACTTTGAGACACAGAGTTTGTTCCAGTCTCTTGCTGCTTGCTTTAGTCCATAAAGGCTCCTTAGGATCTGCAGGACCATGTTGGGTGGAATCTCAACCCCTGGAGGTGGGATCATGAAGATTTCTTCCTGGAGTGTACTCTCAGTAAATGCATTGTTTACATCCACTTGGTGAAGTTCCAGGTCCTTTTCACAGACTACAGCCATGAACACTCTCAAGGTGTCATGCCTAACTGTTGGTGCAAAGGTCTCCTGGAAATCAACTCCAAACTTTTGAGAGAATCCTCTTGCAACCAGTCTTGCCTTGAACTTCTCAATAGCTCCACTGATTGATCTCTTCACATCAAACACCCACTTAGATGTGACAAGGTTTGCTCCTCTTGGTGGAACAACCTCTGTCCAGGTGTTGTTGCTTTTCAATGCAGTCAGTTCCTTTTGGACTGCATCTTCCCACATGTGTCCCCACTTGGCATCCTGAATTGCCTCTTTGTAGGACTTTGGAATAGGCACCTCTTGTCTCTGTGCAGAGACTTGAGGAGCAATTGCTGCAAATGCAGATTCTTGAGCCTCTGACAGGGCTTCCCAAATCCATTCCCAGTCTTGGCCTTGGACTTGACTGAGAAATGCTCTGTGGTGCTTGGCACTTGGCATTTCCTCCTGCTCATCCTCTCTCTGTCTCTTTTGAAGTACTTGTCTTGTGACCATGCTGTGGGCCCTTGGCTCTGGGCTTGGTCCTTCATCTGAGACAGATCTTCTTCTCTTTTGGCCGTGGGTTTGGTCTTGAATCCCCTCCTGATTATTGGCTCCATTTTTCTCCTGCTGGGGCTGTAGTTCCCCAGAGTTTTCTTCTTCTGGATCCTCCATCCTCTGGTACTCCTCCTTGTCCCTTGGTGGAGGTGGCAACTGCACAAAGAGTGTTTGGTTTGGACCTGCAGATTTTGTTGCCTTGGCTGCAGGTGCAGTAGGAGCAGGAGCAGGTGGTGGTGCATCACGTGATGAGGTGAATCTACTCGTGAGTTGATTCACCTCTGCCTGAGGCACCACTTCTGTCTGAGGTACTCCTGCACTTGCTGTTGGCTTCTTTGGAGGTCGGCCTACTGGGTTTCTGACAGGTGCATTGCTTGGTTGGTTGAGCCTGGGAACATTCAGCTCCATATCTCCTCCTTTCTCATGCTCAAACCAAGTAGCTGTGCTGTGAGCTTTAACAGCTCTCATGTCAGGCTCCCAGAAAAGCCACATCTTAGCAGTGTCTGGAACATATCCAATGAACACAGCATCTTTGCCTCTGTTCATTAGCTTGTCTGATCTCATTCCAGCTGGTTGGGATCTTGGATCCATGTAGACCACTGCTTTGCAACCCCAAACTCTGAAGTGTGACACAGAGGGCTGAATGCCTGAAAAGGCTTCCTCTGGTGACACCTTGAATCCCTCAACTTCTGGGCCATTTGGCAGGGAATTCCTGATAACCATACAGGCTACCAAGGCTTCAGGCCAGAATTCAATAGGCATGTGAGCATCTTCTAGCATTGCTCTCACATGATCTTCAGAGGTTTGGATTGACCTCTCAACTACTCCATTTTGAATGGAGTTGTATGCCTCAGTTGTGTGGAAGGAAATCCCGTGTTCCTTCTCCCACTGCTTTAGCACAGCAAGAAGCTCTCTTGCTCCGTCACTCCTTACAATCTGGAGGGGATTTCCCGATTGTAGCTCAGCTTTCACTTTCCAGTCTCTTAGGATACTTGGTGCATCTTGCCTGGACTTCATAGGGAAAGCCCATTTCTTTCTTGAGAAGTTGTCAACAATCTCAAGCCACCATTTGTATCCCAGTCTTGAGACAGGCAAAGGGCCACAGACATCAATAGAAACAAGAGACAACCTCTGGGGTTTTCTCTCTGTCTCCTTTCCTCTGTGCTTCTTCATCTTTGCTAAGGAACACACTCTGCAGGGTTGGTGTTCCTTTGGAATGGGAATCTGAGCCTTCAAGTCAGAAACCTGATGAAGGTTCCTAAGAAGACCCTCTCCAAAGTGTGCAAGTCTCCTATGCCAAAGCTCCCACTGTTCTTGTGGCTTTTCTTGAGCTTCAAAAGCATAGGCTTCATTCTCTTGAGTCTGGTCAAGACATGACATTGCAAGTTCCTGCAATGCCTCATCAATTTCCTCAATGAATGGCACTCCTCCTAACAACTTTGTCTGGACAACTGGTTTCCCAGACAATGAAACAAGTGTGAATTTTGGTGGTTGAACACCATACTGCTGGCTGAACTGGTGCCAAGAAACAAGATTAACTCCCAATCCAGGCACAAAGAGAACATTCTTGAGTACAATCTGTTTTCCTCTCTTTCCACCCATTACTGCATTTCCCACATGTGTTGCTATTAGATAGCCACCCCCAACCTTGATCCACTTTTTCCTCTGGAGAGGCTTCAGTTCCCTGAAGAGTGATTCTTGGTCAGTCATGTGTGATGAGGCACAGGAGTCAAGCAGCCATTTTGATGGCATATACTTGCCCTTTGCCTCAACAGTTGAGTGTGCAACTTCATCAACATCATCATCCTCTGATGGGGATTGAGATGCCTCAGATGTTGCGGAAGGCTCTGCATCTTCTTGGGCAGCATATGCCTTCTTGGAAAACTTCCTTGAGCTTTTTCCTTTCTCAAGGGATTGGACTTTTAGGTTGAGTCTCTTCACCATTTCTTTGAGTGCCTCTTTGTCTGGTGAAGATCTCCTCCTGTTGCTGGTCTCTCTGGGTGGAGTTCTTCTCTTTTCCACCCTGCTGGTCTGTCTTGGGTTGACAGTTCTCTTGGCTTTGTCAAGGTAAGGACACTTGGCAACACCTCCAAAATGCTCTTGCTCACAGAGGCAGCAATTTAGCTTTGTGTTCTGTATCCCTCTGCCCTTGGCAAACATTGCAGTTTCTTGGGACTGGTTCCCTTGCTGCATTGCCTCCTCTGCCTCGAGGAGTTGGAGGATATCCTCAGGTTCCAAGTCTTTCTGGGCTTGGATGGTCTGCCTTGTACTCTTGTACTCGTCTGGGAGTGCAAAGAGCAGGTGTTTGATCCTTGTAGCCGGGGTCTTATAGTGTGACTCCCTTTGATCAATCTCTGCAATCCTTCTTCCCAGATTGCCAAGGTGAACCCATGATTTCCTGATTGTATCTCCTGGTTCCATCTTGAATGTCACAAATTCTTGGATGATCCTCATTGCATATGCCTGCTGGACTTTGCTGTATTTCTTGTGCAGCTTTGTCCAGATGTCAAATGCTCTTGTTTCATCCATTACTTCATCTTGGTCATCTGTGCTAAGGCTCTCCATTAGGATATGGATTGCTCTTGCATTGTCCTTCTGCCATTTTGGGCTGAACTCTGAAAAGGCAGTGGCTTTTCCTTTGCTTGATGAAGCATCAGATGATTCAGATAGGGTGACAGTTGCTGACCCTTTCAAGTCTGAGATTGTCCAGAAGATTTCCTTTCCTCCAAGTATATTTTCCTGCAGCTTGAACCACAGTCTCCAGTTTTCTCTTGTCAAGACTGGTGTTCTCCTCTTCTCAGTCCCACTTGTTGAATCCATTTTACAAAATCAAACAAACAAATCCAACTCCAGAAAACACAAGCTCTTTCAATCTGAATGGCAGCTTCTGGATTTCTGCCTTCCCTGTATGCTAAGACTCTTCTCTCTTAGCTGAGGTTTCCAAGGACTCTTCTCTCTTGGGGGAGTAGGTTAGGTTCTTGGGTGGAGAACCTCCAAAAGATCCACCTTCTCAGAAGGGCACTGCCTGGCCAGTTCTGAGGTATTGGCAGTACTTGGTGCTTGGGCCCAGTCTTATCCTGTTAGGGTGCTGCAATCCAAGGCTTATCCTTTCCTCTTTACACTCCTTTGGTGTGCTTCTCTTTCAAAGCAGAGTGTGCCTCACTAGGCTTTTCTCTGTCTTACCTGCCCTTTGGGGACTTCTGGCATGCAGCCAGGATCTTCCAAAGCTTCTAGGCAGTGCAGATGGGATATGCCTCCAGTCTCCCTTTGTGCTCTTTTCCTGCTTCCCTGTCCTTTTGGTACTGCAGGTCCTGCAAGAGGCGACACGTGTCACTTTGAGGATGAGAGGGCTAACTCTTACTGCCTAGGCTCTCCTTGCAAACCCGGGCTCATAACCTGTTGAATCGTATGTCGGGGGACGTCGGATCGATGGGTATTATATGCAATAGAAGCGGAGAACGTAGGTAGGAACCAACCGAGTTGATTGTGTTAGTTAGGTACAGGTTGCATCTCACTCCTGAGATGGGGCATCAGCTTAGTCATGTGACCTAGTGTCACATGACCTCTATCACCTGATCTCGTGTCCCAAAGTGTCTCTCAGAATGTCCAACTGGACTGCACTTTCCAACAGGTTCCTGCATATGGCAATTGGCGCAACTGGCGACGCCGATATCTCATCAATGGCAACGCGAATGGGCACCAAACTTGGGGACGGACGGCCTTGCTATCTGATGGAAATTGCCGTCATTTGGCGCGACTTTTCATGTCCTCTCGCGGGTCGCATAATGTTACCGACCCGTATGGCGGCGCGGACATGGCGCGACTGGCGATGTCGATATCTTGCGAACGACTTCCCCGATAAACACCAAACTCGCGGACGGGCGACTTCACTATTCGATGGAATTTCGTGCAACGTTGCTCGAATTTTGGCGTCCTCTGGCGGGCGGAATAATTTTTGCAATTCGTGGGTTCCTGCATATGGCAATTGGCGCTACTGGCGACGTCAATATCTCATGAATGGCAACGCGAATGGGCACCAAACTCGGGGACGGGCGACTTTACTGTCCAACGTAATTTTGTGCAACGTTGCGCAAATTTTGGTGCCCTCTGCCGGATGGCATAATTTTTGGGTTCGGTGGGTTCCTGCATCCGGCTATGGGCGCAACTGGCGACGACGATTCCTCTCGAACGACACTTCGAATGGACTCTTAACTTATGAACGGGCGACCTTACTGCGCAATATAACCTTTGATTACGTGGCACGAACCTTCCTGTCCTCTGGCGGGTTGTATAACTGTTGTAATCCTAATAGCGGCCCGGATATGGCGCGACTGGCGATGTCGATATCTTGCGAACGACTTGTCCGATGAACACCAAACTCGCGGACGGGCGACTTTACTATTCAATGTAATTTTGTGCAACGTTGCTCGAATTTTGGCGTCCTCTGGCGGGCGGAATAATTTTTGCACTTCGTGGTCTCCTGGGCACGACAACGGGCGCAATGTATCGGATGATGCGCTACGACGCCGCTGCTGCACGCGATGGGTTCTCGCCTAACCCTCTGCGATGCTCGGAATACGTTTCTAACGACACCACGGGCGATGTGCGTTCGATGGTGGTGGTCGCGACAATGTGCGTCGCGTGTATGCTGGGCTCGCGGTCGCGTGGACCCTGGATTCTGCCTCTAACCCTACCAGTTTGGGACGACAGCGACGATATGCAAACTGCGACTTTTCGCACCGGAAACCTCTTCGGTTTGGTCAGCGCGATGCGCTCTCTCACATATCTCAACCACAATCCGACTGCTCGTCGGGAACCAAATGAACTCGACTAAATGAACTCGACTCTTTGCGGGTTTGGACCCTAGCCTATTCGGGTTCGGGTATAAATGAACTCGACTAAATGAACTCGACTCTTTGCGGGTTTGGACCCTAGCCTATTCGGGTTCGGGTATAAATGAACTCGACTCGAGTTCAGTTGGGGATAGTAGGTAGGAGGAATGACATCGGACAACGAAGACACCATCATGGTAGCGACAGGGAGGGAGAGAAGAGGTGAAGTGGGAACGACGCCAGCAGGAGCGGGTCCTCCCGCCGCTAGCGCGGCGGAGAGAAGCGGAGGAGCGGGGGAACCAGAGGGAGCGGAATGGGCGGTGGTAACGAGAGGCAGGCCGCGCGGCAGGCCCAAGGGCTGCGGCGGCCAGCAGAAGATCCAGTTCTCGTCAGGAACCCCAACATTTGAACAAGCCTCCGAGACCGTACGCAAGCGCAAAGCGGAGGAGACGATGACCGAGAGGCTCGAACAGGTGTACGCCTTGCTCGAAAAGGTTCTCCACAACCAGCAGGAACGGGACAAGATGATGTATAGAGGCGCCGACACGAGCGAGTTAGACAACCTCTTCGACCTGTTCGAACAGGTGTCGCAGAAGCAGGACGAGCAGGAGAGACTGCTGAAAGAGCAAGAGAAGAGAATGAGAGAACTGGAGAGGTTGATGAAGGGACAGGAGAAACTGCTCCAGGAGAAAACGGCGGAGATACTCCACCTGTTGCAACAAGGGGGACAACGTCCCGCGCAAGGTCCTGGGCCGAGCCAGCCATCCCAGGTTCGGCCAGCGACAAAGTCGTACGCCGATATGGCCAGGACCCAAACGGGCCCCACCGCGATACCCCGACCATTCGCCAACGACGAGCGAGCGGTCACCGTGAACATGACGACGGCCGCAGCCAAGACGAGCGACTACGCGGCATTGAAGCAAACGCTCCAGTCGGGGCTGGACGGGCACGACGGGACGAAAGGTGCACGAATCGCATGTATTCGGCCACGTCCCGCAGGCGGCAAGGTGGAGGTCGTATTCGCCACCAAGGTCGACGCTGCCAAAGCGAAGAAGAGCCAGAGGTGGGCCACGGAGTGCATGCCCGGTGCGAGGGTACAAGGAGAACAGTGGTACCCAGTGAAGTGCGATATGGTGGTCAAGACGGAGGTGTTAGGGGACCATGACAGGGAAAATGGCAAGTTGAAGGCGGACCTTTTAGAGGCGTTCGCAAAGGACAACTCCGTAAAAGGGTTCGACTTTACGGCCGCCAAAGCCCGATGGGTCGGGACATACAACCCGGCGAAGGCATTGGGATCCTTAGTAATCTGGCTGAAGAGCAGCAAAGCCGCAGAATACCTGCTACGCACGGGAACGGCTATCTTCGGAGCGACCGGCGCGTACTGCAGCAAATGGGAGGCCCGCATAGGAGAGAAGCCATGCTTCAACTGTTACCAGTACGGACACAAACGATCATCGTGTAAGGGACAGAGCCGGTGTGCTCTCTGCTCCGGGGCACACGACCACCGGGTCTGCCCGAAGGAGCGAACGAAGTGCCCGTCGTGCGGCAACAACGGCCACAGTGCCTTCTCGTGGGAGTGCAAGCTCCATCCATTTCATAAGAGGTATCTGACGCAGCGACGACCATCATCGGAAGAGATGGACACAACCGACCAACCCGCAAACGCACCCGCGTAAATGCGGACCTGTGAATTCGACGGCGTACTTTGATGCGTGGGTCGAATGAACAGACCAGCCACCTGGAGCGGCACGGGTTTCTCAACCGCAGGTCGAGGTTTTAATCCAGCCGGACCATCGTGGAACAAATCGACCTCTATCGGGGTGGTTACCTGGGTTCCCACCTTTGTTAAGAATCAACCGAACCCCGGGACAACACATGAGAATTGACAGGAACGAGAGGCTAGGACAGAAAACATACTTTGAGGACGGCTCATATGTAATTATTACATGCATAGCCTATAGATTCAATCAATCAATCAATCAATCAATCGAGAGTCCACCTGTACGTGGTGCTGGCTACGAACCTCCTCTGGTGAGAGAGGAGAGCCGAGAGACTCCCAACCGACTTCGCCGTCCGGAGGTGCGAAATACAAGACAGAACAATCGCCCGGACTGCAGCCCAGCGCGGCCTTCCCTCACTAGCACCTACAATTTGCCGGCTGACCGGGCACCGAAACGCGATACACAACAGCACGATTACACCTGCAGTCAACCGGCTTACCTACCTCCCGCCTGCCTACGAAGTCTCCGATCGACCGTTACGAGGCAGAGGAGGACCTGGTGCACCCACCTCTGTAACAGACGCTACCGGGAGCGTGCTACTACGAACGCACGAGAGGAGTGGAATAGACAGGTCGACAGGAGGATAGCGGCCGTTTGAAAACCATGGTAACAATTTTGTCGTTGTGGGTTACGTAATGGGAGTCAAGGCAGGATGTAAGACAAGATTGCAAGGCCTACGTCGTTTGGAGGACAAGTAAGGGCAGCACCGTGGACACTGCTATCGAGGCAGAACAACGCAGGCGACCTACGACGAAGAAGGACAAAGGAGGTGGCCAGTTGCTAGACCGGCCGAGAGGGTAGGGGTGCGGGCCAGGTACGCCTGCCTACCTCGACCGATCGATCTAAGGCAAAGCCACTCCGACCACAGATGCAGACAAGACAACGACGAGTGCGCGTACGCAGACCATAACTAGCCTAGGGGACCCCTAGGGACAGACTCGGCACACAGTTCCAACAGCATTATGGCAGCAGGGCTTCGGCCAGACAGACTGAGCAGGTGGAGGAGTTTTTCACCCGGGCTGCGGCCACGGTTTTCTCTTCGTAGACTTCATAGATCATCCCGCATGGACCCGCAAGGGAGCTATATCGGTGTAAGAAATATGAATGAATGAATGAATCATAGCTGCCTCCGTGGCGGCTGCAACCGTGTAGGAATCAATCAAATCATCAAATCAAATCAAATCATTTCTCCTTTGGCTGCCAGCGACGAGGTCTACTGTGCGGGGTGCCGGCTACAGGCCTGTCGTCAGTGAATGAAATGTAGAAGAACTGTACGAACTGTAAACGCAGCAGATACAGCAGCAGTATGAGAGACCAGAGGACGAGTGTCATATACGAGAACAAACCCATCCGGCCGTGCCCCATTGCAGCCTCAGCATTCTGACGGGCTTCTATTCGTGCGGAGTTTGCACTGTGAATGCGTCATGATTCCTATAACGTATGAAGACTGCGCAACGCCGCCGAAAAAGTCACCAATGACACGCGTCCGTTCGGGCGCACAACAGTAGCCAGAACCTGGTCGGGACGACGAATTCCAGATGCGAGTCCCGAGTCTCCTAAAAAGTTGAACCTGCATGCAATGTACGATTACCAATTGCTATGCCGTCTGCTTATCATCCTTTGCCATGATCTGCAATGCCCCGAAATACCTTGATTTCGTAAGCGGATCAAATGTCAGGCAGCAGGTTTGATTCATTAGTTGAAGTTGGTGAAGCCTTGCACATGCGGGCTTAGTAATCGTACTAGTCTACTTGGCATGCACACACTGAATAGCAGTAGTATTGCCTAGATAGACAGTCCAATGCATCCATCACTTCAAATGGTTATGAGCCCGGGTATTCCGCTATATTGAACTATTCTGAATCGACTACGGACTGCATTCCACCATATACAACACGTTGTTGTGGTGCAGAAGAACACTGAGCTTCAAATATCAGAAATAAGCTTCAAACCGCCGCTACCTACGACTCTACCATGGTTTCCGAGGGCACTCTAGCCAACCAGAGGCTACCGGTGTTGAAAGGAAGTGAGAACTGGAAGACTTGGAGCGCTCTCATCAAGAAACAAGCCATTGGCGATGACCTTTGGTCGTACATCGATCAGAACAGCGCAACTCGCAAAGATCCCTCTACGACGGCGGCCGATGGCGAGAAAAAGAAGGTAGATGCAGCTGCAACGGCAGCATGGCTAGTCAAGACGAACAAGGCAGGGTTACTGCTTGTGTCGAATTGCTCAGGTGACATACAGGAGTCACTGGTGCACTTAGAAACAGCTTGGGAGATATATGACACTCTCAAGAAGGAATACGGTGCCAGTGGCATCGCACACCGCATGCAGGTGTATGAGAAGTGGGCAGGTACAACCCTCGAGACTGATCTCGAGGCCTTCTGTCGACAATACCGTGAAACGGTTGGTGCATTGAAGGTCGAGGATCTAGAGCTGCCACCTGAGATTGTGATATATGGCTTTATCAGTCGTGTGACGGCCTCGTACCCAACATGGGCATCCATTACTCGCAACAGCCTCCAAGGGCTCACCAAGGACAAGCTGCCTACACTGGATTCGCTCATTGAGAAGATTACCACCGAGGACAAGGCTGATGGCGACGGAGCGTCTGCAAACCTCGCACGCAAGAGGGCACTCGCGGCTCGTGAGAAAGGCAAAGGCACCAAGTTCTGCAAATGGTGCGAGCCTACGGAACGCGACCACACTACTCACGACGGCGACAACTGCTGGACCAAGTACCCTCACAAAATGCCTAAGAACATCAAGAAAGCACGCGAGACTGCCGCCAAAGCTAAAGGCGAGGAAGACAGTGACTCTACATCCTCGAAACGCAAGCCGGAGTTGATATTCATGGCTTCCTCCATACCTTCGACCAAGGCAGCTCATGCAGTGTCACAAGACGTGTTCAACGCCGCCGTTGCGCACGCGCGCAAGGATGACTGGATATTCGACACAGGCGCGTCAATTACGTGTGTCAATGACCTTCGGCACTTCACCTCACACAAGCGATGCTACGAAAACGTCTACGTTGGTGACGATGAAGCACTCAAAGCAGAAGCGGTCGGTACCGTGCGACTCGAGTTGTTGGCGCCAAGCGGTGAATACAACACTGTGAGCATTACCGAGTGTCTGTACGTTCCAAGGATGGCTGCCAACCTACTGTCTGGTGAGATGCTACGCAGAAAAGGACTGTTCTACCGCAACGACACACAGGTGTTGTTCACGCACAAGAGTGACATCGGCACAGTGAAGAACGTGCGCGGATTGCCTGTACTTGTTCTCAAAGGCAAAGAAGCTGCATTGATCGCCTATGCCGCAGAAGAAGAGGTTATTGAGCATATCGCGATGCTCAGTCGCGACAAGGGTACCGGCTCTGGCACTCGCGTCAAGCATGTGAAGAAAGGCACGGCAGCTGAATGGCACCAGCGTTTCGGCCACGCCAGTGGTCCAGTACTCGCTGCAGCGGTGAAGACGCATCTCGGCATCGACATCACTGGCAAGATCGACCTACCACACTGTGAAGCCTGCGCGAAGGCCACGCTCAAGAAGGTACACTCACGAGTGCCAACCGAACGACCGGAATCGTGTTACGACGAACTCAACGTCGACACGGTCGTGCCTACCACGCCAGGCTTAGGGGGTGCACGATACTTCACCCTTGCCACCGACAGCACATGCCTCTATCGACACGCTCACGTAAGCCGCAATCTGGCTGGACTGCACGGCTGGCTCATCGATCTTATCCAGTACGTGAAAACACAGCTTGGTAAGCAAGTCAAACGCATTCGGCTCGACAATCACAAGGCAATACTCAACAAGAAGTTCAAGGAGTGGTGTGCCAAAGGGGGCATAAAGCTACTACCAAGCACACCTCACAACAGCGAACAAAACGGTCGTGCAGAAGTGTCAAATCACCTAGTCACAGTGCTGGCTCGCAAGCTTATGTTCGGAGGCAATGTACCTCTATTTCTCTGGCCGGAAGCCGTTACGACTGCCGTCTATCTACTCAATCGGCTACCTTCTCAAGCACTCGACCACGAATGCCCTTATGCCGTACTGGTTCGCAATCTCAAACTGGACAATACAGCTCCTCAACCGTCGCTGTCTCACCTCAGACCTTTCGGCTGCAAGACGCAGGTGTACGACAATGACGTGCGTCGTGGCGATAAGTTCCACAGCCGTGCATTGAGCGGCATCCTCGTCGGCTACGAAGGCGTCACGATCTACCGAGTCTGGGTCCCTTCACTGCAGAGGGTTGTTCGTTCAGTGAGCTGCACCTTCGGTGACGAGTCCGTCACCGCCGCCGAGGACGACGACGACGTACCCTTGTTCGCGGCTCACCACCTCGCTCCAGATCCGGAGGCCGTTGACACCAACAAGTACTCAGCTTTAGGGGGTGAGGACGATGAGGATAAAGCTGCGTCCGCATCTGCAGACTCGGAAGAAGAAGAAGCTCCTACTACACCACGACAGCAAGGTTTGAATGAGAAGCAACAACTCCAGTTCGACGACGCAGACTACTACCTATCAAGCCTAGGGCCACAGATTGGCTCACAGCACAGACACGTGCCTGGCGAGCTCCGTACACCACCGACCAGTCGCTCACAGCGACAAGACCAAGACAGCAGTCCACTGTCATCTCCGCCGACTACACTGTCACCGCCAGCCACACCATTCACGCCATCGATACGGGCATCCCCACAGCAGCCACCACCACCTGTCAAAGCGATAGCCGCACCGCCAGCTCACAGCAAGAGGCAACCAAAGCCGAGTGAACTGAAACAGCAAGTGAACGACAATGCAGCTGTCGGCTACGAGTCAAAGGCATACACCGGTCCACAAGTACCATTCGAATTCAGCATGGTAGATCAACATCCGCAGCGACTCGAGAGCCAGTCACTTCCTCGTGCCGTTCACACAGCAATGGTGGCAAGCATACACGCCCAGCCAACGGCCAAGCCGCATGACGCCTACAGTGAGGAAATCGTCATTCCTCGCACTGCAGCTGAGGCACGTGCATCACCGCAGGCAGAGTTCTGGGTGGCTGCAATGGATAGTGAGCATTCCAACCTCACTCGAAACGTCACGTGGAAGACAGTGGCTCTTGCGTTGCTGCGCAAGGGGATAAACATCATCAAAGGCAAGTGGGTGTTCACGATAAAACGTGACGCAGATGGTCAGATTGTCCGCTACAAGGCACGCTGGGTAGCACGTGGCTTCACACAGCAATACGGCATCGATTACGAAGACACCTACGCAGCTGTTACCAAGCCGGACACCGTACGCATGCTTCTGAGCCTCATCGCCACGAAGAAGCTACCCGCCAAGCAGTACGACATTATCACTGCATTCCTCGAAGCTATGGGTCTTGGCCACGAGATATACGTGGAACAACCCCATGGTTACGAGGAACGAGATGAGAATGGTGTCGTTATCGAAGGGCTTGTTTGCTTTCTTCTACGGGCTCTGTATGGACTGAAACAGTCGCCGTTACTGTGGTACAATGAACTCACGAAGTTCCTTGCGGCTGTACACTTCACACCGTTGTGGAGTGACTCATGCCTCTTCACTAACAAGGCTGGCGCTGTTATCATGGTGTACGTTGATGACCTGATCATCACAGCTCGTACACAACACGAGATCGACGGCATTGCAGCCAGTCTGAAGGACCGCTTCCAAGTGAAGGAACTCGGCGATCTACACTACTACCTTGGCTGCCGCATCGTTCGTGACTTCGAGGGGCGCCGCATCTACATGCTGCAAGACGGGTACATGAAGAAGGTGGCCGACAAGTTCCACCGCTACCTGCAAGCGTCACGCCGCCACGATACCCCCATCAACGCGAACTTCCACTTTGAGAAGGCACCGGAAGGTTTTGTGGCTTCCAACCATGCTGTGAAGCTGTACCAATCGCTCGTTGGCAGCGTGGTTTGGCCAGCGCAAATGACACGCCTGGACTGTCTGTTTGCGGTCACGCAGCTGTCTAAGTACCTCACCAACCCTATGCCTGAGCATATCGAACAAGGGTTGCGTACCATCGCTTACTTGATAAGCACAGCTTCATTCGGCATCGTACTTGGGTGTGACGAGTTGCCAAAGCTCATCGCCTACGTTGACGCGTCATTCGCGGACGACATAGACACTCGGCGATCAACGTGCGGCTTCACCTTCTACTACGGTGGGCCTATTCACTTCAAATCCGGTCGTCAATCGATCGTGGCTCAGTCGACAACCGAGGCCGAATATGTGGCCATGACGCTGGCAGCCAAGGAAGCTGCGTACTTGCGCAACAAGCTCACTGAGCTGGAGTTGGAGCCTGAGGTTATCACGCTCTACGAGGACAACCAGCCTGCCATGGACTTGCTCAAACGTACTGCAGCCGACGGCAAGAGTAAGCATATGGACCTCCGCTGGCACTACATTAGGCAGGAGGTGGATGCTGGCCGGATTGAGGTTGTCAAGGTCGATACGACTAAGCAACTGGCAGACGGGCTTACTAAGCCCTTGGATAGTGTGAAGTTCGTACAGTGGCGAGAGGCGGCAGGTGTCATTGATTGCAGTCGGTTTGTGGCCGAATTCAGTAAGGATTAGGGGGTGACAGCTCTGTCACATGCAGAAGAAACGCCTCCGTGGCATTGGTGTTGGCTAGCGTCATCTCAGTCAGTGAACTGAGTGCGCTAGCGTGTTGCAATGCTACACCAAGGGGGTGAGTTGAAGTTGGTGAAGCCTTGCACATGCGGGCTTAGTAATCGTACTAGTCTACTTGGCATGCACACACTGAATAGCAGTAGTATTGCCTAGATAGACAGTCCAATGCATCCATCACTTCAAATTCATTCATTCATATTTCTTACACCGATATAGCTCCCTTGCGGGTCCATGCGGGATGATCTATGAAGTCTACGAAGAGAAAACCGTGGCCGCAGCCCGGGTGAAAAACTCCTCCACCTGCTCAGTCTGTCTGGCCGAAGCCCTGCTGCCATAATGCTGTTGGAACTGTGTGCCGAGTCTGTCCCTAGGGGTCCCCTAGGCTAGTTATGGTCTGCGTACGCGCACTCGTCGTTGTCTTGTCTGCATCTGTGGTCGGAGTGGCTTTGCCTTAGATCGATCGGTCGAGGTAGGCAGGCGTACCTGGCCCGCACCCCTACCCTCTCGGCCGGTCTAGCAACTGGCCACCTCCTTTGTCCTTCTTCGTCGTAGGTCGCCTGCGTTGTTCTGCCTCGATAGCAGTGTCCACGGTGCTGCCCTTACTTGTCCTCCAAACGACGTAGGCCTTGCAATCTTGTCTTACATCCTGCCTTGACTCCCATTACGTAACCCACAACGACAAAATTGTTACCATGGTTTTCAAACGGCCGCTATCCTCCTGTCGACCTGTCTATTCCACTCCTCTCGTGCGTTCGTAGTAGCACGCTCCCGGTAGCGTCTGTTACAGAGGTGGGTGCACCAGGTCCTCCTCTGCCTCGTAACGGTCGATCGGAGACTTCGTAGGCAGGCGGGAGGTAGGTAAGCCGGTTGACTGCAGGTGTAATCGTGCTGTTGTGTATCGCGTTTCGGTGCCCGGTCAGCCGGCAAATTGTAGGTGCTAGTGAGGGAAGGCCGCGCTGGGCTGCAGTCTGGGCGATTGTTCTGTCTTGTATTTCGCACCTCCGGACGGCGAAGTCGGTTGGGAGTCTCTCGGCTCTCCTCTCTCACCAGAGGAGGTTCGTAGCCAGCACCACGTACAGGTGGACTCCCGTCGCTGGCCAGCAGGTTTGATTGATTGATTCCTGCAAGGTTGCAGCCGCTACGAAGGCAGCTATGCCCAGAAGCAAAGGTTGGGGGTTTGCTAACGCAATCTCAATTCGGAATGGACGCACTTCGTCAATGTCACCGCAGTTAACAAAGACCAGCCGACCCCGTCACCCGTACTCTGCCCCTCACTCACCACCTGTTCCTGCCGCCAAGCTTTTCTAGGTGGTGATCGTGTCCTTACTGGTTACTGTATACTGAGCTCCTCGAGGCTGCGCCTCATCTTTCGCCATCCGCGTACCTACTGCCTCCGCCTAGCATTCGACGTCGTCTATTCGTTGGGACCGCTGCGCAGTTCAAGGCCTCGGCGAAGAGCCTGTAAAGAAGAATCAGAGTCTACGTGCTTCGGTTTATCAAATGTATCGGGATTTAATACTTTGCCATGTCTGACACAGTATTCAGAAGCTTTTTCTGGATATCCGCATCATCAACCAGATTCAAGAAGCCAACGCCAGCGATCTTTCTCATCTTCCATATTGAAGAAGTCGAATTCGGAAGGTATCCTAAGAAGACCATATTTGGTACCAAGGTGGGATGGGTTTTCTTTGCGATATTAACAACATCCTGCTCCAGTGGCGATTCGGCCGATCTAAACTGTATGATTGTGCGCCTGTCCTCTGATTCCACGGTATAACTGTGGTAGCCTTGCCAATCCAGTGCACGCACTGGACCGCGAACAATATGCTCTGCATACTTGTCACAAGCCTTCTGCGTAAGATCTGGATATCGGTCGAAGAATTCGGACATTCTTTGATTCGTAGACGATGTTGCTGGCAGCTAGAGAGACGACTTGTGCACTCCCGACAGAATTCGTGCAAAGTGCTACTTGGTCAGTTCGCATAAGGGGCTTATGGGGCAACTGCTTAAGATCAAGTGCCTTGATCGGAGCTTTGAGAGCTTGGCACTATCGGGCACCGGACAAAATTAGACCCTCGCAAGTAGAAGTTTGGAAAGAGTATGCATTACGATAACGGGCACTTAGATAAATCATTTGAGCACGAGAAACTCTACTATTGCAGGCATAGCCGCGTGGCATGCAGCTTGATAGAGTTGTACATGAACAGCAAAATTGCCTAGGGGCAATGAGCGGTTCCGGATCGGAATTCCGCGCTGCATAGGCGGATGAACTTTCGAGTGGCCACTGCTAGAGCCCGGTAGCAGAAAGCAGCTGCAAGTCAGCCATAGTGGCAGCTGGAACGTGTCGTGCAACGCGCCGCATCGACGACCTCCATGTTGTTTGTATAGAGTGAGTGCATTGTAGGAGGCTTTCTGTGCTACACAAGAGTGAGAACTAGTAGTACTGCCGTCGGCAGTACCACGGCGCCAAGAGTCACTTCAACATCCCCTCTCGCTTGGTGCAGTTCGAACATCCCCTCTTGTTAGAGGCAGTTCGATTCCCTGTACGAGCAGCCTCTCAATTTTGCAATTAGCTCAATCACTCAACCAAAACGACTAGTCTTGCCAGACTCAACTTCACCTCTGTTCACCATGCCTAGCATGTTTCTGAACCTTCGAAACTTCTCTTTATTCAACGGTTTGGTCAGTCCATCAGCTACCATGGTGTCAGTCGGTGTATAGACTAAGTCAATCTCCTCATTGCCAATCCGCTGGCATACGTGCTTGTGCTGTGTGTCTACATGCTTCATTTTGCTGTGGAATTGAGGGTTCTTGGCAGAAGCAATAGCGCCTTGGTTGTCGCCATAAATGATCGTTGCGTGGAGTTGTTCTTTGCCGAGGCCCTTGAGCAATAGCCGTAGCCAAATGGCTTCCTTGGTGGCATTGGACTGTCCAATATACTCAGCCTCACACGTTGAGGTTGCAACGGTTGATTGAAGCTTTGATGACCAACTGATAACACCACTGCCGATGTCGAACACGTAGCCTGAGGTGGAACGCCTCGTGCCTACGTCACCTGCATAGTCTGAGTCTGTATAGCCTTGCAATGGTGTGAGGTTTGCAGTGAACATAAGCTCATAGTCCAGCGTGCCACAGAGGTAGCGAAAGATGTGCTGTACGGCCTTCCAGTGTTTCTCGGTTGGATTAGACGAGTATCGACTCACCACTGACACAGCGTAGGCTATGTCTGGTCTTGTGCCAAGCATGGCATACATAAGACTGCCGACTGCGCTCTGGTACTTCACTTGGAACGATGGCTCAGCTGTGTAGCCAGGCTCCGCCTTTTCTAGCTTCGTGCCTGGGTCCATAGGCACCACCGTTGGTACGCAGTCGAACATACCATGCTTGTGAAGGATCTTCTCAATGTAAGCTCGTTGTCCAAGCCACATATACCGCTCTGCAAGGTCGCGTCGTATAGTGATGCCGAGGTAGGAGGTGCATGGGCCTAAGTCACTCATTCTGAAACGCTCATGTAATGCGGCTTTCAGTGCATCAATAGCAACCATGTCCGGACCCATTATCAGTAGGTCATCGACGTATGCAGCCACGAAGGTGTTACCCTTGCTGAATACACTCTGATCGGCGTCAAGTGGCTCGAAGCCTTGACTCTTGAGGAACGAGGCCAGTAAGTCGTACCAAATGCGTGGTGACTGCTTGAGACCATACAGGGCCTTGATAAGTTGGCAGATCCAGTCGCTACCGTTGCAGTTATTCAATAGAATGTCGTCCATGTCGAGGTCGAAGGCGTTCGCAGTAGGGTTGTTGTTTTCAAAGCCAGTTGGCTGTTCAACATACACTTCCCCTTCGACGTTGCCGTACAGAAAAGCTGTCTCTACATCCATGTGGTGAATGTGGTAGCCCTCGGCGCAGCCAATGGCGAACATGGCCTTGTAGCTCATTGCTTTGACTGTGGAAGCGAAGGTTTCGGAGGTGTTACTGTCGTCTTGTTCAAAGCCACGAACTACCCAGCGAGCCTTGTATTTCTGCTTCTCACCATTGGCGTAATACTTCACTGTGAAGACCCACTTGCCACGTAGTACTTGTTGACCATTAAGTGAGCTTCTGCAGTGTGGTGAACAATCAATTTACCGATTGAAAAATTGATCGATTGATAGCAATGGATCAATCAATTCCAGCCTTCCAACGCATTGAACAATCTTGCAATGTATCAATCTATTTTCTTCGCATCCATTGACGTCAATCGATCGTGCAGTTTACCATATATATATACAGATGCATCGTCGCTGTAGGCGCTGTTGTCAAAGTCGTCACCTTATTTTATTTATAACCTTCGGCTTACTGCATTCTTGGCAAGAATAGCCTCACGTGATGATCTTTGAGCGTCTTCTCGGAGATCGTACGGTCTCCTATTAGCGCGGATACACCCGCCCAGCAATTTTAGGGACGCGACAATCGCGTCAATCGCGTTTACATCACGCTTCTTAGTAACAGCAACACCTGTATATCAACATAACGACGACTATATGGCCTCAGTCGACGGCAGCGACCTTTCAGCTGCATTACCTAGCGATACGCTTGTCGTGCCGACAGCATTGCATCGTTCAGACGACTTCCGGTCCACCAACGCGCAGCACAACGAGCCGAGCGCGCCTATTACTGGTTACGAGGACCTGAACCTATCAATACTTCCACGCGGCTTCACTATCGCAGTCTCCAGCCTACAGAAAGACTCTTGGGTATGGAATCACGGCTATCGGCTCGACGATAAGAATGGGATTGAATACTGGGTCTGCAAAAGATGCCACAAGGCCAAGAGCCATCGAAACCATCGCTTCCAGACAGCACGACAAACTAGTACTGCAGGCGATCATATGAAGAACGAGCATCGCATTGATAAGCTTGGGAATATGGACGATAGCGCTGTTCAGCATGTTCGCAAGAAGCGCAAGGTCACGGACAGGTTGAGCCTTCCAGCAGTTAGCTTAGCAGATTGCGACTCAGCCTCTCGTAGAGCTGCGGAATTCAGTGCTGTGCTTTTCAAGAGTCTGCTATTACAGTGGCTTATCATGGACAATATATCCTTCCGGAAATGCGACAGTAGCTACTTCCGGCGGCTGCTTAGCTATCTGAATCCCCTTTGTGACGATTCTATGCCGGATCACACTACTCTAAGCCGCTGGATCTTGAAGGCTTACGAGGACTTCGTGCCTATCGTAATTGAGTGCCTACAAACAGCTATCGGACTTATCCATTTCTCCTTCGATCTATGGACTTCTAGCAATGGCTTGGCACTTGCTGGTGTCGTTATTCACTTCGTCGACAAGACTGGCAAAGTATGGGACTTTCTTCTCGGACTTCCAGCTCATCACGAGGATCACACTGGCTATAATATTGCGCAGACAATAAGCTCTATTTTCACTCACTTCGGACTCCGCGGAAGTCAGCTAGGCTACTTCACAAGCGACAACGCAACGAACAACGACACCTGTATAGACTGGCTCGCAGCTGAATTCGACTTTGTCGCTGCCAAGCGCCGAGTGCGCTGTGCTGGCCATATAATTAACCTGGTTTGCAAAGCAGTCATGGTCGGCTGGATGGATTTAGAAGTGTTTGAGCAGGACCTCCTATCTATGGCTCAAGAGGCACGAGACGCACTGGAGGTGTGGCGACGCCGTGGACCTGTCGGCAAGTTGCATAACATTATTGTCTACATCTCGCGCTCGCCGCAGCGAATGGATAAGCTGAGGGCACTACAGAAGCAAGCCATTGCTGACGGTCTGCAGTTTACTGATAGATTATATCAGCTAGTGCGAGACAATGACACACGCTGGAACAGCCTATTTGCAATGATTGAGCGGGCACGGCTCGTGCGAGAAGCTATCACTGACTTCGTGATCCAAGAGGTCACTCGTTGGCATGAATACATGGTCCGCTGGCATACTCACAATGATCACCTGCCGGAAGCTAAGCGCAAGAAGATGCGAGAGCCGCCATCGATAGTAGCTGATCAGCTCACTCTGGACGACTGGACTGTGCTAGATGAATACTTCCGCATCCTCAAACCATGCAAGGAAGCGACAATTCGACTGCAAGGCCAAGTCGGCGGACATGGACATATATGGGAGGTCCTACCTGTGCTAGACTGGCTTCTCACTCACTTCGAAGAAGCTAAGAAGCGTTACGCTGTCGAGGGTGCTGAGAAATTGCCAGCGGAGCTCTCGGAAGTCCCTCACTTAGCGCAGGAGCATCACTACATCGCTAACATCAACCTTGCCTGGAAGAAGCTCGATCAATACTACGCCAAGACCGACGAGACGCCTATCTACTTAGCAGCTGTAGTGCTACATCCGCGCTATAACTGGGCCTGGGTACTTCGTCATTGGGGTGACAAGCCTGACTGGATCAAAGCCGGCGACAAAGCGCTCCTTGCTCTATGGCAGGAATACAGGGACCAGCCTTCTGCATTCGATGACGTACGACGAGAAGATCCTTCACTTTCTACGTATGTGAAAGGCGGGCGGCATCAACGGCGGCGTACGGAAGTCGACGAAGAAATGGCTACATTCGGATATAGTAGCGATGAAGACACTGCTACAAGGCAGGCGCCAGCAGATCAGTGGAAGGAATACACTCACCTGGACAGCAACCATCACATAAAAGACCCTTTTGAATACTGGTATTCACGTCGGCACCGTTGGCCGCAGCTAGCACGAATGGGGCTAGAAATACTGTCTATTCCACCAATGAGCGATGAGCCTGAGCGGACATTCAGTGACTCTGGCTGTATGGTGACGGACCGGCGGAACCGCTTGAAGGAAGGCACGATAGGCGCGATATCTTCTCTCAAGAGCTGGACTCGAAAGAGCGTTATTACGTGGGATATTAAGCATTTGAGAAAGCTAACTACTGCGGCAGAAGAGCGTCACACGAAGGAAAAGATTACTTTGTATGATTCTATGTCAACTTGGCTCAACCGAGCCAATCAATCGACAGCTTAGCCACCAATCCAATGCATCAACCATTCGTGCAGCGCCAATCCAATCAATCACATGTGTAGCGGATTGATTGATTGATTGTTCACCACACTGAGCTTCTGTGCATGTATCTCCATGTTCCGTTGCGTAGTAGTGATCGTATTTCCTTGCGAAGGGCTTCAAGCCACTGAGGCCAGTCAGGTGAGTTTCTGGCTTCTTCGAGAGTTACTGGAACATAAGGCAATGCTTCCAATGAGGCTGCCATAAGAATGGTAGTAAGTAGTATGAACTCAGCTCCAAGCGCTTGCTTCACTTGTGGTTGTTCCACAGTGACGTTAGTCCAATCGGCCTCAGGGTATCGAGTACTTGGCTTGTTGCGGGCAGGCCTGCCTGATGGTCGTACAGCTGCAGGGTCTTCGAGGTCTGATGGTGGATCAGAAAGCCCGCTGCTGTCGTTGTCCTCTGACTGTGGAGTTGGGCTGCGGCGTCTCTCTTGAGACCTGCGAATGGTTCGTGATGTACTACTGGCAGGCGGATTGACCCTGCGTTTCTTGATAGTTGTGGAGCTCTGAGGCACTTCACTTGCCTTCCCCTCTGGCTCAGTGCGCAACAACGGCGATGCCTCATCCTCACTGCTATCCATACACTCGTCAGAGGATGGTAGAGCCTCTGGACCATTATGCGGCCGTCGCTCAATGATCGTGACGTCTGTTTTCCAGTCGGCCTTGCCAAGCACGCTGGTGTTGGCTGCACGGTAGTGAGTGTGGCCTTTGAAGCCTAGAAGCTTCCATCCTTCCACTGACTTGGAGCCGCCAACCTTGCGCCTCTTTTGTGATGTTTTGAGACTGTTCACTTCACTGCCAAGGGCTCGAATGTGGCCAATATCGGGGATATCGCCAGACCACGCTTGTTCTCGAGTCATCTCGAGGCGCTTATTAGGCCCAAGGTTGTGTACATGTTCGACGAAGTGCATGGCAACCTCACACCAGTAGACAGATGGTATAGAGGCAGCTATCATGCTTGGTTGCAGCCGTTCTTGGATGGTCCGTTGCTTGCGTTCAGCCACACCGTTTTGTTCATGTTGTTCGGTACCGGAATAACGCAGTTCGATGACCTTATCGTAGGCGTAGTTGGCATAGTCTGCACCGACGTTCTCGCCACCTCGGTCTTGTATAATACAGCGAACTCTGCGTGTAGGCGTCTCGGTTTCCTCGATGTAACGCTGCATTGTGAGAGGGGCTTCTGACTTGTGTCTGATTGCCACAATACGGACCCTGTCCGAGTAGTCGTCCACGATAGTGTTCCAGTACTTGAAGCCATTAATAGATACTTCGTACGGACCAGCAATGTCGTGATGTAGGACCTCATTGGGGTATGTACCCTTGCGGAGGTGACCGTTGTGAGTGCGTGCAGTCATTCTGCCGAGCATGCAGGCCCTGCATATGCATAAGCCTGCTGGATGAGTCGCTTCCATGCCAGTGACCATGTTTCGTAGTAGTTTAAGCCCGCTCTCGGACAGGTGGCCCATGCGTTCGTGCCACAACCTGAGTGTAGCATCCTTCACTTCATATGCAGCTCCGACAAGGTCCGTGTAGGCCAGTGTCTGCGTGCCTTCAGGTAGTCACTGGACAGTGTCCAACAGCAGTAACCCTGACCGGAATGTGAGCGAGAAGGTGTGGTTGCCAATGGTTAACTGCATGCCGTTTGGAGTCTTCTTTGAACCTGAAACAAACGGCCAAATAGACTGTAGGGCCAGTAGATTAACACCTGCATCCTTCGAGTACCGAACGTTTGGTATCTGAAGCTTGTGTTCGGTGCCAGCAACGGTTCTGCAGTTGAGTGTAATCACTCCTTCATGTGTTGGCTCCACAAAGGCACCTCCTCAGGGTGGTCGATGGTCAGTACACTCCAATACGTACTGTACTGATTGATCAGTATAGTACAATCAAGCAGAAGCCTCCAGATAGCCAGTACAATCAAGCATGATGTCGCCGTCTGTCTGTCTGTCTGTGTGTATCACCATATAGTCGTATCTCAGCCTCCCGGGCTTCTTCTCTTCTTAACCCACCCACAATCGAGCTTTCCACTGTAATATCGCTGTCGGCTCGATCCAGTATGAGCAATAAGGTGCGTAGAATCGATTGCGACCGGGCAGAAGTGGCTGATTGTAGTAGGAGGCTGTCATTGACCTCACCGGCGACGATACACCCCCTCCCTCCCCTGCGGCAGCGCCATCGACACCGCGGCCGCGCGACGCTCTCGATGAGTTCCTTACAGTCTCACTGGATCACCTTCCGCACTGGAAGCATGGCGATGTGCTGCATGTTCGTGGTCGAGTCGTAGATGCTGTATATTCGAAGGGTACTCGGCGCGAGCAATTGGAGGCTGTTGTTCTTGATACCAAGCCATTTACGAGGGAGCAAATCAAGCGTATCATTACCAACAGGAAGGAGCTCCATCTGTACGTCTGGAATCGTGGTTGCGAGTGCTATTGGTGTCAGAAACGAGTAGATGGTAGTGGTCTTGGTGCATTAGAGGAGGTGTTGGAGAAATAGGGCTGATGAGGCTGAACATGAAGACAAGGGTTTGGTTGGCTGGCTAGCTCCGAGCCGCACGGGTAATGATGCAAGACTGGCATCTTTCACCTCGATTCAGGGTCTATACAGCAAAGCCAAAGAACTTCAAAATGTTCATTGCCAAGTTATCAACACCACACATGTAAACGATGTCGTACGAACAATCCGAGCGGTGCAAGTTGCAGCTGAGATCAAACGGAAAATTTCTATCTTGTCAGATTTCTCGTAGCATACGTATCAAGCAACGAAGAATTTACGACAGATTTTGGGTTAGAAATATAACCTTGCACATGCAATGTCAAGCTTCAGTTCACTCTGTGAGCAGATGCGACACAACCACTTGGCCAAAACACATAAGAATCATGATTCCGACTAAACAAAGCATGCCAAATAACATCCAGTTGAGTGCACGCGAAAAAGCGCGTTGGTTCTATGGCGCTGGGTGTCGTGAATGGACGCGTCGTAACCCTAGTCTGTCGCAATCCAAGCTTCTCACCTTCGAAGCATCTTCTTCTGCGCACACCACAACAACACACTCCAAACACGACATAATGGACGCAGCAGAGTCAGAAATCGGCACCGAGACCGTCGTCGACAACCTCACCGAGATACACGCCGAATCGCAGCTCCCTACCGCCCACCAGAGCCGTCACACCAAATCCGGTTTCCTCGTCGATGGACCGCGCCTTGCAGGATATATCCCTACACCACCTGGCAAGCAGCCACGCTCGTCCTATGTCTGGCGGGATGAGGTGGGCGTCGGCCTGACCCATGTCAAGACTGGCAAAAGGTACTGGATGTGTCGCGCGTGCTTCGAGAAGCCAGGCTCACAGAGTCTCTATCTGAAGAGCGACGGCTCTACTACGCGGGCAATGGACCATCTTGGGGATCACAAGTTCGGTGAGGGTCACTACTACAAGCGAGATGGCACGTATGCGCCGCCAGAGAAAGACAGCAAGAAACGGACACGCGACGGCGATGTACAGGCAGCTTTCCAGGCTCAAAAGCGACTCAAAGAAAGCACCGAAGTCTTCGACCGCATTGGCTGGTGCAAGACCTTTCTCGAATGGAAGATAGACGACGATCAATCACTCAGAAACACAGCCTCGAAGCGTCTGCGCAGACTGCTATGCTACAAGAACAGCACGATTGAGAACATTGTACCTCGCTCTCACACCACAACGCGACGCTGGCTTATGAACCTGTTTGGAGGCTCGAAACCGAACATTATGAGGAACCTCAAGCGCGCGCGCAGTCGTCTTTGCGTCTCTTTTGATGGCTGGAAGTCCGATAACGAGCTGGAGTTACTTGGTGTTTTCGCGCACTACGTGAACCACGAAGGCAAATACGTCTCAGTCATGCTAGGTTTACCGAACCTCTATGGCTCGAAGGAGGCACAAGACACTGCGGACGCCATATCCAAGATACTCACCGAGTTCGAGATACGAGACGATGTGCGCTATTTCCAGTCGGACAACGTGAACATTAATGACAAGGTCTGTCGCTTGCTAGCAGCTGATCTTGGACTACACCCTCAGAAGTGCCGCCTGCGCTGTAGCGCTCACATCCTCAACCTCGTGTGCAAGGCGATACTCTACGGCTGTGACATCGACGCGATAGATCAGGCTTGCGAAGAAAGCGAGGAGGATGAGGATAACGACTGCGAACCGGACGACCTTGACGATGACGAAGAAGTGAAGCAATTTGAGCGACAGGCGAAGGTGCAAGAAGCCGTGGACTCACTCGTTTTATGGCGCAAACGTGGTGCCGTTGGCAAGCTTCACAATATCATCGTTCACGCACGACACTCAGGCTCACGGCGTGAGTTCTTCAAGGATAAGCAGAAAGAAACGAACCCGGATATGCGCATATTGGAGCTCATCCTCAACGGCGGCATTAGATGGAATAGTGACCACGATATGATGGAAAGAGGCGTCAAACTCAAGGGCGCAATTGAGCTCTATCAAGCGCACTACCGCGAGGTTGACGACAGACCGCTAGCGCAAGAAGACTGCCTTACAAGTGAAGACTGGCAAGATATTAAAGAGCTCTGTGCACTGCTAAGACCGGTGAAGGAAGCCTCACTTGGTCTCCAAATGGACGGTGCCTATATATACGGATCTCTGTGGCAGTCGCTAACCACCCTCAACCTGTTAATGACACGCCTGGAAGAAGCCAAAAACGAGCAGTCTGTGCTACCGAACTCGCACTATAAAGCCTGTGTTTTGTTAGGCTGGAAGAAGCTGGATAAGTACTTCGCACTCACAGACCGATCGCCAGCATACATAGCCTCTATTGCGCTGCATCCGCACTTCAAACTACGCTGGTTCGACGACAAATGGAGTGGCTTACGCTTCGATCCAGTGACCAAGAAACGCAGTCGATCTACTGCAAGGTTTGGCTATCGCAAGAAGAAGAAGAGTACTCAGTCACAAGCCTCACAAACTCCGGCTATTGGTGAGCTTTTCACGGATCGTGCACGTCGTGTTGTGAAGGAGTTATGGCTGGAATACAAGGAACGTTACGGCTCTGAGGCACTGCCAACTGCACGCCTCACTTCATCTACTAGCCGTGATCCAACAGGCTATGAGGAGGGTATTTGGATGACAGAAGACGCCGTCATTGACGAATACGACAAGTACCTCGCAGCTCCGGCAGCACCACCGAAAACAGACGCCTTATCGTGGTGGAACGCACACGCTTTTGAGTATCCAATACTCAGTAAGCTAGCCTACGATCTAATAGCCTGTCCAGCCTCCTCAACGGCTGCAGAGCGTTGTTTCTCAGAAGCTGGTCATGTTTTAAATGAGGAAGCGTGGCACACAAGAAGCGACCTAGCTGAGGCTAACCAATGCCTCAAAAACTGGCTTAAATATGACCTTATTGCTGATGGGGTGGAGGTTTGGTTTGATGAAGAAAGCGGTGTTGTTGGCGACGATGAGCACTAATATTCACTTACAAAAGGTCCGTGCATTGATACAGCTAGTACAGACAGACACATGGACGCTAGTACCAGTACAAGCCAATCAGACGACTATCACAAGCCAATCAATCAAGCACTACCCCTGTTTGCCGCTTGATTGTCTGTCGACCACCCTGCACCTCCTATGCCATTGGCACGGAAGCCAGTGATTTCCTTCACTGTGTTCTGTTCGAATAGATCGAACCTGCCTACCATAGAACAGGTGGCTCCAGAGTCGACAATGACGTGATGGTACAGGTTCAATCCATTGAACGTAGCCATGTATTCGTTTGTGTGTGTAGTCCTATTGAACATGGACATGATTCGGTTGTCGACAGTAACTGCAGGGTTCTGTCTGTAAACAGTGTAATGTTCACTTGGTCGTGCTCGCGTTTCAAGCTGCCACTAGCGTCAACGGCTCCAAGGAATGTCACACCGTTGTCGTTTGTCGCTGGCGCCGCTGCATGAGTGTGGGTACCCCCTCCACCCCTGCCTCGGCCACCGCGACCACGGCCGCGACCGGGTCTGCCACGACCGTACTGCTGGCCAGACTGTCTTGCTAGGCGGCGGGCCTTAGCTGCTTTCCACTGAGGTGTAGCATTGGTGTCATCTACTTCCCTGCACACTCCATCAGCATGTGGACCGTTAGGGCAGGTAGCACAGCCTCCAGTGTAGTTGACTTGGTCTGTGGCTTGCAAACGGCTCTCAAAAGCTTCTGCCTCTTCCATAGCTCGTTTGAGAGTGGCTACATCGTCGCCCTTGGTGAGTTTGTACTTCATGTTGAAAGCAATCATGAATTCCTTGAATGCCTCACCAAGTCCATGGAGGTAGCGCTGTGCGATAAACGCTTCCGGAAGGGGTTGATCAAGCTCTGCCATGTTGTTGGTGGTGTTGAGTATCAGTGTACCAAGATCGGATGCATTCTTGACACCGTCGTTGCCAATAGCTGCACGAATAAGCTTGACACAGAGAGCCTCGTAGCGGTAGTCGCCAGTGGCCTTGAACTCCAGTTCGAGTGCAGTCCACAGTTCTGTTGGTGTCTTGCCTTCCGCCTTGCACTCAGTAAGAAGCTTGTGAGCTCGTGCACCGCATACGTCGTCAATCACTGCATAGACTTGAGCGCGTTGATTGAACCACTTCTCAGACCTAGCCTCGAACTCGGCCTCAGTCTCAGTGTAGGTGATGTGTTGTTCATCCGCGTCTTCTTCGTAGCGACGTTCTGGCTCTGTAGTTTGCCGTTCAAAGATGTAGGAATAGCCTACGGCCATCAAGTGGTTGAGTACCTTCTTGGACCAATATTCGTAGTCATCTGCGGTGTCTAGTTTGACGCCCTGCAGACCTCGCTTGGTGGTAGTCTCTGGTTCAGACATTGTAGATAATCGCTCGTCAAGGTGGTAGATCGTAGTGTAGTCGTGTGATAAGAGGCGTGCGTGCGTGTGTATACAGTAAAATCTGATGAGAGAGAAAACTGATTACGGTGGCAGCAGTGACTCTTTCTACATCGCTCATCAACGTCTCTTTCTTACGGCATATAGCGGTATTCGCCTTGCTTTTGCTTGCAAGTGCACTCGTCTTGCTATGTTGTGCTTGTGGCACCATGGTGCTAGAGAATTTCTTGCTTGTTAGCCTGATGACTAGTGTCCTCATGACTTGCGCTGGAGGCTCGGCGACGGTCGTTTCTCGTGCGATCGTGGTGCCATTGAAGATGCCGTTCGCTGATGCTCGGCGCAAGAGGTTTCGAGTGGTCCGATGACCAGCAAGGCGTTGGCTCGCGTGCGCTGTGTGTTGTGTGTTGTGGTCTTGAGAATTCGCGTATTGACTAGATTAGTAAGCCAGCTGTGGTATACAGTCTTAGGCTTCATGTTGTCGTATATGCATCAACACCACACTTCTACACGCGCAACGGATAGAGCCGGGCTCATAACCTGTTGTTTGTATAGAGTGAGTGCATTGTAGGAGGCTTTCTGTGCTACACAAGAGTGAGAACTAGTAGTACTGCCGTCGGCAGTACCACGGCGCCAAGAGTCACTTCAACACTCCAGCCTTGCCGATGCGACAGAGATCCAGAATGCCTTCTCTTTCGTGCTCGTTTCCTTGTCTACCGCATGAGCGTTCTGGCGGAGACAATTCACTCACTAAGTTAGAGCCCTTTGGTAAGTAGAAAAGTGCGCCTACCAAATTTCGACAGCTTCAACTTTTCCGAGTTCCATGACGACGACCGACCGAAGTACATGATCGCAACGCATCGATGGGCTGAGAGGTCCGGGGTGACACTGCCGGAAGTGCGCAGCAGGTGGAACGCAGAGAAGACCGGGTAAAATAAGATCATGGACTTTACACGATGTGTTGAGGGACATGTCTATGGTGTGGCTTGGCCGTGGGTGGGTACCTGTTGCGTTAACAAGACCAACGCCGCAGAACTTTCGGAGTCGCTGGATATATCTTGCCTCGATGCGAATCAGATGCAAAACGATGAATGAGACATTTTGTACCGACAAACCTAAATTCCATGGGTTCTCGGGCTGTTCAGAGATGCCGCAGTGCCGAGCGGGCGACTGAGTCGAAAGGAACAGGTGGAGAACGTTGCAACAGTGAAGAATGCGATTCCTTTGTTGCGTAAGGAGAAAGAGCTCACGAGAATCGCATCCCACGTTATCAGGTAAGTCCTGCGAGGCATAGCCTGTGACATGATGTCCGACGAGCAGCCCATCTTATGGCAGAAGCCTAGCTCAGGAAAGCTCTATGCAATAACGAAAGCGGCTAGGATCAGAGAGCAGAATGACTTAGCGACGCCATCCCAAGGAATATCGCCTACTTTGCAGACATCCTGCCATCAAGATGAGCTCTCGCATGCCGGACGCTGTCCATGCCGACATGCAGAGGTTTCGTCCCGCTCGCAGCGACACACCAAGCACATGACCCGGACTCGTGGATGTCTTCCGACCAAAGCGCTACTAGGTCCTCCAATTGAGCCGTCTGGCTGCGTACTATCGGCGCCTCTATTGCCCATGTCTCAATGAACTGATCGATACACGCCTGACGGAATTTGCTGCACCGCAGACCACGACGCAGTCTCTCGATGCGCTCCTGGCAGGCTTTCTCGACCGGTTCACCAGCCCTGATGTCTACGAGGATGGCAGAAGGGTCGTGGGTCCACGAATCGATCGAGAAAGTATGTCCGTATTGATAACAAGATTCTAGCGCAATCACGGCATGGGGAGAGTTGGGCGGCACGACGACCGAGTCACCTGGCATTTGTACGAGGAAAGCGCCGTGGTCCATCTGTCGAAGGGCCGTCTTCGTGTCGCTGTAGCAAGCCGCAAGGTGGCGAAGCTCGGTAGATGGCCATAGCAGCCATAGTTTCAACGGACTGCCTTTGCGACTCGCGAGTGTTGAAAGGCGCACAGACCTACAACCAATGGTGGTGGTTGGCAACACCAACCACTGCATTAGTGGCTATATAGCACTGTCGATAGCCGCTCAATTGACAACCTCATGGATCTCAATATCACTTACAACAGGTTATGAGCCCGGGTTGCTGTGTCAACCCCGTCGTCGCGGCCATACCAACTCACAACAACACCACCATTTGGCTTCATTTTTCTCGATTTGGACAGCCACCTTACCCGATTAGGCATAGCGGACGCCATAACCGAGCTTTGCCGGTGCGGAGAAGATCCTGAGGACACTTCTCACCGACACCATTTCATCTAACACCACGACCACGACGACGACCACACACCTTCCGCCTGAACGCGCGCACGCAATCAAACGAGCTCCACAAGAACTGCATACAGAAAGAAAAACGACCTCGCTACGACCATATCCGACCGAGTACTCGCCGCGCGCGTATCCACAAGATCTATCACATTTCCGACATACTGGAAGCGACATAACACGAAACATCAATGCACTCTATGGCACTTGAACATGGCAGATACGACGGCGATGATGGTCGGCGACGATGCTGACACTCTGAGGATATAGACCAGCCAATATGGAGTTCCTCAGACCAACACAACGACCTCACCGCCGCCACGAACCTCTGCACAAAGTCCCCATTTGTACTCTCTATCTTCACGCTTTCTCGCACAATCTGCGCTACTTACTACCACTACTATGTCTGACAACACCAAGACTCCTCCATTGAAGCGCCTCGACAGCCCTAACGACTGGACACTGTGGCGCTCACGCATCTTCAACAAGATCATCCTCTGCGGCTATGGTGTCACTGTCTCGACTGGCAAGCACGCACCTATTCGAAAGGTCGCTGTCGCGGCCGTGCCAGCCATCGATGACACCCCTGCAGTCGCAGCTGTCAATGGCGAAAGTGATGAAACTTACGAGCGACGTCTCAACGACTGGCAAGACAAACAGCTCGCTGCCTATGCCCTCGTCGACGAGTACTGCGGACCCATCGCACGTGCCCTCCTCGCCGACGCCGCCACCGCTCAGCTACCTATCCACGACGCCATCGACACCAAGCTCCGTGCAGAGTTTGAGCACTCAGGCTCCGGCCGCTATCAAGAGCTGTGCTACCTGTACCACAACCTCAGACTCAGTGGCTGTTCCACCGTGTCGGAATACAGCGCCAAGTTCGTGCAGTACCACGACGAAATGATGGCTATCGACACCAACCTCCAACTGCCAGAGCCATTCTTGGTGCAAGCCTACCTCGGCGGCCTCGGCAGTGAGTTCAAGGAGTTCATCACTGCATTCAATCTGCAACACTCACTTGTCTCGACAGCCATCAATGGCGTGCCTCAGGTTGCCGTCACGTTGGCTACTACTCGCCGCAAGGTTGAGGAACACGCCAGCCGCATCAAGACAGACGACACAGTGCTGTATGCACAACAACGTCGTGACCACAACGGCCGCCAAGACTCACCAAAGAAGTACGACTACGACGTCTGCAA
Organism: Cercospora sojina; assembly: GCA_004299825.1. NCBI lineage: Eukaryota > Fungi > Ascomycota > Dothideomycetes > Mycosphaerellales > Mycosphaerellaceae > Cercospora > Cercospora sojina. The sequence continues at coordinate 4,683,067 of CP036211.1, read as the reverse complement.
GGACTGTCACAAGCGCCACAAAGGCAAGTGCTGGACCATCGACTCAAGCAAGGCTCCAAAGGGCTGGATTGAACGCAACGGCGAACGATCACCACAAAAGAAGCGCAAGCTATCGTCCAGTGCAGACGACAAGCCTGATGCTATCTTCGGCGACAGCAACAACCACGACAGCTCTGAACAACGGCACGACATGATCTTGGCAGACCACAGCTTCAAGAACGAGTCACTGTACTACGCCTCACACGACAACACGCGTGAGCTTATGGCTATCCACCGAGGCATCAACCTCTTCGACAGCTTCATCCTCGACAGCGGTGCCACCGGCTCACTAGTCGGCCGCATTGACCTGTTCATGCCAGGCACTTACCGACCTATCGCTGGTGCTGTTTCCAATGGCATTGGTGGCGCCAAGCTGTCACCAATTGGCAAAGGCACACTGCGCCTCAAGTGCCGCAATGGTCGCTGGATTCAGATACCAAACGTCCAGTACTCACCACAAGCTGGCGTCAACCTGTTGTCACTCAATGCAATGTGGCCTTTCATTCAGAGCATCGCCAAGACTGCCAACGGCCTCACGTTCACACAGAACAACGACCAATACACTGCCTCTATCCAAGGCGGCTTACTCATGCTGGACATAGACCAGAAGTGACTACAACAACGGTCTAAGACTGGCTTCTTCGGTGCCTCTTACAGCGTTGAGGATCAGTCACTGCGGCTGTGGCACGAACGTATGGCTCACCTTGGTGAACAAAACCTTGTGAAGCTGCGTGGTATGTCCAAGGGCATGGAAGCCTCACGCAACGATGGTCACTGCATCTGTGAGAGCTGCGTACTTGGTCGACAAGTTGCCAAGCCGCACAACAGACACCTACCAAGAGGTCGCCACAAAATGGACGTGCTGCACACAGACGTCGTCTACGCACCAACTGAGGCATACGACGGCTGCAAGTACGTTGTGACCATTGTCGACGACTGCACGCAATGGGGTGTAAGCAAGCCGATAAAGCGTCGCTCTGATGCACCACTGGTTGTTCAAGACTTCATCACAGTCAACAGTACCCCTGAGTGCTTTACAACCCTTGTCATACAAGACAGAGGGGGTGAAAACCTCGGCAAAGATCACGTTCAATGGCTTCGAAGCCGTGGCATTGTCCCACATCTATCGGACACAGAACAACACCAACAAAACGGTGTTGCAGAAGCATACAACAAGACAATTGAACACAAGACACAGTCCTCACTGCACGGCAGTGGTATCGACAAACGCTACTGGTCTTGGATCATTGAACATGGTGTGACGTACGTACGCAATCGTTCACCTTGCCGCAGGCTACCATGCACACCATACGAAGCTTGGACTGGCCACAAACCGAACCTTGCCAACATACGCATATTAGGCAGTAAGGTGCATGTTCACAAGCTCTCAAAAGACCAAGAAAAGCTGCTTGGCACCAAGGCAAAGACTCAGATCTTACTCGGCTTCAAAGGCAACACCCAGTACCTTGTCACAACGGACAACACCAAGCTTCCGCGGTGGCGTTACGACGTCGACCTGGTAGAGCTCCACCCCAACTGCGTTCACAAGCGCCAGCGCACACACGACGCCGACAGCGACAGCGACAGCGGTGCCGAGGAACCTATGGCTACAGAGCTAGGGGGAAATACTGTTACAGCTCTACAGCCAGAAACACCACCACGGCACAAGTCGCCAAGCAAACGACAACGCACGAGCAGAAGCCCTACCATGTCTCCACTCTCCACTCCACCAGACTCACCATCACCGCCGCCAGGCACAGGCACACCGCCTGGTTATCTGTCAAGGGCAAACCCCAAGACAGTCGGCATCGATGCACCTGACTCAGAGCTCATTCAACACGGCAAACGACAACGCAAGGCACCAAGGCACCACTACTGGCATCAACAGACAAACGAAGCCAGCCACGCCAAGCAGAACATGCTGTTGTTTCTTCTCATGACAGCATCACTAGCTTCTGAGCCTTATGAGCCACGAACGCTTAGTCAGGCTCAACAGAGCGGTCAATGGAGTGCATGAAAAGACGGCTGCACTGATGAGCTGAAGTCACTTCGACAGAACAACACGTGGAAGACTGTCAAACGCAGTACTACCAACGGCGCCACCATCCTCAAAGGACGCTGGGTATTCAAGCTCAAACGCGACATAGCCAACAACGTCATCAAATACAAGGCTCGCTGGGTAGTGAAAGGCTTCATGCAAGACGACGAGTACCTCGAAACGTTCGCAGCTGTCGTCAAGCCGATGAGCTACAAGACACTGTTCGCTATTGCAACCGCCAAGGACTACGAGATTGAGCAACTGGACATCAAGACAGCGTTCCTTTATGGCTTCCTCGACCCCAACGACGAGCCTGTATACATGGAGCAACCAGACGGCTTCACCGACGGCAGCGACGACGTGTGCCTACTCATCAAGGCCCTGTACGGTCTCAGACAGTCACCACGCATATGGTACGCCACGCTATCACTCTTTCTTGAAAGCCTTGGCTTCACCGCCTTAGACGCCGACATGAGTGTATTCGTCAAGGGCGAGACGTTTATCGCTGTGTACGTGGACGACTTACTCATTGTTGGACCACACGCAAACGAGATTAAGGGCATCAAAGCCAGCCTACACAAGCGCTTCGACATGACCGACCTTGGTCCGTGCCACCACTACCTTGGTTTGGAGATGAGGCGTGACCGTGTTAACCGTACCATCTACCTGTCACAACGAGCCTACATCAAGCAGTTTCTCACCAAACACGGCATGTGGAACAACGTCAAAACGAAGCCAATACCACTCGATCCAAGCCACAAGCTAGTGGCAGCCGAGCCTGGCTATCACGCACCAGAGCGCCTCAAGAAACAGTACCAAAGCGCTGTCGGTTCACTCATGTACGCCATGCTTGGCACGAGGCCAGACATAGCCTATGCTGTGTCAGTTGTGAGCCGTTTCGCCAGCAATCCAACGGATAAGCACTACACAGCCGTCGAAGACATATTCCGCTATCTGCGTGGCACGATCGACCACGAGCTTGTGTACAGTGGCGAACTCACCGCATTGCAAGGGTACACTGACTCCGACTGGGCCGGCTGCACCGACACACGTCGCTCTACGGCTGGCTTCACCTTCAACCTTGGCAGTGGCGCTATCACATGGAGCTCCAAACGCTCACCAACCGTGGCGTTATCGACGTGCGAAGCCGAGCTTATGGGTCAGACACAAGCCTGCAAGGAGGCCGTTTGGCTACGTACACTACTCGAACAGCTTGGTGAGCGACAGGCACGTGCAACAGTCATCTTTGGCGACAACGTCGGTGCGATAGCCCTCGCCAAGAACCCTCAAACGCACCATGCACGCTCTAAACACATACCAATCCAAGAGCGTTGGCAACACGAGAAGATTGAAGACAACACGATTGACTTGCAGTGGACGCCAACCAATAAGATGGTGGCCGATGGGCTTACCAAGCCGTTGCCAAAGCCAGCATTCGTTGCATTCAGACACGCACTTGGTGTACACGAGCCTGCAAACTAATCACTTCACTTACAGCTGTCACATGCGATAGGGGGATTGGTTGAGCTCTGAGGCAGGGGGATGTTGAAAGGCGCACAGACCTACAACCAATGGTGGTGGTTGGCAACACCAACCACTGCATTAGTGGCTATATAGCACTGTCGATAGCCGCTCAATTGACAACCTCATGGATCTCAATATCACTTACAACAGCGAGTCCGATCGCGGTGGAGATATGTGGCTGAGAATCATGGTGCACCTCCGTTCTAGTCCCGCGAGGAGTGATATTCGCGGTCGCCTGGTGATGACGGATATCTGGTGCCTCTCGTGTTCCAAAGTAGCATGCAGCGAGCTGTGCTGCGGCGCTACGGTACTGCTGGCTTGTATCCGCTGTTATCGTGTGGCCCATAGGCATGTTAAGCATGCGTGATAGCACCTCCTCGCCTTTCAGTATTCGTTTGGTCCATGCCACCCATTCAGCGGGCGCATAGTCTATGCGATGGTCTTCCTGCCAGACCTCCGTCGTTACAGTCAGAGTGGCATTCTTTCGGGCGCCACGGGCCACGTTCACGAGCAAGTCCTCCAGACTAGGCAGGTCCTGTAGCCGCGCATCGGAAATAACGCGCCACGGAGTATGGTGACGATGAGGTGCTGGCCGACAGTTTCGTATGTTTGGTAATTTGTTAAGCTGTTCAAGATTCCAGTCGCTCAGCTGCTCAGGATCAAGGCCGCAAGCGACCAGAATATCGCCAACGCGCATAGAGTGTTCGACTTGCGTCGATGAAGGCCTCGATCGCGCAGCGTCGCACCGCTGTCTCTTCTTGTGTCTAGCAAGGTGGCCGTTGAAAATCTGCTTCTGGCAGACGTCACAAAATTGTTCACGTCGTGCCATCACAGAAGTGCTGCACCTGATGGAAAGGTGCCTATGAAGCAGAGTTTGGCGTCATATGGACGCAACATACGAACCACGGGCGCGGCGGGCGCGGCAGGCGCAGCGGGCGCAGTGGGCGCAATCGGGGCGACGGGCGCGGCGCCTAAAACTTCTTGCAGAAACTCCACTTCGACCTCAAGACCTTGTCGGTTTGATCTTGCGAGCTGCGCGGGATATTTCTCAGAGACGTCAGCCGACCGTACGGGCATTGACGATAATATAACCAACATCCCGCATGACTTAGCTCGCGCCTAAACATGAAGGTGATCTAGTACTCGCCTTGTGGCTTTTGTCACGGCCAGGACCGGCTGACGTCAAAAGTTGAACATCTAGCTGTAAAAACGTGAATGCAGATAAGACTTACCTTTGAGACTCGGGCTAGTGGTGGTCAAATTGAGGCCGTCCGTGTTTCGATTAATTGTCAATTTCGATGCAACAAACGAGCCCAGAGCAGACGACCGTTAAGACTGACCGGATGGCGACTTCCTTTGCGAAAGGGTATTGAATACCAGATTCCAAATTATAAATCACCTGGTAGGGATTTCTCTCTTCAATCGCAAGGTTTGCGGGGAATTAATGCAAACTCTACTGAAATCTAGCCTACCGGGTCTAAGAATTTGAACACTGGGGCTCAGGTATATGCGGATGTTCCACGTCGAGGCCGAGGAATGCATTCGCTCTGTTACGTTAGTTATGGTCCCTGTCGGCAGTCAAGAGTATGGAGATCATTCAACAGACACTGAGTCGGCAATTCTTCTCATCTTGCTCCTCCTAGTAGCTATGACCTTTTCGCTCTTATTATTGTTCCTAGCCTGCGAAGTCCCATTGCACACCTCCACGCGGTCGCAGGTGGAAACAGGCAGTCCTAGACTGTGCTGGCAAAGTGCAGGGCAGCCGTAGACAGCGAACAGACACGCTGCCTACAGCTCCGGAACAAAGCCCAGCTCCTGGGTAGGTGATTCAAGTGTCGAACTCCTGAGAACACAGCAAAAGGATACCAGCGCGGCTGTTACCAACACAAGAAACCAATGCCAAACCGGAGACCCCTCTGCCCTGAGTGGTGAATACCACCCTAGGCCTGTAGGCTGGAGTAGTGACCCAGCCTAAGCACAGACTGAAGAGGAGGAGGGACAATTGAAGGGGAGGCTTCAAAGAGAAAGAGCAAGGACAGAGTACAGAAAAGGAACATACAGCTACCCTACGGAATACACGTCCTGGTCTGGGTGGAAGGCAGGACACTTTGCATAGCAAGAAGGACTAGGAGAGGACTTTGCGACTCCTCTCTGCATCCAGGAGGCTATTTTCAACCCTGAAGGCAGAGCATCTGACACAAGCGACCCTTTCTCTGCAAGGAAGGCTGCCTGCAAAGGAAGAGCTGTACCGGAATGGACTGTACAATGGAATTTCTCTGGATGTGGGTCATGTGACTGGATGCCAAGGAAGGGGAAATTTGGCTGTGGGATTGGTGTAGGGAGAAGGGCCCCCTACTAGGCTGGTCACACCCCTAGAGTAGGCCACAACTCTGGGGGGTGATGTACAAGACGGCAACTAAGACAAGAGAAGAGAAGGGCCCTGACTAGGAAAGGGGCGAGGGGAGTTGCTGCCTCCAAACCTCTGGTCCTAGGACAAGGCAGCAAGAGGAGGACCTCAAAGGGGCAGACAAATACAAGGAGACATACACTAGCCCCAAACTCGACAAGTCCAAGAAACAGATCAAAGGCACAAGACATAAGGGAACCAAAACGAACGAACAAGAGAGCTAAAAAGACCTGCAGAAGGACCTGGAGTAGAGAGGGGCTTATGGGAAACACGAAAAGGAAAAGTTGCCAAAGCACCGTCCTAAGGAAGAAGTTGAAAAGCACGAACAGCCTGACAAGCACCGTGCGCAAGGACGAGGCCTAGCAAGCCTCAGAACCCAAAAGAGAAGACAGGTTTTTATGCCGGACGTACTTAGGTAGGGAAGGCTTTTCCTATCACAAAAACTATAGAGCGTGCTGCTTACTCTAGTCCATAAAAGAGGTAGACCAGCGTATAAGAATTATCTATCTATTATTGTTCCTACGACAATGTATGCGACGAGGCAGTCAACTTGTCAAGACAAGAAGGCGAGAACAGGCTCCTCCACCAAATTTGGGATCAATATGAGCAATTAAGACCACAGAAATGACGGGATAGGTCCGTAAGCTGGCTCAAGTTCCATCGCATGAAAAGTGCATGGTTCATTATCTCAAACACAATACTCCTTGGCCCGCTCGTTTGTCAATCCGATCCCACTGAGCGATCTAATATCAGGTTTCACGATGTAGATTTCAGCGCCGAATGCCCTCAAGTAAATCTCGCTGACATCTCTTTCAAAATAAGCAGATTCGAGGACTGTTATCTTGTCGTAATCGCCAGGGACGCATGTAGCTGTGGCAGTATTAGCATTCCCCTCACGCCTTTCGTCCCGTACTCGTACGGCAGGATAAGAAGGTCGCAGAAGAGGAGGACCTATCGACTGTCAGATATCCAAAATAGACTGCATTAAGCTGAATCTTACGGCCCAGCCACAGGTGCATTGTCCCAGGACCACATCAACCCCTTCCAATCTTTCCGCAAGTTGTATTCGTTTTTGCATTTAGGATCACCGCATTGTCGAATTATCAACTTTCGCTTGCAACAGCATGGGAAGAAGAACCTGGAGGGATGCTGACACATTCTGAGTGCGAAGAAAGATCTTACAATCATCTGGCAACATACGTTGTATTGACTGTTTTGGAGTCCAGCCTGCGCACACAGTCGCGTCAGCGGATCTCAATTATTTATGATATCTCAGTTCCATGCCGCGACAACCTTCACTCGGATTGCGGTTGCGAAGCTGTTACGTAGAGCGAACGCACCGGTAACGTTTTGAGCACTACGATCGGCAATTGCTGTCCATTTTTTTTGCGTCAAGATTTAGAGCTGAGGGCCTAGCATTAGTCCCGTCATGATCTCGCACTAACACACAGTACTCTGCAGGACGTGTGGAATCCGACAGTCGAGGATGTGGTACTGCACGGTCTGAGAACAGCTCAGTACACTACACTACCAGATGAGCGAACTCGCGGTAGAACAGAATACGATTGATGATCGTTTATCTGTCTCGTGGATCCATTGGACAATAATTACTGACGCGGTTTTTGGTCGCCCCAGCGTTTTGCGAAAGCTTGATGCAATGCAAAGCACCCCTTCTGGGCTGATGCAATGAACGCAAGAATAAGAATCCCACGATGCTCATATATGCAATTGGAATCCTAAACCCATCCGAAGCCTCCTCCAAGGTTAGCTCAGCGCCTAGAAACAGGATCTTTTACGACAAAAGGGGTTATTTGCAGTTGGCTCTTGGGTGCCGTGAGACGCTTTGCGTCAAAGACAGCAGCACAAATGTGATGGGCACCATTGATGTCATCAGATCGCTGTACGATGACCTAGTAAGTTTGGCTGCAGCTGTAGACACCGAAGTCATCCACTGGATCAGCCATGACGTCGGTCCGTAATATGAACGATGCTTATTCACAATTGCTTGTCGACGATACGGCCGGGAAGATGACTCTTGCTCTCGCCTTATTCTGGGATAAGGTCAATGCTATGTGAGCATGTCATCAAGACGCGCCCAACAAAATTCACCTTCGCCACCAATCGTCTGAAAGACGACTACCAAGGGCCGGTACATATATAGCCAATCCATATATAGCCAATGTGTATGCTAGTGCCAGAGGGAAGATAATCTTTCTGCACAATTCGAAGTCTAGTCTGGGATAGGAACAAGACGCAAGTGTAAATGTTGAAGCTCTCGGTCCACGTAGAAAATGTCTCAATAGTGATATTGCAAGCTGGGTTTGGTCGAAATATGAAGACTTATCGAGATATAACAGATGACGCTTGTTGCTGAATCAGGTTGATGGACTATCTTGTTGTGCTATCTGCATGACGTCCAGTTTATTGGAACGTGGCGCTCATTCGCAAGCATGCTAGCCCGGACGCACGGTTATTCGGGCGCTGCTGGTAGCGCCCAACTGTCCGTGCTGACTGGCAGAGCGGGCCCCTGAAGTGGGGCATCATGTGCCGCCCACAAGCTCTCCTGCTGAGCTACGACTAACTCATGGCTCTAGAGCCTCGACACAATTGATAGTAATCTGGAACATGTGCAAGTATCGTAGCTGAAGGCCAAGGCTGCCCGAGATGGGCGCACGTCTGCTACCGAACTCGACCAGCATTGTTGGAGAGGCGAATCTGGTGCGTCGTGAACAAGATTCGGTTCGAGGTCGGATCGAGGCACGCCAAAGGGCTTAGAGATCAGTTCACGATGCGATCAGGTATTCTGCATGTGCACAACTTTCTGTTCGGTAACGCAGGTCACCCACTTCAGAAGAGATATATAATTTGTCTTTTTCTCGTCCATGCGACTTGAACTGAACATCAACATCAACCCCCGACTACTAATTGCTATCACGTTTTTCAACTATGACGATCACGGTTTCAAATTACTCCGTACTGGCTTTCAACCGCCTGCAGGACTTCCCAGATGCTCTCAATCGGTTTGATCAGATTCATGGCGATCATCTGGCCTCCATCACTATGAGAGACCTCTTTTGTCGACATGGCATGGAGGGAACTTTTGGACTCTCTCTCCTACACAAACATGGAGACCTGAATGAGAATGAGCGACTCACAGATATTCGAGGTACTGCCACTCCTCTGGACTTTCCCCTTGGGCATCCCTCAGTCTGGGGCTTCGGCCCGGAACTCGATGAGGTTGTGACTCTAGAATTTGGCTTAGACTCGCGTCCAATAAACTGGCAGGATCCGGCCATTCAGGACTTCTTGGCCGAATTCACAGATTATCTCAAGCAGACCAAGTCGGAACAGATCTTTGGGCTGTGTTTGTACCCGGGAGATGGATATCCTGGTCGAGTCGAGTTCAGTGCAGGCAGATCTAATATCAATCTGACCCCACAAGAGGTCTGAGTACTCCAGTGCGACCTTTGCTCGGGGCTGACCTCCCCCAGGCAGAACAGCTTCCCCCTTCAGGAACCCGTGAGGCCGCGTGGTTCTTCACAGACGACTTCATCAGGCGCGGCTGCAAGTGCAATTGTTTCAATCAGGGAAGTCACACCCACTCGCACGGGTACACGACCTGATTTTGAACGTCCAAGGTCGAGACAACTTTCCATTCCACTGCAGGCATAAGATCCCGAGGGGGAACATTGGATGCGATCGAGGCTCTTGTGTTAACCAAGTCATTCATTCAAAATCAATGCTGCCAATCTCGCTACCAACTGTGTACATCCGACGCTCGCGGTGATCCGTATCCCAATCCGTATGTGAGACATACCTTTCCTAGAACAAGTAGCGAAATATCCATGAAACGGAGGATGACAGTAGTGTGCAATGCTGTGACGTAAGAGCTGTGGGACGACGGCCCGCTGGGCGGCGCACGCACCCTCCCGACGCGCCGTGCAAGACTCTGGCTTTGACCGTTCCTTGTGCTTGCAGTGGCTCCACGTTCTTGGCTGAATTCAAAACAGCCCTCTCGAGACGCAGAACTAATATACGACGTCGAAGCCCGTGCACTTCGCCCTATGAAACCACTACAGAACAGTTTAAACACTTGTCACATTCCATTGCAGTCAGGAAATAGAAGCGCAATGGAGCTAGATACCACTCTCGTCTCTACACACATTAGCAAGCTCCTCGGCGAGAGATTCAGTGCGCCCGTCCTGAACCCGATATCTGGAGGAGAGTACAGCGTCATAATGCTCGTCGACGAATCAGGGGAGAAGCGTGTCTCAGTACGGATTCCGAAGGCTCCTCCAGGCGCGATCACATCTCTTCGATTGGAGCTAGAAGCTCAAATTCGACAGCGCATTAATGATGCAAAGCTGGATCGATTCCAACCCTTACTTGCCTACGATATCACGGTAGAAAACCCCATCTGTCGCCCCTTCATGGCACTGGGCTGGGCGGACGGGCGACAGCTGGAATGGTCGCCAACCACACCCAAGTGCGCTGCGCAGAGGGAAAGCGTGCTTCGGGCCATCGCGAATACGAGTCTTGACCTCTTGCAGGTACAGCAGCCTGGTATGAACCCCTCGAGCGAAACCTCCTTTCTCGACTCTTAACGTGCATTAGGCACCACCGCTTGGGACTGGATGACCAACAAGATTAATCGTAAGATTGCTAGGGCAGATACGAATGATCTGCCTTTTGGCACAAAGGCACAGTGCGAGCAGCAGAAGAGCTTAATGCAGAAATACTGGATACCCGATTTCGACAACTGTCCCCATGTACTTGTTCACGGGGATCTCTCGAGCCAGAACATCATTGTTGACGATGATTTCGCAGTCAGAAGGTTGTACAAGCATGTATTCTGGGCTCTGAGGCTGTACTGACTACGATCAGTATTATTGATCTGGGTTGGGCAGAGTTGGTACCACTTCAGTTTGCCGTGGAGTATCCTCGCTTCTTGCAAATTGAACCACTTGAGACCGACTCAGGCAGGGTGGTCGATGGTCAGTACACTCCAATACGTACTGTACTGATTGATCAGTATAGTACAATCAAGCAGAAGCCTCCAGATAGCCAGTACAATCAAGCATGATGTCGCCGTCTGTCTGTCTGTCTGTGTGTATCACCATATAGTCGTATCTCAGCCTCCCGGGCTTCTTCTCTTCTTAACCCACCCACAATCGAGCTTTCCACTGTAATATCGCTGTCGGCTCGATCCAGTGTGAGCAATAAGGTGCGTAGAATCGATTGCGACCGGGCAGAAGTGGCTGATTGTAGTAGGAGGCTGTCATTGACCTCACCGGCGACGATACACCCCCTCCCTCCCCTGCGGCAGCGCCATCGACACCGCGGCCGCGCGACGCTCTCGATGAGTTCCTTACAGTCTCACTGGATCACCTTCCGCACTGGAAGCATGGCGATGTGCTGCATGTTCGTGGTCGAGTCGTAGATGCTGTATATTCGAAGGGTACTCGGCGCGAGCAATTGGAGGCTGTTGTTCTTGATACCAAGCCATTTACGAGGGAGCAAATCAAGCGTATCATTACCAACAGGAAGGAGCTCCATCTGTACGTCTGGAATCGTGGTTGCGAGTGCTATTGGTGTCAGAAACGAGTAGATGGTAGTGGTCTTGGTGCATTAGAGGAGGTGTTGGAGAAATAGGGCTGATGAGGCTGAACATGAAGACAAGGGTTTGGTTGGCTGGCTAGCTCCGAGCCGCACGGGTAATGATGCAAGACTGGCATCTTTCACCTCGATTCAGGGTCTATACAGCAAAGCCAAAGAACTTCAAAATGTTCATTGCCAAGTTATCAACACCACACATGTAAACGATGTCGTACGAACAATCCGAGCGGTGCAAGTTGCAGCTGAGATCAAACGGAAAATTTCTATCTTGTCAGATTTCTCGTAGCATACGTATCAAGCAACGAAGAATTTACGACAGATTTTGGGTTAGAAATATAACCTTGCACATGCAATGTCAAGCTTCAGTTCACTCTGTGAGCAGATGCGACACAACCACTTGGCCAAAACACATAAGAATCATGATTCCGACTAAACAAAGCATGCCAAATAACATCCAGTTGAGTGCACGCGAAAAAGCGCGTTGGTTCTATGGCGCTGGGTGTCGTGAATGGACGCGTCGTAACCCTAGTCTGTCGCAATCCAAGCTTCTCACCTTCGAAGCATCTTCTTCTGCGCACACCACAACAACACACTCCAAACACGACATAATGGACGCAGCAGAGTCAGAAATCGGCACCGAGACCGTCGTCGACAACCTCACCGAGATACACGCCGAATCGCAGCTCCCTACCGCCCACCAGAGCCGTCACACCAAATCCGGTTTCCTCGTCGATGGACCGCGCCTTGCAGGATATATCCCTACACCACCTGGCAAGCAGCCACGCTCGTCCTATGTCTGGCGGGATGAGGTGGGCGTCGGCCTGACCCATGTCAAGACTGGCAAAAGGTACTGGATGTGTCGCGCGTGCTTCGAGAAGCCAGGCTCACAGAGTCTCTATCTGAAGAGCGACGGCTCTACTACGCGCGCAATGGACCATCTTGGGGATCACAAGTTCGGTGAGGGTCACTACTACAAGCGAGATGGCACGTATGCGCCGCCAGAGAAAGACAGCAAGAAACGGACACGCGACGGCGATGTACAGGCAGCTTTCCAGGCTCAAAAGCGACTCAAAGAAAGCACCGAAGTCTTCGACCGCATTGGCTGGTGCAAGACCTTTCTCGAATGGAAGATAGACGACGATCAATCACTCAGAAACACAGCCTCGAAGCGTCTGCGCAGACTGCTATGCTACAAGAACAGCACGATTGAGAACATTGTACCTCGCTCTCACACCACAACGCGACGCTGGCTTATGAACCTGTTTGGAGGCTCGAAACCGAACATTATGAGGAACCTCAAGCGCGCGCGCAGTCGTCTTTGCGTCTCTTTTGATGGCTGGAAGTCCGATAACGAGCTGGAGTTACTTGGTGTTTTCGCGCACTACGTGAACCACGAAGGCAAATACGTCTCAGTCATGCTAGGTTTACCGAACCTCTATGGCTCGAAGGAGGCACAAGACACTGCGGACGCCATATCCAAGATACTCACCGAGTTCGAGATACGAGACGATGTGCGCTATTTCCAGTCGGACAACGTGAACATTAATGACAAGGTCTGTCGCTTGCTAGCAGCTGATCTTGGACTACACCCTCAGAAGTGCCGCCTGCGCTGTAGCGCTCACATCCTCAACCTCGTGTGCAAGGCGATACTCTACGGCTGTGACATCGACGCGATAGATCAGGCTTGCGAAGAAAGCGAGGAGGATGAGGATAACGACTGCGAACCGGACGACCTTGACGATGACGAAGAAGTGAAGCAATTTGAGCGACAGGCGAAGGTGCAAGAAGCCGTGGACTCACTCGTTTTATGGCGCAAACGTGGTGCCGTTGGCAAGCTTCACAATATCATCGTTCACGCACGACACTCAGGCTCACGGCGTGAGTTCTTCAAGGATAAGCAGAAAGAAACGAACCCGGATATGCGCATATTGGAGCTCATCCTCAACGGCGGCATTAGATGGAATAGTGACCACGATATGATGGAAAGAGGCGTCAAACTCAAGGGCGCAATTGAGCTCTATCAAGCGCACTACCGCGAGGTTGACGACAGACCGCTAGCGCAAGAAGACTGCCTTACAAGTGAAGACTGGCAAGATATTAAAGAGCTCTGTGCACTGCTAAGACCGGTGAAGGAAGCCTCACTTGGTCTCCAAATGGACGGTACCTATATATACGGATCTCTGTGGCAGTCACTAACCACCCTCAACCTGTTAATGACACGCCTGGAAGAAGCCAAAAACGAGCAGTCTGTGCTACCGAACTCGCACTATAAAGCCTGTGTTTTGTTAGGCTGGAAGAAGCTGGATAAGTACTTCGCACTCACAGACCGATCGCCAGCATACATAGCCTCTATTGCGCTGCATCCGCACTTCAAACTACGCTGGTTCGACGACAAATGGAGTGGCTTACGCTTCGATCCAGTGACCAAGAAACGCAGTCGATCTACTGCAAGGTTTGGCTATCGCAAGAAGAAGAAGAGTACTCAGTCACAAGCCTCACAAACTCCGGCTATTGGTGAGCTTTTCACGGATCGTGCACGTCGTGTTGTGAAGGAGTTATGGCTGGAATACAAGGAACGTTACGGCTCTGAGGCACTGCCAACTGCACGCCTCACTTCATCTACTAGCCGTGATCCAACAGGCTATGAGGAGGGTATTTGGATGACAGAAGACGCCGTCATTGACGAATACGACAAGTACCTCGCAGCTCCGGCAGCACCACCGAAAACAGACGCCTTATCGTGGTGGAACGCACACGCTTTTGAGTATCCAATACTCAGTAAGCTAGCCTACGATCTAATAGCCTGTCCAGCCTCCTCAACGGCTGCAGAGCGTTGTTTCTCAGAAGCTGGTCATGTTTTAAATGAGGAAGCGTGGCACACAAGAAGCGACCTAGCTGAGGCTAACCAATGCCTCAAAAACTGGCTTAAATATGACCTTATTGCTGATGGGGTGGAGGTTTGGTTTGATGAAGAAAGCGGTGTTGTTGGCGACGATGAGCACTTATATTCACTTACAAAAGGTCCGTGCATTGATACAGCTAGTACAGACAGACACATGGACGCTAGTACCAGTACAAGCCAATCAGACGACTATCACAAGCCAATCAATCAAGCACTACCCCTGTTTGCCGCTTGATTGTCTGTCGACCACCCTGGACTCAGGAATATGTTGGGTTCGAGCAAGAGAAGCACAGAACCAAAAGGATAGGCAATTCTACCTTTCCTGCATTGGAGAGCGAGCGGAACTTGATGGCGGCCTGGCAAATGTGTACTATCAAGTACTGTCCAGGACGGACGAGCTAAACAGGTATTGGTGGTGTGCAGCTGCTAGTCGTGCAGACGTGCACAAGGCCATGGCGAGATGCGACTGGAATCCGTTGGGTTTCTTGAATGGTTGAAGATCAAATGTGAAGACAGAATGTATGGTCAGTGGCGGTCTCACTCGTGCGTATCAGACCGTCTGAGCGGAATCTTCAGCTCAACCACGCATAAATGCGTACCCATCCGTGGCAGATTTGCCTGCCGACAATTTGCATACAGCAGTCTGTTCTTCTGAACAAGCTTATTGCTCGTACACGGTCCGATCACGGGGCGGGGTTGCTCAGATGTTGCTATCATGGGGAAAATGCCAGGCACTTTCCATCCTCTATGCGTCAGCGATCTGGAAAGTTCATCAATCTGACTTCGTGCGCCAACATGCGAGTTGACAAATAGCGCTCACGCATGTGGCCTTGTCTGTAGGGGTGTCTCACTGCGTACTAGAAGGAACTAGCCACCTGCCACAAGGCTCGACGCAGCACAGTTCGACGCACGACGGAGCGAGCCACACATTGAACCTAATTGATGAACGAGATTATTCACCTTTGAATAACTGAGAATTACGCGCACCAAGTGTGCAGTTCGCCACACGGGTTGGCAAGTACACTATTCGCAGCTTTACAAAGCCTCACGCCACAGCGTTCTACAACTTCTTCATCGGGATTCTGCAACATGCTGCTGACTACAGAATATCGTGCTGTGCCGACCCATGGTGTATTTGTGGAAGTGGAATCAGCCAGGGAAACAGTGTCTAAACCTACAGCTCTGGCAGCATTATGATCCTTGGAAATAAGGCAAAGTCGAAGGGCAGGATCTGCGGGAATGTGATGAAGCCCGGAACCTATTGCTTGCATACGTTGTCGCTCTAAGCGCACGTTCTTGGTGGTCGCCAATTGCAGTGCTTGGTCTGGTAGGCGAGCCATCTGGAGCCCCATTCACTGCTTGATGGGAGGGAATCCAAAGGCGCTATTCCAAATGGAGTACGCATAGCTGACCCCGTGCCTCGTGTAGAAAGGCTGCATGCGGAGAACAGCCGCTAGCAGTCAGCTAACTCTCAATACATATATCTGGAGGATCTTTCCGCACCGCTCCTCGTTTGAGACGTAGCGTGGACGGGGTCAACATTCAACCGACTGCAGTTACAACAAGTTGCCACTCAGCTTGCAATGCACGATTTATACTTCATACCAGCCTATTACTATTCGTGAATCGACTCAGAGTCCTAAATGCCATCGCTTCGAGATCGCACTTTCACGCCATGGAAGCATCTGCGAGCCATGTGACAGGCCAGATAGGACCTCGCCAGCTCTTGGACGCTGCACTAGATGACCAGCAGTTGAGTGAGCTCTCATATGATGCGGGTTGCTTGCGCCTTTGGGCTGAAGCGAAAGGCTAACGGTCATCCAGGACTTGCGGCAAGCGATCGGACTTCTGAACCACGCGCAGTGTCGGCTACGCAACAGACTAGGAGAAATTCGACCACGGAAACGACCTCGACCCGCTGGCGTCAATAGCATTCTCAACTACTGTACAAAAATTCCTGGCGAAAGTATCAGAAAATTATTCGGTGATATCGAAGAAGCCTTTCACGAAAGGAACTGGCCATCTTCAGCAGAAACACTTGACTTGTTTGCTTCCTCTGTGCAGTTCTCCAGTCTCGAATTGTATGATGAACCTGCGCAGCGGGTGGTGCACGCCGCGCTACAACTCAGCTCCCGTAGTGCGCATCTGATGAGAATTCGGAGCGTCGTCGTTGCCAATGCTATAGACACATACATCAACGAGCATGGGACCACCCACTCGGAATTGAAACCGGCCCTAAAATACCTGTTGGGCAACTCTTTCCACCAGTCTTCGAATTCGTTGCGCAGCTGGAGAAACAGTGGAGAGTGGCTTATATCATTCTTTGATGTTATTCCCTGGGCCCCATCTTCATGTTGGGTCAGCATAACACTGTGTATGTACCTCGACATCTCGCTTTACTCAGGTGCTGACGTAGTGTAGTTGGGGTAACAAAATCAGACTAGGACACCAGACCGCCATCATTCAGCATTGTCAGTCGGTGCCAGGGTTCACTGATTACGCGGCACACTTGACTCCAGCAGCGTGCGAGGCCATCCGGGCGTGGGCAAGCGGATGTATGTACCACTTCAAGAGGGATTCAACATTGGAAGAACTACTCCGCAAGCAAGAGAGACAGTATTCTTCCAGCCCTGGAAGCATTTCAACGGCGCACACGTCTCCTGTGCGGGTTCTCGGAGCACGTACAGCAGATATCGAGAACATTGCTGACAGTTCCACAATGGCTGATCTGCATCCGTCCGCCGTCAGTCGGATGTCCCTGGATACACATCCATTGCCCCTCGCCTTGGATGTCACGGGCAGTGCTACGCCCATACATCGTTCTGAGCTGTTTCTACAAAGTTCTAGTAAGTGCTCCACGATGCGAGCCCTCTGCGTCAATTGACAAAAAGCCTATGCAAACTCACTCGAAGCAGTCACACTTACTGACGAAGCGTTTGATCCAAGCGTCCAAGCCGGACTGGGCGGCAGTAGGTTTCTTCCTCATCGTTGGTGCACTCAGGTCACTAACATCGTGGGCGACGAAGTCACTGCAGTGCAACTTTGCTCTGTCCATGCCGGACTGGCTTCTCCGCGAGCTCCATCTCCATTTCTGACATTGCACGAAGACATGCTCCGTCATATCAATATTTATTTTGAGCGATGCTGTCAAAGGATGAGATTTGACGACTGCGAGACTCTGATCACTGCACATGGTGCTGAATTTCGAAATGATTTGTGCGCTGACTTCGACTCTTACTGCTTTACCGCCACCATGCTTAACACAAAGGGAGCACACGAGAAGTTCCGCCTCGCTCTCGCCCGAGCATGCTGTCACGAGATTGCACAGACAGGAAGTTGTTCACCCAATGGGAAGGATGATAGGGAACAAGCATGATTCTGTAAACTACAGACCAAGGGTTCGGGTCTATATCGCCCTGATTTCCTCTTGCCGAGGTGATTAATTACCCCTGTCCGTTGCCGATCGTAATAACCACGAGTCAGTTACATAAAGCCACTTTATCTTGGCCTCGCCTCGTGACACACCCCCTGGGGCATGCTATTGACCCATCTTCTCAATTAGAGGTCGCAGCCTTGATGGCGTACTGCTTGAACTGGTCGAAAACCCCATCGAGGAGGGAGCGGGCAGCCTTGCGACCTTCCTCAAGCATGTCCAGGATATCATTTAGTGGCACCATAGCCTCCTTTTCTTCGCTCAGGACAATAGAGTCAAAGCTGAACTTGCTCTTCTTTCCCGGAGTGTGCCGGCCGGAGGGGAATTGACCCGTACCCTTCTTTGGCGGGGGAGAGACATAGCTGTCCTCGTCGGTATCGTCCTCGCGTGGGCGCTTGGAGGGCGTCTTCTTGGGGCTACCCTTGCGTAACGCCTTGGGTGTTGCCTTCGGGGTTGCAGTAGACGTATCTGCAGTCTGGGAGATAACTAACGCAAGGTAGTCCAGCATCTCGACGCGGCTGTCTACGGAGTGGAGGTCCAGGTGAGTAACGTCCGACCAGGTGCCCTTCTTGTGCTGGAACAGGTTGTCGGTGTTGACCATAACGACCTGGCGCTCAATGTCTTTGAGAGTGCCGATTTCAGGACGCTTGTTGTCCCCGATATCGCCCTTGAATCGCTTGTAGACGTGTCCGGCATCCTTCTCCATGCGCCGGATCTCTCTCATGATGGCATCTGCGTACTGATTGGCCTGTTTGTGCGGAGCGAAGGAAGCCTGAGCTCGCTTCTGGGCCTCAGTCTTAGGGGTGCCTTTAGTGCGGGCACTACGTCGGACTCCCTTGGTGCCTTTATCACTTGGGCTGGCATTGACCTGTACTTCTTCTGTTGGGGTCTCAGTGACCGTGATATTGTCCTGAGGGTCATCTGGCGGGGCAGTGTTGTCTCCTGGGCCGGTCTCAGGGGTAGTTGTGTCCAGAAGTTCGTGAGGGGCGTCCTGCTCATTGACCTGTGGGACGTTGATCGGGCGGAAACCAGAGGGGCCTGGAATGTAGGACCCCGCACTAGTTGCTTGGCCGCCATAGTCACCCATCGTGGCGTTGCTAGGGTTGGTGAGGCTTTTCATAGGGGAAGAGGAGGTGGTGTTGACCGCCAAATGGTGCTGAAAAGGCGATAATGAGGGCGCTGAAGCGGCTGGTAATGAGTGCGAAGCCGTCAGAGTGGTGGAAACGCTGGTTTGAGAGCGTGTAGTGGTGTGTAGAAGGTTAGGTTGGAAGTTAAAAGGTGCGCGCTCGATATGCTGGAAACGGCGATAGTGAACTAGCGCGCACAAAGTGAAGAATTCCTGTTGTCGCCGTTTCCGGTCAATTCTTTGTTGTTCTCGCCCTGCCGATGGCCAGAATATCCTGCATTCGGCCCATCAGGGTGAAGTCCTTTGTTCTCCTCCCTTGGCGAGGGTGCAAAGGTCATTCTGAGTTGATTGATGAATTCCCCGTGCTTCTGAGGAGGCAGGAGTTTGGTCAATCCATCGGCTGGCATGTCCTGTGTGGGAAGCCAATCGACCGTGACGCCTCCTTGGTCATACCATTCTCGGAGCCAACACTGTTGAATATCCACATGCCTCATCCTAGTGTTGAGTTTTGAGCTGTCTTTGGTGATGATTCCTATGGTCTGCTTGTTGTCACAGAACAGGTGGGCCTCCTGGTCTACCTGTAGGCCAATGTTCCGGAATAATCTTTCCCACCAGATGAGTTCTGAGGCTGCATGTGAGAGGGAATAGAGTTCAGCCTCCGTGCTCGACTTGGTGACCATTGTCTGTCGGCAGGACTTGTAGTCAATAAGTCCTCCGAACAGGAAGAAGGTCACCCCCTCAGCTGAGCGACGAGTCGATGTATCGTCCGCGAATGAGGCGTCTGAGGCTCCATAGAAGTCCAGGTCCTGCAGGCTAATGTGTGCAGTTCGGTCATTGCCTGGGCCATACTCAATTGAGAGTCGTGATGATTGTTTCAGGTAGAGAATGCAGTGGTCTGCTGCTCGAATATGGTCCTCTGAGGGGTTCTTCAGGCATTGAGACAGTAGGGATGAAGCAAAGGCGATATCTCCCTTCAGTTTGGACGCTGCGTAGACGATTGATCCACATCTTGAGCCGAATTCATGTATTTGCTGGGGGGTAGCTGAATGATCACCTCCTGGCGTGAAGTCAGGGGGAAGAGGGGTTGACAAGCGTCGCCCTGAGTCGATAATGTTGAACCGATGGGCCATCTTCTGGATGTAGGCGTCGAGGTTGATCCACATTCTTCCCTGCTGTCGGTCTCTGATGATCTGAACCCCGCAGAAGAAGTTGATATCCCCCATCACCTTCATTTCGTAGGTTGCTGTCAGCTTGTCCTTAAGTGATTGAGCTCTTTCTGTGTCCTCCGTGGGGAATGCCAGGACAATGTCGTCCACAAAGAAGAAGATAATGATCTTGTCTTGCATCCACAGGCAGTCAGACACTTCTGAGAACCCAACGTCCGCAAGGGTACGTTTCAGGTTCTGATACCATAGCATCGGTGATTCCTTGAACCCGTATAGTGCCTTTATGCACTTGAGAACCTTGCCCTTCTGGCGATAACCGTCCGGAAGCTGGAGGTACATTGGCTTGGGCAGTGAGGCGTTGAGGAATGCATTGACCGCATCCATCTGGATTGTCTCGAGGTCGAAGTGACAGATCATAGCCATCACAAATCGGAACAGTCGAGTTGAGAGAGTGGCTGCATAAGTGTCCAGATCTGTTGCCTGTAGGTCCCCTCTTGCACAGATCCTTGCCTTGAACTTGGTGACTTCATTGTTCTCATTCAGGCGATACGTCCAGACCCAAGTAAGAGGCAATGGCCTTGTTCCAGGCGGCATCTCTTCTTCGCTGACGATTGTCCAGGTTCCTGTTGTAAATGCCTTTCGATATTCCAGGTCAGTTGCCTCCTCAAACTCGCGTTGGAAGCGGTGCCCCTGTAGGTGTTTGTATTTGTGAGGGGCTGGAGGGAGATCAGTCATTTCCAGGGTAGCAAATGAGGACAATCTTGCTTGGTGCACTCCCCGGATGGCCACTGCCGCCAGGGTGTAGGCAGTTGTCTTTGCTTGTTTCTGAGCAGGCAGGTCAATGCTCTCATTGTATGCCTTGTCCGCCAGTCTCTTCAGGGGATTCTGGAAGTCTGAGTACCTCTCCTGTGAGTAGGGGTCGTAGGGGATTGTGTGTGTATATGTTGGCTGCTGGAGCATCATAGCAGGGTCAATTATCCATTGTTCGAACGTGTCTTCTCTCATCTCCTGTTCTTGATCGTAGGGGAATTCGGCGTCCACATGATCATCCTCGATTGTTGGTTCTGGCCTTGCCACCCCCTGACGAATATCATCGTCGTCCATCAGGCCAAGTTCTATCATCAGGTCAACAAACTGTGAGGATGATGGGGCGGCGTTGTCCTCAACCCTGATATCAAAGCGGAAGGCGTCCCCAATTGCGTGGCCCAGGTCAAGATCAGCTAGTCCCTCGTAGGACAGGGCTTCGTTGAACCGGACGTCTCGTGTTCGAATCACCTTGTTCAGGGATGGAACCCAGATCCGGAAGATATTATGACCCTCAAATCCAACCAGATAGCCGAGGTGGCACCTGCTGTCGAGCTTGGCACGTCTTGGCAGGTCGCGAGGGTTTGTTTTGTAGGTGTATGCCCTGCAGCCAACCCTCACAAGGTGAGAGATGTCCGGTTGTTTCCCCGTGGCTCGTTCCATAGGCGTCTTAAAGCCGAGCGCTTGAGCTGGGGCACGATTAATCAGGTACGCTCAGACCTGTGCACAAGTAAGACAAGACAAGACGACCCCATCGGCTTGTCTTGTCTTGGTGTGAGAGCGCCTGTCTTGTCTTGACAAGCCAAGTATCTCATTGGTCTTGTCTTGTCTTGTCTTGTCTTGATTAGAGCACGTGACTGAAGTGAATATAGTTCTATTCGATCAATATAGACTCTGCTGGATCCGCACGTGTTCTGGAGGCCTTAGAGATGCTTGGAGGTGATGCAGGACGTATTCCAAGGCTCGTGAAGTAGCTCCTGATTGGCTAATTAGCCATCGTAGCTGCAGTAGCTGCAGCAGATGTGAATACGTACCTGTCCAATTTGATTAAACCAGCCTTCAACCACTGCTTAGTAACCATCAATTCATTGACTGTGCAGTCCAACAGGCTTCTTCTACGAGTTGTAACTGCAGCTCCAGTGGTGCTAAACACCCTTTCCGGTTCGTCAGACATGACTGCAATTGAATAGACATCTAGCGCTAAGGCGGCCAATTGGGGCCAATCAGATCGTTTGTTAAGCCAGTAATTGATTGGTGAAGTATGACGATTGGCGCAGAGCTGGTAGAAGTGAATGTCCTTAAGATATTCAACCAATTGCGAGTCAATATTGGCTACAGCTACAGCCTCATATTGAGCCCAAGGAGTCTCTTCCGCCTCCGTAGCTTCCTGGTCCAGTTTCGCTCGCTTCGGAGGTGAATGGACGTCGTCGAGTCGCTCCTTTAGGGGCTCGTAGTCTCGATATTCATTCAGTAGTCCTTCGAGTTGAACACGTGCTTGGCTCCGCCAATCAGGTCGCTCCTTCCACTTCCAATCAAACCAGGCCCATTTGTACACCGGATGAAGGACAGTTGAAGCAATGTAGACAGAGGTATTGTCCAATTTGAGGTAGTATTCATTGAGCTTCTTCCAAGCAAGGTCAATATTGATTGAGAAGTGCTCTTCTGCAGTCAATTGGTCGTTCGGAAGGGCCTCTAGCGCTTGAATGACGTCGATTGCTGCTTCAGGCTTGTTTGTGAATCCACGGGGCGGTTGCTGGCTCAAATCCGGCTGCCTAAGGCTCTCATTTACTGGATTGCTCATAGCGTAAGACTCGAAGTGAGTAAGAAGATCCTCAAATACTGGAAGAACCTTCCATATTGAGCCAGTCTTGCCACTACCAATATGGCCTTGCAATTGAAGGGTAGCGTGCTTCAGAGGTCTCAATAGCTCTATGTATTGATTGATAACGGACCAATCAGAGCTCGACAACCGGTCGTCAACGATCGCAGGCTGCTTCGGTCTGTGAGTAGAGCCTCGGAGCTCCGCCTTCCGGACTGCTTTGTCGTGAATGCTTCCTTCCTCTTCCAGTAAGGCATCAATTACTGGCTGCAAATAGACAGCTCGCTCCGCACTGTCGTAGAAGCTGTTCCACCGCGTAGTGACGTCATTGATCAATTGGTACGAGTCCTTCTTGTCTTCCGGCTTGATGGGCTTAATAAGCAGCTCCTGGTGCTTCAGAAACCGCTCGATACGCTGCGGCGATCGGTTGATCCACACTATTACATTGTGTAAGCGACCAATTGGACCTCGTCGTCGCCAGAGTGTAAGCTCGGTTTCTAGCTCGTCACATGACTCTACCTGGTTGGCAAATAGCTGTTGTGAGTGACCAAACAAGGCGGCGTGGCCAACCAAATTAAAAATATGGCCGCAGCATCGTATCCATCGTTGGTCACGGTCGAATCCATACTCGTTGGCCAGCTGGTCCATACAAGAGCCGTTGTTTGACGCGTTATCTGTGGTTATGTAGCCGATCTTGTCCTTCAAGCCGTAGTAGTCGATGATGTTACTAACTGTGTCAGCTATTCTCACACCGGAGTGTCTTCCTTCCTGTTTTGGCAGCGCTAGCAATGATGTCACAGGCTTTCCAGTCCTGTGAATAAAGTGCACACAGAGACCTAATAAGGCTAGCTTGTTGCCGGACGTCCAGAGGTCAAATGAAAGGTTGATCTTCGATATGGAGCCGGCCAATTGCTCTGTAACGTCGCCAATAGACTTGTCGTATATACGAGTCACTACACGAGATGCGGACGTCCGGTGAGGCAGTATACAGCGTTGATTGGCATATTGAAGAAGTTGTTGGAACCTTGGTGACTGCAACTGATTAAAAGACACGTTATCTTGAATGATCCAGTCGTATAGTAGCGCTTCAAATTGAAAGGGATCGAATGAAGCTGCAGTAGTGTTGTGAACAGCAGCCGCTGGACTATTTCCACGTAAGGCCCAGGCGTCAATGGGTCGTTTGAAGCCATGAGTCTTCGTATCCTTGCCATGTTGATCATGGTTATGCACCTTCTTAAGGTGTTTGATTGGTCCGGTGGAGGCTGCAGTCGTGAATAGCGCTTCCTTCAAGGTCCCTTGTAGTGTACGCTTCTTGATATGGCAATTGCGGCAGAGCCAGTAGAACTCGTCGGTTTGAGGCTTCCACAACCTCCAGCCATAAATCCATATGCCGCTCTCAGCTTTGAAGGAGTCTTGTGGTACGAGATAACCCTTTAAACGTGTCCAGTCCACCTCTTCATAGCCCTTTAGTGGCCGGGACGGAGGTGTCTTCTCAGGCTCGTTGCGCAGGCTCTGGAAGTCGTTTGGGGTTGATTGTTCGTGCGGAACTTGGAGTTCTGAGGTAGCTACAGTCGATGTGAGATCGCTGGAGCCATTAGAGTCCATGGCGGTTAGTACTGGTGTGGGTAGTAGACTTATAATCCCGTAGTGAACGCGTTAGGGCTAGCCAGGCGTAGGTGGTACGCGTCAGATAAACGCGTTGATTGGCTGAAGATCTGAGGGTAGATCCGTAAAGATTAAATTTACTGTACTCTCTCGGGAAGGTGACGCTTCGTAAAAGTGTAGCTCGGAGGTGGGAATACATCAATATACGGCTATATACTACGTCAAGACGGTCAAGTAAGACAAGTAAGACGACAGCTCTGTCTTGTCTTGCCAAGCCAAGTAAGACAACAGCTCTGTCTTGTCTTGACAAGCAAGACAAGACAAGACATCAAGACAGGCTTACTTGTGCACAGGTCTGACCTCGTACGAAAGGCCTGCATCCCAGAACACATCGTCCCTGGCAGACGACAGTGGGCCGCTCACGCCGCGCCTACTGACCTCATCGTACTTTCTCTGCTTATATCGATGCGAGTTCGTCATTACCGGTCGTATGGTTCGTTCCGACTGACGATCAGTACGTGTCGGCCGTACTCCCGGCAAAATCCCGGTCCGTATATGGTTGCAGTAGAGTGTGGTCTTGAACACGCCAGCTGCAATGCACGGATTGTTAACTCCGTACACATTCATTTGTACAGTACACATCCGCGTTGGAACGATCACTGACATCCCTACTAGAGCCTCACTGAAGACGCTAGCTATATAGCCGGAGTCACCTTTCGTGCATCCATAGGTGCATAGTCGGTAGTCCCACCGGGATGGTGGCCACGGCAAACTGTAGATCGAAAACTCGCGTAGTCGGCCATCACTTGAGATATATGATACATGCAGACGCTGAGTGGACTCGATACCGCCGACAACGGCGGACCAACTGAACAATATACAAAGGTATCTTCCTCTGGGGGTAAACCTCTCTATCCAACTACCAAGCCACATTAACTCAACATGAAGACTGCCGCACTCTACACCTTCGTGGTCATGGCTCTTACAGCCTAGGCTGCCCCAGCACCTCAAGACCTCAACTGCCCTGACCACTGTTATCCCGGCACATTGGCAGATGGCGTAAGTTTTACTCGCAGCAAGACGAACTGGCTCGATACACGACATCCATACTGATTGCCTCATGTGGCAGACACCCTGGTGCATCCGCAACGACGGCTTCTCTTGCTGGGGTTAAATGTTAAAGACCTGTACAGAATGTTGGAAGATGAGACGGATGTCTTGCACTTGTAGTGTGTCGCCTCCAACACCTCATCACTGCAAGTCCCGCCTATCTGACTAATACCGCACAGGTTGACCACTCTTATTAGCTACTCCAATAATGTAGACAGACTACCATAACTCAACGATTCATCATTCGCGACACGACACGTATTGATACTCTTTGGTTCGAGATGAAAGCCCTTTTTGATTCCAGCTTATGTCGGCCTTGGCATGCAACCGAATCGCGTCTTTCGTGCAATTCGTGTCCTCTACAATACACAAATTTCTGGCAGATTTCGCACGAGGTTCCACGAGTGTATTGATCAATGCACTGCTGGATGCATCGATATACAACGGACTGTCGCAAGGTATTGGCCCGTCTTTACATACATGCGTGTCGACGTCGTCGTCGGTTGTCTTATCGTTCCCTTCGATGTCGTCGACACAGAGGCTGCCTTCAGCTCATTTCTCACCGTCGCATGACTATGCTACTGTTTACTACTCCAACTTTGTTGACCCATATCGTTGCGAGGGGCGACAGGAAAAGTGGGGTTCCGAGAAGGAGAACTCAGAAACATGGCACAGCTTTGCGTGTCATTCCTACCGGGTACAGAAGCAGCATTTCCTCATGGTCAGCGAGGGAAGCAGCAACACTATGAAGCACTGTACGACAAAGCATCAAGGCAAAATGTGCTCCGAAGCGGCACTGTTCAAGATTCTCTAAGGACTACTAACACAAATCGCTTACACTTCACGCTCCACGCTCGTGCCGAAGCCACCCTTCTCTGATGACACACTGACCCGCCTCAGACGCGCAGAGTCAGAATCCTGGATTGCAGCAGTCTTTGCGCCACTTCCAACACTCTGGTACTTGGAGAACTGCCAGCCCCACAAGCAATTCTCGGACAGCTCATCGGTCTCTTCGAGGGAGCGGCCCTCCAGCTCTGGAACGAAGAAGAAACAATAAAAAATGCCAGAAAGAGGGAAGCCGCGGCGAAGACCCAGCCCACCTTGGCCTGCAGTCCGGCAGAGCCTGGAGCAACGTTCATCAAATATGGTGTCACACTCGTAATGAGGATTGCCACAAGCATGTTGACCACGCCGCCGACGGCCAGAACCTTTCGACGGTGACGGGTTCCTCCAATCTCTCCTCCGATGACGAAGGCATTGGTGACAGACCAGCGGGCAAAGACCTGAGTCAGGATGATGCTGGCGATAACACTATGAACAGCCGTGGTATTGGTCACGGGCACCGCAGCACTGCCACCGGTGCCAATTGTTGCCAGTACGGTCAAGAATATGAAACACAGAGCACCGCCAAGAATGGAGAAGATACGCCGTCCAAGGATGTCGTAAGTCGCAATCTGGAAGGCGCAAGAAAGGATTTGGAGACCCACACCAATCACTACATACGTGAATGCCTGTGCTATTAGGCCTGCATTGACGTAGTACGTGACGGCAAAGGAGTTCGTCCACTGGATACCCGTAGCTGGAAGCAGCGCGAAAAGCATGCAGTAGATCCATGTACGGCGAAGCATGTTGCCCTTAAGCGAATCACTCCACTTTCTTTAATCCTATCCGCCCTGCTCATCCAAAGACTGCACGATCGCTTTAATCTCGACCGAGGTCAGACCCTTCGCAACGTCCTCTTTCGATCGAAGGCGATCGAGATTTGCGAGGGCTTTGTCCTTCTTGCCCTTGGTGATCAGTTACCGAGGCGATTCCACAGTAAACCAGATAAGCACCAGGATAAGCACTGCTGGAATGGATTCCACTGCAGTTGGGATCAACCAGCCCTTGGCTTGTGTCTCGGTGGCGTATGCTCGGCTCATTCCCGCTCCCCGAAGATTGCCGCATGCACTGGAAAACAATATGGATCCTGCGAGAAGTCCTCTGGTAGAGGCGAGACTGACTTCACCATTGAAGTGGATCACAGCCATTTCGGCCAGGCCAGTGCTGACGTATGCATGGAAACGGCCGAAGGTGAACTGTTCCCATGCGCCCGTCAAGCTGCTTGTCGATTCGATGGCAACTCCGACTATCTGGATAATCGCAAGGATGACCATCGTGAGCTTGTATCTGTGGCACAAGTCAGCAATTGTCCATGTCCAGACTGCGAGGCAGAACTCACCCGAACCAATCGATCACGAAGCTTGAGAGAAGTGCGCCCAGTGCTTGACCAGCGAAAGGAATCGAATTCAGTTGAAGGAATCAAGGGTGTGTTCATTGTTGTTGGTGACTATCAAGAAAGCACGAGAATCTATGGGAAAGGTGCAGGTTAATGCCAAGCCAGGTGAATGCATCAAGTAATTCATGGCCGCAGCAATGTTCAATGGCAAAGCATATGCTTCTGTCTCTGCATTATAGACACCAAACTTGGACCGGAACGACGGGAGCGCCTGCAATGATCCAAAAGAGCCGGTATCGATGCCATAGAGCAGTGCGCCTGAGAGGTACACAAGAACGCAGAAGATCATATAAGGCGTTACACCCTTGTATCGACTGCTAAAGGAACCAAACTGTCTGCTGGTCGACGTCGAGTTGCAAGCTGTCGAGACCAGGACTGGTGTGTGAGCTGATAACAAACTCGATAAAGTGGCGATCGCACCTCTAATTGAAGTCACCAACTGCATCTCCGACCACATATGGACGGAGCATTCTGGTACCCGCACGCGATTTCTTGCCAGAGCCTCAAACGCCACGTGTAGCACGCGTGGGGAGCTCAATAACGCACAGCACTGTTCGCATGGTATGCACGCACACGAGGAGATATGGCTGAGAGCGTTCTGGCCTGACATCACTCTGTTCATCGCCATTGATGTGATTTGACCATTCGGACTCGCCTCCTGTCCTTGCTGCCAGAGCCGCGCTTCGTCGCTCGGAGAGGAAGAAATAGACGACAGGAGTGTCAACCTTATTGATCGTGTAGCTCTCTAGTGAGAGCATCGATGCAGGTATTCGTAGCGATTGTTATGAAACATCCAATGAGGTGGTCAATTGGAATCACGAATGTACATTTTATGGCTTGAGCTGGTGCTACGGCGTGCCGCGTGCTTTTGGTTCGGCAGACGCGAGTGCCAATACTGTTACGTGGTTCGCCATCTCCTCTCGGACTGGGATGATAGACGAGCAGACACGGTGAGGACGCGTGTGATGCGAAGATCATGTATGCCGATATCGCCTGGGTCTCTACAGCTCCACGTCTAGAGCTCAGAAGTCCAGGCTATGTACGTTGGCATCACCCACGTTTTGGAGGTACTGTGTATAACAAGCAGTTTTCAGAAGCTCTGGTGACGTACTGCATAGGACGGAAACATTTTCCAAGCATCATGAAGTTCTCGATGGCGCCATGGCTGATAGCAGTCAGCTGCGTGGGATAAGTGCTGGCGAAAGAGCATAAGAAGCCCGACTCTGTGTCCATCTTGACCGACGATCAGATTGGCACATGCAAAGCTTGAACCACATGCCGCTACTGCAAAAGCATTTCATTCAAGAAGGTACACTCTTTGAGAAGCATTACTGCACCGTGTTCATCTGCTTTTCGAGCCGAGTGAACATCTGGACCGGACTTGCAGCCCATAACAACAACGTAAGGGATCTGAAACCTCTATACGATGGCTACCCCAAGTTCGTGAAGGAAGGACTCAACGAGAACTGGCTGCCAGTATGGCCCCAAAATCTGGGTTACAACACATACTGTACTGGAAAGCTGTTCAATTCTCACAGCGTCGACAACTACAACGATCCGCACGTCAACAGTTTCAATGGGAGCGACATAGCTCTTGACCCATACACTTATGAGCATTTCAATACTACCATAACTCGCAATGGGGAGGAACCAGTACATTACATGGGCCAGTACTCGCCTGACGTTGTCGCGGAAAAAGCTCTAGGGTTCTTGCACGAAGCGGCCCTAGACTACACCCGGAGCCATTTTTCCTGGGCGTTGCACCTATAGCTCCGCATTCGAACTTCCGGTTCCGGGACCCAATCACGTTCGATACTGCTTTCTATGTTAACAGCTACGCGCATTTATTCAAAGACTACAAAATTCCAAGGACAGCAAACTTCGACCCCGACCATCCAAGTGGCGTGGGTTGGGTTTCGAGATTGCCAAGGTTTAATGAGTCTGTCATCGAGTATCATGATGAGTTGCAGAGGTTTCGACTAGGAGCTTTGCAGTCCGTGGACGAGATGGTGGAATATTTAGTCAAGCCATTGGAGGACAAGGGCCTTCTTAACAATCGTACACCATCTACACGACTGACAATGGTAAGCCCCTGTCAGTCTTATTGCTGTTATCAACTGACATTTTCTGCTTCTACCACATCTCTTCGCATCGTCTTCCGCCTAGCAAGGAGGGTCCCTTCGAAACCGATATCCACATTCCCCTAGCAGCCTGTGGGCCTGGAGTGCCTGCTGGTCACACCGTAGGCGTGATTAGCTCTTACACTGACCTGATACCGACACTGCTCAAGTTGGCTGGCAGCCATCGACCTGATCTCGATGGAAATCCACTTCCATTAACCGATGATGAGCTCGCCTCGCCAGACTCTGGTGAGCACGTCAACGTGGAATTCTGGGGACGTGCAATTCCTGAAGGAAAGTATGGCTGGATTGGAAACGCTACTTTCCCGGCTGTAGGCAATGGTACGTACAAGTTCCGCCCCCGTGGCACTCCGACAGTCAGAGTGCAGGACGAGACTGACTTTTGATCAATAGGCACTGGTCGTATCGCAGCTCGAAACAACACCTACAAGGCCCTCCACCTCATTGGCAAGGAGTACAGCTTCCTCTATACAGTGTGGTGCACTGGAGACAAGGGACTGTACAAGGTTCATATAAGACCCACTGACTTGCAACGTCCACTGCGTGTACTGATGCCGACTGCAGCGCGACCCAGATCAAGTTCACAATCTCCTGCATGCCAAAAATGCAGGTTCTCGATCGGAACACAGCCTCTTCGGCCGTCCTTTCGAGCACGTCGTCAACCGCCTCGACGCTCTACTCATGGTCACGAAATCATGCAAAGCGCAATCTTGCCGTGAGCCATGGCAAACTTTACACCCTGATGGTCCTATCAAGACACTCAAAGATCCGCTCCGACCTAGATTTGACGACTTTTATGAGAAGCAACCGCGAGTTCGTTTCTCGTCATGCGTGCTTGGGCATATCATCAGCGAGGGAGGGCCACAGGATGTGATTGCGTATAGCTCTGGAGACCATCAAGGTTTCAGGCATCAAAGCTCTCTTTGCGACGAGAACTCGAGTATGGCTGGGATGCCGCCTTCGGAGACATCTCCTCTGCTATCGACGAACGACGGTAGCTCCGATGCCTCGCAGAATGAACAACGCAAACAGCTCCTAGCTGGTTGTGAACGATATTCCATCAATTACATGAGCATTACCAGTGTATGTCGATCAATCCATCGAACATCAAGCGTGAAACTTCTCACGACTGACACCAGAGCGATGTCTTAGCCCAGCTCAACCACAATGGATGTTCCACACAGCTCTGGCAATAAGGGCGAAGACGGCGAAGACGAGGAAGGATGCCCATCTGCTGGAAAAGGTCCAGACGACGCACAACAAAAGAAGAAAAGCCCCTGGCGCATGCTCTCGCTCCTCTTGCTCAGCGTTCCCATCTCTCAACTGAACCAATACCTCGTTCTCACAACCTAAGCTCAAATCGCCTCCAACCTCTCCTCACTATCTTCCGCTTCCTGGCTCATGTCATCTTTCATTCTGGCACAATGTTCCGTTCAGCCACTCTACCGAAGCTCGGCGATATCTACAGCCGGAAAGCCTGCCTCATAGCTGCATACGTCTTGTTTACTGCTGGGACTCTGGGATGCGGCGTGAGTCAAAGCATAGGGCTAATCATTGCTTCTCGAGCCGTGCAAGGTGCTGGAGGAGTGGGAATGGTGAGCGTGGTAAGTATCATTGTGACGGACATCATGACAAAGGAAGAGACTGCAACGACCAGGAGCTACGTGAATGTCTTGCAGACGATAGAAAGAAGTTGTGGACGTGTCGTTGGTGGACTGATGATGCAAGCCCTTGGGTGGCGATGGGCATTCCTGATACAGGTCCCGCCGATGGCGCTCGCCATTGGAATTGTTGGCTGGGGGTTGCATATGCCAACCAGGAAGACGAACGAGTTACGACGGTGAAGAGACGGAATTGTCGAGCTGGGAGAAATCGAAGAGGGTCGACTTTGTTGGCGCCTTCTTCCTGGCGCTGACGATCTTGTCGATCTGTCTCGTACCGGACCTGGGTGGTCAAAAGATCGCGTGGTCTTCCAAGTGAATGATGGGCATTATGGCAGTCGGCATTAATTATGCCATCACTTTCGTCTTCTCCGCGAGGAGTGCCAAATCGCCAATCTTCCCACTGGAGCTACTGGCGCAGCGAATCGTGGTTACAAACTACTTCAGCATTCTCCTAGGTCTCATGTCGCAGATGTCGTTGATGACATTTGTGCCGATATGCTTTCAAAGCACGACACATGCTTCCACAGCAGCAGCGGGCGCTTTTCTGATACCAGCATTCCTCGGTGATACCATTGGAGGCCTCCTGACGGGATTCTTGATCAAGAACCGGACGCTACAAAGTCCTCACCGCGCTTGCACCGGTAACATCGATTTTGCTGTATGGGCTCGTTGTTATTACCCTGAAATGGTCATACATCCAAAGTACTGTCTTTGCGGATATTTTCTGGCGGTTTCGCCGCGGGCATGGTTTCATCTTCGGCCTTTGTTGGACTGGTAGACGGCATATGCGAGGAGCACGTTGCGGTAGCAGCATCTGGCTCGTATATTTTCTTCAACCTAGGAGTTATCGCTGGTGTTACTGTTGGAAGCGCGTTCTTCCACGCTAGACTTCGCTCCGCACTTGAGCGGATGCTAGAAGGCTTCCTGAACAAGAATCATGTATGCTCTAGTTCCCTGATTGGTGAGAATGACACTAACTATCGCATAGATCATCTCCCGTGCCACATCCGATCTCAAGTACCTGTGGACGACTGACGGATTGCTACGACGCATTCTGATATCGGTCTACGTACAGGGGTTCTACTCTGTCAATTATAAGTCAGCGAGTCATACCATAATCACAAGCGATACGGGACTGACAGATCTCATGGACATGGGTATTATCTGCTCAAGTCTTGCGCTCTTTGCCGCTGCATGCAGCCCAGGTTCACGTCTGCACAAGGCTGCTGAGTAGTTTGCCGAGTGAAGATAGCTCTCGTCTCACGTATACGTCCCCCAGCTAGGCCAAATTCCGATCGTTTAGTGATTCAAGGAGCATGCTGGGATGGCCTGCTTAAGGCTTCAAATTGATCAGCTAATACATCATCCGCTTTGCTGAAACCAAATTCCTGCAGCATGCATTGCACGTAGGATAGCATCGGAAGTATTCCAGACCACAGGAGTACCCCCAGTTCCCTCCGACGTCGGGCACCGTTCTCCTTTAAAGCTCGATCAATATGTGGTTACAGCGTCTGCCAGCCGGTAAAGATCCCGCTGCGAAACCTCTAACAGTGCTACTCATAAAGTCCTCGATTCTGGCTGAAGACTTACATAGATCTAACTCGCCCTAGATTTCGTTAGTAAAAGGGCTCCGCAATCTTATTACGAAGAACATATAGTGTCCGGACAGCAAAGAGGCGAACGACCTCGACAAAATGAGATGAACTCCGCTACTTTACTAGGCGCATCCACCACTGTGGTTATCAGCCAAGGGTCATGCGATGTGTCGATACTGTGAAGACCCACGTGTTGCGCAGTTAAGGCTGTTGACATCCTCAAGGGTATCATCACAGCACACAGTCTGTTGTTGATCGCATGGCTGGTAGTTGGCTCGTCGAGTTGAGCTTGCAAGCGCTTGCAGAGCAAACAGGCACGTGAGGATGGACTTCATGGTGTTTTGTGTGGTATTTATGGCTTGCAGATTGAAAGTAGATCGAAGTGTGAGAACGATGAGAGTCAATATTTGCTCGTCGAGCAAACCTCTTGTGTAGATGGCCACCATAACGGTCAGTAACTTGGCCAGCGAGCGATCTGCTGACCAGTTGAGGCGGAAATGGTTGATTGTCCTATCTTGCTCTGCCGGGCTCTGTGGTTGGTAGACTTGCTCAACCAGAGCTGGTAGTCACAGTGCGATGCCACATTGCCAGTGATCCACGCCAACTTGGATATTTGTGCGAGGCGGCGGAGTAGACACATCATCACGCTACTTGCTGTAATGTACAGACTTTGGCTCTGCTATGCACATCAGCAAAGCTGCGATGATGTTTTTGGACTCAGATGGGCGGTGCTGCTGAACGCTTGCCAAAAGTTGAACCGTCAACCACGTTTTCAAAAGTCAGATGTTCGGCCTCCGAGACCAACCCAGTTCTGAAGAGCACGAAGCATCAATGTTGTGATACGGCGCAATAGACGAGAATATCTGGGATCGATACTGCTCGCATAGGTACGAAGAGCCGATCATACAAGGTCCTTCCGCCCCATTTCTCCCAACAACAAACGGCACATGCGGGACGGGCTACACTCAGGCTCATTGCTCAGGAGCTGTAAGTCGCATCTTCCATTACTTCGCCATGTCATCAGTGCCACGCTGCAACAAGAGGCATTCTAATACTGCATCTGCACAATCACCTCATCCTGATTCCAAAAGTTACACCTCTCGAGCAGCTTCTCTTTCAGCACATCCCCCCTGGTTGCCGAATCCTCTCCTGACGGCCTCGGGTTCGGTCCTCCGATGACATAAGTTCCCAGATTCTCATCCCCAAACTGAGCAGGCAACCAGCCCTGCAGTGTCTTCTTCCCTTCCACAGAAGGTTCCAACGAAGCAGCGAACCAGGACCAAGATCCGGAGACCTGATGAGCAAGAGAGCGATCCATCCCAGTGATGTTAACCTTTTTCGAATGCGAGTTGGGCTGGAGTAACATGTCCAGATTATTAAACACATATGCGATATCGCTGCCATGTACGACACCCCATCCGAATCTCCCTTTTTTTTCAAGGTTGGGAGTGAAAATAGTCTGATTGAACTCGTAGAGATACACGTGATTGCCAGGAGATTGGATCTTGGACAAGCCCTGGGCGAAGTTGACCGCACTGCATGTGAATGCGACGTCTCGCATGATTTGAGCAGCGCGATTGTCCTCGATCGACAGAGAAAGGGTTCCGTTGGGTCGAAAGTTGGGTTGGAAGTCAGAGGCAGGGTACAGTTCCAGCACCTTGTCAACGATGGGAGGTTCTAGAGCTGGAAGATAATGTCGTATGAACTCTTGAGCCGTAACGTTGTTACCAGTTGCGAAAGGAACGCCATCTTGAGCCGTCCAGCCTAGAATCAGGGCAACATCAGCCATTCGCCCTTGTGCAATCAGCTGAGATGGAGCATCTGGAACAAAGTCGCCATCGACAACGGGTAGCCACTCGTCTGAAAGGTTTCCATCCAGGCAAAGCCGGCAAGGAGGAGTCGTCTGCGCCGAATTTGCATTTCCATCGGGCCCAGCTTCAGATGTTCTCTCATCACAAGTGTCCTGGCACTCCGTGGCGGTCTGCGCGTTGCGCAAATCCAATCCATAGATGTTCCGAAGGCAATCGATGGCGTCCTTTGAGTCATAGTCAAACCGATTGCATCCGGTGTAGGCCAAGATGGCAGCTTGGGCATTCTTTGTATAATTTCCCGTAGTACCAGGCTCCGGTCCCTGACTTTGACAAATAGCGGCCCGGAAAGGAGCAGGTTTGGAGCCGCCGTACGCTAGAACCTGCATTGCTACAGCGACCGCACCAGAAGACTGCCCGTGAATAGCAATCCTGTCAGGATCGCCACCAAAAGCAGCAATGTTGTCGTGTATCCATTCAAGAGCAAGCCGCTGATCCCGCAGACCAATGTTCTCGTTACCCGTCTCTTTGAGGTATCTCGATTGCGCGAAACCGAAGACTGCAAGATTGTTAGACAAAATCGGGATGAGCTAATTGGGCAGCCGAACACTCACTTCCCAAACGATAGTTCATAGAAGCGTGAATGATCGGCTGGCCATCCGCGATACTGCTATTGATTAAGCCTCCAGGAAACGTAGCACTCGAGTCTTTGCCCCCTACAACAAAGCTTCCTAGTGAAGCGCGCATTAGCTTAGGAGAAGACGCGTGGATAGGACGTGAACACACCGCCATGAATCCACACCATAACAGGCAGCTTCGCATCCGCAGTCGTGCCCTGGGGCCGCCAGATGTTCAGCTTCAAGCAGTCTGCTGATATCGTACCATTGACATCGTTCTGCAAACAGGGCCGTCCAGGATCAACAGCATCGTTCACAGTATTCGATTGTGGCTGAAAGGGAATAGGAGCCTTGAAGCGATTGCTTCCTCCAGTGGTTTCAGCATATCTGATGCCGAGAAAAGCTTCGAGATTGTCGTCGTAGAATCCTTGGTACGTTACGCCACGGCCGAAGACGTTGTCGACTATGACCTGCTGTCGAATCTGTCGCGTGGAAACACAACACGCCAATGCAAGCTGGACTAGCATGCTGGGGACAAACATCGCATCGACCAAATCCGTCAAAATCGTAAAGTCTCCTCAAGAGATGCGTATAGTTCAGAGTATTAATAACCAAGCGCTTCCGGACAGCCGGGAAGTAAGAATGATACTCTTTCTGACCAACTGAATTCAATTGAATTCTAGTTAGCTGATCATGACAACAATGCTTGAGGATCAGGCGAGCTGACAGCAAAGGCAATTCGACCAGCGTGCTTCCAGCATTCTACCGGAGAGAAACTTGTATGGATTTTGATCTCCAGTTGTAGCAATGCGGCCGCACGCGAAAACCAATTTCAAGTTCAAGCTTGGAGCTTGGATACAATGCTTTGAGTGTGATAGGCTCGATGGTGATTGGCCAAGATGCGATCCAAGTCGGTTCATACTTGTGGGCAATGGTCAAGAAACGCAGTAGTCTATCTTGTGATCGTTCACCCATTGTTCGGCCGTGCCTCTTCAAACGACAGCAGCGGCAAGCTCTCGAACAGTGCCCAAAGCAGACCCAACGTCAAGCACAATGGCAACGTCTCCACGCACGCTGCAAAGCTCAAAATTCTGGGGAAAGAAATGAAGCCGATTTTCCCGAAATGCAGACAGGACCTCGCACGTGGCTCAAAGTTTCTTCTCAGCCATACCCTAACGATAGGCACTCGATATTGATTCGGAGTAGTACAGTAAGCGGATTACATACGAAGAAAGACCTCCGACCACCTGTCTTTCGTTGTGCACCAAAAGGCATTTATGTCAGTCGATCAACAATTTTCCCATGTCCTTCATAGCATCTAAACGAGGAATACGATGATGACTTACTTTCAAGATCCTGGGACAGCAATTCGATCATATGTCCGAGCCTTCTGATAGAGCTCGGGACAGCCGTGCATAGAATTAATGGTGTCCTTCGAGAGTCGTTCCTCAAATGGACGAAGCGCTCGCGATCGACACACGTACTATTTCATCCGAGGAGAAGACGCTACCAGTACATTCAAGAGCCTCAATTTCGAGCTTTGCCATGTGGGTGTGGCAGATACAGACAACTGTTGCTGCCTGGGGAATGCAATCGCATCACAAGGCTATGCCGCACTGCCGTCGACAGGCAATGAATGAGAAATCCTATTGACGACTGGTTCGACTCCCATCAAGGCCCCCTCTCTTATACACTCGTATATTCAGACTTGAGAAAAGCAGAGAGCAGGGAAACGACTCGTATTGCAGCGACTTTGGCAGCCGTGAAAGTCCAGCCGGACTGATTTCAAAACCACGAGAACAAAAGACTAATATCTTCGGGAGATATTCATCCAGATGGGAATCATTCTGCTCATCATGGCCATCATGCTCAAGGATCAGGCTTCTCCGAGTGTTCACGCCAGTCCATCTACACGACCAAACTCGGACGCCGTCCCTCCCACGCACCAGAAGTAAGCAATGTCATTTTCTCCGCAGACCTGCCAAGTTCACTTCCGTCCGAATTCAAACCGATTAAATCTTTCAAGAGAAATATCCAAACTATTAATACAATAGGGCCAATTTGGCCCTTCACCCACAATCAAACCAGAGGACTAACTTAGCACACATACATTCTGTATAAAAAAAAGAAAAAGAAAGTACAGTAAGCAGGTACACGCACTCAATGCTGTCGAAAGCTACTTCTCATCTCTTTTTCCACATCATACACTGGTATGTGTCTCACAAAGTCAATCAGGGCCAACGAGCTGTGATCTTAGGCAACTCCTCCTCCAACAGTAGGTGGCTGTGCGTTGCTTCCAGCTGCAGTAGTGCCGTCTGCTGCACTTCCTCCAGCTCCAGTTCCTGCTCCAGTTCCCGCTCCAGTTCCTGCTGCACTTCCTCCGGCTCCAGTTCCTGTTTCTGTTCCAGTTTCCGTTCCTGCCCCCGCTACACTACCTCCTGCAGCACTACCTCCCGCAGCACCCGAAGCCGCACCAGACAGCTGCGCACAAGTAGCCTGGAGCTCCAAAATATCTATAATACAAGATGACAATTTTTGTTAGCACACGAAACACGAAAAAGTCGAAAAAGCATCGATACGCCTCCTATCCATAGCAAGCAAGCCAAAAAAAAAAGGGACAGAGAGAGAAAAAGAAAGAAAGAGAAAAAAGACTCACCACCACCATCCTTACTCATCGCCACACACTGCACACAAGCAGCCAACAAACTCGAATCAATATTCGTGCAAGCACACTGCAAAAAGCTTTGGTCTCGAAAAACGTTGCCACCACCTATATGTAAAACCCAAAGGAATTAATATAATTCATCAGCATTCACTCACTCACTCTGAGTCTTCTGCCCATCATCATCATACTTTCTTCCTTCCAAACAAACCACCACTACACGACAGTAAGGAGTAGGGAGGGGTTGAACGCACCAAGAGAAGGACACTGAGCAGCAAGTCCGACAACCTGCACACAAGAAGCATCGACCTGGCAAGCAGCGGGCAGGTCGTCTTCGTTGATCTGGGTGGACTGAGCCGAGACAGCGGCGGCGCCGGCGAAAGCAGCGAAAGCGGCGGTTGTGAAACGCATTCTGGATGGATGGACGCGATGGCTGATGTGGAATGATAGGCAAAAAATTGTCGTCGTCGTTCAAAGGAGAGAGTGTTGAGGGATGATAGCTAGCAAAAGAAAAAGAAAAAAAGTAAGCGCATTCGCCAACCAACTCTTTA
Source organism: Cercospora sojina (assembly GCA_004299825.1). Lineage (NCBI taxonomy): Eukaryota > Fungi > Ascomycota > Dothideomycetes > Mycosphaerellales > Mycosphaerellaceae > Cercospora > Cercospora sojina. The sequence goes on along the minus strand of CP036211.1, from coordinate 4,644,162 downwards.
TATGATGAATATCCCCCCCATTCGGCGGCGGCAGCGAGCGCTCGTTCATCTCATCCCACACCAAAATCTCACCTCAAGGCACCACTCTCAATCTCCATCTTTTTTCTCCCTCCCTCCCTCCCTAGAACTATTCCAACAACACCACCAATCCCCAACAACGATCTCACCTACAATAGTCCGTCCCCACAATCTCACCACCCCACCCCGATCGCTCTTCGCCAAAGCACGCATTATACCAAATCGAGTAATTCCAATTCTCCTAGTCCCTCTACATGGCCCAGTTCCGCCGACATGCACCCCCCCCCCCCCCCCCCCGCACAAATCGCACGCCAGAAGTTCGGCATAGGGAATAAATACATATGAGCCGCTAAGTTAGAAGATGAAACACGCAAACAAGGCTCAGTAGGATTGGCATTCGTCATCATCAGAGCGCACCACAAATCAAGCAAAAAAGGCAAAACTTCGTCTCAGCGTCGCATGCAATTTGACATCGCTGTCTGTACACGCAATACATACAAAATCCACCGGGGGAGGAGAGAGAGAGAGAGAGAGCGGTTGATCCGAGTGAGACTTGATGATTATATGGATCGGCGATTTTCTTGCGAGGCGCAGCAAGCAGACAAGTCGATCCATGTTGGAAGGCGATACCCTGTGATGATGGCCGTGAAAGTAGATTCTCCGAACCAAGACTTGTCACACTCAGCAAACAATTTCGGATCTCACCTCGTGCGCCAGCAAATCCTGCTAATGACTTCAGCACTCGTCTGTCGAAATTTGGGTATCTTCACTACAGTTTCTCGTAAGAAGTATTGTCCTCCTCCTCCTTTGCTCATGTCCAGCACCTGTCGACCTGCATCTACGCGAGGTGCTTATCGGTCTTGCGTGGACCATCACCAACACTGGTCAAGATGACACGCGAGATGCCACTCTTCAGTTTCTCCGCGGCGACTTCTGCGCCCTCCGGAAGTGGTGTGGCCTTGATCTTCTGTCCTCGTGCGCCCTCCCAGCCGGTCTTGTCCCCGACAACACTCTTGAAAGTGCCCGCCACAATGTCCTCGTGCTCGGCAAGATAGTACACGACAGCGTTCGGGCCTGCGTCGAAGGTGTACGCACAGTATTGCTTCTCTTCTGGGTGACTGGCATTGATGTACTCGCACATGCGCACCGCAGCTCTGCTCGTGTCGTTCATGTAGAAGATGGGTGGGTCGGTATCGAGGCACGTGGCGTGGAAATTGTTGGAGTCCTTGGTGGTCAGCTTGGCGAAGCTCTCAAAGTCTCTGTTGTGGATGGCCTTTTCCATGGCCTTCATCCTCTTGGGCACCACCTCGTCCGCGCGGTGCTGGAAGAGGGCAGAGCTGGCGACGGTCTGCTGCATGCCGGCCGTGGAACTGACATCCTTCTTTTCTGCAGAAGCGACGAGGATGAGAGCGCGCATGTCGGGCCAGTGCGAGGCCGAGGCGACTTCATATGCCACACTGTCACTTCCATCGGGCAGCTCTCCCTTCTGCCATGCCACGTATCCGCCCATGAGACTGCGGCATGCGGAGCCGGAGCCCTGTCGTGCAATGCGAGAAAGGTCGGTCGGGGATGTTGGCAGCTCGTACAAGTTGGCGATGGCACGCACCAGCGCAGCGAATCCTGCGGCAGAGGAAGCAAGACCGGCAGCGGTGGGGAAGTTGTTCTCGCTGACAATCTTCAGCTTCAGCTCCGACAGCCGGGGCAGTGACGAGTCGGCATCTTCCAGCTCTTTTCGCAGGGAGCGCAGCTCACGCAGACATGCCTGCGTGCGGGCTCCCGAGATGTCCTGCGGGGCGTTGTTGAGGGTCAGGGAGTCGTCGGTGAGCGCGGGACTGCACGAGGCGGTGGTGTGGGTGCGGAGGTCGTCTTGGGACAGCGTGACGGAAATGGAGCCGTTGGTGGGCAAGTTGAGCTGCGCATGTCAGACCTTCTCCCCCTCATCAGGCGGTCGTGCCCGAGTCATGGCCGTACTTTGGTATCTCGCTTCCCCCAGTACCTTGAAGCACCGTCAGTTTCACGCCGCCCGCTACGATTGTTCGCTGTCCTACTTGATGATGGCTATGTTGACCGGCGCAAAGGTCGAGGCTCGGTACACGTCGTCGTTTCCTGCCATGGTGTCTTTCGCGCGGAGCTTCTATCGATTCCGTAGCAGAGGAGGAAAAGGAGCAGCTCCCCAGTGCACGAGGTTGCGTGGGAAAATGGCACGAGAACAACGTGCATCCAAGCTCTGACGCAGGGTGCAGAGCCGCATCGCGTCTGTGGAGCTCGTGCATGACGCCCATCGGCATTGTTCTTTATGCATGTGCACAACTCTGTCTCGTCACGTTATTCTCTTGGACACTTCTCGACTTTTAGTCCTCCGCCATCACGATGCGCTCCGCCAGCGACGACCCCGACGCCCAATGTCCCGTTGACCACCGGACGCGTGAAGCTTGGCTCCAGGCCGCGAAAGCCAAGAAAGAGCAGCCACCTCAATCCTCTCCTCCAGCAGCACAGCCATCTCCCGCTCGCTTCTCTCTGGATACCTTGTCATGGAACACCATTCCCGAAAAACCAGCGACGAAAGCTCCCATCCTCCGATCTCTCTCCACCGATCGCGAGATCTCCTCCATTCCTCGTGCCATCAATGATCCCTCAAAACTGAACTCCGCTGAGAAAGCCGCTCTCCCCACCAACTCCGAAGTCGAAACCGGCCATGACGCTTCTTCCGGAAACTGGATCTACCCCTCCCAATCCCAATTCTTCGAAGCCATGAAACGCAAAGGCCACGAAGCCAACCCCGCCGACATGTCCAGCATCGTACCCATTCACAATGCAGTCAACGAACGCGCGTGGACCCAAATTCAAGAGTGGGAGAGGGGTTGGGGAGCGGAGAGATGTGGTGGGCCCAAGCTGGTCTCATTCGCAGGAGACAGCAAGAAATTAACGCCCAAAGCCTACTGGAATATGTACATCATGGGCTATGCACAGCCATTTGATCGTCACGATTGGGTCGTGGATAGATGCGGCAAACAGGTGCATTATGTGATTGATTTCTACAAGGGAAAGGATACGGGCATGCCGTTGAGCTTCTTTCTGGATGTGAGGCCCAAGATCAACAGCTGGGAGGGTGTCAAAATGCGCATCGCGAGCACCTTGGGGCTGGCGTGAGCGATTGCCAATTTCAGAACACGGAAACACCACCATCCATTGTGTGGTGGTTATGAAACCATAATGGCATTTCCGGAGCTTACCTCGAGTCACTCCTCCGGTCCACTGACCTACAGACTTCCTTCCCTCGATCAGGGCTGAAACGTTCGAGGTGTATTTACTTCAATGGCTCGCCACATGGACGGCAGGTGTGGCAGGAAGTTTCTACGGGAATGGCCAAGGCTTGCGAAGCCCACGAGCCTGATCGACCAGCCGATTGCGCCTCCCGCGATTGCGAGAACACCTACCACTGTTGGCTCCCAGCTTCCAGATCCTAAGCGACGTCAGCTTGAGGTTCTAACATTGCGAGGCCAGCTTGCTTGATGACAAGCGCAGACGTAGCGCGCTTGAGCAGTAGAGTGTTCAACAGACATTATCTGCAACGGATATGGATTGCTATGTAAATGCTCTCAACTCCGAGATGACGAGGAAGTCGCGCTGTGCAACGGAGTGCAGACCATCTGCACTCCGTTCTTGAAACAGTAATGTGCGTCAAGTACATGTCTCGTACTCTCATGCTGTATTTGAATCCGCGGGAAGTAGGACAGACACCGCCCAGTAGTTAGCGGACTCTCCTCGATCCAGCTTTGCACCCTTTCAGTTGCATCCTCTCCTGCTCTGGAGTGTGATAGAGCGTGTGATAACCTTCCCAATCCTCCCTCGCCTTTCTAGGAGACAGACACCAGTCTTGTCAAATACCCCAACGCCATCGCTGAAATTCCAACACTTCCTACTTTCCTCAGCCTCCCATCAAAATGCTGACCTGATTAAAGACGTCAGCTTCATGTAGCCAACAAAAACCAGCATCTCCACACAACTCACCGCCATAGCAGCGCAACATAAGCTGACATATGGGCTCAATCGCTCGCCTATCCGTGCTGCTCGCCAAAACGTGCCAAGAGGACTTGGAACATTGTTAGCTTTCGTGCTCCAAAACAAAAGTCGGGACTTGCACCAGAAACTCCGGTCTGATGCTGTAATGATGAAGAAATTGCTCACCCAGTCTTATTGCGGTCCAGCCATGTCGGGAAAACGCCGTGAATGTATGTGCAGGTACAGATGAACAGCAAGACCACCAGGAGGAAAGTCTGGAATTTCAGGATGCCGAGCATCGTGGCAATCGAGTCGTACGTTCTTGTGCAGTATGTCTTGTCTCCCGTTGTGTTCGTATGACAGGCATAAGCTGAGTGCTGTCCCCCCAAGAAAGAAGTGATTCTGCGGACGCTGTTTCCACGTTTCCACGTATGCTCTCAAGTGAAGTGAAGGTCGAAATGTCAACCGCAAAACTCCTGGGACGGCGCTTCGGCAAATCCCATGCTGCCGCTTTCTCCAGGCTCTCGCGCGTCAGTCGTACTCTTCTTCTTCTTCACGTCACGTCACGTCCCTTCTTCACACACTTCTTCATCGCAACCTGAAATCTCACACCCACCCCCAGAAAAAAAGGAAAACAGAAAGAAGGGCAAAAGGCAAAACCATGACCGAACCTCGCCAACGCCCCCGCGCAAAAGGCGCCCCCATCTTCAACCAAAACGACCTCAGCGAACTCCTCTACGCCTTCGGCGACACCACCAACCCCCTCCCGGGCACAATCTCCATCCTCGACGAAATCCTCTCCGACTTCATCATCGAAACCTGCCACGCGGCCGCGCTCTGCGCCAGCTACTCGCGGCGGCAAAAGATCAAAGTCGACGACTTCCGCTGGGTGTTGCGCAAAAACCCCGCGCTGCTCGGACGCGTGAATGAGCAGTTGTTCCGCGAGAAGTACATCAAGACGCAGCGACGACTGGTGGATTTCGATGCGTATGGGAAGGAGGGAGCGGCGGAGTTGGCGGGTTTGGCCGAGGTGGGTGGGGCGGGAGAGGAGGATTTGAAGGCTGCTGCTGCGAAGGGCTCGGCTGGTGCGGGTGCTGCGGGAAAGGGGAAGGGGAAGAAGAAGAACAAGAGGAAGGCGGAGGATGAGGGGGAGGGTGGGGGTGGGGGGAAGAAGGTGAAGGAGTAGGTGAATCTTCTGCGATTCTTGGTGGTGGTGGTTCGTTGGGTTTGGGATGAAGTGAAGAATGGGGCATGAATATTATTTTTTAAGTCATGGCGTTGGAGGACACAAGAATGCATTATGATACCCCCGAATTGGCATTTTGGTATGGAGTTCATGGAGAAATTTCTACATTGGCCGAGCTCAGAGACGATGCGATCAGATGCATGCATTTCTGGTAGCAGAGACTGCCCCGTGCAGATGGTGAGAACTATCGATATTGCACAGACAGACGGAAGAGACAGTGGGCATGTGCTCTCGTCGCAGCAAGCAATGCAAACTCGAAGAATCAATCGATCTGATTCTCTACTACATCTCTTTCATTCCTTTCCACCTACAGCGGCATTTCCGCTCATCGGAAGCTGTTGGAGTACTACCGAAGCTTCCACGGTTCTTAAAAAGAAAGAAAAACAAGAAGACTCGGGCTAACTAATTTACTTTCTTCCGATCCGAAATTCCATTGACATTTCCCATGTCTATGTTCTCCTATACGAATAGCAAGACACGCGTCTGCAACGATCGTGCTTCGGCGCCCTGGTCAAGTCGATAGATCGCCTGCATTGCCGGTGGCCGACATATGCCGGTTGCACGGTTCTCTCGACGAATTTACAACGACTCGACGCAGTCACAGAACTCTCCCTAGCTAAATATCGACTTCATCGAGAGCGCAATTGTCTCACCATAATATAGATAGATAGATAAATTCTATTGCTGTTCTATCTCCTATAGAGGAGCACGCAGCGTGCACTACTTAGTTATCTAGAAGGGAAAAGCTTCGAGCCGGGGCTCTTAGCTACAAAAACCCCTCACTTTCTTTTTGTCTCTGCAGGTTGGCAGTCCTGCACTCTAGGGCGTGCATTTCTTTTGGACAAATACAGATACTCTGGAAGTCCTTCCTCTCACCAGGGCCTATACCTCCTCCTCCTCCTCTTGGATCCTCTGAAGCTCCTCTGCCTTTGCTAGAGAGAATTGCTCTAGCACCCCTTCCTGGATCAGCCACCTGGCTGTTGCTAGCAACCCTCTTTTGGTGTTTGTAAGGTCTTTCCAGCTGCTTGAGCCTGCTGCAGCAAACAGTGCTTGCCTGTTCTCCTGCCTTTCTGGGCAGGAGATGCAAACATGTTTTGGGGTTTGGTAGCCTTGGTTGCACGTGCAGTCTGGGGAGATGCCTGGGACTCTCCTCTTGGCCAGGTAGGCCTTGAAGCCTATGTGTTCTGTCCTAAGGAGTGTAGCCATTGTGCTCTCTGGCCTGGTCCATCCTTTGTGTAGGTGTCTGCCTGCATTTGTTTTGTCTGATGTCCAGGCTGCTGCTTGGGCCCCATTCCTTTGGTCCCTGTTTGCCTTGAATCTAGTCCAAGCAGTTTCCCGCTTTTGGTGCATCCACCAATCTCTTTTTGGTGCCTCTAGCAGGGCCTCTTGGGCTGCAACCATCTCTTGGATCCGCACTTGTCTTGTGTCCTGGGTTGGTTGGGTGTTCCTTTGTCTATGTCTCTTGGCTCTTTGTGCTTGTCTTGCAATGTCCCTACATCTGTCTTGGATGTATTGGTATGCCGCCTGATCGTTGCTTCTCTTTGCTGCCTGTCTTGCCAGATCCTGTGTATACAGGTGGATTGGTGGGATGCCTGCTTCTCTCTGGAGCACCGCTGCTGGGACGCTCTTGTATGCTCCTGTGATGTGCCTGAGGGCTTGGGTCTGCACTTTCTCCAGCGGTTGGGTGAGTCCTTTCCTGTGTCCTTGGGTGCCCTCTGGGTCCATCCAGGTGGTGCATCCAAATGTGATCGCTGGTCTGACCACCGCCGTGTATAGGTGTCTTGCTTTTTGGAACGAGGCGCCCCACGTAGACTTGCACAGCCTTTGGAGTGACTGCATCTGGTGTGCTCCCTTTTCTGCTGCCTTCTTGATATGTGGTCCCCACCGCAGTTTGGTATCTACCCACACCCCCAGGAGTCTGAGGGACGGGACTGGGCCTTCCTCGAAACCCTGGATCTGGACTGTGGCTCTGAGGTTGTGTTGTCTGCCTCTAGTGAAGTGGATCAGCTGGTACTTCTGTGGTGCAAAGGCTGCTCCATGCTTGTTGGCCCAGGTCAGGCATTTTTGATGGGCTTTCTCCAGTTGCCTGCAGTTTTCTTCTGTAGATGTGCTATATGTAAGGATATTGGAGTCATCCACAAACCCCATTGCTGAGGTGCTCCCTTCATGTAGTGTTGGGAGCAGAGTCGATGCAAAGAAGAGGAAGAGGATTGGGGACAGTGTAGATCCTTGGGGGATGCCTGTGTCTTGTTGCCTTGGCTGGTCCATGAAGTCGCCTAGCCTAAGGCATGTAGTCCTGCCTTGGAGGAATGATTGGACGTATCCTACAAGGTGGCTGGGGAACCCTTTAAGCCTGAGGTTGTGCAGTAGTCTGGCATGGGAGACATTGTCAAAGGCCCCTGATATGTCCAGGCAGAGCATGGATGCTACTGCCTTGGGGTTGGTAGTCCAGATGGTTTTGACCTGTTCAGTAATAAGGTCGAGTGCTGAGGCAGTTGACCTTCCTGGCCTGGCTCCCATTTGGGAGTCTGGGAGGAGTTTCCTGGCCTCTGTCTCCTTGGATATCCTCTTTGCAACTATCGCCTCCAGTGTCTTTGCTAGTGTGTTGAGCAAAGCTATGGGTCTGTAGGCTCCTGGTTTGGAGTAGTCTGGTTTCTGGGGCTTTCTTAGGACTACCGTGATGGAGTGTCTGAAAGGCTGTGGGTGGTGTTCCAGTTTTAGGCATGCCGTGAACAGCCTAGCGAGGACTGGTGCAATGGTAGTTTTGCATTCCTTAAGCACTAGGTTGGGGATTTGGTCAGGCCCTGGAGCTTTGTTGGCTGGCAGCCTCCCAATTACTTGTATGACTTCTGCCTCTAGGACCTCCGTCTCCATGTGGAAAGGGTCAGGGTATTGTGTGTTTGGGATGTCACTCAGGTCCGCCGGTTTCTCGGCTGGGAAGAAGTGGTCGGCCAGGATCCTTGCCTTCCCAGTATTGGTGTCCTCTTTTTCTTGGTTGGGTCCTTGCGTTTCTGGAAACTGGGGGTTCTGGTGTGCCTGATTGGCCCCGTCTCTCGCCCATTTGGCTAGTCTCCACATTTTGTTTGGGTTGTTTGTGACTTCCCTCACTACTTTCCTCCAGGCTAGGTTGGTGTCCCTCTGGATTTGCTTGTTTCTTGCCTTGCTTGTGGCGATGTATGCTTGGTATGCTTGGTCTGTCTGGGTATCCTTCCATTGCCTTCTTGTTCTCCTAGTGAGTTTAATCAGCCTCTGACCTTCAGGTGTCCAGCCTTCCTTAGCGTGATTTGAGGGCTTGGCCTTGGGTATTGTTGCAGCGATGGTGTCTTGGATCGCCTCTTGCACCTGGGTTGCTGCCTTGTCTATGTCAGCTTTGGTGGTGAGGGGGGTAGTGGTGAGTTGGGCTTGGTCCAGTTTCCCTTGGAGGGTTTTTCGTATCATTTCCCATTCAGCCTTCTTCCATTGGGGCCTGTGGTGACTTTGCTTTTGGGTAGTAGCCGTGTTGTTGATAGTGGTGATAATGGGGATGTGGTCTGACCCATTTGTCATCTCTGGCACCGCCTGGCAGGTGAGTATGTTTTGTTGGAGTTGGGCAGTTGCGAACACCAGGTCAAGTGTCTGGCAGCTGACTCCCTGCTTTTCCCATGTTACCGTGCCTGGTTCCAGGATCTGCTGCATCCCTGCTTCTGCTGTTATCTCTAGCAGCTTGTCTGCCATCCTATGTGGTGTGCAGGCCAAGTTGGCTCCCCATCTTGGGTGGTGGAGGTTGAAGTCCCCTAGCAGGATCTGTTGGGTGTGGTCCAGGTTCCTGTTTTGTCCTAGGGCGTTTTCTGCCTCTTGGAGTGTCCCTACCTGGGAGTGGCCGGTTGGTCCGCTTGGGTTGTAGCAGTTGTGGATTGTTATTAGCCCCAGGTTGGTTTGGATTTCCACGGAGATAAGGTCTCCTGTTTGGTGGTAGATTGGTTTCCACGTAGTGCTGTCCAGTTGGGTGGAGACTAGTATAGCCACTCTTGGGTGCCCAGCAGTAGGGAGGATTGGGTGGTATCCTTGTGATATTGTTCTCCCGTTCTGGGGGTTTGTCCATGGTTCCTGGATCGCAATAATCTGGGTTGTCTTTGGGTCTGCTTCTTGCACTAGGATCCTTTGTATTGTTGGGCTGTGGTTGACGTTGTGTTGGTGAATAGTTAAGTTGTAGCTATTCATTATTGGTCTGCTGGGTAGTTGGCTCAAGCATTGCAATGTCGTGGTCCTCTTGGGAGCTAGTGTTCGTCTGGGAGTTTTGAGGGAAGCGAATCTTGCTCGCTTGTCTTTCCCCTGCTTTTGCTACAGCTGTGCTGCCTCTGGGTCTCCCGGGTCTGCTTATTGTTCTCTGTGTCTTAGCTTCTCCTGGGGTCGGTTCGAGCTGGGTCCCTTTTCGCTTTTTGTTGTGTACTTGGGTCCACTCGCTTTGCGTAGCTGGGGCCTTGGGTTCCTCCCATCTTTTGGTAAAGAAGTGGGAGAATGCTTGGGCCTTTGCTTTGGCTGCCTGTTTGACTTTGCACCTTACAGACCAGGTCGGGTGATTTCCCTTGCAGTTGCTACACTTGTTCGTCGTTGACGTGCAGTCTGTTGTGTTGTGGGGGCCGGCACATTTCCCGCAGATAGTTTTGGTCTCCTTGCAGTATACGGAGATGTGTCCGAACTGGCAGCACTTAAGGCACTGGATAACCCTCTGTTTGGGGTGGTATGGCTCTGCCACGAGGACAGTGCCTGCATGCAGGAGGCCTTTCTTGGCAATCTCCCTTGCTTGCTCCTCGTTGTGCACTGCAATCACAGCAGAGGAGTGTTGTTGTCCCTTTCTGGCCATTGGGCTCTTTAGCCAGACTGCTTGTTCGATCCTGAGGTTTGGGACCCATCTCAGGTTCTCCTCTTCTAACTTTCCCCAGCTGGTTTTGTCTTCCAGCCGCCATCCTGCTCCTATCCCATGCACTACCACCCTGTGCATTGGTTTGGATATTGTGGCCTGAGGCCACAATTCCTTCAGCCAAGCTGAGTCTTCCTCCATTTTTGCTTTGTCTTGCCCTGAGTATGTTACTACCCTAATGTCCCCACTTGGCAGTTTCTGCACTGCTGCTGCCTTTTGGGTTCCAATCCTCTTCCTAAGTTCCTCATTTGTCTGTTTTTTGGTCGTTTCTCTTTCTTCTGGGTTCCCCATTCGGATGGTTACTGTTTGGTTTGATGCCTGAGGCTGTAGGGGCAGCCTTGGCATTGTGGGTTGAATTTGGGCTTTCTGAGCCCAGGTTGCAGTGGTGGGAGCAGCGGTTGTCTGCTGCTTCTGGAGGTCCCTCTGGATGTTCAAGAGGGTATTTTCGATGGCCTGGCTGTGGGCCTGATGGAGGAGAGCCTGTCGGGCTCTCTGGAGGAGTGGGAGGAGGGAGGAGGGGGTTTGAGCCTGGTACGAGTCCAGGGCTTTTTGGATGTCTGCAGTGAGGTTCTCTGTGGTCTTTTGGATGAGTTCACTCACTGTCTGTTTCTTTTGGGTGTTTTGCTGGCCTTGGGGGCCAGCAGGTGGTTGTCGGGGCTTCTGAGGTTGCCCTTGGGATGGAGGGTGCCAGCCTCCTTCCCTTGGGCGCCCTCTGCCCTCGTCGATGTTTTGCTGTCGCTCGGGGTGGACAGCAGCTTGTTGGGAGGCCTCGAGGCCTACTCCGCCTGGCGATTCTCTTGTCGTCGCGCTCATTGTTTTTTCGAATGCATATCCTCACCATAATATAATATCCCAATTCATCTAATATGTTTTTGCATAAATCATTTCCCCCCATTTTGTGCAGCCCGCAGCACGCAAGACTCCAACCTAGCTCCTTGTTCTTATAGACGCCCACAAGACTCCACCACGATGATTTGTAATTTCATTATTCTCCCTGTTGTTATGCTCGAACAGTAGCTTTTCTTCTTTGCCATAAATGCCCCCCCTTGCAGTTAGTATACATATTTTTTTTGCCTTGGAGCAACCACCTCCTACCTCCTTAGCTCACCCAGTAAGTCGTCACCACATGCAGATGCAGAACGCTTGGTGTTAGCCCGCCCGTTCGACATTCCGACAACTATTTACAGCTGTCGAGAATACCGACCGGAATGTGCCTAGCTGAGGAGTGGGAGGTGATTGTTTTTGTTTTTTCCTCGTTCAAAACTCTTGCCTCTATTACACAAATTTTCGTTTTTTTTTTGGAGTTTGACCTTGCGCATTAGCATTGATAGATGTCGATGTCTCACTGCATAGCCCTGGAACGATTGCCTCCTATCTCCTTAGCTTACCCCATAAGTCGTCGAGTAGAGTCTAGACGTGTAGCAGACCGGGTTCCTGCTTGCCGAAGCTTTGATATTTTGACGGACATATCATCTCACATTGACGCCTTCACCCTGCCGCAGCCGCGCCTGCTAATCTTCATCACTAAGGACTTAGCCAGGCCCAGCAAAGATCGCTTGCCAAATAGTCCCGTTCGAGGATGATCGACGTCTGTATTAATCTAGTCCTTTTGAAAAGGGGTACCAGTGCGTATGATTCGGGAGGTGATTGTTTTGCTTCTTAGAGATAACTTTTGCCTTGAACTCCAGACACGAAAGAATTGATGGAATCAGAATGCCCATCAGGGGCTACATATAGCCATTGCTGGTCGGTTTCTGCTTCGACCTCTCCTACAGCCACTGTAGATGACTGGATCAGCTTGCGTCGTCGGCGACCAGAGAATATGATCTGGCCGAGGAGTGTACATCGAGTCTCAACACTTTTGACCTCCCTGGGACCGAGGCCAGAGACGTTTTTCCACCCCATTTTTGGCATATTCAGTGGTATTCATACACTCCGACTTTCACTCGTTGATCACTCCCACATCCCAAACGCCACGCTCATGCATAAAACACAGCTGTACAAAGCTCTTCCCATCCCACAGAATCCATGCCTCAGCAAACCATCTACCGACTCCTTTCCAAATCAGGATACACCCTCTTCTTCTTCACCACCTCCACACCGTCATCGCCCTCGTCGAACAACTTCTCAAACTTCTCCACCATCTGTTCCAAATCCTTCTCCCCCTCTTTTCGAAACCTCGTGACCTTTCGTACGTTCCACGCCGTCATGTCCCCCATCTTGAACTCTTTCCCTTCCTCTTCCGCCCGTTGTCGTGCATGCGCGATACTCTTCGCGGTCATAGCAAGGCGCATATCTTTCGGTCCATCGACGAGTTCGAGGATCGCAGACGCCGCCTGATCCTCTTTCACGGGCTCGATGCGGAGGACACGTGTGTAGCCACCGGGGCGCGAAGCGTAGCGTTCCCGGAGTTCGTTGAAGAGTTTGGGAAAATGGCGGTGGGGTTCCTAACGAGAAGAAGGGCAAAATGTTAAGATTCAGGGCATTGTCTTTGGTGGGCAAAAGGGGATTTTTTTCGTACAAACAGTATTGCTTGCGCGCCTTGTTTACTCGCAACAGTATTCCTCTTGCTCAGTGTGATTAATTTCTCCGCTAACCGCTGCGCTTCCTTGGCTTTGTGCCATGTTGTCGTGATGGATTCGTGCTCGATGAGGGATGTGACCAGATTTCGGAGGAGAGCTTTGCGATGCGCAGAGTTTCGCGACAGATGGCGGTATTTGACAAGTCCACCGGCCATTTTGGAGGACTGTTCGCTGCTGGAGAGAAGGTGATGGGTGGGATCGGTGGGGTGGTGTTGTTCGCGACAGCGGAGGAGAGCGGAGGTGCATCCACCAGGGTTAGGGTTCGATCGACTGGAGTATTGGCTTCAGACGTCACGGTTTCCCAACCAGCGCTTCGCTCTTCCCAGACACAACCACCATGGGCTTCACAACAGGGCTGGTATGTCTGATATTTCGAAACTCATGCTTTTCAGCAGCTAATCAAACTCCAGCTCGGCGGCTTCACACTCACAGCCTCAATCCTGTACCTCTCGACCGAACTCCACGCCCGCAATCGAGCTCACCAATCCGCTCTCCTACGACAACAAGCCTACCTTGTCTCCAACATCTACGCGCCCGAACCCGCTCTCCCACCTCCAACAGATCGGAGGGTGCAGGCAGGACTCTGGGAAACTGCAAAAGACAAATGGAACGCTACACTTGAGCGCGAAGTACGAACAGTATCGAATGTTGATTGGCAGAGCGTGACAGAGCGCGTGGGGGACAATGTGAGCAACTTGGTATCGCGAGCGTTCAACCAAGGGAAAGAGGCTGCGAAGGAGGTGGGAAAGTGAAGAGAACGAGGACTGAAGGAAATGTTCCCAGATGGCTGGTCCTGAAGCGGCCTCACGAAGAACTACTGTGGAGAAGAGGGGAGCATGTGCAGTGCCGCGCCGAAGTGCGCTGTCTTGTAGAGTGCGGTAGACGCGCGAAGAGATACCCTTTGTACAATTCGTACACATTACATTCACGAGGCAGTCTTCATGGCGTGCATCAGGCCACGGCAAGATGATGTGCTGCACAGTTCAGCAGAAGTACGGTGGCCTCGGTACTGTATGCTTCGCAAGAGGCAGCAGTGAGGTGCCGAGCTACCTTTTATTCACTCTCGACGGCTGTTCACCTATGACGCGCATCCGCGACAACTCCTTCCCGCTTACAACAGCGACAACCTCTCCCGACCCTCGAAACGCAACTCCGCAATCCTCGCCCAGCACCACTCACCGTATCGCGATCAACCAAACATGGTCAACCCCAGGCACGGCTTTACCGTCCACGCCTTCTCCCACCGAACAGGACTAGAATCGACCTTTGCTGAAGAGTACTTGAGCGAGCATTCCTGGAACTTTGACGCGGCCATCGCAGCGCTCGAAACCGAGAAGGAACGCAAATCGTCAGCGCATGCATACTCGAGCCACACGGCATATTACATCGCAACCGCCAGCGACCAGCTCAAGCTGCCGCGGAGCATCGACGTTCGTGATGCCGAGATCTCTGCGGAGCGCCTCATGAAGCGCACTGGATTGACACTCGAGTATGCACATGTGGCACTCTGCGCAACCGAATGGAAGTTATGGAAAGCAGAGGCGGCGTTCGAAAGCCGCAAGGTGTGCATGTTGATCCATACGATAAGATGTGGGCAGGACTAACGGATGCGCAGGGGATACTACCAGCAGAGGCCTTCCAAGTCACGCACAACCTGTCGAGTCGGACTGGAATGACGCTGGCCGCCTGTGCCGATTGCCTCATCTCCACGCAAGGCAACTACAGCGCAGCTCTTGTTGCTTTTGAGCGCCTTCGCCCGCGTCTCCCAGCACAAGTCTTCATCACGCGACCGACCAAGACCACCTTCGTTACTCTCCCGCCAGAAATTCGCAACGAAATCTACAGTCTCGTCGTGCGAGGCGAAGCAGCTATTCACACCGATCGCGATGGCCTGGTGCCGATCACCAGAGCACCCTTCCCGGGCCTCCTTCGCGTCAACTCTCAAATCCGAAGCGAATCCATGGGCCTGTACCTCTCCTCCACTCCTTTCTGCGACGACTTCTACTTCCACGACTACGATCCAGACGAACAGACCCACGCAGCCCGAGCCCTGCTCCAATGGCTTGACATGGTCGGTAACAAGAATATCCGGAATCACCTGGGCTCTCTGACCATCGTTTCCAACATGGTACTTGATTGCGTGCATGGTTGCTCTGCAAAGAGATACGGCCGCTGCGAGAGCATTTTTGACACGTGGAAGTACATCGGTGCCTCACTCAAGATGCGAGGGGTCCAAGGTCATCAAGTTCGCTTTCCCGGGATGCTAGCCACAGACATGACTCTTCGCTTAGTAGAATATGATTACCGCCTCATGGCTAGAATTCTCTTCAATACAGTCATCGCGGTCGAGATACTCGAGAAAGAAGTCAAACTAGTAGACGAGAAGCTCCGGCCGCCTCAAGTGGATGCATTGGTAGAGGCAGGTTGGGAAAGTCAAGAAGGGTTGAGCCGATCGAGTCTTCACCCAGGAACGGGCCTAGCGGACGCGAAGAAGGTGGTCGAACAGTGGAGAGGACAGGTCGAGAAGTGGTTGTGGCTAGAAAAGGAGAGGGTGGAGAAGATGGCGGAGAATTCGAGCAAGAGGTACTCGTGACAGCCAGCGATTTGCAACCTGCTACCGGGTGCAAGGACCTGATTTGATGCCCAAGCGTCTCGGCTGAAGTGCCAGCATTACACTCGTCGGTCCGGCAATAACGCAAAGGAGGATGTCAGGGATTCCAACAGTGGGGTCCAAGGTGGTCAATGGACAGGTCGGCCGGCTACACCACTGCTGCCGGCCCTGCCGGCCGATTCAGCGGCCGTGTCCGTCCGTCCGGACGAGAGCCTCTCATTGGCCATGCCGTCCACCGGAGCCCTGTCCGCTGTTCGCCTTGCCTAATTAGGAAGGATGTTGAAAAATGAAGCCTGAGGAAGGTGTTGTTAGCTCTCTATTCACACGTCTGTCTGCTGGCTGTTGCCTTCATATGAGCTTGGCATCTCACTATCCACGTCGCCGCTAACGTTATCGTCTTGCGCGCTTACCACCTCCTTCGTGTGTCTCTCCAACACAAAGTCGTTCTTGAACCAATTTCGCAGTAGTTGGTGTGATTGTGCGTAGTCTGTCTTCGTCTGCCACCTCTCATTGTCGAGAACGTGGCCAGCTAAGCTAAACTCACGCTCACACGCGCTCGAGCTCGCCGGCGTGGCCAGTAGGTCGAATGCTAGCTTGGACAATACCGGAAATCGCTGCCGATTGTCACGCCACCATTGGACGACATTAATAGGCTTGTTGCCAACCATATAAGGTGTCAGAGGCTCGGCAAAATAACGCTGCAGATCGTCTTGCAACACAGTGTCCGTGAGCATTAACGATGCCGTGTAATCGTCAACCTCGCGTTCACGTGTCGCCGGCCTAGTTGTTGGTGCTGGATACCGCATCTTATACTCATTATAGAGCTCTTCAATCGCGTGTCGTGCCTTCACTGTCCATAGCGTGGACGCCTCGATATCGTCTTGACTCTGCTGCTGCGATGGCCGCTGCTTGCCCTTCGCTTTCGCCTTATTCTTGCGCTGCGTATTGTCGTCTTTCATACCACCCCAATGCTGCTCAAACCAGCTCATCTTGAGCGATGGATGTAACGCCACGGCGGCACGGTAGGCAGGCGTGCGATCGCTGAGTCGATAGTACTTGTCGAGCTTCTTCCAACCAAGATTGACTATCGCCTTAAGGTGTGAGTTGGCCGCGTGTTCATGGTCTGACTTCGCCTTCTCAAGAGTAGTTAGCAGTGACTCCAAAGCTGTCAATGACTGCCACAATCCACCGAAGTGTTGACCATCTGCTTGGACCTTCAGCGACGCCATCTTCAGCGGCTTGAGAAGCTTCAATATCTCCTTCAACTCGGCCCAGTCATCCGCGGTGAGTATGTCTTCACGAAGGTCGTCAATGAACTGTAAGCAATACAGCTCTATTGGATCTTTGAGCTCGAGGCCACGCTCGATCATATCGTGGTCAGATTGCCACTTAATGCCGCCGTTCAACACTAGCTCGACAAGTCGTGTGTCTGCCTCGCGTTGTTTTGATCGAAAGACGCGTCGTCGGGCCTCGCTATAGTGAGCATGGATCACGATATTATGGAGCTTGCCAACACAACCCTTCTTTCGCCATGCTGTCTGACGATCGCCGGCATTACGTAGAGATAGAGCGCGTTGAAACTCGTATACGATCTCGCTGTCTTCGAGCTCCTCGTTTTCCTTATTCGTGTCGTTGCAAGCCTGGTCAATACACTCGATGTCGACGCCGTAGAGCATAGCCTTGACGACTAAGTTGATGAAGTGGCCAGCGCAGCGAAGGCGGCACTTGTGAGGGTGTCGGAGACTTGGAATTTCGCGCCTAATAGCTTCGATCGTTGTGTCGTTGTTAGACGCGTTGTCGGCCATAAAGTAGGTCAGTTTGGACGCGATATCATACTGTCTGATCAGCTTGAGAAGGATGTTTGCCTGCTCTTCACCGGTGTGATTGCCATAGGTTGGTACGAGTCCAATAAGTACTGTCTTCAGCTGATAGTCCTTGTCGAAGTAGTGAGCATGAACACCTAAGAAGTCGGTGCCGCCATCGATGTCTGCTAGCCACGCGTCAAAGGACAAAGCGATGCCGCTCATCGCCGCAGCCATATTGCTCTTTACTCGAGGCAGTGTCTTCTTACACAAGTCGACGATCCAAGCTCGCGGGGTGTTGTGAGAAGTAGGGAATAGCATCTCGAGAACGGGTTGACGATACGTAGCTAGCCGCTTAAGTCGTTCAGATGCTAGAGCGCGAAGTGAGTGCTCATCTGTTACGGCATACTCGAGGAATAGCGACCTCCACTCGGTACGATCAACAGGAGTCTTCTCGGGCGTCCTTTGACGCTTGATCATGCTAGCGATGTTGCCGTCGTCTACCGGACGCCTCTTACGCTGCTTGTATGTGCCATCGAGCTCGTAGCCATGCTTGCCTAGGTGTCTGCGTATCGAGTTCGTTCCTCCACCAGTCCGAATGACCTTCACCTTCCTGTGATCCTTATGGCTGCTGTCAAAGCACAGACGACACAGCCAGTAGTTGGTGAAGCTCTGAAGATGCGTAACAGCCTCGCCATGCTGCCAGACCCACGCTCTGTGCTCTGCCTTGCCTGGCGGTGTTGGGTAAAAGTCGCGAAGAGCTTTTCCATCGACGAGGAAGCCGGTCCGCGTATAACGCGTCTGGAGGACGGTTTCGAGCTGCGATTCGGCGTGGATCTGTGTCAGGTCGATGCTGTGGGTGGCGCTTATGCTGGAGGTACCGTCTGCCATCGTGGTGTGTGCGTAAATGCCAATAATAAGGTGGACGATCGAGGGACTTTGGCATGTGAAGGAAACGCGTTCCCAGTCGCGTTCTGAGAAGTCGCGCGTGGGAGGTCGGCGCACGGGCCGGCGTTTCTGCAGGCTGGCATCTGGCCAATCAAACACGCTCGATTGAGCGGATATGGCCCCGAGAGCTGGAGGAATGATGTTAGTGACATCATCGCCAGCACTTTATTCAGTCAATTGATCCAAACCCTAACAACACCCCTAGGAACGACATTCTCATCAATAAGGTCAATTCACATGGTATGGACACCGGTAATTCACTTGCATGTCCGGACGGACGCTAGCATTGATAATGCCGGCCGGCAGATACCCTATTAGCTGTCCATCCGGCCGGACACCGTCCGGACGGCATGGCCACGAAAAATGACCCGTCCATTGACCACCCCACTGGGGTCCTACATACCTACCAATAATGCCGACCAGGAGTGGCAAATACGAGTGCTAAACTTTCGAGAGCTTCTCCAAGGGTCTTGTACAACAGTCCAACTGATCGCTGAATCAGTCAGCATACCGGAAAGAGAAACCGAAGGGCTACTAAGCTCAAGGACTCCAGAATTCTACCATGTTCCCGGCTTTCGGGCTGATGAGTAGGGAGGTGACTCGAGGCATTGGCTCTGCCAGCTGCCGTCTGGTCATGGCGGGATCTTGAGGCTTGCATTCGGCCAGCACACGGTCCAGTGCTCTTCCAAGTCCTGGCCTGAGTAAGATACGAGCGATCAGCTGCTGAGTTTGACGTTTGTTTAGCAAGCGTATTGTGTGCAAAAAGTGCTATTGCTGTTCCAAGCGTGGCCGTGCATCTCATCGACCCGTCGGATCCCAAGTCACAACTCAATCATTACAGCCTCGCACTTTGCCCAGCAGGCTCCTCCTCAAAACTCAACTCAATCTCTTCACCACCCTCCGCCGGTCTCCCAATGACAACTTTTGCCTTCTTCTCCCTCAACTCCATCACAATGTTAAACAAAGTCTGACTCGTACTCTTCCCCTTCGCACTCCTACAAATCGCCCCCGGCCAATTCTTCTCATCCCGAAAGATGCCTCTCACAGCCTCCCACCCCACCTCCCTCCCTCCACTTTTCTCCTCAATCCCCTGCACCAACTCCTCAATCCTCTTCACCCGAAACCTACTATCCACCAACCAATCCCTATCCTCCACTCCCTCCGGATGTTTCTCCAGAAAATGATTACTATGAAACACCTGTCCCCTCTCATTCATCTCCACCTTCTTCACCCCCATCGCAGACCACTCCAACCCCACACTCCCACTCACATCCGAAATCAACATGTGACAAGCCGACGCAATCCCAACCTTCTCCAACTCCCTCACAGCTTCCTCCCTCGACTCACTCTCAAGCACCTTCCTCAATCCCAAATGAACCGGAAACTTCCGGCCACGAGAGGTTCGACGAAACGCGGAATTGATCCGTATAGAACGCGATGGTCCGATGAATGAGAAGTCGAGCTTGTGTGCCGTGTGTGAGACCGATCTAGATATATATATATCAACAAATTAACAAGAAAAGCAAGCAAGCAGCAACTTGATATGATATAAGAAGTGGGAGAAGGAGGAATAATGTACACACACACACACACACACACACACACACATACATACCTCTCTCGGCGAACCCGTACAATAAATCTGAAGCATCGTTCTTCTCGTTCCGCAATTTCTTTCGATTGTTTGGAATTTTTTTTCTCTTTTTTTTTCCACACTGAGGGGCTTCAATATCGATTGCAATGAGTGCAGTGATTGTGGCGACGATAACAGCTGAAAGTCGGTCGGTCTCGGCCAACGGTAGATACGGTCTCGGCCAAGCAAGCAAGTCGGCCGAGGAGGAAGGAAGGGTGGGGTGGGGCAAGAAGGTGGCACGCCAATAGTCTAATGCCGAAAGCGCGTGACTTTGCAATGCGGTCGGCATGTGGTGGACCTTTTAAGTCGTACCACAATGCTGCACACCTTTATCAAGTAGTACCACAATGCTGCAACAGAGTGGTAGTCACCAGCGTGGTCTCGTTGGGAGCGACGTAAGGAATGCCTGGCATACGTGACTTCGATGATGCTTTTCGAGACTATCAGCCCATGCAAACGATTCATGCTCTTCTACGACTCAGTGACAATTCAGTATCACCGCGAAACGAGAAGAATCCGGCAATCTCTGTCCGTCGCCCTTCCAGTGCCAAAACCGCATCTCCCACCCTCTCTCCCCAGCTTGTCTCCACAGCTTGTCTCCCCAGCTTAGAAGTTGCGGATCAAATACTTCGCCAAGGCCTCCATCTCCGCAGCCATCTGTAGTGGGTCGTACTCGCCCTTCGCGCGAACATCGATGTTGACTCTGAGAGGGGCCGTGACCTCCACTCGGCGGTAACCGCGATGAGTGCCCTCGCCGTCATAGTAGTTCACATCGAGGATCCCATTGAATACGGCCTTCGCAGCCGTACCGACCGTCTTGAGAGCATCTAGGGCAGTCTCCGCGAAAGACTTGCGACGTGGACGCTCGGTGGAGTCGGGTGGACTTGGCAGAGAGTCGGCCTTCTTTCCAGCCCCGTTGTTCGCCATGGCTGACTCTCTGACTTTCGCAATGTCGGAGGACAAGCCGGAAACACCCTCGGCATTTGTAGAAGCTTCCTTGAGAGCTGGCTCTCTGGTTTTCTGTGTCTGCAGAGACTTGTTGGAAACGACAGGAGAGAACGCAGTAGTGCGTGCCACTGGGCGTGGTGCAGCGAGTGGTGAGGTTGCCTTTGGGCTCGGCGGTGCGCGGACCGTAGGCTGGGGTGCAGGTGGCGCGACCGATGGAGTTCTCGAGACCGAAGGAGTGCTCGAGGGTGAAGTAGTGCTGACAAGTGAGCGTACAGCGGGCTTCGGTGCTGGAGACGTTGGTGGCATCAAAAAAGCGCTCGAAATCGGGCGTGCCAGCGGCTTGTCCACTGAAGATGGCGCGGATGGAGGAGTGCTCGACACTGGACGGGCCATGGACTTCTGAGCAGCACGCGATGGTGCGAGAGGAGTGGTGCTTTTGACAGCAATGCCATTGGCCCAGCGAGTGACGCCTCCGCGGCGCGGAGAAGGAGCGCGAGGGCGGTTTGGATCGCGAACAGGACGCGGCAGCTCTACCTGTTGGAGGCGAGGGCGACGCTCGTGTTGGTATGAGTCGGCATGCGCTCCATGCCCGTGGCCTCCCATCTTTTCCGCGAGCATAAGGCGATGGCCTTGCCCACCGGCCCAATTCGTGGTCAGCTCGGCAGTCTCGTCTTTGCCAAAGCTCGACGCATTGTTCCAGGCTTGAAGGTGGGCATGGCGGACGTTGGTGGGAGAGCCGGCAAGTCTCGCTTGACGGCTTGCGTTCTCTTGCTCGACGTGTTGCGCTTTCTCGAGCTCGCGGTTGTAGAAGTCACCGCGGCGCGCCTTGGCGTCGTCGGGGGCAGACAGACCATCTCGGCGCGAGTTGTCCAGATCAGCAAGCATAAGCGCCAGCTCGTTGGCGTCCATCTTGGCGAGATGCGCAGCGTCGCAAAGAAGAATGTCCCCGAACGTGGATGAGGTTGTTGTGGGAAGAAATCGGAAAGCTTTGTGGGCGGGCTTCAAGCTAGCGCACCGTTGATGACGGCACACGCACAAGCCCGTTGGCAGGCAAGGGCAAACGGCGCATGCTGCCGGCGAGGCAAATCACTTGCAACGGGATAAGTCTTGCAACAAGCCGCTTCACCTCACTTGAATGATCGGGTGCCATTGATGTGAAGACCGCTCGTCAAAGACGGGCTCGCATAAGCAGCATCGCATGCCGCCCGGTCCGCTTTCCACCACGACGACGCCCCTCATGCATGGCCCACGCCGAGCCGACCAGGAGACAGAGGCCGCCCAGCAATTGTCCCAACGAGCAGACCCAGCCGCCGGAGAATATAACTTCAGCCCTACGGCATGAGCGTGCCTAGATTTGGCTCCTGCAGGATCAAACGAACCGCAGAGAGCGGCTAGTCGCTGGTGCCTCCAGACCCGCACACGACCATCTCATCAGCGGCCTCTACATCGACCTGTGCCGCTGTTGGATTCGACTGCTCCGCACGTGCGAGTAGTGCTTGTGTTCTTGGTGTTCCTGCATCCTTCGCGCTATTTTTCTATTATTGGGAACGGGTACGTCCGAGGCTAGACCATTTTCAGCCTCAACTGGGCGAAGCCTACGCCTCCAAACACCAGGCTGATGATGCGGAGTTTTGAGAGTCCCAAATTTGGCGTCTGAGCAATCTGCAGCATTGTGCTAGTTCGTATCGGTTTTCGCGTCCGCAGGTTTTGAAGGATGTTGGTTCTTGTTGGTAGGCACTGCTTGGTAGGCGAAGCCTGGAATGCCACCCTCACTCGGAGACGGCAGTCAGCCGATGATGTCGGTCCAGCAGAGAGAGGATTCAGTATATGAAGCAGAAGGTTCGCCATGCTGATCGTGCCGTACCCGTGCATCAAGCAAGCAACCGAGATCCAGACCCAGATTCGAGGCCAGCAGGAACGTTTCCGCAATCATGTCTTTCATCAACTCCAGTCGTGCTCCCCAGCCGAGAGATCCTCCAAACAGCTACATAGGAGCGGATTGAATGCTGGTGGATTACAATCCTCTCAAACACTCCTCGAGGAAGCATTGGACGCCTGGTGCAGGGTATGTCGTTACTGTCCGTGCAAAGATGATATCTGGGCTGATCATTTGAGCAGCTCATCTCTCCGCGTACTGAGCAGATCAAGTTCAAAGAACACCAAGAACAGCGACTCCAAGTCCAACAACTCCACTCCAGCCCAAGGCGGCCATTCCGGTCATGGCAGGCGCTCCGGCAGAGCTCGTCTCGCTCTCATATACAGCTGTCGCAGCATATTCAGAAGCGGCGGCAATCTTCTCCATACCAGCGGTGATGGTCACAGGCATATAGCTGATCTCGGTACTAGCGAGCACAGTTGTGCTGGCGACCACGCCGAGATTGTTGATGGTGGACCGGGCCGTGCAAACAGCTGAGCTGGCACCGTTGATGGGACTTTCGGTGGTATGCGCTCCCACCAGAGCGCACTCAAGAGTCATGAAGGGAATGGTCGCGCTCACGTCTCTGATGTATACGTTAGCACAGCGGATGCACGCAACATAGACATGCATACTCTTGTCCTTTGTGCGTGTTGGTCCAGATGACGGTACTCTCGCCTTCGGTGACCGTAATGGGCGGATCCCACCCACAATCTGAGGTCGACACATTATTACCGCAGCCCAGCGCAAAGGCTGTATGGTTGGGGGACTGTGTACTTGGTCAATTCTGGGTATACACATGCGCCTCGCAGCAGATTGTCGCATCCTGCTCAGGCTTCGGTCTTGGCATCGCATCGGGTCGCTTACAGCTGAGATGATAGAGGCTTCAATCTGGTCCGGGCTGCCCATCGGCAGGAAGAGCGACACAATCGAGGTTCCCGCGGGCGAGGGCGATCCTGTTGTCGACGCGCCGGACACCGTAGGGAGTGGTGTCCCACCTTGCGCCCAAGCGCCCGCGGCCAGGCTGGCCGCGATAACAGCTGCGCGCATCTTGGTATGCTACGACACGCACGGCAATCTGCCTTTGCAGGCCTTCCCAGGGCTTCAGATAAGGATGCTGGAGGGTGGACGATGATGAAAAGGACATCCCCGGCGGCGGCGGCGGCGGTGGTATGCTTGTGCCATGACGACGCACGTGGTTGGTGAAAGGCTTGACGGCGGAGCAGCCAAGGACAAGGAATGCCACGGCGCTGGTGTTATAGCACAAACGCCACGGGTGGTGCTCGGATTAGTCCAAGGCGCATCGATGGGACGAGCGTGACTGGTTGTTGCAGCGGGAGAGTTGCCTTGTGCAGCCTTGGTACTCCCTTGGCGGTCGGCGCGTCGCACGTCGTACGCAATGCTCGAGCTGTGCCAGTGCAAGAAGTTCTGATCCACACATCACTTTCACAACACACCCGTGGACGTCTCACCATGGCCGCGGACTGGACGGCAGAGGTGCAGGCCGCCTTTCAGGGTGACGGCGACTTGGCCGCACGAATCGTCGCCGTCGGGACGCAATACCAGGGAGAATTGCCGGCCTTGTTCGCCGACATAGCCAGATACGTGCGCGGCGGGACGACCACATTACCCGTACAGCCAGGCAACACCAAGAAGCGCAAGCTGGACGATGCATCGCAGCCGGACCAGACGAGCACAAACGGGACGGCGGCAGGGGCTGGAATCGTCAACCCGACCACGACATTCGAGTGCAAGAACGTCAGCTTCCAGGTGCCAGCGCGGAAGAAGCTGAAGCTGCAACTTGTCGCCGAGCAGTCGGATTCGAGGAGACGCGAAGTGCGAATACTCAATGCGCAGACGAACGATATCGAATACACCATCCCCAATGGCCAGATCGACCAGATCTTCTGCTTGCCCGTGCCAGAGAAGCAGCAACGGCAGTCCAGCTTCGTCATAGTACCCCAGGCAGGAGCAGTGGCTGCCGATGGGACGTCGTGCGAGCAGATCGTATTTACCATGAGCGAGACGAAGGCAGACGATGCAGCATCTGCGAGCCGCGGGAAGACGGACCAGGACAATTACATCACCGTCACGGAACCGGAGCTCAACGATCTGCTACACGCGTACGGGAAACAGGTCATTCGCCCTGACGAAAACGAATTTGCCAGCAGCATCCCTCAACCGCATCGCAAAGGCGAGAAGGCATACCATGTAAAGGCGCATAGGGGCACGAAAGAGGGTAAGTCCGATCAGCAGCCCTTGCATTGAGCATGACCCTCGAGGACTCGGCTGACACCCCCAGGCTACCTCTTCTTCCTCCCCAATGGCATACTCTTCGGCTTCAAAAAGCCCCTCTCCTTCTTCCCATTTTCCTCAGTCGAATCAATCAGCTACACCTCCGTCCTCCAACGAACATTCAACCTCGTCATCACCGCAACCGAAGGTGGGAGTACCGAAGCAAAAGACGTCGAATTCAGCATGATCGACCAAGCAGACTTTGCAGGAATCGATGAATACGTCAAGCGACATGGTCTGAACGATGCATCAATGGCCGCTGAGCGGCGCGCGAAAGCCTACAACGTGAACAAAGAGAAGAAGGATGCGAACGGCGATGGAGGGGATCCAGCCGGAGCAGGTGGGGTAGGAGAGGATGGTTTGACGGAGCTGCAGCGAGCGGAACAGCAATTGCAGGACCAGGAAGATGAAGAGGAAGAGGACTACGTGGAGTCTGGTGGGGAGAGTGATGGCGAGGGAGAGAGCAGTGAGGAGGACGGGGAGGGGTATGCAGAGGGAGAAGGAGAGTACGATGAGGAGGCAGAAGATGGCGCGGAAGAATAGAAGGACCGCAATATGTGTGCAGACATGCACTACTGGCACTCCCTGCACATGTACATGACGCCTGAGCAGCCCGGGGAACTCATCCCGGATTACGGATCCTCATGCACAGCAGGCCAATTGCCATGCGATTGAAATGGATTCGACGATCTGGAACGACATGCGGAGACGTCCGAAATGTCAACGACTTTTGATCTGCTTCAAATTTCGATGACCGAGTCCTTGTTTCAGCGATCCAACTCTAGATCGAAGGATAGACCACAAATTGACGACAGAATACCCAGCAAGCAGTCTAGGAAGAGAAACAAAAAAAAAAGTGTCGACCTACTTCTCACTGTTCGCCATCGCCGCACCTTCCCCGTACACGATGATAGTAGGAATGCCAACGCGCCGTCCGTCAATGTCCATCTCATCTCAGCACCTATGAATGCACTAGAATATCTCCACCATCGATACTACACCAGCCCACACCGTTAACTTAACTAATAACTACTCCCACTGGCTAGAACAGAACAGAGAGCAGTGATTGATACACACACACAAAGAAGAAGAATTGACATAATTTCCAGTTACATTCATTATTTGGCCGCGGAGACATACCTCTGAATGCCAACTAGAACTACGTTGGAGTGCGAGTGCAAGCGCCTCATCACCAGATTGTCTCAATCGATCTATGTATGAAAAGCTTTTTGCTGATTGATTGGCTTAGAACTATTCTAGCGACCTGCGGTTGCACTTATCAGACTCCAGAGGTCATCGATTATTGCATTCATTCAGAGTTAATTAGTTACAGTTGTTGATGGTCTGGAGGGCAAAACCGTGTCACAGCATGTGCATGTATATGCATGAAAGACTCAAGCTGGCTGACGATCAAGCCAAGTTAGTGCTTGAGTCCTCTCTCTTCTCCGGATGCGCGGCGATTAGGGACCGCATGAACCCGGATGCATGCTACCCGACCATTCTGCTGTCCACTCCCCCGACCTTTGTCTTACTCTCCGATCGCCCGTGCAGCTATACGTGAAGAAGTCTGCAACATCAATAGACATTGATGACGAGAGGCTGAGTCTCACAGAGAAAGTGGTCCTCCCGCATCTCAGTGCTTGCGCTGCGACCGGTCAGCCCGGCATGTTTTCATTATCGAAGACTATGCGCATCATCAAGCACTATTCTACGTAATCAGCCCGTGCGTCCAATCGACTTGACTAAAGTTGGCAAAGCTGTCAAGGCCGATCAAGCAACGCTCCAGACTAATTAGATAGATAATTCTTATACGCTGGTCTACCTCTTTTATGGACTAGAGTAAGCAGCACGCTCTATAGTTTTTGTGATAGGAAAAGCCTTCCCTACCTAAGTACGTCCGGCATAAAAACCTGTCTTCTCTTTTGGGTTCTGAGGCTTGCTAGGCCTCGTCCTTGCGCACGGTGCTTGTCAGGCTGTTCGTGCTTTTCAACTTCTTCCTTAGGACGGTGCTTTGGCAACTTTTCCTTTTCGTGTTTCCCATAAGCCCCTCTCTACTCCAGGTCCTTCTGCAGGTCTTTTTAGCTCTCTTGTTCGTTTGTTTTGGTTCCCTTATGTCTTGTGCTTTTGATCTGTTTCTTGGACTTGTCGAGTTTGGGGCTAGTGTATGTCTCCTTGTATTTGTCTGCCCCTTTGAGGTCCTCCTCTTGCTGCCTTGTCCTAGGACCAGAGGTTTGGAGGCAGCAACTCCCCTCGCCCCTTTCCTAGTCAGGGCCCTTCTCTTCTCTTTTCTTAGTTGCCGTCTTGTACATCACCCCCCAGAGTTGTGGCCTACTCTAGGGGTGTGACCAGCCTAGTAGGGGGCCCTTCTCCCTACACCAATCCCACAGCCAAATTTCCCCTTCCTTGGCATCCAGTCACATGACCCACATCCAGAGAAATTCCATTGTACAGTCCATTCCGGTACAGCTCTTCCTTTGCAGGCAGCCTTCCTTGCAGAGAAAGGGTCGCTTGTGTCAGATGCTCTGCCTTCAGGGTTGAAAATAGCCTCCTGGCTGCAGAGAGGAGTCGCAAAGTCCTCTCCTAGTCCTTCTTGCTATGCAAAGTGTCCTGCCTTCCACCCAGACCAGGACGTGTATTCCGTAGGGTAGCTGTATGTTCCTTTTCTGTACTCTGTCCTTGCTCTTTCTCTTTGAAGCCTCCCCTTCAATTGTCCCTCCTCCTCTTCAGTCTGTGCTTAGGCTGGGTCACTACTCCAGCCTACAGGCCTAGGGTGGTATTCACCACTCAGGGCAGAGGGGTCTCCGGTTTGGCATTGGTTTCTTGTGTTGGTAACAGCCGCGCTGGTATCCTTTTGCTGTGTTCTCAGGAGTTCGACACTTGAATCACCTACCCAGGAGCTGGGCTTTGTTCCGGAGCTGTAGGCAGCGTGTCTGTTCGCTGTCTACGGCTGCCCTGCACTTTGCCAGCACAGTCTAGGACTGCCTGTTTCCACCTGCGACCGCGTGGAGGTGTGCAATGGGACTTCGCAGGCCAGATAACTATAATATACTACCCCATGGGGAATATCCTCCCTCTGATTAATTTTTTGGAAGCCTTGCTCCTGACATGGGCCTTGTTTGCTAGGATGGCGGCGATTGCTTGCTTGTTTTTGCTGCATCTGTGGCCTTCCCTCTCATCAGCACTGATCCGTGCTTCTATGCTCCTTCGATTGTTTTCACATGAAGGACACTGCCCTGGAGCCTCACTTAGTCAGACTAACTTGACTGATATTGGTAGCGCCCTCCACACCGCCGGCGATCCGTATATCGCTCTAGGCCCCACCGAACAACAATTATAGAGTCCTATCTCCGCACGTCCCCGGAGAATAAGCACTAGTGCGTACGTATTGTGGAGGTGAACCATCCCTTTTCTCGAGCGGAGGCTCTGGATGGCGGCGGTTTCCTACTTGCTTGTTCCTGCTGCTATCGGTGGGTTGATATCATGGTGAGAAGCTGACAAATATTTCCCCCTTTCTTGTGTACCTGGCCCCGACTACGTAGTCCTCCTCCTCCCGCGTAATTTTTCTCGCATTAACAGCTCTGGCCCCGGTATCCAGGATTTTTCAACCGGCTGGTTTGAACTTTGAGGTTACCGTAGCCGTAGCGAAGGCGAAGCCGATCGATGTTTTTCCGGTGCACCTGCGCTGCGTAATAAATAATGTGGTGGTCTGCTATCCCGGCAGTAATGGCTCGCTTGTTGGGTCGTCCCCCCCCCTCCCCTTCCCCCCAAAAAACGTATCACCATTTATTCGTGCTGTACAAGGGTGTCCACTGCCCGGCCGAGATTCTACATCTTTAGTCTCCTTTTCACTTTTTTCTTGTCCCAATCTAGATTAAAAGCTGACGGCCTTGCTCGATTTGGCGCGCGGAGGAAGGCCCCCGATGAGTGTACTTTTGGCTCGTACAACAAAGTCATCTCTGGTCGACGATCTCTCCAACGTGGCGTTAGCGAGAGGTTGGAAAAATGAGATTGGAGCGGCTGCAATGTGATCATTGTTGGTCAAGAACACAACATATCCTGGTCAGCCCTCTCGAATTCTGTGAACACAGGTGACAGGACCATGCCGTTGACCGACCCCGAGGTGGGCGAAGCGTGCTGGATCTATACCGCTCCTAAGTTAGTATATTTGATTCGTTGGCGTTTAATGCAGCCTGAAGTGAGACACGACCACATCCCGAGCGATTGTGCGGAATCTGTCCAGAGGTTGTGATTGTGTTCCGGATGCCGCGGATTACAATGGCAAGTGAGAGTCATGAGAGATCGGTCGATCTCATCAGTAGCCCAAGATGTCCTTCTGACGGCCGATCTCCGGCTCGATAGACGATACAAATGCACGCGTCGGGTGACTCGGGTTCGTTGACTGCTGTAATGGTTTTCCTGGTCTCTTGTAGTTTCGAACGGTCTCGACTTAATTAGTCTGGAGGCCTGCGAAGTCCCATTGCACACCTCCACGCGGTCGCAGGTGGAAACAGGCAGTCCTAGACTGTGCTGGCAAAGTGCAGGGCAGCCGTAGACAGCGAACAGACACGCTGCCTACAGCTCCGGAACAAAGCCCAGCTCCTGGGTAGGTGATTCAAGTGTCGAACTCCTGAGAACACAGCAAAAGGATACCAGCGCGGCTGTTACCAACACAAGAAACCAATGCCAAACCGGAGACCCCTCTGCCCTGAGTGGTGAATACCACCCTAGGCCTGTAGGCTGGAGTAGTGACCCAGCCTAAGCACAGACTGAAGAGGAGGAGGGACAATTGAAGGGGAGGCTTCAAAGAGAAAGAGCAAGGACAGAGTACAGAAAAGGAACATACAGCTACCCTACGGAATACACGTCCTGGTCTGGGTGGAAGGCAGGACACTTTGCATAGCAAGAAGGACTAGGAGAGGACTTTGCGACTCCTCTCTGCAGCCAGGAGGCTATTTTCAACCCTGAAGGCAGAGCATCTGACACAAGCGACCCTTTCTCTGCAAGGAAGGCTGCCTGCAAAGGAAGAGCTGTACCGGAATGGACTGTACAATGGAATTTCTCTGGATGTGGGTCATGTGACTGGATGCCAAGGAAGGGGAAATTTGGCTGTGGGATTGGTGTAGGGAGAAGGGCCCCCTACTAGGCTGGTCACACCCCTAGAGTAGGCCACAACTCTGGGGGGTGATGTACAAGACGGCAACTAAGAAAAGAGAAGAGAAGGGCCCTGACTAGGAAAGGGGCGAGGGGAGTTGCTGCCTCCAAACCTCTGGTCCTAGGACAAGGCAGCAAGAGGAGGACCTCAAAGGGGCAGACAAATACAAGGAGACATACACTAGCCCCAAACTCGACAAGTCCAAGAAACAGATCAAAAGCACAAGACATAAGGGAACCAAAACAAACGAACAAGAGAGCTAAAAAGACCTGCAGAAGGACCTGGAGTAGAGAGGGGCTTATGGGAAACACGAAAAGGAAAAGTTGCCAAAGCACCGTCCTAAGGAAGAAGTTGAAAAGCACGAACAGCCTGACAAGCACCGTGCGCAAGGACGAGGCCTAGCAAGCCTCAGAACCCAAAAGAGAAGACAGGTTTTTATGCCGGACGTACTTAGGTAGGGAAGGCTTTTCCCAGGGTGGTCGACAGACAATCAAGCGGCAAACAGGGGTAGTGCTTGATTGATTGGCTTGTGATAGTCGTCTGATTGGCTTGTACTGGTACTAGCGTCCATGTGTCTGTCTGTACTAGCTGTATCAATGCACGGACCTTTTGTAAGTGAATATTAGTGCTCATCGTCGCCAACAACACCGCTTTCTTCATCAAACCAAACCTCCACCCCATCAGCAATAAGGTCATATTTAAGCCAGTTTTTGAGGCATTGGTTAGCCTCAGCTAGGTCGCTTCTTGTGTGCCACGCTTCCTCATTTAAAACATGACCAGCTTCTGAGAAACAACGCTCTGCAGCCGTTGAGGAGGCTGGACAGGCTATTAGATCGTAGGCTAGCTTACTGAGTATTGGATACTCAAAAGCGTGTGCGTTCCACCACGATAAGGCGTCTGTTTTCGGTGGTGCTGCCGGAGCTGCGAGGTACTTGTCGTATTCGTCAATGACGGCGTCTTCTGTCATCCAAATACCCTCCTCATAGCCTGTTGGATCACGGCTAGTAGATGAAGTGAGGCGTGCAGTTGGCAGTGCCTCAGAGCCGTAACGTTCCTTGTATTCCAGCCATAACTCCTTCACAACACGACGTGCACGATCCGTGAAAAGCTCACCAATAGCCGGAGTTTGTGAGGCTTGTGACTGAGTACTCTTCTTCTTCTTGCGATAGCCAAACCTTGCAGTAGATCGACTGCGTTTCTTGGTCACTGGATCGAAGCGTAAGCCACTCCATTTGTCGTCGAACCAGCGTAGTTTGAAGTGCGGATGCAGCGCAATAGAGGCTATGTATGCTGGCGATCGGTCTGTGAGTGCGAAGTACTTATCCAGCTTCTTCCAGCCT
Organism: Cercospora sojina; assembly: GCA_004299825.1. Taxonomy (NCBI): domain Eukaryota; kingdom Fungi; phylum Ascomycota; class Dothideomycetes; order Mycosphaerellales; family Mycosphaerellaceae; genus Cercospora; species Cercospora sojina. The sequence goes on along the minus strand of CP036211.1, from coordinate 4,612,770 downwards.
AACAAAACACAGGCTTTATAGTGCGAGTTCGGTAGCACAGACTGCTCGTTTTTGGCTTCTTCCAGGCGTGTCATTAACAGGTTGAGGGTGGTTAGTGACTGCCACAGAGATCCGTATATATAGGTACCGTCCATTTGGAGACCAAGTGAGGCTTCCTTCACCGGTCTTAGCAGTGCACAGAGCTCTTTAATATCTTGCCAGTCTTCACTTGTAAGGCAGTCTTCTTGCGCTAGCGGTCTGTCGTCAACCTCGCGGTAGTGCGCTTGATAGAGCTCAATTGCGTCCTTGAGTTTGACGCCTCTTTCCATCATATCGTGGTCACTATTCCATCTAATGCCGCCGTTGAGGATGAGCTCCAATATGCGCATATCCGGGTTCGTTTCTTTCTGCTTATCCTTGAAGAACTCACGCCGTGAGCCTGAGTGTCGTGCGTGAACGATGATATTGTGAAGCTTGCCAACGGCACCACGTTTGCGCCATAAAACGAGTGAGTCCACGGCTTCTTGCACCTTCGCCTGTCGCTCAAATTGCTTCACTTCTTCGTCATCGTCAAGGTCGTCCGGTTCGCAGTCGTTATCCTCATCCTCCTCGCTTTCTTCGCAAGCCTGATCTATCGCGTCGATGTCACAGCCGTAGAGTATCGCCTTGCACACGAGGTTGAGGATGTGAGCGCTACAGCGCAGGCGGCACTTCTGAGGGTGTAGTCCAAGATCAGCTGCTAGCAAGCGACAGACCTTGCCATTAATGTTCACGTTGTCCGACTGGAAATAGCGCACATCGTCTCGTATCTCGAACTCGGTGAGTATCTTGGATATGGCGTCCGCAGTGTCTTGTGTCTCCTTCGAGCCATAGAGGTTCGGTAAACCTATCATGACTGAGACGTATTTGCCTTCGTGGTTCACGTAGTGCGCGAAAACACCAAGTAACTCCAGCTCGTTATCGGACTTCCAGCCATCAAAAGAGACGCAAAGACGACTGCGCGCGCGCTTGAGGTTCCTCATAATGTTCGGTTTCGAGCCTCCAAACAGGTTCATAAGCCAGCGTCGCGTTGTGGTGTGAGAGCGAGGTACAATGTTCTCAATCGTGCTGTTCTTGTAGCATAGCAGTCTGCGCAGACGCTTCGAGGCTGTGTTTCTGAGTGATTGATCGTCGTCTATCTTCCATTCGAGAAAGGTCTTGCACCAGCCAATGCGGTCGAAGACTTCGGTGCTTTCTTTGAGTCGCTTTTGAGCCTGGAAAGCTGCCTGTACATCGCCGTCGCGTGTCCGTTTCTTGCTGTCTTTCTCTGGCGGCGCATACGTGCCATCTCGCTTGTAGTAGTGACCCTCACCGAACTTGTGATCCCCAAGATGGTCCATTGCGCGCGTAGTAGAGCCGTCGCTCTTCAGATAGAGACTCTGTGAGCCTGGCTTCTCGAAGCACGCGCGACACATCCAGTACCTTTTGCCAGTCTTGACATGGGTCAGGCCGACGCCCACCTCATCCCGCCAGACATAGGACGAGCGTGGCTGCTTGCCAGGTGGTGTAGGGATATATCCTGCAAGGCGCGGTCCATCGACGAGGAAACCGGATTTGGTGTGACGGCTCTGGTGGGCGGTAGGGAGCTGCGATTCGGCGTGTATCTCGGTGAGGTTGTCGACGACGGTCTCGGTGCCGATTTCTGACTCTGCTGCGTCCATTATGTCGTGTTTGGAGTGTGTTGTTGTGGTGTGCGCAGAAGAAGATGCTTCGAAGGTGAGAAGCTTGGATTGCGACAGACTAGGGTTACGACGCGTCCATTCACGACACCCAGCGCCATAGAACCAACGCGCTTTTTCGCGTGCACTCAACTGGATGTTATTTGGCATGCTTTGTTTAGTCGGAATCATGATTCTTATGTGTTTTGGCCAAGTGGTTGTGTCGCATCTGCTCACAGAGTGAACTGAAGCTTGACATTGCATGTGCAAGGTTATATTTCTAACCCAAAATCTGTCGTAAATTCTTCGTTGCTTGATACGTATGCTACGAGAAATCTGACAAGATAGAAATTTTCCGTTTGATCTCAGCTGCAACTTGCACCGCTCGGATTGTTCGTACGACATCGTTTACATGTGTGGTGTTGATAACTTGGCAATGAACATTTTGAAGTTCTTTGGCTTTGCTGTATAGACCCTGAATCGAGGTGAAAGATGCCAGTCTTGCATCATTACCCGTGCGGCTCGGAGCTAGCCAGCCAACCAAACCCTTGTCTTCATGTTCAGCCTCATCAGCCCTATTTCTCCAACACCTCCTCTAATGCACCAAGACCACTACCATCTACTCGTTTCTGACACCAATAGCACTCGCAACCACGATTCCAGACGCACAGATGGAGCTCCTTCCTGTTGGTAATGATACGCTTGATTTGCTCCCTCGTAAATGGCTTGGTATCAAGAACAACAGCCTCCAATTGCTCGCGCCGAGTACCCTTCGAATATACAGCATCTACGACTCGACCACGAACATGCAGCACATCGCCATGCTTCCAGTGCGGAAGGTGATCCAGTGATACTGTAAGGAACTCATCGAGAGCGTCGCGCGGCCGCGGTGTCGATGGCGCTGCCGCAGGGGAGGGAGGGGGTGTATCGTCGCCGGTGAGGTCAATGACAGCCTCCTACTACAATCAGCCACTTCTGCCCGGTCGCAATCGATTCTACGCACCTTATTGCCCATACTGGATCGAGCCGACAGCGATATTACAGTGGAAAGCTCGATTGTGGGTGGGTTAAGAAGAGAAGAAGCCCGGGAGGCTGAGATACGACTATATGGTGATACACACAGACAGACAGACAGACGGCGACATCATGCTTGATTGTACTGGCTATCTGGAGGCTTCTGCTTGATTGTACTATACTGATCAATCAGTACAGTACGTATTGGAGTGTACTGACCATCGACCACCCTGGCTTTTCCTATCACAAAAACTATAGAGCGTGCTGCTTACTCTAGTCCATAAAAGAGGTAGACCAGCGTATAAGAATTATCTATCTATTATAGTTATCTGATTCTTCCGACCGAGATACATTTGATAACTTCTACCCAGCCGGGGGGGCAAGTCATGCAGAGGACGACGCCATCTTGATGAGACCAGGCAGGTCAGACCCTTCCAAATCACCACAGGACCATTACTGAGGCGTTGAATAGGCGCACTAAGAAGGCCGAAATCATCAGCTTCGCGTCCCAAGAGTAGCTGTTGTTTGGAAAAAGGGGCAAGGGAAAAGCCCGGCCACAGATTTTCTATCTCGTGCCGGTAAGATCTCTCGCAAGGATATACTTACACACCAGTACCTGTTATCGGGGTGCGACGAGAGCACAATGCAGTCATTATCGAAGGGAGGTTCATTATTATTTAAATCGTTTGAGGATGCCTCGCACTGTTACGCACACGCTGATCAGTATACTTGAAAAAGTAGGTAGGCGCCGAGAAGAGACGAATCAAATCACGGATAGCCAAGTTCTTTCGAGGAGGCAGTTGGGAATTCGGGGAAGGGAAGACGTACTCGCCATAGCCACGACCTGCCCGAGTCATAGTCACAACCATCCTGGTTTACACCTTTCAAGTCGCAGTATGATGCGGATGTGATCGCAGTGATGTGATCGCAGTGAGTATGCATAGGAGAGGTAGAATTGAGGCCTTCATATTTCGTAGTAACGGTACTCGTAGGCTATATAGAGAAGCGGATGAGGATTGATGACTCGAGGCTGAGGAATCGAGAGAGCGATTGCACCTCTATATAGGTAGGACAAGCACAGGACCGGGAGTAAGCCACTCATCAGTCATCGCTGCCTCCAAGCAAATTAGTACTCTAGTTCTTACTAACATGAACAGACAGAGACACAGCATCGACTCCCAGAAGCAGCATCGACTCCCAGAATATCGGGCACGGACACAATGTAAGCCTACTAGGGGCATAATGCCGAAAATCGCCCAGGAAATCAGCAAGCACCCAGGATCATCCGCCGGTATATCATTCTTGATAAGACCAGGCAGGTCAGACCCCTTCCAAATCACCACAGCAAACATCACCTAGGCCCGCCGGGCGCTTTCCACTCGCACTAAAGGCCCAAAATCATCAGCTTCGCGCGCCCCAAAAAAAAAGCAGCTGCTTGGAAGAAACAAAAAAGGGGGAGGTGCAAGGAGAAGTCCGCCACACAGATTTCACCATCTCGTCCCCCGGTGAGATCTCTCGCAAAAAGAAAGAACAAAAAAAAACCGATACACAACTTACACAGTAGTACTTTGATTTCTCGTGCGTAGTGAGCAGAGTGCAGTGATTATGCTGGGGAGCTTTCCTCATAGTAGGATCTTTGCGGTTTGGAACACACTATAACGCGCACACCACGCTTGATCAGTACACTTATTGAACACGGTAGCTAGTTAGGGCGCGCCGAGAAAGAGACAGAATCAAAAGCACGGATGGCCAAATTTTCTCTCTCTCTCTCTTTCTCTCGGCAGATAGGGATTTCGGGGAAAGGGGGACGACGACGACGGACGTACTTTCCATAGCCACGGCGCGTTGCCGGTAAGTCCCACTGTACAACCACTCGGGCCTAGAGGTTGCAGTTCGCAGTCTGCCGCGGATGCGATCGCCGTGAAGATGCACACGAGAGATAGAATAGAGGCCTTCATATTTCGTGTGGTGGTAATAAACGGTACCTTGAGATGAGACGAGATGTGAGATGAGAGAGAGCGTTTTGCACCTCTATATAGGACAAAGCACCAAACCAAAAAAATATATATACCAGGAGTAAGCCACTCATGAGTCATCGCTGCCCTTTTACAAGCAAGAATTAGTACTCTAGTTCTCACTAATACGAACAAGACAGCAGACAGAGACAGCATCGACTCCCCAGAATAATCGGGCACGGACACAATGTAAGCCTACCAGGCGCAATAGTTCTAATGCCGAAAATCGCCTAGGGAAAATCAGCAAGCATCCGCTGGTATAGAACAGCCAACTAGTCTCTTAACTTAGCCTAAATGTCACTCATATTCCCCCATAGGCTACATGCGATAAGTATACGAGAGCTCGAAGATTTTATATTTTCTCTCTCTCTCTCTCTTTCTTTCCGAATCTAGGCTACGATCCCGAGCCGCTATAAGAGAGAGAGATAGATCGATAATATATTACGACGACGGGCGGCGGCGCCCTCTACTCTACTCTACACTTCAATCATTCCATCTGAATTCTCGTCTGAATCGCCTGCTAAGAAGCCGTCTTCGGAATCGTCGTCGAGATCAATGTCGATATCGTCGTCTACTTGGATGTCTGAAGCCTCGTTAAGCTCCTCGTCGTCGTCGAGATCATCGTCGAGACCCTCATCGAGGTCCTCGTCCGTGTCGTCGTCGTCGAAACCCTCATCTACATCGCCGTCTCCATCATCGCCCACATCATCGTCCACACTATCGTCTAAATCGTAATCGCTCCGCGATACTAAATGCGGCCAAATAAGCCGCCCCGTCGGACCGCCCACCATCTCCATCTCCACATCCCCATCCGCATCCCTCGCAAGCGCAAGCGCAAGCGCAACCGGAACCCTCGTATCCTTTGTCAAAACCTTCAGCGCCGCCCATCTGGGGTCATCAGCCCTCGCATGCCTCAAATCAATCGCAGCATCATGTCTGAGATCTCCACTCTTCGTTGTCGCAGCCTTTTTGATCTCTGACAGGAGTGGGAGTGGGCGATCATGGAAGTTGAGGTTGTTCCGACTACTCATCAGACATCGATCGATCAAGTCGATGAGTTGGCCACTATAGGTGGCGTGAGTGACGGCGGTCCACGCAGGAGAATCATCATCGTCGTCCTCGGGGACTTCCCAGGCTGCCTCGATGAGGGTCCGAGCGATCATGCCGATGCCCCGAACATTCGATGAAGAACCTGGCATGAGGGTGCCAGCCTTGGCAGGTGACCTTTCACTGCCCAACGCCCGCCAGGGCCTGGAGGAGTCTCCGCTGTCTCCGCCGTCTCCGCCGAGATTTTTGATAGGATGGATGATAGCCAAACCGAAATCAGCCAGGATGGCACGAGGAAAACCGATGAATAACCCCGTCGTGTTGTCGTCGAGCAGCACATTGGCAGCCTTCAGATCTCCGTGAACGATTTGCGTCCAATGATGCACATCCGGAGGGACGTCGGCCACCTCGCCGCGCTCCATCAGCAATCCCGCATCGGCCAAGGACTCCAGGACCGACCAGACGAAAGCTTCCGGGGGCATTTGCCGTCCCGGGAGACTCACATATCGATCACGGACGTGCGCGAGATCACCATGCGGGCAAAGGTTCATGTAAATGATGGATGTCTTGCCGTCGCCCACGGGGCGCCAATTTCAAATCTGGATGACGGACTGGATGGAATCTTTGAGGGCGCGCAGTTTGTACATTGCCGCGACTTCTACAGGCATATGGCGATCGGCGGGACGCCAGATATCGTAGAGGGCATGGCCGTTCGGCGTCAGGTTCTGGGCCTCCTTCCTCGCAACGCGCTAGTTAGCCGTACGTCAGTTAAAGCCCCGTGCTATTTAAACCAAGCTGCACCCTTTGCTTACATCGACGACGTTATTATTGTGATCTGTCTTGATCCACGCTTCCACCTGGCCGGAAGCGCCTAGTCCCACCATGTTCTGCACTCGAGACCATGGCAGGACAGGCAGACTTTGCAAACGAGCTGCTTCGTCATCCTCTTTAGAGTAACGCTCGTCAAGCACGGTTTGTTTGTATCGGACTTGAATCTCCAGGTCCGCCAGTCTTCGTGCTACTGATCTGAGTAACGTCTCCATGTGTCCCTCCAGGTCCGCAGTCAATGGATCTCCCCGGGCTGCCCGCAAAACAAGAAGGTCACTGAGAGCATTCTCCGCATATCGATACGCCGCTGCGCATTCTTCCCACTGGAGGAGATGATGCTGGTACGCGACTCGGTTGGCAACGTCGGGAGTTGCGTCGCTTTTGGCTTCCTCGCGAGCGACGGCAACAGCATCGGCGCCAGACCAAGCTGTCAGGCCATTAATCAGCTCCGTCAGATTCTTCATCACAGATCTCGCCTCGGCACTTTCCTCACGCAAGTAAGGTACATATCTTGCGGCCAGAGTGCCCGCAGCCTTCGACTTTCTCTTTTCGGCGCCGTCGATGGCACGTCGAAATGCCGGCATCTGTTCGTTCAGCCTAATGAAGGCTTCGAGCATGCGTCGCAGGTAATTTGGCATTCGTCGGCCTTCATCATCAGCTGGGTCAGGAGTATCCGCGTCCAACATGTCAATATATCGGCTTGGTCGACATGCTGGAATTCTTCCTAGTCGGATGTCCAGCGCGGCGATCCCTTCACGAGCCAAGTCCTCGGTAACGTCCGCACTTGCTTGGAGGAAGTTCCTGGTGCGCAAAGACCCAACGCTGTCACCGGGAATGCGTCGTATCAAAGCCCTGATCACCACACGAAGGGCCCGGCGGGCCACAAGAAGGTCCCATGCCCTCCGAAACCACGGTGACAATGCGGCAAGGTCGTCCGTGTCAGGTTCTGGTGGCAGGCCGGCGAGCGGTGCCATCTTTGCTGTTAGCGATAGTCGCTGCTGAGCTTCGGCAGTGAAAACATGCCGCTCGGCGGGGCTGACGCGACGCCGCCAGATGTGTTGCGCATTTCGCCGGATGGCTGTCAATTTATCAGCAGGTGCATATTTTCACCTTGGCTCTACACGTACTATTTCGACCAACATCGGTAATGGGCTCTCCGTTGCCTGTTTTCTCAGATTCCCACGCCTCAACGTGCAACTCAACCCATGCGTGTTCCTCTGCCATGCTTAATACGATCAGCAAGTCAATGGTGCGGATCGCACAGTGAGTCACACCCTCCAGCTCGGCAACTTCTCTCAAAGTAGCTCTCCTTTCAGCGAAGGTCATACAAAGAGCCGTTGGAGCGCAACGTGTTTGGCCGGGTTTGGATTGTGCGCTTTGTCTTGGTTTCTATGCTTTGATCTGCGATGATGGCGAGAGCAACTCCTGACTCGGTAGCTTCCGCCCACAGGTCTGTCACACTTCACACGACGAAGACGACAAAGTTCTGGGCATTTGCCCGCCCGGGCTCGCTCAAGTTGCTTTTGTCAAGCAGACAGCTTTCACTCTCAGTCGAGCCGTTGCGGGCTGGTTCTTCATTTGATCAGCGACAGCACAGCCTCGGACGCTGAACGTGAGATGCGCTAGATTGCGTAGCAAGCGGATTGGTGTAGTGATGCATCTGCCAAGCCCTCAGGAGAGCCCCCGTCCCCAGAAATTCGCCCATAATCCTTCACGGCACAATGGTGATGATCTCTTGACTGGTCGCCACCGTGTCGGCCTTCTGTGCCACTTCATCCTTCAGAGCCTGCATTCTAACCTTCCACCTCTCCTGGCACTCGGCAGCTTCTTCCAGGTCATCACCATGCTCATGGCACACGCAAGGACCGATGGCCTGTGCAGGGACGGTATCTTCCCAAGTATGCGCTCGGTCATGAGTGTGACGTTGGCGCGCCTGGCAAGTAGGGCAGTGCTTTGCCTGCATGAAGCGCATGCTTTGGAGATAGCACTGGGCAAGGAAGCTTGACGGCATTCGACACAGTTTGGCGAAACGGCGCTCCACAGGTCGTGCTGACTGAGCCTGGTAATATCGCGAGAGCAATTGGAGCAATTTGGAGTTTTGTGGCAGGTTGTCCACGAGGTATGTGATGTCGTCTGGGTCTGGCAGCCAGCGCGATTCGTAGAGCATGGCGTTGCGCGCCATTCTCAGCTGGATGAGATCAAAGACCTTGATGCGAAGGCCTCGTGTGTCGTACTGCAGACGTGTGAGACAGGATTCGGGAAAAAGAAGAAACAAAAAAGCACTCTCGCATACCTTTTCTGAGAACACGTATAGCTCAAACAAAGATATCCACGGCCAAGTCATTGCATCGTACGGGTCGTACGGATCGATGTGGCATTTCACCGACAAGGGCTCCTTCGCTGCTTGCTCGCCGCCGTCGGACTCCAGCAGCGTGTCGCTAGCCGAAGCAATCGTGGCATTCGCGCCAGCTTCTTGGCGTGAAGCGGTGCGGCGTCCCGTGACGGGCTCCGACGCTGTACTATTGCTCTGCGCACCGGACGTGCCAGGGGCCGTACTCTCGGGATCGACGCGATCCTCGTCGTAAAAGATGTCCTGGTAAAACAGCCAGGCGACAAAAATGCGGAAGATCATGGGCGACACGTCGTCAATGTGCAGCTTCTTCGACTGGCGTTCGGACCACTGCTTGCGGAAGGCGCTTTCAAAGTACTCGGAATGGCTGCGGATGAGACCGCGGGGCACGACGAAGTCTTCGGCAGGCGCGTCTTCATCGTTGCCCACGACACCGGCTTGGGAGACGACAATGGTCACCATGGTCGGGTTGTAGAGCTCCCTGTCCTCGTTAGGCACGATGCCGCCGCGCAGTTGTCCGGAACGACTTACGCAGCTGCGAAGCGCTTCCGCGGGCGTCTTGTTGGCGAACTGTCCGGAGCGCGACGCTTGCCGAGGGCGGTGCTGGATGCCATGGCGGCCACGTCGTCTGTTCGGTGCGGGCGAGGGTGGTTGATGAAGAGCAGAGGTGGAAGCGCGGGACTTGCCCCCGATGGCCCCCTCTGTTCATATGGAACCGATGGGCTCCGCCGACTTCACCGCATGGACCGAGCGTGCCGAAAGGCCCACCGGCGACAGCACGAAAGGCCAAATCTGCTGCTTTCGATGGGAGGCAAGTCGCGGGGCCCAATGAACTGCGGCGGTGATCGGATGACTTCGATTGCTACCCGATGATTCGGGGCAATTCACGAGGCTCCTCGGTGGCACCCGTCACCCGCGGCGCCGCAGTTCGGACATGCACACGCTCAGGCCAGAGCAGGACGATGCTGTCGCGGAGCCAGTGCAAGCAAGACTCCGCGTTCGTTCACTGCGATGCCGATATCGATAGTCTAACAAGCGAGATGGGCAGATGGCGGTGGTGCTGACCATCTCGAACCGGCCCTGTGGTGGCCGAGAACCCCCCACCTCCGTCATCGCTTCGACTTTTCCGAGCCACACCTCCCATTGAAGAAGCTCACCCACTCCCTCCCGCACCTCTCTCCCTCCTGCCCTCTGGTCCTCCTCTCGGGCCTCGTTCCCGCCATGCCTCCGCTCCATTGCCTCGCCACCTTCGATCCGCCATGCACATCCCGCACCTGGCTCTCAACACCGCACCCCCACCTCCCCATCATCGCAACGGCATGCTCCGACAAGACCGTCCGAATCTACAGTCTCCACACCTTCAAACAACTCAGCGTCATCTCCGGAGGCCACAAACGAAGTATCCGATCTTGTGCCTGGAAGCCCAACTCCGTCGGCGAAAGCGTGCTCGCCACAGGTTCGTTCGACGCGAGTGCGGGCATTTGGAAACGTTGGGAAGAGGGCGCGGGCGCGGGGACCGTCGGCGGCGTGCACAAGTCCCATGCGGACGAAGATGGGGATGAGCCCGTGGACTTCACGGGAGGACTGGCTGGTGGGAGCGCGGAGAAAGAGGAAGAAGACGACGACGAGTGGAGGTTAGAAGTCATTCTCGATGGACACGATTCCGAGATCAAGAGTTTGGCCTTCTGTCCCACGGCGCCATTGCTGGCGACGTGTAGTCGAGACAAGAGTGTGTGGGTGTGGGAGGAGTTGGACGACGATAATTTCGAGACCATGGCCGTACTGCAGGATCACGAGGGTGATGTGAAGTGCGTAGCTTGGCATCCAGAGGAGCAACTGCTGGCTTCGGGGAGTTATGACGACCGAATCCGGTTATGGAGAGAGGACGTGGACGACTGGGCGTGTTGCACGCTGCTGGACGCGCATGCAGGGACGGTATGGTGGCTGGAGTTCGAGGGCAAAGACAGAGTGGGCCACATGGGAGGTGGAGAAGCGGATACCGAAGAGCGGGAGGCTTTCGTGGAGGAACGGAAGAAGGCTGGACCGCGACTGATGAGCTGTTCCGATGACAAGACGATACGTGTCTGGAGAAGGAAGCCGAAGGAGAAACCCGCCGAGCCGCCGACTGGACAAGGCAGGATGCCCAGTATCTGGAAGAACAACCATTTTGAGGAAGAGTGGGTGGAGGAAGCACGACTACCACAACTACATGACCGGCCCATCTACGCTGTAAGCTGGAGCAAAAAGACCGGAAGAGTGGTCAGTGCCGGCAGCGACGGTATTGTTGTAGTATACGAAGAACGGTGGAGGAGGGAAAAGCCGGTCGATATCGAGATGGCGAACACCGTATCAGATGATGCGAATGGGGTCGCCGAGCATCCCGCCAGCTTGACGGAGTGGGTGTTGGTGGCTCAGGCGGAGAACTCGCACGATGTTTTCGAAGTGAATCACGTCACTTGGGCGCCGAGATGTGACAAAGGCAAGCGCACCGACGATGAGGAGGTCATCATCAGCACTGGCGACGACGGAGACGTCAAAGTCTGGACTCTGGGCGACTGATTCCTCCTTCGTACGAACGAGCTATGATGCCTTGCTCGTGGACAGCACGGGAGATGTTTCCAGGTGTCGTTCCAGCTCTGCACACCAGATGATGATGATGATGATGATGATGATGATGATGATGATGATGATGCAGCGTCAAACCTCCATGCATGGCACCCTGAGATCAGTGCGCCGGACGACACTGGTACGCAAAGCGTGATGCTTTGGCCGCTGTGCAGACGTACACGTGCCGGCATCCCGAGTGCCGATACTTCTTTTCACGGAACATAACACGTGGAAGTCATTAGACTATGCGCAGGTGGGTCCGGCATGTCAGCCGAGCCATGCGTATAGTCTACCGTCTCCGATGGAGACCGCCACACGCCGCCCCATGCGGGAAGCACGTACAGCCAGCAGTTGATGAGAGAAAGTCAGGCGCGACCTCAAGCAGAGGATGCCAGGGTGCCGGAGCCAAAGTCTTTGTATGTATAATATATTCGGTTGAAGAGGATCTGTTTATGTGACCATGAACCAACACCAGCCGCTATGCTCTGATTAATCAATGAAAAGCAAGCGCAAATGCAGCGCCGAGTCTACACATGAAGACCACACTCGCCGCCACCACCACCACCACCACCACCACCGCAGCGAGACCTCTCTCACTCATAAATATAGCAAAACGGCCTTCCTGTAGTAGTGCTCATCATATCCCCCACACGGACACCATCCAGTATAGGCGATACATAGATCCAACTATCCGGCGTAACAAGTTCCGTAGGTTGCCCTGCAATATTTTCAACACCCATACGTCAGCCCATGTCATGTGTCAGTCAAGACCTTTCTTCAACATTTTGATACAGGAGGGAGGACGACGCGTTTGAAAAAATGAAAAAAAAAAAGATGAAACCCACAGCCTCTCGAAACTCTCTCAGCAGCATACTGCTCCGGCGGCGGAAGAGCGTACAAGCGGTCTTTGTAATTCAGACTCTGCCACATGCGCCACACGCGATCCAAGCCGCTATGATGCGTCCAGAACCACGGATCACACGGCGAGCCCGGAATGTCTCCTTGAGCGCCACCGACAAGCTCATGCGGCGTGCTGTGCAGGCCGCCGGGGAAGCTTTCGAAGCGGAGACAGAAGTTGGCGATGTCTGAGAAAGATTTTCAGTCAATGGGCATGAGTTAATTATTATGAGCCTTGGTCGTTTCGTTTCGTTTCGTTTCGTTCCACGACCAAGGGACGGGATGGGACGGAAAAGGGGAAAGAACTCACCCGTATACCGTGTGATGGACTCGTAGACATTCTCGACGGTCAAATTGCCGAGAACTTTGTAATTGAACTCGCGTTCGAGACAGCGAGGGTTGAAGCCCAGACCATTGGGTTGGGGATTCTGTCGACAGCCATGTCCGCCTTGAATGGGGCCGAGGTGACACTGGAAGTCGGCGAAAGGCCCCTCGACGCAGTGGCAGCCATCGGGTTGAAGGACACCATTGGTTCCAAAGGAGAGGTCGGAGCCGTCGAACAGCGGGGTTTGCTCGAGGGGTTGGTAGCCGTATTTTTCGTACGCCATGTATGGGAGACCTGAGGGATAGGGGAAAGAAGGATCATTGGTTAGCTTTTTGTCGGGTTCGTCACTATCAGTGGTGGGAATGCTGCCTCACCTCCTTGATAACCGCATTCATTGCGAAGCGCCTGCTCATATAACGATAAAAACCAGCTGTGGAAAGGTAATGTCCAAGGCGAAAAGTGGATTTTCTCGTGATTGGCGATATGTGCCACGGTGAAGTCGTCTCGTCGGTTTTGTGCTCCCGGCGCATAAAAGTCGTGTGATTTGGGAGGGAGATTATTCAGACACCTCGTGGCACGAATGTAGTCTTGCCGCTCAGCAGGCGACATGTTTCCCCTTTTTGGAGAAAAAGAGGTCAGCCATGACCATGCCGGGTGGCTTCCATCTGCTGTTCACACACACACCATTCTTTCCGTCGAATGACATTATTCTCGTTGCATTGCGCGTTGAAAGTCTGCCGAACCTCTGCTTCATACCCCTGCTTGAGTTGCTCGAGCAGGAAAGCATCTCCTCCTTGCTGTTGTCTCTTATGGTGCTTGGAGTGCGAGTATTCCGACGTGGCGATCGAAGCAGGAAGTACAGCCAGAACAGCACATATGAGCGAAAGCATAATGACCTAAAGAGAAGAGTGAATGAATGACGGAGAAGCGAAAGCGAGGCAGTGAGTCGGCTCAGGTAGCAACGACTGCAAAAGGGAGAGGGCAGGGCTTGGTCATCGATGAGCTGCGGCGAATGAGGGCTTGTCAGTGTAATAATGTTTGTTTCCCTTGCGAGCTGGCATCGTCCGTGAGTAGGCGAATTCGGCTGCAGATGGGACCTGGAGAGGAGGCAGGCAGGCAGACCCTGGTGGAGTTCTCATCTCGCTCGACACGGATGTGCCTGCCAACTTTGACAAGACGCGGACGCTCCCACGAAGAAAGGGTGAGGAACGAAGAGAAGAATTCGCGCCGCAGAGGTGCGACCAGGCGAATCTGGTCTGTTCTCAGCCTGTGGGTGTGGCGGGCAGCGAGTGCCACGCGTGGAGAATGAGCTTGGTATGTATGCGCCTGGACGCTTTCGTCCCGAAGGCGTATATGAGATGGAGATGCGCATCGTCATCAGATTCTCACCCAGTCATCCCCTACTCGGAGGCGCTGCTCTTCTTCTCGGGCTTGCAACTGCTTCTGGAGGAGGCATATTCTCCAAGTCGCTGCCGATGATCCATTCGATGTGGCTGTCACCGGCGTTGCCAAATGTTCCTATAAATATTGAGTTCGGTGATGAGACTCTCCCCAGAATTGCGGCCAGGGACTGCTTGGCCGTACCCAAAATTGCCTTCGCCAGCATGCTCGTCGGTCAGGACGACATGCTCATGCGGCTCTATCCGCGATTCGACATCGCATATTGAGTTCGTCGGGTACGAGAAGTGCCATGTTCACGCTGCTCGCGTGCTCGGGCTGCGGGACGTCTGGTCTCGCTGCTGCACAGGGGCACGGGCTGGGAATGATGGGCATGGCGGTGTTGGCGATATCGCAGGAAGGTCGGAGGGTACGAGAAATGGAAGGTCAACAACGACTTCGAGTGATCTGTGCTTTTGCCATCACGTGGCCGCGTTCTAGATCCCGTCTCCTCCTCCTCCTCCTCCTCCACCCGACCATGGAGCGTTGACCTTGGCAACATTGGCCTGCACGACGACATCACCATCACAGCGGATGAACAGCAGCATGTGCGGCGATCCGAGCGTGGCGAAATCACACGACAGCCACGCAGCGGTCCAATCTGCCACAACGGGCGCACCCTGATTTCCGTACCACGGGTACATGCGGCTACTCCCTGCGCGAATATGCGTCCGGTGTACGGCTGGTAGCACATGCAAGAGCGAGGAAGGAGAAAAAGAGGCACATTGCTACGCTCGCCTGGACTGCAAGACACCAGCTTGTCGCGATGGAGTGCGCATGTGTCCTCGCAGCTGGAAATTGGAACGGAGGGGACAAGAGTCGATGCCTCGCGCGCGGGAGACACGTCTTCCATTGATCGGAGATGCGTCCATCCGTTCGCTCGCACTGCGCCAGGACGACGTGATAGACGGCAATGCGAGACCGGATGGCCGTGGAGAGCGCCCACAACAGTCTCCGACAACACCTCGATCATGTGAAACAATGCGAGCACACCTCCAGCCATGCTGTCAATGGCGCTCGACTGCTATGCAAGTCACGCTTCGCGTGCTGGCTGAGAACCCGCACGAACGAACCAATGCCCTCTCGCGGCCCGTCAACGCCCAAGCGACGGACAGAGATCTCCTGAAGGATCCCAACTGATTCACATTTGATGTCGTTCAGGCTCTACGAGGCGACCCGCGAGCTCATCGCATATCGATGCGCCCGCGTAAGCGTCTACCGGAAGATATCCCTCCCACGGGAGAACGGTCAGCAACGTCCGAGGCTTGCTGAGCCAATCACAAACTCGCCCATCAGACCGTTTGCATCTCGAATCCACCACTGTGCGCGCAGCGACACTCATTCGGCACATCAAGCGAGGCGCGGAGCCGGAGCCGCTGGGGAACATAGCTGTTCCTCAGTATCCCTGGTACCCGCGTGTCGATGCAGCTTAGCACTTGTCGATCGGCGTAACGTCGGCGGATAACGCCTATGCCACGCCACGTTCCAGATGTGCAGGATTAGATCGACTCCTGCGCGCGATATGTCTCACGTTCAGTGTGTCGAGGGTCTGTATGGTGCTCATTATCAACATTCATCAAGCCGTTGACTACCTTGAGGAAATAGATACAGCCATGTCAACAACGTCCCACCGCATCAAGTGAAGATCCAGGAGTAAATTCCAGCTCAGATGGTTGATCGCAGGGCAAGCTGAAATCTCAAACCAACTCCCAAGCAGACCTCCAATTCTTGGCGCATCAATCCCCAAACTTGCTCCTTCGCGACACGTTATGATACAAAGATTTGAACGGATCAGTAGTGATCATCGCCATCACGTTTTCAGTACCAAACTCGATGATTCCGCGTACAGATCGTTACCCTACATGGGAATGAATGCGCCACATCATCCGAAAGGCCCTGAGTGAACCCCCGGTTGTCTCCGTGTAAGCGGCAGCTGCAGTGCTGCAGCACGAACGCATTGGCATACCATGCTGCATCGTGTGAAGGATGCGCAAACGTCAGAATTCAGATGCGCCAAATCTTCTCGCAGGCAAACGGCACGTTGATGGGAATGCTACGGATGGAAGATTGGTACAGTATCATCAACTGTCTCATTGCCTAATCTTGTCGACAGAAGCAACCCGATGACATGCATGCGTTCGATGATTTCGCACTCTTTGAGGGTAGTCAATAAATGTATAAGATGAACTGTTCTCGACACTCGTTCCATCCTCATCCCCAGCAGCAAATCGAACAGTACCCGGCTTTTCATATCTTATTTCGTATCTCCTGTGTCTTCATCGCATCAAAATGAACTCCATCAACAAGCTATCTCTCCTGGCTGTGGCCGCCAACGCAGCACCTCAGTTTGGCTCCAACTTTCCATTCGGCCCAGGCTTCCCTTTCAACAACAACCCAGGCGCGACGACGACAACTCCTGCTGTCACCCCCAGACCAGCCTGCGCGGGTACGCCTTTTGTCGTCGCGGGACAGGTCATTCAAGGCTTTACGTTCCCACCATTCGTGACCATCCCAGCCTTCACCATTCCAGATCGTACACTGACGCTACCTGGTGTCTGTGCCCCTACGCCTGGCGTCCCGGGCGTGACAACCACTACCAGCATCACCCTTCCTACCACCACCACCACCAGTGGTCTACCTCTGCCCACGGATACTCTGGTGGCAATTGGCGAGAATGGCGAGGCGTTCCTCTTCAATCTCGCAACGGACAAGGCCATCGCTGGAGATGTCATCTCGTCGGTGATCTTGGAACCAGGCACCGTTCTTCCCGACACCGACCTGCCAGTAGATCTCCCAACCAAGGCCAAGCGCCAGGTGGACACCAGTATTGTGGCAACCCAGGAGTGTGCCAACCTTTGCGCCGGCGTCGAAGCTTGCGAGGCCTTCCAGACCTTTATCAACGATCAAGATGAACAACAGTGTGACCTCAAGAACAACCTCGGAGCGCTCACCGACTTGATCGGCTCCGTTGTCGGTTTCAAGGGAGACGAGGTCACTCCTGGCGATGGCACGACCACAACCACGACCACAACGACCACATCTGGTAAGTTCAGATCCATACAATTTTTATTCTGTCGCTCGCCGCTAAATTTCCATCAGCTACCACAACCGGCGGGAGTAAGTTCTCGACGCTGAGAAGCGTTTTGACATATTCTAACAAACTAAATTAGTCACTCTGCCTACCGATGTTGTCGACGACGAGCTTCCAATTGATGACGAGCTTCCAATCGACGACGAGCTCCCAACGGAGGACTTGCCAACGGAGGACCTGCCCACCGAGGACTTGCCAACGGAGGACCTCCCCACCGAGGACCTCCCCACCGAGGACCTCCCAACTGAAAACCTACCAACGGAGGACTTGCCAACGGAGGACCTGCCCACTGAGGACTTGCCAACGGAGGACCTCCCCACCGAGGACCTCCCCACCGAGGACCTCCCCACCGAGGACCTCCCAACTGAAAACCTCCCAACGGAGGATCTCCCAACAGAAAACCTGCCTCGTAAGTTCATACACAATATCAATCAACTAACAGTAATCCAACACCGATAACCAAGGCATTGCTAACTAATCGTGCAGTCGTCGGTAGCATCTAAGTGTAGAACCGCAGAACGTTAAGAAGACTTACGGTTTACCTCGAATAGAACGAAAGAAAGAAAAGGATTATGGATATAATAAATAAAGTGCCAACGAGCTTATCGGTTTCTTAGGGTTAGAGTGCCAACGAGCTTGTCGGTTTCTTAGCCTCCCTTTCCTCGCATGAACTGGCTATACAAGCCTAACCCAGCCAATAACCGCCTAATCATTACGGTATACATCTCGTTTGAAGAGAAAAAAAAGGTATTATTAAAAAGCGCGAGGGCGTTAACTAAAGAATAATCGACGACGACGGTACCTTCCTAGTTCCTTCGGAGTTACATCATGTCATATCATGTCATGTCCCGACGACGAGGAGGAGGAGGAGGAGAAGGAGGGAGAGCGTCGCTCTGCAAGCTAGGACCATGTCGGTAGTTTAATACAACTCGCGTAGCCGCTACGACTACTTTGATGGGTCCCATTTGAGAAACTTGGCACGCACGCAGCCACGCACGCACGCACGCACACTACCCTTCCAATTCATCATGTAAGAGTAAGACGCACAAAAGACAAAAGGACGGGCAGACGGGCAGACGGGAACTTGGAAGAAAGAAATGCTTGACGCTGCAGAAGAGTAGAGTCGGACCGGACCGGACATATATATAATAATAGGCGAGTGTGTGGTGTGGCAAGTGGCGCGATTTCGCGTGATAATGGAGATAAGAAAGGAAAGGAAAGGAAAGTCGATCATTCGAATTTCGTGGGTCTTTTTGGACAGACAGCTTCGCTAACTTACTCTCGTTTGTTTCCTTCTAGGAAAATATCTGGAAAAAAAAAAGCGCAAAAACTGGACGACGACAGATATAAATATCTCTCTCTCGACCGAGACCGACTTCGACCTTCTCAATGTCCTTGTTGTTTTTGTCTCGGCACATGGCAATGTCTCGGTATGTGATGAAGTTTTGCAAGTGTACAAAAAGTGAGTGCGTCCAGTAGTTCATGCTAAGAATTTTGCCAAAAAAGCCGCGGACCGCCCCACAGACTCCACAAGCTGCACGGCCCTGGCCAGGAACCGGCTCGAGCTCACCAAAGGTGTAACAACGGCTCTTCCACGAGGCTGATGTCGGTTGGCAGAGGCACTGCTTCTGGAAATCCTCGCCCGATCCACAGGACTGGATTGCTCCCCGTCCGAAAAGAATCTCTTGTTATTATAGGACTAGGACTATTATTGCTCGTGCGTTGACCATGCACGAAGCAAGGCATGATGCCGGCTTTTGGTAGCGATGATGAGCGTTTGCCAGTGGAGGGTCGTTCGCAAGAATCTCGCTTGGAAAGAGGAGACATGTAAAGTGGAGTAGCGGAGGCCATATGTGACATGCGGCCTGCATTTACAGTGGGATCTGTACCTGCAGCGAGCGAGCGCGCGCGCGCGCGAGATCTTTGGTTTCGTTTCCACTCAATCTCTTTACTTTCTCCTCACTCATCACTCCCGCGCCTGGGGTAATTTACAGGAGGAGGAACCATGGTCGGTTGATTGACCGAAGACTTCAGGTGTTTACTGCAAGAGCATTAGGATTGAGAGTCGTGCTCGGTAGACGCGGATCGAGGACAGAGACAGAGGGAGGAAGGAAGGTACCCAAAGCGCATCCTTCGACGTCGCCAATATGCCAACACTGGAAAGCCGGGCGACCCTGGGAGTCAACATTACCTTCTTCGCTCTATCATGGATCGCGGTCAGTCTTCGTGTGTTCGTGCGAGCCGGTATGCTTCGCAACTTTGGCAGCGATGACTGGACGATGCTGGCGGCCCAGGTTTTCTTCACCGCATACCTCATAGTGCAGCTCGGCGGAGTGGTGTATGGAACGGGACAACACCTTTCGGACATCGACCCTCAGGATGCCGAAACCGCGCTGATGTACTGGTACCTGTGCGAAACCTTCTACGTGTGCGCGACGACTGTTCTCAAGATTTCGATCGGCCTCTTCCTGCTGCGGGTCGCGACGAACCGAATACACATTTGGATCATCAGGATCGTGATGCTACTCGGTCTCGTCTTCGGTGTGGCCTTCACGTTCGTCATCATCTTCCAGTGCTGGCCCATCAGCGATTGGTGGAGTCTGGATCCATCGCAGAAACATTGCATCAAACCCGAAGTGGTGGTTGGTTTGACGTATGGTGTTTCTGGTCTCAATGTCATCGCGGACTGGACGTTGGGAATCTTGCCTGCGTTCATCGTCAAGGATTTGCAAATGTCTAGGAGGCAGAAGCTACTGGTAGCGGTGCTTCTATCCTTCGCTGCCATTGGGTCATCGGCCACCATCGTGCGACTGCCGTATGTTGGCTCCCTCATTGAGAGCTTCGACGGCTGGAATGGGGATTTCTTGTGTAAGTGGTGACAACTAGTGACGTTGTGCTCCTGCTGACCGTTTCAGTCAATACCGTAGGAGTCGCGATATGGACAACAGTCGAGATCGGGGTTGGCATCACGGCTGGCTGCTTGGCCACCCTCCGACCTCTGTTCCGCATGGCCCTCGAAAAGCTCGGTGTCGCCAGCAGCAGCGGAGGAAAGCGATCAGGCGCGACGCCCGGTCCTTCTCGAGGCCGCGCAACTCCTCTTGATGACTTCGTGATGGTATCTCCCAAGCACGGCAGGACCATCACTACCATCACGGGGAATGATCGAGAGCGTCACGAGTCCGACAGGAGCTCCGGGAGCAGTAGTCGAGAACGGCTCTCTCGCCCGCTGCATGACAAGATCACGAAGAATTTCGTGGTCGAGTATGATGAAGACGAAGCCGATCATGAACACCAGCATGGCTTCACGCCGTTGCCTAGACGCAATTAATTAGCGGTAATCTGTATATTATGAGACCAGATACTCCAGAAAAGTTCCAGCCCAGTTCAACTGTCATTGGCGAGCCTGGCTGGTGGACGATGCAAGCTAAGGGTGCTCAGCATGCTGCTGAGCATGCTTTGCTGGTGCCTTACAGCTTAGACGGTGCCTTACAGCTTAGACGGCGCATGTTCGTGCCCGGTGGATGATGAAAAGCGTGATGGGGAGGTGAGGATCGCTTGCCGTGGAACATCCATCTGGTTGTCAAAACAATGCATTGCCAAGCCCCCTTCACGAGTCGCGTCAGTTTCGCGTTGCCCCTCTCCTCGGTGTCTTAGACTCCTCACAACAATCACGACACATCACAAGAACAATCGACAAGAACAACAATGCAACACCTCCGAGGCATCAGCCATGCCACATTGACTGCCGCCTCGGATTTCGCGCAACTCTCGGCGGGAGTGAGCCGAAGTCGCGACGCGCCCAGCACGGTATCCTGAAACGCTTCTCGGGCGCTTGGAGAAGGCGCTGCAAGAGCAAGCAATCCTCGCCAACCGACGTCTCGCCGTCGACATCACTTCAGGAAAGGCCCGCATCGTGCATTCAAGAACGTGTCTTTACAGCCAACAAACGTGTTCGCACTACGGCGAGGTCATGCTGAACCACATTTTGCTGCTCGAAACGCCCTGTACTACCCGCAAACCACTCGCCCAACTTTCACATCGGGCTTCTCGCCTGCGAGCCCAGACCATTGTGCCTGAAGCAAAAGGTCGAGATGCGTTTCAGATCCACAGAGCGCACTACATCGCGCGGTATCCCGTTCTCTGTTCGAAACAGTCACGACTCTGACCCGCATCTATTCATGGCAGGTCCTAGTCGCGCGACAATAGCATCTTTGGACGTGACCATGGCCCGGGCGTCTCCCCATCTTCTCAAGTGAAGGCGGAGGCCCATTGTACTTCACTCCCCTGGTATTGTCAGGCACTTTCTATTGTCCATTCTATTCTTCCACGAGAAGGACTCGGTGGCCTTCGACAGGCGCTGGTCTTTTCCTTTTCTTCCACCTTCTCATTAACTTCATCTTCAACACACCCGCAACCATCCTTACTGCGTCTTCGCTGGTCGATCGCCTATCACTCTCCTCAATCTCCACCCACCTCCCTGCAAATCAGCTAATACAACTCATTCCGAATCGGCACATGTTTCTGCGCCTCTACCCAACTGAGAAGTATGTGGGAGATGCTACTGATGACCGAGCACGGCAGCTGACGGTGGCAGGCTCGTCTACATTCCCTTCGAAGCAGACCGCATCGAAGCAGTTTTCGCAAAGCTCAAAGCGACGAAAGCGAAGGGCGATCAGAAGACGGACAAGATGACGCTCTCTCCGAAGACGCTCTCGGGAGCCGGCTACATCATCCTCAATGGAATCCGCGTCATGAACATCATTGGCTTTCTGGCGGTCGTCACGGCAAGCGTGGTGATGCTGGTCAAAACGAATACCGACACGCACCTCTTCTTCTTCGACGCGCTCAGCCATGTCATCACGCTCATTTCAAGTCGTATGTTGGGCCATCTGTTCGTGGAGAAGCTTGTACTGACGATTGGCAGTGTTTCTCATCACCTCCGAACTTCCCGTCTTCAAAGGCTACTTCGCGCGCAACTGGCCGCTTCTCAGTCCCGCTCGTGGCTTCGTCACTCTCGCCATCGCCATGATAGTCATCGGTATCCAGGTCATGGGCAATCTCAACAAGAGCGCAGGAAGCCAGGAAGAGCTTGGTATGCCATTTTGGCGAATCGTGATCGGGTCCGGCATCCTGATCTTCATCTTGGGCTGGATCAATCTTTTGGCTGTGAGTCGGCTCAACACTCCTTTTTCCCGGCACATGCTGACCCAATAGCAGAGCTTCATCTTCCGCGACCGAAAGCAAGGTATCACTGCTCGTACGGTGCGGGCACATGGCGCAGTTGCAGTCCACAAGAATCCGATGTCTGTCTCTACCGAGAGCTGCGGTTCGCGCACTCCGCCAGCGCCCGTACTCGCACAGTCGTACATTTCGAACCCGATCACTCCATCGCCCACCAAGACAACGGCCAACCCATTCCGCTTCTTGCACTCGGATCGCCGCGAATCTGGTCTTCCATCGTACCACACCGCCTCCGCTGGATCGCCATCTGTCTATAAAGCCAACAATGGATCAGTCTCGCCAACCAGCAAGTACTCCCGTGCCACCGTCTGCACCAAGAAGAAGGTCTTCGGCATGTTTGGTAGGCAGAGTCGCCAGAGTCTGGCACCACCGCTCCCGGTCAACGTCCAGCAGCCCGAGATGGAGATCTCGCGACCTCAAGGCGTCAACCCGCAGTTTGCCCATCTTGTGCAGAGGCCAGACAGCGCCATGCACCCATCGAGAGGCACGAATGAGAGCGAGGCTTTCAGATGGCGCGTGTGACCATGGCAACCTGATTGGCGGCATTTCGTATTCCCTTTGTATCATGGGCGGCCCACAGGATGAGAACAAGGTTGTATCAGCGCGCTCGCTTTCTTGCTGCGTTCATTAGCGAGATACCCATCGATCTTTTCGGCCTCAATATGAGAGCCTGTAGTACGTTCGCTTATGCAGTAACGACGCAACGAAAGCTCTTTTCAGATCACCTCCGGTCAACTACCGCATATCCCTCGGCCTCAGATTCTTCCCTTCGTCGCTCCTCCTTCTCACTGCTCTTCAAAGCCAACCTCTCCTCAATGACCTGCACAATCTCCTTCCATTCCCTCATCGCACCACCACCCTTATCCCCACAAGCCAAGCCCTTATCAATCGGCCTCAAAACCTCCACCCACCCTCCATTCCTCACATTCCACTCCCCCTCCAAAACATCCAAATGCCTCTTCGTCACCGGATGATTCCACATGGCCGTATTCATCGCCGGCGCAACCACCATCCCCTTCTTCCTCGCATCTTTCACGCCTTCCATATCCGCAGCATAAGGCAGCCTCATCCCCGGCCGAGCTTCATCAATCAACCCCGTTGTATCCCAAGCCCTCGCAACAGAGTATACCATACTGTCGCTCATGCCCAAGGCAATCTTCGCCAGTGCATTTGCGGAAAGCGGAGCAATCACCATGAGATCCGCCCATCGCCGTAGTTCGATGTGCAGGATACTATCCCCTCGGACCCAGGGTTTGCGCCATTCGTCTGCGTCGAGGTAGAGGCCGTCGACGTTGGGGAGGTGGGAAATCTCGCCGAGGGAGGGTTGTTCGGAGGACTGGGATTGGAGGAATTCGCGGGCCGAGGGCGTGAGGAGGACGCGGATGGAGAGGTTGGTGTGCGTTGACAGGGCGGAGATGATGGAGGGGAGTTTGATCGTGGCGACGCTCCCGGTTGCGCAGAGGAGAAGGTGGGATTTGCCATCGTTGATGTGGTCGGAGGCTTTGAGGATTGGTGGTGAGGGTGGGAAGTCCTTTGGAGGATCTCGCGTTCCTTGAGCGGAGGTCTGTTTCGCTGGAGTCTGTCGTTCCTGGGGCGTCTGCTGTTGTGCTGGCTGCTCCCAAAAGGGAGGATCTGATTTGAACAGTTCCGGGTTTCTGTTTGCAACATAGGTGAAGATAGCAGCGATGGCGAGAAATGTGATGAGAATAGCGCCCTGGGGCAATTTCCTGAGAAGCTCGGCAAGAGCCTTGTCCGTCTCTTCCCAGGCCATACTGACCTACCTTGACTTCTTCAGATCTTGAAGAGAGACAGAGAGAGGTATCCTACAAAGTACAAGAGTCAGACGTATGATGGATTTCATATTAGTCAGGTGAAGCAGTTTTGATAGACAATCCTTGCGTCATCGAGCGTCCCATTTCTATACTTGAGCGAAAACATGCCAAAGCTACCGAAACACTCTAAAGCTTCGTCGGACCACCATCATTGACTTCACAATCACTCATATCCACCATGTTCTCAAGAACCGCTTTTTCGGCTGTATGCTATCCCGTCTCACCTTTGAAAATCCTCGCTCAACGCTGACGGCATGCTCAGTTTGCCGGACAAGCGCTGCGACCGCGTCGCAACCCATTGCTCTCGCCACGCTTCGCGCAACTTCAAAAGTCCTTCCTCTCGACGGAAACTCGTCAGGCGATCGATAAGGCGGTCGCGTCAGCTCCTGTAGTGCTGTTCATGAAGGGAACACCAGAAACACCACAATGCGGCTTTTCACGAGCCAGCATTCAGATACTAGGACTGCAGGGCGTGGACCCAGCGAAGTTCACGGCGTTCAACGTGCTGGAGGATGAGGAGTTGAGAGCAGGTGAGGATATGGTACCATCGGAACTGGACATTGGCTGTTGTTGCCGAAAGAGGGGGATGCATCGGAGCAGACAGAGAGTCAGAGCGCTGACACCATACAGGAATCAAGGAATACTCAGAGTGGCCCACGATACCACAACTCTACGTGAACAAGGAGTTTGTTGGTGGAACGGATATCATGATGTCCATGCATCAGGACGGCAGCTTAGCGAAGATGTTGGAGGAGCAGGATGTACTTGTGCCTGCGGAGGAGAGTGATGGCAGCAGCAGCTCATAAGAGACACAGACCCCATCAAATTCTGTACATTGCTTGTCCTGGGTGCGTGTACCAAGTGAAGTTGTGCTGCTGTTCCTTCTGTTCATGCACAAGAACGAGCCGGCTTTCGGAAGTCGCGCCGAGCCCTGCGATGCCTTCCATCTCGATTGCCCACCAACCTTCACATTCTTAGAGAACTGACATACAGGACAACGTCTCACAATACCAGTGTCGCGTTTAGACTTTATATCCGCAAGATGGCAGCAACTGCCAATCATCGCGTCAAAGGCACCCGCGTGGAGGACCCACGCGTCAATGGAACGACTGCCAACGAGAAGGAAAACTTCTCGCCACAGAAGGTCAAGAAACAAAAGAAGAGTAAAGAGGTTCACAACGTCAATGCTATCTTCAATCAGGCCGAACGCGAGCGCAAGAGTTACCACCGCGAGACCCCTCGCCACGTTCTTTCGCCAAAGTTCACTGGCGTGAAGAAAGCCCACCTCGGGAAGTTTGGCGCGTTCTCTGGCGTGAAGCAGAAGGCAGAGACAGGTGCGAGGAACCAGTCGGTTTCCACTCCCGATGTGCAGGCTTTACATGACTTCGCCAAGCAGAAGAAGGGCTTGCCGCTGTCTTTCGGTATTGCTGGTGAGCGTGCTTTGCCTTCTCCGCAATTGCACCGCTGACAACATGCACAGAAACACTCGAACCGTACATCCAGGAAAGCACTTCAGCCTGGGCACGCAAGATGGAGGACTCTCGCAAGCAACTGAACGCAGCACGCAATGGTGTAGATCTCGCGACTGGTCGGTCACTGAGCACGTCTGGTGTTCCCAGCAGAGAGGATTTCGATGCTCTCGCTCAAGAGATCGAGGAGATTGATCGGCCATTCGAAGACGGACATCTCATGATGCGATTCAAGAATCCAGACGACCCAGGGAATCCCATCATCCAGGAAGTACGCATTGGCGACATCACCGACAGATTTTTCCAACGCTGCGCTCAGCACAAGGTCAAGCAAAAGCGACTGGACGAAGAGCACGAAGCCATCGAGGAGGAAATCGCACAGCTGAAGCAAGAAATCTTCGACGATGCTGCCAAGGCTGCCAAAGACATGGAGAAGCACACGAGGGCTCTCGAGGAGGAAGTCGCAGCGATTGAGGCCGATGCCAAGGCTGAACGTGCTGAGCTGAAGGAACAGCAGAAGAAGAATACTGCTTTGCTGAATAAGAAGATCCAGGAGCTTGTTGACATGTTTTAACGGAGTCATCGCTCGGGTGGACGCGACTAGACGCGTAGAGGCTCTGGCTTGGGACGCATCATACTAATTCGCGCACATGGCGTTCTGCTGTCGCATCCAATGCATTCTTCATATATTTTTATCCAACGACTTTTAAGATCGCCCTGCCCCAGCAAAGAAGGCCATTCCAATCACTCAAGTTAATCGGGGGGTTTTTTTTGAAGGTTAGTGGCCATCCTCCCTGCCGCCGCTGTTTCGCAATTGCTAATAGAAGTGAACTGCACGATTATGATCACATCTCTCATCCGCGATATCCAGTGCGAATCCTTGACAGTTCTCTGTAGCGCAGTGGTGCCCATGTGCCAAGACTTCGTTCACTTCCCGGGGGCGACGAACTTCTTGAGCAGGCCGTCCCTTCAGCTCAGCCGCCTGTCAGGCAACTCATTGCGGCACAACCTGATTTGGCGCCCTGTCTACTGCCAGAGCACGCTCCATCACTAGGGAGAGAGATATACTGTCCAGCGAGTGCCTCCCATCGATATGCGGATCACCCTCTCTGTCTGGCGACCACATTCTCTCCCAAAGCCAGGCTCTCAGGTTCTCTACATGGCCTGTCTTTGCCATGCAATATGTCGCGATGATTCGCGAGAGCGTAGGATACCGCAAATTTGCTTGGTTGGGCATCAGCCCAAAAACATAGTCGCTCAGTGGATGCCATTGCGCAAGGTATTGGCGAAATGTCGCTCTGGCCTCCAGATGATCGATCTCGTGGATCGTGTAATAATCCAGACCCAACAGAAGTCTCCTAAGCACATATGCCAAAGCATGCATGCCGAGTTGGAAAGGACCCGGCATTCTTTGCTGTCCCCACTCCTGCAGGTCAACATACATGTCCCGGAGCTGGTGGCGATCCTTTCGACGCAAAAAGGTGAATATGTTGGCCTGTGCGCCCCCTGGAGCGTGCTGATTCGGACCTGAAATGTCGCTGACGATATACCATGGCATTCCATGGTTTATGCGATATGCTGACACGGACAAGATCAAGACATGGATACGTTCCGCAATTGTCAGTACTCGTGGTGGCGCGTTCATTCCCTCCTCCTCCTCCTCCTCTTCTTCCGCTGGAACCCATAAATTGACGATATTGGCATCATGGCCGCCTTCCTGTCCATTATCCCCGGGCACCAAAAGGAGTTCTGGAGCGTGGTCGACACCGTTCTCCTCGTCTGCTTGCTCGGCTGGATCGTCGACATTGAAATTCTGACCTTCCGCCTGCTCGAAGCCATCTTCGAATTCATGCTCTGGAGGATGGGCTTCCACGTCTTGATTTGGGACTTCGTCTTCTATATCGTGAAGTGGAGCGTGATCCTCTGCATCGTGGTTTGGAGCATGGCCATTTGCATCATGGCCCCTGCCATGTTGGTGCTCTAGATCTTCCTCACCTCCACCATGATCCGGGTCATTTTCTGGAACACCGCCGTCTGGAACTGGGTCGTCATCCTCGTTGTCGTCCTCATCTTCGTTGTCGTCCTCATCTTCGTTGTCGTCCTCATCTTCGTCGTCGTCCTCATCGTCGTCCTCATCGTCGTCCTCATCGTCGTCGTCGTCCTCGCTCTCCTCGTCATCTTCTCGCTCATAGAGCCCAGCGGCGTGAGGACTGTCGGGAGGCCCCCACAATGGGCAAGGAGCACCTCGAGCCCAGTGACCTGACTTCTTCTTCGCTCTCTGACCGCATATGTAGCAGAACTCGGTACCACAATTCAACGCGCAGGTCATATGATTACAAGCGTCTGACAGCTCGATCAACCAATGGCAGCCCGGACAAAACTGATAATCCTTTCCACGCTTTAAGCCCTCCAGCGCTTTCTCTACCGTCTCTTTCTTCACGCATTCATGCTCACGCGGCCGCCTTCTGTCGATCTTCCAGTCTCCTGTCATTACATCACATTTCGGACAAGTCCTGGCTCCACACAGACATAAACGGTGGCACGCAACAACCCCATTCCGAGGACCCAGGAAATTAGCGCAGCCGTCTCTCGCGCAATACAGTCTGTTCTCCGGTGGATATTTCAGCTCGGCAAGCTTGTGCTTGAAAGCAAGGTGGAATGCTGGCGAGAATTGCCAACAACACCCTTTGAAATCGATATCTTTGCCGTCTAGCTTTGGCCTTTGCTG
The DNA here is from genome assembly GCA_004299825.1 of Cercospora sojina. Classification (NCBI taxonomy): domain Eukaryota; kingdom Fungi; phylum Ascomycota; class Dothideomycetes; order Mycosphaerellales; family Mycosphaerellaceae; genus Cercospora; species Cercospora sojina. Next base: position 4,584,213 of record CP036211.1, on the reverse strand, counting down.
GATCCCCGGCCGGACGAATGCTTCAAATTGCGATCGGAATCCGCCTGGAAGGTCGAAGCATGCGGGGCAGCAATGATGTTCGTTGATCTTGATCCGTCGTTGGTCGTGAGAGAGCTCGTCGCCGCATACTACGCAATCGGGAACGGGAATGAATGGATTTCTGGCAGTGGGACGACTGAGGTCCAGCCTGTCCATCGCTTACTCAAGAGTGGGCCTCTTCTTCTTCTTCGGGATGCATTGATCGATCAATCGTTGAAGTTGCTGCCAAAGTTAGTGAAGGAACTTCACACGGTTCTCGTCCTGGGAATACTCCGTTGCAGTTATCCTCTGCTTTCTGGGCTGCGCTGTTCAGTCAGTACTTATACCCGAGGAAAAGATGGCATTTCGCTGCCTCTTGATCAAAGACGCCGTCTTCAACTTTAAAATGCAATGCCATGAAGATGGAGGCCACAGAATTCACGACTGCGACACATACCGTTCTGTACGAATGATTGAAGTCGCGATCAATAGTACTAATGATTTGAGGACTCAGGACGTACAAAATCTTGTCCTTCGGGGTCATGAAGTCCTCGGGTGATGGTGCACAGTTGCAGGGTGTTGAGTGTCCGGTCACCAGGCACATGGCAGAATGAAATTCTCCACGAGAAAAAAGGGGGTGCAGAGCGTCGCCTTGGCATCGCCCCAGCTGGATTTTTCTTTTTTTTTTAACTTAGAAACCATGATTCTGATGTTCGGCTTTTTTGTGCACTCTGGCCCACACCTGATGGCCCTTTTTTTATCTTCATGCTTTCACGCCTCAGCGACTTGCTGCAGCCTCACATGTCGCTTGATGGTAACGTAACGTCGTTGAGCTCTCCCACCGAAGTGCTCGAGATGAGAGTCTTCGATCATTCTTGTAGACGCGTCCTCCTGACGCATCCAGATTTCTCAGCCACCACTCCAGGATTTCCAAAAAAAAAATTGCAAAGCAAGCCGCAGACTTCCTGACCCAACTTTGCTCTTGTCCCACCGGCCATACTTCACTACACACTCGCTATACTACGATTTCGTGAGCTCAGCAACCCGAGCATATGTCCAACGTCAGAGCGCCCGCCCCAGACGATAAGAAATCGTAGCGTTGATCTGTCAGAAGAACCGCTGCCTGCATTGCGAATTCTTTCACATCGTTGCAAAGCCTTGACGAGATCCCGAAAGGGGTTTTTTTTTCCGATGGAGGAAAAAAGCGATGTCGGTACCAAATCTACTTCAGGTCGTCGGTCTATATCTCAGGACGGAGAGTGCCGGAGGCGATGTTCCATTTGGAAAGGTATGGGATGTGATATGATGTGATGCGCCGTGTCGCAAAAAGAAAAATGCGAGGCTTCGATGAGGATTTTTTAATTGATGTTGTTGAATGATGATTATTGTTGTTGGAGAGTTTGGTGCGAGAATATATGGTGATATCTTTTTTGGATGGTTGTGATTCGGCAACGATGCGATGCGTCTGGAGACGGGTCGGAAAAGAAAAGGTCTTTGGCGACAGGAGCGTCATGGACGATTCAAAAAAAAAAGTCGTCTGATGAAGAGCGAAGGTGGCGCGATGCAATGTGAGACAGATGCATGTTTCCGGAGATGTTGCTTTGCGGGCAGTTGTTGGTCAAGCTGTGAGTCTCAGTGTGCAAATCCGCCGGAGGCATTGAGAATCAGAGAATCATGCATATGCTTCGAGGTTTTGACGTACACTGACTACCTACTCAAGAAACTATTTAAAAGAATGAGTTGGCATTCTGATCGATGCTGGATCGATGTGCTGTTCCAATACTGACGACTGGATAGGGCAGTGTATCAATGCCTCAAAAGAAGTGTATCTCCAGACGATTGCTGCCGCGGCGTGATCAAGTGGCGTGAAGTCTGCAAGGAGATCACGACGCAATGCTTCTGACTGCCAAGGCCTCCAGCTCTACATGCGCTCGCGAGTGCTCGTCTTTCAACATCATCCCACAATGGAACACACGAAATCCTGACGAACTTTCTTTGTTGCACATTTACAGACTCCTTCCACGTATCAACCTGAAAGCTAACAAGCCGGATCCGGACGACATCAAAGAAAACACATTGGCTGTTCAGAAGCTAAAGTACTAGCCCGAAATCGAGAAGCATGCGCAGGCCACGGATGTACCTTGAGGTACGCCAAGACGGATTGTGTACAGCATCAAAATCGACTCAGGATGGCCTGGTTCTCAGACGAGCACAATGCCATGCTTGAAAAGCGCTTGCAGCTGCCTGCAGGAGCAGCGCTCGAAGCCTACCAAACCGACGATGCCCTCACGTCCCAGGCACGAGGAATCCTGATTGCCGTAATTGATAACATGGGCGCTCCTCCACCAGACATACCACCCGCCACGATTGATGTCTTGATCGTCTACCTTGGTGAAATGAATGGACAGGCGGGCTGGCTATTCTACGATGAAGACTACTTCCTGCACGCCTTCGGTTTCAACGCTCCGTACTACGATGCCATCATAGGACCGGCACGTAATTTCCGCGATCGTAAGGACAAATTCAAGGCATTGCAGGAAGAAGCCGAGAGGGTCGTCTATGACCTGGACCCGGAGCCGAGAGTCATGATCGAAGGCGTGACTTACGGAGCTTGGTTCACTCCAGAACATTACCAATGGCTTGAGCGCTTGACTGGACTTCCTTCAGGCCGAGTCGAACGCATTCTCCAGAACTGTCCGCCAGTGATTGCTCGGGCCGCAGAAGCAATTTTCGAAGAACCAGAAGAATCAGAAGAGCTTTTCATCCTGGGCCGAGCCAGGTTCGGTGATGATTATCCAAGTGGATACAGCAGCAGCGGCTCCGGCCATAGACGCCATCGATCATACCGCGACGAATATCCGGATTACCCATCTTCATTGCTTCCAAATGATGGTAATACCCCGCGCAGGTCAGGCCGCGGCGGCGATAGCAGCAGTAGCAGCGCCGCTCCGTGGGCTCGTCCGCCAGCATACACCCATGAAAGACGGCCCGGCCAGTTCTACCCACCACCATATAACACCGACCCACTGGGACCACCAGAACGCCCCACCGGTCGTAGGCCTGGAGAATTCTCTTCTGGCCAGGGCATCATCGGCGGTAGCTCCCCATATTCCACCGGCGGCAGGTTGAACCCAAGCCCCGTCCGCAGCAGTGGAGCTCTAGGCGACAGATATCCCAGCTCCTCTCGTGACGACGGTTTGCTTCCCGGTGGACACTGGACCGAAGCGACCGCAGATCGCAGTATCTCAGGTGAATATGGCAACGATGGAAGATACCCACTCCGTGACCCTGGCGTTGGACCCGGTGCTCGCGCGGCCAGCCGTGGATATCGTCCGAGTCCTCTGGGCGAGAGATCGCCACCCAGAGTCTCTCGTTCCTCGGGTCTGTCGCGACAAGGAGCAGTCAGACGACCTGGACGTGGACTAGGAGGCGATGAGAGAACTGGTTCTGGATCTGGAAGACGCCCTGAATTCATCAGCGGTATGTACTCGCCCCCCAGAAGCCAGGTGGGAAGCATCAGGAGGGTCAGTCCTGGCAGTAGCTATGGTGGGATCAGTCCGCCTAGGAGGCCAAGAAGGAGCAGCAGGGAGCGCAGGTACAGATTTGTTGCTCCAAGGTATTGGTGAACATGGAAACAGAACTTGTAATTTATGGACAGCTATGAACGCCAATATATCATGCAGTTGATTTCGTTTTGCTCGTTTATCATGCATGGGTTGGATTAGCGCCTAGTAATCGTCGCCTCTTGACACGACTTCCTTGACGTTCGGCCTGAGCAGAATTGTGTGCTCGTATTGTGCAGTGTAGGATCCCTTGATATCGACAAGTGGTGGGTAGTCCTGCACAATGCCGCTCTGGACCAAGTTATTCAATCCGAGGAGGTACTTCTCATGTCCAAGACGATCCAAATATCGTCTGCAGAAGGGCAGCGTGCCAAAGTTCTTGTCGATCGACTTGAGCAACGTCTTGGCGCTCGCCACTCTGAGCGCCACCTTTGGCGCATCTGCAATCTTCGCGTAGTGCGAAGTCTCCATGTCGTCGCGAACGTAGCCCTTACCAGTAGAGCCGAAAGTCTCAATGGCGTATGTCTCGCCTTCCTCCATCTTCTCATTGCCTCCACCCTTGACGATTGGTACAGACTTGCCTGACGAGCCGCCGTGAATGCTGTACTGGCTGATTGTGTGACCATTCAGATTGCGAATGGCCTTGACGGGGAAAGTTTGTCCATTGATCTCGACCTCGTAGGACTCCATGGCTTCCTGAATACCCTCACCGATTTCTGCCATTCTGGCATCAATTCCTGCAAGTCGGATACCAGTGTTAGTGGCATCCTTGACAGCTGCCAGCAGGTTGTCGTATTGTGGCTGGAACGCCACTGTGAAAGCCGAATCGACGATTCTTCCGTTGACGTGCACACCAAAATCCACCTTCATGACATCCTCTTCCTTGAGAATTGTCTTGTTTCCCGCATTGGGCGTGTAGTGTGCCGCACAGTGGTTGAGCGACAAACCAGTAGGGAAAGCCACACCTCCGAGCAAGTTGTCACCTTCTTCCAGACCCATATGACCAGTCAAATGACGAGTTCCGTTCTCGATCGTCTCGGCGATCTCGGTGAGGGACATGCCAGGCTTGATGACCGATTTGGCATATTTCCGCACTTCACGGTGCACTTCTGCCGCTTGACGGTAATCGGTCAGGTAATCCGAGTTCATGCGATCCAGATGACGCTTCTCCTCGCTCGTCGTTCGGTACGCATTGTCATTTTTGTACTCCACCTCCTCACCAATAGGATACGAGTTGTCTGGGAACAGATCCGAGACTTTTCGTGTGGGCGGCTTGGTTTGCGCCTTTGCACCTCCTCCGAGTGCTGATGAAGTACCAGCCTTCTTCTTCTTGCGTGGCTTTCTCTTTTTCTTTTTCTTTGCTGCTCTTTCGCCTTCACCCTCGCCGCCAGCGTTCTCCGCCTCGTCGGCCTCATCGTCGTCGGATTCGCCCGCTTCTACATCGCCATTCGCGCCAGTTGGTGCTGATGTGCCGTTCTGTTTCGCAGGTGCTTCGGAGCCGTTCAACTTCAGATCGGCCAGTTGGCCTTCTGCATCGACAGCAGTCATTTTCGGCGAAGTGTGGCCAGCAGTGGTCGTGCGTGAACGATGATACTTTTGCAAAGAAGTCGAGGGTCTCGTGCCGCTAGCGGGGCATCCTAGCCCTAGGCGTTGATCCGTGCGGCCCGACTGGAGCAGGTATGGCGAGTGAATGTGAAAATTGAACCGCGTCTTTCCGTCTGCCTAATTACACCTTTGAGAATCAGAGATCCGTGCTCTGCTTTGCACTAGTTCTACTCTTGTCGAATGCTGCAACAATTGTTCAGGCCCGACCCTCTGCTCCCAAGGACTACTAACGTCCATCGGCCTCGCAGAATCACGGGCAGGTGCTCGCAAGCCATGTTCGCGAAGGAGATCGCAATGGATCATGATGATTGACCCATACGCAATGCCGCATCACTCCATGGCAATTTACCGCCCCAGCCAGTGGTCACGGTCTCGGTGTTCAAAATTCTTCATTCCGGCTTGGTTCGCGATCCGAAGAAGCACTGGTCTTCAGCTGCATTGTGCAGGACCTATCATGTGGATTTACCGCCTCAGCAGTTACTCCAATGATTGGGAAACGCATTTGTATCAAGTACCGACATGCATCCGACGAATCTATCTGCCTGATAGTCGTCGCTACGAGGAAGCCTTTGTCGAAAATCTATCACCTTGATCATGCTCGGCAGGCCACCTTCCCTACGAGAGCAGACGAAGATGGGTAGAGAGTCAAGTCGCTCTTAGTCTCATCGACTCCGCAGAATCAGCTGTAGCTCAGATCACATGGGACAACTATATCACATGGGACGACTATACTGTCCCTAGACAGGAATGAATTTGGTACGCGAGGTAGTCCAACCTTTCCCCTCGCGTGGCCGCCATGTGCGTCAGCCAAGCGTTCATTCTATGCCCGTACATGAACACAAGCAAGCAGCAGTCGAAGGCTCTCTTGCTCCACGATTGAGACCAAGGTAGAGCTCCAACAATGTACCGTTCACTGGCCTTGGCCATTTTGGCTGTTCTGCAGCCAGCTTTGAGCCAAGACGTCTCTTCCGCTAACGAGCTACCATTTACCATCTCACCAGACACGATCGAAGGCGATCCCGACTACATCCCACCTTTGTTCCCAATCCTCCCATTCAACCAGTATGCTCAGAATCCAATCCTGTCCCCAAACCCAGCGAACAATTGGGAGTCCGCTTTCCTTTACAATCCTACAGCAATTGTCCTAAACGAAACCATTTTCCTCCTCTACCGAGCCCAAAACGCTTCCAAAACCAGCAGCGTTGGCCTCGCATGGAGCACAGACGGCTACTCTTTCACCCGTCTGAACAGCCCTATCCTCTATGCCACCGAACCATGGGAAGCCGGAGGAGGCACAGAAGACCCGCGCATCACCCGCGTCAATGGGACGTTTTATCTCACCTACACTGGCTACAACCTCACGTCCCCACAACTCTGCCTCGCCACTTCAACCGATCTCCTCACCTGGACCAAATACCCTCCGCTCTTCCCCAACTGGCAAGACGTCGCATACTCGGACATCGACATCCCCGAACCACGCTTCAATCACTCCAAATCTGCCGCGATCACGAATGAGAAAGTCGATGGGTTGTACCATATGTACTGGGGTGACAGCTTCATCTACAAAGCCACCAGTCCGGACATGCTGAACTGGACGACATTGTCCGCTTCGCAGTATTTTGCCGAGCCGGTGTATCCTTGGGAGAACCGCTTGATTGAGCCCGGGCCGGCACCCATCAAGACGAGAGATGGGAGGTGGATTTTGGTGTACAATGGTGCAACTTCCGGAAGGGTGGGATATCCCGGAGCGCAGTATGGTGTTGGACAGATGTTGGTGGATCCTTCCGGGGCGTTCAGGCCCACGGTCAATACCAGTTTGGAAAATCCTGTTACCGGTGGCACGTATCAGCCTGCGTTGAGAGATGGGCCGGTGGCGAGGATTGAGAGACCGATGGTGAGTGCAATTTGTGCAATGTCGTGGATGCGTTTGCTGATCAATGTGGCAGGTCTTTCCTAGTACGCCCGAAGAGACAGAAGGACAGGTCAATCGCGTGACGTTCGCGGAAGGTTTGGTGCAATTCAAGGGAAAGTGGTTTCTGTACTTCGGTCAGGCGGACAGCACATTAGGAGTCGCTGTGGCGGATGTGCAACCTCTTTATGGGGAAGAGGCGTAAATTATTAGACGTCTTCAAACCAAAAGGCAGGTAGGTACTGAAATGCAGACTCGAGGCAGAAAAAGCAAAATTCGTCGACCAGTGACTAAAAAAAGAACAAAGAAGGCTGCAAGCCCGATTCGAATCCAGCATGCTACAGACAACTAAAATGCAAAAAGAAAAAGGGCGAGCCATAATCTGAAGTTCTTTTGATCGCGTATGCTTGCAAGGACATACTACGAGGCGTTCCATTGCACCTTCTCATACGAGGATGCGGTGACTTCATATGATCGAACCAGTCGCGGTTTAAATGGACCACCAAGGCTTGGAGTGGCCGGAAAGCATTCTTTTCGCTATTCAAGGTCCAAATCTGGGTTTGGTTTGCTTGTGGTCATTGCGCAATGCAGCTAGCGAGTGAGGGCCCTCCAATTCCCTGCGCTGCGAAGCAAAGCCCTCTACCACATCCGGCACGCATCTCTCATCCCGCTATAGCACTTGTCGTCTTACTACGGCGCGAGGCACGCCCCTTACGATAAAGATCATGAATCCAAGTCTTGATGCAATCGTTGTACATTTCCGTAGCCTTGATCACCTCTTTAGCCTCTTCAATGCCTATTTACCGTGTCATTATGAAGCCCCTACCGTCGCGGCTTTGCACCTTCATTTCAAGTCTCAATCTCTGTGCTTGAACATTTCCGCAGCCAAGAGCGCCTCCTGAGCTTCTTCAAGGTCGCAACCATCGACGACGAGCGTAGTCTCGGATGTCCACTGGTTAGGCATCGAAACGCATTCCAGCCGTGCGACCAACTCCGAAGCGGTGGCTGGAATCTCGTATTCCCCTTGAAACGGTGACAGAAGATTCAAGAACTCGTCCAATGTTCTACAGATCAATTTGCCGGCTTGATGCCGAGTAACAAAACTGCGAAGTACACAACAGTGTTGGCAGCAACACCGTCTGGCGGAGCATCGACGTTACTCGCTCAGTCGGGCCGGGCGGCGTTAGATGCGAAGAGTGAGTAGGAAGTCATGCGGTCAAGGACGAAGGACGCCCCTGTGAAGAGCTGCAGTCAGCGCGTGCAATCCACCGGAGCCCTCTCCGCATGACGCGCCGAACAGCCGAGCACTGCCCTTCCATTGCTCTCGACACAGCACGCCCACCCACTCACTTCAACTCGAGGCCGGAATGGCGCAGTCGAGGCTGCACAGCGTACATCACCTGCTCGCCCAGCGACGACGCTATTGAAGCGCATGACGTGGTAGGATTCAAATGCATCCGAGTGTTATAAAAGCAACGAGACTGCGTCCATGGCGCACACTATTGATCATACAGGCACAAACATGACAGGCTCAGCAGAAGCAACGCATCTTGCTCCTCTCTCGCGCCCGCCCTCGTACAGTGCGATAGACACATCGCCGCACACGCCCAGCAACTCCCCTCCGTCCTTCGAACTTCATCGCCCGACAGCAACAGCCAGCCTCCAAGTCCTCCAGAACGACACCGTACTCTACTACGCCGCGTCCTACAATCTCCAGGACGTCTCCGACATCATACTCTACGCTGGCTACGACTCCAAAGGTCCGCAGCTCGCCCTCTTACAATTCATACCTTTCACCAAGGACTTCAGAATCTACATCGGCGGCCTCAAACATCCCGTAGGCGACGACTGGGACACTGTTCGCTGTGCCGAAAGCGGCAACAGGATCTTCCACCGCGATCCCACGCACCGCTTCGAAAGCTGCAGCCTCGGCCCCAATGGCCAACGCGTGAAAGAGAAGCTCCACTGGCAAAAGACACATGATCGCAAACTCGGTGCATCGAAGCTCTCGCGGTCGGATTACAAGCTCGTAGACGAGATCACAGAAGAGGTCGTAGCGGTGTATGCAGAGCATGCTATGCGTTTCGGAACACTCAAAGGAACAATTAGATATGTCAAGAAGCTGGGCGACATGGCCGAGATGCCGGCGTTGATGGCTTTGTTGGGTTTGCTGGAGCGGTCTCGGAGGCACTCCCAAGCTATTCCAACGTCTTTTGTGCGGTGATGGTGCTGTGCTGCTGCGACGCGACAGAGTTGCTTTCGTGTCGAACGCGTAGCCGTTGCTACTTCTGAACGCAACTACCTTTGTGAGTGCCAGCCCCCAACTGGATTGGCTCTCGAGTGGCTCAGACCTACTATCCGGATGAGCCACGCCCACTCCACTACGAGGGTCCTGACGCCGAAGAGGAGACGGCTGTGTTTGAGAGCGCCGAGGAGCCCGTGGAGGGGATCAGGTGATACAGAGTTGGTTGGAAGAAATATCGTGCCCTACACCTGATGGATCTCTACACAAGATTGCACGACACCTGTAGCTGGGACGTGGAGTACAAGCGACCACCTTATCTGGCGCCGTACAATGTCTAAAAAGCACTTGTGTCTTGCGACAACTGGTCATCATTCTAAGAGGCTATTCTGCATATAGCACCTCCATCTCATAGGGTATACCTAAACTTCGGATCTCCTTCAAGCACCATCTCTCCACGATCAGCTTTCTTGTTCTGTCGAGCGAACACAACCGTGTTGAATGCGACGATCACAATGATCATCACGTTGACCGCAATACAAGCGATGATGCCAGGAATATAAGTTGGAGCGTCCTGGGATCGGAAGACAGTGCTGCCTGCGATGCCACCGATACCACCAAAGCCAACGAGCGTTGCGGAGGCAAAGGCTCGTTTCCACTGTCCTCGTACGTTGTTCGCTCTGTAGTGAAATGTCAGCTCACAATGATGAGAAGAGGGGAGAGGAAACTTACTGGTATGCCATGACTGTTGGGATTCCGCCGTTTGATGCCATGCAGATGAGAAACGTTCCAAAGTATCGTGCACCGGCGGAGTCAGCCCAGCCCTAAGGTGCACTGTCAGCCTGGGCTCTCCAAGTAAAAAGCAGAAGATGCTCACCAGCACTGCAGCTCCAATGATACCAAGCGTAGCAGTGAAGAACAGAAGTGGACCTCTGACGCGATACTTGTCACCAACCCAAGCACAGGAAAACATCACAAGTGCCGAGGCAGCATACGGGGGCGCCGTCAACAATTGCGATTCGCCGACATCGAAGCCCATATTCTGGTTCAAGATGATGGGCAGGAAAAATGCAAGCGCGTATGCTTGCGTTGTGAGACCACTACGCCAGTCAGTACGTTATACAAATCAGGCGAGGCTCCGATCACTCACAAGAAGCACAATGCAAACGTCCAAATCTTCCAGTCTGCACCTGCAGCCAACCACTTGCGGAAATTCCAAGGCTCCTGTGCAGAGTCACCTCGATCTTTGTCGATACGGCGAAGGATGAATTCGATCTCTTCGCGATTCAGGAACTTCCAGTGTTTCTTGTTGACGGCCACATCTGGAAAGTCGACGAGGAATGCGAAGCCGAGGAAAGCCTGTTGCCGAGATTAGCTGTGCCTACGTATGCCGGTGAGAATGAGTGTTATTTACTCACAGCAGCGACTGTCAATAATCCAAAGACCAGGAAGATCCAGCGCCATCCTTCGAGACCGGCCCTTCCGTCCTTTGAGGTCAAGTCAGCCAAAATTCGCACCAAACATGAGGGAAAAGTACCAATTGCATGAGGCCGTATGCGAGAATTCCAGAGCAACCCGATGCGACCAGACCAAGCGCGTAGAACCCGGCGTAGCGCTTCTGCATGTCGTATCTCGCGTACCAAGTTGAGATCAAATATACCACACCCGCTGCGCAAAGTCAGAAACGATTCCCAAACCACACGGCCATTGCACTCACGGAAATAACCAGCCTCAAACAAACCCAGTAACAGCCGGAGAGGCACCAGGACGACCCAACTCTGAACGAAGCTGAAGCCAATCTGCCATAGTCAGCACAATGACTGGGCCAGCAAAGCTAGCTATCCAGCTCACCATAACAGCACCCCATGCCAGGCAGATTCCCGACAGAAATATTCTCGGACCAATTTTCCTCGTCAACAACGTGGCAGGAGGCTGAAAAATCGTATACGTGATGAAGAAGACCAGGGAGATCAAACTCTGCACATTCAGAAAAGTTAGCAAATTGCTGTAGATATTCCTTTGCCCATCGACATCGCAACTCACGTAACGGAATCCCGTCAATTGCAGGTCGACCGACATGCCCGCGATATTCGCATTCGGCAAATTCGACCGGTCCATCAGACTGTTCATGTAGATGATGCCAGCCACGGTAATCAGTCTCGCATCCAAACGATGGATGATCTTGCGCTGTTCCGCGTACGAGTAGACCGGGTCATCGTCGAGAGCCTCGGGAGTCAGCGTCTTCTTCTCCTGATCGGAGTCATCCTCGCTTCGGTGGTGCTCATGGTAAACCGGTGACTCCGAAGCCTTCTCAACATCGAGAGTATCATCAGCCTTGAGAGCCGCCATCTTCAGCAAAATAGTGTTGATGAAAAAAAAAAAAGCGAAGACTACAGATCCCAAGGGACGATCAGGCAGACGTCCCCCGCCATCATAATAAAGAAATCCTTTCCTTTCTTTCTCGGATGTGAACCCCAGACACGGCGCCGCGTTTCTCAGCAGATCAAGAACGCCGAGACCTTGGGGTCTCCATGATTGTGGAGTCCGTCATCCTGGGCCTTGCGCGCGCGCGTACAGAAAAACGCGAATCTTTTTCTCCCCCAGAACTCTCTTTCGGACATGACATCGCTTCTGGCAAAGACCCCGGTCCACACAATGCAGCGGGGAAGTTTCTCGGAAGGACTATTATTATTGGCGAGAATGGCCCTAGTGGAGCGGCGGTTGGCGGCGGTTTGTTGATGATGAGAAAGTGTCGTACTTCGCCTACAAGGGAGAGAAACGCTCACGTGGCTCTCGCGTGACGGGTCTTGGCCTACGTGAGCCATTGTGGCATGTTCTCGCTTCTGTTCAGGCAGTCATGACTCATGAGGTGGCCCCAAGTTCATGATTCTCCGCGGTACAAGAAACCTTATTATGCGAAGAATAAAGATCTTCGTCGGGGAACCTGTGTTGGTTAGCTTGTATGTAATGTAGTCTAGTAGTCTAGTAGTTCTGCAGAAACGTGCAAGGCTTCGGAACGCGACAGACAACAGACAACTTTTGGGATCGCGGCTCGAGTTTTTCCCGAAACCCTTGGCAGCGACGCGGCGGCGGCGGCGGGCTTCGACATTCCTTGTCTGGGGTCTGGGGAAAGGCATCTAGTTCTACAGTAGTCAACTTAATTAGTCTTCTGGTCAAAGCCAAAAGCTAGACATCGCCGTGCGGAGAAAATCGATAGGGGTACCGTACCGTTTGCAGATGGTCCAGAGCTGGCTGGACTGGAGGGAGTCATCATCACAGACTCCAGTTCTTCCGAATCCTAAGAAGAAGAACCTTACCGCATAGATCTATGCCTTGTCTGGATTCGGGGCCGAAGCTGATGAAGATGCACAGGCACAGGCACAGGCACAGGCACAGGCCTAACTTAGAGACATTCTTTCGAAGGAAACGTTAATTATCGTGCCGGCGAAGCTGTGCAAGCCAGCAAGCGTAGTCTATTATGTTATGTTATGCTCGGCAGCATTTCTTCTCTCGACCGAAGACCCAGTTCCTAATAAGCGGTCACCGACGATGCACAAGAGGGTGCGTGCATACGGATACGGATTCCCTCGGGAATGTAAGGTGAGCAGTAGATGCAAGGGAATGCAGACACTACTCAGGGGTGTAGCAATGTAGTAGCCTCAGATTGTCTACGAGAATAATCTTGCCCTGAGGCACCAAGACCCTAAACAAGCCACGAACGAGCTACGAACGAGCCACGCAATCACGTGCACGTAACCAAAGCCAAGCAGTCGGAGGGTCTAAGGGGAGATAGCGACATTACTATAGAAAGAGAAAAAGTCTTATAATAAGATATAGTTACCTAGAGAGCTAGGGTATTTATTACTACTAGAGAAGAGAAGAGAAGTCGCGTTAAAAATGTTTTACTAGGCTATACGATATTTAGATCTTTCGCCCGTAAGGCAGAGTAGGGTCTAGGTCTAACTAAGCGCATTACTAGTTCAGTAGTAAGCCTGCGAAGACTGATTGCACGCCTCCACGCGGCCGCAGGTGGAAACAGGCAGGAGAGGCAATGCCTCAACTGTGCTGGCAAAGTGCACAGCGTGGTGGAGCGGAATCGTGGAGTGCGAAATCCGGTGCGGTTCCGCCAAGACGACTCCGAACAGAGGACTACCACCGAAATGGTTTTGAAAACCATCCGACGACGACCTACCTGCGTCAGAAACAGGTCCGCTCAATCGTGAGCGTACGAAAGAGCCGCGGAACTCCTAGGCGTCGATAGGACACCTCTGGTGTATGGGAGGAATCCTCAGCTGAGGGTATTTGGAGCCAAAAGGACAACAAGTCACCCAATATGCAGTCTCTGGATCCGAACCACCTACCTCCGGAAGGCTTCGAGAGGACTCGGAGAGCGTACGCGTTGTTAAGGCCGGAAGCAGATGCGTTATGCACTTGGAAGAGCCGAGGTGAAAGAGCTGGAAGGAAGGCGTTAGTTGGCGGGCAATGGAGCTCGGAGTAACGCTACGAAGCCCGTAGGGGCCTGTTGATTGCTCAAGTGCGAGTAGGAGGGTTTTGCCCGGGGCACAGCCTTACGAAGAAGGACACCTAGTCCAGCAGTCACCCGGAAGCGCTCGGAAACCTAGGAAGGCCCACATAGAGAAGCAGGCAAAGGAGACACAGAGAGGCGAGCCGAAGGGAAGACTCGAGGCAAGAAGGAGGGGGTGCAAGGCGTGAGGAGGCGAGGAGGAGGCGATACATTGGTTAGTGGGTGGAAACGCAAGAGCACTGCTGCCTGGCTAGGAGTAGACGCTCGAGCAAGCCTGCGAGACATGGCCGGCTATAGCCAAAGAGATGCGGTATAGTAACGCGAAGGGAGTCATTCTCCTGGGGCGTGGTGGGCAATGGCAGCGACTGAGACACTGTCTGCTCAGCCCGAGAGGACGGACGCGCATGTCGGTTTTGGAAGAGAGGCGACCGTTCTTCAGTTCGCTGAAGTCCGAAAGAGCATGACCAAGGCTTAAGGAGCAAACAGTATATGGAGCGTAGGGCATGGGCTTTGGCCTGGGGCCTCTCCCTCGAAGCGATAAAGGCGCAGAGGTGTCCCTAAGCGGGAAAGCGTGGGCAGACTTTGTCTACCTGCCTTACATAAGTTTGTAGGAACGAATATAATCATATGCTGCTCTGCTCCTAGACAGCCAGGCAGCAGAAGAGGCCACAGTAATAGCACTGCAAGAACCATGGCTTAACACTACAAATGGCAAGACTAAGACCAAGAAAGGATACTTTGCAGTCCTCCCACCCCAACAGAACCCAAGAGTGGCAATACTCGTGTCAGACAGGATAGGAACCAACAACTGGAAACCACTCTTCCACAGCACAGGTGACTTGGTGACCATCCAAGTCCAGACACCTACAGGAACTGTCTCCATCCATAATAACTGCTACAACCCTTCAGGGCCAACAAGCCACAGACAAGAAGGGTCTATCCCTGCACTCCAAGGAGCCCTCTCACAAACCCCAGGAGACACAACTACTAGCCATGTAGTAGTGGGAGACTTCAACCTCCACCACCCAAAATGGGGGGGAAACACAACCCAGACCCAGCATACCATGGCAGACAAACTTATTGAAACAGTTGCAGAAGCCCACCTGCAGCTGGCCCTTGAACCAGGTACAATCACATGGGAGAGACACATGGCCAGCTGCCAAACACTGGACCTGGTCTTTGTCAGCCTCTCCCTCCAAAACCTAATCCAGGAATGCAAAGCCCTCCCAGAAGAAACACACAGCTCCGACCACATCCCTCTTAGGACAACCCTCTGCATTAACCTCCAAGGGCCAACAGGAAAAGGCCAGAGGAAGCAGTGGAAAGCTGCCAACTGGACTAAGATCCAGAGTCTCCTTGCCCCAGACATGAACCAGCTCAACCAACTCCCACTTTACACAAGGGAACACCTAGACACCCTAGCCAAGGAAATACAATCCTCCATCCAGAGGATTGTAGGAGAAACAGTCCCAATGGCCAGACCATCATACTGTGCACAGATGGCATGGACCCAGGAGTGCAGAGATGCTACAAAGCTAGCAAGGAGAAGGAGAAGGGAATGGAGGGAAAACAAGACAGAATGGAGCCATGAACAATACCTCAAGGCCTCCCATGCAAGGAGCAAAGTTGTGAGGAGAGAGCAGAATATGGCCTGGAGAAGGCTAATAAGAGAGGTGACAGAGGACCCCAGAAAGATCTGGAAGATGGCCAAATGGGCAAGGGAGGGGGCAAGCCAAGGACACCAGCTGCCACACTTCCCAAGCCTGACAGACCCAGAGCACAAGGGGGACACCAATGAGGGGAAGGCTGCAATCTTGGCCAAACACTTCTTTCCAGACCCAAGGGAAGCAGACCTGAGTGACATCCAGCATACTCAACTGCCACCTCAATTCCACATGGAAGTTGAGGTTAGCCCAAAGGAGGTAGAAGGAATCCTCAGGAAACTGCCTAGCAATAAGGCCCCAGGGCCTGACCAGATACCCAACCTTCTGCTTAAAGAATGCAGGGAACAACTTGCCCCAATCCTGGCCAAACTCTTTACTGCATGCCTGAGGATGGCATACCACCCCAAAGCCTTCAAGCACTCCACTACGGTCGTGCTTAGGAAGCCACAGAAGCCAGACTACACTAAGCCAGGAGCATACAGACCAATTGCTCTACTCAACACAATAGCAAAGGTCCTAGAGGCTGTGGTTGCAAAGAGGATATCCAAGGAAACTGAAGAAAGGAAGCTCCTCCCAGAAGAAAAGATGGGTGCAAGGCCAGGCAGGTCTACAACCTCAGCATTGGACCTCATCACAGAACAAGTTAGGACCATCTGGAAGGCCAAGCCAGGAGCAGTTGCATCAATGCTTTGCCTAGACATTTCTGGTGCCTTTGACAAAGTCTCCCACCAGAGACTGCTGCACAACATCAGAATGAAAGGTTTCCCAGACTACAGTGCTGGTTTCATCCAATCCTTCCTCCAAGACAGGACTACCTGCCTAAGGCTAGGAGAGTTCATGGACCAACCAAGGCCTCAAAACACGGGGATTCCTCAAGGCTCCACCTTGTCCCCAATCCTTTTCCTCTTCTTTGCATCAACCTTGCTCCCAACATTGCATGAAGGGAACACCTCAGCAATGGGGTTTGTAGATGACTCCAACATCCTGACATACAGTATGTCAACAGAGGAAAACTGCAGGCAACTAGAGAAAGCCCACCAGAAGTGTAAAGAATGGGCAAGAAGACATGGTGCAGAATTTGCACCACAGAAGTACCAGCTTATTCACTTCACTAGGAGCAGAAAGCACAACCTTAAGGCCACAGTCCAGATTCAAGGATTCAATGGAGAACCACTGCCCTCACTCAGACTCCTTGGGGTATGGGTGGACACCAAACTCAAGTGGGGCCCACACATCAAGCAAGCAGCGGAAAAGGGGGCCAACCAGATGCAATCACTCCAGAGGCTGTGCAAATCCACATGGGGAGCATCCTTCCAAAAGGCCAGACACCTGTACACAACAGTAGTAAGGCCAGCGATTACCTTTGGCTGCCAAGTCTGGTCCAAC
Source organism: Cercospora sojina (assembly GCA_004299825.1). NCBI lineage: Eukaryota > Fungi > Ascomycota > Dothideomycetes > Mycosphaerellales > Mycosphaerellaceae > Cercospora > Cercospora sojina. The sequence continues at coordinate 4,567,301 of CP036211.1, read as the reverse complement.
CCAGAAGGCACACAAGGCTACTGCAGGAACCTCACTAAGCCTATTGAGAAGATTCAGAGGGAGGCCTTGAGGAACATCACAGGGGCATACAGATCAGTTGCAACAGCTGTCCTAGAGAGAGAAGCTAACATTGCTCCTCTCCACTTGTACACCCAGGACCTAGCCAGACAAGCATCCAAAAAGCAGGACACCCAACCTGCATACCAATATATCAAAGAAAGGTGCAGGGAGATCAAGAGGCAGACACAAGCAGGAAGGAGAGCCAGGCAACCTGCAACACTAACCCAAACCAGACAAGAGGAAATCCTCCAACTGGTTGGTACAGGGCCAGGAAACAACAATGCAGGCACACATGGGCTGCAAGGCATGGTGGGCAAAACACCAGTGGAACAGGAAGTGGGAGAGGGACAAGGAAGAGAGGAGGGCTAGGGCAGGAGGAGAACAGCCTCCTGCATGGAAAACTACCACCTCCTCTGCTATAGGACCAACCTTGCACAAAGGACTCACCAGACCAGAGAGCACAATGGTTACACTCCTAAGGACAGAGCACATTGGGATGAGGCAATACCTTACAAAAAGAAGAGTCCCAGGATACACACCAGACTGTGAATGTGGGCAGGGACATGAGACACCAAAGCATGTATGCATATTCTGCCCCAGATGGAGGGAAAGAAGACACCTCCTGTTCCAAGAAGGGGGATCAACAAACTGGAAAGACCTGGCCAACACAAAAAGAGGGCTGCATGCTACAGCCAAATGGCTAATCCAAGAAGGTGTCCTAGAACAGTTTTCACTTGCTAGAAAAGAGGTATAGAAGGGAAGGAGAAGAGAGATGGGGAAGGATAGGGCCTGGTGAGAGGAGGACTCGCTAGAAACCTAGTATTGTCCGAAGGAAAACAGGAACGAAGGAAGCGGCTACGCAGGCTGCAAAGCAAAAGGAAACGCGAGGGTTTTTCGAAGGCTTTTCCCTCGACCGAACTATATAGGGCGTGCTGCTTACTCTAGTTAAAAGAGGTAGACCGGCGTATAAGAATTATCTATCTATTACTACTAGAGAAGAGAAGTGTCACAACCCGCCTTAGGCATTCACTGTATTCACTGCGGCACGAGCCGTAGAGCCGCAGAGCCGCAGCCGGAAGGCTTGGCGCTTCCGTACCTTACTTAGTCTCGCTTTCTAGGCATAACCTAGACTCCTGTAACAAGCACACAAGCACAAGGTGTAACTCGATTTAATACGAAGGAAACGAAAGCTAAGGAGTCTAGGTTATGCCTAGAAAGCGAGACTAAGTAAGGTACGGAAGCGCCAAGCCTTCCGGCTGCGGCTCTGCGGCTCGTGCCGCAGTGAATACAATGAATGCCTAAGGCGGGTTGTGACAACTCCTTAGCTTTCGATTCCTTCGTATTAAATCGAGTTACACCTTGTGCTTGTGTGCTTGTTACAAGAAGAGAAGTCGCGTGTTAGGTTATGAGCGGGAGGATGATGACCTAAGATCTCACTAAGCAGAAGCTTAAGCTCGATCGGGGTTTGAGCTTGTCGGGTAGTCTAGAGGAGAGCACGAGGCAGGAGTGGTCACTATCAATCAAAGAGATAGAAGTGAAAAATCCAATCACTAGAATTGGACAGTGAGTTGTACGCGATGACTATCTAGGGAGGCGATACTCATCGCTACTAAATACAAAGGGGACTCCTCTGTCTTGGCTCCTGGAGCGGCAGCCATAGTAGGGAGCGGTCGCGTCGCTCTGGAGCGGTCGTGTCGCTCTGGAGCGGTCGCGTCGCTCAAGGTCTTCTGCGTCGCTCAAGGGACTGGAGCGGTCGCCAAGCCCTGGAGGCTGAGCGTCGCTCATCTTTTGCACGTGATGGTCTCGTGATCCGGGTCGTCCAATCACGAACCGTAACACTAAGTTTCTGTGGTTTTATATAAGAGTATCGCCTAGAACTAGGTGTTACGGTCTGATCCGCCCAGCTTTACAGCGACCAATCAAGATCACCAACAGAAGGGCGATTGGGTCACGTGACACGATCACTCACTCGCTGGTGATCGAGTGATTCCGGATCACTGCGATCACAGTGATCAGAGTGATCACGCCGAGACAAAGGTACTATATAGACGACGCTCTTTACTAGTAGATAGGAGCTTCGTGCTCAACTCAATACAACTCTCATAGGGTTATGTTACAAACCTTTCAGGACCTTCTCTGATATATTACGAGGACATTCCGAGGATCGACACTTCCCAGGCCAACCCCATAACAGATTAGGGTTAGGCTGCCGACGGACAGGCAGGACGTAACACTAGGTCGGCGGCCAAGAAAGCTCCAGCTTCTTATGTCACTCAGTGCGACCAAGACGTGTGACATTAGTCTACTCACGAGACGCTCGATTTTCCTCGACGAGCAAAGATCGTATAATCAGAAAGAAAGTGGCCGGTAACCCAGACTTCCAGCCAGAAACGGCCCTGTGGTGAAACATCTGGTGGGGTGTACTCCTCCCCCGCCCCGCAATCGAGAACCGATTTCCCCTCATCAGCGGCTTTGGATGCCGAGTAGATCGCGAAGGTGGCCCGTGGGTACGCATAGCTATCCGCGGTTGCTGTTGAGCCCCCCTCATTTATGTCGTGTGTCGTGGAAGAGGCTGTGTGTGTTTGTGCTCATCATTATCATCATCATCATCATAATTCGATATCATCATTAAAGCGTTGTCGTGAACTTCATCAATGTCCGTACTAGTTAGTTAATTGCCTCGCAACCGTGCCCAGAGCTCCCGTCTGGCCTCTCGTAAACCATCCCGCAGTCGGTCTGACGAGCCCTGGTTCTCCGCAGCCCTTCGCGTCAAGAAGTGGAGACATTCTCGCACGGAACCCCAGTGCACACATTTGAAGACTCGTGGTGCGACGTGCTTTTGCGTTTCTGCTCCCTCGCCGCCGGTCAAGTGCTTCGCTGCTCCCCGCGCAGCTTCGACACGTAGGAGTAATTCTCCACTGACATGATCTGCCATACCATACAACTGGCCAAATTCCAGAGTATCCGGCTTGTCTCCTTGCAGAACGAGGTCCTTGTGGAGTTTTGCGGCTCGTTGGATTGATTCTGCGTTATGTCCAGCCAGGAACGTGCGGACTTTGGGAAAGTTCTCAGGTCCGATATCGTCGTAAGAGCGAGTGAGAAGGGATTGCGCGATTCCATTGTACGAGGCATCAGTATCAGCTTTCGTGTCGTGGATACGTGACCGAATGTCGTGCAAAATATATGCTCCTCGGACGAGCTTCACTCCCAATGCCCAGCCTTCTTGTTGTGCGAGCTTCAGATGATGACGAATAATCCCACGTGTTGCTTTGAGATATGCTTGATACGTGTTGAGCACCAAAACTTCGCCGTTGACGTTGTATTGCCGCATGAGGTCAACTGTCCAGCGATCGATCGTGGTTTGGAAGACTTGCTGCTCGGCATCGAGAAATATTCGTGTGCCTTGTGCCTGAGCTGTTCTCATAATCTTGTGCAGAGCAGCAATGAGGTCCGCTGGAGGTTCATCGCCCGCTTTCAGTGCTTCGGCTATGCTTTGGCCAGCTCCGGTATATCTGAAAAGGCAATCAGCATAGAAGGAAAGCATGAGCAATTGTTGTACTTACTTCATGCCCATGTAGTCACCTTTGCTGAGGCACGACAGAGTCTTAAGATTACCCTCCAACCACATCTGTATGTGTTGAGAAGACAAGTCCACCTTTGAGTTTTCGGCTGTGCCATGCGCGACGATCTCGCGAGCATATTGAAGTATGACACCCGCGTATCCAGATGCCTTGAGACGATTCAAGACAGGGACAATCTCCCGCTGTTCATTGCCCGCGCAGAAGTGGTTGTACACCAATGCTCGTAGCACTTTGTTGAGAATAATGTTCCTATCAGGATCAAGCAAGGCACTGCGTGTACCTGCGAGGCGGCTCAGCATGCCCATTCCAAGGTTTGAAACGGCAGGACTGGCAAATAATTGCCCCAGGAAGATGGTCCGGAGCAACGCAGGTAGCGGTAGGCTCTTCAAGGGCCGGTGTGAGAGCCTTCCCGAAGGCAGTCCCGCTCCAGTCATCGGGTCCTGAACCGTGAATTGCGTGTCATGATTGGCGGTGGTACTGTGTCTGTTGCGGCCTCGTGTCGAAATGCTGCGCGTCAATGTGAGTTGCAAACATTGGAATGCGCTGGGATTGAGATGCTGGCCAAGATACTTTCCTGGCTTGAGGGTCATTTTCGATTGTGATGCAACTTCCAGAAGAGGATCTCAATGCCTGAGAGATGAGTTCGATAGCAAGGTGTGGCATCTGGTCATGTGTAACAGGGGTCCGCGCGGCAAGCGGCGGCCCAGTGCTCTCGGGGGACGGAGCTGAAGTGCGACGATAGCTCTCGAACTGCGATGCCAGCTCGTATCTCGTCGCCTTGCATAGTGATCAACCATCAGCGCCCGACTTGTCACCATGATTGACTCTGATACTCGCACACGAAAAGTGCTCGGCGTCCGCCCGCGTTGGTCGAGCACTGCTGTCAAATTGTGCATGGTTGCACTCAGAGATGAGCGTGCCCAAGCACCTACCGACGCGTTGCGGTCCCAGACGAGATGCAGGAATCATGGACGCCGTCTCCGTTGATGTATCGGCGGTGGCAGAAGAAGGAGTGCGAAAGTAAAGTGGAAGGTGAAGTCGACGACCTCCCTCTTGGCACAGCAACCGTGCCCCGCGTTGTCACCCGCGCGCGCTTCACAACGTGGCAGCCTTTCGCGCGCATCGTCAGTTTTGCCCTCATGGCGTCCGGCGCCCGTTTCGACCATGGCAATTCCCCTCCGCCCTCGCCATTGTTTGCTGACCGGCAACAGTTTACGCGCTCTGCAATAAACTCCCTCTGCCCCAGCATAGAACGAACTAGGGCTTACGCTGGCTAGACTCTAGAGTAGCTTGATGCAGCTGACCAGACTGCGCGCCGTGGGTTGACATACGTCAAAGCAGCGGCATCACACACCGAGCTCTACTCACCGTATACCGGAAGATATCTGGCCCTGCAGTCGTCTGGATCTGCTCGAGAACGAACAGTGAACGGTGTGCCTGCTTTCGCATTGCTTCCAAGTTCCAAGGCGGACGCGCCTCGAAGTTCGCCAAATCTCTCTCGGGCACACCGAACGGAGCAGGCAGCTCTGACCCTTCACAAGTCCATGGACTGTTCAAAGATAGGTCTGCCCCCAAGGGCTCGCCAACATCACAGGGAGTGTCTCTCAATCTCGAACTCAAAATCTCGCTGACGAGAGGAGCCCATTCTGCAGTTGGTCGAAAATCCACCGAGTCTTACATCAGCCCTCGCTGTTGCCCCATTCATACACCCCGGCATGATTTTACCCTTCACCAAGACTGAAGCGGAGGCTTAATCCCAGGTATGCATAGCGTTCTACAGCCACATTTACCTCTTAATGAGACAAAGGCCGAACAAATCACGAACGCGGTGGCCGCATGAAGGTGCTGCTGATCCGGTGCGATATCCATTCTCAGGGTTCCCGCAAACGAGAATGCTTGCTGAAGTGGATGGCGCTCTCACTAGAACTACGGCAGGCAAAAGCGTGCAAGAGCGTGGAGCAGCAGGCTTGAGGCTGTCAGTAGGCCGCTATTCTGGGCGACAGGAACTGCTCCGACAGCGTGCGCCAGAACGGGCCCCACTCATACGAGGCGCACCAGGATGCAAGACCACAAACCATAACCTGATGTCGCGAGGTCATCCGGTGTGAATGGAGATGAAGCGTCCTGGAAGCGATACGGGTATATAAAGACTCACCTCATTCGATTTGTGAACAACAAGTCCACGCATCAACTTCTCTTCAACAAGTGCATTATCTAGGATCTACTAGCTCCGAACCGGCAATCATGAAGTTCTCCATTGCAACACTCCTTGCCTATACGAGCGGGGCTTTAACCGCTGCCGTGCCGATGGCGCAGAGCGCCAACATCAACTACGTGCAGAATTACAACGGCCAAGCTGCAAACTTCAAATATAACGAGGCCCAGGGTAAGTTGTCTTGAAAGTGATGCCGAGAACGAATGCTGACACCTGGTCAGGAACATATAGCGTCAACTGGAAGGGAGGCATCAATTTCGTTACCGGGCTTGGTTGGTCACAGGGTGGCCCTCGGTACACTTAGCGGCTCTTGGAAATTCTCGGTGCTTCCACGCTAATATCACAACCAGAACTATCAGATACTCTGGCACTTACAACCCTGGTACCAGCGGCTCTTACTTCGGCGCGTACGGTTGGCTTACCGACCCATTGACTGAATACTACATTCTCGAGAGCTTCGGTTCCCACGACCCCTGTAGAGACAAAGAAGCAGTGCAACGCGGCTCTTTCACTACTGCTGACAAGACCTCGACATACACGGTCTGCACCAACATCCGGATAAATAAGCCTTCTATTCATGGCACAGCCACGTTCACTCAGTTTTTCTCTGTCAGGCAGGGTAAGCGCACATCTGGCACCATCAACACTGGAGAACACTTCAATTACTGGGCCAAGCATGGTTTTGCCAACAAGAATTTCGGAACTATGACCTTTGTCACTGAGGCTTGGAGTGGCGCAGGTAGCGCTTCCGTCACTCTATCTTGAAGGAGGAGCGCATTACGCATACCGAAGAGGTGCAGGGAATACTCCTTGATGGCTTAAGATACTGGGCTGGAGGAAAACGATCGCTGCTTCGCTATCAGAGCCCCTCGCTTGCATGCTTGGAATGATTGAACGACTTCCTCAAAAAGTTCATGGCCGGCGCTGGGAGCTAGCTGATTTGACAATCGATAGAACATAGATAACACTTGAACATGACGAGACAACTGTCTCATATGCTATTGTCTGTTCCTCGAGCTAGTCATAGTGACAGATACTTGTGTCGCTGCTTACAGTTCTCTTCAGGCGTAAGGATGGGAAGGATCCTGAGAATTCTCTGCAAACGTTTCTCTCCAAAGTCTCCTCACCTGCACCAGACTGCCATAATGCGGCATCTAATCCATGGAACTGTTCTTACCAAATACAGTAGATACAACAGTAGGTGCAATTGTCGGCATCGTGCCTACGTCGATAGTACTTCGGCTATCGAGGCCGACGAGACGGAAGCCCCGCACTAGAGAGTGCTAGCCTCACTCCACCTTACCTGAGAACTGCGACGACGACCGTGCCGCAAATCACAATATCAGCAAGATGGAAGACGAAAGCGCAATCGACGACGAGATCATCGAACCACCGGAGAAAAGACTGAGAGTCCCCCGAAGGACCCCGCGAGCGTAAGTCAGACAATCCCCGCTGAAGCCGACGTCGCACACACAAACCGGTATCGTCTCGGACTCTTATACCGAAATCCGGCTCACAGATGCAAACAATGCCGACAAGCAAAAATCAAGTGTTCGGGCTCGATGCCCTGTGCGCGATGTGCGCGCCGGAGAGATACATGCGTTTTCCCGTCCGATGAACCGCATGTCTCGGTTCCAGAACGTTACCTCAAAGATCTCGAACGGAGGGTGGCCCGGGCGAGACTTTCGCAATCGTCGGCGAGGAATGTGGGAGGACTTACTGCACAATCAGCAAGCTCGCCTCCAAATGTCCCAAACGTCACACACCAGGAACAGGAGCACAGTGATGGCTACGGAGTCATTGAAGCGCCAAATGCTCAACGAGAAAATTCGCGGCACGCTTCGCGAAGCCTAGATGCACTTGGTGAGTTGGCTGATCGAAGTAACATGCAGCGACAAACTAACAGATCCTACAGCAGAAGCCTCATCAGCTGCGACAGCGGCAGTGCAACTTCCAGGCAACACCACACATAGGTCAGGCTCGGCCATCGTGAACGAGAATGCTTCTGGTCTACTTGCAATCCACAACCCGCTGGTTAGCAGAACTCTCCCATATGTACGCGATACCTGTGGCCGGCCTCGTGAGTATCTCGCAACCAGTAACATGTCTCTTCTCTAACATGAGGCGAAAAGGGTATCTCGGGCCAAGTTCGACTTGGGCTTTCTGTCGACGAGCATTGTTCCTCCTCGGACCTCATTCTCCAGGTACTCACGATGACTCCGCGCTACTCAACAACGATGGCACCGCCTTTCGACTCCGATGGGAGACTAAGACTGCTGTTGAGCCTGGCGACCTGAACGATCTTCCTGCAGCCGACTATGCTTTGTATCTGTACAATTCTGTGAAATTCCGGCTCGGAGAGCTCTTCGGAATCATGGATGCTGCCAGCTTCATGAGTCACTTTGAAAGATTCCATCGTGAGCCCTGGCAGGTCGTGACTGAACAGAGATTGTGGTTCGTGGAATACCTACTTATTCTGGCTTACGGAAAAGCACTATTGAGCCATCCTGGCCGATCGCCTGTACCGGGTAGTGACTTCGCAGCTCGCGCCATGGCCTTACTACCTGATGCTGCAACGCTACATGAAGAGGGAATGCATTCGATTGAGGTACTGGCCCTGGTTGCCTTGTACTTCCAATCAATCGACATGCGGGTCACTGCTTACCAATATGCAAGTCGCTCTAGCGAAACATCATGACTCTAGCTAACAAATCCAGATTGGCCAAGCTTTGAGACTATGCTATGTGGAAGGCATACATCTACATATTCCCGACGATGTCATCAGTCCAGAGTTCTCGTTACGGTGTCACAAAGTCTTCTGGGTAATCTACGTGCTCGACCGAGAGCTATCGTCCCTCATGGGCGCCATCACACCTGGCTCCGAAGACGATGTCGCCGCATTCATGGCGCCTGAGAGACAAAACTCAATTCTGGACAAAGCTCTTATGCTTCGGGTGCGGTTATCACGTCTCATTGCGACGACCTGCACTAGTAAGTCTATTCTTTTGCATACGACGCCAGCATCTGACCAGATTTACAGCACTATACAGCGTAGATGAAAGCTTTGGCACCTCGTTCGTCAAAAATACAACCTGGATCCTTCACAGACTGGCCGAAGTATCTCATGAAATCGAAAGTGTAGTCAACACATTGAACCAGCCTTCGAAGACTGAGATGCCTCACATGCTGAGACGCGTGATGCTCTCATACCACCACGTAAAGTCTTCCGGCCGGCCCATTGCCCCTGTAGCTTTACTGATAGCAATCCCAGTGCATCGTTCTTGCCACTCGTCCCCTAATAATGTGGCTTCTGATGCTCAGTCTACCACCCGCAACGTCCGAGCCCCAACAGCTCGCCACACCCATTTCCGCTCTCCTCCACGCCTCGGCCGAGTCCGCCACAACGATCATCCTCATGCTCAAATCCCTCACGGAACGTGGCCTACTCGAGACCTTCCTCCCCTTCCAACTCGAATACGCCTTCGCATCCGGCATGCTCCTCTCTATTCTGGGCTCCCTCCTACCATCCTACATTCCCGACCCCAGCTGGAGCACAACATTGAACTTCATCCTCGATGAAATGACATCGAAATCCAACGTCGTGGCTCCCTTGCGGAAAGCAGAACTCGAAGCTCTGCATCGTTTGCTGGATCCAGTGAGGACGCAGGAACCGCTAATCGTGCCGGCACCAAACGATTCCAACATGACAATGTCGTGGCATACAGAAGATCCACAAGATGCTGCTACCGCCACAGGACAAGCAGCAGGCTCTGAGAATCTGACGTCGCTGCATGTCGGAGAGACATGTACTGCAACGGACTCGCATGCGTTTTACATGCCATGGGATCCGCTGTACGATATGGGCCAGTCTGGACAGCCGGAGTTGATGCTGGAACTGGCAGCACAATTGGAAACGAATGATTTCGATCCTTCGTTCTTGCTAGGACCGGTAGAGGGAAATGGATTGTAAGAACGTACGGTATCTATCGGCTTATCAAATTCTCCTGCTTCTGCCCATTGACTTTCTCAGCTCGAGCGCCAACGCAAGCCGCTGAGTTTTGGAGTACTGGTGCGTTTGACACGGCTTTCGATGCTATCTCTCCTCACTTTCGCCGGGCATGGTGGTTACCTCTAATGCCCAAGCAATAGAATATCCCAAAGTTTGGAGACACTAGTGGCAGCATCCCGTCCTTCCAATGCTATCTCCATACATTCCCAATCAGCAAATCCATACCTGATGCCAAAGTGATGCTTCCCGAAAACTGGAGACAGGAAAAGAGACATCCATCCCATCATGTCATTTATCATACTGACTCCAAAAATGAGAATACACCAAAGAAAAAAATCCCTTGCTATCTCTCCCCCGACATACACAACCGTCGTTCCTACATGTACTACTATCACAGCCACATGCTGGATTTTTTTTTTGGAGAAGATACGTGAAGTTTACACCGTATCAAGTAACTGGCATCCTCGCAATACAAGATCACCACCTAGAACAATCTCCCATCTCCCCGCTATTTCTGTATGCTTATTATATACAATCACAGGGAAACATCCTAAGATGTGGGGGAGAGAGAGAGAGTACATAACTTTTGTTTTTTGCACGTCTTATACTAATTTTCTGTGGCTTCGTCATCAACTTGTCCATATGTATTGCCCCAGGAACATTCTCGAGATTGGAGATAAAGAGAGAGAGCATCGGGTGTATCAATTGTATCGCTCTGTGCATCCGTGGTCAGCAGATATCTGGAGACAGTGACAATATGTCGGGCTTCTCAGACCATCTCTTTGTGTATGCGCGGTAGATGTGTCCCTACGCAGGATCACAGAGGCATCTCAAAATCCAGATTGATTCACGAATCACAAATACATTGGAACTGAGGCAATAAAGAAATCTTCAGTTAGTTCACGGAAATTCAATTGATTTGGTACTTTTATTATCTGCCATTTACGGCAGAGAATGCTCACTTCTCCTTCCTTCTGTCCAAATGCCCTCACTTCTCCCCAACCTACCTAGCCCAATCTCTCCAACCGCGCCATCTCCCTCTCCATCCCCATCCTCGCCTCACTAACGCCAACCTTCTCCGCATATGAGTCCACCATCTTTGCACCCATATACGAGCTCTGTCCTGCCCAAAGATATGCCAAATGCTTCCTCTCCTCCCGAAACTTCTTCTTCAATTCCATTTCCTTAGCGCGCAATATGACGACTTCTTTATGCAGAAATGTGCCATATTCTCCCAGACCCTCCTGTCTGATCAACTTGTTGACGCGCAAAACAGCCGGCTCAAGCGGCTCTGTAGCAGCAGCAACAGCATTTTGCCACGCTGAAGTCGAGAGAGGTGGTGGAAGATAATCGTGCTTGCTCATACGCTGCTGCGTCTCGCGGACGCGCTCCCAACGCTGCTCGAAACACTCGTTGTAGATCTGTAGACGCGTCTCTGTAGGCAGATCGAAGAATCCCAACTTCATGTTTTTGGTTGATGGCAGTCGTGGCGTGGCGCAAAGCTCGGCAAGAAGCTTGATGGTGGTCTCTGGTGCGCTTAACAAGAATTCTCGAGCGAATGGGTCGAAGGCTTGTGGCGGTTTCCTGCTGCCCTGTGGAGATCCTTGTCCGGCTTTGAGACGTGGAATGATGAGGGCCGAGACATCCTCGATGAAATGGTGCGTTGCTTTTGACTGTGTGTTGTGTGTCGACTCGGGTGGTGGGGAGGCGCCGAGTGCTGCTTTGTTGAGGGAAATGTCAGTCTCTTCTTGCCTATCTTTCGTGTAGTATGTAATGGGGTTGAGCTCGCCCAGTGGCATTCTGGGGGCAACGCGGCGCGCCATCTTGTCGAATGTACGTGGTGGTTGAAATTCTTCATTGTGCAGAAGCACACTGGAACAAGTCGGCAGGCTGACGCATGACTCAGTCGGTGTGCGTTATTCGGTGGGCCTAGCTGCAGGCATCAGGAAGTGAAGTGCAACGGGCAGGCGAAGACACAAACAGTCGTGGATCCCGGTTGCCGCAACTGAAGTCCAGGCCCACGCAATCGTCCCTGAACGCAAGACTTCACTTGAGAACACCTGCCGCACGGGGCTGACAAGAAACTGGCCTCCATTCTGACAAAACACTATCAAGATATCATGCTATTACACACTCCCAGCATACTCCACGCTTTTCAACAAAGATCACTAGTTATTTCCTGACAAAAGAGATATGCTTTGCCGTGGTTGGTATCAGTGTAAAATGACAATTGCCGTACCGTCGCCCTGCTGCGGCTCCTGTTCTTCTTGTCACATCAAGCTTCCGATCCCTAGTATAAAGACATGAAAGTAAAGAGAGGTCCATTCAATACTCCACAAACTTTGCAGCATCAGAAGGCTATCCTTGACTGGCAGGTCCACGAGTATGCTTTGGTGTGCCATGCGATCCAGCAATGCTCGGAGGGGCTGCGTGAGCGGCCGGCGGTGGTGGAGGAGCACTGTCCACCGGCAGTCGCGCTTTGCCCATATTCAGCTGCGGTCTTGCACCCCATGTTAGCAAGCAAAGTCAGAGAAGGCCACGCAAGTTGAAAGAGAGTAAATTATGAATGCTCCAAGTGCTGGGTATCATTTTTGAAATGGAAGCATGTCTAGTACCCGTTCATGGTCATGCGCTGGCTTTGTCTGCTGAGCTCGCGGTCGGCTGCTGGGGAGATGGGCCGGCTACCACCACCGTGCACTTGAGCGGAGCTCTCCTTGAGTGCGAGCAGCTGCTTGGCACGGAAAGACTCGTAGTGGATCTGAGAAGTGGTTTCGATCAGGTCCTGCAGGTGTGTGCGGGTGAGGAAGTCGCGGAGGTAGACAAATTCACAGTGCTTCTCGTCCTCAACGTTGATGGTTCCCCAGCGGTTCTGGCGGCCACGCACGGTCTTGCCGTTAACGTTGATGTTGCGCTCACTGCCGACAACTGCGAATGGAATGATGGACTATTGAAGTCAGTGGAGCTCACAGCGCAAGGCGTAGAAGCTGCCATACCTTGATCTGGGAGTTCATTGCCGCCTCCTCCGAATCGTACTCCTCATTCTCGTAGGGGTACATGCGGATGTTGTGGAAAGCAAACTCCTCCTTGATGCGGTCCTTGAACAACTGCCTCTCCTCCAGAGTGAGACTATCAGACTTGGCGATGACAGGCACGACATTCACGGTCTCGCTCAGCTTCTTGAGCACGACAATATCGATTGGCTTCAAAGAGTGGCCGGTTGGGGAGATGAAGTACAGGCAGCAGTGAATGCGAGTGTCCTGAATGTATCGCTCACGCTGAGCAGTCAACTCCTTTCGCAGGTATGCGCTGTGTTGGTCCTTGATGTATTTGACGATCGGATCCCAGCAGCGATCGTTGTTGACGAGATCGCCATAGCCAGGAGTGTCGACGATGTTCAGGCGCAGACGCACACCGTTCTCCTCAATGACATGTGCGACTGGGTGGATCTCGGTGGTTTGGCGGATAGGCTCGTTGGGTGTCAGACGGCCCTTGCTGTCGACGAGGTGCGATGCGAAGATGGTGTTGATCAGAGTCGACTTGCCGAGACCGGTTTGACCTATTCGTGAAGATGGGTGTTAGCTCCTCATCGCCCAATGGCTGAGTGCCAAGTCTGCTCCACGGCGCAAATGTGCAGTATGGCGATGCGTTTGACATACCGACACAGATGACATTGAATTGAAACCCGCGCTTCAACAGCTTCTTCTCAATCTGGGTGGTGATGCTGTCGAAACCAACGTGGCTCTTGGGAAACACGCTCTGAGGCTGCTGCGCATTCATCGTCGCGGCAGCCATGGTCGCTGGCGGTGCGGTGGGTGTCCGGAGGTGATGGCGGTGGGTATATCGGGCGGAGTGGGTTCAGCGAGCGACGGCGATGGCAAGGCAATGTGATTAACGGGTCGAGGGAGGTGCTCCTGCTGCGAATGGTATAGGAGCGGGATGGAGAAAGTGCGGACGTGTCCAAGCTCAAGGGGTCCGACAGGGGAAGCCGCGACCGCCACCACCAATCACACGTCGAGGAAGTGGCCGCCATTTATGCAGCATTATTAACTAACTTAGCAGAATCAAGCGCGCCGCAGATCTGCCCGCCCGTGATGAAGCTGCTACGGCAGTGACAGCACAGCACACGCAACACAGCGCCAACGACATCGACACAATGGCGACGTTACGAGCTCCATCAGCATCTCTCCTCTCGGCCTTCCTTCCGGTGGTGCGCGCGCGTCTGCTTCCGCAAGAAGCGGCAGTGCGCCAGATACCTCTTCTCCAGCAAATACAGCAACTTCGCGCAGCCGCAAGCCTTCTGCCTGCCGTGCTTGTGCCCATCCCGTCATTACTCGAGCAAATATGGGATGGACTACTGAAGGCGGTACCCAAGAAGAAGACGAGCCACATGAAGAAGCGGCATCGACAAATGGCAGGCAAGGCGCTGAAGGATGTTACTGCATTGAACAAATGCAGTGCATGCGGGAGGGTCAAGCGAGCACACGTGCTATGTCCATATTGCGTGAACAGTAGGCGAGACTCGATCCGGATCGAAAAGCGATGACACTTACTTTGCAACAGGCATCAAGCAATGGTTCGCGAATGGCTTCAAGTCAAAACAAGAGGTGGAAGCCGACAAGGAGAAGCAATTTGATGAGCTCAATGCGGAAAGAGAACTTTTGGGCAGGAGACCATACAGATGGGATGAATTGTATGACGATAAAAAGACAGGTGCGAAGGTGTAGGATGCCGAACTTGCAACATTCCAGCATACACAGGCGTTCGGATTATGGGACCTCCTCCAGCGAAAGAAGCTGTAGAAAATTTACACCGCAATGGTATGTACAAAGGAATCGACAGATTCAACAACGGCCATGGCCCTACTCCCCGCGTGGCTTTCACGAAGCGCGAGAGGAATGCCATCACAAAGAAGCGAAGCTGCACTTCCACATCCGGACAAAGCCAAAGAAGGTGGGTTCAAGCACTGTGCCAACTGACTATTCAGGGTATGCCTTGAGAGGCGCTATGAGACCATTGTGCGCAGCATGCTGCAGAGCAACATATCAATGAACGGAGGTATACTTACCCCGGCGCACAATGCCGCTGTTGAGGTGGAGAGAGGGCTACCCCCCGGGACCCTTATGGAGATCTACCAGAGACGTGGAGACCTGATTCGAGCTGCCGGCCAAGCTCTCTTCACACAACTTCGATATGTACCGCCCACCACGGATCAGCTGCGCAAAGCAGTGCGCAACCACTTCATTTCTCGCATCGCAGCCTCTCTCGAACTCCATATGCCGATGTGGGCCGAGTACGCAAATGCCGGACCACGACCCTCTTTCGAACAGGTCATGCAGCAAGCCGATGGCAATCGTGAGCCGTTGATGCATGGCTTGCCAGCATGGTTCACACCCGAGCACAATTCCTGGCTGGCTTCGATCACCGGGTTCGATGAGTACGAAGTCTTGGAGTCATATCAGCAAGACCCAAATGTGCAACGTATCGTGGAAGAGATACGAGTCGGCGGGCCTGCGCCTGCATATGGTGAGCTCTTTCCACCTCCGCCATATTTTCCGCCACGTCCACGGACATTCGCAGAAGAACGAGCCTTCGGCGATCCTTGGTTCCGGCGTCCTTCGATCTCCAGAAGACCACACTTGGGGGACCGATACAACAACTCAAGGCTTCCGGACTCCATCGCAGCAGCCGATTCTTCAAACTGGGTGTTTCCGACTGAGCGTGCACCACCTGCGAATGGGGGTGCCAGCAGCGATAGTCCGCCTGCTCACAGCAATGCCACGCGTGATCTGGCGAATGACCACGCAAGACGCAGAGCTCGTATCTACGCGGCGACCATGACCGACAGGCTGTCCAAGCTACTCCCGCCATCTGATATCTCTGAAGTTGAGACGATGACGGAAGGTGACTCGACTGACAGTGACGAAGATTTCATGTCCCAGCGGGGACAATTCTTGCAAGCGGACAAGTCTCTCTCTACGAGCCGTCTGGTGCCAGGGCCGTTTGAATACAGACGAGCAAGCTTGTCTGGCCTCTCGAATGCCAGGTCCGGGCCGCCGTACGTGCCCACACCCTATGCCTACTCTCCCAGTCGGCACCTCTCGCAGCGCGGTGTAGCACCTGCTCGACGGCTCAATCTTGTGCCGCTGCTCCCGTCGTCGCAGAGGCCATCGGGCAGCTTCAACAGCGTTCCACAAATAGCGCCCGGAAACTACCGGTCAACTTCACAACGTCATGGTCGTCCGCAGAACACGCCTCGCTCAGAACATCGCGCGAATAGTGCTTTACAAGCCGTGGAGGCAGGTATGCTGATTGAGGTGCGCGACGCTTGTTTGGAAGCTCACAATCCTGCTGTGGGAACGGAGACGGAAAGTGAGAGCGAGTTCGAGGGGTTTTCAGATGAGGTGGAGGATGAGCCTGGAGCTACTGTGCAACGCGACAGTGTTCCTCGAAGGAAGTCGAGTGTCGGACGACCAGCGAGAAGGACGAGGAGTAAGATGCGGACAAGGTAATAATAATGAATAGACGAGTTGTCTTCTTTGAATCCAGCTAGACTATAATGTGCCAATTTGTGCTGCTGTTCTGTAGAACTAGGCATGTGATATCGCGATTTCGACGCGCATCGAGTGACATCAGCTTCATCCCACTTCACATGTCGACTAGAACTTCTGCAACAACGTCCATTGCACGGTAGTGCAGAGCTTGTGCTCTCGCCATCATGGTATGATTACATGTAGTCGCGTTCAGATCAATTTGTGCTAACCGCACGTGCAGTCGAAGCAATACCTACAAACACTCACCATTTCCGACGCGCACCCTACCGATATCTTCTCCCTCGCCGTGACATCCTCGCATCTCCTTACCGCATCCGGATCCTCAAGTATCAAGATCTACAGCACAAAAGGACAGACAATACACGCCGATAGCACCGAAGACGAAAATCCCTACCCTCTCGTACAGACTCTCGAAAAAGTCCACCCACTGGGCTGCCACCACATCTGCACCAGTCTCGACGGCAAAGTCGCCGCTTCCGTCGGCTTCGCAGGCGATCTCATACTATGGCAAAACGATGAGGAAGCCGACAAATGGCAAGCCAAGGGACAAGTCATCACAGACAAAAAGAACGCCGGCGAGCACTGGGCTCCCGCTCTGAGCGAGAGTGGACAATACCTTGCCGTAACGACCTCGGACGGCCGCGTCAATGTCTACGACACCTCAAATATCACGCCTACGGCCAGCTCGGCCGAGAAGATTGCCCAATATGAGACCAAGGGCTCCTTTGGCATGTCCATCGACCTCTCGCCCAATGGCGAAATGACCGCGACCGGTCACCAAAACGGCAGCATCTACATCTTCAACAATTCCACAAAACGTCTCGCGCACTCCCTTTCTGGTCTCATCAAGCCCGTACGCAGCGTGAAGTTCTCCCCTGCAAACAAGTTCCTTGCAGCAGCGGGCGACTCACGCATTATCGCGCTCTACGATACGCAATCTGGAGAGCAAGTTGCGAATTTGGCGGGGCATGGCAGCTGGATCACAAGTCTGGACTGGAATTGGAGTGGGGAATTCTTAGTGAGCTGTGGGTATGACGGAAAGGTGAAAGTGTGGAGCATGGAGCGACGGGAGTGCGTAGCGACGCAAACAGAGAGTGAAAAGTGTTTGTGGGGTGTAAAGTGGTTGGCCCAAGGGCCGAAGGCGAGGAACGAGGTCTTCGTCACGGGCGGCGCGGGCAAGGGTTTGAGCTTCTACAGAGAGGCTAGCGGGACATGATGGAGATTTGGGGAGCGAATGGAGCACTGGAGTGCTTCGATGGCATAGATGGACAGGACCACACAGAGATGTCACTGGCGACGACTGCATGTACGTTTACGATACCCATGGCGCAATGCTGATCTCCTGTAGAACGAGTGTGTTGCACAGCTGCAAGAAGCGAGTGTGTTGTACAGATGACAATACGACTAATTTCGTACTCCTGCACACCATTTCGAACAGTACGCCCCAAGCTGCCAAGCTCAGGTCTACCTGCTCAAAGCTCGACTCAGAGCTCGCCACAACGAACGTATCGAATTATCCTCTGGTCAAGATATCATCCCCGCTGTAATGGGCATTCTCAGGTGTCAATTGACATAATACCTCGGACGCTCTCCATCCTTGTACCGCACAGCTGGCTTTCTTCTGACTCCATCGGGGTTTCGAAATCTCACTTCAGCAGGGTGAGGTCGGTACTGCGAGTTCATTCGTTGGGCATTACTGCGCTTCACATTGGGCTCTCTGATCGACCCTTTGAGGTGCGGGCGATCAACCGAATCTTTGCGCATGGCATCACAGCGCTTCAGCTCGGCCACTTTGCCTATGACAAGAGTTAGATGGTATGATGGATTCGCAGAATGGGGCGCAGTCCTACGTACCTGGCTCAGCTCTTCTCTCTACGGAGGTTTGCTTCTTGCCTTTGCTGAAGAAGGGAAGACCGAATCGAGCTCGACTTCCACCATAATAGTTGCCAGCACGTGCGCGACGGGCTTCCCGAAGTGCTCGGATTGTAGCTTCGTCAAGATCTCCATACTCTTCTGCGTAGCTTCTGGCCGCGGTTGGACGACTGTAGCTGCCGACCGTAGCCCCAGTAGAGCTTGGAGCATTCGCAAACAGCCCGTTGCCTCCGCCTCCATTGAACGAAGACGGATAGCCACTTGCCACTGGCTTGCTTCCAAACAAGCCACCATTGTTGTATGCGACTGGAGAGACCGCCCCCACACCTCTGCCGAGAGTGATGCTGTCGGCTCGTGGCACGTCTCCGAAAAGTGGACTGCGAGCTGAGAGTGGAGTGGGCAGAGTCAAACCGCCACTAGCGTTTGGCTGCAAGAATCCACTTCTGTACGCTGGGCCTGGAACACCTGGCTGGTAAGCAGGACGTAGACTCGATGGATAGTTCCAGGTTCCTAGTCTCGTTGGGTTGCCGTACACAGACGCTGCTGGAACGCCGTAATCGAAGCGAGGACGAGGCTCAGGAGCCGGGATCTCCTCGATCTCGTCATCGTCCTCTTCTTCGACCTCATCGTCGTCATGTTCCTCGTCCTCATCGATGTAATAGTCTACTGGCTCAGGAGCAAAACGTTCGAACTCATCCCCCTCCTCGGTCTCGGTCTCCTCGTTATCATCGTCGTCGTCGTCCTCCTCCTCCTCCTCTTCCTCTTCAGCAATATCATCGGCCAACTCAACATCATTCGCCTCGTCATACGGTGGCACCGTACCCCGTGGCACATTCACTGGTCCCTTTCCCCTGACTCCACCTCGTTGCACAGGAGCCGGCACCTTAGCATGGCTCAATGACGGGGTATCATTCTTCCTGATCGCACTCCTCCTCATTGCCTCCACCCTGTCCCCCACAGTAATCACGTAGTTCTCCTTTCGCTCTTTCGCCGTCTTTTTCTTCTCCTTCTTGATCTTTCTCAACGCTTTTGCCCGTTCCGCCTTTTTGATCTCTCCTATTTCCAACTCCAGACGCAGACATTCGATGACACGTGGGAGTTGATGTTTGAAGGTCCAGCGGTACGCTTCTGTCAAGGCTCCTGGGGGGAAGTTGTTCTCACGTTCGACTTTGCGTTTGTGAGCTGACGTGAAGGGTAGGGGGTCACCGGTTTCAGGGTCGACTTCGGTGTCGGAGGAGTAGGGGATCTCTTCTTCTTCTTCTTCCTCTACAACTCCGACGGGGCGGACGCTGCTGGACCGTGTTTGAGGGGCCATTGTGATGCTAATTCTTGTTATTCAATGTGCGTATGAGGTGGCGAGAACGAGATTCGTGCCCTGGCCGAGGGAATGGAAAATTAGAGCTGGAAGCTGGGGGACATTGTGATCTTGGAGCTTGGTGGTATGTGCTGAAGCGTGAGACAAAGGAGTGGTGGTGCTTCATTGTCTTTGGCTCAAGAATGTGGCTTGTTGCTGGATGCGGAAGTTCTAACTGTCGCTGAAAGACCTGTCGCAGTCCGGATTCGGGATGCGAATATGAACAAAGAGAACTTCCTTGGAAGTCGAGCTGGAAGATAGACTGACGCGATGTTGCAGCATGAGCACTCTCCCAAAACCTCGCTACACTACGCCTCTACTCCTGCAATACGTTTGTTCACCTTGCGCAAACGCTCAAGCTCAAACCTCGCACTCTCCACCTCTACAGGGGACAAAGCCCTTGCGAGGTTTGCAGTATCCACCCAGTCGCCTCATAGCCGAGATAGTCTCCCTTTTATCATTGGACGTACAATACTTACTACACTTCTCATGACGCCAGGCTCTCTGCCGAAGGGAACGTGAAATATCTACCCAGCCTGACTCCAAATCTCGCTTCGCTTCGAAAAACTTCTTATACTCCGATAGTCCTTCCCTTCGGAATAGCCTACATGTCTTGAGTATAGGCGCTTCCAGACCACGGAACTCGATGGGACCTTGCAAATATTCTTGGCCATTCTGAGAGCCCTGGAAGCTGATGTTGTTTGAGGAGCGCATTGGCGTCTCATTGCTCTTATACTATTGCGACCTCTTGGCCTTTCTCGCGCCTTCTTCGCTGCACGTTGCTCGATCCAGGCTCCGCAGGCGCTTTAGCTCATTCTCCGCATTTCCTGCACTGTACTCTCCTTCATCCATTGGTAATCTAGGGGGTCGTCTTTCAAAAAGGCGTTTCATTTCACTAAGGCGTTTCCAGCAATCGTAGGGTTCCTCCCGGTCGCGACTGATAGCAGCTTCCTGTTCCTGCTGAGCATCACGGATCGCTTGCAAAAATCTCTGATACTCTCCGATGCCCTCCTGGCGGAATAGCTTGCAAACCCTCAGGATAGGTGGCTCCAGAGCATCAAGCTCGGGGTTCGCCTTTGGCTGGTCCTCAGACCTCACCTTGTCCGGGACGTATGCTCCATAGAAAATGGTCAGAACAGCAAAACGTATCTTATTCTTCTTGTGGCCCTTCCAATGTCCCTCAAATGCGAGCTCGTAAATCTTCAATCTCAGCTCCACCGGCAGGGCTAGCAAAGTCGCCCTTGCTCCAGCATAGATGCATAATTTGGCAAGCAGCGAGATCGTGTACTCGGTCGCCGATGTCAGAGAGAAGCGGTCAAAAGGGTTGAATCTGATCATCGGCAGACCACGAGTGTCATGCAGGATCAGAGGCCCTCGTGGTATGAACTTGACGAGGCTGGCGATGAAATGACCGCGAGGACGAAATGGAATAAGACGTTGTCTGGGGATGTGATGGACTGACATGTCGGCAATGATGTGGAACTCGTGGTTCGAGTGGGTTGATTTCGTCGATGGCTTCGTGTAATGCTCTGGTTTTGGCGGCGTCGGCTTCATCAGTCTTGTCGGAGACGCTGCGATAGTGCTCCCTGTCAGAGGGTCTGATTCCAGTAACAACTTGCTTTTCGAGCGATTGTACTTCGGCGCCTGGCTTCTGGGGTGTTCTGTTTTTGGCGACATCTTGTTGGCGGTCGTCTTGGCCATTAGCGCGCCGAACGTGTCGCTTGTGAGTAGCGAGTTTGTGGATTATTGGGGTGCGAGGATCAGCTCAAGTTTGGAGACTACTTGCAAGGTTCAAGAAGTGAAGCCGAAACTGAAGAGCAAACCCTCCGCTTCACTTTAGCACTCACCTCGTGCTAATGCCCACCGTAACGTACACCGTGACCCAACACACCAACCAGTTGCCGGAGCTCTGCTCTGCCTGATAATCCTCTCCACCAGACTTTCCTCAATAGCACACCGTATCCTTCTGCGACCTCAAAGTCTGGAGCCACATCGCCCTTCGCGCCCTTTCACACCTCTACCCCTAGCTGCACGTTGCTCAATCCTCTGCATACTCTGCAGCTCAGCCTTTGCATTTCCCGCCTTTCGCTTAGCGGAAGTATCGTCCCAGCGCCCTGTAACATCGCGAATACCGACCTCGCGAGCCCGATCGTAATGAGGAAACCCAGGAAATGTCAATCTGCGGTACTCATTGCGCATGACCATCACCTTGAAATACTCGTCCTGTTCCCGCTGGACATCATATGCCTTTGCGAGGAAGTTCTTGTATTATTCAATGCCCTCTTTGCGAAACAGCTTGCAGGTGCGCAAGACCGGAGGCTTTAGAGCATGGAACCCGAGGGCGTCTCTCTTGGTTTTGTCCGGTTCCCAGCTCCCAGCCAGAATGGTGTACACCCGGATACACCATCTCGCATGCTTTGCAGGTTCCTCCCAGTGCCCCTCGAAAGCGAAATCGTAGATTCTCAGCCTCAGCTCCGGCGGGATCGCCAGGAGTGTCGGGGTCCATCTCGCCTTGATGCACACTTTGGCAAGCAGCGAGATGGTCTGTTCGGGCGCAGAGGCTAGAAAAGCGTATTCGAACGGGTTGAACATGCTCGAGTCCGTTGAACGTCGGGGTGTGTCGCACGAAAGTGGGCGGTATAGTGGTGCATACTCGACAAGACTAACGATGAATTGGCGACGAGGCTCGAGGGCCTTCGGGTTGAAGTACGAGCTCGAGCTCGAGTTGGTACTACAAGCCATTGTAGCATTCGAGCGCTTAGACTTTGGCGGCATCTCCTTCGTCGCCTCGATCGTTGACCCAGCGGGTGTTTTGTTCATCGTTAGTGGCGAGGTTGTGGCTTGTCCTAAGTGCAGACGCCTGCGAAAGCAGCTGACAGTCTTGTATTCACCGCACCCACCGCGGTGCCAACATGACGTATCATCCCAACCAGTCACCGGAGCCTGACTAGAGGGACTAAGCAAAAGACACTATCATTTCGTTTCTTCCTCAATCATGATCGTCGCCTCAGAAAATACATACAAGAACCACTAATCAACTAACCTTCAATCATCCCTCATGGCCTGGTCGCGAACTTCGCAAACCATACTGTATGCTTTTCATTCATGTGCCCAATAGCAGTCCGCAAGATTCGTTTGCCTCGAGGAAATTGTGTCGTGAGTGGGTAAAGTCGCGCCACAACTCATCCACGGACCTTCAAATGAAGTCTGCCGTATCGCATAGTCAGTTCATTCCCAACCTCTAGCGTTCAACGCCCAGCAACACCATACTCGATCTCGAACGAGCAGACGCCATAAATTCATGCAACCTCAGTCGCTGCTATCCTGCGTGCAGCCTGAAAGCCCACTACTCGACAGCTCGCGTCTACGCCAATTTTTTAATTCCCTGCAAGGATTCTATCCATCGCGAGTCATGGTTCTCTGCAGACCAACGCCTGCAACACTCTTGCTCTCGCCGTCAGGATCAGCAGGATTGACATCTTTCTGTGTGCGAATGCCCACGCCGTTGACTTCTTCAGGAGCAGGATTTGCGCTCTTCTCGTCAGCCTCATTTCGAAGCTCGTACGCCAGATCGAAACATTCTGCAAGGAGAGCAGATACTGCGCCTTGGCCCTCGGGAATGTCGTCGCCAATCATGAACTTGCCGTCCTTTCTCATATTGTCGATGCTGTTGATCTTCATGCTGTAAGGATACAGCTCGCGAGGAGAATCGACGCCACCGTTCTTCTTGACTTCCAACAGACATCGCTTGAGCGTCTGCAGCTGGTTGTAGATCGGTAGAAGAGCTTCGGACACAGGCTCCGAGGAGATAATGTACGTGTAGATCAACGCGTATGACTTTCGAAGCAGATACAGCAGAGTTCGTTGCGCGTGAAGATCAGCTGCTTTTCCTTGGGCGTCCACAAAGTTTCCATCGACTCTGCTCTCATCGATTCGATCAAGTTGTCGTTGGAAGTCGTAGAGGTCAGTCTCGCGCAGCGACCAAGCCTGCGTGAAGTTAATGTGATCGAGTGATGTCTTGATCTTGAGCAGCTTGTCGTACAACTCCTTGAAATCGGGATCGATCTTGCCCTTCTTCTCCTGAATAATCTCCACCCATAGCAAGCATCTTGCAAGCAGGCCCTTGACGACCATATCCGGTTCTTTGACACAGCTCGGGCAGTCCTGGATCAATTGCAACCTCTCGGCGTACACCTCCTCCGCAGTCTTACCCTCATGTGGGTCGCGTTCAGCATGCAACTGTTCCTGAATCTCCAGCAATTGTCTCTCAAAGTCCTTGACCTCTCTCTCCGGGAACTAACGCCCATTGTCAGCACAGTTTCTAATCTTAAACAACATCCTGCGAAGGACCCACTCTTGACCTCGCATTGCACGCACTCAAGCTCCTCAAAATGCTCACCAACTTCTGATAAGCCTTCATCAGATCCCCGTCCAACTGCGAAAGCGGCACCTTTAATTCCTCCAACGTCCTCTTACAGACATCGATCCTCGCCGACAACAACGTCAGGATCTGCTCACTGTGCCCAAACTCGTCCCTCCCTCTCTCAATCGTGCTCTCCCATTTCGTCAAATGCTCATCAATGCTCTTCAGATCGGCCGGAAGGTAGAAGCCAGCCTCGCGCAAATGGTTCAATAACCTGTCGACGGTACTTACGCAGGAGTAGATCGCAGGAGCTTCGCGATTGCGGCCGACTGTAAGGAAGAGTAAAGAGATGAGACGAAAGCAATCATCGAGGACAGTATCGACACGGTTTTGCTCGGGACGTTTGGTCTCTCGTATGCGGTTGAGAAGTTCGACTTGCTCGATGAGCTGGTGATAGTATGTCTGAACATCGGCGGATTTGATGTAGGTGGAACGGTCGCCTTTCATGAGCGACAAGTGGTCGCGGATGATGAGCACGCGATCGAGGATGGGCTGTTCTTTCGGGTCCAGCGGACAGCGCTGGAATGGCGAGTCGGTCATGGCGGAGGTGTTTGATGTGTCGTTTTGGCAGTGGAGCTGGCGGTGGTGAGCAGGCGGCGAGAGGCGATTATTATACTGCTTTTGCTGCTTCGTTGGGTGGCTGCTGCTTCATAATCCAGTGGGCGCATGCAGAGCGATCAACCGTCGGACGTTGGCGGCAGAGGCAAGCAAGTCACTTTCCGTCCTCGGGGTCCAGATGCAGCCCCGCTCGCTTCCTTCCTGCCACAAACTCCGTCATTTCCTGCCTGACTTTGTTGCTGTCAGCCTCAGGCACAGAAGCTGCCAAGACTTCACTCCGGCCTACCGCACCGCGATTCTGCAAAGTCAGTTCCAGACGCCGAGAGCGCGAACAGAGAAATATTCTTCCAACCACAACCCTCCGCGAGAAGAAGACCTTCACGACCTTGCTCGCTGTAGGCATCTCACCCCCAAACCACACAAAGACTCTCTCATCATGTCCACCGCCGAGCTCGCCTCTTCCTACGCCGCCCTCATCCTCGCCGATGAGGGTTTGGAGATCACTGTACGTCCACACTTCCACCGCCTCAGCGCATCTCGATCCAGGAAGAAACAACTTCTAATAATTTCTTCGTACAGGCCGACAAGCTCCAGGCACTCATTACCGCCGCCAAGGTCCCAGATGTCGAGCCAATCTGGACCTCCCTCTTCGCTAAGGCCCTCGAGGGCAAGGACGTCAAGGACCTCCTGACCAACGTCGGTTCAGGCGGTGGTGCCGCTCCAGCTGCCGCTGCCGGTGGTGCCGCTGCCGGTGGTGCTGCTGCTGGCGACGCCCCAGCTGCTGAGGAGAAGAAGGAAGAGGGTAAGCTACACGATATCGACTGCGAACACAAGACAGGTAGTGAACAAATACTGACTTCGTACAGAGAAGGAGGAGTCCGACGACGACATGGGATTCGGTCTCTTCGACTAAGCGGATCGCTACCACGACGTTTGGTAGGAAACCCGCCACGGCTCCATCTCCGGCAGGAAGACGACCATGCAAGAGAGATTGTGATAGCGGTCTGGCGCAAGGAATGGCGGCAAATTGGACAGTACCTTTATTGGTATCTGAGTCAACAGCGAAGATCTGCAAGCGCATTTCTATGCAATGGCAGAATTTGTGCGAAGGAGGAGCACTCCGCGAGCGCATTTCGTGGCTATAAATACAAATGCAAATCAAGCGCAGTCCCCAATCCTACAAATTTTCGATGCTCCCTTGCTTTCATTCCACCATCTACTAATGACAGTGTGCATTGTACAATATCGCGTCCACGTCAAGGTGCCACGCTATGCACTGTTAATACTACAAGGCCGCTAATGCCTGGGTATCATAGTCTCGTAATCTCATCATGTCGTGATGCGTCCCTGCCGCTTGATTGGGTCTGACCATGCCTTCATCTTTCCAACTTGCCAACATGAACTGCACCGAACTCTCGTGCGCCGAGTCGAGCAAACGCAAGTCCAGAAAATCCCTATCCAACCTGGATCCAGATAGCCGCGCCAATTTTGTACTCACGAACCTGGCCTGGGATAGCTAGGAAGTGGTAATGTTGACGGCATCCTCCTGTTCTGCGAATTCGGCGGAATGTTCGTTGGTAAGGGTGGGAGCGCAGGGAAACCATTATAATAGTCTGGCGCGCTGATTGCAGTCGAGGGTGTTGGTGGCACGGTAGCTAGTACGGCTGGACCCAGTGCAGCTCCAAGAGGTGTTGCCGGAACAGGAGGCACTACGCCCGATGCCATTTGTTGCGCCAAGGCAGTGTTGAGCGCGGTCGGCAAGCCGATGTGCAATCCATTCGAAGGTGGAGGCCTTGCTGATGCCGGTGATGCGCTCTGTGCCGCACGCGTGACCTCTTTACAAGCATGCTGAAGCGGCTTGAGACGGCCTCTAATCTGGCCAATGTCCAGACCCTCTCGCGCGAGTGTAACGAGCTCATCGGCGAACTGTGCCCAGTCCTAAGAGCAAATTAGTTGTGTGCGAATAAAAAAAGGCTCAGACCGATGCCTACCTTGGTGAACTGCTCCGCCATCTGCTTGAACTCGGTCTGATATCGTCCTGGATCCCCACCACGCATCGTTTTCAAGCGCGCGAGGAGCTTCATATTGGTTGCAATGGCAAATTCGCACTTGTGATTCGCGGATCCGTAAAGTCCAGCAAGACGGATGTTACCCGAGCGGTCTGCCGCAGACTTACGGCTCTGAAGATCAGTGCGGACCGGCGGTAATGTTGCGGCAGCCAGGTCACAGCAGATTTTGAGCTTCGTGTAAACCCTATCAGCGCTATTCTCTGCATCGCTCTCGGTCACGCTCCGAATGGTATTGCTGCGCGATGGTCCACGGCTGTGTGTCATCGAGGAGAAGTCAGAGAAAGATTGATTCCAGCGAGGCGTGGTGGAGCCACCCATCGATGTCATCGTGTTGCTTCGACTTGAAGGTGTGTGCAAGGGCACAGGAGGAGCCATGCCGCGCAGGTTCGTAACACTATTAGAACTGGGCAGGATGGTCGCGCCTCTGCGGCGTGGCCCTGCAGATGGCTTCGCTTGTGTTGGAGTTACAGTCCGGTTGCTCCAAGCTTGCGATGCCCGCAGCGTGTCTCGAGGATTCGCAGCTACTGTCTTGAAGCCGAGCAAATGGCAGACGTTTCGCGCCTCTAACAAAGTGCCATAAATGGAGTTGATGACCTGTCGAACGTGGAACGCGTCAACTCGTTTGACGCATTGTTGGCGGTTCCGATTGAGCTCCTTGACAACAAAGACGTATGATCGCAAAGCGAGGATCGCTGTGCGCACAATCTGCATCAATGTCTGGCTGTCCACTTCCATGTTGTCTTCCATGATGTGATTCGCCTTGTGTATAAGCCGATCCAGCTCTTCCACCCTGAAGTTTGCGCTCTGTAATTGCTTGTCGAGTGTCGAGCGACGTGGTGTCCCATTGCCGAGTTGTTGTGCGATGTCCGCGAGGGGTCGGTGCATGTAGAAGAGCATGAAAAGGACGCGCTTAACGGCTTTGATGGAATTCATCGTCGGCACCATTGAGTTGCGGCTCTCTGGCAAGCTTGAAAGCGTACGCGACAATGCGATCCTGCTCACCGGTCCGTCCACCGGGCTGACTGCACCAGACGAGCTCTCTCCACCACTGACGCCAAGATAAGCGGAGTTGACGCTCGGCGCGCGAGAGTGTGGCGGTGTCAGTGTCGACGCCTGACTTGTGCGCGCAGACATCCGCGACGACATCTCGTCAAGAGAATTCAGACCTGCATGTTTGTGAGGCACATAACCTTGACGACGGTTCCGAATACTTGCTGATGTCGCGACAGTTTCACTCCTGGTCCTGTTCGAATCAAAACCGCTGGTGAGGAGAGGAGTGATGCCGGGCCTCTTGGAGACGCTGAGATTCGAAGCAGACGAGACGCCGCGAGCGTGTGACCGCATTGGTATGGGTGGTGGTCCGTTCGGCGGCGACTCAGATTTTGGCAGTCCTTCAATATTTTCGATGCCACTGATGCTAGGACGTACCGGAAAGCGACCACCAGTCACGACGCGCCTCGGTGGACGGGGAGTCTCGGCATTACTGTGGTATTCCAATTAGGCTTTTGCACAACCTCAACGGGGAAGGCAATCATACCTCAAGTCCTCGGCCGAGTCCGACATTAGGCGTTCACGCATGGCGGCAGTTCGCATGAACTTTTTCACCTGTTGGCACATGTCTTTGTCCTTCTCCGACTCCACCAGACTGCGATCCGTATTGGGCTTCAGAATCTCAGGCGGTGGAAACTCGATAGGGTTCTCGTCAAACTTCAACTTGACCAGATTCATTTCGCCAAGCGCGAGCGGTAGCCTCGTAATCTGGTTGCGGGCAACGGCCAGGAACTTCAAGTTGGTCATCTTCTTGATGTCCTCCGGTATGGAGTCTATGCAGTTCTTGCTGATATCCAGAATCTCCAACTTGGGCAGCGCGAGCACCTGTCTGCTGTTAGCCGCCGCCTCGTCCTCACGCTCCAGCGCACCGTACCGCGTCGGGAAAGGCCTTCAACTTGTTCCATCTTAGGTTCAGATATCGCAACCGGTCGCACTGCGCAATCTCGGTTGGCAATTGTATGTTGCGGTTGTGTGAAAGTGCCAGCCTATTCCGTGTCAGCCTGTGGGCATTGTCCGTCTCGTGCCCCTTCCCCATAGACACACCTCTCCACGCGGTCTTTGATCAGCAGTACCACTTCCGCAGGCAGCACACTGATATTCTTATGGCTCAGATCCAAAGTCGAGCCCGTCTGTTGGTCCTTGGGCAGTTCACCCGCGATGACTGCCGCCGCCTTCGCCTCCCTCTCCTGTTCATCCTCCAGTTCTTTGGTGACGAGCTCCACCAGCTGCTCGGCCGTCATTGGGGCGCGGGGCGCGGTGGCGGTGGAAGTCGTCGCGTCGGCCATGACTGCATGGTCGAGGAGCGGAAGGGGGAGGTAGCGTGGCTGGCTCGGACGTCGCAGGGCAGAGAAGTTGATGGGGTCTGGGTGATGTTGGTCCATTTGCGCTTGCCGCATGCAGGAACCCGGCTAACTTAGATGCTTGTCCCTCACATGTCTCCGCGCGGTCGGGCTGAGGGCGAGGCCGACATCTGCAACATGCCACTTCCTCGCTCACACCCTCGACCTTTGCGAATACATATGAGATGAGGGACTACAGTGTCCGCGTCCGTCGACGTTGCGGTACCAGCGCGCATTTGCGGTGTGGTCGCGCTCGATTCGTGCATCCCCCGACGGTACGCATCATTGGCCGATGCGGCTGCGGCAATCCAGGGGCCAGAGCGAAGTTGTGAACCTTCTTTCACCAATCGTCACTCTGGCACACAGAGGGCGTCCATGATTGTCCAGCGTCTCTGCAGAAGCGCGCAAGCTACGCCGTCACACACAGCTCCCCTGGTATGGAGGAAATGGCAGTCCTCGCTGTCACTGGACCGCCTCCAGCAACCAATCCAGTCGTACATCTCGACGTCGCGTGACCCGTACTTGAACTTGTCCATCGAGCATCACCTGCTGCAGAAGAGTTCACCAGAAGCGGCCGTCCTATTTCTGTACGTTAACCGACCGAGCATCATCATCGGGCGTAACCAGAATCCCTGGGTGGAAGTAAATCTTGCGCTTCTCGGCCCGTCACGAAATCACCTGGAGACCGAACCTCCCGGGCTGGGAGCCGTGGATCTCGTGCGACGAAGAAGTGGCGGTGGCACGGTCTTTCACGATGAAGGCAACGTTAACTGGACCGTGATCTGCCCTTCTGCGGACTTTACTCGCGACAAGCACGCCGAGATGGTAGTGCGAGCGCTGAGAAGCTGTGGCGTAGAAAGAGCCCGCGTCAATGCCCGTCACGATATCGTGCTCGACCAGGGCACACGTGGAGCTGACACGGATCCTGAAGATACGCATAGCACGCCATATGAAGCAACTGATTTCGACACCCCACGGCCGCTCAAGGTCTCGGGGTCTGCATACAAGCTCACCAGAAATCGAGCGCTGCACCATGGCACCTGCCTGCTCAACACTCCAAACCTCAACATCATCCCCGATTATTTGCATTCACCTGCAAAACCACACATATCGGCGCGAGGAGTCGAGAGTGTCAGCTCACCCGTCGGCAACATCTTGCTGAGCAACGAAGACTTCGTTGCCGCCGTGGAGGAGCACTTTGCGAAACAGTATGGTGGGACCCGGAACCCGTTGGAGGTTGGCGCTGAATCGCTTGACGACGAAGTGGTGCGCAAAGGTTATGATGAGTTGAAGTCACTGGAATGGACTTACCTGCAGACGCCGCAGTGGTCTTTGAGTACTCCGGATGATGCTGTGCCGGGCGTCAAGCTGGATCTCTCCGTCCGATATGGCGCAGTCAATAGCGCATCTCTCAAGCTTGAGGACTCCTTCCGCGATGTCAGCCAAGCTTTGAAAGACATCAAAGTGCATGAAGTTTCAGACTGGGAGTCTGTGATGCGGCCGGCACTCTCTGGGGCTGAGATCGAGCCTACCCAGGAAACATCGCTGTGCCGTTGGCTGAACAAGATGCTGCCAATTCGCAGTTGAAGCCTGCTGCCGAGCGTGCTACTGCATGCTCGATTGAGGGCAGAGAACAGTGGGTTGCCATGCTGGAATTGAGTGTATAGATCGTGACGATCTGTTTCGTCCAATTCTGCACGGCAGACCACTCGAAAATGCTCGGCTTGAATATCCGCCGGATCTCTACGAGCATACTGCACTCGTGTTTCACAGGTCCAACGCGCTCGGCACAATGCTTGATGTCACCGTCATATAGCACAGCCGGGGGCTGATTTCGACGCCTTCTGGCAGAGAGGATGAATGTGCGCATGCTTTGGTAGACACTGCGCTGTACAATTCAACCATGCCTACGTGAAGTATAAGAGCCGTTCGTGAGGTTCATCGACAGACACAATGGAGGGGACGAAGGCAAGCTATGCACCCGTAATACTATCTTTACAGCACAGCGACCGCCATGCATCAAATCTGGCGCATGCGCTGCACGCGTTCTGCCATCAGACGCAAAGTGCCATACTGCGCAGCACCCACCGTCGTGGTCTGCAACAACACACCGATATCGTCAATGCTCCCATTCCCCCTTCTCCTCTTGTTGTGTCCCGTCTATTGCAATTCCCCAGCCAATAGAGGCAGAAGGGTTGTCCACCAAAAGCGAACCTGCCACACCACAAGCACTCTTGTCGAGCACCTCAAATTGCAGCAGGATTATGAAAGGTGATTGAAATTGATTTTGGCAACACAGGAATATACATTCGCCCAATGAAACTGCTGGCGATATAAGGGTATAGGTGCCAATTTTTATCAACTTGAGGAAGAAAGAGGATCGCAAGGGAGAATTTGGAGATGTAGCTGCTCGGCGGGCGGGCGGGAGAAGGCGGATGAGTCAGCAGCCGTGGTGGATCTTGTTGCTTGGTCTCTTCTGCTCTTCGACATGTAAAGCCCACGTTCTCGATATTCCACGAGTTGTTTACGCGCCGGGATGCACCTGCAAATTGAAGATGTTTCTTGCTTAAGGTGAAGGTGAGATGTGACGTGAATGTTCTTGCCGTCTCGGAACGCGTCGCGTCGCGTCCAAAGTCTTGGCATCTGCTTCGCCTTCGTTGACATCCAATTCATCGCCAATGCTCTTTTCGAAAGACTACCAGCTGCGAACACCCTCGAAACGAGTCGGAAGCGGCTGATCTGGCTTAATCTCGTCATGATCAGGCAAGGCAAAACTGCCTTGACGTTCCTTCTCTCCCTGAAGCACCACGTCGACAACAAACGGTAGAACCGCTACTTGAGCCGTCATGCCCGGTGTACCAGGTCGTAAGCTAGGACAGAAGGTCGACATCGACTTCACTCTCCGCAAAGTCTTCGGCAGAGACGCATTCAGGTATGCTGGACCACAGTTTGGACTTTCATTGCCCTGACTGTTGTCAGACCAGTCCAACGAGAAGTTGTCGCAGCAGCGCTCGACGGCCATGACGTTTTCCTCCAAGCAGCCACTGGCTTTGGCAAGTCTTTATGCTACCAGCTGCCGGCAGTCGTGGACTTCGGTATCACCATTGTCATATCGCCACTTCTTGCCTTGATGAACAACCAGATGGCTGGGCTTCGGGCAGCGAACATTAAGGTGGAGACCATCAACAGCACCACTCCTCACTCTACCAAGCAAGCCATTCTGGCCGACCTCAAAAGTGGCCACCCACTCACTCGTCTGCTATATGTCACGCCGGAGTACTGTCAGCTGGACCACTTTCGCAGCCACGTCAAGATCGTCTACGAGCAGAGAGAATTGGCAAGAATCGCTGTCGATGAAGCTCATTGCATATCAGAATGGGGCCACGACTTTCGACCCAGCTTCAAAGAACTCAGCTGGTTCAAGAAGGAGTTCCCAGACATTCCCATGATCTGCTGCACTGCCACCGCCCCCAGCAACGTGCGAGAAGATGTCGTCAGAACACTAGCACTGGACTCATCCAAACTCAAAAGCTTTGCCATGACAACAAGTCGACCAAACCTCCACTTCGAAGTGCGCTTCACCAACGATGACGAAGACCGCTACGATAACTTTCTCTCTTGGCTCCGATCAACCCACGAGCGCCGAGCTAACAATGCGACTCGTTCGCAGGAACTGAGTCAACGGAATGAAAGGGTGACCAACGTCTCCGGAATCATCTACACCTGGTATCGCAAAGACACCGAAGAACTCGCAAGTCGACTGCAACAAGACGGCATCGGCGCCAAAGCCTACCACGCCGGGCTCAGCGTCGAGCAAAAAGAAGACCACCTAGACGGCTGGATCAAAAACAAAGAAGGCTACGATGTGATCGTTGCAACTACAGCCTTCGGCATGGGAATCGACAAAGATGACGTCCGCTTTGTCGTACATTGGCAAATCGCCAAGTCGTTCGAAGGCTTCTACCAAGAAGCCGGTCGTGCAGGCCGAGATGGCAAAGCTTCGATATGTATCCTGTACTACAGCCGCGAAGATCGCGATCGTATGGGGAATATGATGATGCGGGAGATGACGAAACAGAGCGGCAAAGGAGAGTTTGCGAGACAGGCGCAGGCGAACCGGGCAAAGAGTGTGCAGGCTTTGATCAAGTATTGCGAATCGACAACGGCTTGTCGACACGGGATGATTGCAGAGTACTTTGGCGAGAAGGAGGAACCGGTTTGCCAGTGGGCGTGCGATTGGCACAAGGATAAGAAGGGGCTGGCACAGAAGAAGAACCGGGGTTTGTCGAGCGAGGAGTGGGTTGCCACGCAAGCGCAAGCGGGCACGTATTCGAATGACTATTATGAGTGATGATGGGGCGCATATCTCGAGACTGGTGAAAGACGATTGCAAACAGTAGCAGGTGGCGATGTGCTTGCTGGCTTGTAGCGCAACCCAGGAGCGCTTTTGGCATCGAATCAGAGCGAGCGACATCTTTGAACCATGTAATTACCCTTGACTAAACCGAAATCATCTCCCATCTCACGCCGATGCAGGATCATGACCACAGAGCCCCCCTCAATCATCAAGCACAATAACATCCTCCTCCACCTTCTCCTCAACCTCTCCCAAACCCCTTCTTTACCCGCTCCTCCCAACTCCACAACCATGGCCACACTACTATACTTAATCCCCAACTCGGCCCAATTCCCATCATGTGATGAAGCAGTTAAAAAAAAAAGGAACACAGAGATCTCCGACGACACGATACAAAAGTTACCTACCCTGTCGATCGACGAAGAGCACTCTTCTTCACCGGCCACAGCCATTGGAAGTTGCCTGAGTCGACATCAATACAAATGTCTGCAGGCCCCTGGTGCAAGCTTGTTAGGCAGACCAGCAGACCAGCCCACAGAGTTGCTGGACAGCGGCAAAGGGGTGAATCAGGCAACTTGCCAACAAGAGTATACTCATCAGGACTGTCGCACAAGCAATTGACCAACGCAGTGAGATGATTATCCAACGCAGCGAGAGAGCAAGAGACCTGTCTTGAGCAACGGAGAGACGATGCTGCAGCGAGTAGATCGCATCATGGGATATTGCCACCCAAGGGCACGGCTGTACTGTACAATATGCAACAGACATTGTGAGGGCTGACGAGGGTGGCGATGGACCAAGGAAGCCGACAGGTGAAGTGGGTCCAATGGTCGCACGAGCAATACCTCCAACAGGCAACGCCTACCCCACGAGGGAAGGCATCCCACGCTACAACATCACGACTTGGGGTTTGCCGGGGCTGATCCACCCGCAACGCCACGGAGTGGAAGTTGTGTGTGAATTGGTAGTCCTCCTTCGGGAGCCAACGGTGAAGTCTGGAAGCGTCTGACATGATCAGATTCGGCGAGCTCAGCGCCTACCTGCAGCAGAAGGCGGCGGTTCGCGTTCTAGTCCAGCACAACGGGCGAACGGCTAGCTACTGAATGTCCACGAGCCCTGATGGGGCGGAGAGACAGGGATGGCGAGGGTGGACGTGGCGCTACGATGCCCTGCACGGATCTTCAACTGTATGGAGTGAAAATTTGTGCAAGTGTAGAATTGCACTCATGGTTGCGAATCCTTCAGCAGATTCGCTCGCGAGAGGCAAGGTCGCCGTGGACCTGAACCAGCGCGTGCAAGTTGATGCTCCTCTTCGAACGGGCGTTTCTGCACGGCAGCGGATACGATGCAAAGGGTTGAGGTGGCTCGAAGTAAACATCCGAGACCGTCTATGCTCTCGCACGGCTCGTCGGCTAGATATGGTATAGACATAACCAGGAGCTGCGACGCCGGGTTGGCTGTGCCTCCTGCATGCCAAGCGGCGATGGGAATCAAGTGTCGGATGATCGGTCGTTCGCTGCTCGTGATGCAGTGGATATTCCGAGCATGAGCGCGTGAGGCGCATGAAAAGAGTGGGTGGTTCACTGGCTTGGGTGGTGGTTCCGGTGACGCGATCGGCGAGGAAATGGCGTTTGGACGATCTGGTGTCGGCTGGTCGTCTGTCTTCTTCACTACTGCGGGTACCGACAAACGCGGGTAGGCGCACGTTCTTCTGCATGGGATGTGAAAGGGCCGACATGGCCGTTGCTTGTGGGTCGTTGGAGCTTGTGGGTTCCATAGGTCGCGTTGGGAAGGTTGCGACGGATTGAGGAGGACGGCTCGATGCTCTCAGACATTGACCGGCGCGGCTATCAAGCCTCGTGCTGCATGTTGGGATAGGATCCCTCGTCGGGCGCCGGGGGTCAAGTTGTCGACACGTGGGCAGTGCTTCGTGGACGCCATGCTGAAACCAATGTTCCGCCATCTCTTCGCTGCTGCACGGCGCACTCGTCTCGGCGGCACTTGCCGGTTGTGTGCGTGCAGTCGGCAGCGATTTAGCCGTGCAGCATCCCACCTCAGCGCGGCGAATGACGCAGAAGGAGCACATGTCACTGCCGTCTCATCATATCCTGACTCAGCAGTCGCAGAGGCACGGTGCGTGTCGGAGAATCCACCGCAGCTTGGCGTCCGGCGGGGACTGGTGGAGGACGACGGCGACAACGCGGACATGCTCTTCTCCTCCCCCATCCTGCTGCTGCGAGAGCAGCAGCGGTTCGGAAATGCGGGCGGTGTGGGACTGGGTTCTGCGCTTTCCTGTGATTGCTCAGCATCGGCCGCGCCCGCCAATCAGCGCCGGTCCGGCACTGGACGCGTTGGCGAGCAAAACGCCCGTGGCCCCTCCATCGCACCCGTCGCTTTGCTTCCCTCTGCGACGACTGCTTCGACACCCACACCTCTCGCCCAGCGAAATACCACGCCACCCCTCCCGCCCTTGGATGCTCTCGGGACGCACGCTTTACGATCCCCACGACCACGCCCGCTTCGCACCGGGAGTGCACGATACCCGCAGCCGCCGCAGTACCACCGTTGCCGCATCCGCCAGACATCCGACGAAGCGACAGCCACACCTCATCTCCCACACAAAGAACGACCACCTTGAAAGCGGACGCCACCCCTCCGCCCGCCATACAACACGCGAACCGTCGGTGACACGCCCCTCTGTCACCGACATCCTCCCCTCCGCCCGCCATGTCGCAGAACTTCACCGCGCGTCGCGCGCCCAATGTGTCGCAATATCTGCAGGGTCTCAACGAGGTGCCGCAACCCGGCCAAAACATGCAGAACGACTTCCCCTTTGACGATGCCTTTGACATTGCCAACGTCGACTTCCTCGATCTCGATGCCGTCAACGCCTTCCCGGGGCAGCCTGCATTCGAGCAGAACGCCAAGAATGGTGAGTCGATTACTGCTCGTGAGTCCGAGTCGGCACACGCCACGCATACTAACAGGATATGTTCCAATACAGGTCAGAACTACCAATTCGAGGACTTCTCGTCTTTCCCACAGACGACTGTCCCGTCACCGACATCCACCATGCCATCTCCCGCACTGCACGGCAACTATTCTGCTCAATTCGCATCTGCGCCAGCACCAGGCGAGAAGCGCAAGGCTTCCGTCGCCATGCCAGCTACTGCCGCCGATCTCGAAGAGCAATCGCGTCTCGCTGCGGAAGAGGACAAGCG
This sequence comes from Cercospora sojina, assembly GCA_004299825.1. Taxonomy (NCBI): domain Eukaryota; kingdom Fungi; phylum Ascomycota; class Dothideomycetes; order Mycosphaerellales; family Mycosphaerellaceae; genus Cercospora; species Cercospora sojina. The sequence continues at coordinate 4,530,641 of CP036211.1, read as the reverse complement.
TCGAAGGAACACGGCCGCCTCAGCACGTTTCCGAATTAAGAAGAAGCAACGTGAGCAGGCATTGGAGAAGGAGGCCAAAGAGATGAGCGACAAGGTCGCCTCCCTCGAGGGCAAGATCCAGCAGCTCGAAATGGAGAACAAGTGGTTGAAGGAACTCATCACAGAAAAGAGTGACGTCAAGACCTTGGACTTTGCTCAGATGAAGAAGGATTCGGACGGCCGGAAAACGGAGAACCGCACCGATGGCGTAGGCGTGGGCACCGACAGCGCTGACGCCGAGTCTACGGCATAGTCGCCCGCTCTCATGCCACCTTCAGACGCATCCCGGTCATCCACCCCATGTGAGGTCAATCGCCAAGCATGGACGTGCAGATATCTGGATGATCCGAAGGATGCTTGTGTAAAAAGTTGATTTGCTTTTTCTCTCTCTCTCTCTTGCCCTCTGCCTCCCTTCTCCTCCTCAACCGCTCTGCTGTTCCCTCTTGTCCCTCACCCAGCGTGTACGGATCAGAGTTCGGTCTGGCCGCCGTTGTCATCTGTCGGCAGGTCGTTTATAGATAGATAAATCTTATTGCCGGTCTACCTCTTTTATCTAGAGTAAGCAGCGCTCCCTATTTTGCTTATCGAAGGGAAAAGCCTATGAAAAACCCCTCTTGTCTCCCTTTAGTATTGTAGTTAGCAGCTACCCCTTGTTTTGCTTCTGCCTTTCTTTGTGCAAAACCAGGCTCCTTTAGAGCCCTCTCCCACCTGTCCTATTCTCCCCTCCCTCTCTCTCCTCTCTCTCTCTTACGAGGGTATATAGTTGTCCTAGGTTTCTCCTGTTCCATCTGGTGGCCTGTTGGTGTAGTGGTGTCATTCCTACCTCTTAAAGTCTGCAGAGGAGGGATGTAGGTCCTAGCTGTCCCCGCAGCTTGAAGCCTTGCCTTGAGATTCCTGCAGTACGATGGGGAGTAGGGGGTCACGGGTTCAATCCCTGTACAGGCCATTCTTTCTTTTGTTGTTTTGTCTTTGTTTTTGTCTCTCTTGGTGCCCTGCCCTTGCTTTTGCCTCTAGGCTTGTAGGTCCAGTCCTTCCAGCTCCTCCTTAGCTAGGGAGAATTGGTCTAGGACTCCCTCCTGGATCATCCATCTTGCTATGGCCTGGAGGCCCCTCTTTGTAGTAGTCATCTCTTCCCAGCAGCTGGTTCCTGCTCTGGAGAACAGCCTCTGTCTATTGGCCTGGTACTTTCTGCAGGACATGCATATATGCCTCGTTGTCTGGGCTCCTTGGTTGCAGGGGCATTGGGGGAGGACTCCTGGGACCCTTCTCTTGGTAAGGTATGCATTTAGGCCAATGTGTCCTGTCCTGACTAGGGTCATCATTGTGCTGACAGGCCTTGGCAGGCCAGAGTGCAGGTTCTGACCCTCCTTTGCATTTGTTGATTTCCATGCAGCTGGGATGTCAGCCCCTGTGCTTGCCTTCTTCTGTTTTGCTTTCTCCCATTCCTGGTCCCATCTCTGGCTGGCCCACCAGCCTTTTGTCCCCCTGTCCCTATGTCCTTCTTGTTGTTCGTTCCAGTCTCTCTCTTGCCTTTTGACTAGGCTCTGGATCTCTGCTGTCCTTGTCTGGCTCGGTCCTTGGGTTGTCCTCCTTCTGGCCCTAGCCTCTCTTTGTGCAATCCTCTGGCATTGGTTCCTTATGTATTGGTATGCAGGTGTGTCTGCCTTGCATGTTGCATATTGCCTAGAGAGGTCTTGGGTGTATACTTGGATTGGGGGGATGTTAGCTTCTCTCTGTAGGACCTGGGCAGAGACTGACTTGTATGCCCCAGTAATGTGCCTTAGGGCTTGGGTCTGGATTCTCTCAAGTGGCTTAGTAAGGCCTTTGTTATAGTCTCTTGTGCCCTCTGGATTGGACCAGTTGGGGCACCCATATACCAGTGCAGGTCTAACAACAGCTGTATAGAGATGCCTTGCCTTCTGGAATGATGCCCCCCAGGTGGATTTGCAGAGTCTCTGCAGAGATTGGATCTGGTGCATCCCCTTTTCAGCCGCTTTTTTCATGTGTGGGCCCCACCTGAGTTTTGTGTCTACCCATACTCCAAGGAGCCTCAGGGATGGTAGTGGGCCCCCTTCGAACCCTGGGATCTGGACTGTTGCCTGCAGGTTGTGTCTCCTTCCTCTTGTAAAGTGGATAAGCTGGTACTTCTGTGGTGCAAATGCAGCCCCATGTTTGGCTGCCCAGTTTTTGCATTTCTGGTGGGCCCTTTCTAGCTGCCTGCAGTTCTCCTCTGTAGATAGGCTATAGGTCAAGATGTTGGAGTCATCCACAAATCCCATTGCTGTTGTGTTCCCCTCTTGTAGAGCTGGGAGGAGGGTAGAGGCAAAGAAGAGGAAGAGGATTGGGGAGAGAGTTGATCCTTGTGGTATTCCTGTGTTCTGTGGCCTGACCTGGTCCATGAATTCTCCTAGTTTGAGGCATGTGGTTCTCTCCTGTAAGAATGACCCTATGAAGTTTACAATGTGGTCTGGGTAGCCCTGCATCCTAATATTGTGGAGGAGTCTTTGGTGGGACACCTTGTCGAATGCCCCTGAGATGTCCAGGCATAGCATTGATGCCACTGCTCCTGGCTTTTCCTTCCAGATAGTCCTTACTTGTTCAGTAATTAGGTCAAGGGCTGTTGCTGTGGACCTGCCTGGCCTAGCCCCCATTTGGGAGTCTGGGAGGAGTCCCCTCTTTTCTGCTTCTTGGGACATTCTCTTAGCAACAATTGCCTCTAGGACCTTGGCTATCGTGTTGAGGAGTGCAATTGGCCTATATGCTCCTGCCTTGGTGTAGTCTGGCTTTTGTGGCTTCCTGAGGACAACTGTAGTTGAGTGCTTGAATGGTTTAGGGTGGTATGCCTGTCCTATGCATGCTGTAAAGAGCTTAGCTAGGAATGGGGCTAGTTCTGCCCTGCACTTTTTGAGGAGGGTGTTCTGGATCTGATCTGGGCCTGGTGCCTTCTTAGCAGGGAGCCTTTTGAGGACTGCTAGCACCTCTTCCTGGGAGACAGTCTTTTCTACCTGGAACTGTGCTGGGAGCAGTGTCCTTGGGATATCTGTAAGGTCAGCCTCCCCTTGGGGGGGAAAGAAGTGTTCTGCTAGGATCCTTGCTTTTCCTTCATTTGTATGTTCTTCTTGGCCTGTCTGGCTTGTAAGGGTGGGGAATTGTGGGGGCAGATGTCCTTGGTTGGCCTTCTCCCTAGCCCATTTGGCCAGCTTCCATATCTTGCTAGGATCCTCTGTAACCTCTTTGACTGTCTGTCTCCAGGATGTGTTTAGGGCTTTCCTAACTAGCTTGTTCTTCCTATGGCTGGTCTCTAGGTATGCTCTATGGCTGGCTTCAGTTGGGATTGCTTTCCATTCTCTCCTTGCTTCCCTAGCTGCCCTAATAGCTATGCTGCATTCTTGGGGCCAGGCTGTCTTTGCATATATAGATGGCTTTGCACTTGGGATTGCCTCCTTAGTGATCCTCTGGAGTGTGTCTTGGAGGGTTGTTGCTGCCTGGTCTAGGTCATTATTAGTTCCTAATGGGAGGAGATCTAGTGTTTCCATTCCCTGTTGGACTCTCTCCTGGATTGTTTCCCAGTCTGCCTTAGACCATTGTAGCCTTGGGGCCTGGGCTTTCTGGGGGAGGTATTGTGTCTGGATTGCTGTAAGGATTGGGATGTGGTCTGACCCAAATGTGTTCTCTGGGAGTGACTGGCATCTTTGGACCCTTTGCTGGAGAGATTCACTTGCTAGTACAAGGTCTAGAGTCTGGCAGCTGGAGTTGTGCCTCTCCCATGTAATGGTACCTGGTTCTAGGAGTAGGTGTAGGTTTGCCTGGGTTGTTATCTGGATAAGGGAGTCTGCCATAGTATGTTGTGATACGACTAGGTTTCCTCCCCATTGTGGGTGATGGAGGTTGAAGTCCCCGAGTATAATAGTTTCCCGTTGGGAGCTTGTATCTTCCTGGAGGGCTGCCTCGAGCTGGGGGAGCACTCCAAGTTGGGTATGCTGTTCCGGGCCTGAAGGGTTATAGCAGTTATGGATAGTAATCTGCTTGCCCTGGGTCCGTAGGAGTACTGAGACCATGTCTCCGGACTGGCTATATCTTGGGCAGCATATGATTACATTCGTTCCTACAAACTTATGTAAGGCAGGTAGACAAAGTCCGCCCACGCTTTCCCGCTTAGGGACACCTCTGCGCCTTTATCGCTTCGAGGGAGAGGCCCCAGGCCAAAGCCCCTGCCCTACGCTCCATATACTGTTTGCTCCTTAAGCCTTGGTCATGCTCTTTCGGACTTCAGCGAACTGAAGAACGGTCGCCTCTCTTCCAAAACCGACATGCGCGTCCGTCCTCTCGGGCTGAGCAGACAGTGTCTCAGTCGCTGCCATTGCCCACCACGCCCCAGGAGAATGACTCCCTTCGCGTTACCATACCGCATCTCTTTGGCTATAGCCGGCCATGTCTCGCAGGCTTGCTCGAGCGTCTACTCCTAGCCAGGCAGCAGTGCTCTTGCGTTTCCACCCACTAACCAATGTATCGCCTCCTCCTCGCCTCCTCACGCCTTGCACCCCCTCCTTCTTGCCTCGAGTCTTCCCTTCGGCTCGCCTCTCTGTGTCTCCTTTGCCTGCTTCTCTATGTGGGCCTTCCTAGGTTTCCGAGCGCTTCCGGGTGACTGCTGGACTAGGTGTCCTTCTTCGTAAGGCTGTGCCCCGGGCAAAACCCTCCTACTCGCACTTGAGCAATCAACAGGCCCCTACGGGCTTCGTAGCGTTACTCCGAGCTCCATTGCCCGCCAACTAACGCCTTCCTTCTAGCTCTTTCACCTCGGCTCTTCCAAGTGCATAACGCATCTGCTTCCGGCCTTAACAACGCGTACGCTCTCCGAGTCCTCTCGAAGCCTTCCGGAGGTAGGTGGTTCGGATCCAGAGACTGCATATTGGGTGACTTGTTGTCCTTTTGGCTCCAAATACCCTCAGCTGAGGATTCCTCCCATACACCAGAGGTGTCCTATCGACGCCTAGGAGTTCCGCGGCTCTTTCGCACGCTCACGATTGAGCGGACCTGTTTCTGACGCAGGTAGGTCGTCGTCGGATGGTTTTCAAAACCATTTCGGTGGTAGTCCTCTGTTCGGAGTCGTCTTGGCGGAACCGCACCGGATTTCGCACTCCACGATTCCGCTCCACCACGCTGTGCACTTTGCCAGCACAGTCGAGGCATTGCCTCTCCTGCCTGTTTCCACCTGCGGCCGCGTGGAGGCGTGCAATCAGTCTTCGCAGGCGGCAGGTCGTTTATATCAACCTTGCTTGTTGCGTTGGAGCAATACTCCCCCTGGAATACATTTGAGGGCATCTTCTCGAAGAATTGGATAGATTTATGGAATGACAAAGAACGAAAGGGTCTCTTTGATGATCTGACGAACGATTTGTGCTGGACTTGCTCTTGATTTCTTTTCTTTGTTTCCCTCTTACATCTTCGTTATGTTGTTACTCTTCTCTCCATGTCGCATCGCATCGCATCGCATCGCATCGCATCGAATATAATGACTGACATGGAATGGAAACGAATAATCGTCGGAGTATTTGTCTGGACTCTGCTCTGCTTCTCTCCTCTCTGGCCTGCTAATAATAGACCTAGTCTACTAGTCTAGTCTACTGTATATAACATTCTTGTATTGCTGTACTATTCCAACTACGGGACAAGCAGCTATCTCTATGATGTTCGTCGAAGGTAAAAGCCCTCGGCCTATGGCCTCCGGCATAAAACCCTTCATTTCCTTCGTGTCTTGTGGGATTCCATCCCCACCCTTTGGGTCCGTTCGGCTTTTGGACATGGAGAGGATCTCTATGGCTCCTTCCTCTCACCAGGCTCCTATTTCCCTTCCTCCTCTCTCTCCAGTTCCTCCCTCGCGAGCGAGAACTGCTCCAGCAGTCCCTCCCTAATCATCCACTTTGTCGCCGCGCATAAACCCCTCTTCGTTTGGGTTAGCTCCTGCCACGACGACCCCGCCGTTCTGGTAAGCCGCTCTCTTGCTTCCTGCCACGCCGGGCAAAACAGCAGGACGTGTTTTGGTGTCTGGGCTCTATAGCCACACGGGCACTCGGGTGTTTTTCCCGGGACTCTCCTCCTCGCGAGGTAGGCATTGAATCCTATATGTTCCGTCCTGAGGAGAGTCGCCATTGTGCTTTGTTTCCTTGTCCATCCCTTGTGTAGCGTTCTGCCCTTTTCATTATCCTTCCATGCTGCAGGTAGTTCTTGCCCCTGTTGTGCTGCCTGTCTTTTTGTGACTTGGGCCTTCCATCTTTTGTTCCATTCCCTATGTAGCCACCATGCTTTCGACATGTCTTCCCCTCGGTGGGTCATCTCCTTTTCTTGTCCGTCTATCATGGCTATGATGGCTGCTTGTCTTGTCCGTAGGTCTTGTGCGTGGGCTATTCCCTTCCTCCTCCTGCACTCCTCCTGGACTTGTCTGCATCGTTCCTGGGTGTACTCCGTGGCGGGCTTTCCTACTGCCTTTTCCGCTTGTTTCCTTGCTAGCTCCTGGGTATACAGGTGCATCGGTGGTATCTCTGTCTCCTTCTGGAGGACGGCCTCTGCCACACTCTTGTATGCCCCTGCGATGTGTCTTAGTGCCTGGTTCTGGACTTTCTCCAGTGGCGCCGTGATCCCCTTTCTATAGCCAGGTACGCCCTCCGGCGTCATCCAGACCCTTGCCCCGTAGGTCATCGCTGGTCGTACTACCGCGGTATATAGGTGTCTTGCCTTTTGGAAGGAAGCCCCCCATGTGGATTTGCATAGCCTCTGGAGGGATTGCATCTGGGCGACACCCTTCTCCGTGGCTTTCTTAACATGCGGGCCCCAGCTCAGCTTAGAGTCTACCCATACTCCTAGGAGTCTAAGCGATGGTGATGGTCCGTCCTCGAACCCGGGGATGTTAACCGTTGCCTGTAGGTTGTGTCTCTTCCTGCTTCTGGTGAAGTGGATTAGTTGGTATTTCTGCGGTGCAAATGTTGCTCCATGTTTCGCTGCCCATTCCATGCATTTGTCGTGGGCAGCCTCCAGCTTTCTGCAGTTGGCTTCGGTACTTTTCCCGAATGCTAGGATGTTTGAGTCATCCACAAACCCCATTGGTGTCACTCCCCTCCCCTCAAGTTCCGGGAGGAGTGTAGAGGCGAAGAACAGAAATAATATTGGCGATAGTGTTGATCCCTGGGGTATGCCCGTTGCCTGCGGTCTTGGGCGGTCAATATATTCCCCAAGTCTTAGGCACGTCGTCCTGTCTTGGAGAAAAGATTGGATAAACCGGACGATGTAGTGTGGGTAGGCCTTCATCTTAATGTTGTGGATCATTCTCTCGTGGGACACGTTATCGAACGCCCCTGAGATGTCCAGGCATAGCATAGATGCGACTAGTGTAGGGTCGGTCTTCCAGATCGTATGCACTTGCTCCGTAATCAGCTCGAGGGCTGATACCGTCGATCTCCCAGGTCGTGCTCCCATCTGTGATTGGGGAAGGAGGCCCCTTTCTTCCGCCTCCTTGCTCATCCTCCTGGCTACGATCGCCTCTAGGATCTTTGCTATTGTATTTAGCAGTGCAATTGGTCTGTATGCCCCTGGCTTGGTATAGTCTGGCTTTTGAGGCTTCTTAAGCACGACTGTAGTAGAGTGTTTTAGCGGCTTCGGGTGGTATCCGTATCTCAGGCATGCTGTGAAGAAACGACATAGTAGCGGTCCGAGTTCTGCCTTGCACTCTTTGAGGAGTAGGTTGGGGATCTGGTCCGGGCCCGGGGCCTTGTTGGCCGGGAGCTTTTCCATGACTTTGAGGAGCTCACCCATCTGGACTTCCTCCTCGATATGAAACGGTTCCGGGTATACTGCATTTTGGATGTCTTGTAGGTCTGCCTCTTTTGGTTCTGGGAAGAAGTGCTGGGCTAGCGCGTCTGCCTTGCCCTGGTCTTCCGTCTGCATCGCCCCTTCTTTGTTCTTTATCCCGGGGAACTGGGGTAGGGGGCTCCTTTGGCCAGCCTTCTCCCTAGCCCACTTAGCTAGCTTCCAGATCTTGCTTGGATCCTCTGTGATTTCCTTGACCGTCTCCCTCCAGGACAGGTTTCTGTCCTTCTTGATCCGTTTCCCTTTCGCGTGTGACGCAGCCAGGTATGCGCCTCGGCTTTCCTCCGTCCTCTCCTGGCTCCACTCCCGCTTGAGGCGCCTTGTCCTTTTCACAGCCTTACTGCACTCCTTTGACCAGGACATTTTTGCGTAGCTTGACGGTTTTGCCTTAGGGATTTCCTCTTGGATTACTTGGATAAGCATCTCCTGTACCTCCTGAGCTCTATCGTCGAGCTGTTGCGGCAGGTTCATTGGTTTGGTGGCGATGGTTTCAGCCCTGTCCTTAACTACCTCTCTGATTCTCTCCCAGTCGGCCTTCTTCCATTGAGGTCTTGGGACCTGTGACCTGGTGCTGACCTCTGACTGCATAATTGTAGTTTGGATCGGGATGTGGTCGGACCCAGTTTCCAGGTCTGTTCTTGTTCTACATTCCAAGGTGTCTTGTCCTATTCCCTTGGTTCCAAAGACCAAGTCGAGTGTCTGGCAGCTTCTTGCATTCTCCCATGTGATCGTTCCCGGCTCTAGGAGCAGGTCTAGTTGGGCCTCGTCCGTGACCTCACACGAGAGATAGTGACTGCAATGTTGATTGATTGAACGAACTACGGAGGTGCGAGAAACTACATGGAAGTACTCGAGTGAATGCCAAGAACGGACGACTGCCTGAGGCATCACCCCATGCATCAAGTCACCCCCCAGGCGGCTGTTCTACGCCTGATACCATAAACACGGCCTCTGATTGGCTGCTGGCTCAGACAGTGCTGTAAGCCGTCATAGCCCTCAGAAACCCCGGAAAAAACACGATAAACCCTGCGGCCAATCAGAGGGTCAGAAATACCTCTCAATGTTGATTGATCAACCGTCAGTACTGCGTAGCCTTCTCAAGACTAGCTTGTTGTTGCTTGATAAACTCCGTGCAGTCGGTCAAGCCAAGTTGGTCGACAAAGGCCTTGAATTTGATCTTGTCGAGTGCCTTGGTCAGGCCGTCTGCCTTCTGATCCTTGGTGGATATCCACTCAACCTTGATTTGGCCATTCTCAATGGCTTCACGGATGAAGTGGTGACGAACGTCGATGTGCTTGGTTCGAGAGTTTGACTTGCCGTTGGTGCTGATCTTGATAGCTGGCTCGTTGTCTTCGAACAGCGTAATGGGCTGAACTGGCCCTTGGTACTGGAGGTCACGGAGTAGGTGTGCAATGGCAATGGCTTCCTTTGCTGCCTGCGACAGAGCGACGTATTCCGCCTCCGTGGACGACGTAGTGACGATGGACTGCTTGCCAGACTTCCAGATGAACGGCATGTTAGCCAGGAAGAAGATGTAGCCACCAGTTGACTTCCTATCGTCTAAACAATCTGACCACGCTGCATCGACATAACCCTTCAACTGGAGGTCATGCGTGTCAGCGTCAAGGCCCTCAACCTTGAGGCCAATGTTGCGGGTGTTGGTGCCAACCAGGTACTTGAGGACGCGGAATGCGGCGTCATAGTGACCTTGTGTTGGATTGGCGAGGAATCGGCATAGTAATCCAACATGGTATGCCACCTCAACGCGTGTGTTCATGGCGAGCCACAGGCATTCGCCAACCAGCTTCTGATACGCTTCCTTGAGTGATGCCACGGCGGCGTAGCCGTCCGGAGCCTTCTTGTGATGGTGACGAGCCTCTATTGGCGTCACTGGCGCCGACTCGTTGATTCCATAGCTGTCTGCCAGCTTCTTGGTGTATGCGTCTTGAACGACATAGATGGTTCGCTTCTTCTTGTCGCGAATGATGCGCATGCCGAGGTAGTAATGGAGGTCACCGAGTTCTCGCATTTTGAACTTATCCTTCAGCTGTGCTGCCACCTCGTCAATCTCACCGTAGGTGGACGCGATAATCAACATGTCATCCACATAGATGACAATCCAGCACTTCTTGTTAGCGTGCCGGAAGATACAGATGTCGCTGTCAATTGGTCCAAAGCCATAGGCCTTCAGTGCCTTGTGCAGTTCTTGATACCATAGCAGCGGTGATTGCTTGAGACCATACAGGGCCTTGTTCAAGAGACAAACCATGCCTTCTTGCTCGTAGCCGTGCGGTAGTTCGACGTAGATCTTCAAGCCCTTGATGGCGGCATTGAGGAACGCCGTGATGATGTCGTACTGCTTGCATTCAATGCCGTAATGAGCCAGCATAGCGTACAGCAGTCGCAGTGATGATGGCTTGACCACGGCGGCGTACGTCTCGTCGTAGTCAATGCCGGCCTTCTGAGTGAAACCACGAACAACCCATCGCGCCTTGTGGCGTGACAGCTTGCCATCAGCGTCAAACTTACGCCGATAAACCCAGCGGCCCTTGATGATGTTCATGCCTGATTCAGCACGAACGACAGTCCACGTTGTGTTCTCAGTTAAGGCGGCTAATTCCTCTGCCTCAGCCTTTGACCACATGGCGGATTCTGGTGATTGCATTGCCTGCTTATGGCTCTTTGGCTCAGGTGGCAGGTTTGCAGTTTGTGATTCTTGTATCGAGGCGGTGAACGCTCGCTGAGTTGTCTGCGGCAGTGACTCAATGCGGCGGCCTTGATCAGTGATCAACTCGTCAATCGCGAACTTAGCGTATTGATCGTACGGACGATTTGGTGCTTTGCGTACACGCTCGGAACGACGCGGCGGCTGTGGCAGCGGCTGGGGTGGAGGTGTCGCTTCAGCGTCTTCAAACTCATCTTCTGATGACTCTGTGACAGCAGGCGCTGGCTGAGGTTGTGGTGGCTGAGGTTGTGGTAACTCGTTGACAAGAGGTGGCGGATTAAGAAGCGCATCTGGCACCCCCTCAATGTTATGGTCATCAGCCTCAAACTCAGGCCGATCAATGACATAGACGACACGCCGGTCAATGTTGTGCGGCGATTCTGAGTCCTTGTCCTTGAGATTGCGGTGGACAACAAACAGTTCCTCAAACGGAATCATGGCGTCTGGATCAGGTTCTGAATCGTTGTGATCCTTGACTTTGCCAGTGAAGTCATTCTCAATGAACTTCACGTCCTTGGAAACGTACACTTTGTGATCAGCAGCGACGTACACCTTGTACGTGTTCTTGCTGTGATAACCGACAAGGCGACCAACCTTGCCACGCTGCTGGAACTTCTCGCCACGAGCTACGCCGTGGTCATGGATGATAGCGGTGCAGCCATAAGCCTTCAGATACGCCAGTATTGGCTGTGTTCGAGGCTTCTGCATCCACTCCGCGTGCACTTGATAAGGCGACTTGCCCTTTAGTGCTTGACTGGGTAGGATATTGAGAAGGTGAGTCGCTGTTTCTGCAGCGTACTCCCACAAGGCTAGTGGCAACTTGCCTTGAGCCATCAACTTCCTAGCCAGCTGACAAACGATGTGGTTTGACACCTCTGCCTCACCGTTCTGTGTTGAGCTGTAAGGTGCCGTGACTTGAAGGACTATGCCCTCTGCAGTAGCGAACTTCTGAAGTTCGTGACCACCGTACTCGCCACCCCCATCAAGGCGGAAGATTTGAATCTTCTTCTTGTCTTGTGTGAGCTTGTTGGCGTAATACTTCTTGATATGGAACTGCGCAGCTGACTTGTGTGTCGCTGCCATCAGCGTACGCTCCAGCGTGGCCAAGTCAGTGAATAGGGTGAAGTACTTGGCGCTTGTAAGCGACGCTGTTCGAACTGTGACCACGTCCACTGCCACAATGGTGTTTGGCTCAGTTGGACGGATCATCGGAACGCGGTTGTACGCCTTGTACGCAGTTGCAGTGCGGCAGGCGATGCACTCGCGTGGGTGGTGTTTTAACTGATCAGAGTGTTCAAGCTGAATGTGGCCCTGGGTAGCTAGTGTTGCCAGCGTGCGGCTGGAGGCATGGCCAAGGCGATTGTGCCAGACATCTGTCGTTGCTTTGAGTGATGGTGGAACCTTCGAGTTCACCAAGGCGACTTCTGATGAGCCTTCAATTGGTGACGATTGAGTTCCGAGTTTGAGGTACGGCAATCCACGGTTGGTGTATAGGCAGGCGATAACGACACGAGCGTCACCGTTCAGAGCCCACAACACTTGGTCGTAGTTGCAGTAATAAACACCCTTGTTTCGTAGTATCTCTGTCGAAATCAAGTTGGCTGCTAGGCCAGGCACGTAAAGAACTTGTGTCAATTGCTTCTTGCCTGTGACATAGAAGTCGAGCTCAACAATGCCACAACGAGTAGCTATGAGCGTTCCTTCACCGCATGTAATAGTAACATGACATGGCTTTGAAACTACCATGTTGTCGAGGTTGTTTGTCATGTGGCTGGTGGTGCCACTGTCGACAATCCATTCCTCAGAACGAGCGGTGTGCATAGCCGCTTGTGCGGCTGCGGAGATGGTGACATTGAACATGCCAAAGGAACCACCAGTGTTTGGAGTCATGTACTTGTCGAGTTCAGTGGTGTAGTGTGCCTGCTGGCCACCACCACCCCCTGATTCTTGATCCTTGTTGGTGTTATTGCTACCCTGGTTATCACGCTTCTTGAGGTGATTAGGGCGGTTGTGCTCGTTGCCAGGCTTGTCCCAGCAATTGGCTTCCTCATGAGAGGTTCTGCCGCAATATTGACACTTTGGATAGGCTGGTCGTAACTGTTGTGACTGTTGCTGACTGCCACTACGGCCTTGTCCATTTCCGCGGTTGCCACGGCTGTTGTTGCCGCGGCCACGACCTCCACCCCCTCGATTGGAGTTCGAGTTGTTGTTGTTAGTGTTGGGGTTGGAGTCAGGGTTGCTGCCCTTGGGGTCGGCCCTGTGCACTAAGGCACGCTGATGTTCGTCTTGATTATTGCGTGCAAAATCTTCATCCAGAACCTCTGCGGTTAACACGTCGAGCGTCAGGGTGTCACGCTTGTCATCAGCGATGTTTCTGAACTGTTCGCGTTTGTTGTTGACCCATTGTGGAAACTCTGGTTCCATCTGGGCGATGAAGATGAACGTGGCGACTGCGTCTGATAACTTCAGCTTAGTCTTGTTAAGTGCGTGAAACTTGGCCTTGAATTCTTCCACAAACTTCGGAATGTTAGAGCCAGGGAGGTGAGACAGGCGATAAAACTTCAGGAAGATGGCGTATTCTTCGCTGATGGTGCTCGAGCCGTACGTGGCCTCGAGGTACGTCCAGAGTTCGGCGGCGGAGTCGTATTCCAGTGCGTTTTGCTGTACCGACTCGTGGAGGTTGTTGATGATAAATGACTGAGCCCTAGCACAAGCGCTGTCGTGATCGATTTGACGCACTTTGAACTCGTGTTGTGACTCTGTGCTGAGCTTAACTGGTTCAGCCTCCAGAGGCATCTTGGGGCCGTCAGTGACATATGACAGAAGCCCCTGACCTCTGAGGCTGGTTTTGATGAGAGTTGACCATGTTGGCCAGTCTGCCTTGCCCTTCAACTTCTTTGAGAGGTTGGCGGCGGCGACGGTGGTTTGGCGGACAGCCATTGTGTTGAACGAATGACTCGAGTCGGCCTCTGTGGCTCGCTGTTGTCAGTGCCTCTGCGGCGATGCCTACCTCTGCGGCGGCGGCGACACTGTCGCGGTTGATGTGAATCAGTGCAGTGGAAACCACTAAATCAGGTTGACGCGCTGTGTGGCGCGACGGCTCATAACCACACGAGAGATAGTGACTGCAATGTTGATTGATTGAACGAACTACGGAGGTGCGAGAAACTACATGGAAGTACTCGAGTGAATGCCAAGAACGGATGACTGCCTGAGGCATCACCCCATGCATCAAGTACCTCGATGAGTCGGTCTGCTGCCCAGTGTTGGTCTTGGGTGTTATTCCCACCCCACCTCGGGTGGTGTAGGTTGAAGTCTCCGACGAGTATAATCTCTTCTCCTTCGCTCTCCCGGAGAGTTGCACGGAGTAGTGGGAGGGTGCCCAGGCTCTGGTCGCAGGTTGGGCTTGACGGGTTGTAGCAGTTTAGGACGTTTACCCACCGCCCACCTGCCTGGATCCGGGTAGAAACCAGGTCTGCGGAGTAGGTTTTAGTAGTCCAGCTTTGCGTGCTAATCTCCTTTGATATGTACATAGCCACCCTCGGATGGGCCTGGTCCGGAACGACCGTATAGTACCCTGGGTGCTTTACCGAGTCCTTGCTTTGTAGGCAGATCCATGGCTCCTGGATCGCTACTATGTGGTGTTTCTTTGGGTCCAGTTGTTGGAGGAATGGGGTTTGGATCTTATGGCCGCTGTGGTTCACGTTATACTGTAGGATTGTGAGTTCTCCCGAGGGGCTACTCATTTTGGGTATCCTGGTTTGTCTGTATGTCTTCCATGCTTTCTAGGCTGTTATTGTCTTGGCTCTGGACTGGTAGTCTTTCCTGTTCTTGGGAGGATTGGAACAGGGAGGATATTTTGTTACTCTGTGCCCTAACGTAATCAATGGTGAAGCGAGCCACATGGGGAAGCGAGCCACAGAGTCTTGGCTCGAGTTGTTCAAATGTGTCTACCATCTGCTACAACGATGCAATCAGACTCAGAATCACTAGATACACTCTCGATATCATTCTCCTTATCCTCTATAATTTTATTGGTCTTTGCTCTCTTACGTGGCCTTCCTCTGGATTTCTTAACCTTCTTGCCTTCCTCGGCTTGGCGAGCAATTTCAAGGATTTCCTGTGTTGTGAAGACAAACTTGCCCTGCAATGCAACCCTCTTGCCCTTTGTACGTTTCTTCCGGGTCTGGAGTAGCTCCTCTGTATCTTTAAGCTTCTTCCGTAGTGTTGTGAGCTCACTTTGGGTAGCTTCAAATGCATGGGTCATCCTTTGAATATATCTTCTTGTAGGGCTTGCAATGTCACTAGCCTTCTGTAGCTCAGAATTAAGCACTGCATTTGCTTCCCGTAGTTCTGTACCTGATGGTGGAGAGCTGTTCAAAAGCGAGGTATCCAGGGAGCCTGTTTGATCCGGTTTGGAAGGTGATCTTGACTGGGGCGTAGGTGGTGTAGCAAGCTTGTCAAGCACTTGAATTGGACTTAAAGGGTACAACCCGGTTGCATTCCACCCGGAAATAACATTAGATTGTGTAAGAGCCTTTTCTCTTGCTCGGATATACATTGATGTCCATTCTGCCCGTGGTATGCGCCCGTGGTCAAGCCGTGCAGCTGTATCAGCCTCCTTGGCAAGAGCACGTTTCAGTGGTTGAAATATGCTTACATCCAGCGGCTGAAGTATGTGTGATGTATGTGGTGGAAGGATAAGCAAGTCAATTGCGTGTTCCATGCAGAATGCGATTACATTCGCGGTAAGGTGGCTACTGTGGCCGTCCATAATCAATAGTCGCCGCAAAGACGGGTCCTCCGGCCGGGTTGTTGGCTCGAAAACAGTCGTTAACCATTGGTAACCATGGCTATCTGAGGTCCAGCCGCTCTGGCTTGTTGAAAATCTCCATTCTGGTGGCGTTTCAGGTGGTATCCATGCCGTATTTGTATGCATTGCTTTGAAAATCAAAAGGGGTGGCAGAGCGACTCCAGAGGCGCTTACACACTCAATCGCAGTTATCCACTCTTGACGGCCGTTGATTACCTTCCAACTCGACTTCTCACGAATATTAACTAATGCTCTTGTAGCCTGAGACTCTCCGATCGCAAAACCCGACTCATCCATATTGTATTGCCGTTCCGGAGGGTATTGGTGCTGGAGCACAAGCTCCGTTACCGCCTCAAACCACGCTTTTGTGGTCTCTATACTCATCGCCTTATGCCTCTGCCCTTCTATTTTACGTGTCCATACACCCTGGATCTCAGGATGGCGGCGCCGAAAGCGTAGGAGCCATTCGCTACCAATTGGGCGGAGGTTCGGTCGTGGTGAGTATGAAAGCTGGAGCCGGTTATGCCGGATTTCTTCGGCCATATCGCGTACTAACGCTGGTGAGGCAGGGAATCCGGTGTTTGTGAGCTGTGTAATCCATCGTACAAGTGTCCTCTCTTCTGGTTTTGAGAGTATTTGCATCGGTTCGTGGGCCTGAGAGCGTGAAAGCCGTCCGGAGAGGCGGGCTTGAAGAGTTGAGTATTTAACAGAAAACGCGTGCGCACACGCTCGAATTGAGGAACATTGGCCTGTACGGAGAGCATCAACTGCTTTCGATATTTGAGAATCAGGAGACGCGTGTCGATCACGTAAAGACGCGTCCATAGTGTTGAAAGTAAGGAAGACAAAAAGAAAGATGCGGGGTGCGTGACTCGCTTCCCCATGTGGCTCGCTTCACCATTGATTACGTTACCAGCAAGGGTCGTGGAGTTTGTGCCTACCGGTCTCCCCGGTGGCCTTCTTGGCTGGTCAGCTGTCACTTGGGCTAAGTTTGCACTTGGTGTTCCCGTAGCCTTTCTCTTGGATCCTACGGTTGTCCACTCCTCTGTCTCCTTTAGGTGGGTCATTTGGTTCCAGCTTCTTGTTGCTTGGGCTCTGAATGATCCTGCCTTTGCCATGGCCGCTTGTTTTACCTTGCATGATAGGGACCATGCTGTGTGGGTGCCTTGGCAGTTGCTGCATTTCTTTGTTGTCCCCTGGCAGCTATCTGTTCTGTGTGGTCCTGCACACTTTCCACAGGCCTGTTCAGCCCGGCAGTACTTCACTACATGGCCGAACTGTCCGCAGTGGAGGCATTGTGTAGGCCTCTGTTTGGAATCGAATTCCTCTGCAGTAAGGAGGGTGCCCTGGGACACAAGGCCCTTCTGTATTATCTCATTGGCCTGGGCTTTGCTCTGTACATTTAGGATAATTGAGGAGTGGATTTTGCCTTCTCTTGCTCTAGGGCTCTTTAGCCAGGCAGCCTGGGCTACCTTTAGGGTTGGGTGGAGCCTCCCGTTCTCCTCCTGGATCCTCTGTATATGGCTTGGGTCCTTGGGGTTAAAGTCCAAGGTCCTAAAGCTGTGCACTAGCACCTGGTATGGCTGGGCTACTACTGCTGCATTAGGAAGCTCCTTGTGGATCCACCCTAGCTCCGATGCCAGCTTTTCTTTTGCAGGCTTGGATGCTGCAAAGACCTTTAGGTCACCACTCTCAAGTTTCTTGACAGCAATTACCCCTGGGTCTCTGAGCCCCTGCAGTATCTCTTGGTTCGTAAGGCCCTTGATCTTGTTCTGTTCTTCTTTTTGACCAACTCTAATAGTGATCACGTGGCTTTCCAATGGAATTCTCTGCAGGCTTGGCATAGCCAGCTGGCCTTGGGAGGCAGCCTGCGCCCATGTCTTTAGGGTGGAGGTCGGTGGGGTGGTTTTGATGGTCTGAATAATGGTTTTCAGGGCAGTAGTAGTGTCAATGTCTTTGGACTGGTAAAGGAGATAGGTCTGGACCCTCTGGAGGAGGGAGAGGAGGGTAAGGGAGTTTGGGGCCTGGGGAGCGTCCAGAGCCTTTTGGATGTCATCGGTAAGGGTATGGAGGTTCTTCTGTATGTTATTGTTCACTTTCGGCTGGTTAGGCTGGTCTGTTAGGCCTTTTGGGCCCGGTTTGGTCGTTGGTCGCCCTTTGGTCTGGCTCGGGGGTGGAGGCTGGACCCCTCCCCCCCTCTGCCGTTCCTCGGGGTTTCCGATGTTCTGCTGTCTCTGCGGGTGAGTAGAAACGTCTGCGATTGTGTCTCCCGTGCCTACGAGCGCGCGCGCCGCACTCTGGAAGTAGGACATGTTTATATGAAGCTAGTATATAGATAGATAGATAATTCTTTTACGCTGGTCTACCTCTTTTAACTAGAGTAAGCAGCACGCTCTATATAGTTCGGTCGAGGGAAAAGCCTTCGAAAAACCCTCGTATATCCCTTTGCTTTGCAGCCTGCGTGGCCGCTTCCTTCGTTCCTGTTTTCCTTCGGACAATACTAGGTATCTAGCGAGTCCTCCTCTCACCAGGCCCTATCCTTCCCCTTCTCTCTTCTCCTTCCTTCCTATCCTTCCTTCCCTGCGAGTGAGAACTGTTCTAGGACGCCCTCCTGGATAAGCCACTTAGCTGTAGCATGTAGTCCTCTTTTCGTGTTGGCTAGGTCCTTCCAGTTCGTCGACCCTCCTGCTTGGAACAGTAGGTGTCTTCTCTCCTTCCTTTTCGGGCAGAACATACATACATGCTTTGGTGTTTCGTGTCCCTGCCCGCATTCACAGTCCGGTGTAGCTCCTGGGACTCTCCTCCTAGTAAGGTATTGCCGCATCCCAATGTGCTCTGTCCTTAGGAGTGTAACCATTGTGCTCTCTGGTCTGGTAAGTCCTTTGTGCAGAGTTGGTCCTACAGCGGAGGAGGTAGTAGTTTTCCATGCAGGTGGTTGTTCTCCTCCTGCCCTAGCCCTCCTCTCTTCCTTATCTCTCTCCCACTTCCTGTCCCACTGGTGTTTTGCCCACCATGCCTTGCAGCCTAGGTGTGCCTGCATTGTTGTTTCTTGGCCTTGTACTAGCTGGAGGATTTCCTCTTGTCTGGTTTGGGTCGGTGTTGCAGGTTGCCTGGCTCTCCTTCTTGCTTGTGCCTGCCTTCTGATCTCCCTGCACCTATCTTTGATGTGTTGGTATGCAGGTTGGGTGTCTTGCCTTTTGGATGCTTGTCTGGCTAGGTCTTGGGTGTACAAATGGAGAGGAGCAATGTTTGCTTCTCTCTCTAGGACAGCTGTTGCAACTGACCGGTATGCTCCTGTAATGTTTCTTAGTTGCGTCCCTCTGAATTTTCTCAATGGGTTTGGTAAGGTTCCTGCAGTAGCCTTGTGTGCCTTCTGGGTTGGACCATACTTGGCAGCCAAAGGTGATGGCTGGCCTCACTATTGCTGTATACAGGTGTCTGGCCCTTTGGAAGGATGCTCCCCATGTGGATTTGCACAGCCTCTGGAGTGACTGCATCTGGTTGGCTCCCTTTTCTGCTGCTTGTTTGATGTGTGGGCCCCATTTAAGTTTGGTGTCCACCCAGACCCCGAGGAGTCTCAGTGACGGCAGCGGCTCTCCATTGAATCCTTGTATTTGGACTGTGGCCTTTAGGTTGTGTTTCCTGCTCCTAGTGAAGTGGATGAGCTGATACTTCTGTGGTGCAAATTCTGCCCCATGTCTCCTTGCCCACTCTTCACACTTCTGGTGGGCTTTCTCTAGTTGCCTACAGTTTTCCTCTGTAGACATGCTGTATGTAAGGATGTTGGAGTCATCTACAAACCCCATTGCTGAGGTGTTTCCCTCATGCAGTGTTGGGAGCAGGGTTGAGGCAAAGAAGAGGAAGAGGATTGGGGACAGGGTGGAGCCTTGGGGGATTCCTGTGTTTTGGGGCCTCGGTTGGTCCATGAACTCCCCTAGCCTAAGGCGGGTGGTCCTGTCTTGAAGGAATGACTGGATGAAGCCAACGATGTATTCTGGGAAGCCTTTCATTCGGATGTTGTGGAGGAGCCTCTGGTGGGAGACCTTGTCAAAGGCCCCTGAGATGTCGAGACAGAGCATTGATGCCACTGCTCCTGCCCTCGTTTTCCAGATGGTTCTCACTTGTTCAGTAATAAGGTCTAATGCTGAGGTGGTGGACCTGCCAGGCCTAGCACCCATCTGTTCTTCTGGGAGGAGCTTTCTTTCTTCGGTCTCTTTGGACATCCTCTTTGCAACTACAGCTTCTAGGACCTTTGCGATTGTGTTGAGCAGGGCGATTGGTCTGTATGCTCCTGGCTTTGTGTAGTCTGGTTTCTGTGGTTTCCTTAGCACGACTGTTGTGGAGTGCTTGAAGGTTTTGGGGTGGTATGCCATCCTCAGGCACGCAGTAAAGAGTTTGGCCAGGATTGGGGCGAGTTGTACCCTGCATTCTTTGAGTAGGAGGTTTGGTATTTGGTCAGGCCCTGGGGCCTTGTTGCTAGGCAGTTTTCTGAGGACTCCTTCTACCTCCTTTGGGTTAATCTCAACTTCCATCTGGAATCGGGGTGGCGGTTGGGTATGTTGGATGTCACTCAAGTCTGCCTCCCTTGGGTCTGGGAAGAAGTGTTTTGCCAAGATTGCAGCCTTCCCCTCATTAGTGTCTCCGTTGTGCTCTGGGTCAGTTAGGCTTGGGAAGTGTGGTAGCTGGTGCCCTTGGTTTGCTCCCTCTCTTGCCCATTTAGCCATTTTCCAGATCTTCTTGGGATCCTCGGTGACCTCTTTCATTAGTCGTCTCCAAGCTGTGCTTTGCTCTTTCCTTACTATCTTGCTCCTTGCATGTGATGCCTTAAGATACTGTTCATGGCTCCATTCTGTCTTACACTCCCTCCATTCCCTTCTCCTTTTCCTTGCAAGTTTTGTAGCTTCTCTGCACTCTTGGGTCCATGCCATCCTTGCATAGTTGGATGGTCTGGCTGTTGGGACTGCCTCTTCTGTAATCCTTTGGATGGAGGTTTGTATTCTGCTTGCTAGGATGTCTAGGTGTTCCTTCGTGTGGAGTGGGAGTTGGTTGAGCTGGCTAATGTCCTGGGCAAGGAGGCTCTGGATCTTAGTCCAGTTGGCAGCTTTCCACTGCTTCCTCTGGCTGCTCCCTGTTGGTCCTTGGAGGTTGATGCAGAGGGTTGTCCTAAGAGGGATGTGGTCGGAGCTGTGTGTTTCTTCTGGGAGGGCTTTGCATTCCTGGATTAGGTTTTGGAGGGAGAGACTGACAAAGACCAGGTCCAGTGTTTGGCAGCTGGCCATGTGTCTCTCCCATGTGATTGTTCCTGGTTCAAGGGCTAGCTGCAGATGGGCCTCTGCAACTGTTTCAATGAGTTTGTCTGCCATAGTGTGCTGGGTCTGGGTCGTGTTTCCCCCCCATTTTGGGTGGTGGAGGTTGAAGTCTCCCACTACCACGTGGCTAGTATTTGTGTCTCTTGGGGTTTGTGAGAGGGCTCCTTGGAGTGCAGGGATAGTCCCTTCTTGTCTGTGGCTTTTTGGTCCTGAGGGGTTGTAGCAGTTGTGGATAGAGACAGTTCCTGCAGGTGTCTGGACTTGGATGGTTACCAGGTCCCCTGTGTTGTAGAAGAGTGGCTTCCAGCTGTCAGTCCCAATCTTGTCTGATACCAGCATTGCAACTCTTGGGTTCTGCTGGGGCGGGAGGACTGCAAAGTATCCTTTCTTGGTTTTGGTCTTGCCATTTGCAGTGTTTAGCCATGGTTCCTGCAGTGCTATTACCGTTGCCTCCCCTGCTGCTTGGCTGTCTAGCAGCAGGGTTTGGGTGGTGTTTGACCGGTTGACATTGTGTTGGTAGATAGTTAGGGTTTGGCTACTCATGGGATACTTGGGGAAGGAGCTCTATTGGGTCAATGTCCATTTCTTCTTGAAGGGTGTCAGTTTCCCCTTGGGTGTCCTCCTTCTCCTGTGTAGGAGGGAAGTAAAGCTTGCTTGCCTGCTTCCTGCCTGCCATTGCTGCTGCTGTAGTACCTAGGGGTCTGCCTTTGTATCTGACATCCCTTTGTGCAGGCTCAGTCGGTGGGGTTTTTCTCTTGAGGATTGGGGATTCTGTAGCATTGCCTCCTTGTGTTAGGTTTGTAGTTGCTTCCCATTGTTTTTTGAACCATTCAGAGAATGCCCGTGCTTTGGCTTTTGCGGCTGCTTTGTAGCTGCATTGGAGGGAGTATGCCTTGTGATCCCCTCTGCAGTTGCAGCATTTGACCTTCTTCTCCTTGCAGTGGTCTGTCCTATGCTTTCCTGCACACTTTCCACAGGTGTCTTCTGTGGCCCTGCAGTGGGTAGTAATGTGCCCAAAGCTGTTGCACTTGAGGCATTGCACTATCCTCTGCTGTGGGTGGTATGGTTCCACCACACACCACATTGACCCAATAGTGATGCCCCTCCTGCACATCTCTCTTGCCGTCTGCTTATCCTGTACTGCCATTACCACTGATGAGAAGTTGGTCTCTTCCCTTGCCCTCTGGTTCTTGAGCCAGAAGGCTTTCCTGATCTTGAGTCCATCTGGGAACCAGGTAAGGTTGTCCTGGTCTAGCTGGACCCAGCTATCCGCATCCTCTGGCTTCCAGGAAGTCCTGATGCTGTGCACAATCACCTGTGTGCTTGGTGACTCCACTTGGGCTCCTGGGTATGCCGCCTTTAGCCATGATTGGTCCTTTTCCAGCCGGCTCTTCTCTCCTTCTCTGTGGAGGATGACTCTGAGGTCTCCACTTGGGAGTTTTTGTACAGCCTTGAACTGCTGCACTCCAAGTTTCCTTCTGAGCTCTTCATGGCTCATCTTCTTTGCTGCTTCCTTTTCTTCTTGGTTTCCCATCTTCACTGAGATGGTCATGGATGCCTGAGGTTGGGGCCTTGGCATTGTGTGTCCAATTTGGGCGGTTTGGGCCCATGTTTTCGGGGTGGCAGTGGCGGGTGTTGGGCGGCTCTGAAGGGTTTTCTGGATCGCCTGGAGAGTCTGGGACTCTTCCTGACGGAGGGCGTGGTGGAGGAGGGCCTGCTGGGCCTGCTGGAGGAGGAGGAGAGTTGGGGTGGGGGATAGGGTCGACTGGGAGTCGAGGTGGCTCTGGATCTGTTCGGTGAGTGTCCTTAGGTTCTTTTGGATCGTCAGTTTCAGATCATTGGTGTTAGCATTGGTTTTCTGGCTTGGTGGGCCAGAGGGGTTGGTTTGCGGGCGGGTTTGGGCCGCCTGAGAGTTGGAGACGCAACCTCCTCCTCTCGGGCTCCCTCCTCCGCTCGCGGCGTCGCGGTGTCGGTCGGGGGGTGTTGTCGCGTGTTGGGAGGCCTCGAGGCCTCCCGCCGTCGTCGTCGTCGCCTGCTGGGGCGCGTTCATGTTTTTTTTTGCTACATTCATATACATACACATATACACAATAACAACAACAACAAAAAGTCATTACAATTCGTCAATTTTAATTTTTCGTTAGTTACTGGTATCGTCTAGACTCCAGCGTGAAACGAAACAACAAAAAAAAACCGCCAATTCGCTCAACCAACCAATCAATTCAAAAAACATCAACTGCATACCTCTCTCCTCTCCACGCCTCCCATCTTTCTCTCGCCCGTTCTGCCGTGAGAAGTTCTTCTTCTTCTCCTCCTCCTCCTCCTCCGGGCGGCAGCTTCTTCTTCTTCTTCTTCTTCTTCTTCTTCTCCTCACTATCTTCTTCCATCATAATCCGCACCGCTACATCTCCAATCGCCCTTCCCACCTGCGCACTGCCGCAAATATACGCTCGAGCGCCATCGTTCTGGAAGATGCTCGCGACTTGTGCTCGTTCTTTCCATAGTCTGTCCTGGACATATTTGCAACCATTGGAGTCTTCCGGCGCTTGGCTGTAAGCGTAAAAGACTTTGACGAGACCCTTTGCTGTCCATTCAGCCAGCTCGGGAGCGAAGAGTTGATCGTGATCGGGTCGCCGACATCCGATGAAGAGCAGGGCTTCGCCGAGCTTTTTGCACGTGGCTTCGGCTTTGATGGCGCGGTCTTGGAGGAAGCCGCGGAAAGGAGCGAGGCCTGTTCCCGCGGCGGCCATGATGATGGGGAGAGAGTCGTCGAGAGGAGGGTGGAAGGCTGGTGAGCTTTTCTTGACAGCGACCTGTAACGTTGAATCGGGCTCGAGAGATTTGAGATAGCTGGTGGCTGTGCCTTTGTGTTTCTCGCTTTCGATGACGCTGAAGGTAATGCTGGCTTCTGATGGTTTGGCAAGAGGAGACGAGGAGATGCTGTATTGTCGAAGGCGGAGAGAAGGGTGCATGGAGAGGAAAGTGCTGAAAGGGATTATGATGTCTGGATATCGTTCGAGGATGTCGAGGACGGAGCCGCTGTCATCTGCCAGGGGTGCTTTGGCGTGCTGGGCCAGAAGTTCCTTATTCTTTCTCGTAGCTGGCACGCTGAGCTCGATATAGCCGGCCAACACCACGGAAACGGGTAGCTCTTGCTTTGTCGGTATGGTAGCATGCGAGCCGCTGGTGATGGTCATTGATGTATCCCATGGCAAGGAGAATCTGCGCAGAACCCGCGAGATGACCTGCTCGTGGTTCAAGGGCAGCACGGCGAGGTAATCGCCAGCTTCGTATCGCATATCCGTGGGCAGCTGCAGCGTCAGGTGCCTTTTCTCCGGTGCAACCGGGTGGGTGATGCGCTTATTCTCCAGCACCTTGGCATTCTGGAGACGGTAATGTAGATGTGAAGCTCTTGACGTGGTGGAGAGTTCGATCTCGAATGTGCTCTGCGAATCGTTCTGCACAACATTTGGAGACAACACCTTCCATAACGTGTCAGACCAGGCGTCAAAATCGTCGAAGATCGTGCCTTGAGACACATCGGTCTCGCCACGTTCCACCAGAACAGTTGCGCCTTTGCTTTCGAGTACTTGAGTAATAGCTCGGGGGACTTTCTGGTATGTCGATACCCAATCCTTGTGTCCGCAGCCAAAGACTGCGAATCTTACACCCGCAATCTTCGCCGACTCCGTTGTCTTGAGCCATTGCATAAAGATCTTTGCGTTTTCAGGCGGCTCGCCCTCGTAAGTGCAAGTGACGAAGATGACTGGGCGATCCTTGGGAAGATTGTCCACTGCGCCGTCCAGTGAGCTCACTGTAGGCACGAAGCCACGGGCCTCAGCAGCAGACGCAAGAGACTGAGCCAGGTTCTCACAAGTCCCAGACGATGAGCCGTATAGAATTGTCACAGGGCCGCCGTTGCCCGTTGGCGCGGGACTGCCGGTGCGCTCGTCGGCGGACGGGTCAGCGTTCGACCCCATAGCAGAATTTACGTGGAGTTTCTTCACAATCGTGACGGGATCAATGTTCTCCCTCAGGCGCGCTTTGATGTAAAGGCCACCGGGCTTGATCGTGAGCGATTCGGTGATCTTCAGCTCGTAGCTCGGATCCGCCATCCTCAGGTTGAAATTCTGGAGAATGAGAGCCATGGCAAGCAATGCCTCTTGCCACGCGAAAGGCCTGCCAATACAGCCGCGTTTGCCTGAATAGTGCATGAGTATGCTGCTGTTCAGAATGAATGACTGACTCACCATTTCCAAAGGGCTTCCAAGCACCCAGGGGAAACTTCTTAAAGTTGTCGTCTAGCATGCGCTCTGGCCTGAACTCGTTGGCATCCTCGCCAAAGACAGCGGGGTCGCGCCCGCTTTTTGTGAGCAGCGCCGTGATCTTCGCGTCTCCAGGAAGGACGTAGTTTCCACCAAGCACTACTGGCTCTTTCGTTGACTTGGGACCAACTGTGAAGCCGACCGCAGTGGGCGCGAGACGCAGCGACTCGCGGAATACAGCCTCAATGTACGGGAGCTTACTCATGTGCTTGAACTCTACGGGCTCTGACCCAATCACGTTGTCAACCTCTTGCTGGGCTTTCTGCAGTGCTTCGGGGTTTTTGAGTAAGTAGTAAATCGTGAACGAGAGCATTCCCGATGTCGTTTCGTGCCCTGTTCATTGTTAGCGCAAAGGCAACGGCAGCGACGCTTGCCCCAGTGTAGATATGTACCTGCAACGAGGAGGGTGATCATCTGAGCTGGGACACGATTAGCGATATAGCCAGGGACCCTCCCATGAACGCAGTCATTAACTCACATTGTTCATCACTGTTTCTCCGTTAAGTGGAAGCCCAGTACTGGGATCTTTGCCGTACAGCATCCTGTCTAGAAGATCCTTCTTGCGGGGCAGGCCCTTTCGTCGATCGATGCATTCTTGCGCGACACGCTTCAACAGGGCTATGTCTTTGAAGAATTTCTTCTCTGGTCGGGGATTGAGGAGTGATTCAATTCTTGTGCGCGTCGCCCTCTGCCCACCCTCTGTTAGCACATCCACCATCGCTCCCACGAACTCGTGGAGATCTTCGCGGTAAAAGGAACTGAAGCGCATGCCCATAGCACTAACGATATGTCAGTACCTGAGCTCGCCGCGGTCGAAGGCAACATACCATAAAGCTATTGAATCGAGCGTCAATCTCGTCATGTCACCCGTGAGATCTATCTCCTGATCCGGGCCAATTCGCGCCCACTTCGCGACCAATTGAGTTGATATGTCGAGCATCTCTTCGAACATGTCCTTGATCGCAAGGGGACCAAATGCAGGCTGCGAAGTGTCAGCTAGAATCGAATATCGGGTTTCGCGCATAAGCGATGACCATACGCACGGTGAGTGTCCTGTGTGCGGCGGCCCAATTAGGCTCGTGGTTGTGCGCGGTGAAGAGGCCGTCTCCCACCGCATGGCGCATCTCTCCCAGAGAGTCGTCGATCTTCTTTTCGAATCGAGTCTCATCGCACAGTTCTTCGACAAGCGCAGCAGACGAGACGATGTAAACTTCGTTGCTGAGGACTTTGAGCTTGAAGATTTCGCCTGACACTGGTCAGTGGATCGATGGCAAGGGAAGAGCGAGGAATGATGATTACCATATTTGTCTGCCAGTCGTCCGACGCTCTGCGTTCCGTTCACCGGGTCGATCTCGAACAAGTTCCCGACTATGGGCAAGCTTGGCGGTTGTGGGATCTTTGCAGTCATTGTACGGCTGATCGTTGTTGGGGGATGATTATGTTAGTTGTGTTGGAGGATAATATTTGGCATGGCGACGAGTTCATCATTGATCGTGTGATCATATATCTCCTACCATATGAGATTCCAGTCGACGAGCAGGTCTTGGCGAGGGTGCGTGGAACCCGCGGCAGAGCAAAGCGGCAGGGACGCGCTCTGAGGCCTGCGCAAGGCGCCAGGCATGTCGTTTAAGCTCAGGGACGAGCGTGGTCTGGCGGCGCTCGTGGCTCTGCGATTCGATGCGTCGGCGGTCAGGAGATTGCTGGCCGTCCAGAACGCGGGCTCCGCGGTGCGCCGAATCTAATGTCAGTCGCGTCCCCGTCGTCGACGGCGGTACAAGATGGCGGGATGCCATCATCGGTCCTTGGAACACGCGCCAGCCTCCATCGTCCGCGCAGACGGCCTCTCTCGACGAGGCTGAGCCGTGTCACTGCCTCTCGTCGCCGCCCCGGACGAGCTCCGCTGCCTCCGGACGCCTTGCTGCCCACGGCCACGGCCACGACGTCGACGACCGCCACGAGGGCCTCGAAGGTTCGACACTTCTCCTCATGGCCGGCGAACTGGGTGTTCCCAGCTTGCGGGACATAGTTGCTGCAGCTGGGTGGTGATTCAGACTAGAACCTCGAGAAGGGCTTTGAGTTTGGGCCGGGCAGGGAACAACACCGCCCAACTAGAACATGCAGCCCGAATAGAAACAGGCGCCAAGCGAGTCAAGGCGGCCACCCTGCTCGCCTTTCGAGGCTTGTTTCTCACTTCCGGTCCTCACCTCGTCCTCAATTTCCATCCGCGAGGCGGTGGCGAAGTTGACGAGGAACGGCGCCAGGAGCCTCATCAAGCTCGAAGGATGCGATTTTCGAAGCGGGACACCTGCCGCCGAATGCCATAGTCGTTAGGCAGCCGCGACACGATCCTTCCCTTCCTGGACAGCGACGCGTCAGCAAGTCTCGCGACGAGAGGAAGCAACGAACGGCCGCATCGCATGCCATGGCTTCCTCGGTCCTCCCCAAAGCAGCAAGTGTCCAGTGATGCTGCCATCTGCCCGCCTCACCTCGCTGACGGCCGCTCGGTCTAGTGCAGGAATTGCCGTCTTCGCAAGATCCGGTGCGACAAGAAGTATCCGTGCTCCAGCTGCCAAACCTCCGGAATCGAGTGTCAGCGGTCGTCCAACAGCATCGCGCTGCCCAGCTCCCAGCCCTATCCCTCCCCGCCCCCTTCGGCGCTTTCGTGAGCTGCACCACGCCGCGGTCCCTGTAGCACGGCCATCGGCTGACGGCCTTGCAGCACTGTCGACGCCCACGGTCTCGCTCGAAACATCGCGCAGATCAACAACGCGGTCCAGCAGCTTCTCACGCTGCAGTCCAAGTCGGCCGGCAGCCACGGGAACCCGCACCCGCTGTTCGCCGAGGACTACGCTGCCGAGCCGACCGAGTCGACAGAACTGCACGGCAGCGACGCCGAGATCCACGAAGGAGTCTCTTCCTTCAACGCACAGGCACTGATCGCGGGAGAGGCTTCTCAGGCTCTTGCCGGCGGCCACGACCAGCTGATTGCGGCGCAAGAAGGCCTTCGATCCCTCCGACTGTTGGTTTCCGATGGCAGCCCAGCACACAGTGATGGCGCCTCCCCGCGGGCACACCACCAAGCGAGTCACGCTTCGTTTGCGAAGAGCCTCCATCTTCTCCCCATTGACGTGGTCCTGCAAGTGGTCAAGGTCTTCAAGACGCATGTCTCTTCCGTCGTCCTCCCCTACGCCATGCCGGGCTTGGACTATCTCGAGAGCGCCTGCAGAGCCGCGTACTTCCCCACCGAGCCACTGTCTCCCGGGCAGATAGCCGTCATGCACGGAATGCTCTACTACCTTCTGTGGGAATGGATGAGTCGTGACGACGTTCCAGCACCGGGCAACCTCGACTTTGACACCATGATGAAGCTCAGCGAGAGCAATTTCGAACTGGCCTTGCGCACTTACGACATCCTCGCATACGCTACTCAGGATAATGCCATGGCGCTGTACTTCGCTGCGATTAAAGCTCGGGAGCACTCCAATGTGAAACGCGCATGGTCGTACGCTTCGTGCGCAGCGCGCCATCTACTCAACATGGGCTTGCACCGTCGGTCCACGCTTGCGGGACTGTCGTCGACCCAACGCCGGGAACGCTTGATTCTCTTCTGGAACATCTACGGCCTGGAGAAGAGCCTGGCACTGACTTTAGGCCATACCGCTACCCTGCGCGATGACGACATTGATGCAGATCCAGTACCCGTCAACCAAGATCCCCGATATAGAGACTGGGACGAAGTGCCTAACCTGTGGGCTCGGCTGGGTCGAGTCGAAGGTCAGATCTTTGACCGCTTGTACACAGCCTCCGCCCTCAATAAGAAATCCGAGGAGCGTGTCCAGATTGTGCATGAGCTAAGCCAGGCTCTGGAAGAATGCCTATTTAGTTTCAGAGCAGTACGGCTACCCTAGGCCTCAGACTTTGTGAACTCGCTGCTGACGCTACTTTACCAGCAGCGAACGGATGTGTGCATCTTTCCAGACATCTACGACTTCGCCTTTGGCGACACCAATCACGTCGCATACTACTCCCTCCTCACAACCCTTCATCGGGGCACATACGCTACGAGCACCTCACCCGGAATCATAACTCAAGCCTGCTACGACGCCGCGCGAAAATGTCTCCAAGCACATCTCGCCATCATCGAGCAAGTCCGACTCTTTCGAGGCGGACGACTAACGCAGAACTACCTGACCTGGGCTCTGCAGTACGGCGCCTTCACCCCTCTCATAGTTGTCTTCCTCCATTCCCTCTCCGACCTCGACGAGCAAGATCTCGCTCTCCTCCAGCGCTTCCACGACTCTCTGCTCGACGTCCCTGAAATGACAGAAGGTACCCGCAAGCTCCGAACCACCTGCGCCATCTTCATATCCGTGGCCAAGGTATACGTCGAATCTCGTCCCGGAGGAAATTCCAATTCCTCCACTCAACAAAGCAGCAGCAGTAACACCAACACTTCCACCCTGCCCACCACAACTCTCGCCCCAAACGCCGAAATCGTCCAACGTCAACAGATTCAAGAAGCCTTCGATCGAACTACTCAAGTCATTGGAAACAGCAGCAATGATACCTCGCAACAACAGCATCCACACACGACGAATCCACAACTACAAAGTTTTCCAGCAGCCTGGGAACCTGGTCTGGGGGATTTGACGCAGATTGATGAAATGTCGGCTTTCATGGACAATTGGATGGACGGGAGTCAACAAGCTGCTGATTTGTTCAGCGTGGATTTTGGCGGAGGGCCGTCGTCATATGTTGTATGATATGTGGAGTTGGGGAGGAGGCTTAGGGTTTGATTGAAGAGACAGACAGGCGTGAAGCGATATACCATGTGCATGGCAGGAGTGTGCTCTTTCTGAGGTGAGGAAATGTGATGTCCGTCGAGAATCGTTTCAAGTGATTTTCTTTCACCATACTTCTGGCTGCTTCTTCTCCGCTACGAGATATAGATGATATTTTACTGGGTACAGTATCTATCTTACACGACCCCACGTGCTCGCTCCGCATTCTTCACAACCGCCGCTGCGAGACCTTTCATTAATAACCATCATCCTCGAAATATTGCCTTGCAATTCGCTGCTCTTCTGTTTCATGCGCAGTAGTAGCCTGCGTCTGTGGCATAAACACCTCCACGTGACGACCCTCATCGGTCTTACTGCGAAGCGCACTAGTGTCCTGCAGCATATTCGCCTCTCCCAGATCAAACCTATTTACTCGGTGCACATCATGGTATTTCTCTTTCTCTCGCTCATTCGTACGACGCCGCACGATACTGATGGGTTCAAACGACGCAATCCTCGTTTCCAGATTCCTCTTCAAATCAGACGTGAAATCCAGGTTCTTCGCTATAGGACTACTACTGACGTGGCTGCTGCTCTCGTTCCGCAGCTGCGTCTTCAACGTGTCCTGGTCGCGGAAGCGTCGGAGAGCACTGATCGTCCAGGAATCCCACGCATGTCCGTCGGTTTCCATTTGCTGGACAGTACTCAACACGCCGGCCAAATCTTGTCGCGCAGCATGTCCGACGAGCAACGAGTTGTATGTCACCTGGTTCGGTTGGACACTTTTGCGGCGCATGTAAGTGGGGATTTGATCGGCGAGGTGCAATTGACCGTGGCGAGAGCAGCCGTATACGAAGATGGACCATGTTTGAACGGTAGGTCGGATGCGTTGGTATTTGGCATCGGGGTCGTTTGGTAGTTGCATATACTTGATAATCTCGGCGGCGTGTAAGAGCCCTTGCTTGGTTTTGGTGAAGCTACCGAGGAAGGTATTGAAAATGTGGTCTGTTTGGACCATGGATGCGAAGGGTTCCTGTTTGGATTCAATAGCGTGCTTGACTCTTTGCCAGAGATCGTAGGCGCGCGTGGTTGAGTCGCTTATGGATGCGCATTGCTCCAGGTATGTCGCCAGCATGATGAAGATATCTTGGGGCCGGGGCTGAGGTCTTTGAGTGGTGT
The DNA here is from genome assembly GCA_004299825.1 of Cercospora sojina. Classification (NCBI taxonomy): domain Eukaryota; kingdom Fungi; phylum Ascomycota; class Dothideomycetes; order Mycosphaerellales; family Mycosphaerellaceae; genus Cercospora; species Cercospora sojina. The sequence continues at coordinate 4,499,610 of CP036211.1, read as the reverse complement.
CGTCGATTTGTGATAGGTTCTCTGGCAGCAGTCCCACGAGTCGCAGAGGACCTAGACTGAACAGCTGCGCGTAGGCATCGGCAACGGTGAGGAAGGCTTTGTTGAGATTGTACTTGGTGTGATGCAGCGCCAAACAGTGCAGGATCTCGGTGGCCACCACTGGTGCTTCTAGAACGTTGATGCCAGAAATAGCGTCCCGAATCGTCTCGTTCAGCATCTCAGCTTTGTCGATTCTGGTTTTGCAACCTTTGAGCAGAATGGAAAACGTGTACGCGTCAGGCTGCAGCCCATGATCGCGTAGCGAATGATAGATCTCCATTGCAGTGTTCAAATCCCGGGCCTCGACAGCATTCAACATGATGATATTCGCAATCGTGTTGTTTAGCGTGAGGCCGAGCTTCAACAAGCTCTCGACAATCCGAATGCAGGCTCGAAGGCCGCCGGGGAAGGAAACTGCTCGGCGGAGCAAGGTAGAGCATACCTTGTAAAACTCTTCTCCATTGACATCTGCACCTGCATTTTTCGTCTCGAACAACGCATCCAGCGCCTGAGCCCCTTTCTCGCGCTTGGAGAAGCTGGCGGCGAATCGCAGCCACGTGCGCCAGTTCACTCGTGCATAATGATGCATCTTCATGTCGTCGTACAGAGCAGAGAGAGCTTCATCAGTGCAATGATTGGTCAAAGCTCGGTAGACAAAACCATGTGTAAATATAGCCTTTCCACCATTACGAAAACTGTATGTGAGGGATGGCAAAGCATTTGCAAGCTTTTCCAGGCTGTCATGGTCTTTGCCTTTCGAATAGATTGTCGTCAAGCATTGCAGGGTCTTTCTCGTGTATACGTTGAGCGGTCCCGGCGCGCAGTTCGTCAAAAGGAGGAAATCGAGAGCTGTTGCGGGATCGTAATGCATGAACCAAAGTGCTACGGATGGCCAATGTGTATGCGTCCTGAAATCGAGAAAGCGAAGTCGCTGGGGTGCAGAAGGATTTTGCGCAAGCACATCGTAGACTCGATCTACCAGTTCGATTGTTTGGGCAGAAAGAATCGGAAGGACAGATTCACGCTGTTCGAGAATGCAGTCGCGAAGTTGGTGGACGTTCTCGACCCAGCGCTGCGTATCGAAAATCGCGAGTCGTTTCCTCAGTGGTCGTGACCCCGCGAGTCGTTCCCTCAGCGGTCGTGACACCGCCACAGGTCCCCGTCTCATCGGATGCTGGTTAGCAGCTCGAGTTCTCCTGCCATTGAAGGACGTGGGCTTCTTGGGCAGGTCAGCTCTCGGCGCCGGCCCAGAACGGAAGTTGAATGTGATCCAGTATGGCTTTTTTGGCTCTGAGGATCTGGCCGAGCTCTGCCTCGCTTTTTCACGGCTCGGATCATGACTCCCATGAGCGCTCCTCGCGACTTGTGCGCGCCGTGCCCGACGCTGCTGTCGAGCTGCTGGGGCTGGGGAGAGCTCCTGTTCCTGCTCCAGCTCCGAATCGGGCGGAGTATGGAATCGGTGGCTCACTGGACGCTGCCCGGGCAACTCGTTATCGTTGGCTCCTAGTATGAAGTCCAGATACGTGGAGTCGGCAGAGACGTGATTGAGATCGGGCGGCAGCCCATTCCTATGGGAATCTGGCCGGGGGTCGGCAGTGGTGTTCGAGGTGGAATAGAGACGCCGCCATTGCGGCAGACGGTCGTGGTTCTGCTTTGCAAACAGGAGGCGACTACGGCAAAGCGTCCGGAGGGAGCGGGTGCATGATGGCATAAGCGAACATGCCTTGCGATGTGCTGTATGTTCCTAGAGAGCAGTCGCTGTCGCGCGGAGAGTTTGAGAGTTTGTCGGAAGAGACGCGAGAAGTCCGCAGAGCCGCATCTCTTGGCAGATGCGCCTGACTCGCGGAAAGCAGTGAACTTCTCTGCCTGAGCTGCACTTGTCTTCACATCTAACACTCCACACGCAATGGCCTCGACGCAAGCACTCAGTGCGGCGGCACAAGACCGCAAAGCTCGTCTCGCCCAGCTCAAGTCGCTCAAGCGCAAGGCGCCCGACGCAACAGCAGATTTGCAACAAGACGATGAAAATGCACCATCTGCGGCAGCAGAGCCAGCCGCACAGAACGAAGATGATGTGACGATGCGCTATGTTTCCGGACGCAACTACGATCATGCTACAAAGAGCGCCAAACTCGGTTTCGAAAGTGCTCCAGACCAAGGGCAAACGACGCTCGAACTCAAAGCCGCAGAGCTAGCAGCCGAGACGAAGCGACTGGCTGAAGAAGCGGAGAAGAACGATGCGCCCTTGGACTTGTTCAAACTGCAGCCGAAGAAGCCGAATTGGGATCTGAAAAGGGATCTGGATCAGAAATTGTCCACGCTGAACGTCCGCACAGATAACGCCATAGCCAGGTTGGTGAGGGAGAGGATACAGAAGCAGCAAGAGGCGGCGAGAGGGAAAGCGAATGGGGCCGAATCTCGAGGAGATGCAGAGGCGCAGGGCATTGAGGGTGCTACGCTCGTGGAGGCAACAAATGTCAGGGAGCGTGAGGACGAAGAAGAGGCAAGAAGAGAGCGAGAAGAAGACGATGCACTGTTGGACGGCTCGTGAGCAGATGCAGCATCTTCCGCTGACCCAATCACTTCAATTGGAGCCCGGCCATATTGTCGCCACAAGCATCGCAGCACTGACATTCGTCTTGGTCGAAGAGAAGATAGTGCCCTGTCGTGAGAGGAGCGAAAGGCGTGGCTGAGCTGTCGCAGTCTAAACGAGCATATACTCCAGGCAGGAGCGACGGCCTAGCACACGCATCTAGGAACCCTAGGTGCCACACGAGGGCGGCTGGTCGCGCCTTGACGACCGTGCACAGGACCGTGGAACCCTTAAGTTAAAGGCATCACCAGACATCGGTGGTGAAACTGACCTGTGTGTCTCTCCGCGGACAAACTTTTCTTCTTGAATGATTCTGAGCCAGCAACTCTAGTCATTGTGCTGCTCATCGACCTGCAATCGCCTCTTACGAAATTCCCGATGGAAATATCGCTTTCCTGGCAGTGCTGTCTTTAACGGAATCGTTCCGAGCATGCTGCAAATTTGCTCAACCCCCTTGCAAGGCACTTTGCCTCGAGCTGCACGTAGAACTTGTCTGGGAAGCGGAAAGTCGATTGCGCACTGCGATCGGGCCCCGGATACACGGCGCACATCATCGAAGCAAAGCTGACAGGCAGTTGAGAGTAATCCCGTGACCAATGTTCGCAAGAGCTGCGGTGGGAACGACACGAAGCCAGACACAGGGCCATCTCCAACAGCACTAGATAGCCCGATCAAGTTCATGACACACCTCATACGCGAACTTAGACCTGCGCCCTGCGCATCGTGCAGCAGCGGACTAAGCAGAACTCGCGTCACTCGGTTCTAGCACCTGGGCGCAACGAGAGCAACTTCTGCGCATCTATTGCGATCAAAACGCTGTCTTTGTGGTTGCTCAACACCTTTTGGGATGCTCTGCTTTTGGGGACGCAATTCCAGCACGAGCAAAGGTGGGAGGCGGTTATCAGTGCAGCCATGCGACAACGGAGCACCAATTTGCTGCGCATCAGGCGTTGCACGTCGATGTTCGCATGCTTCGGCGACAAAGCAAAGGGCGGCGTGGCACACGTTGTGTCTTGTGTCTTCCGCTACGAGCATCCATCTGTGAGAAACGCAAAACACCATGATCTGGCGTTCGGGATCCGAAGCCTCTTCATCCTCTTCATATAGCCTGGACAATACTGTCACGTTGCAAACTACTGCCGAAAACTACCAGCCTTCTGGAGTGCCACACCCATCAGCCATACACCGCCCAATTCCCGGCTGTTTTCAGTTTTCCCGTTCTTCGATTAAAGCACCAGGTGTCTTGGCAGCCGCTCGGTCCGACTCCGGACTGTCTAGAATTGAGTCGAAGATCTAGAAACCAGCAAAGTCAAGTCCAGCCACAATCAGCACTACGAAAAGCATGCATTCTTCTTGTCTTCGTTCTTGACAATTGCCGACTGCTTCACGACGTTGATCAAGCCCAAAGATGCACATATGGATGATACAGTCTATGCCCAGCATCTGCAACACAGAGCCAATGAAGATGATGGCACATGACTTCAACGGCCTTTTTGTCATCTGTGAAGATGCAAGCAGTATGTCGTCAAAGGATGAAAACGCCGAAGGAAACCACACAGTGCGACCATGATGGCGAGCGAAGACACTAGTCGGGTAATGCTGGCAGGATATGCCGGGGTTTTTGCTTGGCATCGAGTTTGGCCAGCGAGCTTGATGAGACTTGGATGATGAAAGGGAATGCGAGAGGAATAATGCCGGGAGGTCATTGCGATTCATCCTTGGTCAACACTTGGCTTTTGGAAACGGATGTCACGTAAGCCAGTTGGAGTTGGTCGTGTGGAAGAAGTATTGCTGCCCTCACCTTTCACCACCTTCTGTGCCATCGCTAGCAAAGGTATTCCCGTACGACCCAGGCGGAAGTGTATTTGGTCCAGGTCCAGTGGCCGGTACACCGTAGGCTTATCACAAGCGGATCCACCAGACCTAAGACGACAACATGCCGGATAAATCTCCCCGCTATCAAGATCTCTAGCAACAAGCGGGTGCGTAAAGGGTATGGCTCCTTCGATAAGCACACAACTATAGCACATCAAACCCCCGCCTCAGAGACTACTGCCCTTTTCTGGGTGGATTCCCATCGCTTTCGGGCATTCTATGCTCACGGACCGCCGATAAGGCGAGGTGTCTCCATGGGATTGCATCGAAGTAAGACTACTGTCGCGTGCTGCAACAGTTAGGCTGACCATAGCCTCGTCGAGGCTAGGAGAATTGCACCATGTGCCCCGGACGTCTGTGCTCTTCAAGAGATGCACCGTACTGTCTTCGCCGAAGGACGTCAGCCTATGGGCCCGGTCGACAGCCTGGCGAAAGTGGTATATAACAAGTCTGCCAGCACGCTCGGTGGTTTCTTTTCCTCATCAGCATCAGCAGCATTTTCTTTCCTCTTCACTCATCTTTCACTCGACTCCGGTAGTCCGAACAGCTTTCTATTCTTCCTTTATTGACATTAGAGCCGGTCTCTCAGCGTCAATTCCAATCTCAAGAAATCCAAAAAAAAAATCACATCATTCCAAGTCAACAGTTCAACGAACAAAACCACCAACAGCAAAAATGAAGTTCTCCACCATCGCCATTCCAGCTCTTATGGGCCTTGCCAGCGCTCAAGACATCACCCTCGGGGAGAAGCGTGACATCCAGCTGGATGCCGACGACCTCAAGATCCTCTCGACCCTGCAGCGTCGCGATGCTGCAGTCGGTCCCGGCGCCCTTGCCCTGATCGGCGGAGCTGCCTACCCCGTCGCCAACTGGCTTCTCGAGAAGGTTGCTGGCCCAGCAAAGACCGGCAAGCGTAGCATCGACCTCAACGACGACGACATTGAGTTCCTTCAGGGTCTGCAGAGTCTGCAGAGTCTGCAGGCTCGCGACGCTGCAGTCGGCCCTGGTGCCCTTGCCCTGATCGGCGGCGCTGCTTACCCCATTGCCAACTGGCTTCTCGAGAAGGTTGCTGGCCCAGCAAAGACCGGCAAGCGTAGCATCGACCTCAACGACGACGACATTGAGTTCCTTCAGGGTCTGCAGAGTCTGCAGAGTCTGCAGGCTCGCGACGCTGCAGTCGGCCCTGGTGCCCTTGCCCTGATCGGCGGCGCTGCTTACCCCGTCGCCAACTGGATTCTCGAGAAGGTTGCTGGCCCAGGAAAGCAAGCTGCTAAGCGTAGCATCGACCTCAACGACGACGACATTGAGTTCCTTCAGGGTCTGCAGAGTCTGCAGAGTCTGCAGGCTCGCGACGCTGCCGTCGGCCCCGTCGCACTCGCTATTGGCGGCGGTGCCTTCGGTGCTGGCGTCAATTGGCTCATGCAGCGCATCTCTCCATCTTCCAAGCGCAGCATCGACCTCAACGACGACGACATTGAGTTCCTTCAGGGTCTGCAGAGTCTGCAGAGCCTGCAGGCTCGCGACGCTGCCGTCGGCCCCGTCGCACTCGCTATTGGCGGCGGTGCCTTCGGTGCTGGCGTCAACTGGCTCATGCAGCGCATCTCTCCATCTTCCAAGCGCAGCATTGGCGAGTTCGCTCCCATGGTGCGCCGCGACAACTTGGTCTTCAAGCCAGTCCAGTTCGCTGCTTAAATTGACTGTTGACGGATGATGTATGGTAAGCAAATCACACGCCCTTCCAAGCCATCCAGTGTGCAACAACCACTAACTCTCTCTCCTCTCGCAGATTTTTTGACCCCGTCAAGCTGGTCGATCGGTTCTCAGGATGTGAAAAGTGGGATGATGACACGACTAGGAAATGATTAAAATGTCTGCGCTGACGCCAAAAACGGGGGAGGTGACAGTCTCTGGTAGGCGTGTCAACCAGGTTTGCGGGGGCTCAAAGAAGTTGTTTTTTTTTTCAAAACGACTTTGAGAGATTTTAACCTTCACTTTCGTCGGGGGAAAGGGCATTCGAAAAAAGTCTCTGAGAGGCTTTTTTGGGTGGTTCTTTGTCAAGGTCTTTTGTGGAGGCAACATTGGTGGAGTCTTTCTCGATGATTGTGATGCAGCGTGTTGAAAAAGGAAATTCATCTGGGTGGATCTGGAAGGATGAATTTTTTGGTCAATATGAGTACACGATGTGTTAACGGTCACGAATACAATGGACTTTCACTGATACTGCTTTGGTTTTTTTTTTTTCAAACTTCTTTTTTGAACACTCGTCCGCTACTGACTAACTAATCAACAAGATCCGATGGTCTCTCCAGCTTTCTCCATCTATCTGTTGTGTTGTGGAACATGTACATGTTGCGAACAGAAAGGAAAAAAATGTCAAAGTGTTCGGTTGGTCATGCCATGCCATTGCCATGCCATGCCATGCTCATGCTCATGCTCATCGGTAGCCGAGACGTTTGCTTGTCTTGTCGACGTGCGCGTGCGCGTGCGGAAGGTGTTCGTTGGGGTTTTCCAACGGGAGCACGTGGTGTCGATGTCGATGTCGATGTCGATGTCGGCGCCCGTGATGATGGCAGCCACCTTTTTTGCTGCTGCTGCGACCCGAGACATCCGATGCTTGCGCAAGATCTTTGTGCGACAGAAGATCAATTCGCTGTTGGTGGTGCGACGGTATACTACACATACACACTTGATCAAGGCCTTCGATAGCCGGTGCTCCTACGGTCTACCTAATGTAAGCGTGTTTAGCCACTGTCGTTGTTCACGTAGCACAATGAACACATCAAAGCCGGGGGGTGCTTTACATGCTGCTGATGACATTGGCCCAGTCCGTCGCCTCGGTTGACCTGGTATTGTGAGGACCCCCACTGAATTAATTTGAGCCGCGCGGGTGCGACTCGGCGTCGAAGAGGCACGGTCACGGACTCACGGCCAGAGCTCGACGGCGGGCTCCTCGACTCGGGAGCCGTGCGAGCTGTCGGTCTTTTCTTAGCGGCAGGCGCGCTTAGCAATGCCGCACACGGCTGCTCCTAAGCGAGCTGCACCGAGCGATGAAAATGGAAATCAGCACACGGTGATGGGATGGGGTGGATCAGCAGTGTGGCGCCAGAGGTCGGATATTTCGAAGCCTGGACCACCTGGTGAACAGGCGGCACAAGTATTGGACGTCCCCCGTCAGGTTGTCTGCAGCCACGAAACGCGGGTGTTAGCGAGAAGGTAGAATGCGGAGCTGCGCGGCGCTGCCAAAAGATGTGGAGGAAGATCCGAGCTTTGGCGAAGCACGAGAGCAAGGCAAGGCATCTGGTGAGACGCTCGACTCTGTGCACGCTCAACGCGCATCGCATGCATACCGCGCACGCACGGCTGTTTCATGCAGGCAGGCGAGGGGCAGGTGTCGTCGTGGCCACGGTGCAGCGTTCGCTTCCACGTGAAGTCTCGGAAGGAGCGCAGCCCACAAACCTTGGTCGCACGCCCGTCTTGTCAGCGAGGCCATCTTGCCGACGGGCATCGATGACAGCGATCCTGCTCGAACAGGACGATGCAGCGGCCGTGGGGCGGTGTTGGCGAGGACGGCGCGAGCGATGGTTGTTGCTGTGTCGGAGTGCTCTCCGTAGTCCGTAGTTTGTCTGTGCTTGTCGGAGCGGATTGCGCCATTCGCCGCATCGACTCTGGCCTTGCTCTCTACTGAGTTCTCCGGGCTGAATGATCACACGAGCGATCGCCACATAGCAATCCACCAACCCGTAGTGCATTCCTCCCCTTCCAGCGCAAGGGTTTCGATGGTCCAGTGACAAATGCACTTCACGGGGTCGAAATTGCACGACATTGCATGCAGATAGGCGATCGTTATCACCATCGTTGCGCGGGCCCTGCTGGTGCCCGAGGAGCCGAAGAGACGAGGAAGGCCTTGTCACAGAGACAACATCCGCTTTCTCGACAGGGCCTGGGCATGGACAAAGGGCATATGCTTCGCGGCCGTGGCCGTGCCGAGTTGTGTGCATGTCAGTGACTAGTGTATGCAGGTGTCGACAGATCGAGCAAAGGCGCGATGCTGACGGGAACCATGCGGGGAAAGCAGGACATCCTTTGCGCTCGTGTCGGCCCACGCCAGGCCCCATCAGGAAGAAGCTTGACGGCTGGGGTTGCGCCTCGAAAGCACTGCACAGGAGCGAGACGATACAGGATGGGCGCGGATATTGGACACAGCATGATGTCCCTGGCCCAAGCTCGAACGGGCGAGGTGTGGTTGGCGTGCGGGTTGTGTGATGACATGGTGACGATAAGGTGGCCAGAAGACGTGGCGACGGTTCGCGATGCACGGGAGGGGGAGGAAGGAGGGGGCTGGCAGCCGTGGAGGCACAGAAGAAGGACGGTGGCCCTCAGGGAGAGGAGCACAGCAGGAGGCAGGCGTCCGATGGGCACGATCGGTGGGCGACGGCGGGCACAGTGGTCCAGCATGCGCAACGAGGTCGAAGATCGTTGAGCGGTTTGGCATGCATGCAGACAGACTCCCAGCAGAAAAAGCGCCGGGGGCCACCCTTCGGCATGGCCCTCACCCAGCAGCGCCGCACCGGATGCTGCACTGCGCGGGAACATGGGGCCTGTGTCGCGCTGCGCTGGGGATGACGATGAAAAGCACGCCGTCGAGGGCGATTTGGGCAGCGAACCCAACGCTTCTGTCTCGTGCCTTCGCAGGGGTCCACGTGTCTGCGGTCGTCTCTGCTCGCCTGCGTGCTTCCGATGCATTCCCTAACGAACTAGAGCCACCCGGCAAACAACAAGTGATGCCCGTGGATGAGTTGTTGAATCGACCGCGAAAATCGTGGCCGCCAAGCCCGCTGGGCGCGGGCTGATTGGTACACCCGAGCCCCGCAGCGAAAGTACGTAGAGGAGCACCTGGCTCGTCGCCGCGCTGCGAGAAGCCTCATAACTCCGCCGGGCCTCACTAGTTAGTTACTCCCCTACCGCGCCTCGAGTCAGTGAGTCTCTTATCAGCACCACCCACTCCCCGCGACGCCGCCCGCAAACGTCGCTGTCCCACCGCAGAGGCGCACCGTACGACACTGCCGGACGCATCAGCTTTGTCACCGCGCAGCCCTGCGACACCGGGGCCCTCTCAACAAAACTCGCCCGCCAAGCACGGGCGTCGACGATGACAAGGCGACGGCGCCCATCGTCCATCTGAAGCAGGCCGTTCAATGTCGAGCAGAAGCAAGTGCGGGTAGACTGTTTGCTGGAGGGTCGATCTGCGCACAGCGACCCGGCTCCGCGAGCGCCTGGCGTTGAGGATGTCCTCCGATGCCGCGCCCACGAACAACGGAGAGGATGGCACACTCGTGCGGGAAGCACATGGACAGAATGGCGGAAGCAGCGACATGGACACTCCGCGCTCCGAGGCTCCTCCCCCCGCTGTCAACGTCACCACACCGCGAACGACGGAAGCGACGACGATGCACGCGACCAATGGAGTGGCCGTGAACGATTACTTCACCCCGCAGCCCACCGCCGGACTCGACCAGAGACCGCGTAGCCCACGAGCGCCCAGCAGCCCGCATGCCTCGACGGCTGTCCCCACGACCTCCACCGACGCCACCGCCCCAGCCTACATTCAACGTCTCGGATCGCGGTCGCTGCCGCACCCCCAGCTATCTCCCCGCCCGACGCCTCAGCAAAAAGCGTCCAGTCTGAGCATCGAGAGCACCGACAGTGCGGCAACGGTCAAGCCAAACCGTCCAGTCTTGAAGTCGCTGGGCCCCACGTATCCCGATCAGACCTTCGCCGCACTACACAATCAATATCACGGCGCCTATTACACCCCATCTCACTTGCGGGGAAAGGGTCCAGGATTGTACTCGCCCGTGGCCAACTTTGCAACGGCGATAGCATCGCATCATCAGAGCACGTCCCGGTCGGCGACCAATTCACCCCTCGTGACGCCCAACTTTGGTCTGTTCAGTAATGCTGGTCCGCCGTCGGCGTCCGCCTTCCATTCCGACTCCTCGTCGGCAACGTATCCGAGTCCGTTTCTGCATCACACGCAGAGGCATGTGCCGAAAGAAACGCATGTCGCCGACGTGGATGTCGACCCCATTTCGGGTCGCAAGCTCATCAATCATTACGAGATTATGGACGAGCTCGGCAGGGGAACTCATGGCAAAGTCAAACTTGGTCGCGACCTGCATTCTAACGGAACTTATGTGGCCATCAAGATCGTGGAGCGCTTTTCCAAGAGACGAAAGCTGGGCCGCCTTGGTACTACCGAGGACAAGGTCAAGAAAGAGGTCGCCATCTTGAAAAAGGCCCGTCATCCCAACGTGGTAGGCTTACTCGAAGTCATTGATGATCCAACCCGCAAGAAGGTGTACATTGTGCTCGAATGGGTTGAGAAGGGTGAGATCAATTGGAGGAAAAAGGCACCGAAGGAGATCGCGATGGTGGAGGCGCGACGGTATGAGAGAGAAAGCCGTGAAGCCAAGACCGGAAAGCATGATGAAGTCCTAGCAGCACAGGACCGAGCCGTCCTGGAGGAGGCCAAGAAGCGTCTCGATAAACAGAGGAGACGGCAACTGCGAACGTTTCGACGTATGCGGCGAGGAGCAGACGAGGCCCCGGAGGCTTGGAGCATTGAGCTGGCTGGCGATGAGATGAGCGAAGAGTCCGAGGAGGATCGGTTGTCGCGCATCTCGTCCATCACGGGAGAGATGAGCGCACCACTCGCGCAACACGCGTCGCAACAGCCCAAACAGTGGCTAGACACTGGTGCAGGTAGGCGCATTTCATGCACTCCCTCGCCCTTGATGCCCACCCTCGACACCACCGTCGCACGTCCGGCTCGGTTCTTGATACTGACACCGGAACCAGAAACCATGTCACCTGTGAGCGAAGCGCAGCCACCTTCGCGTAATGTGGAGTTCGACTTCAGCGGCTTGGAGGGCACCATGTACGGACCGTACGATCCAATTTCTGGACCGTCCTCTCGAGATGCCAGTCTGCCAAATAGTCTCCGAGGCTCGCAACATGGCAGCGTGGAGGGTCTATCGGACTTGGCTCACGAGGTTCTGGACTCCGATCTTGATACTGAGCTCGAGTACGTTCCGATCATGACGATTGACCAGATACGCTGCGCGTTCAGGGACACCGTGCTCGGACTGCTGTACTTGCATTACCAGGGCATCATTCACCGCGATATCAAGCCACCCAACCTTCTCGCCTCTCACGACAACCGCGTGAAGATCTCGGATTTTGGGGTCTCATATCTTGGCCGACCGGTGCACAATGGCGAGGGCGAGGATGTCAGCGAGGCAGAGGCCACCGATCTGGACGATGAAGCGAAGGAGCTGGCCAAGACTGTAGGCACGCCTGCATTCTATGCACCTGAGCTATGCTCAACCGATCCTTTGGACGAGCCGCTACCCGTGACAAAAGCCATCGATATCTGGGCTCTGGGTATCACGCTGTTCTGTATGCTCTTCGCTCGTACTCCTTTCGTCGATAGTGAGTACGTGGTGATGAGAAGCATTGCAGAGGAGGAAGTGTACATTCCGGCACAGCGACTTCTCCCAGTGGATAGCAAGCCCAAATCTCGACCATCATCGCACGGAAGAGGCTACTCGCCTCAATGGAACCGCAAACGCGACGAGCTAGAATTCGTCTATGAGGATCTGGGCGAGGACCTGTTAGATTTGTTACACAGGCTGCTCATCAAGGATCCACGCAAGCGCATCACGCTGGATGAGATTCGCTACCATCCCTGGGTGATCGCGGACATCCACAACAAGCCCAGATGGTTCGAGGAGTCTGATCCTGCACACCAATTGGGACACAGGAAGATCGAGATCACGAACGAAGAACTCAAGACGGCCGTCGTGCCTCTCAACTTGTTGGATCGCGCCAAATCGGCGGTGACGAAGATTGGAACCACAATTGCGGACACCATTACAGGAAGGACAAGAGCGCGTGGCCAATCGAATGCTGGCTCGCCAGTGCCCTCTGCACACTCATCTAGTAGTACCATCAGCCAGGACGCTAGGCGGCAAAGCCTTCGTGGCCATGAAGACCTTCTCTCCGCTTTGAAGGCATCGCAACACGGCGAGCATCCACTGTCTAAGAGTGTGGCTGCCAGCCCGGAGCAACAGAAGCACGATCATAAGATCATACCACGGCTGAACGGTAGCAGTGACGCCAGCAACCGCCTCACTCGGACCACTTCTCGTCCAAGTCCGCCGCATCGCGCCATGACTGTAGCATCTGCTGCAGATTCTATGCGCACGGTGACGGAGTCTAGCTACCGTAGAGGAATCAAGGAAGAATCGCGACCGCCTTCGCCTGGTCTACCTGGAACGCCAACCGCACTCGCGACACCTGGCGGCACCCACTTGGGCGGCCTTCTTGGAGGCACTGCGCGCATCATAGAGCGTGTCCGCGCGAAAAGTAGACAGAGGTCACTGAATCGGAGAGGCATCTCCAGTGAGCGTGGCTCTGATCGAGGGTCGGTGCAAGGCTCCGACCCGCATGCGGAGGCAAGTGTGGCTGTGAGTGGTGCTACAGCATCAGGTCACGTACAGCAACCTGAATCTCTTCGCGGCGAATCCACCCCTCAATCAAGCGCACACAACAGCCCCGCATCTTCGCGCCCTCAGTCAGTGACTTCGGACCACCAACACTTGCAGCCCGGAACTGGGATACTGTCTCGCCTGAGCTCTAGTAGTTCTATTGCCTCGGCTGGACGGCTCGAGGCCTATCGTAACATCTCACGGCCTGCATCGGGCAATCGGCAAGCGATCGAGTCTACGCCAGAAGAGTGGCAACGTGCACACCAGGAACACATTAGGAAGCGAATCAACGAGCACAATGAGCAACAACAAGCCGACAGGTCGGATCACACTGCGCCGGGCAGGAGAAGCTCACCAAGCCCCTTCGATGGCAGGACATGTCCAATGAGTCCAGATGACCACAACCGAACGCGACAACACTCCCAAGTGCCATCACTTACTGAATCATCCACGCCTGCAACACCTGATGAATCCGCAAGTCCTCATGGAGCTACCAGTCAGCTGCCTCCCGCACTAATGTCCAGCTCTTCTGATCTTGGCTCTGCAGTCTCGATGTCGATTAGTAATCCATCGATTCCTTCAGTCTTGTCTGAAGCTTCATCGGTCGAGCCTGGAGAGCCAGACGTCGATGCAGATCGGAAGGAGTCGTCAGACGATACTCTGAATCACAAACAGCAAGATGCCCCCAACGAAGATCGCTACGATGAAGGCTATACTCCAGACGAAGAGGCAACCACCACTAGTGACGGCGAGGATGAATTCGGCTCAGACTCTGATAGCGACGGAGGCCTTGTCATGTCTCGTCGGAAATCGCCCGCAAAGGCTCTGCCAATTCAGAAGGAACGACGCGGCACTGGCCATTCTAGTCGCTCAAAGAAGTCTTCTCGAAGTGGTTCTAATAACACCATGAAGAAGGTCAAAACGCGCGATAGCAATGACGAGCAGAGTCGACGATCGCTCGACATTACAGAGGAGTGATGCTCGAATTCGCAGCACCTCCCAATCATAAGCTTTTACTAAATGACCTTTCGATCACGACTTTATGACATCAAGGCTGTCCGAGCATATGTCGAGAATGAGAACATATGGCGGTACAAACACCAAGACAACGACCTTCCTATCGAGAGTCACTGCACTCATACTCTGCTCTACTTCGCTTCTTGTTTATGGTTGCGATACCCCCTTGAGAAAGCATTTTGGCATATTGGAATGAGCGTTAACGCACACAGCATACTTTTGGATGCATCGTCCGGAGGCAGAGGGGCAGGCATGTATTTTGCATAGGCTCGCATTCTACTGCTTCGTGTGGCTTGAAATGTTTTGGATTTCTGAGCGTTTTTTTTTTCTCTTGGTTTGATGAGCATTGGTCTCGTCGCTGCTGCTGCTGCTGCTGCATACTGATAGATGTTTGGAGGGGCAAAGAGTAAAGGGCTCGAGGCTGGGAAATTGGCATGACTGGACAATTTCCGCCCAACTTTGAAGAGCTGTATATTTTTTTGCATTTTTGGTGAAGAGAGAGAGTGAGAGAGAGAGTGAGAGAGAGTGTGTGTGTAAGAGAGAGAGTGAAAAATTCCATGAGAGAGGATGGGCAAAAAAATCTGGGAGGTACGCCTTGAAGAAAAGGGCTTTTTTGGTCGACTTTTGTATGTATATGGAAGGAAGATGAATACCCGATACCCACCCACCACTACGCTCTTCTCACCTCAAATCTCATCTACGATTCTCACGAAGTAAACAACGTATATCGCAATTGAGATTATATGGTTGCTTCTCGAGTCGATGCTCTCAAAGCACCAATCAATATATGGAACCCACGAATGAATTGTACATACAGCATACGATACCGGTCGCGAATTTCCTCTTTGGGCTGCATGGACACCGTGTATGAAGTTGCGTTGGCGCTCTCTTGCTTTCTTTCTTTCTTTCTCTATGTACAGTTCGATCCATGCCTACACGCCACTCAAGTTCCCTTCTTTGACAGAACAATCATCGCTCACGATTTTGAAAACACACAATGCAAGCTCAGCTTCACGAGCTCTCACCTCCCCCCATGCCAATATGCGCAGTAAGGGCGAAGAATTCCCTTCAATAACATCTTATCTCATTGCTGCCGCTGCATCTCCTGAAGCGTCGCCGGGTTTTGTAACCCTAATCTCCTCCTCGCAGAAAGATAATACTCGTAAATCCTCAACTTCAGTACAACCGTTGTATACTCCAGCAACCCAAGCGATAAAGCGAAGAAATTCTTCGGCCACAAGACACTTCCTGCAATACTCTCTTTTTGTTCTTCCCAGACGCACCGCGCAGCATACCGAGCAAGAATCATGAATGACCGCATAGGTCCTTGCGTGGTGTGAAGATTCTCATCAAGACTTCGCGTCAAATCGTTTGTTTTCAAGATGAGAAGAATGACCCTCGGCACGCGACCGAGGAGTCCGACGATTTTCTCGACGAGATCTTGCCCCATTTGCTCGGAGAGACTGCGCTTCTCCTCGTCGTTGCGGTGTTGTGCGGCGACGCCTCGTTCGACGACGCCATAGTCACGTCCGGTGACGGCCGAGGCGAAGATGGGAAAATCTTCATCACCGATCCCGGCGATTTCGTAGGCGTACTTTCGCATTCGAGGGATGTCGGTATCGAGAACGGCTAGCCACATGTGCGCGTAAGCTTTGCGGAGATGGTCCGGAATGTCTCGGTAGAGTCCATGATCGTACAGGATCACATCGAAGTTTCGGGGTTTGCGTTTGTTGGGGTTAAGGCGGATGGCCATGTTGCCACCGTGAGGATCACAGTGTAAGGGGGCGTCCTTGCCGAAGATCATTTCATTGAAGATGTTGGCTAGAGCGGCGGAAACTTCGTCGCGGCTGATTCCGTTGGCGTCCAGGAATTCGAGATCGTCGGGTCGATGGCCTGTGATGTATTCCATGACTAGAATTCTTCGTTCTGCAGAGTATACTTCTGGAATTATCAAAGGTGTCCCTTTGACCTTTGCGAAGTAATCTTTCATCTTCTTGGCGTTCTTTCCCTCTTGTCGGAAATCTAGCTCTTGTGGCAACGACACTTCCATTTCGTCGCTGAGCCATGTCAGATCGTAGTTTGGGAACCAGTACCGCAACGTCCGGAAAGTATTGGTAGTCAACCACATGTCCAGCGCTGCCCATTCGTCAAGGCCAGGATGCTGCACCTTCACTGCCACTTTCTCTCCATTCTCCTTCAGTCGTGCAATGTGTACTTGGGCCAGTGAAGCCGCTCCTATGGGCTCTGCCGCGAACTCCGAAAAGTAATCCTCAAGGCTCTTGCCCGTGTCCTGGTACACCATCTCCTCAATGCTGCCGTAGCTCGATACTGGGCATTTGTCCTGCAGGGGTATGAAAGTATCACACCACTCGCTGGGCAGCAGATAATTCAGCGACGTGAGATGCTGTCCGAGCTTGATGAATATCGATCCATTTTGCTCCATCGCTCTCAGCGTTCGCAACGCACACCTTTTGTGACATGCTGCAATGTCCTTTTGAAACTCTGGATTATCCCAGTCCTCACGCTTCAATATCTTGCGATAGTCCTGGATATTGAGAAACAGGCAAACAGCTACTCTTCCAGTTCTTTGCGCCCCGATATACACATGCCGTGCTTGTTCACTGAAGGCCAATGCCGCACATCCCGTCAGAAATATGATCGTCGCGGCGATGGCCACTCGGCGCCTCTCCCTTGGGTCCTGGATACGGTCCTGTATTCGATCGCGCCATGCTCGTTTGCCAGCCTGTGAAGCTTCAGATTGTGTGGAGGAGAATCGTGCGCCTCTCCATCGCGTGATCTCTTGTCGTATAGGCGAGACGATTTGTCGTTGAGGTCGAGATCGAGAGAGGAGACATTGCCGACATGTCCAGCTCGCGGGCTGCCGAGAAAGCGTCTGAACCGCCGAACGCAGCGGCGATGCTATGGACCTCATCGCTCCATTCGGATGACAGAGTTATGCCTGTGGCCCGGCAATGGCACGCTGCGCAGGATTTTCTGGTGTTCCTCGTGTCAACGACAAAAGGATTGGGAAGTTTGGGGCTGACCGATGACGCTCGAGCATCGGAAGTCGTGCGCCGATGAGCCGAGTGGCCGAACAACCACACCTCTGACTCTCCGCTGCTGGTGAGAGCCTCCTCTGGGGTCATCGCTCTGAGACCTGAGTCGCTACGAACCATCCGCCTCTCCGCGCGACGCACGCATCGGATGTCAACAAGCCACTTTCTGCTAACCTCCTTGTGCCTAGCCTTTTTGAGCTTTGCAAGCCAGGCACAGTCGGTTACATGCAGCCCTCGTGTGTCGCTGGAGACATCATCATGACCAATCATTGGAGGGCGAGGCTGAGGTCGTGTCGTCGAAGCAGTCAAAGTCGACATCATCGGGAGAAATGTCCCTCAGCCTCTCCTGAGAAGTCTTGACCTGATCGCCTCCGCTCTGCTCTGCTTCGAGCTTGATCACGGACTGTGACTGCGTGCCAAGTCCATTGGCATTATCACCACAACCAGAGCGAGAGCCGGAGCTGCCATGCCGTTGCAATGACCACGGCGAGTGTCAGACAACGTGACCCGCTATGTAACCAGCGTTTGCTCTCTCGCGGAGCGGCGGTGTGCTGTACGGCTGTCCGCGCCGGCAGACCCTGAGATTCAGCCTGTCGTGCTTCGCTACCTGCTGACGTGGACAGAGTGGGAAAACAATGTCTCTGGTCGCTTTGCGGTTAGCTCTCAACGGAGTGATAATCTGATTGATCAGTATGTGCGGGGGTCTTGACACGTCTCACTGGATAGCATAATCGATTGAGACAAGCCCCAAGTGCTGTCGATGACACCAGAACACATAGTCACTTCGATTCTACGTGGACCTAGCGACTCGCGATTCGGTGGCTTCACAGCCATGACTTGCGAAACAATTCTGGAACATCGTACCTGGCAGCCTACTTCCTAGTGCCTCGGCGCGCGGCTCGATAGGGTCCTTCATTGCTTTTTCGCTGACATCTTGGTCCTTTTCGCGATACTTTCTCATTCGCCGATAACGAACAAGGCGGAATTTGGCGCGGGATGGGCCACATAGCGGGTGCTTGTCGTATCGACCCTGGACGTCGATCACTTTGTTACCAGTCGTGGAACATCCTTTGGGTCGCAGCCATTCCATCATGGCTCGGCACTTGGCTGTGATCTTAAAGAGTGTGCTTTCCGCGCCTATCCGAGTAGGGTTTCTGGTACTCTCACTCTCTGCATACGCCTAGAAGTTAAAGATCTTGATTTATTCGATCGAAGAAACAGCCAAGCACTCCGGAGACTGGGAAGGTGGAATCCACAAAAAGACGACGTCCTCCCGCTCCGCCACACGCCTCGATTAGACAAAGGATCGAAAAGCATTTCGTCAAGCAAAAATCCAACTACCAAGTGTACATCATGTCTATGCACGAAACTCCCCTCACAACGCAAGACCTCCTCAACGACAAGACCTTCGAACAAGCATTGGACGACTTTCGTCCTCATGCTGCCGACCGTAGCGACAGCTTTCAGACAAAGGAGAACACTCGAAGGAACTCCATGCAACACGGCGTCAACCTGCCTCCATCTCACATCCATTCTCCACTACTGCTCGTGGACGTCCCGCTGGAACCGTGCCAACGCTGTTCAGGAGAGGGCAACGTGAACAAGCCTTGTCGTTTCTGCAAGGCAACAGGCAAAACATCTAATACAGTGTCTTGTGCCGACTGCCATGCGGAGAAGAATGGCTGCGGGAACATGAACTGTAAGCCAATCTGCAATCGCTATCGCTACCACGATTTACTGACTGCAACACCCAGGCGATAGATGCCTCGGCGTCGGCCGTGTAGTGGAGGAACGCCGTTGCACAAGCTGTGCAGGCAGTGGAAGTGCCATCAAGCTGACCTGCGGCGATTGTGGAGGGAGTGGAAGTTCTTCTCCAACCAGCAGTAGGAGTAGCTCCGAAGTCAGCTGTCACGCAATCCCGGAGTGATGATCACGCTCCGGAGTTCAACCCCATATCACGGCGTTACTGTTGAGCGGGCTTAGCGAGTTCGGAGT
This sequence comes from Cercospora sojina, assembly GCA_004299825.1. Taxonomy (NCBI): domain Eukaryota; kingdom Fungi; phylum Ascomycota; class Dothideomycetes; order Mycosphaerellales; family Mycosphaerellaceae; genus Cercospora; species Cercospora sojina. Next base: position 4,480,486 of record CP036211.1, on the reverse strand, counting down.
GGTACTTTTCACTGCTGGCGTTTGTTTTACCATAGTATACCCTTCCGGCTTCGTTGTCGCAACGAAGCCGGCAGGGTATAATGAAGGCCTGGGAGGAGTTATCTGATCATAGCTTCGTTCACGAGACCAGTATACCCAACAACAGAATAGTTCTACAACAAGTGACAGGAATGAGCCATCATCTTCTCTGACCCATCTTGCATTCCATTCCACTCTGCCATTATTTGTCATCGATCCCATCAGCATACATTCGCTGCACTCCGGAAAATCATGTCGTCCTCGATTGACACCAGACTGCATCAATGCACGCGCAAGCCAAGAGCCCTCATGCATCTTCGTCACACGCGGTGTCGTTGCTCAACCTCATCGGGTGCTTGGCATTCGCCACGACCGTACATGCTCGGACATCGCTCTAACCCTCTCATATGCAAATCTGCGACAGTCACGATCGAAGCAGCGTCGTAACACCTGCGCCGCAAAAACCACGCAAAAACCACGCAACAGCCGCAGCATATGCGCTGTCAAATCCCACTTTCAAGGCCTCACTTTTGCGTCAGAGATAGTGGCTCTGGTGCCCGCCAAGCGGGTGCTGTGTTGTTCTAGATCTTGGCAAGACACAAAACGTGAAGTCTGAAATAAGGGATGATGCCGGTAAGGTCTCAGAAAGGAAACTTTTGTGGCTGCCCTCTGGGATGATCGAAAATGGCAATCGCTGTTGCAGGCATGGGGAAGTCGGGGGAGAGTGCATGTGGCTTGGTGGTTGATATGCAACAAGATCCTGCGGACAACGTCGGGCGGGGAATGGGCTGTCTCAGACAATCCGGTTTCGGCCGCACCGGGTTGTGGGGATAATGAACGGACTCGAAGGTGTTGGAGTTGGTAGAAGAGAAGTGGGTATCGTTGTGTTTTCTCATTTGGGAGGCATTTGAGCCAAATTGGAAAGTCTTTCGTTACTGCATATTCATCGTAGTCGCATTGTCGTGCCCTGAAACTCCACGCTAATCTCATCGATTGGAAAATTCCACCGGAAAAGTACAGCTTCGCTCTGTCATCCGAAGAGGAGGAGCTTGGCGAGCTTTTCCTGCCTGGCGTATTAGTATACGGTGATCACTGAGGCGCTCAGGAGTACAAATTGTACTTACATGCTGAAGCCTTGCTCAGTAGCCTCCAACAACAATCTGACAAAGGCAGAGCAGTGCGGGAATCCTCCGCGCAAGCAGATATCGGCACGAAGAGCGGCCTGATACCAACGGTACCACGGCCACAATCTGAATGCGCCATAGGCATAGATTGCAACGATCACGAGAGTGATGGCCATGAGGATGAGCCAAGCGAAATACAGGAGATCGCCATGAAATCCCAAGGCCGGGTACTAAGGAGCCGGGTTGTCCTTGACAACCTGACGAATGCGCTTCTCGTATGCAGCTCGATCTTTCTTGAATAGGTTGTAGGCGTCTGCTTGTGCTGGCGAGTCCGGGTTGACTTCATCGAGCAACATTTGGATGCCGAGCAGGATCTCTTTGATAGTGATCGCTGGCTTCCAGCCTTCTTCTTCATTCAGGATCGAGAGGCAGACGGTGCCGGAGGGGTAAACGTTCGGATGGAAGAGCGGTGGCACGAATTTGCACTTTGGTGGCTTCGTTGGGTACTCTGTTGGTGCATGTGTCAGCTCCCGTCGTGTTGGCTGTTCATGATCGAAGGATTGAGCCTTCGCCAGGTATGGATGCCGATACTGGTTGCACATACCATCGGGAAAGAGCATTTCCAGCTTGAACAAGCCACCCTCCCAGATCGTCTTGTCCTTGCCGGGTATCGCACAGTTCCATCTCTTGAGGTCGAGGGCTGGGCCGTTCTTCATCGGACGGGCGACGAAGCCGAAAGGATGATCTCTGCGCCATTGTTTGCTGTCGCCCGTCAGTAGCTGCGACCTGATAAAAGGAGCCCTGATGCCCATTCTAACCGCTCTTCTTGCAAACGCGCGACAGTGAGGGACATGGTTGTGGTGTGTCTGTGGTTTGTTGTGGTTGGTTTGGGCAAGAAAGCCGGGAAGTTGCAGCGCGAGGTTTGTTCGGTGACCTCGAGGCGCGGAGAGCTACAGAACTTCTTATACAACCCGCGCGACCAGGCAACAACACGGGCCGCGTTTGCACAAGCTGCAAGTGAGGGTGAAGTGAAGCTGGCAAGAGGTAGCACAGAACACGACTTCACTTTCACGAAGACGCCGCACAGGCGCTTTCCGGCGAACCATGCACGCCAAGGGTAAGCGCGATTCAAGCAAGGTGGGGCCAAACCTTACCGAGGCAGGCATGTGCAATTCACGATCTTGTTGTGATTTCGGATGCAACACAGACACGAAATAGTCGTCTATACCTCTCGAGAAGACTTCATCCAGCAGCGTTGGCCGATAAGCAGTGTTGTTGTCGAGCGACAGCATCAGCGAGACCTTTCCAGGGACACGAGAGCGACCCCGCTGTACGACTTCACATCACGAGTCACGACGCACCATGGCCGAGAAACAACCAGTACCACCAGCCGCGACAGCGCCTGATCCAGACGAGGATGACTTGGACGATCTCGACGATGTGCTCGACAGCTTCCAGAACGCGAAGGTCTCCGAGCCCACGAAAGCCGCCCCAGCAACAGCACCGGCCGCCTCTACATCCACCCCAGCACCCTCAGGACCAGGCCGACCACCCGTAGTCAGTCACGATGCAGGATCCGAAGCAGACTTCGCCGCCCAGCTCGAGGCCGGCATGAAAGGCCTCGTAGGGGAGCTGGACTCGAATCCCGAAATGCAGGCCGAGTTCGAGAAGATGATGCAGGAGCTCATAGCAGCCGGAGCTGCAGGGACAGATGCACAAGCCGGAGAGCACCTACGAGAAGCCGCGAAAGCAGTTTCGCCAGAGCAGAGCAAAGCGAAGCCAGCAACAGCAGGAGCAGGAGTAGCAGCATCTTCACCAGGTGCAAGCAAGAAAGCTGCTGGCAAGCAAGACAATTTCCAAGACAGCATCCGGAAGACCATGGAGCGAATGCAAGCCTCCGATAGCACAGCTAAACAGTCCACATCGCAGAATATGTCCGAAGAAGACCTGCTAGCGCAGATGATGCGGGAGCTGACAGAAGGCGGGGAGGGGGGAGAGGAAGGGTTCAACAGCATGCTCATGAACATGATGGCACATTTGACGAATAAGGAGATTCTCTACGATCCGATGAAAGAATTGCATGACAAGTATCCAGAGTATCTGGAGAAGAACAAGGATAAAATCTCAAAGGAGGATTTGACGAGGTATCAGACACAGCAGACGCTTGTCAAGGAGATCGTGGAGAGGTTTGAGAGGAAGGAGTATAGCGATAACAACGAGGATGACCGGGAGTATATTGTGGAGCGGATGCAGAAGGTATGTATTCTCCTGGAGCCTCGAAGTGCATCGCAGGGCCAAGGGCACGCGACTAACCTTTGACCACAGATGCAAGCCGAGGGCTCGCCACCTACGGATCTCGTTGGAGACATTTCTGCAGCACAAGAAGCCTTGGGAGATCTGGAAGGCGGCTGCCCCACCCAATAAATTTCTTCCTATTGGCATTCGTGATACCCTTCCATCAAGCATATCTGTACTTGAACCTAGCCGCCATCTTTGCAGCATTCTGAACACAATTCCTAGTCGATCATGATTCGCCACCAACGCCGCGCTAAAAGTCATCGGACGCATACAGAGAGCATCGCAGCTCACGACATATCCATATCGTCATCTGCGCCACCATGATGCTGCTGTTGCGCATCCGGCATCGCCTGTGACGACAACATGGCACTCGCAGGCACATTCTGTGCCGTTTCCCCTTGATTCTGCTGACTCAACAGCATCTCCTCAAACAGCTCATCGTAATCCGCATCGTCGGACCACAAACTCGTCTCATCTCCACCACCATCCTCCTCCATAGCATCGTCATCCCTCGGCATAATCTCCAACAGCGCATCCAGCTCCCTCCCCTCATCTCTCACGAATTTTTCAACTTCGTCTTCTTCTCCTAGCCCTGAGCTTGGCCACACCGAAGCATCCATCTGACTCGTGACAGGAAGATCGTACTCCTCATCTTCGTATGATTCCTCTTCTTCGAGAATCACATCATCCCACGCCGCCTTCTCCGCTTCCCTCGCACGATCAGCTTCCCACGCACGTTGTCGCGATAAGAATTCCAAGCGCATGAGATCTTCTCCTCGGGACTCGAAGCGTTTGTCGTCGCGTTGCGAAGAGATCTTGCGGAGGTAATTGTTCCGACGCGCAGTTTGGAGAGTTGAAGAGGACGAGGGTTGCTGAAGAGGGTTGCGTTTGATGGAGCGTTGGGAGAAAGGCCGTTTCGTCGTTGGTGGCGTGGTTATGCTGGCCGAGAAGTTCGTGGGTTGAGGTTTTGAGGCTTCGGAGCGCGGGATAGAAGATAAGAAGGAAGGCGACGAAGGTGGTGCGCCATTGTTCTCGCTGTCATGCTGTGATGTCTTGGACAAGGAGCTGCTGTTGTTCTTCGCGTCGAGTTCGTGAGAGTTCATGTAGTAGCCGTGGCGCGTACGCGTGCCATAGATATTCGTGCTGAGAGGCGCGAGAGGGGAGGAGATGGGTGGCGCGTAAGTGTAGTCAGACGGCGACGAGGGCACGAAGGCGAGCATTGTTGTCGTCGTTGTCGATGATGTGGAAGCGTGTTCGGGAGAAGAACGTGTTTCGATTTGGAGAATTGAGGGATCCGATGACATCGCGTGTCGCGGCACGAACGCGTCAGAACGGGGACCTTCGGCCCGCCCGTATCGTGCTTGGCAATTTTGCGCCTTGACTTAACAGAGCGAGAAAAAAGCCTCCACCCATTCTACGACAAGGGCGTTTTTAAGGTCGCGTCTCATTGACGACACGGATGAAGACTCTCCGCTGCTTATCATCTCATTGACGTCCCAATTATGGATCGCAAACAAAGCAGCTAGACTAGCAGCTCGATCGCCCACCTACCTCCGACAGACTCATCTGCAGATAGCAGAACATCATCCTCTCACAATCGTCCGTCAAGCTCCTGAATGCGTACATATGCAAGAACTACTTCTCCTGTGCAAAGGTCTAATATAATGCGCGCACAACGATTAATCGTCTCTGGGTATCACTTCATTAGCAAGCAGCTTCTTAAGCATCGCCTCGTTTTGTTCTTGTATCTCATCACAATGTCGATCCGCATTCGGACCTGACTCAATCTTTCGCTTTCGAATAGGTTTCGCAGGATTTCCTGCAACGACAGTATATGGCTTGACGTCCTGCAATGAGACCAAATTAGCTGTGATTCATGACTGTCCCTGCTGCGCGTGCTCACCCTTGTTACCACCGATCCGGCACCGACGACGGCACCTTTGCCTATCGTCCTAAAAGGCAGAATGATACAGTCCGCATGAATGACTACATCTTCTTCGACTCTGATGGGACCAGCCTGAAATTCGCCTCGGCTGCCCTTTCTTTGCTGTGCATCTACGCTTGTGGTGAGGCAGTAGAACTTGACATTAGGTCCGACAATCGTTCGGTCGCCAATATAGATTATGCTCGCATCCTGCATTGTGCAGTTCTGTTGAATAAGAACTTCTCTGCCCAAATGAATGTTGTAACCGAATTCACAATTGAAAGGGGTTTCCACCAACGAGTGCGAGCCAACGCTGCCCTTTGACCCATGTTCCCATGCTCTCGAATTTCGCATTTCCCAAGCTCGTTCTTTAGGCTCGTAAATTGCGAGGAAGTTTCTCTCTTGTTCGGCGTCCGACGAGGGGTTGACGGCTTTGCAGGACTCGTTGTATGCCTCGACCGCTTTTCGGCACGAGTTGCGCTCACTGCGTAGAGCAGGGTCATCGAAGTGTTGGTAGCGCTCGCCTCGGAGCATTTTGTCTCGTGCTGTCGCGGGTGCAGCCGAACTCTGTAAATAAGAAGGCAACCTAGTCCCATGTGACCCACTTCCGGAAGATATCGCACTCGCGCGCGAGCTGATCACAGTTGGTGGGGTTGGGTGGTGGGGAGGGTAGACGTGCGGGTGCTGCGCCTGCCACGGATCCACGTGTGGCGCGTGAGGATAGCTGCGGTAGGGCGGCGGCGGAAGTGGTGCTGCATCGTAATTGTTGCCAAAGACAGGTGCAGGCGGTGGAGGCAATGGCTCAGGAGGTGGATAGTGGGACGGCGCAGGGGGCAATTCACGTCGCTCACCCTGCTGCGACGGGTGTCTGTGATGCCAGACTTCGGGATTCAATGGCGGACGAGGGTCGATGGGTACGTGCGGTCCAGTGTAGCGTGATGGACTGGGATCGAGGGGCTTAGGCTGGGGCAGAGCATATCGATCCGCACTCGCTGGTACGGGATGCGGATGATGCGGACCCTCTCCGTAAAGGCCTCGATCGAATCCATATGGTTGACCACTGACCGGTGTATAGATTTCGTGGTGCTTTGATTGAAGGGGCGCTTGAGCATTTCTTCCCGTAAGTGGTTTCAGTCCCCCAGCAGGTTTTGGACCGTAACCCGCACACGGGAACCCGCCACGCAAACAGTTCTGACAATGGGGTCGATTTTCGTCACACTTCTTCTTTCTCGAGCGGCATGTATGACACCCGGTCTTCGTCCGGTTACTAAAGTTCCTCTTGCGCTTAGTCTTGTCTTCCGAGCCTAGAGGCTGGTCCGGAGAGAAGGGATGGGATTGCTGTTGAGCCAGATTCTCTCCTTGCGGAGACTCTCCCTCAGGCCGCGCTTGAGCCTCGGCAGCGAAATGTTGTTGTACTTGAGCTCTCAGTTCAGCTTCCACTTCTGGGCGTGGAGCAGGAGGCGGGGCGCTGACTCCAGCTCGTTCCTCCGGAGTGGGTAATCGCGGTTGTTCAGTAGGGTCCTCAAGCCCCTCATGACCATCGCGGCTCGGACGAGACTCAGACGCTTGCTCGTGTTCGGTGCTGCCGTTGAGCGTGCGCCGCTTCGGTGACTTTGAGCCTTCTCTCACCACGTGCTCGCCCCTCTGTGAATCATCGCGATGGTCTTCCGCCGGTGAGTCGGCTCGTTTGCGTTTGTTCGCTGAGACGTCTTTGATCGAAGCGCGTGGTGTATCTTCTTGGGCCTGGACCATTACCGGTGGTTCTGTGGGCCTCCAGCTGTGCGACTGGTATGCGCTTGTCATCGGGGTGTAATCGCCACCAGCATGGCTGCGGTGCTCCACGGGTGGAAGTGTGATGGGTATGGGGCCAACGCCATCAGACCGAAACGCCGATGATAGATGGGGATCGCCGGTATTGACAGCCGTGAAGCCTTTGGCTGGTGCATTGTCGACCGCTGGTGGCAGCGCATTTGGTCGATGCTCAATCACGGGCGGCCGGTTGAGGATACCGACGTCGTCCCGCATAGCAGTCCTTGCCTGCGTGGCCAATGATTACTTGTTCGGGCCGCAACAACTGGAAGCAGGTCATGTAGCATGGAGCAGCGGCGTGGTGATGTGCTTGTGCAGGAAGGGAGTCGACGGTCGTCAGCGCGGGTTCGGGCCTTGCCAGTCGAAAACCACCACCAGTTACGAGAGCCAACGCCTGATGGTTCCACGAGGAAGCGCGAATGCGCTTAACATCGGCTAATAAGTTCGGATCGCTGGGGATATGCGCAGCTCAACGCTCACTGCAGACGGCGAGAATGCGATTGGCAGGCGCGAGGTTTGGCAGCGCAGTTGAAGTGTCGCCACGAGCGGAGGTCAATGGGGACGCCTCGACGGCTGCTAGATTGCGGCGCGGAAGATGGAGTGGGTCAATGCAGCGGATGGATTCGAGTGCCGGATCTCGTCGAAGAATGCCAAAGATCGGCCCGCGCTTCCCTCGCTGCCCAGGCGATCCGTGTTTCCTGCGGGTACTCCGTGTGTGATGCAAGGAGCGGAAGTGGATATGTTGTGGTGGACAGAAACAAACGAAAAGATGAGAAAGTGGGCGGGCAGAGATGGTGCGTGTTCCGCTTGCGCGCAGGGCGGCTAGGTCTAGCGTGCTCCCAGCGTCTAGTTTGAGTTCCACGCAGAGGGCCGCCGCGCATGTCGAGTTCCACCCGCGCGCCGTCCTGGTTGCCAGTGGCAGGCCACGGGCGGCGCTGCTGGCGCGAGTGGCGCCTCTTTCGTGACGGCCGCGGGCATGCGCCCGCTGCTTCCTCCGAGCCGCTCGTCGGCCGTGCAGCTGCAGTACACTCGACATCCAACACCTCGCGAACCAGCGTGGAGCCTACACGCTCGAGGCACAGCACACCCATCCCCGGGCGGCCTGCTTTCGGCCTGCATAGCGGCGCTAGCGCGGGTTATCAGATGTGGTGGGCGACAACCAGGATGAGAAGGGGTGCCACGCGCTTATCAGGACTGTCCTGTGCCACGTTGGTAACGGCGGTGCCGCATGCCCCCATCGCTACACTCGCACGATCAACGTCGACGATGTTCTGCTGCTGCTGAGAGCTGCGTCTGGCGTGTGTGTCGTCGCAGGCGCCACGCCGACGAATGACAACGGCGTGCATGGGTGACCTGCCGAGCTCGCGCGCCTAGCACGTCGAGCACCCCGGCCGAGTTCTGAAGTCAATTCTACAAAATTCCGTAAAGAGTGGGGAGGCGGGCCCTGTCATGCGTGTTCCGCGACGGCACGGCTTCGCGGAGCTGTGCGGCCTGTGCCTTATTTCACCCTCTGTGCAGTCACCTGCGGCGCGAACACCGACAGCGTGGATGGCCATTGTATCGTGCAGCGATTGTATGCCGTCTTGACTCGCTGATACTTGCGCAGCACAATATCTCACAGCGATGAGGAACAGGAAGAGGACGGCTTTGAGCAGCGGATGGCCTGATCGCGATGCACCCTGTGACGGAGTACCGCAACGCAACCAGTCACGTTGCCAGAAAGATTAAAAGGACACCATTCGGCCGCACCGTCAGTCTCGTCTCCAGACTGCCGGGAAGCACTTCGCCCGATCAAGCCGACGATGCCCAATCTGAGCCATGAGCAGCAGACGGGCGTGAACAAATGTCGAAGCTATGGGGTGTGGCTTGAGGAAGGGTATCTTCGTATCTCATTGACGAAAAGGTTGCGATTGCAGATCGAAAATTGCCGATGAAGGGCCCTTGATCTGCTATAGGAGGCATGGTATGCATCCGCAACTAAGGCCGTGCAGAGGTGGAAGTTGCCGTCGTCGGAGCTACCTTTCCAATGGCAAATTGTGGTGATTGTGGTGCAGCTGGCTGCATCAGCGCTGCCCATCTGCACACGTGCGTTCGCCAGTGTGCTGCAATCATGAATTCGGGCAGCTTTGCTTGCTGTGGCGAGATTCTGAAGAGTGGCTAGGCGCCTTGACGCGACCGTAGGAACTCCTGGCGATTCGGATAACCACGGCCAAGAAATGTCATCGATGAGCTGTCCATTGAGCAAGGCGAACAACACCAGCTTGTCTTGTTGCTCGCATCTGCGTTGGTTCTTCACGGGGAAGCGCACTTGGCGAGAAAAGATTGGGAGCATCCACCCGAGGCTGCCGCTTCGATGTGCATGGATGACTGCCGCCCAAGCTCGTTGTCTCGAGATCCAGGCCTGCGATACAGCTGCGACATCTCGCCGCAAGGTCACCCCATCTCATGGTCGATGTGTGCATGATAGAACCTTCAATTTGGTAGTGAAATGCATGAACGAGCGTGAAGTTGTAGAATAGATCGTTAGAGAGTGATTCAAGACCGCTCGAGAATGTCTTCCAATGCCTTCGGATGAGATGAGAAGGTCGTAGCAGAGAGTGCTCCTTGCTTACGTCGAGTGAGTCTTTCTGCTCTGCCAGCCAACCTGCCAACAGCTGCATCGAAGTGCTCATGTGCGCGCAAAAGTCGTGGAACCCCCGAACATTCGCGGAGTCCTCCGCAGTGCACCCTCAGCAGCTGCTGCTCGCAACATCGCCATTGGGCGTGAACAACAGACATCATCCACGCAATGCCTCCAAATGCGTCATCAATAGCGCTCGCGCTACCGCCCAGATTCCTGTGTCCAGCGATATCCCGCCAGTTCATCCGCACAATACGTTCGATAGCGCCTCCCAAGAAAGTACACAAGTTCAATCATGGCAAGAACTTGCCAACGCTCCAAGCAAGCGCCAAAGCCGCTTTTGAGAGGAGAGAACACAACTTCCCGCTTCGCACAGGCGCGATAGCAATCAAGAAGGGCATGACCGGCATATACAACCCTACGACAGCAAAACGCGAAGCCTGCACAGTGCTACAGCTGGATAGATGTCAGGTCATCAGTCACAAACGACGGGAGATACATGGCTACTGGGCTGTTCAGGTCGGCTTTGGAACAAAAGAGGCACGAAATGTGACGCGGCCAGAGAGAGGTCATTTCGCAGCTCAAGGAGTACCGATCAAGAAAGAAGTCGCGGAGTTTCGCGTGAAGAATGAGGAAGGCCTACCGAAGGTAGGCTCTGTCATTTCAGCCGATTTGTTTCAAGAAGGACAATACATCGACGCACGCGGTGTGACACGCGGTATGGGTTTCGCAGGTGGCATGAAGAGGTGGGGATTCAGCGGTCAGCCTGCTTCGCACGGTACCAGTTTAACGCATCGTGCGATGGGTTCTGCCGGTGCTTCGCAAGGTTCTGGCTCAAGAGTCTTACCCGGAAAGAAGATGGCTGGACGCATGGGAGCGGAAAGACATACGGTTCAAAACCTCAAAGTCATGAAGGTTGACCCGGAGAATGGCATCGTAGTGGTACACGGCGCGGTTCCTGGCCCTCGAAATTCGATCGTCAAGATCCAAGACGCGATCAAGAAAGACGTAAGTTTCCTTTTGTGGCAAGGCATTTTTCCAGCGAAAGACATTGGACGCAGTGCGAGATTCTCGCTCTGTATCAATGCAACGAGAAATGCGGACTGCCCCTTTGTGAGATATGTTAAGACTTTGCTAACGACTCCCAGTGGCCAGAAGTGGATTCCAATGTTGGAATCTCTACTTGGGTAAGACAAGGCGAGACCCCAGCACCACCTCCAATGGAAGCATGAACCAGTAGACGAAATTCGCAGCGCGGCAACAGCAGGTCGGACCAAAATAAATCCAACGTTGTGGAGACAGTCCCGTGGGAAGCGAGCCGGTTTCCAAGCGAATGTGTAGCGAAATCTGCAATGCATGCCACAAGAACAACAAACCACGGCCGAAGCGGCCCACCGGTATTGAGCCAGGATCATTTTCACTTGCCGCGCGACAGGCGCGAACGAAAGCTGTAAACGCGTTTGAAATACGACCCGCGCTTAGAGTTTCCCGCGCGCGACGTCGCGAAACAGTCCGTATTTTCGGGCCACTGTGTGTCGGCGTCCCCGTCTTGTACGACTTCGGCTAGTGTGACACACATGCTGGAGGCTGGAGAAGGCTGAGCCGTGCCGACCATGTTCTGGATTGGCCTGTAGGACGAGGCCTTTCGTACGACTGTATCAGTGTTGATGACGAGGCGTGGCAAGCGTCGTACAGTTTCGCAAAAATGTATAGTATGTATGCAGACGATGTAACAATTCACGAGCCACAAATTTTCTCGCTTGAGAGGTTGAATATACTCAATCCATACTGGAGTTGGATCTCCCGCTACTCGTCCAGATATTTGGTCGATGCACGCATGTTCGACGATTCTGGACACAAGCCTCCCGGCTTGTACAACGTGTAGGGACGGCCTGAACCGTCTTGCTTGTAGTTCCCGCCCTCTCGAAGCACCAAACCGTCATCGGCTTGTAGCAGACGGGACGCTGTGTACAGGGCATATCGTGAAACGGCGCGTCCGACAATGCTTCGAAACCTTGCTGTCCACTCCCCAGTGCTATAGTTCCATATCGTCATCATCGTCTTGGTAGTTCCCGCTCCCACCCAGAGCATCCTGGCCATCAGTCTCCTGCTCTCTTTGTGCATCCTCGCGCGGCTGGTTGAGTTTTCTGCAAAACATTCTTGTTAGTCAAATCCGCATACCTCGAGGAATATTCCAGACGAGTTAATTCCCCGATTCGACTCACCTCAACCCGTCCACCACACCACTCACAAACCCTCTGATCTCCGCAACTTCCATCCCTCCGACTCCATTCACTTTCAACCCAGCACCAGCTTCCAAAGCCTTGAAACCTTTCCTCAATTTACTCATCCGCACTTCTCTCAGGTCTCGTAACAGCCTCCTCACAGTATCCGGATCCTCAAAATCATCGCTCGCATGCGTAAGTAATAGAAAGCCGAGCTCATTCCAATGGTACGGAAGGCGTTCTTGTTGCGCTCGACTGGTACTGCTGTCTTTTATAAAAGGACTGCTGATTTCCAAGCTCTCGTGTTTGAGATACGGCTCGTTGGGGAGACTGACGCCTGTAGATTCTGGGAGGTCGGGACCTGGTGCTAATGCGCCTGCGAGTCTGGGATCGGTTTCGAATTCGAGGATGGATTGGAGAGAGAAAGGAGAGAGCCAGGGTGGCGGGGAGATGTTGGCTCGTTTTTGGCGTTTGAGGAGGAGGGCGAGCCAGAGGGGGAGTTGGGCCGGGAAGGGGGGGTTGAGGCGTTCTGTAGGGCCCTGTGAGCAGAATGTATGTTAGTAATCTGTGACAGAGGGAGAAGAGTGTTTGTTCCAGCCTCTTACGCTGTTGGCTAGGTAGGATTGCAACTCACTCCTAGCAGCTCAAGTCCTTCTAGTCTTTGGCGGGGGATCACGGTCACAAGTTCCATTTCGCAGAGGAAGCCGACTTCGTTTGGCGTAAGGCCAGGAGGGAGAGGGAGAGCCATCGAGTGTCTTGGTGCATATCTGACAGCAAGCAGAAAATCACTGTTGCTGACGGCTGTACGACTGTGATTGCAAGTCGCAAAGTGGGATGTGTTTCTTGGATCGCGTCTCGTTCGTTTCGTGTCACGCGCAGCCAATCACAGCTTGGTGCCAAGACATGTGGCATGTGCACCACTTTCCTCCCTGGTTCCTGGTGTTCCCACGACATCACACTCTCGGGCGAATGTCCGAAGGGTGTGAAGAGATCGACGGATTTCACAGTTTCGGACAATTACAAGACTTTGTCGAGCAACAACATGGCGACCGCAGTGGCATCTCTCCTTGCGCCCCTTGCAATCTGGTACAAAGCAGTCGACAGTACTGTCCAGGAGCCCTATCTGGTACGTACGTTGCTGCATTGAAGGTAAGTCCGATCTTCTCACAGTCTCTTGCAGGATGAGATCTTTCACATACCACAAGCACAACACTACTGCGCAGGGAGATGGCATATCTGGGATCCCAAGCTCACGACTCCACCCGGACTTTACCTGATCTCATATCTCGCACAACCTCTCCTTGGCTGTGGAGTCGCTTCGTTACGAGCTGCCAATGCTGCATGCTTGATCGCATTGCTGCTGGCTCTCATGGCCACATACAATGTTCGGCGAAAAGCCAACGGCCAGAGTGGCTATCTCAGTGGCCTGCTGGCTGTGCACAGCTCGCTGAACATTGTTCTATTCCCGCCGATCTTCTTCTTCTCAGCCCTCTATTACACCGATATAGCATCGACCCTATCTTGGACGATCTTCTACTGGTTCTTCCTGCGGAGTATCGCCAAGAAAGGCTTCTCCCCTGTTGATGGGCTGCTGCAGGTTGTAATGGGAGTTGCGAGCTTGACCTTCAGACAAACGAACATTTTCTGGGTCGCTGTCGCACCTCTGGCATTGAAATTGGTCATTGAGCTCGATCAAGGTCATCGCGTTGTCAAACAGTCAATGTACAGAAGAGCTGAGGGCTTCGGTGATTCGACTTGGAGCGTGGCGAAGACGAGTTGGAAAATGAGTGTGATTTACGATCCTCCTGTCCGCGACGCGTTCATTGAAGGTCAGTATCCAAGGCGAGATGTTAGTGCAACGACTGACTGGGCACAGACTACATCCGCACTATCGTGTCTATCGCAGCCTGTGGTCTTAAAGCCGCCACAAAACCGGAACGTGTCATGAGCATCGTCCTCGCACTGTCACCATACCTGACCTTGATCGCCGTGTTCGCGAGCTTCATTCTATGGAACGGCGGCGTCGTTCTAGGCGACAAGAGCAACCACATTGCCACCATTAATCTGCCTCAAATGCTCTACATCTGGCCATTCATCACGTTCTTCTCGTGGCCTCTGCTCTTACCGCACTTCATGATGGGCGCACTTACCGTGGTCTCCAGAATTGGAAGGAGTTTGCCTCTGGAACCGCTACTCGTGTTCAAACGCCGCAATTTCTTGCCTCGGGCATACCTGGTCCTCGCCTTCACGATTCTCGCCCTAGCGGTCGTGCATTTCAACACGATCGTGCACCCTTTCATGCTTGCTGATAATAGGCATTACGTCTTTTACGTCTTCAAAAGACTGCTCCGGCCTCAATGGGTTCGATATCTCGCAGCTCCCATCTACGTCCTCACAGCTTGGGCCTGCATCTCATCACGCGGGGAAGCTCCCTACAGCAATATAGACTTAACTGCAAAGGACAACAGAAGTCGATCTCAAGATCGTGCAGCGAGTGCCAACGACACCACAAGAGACACTCTGAAACACAACGCCATCACAGACGCTTTACAAGATCCTTCGCATATTCCCGACGGCAAGAGCACGCCAATGGTCTCTTTTGTGCTGGTCAACCTCGCCACCACTGCTCTCACGCTGTGCAGCGCACCGCTCGTCGAGCCGAGATATTGCATCATTCCGTTCATCATGTGGCGAATGCATTTGCCGTTGTATGCGATCAACGAGACTCGAGATAAGCAGGTTGCCAAAGAGAAGAGCTGGGCCGCTGTTTTCGAAGCATACGATTATCGAGTCGTGGTAGAGACGGTCTGGTTCTTGATCATCAACGCGGCAACGGGGTACATCTTCCTGAACTGGACGTTCGAGTGGCCTAGTGAGCCGGGGAAGCTGCAGAGGTTTATGTGGTAAGTTTTCAATTCTGGCAAAGATGGATGGCGCGTTTCCAGGTGCCCGTGTGCGCTGATTAGCTAGCTTTGCGTGAAGCAATTGTACATGTTACAGTGTCTCACTACGTACGCATCTCGCACGGCTATACAATTAAATATTCAGAGACTTGACACTCGACTTTGCACAGCAGACTGGATTTATTCTGAGTGATTTGAGCCAAACCAAGTGGAACGGCGGACGGCGATGTCATCTCCTCCGAGACATGGCGGCATACTTCCAAGTCAAAGCCGATCCAACGAGCAGAGTCCTATCTCAAAATTCAGAGCGAAAGCCGTACTTGTCACTATATCTCGAACTAATTTCTGAGACACATAACTCGCCCGTATCCAACCTCATCAGCTCGGAAACCTCCATTCTTCTCGCGAAAGACCTGCATGATGTTGAGGTTTGCACATCTCATACTACGCAACCCTGACAATTCTCACCTCCCCAACCTTTTGCTCCTTCTTCTCATTAATCGGCGCATATCCCCCAACATCAAAAAACTCTCTTTCCCTTGAATACGAGAATCTCGTACTTCAACCCCTCAAACTCACGGAAAGGCACGACCGCTCGAATGACGTTTGGAAAATTAACGCCTTGTACCCCAACGCTGAAGGAGTGCTCGGTTCTCACTTCGGGGATACTTGTGCCTTGAGTCGGGAGAGTCGTGGGTGACCTTGACAAGCTGGAAGGTAAGTTGGTTGAGTTTCTATCTGTCTATCTCTGCGGAGTACGTATGTACGCTCCGGCAACCACCGTGCCTACCTTCCGTAACATCAAACCCCTCGGGGTGCTCGAAAAGGTGAGCGACCGCGCTCGAATTTGTTATCCCGCGTAGGGATGATATACTCTCCCTTAGCGCGGCTTGGGTATGTGCGTGCAAAACCTATGCGTCTGGCGTCTGCTCGTCGAACGCGTCGAGCTTTGCAGCTGCGTCGTCCACAGGCGTCGCAGTCGGGGCGACGACTGGTGCAGTCGTCGACTCCTCCCACAAGTCAGAGACGTCCAGCTTCCGGCCAGAGTCGCCGGTGCTCGTGTCGCCCTTGCGCTTCTTGGCCGTGACCAGAGTTCCCAGGATGCTGCTCTCTTTGAGAAGAGTGTGGACGGGGGCAACGAGGGGAGTGCCTAGCAGGGCTTTCAGGTCCGAGCCGTAGGGAACGCAGCGGTCGAGTGTGAGGATTCTGATCTTGATTTTCTCGAAAATTGGCGCTAGTTCCGCGAGCGAGGGAAGGCCGTACTGCAGGGCCCAGTATCTGATCTTCAAATGTTGAAGTTTCGGCAGGTGTTTGAGGATGCGACGTAGGATGACGAGAAGAGGTGTTCTGCTGCAGGGACTGTCAGACTGGTGTCCGTCTGGTGGCGCGAGGATAAGGCGGGTGACTTTGACACCGAGTTGAGGGCAGGCTTCGAGCACGTTCTCGAAGAGCTCCAATGGAAGCTTGAGAAGTGGGAAAGGATCACTTCTCGGAGGAGTCATGCTTCTGGTAACTCGAGTGGATAAGATGACCTCGCCCGCTGTCGCCCGCGTGGCTCGGGCTTGATCATCTTTCGCAGCAGTCATGCTTCTGGTGAACCGTGTGGACGAGCCAACCTTTGCTTCTTTCTTCCGAGTAGCTCGGGCTTGTTCACTTCTCGGACCAGCCTTGCTTCTATCAACGCGAACAGAAAAGCTGGCCTTTGCTACTCCCCCTCGAGTGGCCCGGACTTGATCATTTCTCCGAGCAGTCATACTTCTGGTGATCCGTGCAGAAGAACCGACCTTCGCCGCTTCCTTTTGAGTGAGTTGAACTCGATCACTTCTCTGAGCAGCCATGCTTCTGGCATTCCGACTTGTCGAGCTGACCTTTGCTGCTTTTGGCCGAGTGGCTCGGGCCTGGGTATTCCTCTTCGAAGCTGTCATTTGTGTCACAATCTCACATGAAGTAATGTGCTTGAAAAGGCAAGAGAGGGACTCCGAGTTGAATATCTGCCACTCGTTTCCTAAGGACAGGCAAGGCCACACGTTTGGGAGCCGCGCACTGGCAACGCAGAGCCATTCATTACTCTGGGCACCAGATCCACGTGTTAAGCCTTCATTATTACCGCTTAGCAAGCGTGACATCGAGGCCTTCTTGCCTGACAGCCCATGCGTTTATCAGCTTCCAATCGCTCTTCGAATCCTTCAATTTCATGTCGTAGCGGAAGACCATGGCCGGGACCAATTTCGACATCTCAAGCATGGCGATGTTCCTACCAAGACACGTTCTTTTGCCTGCCCCGAAGGAGAGAATGTGATGGTCCATGTACTTCACCTGTTCGGAATCCTCAGATAGCCACCGACCAGGGTTCCAGGCTTCTGCGTCAGAGCCAAAGATTCGCGTATCGCGGTGCAACACCCACGGATTTACGCCAACGATCGTACCTGGAGGGATGAAAGTCTCGCCGATTTGAAGGCCATTGGCAGGAGTGACGCGTTCTAGTGGCAATGCAAGAGCTGGGTTGAGACGCAAGCCTTCCTTGATGACTGCGTTCAAGTATGGCAGCGCTTGAACCTCTGTCCATGTCGGTAGAGGTGTTGTGAGCTTGTCTTGCTTCTGCGCGCCCTCTAGCTCTTCTCGAAGTTTGTCCAGTGTCGATGGGTTCTTCAGCAAGTAGTAGAAGATAGCTCGCGTTGTTGATGCAATAGTATCAGAGCCCGCATTGATGTTGATGAAGAGATACGCCAAGAGTGCTTGATCTGTGACCACCTCTGGCTGCTCATCGTGAAGTTTGAGAAACCGCGAAAGGAAGTCTGGCTTGCTCGGAAGTGTGCCATGTAATACTTTCTCGTTGAGTGCAGCATCTTTCAGATCTGGCACTTCAACAGATTCTCCATCGTCTTTGCTATCCAGTCGTTCCTGAAGTCGTCGTTGACCGAATGCGATGATTGGATTCATTTTACCCTTGACGAAGACCTTTTGGAAGAGCGAGCTTTTATAGATCCATTCATCAAGCCACGGCATCTGTCCGAGAACTGAGCATCGATCAAAATTTGCCGCTATTGAATCAGCGATGTTCTCAACGTCTTCCGCTCGCTCCAGAAATCCCAGGCGTTTCGACAGCGTCAACTCTCCGATCACGTCGAATGCGTACCTATGTCGAACTCAATACTGCCGCTCTCCTCAAATTTCTTTCTGCCTCACTCACCACTGCAACCATGTTCCGAGGTCACACACTTTGCCAGTCATTGCAAAAAGCTGGTCCACCCGATCCAGAAAGACCGCCGTTGTCGAATCAATAAGGGGCTCAAACTCCACAAGCGTACTCAGACTGTACGCGCTGGCGATCGGTCGCTTCATCGTGGCATGTTGCTGCTCATCAGTCGTGAAGACCAGACTCGCAGTTCGCTTGCCATTGACAATATTCTGCCAGACTGAATAAAAGTCTGACTTGGGGGCCTTGACGGATATGCCATAGATGGTGTTGATGACCTCTGGTTTGGATATGCTAACGCAATTGGGACCGATTCGTACCAGATCGCCATGCTTCTTGTGCAGTTCGAGATACGTGTCGTGTGAATTCCTTCCCCAGACTACCAAAAGGCGGTACAAATCAGTGAATCTTGCCAGTATTGGGCCAGGTATGGTGCGCAGTCTCTGCCATGTCAGCACAAAGTGAAGGGACAACCAGCCCAGAGCTATGACGATAAGTGTGGAAGGAGATAACAATGTAGAAGAGGAGAAGTGGTCAAGGACAGAGGAGAAAGACTTGGCTAACATGATTGCCCATGAAATTGTGTTAGTTGGATACTTGCTGAGAGGATGCATTGAAGCCAGATATAGCTCGTGCATGTTCCGCTCCCGTGGAGCAGCACGCTTGGCTCACTGTGCATGACAATGCTGCAAAGCGGAAGGACTGAAGATCGTTGGTGGGAGGCTGAAGCAAGAAGCAAGCATCGAACCGGAATTATTCCGTGGTCAGCCAAATTGAGTTTTGCGCTAGCAGGGGTCAAATGCCGACCTGCTTCAATTTTTGAGATGGTTTGAAGTGCAGAGCAGAGCAGAGCGGCGAACACCAGCACATACAGCAACATGGCGGCGACAACATTCCTGCCGACCTTGGAGTTGGAGTCTCATAAGTTCTTGCAGCCGGGCTTGCCACTCTACACCGATGCCGTTGCATACCTGAAAAACATCCTCGATCCGCTAGCCAAGGACATCAGCACTGAGCAGCAGCAACGATTGAAAGAGTCGCGCAAGAAGAGGAAGAGAGGCGAGGGTGGCGACGAGGAAGTACTACGGTTGAAGCAAATCCATACAGATGGCTTCAGTGTCGAGCAGGTGTGGGAGCAAGCACGAAGAGTACTCGATGCGGCGACGGATGAAGTCCAGCGCGAATATGAGAAAGTGCAGGAACAACTCGAGGAAGACAGCGATGAGGATGGTGTTGATGCGCAGTCAGGCTTGGACGAGGAGGACGAGGACCTAGGAATGGAAGGTGTGGACTATGAAGTCGAGGGAGTAGACGACGGCGAGGAGGAATATCATTCTGATGAGGATGAGGATGAAGACGAAGAGCTGGACTTGGATGGCGATATGCACGACGACTTTGACGAAATGGAGCTGGACGAGGATGAAAATGAAGCGGAGGAGCCAGCAGCAGAATTCGTGGAAGACAAATTTGGCTTGAACGATGGCTTCTTCTCGATTGACGAGTTCAATAAGCAATCCGAGTTCTTGGAGCAGCAAGATGCCCGAGGGGAAGCCGAAGTGGAAGAGGATGACGAGGAGATTGACTTTGATGCAGATCCCATGGCACAAGCTTCAGCTGGAGCGAATGGCGATGCTGACGCTGCCGATGAGGAAAGCGAGGACGAAGAAGATGGACCTACATTTGGCGACCCGGATGCAGAGAGCGAAGATGAAGATGATGACGGTGAGGGCGTTGGAGACATGGATGCAATGGGCGGCATGGGAAACACCAACAGCATAATGTACAAGGACTTCTTTGCGCCTCCAGCACAGAAAAAGCGCAAGAATAAGAAGGGACGACCGAACCCGCACAACTTTCCCCAAGTGTCTGCTTCGAAGTCGACAAACGGTGCGGCACAGGAAGAGTGGGCAGAGCCAGAGGATATGCAGCGGACTATGGATGCCGTACATCGTGACTTGTTTGAGGAGTCAGACGAAGAGGAAGAGGAAGAAGACGAGAAGCCAGATCCAGCTGACCCTCGATCGCGTCGATCAACACATGAACGCCGAAAGTTGCAGCTGCAAGAAGAAATCCGTAAGCTTGAAGCTGCCAATGTCGCCAAACGTGACTGGCAACTTTCGGGTGAAGCGCGCGCGGCCGATCGACCTGTCAATGCACTTCTAGAAGAGGATCTGGACTTTGAAAGAGCTGGAAAGCCTGTACCAGTCATCACCGCGGAAGTTAGCGAAGACATCGAGAGTCTGATCAAGCGCCGCATCCTGGCCTTTGACTTCCAAGATATCATCAAGCGACGACCAGATGATCTTGCCACTGGAAACGGAAAGCGCGGCAAACTCGACTTTGAACTAGATGACACCAAGAGCAAGAAGGGCTTGGCTGAGGAGTATGAGGAAGAATACTCTCGCAGAACAGATCCGAATTACGTGGATGTCAAGGACGAGAAATTAGCCAAGGAGCAGAAAGAAATCGAAGCTCTCTGGAAAGAAGTCTGTGGTCAGCTCGATAGCCTTTCATCTTGGAACTTCAGACCCAAGGCACCCGCGCCTCAAATGGACATCCGTGTCGACGCGCCAGCTATCACGATGGAAGACGCCCGACCCTCAGCTGGTGGTGAAGTTGCCGGCGCGAGTCAATTGGCTCCGCAAGAAATTTACAAAGCTGGCGAAGGCAGCAAGGCCGATAAATCTGAAGTCGTCGGCAAGTCCGGGCTGCCTGCCGGGCGAGAAGAGCTTGATAAAGATGAACGGAAGAGGAGAAGACGGCGAGAGAAGGAACGCATTCGTAAAGCTAGCGGAAATGCGGAAGATGCGAATGGGAAGCCGAAGGAGAGTAAGGCGAAGAAGGCGAAGAAAGAGATGCTTGGAGATCTTAAGAAGGGTGGTGTCCGTGTCATTGGAAAGAAGGGCCAGGTTACGGATGTGGAAGGTAATGAGGCGAGGAACGATACTGGCGGGCAAGGCGCAGGGAGATACAAGTTGTAGGCCGAGGTGGAATTGTACAGCGGCAGCCACAATCACAGTGTTGTTCATATGGTCCGCATATCTCATCTTCCTCCCGAAATCCTTGCTATTGAGATGCGATCTGTGGAGTCGCATATGCCATTCTAGGTCTATCATCTCCCTTCTGCTCGGAATGATCTTGACTGGGTTCTTCCCTCACGCTTCCCTCATGATGCCTCACTGCGCCTTCGCGTGCCCATGTGCAACCTCCGCCTCTACACCCGAAGGCCCAAAAGCCAACAACCCAAGCGCACTAGGCGCCAAAGCACCCGCATTCACAATCGCAGCTTTCCACGAAACCGCCACGGACTTGCTCCTCGGCTTCGACGTTTCCTTCTCCTGCTTCATCATCTTCGAAATCGTAGCACAATCAGAAGACGCCGCTCCGAATTTCTCTCGAATCTCCTCTTCGGTAAAAGCTCTAGTCTTCGTCCGCAACATTGTTGCGATTTCCTGCAAACTCATTCCTATCTGCTCTCCAATGGGGACCAGACATTCAGCGAGCTTGGCGTAGTCTTTTGTGAGGAGGCGGTAGGTTAGCATGAGGTAGTCGATGTTGTGGAAGACCAGTGCGCGGCCTTCGGCGTAAGCTTTCTTCGACTGCAGGAAATGCAGCGGTTGGTCGCGCCAGTGTCGGCGAGGATTGAGGTGGTGGGCTGTGTGGTAGCCGTCATTGAAGCAGAAGCGGTTACTGGGCACGTCGATTAATGTTATGCTCGAGCGGAAATCGGAATCCGGTTCGATTTCGTCGACGAGCGCGTGTTGGCCCCAGTTCCCGATCATGAGGCCTAGGCGGAGGAGGATGAAAGGAATGATGAGGGTGAAAATGCTGGCGCGGAAGTTGACTTTTGTGGTCATGAAGATCATCAAGGACATGCTGGCGATCTCTGAGAAGAAAGATTTGAGCGCGAGCTTGGTCTTGTTTTTGCGGAGAAAGTAGAGTGGGAGGTCGAGCCAGATGAGGAAGAGGAAGCGGCCGAGGTAGTGGAGGAAGTGCCAGACGTTGTCGCGTTGGTAGCGGATTGTGGAAGAGAGGTCTTCGGGGCCGTTTCCTTCGACATGGTGATGTTTCACGTGGTGGTAGTAGTACGAATCCCAGGTGTGTCCCATTAAAGGTTCCAAGATGTAGGGAAAGATCAGGTCCAGCCATGCCCATCCTTTGGATAGAACGCCATTGTTATGGATGTGGTTGTGCATCATGAGGGTGAAGCCTCCGGTGCACCAGAAGGTGAAGGCAACGTGAGTGATGGCATGGAGGTAAGTGAAGTTGTAGTAAAGGTAAACTGCGCTTGGCACGTTGACAGAAAGGTAGAGCAGGATGTGAGTCAGGAATATCACATCTGTAGAATGCCGTACTATGTTTGAAGCGACCGTGATGTATGGCTGGATCAAGTACTTCTGGAGTGTCGGATGTATGTCCTTGGCATCCCACGTGGCGAAAACTGTTGGCTCGAAATATGGACTAGTTGGGTCGTTCAATGCTTTCATGCGCTGGAGTGCTGAGTCATCGCGGTCGTTTGCTCCAGGAGCTATGCTAGTTGATTTGTGATCATCCTTGTGCTGTTCTTCGGTATGCTTGGCCTGCGTTCGGAATTGCCTGGCGTTGTCTTCAAAGAGATTGCGCAGCAAGATCAGATCTGGTTCTGTCAAGTATGGATCAATGCTCGTCATAATGAGGAATGTAGCACTGGTAGCCACAAACGCTATGCGAAATAACGAGAGACTGGAGGATTGTTGTTCGAGAGAAGTTGGAGCGACTCCAGATTCAAGGGTTTCATCGAAAGGGGTCCAAGGTGCGAAGATCCGCGTCAAGTGGCCCGTGACGGTGGATCATCTCTTCCGGCCGCGTGTTGATGACCGCGGCCGAAGTGGCAGCGCGTGTGGGGAAGTCATGGCTCGCACATTGGAGTACTTGCTTCATTCTGTGCCTCTTGTCGGGGAGGGAACATGGATGATTGATCTGTGTACGATCACGACAATGCGAGATCTGGCCAGCAGAGCCGCTGTGAGTCCCGAAGTATCGGCGCGATGTCCGACGCGGAGTGGAGCCAGTCTAACGATTGCCTGCGACGACGTCGCTTGAGACTTGGGTCGAGAAGACATTGTGTGAAGGCCCTGAAGGGGGATGCGCGTTCCGGGAGAAGGGAATTGAGAATATTGTGGGAGGAATACATGCGTGAAGTCACCATAGTTCTACGAGAGCCGCCAAGAAATGCCTCAAGATTTCACCTTTTCCTCTCCCACTGCACTCCTCCACTTTCTACTGCTACTCAGCATCTCCTGCATGGCAAGACAGCTGCTACACAATGTGAGCCGATATCCCTTTGACGGAGAGGAGTCAAGCATTGAATTCCTTTGGAACAAGCACAGCGCCCCATCGTATCTGGGTCTCATAGTCAACAACTGGGGTCTCAAACTCCAGCGACACGTCTTTCCAAGGCCCATCCAACGCCCCATGCCTGTCCACATTAGTGACGATCGCAGCAGGCGTAAAGTCGTATTGACGATTGGCCTTGACGCATTTCAGCCACCACAACATGATTCTGCCATCCGCTAAGTCGACAGCCTGTAATTGTTGGTTATCCTTGGTCGGTTGTGGGAGCTGGATTTGTGCCTGCTGCGTAGCCTTCACAGCAGTGTTTGGCGAGTCTACTGACCCGTCTCCCCGCAGGTTGAGGTAGGAAACTTCAATTGCAGATCCGTCGTGGATAAGTTGGAAGAGATAGAGGCGGCGCTTGGTGGGCGTGTTGTCCTCGTACTGGCTTCTAGTGAATGCGTAAGCCGGCACGTCGTACATTGCGCCGCCGCAAGTGACCTCATACGAAGTCCAGAGGGAGTTCTTTGAACTTGCGAGTTTTGCGTACTCGCTTGCTCTCATCTGCTCAATGAATACTTGGTAGGTATGCCCCATCCATATCTTGTGTATCTTCATGTGATACACATACTTAATCTCCGGATCAGGGCTTTGGAATAACCTCGTATCGTGTCCAGAAGTGTTCTTGGTGTTGGAATTGTATTGCACTGCAGACCAGCCTGCATCTTCGGAACTGGAATCCTTCCCATTCTGCGCCATCATCGGAATAACTTGCTTCGAGTCTCGCTCGTATGTAACCCGCGGTATCGAAATGCCAATGAGGCCTCCATGGAGGACCAAGCCGGGTGGCGAACGCTGGGTGCTGTGCAAGGGCTTCACAGGCTCAACGGAGGCAAGACTGAAGTGTGGACCAACACGCCATAAATCAACGTCTCTTGTATTGGAGTATGTTTCGAGCATACTGAAGTTTACCTCGGAAGGCAGAGGCGTTTTCTTGCCGTACGTGGCGAAGAGGATCAATTGCTGCGTGTAGTCGTACAGCGGTGCGGACATGGTATTCCAGGAGACCGGGAAATCGCTCAAGGGTGCGATGATTTGCGGACTCTGAACGTGAAGCTTGAGTCCATTGTCCGAGGTGTTTTCGATGTTGCTCGGGTATGCTCTGACGTCCTTTGTTGAGACCCGAATAAATATCAAGTTATTTTGCTGTTCCGAGCCCATGGTGGTATCAATAATTCGAAGACCAAACAATAAGGTGTGCTCTTAAACAACAGGAACAGCTCTCTGCCTGGTGCAAATATCGGATGGGACCACGGTGATATTTCATCTCTAGCGATATGGGCAAAGCCAGCATGGTTCTGTTAAACGATTCGAGCGCAAGTGTCCAATGCCCCTCTGTGGCTCTTGCTTTAGAGGCTGTCGGGGCTTCCGCGTGGCAGAGACGAGCATCAGCCACGCATGTCTGACTGATCTGGACCACCAAAGTTTGGTTCTGGCTTGCATATAGCCCATAGCTGATGCCCGGGTATTCTTGCAGGAACGATTTCTTGCAGATATGTCGCCCGCGGCATGAGCAGAATTAATATACCATCCTCTATCACACTCATTTGGACCCAGTCCAGCCCGTTTCTGGCGCATCCCAAGCGCCCACCTTCGCGATCGGCACTGCAGTATTGCCTCCGACCTTGGAGAATTCCTTGGCCACTTCATGAAGTCTGCGAAAGCGGTCACGAGGAGTCGGCGTGTAGTCTATCTTCAGACAGCGACCCGCGCCATTGGAGAGGCTGGAGAAGGCGGCATCTGGCTCTGCCGGATCCAGGCACATTGGCTTCTCAAAGCACACATTCTCCTTCGGCGAGGGGAAGGACACTGTGATCCAGCACGCCTGTTTTGGGTGGATTCTGCAGCCGTTGAGGTTATGCTGCATCTCTAACATGGCATTTGAGGCCATTGGGAGAGATCAGACGACAGTTACGGAACGGCGGGTCTGGACCAATGCCAAGACTTGGACCTGCACGCGAGTTTGCAACGCGTATTTAGAACTAAGTTACCGCCTGCAAGCCACACCGTGCACCAATGGAAAGCTCCCAGCTCGAACGTGGTCCATTTGCTGCATGCAGCCGGCTAAGAAAGCTCCAGATCATGCAATTCGCGAGCTTGAAGGTCAAGGATGGCCGTAACTGGCCACTGCTCGTGGACACGTTCCTCAAACAGAGCGGCGCGCCTGTGGACAGAACTGTAAGCGGAAGACCGTGTCGGTGGCGCTGACGCCATGTCAATCAGTTCATTCAGCGCCGGCGGAATTGCCGCAGCTGAGAAGACGAGCAGGAAGTTGAAGAACGCAGGCAGTCCCAGCTTCGCAGACCGCCAGACACCAATGCGTGGAACGAGCATTGAGACCGCCCTCACCCCAGCTACTCTGTGCTATTCATCTTGTGTCCACGATATAGACTTCCCCGGTCTGAAGGACAACCCAATCACAGCACGATGGCTACAGATCAGCCCGCCATCGGAAGAGAGGTTGGTAAAGTCGACACAGACTCGGGCGGTCTGGCAAGGTACTCTCTGAAACTCCTCCTACCTCCTGGCATCACTCATGATGTCGAGCCGGAACTGTCCCTCGAATACTGCCAAGGTGGACCAAATGGTAGTCTTGGAGCCGGATGGGCCTTGGGAGGTCTCTCTTGCATCCGCCGAGGACCATCTTCGCTGGCATACGACGCCTTCAACCCTCCGCCACCCGATCATGATGTGACAAGGCCCAAGCTCAACCTCGATGGCGCCGAACTGTTGCTAACCTCCGGTACGTACGAAGGAGCGGATGCAGAATACACAACAGAGGTGGAGAATGTCAGGCGCGTTGTCATGCCGCTCGGACTCGGCTTTGTCGTCAGAGACTCTACCGGAAAACGTTTGGAATATGGCACTACCGAAGATTCCAGAGTGCTCGTTTCTGACACGAAGAATATGCGGGAATGGCGTCTCAAAAAGGTGGTAGACTACCATGGCAATTATATGACATACAATTACACGGGCTACCCACGAGGTCGCAACGTCCAGCAGCTGGACGACAACGCATGCTATCTGTCGAGCGTGGAGTACTCTGGAAATGAAAAAACAGGTCTTCGAGCAGCTCGCATGGTGCATTTGGAGTACAGCGATCGTCCAGACGTGATGATCCAGACTGTGCAGGGCGATCTGTGCAGGTGGGCATCAATCCTTACTTCAATCCAAATTGGGTGGCTACGTGAAGGCAACATGAGCCCTTACCTCACTTATGAACTCGCGTATTCGACGTCTGCTGACACGGGTGATTCGTATTTGAGATCGATTACGGAAACATCGACATCAGATAGCAAGAAGATTAGCCTGTTGCCGTCCACTTTTGGATATACGACTGCGTTGCCGGCCGGCGCAATTGGCAAAGACATATTCAAGCCAGCCTCACCATCGACGATCAGTCTGCCCGCCTCAACGAGCAACATTGCACTATTCCCTCTGAACATAAGTGGCCGTTGCATGGCAGATTTGGCTTGTGTGCGCTACAATCAAGCTACACGGCAACTGTCGATCAAGACCTACCTCGCAGAAAGACAAGTTGATGGCACAGTATCATGGAAGCCTTCAACGGGCCCAGGTGCTGAAGCCACACTACAATCTGTCAGCATGAAGGACGGCTTTCCCAGCATTCTGAGTCCGGACATGAACAACGACGGTCGAGCAGATTTTGTCGTCCCGTATCCCGATGCTGACAACAGGGTATGTTTCTCTATTTCCCAGTGCGTTGGCACAGGATATAAGAACGCAACGCCGAAGAAGACGAATTTACCTTGGACCGCTGGGTCCAAGTTCATGGCCATGGATCTCACTGGGCGAGGGACAGTAGACATCGTGCAGATATTTACCGACAAGCAGAAACTGGCTTTCAGGAATTTCCCTGCACTGAATCGAGATGGGCAGGTTGATCTCCGAGACGCTATTCTCTCGCCGACCGCATACGACAATGTGAATACCATCGACTGGTTCCAGCTTCGTCATGCCGTCACGGATACCAAAAGTCTCGTCAGAATATGGGCGAAGGATCTGGGCATGGGTCGGGTCCAACTACAGGCCACGACATTCAGTCTGGTCAAGGCATTAGACTCAACTACCGGCTTCAAGGAAATCAAAACATCACTCCTCGGAAAACCGATTCAATCTGGCATTGACAAAGTCAAACCGAGCGTCCTCCCTTGTGACATCAATGCAGACGGCGTCCAAGATGTGGTCCTTGCAAGAGTGGAGTGGAAAGGTGGCAGGATGGTGTTCAATTTTGACATCTTTTTGGGCGATGGTGCTGGTGGGTTCAAGCAATACGGTGATTCCATCCCGAAATCGATTGCCGCAGAGCAGCCACTCAATGCTGATCGGCCTGGAGAATTCTACGTCACCAACATCAATGGTTCAAATTATCCAAGTTTGAGCTATGTCTACCAGGAGCGAACAACGAAATCATACGTGTCTCTGACAGTGGAGGGCCGTAGCGATTGCCAGATGACCGATATCACGTCAAACACTATTGCCAAAGACCTGCCAGGCAAGAGTATGCAAGTTACTCCATCCGACATTAACGGAAATGGTACAGGAGACTGGCTCTTCCATACCATTGAGAATGACATGCCTCGCGTGGTACCTATATACAACCAGGCTAATGCGACCGGCTTACTATCATGGGCACAGGACCCGATGGGTCTGCGATCCAGCTTGACATACGGGTGTCTGACTGACCCTGCTGTGTACAACCCGCAAGTCGACTGGACCAGATACGAGAATACTACTAAGGATGGCTACACCGTGATTGCCGCGCCGAGCCTTGTCGTAACCCAGCTGCAGCATCGCAACGATGCCTCTATCAACAATTTCGACTACAGTGTCACCATCAAGAAGGCCTACGAGAAGGCTCGGGTCAGTGTATCTGGACGAGGGTGGCAGGGTTTTGAGCAAATCCACAGTACTAACGTTGTTGACGGGATATTGACGTCTGAAAGGTATCACCAAAGCTGGCCGCTCACTGGCACCAAGACGCAGGTCGATACCAAACAAGCAAGCGACGGCGCTCTGCTGCGCTCTGTCAAGACATCATTCGAGGTGCGCTCGAGGGCCGCTGGCGCATGGAAAGTGTATCGCATCAATCGTTTGCTCGAGCAGACTGATATGATTGATTCAGGATCGCCTGTAAGGTCGAACGGTACCCAATATGCATACGATGACGCGGGAAATATGGTGCTCCGTTCACTGTGGGAAACTCAGCGGAATCAGCTTATGTTCCAATCATGGAAGCGCTGCTCTTACACTGCCATTGATGGCGTGACAAATGTACTCGTGGCAGAAAAGCTGAGCTCGAAGGAGAGCAACACCGACTTGTCGAAATTCGAGGATGGAGACTGTTCTTTGACAAGATATGAGAACGAGACCGCACGAGCCATCTTGAGAGCGGTATCGGAATGGTCGACCGACGTTGGCGCCTTTTCGACTCGGCAAATCACTTTCGACGAATATGGGAAAGAAGTACTCTCTGTCGATGCAGCTGGCCTTCGCCGTGTCACTACCTACGATAATATCTTCCACACCTTTCCGATCAAAGTGCTTGAAGAGGGCGATGGCGTCCATCACGTGGAGTTGACAGCTTTTGACTGCGCCAGCGGTCTCGAGGTAGCCAGACAAGAATCCGATGGCATGCTTACATGTCATCGCTTGGATACTTTCGGGCGAGTGCGAGAAAGTCGTGCAAGAGCGGCACTTCAAGGCGGTGGCCAGATGAGCGCACAGCAATTTCTGACTTTTGAGTCGGTAACAGCAGACGCCAGCTTGATGTCAATACTATCGCAAAGTCAGCTCGATCCGCATCGCCGTATCGACTTTGAGAAGCAGGAAAGTCCATCAGGGTCTCCCAATATTGCAGTCAAAGTTACGACATTCTCGCACGAGGGCAACACTGGTCGTTACGAAGTTGTTGATTACGTGGACTGCATCAAACAGGTCCGCAAACGCAGCTCTCGGGACGCGGAAGATGCACAAGGAACCTGGCTCTACTGGGAAATGGACTCCCAAGGCCAGAAAGTGTTCGAAAGTTTGCCCGTCCAAGTCCCGATGTCTGATGGGCTGGGGTGGCTGCCTGCGGCTACAGCAGGCGTTCGTTCTGTGATGGACGCTCTTGGTCGTCCAGTGTCTCGGGTCCGACCTGCGCATCAAGAAGGAGACCACTTCATTGTTACGGCATCCGCATATCTTGACGGCGGTGCAAGGGTCCAAGAGCGCACGCTGTCTTCCGAGGATCCGACCTCATTCACAAATGCGAAGCAGCTCGCCGTGCTGGACCGCCGCTACATCCATCGCGAGAATGAAGACCTCATTATTGAGAACATAGACGAAAATGGTCTGAGATCTACATTCCAGCATGACGCTTTCGGACGATTAGTGCAATGCACAGATCCCGCGGGACAAGTCGAAACTCGTGCATACAATACGCGAGGAGACATAGTCAGTCTCGATAATGTATACCAGAACACCACAGGAGAGAAGAAGACAGGTGCACTTGTTTATCGCTACGATGCGGCACGTCATTTAGTGTCGCAGTCAAACGCAGCTGGCGAGTCTATTACTTATCGACGAGATGACAAGGGGCGGCTCCTGGAGAAGGTTGGTAGTGACGGCAGAGCAATCCAATTCACATACGATGGTTCTGGATTCGAAAATGTCACGTCGATTACTGTTTACCGGCAAGGGCCAAAAGAATCTTTCGACCTCCGCTGGGACTATACATACGATCATCGCGGCCGTGTACGCTCCCGTACGTTAACCCTCAGTGATGGCTCAAGCTACACAACATCACTGTCGTACAATTGGCAGGACCAAGTGGTAGAGAAGATTCTACCAGATGGGGCCCTCTTGCAGCACCAGTATCATGGGTCGGTCATCACGACCAGCAGCCTGACCAGCAACAAGGACTCTTCGTGGACGTTGAAGGCGGAAACCAAAGCTTTCAATCCCGCGGGAAGGCCAGAGAAGCTCGTGCTCTCTGGCAGCGCAATTGCTCATCCTTTCACGCATGTTTGGGCACATGACTCGCAGGGCTTCCCCATTAGCCATGCCCTTACTTCGAACAGCCAGACGCTGGTCGATGAGCATTACTTCTACAACGACTTGGACCAGATCTCGCGCAAACAGGAACTCGTTTCGGGCTCTGTTACCGACTATGGTTATCAAGGCAAGCGCCTCGCATCCTCACAGATCAATGGAAAGGACCTCAACATGTACGCCTACGACGATGCAGGCAATCTCAAATCACGGCGCGGCACAACTATTGAGTATGGCTCAGGGTTCGCGAGAGGAAGTAAAGACGGTGCAAGGATCTTCGACATTAGATACGATAGCGTTGGCCGAACCGCCAGGCGCGTGACCGAGAAGTCTGCGTTCGACTTCGCATACGATTCATTTGGCGCTTTGCAAGGCATGAACGACAGTGCTCGCAAGATTGCTATCGAGTACCTTGCAGACCAGGATGGCGAAACGCTGCAACGGAAACATTCTAATGGATCCACAGACTTGTTCTTTGACGATGACTTCAGCATCCACGTCAGTTCAGAGGGTGAATCAACAATTCGACACAAATTCCAAGGCACTGATGACCACAGGGGCACAGTGCCTTTGCTGGCCAGCTTTACACAAGCTTGCCAATCTCTGGCACCGATCCGGGCTTCGAAGACCGATCCGGTGATCAACATCGCATTTGCAGACACGAAAGGGAACATAACGCACACGTTCGATGGCAGCATCGGTGGCTTGAAGGATAAATTCGACTACGACGACTTCGGTCTGTTGGTACCACACGACGACCCATCTGACAAAAGGGACAAGAGCGCGTGCTATGAAGGTAACTACACTGATGACGAGACCGATCTTGTCAATTTCGGCGGCAGATGGTATGATCCTCTTGTAGGCCGGTTTACGACTCCGGACGATATTCTGGACATACCTTCTCTCATTCGTACAGACGGGTTGAGCCGGTATACTTTTGAGAATAATGATCCGATCAACAACATTGATCCAACTGGACACTGGACATGGTCAGCAGTTTTGGGAGTTGTCGCTGGTGTTGCTCTTATTACCGCTGCTGTGGTAGTAACCGTGGCCACTGGCGGTGCGGCCGCTCCATTGGCCGCAGCCGCCGTTGGAGCACTCGCAAGCGGAGGCGTCGCTGGTATTTTCTATTCGGCAAATCATAGAGATGAGCAGGACACCGGAAAATTTTGGTAAGTTGCCATCGTTGTATGACCGACACGAGTCTCAAATGCTGATAGTCTTGTGCAGGGCCGGTTTTGGGACCACTGTAATAGTCAACGCCGCCATTGGTGCTGCCGCGGGCGCTGCTGGTGCCTTTGCAGGCCCCGCCAAAATCGCAAGTACAGGTGCACGGATGCTGGCGAAAGGTGCCATTGGTGGTACTACCTCCGTACTTTCCAAGGCAGCCGAAAGAGGTACGGAGAACCTGTTCTATGGCCAACACCACAATCTCTTCGAGGGAGCCACAACGTCTTTCCTCATGGGCGCCGCCACAGGAGCTTTTGCTGGCGCCAAAGGCCCCTCGAAGCCGACGAGTGATTCTCCAAACAAGCTCCTTGGTATCAATAAATTCGAAGGCAGCTTCAAGTTGAGGAGTTTCACGGGCGTTCGCAAGATCTTGGAACCGAAGCCTTACAACCCTGTAAGTCAAACTGAGGAAGACATGCTGACGGAAGAGCTATATGCTGACTTTGCAATTTTCACTATAGTGGACGGGCTTGACGAAACAAATATTGAAGGTTGGGGGCAAAGCCGCTGCAAAGCCAACCTGGAAAGTTGGCTACTGGGCAGCGAAAGAAATGGGCTATGTACCTAGATCAAAGTGAAGATATTGGTGAATAGTGTAAGATGGAATGTAACATCTTCATGGCATCAATGAAATGCTCTCGTAGGCATCGAAGCTAACGAACTAATCAGGATACTACCCCGATGGATTGAACACTGCGTGTGCGCTTGACGGCGGTGACCAACGCAACGGCTTAGTCTGCTATCTGCACAGAACCGAGATGCGCGTTCTCAAGCTCTTATGCAAGCCCTGTGGGTCTGAAGCTAAATCATTGCAGTCCAGACCAGCCAGACTGGCTAGCGTGTGGAACAGAGCTGGAACGAGTTGGAGCCCCGCCAGAGTTCCAATCTCAGGAAGGTGAACATCTGCTGCCGCGACATCTACAGCCAAGCTACACATATTCGAAAATCAACGGTTCGCGGCATCTTCGGGGAACTCCTTCAACGTAAAGGCAGTCCCATGGTTCTACCCCTTCAATGTTACTGACACATTGCCAGTATGGGCTCTGAACCCCAACATCACCTGGTCTTTCTCCGCATCACCGATAAAGATGTGCGAGCGTACCTGGGCAAGATCGAAAACACTGCAGACAATGGACTCGAAGCATCAATCCAAAACCCGCAGATCATCGCGAGCGTGGACAATTTTCCCATTAGTTACATGGCAACATCTGTGCCAATGTATGACTACACGCAGCAGTCGATCCTTTTCGTCGCCTACGGGAAGTTCTGCGACGAAGCCGACGACAACAACCATCAGCGCAATATCGACCTATGGCGCATCGGGCCACACTTCAGTCTTGTTTCTGTCGAGCATGTGCATGCAATATCCAGTCCTTCCAATGAGCAACCTGGCATGATTGTACGCGGAGAACTCGTCAGCGTTTCAGTAGAAGGAAATCCAGAAAGAAACGATGTTTCGACTGCGGTCCCGCTCATGGCACAAAGCATCAACGGTCCCGCGGGCTCGGACTGGACGGCAGTGAAATACAGCACCAATACCAAAGAGACATTCGGGCAGTGTACGAAACTGGTGCAGAGCACGGACCCGGAAATCAAGTACGTTTATCACCTGAAATTGGACCGAAGGGCAAAATCCGTCCGACCAAACTACGTTTTTGTCGAACAAATGAGAGCAAGCGAGTTCGATAAACTGTCCATCTCTAAAAGTTCTCTGTGGACTTCATACGCCGTCGAACTCGGCTCCGGCATGAACGAGGCTCCGACCTACGCCTTCACCAGGAGTCGATACACCGACACCGACAACAACAACACGCCTCCAAAACGTCGACTATACCTCTTCAAGCAAATGACCGGCTGGATCGAAGTCAACTACATCCCTCTCCGCCCCGACGGCTCCATCAACTCCCCCACCACCGTAGTGCAAGCCATCCAAGAAGACCCCATCACCGACTTTGGCCGTCCGAACTGGTACACGAGCCAAAATCTGCAAGCCATCGACCTCGCCGACGGGAAGAGAATCATGTTGACGTGGACCGAATCGGGCAACGACGACGACACGCCTCCGTTCATCGGGACCCCTCGCGCGATTGTCACGACCATCGATCACGATGGCGCTCTGGAGCGGCCGTGGAAAGAAGTCTCCTTGACGTGGGAAACTGCCCCCGCGGATGAGATTCCTCCCCCCGCCGCCGATGAGCAATGGAACGATTACTGGAGCTCTGTTCTTGTTTCCAAGGATTTTGCATTTTAAATTGATTGATTGATGATAAAACCGTGTTCAGCAGGTAGCAAAAGTCAAAGTACCCCAAAAAAAATCAAGATCAAATGGTATGGTATGGTATGGTGGCGAATTTTGGACTATTACTATTAGACTAGTTAGGTTTTCCATTGCGCCCCCTTTTTTTCTCCCCGTTGATCCATTTTGCGGGCTGAACTCGAGGCATATCACATGTCCACAGTACATCGAATCGATCGGAGAACGGCTCTAGATTCGCAGAAGCTTCCCCGTGGCGATGATTATTCAAGAATGTGAATGAACGACAGACACTACTGTCAGTACGCCTCTCGCGCTCTGGGGTTTCCGTTCGTCGGAATGGCAGAAAATCTCGTGGGCGGGAAGTAGTCTAAATCATGTTATATATATGTGTCGTCCATTGTTGTTGTTGTTGTTGTTGTTGTTGTTGTTGTTGTTGTTGTTGTTGTTATTGTTGCTCGCATGATGTTCATCTTCTCACTTGTCCTGAGCAACAACAATGTGCAGTGTGCAGTGTCCACCATGCTATACGAAAACCAAGCCAGAGAGACACTCAACCTTGATGGCTAGCTACCTTGAAACGAGAGAGCACAGCGACGGCACTTTTCTAGGCCAAGGTTTGGCCAAAATTCAGAAAAATGTACATTTGTTGAAGGCGCAGTCGTGTTACATTTCCATTTCATTTCCATTTCATTTCCATTTCATTCCATTCCATTCCATTTCCTTGCACCAGCATGTATGTATGCTGTGCAGTAGCATCTAAATCGTGCTGCACATGATAGCTCATTATATCATCTCATTCCATTTTCCTAGCATTTAACGGTAAATACCACGAGGACCTTCCGAAGCACTCGAGGCACCTGGGAAAGGCGCATCAACCTCATTCAGTCCCTTACCCTTCGGAACGTTAGGGCAGTTGCCAAGACCAACAAGTGCTGGCGCAAGCTTGGTATCGATCATGTTGAGAGCTTGCGTCAGGAGTGCACCCTCGAAGACGTTCGACAAAGCAGAAGGAGCATCAGCCTTGATGCTCTGTGCGATGAAACAGCCGAGCTGGTTGGGGTCCTGGAAGTCTTTGACGCCGTTGATGAAGCCGCCAGAGAGGTCGCTCAGATCGACACCCTTGAAGCTGTTGACTGTTCCGGTGTTGCCGCCGACTTGGCAGTTACCTGGGTAGCTTGCGCATTGCTGGGCGGTGGAGGTGACGATGTCGGCCAGGGTCCAAGGATCTTGCTCGGAGCGCTTGTACCAATTGTTTGGAAGGCGCTCGTGGCCGAAGGTCTATCAATCAAAGTCAGTGGCAATTCGGAGACGCCGACAGTGTACTCGAGTCAACTTACGTATCGGAGGTTACCTTGGGCGTCACGGTCGTAGCCAAAGTGCTCCATGAAGACCTCCTTGGTCAAGAAACCGCGTGGCTGTTCAGCAGAGTGGTTTGCAAGCAGTTGGAAGGCGAACATGTGGGCACCAAATGTGAAGGCAACACCGGCATATGGTGGCGAGACTGTAAAGAGTTAGTACGTTTGATTCATCGTCATGTGTCACGGGAGGGCTTACAGTAGTTGGGATTGTTGGCAATGCTGTACTTCTTGCGGTTGGAAGAGTGCTGAGCAAGCACACGTGGGGTGATGAGACCGCCGCCCATCTGGTCCGCAACGTCGAAAAGTTCTTGCAAGAATACTGGGTATGATATGCAGTTGGAGGCCATTTCTGGTGCCAACCAGTCACCGCGAGTGATGGAGGCATCTCCTTCTGATCGCAAATGTCCGTATGCGCAGATACCGGTTTGATTGCCGAGAAGGTTACCGACAGCGCCCAACGAGTTCGTCTTGGGCGAGTGAGGTCCGATCGACCAGCGACCTGAAAATGGGTCTCCGTTGAAAAACTGGATCGATTAGTATCTTGACATCCTTCAGCAGTAGGGATGGCATTACTCACCGACGTCGCAGTGTTAAGGAAGAGTGTCGCAGTGTTATCGAGCGAGAAAGCCTCCCAAAGACCCGTGTTAATGGCTTCTGGAGTCGCAATTCCGTCGCGTGGAATATATCTGTGTGGCACAATTAATCTCCGTTGCTTTCATCGTCGTTTGTTGTGAACGTACCCGTGATTGGCTGCTGAGTTCAAACCGGCACATGGCCCTCTGATGTCGCCTGGTCCCGGTGGTCGAAACTCGTGTTCGCCAGAGACCGACACAAGTTGCTTTTCAGCATTGAAACCGCTGAATGTGGCGTGGTTCGGAGTGCCAGGCCACTCTGGGAAGGGGATAGCACCCTCGGGCACCTGTCGCTTCTGGTTGGCGACCATCTCCGCAATGTGAGGGAAAGCCACAGCTCCATTGAGGAGGAGGGCGGTAGAGAAGAGAGTTCCAACCATGATGAATAGTTCAAGGTGTAGAGATCGATATCGAAGCACCGATTCCTGGGAGCGAACATGGTCTTCTACTTGTAGTCGTTGACAACCGTTTAGGCCCAGCGTCGACTTGCCTGTCTTGACCGCATCCGTGGTGGCGTACGACGATCCAGGCCGGCAAGTGACTTTGTGCCATTTTGCACTCTCCAACAAGCGTCACATCGCTGTGGATGTTGAGTACAGTAGTATCCGGCTTTGATTCGGATGTTGCTGTCATTGGTTCCAAAGTCCACGGCCAAAAACTGTGATAGATGGCGGCGCCGCCTGGCTGGGGAAATTATGCTTCTTTGCTAGAGTTAACGCAAGTGGCGAGCCACTGAGCGCATAGTACACTGTCAGCACCTGGAACGTGCCCGCACTGGCGCACTGCTAGAAAGTGAAGGATCGACATGTGAAAGTCTGAATGTGGCACTTTCGGTCAGCCGGCTGTCCAAGTGCGTTCGCTCAGGAACCGAAAGCATATTCCTGAGGCCGACGATCCTTGACAGCCTTCCAAATCACATCCCTTTCGAGTTGACAAGCATTACCAAGAGCAGCACAATGACGCAACAGAAGGGTTGTCGGAGAATATGTCCCCTCCAACGCAGAGGTAAGTCATAGTTTCCACGAGGTGCTGGCACTCTTCCCATCCGAGAGTTGCTCATGGATCGCAGCAAGGAGTTCCTATGTTCCCGAAGTTGCAGCTCTACATGCAGACTCGGGTCATACTTCGCACAAAGGGTTTCCCCAGGGTTCAGTTTGTGGGGGAAGTCGAATTCTGGAGAAGAGGAGGTCCGCGCCACTGACGACCCCAGAGGCGTTGAGCGGCGTCAGGCGGCGTTCAAGCGGCGTCAAATGCAAAATATGCAGGGGGTTGCGGATGGCTGATGGCTAAGCGGCAACTGAGGTGCGCAAAGGGCTCAGCCTTGTAGCGCGACAGGTGATGAGGGAGGGATGACTGCTCCTCGGGGCGTGTGCTGTTCTGGGGTCGGGCTTCGGAGCTGCGCAGCGTGGAAAGAGAAGCCGGTAAGGCTGCTGGAGACGACTCGTGTACGGTACTCAGAAGCTCTTTCGACGTTGAGCGATGGCTTTTTGACAGGCTGCGGCACTACTGGTTGCCACAGCGGGGTCGTTCGCACCACGCGCGTGTTCATGGGGAATGCGAGGCACTTTCGAGTTCAGTTCGCGGCTGTTTGGGCGTCGGGATGGCTTAGAATCCTCGGCCATGTTGTGCTTCGGCGTGGGGTGGTGCTGCTCGGTGGACTGCCCGCGTGATGGACGAGAGAGGAGCAACGTCGAAGAGGAGAGAAGTGCCAAGCTAGGTTTGCTCGGGTGGCATGTACCGAGAGGCTTGGCACTATGGTGTCGCACCCGTCAGGCGGGCTGTTGAAGCAGACTCCAGACTCCAGAGGCACAGTTGACAGCACTGCCACACGCATACTGATGATGAGAGGGAAGCAGATGACGACTCGGACAGGTTTGCTCTTCGCCAAGTGCGCAGCCGTGAGCAGTCGAAGGTTACCGCCGTACTACCGTAGCGCACCGGAGTCCGGACAGCTTGGCGGCGGCGTCGATAGTTCCACTTCTATGTGGCCGAAAGGAGTTGACGCCGTGCAGATCCATGTTTCGCACTGCCCAGTCGTGCAAGATGCCGTTCAGAGCACTTCAACGTCTATCATCCCGAAGAAATTGGACACTTCTCCTTCGTCGACGAAATCTGGCGCGGGTCTGCCAACGTCGTCAACAAGCCACTCAGCCATGCGCAGCCGCTGAACGCCCTCGCCAAGCTTCCTGCGTCCTTTGTTAGCGCTCCTTCGCCCTCAATTGGACCACAGCCCCACGGGCTTGCCCTGCGGCGAGAGGCGATCGCTTTCAACCTTGAACCGACGTCTCCAGAAGTCGATGCTGCCATGTCTCGTTGTCTGACCAGCTCTGGCCATGTCTCCCTCACACGTACTCAACACCCACCGCATCAGGCGTCTTAGCGTCATCGTCTTCGCGCTCGTCGCGACCTATACTCTCTGGAGCAGGGTGCTGCCTGCCTTCGACTACCTCCTACGCCCACGTTCACACCCGGCGCTGATCACGGACGTCGGAGCGAATCACTATGAAAACATCACTGCCCATCTCGTGATCGCGTCAACCTTGAAGGAAGACACTGCATGGACTGCCAACCTCCAGATCCCCAACCTCAAGATCCTACGATATGTCGCCGACTCGGCTGCCGCAGAATATCGACCAGCAGCATTCAACAAGGGGCGAGAAGCATTGATGTACTTTACCTATCTCCACGACTTTTACGATGACCTTCCAGACGTCAGCATTTTTGTCCACGCGGATGAGACACCGTGGCACGTCGAAGGAACTCTACTCCGCAACACTTCCTTTGCCCTTTCGAGGCTCGATCTTCAGCAAGTCATCCAAAGGCAATACTTCAATCTACGCGTCACGTGGCGAGCATCCTGTCCGGCATGGATCAACACCTCCAACGACTTTTCCAACTTCAAAAAGCCCGAGGAGCCGTACATGAAGGAGGCGTGGCGCGCGAACTTTGGTGAGCATGACGAGGTCCCCGAAATTCTTGCTGGGCCTTGCTGCAGCCAGTTTGTAGTCTCCCGGGATGCGATCCGAAGCCGACCAAAAGAGCAATACGCTCGGAGCGTGAAATGGCTGACGGATACGAAATTCAGCGACCACATTGCTGGCCGCGTATGGGAGCACATGTGGCCATATCTCTTCAAGAAGGAAGCCAAGGATTGCGCGCCGGAAATCTCGAGTCTGTGTGAGTTGTACGGGATATGCTTCACGAGTGTGAAGGAGATCAATGAGTACAAGGAGTTGTGGGAAGAAGTCGAGCGATTGAAGGAAGCCATGCAATTCCATCGCGCTGTATGGAACCCCCGAAAAGCAGCCGAGGCCAGACGGAAAATGGACCAAGTCGGCGACGAAATAGAGCACAAGATGATGGAAATCCTCCAGCGGCACCAGCCACCCAGCACTGGTAAAATGCTTGCGCGTCAGATACGATAGACAATCATATGCGATACATTCTGCAACCTCCAGCCCCCCCCCCTTCCCCCCTCCTTAAAAGAAAACGCCCTCCCCTCCCTGAACCCTTTCCTACTACTTACTTACTTCACCCTCTCCTCCTCCTCTAACGGATCAAAATCAACGCTCGGCCCCCTCAGCATTACCAATCCTCTCCAACTCCCCCTCATCCCCCACCCTCCCCCTCTCCCTCTCCCTCGCCCTCGCATACCCATACCCATCATACCTTTACGCCTCAAAAAATTGCCTCGTCTTCCTCAACAGCCCCACCTTTTCTTGTCAACTCACTTTCACTTTCACTTTTTCATCCTAATCCTAGTACAATACAATCTCCTCCTCCTTAACTAACTATAGGGTATAAAATAAAAATAAAAATTCGGATAATTCGTATCGAAGGGACTTGAGAATCGAGATTCGTTTTGGGAAAAACAAAATTGGTAGGGTATGGTATGATGGGCTGAGAGTTAAAGGGGATAAGATGAGATGAGATGAGATGAGAGCAGTGTGGTGTGATGTGGTGAAGAGTTGGATGTCGGATGTCGGATGTCGGATGTCGGGTTCGGTATAATGATGTAAGGGGGAGGCTGAAGAGGAAAGGTTGGTTGTTGTAGAAGGAGGAGATGCGGTCGAGGGAGGTGAAGCGCTAGCGGGTAGAGGTTTGTGTTTGCAATGTCGTAGGCGGATTGGATTGCGTGGTGGCGAAGAAGCCACGCATTTGTAGACGCCGACGGCCGTTGTTGATTGTGTTGTAGACTAAAACACACACATACAACCAAGAAAAAAAGTATTAGCAAATGTAGATTTTGGGAGATCGGAAGGGGGGGGGCGGGGGTATGTATGAATTATTGGGGAAAGAAGAAGCTAATTAACTACCTAACCCCACTCATTCATCTCATCTCATCAATTTCTTTCTTTCCGTAGTCTAGATGTTCGGGATAACTAGAATCTACCTACCGCCTGCTTAATTTCTCTTTCGCGGAGCTCGGCGGTACGGGGAGTAGTCCAGGAGATAATCGAATCCGGTGTGTAGAACATGCGAAATAATCTCGCTCGACTCGACTCGTTTGCTCACGATAGTTGGTCTCTCTCGGTTTTTCTTGTCGAAGAGCAGGCAAGGCAAGGCACGGTAGTCTATATCTTCTCTTCCTATATAGACTATTCTAGGTCGACTTAGAGATAGATAGATATATATATATATAACATAAAAACATGAACACGCCCCAGCAGGCGACGACGACGACGACGACGGCGAGAGGCCTCGAGGCCTCCCAACACGCGACAACACCCCCCAACCGACACCGCGACGTCGCGAGCGGAGGAGGGAGCCTGGGAGAAGGAGGTTGCGTCTCCAACTCCCAGACGGCCCAATTCCGCCCGCAACCACCCCTCTCTGGCCTCCCAAGCCAGAGAACAACTGCTAACACCAATACCCTGAAACTAACCATCCAAAAGAACCTAAAGACACTCACCGAACAGATCCAGAGCCACCTCGACTCCCAGTCGACCCTTTCTCCCTCCCCAACTCTCCTCCTCCTCCAACAGGCCCAACAGGCCCTCCTCCACCACGCCCTCCGCCAGGAAGAGTCCCAGACTCTTCAAGCGATCCAGAAAACCCTCCAGAGCCGCCCAACACCCACTGCCACTACCCCCAAAACATGGGCCCAGACAGCCCAAATTGGACACACAATGCCAAGGCCTCAGCCTCAGGCATCCATGACCATCTCAGTGAAGATGGGAAACCAAGAAGAAAGGGAGACAGCAAAGAAGATGAGCCATGAAGAGCTCAGAAGGAAATTTGGAGTGCAGCAGTTTAAGGCAGTGCAAAAACTCCCAAGTGGAGACCTCAAAGTCATCCTCCACAGAGAAGGAGAGAAAAGCAGGCTAGAGAAGGACCAATCATGGCTCAAGGCTGCATACCCAGAGGCCCAGGTGGAAGTACCAAGCACCCAGGTGATTGTACACAGTATTAGGACATCCTGGAAGCCAGAGGATGCAAACAGCTGGGTCCAACTCGACCAAGACAATCTCACCTGGTTCCCAGATGGACTCAGAATCAGGAAGGCCTTTTGGCTTAAAAACCAAAGGGCAAGGGAAGAGACCAACTTCTCATCAGTAGTAATGGCAGTGTAGGACAGACAGACTGCAAAGGAAATGTGCAGGAGAGGCATTACTATCGGGTCAATGTGGTGTGTAGTAGAACCATACCACCCACAGCAGAGGATAGTACAATGCCTCAAGTGCAACAGTTTTGGGCACATTACCACCCACTGTAGGGCTACAGAAGATATATGTGGAAAATGTGCAGGGAAGCATAGGACAGACAGCTGCAAGGAGAAGAAAGTCAAATGTTGCAACTGCAGGGGAGACCACAAGGCATACTCCCTCCAATGCAGCTACAAAGCTGCTGCAACGGCCAAAGCAAGAGCATTCTCAGAGTGGTTCAAAAAGCAATGGGAGGCAGCCTCAGGCCCAACACAGGGAGGCAATGCTACAGAACCCACAGCCCTCAAGAGGAAAGCCCCACCAGCTGAGCCTCCACAGAGGGATGTTAGGTACAAAGGCAGGCCCCTAGGCACCACAGCAACAGCAATGGCAGGCAGGAGGCAAGCAAGCAAGCTCCACTTCCCTCCTACACAGGAGAAAGAGGACACCCAAGGGGAAACAAGCACCCCCCAGGAAGACATGGACATTGACCCAATTGAGCCCCCCCTTCCAAGAGTCCCATGAGTAGCCAAACCCTGACAATCTACCAACACAATGTCAACAGGTCAAATACCACCCAAACCCTGCTACTGGACAGCCAGGCTGCAGAAGAGGCCACAGTAATAGCACTACAAGAACCATGGCTCAACACTACAAATGGCAGGACCAAAGCCAAGAAAGGATACTTTGCAGTCCTCCCACCCCAGCAGAACCCAAGGGTAGCAATACTTGTGTCAGACAGAATTGGAACCAACAGCTGGAAACCACTCTTTCACAACACAGGTGACTTGGTGACTATCCAAATCCAGACACCTATAGGAATCATCTCGATCCACAACTGCTACAACCCCTCAGGACCAACAAGCCATAGACAAGAAGGGACTATCCCTGCACTCCAAGAAGCACTATCACAAACCCCAAGAGACACAACTACTAGCCATGTAGTAGTGGGAGACTTCAACCTCCACCACCCAAAATGGGGGGGAAACACAACCCAGACCCAGCATACTATGGCAGACAAGCTTATTGAAACAACTACAGAGGCCCAGCTACAGCTGACCCTAGAGCCAGGAACAATCACATGGGAGAGACACATGGCCAGCTGCCAAACATTGGACCTGGTTTTTGTCAGCCTCTCCCTCCAAAACCTGATCCAAGAATGCAAAGCCCTCCCAGAAGAGACACACAGCTCTGACCACATCCCTCTTAGGACAACCCTCTGCATCAACCTCCAAGGGCCAACAGGAAGAAGCCAGAGAAAGCAGTGGAAAGCGGCCAACTGGGCCAGAATCCAGGACCTTATAGCCCAAGACACCAACCAACTCAACCAACTCCCACTTAACACAAGGGAACACCTAGACACACTGGCCTGCAGAATACAATCCTCCATCCAGAGGATTGTAGGGGAGACAGTTCCAACAGCCAGACCATCAAGCTATGCAAAGATGGCATGGACCCAGGAATGCAAGGATGCTACAAAGCTAGCAAGGAGGAGGAGAAGAGAATGGAGGGACCACAAGACAGAATGGAGCCACAAGCTGTACCTTGAGGCATCACATGCAAGAAGCAAGGCTGTGAGGAGAGAGCAAAACCTGGCTTGGAGGAGACTGATGAAAGAGG
Organism: Cercospora sojina; assembly: GCA_004299825.1. Taxonomy (NCBI): domain Eukaryota; kingdom Fungi; phylum Ascomycota; class Dothideomycetes; order Mycosphaerellales; family Mycosphaerellaceae; genus Cercospora; species Cercospora sojina. The sequence goes on along the minus strand of CP036211.1, from coordinate 4,437,195 downwards.
TTACAGAGGACCCCAAGAAGATCTGGAAAATGGCTAAATGGGCAAGAGAGGGAGCCAACCAAGGGCACCAGCTGCCACACTTCCCAAGCCTAGCTGATACAGAGCACAATGGAGACACCAATGAGGGGAAGGCTGCAATCTTGGCAAGACACTTCTTCCCAGACCCAAGGGAGGCAGACCTGAGTGACATCCAACATACCCAACTGCCACCCCAATTCCAGATGGAGGTTGAGGTTCACCCAAAGGAGGTGGAAGGAGTCCTCAGGAAACTGCCTAGCAACAAGGCCCCAGGACCTGACCAAATACCAAACCTCTTGCTTAAAGAGTGCAGGGAACAACTTGCCCCAATCCTGGCCAAACTCTTCACTGCATGCCTAAGGATGGCATACCACCCCAAAGCCTTCAAGCACTCCACAACAGTAGTGCTTAGGAAACCACAGAAACCAGACTACTCAAAGCCAGGAGCATACAGACCCATTGCCCTGCTCAACACAATTGCAAAGGTCCTGGAAGCTGTGGTTGCCAAGAGGATGTCTAAGGAGACTGAAGAAAGGAAGCTCCTCCCAGAAGAGCAGATGGGTGCTAGGCCTGGCAGGTCCACCACCTCAGCATTGGACCTTATCACTGAACAAGTAAGAACCATCTGGAAAACCAGGCCAGGAGCTGTAGCATCCATGCTCTGCCTTGACATCTCAGGTGCATTTGACAAGGTCTCCCACCAGAGGCTACTCCACAACATCAGAATAAAAGGCTTCCCAGAACACATTGTTGGCTTCATCCAGTCATTCCTCCAGGACAGGACTACCTGCCTGAGGCTTGGAGAATTTATAGACCAACCAAGGACCCAAAACACAGGAATCCCCCAAGGCTCCACCCTGTCCCCAATCCTCTTCCTCTTCTTTGCCTCAACCCTGCTCCCAACACTGCATGAAGGGACCACTTCAGCAATGGGGTTTGTGGATGACTCTAACATCCTCACACACAGCATGTCAACAGAAGACAACTGCAGGCAACTAGAGAAAGCCCACCAGAAATGTGAAGAATGGGCAAGGAGACATGGTGCAGAATTTGCACCACAGAAATATCAGCTGATCCACTTCACCAGGAGCAGGAAGCACAACCTCAAGGCCACAGTCCAAATCCAGGGATTTAATGGAGAACCACTGCCGTCACTTAGACTCCTTGGGGTATGGGTGGACACCAAACTCAAATGGGGCCCACACATTAAACAAGCAGCAGAAAAGGGAGCCCACCAAATGCAATCACTTCAGAGGCTGTGCAAGTCCACATGGGGAGCATCCTTCCAAAGAGCAAGGCACCTGTACACAGCAGTAGTAAGACCAGCTATTACCTTTGGCTGCCAAGTCTGGTCCAACCCAGAAGGCACACAAGACTACTGCAGGAACCTTACCAAACCCATTGAGAAGATCCAGAGGGAGGCCCTAAGGAACATCACAGGAGCATACAAGTCAGTTGCAACAGCTGTCCTAGAGAGAGAAGCAAACATTGCTCCTCTCCATTTGTACACCCAGGACCTGGCTAGGCAAGCATCCAAGAAGCAAGACACCCAACCTGCATACCAGTACATCAAAGACAGGTGCAGGGAGATCAAAAGGCAAGCACAAGCAGGAAGGAGAGCTAGGCAACCTGCAACACCAACCCAAACCAGACAGGAGGAAATCCTCCAGATGGTGCAAGGCCAAGAAACAACAATGCAGGCACATCTGGGCTGCAAGGCATGGTGGGCCAAATATCAGTGGGGCAGAAGGTGGGAAAGGGACAAGGAAGAGAGAAGGGCTAGGGCAGGAGGGGAACAACCACCAGCATGGAAGACCACCACCTCCTCTGCTGTTGGACCAACTCTGCACAAAGGACTTACCAGACCAGAGAGCACAATGGTCACACTCCTGAGGACAGAGCACATTGGGATGAGGCAGTACCTTACAAAAAGGAGAGTCCCAGGATTCACACCAGACTGCGAATGTGGGCAGGGACATGAGACACCAAAACATGTGTGCATGTTCTGCCCAAAATGGAATGAGAGAAGACACCTCCTGTTCCAAACAGGAGGATCAACAAACTGGAAGGATCTGGCAAACACAAAAAGAGGACTACATGCTACAGCAAAGTGGCTTATCCAAGAAGGCGTCCTAGAGCAGTTCTCGCTTGCCGGGAAGGAGGTATAGGAGGGAGAGGAGGAGTGAGGAAGGGAAAGATAGGGCCTGGTGAGAGGAGGACTCGCTAGAAACCTAGTATTGTCCGAAGGAAAACAGGAACGAAGGAAGCGGCTACGCAGGCTGCAAGGTAGGAGGAATACGAGGGTTTTTCGAAGGCTTTTCCCTCGACCGAAAAATATAGAGCGTGCTGCTTACTCTAGCTAAAAGAGGTAGACCGGCGTATAAGAATTATCTATCTATCTATATATATAACATTCTTATATACTAGGCTCGCCTGCGAAGTCCCATTGCACACCTCCACGCGGTCGCAGGTGGAAACAGGCAGTCCTAGACTGTGCTGGCAAAGTGCAGGGCAGCCGTAGACAGCGAACAGACACGCTGCCTACAGCTCCGGAACAAAGCCCAGCTCCTGGGTAGGTGATTCAAGTGTCGAACTCCTGAGAACACAGCAAAAGGATACCAGCGCGGCTGTTACCAACATAAGAAACCAATGCCAAACCGGAGACCCCTCTGCCCTGAGTGGTGAATACCACCCTAGGCCTGTAGGCTGGAGTAGTGACCCAGCCTAAGCACAGACTGAAGAGGAGGAGGGACAATTGAAGGGGAGGCTTCAAAGAGAAAGAGCAAGGACAGAGTACAGAAAAGGAACATACAGCTACCCTACGGAATACACGTCCTGGTCTGGGTGGAAGGCAGGACACTTTGCATAGCAAGAAGGACTAGGAGAGGACTTTGCGACTCCTCTCTGCAGCCAGGAGGCTATTTTCAACCCTGAAGGCAGAGCATCTGACACAAGCGACCCTTTCTCTGCAAGGAAGGCTGCCTGCAAAGGAAGAGCTGTACCGGAATGGACTGTACAATGGAATTTCTCTGGATGTGGGTCATGTGACTGGATGCCAAGGAAGGGGAAATTTGGCTGTGGGATTGGTGTAGGGAGAAGGACCCCCTACTAGGCTGGTCACACCTCTAGAGTAGGCCACAACTCTAGAGGGGTGATGTACAAGATGGCAACTAGGAAGAGAGAAGGGCCCTGACTAGGAAAGGGGCGAGGGGAGTTGCTGCCTCCAAACCTCTGGTCCTAGGACAAGGCAGCAAGAGGAGGACCTCAAAGGGGCAGACAAATACAAGGAGACATACACTAGCCCCAAACTCGACAAGTCCAAGAAACAGATCAAAAGCACAAGACACTAAGGAACTAAAGCAAACGAACAAGGGAGCTAAACGACCTATAGAAGGATCTGGAGTAGAGAGGGGCTTATAGGGTATACGAAGAGGAAAGGTTGCCAAAAGAATTGCCCAAAGGAAGTGAGTATAGCCTAACAGAATAAATCAATCAATCAATCGATAGTGGGGAAACAAAACAAAAACATGTCAGACACAGAGGGAGATACCATCGAGGTGGTTAATCCATCATCGCAACGACGACCAAGATTGAAATTGAAGTTCGCCGCCGCGGCGCGCGGAACTGCGACGGGGAGCGGGAGCCAGCCTCTTCCTGCACCGCACCCGCGGCCCGATGACGCCGAACACCCACAACCTACCGCCAACACAGACAAGTACACGACAGCGATTTCTAACATTGACAAAATCTACGCAGCCCTGGCCACAACAGACAGTCTAGACGCGCTTCCCCCTCTCCTCCTTCGCGAAGTCCTGTCCGAAGCAAAATCTGCATTCACGATCCTCCGACAGCAAACCCACGAACCGCCGGACCTCCGACAGGTCCTGAACGAGGTTCGCGCAGTAAAACACGCAATCCAGGACCTGCCGACACCCCCTCAGTCTCCTCCTGCCCGCCCAACATGGGCGCAAACGGCGGCAGCGGGAAGCACCGAGCCTCCGCTAGTCATTCACCGCCGGCCATGCCAGACACAGACCGCGGAGATCACCATCCGGCTGGGAGACATTAAAGACAGAGAGGAGGTGCACAAGCTGCCCGCCGAAGCGATTGTGCAGAAAGTGCAACAGACCCATCCCGCCTGCAGAGAAGTCATCGCAGCTCGAAAACTTCCGAGCGGAGATGTCCGACTGTACCTGACGGGAGAAAACGCGAGACATGCGATCCTTCAGGCGCCCGAATGGGAAAAGAGCCTGGGGAAATCTGGAAAGAGGGTAGAGAAATATTATCAGATTATGGTCCACCACGTCCCTCGTGCGGCGATCGAGACCGAAAGCCCAGACGCGCTCCGCGCAATCGAAGACCAGAACCAGACCTTGCACCCTGGGGTCAAGATTGCTAAGGCCAAATGGATTCGTCGGACATACCCCGCAGGCCAGACACATTCATCCCTCCTGCTCGCATTACCCACAGCACAGAGCGCGGATCGGATCATCCACAAGGGCCTCGTGATCGGTTACTCTCTCCACCTAGCCGAATATTACAGCTCGGAACACCAGATCACACAGTGCTTCAAGTGCCACCGATACGGACACATCGCGCAGAGCTGCCGCCAGATCGAGGCCTGCGGACACTGCGCGGGATCACACCGCGCGGAGCAGTGTACGAACCAGGACCGACCCCAATGCACCAACTGCAAGAGACCACACCCCGCGTGGTCCAAAGACTGCCCCGTCCGCAGCCAGGCGAAAGCACGCGCGCAGCAGCTTCGACAGACGGGACCCCGGTTTCACCGGACAGTGGACCAGGAGACGGCTCCGAGCCGGACCGACGGCGACTGGCAAACGGTCGAGAGTCGAAAGCGAAAGTACAACGGGCCGGGACGCCCACCGGGACGCCCTCCAGCAGCACATGGTTCGGGCGCCGCCAGCCAGAACCGGCGACCGTCGACCACAACACCCGCACAGTCTCAAACGGAGCCGATCGAATTCGATGCATAGAGCCGAGGAAACGATCAACATTATACAGTACAACGTGCACAAAAGCAAGGACCAGGTCATGCGAGCGCTGAACGCGGTGCTCCGACCGGACTACCACCACATAGTCGCGATTCAAGAACCGTGGAGAAACCCACGGATGCACACGACGATACGCCCAGCGAATTACGAACTCGCCTACCCCTCGAACGCCAAGACTCGCGCCTGCTTCTACGTGAGCAAGCACCTCGACGCGCAACGATGGAAAATCACGGAGCGCAGCCCGGACCTCATCACGCTCAGTATCGAACTGGAGGACCGGAAGCTCCACATTCACAATTGCTATAACGAGCCTCCGCGGTCGACGACCAGCCAAGCCCGAGGGGTCCTCGACCTGCTCCCGGCAGCACTAGCGGAGCCAGGAGAGCATCTCCTGGTGGGGGATTTCAACCTCCACCACCCGTTCTGGGGAGGAAGCACCGTGCTGGTCCAGCACGCCCTTGCCGACACCCTCATCGATATTACGGAACAGGCGCAAACGCAGCTCATCCTGCCTCCGGGGACAGTTACCTGGCAGAGCCGACAGAGCGAAAGCACACTGGACCTCGCGTTCGCCACCGGGTGGATCGCTCAGAGGATTCTACAGTGCCAACCGCACGAGGAGGTCAACTCCGACTCCGACCACATCCCGATCATCACCTCCATCCTCGCAGCTCCGATTGCAAGACGAGAACCCAGAGCGCGACGAGCATGGAAGAGAACAGACTGGACCACCGTCCGACACGACCTCATGCATCGACTCACCCAAGCGCCCACGTACCCTCGACCGTCAGATACAAACGGCGATATCGACCAGAAAGTCAGTCTACTCCAGAAGACAATTACCGATACCATTCAAGCGACGGTGCCCATCAACCGACCGCGACGGTGGATCAAGACCGGGTGGACACAGGAGTGCACGGACAAAGTGGCCGCCGCGAGGAGAGCAAGACGTCAATGGAGCGCAAGCAGGAATGAGGACGACTACGCGGAATACCAGAGAGCGAGAAACGCGAAGAAAAAGCAGATCAAGAAGGACACGACCATCCTATGGCGCGAAGCAGTAGAGAAACTCACCAAGGAGCCTCGGACGATGTGGAGGCTCGCGAAGTGGGCTCGGACGTCGGCGTACACACCTCCGCCACTTCCTCACTTCCCCACGATCACCGATCGCAACGGCCAACACACCACGAACGAGGCAAAAGCAAATGCACTGGCAGACCATTTCTTCCCGCCTCCGATACCAGCGGACCTCAACGACATCGCCCACTACACATACCCCCCCGAGCTCGACATACCGCAGGAGGTGACCCCGGGGGACGTCGCCGCAGTGCTGAAACGTCTTCCGCCGGACAAAGCTCCGGGACCAGACGGCATCCCGAACCGGTTCCTGCGCGAGTGCAGAGGCATCTTGGCCCGGCCACTTGCAGCACTGTTCCAGGAATGCCTAAAGCGAGCATACCACCCAACACCTTTTCGACATGCGAACACCGTCGTCCTGCGGAAGCCAGGAAAGCCGACATACGACACGCCCAAAGCATACCGGCCTATTGCGCTGCTAAACACACTCGGGAAGGTGCTGGAAACTATTGTCGCGAGGCGGATCACGACGCTCACGGAGATCCATCACCTCCTCCCGGACACCCAGATGGGGGCACGGCAGAAACGATCCACGATGACTGCCCTCGAGCTGCTCGTGGAACAGGTGCAGACCATCTGGGCAGCTGACCACAAGCTGGTGGCGACACTGCTCAGCCTCGATATATCGGGGGCATTCGACCACGTGTCCCACGACAGGCTGGTCCACAACCTCCGAATTACGGGAATCCCCGCCTGGGTCGGGCAATACGTCCGCTCGTTCCTGCGCGACCGCACGACATATCTCACTCTCGGCGACTTCCAGAGCACGACACGGGCAATTGCTACCGGCATTCCGCAGGGCTCGACCCTCTCGCCGATTCTCTTCTTGTTCTTTGCGTCAACACTCCTACCCGAGCTCAACAATCGAGACACTAGCGCAGTCGGGTTCGTGGATGATACGAACATCCTCACCTTTAGCCGCTCGACCGAAGAGAATTGTCGAAAACTCGAGCGAGCACACGAGACGTGCGCTGAATGGGCCCGAAAGCACGGTGCGACGTTCGCGCCGGAGAAATACCAGCTGATGCACCTGACTCGAAAGCCGAGACTATTCAACATGCAGGCTCCGCTTCGCGTTGCGGGATCCCAGTGCGAAGCACAGCCCACGATCCGGATCCTGGGAGTCCATCTGGACCCCAAGCTGAAGTGGGGTCCACACATCCGCAAGACCACAGAACGAGCGACAGCACAGATGGCAGCGGTCACGCGGCTCGCACACAGCACATGGGGCGCCGCATTCTCGAAGGCGCGACAAATTTACCTCGCAGTCGTACGGCCGGCGATGTCGTATGGAAGCCCGATCTGGTATGATCGGATGGACCAGAGAATTGGGCGGAACAAGGGCGTCTACCCACTTCAGGTGGTCCAGAACCGGTGCCTCCGCGCGATCTCGGGAGCGTACCGGTCCACAGCGACGGCCGAGCTGGAGCATGAGACGGGGACGGAGCCGCTTGACCTCTTCCTGGAAAAGACAGCACGGGAGTATGCGGAGAAGGCGGCGACGATGCCCGCCAACGGAATCATTGACAGAGCACGCCGGCACGTAGCGTTGCAAGCTCGAGCCCAATACAGGGTAAGAGGCGACGGCTACGCACGGCGCATGCAACAACTGCGGGAGACTGGAAAGGACGACCGACTCGATGAGACCATCACTCCCAGAGTGGCCGCGCGTGAGGCCTGGGGCGACCGATGGCGGACGTACCAGCACGGAGCGCAGACCGCACACGACGCCACTCGGCGGCATACCGCCACGGCAACACGTGCAGATTTTCACCCCCGCCTGGACAAAATCCGAGCACGGCTGGACAAGGCAGGGAATACGATCGCAACGCTTCTACGGACAGAACACATCGGGCTGAATGACTACCTCCACCGCCGAAGGGTACCCGGCTACGAGTCCCCGGCGTGCCCGTGCGGGTTCGCACGGCAGACGGCGAAACACATTGTGCTGTTCTGTCCCCGCTTCGAACGGGATCGCGACAAGATGACGCGGGAGGCAGGGACGCAAGATTATCTCGAAATGCTATCGACGGAGAAGGGGCTCCGCGCAGTAACGGCGTGGTTCTTGGAACAGAACATTCTTCCGCAGTTTAGTCTGGCGCAGGAAATGTGGAGAAAGAGGGGCCGGCGAGGAAGGAGAGAGGGGCGCGACGTCGACGACTGACGCTGCCCGGGCTGCAGGAGAAGCAGCTCACGGTTCGAGCAGTTCCCTGGCATGGAAGACGAACAACAAAGGTAGAGGAGCTTTTCACCCGGGCTCCGGCCACGGTTTTTCTCTTCAGAAAATATGTAGCAACTCCCGCATGGGCCCGCAAGGGAACCACATCGGTGTAAGAAAAAAAAAAAAAAAAAAAAAAAAAAAAAAGGAAGTGAGTAAAAGCACGAGCAGCCTGACAAGCACCGTGCGCAAGGACGAGGCCTAGCAAGCCTCAATACCTAAAGGAGAGGATAGGTTTTTATGCCGGACATGCTTAGGCAGAGAAGGCTTTTCCTGTCGTGAAACATATAGATAGATAGATAAATTCTATTGCTGTTCTATCTCCTATAGAGGAGCACGCAGCGTGCACTACTTAGTTATCTAGAAGGGAAAAGCTTCGAGCCGGGGCTCTTAGCTACAAAAACCCCTCACTTTCTTTTTGTCTCTGCAGGTTGGCAGTCCTGCACTCTAGGGCGTGCATTTCTTTTGGACAAATACAGATACTCTGGAAGTCCTTCCTCTCACCAGGGCCTATACCTCCTCCTCCTCCTCTTGGATCCTCTGAAGCTCCTCTGCCTTTGCTAGAGAGAATTGCTCTAGCACCCCTTCCTGGATCAGCCACCTGGCTGTTGCTAGCAACCCTCTTTTGGTGTTTGTAAGGTCTTTCCAGTTGCTTGAGCCTGCTGCAGCAAACAGTGCTTGCCTGTTCTCCTGCCTTTCTGGGCAGGAGATGCAAACATGTTTTGGGGTTTGGTAGCCTTGGTTGCACGTGCAGTCTGGGGAGATGCCTGGGACTCTCCTCTTGGCCAGGTAGGCCTTGAAGCCTATGTGTTCTGTCCTAAGGAGTGTAGCCATTGTGCTCTCTGGCCTGGTCCATCCTTTGTGTAGGTGTCTGCCTGCATTTGTTTTGTCTGATGTCCAGGCTGCTGCTTGGGCCCCATTCCTTTGGTCCCTGTTTGCCTTGAATCTAGTCCAAGCAGTTTCCCACTTTTGGTGCATCCACCAATCTCTTTTTGGTGCCTCTAGCAGGGCCTCTTGGGCTGCAACCATCCCTTGGATCCGCACTTGTCTTGTGTCCTGGGTTGGTTGGGTGTTCCTTTGTCTATGTCTCTTGGCTCTTTGTGCTTGTCTTGCAATGTACCTACATCTGTCTTGGATGTATTGGTATGCCGCCTGATCGTTGCTTCTCTTTGCTGCCTGTCTTGCCAGATCCTGTGTATACAGGTGGATTGGTGGGATGCCTGCTTCTCTCTGGAGCACCGCTGCTGGGACGCTCTTGTATGCCCCTGTGATGTGCCTGAGGGCTTGGGTCTGCACTTTCTCCAGCGGTTGGGTGAGTCCTTTCCTGTGTCCTTGGGTGCCCTCTGGGTCCATCCAGGTGGTGCATCCAAATGTGATCGCTGGTCTGACCACCGCCGTGTATAGGTGTCTTGCTTTTTGGAACGAGGCGCCCCACGTAGACTTGCACAGCCTTTGGAGTGACTGCATCTGGTGTGCTCCCTTTTCTGCTGCCTTCTTGATATGTGGTCCCCACCGCAGTTTGGTATCTACCCACACCCCCAGGAGTCTGAGGGACGGGACTGGGCCTTCCTCGAAACCCTGGATCTGGACTGTGGCTCTGAGGTTGTGTTGTCTGCCTCTAGTGAAGTGGATCAGCTGGTACTTCTGTGGTGCAAAGGCTGCTCCATGCTTGTTGGCCCAGGTCAGGCATTTTTGATGGGCTTTCTCCAGTTGCCTGCAGTTTTCTTCTGTAGATGTGCTATATGTAAGGATATTGGAGTCATCCACAAACCCCATTGCTGAGGTGTTCCCTTCATGTAGTGTTGGGAGCAGAGTCGATGCAAAGAAGAGGAAGAGGATTGGGGACAGTGTAGATCCTTGGGGGATGCCTGTGTCTTGTTGCCTTGGCTGGTCCATGAAGTCGCCTAGCCTAAGGCAGCATATGATTACATTCGTTCCTACAAACTTATGTAAGGCAGGTAGACAAAGTCTGCCCACGCTTTCCCGCTTAGGGACACCTCTGCGCCTTTATCGCTTCGAGGGAGAGGCCCCAGGCCAAAGCCCCTGCCCTACGCTCCATATACTGTTTGCTCCTTAAGCCTTGGTCATGCTCTTTCGGACTTCAGCGAACTGAAGAACGGTCGCCTCTCTTCCAAAACCGACATGCGCGTCCGTCCTCTCGGGCTGAGCAGACAGTGTCTCAGTCGCTGCCATTGCCCACCACGCCCCAGGAGAATGACTCCCTTCGCGTTACCATACCGCATCTCTTTGGCTATAGCCGGCCATGTCTCGCAGGCTTGCTCGAGCGTCTACTCCTAGCCAGGCAGCAGTGCTCTTGCGTTTCCACCCACTAACCAATGTATCGCCTCCTCCTCGCCTCCTCACGCCTTGCACCCCCTCCTTCTTGCCTCGAGTCTTCCCTTCGGCTCGCCTCTCTGTGTCTCCTTTGCCTGCTTCTCTATGTGGGCCTTCCTAGGTTTCCGAGCGCTTCCGGGTGACTGCTGGACTAGGTGTCCTTCTTCGTAAGGCTGTGCCCCGGGCAAAACCCTCCTACTCGTACTTGAGCAATCAACAGGCCCCTACGGGCTTCGTAGCGTTACTCCGAGCTCCATTGCCCGCCAACTAACGCCTTCCTTCTAGCTCTTTCACCTCGGCTCTTCCAAGTGCATAACGCATCTGCTTCCGGCCTTAACAACGCGTACGCTCTCCGAGTCCTCTCGAAGCCTTCCGGAGGTAGGTGGTTCGGATCCAGAGACTGCATATTGGGTGACTTGTTGTCCTTTGGGCTCCAAATACCCTCAGCTGAGGATTCCTCCCATACACCAGAGGTGTCCTATCGACGCCTAGGAGTTCCGCGGCTCTTTCGCACGCTCGCGATTGAGCGGACCTGTTTCTGACGCAGGTAGGTCGTCGTCGGATGGTTTTCAAAACCATTTCGGTGGTAGTCCTCTGTTCGGAGTCGTCTTGGCGGAACCGCACCGGATTTCGCACTCCACGATTCCGCTCCACCACGCTGTGCACTTTGCCAGCACAGTCGAGGCATTGCCTCTCCTGCCTGTTTCCACCTGCGGCCGCGTGGAGGCGTGCAATCAGTCTTCGCAGGCTCGTGAAACATATAGAGCGTGCTGCTTACTCTAGTTAAAAAGAGGTAGACCGGCGTAAAAGAATTATCTATCTATATACTAGGCTCGATGGCAAGTTTGCAGAGGATGAAGGACATCCTCGACGGCCCCGCGGCCGTCGAGGACACGAATATATACCCGCAACGACGACCGAACACCGGAAGCCCCGAGGAGAGGCAGAGGGGGGGAGGGTTCCAGCCTCCACCCCCGAGCCCGACCGGAGGGCAACCAACGACGACCCAGGGCCCTCAGGACCCTACAGACCTGCCTAACAAGCAGAAAGTGACTAACAACCTCAAGAAGAACCTCATAACCCTTACAGAAGACATTCAAAAGGCTCTGGATGCTCCCCAGGCCCCGAATCCCACCACCCTCCTCTCCCTCCTCCAGAGGGCCCAGACCCAACTTCTTTACCAAATTAAGGACACCGACACTAACAATGCCCTTAACACCATCCTCCAAACGATCCGAACCACCCCCCCGACCCCCCTAAAGACGTGGGCACAAGCTGCCGCCCAAGGCCTCCAGGCGCCGCCAAGCCTGCAGAAATTTCCAACGGACAGTCACGTGATCACTATCCGAGTTGGTCAGCAAGAAGAGCAAGAGAGGATGAAGAGCCGTACAAACCAAGAGATCCTTCAGGGACTTAAAGACCCGGGGGTAATCGCGGTAAGGAAACTCGATAGCGGCGACTTGAAGGTGTTTGCTGCGTCGAAGCCGGCGAAAGAAAAGCTGGCATCAGACCTGGGGTGGATCCACAAGGAGCTCCCCAGAGCGGAGCTAGTTACACAGCTCTACCAAGTGCTAATTCACGGGGTCCGCATTCAGGACTTTAATGCCAAGGACCCAGCCCAGGTCCGAAAGCTGCAGGAAGAAAACGGGAGACTACATCCGTCCCTGAAAATAGCCCAGGTTGCCTGGCTGAAGAGCCTGAGAGCTAGGGAGGGCAAGCTACACGCCTCGATTATAGTAGGCGTACAGAGTCAAGCGCAAGCAAGGGATATCGTCCAAAAGGGCCTGGTGCACCAGGGCACCCTCCTACTGGCGGAGGAATTTGACTCCCGCCAGAGACCTACACAATGTCTCCACTGCGGCCAGTTCGGGCACGTAGCCAAGTACTGTAGGGCCGAACAGGTCTGCGGGACATGCGCAGGCAACCACAGGACCGAAGGCTGTACGGCGAAAACCAAAAAGTGCAGCAACTGCCAAGGATCCCACCCATCGTGGTCCAGATCGTGCAGAGTAAAGCAGGCGGCCATCGCAAAGGCGAGATCCTTCCGTAACCAAGCAACCAGATACTGGAACAACGTGGTCCAGCCTAGGGAATCAGAAGCGTGGCCTGCGACAGGTGCAAAGAGAAGGGCAACAGGGGCTCCGCCTAGCGACGGGACCGTAAGCATGAACCAAGAGACCGCCGACCAACACAGGAAACCACCGGGGAGGCCGGTAGGCACGAACTCAATGGCACTAGCGGGAAGGACGCAGAGCAACAAGATCACGGCTATCTTCACCTCATCCCAGGGACGAGGAATAGGACAAAGCCAGGAGAACAGCAGCCAAGAAAGCATGGAAGGAGTACAAGCAACCCAGACTACCCAAAATGAGTAGCCCCTCGGGAGAACTCACAATCCTACAGTATAACGTGAACCACAGCGGCCATAAGATCCAAATCCCATTCCTCCAACAACTGGACCCAAAGAAACACCACATAGTAGCGATCCAGGAGCCATGGATCTGCCTACAAAGCAAGGACTCGGTAAAGCACCCAGGGTACTATACGGTCGTTCCGGACCAGGCCCATCCGAGGGTGGCTATGTACATATCAAAGGAGATTAGCACGCAAAGCTGGACTACTAAAACCTACTCCGCAGACCTGGTTTCTACCCGGATCCAGGCAGGTGGGCGGTGGGTAAACGTCCTAAACTGCTACAACCCGTCAAGCCCAACCTGCGACCAGAGCCTGGGCACCCTCCCACTACTCCGTGCAACTCTCCGGGAGAGCGAAGGAGAAGAGATTATACTCGTCGGAGACTTCAACCTACACCACCCGAGGTGGGGTGGGAATAACACCCAAGACCAACACTGGGCAGCAGACCGACTCATCGAGGTCACGGACGAGGCCCAACTAGACCTGCTCCTAGAGCCGGGAACGATCACATGGGAGAATGCAAGAAGCTGCCAGACACTCGACTTGGTCTTTGGAACCAAGGGAATAGGACAAGACACCTTGGAATGTAGAACAAGAACAGACCTGGAAACTGGGTCCGACCACATCCCGATCCAAACTACAATTATGCAGTCAGAGGTCAGCACCAGGTCACAGGTCCCAAGACCTGAATGGAAGAAGGCCGACTGGGAGAGAATCAGAGAGGTAGTTAATGACAGGGCTGAAACCATCGCCACCAAACCAGTGAACCTGCCGCAACAGCTCGACGATAGAGCTCAGGAGGTACAGGAGATGCTTATCCAAGTAATCCAAGAGGAAATCCCTAAGGCAACACCGTCAAGCTACGCAAAAATGTCCTGGTCAAAGGAGTGCAGTAAGGCTGTGAAAAGGACAAGGCGCCTCAAGCGGGAGTGGAGCCAGGAGAGGACGGAGGAAAGCCGAGGCGCATACCTGGCTGCGTCACACGCGAAAGGGAAACGGATCAAGAAGGACAGAAACCTGTCCTGGAGGGAGACGGTCAAGGAAATCACAGAGGATCCAAGCAAGATCTGGAAGCTAGCTAAGTGGGCTAGGGAGAAGGCTGGCCAAAGGAGCCCCCTACCCCAGTTCCCCGGGATAAAGAACAAAGAAGGGGCGATGCAGACGGAAGACCAGGGCAAGGCAGACGCGCTAGCCCAGCACTTCTTCCCAGAACCAAAAGAGGCAGACCTACAAGACATCCAAAATGCAGTATACCCGGAACCGTTTCATATCGAGGAGGAAGTCCAGATGGGTGAGCTCCTCAAAGTCATGGAAAAGCTCCCGGTCAACAAGGCCCCGGGCCCGGACCAGATCCCCAACCTACTCCTCAAAGAGTGCAAGGCAGAACTCGGACCGCTACTATGTCGTTTCTTCACAGCATGCCTGAGATACGGATACCACCCGAAGCCGCTAAAACACTCTACTACAGTCGTGCTTAAGAAGCCTCAAAAGCCAGACTATACCAAGCCAGGGGCATACAGACCAATTGCACTGCTAAATACAATAGCAAAGATCCTAGAGGCGATCGTAGCCAGGAGGATGAGCAAGGAGGCGGAAGAAAGGGGCCTCCTTCCCCAATCACAGATGGGAGCACGACCTGGGAGATCGACGGTATCAGCCCTCGAGCTGATTACGGAGCAAGTGCATACGATCTGGAAGACCGACCCTACACTAGTCGCATCTATGCTATGCCTGGACATCTCAGGGGCGTTCGATAACGTGTCCCACGAGAGAATGATCCACAACATTAAGATGAAGGCCTACCCACACTACATCGTCCGGTTTATCCAATCTTTTCTCCAAGACAGGACGGCGTGCCTAAGACTTGGGGAATATATTGACCGCCCAAGACCGCAGGCAACGGGCATACCCCAGGGATCAACACTATCGCCAATATTATTTCTGTTCTTCGCCTCTACACTCCTCCCGGAACTTGAGGGGAGGGGAGTGACACCAATGGGGTTTGTGGATGACTCAAACATCCTAGCATTCGGGAAAAGTACCGAAGCCAACTGCAGAAAGCTGGAGGCTGCCCACGACAAATGCATGGAATGGGCAGCGAAACATGGAGCAGCATTTGCACCGCAGAAATACCAACTAATCCACTTCACCAGAAGCAGGAAGAGACACAACCTACAGGCAACGGTTAACATCCCCGGGTTCGAGGACGGACCATCACCATCGCTTAGACTCCTAGGAGTATGGGTAGACTCTAAGCTAAGCTGGGGCCCGCATGTTAAGAAAGCCACGGAGAAGGGTGTCGCCCAGATGCAATCCCTCCAGAGACTATGCAAATCCACATGGGGGGCTTCCTTCCAAAAGGCAAGACACCTATATACCGCGGTAGTACGACCAGCGATGACCTACGGGGCAAGGGTCTGGATGACGCCGGAGGGCGTACCTGGCTATAGAAAGGGGATCACGGCGCCACTGAAGAAAGTCCAGAACCAGGCACTGAGACACATCGCAGGGGCATACAAGAGTGTGGCAGAGGCCGTCCTCCAGAAGGAGACAGAGATACCACCGATGCACCTGTATACCCAGGAGCTAGCAAGGAAACAAGCGGAAAAGGCAGTAGGAAAGCCCGCCACGGAGTACACCCAGGAACGATGCAGACAAGTCCAGGAGGAGTGCAGGAGGAGGAAGGGAATAGCCCACGCACAAGACCTACGGACAAGACAAGCAGCCATCATAGCCATGATAGACGGACAAGAAAAGGAGATGACCCAACGAGGGGAATACATGTCGAAAGCATGGTGGCTACACAGGGAATGGAACAAAAGATGGAAGGCCCAAGTCACAAAAAGACAGGCAGCACAACAGGGGCAAGAACTACCTGCAGCATGGAAGGATAATGAAAAGGGCAGAACGCTACACAAGGGATGGACAAGGAAACAAAGCACAATGGCGACTCTCCTCAGGACGGAACATATAGGATTCAATGCCTACCTCGCGAGGAGGAGAGTCCCGGGAAAAACACCCGAGTGCCCGTGTGGCTATAGAGCCCAGACACCAAAACACGTCCTGCTGTTTTGCCCGGCGTGGCAGGAAGCAAGAGAGCGGCTTACCAGAACGGCGGGGTCGTCGTGGCAGGAGCTGACCCAAACGAAGAGGGGTTTATGCGCGGCGACAAAGTGGATGATTAGGGAGGGACTGCTGGAGCAGTTCTCGCTCGCGAGGGAGGAACTGGAGAGAGAGGAGGAAGGGAAATAGGAGCCTGGTGAGAGGAAGGAGCCATAGAGATCCTCTCTATGTCCAAAAGCCGAACGGACCCAAAGGGTGGGGATGGAATCCCACAAGACACGAAGGAAATGAAGGGTTTTATGCCGGAGGCCATAGGCCGAGGGCTTTTACCTTCGACGAACATCATAGAGATAGCTACGGGACAAGCGGGACAAGCAGCTATCTCTATATTGTTGGTCGAAGGTAAAAGCCCTCGGCCTATGGCCTCCGGCATAAAACCCTTCATTTCCTTCGTGTCTTGTGGGATTCCATCCCCACCCTTTGGGTCCGTTCGGCTTTTGGACATAGAGAGGATCTCTATGGCTCCTTCCTCTCACCAGGCTCCTATTTCCCTTCCTCCTCTCTCTCCAGTTCCTCCCTCGCGAGCGAGAACTGCTCCAGCAGTCCCTCCCTAATCATCCACTTTGTCGCCGCGCATAAACCCCTCTTCGTTTGGGTCAGCTCCTGCCACGACGACCCCGCCGTTCTGGTAAGCCGCTCTCTTGCTTCCTGCCACGCCGGGCAAAACAGCAGGACGTGTTTTGGTGTCTGGGCTCTATAGCCACACGGGCACTCGGGTGTTTTTCCCGGGACTCTCCTCCTCGCGAGGTAGGCATTGAATCCTATATGTTCCGTCCTGAGGAGAGTCGCCATTGTGCTTTGTTTCCTTGTCCATCCCTTGTGTAGCGTTCTGCCCTTTTCATTATCCTTCCATGCTGCAGGTAGTTCTTGCCCCTGTTGTGCTGCCTGTCTTTTTGTGACTTGGGCCTTCCATCTTTTGTTCCATTCCCTGTGTAGCCACCATGCTTTCGACATGTATTCCCCTCGTTGGGTCATCTCCTTTTCTTGTCCGTCTATCATGGCTATGATGGCTGCTTGTCTTGTCCGTAGGTCTTGTGCGTGGGCTATTCCCTTCCTCCTCCTGCACTCCTCCTGGACTTGTCTGCATCGTTCCTGGGTGTACTCCGTGGCGGGCTTTCCTACTGCCTTTTCCGCTTGTTTCCTTGCTAGCTCCTGGGTATACAGGTGCATCGGTGGTATCTCTGTCTCCTTCTGGAGGACGGCCTCTGCCACACTCTTGTATGCCCCTGCGATGTGTCTCAGTGCCTGGTTCTGGACTTTCTTCAGTGGCGCCGTGATCCCCTTTCTATAGCCAGGTACGCCCTCCGGCGTCATCCAGACCCTTGCCCCGTAGGTCATCGCTGGTCGTACTACCGCGGTATATAGGTGTCTTGCCTTTTGGAAGGAAGCCCCCCATGTGGATTTGCATAGTCTCTGGAGGGATTGCATCTGGGCGACACCCTTCTCCGTGGCTTTCTTAACATGCGGGCCCCAGCTTAGCTTAGAGTCTACCCATACTCCTAGGAGTCTAAGCGATGGTGATGGTCCGTCCTCGAACCCGGGGATGTTAACCGTTGCCTGTAGGTTGTGTCTCTTCCTGCTCCTAGTGAAGTGGATCAACTGGTACTTCTGTGGTGCAAATGCAGCCCCATGTCTAGATGCCCACTGCACACACTTGTCATGTGCTGCCTCCAGTTTTCTGCAGTTTCCTTCTGTACTCTCTCCATACGCAAGAATGTTAGAGTCATCTACAAATCCCATTGCTGTTACCCCTCTTCCCTCCAGGTCTGGGAGGAGTGTAGAGGCAAAGAACAGGAACAGGATTGGTGACAGTGTTGATCCTTGTGGTATACCAGTAGCCTGTTGTCTTGGGTGGTCCATATATTCCCCAAGTCTAAGACATGTGGTCCTGTCTTGGAGGAAGGATTGGATGAACTGTACAATGTATTGTGGATAGGCCTTCATCTTAATGTTATGTATCAATCTCTGGTGTGACACATTGTCAAATGCACCGGATATGTCGAGACATAGCATAGATGCTACCATTGTTGGGTCTGTCTTCCATATAGTCTGGACCTGTTCTGTAATCAGCTCTAGGGCTGAGACAGTTGATCTTCCTAGTCTTGCACCCATTTGGGATTGGGGGAGGAGGTCTCTCTCTTCAGCTTCTTTGCTTATCCTCTTTGCAACAATAGCCTCTAGGACTTTTGCTAGGGTGTTTAGCAGTGCAATCGGTCTATAGGCCCCTGGTTTGGTATAGTCTGGCTTTTGTGGCTTCTTTAGGACTACAGTTGTTGAGTGTTTCAGAGGCTTGGGATGGTAACCTTGCCTTGGGCATGCTGTGAAGAACTGGCATAGCATAGGCCCCAGTTCGAGTTTGCATTCCTTAAGTAGGATGTTTGGGATCTGGTCAGGCCCCGGGGCCTTACTAATTGGGATCTTTCTCAGTATCTTCTGGAGTTCTGCAGGTTGGACTTCTTCCTCAATTTGGAACGGTTCTGGGTAGATTGTGCCTTGTATGTCTTGCAGGTCTGCAGTCTTTGGTTCCGGGAAGAAGTGTTGGGCAAGTGCGTCTGCTTTGCCTTGGTTCTCCGCTTGCATTATGCCATCCTTGTTCTTTATCTCTGGGAACTGGGGTAGAGGGATCCTCTGACCTGCCCCTTCCCTAGCCCACTTAGCTAGCTTCCAGATTTTCTTCGGGTCTTTAGTGACTTCCTTTACAGTTGCCCTCCATGATAGGTTCCTGCCCTTCTTGATCTGTTTCCCCTTAGCATGTGAGGCTGCTAGGTAGGCTGCCAGGCTTTCCTCTGTCCTGTCTTGGCTCCATTCCCTCTTAAGGTGTCTTGTCTGCTTTACTGCCTTACTGCACTCCTTTGACCAGGTCATCCTAGCATAACAAGAAGGTTTGGCCTTTGGGATTTCCTCTTGAATTACCTTGGTTAGCATCTCCTGTATTTCCAGGGCCCTCGCGTCCAGCTGCTGTGGGGAGTCCATTAGCTTAGCAGCAATTGCCTCTGCCTCTGCCTCTATCCTTGTCTTGACCTTTTCCCAATCTGCCTTCTTCCATTGGGGTCTCTGTGTTTGGACTCTAGTGCTGGTCTTGGCCTGTAGGATTGTGGTCTGGATAGGGATGTGGTCTGATCCTGTCTCCAGGTCTATTCTTGCTCTACACTCCTGGATGTTCTGCCGGACTCCTATTGTCCCAAAAACCAAGTCTAGGGTCTGGCAGCTCCTTGGTGTTTCCCATGTGATAGTGCCTGGTTCCAAGAGTAGTTCCAGGTAGGCCATTTCTGTGATTGTGATTAGGCGATCTGCAGCCCAGTGTTGGTTTTGGGTGTTGTTCCCTCCCCATCTAGGGTGGTGTAGGTTGAAGTCCCCAAGTAGCAGGTGTTCTTCCCCTTCTCTTTCTTGTACTGCCCCTTCTACTAGTGGGAGAGTGCCTAGGTTATGGTCTCCAGTTGGGCTAGATGGGTTGTAGCAATTGTGGATGTTAATCCACCTTCCTCCAGCCTGGATTCTCACTGAGATTAGGTCCCCAGAGTACTCCTTTGTGTTCCATGTCTGTGTGCTAATTTCTTTGGATATGTAGATAGCTGTCCTTGGGTGATCTGCTTCTGGGATAATCATATGGTACCCTGGATGGGCAACTGAATTCCTGCTAGATGGGCTTATCCATGGCTCTTGAATTGCAACCACATGGTGGACCCTGGGGACCAACTGTTGGAGGAATGGGATTTGGATCTTGTGTGCACTATGGTTAACATTGTACTGTAGGATTGTAAGCTCCCCTTGTGGGCTACTCATTTTGGGTATCCTGGTTTGTCTGTATGTCTTCCATGCTTTCTAGGCTGTTATTGTCTTGGCTCTGGACTGGTAGTCTTTCCTGTTCTTGGGAGGATTGGAACAGGGAGGATATTTTGTTACTCTGTGCCCTACCAGCAAGGGTCGTGGAGTTCGTGCCTACCGGTCTCCCCGGTGGCCTTCTTGGCTGGTCAGCTGTCACTTGGGCTAAGTTTGCACTTGGTGTTCCCGTAGCCTTTCTCTTGGATCCTACGGTTGTCCACTCCTCTGTCTCCTTTAGGTGGGTCATTTGGTTCCAGCTTCTTGTTGCTTGGGCTCTGAATGATCTTGCCTTTGCCATGGCCGCTTGTTCTACCTTGCATGATAGGGACCATGCTGTGTGGGTGCCTTGGCAGTTGCTGCATTTCTTTGTTGTCCCCTGGCAGCTATCTGTTCTGTGTGGTCCTGCACACTTTCCACAGGCCTGTTCAGCCCGGCAGTACTTCACTACATGGCCGAACTGTCCACAGTGGAGGCATTGTGTAGGCCTTTGTTTGGAATCGAATTCCTCTGCAGTAAGGAGGGTGCCCTGGGACACAAGGCCCTTCTGTATTATCTCATTGGCCTGGGCTTTGCTCTGTACATTTAGGATAATTGAGGAGTGGATTTTGCCTTCTCTTGCTCTAGGGCTCTTTAGCCAGGCAGCCTGGGCTACCTTTAGGGTTGGGTGGAGCCTCCCGTTCTCCTCCTGAATCCTCTGTATATGGCTTGGGTCCTTGGGGTTAAAGTCCAAGGTCCTAAAGCTGTGCACTAGCACCTGGTATGGCTGGGCTACTACTGCTGCATTAGGAAGCTCCTTGTGGATCCACCCTAGCTCCGATGCCAGCTTTTCTTTTGCAGGCTTGGATGCTGCAAAGACCTTTAGGTCACCACTCTCAAGTTTCTTGACAGCAATTACCCCTGGGTCTCTGAGCCCCTGCAGTATCTCTTGGTTCGTAAGGCCCTTGATCTTGTTCTGTTCTTCTTTTTGACCAACTCTAATAGTGATCACGTGGCTTTCCAATGGAATTCTCTGCAGGCTTGGCATAGCCAGCTGGCCTTGGGAGGCAGCCTGCGCCCATGTCTTTAGGGTGGAGGTCGGTGGGGTGGTTTTGATGGTCTGAATAATGGTTTTCAGGGCAGTAGTAGTGTCAATGTCTTTGGACTGGTAAAGGAGATAGGTCTGGACCCTCTGGAGGAGGGAGAGGAGGGTAAGGGAGTTTGGGGCCTGGGGAGCGTCCAGAGCCTTTTGGATGTCATCGGTAAGGGTATGGAGGTTCTTCTGTATGTTATTGTTCACTTTCGGCTGGTTAGGCTGGTCTTTTAGGCCTTTTGGGCCCGGTTTGGTCGTTGGTCGCCCTTTGGTCTGGCTCGGGGGTGGAGGCTGGACCCCTCCCCCCTCTGCCGTTCCTCGGGGTTTACGATGTTCTGCTGTCTCTGCGGGTGAGTAGAAACGTCTGCGATTGTGTCTCCCGTGCCTACGAGCGCGCGCGCCGCATTCTGGAAGTAGGACATGTTGTTGTTTTTTTCTCTTTCTTGATTTTATAAAAACCATATAATAGAGCGGATCTTTTTGCCTTCTAAGCTAATTCTTTTAGCCTAGGGTAGATAGAATTTTCTTTTTTAGTTATAGTAGATAGATAATAAGTACTTACTTAATGGGTTCGCTAGCTAGTTAGATACTTAACCTATAAAACGTCCAACTATTCATTGCTCGTAATATCACAAAGTCTGTCGCGTATCATTTGGATGTGGTCTTTCTAGAGGCCTTGTATTGCTCGGATAATAGATGTTCGGTAAGCCTAGGGACATCCATAGTTACATTGTACAGAGAGTATAACGACCACTTTTCTGCGGGATACTTCGAGCTTGGGTCTTTAGAGATCCAGTCTCGCAAGAGGCCGCGCTGTCTTTGGCGGCCGAAAGTGTGCCATCGTTTTGTCCAACGATGTGTTGTGTGCAATGCGTGATCAGTTTGAGCCCGTTTGGTAGACATTTGTGCTGAGTGGGAATGGGATTGATCAATTGTGTTGGATACTTACTTACTTTGATCACCTCAACTTGGAGCTGATGCTTATAGAACTCGCTCTGACTCGCATGCATATCGCCGAGGCCATAGTCTAATGTGGGGTTTTGTCATGCCTTGGTTCATAGACTAGGGACGAACCAATTTCCTTTGAACCAAAACCGCAGAATTGTGGTCAATAGTCTACGTTAACTAATGAATTCATTCATGAACCATGCAGTATTTCCCATCCTTCATGAAGTCGGGAAGAAGATTCGCAGCTCCTCTCTCTCTCTCTTTGCGTGCAGAATACAACAAGTCGGCACAAAGCTTCTGCGGCTGCGATTGTGGTGAAGCAACGGACTTCCGGCAAGCCACTTTTCTGTCCATTCGAACAACATCTCGGCCCAAAGCCTGAACACGTGTATTCATTTTTGCCTGACATGGCTGCGATGCTGGAAAATGGCCTGCAACAGTTTCAATGTGACACAGGCGTGGAAAGTGTGGCTGTGAGCGGGCTGCGCTCTTGTAGATCTGCGTGACTTGGTTCGTGGTGTGATGAATGCGCCTGTGTGGAGGCTGTGAGACGGTGGCGATGCCGCGGACTGCTGCAGTGCTCAACCTTTCAAGTCCAACGAGGCCTTCAAAGTACAGAACTCTTTCCGCGACCTGGTCGGCGATAGAAGGCTGGGATTCCAGAGTAGAGTGCACTCTGAAATGCAGTATTGAACCGATACCACTGTGGTGATCGAATTCGGGCTATGGCTGATGCGACTGGATGGGCAACAATGGCACTCGGCTGAGCGCCGCACGACATTCCACACCGGGATCTCGTCTATTCCAAATGTGGTTCGAAGTCGTGGTAGTGGTGTCGGATGACGCGGCACATCTGTAGTGTGGTTTTGCGGAAGCTCGATATCGTATCGCTCCTGAGATGCAGGTTCACTTCGATTCAAATCCTCCGTGCGAGGAGTCCAGATCCCAGACGATGCGAAGATTCGACAAGGATAGCGCAATTGATTATGATGCTGCTGCACCTAAGGCGAAGCAAGAGAGCACCTGCTTTTCAGCGTCCCATCGAGCTCAATCATTCCACCCTCGTTCTTCCATGATCTCGAACCTCTCCTGGAAAGTCTTCTTCACCGAATCCCTCATTAACAGACGTTGATACCAGTCGTAAGTCCTTGGCCATTCCCTTCGCCACTCAACCTCAAAGTTGTCGACGGAGGTTCGCATTAAGTTTGTGATTACTGCTTCTCTCGACGCAACGTATAGCAGGTCCGGATATGTGATCCGATCGCCAATAAGGTAGAGATTTCCAGTAGCTCCTAGATGGTTCTCGATGGTCGCGAGGGTGCTGCGTACCATATCGCCGTAGAATTCGTGAGTAGAAATGAAGCTCTCCCGACCCATTAGGGTTTCATGGCCGCCGAATTGATGCCAGGCCCATTGCTTTGTATGCCAGACTTCTGGGAAGGATGTATATCGCAGCTTGTTCACTTTGTCGTAAATCTCCTCGAGATAATCTACTATGGCTCCGGACTAGAGAATACATATCAGTCGGCTGTTCATTCAAGTCTGGGTGAGCGACGTCACATCGTCGCCACAGGGAATGCTTCGCGAGAGGCAGTCTTACCTCCCAGAGTACGATTCCAGTATTAGGATCTTCCATAGCCGGTCCGCCGCGTATTAGCTCGCATGGTGCAGATTTAGGGTCCTCTTTGATGGCTCTCATGTCCACCACCTTGAGGATATAAGGAAGCTGTAGTTCCTTGAGGATTACGACGACTTTGCAGAGCTGTGGTCCCGTAATGTCTCCGTAAACGGTAATTGGCGATAGGGCCTGCCTTTCGACTGACACCACCGAGGCGGCAGATGATTTTGGCTTCTCGAGCATCGGAGGTGGCGGATTCGACACCGCTAACAGTTTACAAACGAATGAAAAGGCCAAAGATGAAGCATGGAATGATTGTTTCCTTCGTTTCGATGGTGGTCTCGTTGATGGAATCGTGGAAGTACTGCCGGATGGCTTGGAATAGATGGTCGAGACCGGGGACAAACCCTTCGTCGAGGATGCTTCACTGACACTGTGCATCTTGCGCAGTTGTCATCAGGAAGATTGTTGATGACTATTTGCCGATTGCGAGAGGGGCGTGCAGAGCAATATGCGATCAATGATGGGTCGAAACGATGCCGATACTTCGGGGAATGCTCGTGCGCAATGCGCTTGTGATGGCGGACATATGCACCGGCCTATTCAACCCCTGTAGCTCGAGCTCCCTTGCACGTCCCATTTCGGTTGGACTGTAGTTCTGCACATCCGTTGCAGTGATCGGTGAGCAGCGGGCGATGACCCTATTTTGGTGAGCAACTCTGCGCAGAGTAATAAAAGCATCAGTAATCAGTTGTACGCTACCGTCGTTCTGCAAACAGAAACAATCGAGGTCACCAACTCACCATTGAAGGTCGCCATGGTCTGTGATGGACTTCTCGCTTGGGAAGATTCAATGCACCGGAGTATGTTGATAAAGGCAACGCCTCTGCGCCCGCTTCACGCGATAATGGCGTTCGTCTGGCAGGTGCCACTGCAAATTCATAAAGCCATGCTATTTGGAAAGTGGCCAGTAGCGATCCGTCCCGTAGTCTCTCTGCTCACGTGTCAGCATTCAAGCAATTAAATGCTCGCAAAGCAGTGACAAGAAGAGAGCGTTCTCCGTCCGGCACACGGTAGCGTGCGACTCGCGAGACCGAGGAGTTTGCGAGAAGATCTTGTGAAGCACTGGTGATCATCCGAGGATTACTCGAGATGTATTCCTCAATCGCACCACAGCCGATCATGCATCGTTTGAGGACTTGCAATCACGAGTCGCAGGGACCTGGAAGCGGTGAGTAGAGCGGTGCGGCCCAACACGCTGTACTGTGCAAAGAACAATACCGCAGCGGAGGGTGCTCCGCCAAAGCGAGGAAATCTCGGTTGCTCACGAGCATTCACAGACATCGCTAAAGGCTGTTGTCCGCCAAGTAGTTCTAAGAGAATGGTTTCTTGAACGAACACCATTGGCAGCGTGTTCCACACGTGCGTTAGCTCCGGCATATCGTCATGTGCCGATCGGAATTCGGAGAGCACCCCAAACATGTCGTAGAGGATAGTGGTGAATCATTGCTCGCGTGGGTCGAGATTGTATGCCGAATAATGCGCCGGAGAGACCATTCTGCTGCTAAGATCTCACGCGCGTCCCGCGTGAGCTGGCGCGGAGACTCACGTCTCAACTCTCGCGGTCACGCTGACGGACATCCGAATGACTGTCTGATCCATCGCCAAGACGTCAAGGATCAGGAGAGAGGAAACTGGAGAGGGAAAGCGTCACGGCCAAGCCAAGCATGGTCCTTGCATGATCCTTGTCCTTGCCCAAACTTCGTCCGAAACGCCCCAGCCTCAAATCAACCACGCCTAGGTACTGCTCGTGTGAAGGACTGCGCTCGCAAAGAGTGAGAGCATTCCATTCAATTTCCACTCCGATCAATCGGCGGGTGTCTATTCATACCCAGTCCTGTAGGCCTATTTCACTGTCGTCTAAGGTAATATCTTCGCAAGTGCCGCATCCTCTGTATTCCTGTAAGGCTCCAGCGGTATGGGGATGTTCCCGCTCCACCCAAGATCACCTTGAGCCTTCTGCAGGGTGCTGGCAACCTTGCCGACCACGTGTGCAATCCATCTATCATTGACGAGTCCAGCAACGGCAGCCTTCTTCATCCCGTCTCTGGCAGTTTGGTGCCAGTCCTTTGCAATGTCCTTGATCTGTGCTTTTGTGGTTCCATCTCTCAGGTTCTGTCGAAGATTCTTGGCAAAGACTTTGAATCCGGCAACTTCCTTCAGACTAACATTGGTCTCTGACTTTGCATCTGGACCAACACTATTGAGTGATGCGGAATCGAGCCCGGGCGCCTCATCGCCTGTTGGACTTGACGACATCGGCGTGTCGGGAGGCTGCATCTCTTCCTCCACAGATTTCTCGAGCTCAATCATCTTGGTCGCTTTAACCAGTGCCGCAATAAAATTGAGTAGACTCTGGTCGCAAGAGACTGGCAGGCTGCCATGTACAGATAATTTGATGTTCGTTTCGTCTTTCTTCACCTGTTTCAGATGCTGTGCAGCTTGCACAGCTTTCGGCGTACCATCCGCCTCGGTAATTTGCACTTCGAGCTCGTGCTCATCCTCCTGATCAGGCACCCGCGGAAGGATATGTTCGTGGTGAGGCAGCAGATACGTTGGTATCGTAAACGTCGCGTCCGCCCCGCCAAGACGCATGACCTGAGTTACCACACCCGATGCTGGGATGGTGCGATAGGCCAGGACATCATCGAATTTGAGGTAAGTGACGATGTTGTAATTCGAGTTCAGCGGCACTTGGCCGAGGCCGTCGATGTCGGTAAGTTGCACGCAGAAATTGGCATCCGCTGTCCATGTGGAGACTTTTCGTTGCAGTTTCCGCAGCTGGTAATTGTTCTCGGTATATTGCTTGAACACCTGTTGCTGCAGCAAACTCGATAGCCACTTTCCGGAGCCCGCTGCATTGATGCTCGCTATACTGACAGGATGTAGATAGCTGAGAGGTGTGAGCAAGAGCCTGAGGAGAAATGGTAGCCGGTGCAAGAGACGTCGCACGTATGGCGGCGATGAGTTCTGCAAAGTCGTCACGCGGATAGATCGCCGTGGGGGATGAGGCACGGATGGTATTTCTTGTAGGGCTGCACACACTGCTGCGCGCATGTCTTTCTCGTCTTCGCTTTTCCGACCATTGCTCTTAGCATTCTGGCGTACTTGTTGCCTTGACTGATACACTGCGCTCGAGGTGCGGATTTCTGTCAGTGTGTCATGATATTGTTGATCTGCAGCCTCGTCGTCTGGATCCAAAGTCTTGATCGTGTCGGCGGCTTGCTGCACCGAACTGTCTCTCATATAGCTCACTCCGGTCAAGGTTTCTCTCAGTTTGGGCCTGTCCGACATGACCTTGGCTTTCGCAGCAGCAGCCTTCAAGAGTGGTGTATCATCCAGTAGGACGCTGAACTCGCTAGCAGCGTCGTCACCATCTTCTTCTTCCAGTTCGCCGAACGTCATCTCGAATTTGCCACCTTTGGCATTAGCGTACACGTCGCCAATTGCAATGTGTCTGAAGAAGTTCACAACCACCTCGTCCACGTAAATTGCAAGCTCGATGTCGTCCGCGAGCTTCAGACCAAGTTCGATACCATGGGCGACAATCGAGAAGTTCGAGAACGACACAGTGATGCCTCGAATGACGAACAGGCCATCTACATCAGTATCGATTTCCAGTGCGGGGAGATTGAACATGGCCAATTTGTCCTTAACAAAGTGTGATTGACCTCCCAGCGCTTTCCGAAGCCCCACTCGAGCCATGTTTGCAGCCCAAGGAAACTGATTCAAGCATGTGAGCAGAACGAAGGGATAGATGACGGTGATCAAGAGGCCGTGCAGCAGCCATGAGGTCGAGCAAATGGCATATGCCAAGTTCAGCGTAGCCAGGAGTGTCCACAGCGGCACGACAGGAAGCACTCGCCTTTGTCGCGAATGCCCGTATAGCAGCAGGAGTGTCTCTATGCCGGCGCCCGAGAATGTCCATTTCCAAGGCCATGAGGCTGCGGATAGCAGGAACATCACGACCGCAGTGGCAAGAATTGGATAGCTGAGCCCTGGTGCTGGCGCATCTGCTCGCACTGCTTCCTCGTATATCGACTTTCGCACTGGTTTTCGCGGGATCATGATTGGATTGGGTGCCATTATCTGCAACCCGCGACCTGTCGCGCCGGGCCGTGTGTGTAGTTAGTGATACATGAAATGTCAGAAGCGCGCATGCATGATGGTATTCGTGTGAGCGTCTGGAGGAAGCAGTCACCGGAGCAAACACCCAAATAATAACGACGCCACCATGACGACCGGTTCAACGCTAGTGATCTTGCAGAAACAGTGAGGGAGGGGCACAGAAATCCAGGCAGTGGCGATCTAGGATAGAGCGCTGGCAGCCCGGCGACGATGAGGGAACACCGCCCGCTATGTGCCTTGATGATGGCTGATGGCGAGGCGAGGAGGAAAGAGTCGTGTGATGAGGTTCGCTTGTAACCTTGTTGACTTCGTCGATCACAACATTGCGCCAGGAGCTGCTTCCGACCCCGGTCGGCTTTCCTTTGCTCCGCCTTTTGATCACCCAACATCCTGCGTCTTGACCTCGCCGAATTCATACACACGGCTCGACGAGGCCTGGAGACGAGGAGATCGGCCTTTGCTGACGACCGACCCAACAGGATTCACGTTGTCTGTGACTGCGGCAAATCCTCTTTCGAACCGCGTCCCTCTCGCGACCAATGGCCACGCCAGTTCCAAGCACGCGTCTGTCGACAGTGGAGTAGCAAGTTGTCCCTAGAGATCCCAAAGGCGCAGGTTTCCGCCTTGAGAAGTATTCCACTCCCGTTCCAATGGCGACAACGTAAGGTGACATCGGCCAATGCAGTCCAGCTTGCGGCCATATATCACTATCGCCGTCGTTCTTTTCACCATGTTTGCTGCACAGACAGTCCTTTCTACAATTATGAAATTCTACAACCAGGTCCCCAGCATATTGGCCTCAGCTTGCGCTGCAGTCGGTACATGCAGCGCACACTCAGCGCACTCTGGCTCGCAATGCTCAACAGCAGCTAGTAATGCCAGCACCGCCTGGCACCCGCCTGCGCAGTACTTTGTGAATAACCTCACTTTGACTCTTAATAGCACAGGAACCCATGGCTTCATCTACAATACCTCGCAGTCGCCACAAGGAACCACGTACAACTGGTGCAACATGCCGCACGTCAACCCTACAACATATCAGAAGCCGTCTTCAGACTACAAGCTAGAATATGTGGAAGTTATCCACCGACATCACAAAAGGACTCCTTACGCAAGCAACACTTTTCCAGTGGAAGGCTACGCGTGGGATTGCTCGGACGAGGGTCTCTTCTACGGCGGCAAGCCCCTTGACCCCCGTGGCAATGATTCTGCATCCACGTATTGGAGTGTGTACACAAGCGAGAGCAACCCATTCCCACCTCAAGGCTTCAACGGAACATGTCAGTTCCCGCAGATTACGCGACAAGGCCTGGAAGACTCATGGGAGCATGGTGCAAATCTCAAAGCTGTGTACGCGGACCTGTTGAGCTTCATTCCAGTCGAGTACGACCCGGCCTCCACGACTTTCAGAGTGACCAACAATGTCATCACCTCTCAAGTCGCTTCGATGCTCATAGCAGGCATGTATCCAGCTCAGTCTGGGAGAGACACGCCGCTCATCATACAGCCAAACTCCATCGACAGCCTCGAACCAAGATACAGCTGTCCAGCGTCGGCCGCGTTATTTAGCGATTACAGTGTCGGATCTTCTGCGACAAATTGGACTGAACACCTCACGGCTTCTTCTGCACTGTTCTCCCAGCTGGACAGTGTAAGCGGCGTAGCCCCGGGCGATAGCGGCTGGCATCAGAACTTCGACCATTACTTTGACAACCTTTCAGCGAGGTTGTGTCATCAGAAGCCATTGCCATGCAGCGTAAATGATACATCAGCCTGCATCGAGCAAGCAGACGCGGAAACAGTATTCAGATTAGGGCAGTATGAATACTCGTTCATCTACCGAGATGCACCGCAGAGTCTGAAAGCATGCGTTGCAAGCTACGGAGTTTGGATCGCCGAGCTGGCTGCACATCTACGACGTGCTGCGATTGGCGATGGTCAAGTCCGATACAGACACAATGTCGCGCACGATGGGAGCATCTCGAGGCTTCTCAGCATTTTGCAGATTGAAAGAATGGTGTGGCCAGGCATGGGCTCGGAGGTTATCCTTGAGCTGTACGAGAAAGAACAGTGCCATTTCTTGAGAGTTTTATGGGCAGGGCAAGTGTTGCAAAGTAGTCATCCATCGTTCCGGAGCATGGACATGGTACCATTGAACACGTTCTTGGCGTACATCGATGAGCTTGTCGGGCAGGGTGCGAAGAAGGTGCCCCAACTATGCGACGCAAGTGAGGACCAGAAAAGACCATCATACAGATAGAATACTCAAAAAATTTCATCGTCTAGTGACTTGCTCACGCGTGTCATCACCACTCACCGCTGGCGTTCCATTCTCAAGTAGGCTAAGTCCGTTTCTTGCTCGGCTAAGTCCGTTTCTTGCGCCAAACATCTCGAACTCGCGTAGCTGAAGGAGCCTCATCGAGTAAACACACATCATCACGAATCCACCACCACACTCCTTTCTACCTCTCGAAAACACTGCGCGTCGCTATTACTGCCGCATGACGGCACGGTAATCATGTCCAACACAGAAACACCCGAGCCTGCGACCGAGCGCGCGACACGATCGACCACGGCGCGCAACCCACGACGACGAGCTCGACAAAGCGACAACGACACCTTACAAAAGGCAGCTCCCCGACGAAAACGCAGCAAAATTAGCGATGAGACCTACGCGCCGCGGGACTCGACCGAAGGGCGGCCTCTGGAAGTCGACAGCGATGCGAAAATAGACGAGGCCGATGAAGCAGGGGAGGTCAACAGTGTCGTGAATGGGTCCATCGATGGACACACCTACATTGGCGTTGGGACCGCCAAAGCTAATGGCAATGGACATCACCGACATCGACGTGCTGGAAGCGCCACACCTGTGCTTGATGTTGAAATGCCGGTGCGAGGGAAGAAAGGCACCGTGAAGCGAGTGC
The DNA here is from genome assembly GCA_004299825.1 of Cercospora sojina. Lineage (NCBI taxonomy): Eukaryota > Fungi > Ascomycota > Dothideomycetes > Mycosphaerellales > Mycosphaerellaceae > Cercospora > Cercospora sojina. Next base: position 4,406,366 of record CP036211.1, on the reverse strand, counting down.
ACAGATCTGATGGTGCCACTACATTGTGCTCAAATCGATGTTACAGTGTCAAATTGCTTCCCAGTACGCCGAAGGAGCTGAAAAAGGAGGGACTCGAATACCGTGGCAGTATATTGGGCAACCATGCGCTGGCCGTCACACAGGAAAAGGCACTCGTATGGGACTATACCGCGCACGTGGCTGCGAGCAATGTGCGCATCTTCAACATGCCTTTCTCAACGCGAGGAGAGTCGCTGCCATTCGGTGCACTGGTTCCCAGCAACGGCATCGCTCACAACGACATGGGCCTCGTGCTCATTTCGGCAGACACTGGCAAAGTGGTCTTCTACGAATCTCTAGATCGCGCAACCTCGCTCGGCTTGTTCCAGGCGAAACGTGCGAGCGTAGATGGCACAATCCCATTGAGCGGCACTGAGGTGGTGGCAGACATTGTGCCTGCTGCCTACGCCACGTTTGTGGTCACACTCAGCTCCGGGAGGATAGCATCACTTACTCTGAAAGATATGACTGGTATGCCGAAGGTGCAGAGCCAGTTCATGAAGATCGAGGAAGTGTCCTCCGGCGGCGTCTTTGGCAGCTTCAGCGGCTTCCTCAAGTCAAATTACCGGAGGGATCTGACAGCAGTTCGAACGAAGGAGATGGCACGTGGCATTGTGCAGGTCGTTGGGCTCACGGCCAAGGCAGAGGTGCTCCTGTGGGAGCTGGAATGGTCTGGCCGCTCTCTATACATTTCCAGCCACGAGCTCAAAGAGACGATCGTGAACGAGCTGAAGGATGCGACATCACCTGAGCTTGCCGGGCAGGCAGACTACGCTGTCGCTCTGGACTTTACAATCGCGGACAAGGACAACACGAGCAGCAGCCAGGCATTAATATCTGCTGGCTCCAAGCAGCCATTGGACCTCTTCATTCTGTTGCGCATCGGGTCTTCAGACATGACCCAGTATGTTGTAGTAGAGATCTCTCTTCCGGGAGATGGCAGCTACAATATTGAGCGCGTCCATCAGCTCCAAAGTTATTACAGTGACAGGCCACTGTCGCAACACCAAAAGGCACGGTTAGTGGTGCCAAAGCCTGGCCACTCTTTCTACGCCGTATTCGAGGATACCGTTGTCCTTGCTGCGACGGTAGATCTTGTGGACGACGGCCCTGAAGCTCAATTGCACGGATCCTACCTACAGCAGGATCCGTTCGAGGATGCAGTCCGGCTAAGGTCAGACAAGGACCTCGCATTTCTCGGTATTAGCGAAGAACCGTCTCGAGCGAATCATGCTTCAGCGATTGCGTTTGTCAAAGGAGCTGGTCTCGTGCGCATTTCAGCAGCGGAAACGACATCTATTCCCGGAGGAGCCCGAATACCCGCTAAGAGCAGGATCGAACAGGCTGTCTTCCATGGTGTATTGCAGCCCGACAACATTCTCGATCTTTCGCAGCAGAAACGGTCCGAGTACAGTATCGAGGAGATTGAGGAAGCGGCTGTGGTTGTCTCTGAGGAGATCTTGCAGGCAGACACAGGGTTCCCCACCATTATATCGCCCACGCCAGCTTCTATGGAGGTCGGACTCGCCACGAAAGCGAAAGCACTGAAGGCCTTGGTGACTTTCGTGACCAGAACTTATCCCGCTCTCCCGAGAAGGACGATGTGGCAGTTGCTCTGGGGCGCCGAGAAGCTTGCGGCTGCTCAGCAGCTGTGGCTTGCTTTCGAGGAACACGTTGCTCTCACGATCAAGGGAGAGAAGCGCAAAGCGACTGTGATGGACGAGCTCGCGGCTTGGTTCGAGCATAACTTCGACTTCTATGACCGACCTGAATTGGCCAACGAGAATGCAGTGCGGCGATTCTTCGCTTGTGGACTACATCACATGGACAGGCTTCTAACGAACCTGCGACTCTTGCTACAGGACTTCTACGACCAAGAAGAATGCCCTCCGCAAGAGGGTCTCAAGCGTGTCATTCAAGCCGATGACATCTGGCTCAGGGCTCTAGAAACAGTTTTCAACTTCCGCTCCGAGAACTGCGCCGACTATGGTATACTGCCTGAGCTGATTGACGATGGTATTCTAATCGACAAGGCTGAGTATGTTGATCTTCCAGAATTCTGGACCTCCTCTCTAAAGCTCGTGGACAACACTCTGAAAATTGCAGATCTGTCGCGTGATTTGACTCAGAAGTGTTATCAACCTGAGGAGCTCGACGCTGATGGGCACGCGATGGTCAACGATATCGCAGACAACAACGCGCGACTTGTGCAGATATATTGCTTGCAGGCTCAAGAAAGCATCAATTGGTACTCTTCCCGGCCGGATAAGAGACAGCAGGAGATCGCAGATAAGATGCTACAGGAATATCATCAGGAGCGCTACGCGCAATGTCGTAAATTGGCTACTGTTGGCAGAGCGGAAGCTGGCATGCTATTGGCTGAGAAATACAATGACATGAACACATTGGCCGACATGATCATTGCCGAAGACCAGTACCTGTACGAGTACAGTCAAGAACACGATGCGGACAAGACGCAGATTGCCCAGTTCTCCGCAGATCTACACAGCAAGATTCAGCGATACTTCCGCAAGTATCAGAAGGCCTGGTCAGAAGCTTTCTTCGACAAATTATTTGCAAGCAGTACCACAGGTGCCAAGCTCTTGCGAGCGCAAAAGGAATGGAAGGAGCCCCTTGCTGAGTACCTCCGAGGACATCCTAGCAGAGCGAAGTTGTGCTGGATCAATGACATTACAGCCGAGGCCGATTACGCGCATGCCAGTCAGGCGCTTGCTGAGTGTGCTCAGGCCCAAGAGACGAAGCTGTGGAGCAAGAAGGTTGAGCTGTCGTTGTCAAAGCTGGCACTGCTCGCTGCAGAAGAGGCTGGTACGGCCCCCAACTCCGAGTCAAAGATGAATGGATCAGCCAAGTTGCAGCGCTCCCCGCAAGATGAGCTTGCCATCCTACAGGTACAGGAACGAATTTTCAAGCACTTCACTCCGGAAATCCAGCTCTCCGTTGACGAAGATGCCGAGATCATGAACTGTATGGATAAGTACGGCAGGCACCTCGACAAAAACTCAGCTCTATGGGGCGTGCTCGAACATGGGATTGCGACCATTCTTCGACACGGGATCCTCAAAGTTGAGGAGCTAATCGACACACTGACTCTGATGTCCGTGGTCATTGACAGCGCCTCAGACGTCAACCTTCAAGGCTCGGAGACACTTCAGGCTCTTGTCGCGTTGGAAGCAGCGGCATCTTCACTTCCACCTTCTCGCTTCGAGACACTCCTGGCATTGATCTGGAAGCGAGCATACATTTACGACGACTGGAACTCGCCAGATCTTCAAATTCACAAGAAGCAATCTGATGAGGAGCGCAAGGGTGCCATTCAATTTTCTACTCTGTGGCAAACTCTGCACCACGTCCTGGAATCAGATATCACCACTAAACCCGACGCGCAAGTTAGAATCTTGACGCCTTCGGAGTGCGTGGGTGCGACTTGTCAACCCGAGGACTTGAGCTATCGTTTCCCGGAGCCGGATGTCCTGGATTCTATCGTTCACGAACTTCGCATTCAGGACGAGGTTTTGTCGAAATATGTCACAGACCGCGGACTTGATGCGATTGCAGCTGAGGCTGAGCGGTACGTGCGGCAATTCTTGATGGCAAAGGCAGACGAGGAAGCAGAAATGCGGAAGCAAGAGAGGCATTTGCAGGAGTCTTTTGCTGAGGACGGTGGGGTACAAAAGACGAATGGGCATGTCAATGGGCTGAACGGGTATCTTCATCACGAGGAAGAAGAAGCGGAAGAGATCGGTGATGAAGATGTCGAGATGGAGTGATGCGGACACGGATTCATGGAATTTGGTTGAGATTGCAAGAACTGCTGGCTGTGGTTTGAGAGATGCGATCTGTCGGAGTACTCACTGGGCCACCATCGCCCTCTTTTCCTTCATCGGCATTTGTGGTGACGGGAGAAAAGGCAAAGACGTACGTTCGAAATGGCAGGAAAGAGGGCTTGATTTTCTTGTTTGTACGAGATACCACAGACAGCTTGTAAGCTTTTGCCTAGACATGGGAAATGTACGATCGAGTCCTCGCAATGAGGACTCTCGAGAACGCAAGGACCTCTGGAGAAGCCTCGGTTTCTCACGCCGTTATCTCCTAACGTTCCAACGCGTGCAAACGCCAGATAAAGATCTACATCCTGCTCTTCGAATGCAAGCAATGTGGGCGCGTCGTCAGCTGTGGATATACGGATTTGCTCTGAGTGAGATCGCCTTGAGGACTTTACGACAAAGGTGGAGAACCCGAAAATTCCCCGCTCCAACGAGCCCGTTATAGTCGTCAGTAGATAGGAAGAATAGGAGAGAATGGAGAGCTTGAAGAGACAAGCTTGAATCAAGCACTTACGTTTGTGCGACTGAACGCAAGTTCGTCGTTGCTTGTTGAGACTAGTGCATCCGAGACCTTGTTGTAGATCATGGAGAAGGAGAGGAATATATGTATAAGCAACCACCGACAAACGACTGAGTATTATAACAAGACACTCACTCAACTTCTTCTCTACTTCTACTTCTACCTCACACCATCAACCCCGACACCACACAAGAGAGAACCCAACAACCATCAAAAAGAAAAATGAAATTCCTCCTCAGCACCCTCCTCGTAGCCCTCAGCATCGGCTCAGCAACAGCCGCCAGCTTCGACGACCTCCCAACTTGCTCAAAACAGTGCATCAAAGATGCCATCAACTCTTCTACAGACTGTGCCGAAACAGACGTCCAATGTGCTTGCGCGAACAAGGACAAACTTCAGCAAGCGGGAGCACAGTGTGTTGTTGCAGCTTGCGGAATGGATGTTGCGTTGAGTAAGTCTTTTCATGCATGCCAATCCTCTTTTCAAGTCTGCGCTCTGGGAAAGATGGAACAGAATTGCTGACTTTATTGGCGATGTAGACCAAGTGGTGCTGGCTGTAGAGAAAGCATGTAAGGCGCCTTGAATGGATGACAGTCCGGCAGGGTTTGTGAAAATCGAAGTTGGAGTAGGAGCAGACGCAGGAGATAGAGAGGAGTGGTATAACTCACTAAAAAAGTCAGTGTTCACAGCGCCAGCGACCGAGAGCGTGTTATTAACTTGTATTTCTTCTCAGCCTTGTCTCGATTGTATCGAGGCACGCAAGACCCGCTGCTGTCATTAATAAGCCATCACGATCCGTCTCCATGAGAAGATGAAACAAAAGAACTCCCTGCGATCGGGAACGAGACTTCAGCTCGATTTTGGCATTTCTACTGCCTCTTCTCTACGCCTCATAAGTGCTAAGTGCATCTTCCCTGATTATAAAATGCAACCACCCAACTCCGCGCTCGTAAACATGAAGCAAGCATTCTCTGCTTTCTGCGCTCGCGATAGCGACATCGTGTAAAATGACGGCTCCGCTAAGTCGTAGCCTCAGCCGGCACTATCTCAGACGTGACATTCTCCGGGTTGCCTGGTTCTACCTTGGCTTTCTTTGGCTCGGGAGTGACCTCATTCGCGCCATCTCCGCCGTACGTGTTTGTGACATCAGTCATGGCAGGTCGCTTCGCCGCACTTGGCGGTTTGTAACCAGTGCTGTTGCGAAATCCTGCCCCTCCTTGGGGCATACCAATCTTCCGACTCATGTCTGCAGCAGGGTTGATGTAGTTGGTCGCGTTCGGTCGAGGTGCAGCACTCGTCGCGTTGACAGCTGGGCCAGCAGCAGCAGGTCGTGAGCCTCCCGCGCCACTGCCGGGATGTTGACTTGGCACAGTTGCGGTAGGCTGCCCACCTGCGAGCTGCTCTCGACGGACTGGCTTTGATACGCCAGGGTTCACTCCCTGCGTTCTCCGTATCGAAGGACTCTCGGCGTGTGGATTGAAAGCGACGTTCGCCTCGGGTTTGCGTCCGGAAACGAAGCCTAGCGCAGCTCCTGCGGGTATTGTGTTAAACTCTTCTGGCTGCGGTTGTCCGTTGGGACCATTCTGTGGTCGAGATCGAGGCTGTGCCAAAGGCGACCCGACGGCATTGCCAGATGATGGATTCGAGCGTGCCCCATCTGCACCGTGCTGGAGATACGTGTTGCCATTCGGTTGCGGTTGCGGCCTCTGTTGGTTCCCGGGCGTCTGAGGTGGTAACATGCGATTGGCCGGCTGCGCAGCGTTTTGCGGAGGCCGTTGCACTGATTGTGGCTTCTGTGGGGCTTGCATCCCATTGACAGGCGCAGGAGGCTGTATGTTTGGCGGTCTCGTCTGAGGCATTGAATGTGTCCTCGAAAGGGCTTGTCGTTGCGCGTTCTGTGGGCCGTTCGTTGCTCTTTGAAAATGAGCTTGCGGGCCATTGCTGACCTCGGAATCGTCAAGTCGCACTTCATCAGGGTGACTGAAGTCGGTCTCGTCGAATTCTGTTGCTTCTCCAAAATCGTCATCGAACTCTCCCGAGCCGACAGACGCTACTGATTGCATGCTAGTGTTGCGTTGTGGTCCGCCTACCCGCTCTGATGTTGATACGCTCTGCGTGACCGGCTCCTTTTTGATAGGCGCATAGTCCGGGTGCCTGTGCAGATTTTGAGCGTCCCATTTGGAGGGTGCTACCTTGATCTTGGTGATTTTCTGCAGATAGTCTTTGTCGTACAAGCAGTTGCCGAGCACGTTCCCAAAATTGCGCAACGCTCGCTTCATCGCATCTGTTGCAGCTTCTTTCTTCGCCTTCTCAAAGGCAGCCGCTTTGCCTTTTGCGTTCTCGCAGTGCCCGTAGCCAATATCCTCATGAAATGTGCCATCCTTCAACGTCACTCGCACTATTGTCGATAAGCCGAGGTTGATCCTCCCAGACTCTCGATTCTCGTCCACGAAATCGATCTGGACGTTCTGTATTGACGAGCTCCAGCCATTGAACCCAAATACTTCGTTCGCAAGATTGATGACCTTCTCTGCAGCCAGGTAGTGCACCTTTCCTCCACCTGCGCCTGGTCGAGTGGATACGTACTCAGGCCCCAGCTGCTTGTCCAATCTGCTCTGCAGTGTGGCTATTTCCTGTGCTGTAAACTCGGACATGCGTGGTTCGGGCTTGATGAACGGGTTCACCGTGTTGGCATTGTCGCGATGCTGGTCGCCTGGCCTGCATGACATTAGTGTTGAGGGAGGTATCAAGAGACATTGTAGTACTCACGCAGGCATCGTGGGCTATCGCAGATCTGGCGAGAAGATAGCGAGCATCGTATGGCGGGCGGTGGTGGTGTGGCGAGCCGAACTGCCCGTCTGCCTGCCGTCTGTTGATGATGAAGTCGCAAGTCGCGTCGTGGGACGCGTCGCTTACGTTACTGCTTCCGGAAGTGAGATCGGCGCCTGCCGAAAATGCACGTGCGCAGATTCCAGTCTCCCCTGCCCGCCTGAAGTGAACATGTTCCCATCTTTGTTCGCCGCGAGTGAGATTCAATAGACCGAACGCATATCCTCCACACTTGGCCGGCGTCTGCTTCGCGCCATCACAGGAACAGCTGCGCCGCGGTGTATTCTCGTGGCATCCTGCTCCTCCGCCGGCGATTTCATCCTGGCCAGCGCGGCTACAACTTCGGACCCTCGAAACTCTCGGGACCAAGCTTTATGCTTACTGCGGACGGACTTCCTGCGAGGAAACGTAGCAACTCACCCATCACATTCGCACTTCGCCCAACTCGTGCCGTCTTCACCACCGCTCAATAGAGACGGTCTTGCGACCCCGGAAGCGACTGAAGCGCACATGTGCAGACCCCGATGAGGCATTGATTGAGCTGCCACGTCAGCTAGCGACCGCCATCATGGCACACACACGGAGTCCACGAAAGACAGGCTTACGTTCAATCATCACATTGACGAGCTTATTGTCCTTGTCATGGCTTCCCTCAGCCTTTGCGGCTGCGAAATCTGCAGCAGACTACTATGTCACCGATCTTCCGGGTGCACCAGAACCGAAGCTCGACACGTGGGCAGGACATCTCGAGATTACACCTGAACATCACGGGAATCTCTTCTTCTGGTTGTTTAAGAACAGGCATATTGCGAATAAGCAGAGGACAGTACTGTGGCTGAATGGAGGACCAGGCTGCAGTAGTATGGATGGCGCTTTGATGGAGATTGGGCCGTACAGAGTTACAAAAGATGGGAAGCTGCGACTACAAGATGGAAGCTGGGATGAGTTCGCGAACGTGTTGTTCGTTGACCAACCGGTGGGCACTGGCTTCAGTTATGCGGACACAAACAGCTACGTGCACGAGATGGACCAAATGGCCGATCAGATGGTGCAGTTCCTCAAGGCCTTTTTTGAGATATTTCCGGAGCACAAGAACACCGATGTAGGTCTCAATGCTATGCAAAAGATTGAGCGTTGCGATATGATATGCTAACAAGCGGAACAGCTTTACATCGCAGGTGAATCTTATGCAGGGCAGTGGGTTCCCTACATCGCACATGCGATCTTGGAACACAACAAGAAGAACCCGAGCGACAAATGGAATCTCGAGGGCCTCATGATCGGCAATGGCTGGATCTCCGGACCTGAGCAGTACATTTCTTTCCTTCCCTTCGCCTATGAGAACAACCTGATCACAGCGGGTTCCGACACGGACAAGAAGGCACTTGAACAGCAAAAGGCGTGCATCGCTGATCTAGATGCTGGCGGCAAAGACCACGTCGACAGCGGGATCTGCGAGAACATCATGCAGTCACTTTTACGCGACACACAGAACAGCAATGGCTGCCTCAACATGTACGACGTCAGGTTGAGAGATTCGTACCCAAGTTGTGGCATGAACTGGCCCCCGGACTTGGAGTGGGTCAAGCCGTACTTGCGACGAGATGATGTCAAACGCGCTCTTCACATCAATCCGGACAAGAAGACTGGCTGGGTGGAATGTAACAACCAAGTCTCATCTGCTTTCAACGCACGCAATTCGAAACCATCAAGAGCGCTCCTCCCAGGCCTGCTCGAAAAAGTTCCAATTCTTCTCTTCTCGGGTGACAAGGATCTCATCTGCAACCATGTGGGCACCGAGAATATCATCAACAACATGGACTGGAACGGCGCCAAAGGTATGGAACTTTCGCCAGGCGTTACAGCACCACGAAGGGACTGGACTTTCGAGGGCGAACCAGCCGGTTTCTACCAGACCGCTCGAAATTTGACCTACCTTCGCTTCTACAATGCTTCGCACATGGTCCCTTTCGATTACCCGCGTCGCACCCGAGATATGCTTGATCGATTTATGGGCGTGGACATTGCTTCTATCGGCGGCACCCCAGCAGACTCACGAATCGACGGCGAAAAAGGCAAGGAGGTCTCTGTCGGCGGACACCCCAATAGTACTGCGGCCCAGGAAGCCGAGGCGGAGAAGGTGGAGGCCGCGAAATGGTCAGCTTATCAACGATCCGGCGAGATCGCACTTTTCATCGTCGCTGTCGCAGCGGCTGTGTGGGGATTCTTCATCTGGCGTGAACGCCGGAAACGAAAAGGCTACAAGTCAGTGTTCGGCATGGAGCCTTTTGACGATCGCGGACCCAGCGGTGGCCTTGGTTTGGACCATGATGCGAGACGAGCCGAGCGTGACGTCGAGGCTGCTCGAGACTTTGATGAGGCTGAGCTGGACGATATGTCGCATGCGAACGGCAGACACAAAGAAGAGCGATTCAGCTTGGGAGATGACGAGGAAGAAGATGACGGGCGGCAGTATGGTCGACCTGCTAATGGGCATGCTACAAAGTAGACTGCATATGTACGAGTTGTTCAGCATATTTTGCATATAGTTGGGCTATTTGCAAATGAGAGATGTATTAAGATCTTGGACTCCTTCCTGGCGAAGACATGTTGAGTTCAATTGGAAGGAGCAATTGCCGGATCACTGGGAACGTCGAATCGACGCTCTCTTCGGATAATGCGCAGCGCCGGACACAAGCTGTTCTGGCAGACCAAGGACCTACGACGAACTGATTTCGAGCTTCGATCGAGTGGGACAGTGCCCAGCTACTTGAGCGGGAGCAACGAGGAGAGCGACTGCCTTCGCAATTTTGGAGAGACAATGTGGTGGCCGTTCAATCCCTTAACGACGTCTGCCCAGAATCTCTCCTGCTTTGAGATTGCGGTCCTGCAGACATCGAGTCACTGCGAGTGAGAAGATTGTGTACGACACTGCTGATGCGATCAGAGGCGTCAATAACTCTTGGGGCGATGATTCCGAAAGCGTGGTTCTGGCGGCGTTTCTGCTACTGGCCAGCAATTAAGCCTTCCGAATCTGTGAAATAAGAGAATTAAAGGGTACTGAGAGATGATCGACACCACCGGCAGTGTAAATCTCAAAGCTGCGCTGCGAACGTGGCTCGATAGCCTTGTGCCAGTGCGGAAGTCACAGATGAGCATCGAGCCAAAGTCCCTTTCAGCCATTCCGAGATCCGTCTACGGCTTCCCACGAAAGTATACGTTGAAAATCGATAGCGCAAGTGCAATTTATCAACGAGAACGGCTCCTCAAGACATAGCCCCTCCTCCCGCCGAATTGGCGCCTCGCCTTCACTTTCACAATGACGAAGAGTAACCTCAGAAGCAAAGCAAACACCGCCAAACCTTTCAAACACTTCGTGCAGTCGTGTGTGATATCTTCCGGCGGACAAGTTCCCGCTGACTTTCACAAAGCAACCCAAACATTTGAAAAACTCGAGTGCGAGTCTAAACACACAAAATCAACCTGACCATTCCTGGCGAACAAGTTCTCGCTGTGTTCCTTACCGGTGAACTAGTTCTCACTATACCCCTTTGCTTTTTGCGTTCTTGGTGTCATGGAGTTTAGAGCATATTTGAGCTGTAGAAAATGCTGTGCTTTTGCAAGTCAAGAAAGAGACGCGAGGAATGGGGGCATCGATCGACACAGAATGACCTGAAGTGGTCACCTATTGTGCAGGTAGTTGTACCTCGAATACAGGAGGAATTCGTGGCTTGACGAACCGCAGCAATTTCCCTCTCCTAAAGAGCGCTCAAGGCACTCGGCTCTCGTGGACTTTTCTCCGAATGCAATCGTCACTGCACAGCGATATAAGGTCGTGCAATATAACAGTGTCGTGCCGCAAGTTCGAGTCGTATCCAACAAATCACAGGCACGCATTCGATGAAATGCCATTTGGCTAGACTTTCACATGTTTAAAAAAAACGCGGATAGACTGTCTACTGGCTGCGTCTGAATCGTTTTCGCAAGTACGAAATTGGCAACGAAGATATGAAAGGGTACGCGATATCTTGCATGACAACTTCGTGGATTGACTCAAGAAGTCTTTCGTACTTTCGAGCACACAGAGTGATTCATGTTGAATGATGTGAGGCATTTGCTAGCTTGATTCTCATTCTCTATAGCAGTGCTCTGTGTCAGAATAGCCTTCTGATGTGACACAATTCCAAATTCTCGGGTGGGAAACAGTCTGGGTGATTTGAGCGCTATAGGAACTGGTAAGCATGTGTTAGCGCCAATCCGTGCCTGCTTTCTCTCCAGATAGTCTACAAGCTAGTTTATAGCATTTGCATCCATACCACTTCGTGCAAAGCGAAAGGGTAGGCTGACTGGGATGCAGCTCTGGTAAAAGTTGTTGGTGGGAAAGCAGTTGTGTTATGGTAGAGCCATCTCAAAGAGCTGAAATGACCTGATAGAATCGGGTGATCAGGAGTCCTTCTGAAGACTTGTCAGCTGTGGTTCCTGTTCATGGACGTGGCTTCTCATTTCCGTTCTCACCTTCCGCATTAGAACGTTCCACACCCGCTTCGAGATCGACCTATCGAGTTTGAACTGCAGTAGCGCGTGTGAGCGTCAAGCTCATGACGGCGAAACTGGACATTTCTGGACGAGAAACCAAAGCCCGCTCACGCCTTTTCGCCTTCATGCATGACATGAGGTTAAGGTAGCGTGCGAATGGTCGTGTTCCGGTTCGTCCGCTCGATCATCTGATCTTGTGCAGCTAGAAAGTGCGTACACTATCAGAGACTTTTCGCCATGTGCGTTCTGCAGGCCTCCCGCTTCGTCAGACTACATAGCTCGCGCCATGATCTCATACCAGTCACGGCACCTACAGTAGTCCTCGAAGTAGCGGGAGTACGGGTTGTCGAGGAAGTTTCCGGCTTTCATTTAAATCACTTTGAGCGAAACATGCTCAGCATCGTGAAGTTTCACTAACGAGCGACATGTCGGGCAAGATGGAGCATGTGCCTAAAGGTTTCCGTGACCAAGACTCGTGCGTCACTCGGGCGGAATATGAGTTCTGCCCTAATTGTGTCGCTGCGCACGATCACTGTAGTTGAGCGCCACAAGCTTGGCGGTTTCTTCTCGATCTTCGTGTCTGCGCGAAACTGTGAGTATGTCGTAACCAACGCGATATCGACTCCGATCATATCCATTCGCTCGCTATCAGTCTTGCATTTGATGGTATTGTGCTGTATATTGGCAACAAGATGCGTAGTCGGAATGGAGGTGAAGTTTCGATACAACGAAAAGTGACTTCTCGGAGTCGCCGGAAGCCACGTGCGATTGCATCGCAAGCTTGAAATTCGGTACCGGGGCGACTTCACCTCCAACTTGGACCGGCATTTCTCCACAAAATCACGTACTGAGTTTCGACAATCTGCTCGAGCGACAGAGGCCAGCGGAAAGTTACGATTGTGCTGCATACCGCTTAGTGCTGAGCCTCGAGTTACAGTCACAGCCTTGTAACCATGTAACCGGCTGTAACCGAGCAAATGGGCGTGTAACCAACAGCTTGGTTACATATAGCCGCAGCTCATCTCTTATCAGCATACTAGGGTGCACCCTACCCCTGTTAGGTCTTCAACTTTGAATACTACCCTAAGCCGAGCCTTAATGCTATAAACTATGCCTAGATCTATCCCTGAATGCTATAAGCTACGCAGGAAAGACCACTCTTGGCGATTTGTAACCCATTATAACCCTATGGAACAGCTACATGGGGTTACAAGAGTGTTACAGCCCCGCTACTGTAACTGGCACAGCACTAATACCGCTAATGCAGGGTATCGTCATATCAACGACTGTGTGAGAACGCCGAGGTTGATACCTGCAAGCCACCCATCACTAGTCTCTGCCAATGTAGTAATACATGCAGGAGACCGTACTGGGTACTCGGCTAACCTTGCCCATGTTCCCGTAGACGCGATGGCACCCTGCTTCACATGCGACGTATCAGTAAGCCTTCACGGAACCAGTATATGACAGTCGCGGGAAATGCTTCACAAGTGAAACGACCAAGAACGCAGGCCAAGGTCGGCGCCAATCGTCGAACAATTGTCCACTACGGACCACAACTGCGCACTTCGCGTCACTGAAGTGTACCTGACACACTGTCACTGCCCTTACGCAGTCGGGCGCCGTTCCGAGGAGAATATGCAAGCCGTCCGAGCCTTGGGCCACCTTCGCTGGTCCACGCAAGCTCCTCAAGTCCGGCCACTTCCATCTCACATCAAAAGAGAGTTTGTGCAAACCGAATCCGGTGACCTGGAACTTCTCGTATGCGAGCCGAAGTCAGGCCAAGCAGCCAAATCTGGAGTCTTCTTTGTCCATGGCGGTTATGGCTCGGCGGGAGTGTGGCTTGAGTGGATGACTTATCTCTACGAGAACCACTATCCTGGCAGATTGTACGCATACAGTGCCCGGAACCATGGAGCGAGCTTCGCTGTTTCGTACCTGGATATGGTATTCCGGACTCCTCTGGATGCTATCGCGAGTGATTTGACAGCTTGTGTGAACTGGGCGGAGAATGATAACGAAGGTGGCAAGCTTGTCCTCGTGGGACACTCCTCGGGGGGCGGGCTCTCGCAGTACTGCCTGGCAAGAGGGCTAGTCACTACCCATGCGTTGTGTCTAGTTGGCGCCATTCCGCACTTCGGCATGCTAGACATGTATTGGAACTGGTTCAAGCATGATTCATTCTTCCCGTTGAGAAGTATTCTCCACTTCGGGCATCCATCGTCTCCTCTGAGTACGCCTGATCTTGTGCATGGCGCATTCTTCGGCAGCAAGTACCCCCGGCAGGAAGTTATGAGCTTCATGCGGTGGATGCCTTGGTATGAGTCAATGGGGTGGCCGGTGGCGATGTTTGGCAGCTTCGTGGGCTGGCTAATGGGAAAGAACACCTGGCTTGGGGTGTCCTATGTCTTGTGCAACATCGAACTTTCGAGAAATGCATTTGAGCGGGATGCCGTTTGTGTGCTAGTGGGACTCCAGGATATGCTGTTCGATATGAGTGTGATCAGGCGTATCGCGACCGAGTATCGAGAAGGACTTAAGAAGATGCGCGAGAGCCAAGGAGCCTCCGTGGATGCGGGGATCTTAGGTGAGCTGGCAGAGGTCAGTGGTGCAGTCTGTGAAAGCAAGGGTGGCGTGCGGGTTGTGTTGATTGAGGACGCTGGACATCATGTGCAGAATGATGTCCAGACAGACATCGCCGCCGAAACTTTGCTGTCATGGATAAAGCAGGTCTCGTGATCCAGGATCCCGATGGTTATGGTTGTGTCCGGGGTGCTGTGGCTAGTGCATACCCCTGTCTATCGGCCTCTGGTCGACTTCTCTCATGAAGGTCAAGGACAGTTGTTCGCAAGCAAAGCATGGCTTTGATCAAGGGATGCATGTTTATTTCACGCTCGGATGGGGCGGATAGAAGTCTGTTGGCAAGTTTCGACCTGTGAGGGCTGTTGAAATGATCGCATGTTCGAGACCATTCCATCGTCACATGCCAACATGTGGCCCGATATGAGTGAAGTTGGAGTCGCAATTGCCACCGTGGCCGATTGGTCGCGTTATTAAGGCCGACGACCTACGGGTGAGTTGACCGGATGCGTAAGCACCAGGGCTTGAATGTTCATGTGACCAGGAGTCGCGTCATCTGCCTGGTGCTGTGCGTCGGCTCTGCTTTGCCCAGGTTAGTATGATGTCGCAAAGTCAGTGCTAAGCCCCTCGCTACAGGGCCGAGCATGCCAATAATTCCAGCACGCGAGAACCAGAAATGTGGTAAGGCGGTCACACCCAATCGCGCATAACTCTCAATACCTTCGGGGTGAGCCAGAAAGCCACACAAATTCGAGCAGTGCCCGAAATTTGTGTGTCGGTCGAGATAGCGTTCGATGTCGACAGTTTCGGCCAGAAAGCGTACTTCGGCAGGCGCGAGAGCTCATGAGATGATGAGACGCAAATTGTGCCGAGGACGAGAGCTCATCAACTCTTCTGGAAGGAAAAGCTTGTCATTGCCTTTCAGGCATTGGCCTTAGCCTGGAGGCGGAGTGAAGTCAATTGTGCATGTAGGGCTGGCGCTACAAAGCCACCGTGACTACGTACCACGCAGTAGTGTAGGATGCCGTCTTCGACGGGCAGCAATTTGTTCGGCTAGCGTATGGAGCCATTGAAGCTCTTGCTTTCCACTTGTCGAATTGTTCCCGAGGCGTTATACCAAGAGATCCATCTGAATTGAGGATGCGAATGTCACGATGTCACTTTGCAGAGGATCCTGTGCACGTGTCAGGTTGCGTATGGAAAGCTTGGTGGGAAGGGCTAGGCGAGCATGCCGAGACTCTTCGCCCAGCGTGTAGACATGCGAGGCCGTCCTGTAGTACGCGGCACGAACACCGAATCCGAGCGGTGGGTGGCAAACCAGGCGGCCACGCAATGCGGGTGGTAAATTGTCAGCAGTCGTGAATGGTGTGGAGAGTCCCGAACGTGAGGTTGTTGTGAAGGTCGTCGGAAGTGTCAGAGTCCGACCGCGCGCTGACAAAATGCGAGCTCGAGGAAGGAAAGGGTCGCTCGGTCTTAACGCTGCTTGGCATTTCTGTCGCAGCTTCCTGGGGAACGTCGATTGCGGAAACATGCCCGACCATCGTCTTCACACTTCCACGCGCCGAGCGACATACTGTCAACGGCGCTCGGCGTTGTCATGCCTGCCAAGCGATATCACGCCAGATGCATGCCGTCGGACGACCTTGCTGCCCCTTCCACTCGCTTGGCCCGCTGTGAACAGATTTCGCTCGAGGTCGTTGGGAGTCGGCCAGCTGGAGGATTTGCCGAATGCCGTCATACCATCAGGAACGACCCCGGCCATGATGCACGTCAAACTAAGCTTTCCACCCTGGCCTGCCGGTGGCAGTACGTGTGGCGCGTTCAGCGACCGCGAGAGAGCCGACTTGGACGCTGCAAGTGGACACGAGCTCCGGAATGCTCTGGCAAATGCTCGGCCCTGCTGTTCCTCTGGAGCGTCGCCAAACCGAAGACAATTACATTGGAGCATGCTGGGCCCACGAAGCCAAGAGCACCAAGTGTCCAGACGTAGGTGAGGGATCGCCACACGACAGCAGACGCCAATAGTTCCAGCATCCGCGTGCCGTGGCAGCCGACACTTAAGCTCTTCTCAGGGTCCTTCTGCAGGCTTCTGGTCCGTCACTTCGCAAGCGCTACTAGACCAGCCTACGAGGCCCCCGCCAGGACCCATTCCGGGCTCCTGCAACGACCGCCAAGCGGGCCGCATTGCCACAAGAAGCGGCAGGCACTCGAGCCTGCTCGATGTGCAGATCGGTGTGCCTTGTCAAGCTCCTTGGCCCTGGCGGCACTCATAGAAGAATAAGAATAGTGCAGTACCGGCAGCTCGTACACATACCAACGTAAGCCACACATTCATACCCTGCCAACTGCATAGTCGGTCTTGTCCCGAACTTTCCATCAGACCCGAGCCACACCGCACTGCACAATCCGTTGGTTCTCTTCTGATCTTAACTTTTTTCTTACCACAACCACATCACATATGAAGACGCCCGGTCGTCGATACTAATGAGAGGGCTGACATGCCTCCGCGACCAATACGACCAAAGAACGAACCGTTGAGTTCAGAGAGCAGTGATATTGGAGACGGCAAAGGCGGAAAGAGGAAGGCAGTTTCATCAGCATGTATTCCATGTCGAAAACGCAAAAGCAAGGTGAGTTGTTGAGAGTGAAAGACGCAGATTGGTAGGTGCCATATTGGCTGACTGTTCTGCAGTGCGACGGCAACGTCCCGGCGTGCTCGACGTGCATTGCAGTGTACAGAACGGAGTGCAGCTACGATGCGGATTCGGATCACCGGCGAAAAGGTGCACTCAAGCGCGACATTCAATCCCTACAACAACAGAACGATGCTCTGGATGTGATCGTCGCATCTCTGAGGAGCTTGCCAGAGAACGATGCTATTGCATTGCTCCACAGTCTTCGGAGCGATACAAACTCCAACGTGCTGGCCGATTCCTTACGAAGCAGTGTACGCCTCCCACATAGTTACGCTCAGCAGACTTTGGAGGCAGACTTTGCGCAGCAAATCACGACGCCCACGAGCGCAACCTCTACAATACCACCGTCGCTCTCCCGCGATAACTCCGGAGAGCAATCCTACCGGGGCAGCGTTTCGTCGATACCCGAACAGAGCGGTCAATGGCTGCGAATCCCTCACGATGCAGAGTTCATCGAACATTTGATGAGTTTGTACCAGTGCTGGATTCATCCATTCTACACATTTTTGTGTTGGGATCACTTCACGCACGACATGAGTCGAGGAAGGAACGACTATTGCAGCGCGCTATTGGTCAACGCTGTTCTTGCCTTTGCCTGCCATTACTCTGACCGGGCGATGGCTCGTACAGACCCCAGTATACCAGCGACAGCAGGGGACCACTTTTACGCAGAAGCGAAACGCCTGTTAGACAGTAACGAGAACTCGACACTAACAACAGTGCAAGCCTTAGGCATAATGAGCCTGCGAGAGACATCGGCTGGGCGAGACAGCAATGGCTACCGCCTTGCAGGGCGATGTGTGCGCATGGCGCTCGAGCTCGGTCTTCATCTGTCGGTCATCAAAGATGGGATGAGAGAGCGCGAAGCTGAGGTGCGAAAAGTCACATTCTGGGCCGTGTTCAACTTGGAAACGTTAGTATCAAACCAATGCTCAACATGGCCACTGAAACTGACAGAATCCAGAATATGCTCCGTGGCCTTTGGCCGACTTTCGCAGCTGCCTCGCTCCGCGGCAGACATCGACACGCCCGCCGCAAACGTCCGATCTGAGACCATGACTTGGCGACCGTATGAAGACACGAATCTCCCTCTGAGCGCAAGCGCTGAGCAGCCTGCACGAACAATGCTATTCAAGGACCAGCTCAGCAAACTTTCAGAGCTTGCCAGCGACATGGTCAACACCTTCTACGCCCCACGAGAACGCTTCACCAGCCGAAAACTGGCCGCGACGTACGCACAATACCAAGCGTGGTATCAGAATCTGCCAGACTGCTTCCGTCTGGAGAACACGTCACTCCCTCACGTACTTGTGCTACACATGTACTACTATGGCTGTATACTTCAGTGAGTATCCGACCACTTCTCTGGCAGGCATTCTTGCGTGCTGACCATCCCAGCCTGTTCCGACCGTACATCAGACTCGACCTGCGCGCCGCAAACCTTTACCCCCGCGACACTTGCACATTCTGTGCGAACGAAATATCAGCGCTGATGAATGCGCTGCGTGCAATGTACGGCCTTCGTCGCATCACACTCGCCGTTACCAGCCTGCTGCTCTCCGCTTCGACGATCCACCTTCTCAACCTTCCGTCCGATCAAGCGGCCAACCATTTGTCGCAAGCACTGCACGACTTGGATTCGATGTCGGTGAATCACAAATTCGCAGCGCGAGCGGCCGAAGTCATTCTGGCACTGTCTAGCAAGTGGAACATTGCTCTTCCTGAAGCGGCGGCCGCGATCGCAGTCTATCGAATGGGCAGTGGTACAGCTTCACCGCCACCGAGCTCATTCTTCGCCGCGAGCATACCGCGAGAATTATCGGGCGGATCTCAGCGCACCTGCTCGGGCGACAGCGCGAGCATTGCACACCCTGCAACACCTCACAGAGAGACTCCTTTCCTGCCGCCTCAACAGCAGGGCCCAACATCGGTTCCATTTTTCTACTCTGACCCGACTACGCCTCTCGACGAGCGAACAGCACAGGCCGCTTTCTGGACGCCTTTCCCGACGCAAGTGATGCCGCTCGCGCAGCAAGATCTTGGCCTGAGCGAATTTTCTGGATCGAGCGGGGAACAGGGTCACAACTGGGCCATGCATGGTGGTACAGAAGGATCTCGAACGGTCATGGACAGTCGACATCACCGCGACCCCGGGCAGGATCACCATATGGGGGGTATAGACGCTTGGCGTTGGGGTTGAGGGAGATTTTCAAAAACTATTGTAGTGCTCTAGGCAGCGAAATTACCTGCCACACTGCGAGAGAAGACCGCCTAATTGGGATGTCAAATCCAACATCGAGCCGGTGTATACTGGAACATAGCGAAGCTGGGTAAGAAGGTAAACAACAAGGCTGTTCACCGGCCAACCTACAGCTGATGAGTGGAGGTCAGCCTCTCGTAACATACCGGAAGTTTCAAAGCCAAAGAGAAGGAGCAGGTAGAAATTTGGATGGGATGGACGCGGCCCGTCGCATTGGCATGGATATGAAACAGAAGGAGAAGGAATTCTGACCATACGGAGCAACAGGACATGATTGCATAGAAGAAGGGGAAGATCGAGAGCGGACACAGTACACCAAGAGCTCCGGAAACTGCAATTCGATTGTAAGAGCAAGGACGACTGGAGCTGGACTCCGGGAACCTTGCTCTCCACTCCGCAAACTGCGTGGGATGAGAGGCAGAGTACTCAATACACATTGACGGCGTTCTATACCATCGTGGATCTGGTCTGGAGAAAGATGAGAGGAAATTTGCGGAGCATGTTCTGGGAGGATTTACGTTTGATGGCGAGATGATACCAGTGTTTACGATCGTACCATAGTGAGAAGTGAATGGCATAGTCATGACACAACTCTGACAACACAACCTGGTTTCGCGGGAGTTCACAAGCAAGACTATCCATAAGTTCTGCCCGAGCACTGGCAATGAAATGCCCAGCAGTAACAGGAGCATAGCAAGTGCCCAGGTGTCCAAGAGTCAGGTATGCATGGCGGGTTCTCGGCACCCTCGTTCTTTCAGCAGACCTTGGCTTTCTTGATCATAGGGCTGCTGATTTTCAGCCTTGTCTGGCCAGCGGAGCCACGGCCGATTAGAGGTCCGCCATGACATATACTTTGCTTCCCACCGCGCTCGGTCTTGGCAGGTGCCGAGTGTTCGTTCATGCAGCGTGTTTTGCACATGGCATCTCCGGTGATAGAGTTCGGCCGGGCCATGTTCGCATACGACGACGATCCATCAGCAGCGGATCGTGCTGCATGTTTAGCGAGCAGATGAGATGGCAGTTGGCAGTGTTGCTCACAGGAAGTCGTTCGAGCTGCAAAGTTTTGTCAGCGGGTGCAGTGCAAAGCCGAGGCGATGATGACATGGGACACAAATTTGAGCTCAACTCGTAAGCAATGCAAATAGATACAGTACACGCTCCAAACAACACGAAAATCACCAATTGTGCGCCACGCTGCATGTGAACTGGACAGACACGATACGGCCAAGCATCACCAATCTTCCAGCAACGCACGCGCTCCGTGTACCGCTGCCTCACTCTTCTGCAGAGCTGTTGGTAAGCACCACGATCCCTCGATGCAGTAGAGCGTCATCTGCACAACTATTACCACTACCCGCTACCTCACCTCCCCCTCGACCCCTCCAACCTCCGCCAAAGTGTCTTCACCAACTCCCCTCCGTCTCTACGCCTCAGTCAGCAGGTCCTTCCTCACCACGGCTTCCAATTCCACCAACCGCTTGTCCTCCCTCTCCCGCCACTTCACCACCTCCAACCCCGCCATGGCGCCCATCTCCAAAGAGTGCGACTACCTCGTCATCGGTGGCGGCTCCGGTGGTCTTGCCTCCGCACGTCGTGCTTCAGGTCTCTACGGCGCCAAAACTATCGCGGTCGAGAACAAACGCCTGGGCGGAACTTGTGTGAACGTGGGCTGTGTTCCCAAGAAGGTCACCTGGAACGCCGCAGCGCTGGCTGAGCAGATCAAAGAGTCCCACAATTATGGCTTCAGCGTCCAGCAGACCGCCCCGTTCGACTGGCCACGTTTTACGAAGAAACGAGCAGCTTACGTCAAACGCCTGAATGGCATCTACGAGAAGAATCTGAAGAACGACAAAGTGGAATACCTGCACGGCACGGCAACGTTCAAAGACCCACACACCGTGAAAGTGGCCTTGGATGATGAGAGCGAGGTGGAGATCAAGGCGAAGAAGATTCTGATCGCTGTTGGAGGACACCCAAACTACCCAGATATCGAGGGTGCCGAGCACGGAATCACATCAGATGGATTCTTTGAGCTGCCTCAGCAGCCGAAGAAAGTGGCGGTTGTGGGAGCTGGATACATTGCAGTCGAAATGGCAGGCATGCTCCACGCTTTGGGAACGGAGACGCACTTGTTCATTCGACATGACAAGTTCCTGCGAACCTTCGATCCGATGATTCAGGAGAAGGTGGTGGCGGAGTACGAGCGACAAGGAATTCACCTGCACAAGAACTCTAAGCAGACAAAGCTCGAGGACTTGCAAACGGGCGGCAAACGCCTCACATACACCGATGACAACGGCGATGGAATCCTCGACGTCGATACCGTTCTCTGGGCCATTGGCCGAAGTCCCGAATTGGAACAACTCAACATCGACGCTACAGGCGTGAAATTGAACGAGAAGAAGCACATCCGAGTGGATGAGTACCAAAACACCAACGTCGACCACATCTTCGCCCTGGGAGACGTCTGCGACAAGAACTTCGAACTCACACCCGTTGCCATCGCTGCAGGCCGCCGTCTCTCCGATCGTCTCTTCGGCGGGAAATCAGACGCCAAACTCGAATACGACAACATCCCATCTGTTGTCTTTTCGCACCCTGTCGTCGGAACTGTTGGGCTGACAGAACCTCAAGCCAGAGAGAAGTATGGTGATGACGATATCAAGATCTACCAGGCAAGCTTTACGGCTATGTACTACTCGATGATGGAGCCGGAAGATAAGGGTCCAACAGCTTACAAGATCATCTGTCAAGGGAAAAACGAGAAGGTCGTTGGTTTGCACATTCTGGGTGCGGGCAGTGATGAGATTTTGCAAGGATTCGGTGTAGCGATCAAGATGGGTGCTACCAAGGCGGATTTTGATCGCTGTGTTGCCATTCATCCGACGAGTGCGGAGGAGTTGGTTACAATGAAGTAACTAAGAGAGCAGAACAGTACCAAGTTCAATACGTCTCTTTATGCTAGATGATCATAGACATGTAGCGAAAAGACCAAAAAAACAAATCATTATCATGCAAGACCTCTGCAACCCTGTCCTCCATCCACAAGCAGGATTTTTTTTTCACGCTTACAAAGACAAAAATCGAGCGAGTAGACAACAATGCATATGATTCTGTCGCGCGGAGTCTCTCTTCCCAGTCCCGTGGCTCCCGTCTCTCGCTCACTCGCTTGCTCCCTGCTGGCTGCTTTGACACAAACATGAAGCAAAGGTAACCCCCCCCCCCCCCCCCAGACCCGCATGTATTTATCCACGAGGTACAGCAAGCAGCAAATCGTAGATTTGCTCGTCTCGTCCTCGTCGTCCCTATAAAGTCTTCTTGCCCGGGGCCCGATTTATATATATTTCTCACCATGCGAATCGCGATCGGGATTATATAAAATAAATCGAAGGCGAAAACGGATTTCGTTTTGCCTGCCCATCCATCCATCCATCCATCAAATGGCGCTCGCAGCTCCTCTCGCAGCTGCATACAGCGGTAGAGCAGACGCATCTAACGAGGCTCTGAACTTCAAAGTCCGTAAAGTAAAGGGTAGCCCCCAGACGGTCTCCCAGCACCTTCAATTAGAGCTTGACGCGCTTCTGGTAGTCTATCTCGATCGAGTCGCCAGCCAGCCAGCTAGTAAGATGAGAGAAATTGGGTGCACCCTGTGTGTCTCCTTCTCCAGGCACGAGAGCTTTTTGTTATATTATTATACTGCAATCCCAATAAATTTTTGCTTCGGAAAAATATAGTAAGTTCCCCCATCATATCAATATCGGTCTCCCGAATTCAGGATTCACTGCAAAAAAAAATGTTCAAACTCCACGCGACCATGGCCTGCTGAGATTTCAAGGCCTGCGGATTCGATTGCGTCGCCGACGACGACGTCTTCGTGGGATATGCCAGGTAACAGAGGATGAATGAGTGACGACTACGTGTGCTTTGGTTCGAGATGAATCTTCAGCTTTGCTTCGGGTTTCTTGTTTTTACGCCTCGGATGACGTTGCCTAGGATTCCTACGTTTGGAGTACGTGGTAGACACTCGCAGTTTGTTCAATCGCCTCTTCAGCCTCGAAGAATATGTTTGAGTTTTCTTACCGGATCTGTAAACAGCTGCAACATAGACTAAGGTTTCTGTATTCCTGCGGTGCTTCGTCCACAGCTCCGTCTGCGATCGCGCCAAAATAGTAGCGCGCACACTGGATGCACTGTTATTTGGGCAGCGCAAGTGTCCAAGAAGACGGACTCACCGGGCACGAACGCATACGAGAATGAAAAATCTATACCAATGCCTGGGGCATCGTGTATCGCCACACGTAAGCAATCCTTACACTGGGGAGTCCCGATCATACCGGTGACCGGTGCTATCAGCGCGAGCAAAGCCAAGCGAGTCATATTCTGGTATGCGCACTGTTGTCGTGCAGACATGCCCATCGCAGCAGGAGGCAGACGTCTGTATGGACCCGTGTCGACAAGTGAGCCGGGCCAAGAGTAATTGACCCCTCTCTGCAGCCGCGTTGTGAGTACGGCAATGAAGAACCTTTGTACACACGCATCAAAGCATTTCCAAGCTGTGTCATTACTGATGCAGGGTGGTGAACTTGCACACTGTGGACATGTCGACCAGGATTCTGTTGGTGCCTCCGAGGCCATCGGCCAGAGTCTGCATCACAGCAGTGGTCTAGAACTCCCGGCCGGAAAAATTGGTAGATATTTTACTGCGCTCGTTGTCATGGCAGTCCAGAACATGGATGTCACGGATAGAAGTGTCCACGGCACCGAGTTGCTTGGCGGTCAGCGATAGAGTGCAATATGACGTTGCGCTAGGACGATGACGAGAATATAGTACAGCGGCACACTCGAACGACATGTCGTATTTTGGGATGTCCGAACGACTGCGGGAGGCGCTAATGGCGTTGACGGGGTTGTCGCCCAGCGGGGTGAGGTCCGGGTATTTGTGATGTGTTGCTTGGCGGCTCATGCTGGTCTTGCGAAGGATCGGAATGGTGTGCAAGTCTTGCTGGGGTGACACAATCTTGATAGCTGCTCGATGAGCGCGCAGGTTTGTGATATCGTGCATGCGCGGTGGAGAAGTCGGGCGTGCATTGTTAGCGTGGACTGCTGCTGCATGGGTAGATGAGGGCAATGCCCGCGAAGAGTCCTGCGCGCATGTGATGCGGAGAAGGAGGGGTCGACGAGACGTTGGTGAACAGGTGCGATTCGTGTGTGGGCCGGCTGCTGCGGCACAGCAAGACGCTGTGTGACTGCAGTGTCTTTGGCAGCTTGGAAGCGATGCGCCCATCATTCTCGGAGTGCTCATCATTAGCAAGTGGGTCTGCCAAGAGATGGAGAGGGTCGGATCTTGCACACACATACTCCGAGCAGCAGTGTGATCCAACCTCGTCAAGATCCGTGCTGCGGCGAGGGGGGGCCGTGCCTGGAGGGATTGCGCTATTGCTGTCGCAGGATCAGTAGCGTTGACTTAGCGTATACAGCAGGTGCAAAAGTACGGTTGTCAGGAGAGTGGATACGCAGGAATGAGGTCTCAGGCTCCGGCCCCGAACGTCACCCGGATGGTTCGTTCGGTCTTCTGCAGGGACGCTTCAAGCGGGGATTTTGGAATCGTTCTGGCGGATTGTGCGGTACGATGCTCTCGCACGCTACTGAACTGTCATGATCGTACCAGAGCGAGGCGAGGGCTGGAGCGGTATAGCAGCAGCGGTGTGCGGCGCGGAGAATGAAATCCAAGTACCCGGTCGTCGAAGCAGCGCGCGCGGAATAGCGTCATGCTCGGGGGCGTGCACGGTGGATCACGGCGGGGAAGATGTCTTGGAGATGGTGTCGTGCAATTAATCTCGAGCCGCGCAAGTCGCACATGATGACGAGAAGCGGGCGCGAGGATGGCGATGCATCATGCGGGTGATGCGGTGCAGCCCGAGGCCGCCCGCCGCCCGAGCCGGGATGCCGGCAAGCGGGACTCGCGCAAGGCGGTGGACGGCGATGAACTGACAGACGGAGACCCTGCTCCTGTTCCTCTCACCGCGTCAACGCAGATGAATGGATGAAGCGCACCTGCATTTCGGCTTCGTGCTGGACGCCTTGCCGTGCCTGGTTCCGTGTCTCCCGCCGTCGCCGGTGAGCCACGGCGGGCAGACGCAGGGCAGCAACGTTCGTCAGGCCAGCGCACCGTGGGACATGGGGGGGGCAGAAGGGGTGGAATGGTCGTCGTCCATGTCCATGTAGGCGTCGTGAGCGTGTGCTGATGTCCCGGACGAGACCGAGAGCGCGGAGTGTGCTGCGGGCAGGGATCTGCTCGCTCGCGCCTTCCTGTCCAATCATCGACTCCAGCTGCAGCTGCTCATTTCCACCTTCGACGCCACCTCAGGCAGCTCCAGCTGCACCGTGCAGCCAAGCTTCGTGCATGTCCCAAAACGAGACTGCATACGGTGTGACAGCAGCCCGTCTAGCCTCTTTCGACCCCTCTCACCACCCCTCTGGGCCACAATACGAGCACGCAGGATGTCACTTTTCTCCCACGTGGCAGACCGCCAGGAACCACATTTGCGACCTGGAATTCGGGATCCTGGCTCCCGAGATGTCGACAATGTCAATCCCAATGCGCTCGTCCCCTCACTCTCGAGGCGTCAGCGTGCATCCATCGTGCGAGATAGGACGGCCACGATGATGACATGGAGGGCATCTCCGATCCTCCCGAAGATACGGCAGATAGTGCTGAAGGCCGAAGACCGGACAGACATACGCATCCCGCGGTGACTGCGCGTTCGTTCTGCGGCGTCGCAGATACTTCTGCCAGTCGACGCCCCGTGGAAGGCGTGAAGAGATGCGACGGCCGGAAGGGGTTGGACCAGACATATGAGGCTTCCACGCGTTCTAGTGCCCGCCCGCAGCCTACTCGCGATCCACCGTGGCCGAGAGCCCAAAGGTCAGCCCTGCGGCCGCTCCGGCGAGCTGTGATGGTGTTACCTACGCCTGAGCAAGCCACCCTCCACCTGCGGCGGTCTCGCGTCCCTTCCGTCCTATTGCGCGCCCTTGCTCGAGCCACCACTTCACTAGACTCGCGACGCTAGTCTCGCCTTTGCTCCTGCATGTGCGTGATTTCGCACGGTTGGAGCGTTAGAGAAGAGCATTAGCGAGCCACGTACCGGTATAGCAACGGCAGCCAACGTACCTGCTGATCACCCGACCTGGGCCCAGCGTGCACACGCCATACTCTCTGCAGCACCCGCCCATCGGGACACGCCTGGCATCTATATGTAACCTCTGCCTACCCGTCCTGCTAGCACTCAGCCTTTCGATCTCCACCACACGACTCCGACACACAATTGAGTCATCATCAGCGTGCACCACTGCCACCGCACTACCCACGACCAAGACATCACGAGTCAAGAACCACCACCTCGCCTCCCCGCCATCTCACGCAACACTGGAGCACATCCTCAATGGATCATCTATGTCCGAGGTCTTCATTCCCGCTAGCACCATGCCTGTCGTGCCTTTCTCAGACCGTGCCATCGGCTCCACCAACTCCTCCACCAATGCGCGCGCCCTCCAACAAGACCACGCACACCCGCTTCGATCACACGCTTCCGCAGCGGACCTCCTGGCCGAACAGCTTCAGAGCTCTCACATCACGCCGCAGCAGCAGCAGCCGGACAGCCTCCCGCCAGCAACGCAACTCCTCGGCCGAGCCCGTCGTTCGGGATCAGGCTCCTCTTCACACCACAGAAGATCACTTGCGCGAACTTCCATCGACACCTCGCAATTCCAGGTCCACACAACTTCTCCCAGCTCGCTATCAAGGGGATTTCCGACGAGATTCCGCGACGATCCCACTCAGTCACCTACCTCAGCCCCGTCACCACTAGGCGGCAATCTCTTGTTACCAACATCAAGTGCAAGAGACTACCCTATCATTCCCACACGACCCCCACTCAGACCGACCGTCAGTTTCGGAGCCATTTCACATCATTCCTACGACTCTTCAAGCCCAATCACCGCCACCAAATCTCTTCAAGAATCTGCTATGTTTTACGAAAAGCGAGCTAGCATCGAAGCTCGCGAAATCAAGAAACCTGCTCTGAGCCGCAAGATGCATCACTGTCTCTCCTGCTGCTTTGGCCAGACCGACCCTCCAAGTCCTTGAAGCCCTACCTACCTCGATCACTCACTACTTATTTCCTTTTGACATCACCTCTGGCGTTCAGCGACATCAACATCATTTTTTGACAAAAATCGATTCAGCGAAGGTGTTTGGGAGTAGCAAGCGAAAGCCGCGAGGCGCCCTGCAGATTGCACATCAGATTCGCTGCTACGTGGAAATCTGAGAGGCATTAATTTGAAAAATCGAACATCTTTGGGAAGTTTGGGTCTCTGTGTCTGTGTAAGAATAATGAAAAGTAGCAAGATATCCCCGGCGGGCTTTATTATTAGATGATGCGATGTCGGTGGGCATTAACCATGTTGTGTAAGATAGACAGTGTTGATGCATTCATGGATGAATGCTGAATGGGGCTGGACCCGAATAGGACAAATGAATTGAGAGCAATTTGACCATCACTCACTCTCTTTCTCTCTCTCTCCCTTCCTCCCTCTCTTTTCGATTAATTCCGCTCGCGTTTGACAAATAAAAAAAAATTCTTCTCTCCGTAGGAAAATACGCTCTGTCTCTTGTCTCGCATAGATATTTCGGTTGGCGTTCTGCCGTGGCCCGTGGCTAAGTTAGCCAGGCTACGCGGCTGCTTTCGCGCAGGGACAGTGCCGCTAACCGCTGAAGCTGTCTGTGCCTCAGCTCACATTTATATAGAAAAGAAAACCCTGATGACGATCAACGGGAGCCACGAAACATAACGGCGCGCGAATAATGGTCTCAGCTGGGGAAACAATAGAAACGTTGCCCGTTTTTTTTTGTTTTTGGTTTTGTCGCGGAAAGTTGAAAACTAAGATTCCGGTAGCTAGTCTATTCAATCTAACCTAAGGCATCGCGGAAGTAGGAACTATTATGGTCCAGCTTCCGCTCGATGTTCTGTTTGCTTTGGCGTCTTGCTTCGCGCGTCGACGCGACAAGTTACTCGCAGCCAACTCGAAGCAACTTTCGTCAAAACCCTTTCTTTCTGCAAAACTCAATAAGAGAGAAAAGCAAATATGCTACCGAAGTCGGTATGGGGCCGCTACTCTCCTGCAGTAATAAGTTTCCAAAGGGAATCCCTTTACTTAGCTCTCTAGATAAGAAGGACACTCCCAGTTCTACATATGTGGACGCGGTATTTGGAGGAGGGAATGGGCTCGTCTGGAAATTTCGGCGAGTTTCACTAGGGCATCAGGCACCCCGGAGCAGTGTCTACGTCGATCTCCGGAAATGCAGAGTCTTATAGTATGCCCTTGACGCCGCTCCTGGTGAGACCCAATTGGGAGACTTTGATGAAATGGTTGGAGAGAGATACCATGACGAGAAGGCTTCAGCACCGATGAGTGTTACATGGGAAGAATGGCGAGATGGCGAGACAGATCAAGCAAAACTGCAAATCGCCACAATGTTCGACATTGCACTCAGGATGAGGCCATACCGCTGGCCACTGTCCGAAATCACCTTTTCTCGATGTGTGCATTACTGTGTGCAGCAGATGCTCGCTGGATTCCCGAAGAAGAGCAATAGACGACTTTCCAGACTGCCGAAAAGCGGTGCCGCTTCCAGCAGGCAATATGGTAATGAAATCGGCAGAATCCTGGCTCCGGCAGTAGCATTCGAGGAGTTCCTACCACAATAGGCAATCATTGGAGGTTTCGTGGGGTCTCCGCAATTCACCCCATAGCATTAGCAGGACTAGTTAAGCAGAGCTGCCTGAGATTTGCCGAAAAACACCTCCTCACTTCGTCATTGATCGACCCTATCGGAGGACACTCCACCGCATACCGAGAAGGACGAATAAATAGTGGCCAACGGCAGAGAAGTAGTCATTGCGAATTCGATTCAGGTTTACGGGATCGGTATGTTCAAGTCTACTTTGTGCTTGCTAGGCTTGGCAACAAGTCTTGCGGCAAGCACGACGACAGAATCGGCAAGATGCCCTCCGGCAATCACGATCGACAAGAAGCCTCAGGTCTTTGTTCTGACAGATATCACGAATGAGCCTGATGATTCCATGTCGCTTGTGCGGCTTTTGCTACACAGTGATCAGTACAACATCACCGGAATCGTGGCTACGACTTCGTACTGGCTCAACAGCACCGTACGACCGGAAGCGATTCTGAACACGACAAATGTCTGGGATCAGGTTCTTGACAAGTTGAATCTCCATTCTGCGGGTGAATTCCCGACGAAAGAGTACCTCGAATCGATTGTCAAAGCCGGACATCCTGTTTACGGCACGGATGTGTTCAAGGAAAGGACACTTTCAGAAGGCGCCAAGCACTTGATCGACGTAGTCGATAGCCTACCCGAAGACGATATGCTCCACGTCGGAGGCTGGGGAGGTGTGCAAACACTCGCAGAAGCTCTAAGATATGTCCGGTCGACACGCAAACCCCAACGAACAGACGACTTCGTTAGCAAGCTTCGCCTCTACACCATCAGCGATCAAGACAACGCAGGACCTTGGATTCGAATCAATTTCCCTCAATTACACTACATCGCATCAATTCACGGATTCAATGTGTACACAGAGGCGACCTGGACAGGTTTCTCCGGAGGAGTGGGATCGGATACTAGTCTCACGAATCAGGAATACTCAACCAAGAACTTCCAAATTGGGCCTCTGGGGCCGTATTACCCTGACATCCGATATTCGATGGAAGGTGACACACCGACTTTCTTGCATACGATGGTGAATGGCATCAATGGCGGTCCTGAAGATCATCCGGAATGGGGAGGATGGGGTGGACGGTATGATTTGGTGGATCCGAGTAGGCAGACCTTGCAGTATGCTAATACGGAGGATACTGTAAGTTTTTTTTATGTTTTTTTCCATTCCAAAATCATCGGGGATGGGGAGCAAAAGGGAAAACAAACAAGAAAGTACATACATGAAGCTGACATCCATCACAACAGGTTATCGGCATCGACAATCAAACCCACACTACCACGCAAGCCACAATCTGGCGCTGGCGACAAGCCTACCAAGACGAAATGTCCGCTCGAATCCAATGGACAATCCAATCCCACTACCCCTCGGGCTCCCACCCTCCCGTCGTCTCCGTCAACAACTCCTGCGGCAGCAATCACATCTCCTACACCGTCTCACCGCTCCACGTCGTCACACTCTCCGGCCTCGGCACCTACGATCCTGACGAAAATCTCCCCGGCCACTCCTCCAACGGCCTCGAATACTCCTGGTGGCAATACAAAGAACCTTCCGCCACAATGGACACGGGAGTGCAACATATCCCGACTCTGAATTTTACTCTCTTCGAGCAAGGTAGAGTCGCGAAGGTGACAATGCCGAGTGCGGAAGAGGCTTGTATTGCTGTGCAAGCGGATGCGAATGTGGGGTTAGGGGTTCAGAAGACTTGTCAGCAGTACCATGTTATTTTGGAGGTGAAGGGGAGTGGGGAGCCGCCGATTAGAAGGTATAAGAGAGTGATTTTGAAGCTAAGGTCGCCTTTGCTTGACGATGCATTGGGGAATGAGGGGGAAGATGAGGAACTGTAGACATACTAAAACAACCCACCAATACCAACACTTTTTCTCTCCGAGAGGAATCGAGTCCTGTCAGCGTCCGAGGCTTGCTATGAGCCAATTTTTTTTTTCGCAAGACCGATTGCCAGAAAGCAGCACTGGTGGGTTTCTCTCCAATGACAGAAAAAAGCTATCCCAGCTTACGGCGTTGGGTTACGAGCCAATTTTTTTCACAGCCTTTCATCGCTTGGAAGTCATTCACGCAATTATTTTCTCCGATAACATGAAAGCTTACCAGCTTCGGAGTTTTGGCTTCGGGTGAATTATTTTTTCGTGACAGAATCGGCCGCCGGAGAACGTCTCCTCCTCCAAAGATAGTGCCAAGATTTCTCCGCTCCTTGAACTTGGCAGAGAAAAATATAATTGTGGTGAGTGGACTGCCTGAGACACGAAGACGTGGCTCTTATGTTGTTGTGATGGCTCTTTCTTCCGTGCCATCTTCGCCATGCGCCTTTCCTCCTCTACCGCCTTCTCTTTTTTATCCAAACTCATTGATGCTCAAGAGCCATCAATATATCTTGCAATCTGCAGCTTCTGCAGCTCAATGTGCGTCTTGCGGATGTGCATCTGTTGTGATTTCCAGCTGCAACTTCTCATTTCTGCTGATCTCATTCTCTGCTGACCTGTGACATTCTTGGCCGCAATCTTCCGGGTGGAACTTCGGGAAAACTCCGAGGTCTTTGGCACCTGGCGTGTTCATATCCTCTTTGCGAGCTCGTGTGTGTGCTTCAGTGGCGAGCGTGTCCGTTGAGAGCTTTGTTGTTGTTGTTGTTGGACTTGTCTCGGAGGTTTTGGAGTAGCTCGAGTGCTGATCGGGCTGGAGCGAGGCTCAGATTTGAAGATGATCTCCTCGTCATCTTCATCGTAGAAGCGAGCAACAAACGAGGTCGGCAATGTCTCTTCTTTGGCAGTTGATGATGCTCTTCTTGCGTCGTCCTTCGCTTTGGGCTTGGATCCTCCTGCTTCTTTTCCTTCGCGGACTGCTTTACCCCTCAATGGCGTTCGCTCCTCCGTCTCCTGCTCAGCAGCAGCATCGAGCAGTGGTTCGATGACACGCTCTGCTGCCGTCTTCCTGTGTCTTCTCCTGTTCATCATCGCGCTCTATTCCAGCTCCTGTTCGATATCCTTGTCCAGCGCTGCATTCTCCAGCAAATGTCTTCTGATGTCCGTTATGAGTTTCAGCCTCTCTTGCTCCTCTGTGCGGTGGCCTGCTAGAAACCTCTTCATAAAGAGAGCTGCCTTTGCATCCGCCGCCGCAGTGGCGCGCTTCATCTTCTTCACGCGGCGTTGCGCCTGTATGCTTCTTCTCTATGTTTATTGTGTCGTTCGATTTGGAGCACCGCACGAGCATGCCTGTAATTCCGAGCTTTGTTTGCTCTGGCGAGGCCTTCACTTTAGAGTCCTCAGTTTCCGCGCCACCTCAGGCATCAGGCTCATTCAATGGCGCGTTCTAGATGTGAGCCCTCAACTTCCCCGCGACCTCCGCATGCAGAAGTTGACTGTCGGATTGAGACACCGTGAGGCTGACTTCGCCCACCACTTGAATTGGCAAGTAAAGTGGAAAAAGGCACCTTGTACGATCGTCTGCTCCGTTGGAAATCAATTTCATATGAGCTGTGTCTACTCTGATCGGGTAGCATCTATTTGCGTATGATGAGCCATCGCCCATAGGCTCCATGGACTAAAGGAGGTGACTTACTGCCATGTCGCATACCTCATACTCTGCGCTCATTACCACCCACCTACTCGGCATGCCCGTGCTTCATACACTCAATCAATGTCCACACATCCACAGCTCCCCACCATCTTCCTGCACCATCCGCAAAGTATCATCGCCCTCCTCCCACCACTTGTCTAGGACTTTCAGCCCCCGACGCGCCATGCCTGCATCACGATTCCGATAGAAAGAATCGATGTACCTCACATCAGGTGGTGAAAGCAAGTAGCGTTTCGGTCCATTGTGAAATTCTTCATAGCTCATGCCCTCGTACTTTTCCGCCACGTTCTTTGCCAAATGCTCTCGGACAGCGTGCATAGACTTCTTCAGACGCAGCCCGGCTTTGACCTCGGCCCTAGATTTTCCTCCTTTGACGAGTGGGTCCGCTTTGAACCAGACGAGAGTTGCATTGGAGATGACGGCTTCAGTTAAGTTGAGCAGATCTTCACAGGTCATGGGAGTGTAGCCGATGTTGAGATATCGCAGGCCCGTGCCTTTGCCACAAGTGATCAAGTCTTGTAGGGACGCGGCGAGCTCTTCGCCCTCCAGCCAGTTGAAGCGCACGTTCAGATCCTCAGTTGCGTAGGACTGCCCGATGTCAACTGTCTGTAGAGTCGGATGTCCCTTGATAGCTTTGAGAAGTTTGGCGGTGCCACCACCTGTGAGCCCGCAGGATTGCAGAGCGAGACGCTGTAAGGTACCAGACTCTTGTACACCATCTGCTAAGAGTGCAACAGATTCGCCAATGGGGTTACAGGAAAGGTACAACGATTCGAGCTCGCTGTGCTTCAGGTACTTGCCGATCTCAGTCAACGCTTCGGCCCCGATGCCCGAAGCATTGAGGTAGACGTGTCGGAGCGCGATCGGCTTTCCATGACGATTCAGCAAGGCGAAGAACTTTGCTACTCCTTCGTTTCCCAGGTTCGTCTGATCCAAGTCTAGAGTCCGCAACACGGGTGATGATGTGCAAAGCCGCGCAAGTGCGTCTGCAGAGTCCGCACCGAGAGGATTGCGCTTGAGCCATACATTTGTGATAACGGGAGACTTGATCATGGCTTCAACAAGTGCTTCGAGACCGCGTTTGTCGATGCAATTGCCTGCGAGATACCATGTCTCGTACTGACCAGGACGCTCTTCGATGAATCTGGCAATCTCACACGCGCCTTGCGGGCCGATGATGTTATTGCCCAGGAGAAAGTGCTTACCGCTGGTGTAAGAATGAAGCGCGTTCATCAGATCGCCAATATTCGGTGGCCCAGTGACCATCTTGCATAAGTCGATTCGGCCATCATCATAGGCCACGCCTTTGGAGAACTCGAGCAGTTCGACTTCCTCATGACCGGGCTCATGCGCGACCTCGGACTTCTCGCCAGTGGCACTGCCGCGGAGGTATTCGAAGAATGGCGCAAGAGATGCTTTGTCGCTGATTTGGACAGGCATGGGTAGTGATAGCGGTCCGGCATATGAGAGAGGGTCGGAAAGTGGCTGCCACGGACCTTGA
Source organism: Cercospora sojina (assembly GCA_004299825.1). Classification (NCBI taxonomy): domain Eukaryota; kingdom Fungi; phylum Ascomycota; class Dothideomycetes; order Mycosphaerellales; family Mycosphaerellaceae; genus Cercospora; species Cercospora sojina. The sequence continues at coordinate 4,372,169 of CP036211.1, read as the reverse complement.
CGGGTAATGCGGTCTGCCCATCTCTTCGATGTAGACTCCGTGGCCTCGAGGTTGGAGACCTCTTCGGTCGGAGATGCCATGATGGGCTTAGCACTGCTTCGCGTTAGGTGTTGATGAAGCTGACTGACAAGTGGACGCTGAAGGAAAGAGGGTGCCGCTCTTGAGAAACGAGTAATTGTGGCTAGACAGCAATTTGTGATGACTCGTGTCCTGAGTCACCCAATCGAGTGGGATGGTGAGTGCTGTAGACCAAGTGTGGGATTCAATCGATACCAAGACCCACAAGGCTGATGTGAAGCATGCGCATGCACTTCAGTGCCTTCTTACGTCTTGTGCTGCTACTCCCTGGAAGCTCATAGCGTTCAAAGTTTCTCACGACTACAATTTCCTCCTATCATGCCTTTGTTTGTGCTTGGCCCTTGGAGTCATAGTGTCATCTTCCACCGGTCGTGCTGAGGCTGTGAGAACATGCCGAGCTCGAACTTGGCAAGGTATGTTGTTTGGCAGCTCCCCGAAGAGACCAACCAACGGGCACAAACAATGACAGTGTTGTCTGGCCGGCCTGATGGGAATCGAGAAGAAGGAGTCTTTGTCGGATAGGGTGAAGTGTGATGCAGGTGTGAGAGTTGGCGCGAAGAGACGAGGTCTGGTCACGTCTTGTCAAGTGGGGAGCTCCTGTACGAACGCCATTGATCCGAGGATGTGTGGCTATACAAACACGTCTCGAACCGCTCCGTTCCGCCAACAACCACAGTCCTACCCGTACATCCTTTCGTATTTCGCTATAGCTCGATGCGTACCACGCACAGATACAGTACGCTAGTATTGGTTCCAGCCCAGTGCGACACGCCACCATGTCCGTCTTATCGAGCTCCATGAAGCTCCCGAGCACGAGAAACGCCCTACTGTCACTCCCGCCCACATTACGTTCCGCAGTATACGCAGCGTCTCAGACACGATGGCAGTCTACGATACAGCCGAAAGAGCATCCGCGGACAGCCATCTTCTTCCCCGGACAAGGTGTACAACGCGTGGGCATGACGGCAGACTGGATAGAGGCATTTCCTCGAACAGTCAAGCCACTATTAGAGCAGATGGATGAGACACTGAAGCAGCCTCTGTCGAGGATAATAGAAGAGGGGCCGAACAGTAAATTGACGGCAACGGAGAATGCACAGCCGGCGATTATGTGGACATCATTGATTGTGCTCCGAGTGCTGGAGCAGGAATTCGGCTTCAAACTGACTGATCGCGTGGATGTGACGCTGGGTCATTCACTGGGCGAGTTCGCTGCGCTGGTCGCAGGCGGTTATCTCCGTGATCTGGACGCGCTCAAGCTGGTGAGACGAAGAGCAGAGAGCATGGCAAAGTGCAGCAAAGACGCGAAAGAGGAGGTAGGCATGATCGCACTCGTGTGCGAGGCAGATCGATTACAAGGCATGGTGGAAGCTATCCACAGCTTCCTCGGACACACATCAGAAGGCGCAAAGACGGACAGCCATTCGGACACGGATCTGCCGCCTGTACAGCAGGTACTGATCGCGAACGTCAATTCGAAGAACCAGATCGTGCTGTCTGGTGGCATTAAGAGGATCCACGAGCTGATGACACATCTGCGGCAGTTTGGGGGTCACGATCCCCGAGCTGTGCGGCTGAGCTCTGACAGTCCTTTCCATAGCCCGCTCATGAAACCGGCAGCGGAGCTCATGAAGAAGCTCCTATACCAGCCTTCGCCTACACACAAAGACCAGGACTTTGTTGTATGGCCGGGCTTGATGCCTTGCATCAGCAATGTGTCTGCCCGGCCGTTTCAGAACAAGGACCAGCTCAAGGATCTGCTTGCACGGCAGTGTGTGGAAAGTGTGCTCTGGCATGATAGTATTGTGTACCTGCACCAAGAGGAGAAGGTCAAACGATGGATTGGAATCGGGCCTGGCAAAGTTGGCCGCAACTTGGTGAGTGCATGGTGTGGTGGCCGTTCGCATCCACCAGCAAGCTAATATGCGTGCAGGTCGGCAAGGAAGTCGGTATGCGCGGCGCTGTTCGTGGCGGGGGAGTGTGGGGAGTCACGTCGCCCAAGGAAATTGAAGAGTTTCTCCGCGACTTCGATTCGACCGAGAACATGCAGGAGGAGTAGCACTGGTGCGCGGCTCTGGTTTACCATAGTCATCCACCTCACAAAGTCGGCATAGATGCGGTCAGCCAACGAGCGAGCACAGATGCAACACCGGCCACAGAACGATGGTTGATGGGAGGTTGGGAGCTCAAGGTTCATGCACATGGAAGGGCATCTGGACGGAAGCAAAGAACGTGGCTCCACACACCACGGCGTGTGTCGAAGACGTTTCGAGGCCGAGTGGCCATGTACAGCGCAGACACCACGCGCACAGAGAGTGAGTAGTCAAACCCGCGTGTCATGGCACAGATTGTCGGCGGCCTCTGCGGCCTCGGAGTCGCGCATCAACTCCCTCGTGTTCCCGCATGCAGTTGGTGCGTTCGCGTTGGCAGACGGAGCCCGCGCGCTCTCATCCCACATCCGCCGATCTCGGGCTCCTCCAGCATCGATGGAGGAGACGACCGCAGAAAGCTTGGCTTCCCTGCATTCAGGAATCCAATCACAAGCTCACCCCTCTTATCGCTCGCCTCTTTATCAGACTCTCGCGACCAAAAAAATGACATGCACCACCTGCGCTGCTGCTGTGCGCGCTCTTACGTCGCCTGCAGAATGGACGTGGATGGGGCACACAAATTCTGCCTGAGTGGGTGCGGCGGGAAGCTGCCTGGCAATAATTGCTCATCCACTGCAATCGTCCGATTCTGCCTGGCCAGCTGGCATCCGCGCTCTTCCACGGCGCCGTTGACGTGTTGGAATCGAGCAATAGCATGCTTTGGGTAGTGCTCGGAGAGGGTCCAGCCTGACAGATTGCGCGGTAGGCGCGACGATGGGGTGAAGCAGAACCGGATAAGTTCACCTCACCTCTCCTCTACAGCTGGTCCTCGCCTCACTTCTGCTCCCTTCCCTTCTCCATCGTCTCAATCCTGACTCTTTCTGTATCTGAGTCATCGAATCCCCTGTAATATCACCCTCGAACATATTTCCCTCGCACTGACAACGAACATCCTCGACCGAGCATATCCGCAACCATGACTACCAACAACGTCTCCGAGCCCGAGTTCGAGCAGGCCTACAAAGAGCTGGCCTCCACACTCGAGAACAGCTCCCTCTTTGAGAAGCACCCGGAATACAAGACCGCTCTCAAGGTCGCAGCTATTCCAGAGCGCGTGATCCAATTCCGAGTTGTGTGGGAAGACGACAAGGGAGAGTGTCAAGTCAACCGCGGTTTCCGTGTGCAATACAACTCTGCTTTGGGCCCATACAAGGGCGGGCTCAGATTCCACCCATCCGTGAATCTCTCCATCTTGAAGTTCTTGGGATTCGAGCAGATCTTTAAGAATGCTCTTACGGGGTGTATGTGTTTCTGGTCCGTGGAATGAGAGGGAAGAGTGCTAACGAATGCGATAGTGTCAATGGGAGGTGGCAAGGGTGGCGCTGACTTCGATCCCAAGGGCAAGTCAGACAACGAGATTCGCAAGTTCTGCGTCTCTTTCATGCGCGAGTTGAGCAAGCATATTGGCGCCGACACAGATGTGCCAGCTGGTGATATTGGTGTTTCTCCACGAGAGATTGGTTGGATGTTTGGCACATACCGCGCTGAGCGCAACCGATGGGAGGGTGTCTTGACCGGCAAGGGTGGCAGCTGGGGTGGATCGCTGATCCGTCCTGAGGCTACTGGTTACGGTCTGGTCTACTGTAAGCTTTCCCAACACTGCATGTCTCACGCTCGTGATCCGAAGCTGACATCGGTATGCAGACGTCCAGCACATGATTCAGTACGCCTCTGGAGGCAAGGAGTCCTTCCAAGGCAAGCGCGTCGCCATCTCTGGCTCTGGAAACGTCGCCCAGTACGCTGCTCTCAAGGCCATCGAGCTCGGCGCTACCATCGTCTCCCTCTCCGACAGCAAGGGCGCCATCATCGCAACCGAAGGCGAAGGCATCACCCCCGAAGTCGTCAACTACATCGCCGACCTCAAAGTCAAGCGCAAGTCTCTCACTGCACTGTCCGAGAGCACAGAGTACAAGGACAAGTACAAGTACATCGAGGGCGCACGCCCATGGGTCCACGTTGGCAAAGTCGACGTTGCCCTACCATGTGCTACACAGAACGAGATCTCGGGCGAGGAGGCCGAGGCACTGGTCGCTGCTGGCTGCAAGTTCACTGCCGAGGGATCCAACATGGGTTCTACGCAGGAAGCCATTGACGTCTTCGAGGCTTCGCGAAAGGAGAAGAAGACCGAGGGTATCTGGTACGGACCCGGAAAGGCCGCCAATGCGGGCGGTGTTGCCGTTTCGGGACTGGAGATGGCACAAAACTCTGCGCGATTGAGCTGGACCTCCGAGGAGGTGGATCAGAAGCTCAAGGGTATCATGGAAGCTGCTTTCAAGAACTGCCTGGAGACTGCCAAGGAGTATGTCCCAGCTGGAGATGGCGAACTTCCATCATTGGTCGCTGGTGCAAACATTGCTGGTTTCAGCAAGGTCGCTGCTGCTATGCGTGACCAGGGCGATTGGTGGGCATACTAGATTCTGCTTCTTCTTTCACCGGCGTGTTGAGGATGGGAAATGAATGGATGATACTACGGACGCAGAGCGATGCAAAGATGTAAATATGACACCGCGAAAGGCGTTCCGGAAGAGGAATATTCTCGATAGAAGTTATGAAAAAGGATAGGAATACTTCTGAAAAATTGTATGGCACCTATGTGGACTCAAAGCATGTGAGTTCCTTCAGTTGGTGGCGTACACTAGTGCTTTTGTCCCACCACCTGCAGGACTCAGCTCGAGCGCTGGACGCGACTTCACTGCACAGCACCTCCTACTTGTCGCACGTACACACTCGCTTGCTGGGACTGAGAGCACCAGGGCGGGCCAATGGACGAGTCAAACACGAATCAAGGAAAATGGTCTCTTCCAACATACACTGCAAGACCTCTGTGTCCGACCGCCGATTTATGCGTCACCTGCGATGAGATCTTCAATCGTCTGTTGTATCCGAATGCACTGGCAGACCAAGATGAGCAAGACGAAAAGTCTGGTTCTCTCGCATCCCCAGCTTCCGGGTGGCTAGACCGTATGGTGGTCACACAAAGCTGCGCTTTCTGTCAGTTCATCACAGAACTCGCAAAGTCTCTGGATCTGGATCTGGAATCGCTACATGAACACAATCGCATATTTTGTACAATCCCTGAGGACCATACGGTTCAGACGATTCCTTCTTCGCCGCGTGGTTTGCGCGCTCATTGGAATTTTTACGTCCAATTTACACGATTTGAGGAAGTTGTCATCGAGGATGGAGAAGGTGAGGAAGGGGCTGGTCAGAGGATGGAAAGTGATGCTGGCAAGGCTTACTTTGCTTTGGATCAAAGCTGTCTACCGGCTTTACGAACATGTGACGAGGGACTGATGGAGGATGTGGTCTCGGTGTTCCATGTGGGACGAGAAGTTGCTGATGATGTCGACCCAGCTTTTCTTAGGCAATGCTATGAGACATGTCGAGAGCATCACGGTTCTGCTTGCGAGGGGTTGAGAGCTGTGATGAAAGCGCCTGATGCAGAAAGCGCCGCGGAGCAGCCAGATCTTCGCTCGGTCAGAGTGATTGATACACAGACGCTGAAGTTGGTGAATTTGCCAGACGGAGCAGACTTTGTCGCTTTGTCGTATACTTGGTCTTCTGAGCCTTTCATATCACTTCTTGAAAGCACGAAAGAAAGTCTGTTCGAAGGGATAGATTTAACCGAGCTACCGCCCACCATCAGCGATTCTATTCAGGTTGTGAAGGATGTTGGTGAGCGATATCTGTGGGCAGATCGCCTCTGCATCATACAAGATTCTCGGGAAGACAAGGCTGTTCAGCTTACACAGATGGATAATATCTATCGTCGAGCAACACTGACTGTTGTTGCTGCAGCCTCTGCACTAGACGGGACAGACAAAGGACTCTCTGGAACTCGGAAAGGAACGAGAACAGTTCAGCAAGCCAAAGCTACACTTCGACGAGGATTGCGACTGGTCCAGACCCGAGCGAGTGTTCTCGACACAGCGATCGAGCAGTCGCGTTGGAGTACGCGAGCATGGACCTATCAAGAAGACGAGATGTCGAAGCGGCAACTTGTTTTCTTACCGCAGCAGGTTGCGTTCTACTGTCGAATTGACACGCTTCATGAGGATTACGTTCGTCGAGCTTGTCTTCATGACCCGGAATACCAAGCAGCGATGAACCAAAAGAGTCAGGAATTGCCAATCTGTTGTCAATATGAAATGCCCGCCTCGTCCGACGACTTTGACGGTCCTTCCATGTCAGGCGCCCGCCATTCTTACGACGTAATAGTCCGACAGTACACGGCTCGACAACTGACCGTTTCGACAGATATCCTCAACGCAATTGATGGCCTCTTCCGCATCGTGACGAAAGAGACACAAGAGAGATTCCTCTGCGGGTTGCCTCTGACTCTTCTGGTAACGGACTGGCTGGTCTGGAGACCCATTGACTACAGCGAACGCCGTAAACGGGTTGCGTTTGGCGTAGAAGCAAAAGAGACCGATCCGACTTTCCTCCCCTCTTGGTCGTGGGCAGGCTGGAAAGGTCGCGTGGATTATCCCATGGGAGCTACGAGCTTCGAATCTGGTTCGCCAAGGAGTGATTGTGAGCCGCTTCTCGAGAGAGGATATACCGTGCTTGTTCCCAGGAACCGAGATGGAAAAGATGAAGACGAAGAAGAGGCTGCTGCTGCTGCTGCTGCTCCCTTCATCGAACTCCGGCCAGAAGACATCTACTCCAATCCCGCCGACTTCAACAACCCATCTTCCCTCCTCCACAGCAGCAGACTCCGCTTCTCCGCACCAACAGCCACCGTCCATCTCGCGCCAACATTCTGGGGCTCTAATTTCGAACAAACTTCGCCCGTGTTGCCCAACAGCACTTCCCGCGCCCATCAGGTCTGGATTAATTCTTCCTTTGCCGGTGTCATCTTCCCTCATATTCCATTCTCAGTTTCTCCTTCCGATCTTCGTGGTCTGAGTCAGGACTTCCGCGCCTCGGACCATGAATCTTCTTCCCTCCGACAAGTCGAACTCATCGCCCTATCGGAACCGCCTATGCCATGGGGAATGTATTACCCTTATAATCCGGATTATGAAGATGCGGGGGAGAATAATTCGTATTTGGATGCGGAAGGGGAAGAACAGTGGCATGTACCATTTGATCATGAGGTTTGGAATGGCGTGGAGGATGGGGGAAGGGTGGTGAATGTTTTGATGATTGAGAGGGATGGCGGCGAGGCAGGCGTGGCGAGAAGGACTGGAGTAGGACAGGTCCATCGTGACGCATGGGAGATGGCGGGCCCGCAGGTGAGGGAGGTCGTCTTGGGGTGAAGGGATTGCTCAATGCCGGTGTAGGTCGTGGCCGGGAACAGAGCACGAAGGGACGCGGCATGGATTTAATAGAGATGTAGAATCCCAACGCTCAGAACCCCTGCCGTTTTATTACGATGTACTTGCTTAAGCCTTGGTCTTCCTCTTCTTCTTCTTTTCGGTCGTGGTAGTGACTTCGCCACTCTTGGTCTTCCTCTTTGTTGTCTTCTCCGCAACGACCGCTTTCCCATTCGCTCCGTTCTCAACAGCCGCAACAACAGTCTCTTCTACAATTGGTGCTTCCTCCTCAACATTCTTGATCGCCTTTTTAGACTTCTTCGCCTCAGCTCCGCCCTTTGCCTGTTCAACCTCTTTCGGCGCCGACACCGCCTCTACACCCTTCACATCAGGCATATCGAAATCGTATCCCATCTCAGCGACTTTTGCAGCCTTCTCTTTCCGCCTCTCACTCTCGCGAGTGATACGCTTCTCCCAGCCTTCCCGATCAGTTCCCTTTCTCAGTCTTGAGCCTTCAATTCTGTTCCTCGGCCGTGCTTTGCCATTTCCCTTCACAGCCTTCGCACCCTTCCAGATGCCCTCTTTGACTTGCTCTGGTGGTACCCGCTTGCATTGCAGAATGTGACCGAACATCAAGTACTTATCCATCGTCTTGACCACAATATCCGCGACTGTCGAAGCAGCGAACTCAACGAAAGCATAGTGCTTGCTCTTTCCCGTCTTCTTGTTGCGTGCCAGACGAAGATTCGTCACATCACCGAATTGCGCCAAGTATGCGCGCAGCTGTTTCTCGTAGAAGCCGTGTGGGAGGCGAGACATGTAGACGACTCCCGGAGTGGCTTCTGGGTCTGCTGCGGCATCTTTCTTTGGCTTGATCCTCGAGATCTTCAGCTCGCGCGCAATCTCTTTCTCGGTCTTCGGAAGTGCGGGCAGCTTCTCGATGGGGATGCCGTCCTGATCGCGGTCCACATTGTCTTCGTCTTCAGATTCGTCGGAGGAGAAGCCAGCAAGGAGAGCTGCGGTTTGGTCTGGTGTGAGCTCTGCGCCGCCATCGGATTCGTCGTCGGCTTCCGCTGTGACAGGCTCTTCTTCTACGACCACCTCTTCAACGACCTTCTTAGCTGGCTTGCTGCTCTTCTTCTCTTTCGCTGACTTCTTGGCGACGGTGGTCTCGACTTTGGTAGTTTTGCTGCCCTTGAGAGCAGATTTCGCGGGCGAGGGTCGGTCTGCGGATTTATTCACGACAGCAGTGGTTTTCACCTTCTTGGCGATAGGCTCGACATTGTCGCCTGACTTGCGCTTCTTTCCTTTGGTATCTGCTGACATTGTTGCTGTACAATAAGCGGTGTCAATGGAATTTGATGAGGTTGGTTTCTTGAAGCTCGAGATTATTTTCCAAAAATCGAACGGAACTTTGCCGGCGGGCGAAAGTGGTGGGACGCTAAGGGACGCGACTTGCCTCGATCACATGAAAGATTGTTGACTTCACTCTTCACTTGCACCTTTTCGTCGTGTTCAATCCCATCTTACATCATGGCGAATCGAGAACTGACGCATGATGAACTGTGGGATGATTCGGCTCTCGTCAACTCTTGGAATGATGCTTTTGAGGAATACAAGGTATGCCGCACACGACTCCATCCGAATGGACTGCTTAACTGACGTGCATCATAGAAATATCACAGTTTAGCCCAAAAAGGAGAGAAGGTCGAAGTCACGCAAGGAACCGACACGAAGGCCCCAGTGCTGTCCAAAGCAGCCGCATACCTGAACGCAAATGGCACATCGAAGCCTTCCCCAGCCACCCCCATCAACTTCGCCCCATCATCGAAAGAATCAGCCCAAGCAACGCCGAACCAACCTCCAGCAGTGACAGCAACAGTCCCTCGACCTCCTCCTGCTGCTGCCGTTCCTCCAGGCCTCGCAAGTCTTCCGCAGGCTCTCCTAGGCGGCGGTAAGTCGAGTCACGCTTCTGCCGTTCGACACCAAACTGACTCGCCAACAGCACAAAACGAAGACCTCAAGAATATCATGATGTCGTGGTACTACGCAGGCTACTACACCGGTCTCTACGAAGGCCAACAAAAAGCTTGGGCGGAGATGCAGGAAAGTATGCAAACACAACAGCAGCAGCAGGAGGGTGAATGAAGAGTCTTTCGCTTTCGTTCTAAAGAAATTCGTGAGATCGGGAGCAGTGCCCGGAACACGTCAAGCTTGAGCATCAGACCTCTGTTCAGGTCATCGAAGCAATATGAAGCACGGGTCGTTGCTGTAAGTAGCTCGCCGAGAATCACAGGAATTATAACTGATCAACGCGGACAGATGCTGTGTAGCAGGTCCCCCTCCAACGCTGTGCTTCAGAAGGATCACAGTATCGCGGACACTGGCTACCGTTCCGCTACAGTCTGATGCTGAGTGCAGGCACAGCACTTGACCCCAACCGTCTGCTGCGTCTGGAGTTGCTTAGAAGTACGCAGACGCTAGTGAATGAGAGTTACTGTCATGGGCTGGGCAATGTGTGCTGTAAGCAAGCAACGAGCGGGAGAGATGCACGCGAACGAGAGCTTGGGAGGAGATTGGCAGATCATGAACAACAGCCAATGCGAAGTTTTGTGAATTCATTTACGCGCGACGATCGTATCCACACTGCTTTCGCTGGTCATGAACTTGGGGCCCTCCTGGCCAAATGATGCACATTTGTGCATGAACACCAACAATGAAAGAGCGCTTTTGTCATCACCGTGGCCGCCGTCCTGCCAGCACCTCGCTATGCTGAGAATCGTGAAAAGAACGCCGGGGATTTTTAGCGTAGTAGAAGAGCAGCTTCACTTCAAGGACCGCGCAGTCGCATGACGAAGTGATATCGTGGATGTAGAAGTGACCACGGGTTCGGTGAGTGAGCACACGCCCGCGTTGATCGTGGACAGGAAGCGTTGCGCGGGGAATGTTGGAGTCGATTTTCCGCATCTTCGTGATCAAAGCTTCCAGAACTGGGCTTCACCCGATCAAGGTCGTCGAACACAGACTGCTTCTTGTCGCACAGGTCGACCGAAGCGCCACTTCTCTGCGTTTGGTCCGTCGACCTAGCTCTATCATGCTCCTTCTATTTCGCGACCAGAGCAGCCGATGGCACCAAACCTGCTTCTTTCAGCGTCAGGCCGAAGTCCTCGTAGCTCCATGTCTTCCTCGGGAAGGCTAGCGTGAAGCTGGTTACATCGGTGCCTTTCTCGTGCTTGATAGCTTCTGCGACTTCGAATAGTGTTGTCTCGGCCGGCATCGTCTTCATGACGTTCCCTGATGAGGTCTGAAGCCGCAGACGTGCCTCACTGTGGTTTACCACCTTCGCAGGAGCAGCCACAGCAGTAGGGCCGGAAGGAGCAGTCGCAGCACCTGGGTTGTACGCGGCCGGGTTCTCGCGCATCCGCTTCTCTTCTTCGATCTTGGCCTTGCGAGCAGCTTTGTCCGCCTCGATCTTGTCCTTGATTCGCTTCTTCGCAGCGATATCATCAGCCTTCTCCTGTCGCTTCTTTGCCGCTTCCTTGATCTGCTCCTTCCGCGCGAGCTCCTCCTTGGCGTCGTCCGACTCCTTGGTGTGCTTCCGACGAATCTCTTCGTTTCGCTTCTGTTCTTTCTTCTCCTCGACAGCCTGCTTGGCCTTTCTCTCTGCAGCCTTCTCGCGCAGTTCTGCGAGCTTGGCCTTTTTCTCCTCTTCAGTCAAGGGTGCGATCTCCTCCGCTGACTCAGCGAAGTCTGTATGCCCGGACTTCTCGGCGTGGAACTGTGCCTGGGCCATCGATCGAAACTTCTTCTGGCACTCGTTGCAAATCATAGATCGTGCGGTTTCGCCAGCCTCCAATTGCGGTGCCTCGGCGTCTTCGGCCTCATCAGCCTTAAGCTGCTCGATGCTGCGGTCGGCGTTCTTGTCGAGCCAGTCTATGGCGCCTTGCAGATTGCCGCCATTCTTCAGAGCCATCTGGGACTTCTCCTTGTCGAATCCCATATCGACAAGGCTGTCGAGATCGCTCATGATGGCGATGTTCGGGTTAGGCAGAGGTTGATGAAATGAGATGTTCGATTGGAGACAAGCGGGGTTGGCGGGCGTGCGATGCTGGATGTCGAGGTGGTAGACGTGGTCGTGCTGAGAAGCCGAAAAATAAACCACCGCCGCACGCAATTAAAATGGATGACAGTGGTGAATGTAGAATGGAGAGGCTCGGAGCGGAGTGGGCCGAGAAGACGGTGGTTTGCATGTGAGAGCTACCAAGCACCGCGAGTGAAGCAGCGGCCAACCGGCGACGTCACCAGAGGCCGGGGGCAGCAGTCAAGGAAGCTGACACATTCGCTTTCGATAACACCACCCACATATACCCTATCGCCCTACCCAACTCCAACGCTGCCTGACGTCGCCGCGCCGTTATCCTGTTACACACGTACAACACCCACCACCCGCCAGCCGATCACCGCCGACCACGTGCAGCGCCTATACCACGGCCTCGGCCCTCCCCAACCACCCACTGGATCAGCTTAGCAATCTGCCGGCTGCCGACGAAACAACACCACAAACCACGCAAACATGTCGGTGGATTTGACGCCGCAAGAGCTGGGCTTCAAGCGTTCGTCTCGCACCTCAGTCTCACCCAAGGTCATCCACAAAACTGACAATGCGCCACAGGCCCCTTCACCCACGAAGTCAGCCAGGTCCTCCGCCTGCACAACCCCAACAGCGATCCTGTCGCCTTCAAAGTCAAGACTACCGCGCCTAAGCAGTATGTTTGGATGACACCCAGTATGAGGAGGAAAGGGATACTGATTGCCGTACAGGTACTGCGTGCGACCCAACTCCGGCCGCATTGACCCTGGTGGAGATGTCGAAGTTCAAGTGCTCCTTCAGGCCATGAAGGAGGATCCTCCACTCGACGCACGATGCCGCGACAAGTTCCTAGTGCAGTCCGTTGCCATTGGCGCTGACGTGCAGGTCGCAAACGTCACTCAGGTCTGGGCCAGTATCGAGCAGACTGCCAAGTCGAGCATCCAAGAGAAGAAGATTCGCGTGTCTTTCCTCCCAGCAGACGGCAGTCCTGGTGTGGGCGCCGCAGCCTCTCCCTCGCCTGCGCCGAACGGTGTCTCCCACCACGACGAGCCTCCGGCATACTCATCGCCCTCACCTGCTGCCGTCACTCCCGCACGCAACTTCGGGTCCTCGAGTTCCAATTTCGAGAAGAGCCCTCCACCAACAGATGACCTTACCCAGTCACAGTCTACATTGCACTCAGCTACCGCTGCCGTATCCAATGCGACTGGTGTGAGCCAAGCCGAGCTTGAACGACAACTGGCGGCAGCCAATGACACGATCCGAGATCTGCGAGCCAAGGCCGCTGAAGCGACTGGGCTTAGACAGCGCAACGCAGGAGGCAGCACTGCTACCACAACAAAAGGAGCCCCATCAGCCGTCACTCAACCTGCGCCTGGCGGCGTACCAGTTCAAATCGTGGCAGCAATCGCTCTAATGAGCTTTTTGATTGCCTACCTGTTCTTCTAGTTGCCCTTCTAGATGGCGATCTACACAACACGAGGTGCGGGATTTTGCAAAAATGGCAACGCAACCGTGGCATGAAGAATGACAGCAGAACAAAAGAAAAGTTGAAGCGAGGAGCCGGCTTTGCATAAAACAAGAAGTGGGAGCATGCCACCCGCTGCATTGTACGAACGGATGTGGCACGAGCTGAGAGAAGCTCTGCTCGCTCGGTACATTACGCGTCCTTGATTTTGAAAGCGTGATGTTTTCCATTGAAGAAGCATGGGCAACCTGGCCAAGGAACCATGAGAGAAAGAATGATTGAAGGACCTTTTTGACATTTGGTCCTGGGCGGTGCAGGGCCGCTAAATTTGACTGACCTGCTGGTTATGGCTCCTTTTCTTTTCCTTGACTACAACGCCTACTACAACAGTAACCGAATTTCCTTTTGAAGCAGATACTGAGATACCGCATGTACCGAATCACGTTCCAGACGAAACACATACTGCAGAGCACTTTTTATGTTGGCACATCATTGCATTCGCAAGTGCTCGGGTGGCCTTTGGAAACTAGCACTTTCGGCATGGCAGTTATGGGGCCCTGGATTGTCGTGGGTGACACTCATGCAAGACCAAAGCACATATCACACCAGTGCCACTGTGCCATTCCGCCGCTTGTGCCATGGTCCCAGCTGAGCTGACTATGCCGGAGTACGCGGTGTGTGGAGAACAAAAATCAATCCTCTGGCTCCTTTCTCCTAGGGGCTTCGCAGAAATCGCCAACAGCGAAACACATGCCCATCACTCTCGACCAGAACACTCACACCTCGACAAGAAAGAACAATCCCCACGCAGCTGCTCCATGGATCTACATGCGAACTTACACTACAGTCCGAAACTCACGTAAACTCACCAAGTCCGGATCTCGAATGTAGTGACGATACATGTGACTTCCAAAACTTGCGACCGGAGTGGGAGCACGGATATATTTTCCGCTTGACAACGATGTTGCTGCTTTCGACCGAGCAGAGCGCTGGGCTGTCATTACTGAAAGGAGATCTAATGCTGTATTGGTTCTATTCTAGTCTTTGGTATCATGTCCAACGCGCAGAACGAATGGCAAGCAATCATCACGAACCTCAATCTCCTCTTCACTCCGTCCGCTTGAATGTTATCCTAGCATTCTCACCACTGACGAATGGCACGCCAAGTTCGAACAGCTTCACCACCACATTCGAGAAGTCCCGGAAGAAGGCCTCCTGGTCCTTGGCATATACTTCTGCGTACTTCCGGAATTCCTTATCCTTGATAATCGCTAAATCGGTTGGCAGCATCATCAAACTCTTGGTCTTCTTGTCCTCATACTGCTTCGGCCCGTTCCACTTCTTCCACTGCCACTTCTCATTGAAGAGCAGTTTGAAGTAGTCATTGGTCAATGTGGTAGGTGAAAATGTCCAAGGACCATCGAAGCCAGAGCGGTCAGTATGGCATCGGCCAAGGGCGTGAGCGCCAGAGAGAGCGACGATCTCTTGGTCGTTGAAACCCATGCGGCCGAAGATGGCGCGGAGGTGGTTGTGTTCTTTTGATGCGTCTGGGAGGCGACCGTCGGGTGTGCAGAAGGCTACGTCGCGATCGGCGCGGCCTGGACGCCATGGGATGTCGGGGCCTCCCATTTCTTGAATTGCACAGGCTGCAGCGAGAGTCCAGAGGTCGGAGTAGGTGATCCAGGGGAATTGTTGCTTGATGGGCTCGAGGAACTTCTGGGCAACAGTGAGGCCGGCGTTGGCACCATGGTCTCGTTCGGGTGCAAAACGCATTGTGGCGCCGTTGGAGCCTCCGGTGCCGGTTGCTGCATCGTAGGTGCCACTTGCGTGCCAGCCTAATCGGAGGAGGACGGGGCCATATGAGCCATCGTCGTAGTCATCCTCCTCGATGATCTTCGCGGCTATCGCATCGTAGACTTTTTGGTAGTCATCTTTTGTAGGTGTGAAGACATTCTCTGACTTGGCATCTGAGCTCTGCTTGGTACCACGGACGGCAAAGTATCCTCCGACTCCCAAAGCTACTCCTCCAGCTCCCCAGATGTACCAGTTGCTCGCAGCCTTCGGTGCTTCGCTCGAGTAGCCGCGACGGGCTTGTTGTTGGAAGAGCTGGGCGCTGCGTTTGGAGGCAGATGATCGGAAGGCTTGGGTCGTTGGTGCTGAGCGGAGAGCTCTGGTGAATGTCTTGCTTGTGGAAGCCATGTTGGTGTGTGCGAGTGGTGTGTGATGTGCTGTGCGAGTAAGTGGGGGCGGAATGGCTTTAATACTCGAGCAGATTTCTCGGAACAGATAGCGCTCCCAAGAGTCAAGTGATGTATCGCCTGCCGGGCACCAGCAGCGAGCGTCAATGCTGCGCAGCGAGGGTTTGCGGGTGCCAGATAAGGCAATGGGCGAACAACGGCGACTTATCCTTGAGCAAGCCCTAACGCAGCGAAGATGCCAGAAGGCGA
Organism: Cercospora sojina; assembly: GCA_004299825.1. Lineage (NCBI taxonomy): Eukaryota > Fungi > Ascomycota > Dothideomycetes > Mycosphaerellales > Mycosphaerellaceae > Cercospora > Cercospora sojina. The sequence continues at coordinate 4,356,678 of CP036211.1, read as the reverse complement.
CTCAAGACGGAAAGGTGAAAGTTCTGCCGACCCACTCGCGTCTGTCGTGATGCTGGCCAGGGCGTGCTTCTATTCACGATCCCCGACAAGCGCCGGGGGGAATGGCTTTGCAGAAAAGCTGCATGTTCCACCGCGAGAGGGGGAAGGAGCGCGGCCATGGTTGCCCGACCACGCACGCATTGATTTCCCATGGACGTCGATCGTTTTGATGAGAAAGCGTGCCTGGCGGGCAGGAGGAAAGAACACAGATGATGTCGTCGGTGAAGGTCGGAGATCCGGGCACTCCCGACATGTGGATGGCGTGAATCAGGAACGGTTGCATTGTGATTGGACCGTCTTCGCTTGGCAAAAGCTCGTGGCAGAGGCTCGCTGCTCTTCTGCCAAATCAGGCAAGCGGGCCCGGCCTCTATCGTGCTTCCTTCATCTCCCACTTTTCCTGCAACACCTTCTGCTTATTGGACTTCTGCTCTGCCAGGCTACATGCCCCTCCGGGCGAAGGCAATCAAGCAGCCGCCTTCGCCTTCATCTTCACCCAAACGGGGTCCTTGAACCAGACCCCAAAATTCTTCTGCGTCGCAAACCAATCTCTCCCACCCATCTTGTCTTCGTTCAGCTCGAGATCGAAATCGAACAGAATCTTGGACAGAATCAATCGCATCTCGGCGTGTGCCAAATTCTGTCCGATACAGTTCCTGGTCTGAGAAACAAAAAGATCAGCTTGCACTCTGCGAGTTGCTCCAGTAAACACTTTTCACTTACACCTGCAGCAAATGGCTGGAAGCTCGCTTGCTTGTCGTCAGAGAAGTCTGTTGCATCAGCCGCCCAGCGCTCGGGCAGGAAATCGTCAGGCCGCACGAAATTGCTCGGTAAACGGTTGAGGGCGAAATGGTTGGCGTGAATACTGATCTACAGCACCCAGCAATTGTTAGCGATCTTGTTACCATGCCGCGTGAAAGGGCACCGAGGCACATTATACTTACACCTTCCGGATACCATCGTCCACAAACTGCTGCTCCACCACGAGGAGGCACGCGTGGAATGCCATCTGCCACAGGAGGGTACATCCTCATCGATTCGAGAAGAACGTGGTGCATGTATGTCAATTGACCGACAGTGGCCAGATTGATCTCATCGCTGGACGTAAAAGCCGATCGGATCTCCTGCGTCACCTTGTGCAGAACTCTGGGATTCTTGCACAAAAGATATGTTGCACCGCTGAGTGTCGTGGCAGTCGTTTCAGCCCCGGCAAGAATCAGGAACGAAGCGTTGACCTTCATCTCATCGAGCGTCATGCCTTCGCCTTTCTCATTCTCGCCACTCTTGACCAAGACCTTGTCCCAAAAGTCCCCGCGAGGGCCATCCTTGCCAGCTTCCGCCCGCCGCTCTGTCAACTGAGCAGAATACAAGCTATTCAACTTATGCGCCTCAGCCAATTTCGGGTCTGCGAGGATTGGGATCAAAAAGGGAAGGTAGTGCTTCATCAAAGCGCCAGCCTTGAAGAAGAATTCCGTAGCGTGCATCGACACATCTACCCAATTATGGACGACTTGGTCCCTCAGGCCGTTGAACGGTTCACCCCAGGTGAGATCACCAAGAACGTCGAAAACCGTCATGGTATACCAATCAACCATATCCAACGTCTTTCCTTCTGAAGCATGCTCATGAAGCCGCTGAATCAGAAGATCGATATAATACATGAACCTGGGCTCCTGATCCTTAATCCCCTTGGCGGAGAAAGCATAAGCCAACAATCTCCGAAATCGAGAATGGTCGTCCTTATCCGCCATGAAGATGTTCTTGACGGGGTCGAAGTTCGCCTCGGTGAATTGCGGATCTTTGGGAAACTCTGGCTTTGCAGACCATACTTCTCTCCAAACCGCGCCATCGCCAAGACTGACTTCGTTCGGTGCGATTCGGACTTCGGTGCCGTATTGTCGATGGAGTTCTAGCATTCGGTGTAGGGCTGTGCCGTTGAAAGAATGATAGTCGAATGGGATTCTTGAAGCTGCCCACCACCATGGACCTGGGACATCTCGCATGGGATGCAGGAATAAGTTGTAAAGGATGCGGCCTAGGGTGTAAAGTACAACACCTGCGACCAGCAAGGCAATGACCGCAAGCCCTGGACTTTGGTGCACGATTGCGAGACCTGAGGAGGCCATTTCACGGGAAATAGGGGTACGATGACTCTTCGCTTTCATTCTTGGAAGACTACACTCATCATATGACATATATATTGACTCGTTCATAGCGCCTAGCTATCTGGTCGGATAGCTTGCTGCCGCATGTAAGAGACACGTTTCTGCCTGCCAACAGCGGTATACCGAGCCCGAACGACCGGAAGGTCGAACATAGCAGCAGCCGTCCTGGAAAACCGCTTTTTCAGGGCTCCGGCCACCTGAGCCGATGATATACGAATAAATCGCCTCGGCTAGTTAACTACTATGAACGATACGCGCTTGACATCACTTTCGGCGGCTCCGCCTCACGCTATCGTTTGTATGGTTAGAGATGCACGGGATCCGAAGATCTCCCATTCTCCGGAGTCTGGCTAGAACGGGGCTGGGGAGATATCCTTACAGTCTACTGATGAGTCCCACAATACTTCTCAGGCACCTTCGTTGCGCAGTGGTAGGTAATCGTTGTATGGGCCGATCAACATTCAGCCTGTTCTCCTCATACATGCTCCACCTTCATATCGCAGAATCGGAGATACCGCATTAGAATACCGAAGCGATGTTGCGGCCTGGCATACTATCTATAGTCATTTTCTCTTTACTTTGTTGAGAGTAGTGATAATCATCACAAAATGCTTGCATACATCGAACAATGATAGGGCTGATGTATTCACCTGCTATTGTGACATCTCTGACATTTCTTGGCTGGAACATCAGACAGCTGGCTCCGCGACAGCGAAACCAGCGAATGAGCATTTCATGACATCGTCCATCGTAGAGGAATCTTTGTACGAACTTCGCCATAGAAGCCGTTATCGAATGGCCCATCTATGCATACACCAAAAGACTAAGACCTCCTAGCCCCAAAGTAAGTTAACGTCGAGCTTACTACAGTTTGAACAAACGCCAAGCACCTTTCGCTAACAATCATTCTGTGCTGAGCCCTTTTCTTGTTCCCTGGCACCTTTCAACATTGAAGCTTCCATCATCAAGCCACCCATATTGATTGATCAGTCTCGATCCTGATCATCATCATCATCATATACAATCTCCACCATCCAAAAAGAAGCCAAGATCACCTCGCCTTCCTCATCCTCTCCCTCTCCCTCTCCTCCACTCTACTCCCCGAACTCAGCAACGCCCTCATCCTCACCTGCATCTGTGACTCCGTCTCCCTCAACTCCAAAGTCCCTCCACTCCGACTCCTCGTCGTACTCGTCGACGCTCCTCTCCCCAGAACCCCCGCCGTAGAACTCGTCGCCATCCCACCACCAATCAGACTACCCCCATGTCCGAGCTGTTGCTGATTCTTCGAATTCAAACTCAACGCACTCTCTTTCCTACTAATCGCCCCATCCGAAGCAGACCGCATACTGGCCCTCTCAACATCCGCATTCACAACCCGTAACCTCGACTTCGGGACCGTAAACATGACTTGTACATCACGTTTAGCCGCCGCGCCTTCAACATCCCATTCGTTCTCTGCTTCGCGGACTTCGAGTGATGTCCGAGTCTCTTCTCCCCAGTCGCCTTCGAGTTCGGGATCATCTTTATAAGGATGGATAGTATCCCAGTCCTTTTGTCCACGCTTTTGTTTTAGTAGGGCTCCGCCGTCGGAAATGGCGCGCCGGGGTGAACTTTGGATCCCGAGGACTGCGCGGTCGGAACGCGTGGGGGAGGAGGTGGAAGTTCGGGGTTCCATCATTTCTTCGTGCGAGTGTTTGTGTTGACTTGTGAGGCTGAAACTTCGCTCGTTCATTGCGGTGGTCAAAGCTCGGCGGATGCTGCCCATCCAGCCTTGTCGGCGGTGCGGTGATGTTGAGGCTTCTGCTTCGGATTTCATTCCTCCGGCTAAGCCGTGGGCCGCCAGTGCGCGTCGATATGGGTCGTCTCGGTCGGAGACTGAGCTGCCCCCGAGAAGTGCTTTGCCTTCTTGCTTGGGCCCGATGAGTGACGAATGTGCTGTCATGAAAGACTCGGTGGATTTGTCGGCGTTATGTATGGGCTCCAACACAGGCTTCTTCGACTTTCGTTTTGATTGCCTCTGAGACTCTGTGTGAGCTCCATAGAAGTAGTATGGCGATTTTCGCCCTCCACTTGATTCAGTAGTGGACATTGTCGCCGTTCGTCCTTCCATCGGTGTTGTGCCTGGAGTATGTTCTGCTTCTCGCCTTGCTAGTGCTGCGGCCAAGAGAGCCCCTGTGCGTGTCGACATTGTTCGCGTGATAGATGATGTGGAGGCATGTGATCGTGTCGAGCGATCACTTAATGTGGATGATGTTCGATCATCACTCTTGGTAGGCGAGGCGCGGCCATTCCAATAAGACGGTCCGGATACTGGTCCAGTCAATGGGGCTGGAGGTTCATCATCTTCGTCCTCGATAACCAGCCAGTTCGCGTCCTTGGCTGTCGGCACAGGTTTTCGTTCCACGAGATGTGAACGAGGAACGTACGCTGGCACTATCCGTAATGTTTCTGCAGCGTTCGGAGATCGCGGTGAGTTTGGATTGCTGCCCAGCGGATTTGGGTGCGGGTCGTTGAACGGGTCGTTGATGGGAGCATATCCAGTACCAGAATTCAGCACGCGTTGCAACTCCTGCAGCTTCGCCTCAGCGTTGCTAAACCTGTCGTGTGACGGGCCAGGCCCGGGTCCATGAGCTGGGTCCGAGAACGGGTTGCGCGCATTACCACCTCGCTCGAGATCGTCTTCATCTTGACGCTCAAGTATAGGATGGATGTTCCCGCTCCCTTTGCTGACGCGCACCTCGTCATACCGGGGTGCTTGGTGGTATGAGTACGGACGTGTGCCAAGTCCATTTCGAAGACCTCTTGTCGGACTGGGAACATTGACGAATAGTCCTGTAGACGCTGCATGCTGCATCTCCGGCGGTCCGTCGTCGATAGCGGCGTACGGCCCTTGCCGGCGATCATATACATCTCCATGGTCGAGGTAAGGTTGATCTAGTGCGAGGAATGACCCGCCTGCCGAATGAGCGAGCGCTTGCTCTTGCTGTTCACGCTTTTGCTTTAGGCGTCTCGCATACCAGAAGTAACCAAAGATCAATATGACGAGCATGAGCACACCCAGTCCAAGCCCGAGGCCGAGGCCTGCTTGTTGCGATGTCTTGCTCAAAGCTCCGCCTCCTGACTTTGTCTCACTGGCACTGACCGGGTTCGTATATGAGCTGACCCACTCATTCGAGGTCGCATTGTATAGCAAGACCTGATTGTTAGACTGCGCTTGGCGTTTCACGAATCTCGAAGAAGGAGAAGCTGGAATTGTGAAGCCGCCCACAATCATGATCACTCCGCCCGGAAGCATAGTCGCGCCATGCCCATAAAGTCCACTGTTCTCCGCGATACCACCCGTTGCCTGGCTCGGTACTGTCCACGTCCAAGCCAGCTGATCATCGCCACCATATTCGGAGCCCAAGTTGAGGAAGGCGATTGGAGGCTCAGCTGGATTCGTGATGTCTCCTACCCAGCCTCCAATGACAATGATCCGCCTTCCGTCCTCGGACAGCACTGCCGTATGTCCAGAGCGAGGCTCGACAAGAGTTACCTCTGAAGCTCGCGCGGCAAGATCCGTACGTCCTGGTGAAGGCTGCTGCACCGGCAGATAGGACCAGCTATTCTGTGGTAGCGAAAAGAGCGCGACCTGTGATGTGTTCAGAAAGGCATTCTGTGTATGCCCACCCAGCAGCAAGAAGTCCTGCTGTTGCGTCTGTGCTGCTCCAGTCGCATTGACTCGGTAAGTAGGTGGAAGACCAGTCATGGTGAATCCAGCTTCAGCGATGGGTGGTCCTCGAGCGGCCGATGCGCTGACGCTGTAAGAGTTTTCATCGGCGCCAGTTATACCTCCTGCATTGTACACCAGCATCGACTGCGAGTACTGAGCATCATTTTGCCATGACGCTGCTGTGTTGTTGGCTGCTGGGCACATGCCGCCGAACACGAAGAACTCCAGCTGGGTTTCTGAGTTGCCCACGTCAGCTGAAAAAGCCACACCATTGCCCAGGTAGTTGACGCCTGCCAAGTTCGCGAATGCGCCGAGTTGCGCTGTCGTGGTGTGCTTCGTCCATTGTCCAGTCCACTTCCATATCGTTGTGCTATCCGCCCCCTCTGCACAGTCACCTGCAATGACTGTGATGTTCCCATATTCGTCGATGATGGGCAGATACGGCACTTGCGATTCATCGTTCAGGAATGGCAAACTCTGCGACAGAGTCGAGGGGCCGGCGTCATTGCCTGAGACCGTTCCCGAGACGTCGATGCTCTGCAGTATCGCTTGATTGGGATTACTCGACGAGCTTCGCAGGATATATGCGGTTGTCGAGTTCCGCGATCGCAATATACTCGTCGGATTATAGGGTAATGATGTAGCAGCCAGAGCTAAACGCGACAGAGCCAGCAGGCCCCACGGTAGCGACCGGCTCTTCATAAGAATATCGATTCGTGGTCGTCGGGAAGGTCATAAGTCGTTCGTTCGCAGCGGGCGTCGTATCGAGTGCGGTTCGTGGCTAGACCATGATCTCCTCCACCGTCCTCCCCATCCGTGATATGCTATGGTCAATGACAAGCAACTGATTGCCCCCGGGTCGTGAAAGCAGTCGTGAGGCCCGGGCAGCGAGAGGTGAGGCTAGACAAACAACAGTGCGCAGCGAGGGGTCCGGAGGAGAGGGTCAGAGAATGCAGCTGGTAACACGACTGCTGCAGTGGCCTCCGCTCTCGCGTCTGCTGCCGGCTTCCGTCGTCTCAAGAATGTGCGAGGCGGGCGAGTCGAGTGTCCGAGGGTGTGAGAGCGATCAACGATGGCGTACGGGGTTCAGCGATGGTGGCATGCAATGCACGCAATGCAGTAGTGACGGCTTCAAGGTCTGCAGTCGATGACCCTTGGAAATGGGTCGAACACACATCAACAAACCCGACCGCTGCCGTCACCACACCGGCCTGGACCATTCAACCAGCCTTCCCTCGGACGACGCTGGCGCTGTTACTGGCTAGTCGCGCACAAAGCGTTGGTATTGCGCAACATGCATGCACCTGGTACCGCGAATGGGACGCTGCTCTGCCAGCCTCTGTTGCGCAATGCAAATGGCTGGGTGAAACGTCGTGTGTTGACTGTGGGGCCACGCCGTTGTCATGACAATGCATATTCACGTGAAAGCCGCTTTTCCCAAGCAGGAAGCAATAGTGGGTCTCGCGTGACCTGCGAACACTTTGGAGATCCCTGTTAGTGCCGTGATGAGCAAGGCAGAGACCCTGCACTCGGAACAGAAGCTGCTCGACTTCACGTACACGAGGCCGGAGCTCGGCTGCAACTCTGGTATCGGTATACACCACTTCCTTGTCTGGAATCTCGCGGAGGAGATCGAGCACACCTCCGCAGATAGCCCATCGTGACAAAGCTCAACGCTCGCGCCTACGTCCGCAAGGGGAGCACCGATTGCAAAGTTGCACCTATCAGCCAATCCCGATAACGGCTGCTCTCATCCCGGTGGCTCTCGATTCAACAGCACGAGGTTGACCCGATGAAATTCGAGTGCCAACTCGTCAATGTTATGGAAGCTGGCCTCTACCTTCCGATGGACACTGGATAGACACTTATAACGACACACACTTTGGAGACGAGTCCTTTCATACTGTTGAGTAGCGAGGAGCGGAGCTGTGGTGAAGAAGTCAGAAAGGTTCCACGATGTTCGGAAGAGAGTCGTGGTGACCTAGTAAGATCCAAGAAAACACGAGCAAGCTCGTTAGAACATGCTGGTATGCTAGGAATGCTGCACAGAGAGAAGCGTGGGACGTGAGATTGTTCGTTTGAGCTATCGCATACGTATGCAGCGCTGTACACCGACCGCGAAGCTTACATTGGGCATCTCTGAAGCAGTGGTGGTGAGAGAAGTATTCAGAACTGGGATGTCATGGTGGCGGCCTTTGCGGCAAGGCGGATTGCGGCTGAGGGCACACCTAGAGTCAGTGGCTACTCACTTTTTTAGGCGATCTGTTGGAATGCTGCTTGCCGAATCAGCCCACTACTCATAGGGAGACTTGCATAATTGGCGAAACTGCACTTTCCTCGTTCCTCGGCCAGGCTGTTGTCAGCAACCGGTGAGCAAGACACCCAGATCGACTTCTAGTAACCATGTGGTGCTTCACCCAACTCCATACCAATTACCTCAACAAGCGGAGAATTAACTCTCAGTGGTCGCCAATGCCTTCGATGCAGCCGGCAATCATGGTGTGACTAGGGATCTTGAAAACGGCACAGAGTTGTGTGAGTAGCCCGAGGAAGATGCATTCTTGCAACACCAATTCGCAGGTCTGTTGTGGTATCACTGCTTGGCCTCACCAATTCTGATGAATATGCCGACTCTGGTCGAAAAGTTGCGCGAAGGCGCCTCTCCCAGTGGGCGCGATCATCGTGGCTGTACTTGAGCTCTCCTGGGTGCAAGTATGGAACGAGTTCGAGCTCGAGCTGCAAGTCGTGATCGACTCATGGTTGATTCATTGCTTTTGCACGACGGTTCCCTACCTGCAAGATCATCAGATTTAGAACTATAGCTGACAGCAGGAGCTGATTGTGAGACAAGTGGGGAATGTTCATTAACTTCATTAGGTCCTAGCTCGAGATGCGATTTCGTGGCTGGAGACATTGCAGATATTGGAGTAGACATAGACACCACGAACTAGTTCGAAATCATGCTCTCGAGCAGTGAGCGCATCAGATGTGTAACGTTGGCAGTCTGAAAAACCTCACTCTTCCCATTTTTGTGTCCAAAATCTACGTCATAGTCTTGTGAACCATCGCAGCATGGTTTTGTAGATGCATCAGGTTGGCAAGTTTCACATTGAGGCACACATGCTTCCGAGCTGCTTCTCTCCTGGCCACGTGTCGTCTTGTCGATCCTGAAGCAACGAGTATATTTTGAGATGTGAGTGATTAACGAAAAGCTTTTTGGTTGCCCGGAAATTCCAGCCCAGCCTAGGCTCCGTTGAGGCTAAGGTCCAGCCAGCACTCGCCCCATAGCCACCAGCCACCCTAAATGGAACCGACCAGAAGCCTCAGCCTAGACTCTTACTAATCGCAAAGGGGACCTGTACAGGCTAAGTAATTTGGGTTAGCTATTACCGTTCTATAGGGAGTGCATAGATTGTAGGCCATACCAGGCAGTGATAGCGATCAATCAACCAGATCCACCGATTGTTTAACTCAACCATTAATCTCAACTGGATTATGCCTTCTAATTGAGTGCAATATATTCCAAATTTAGGCGAATGGTTGCAAAAGTTTAATAAAGAATGGCCGGCATAGCCGCCGAGTAGCTATATGCGACACCGCACCGCTTAAAACAGTCTATCGAATTGTAAGTAACCAGTGCAACGCCTATGCCGTTCTTAGCGCCCGCGTAGGTGTCCGTTCTTATTAGTTCTTAGCGCCCGCGGAGGTCATTCTTTTTGCCTATAAAGAACCTTGGTTTTGGCTTAATTTATTAATTGCAACCACCGTTGGTTGCAACCACTAGCCTTGGCAACCGGATCAGAGCCTCTAATTGATTGCAATCGGTTAATGACGATTTTCAACACCAGGTTGCGGGTCTCGACACTACGCATACTGCTTAGCTTGACTTTCAATAGGGTAAGGAACAAGACATACACAGTAAAACTTGATATCTCCTTCTTGCGATACAAATTTACACGGATTATTCGGAGGGCCGAATGTGTTCGATAGGTCTCTGGCGAAAGGCAGACACTGCCAAGAAATCATCAGCACGCTCAAAAGTGAAAACACTTGTAAGCTTCCTAAAAATCTGCGGTACCTACTCTCCAGTAATATAATCTATCAGTATGAAATGGGCAACCTGGTGGACCATAGCCCCTTTCGATACGGTTGGCGGCAGAAGCAATAGTAGCAAGTGAAAGGAGGAATATTGAAGCGAGCATGTTTCCGTGGACGTAATAATCTAGACAACTTGTAATTCGGTAGTATGTCGTGAAAGGATAGTCTACTGGAACAGGAAATGACGTGCAATAAATATATAGATAGATAGATATGTTCATTTGCCTGTCCTTGTGCCCTAAGGGCCTATGCAGGTCGCGCTATAGATGGTACGTACAGGGAGAAACCTCTCCGGACAAAAACCCCGTCTACTTCTGTTGTATGCGAGCGCCACTTCGCCCTCCGTGTTTGGCCTTGCTCTTGGGCGCGTAGAGGTCGTCTTTGACGACCCTGCAGTTCCGAGTGTCTGACGCTCAGACCTTCCCCTCTCCCTCGTTGCCTATCCCCGTCTCCCGGACGATCTTGAACTGTTCGTCGCATAGTCGGTATTTGATTAACCATCTTGTTACTGCTTTGATCCCTTGTCCACTGCTGAGCATAGTGTCCAAGTTTGTTGTTCCTGCTTTCGTAACTAGTTCGATCCGCTCCGTTTGGAGCCTAGGGCATTTCATAAGGACGTGTGCCACGTCCTGCTTGCCCTCCCCGCATTCGCAGTATGGGCTGTCGACCCCCGGGACTCTCCTCCTATAGAGGTACGCTTTGAAACCTATGTGTCCTGTTCGCAGTTGGGTCGCAATCGTGCTCTGTGCCCGAGTCAGCCCTATGTGCATGCGGTGCCCGTCCTTGCGCCAGGGCGGCTTCCACGCCGTCGGTGCCATTTCCCCGGTCCGTGTAATTCCCCTCCCCTCTCTTTCCTCCCTTGCTTTCTCCCATTCTTCCATCCATCCATTGTGTGTCCAGCCTCGACCATCTTCTGTATAGCACCTGCTCAGCTCCCCCTCCTGAGTGGCTTGGGTAAGTTTGTCTCTCCGTGGCCGGTATCGATGTTCTGTCTTTGTTGCCCGCCCTCGGGTCCTCCGTGTCATGCGCCTCGCCAGTTCAGCCACTTCCTGGCATCTCTGCCGGATTGCCTTTACTGCTTCGCTGCTGTCGGTCTTCCTTATGTAGTCTAGAGTTAGTTTCGTAGTATGTTGTGCTATCGGTGGTATGCCCGCTTCTTGGCGGAGGACGGGCGTAGGGCTGGACTTGTATGCTCCGAGCATTGTGCGGAGGGCCTGTGACTGGACCTTCTCAAGTGTCTCGATGTGGCTTTTGCTGCTTCTTTCCTTCCCTATCGGGTTGTTCCAGATCTGGCATCCGAACGCCATTGCCGGGCGAACGATCGCGGTGTACAGGTGTCTAGCTCTCTGGAATGTCGCTCCCCACGTCGATTTGCAGAGCCTTGTAACGGACACCATTTGGGTAATTCCTTTCTCCCGGGCCTGTCTGATGTGCGGTCCCCATTTGAGTTTCGTATCGATCCACACTCCGAGGAGGCGTATGTCCGGTACCGGCTTGCCGTCGAACCCAGAGATGTTAACTGCTGCTTGGAGGTTGTGTTTCTTTCTCTTCCGTGTAAAGTGGATGAGTTGGTACTTTTCTGGTGCGAATTTTGCTCCATGGCGATCCGCCCAGGCGAGGCATTTCTCGTGTGCTGCTTCGAGGGCCCTGCAGTTCTCCTCCGTTGTCTTGCTAAACGTGATTATATTTGTGTCGTCTGTGAATCCTGATGCTGATGTCGGTCCGTCGGTTAGGTTTGGTAGGAGTCCGGACGCGAAGAATAGGAAGAGTATCGGGGAGATAGTAGATCCCTGGGGGATGCCCGTCTCTGTATCCCGTCTCCTGTCTATATAGTCGCCGAGGACCAGCGTTGTAGTGCGGTTCGTAAGGAACGATTCGATGAATCCGACCATCCAGCCTGGTACCCCTTTTTCACGGAGGTTGTGTAGTAGCCGTTTGTGGGAGACCTTGTCGAACGCGCCGGAAATGTCAAGGCAGAGCATTGAGGCGACAAGGTCAGGGTTCGTGCCCCAAACTGTGTGTATTTGTTCGGTTACGAGTTCGAGGGCTGTTGTCGTAGATCGTTTCGGCCTTCCTCCCATCTGGTTGTACGGAAGCAAGTGGTTTGCCTCTGCCGTGTCTGATAGCCTCCTCGCTACAATGGCTTCGAGTAGTTTTGCCAGGGTATTAAGGAGAGCAATCGGTCTGTATGCCTTTGGCGACGCGTAGTCCGGCTTCTGGGGCTTCCGCAGGACGGCTGTATTCGAGTCTCGGAACGATTTGGGATGGTATGACAGTTGCAGGCACCTGGTGAAGAGCCGTGCGAGCGCCGGGGCAATCTCCCCTGCGCACTTCTTTAGGAATCGATTCGTAATCCGGTCGGGTCCAGGCGCTTTGTCTGGGGGCATCTTTTTCAGGATCTTTATAATGTCTGCAGGGTCGACTTCCGCTGCTATGTATATCTCTGCCGGGTATTCATACCCGGCTAAATCGGTTAGGTTAGCTTGTACTGGCGGCGGGAAGAAGTGTTCTGCTATGATGTCTGCCTTCTCCTCGTTGCGGGAGTGTAGCTGCCCGTCCCCTGACTTCATCGCAGGAAATTGGGGAGGGGGGGCCGGTTTGCCGGCTCCTTGGCGGGCCCACCTCGCAAGTTTCCATATCTTGTTCTTGTCCGCTGTAATTTCTGCTACCATCTTCCGCCAGTTGAGGTTGGCATCGCGTTTGATCTGGCTTTTCTGCATGTTTGTTGCGGTTCGGTACGCCTTATATGCCTCCTCGCTCCTACTGGCCTGCCACTCCCGTCTTGCCTTCCTTGCCGCTTTGGTGTATCTCGTGCAGTCTGCGCTCCACGCCATCTTAGCGTAGGCCGACGGCCTCGCCTTCGGGATCTTGTCGTCTATAACCTTTTGGATTGCTTCCTGTATTCGCTCCGCCATAGTGTCAAGCTGGCCCTTGGTTTCGAGCGGGCCTTCGAGGGCGGACCTTACTGCCTTCTCGGCTTCTTCCCGAACTACCTTCCAGTCTGCTTTCTTCCACTGGGGCCTCGCCGGTCGTTGCGCGCGTTCTTGGCTCGGGAGTTGTATTACTGTTTCGATCGGGAGGTGGCCGGACCCGGTTTCGACCTCCTGTGCCGTACCGCACCTTACCACCCCCTGACTGAGGGTTTGGGAGGCGAAGGCCAGATCGAGCGTTTGACAGCTTCTACTCGTCTCCCACGTGATTGTTCCACTTGGGATAAGCAGTTGAAGGCCTGCAGTTTCAGTAATCTGGATGAGTGCGTCTGCTGCATCGTGGCATTCCATCGTCAGTGGTCCTCCCCACCGCGGGTGATGGAGGTTAAAGTCTCCTATTACGACGTGTTCACCTGGTTCCTGGATGGCTTCCCCTACTGCCTCGATCGTAGTGCATTCGTTACTCCGCAGGGGGCTAGGTGGGTTGTAGCAACTGTGGATATGTATCGGGCCTTGGTTCGTTTCCCAATGCAGTGTGAGGAGGTTCGGGCCGTGGCTCGTCGTCGTCCACTGCCTCGGGGGGATCGTTTTAGAGATATACAGCCCGACCCTTGCGCCTCTGTCCTCGGGGAGGACAGCGTAGTACGCCGGGTGCTGGACTGTACTGTGAAAGTTCGGGTTCAGCCATGGCTCCTGCACCGCGACGACTAGGTGTCGTTTCGGGTCCAGTCCTTGTAGGAACGGAAGCGTAACCTTGTTTCTACTGTGGTTGACGTTGTACTGTATGATCGTAATGTCTTCCGGTGTATTACTCATTTGTAGTGTCCATGCTTAAGCTATCGGCTTCTCCACTCGTCTCCGTTTCCTGCGCAGCCTGGGGGTCAACCGTCGGCGTCTGGGGGCCGGCGGTGAATATGCCTGCCGTAATTCTTGGTTGGTTCGGGGGAGGGGCATATGCCGTGAATCTCGGCCTGCCTGGGTTCCTCCTCGCCAGGGACTCGGTTCGCGTAAGTGAGTCGGTACGCGTCAGCAGGCGACTCGTTCTCTCTGTCGTCTCGGGGGAGTGGATCCTCGGTCGTTTGCCTGATGCCACTGTCCATCCCTCTTTGTCGGCCTCCTTCTTTTCGGCCCTTATCGTAGCCCTGTGTCCAGACCAGCCTCATTGCGTCCAGCTTTCCCCTGACTGCCTGTCTTATCTTGCACGTGCTCTTCCATGCGGCATGGTTGCCGTTGCAGTTGGCGCACTTCTGGATTGTCGAATTGCATTCTTCGGGTCTGTGGGGTCCAGCGCAGTTGTTGCACTTTGTCTCCGCTCTGCAGTCCGCCGCCCGGTGCCCGAATTTCGCGCACTTCATGCATTGCATTACACGGTGGTACGGGCTGTAGTGTTCGGCGTACAGGAGGGAGTAGTCCTGGACTAATCCCCTCGCCACAATCGCGTCGGCTTCTCGCTGGGTCCGGACCCCGATGATTAGAGAGGACTTCTGCTTGTCTCCAATCGCCTTCTCGCTCTTGTACCAGCTTGCCTTCAGGACTTTCAGGCCCGGGTGGGCGTTTCTGTTGTGGTCCTCGATTCCTTGGCGGATCTTGACCATGTTTGTCCTGTCCGCCGGTATTAATACCCCGTGGACCAGGACTTGGAACTGTTCCGTAGCGACTCTCGCTGTCGTTCCGATTTTCTCGGTCCCTGCAGGTATCAGTCCTTTTCGCGTCCTCGAGGGACTTCTGGTCCTTCATAAAAAGCCGGAGGTCCCCGCTCGTCAATTTCTTCACCGCTACTACTCCGGGGCATCCGACTCTTTCCACAATAGTCGCGTACGAAAGCTCTCGGACCGCCTTCTTATCTTCGTCGTCCGTGATTTTGACGGTGATCACGTGACTTTGTTGCGGAGCTCTCGGGGGTGCTGCACAATCAGCGCCCGCTGCCATTTGGGCCCACGTCTTCTTCTCCTGTGTGTTGTTCTCCTTTTGGTCTTGAATTGCTTTCTTTATTTCCTTCACCTCCTGCTGGAGGGTCGCTCTTTCCTTCTGTGCACCGAGCGCTTCGCCAAGGACGATTAGGACTGGGAGGGGGGTGGCCCTCGTTAGGGCCTCGTTCTGCAGGATCTGTTGGATCTTTTGGGCTATAGTTAGTTCTCTAGAGGGATTGGTACTCTTTGGATGGTGGTCGGGCGCCTGTTGGCTCCCTAGGGGGTGCTTTGGGGCAGTGTGCGCAGCGGGACGGGGGTCAGGTTGGCCGCCCACCCCCGCCTCGCCGGCGACGTCTGCTCCTCCGCTGCTTTCGATATCATTTCCTCGATGGTTCGTCGCGTCTTTCCTTCCTGTGAGCCTGCGGTTCGCATTTTGGAAGTAGCTCATGTCGAAGTTTTGCAATAAATATATAGTAGATGTTGACAAGTAGCCTAGTAGACCTAGCTAACTTCTGCACGAACTCTTCCCGCTCTCATATGCGACAACCACGTTCACGACCACTCACATCTCGAGCCCCATATCATAGAAAGTCGCTAGTGAGCTGCTAGACGAAGCTACTAGGGGAGGGAGCAGGGGGAAGGGCCTGAACGGCATGTCTTCCAGTAAGGATAGACTTTGTCATAACTTACAGGAATTGATCCGGTAGTTAGCCGTGTGAAACAAGTAGTGTTGTGAATACGAGGTGCCATGGACGATTTATGGCACATCATGTGCCAGTGCCATGTGCCAGTGCCATGTGCCATGTGCCATGTGCCATGTGCCATGTGCCATGTGCCATGATTATTCAGCACTATCCAGGGTGGTCGACAGACAATCAAGCGGCAAACAGGGGTAGTGCTTGATTGATTGGCTTGTGATAGTCGTCTGATTGGCTTGTACTGGTACTAGCGTCCATGTGTCTGTCTGTACTAGCTGTATCAATGCACGGACCTTTTGTAAGTGAATATTAGTGCTCATCGTCGCCAACAACACCGCTTTCTTCATCAAACCAAACCTCCACCCCATCAGCAATAAGGTCATATCTAAGCCAGTTTTTGAGGCATTGGTTAGCCTCAGCTAGGTCGCTTCTTGTGTGCCACGCTTCCTCATTTAAAACATGACCAGCTTCTGAGAAACAACGCTCTGCAGCCGTTGAGGAGGCTGGACAGGCTATTAGATCGTAGGCTAGCTTACTGAGTATTGGATACTCAAAAGCGTGTGCGTTCCACCACGATAAGGCGTCTGTTTTCGGTGGTGCTGCCGGAGCTGCGAGGTACTTGTCGTATTCGTCAATGACGGCGTCTTCTGTCATCCAAATACCCTCCTCATAGCCTGTTGGATCACGGCTAGTAGATGAAGTGAGGCGTGCAGTTGGCAGTGCCTCAGAGCCGTAACGTTCCTTGTATTCCAGCCATAACTCCTTCACAACACGACGTGCACGATCCGTGAAAAGCTCACCAATAGCCGGAGTTTGTGAGGCTTGTGACTGAGTACTCTTCTTCTTCTTGCGATAGCCAAACCTTGCAGTAGATCGACTGCGTTTCTTGGTCACTGGATCGAAGCGTAAGCCACTCCATTTTTCGTCGAACCAGCGTAGTTTGAAGTGCGGATGCAGCGCAATAGAGGCTATGTATGCTGGCGATCGGTCTGTGAGTGCGAAGTACTTATCCAGCTTCTTCCAGCCTAACAAAACACAGGCTTTATAGTGCGAGTTCGGTAGCACAGACTGCTCGTTTTTGGCTTCTTCCAGGCGTGTCATTAACAGGTTGAGGGTGGTTAGTGACTGCCACAGAGATCCGTATATATAGGTACCGTCCATTTGGAGACCAAGTGAGGCTTCCTTCACCGGTCTTAGCAGTGCACAGAGCTCTTTAATATCTTGCCAGTCTTCACTTGTAAGGCAGTCTTCTTGCGCTAGCGGTCTGTCGTCAACCTCGCGGTAGTGCGCTTGATAGAGCTCAATTGCGCCCTTGAGTTTGACGCCTCTTTCCATCATATCGTGGTCACTATTCCATCTAATGCCGCCGTTGAGGATGAGCTCCAATATGCGCATATCCGGGTTCGTTTCTTTCTGCTTATCCTTGAAGAACTCACGCCGTGAGCCTGAGTGTCGTGCGTGAACGATGATATTGTGAAGCTTGCCAACGGCACCACGTTTGCGCCATAAAACGAGTGAGTCCACGGCTTCTTGCACCTTCGCCTGTCGCTCAAATTGCTTCACTTCTTCGTCATCGTCAAGGTCGTCCGGTTCGCAGTCGTTATCCTCATCCTCCTCGCTTTCTTCGCAAGCCTGATCTATCGCGTCGATGTCACAGCCGTAGAGTATCGCCTTGCACACGAGGTTGAGGATGTGAGCGCTACAGCGCAGGCGGCACTTCTGAGGGTGTAGTCCAAGATCAGCTGCTAGCAAGCGACAGACCTTGTCATTAATGTTCACGTTGTCCGACTGGAAATAGCGCACATCGTCTCGTATCTCGAACTCGGTGAGTATCTTGGATATGGCGTCCGCAGTGTCTTGTGCCTCCTTCGAGCCATAGAGGTTCGGTAAACCTAGCATGACTGAGACGTATTTGCCTTCGTGGTTCACGTAGTGCGCGAAAACACCAAGTAACTCCAGCTCGTTATCGGACTTCCAGCCATCAAAAGAGACGCAAAGACGACTGCGCGCGCGCTTGAGGTTCCTCATAATGTTCGGTTTCGAGCCTCCAAACAGGTTCATAAGCCAGCGTCGCGTTGTGGTGTGAGAGCGAGGTACAATGTTCTCAATCGTGCTGTTCTTGTAGCATAGCAGTCTGCGCAGACGCTTCGAGGCTGTGTTTCTGAGTGATTGATCGTCGTCTATCTTCCATTCGAGAAAGGTCTTGCACCAGCCAATGCGGTCGAAGACTTCGGTGCTTTCTTTGAGTCGCTTTTGAGCCTGGAAAGCTGCCTGTACATCGCCGTCGCGTGTCCGTTTCTTGCTGTCTTTCTCTGGCGGCGCATACGTGCCATCTCGCTTGTAGTAGTGACCCTCACCGAACTTGTGATCCCCAAGATGGTCCATTGCGCGCGTAGTAGAGCCGTCGCTCTTCAGATAGAGACTCTGTGAGCCTGGCTTCTCGAAGCACGCGCGACACATCCAGTACCTTTTGCCAGTCTTGACATGGGTCAGGCCGACGCCCACCTCATCCCGCCAGACATAGGACGAGCGTGGCTGCTTGCCAGGTGGTGTAGGGATATATCCTGCAAGGCGCGGTCCATCGACGAGGAAACCGGATTTGGTGTGACGGCTCTGGTGGGCGGTAGGGAGCTGCGATTCGGCGTGTATCTCGGTGAGGTTGTCGACGACGGTCTCGGTGCCGATTTCTGACTCTGCTGCGTCCATTATGTCGTGTTTGGAGTGTGTTGTTGTGGTGTGCGCAGAAGAAGATGCTTCGAAGGTGAGAAGCTTGGATTGCGACAGACTAGGGTTACGACGCGTCCATTCACGACACCCAGCGCCATAGAACCAACGCGCTTTTTCGCGTGCACTCAACTGGATGTTATTTGGCATGCTTTGTTTAGTCGGAATCATGATTCTTATGTGTTTTGGCCAAGTGGTTGTGTCGCATCTGCTCACAGAGTGAACTGAAGCTTGACATTGCATGTGCAAGGTTATATTTCTAACCCAAAATCTGTCGTAAATTCTTCGTTGCTTGATACGTATGCTACGAGAAATCTGACAAGATAGAAATTTTCCGTTTGATCTCAGCTGCAACTTGCACCGCTCGGATTGTTCGTACGACATCGTTTACATGTGTGGTGTTGATAACTTGGCAATGAACATTTTGAAGTTCTTTGGCTTTGCTGTATAGACCCTGAATCGAGGTGAAAGATGCCAGTCTTGCATCATTACCCGTGCGGCTCGGAGCTAGCCAGCCAACCAAACCCTTGTCTTCATGTTCAGCCTCATCAGCCCTATTTCTCCAACACCTCCTCTAATGCACCAAGACCACTACCATCTACTCGTTTCTGACACCAATAGCACTCGCAACCACGATTCCAGACGTACAGATGGAGCTCCTTCCTGTTGGTAATGATACGCTTGATTTGCTCCCTCGTAAATGGCTTGGTATCAAGAACAACAGCCTCCAATTGCTCGCGCCGAGTACCCTTCGAATATACAGCATCTACGACTCGACCACGAACATGCAGCACATCGCCATGCTTCCAGTGCGGAAGGTGATCCAGTGAGACTGTAAGGAACTCATCGAGAGCGTCGCGCGGCCGCGGTGTCGATGGCGCTGCCGCAGGGGAGGGAGGGGGTGTATCGTCGCCGGTGAGGTCAATGACAGCCTCCTACTACAATCAGCCACTTCTGCCCGGTCGCAATCGATTCTACGCACCTTATTGCTCATACTGGATCGAGCCGACAGCGATATTACAGTGGAAAGCTCGATTGTGGGTGGGTTAAGAAGAGAAGAAGCCCGGGAGGCTGAGATACGACTATATGGTGATACACACAGACAGACAGACAGACGGCGACATCATGCTTGATTGTACTGGCTATCTGGAGGCTTCTGCTTGATTGTACTATACTGATCAATCAGTACAGTACGTATTGGAGTGTACTGACCATCGACCACCCTGGCACTATCTACCCTATCTGGCATCCAGTCTTCAGTGTTGTTGCTGTCATCAGTCTCTGGATAATCAACCCCTTCTGCTATGTTCATTCCAACCCTAAGGTTCCAGAATAAATACACCAGTTTGACAACCTTGCTATGGCTCAACCTGTTTCTTCTAATACTGTGGATAAAGCCATGGATTGACCAGTTCCTTTCTGCAGCACCTGCTGATGGTTGGAGTGATAGTGCTAGCATGCAAAGGGCTGTTACCTCAGGCTCTGATTCCTGCCATTGTAGCCACCAGTCCATCAGATTCTGATGCTGATAAGCCTGCCATAGAATAGTGTCATTCCATGGTTCAGCCTTTAGCCTGAGGTTTGATAACTTTGCATATAGCAAAGCTGCAGTTGCTGGCTCATCCTTACACCATTCATCAAGCAACCATTGCTTAATTCCAACCATTTGAGACTGTGTAATGCTGATACCCTTCTTCTCTCTTTCCTTTGGATCTGCAAGGTAGGCAATGCCAACTAAAGGGTGGTATATCTGCTGGAACCTTGCTGAGATAATAGCCCTTGATTCCTCAGCTGGAATGATAGTATTAGTGCATGCTTCCTTTAGCAGCCAGCACATGTTAGTGTAAACATGTGATAGCCTTGGTTGATCAGCTTCCAGTGAGATAGTTACTTTGAGGAATGGCTCCAAGTACTTCTGAAGAAGCTGAATATTATGCCAGAAGCCTGCATTATTCAGAGTCTCTCTGACAGAACTCCATGCCTGCCTCTGACTAGCTGTTGTGCTTGATGAGATAAACTCAGGCATCCACATTGATTTGAGCATAGCAGCTTGATTGTTGATCAAGGCCCTGATGGTATAGAGCCTGCCTTGCCACCTTGTTTTGCCTGGTAACTGGAAGGCTGAGAACTTAATACCTAGTTCAACTGCAGACTGTTGAACAAAGGCGTTAGCAACAGCATGGCCTTTGAAGTACTTAGCAACCTCCAATGCCTGGGACCATATGTCTGCAATTGTAGCATGTTTCATAACATCTGAAACCAGGAGGTTAAGTTTGTGTGATGAACAGCCAAGGGTAACAAGCCGTGGAAACTGTGCCTTAAGAAGAGTCCATGACTTCTTCATATTGGAGGCATTGTCTGTAGTAAGGCTGATAACCCTCTCTGATCCAAGGCCCTGAATAATGTCCAGTAGTTTGTCTGCAATATATTGTCCAGTATGCCTGCCAATCTGTGTATCCACTGACTCAAGGAAGAATACTTGGTCACCAACAGCAGCAAGGTAGTTGATAATAGCATCCCCTCTAGGGTTTGACCATCCATCAGATATAAGGTTGATTCTTGATGCTTGTTCTAGCTGCTGATCCACTCTAACCTTCAGCTTTGAGTACTCAGAATCCAGCAGGCTATTTGATAGCTGATACCTGCTTGGCAGCTGCAATGTTGGCCTGATATACTGCATAAACCTCTTGAATGCAGGGTGTTCAGTTGTGGATAATGGTAGGCCTGTGGAATAAATCCAATGAGCACATAGAGTTGAGGCTTCATCTTGCTGGTTTGGAGTTATGTTATCCATAAACTGATCTAGCTTTGGCTTCTTGTTACTCCTCTGATAACTGAGAGTAGGGGTTTCCAGCTCCTTTGGTAGATTAGCACACTTCTGAAGGTGCTGTTCAGCTCGAATCGCTTCTCTGCCACCCTGTTCCTGGCCGCAGTAGTTACATTTGAATCGATACTGGGTAGGCTTAGAGTCATTCTTGATCTCAGAACGGCTGAAGTGCTTCCAAACTTGGTTTACTGGAGGCATTTTGACATAGTAACAGTCTGATCAAGACAGAGGTTGAGACAGAGATAGCATAAGCAGAGTTTGATTCACCGAGGTTATTAATCACATGATTGTGTCATGTGCCATGGAAGACTATGGCACGTCGTGCCATGGCACATGTGCCATGGCACGTGCCATGTGCCATCACAACACTAGAAACAAGGCACGGCTGTCAGCATTCCTTTTAGAACACGAGGCACGGTCGTTCGTATTACTCAACTAAGCATTACACGGCTTGTTGCTATTGCTCAAACAAAGGTTGACACAATTATTAGTAGCAACGTAGTTCCCACGACCTCGACCGCCCTAGCGAGTTGTTGTGGCGATCTGGTGCAGCCTGCTATTCGCCCTCGGACAAGGCTGAAAGCAACGCCACTTCACACAACCAAGACCATCAATATCCAATGGTTCCTACAGCAGTGGTCTGATATATTCGGGGCTCTATCGCATGCCATAGCGGACGGTCTCAAATGCGAGGGGTCATAAAGGCGCTGCCGATGGACGCTGTATCAACTTGCCGCGCGCGCGTGTCTCGCAGAGATGATGGAGTGAACGGTCTCGGACTCACAGCGCCTCATGGACATCAGAAGAATGCGATTGGCAAGCTGTTGATCTCAGCCTTGTAGGATCGTGCAGCAGTCCAGACCTGCAATATGGCCACTCATCCAGTCGCATTCCCCCTTCTCAAGTGAATGCAGAGCCGGCAAAGCCTGCTTCGAGCGATAAACCTGCCGCTGACCATCTTTCTCCGTGATATCCAATCGTTCTAGGGGATATCGAAATATCTCACTCATCCTTGTCCGGGATGCCAACGTCTGCATCCAAGTCTCAATTCACTCAGGTCAGCACCAAACACAAACAGGCACCAACAGAAGAGATTCACGAGTTGAACACATCTCTGCCTGTCGAAATCTCCACAGCTGAATCCTGCCACACTGAACGCAAAGAGTCCTCCCTTCGTCCCTGGTGGAAGATCCTGCCTATACACCTATTCAGTCTCGCTTGGACTGGACCCATTATCTATCAGCTCGTTCTCAATTTCAGGAACCAAATCATCGGTGCCCGTTACGGGTGTCTTGATGACTACTGCCGGTCGCAAGATGTCTCTCCAATGCTTGCGCAGAGCAACCTCATAAGGCTAACGGAATCGAGTCGCGATCTCAACAACGCATTGCAGTACATCGCGAAGATCCTTTGAACTTTGGTTCGGTGTCGTCGCCGGAGCGTTCATGTATAACTTGGTAATG
Organism: Cercospora sojina; assembly: GCA_004299825.1. Lineage (NCBI taxonomy): Eukaryota > Fungi > Ascomycota > Dothideomycetes > Mycosphaerellales > Mycosphaerellaceae > Cercospora > Cercospora sojina. Next base: position 4,334,112 of record CP036211.1, on the reverse strand, counting down.
AGTGTAGCGCAGTCGGGTCACCTGTTCGCCTTCTTACGTTAGCGGTTGAATTTTCGAATCTGATGAGACTCGTTCGACTTCGATCTCTGGGCGTCTTCGAGGGCGACTAAGGCATTTTCTTCGCGTCTAGTCTGGACATGCGTACTTCTGACATTCGTCATCATGGGCGTTTTGGTCAATCTCATGGGGCGCGCTACAGCTACGCTCGTGCTACCTACACTGAAGTGGGTCAAAACATCTCCCATACCGCAGAGTTGGTTTCACAGCATCTAGACAAATGGCAGGCCTGGAGAAGAGGTCAGCAGCAATGACTCGTTTGTGGTCTCGGATTCCCGCTGCTCATTGGATGATTTGGCACTTGGCCGTTATTCTTGCGCTACATTGTGGATTTCGAGTCTTGACACCTGGGTTGCAACTTCAATCGACGCATTTACGACATTGGCAGCATGGGAAACCAACACGTCTATGTCCGGCATCACCAATAGCGCACAGCGTGGCATGACGCTCTATCTTAACGAGACCTGGAGCCACAAGGGGACACCAACCATCTGGGTTCCAAGCCGCCAAATGCTCGATCAACTGAGCTTCGACCAAGACGCCCTAGACAACATGTCCATGGGCGCCAATGTCACACAAGTTGGCATGGAAGAAAGCTTGTATCAACAATACGCAGCCTTTAACGATACACTGGGTCTACGATTGCAACGAAACGGAGCGATCGTTGGTACCTTGCCTTCAGTTTGGCAGGGCCGATCATGGACCACAAAATTAGACGAAGATCGGAGTGTTATGTGCTTTCCACATTGCCCACCAAAAACTGAGTATTCCTGGACAGACATCATCGAGAACTCTTTGTTTACCAAGTGTATACAGGTGGGCGACGGGTGGGCTGAAAGCCATCCTGGTCCCTGGATCAAAGCATCGCTCCAGGCAATTTAGCACTGATGCGGACGATGATACGTCTTCAGCAGTACTAGTGAACGTCTTCAGCTCATCTAAGGCCGTCTTTTATCACCCAGAAATACCGGCACCTAATGAAACAACGCTTGAAGATGGGTCGGGGGATCTTCCAGCCTTATGTTTCAACTTTCAACGAGATAGTGCCTGTGGGCCTCTTCTGTAACTGGACGCACCTGTTCAGTTCCTCCAAAATTCCAGGGACGATTTAGTCATCTTTCGATAACACTCTTCTTTTGTCGCTCGATGGTAACGGCAACAAGACATCACTTGCAGTCACTTACGTTGCCAAACTGGGGTACACTGCCTATGAGCTAGATCCATGGGCGGGAACGAATCCATTGAGCTTGGTGCAGACGCATGACCTCCCGTACAACATTTCCTACTCGCCAATCCCAATAGATCCTTAGTGGACACTCGCTGCATGGGGATTAAATTGGGACACTGGTCATGTACTACGGAATAGGTCGATCGCACGGCAATGTTATTCGCTATTTCATCGCCCGTGTTTCGAGAACGAGGATTCCTGGAGACAAGACTACAACGACACTACATTCGGTAATACTGTCCTCGCGCTGCTGACAATACCTGTGATCCAAACTCTTTCTATAGCGTAGTGGTCTTCTGGTGACGTGCGGCATGGTGGATTATTGGAGCCGATGGCCGACATTGTCGTTCGTTTCTATGTTTCCCCAGCGCTCCCACTTACTTGATCATGTGTAGTCGTGTCCCTGCGATCGTCCGGCTTCTCGATGGTCAGCCAGTGCGTCGAGCGATTTTTCGAATCAATGCTTATGCTTTGATATAGCTTCATTACGCTTTCGAGATCTTCTCTTGGAATCCACAAGGCCTGCTCGCTCAATCACTGCTTCCACGTGCCGAATCTGTCGTCAGGAAGCAATAATTGACGCCCGACAAGGCTCGCCACAGCAGGGTTACTATAGGTGGAATCTCTGCCGGTTACGGACACTGTCATCTTCGCTGGCCAAGGCGATTTCGAGAAGCGTCTCCGATAATCAAGCAGCGCATAGCAAGTTCTCAACTTCAGAGCCCAGGCACTGTATGCAGATCAGTTGGGCGAGAAAAAGGTGGCTTGAAATATACTTTCTTTGCTGGACATCACATTCATCCTGATGGAGTACTTCGGGCTACATGCTGCAAAACACCTTCCATCGACACATCCGGATAACATCGAACAGATCGACACTTCCTACAGAGGTAATTCGTACTCAAGGTGCCAGCCCTGTCGCAACACATGCTAGTGTCTCAGCCTCACCTCATCGGGCATGAACTTTATTGAGTCTAGAACCTCAAGCCTACGCCATCCTATAATGTTGAAGCTTGCTGATACTCATCTCCAAGTCACCAACCAGCTACATCTAAGGCCTCATTATCTTTGAACGCTGCTGGGCAACCGTGCTCAACATCTCAAACGTCGCTAGGTTCGGCAACCTCCTGAGGAAGAATGGCAAACACAGACCTCATCGTCCCCCTCGTGGTCGCTGCAATCGGTCTCGTTGGCACAGTCGGCAGCCTCTTATGGGGCTGGTACATTCAAGAACGCACACAAAAGCAAAATTCGAAACTAAGCCGCGAGACCGAGAAGCAGGCCGAAAAAATCGACGCCATGAACAAAAAGCACGAGTACATGATGGCAGAATACAAAGCCAAAACGGAGCGACAACTCGAAGCCGTCAAAATCCAATTCGAGCAACGAAAAGTGGCAGAAAACTTGACAGAAAAGTACTCTCAGCCCCTCCTCGTCGCAGCGTACGATTTACAACAGAGGCTTTTCGAATTGGTCGAGTACCCCATTAGTCGACAACACGTCTCAACAGAAGAAGGCGTCAATGATCTCAAAATCTTCACATGTTATCTGTTGGCGCAGTATATGGTCTACTGCAACATCCTCCGCACAAAAACAGGCTACTTATCCTTCACCCGCGACACAAAGCTCAAAGATCTCCGAAATATACTGTACGTGGTCGACCAAGAACTCGACCAAAGACGAGATACCATAGGCGCAGGCGCCAACGTGGGAGTCTGGCCCGGATCCCGTCTCATAATCGCCGAAAGAATGATCGTTTCCGGATCCCGACGCGACGTAAACGAACTGCTTGACGGAGGATTTGGTCTCGAAGTTAAAGGCTATGATCAATTCCTCTCAGAATGGGTAGCAAATTTCCAACAACCAATGGGATTCTTCTGTCAGTGGATTGATGACATGCTCGAAGCAAGAGTTCAGAGACTCCGTTACCACGATGCTGCGTTTCGTTGTCTGCAGCATTTACTCGTGGATCTTATCATGAACTTGGATACGAAGGCGGCTTATCGGCCGGATGATGCGGAGCGAATGCCGCTGTGCGAGGCATCGGGTAGAGGATGTGATTGTCAGACATGTTTGGGTAACACGAAGACTTTGAACACGGTTTTGAAGGAAAGGCAAGATGGGAGGTACCACGAAGACGGGATTTGGAACGTCGATGGGCTGAGAGCTCGTCGGCCAAATGGGAAGATCCAGGCATATGTCGATAAGGCAGGGAAGGAGTTCAGGCTGGGAATGGTAAAGGAGTATACGCATTATGAGAAGCTGGGTTAGACCGGCCAGAAACATGATGACTAATGAATGAAAAGGTGTGAATGTTTTGATCAGATCCCTTGACATTGTTATTCTATCTCTCACAAAGATTGGAATACTAAGACAAAAGACAAAGAAGTAGAAAGATTCGTTACCTGTCGCCGTGGGATCGCCCTTCAGAAGACTCCCGTATTCCAGCCAGTGCTACAAAATAGCTCCTACCTGTACTGACAGAGTGGTATCTAAAAGGCCTGTGGTTGAGAACGAGGCTCATCGATCCAGGTTAGCACTGCAGACGACTTAGCAACAACTTACCAGACGGCTGTTCTTCACAGCACAGCAACAATCGCTGATATTCTGGCGGCAGATGGGACAAGTATCCGAGTGTGTCGTGATCAGGTAGTGGCCCTTCACAATGCAGTCCATCATGAGCTGGGAGTTCTTCACTGCGCAGTCGATTACAAACAAGCAATTCTTCACCGCGCAACAACAATCAGAGATGTTCTGGCGGCAGATCGGGCAGTTGTCAGACAAGAGACTCTGTTGGTTCTTGACAGCACAGCAACAGTCGCTAATGTTCTGGCGGCAGATCGGACAGTTGTCAGACAAGAGACTCTGTTGGTTCTTGACAGCACAGCAGCAGTCGCTGATGTTCTGGCGGCAGATCGGGCAAGTATCCGAGTCCATTATGCTTGGGCGACGGGGTCTCAGTGGGCTCTGGCAGCGACAGTTATCGACGCCCTGGCTGCAAGTAGGGCAGTTGATGTCCGAGGGCTTGCTGTTCTTCACCGCGCAGCAACAATCGCTGATGTTCTGGCGGCAAATCGGGCAAGTGTCCGAGTCCATCATGCTTGGGCGACGAGGCTGCACAGGAGCCTCGCATCGGCATGTCTCGATGCTGCGACGGCAGGTAGGACAGCGTTCGATGTCCATTGCGGTCGGGATAGCCAGGTAGGCGGTTGCCACGGGGTAGTTGTTGTAGTTGGTGGTGTTGTCGCACATCTTTTAAATGTGCGAGAGCGGGTTTGGGTCTCGGTCGCGGCTGTGTGTTGTGGTTTTGTCTGTGTCGATTGCTTGGTCAGAGTTGTTCTTGATTGTTTGCCAGAAACAAGTAGAGCTGTCTGAACGAGGTATCGAGGGACTGATGAGGAGAGAATCTGGATTGGAGGTAGGGGAAGGGGGTCTTATACTGTATGGAGGGTCACGGGGCTGTACAATGAGGATTGTGGTCTGATATCTGATCAGGTCAGTGCGTTGTGGTCGTGAATAACAGCATTATGTGGTATAGCGACAATGTATGGTTGTGCCACACGTACAACATGCGAGGGCCCTTTGTCGTGTGCGCTCAGGTTCCTTTGTGTTGAATACAATGCCTCGTTCTCAACATGAATATAGTTGTTGCCTGATGTCGAATTTTCTTTGTGCACGCCCAAGAAGTCAACAGTGCACTGCAGCTTCGGCGTGAAAGGAAATGTGAGCACAGTGCCACAGTCAATGCATTCGCATGCCGGCTCAGACAGTGATCCTGTCGAAGTGGTGTCAATGCCGAATGATAATGGTGAGCTGCTTGGCAGGAGTTGGATCGTGTGACTGTAGCAGTTGGCTCGAGATGTATGGCGGCTGCGACGGGATGTTCGAAGGAAGCCGATTGTAGTTCTTCAGCTGCAACCGGATCTCATCACACAGATAGGGAATTGCAGTCAGAATGGAACAGCACTGTCGATTCTGCTCTACTTCCAAAGTTTTTGGCCGCTTTCCCAGCCATGCTATGTCCAGTTCATCAGCGCTCGCACGTGAGAAGCAATCCTCACCTCGAGCATGCATCGCTCTTTCCAAATCTCAATCAACAAAGAATCCTCGCCCTCCGTGCTCTTCATCGAATGCCAGGAGCATTGCATCCGCCGTGCGCTCGACCAGCAATCCAATCGATCAATCTGCAAATGAACGCCTGGAGAACTCCTTCGCCATTCCACGCTCAGTAACGCCTTCAAATGTGTGTATGCGTCCGCATTGGTGTGCAGTGCTTACTCGCTGCATGCCTTGTCTCTTCCGTAAGATGCTTCATTGACTTAGTTCTGATGCTCCTGCCCGCTACGCCGATGAGAGAATAAGCAAGGACTTTTTTAGCTTCATCTTCCGCCTTCCCCCCTCGCAGATGGCAATCGCCATCTTCGTTTGGTCTTCCGCTTGCACTTTATGAGGTGTCAAGTTCTGCGTGGTGGGTTCAATCGACATCGTCATCCATAGAATTGATCCGCTTCTTCATGAGCTCGAAATTACTGAAGAAGATCATGTTGATGATGCACGATCGCAGCACGGAAACTCCCAGTCCTCGGTATGAACCTCCGGCGAAGAATCGAATCGGTGGTCGAGCGGCATGCCCACTGCCTGCGCTGAGTAAAGCCTTCTGGTAGACAGTTTTGGCGACGTCCACGGGGTATATCTGTTTGAACATGTCAGCAATCCCCACCTCAGATTTCGAGACGAAATACTCACACAAGCCCAACTGACGATGCCGCAGAGTCCTCCAGCAGCAAGCACAGCATATGGCGAAGTGGCACTCTTCCCTCTTGCATTGCCCATCAACTGCTTCGCACTCTCATAGGTCATGAAGTAGATCGCCGTCCCGACCGTGTCTCTCAGCAAATGCAACCGGTATCCAGCATATAGCCCCGTGAATCCCCGATCCCTCACCAGGCGTCTCGCCGTAGCCATACTCCCGCCACTCTTCAGATCCACCACCGGCGCAGCACCGCTCTGACTGGTGGCGCCGCTACTCTGGAACTTCGCCATGGCTGCCTTCCTCGCCTCTTTCCCAGCCAGCTGCTCATTAAGCTTCGTCAGCTCGAAAGGACACGAGATAGTCGTTATCACTGCTCCAGCGGTCGCGCCTGCAGCACCGAAACACGCCATGGTACCCAATGTCGGATAAGACCCCGGGGCATTCGCGGTAACGAGGGGACTATTGCCCGTCATCTCGTGGATCACCGCATCATATGCGTACTTGGCTTTCTGGTAAAGACTGAAGCTGATGGTTCTCACGACAGTGACAGAAATGAGCGGTGGGGTCACGCCCCGCCAGAATGCGCGCAAGCCTTCGGCGCGGTAGGCATCTTTGATGGTGTGGACGAAGCCCGTTTCGTAGGATTGCATGCGCGACTTGGCGAAGTCGAGGGGGAAAGCGGCGAAGGTGGAGAGGACGGAGGAGGTGGAAGCGCTGATCTCGGTGCGGTAGCGTTTGGCGAATCGCTTCACGTCTTTGGAGGGCTGGAAGAAGAAGATGCTGTTGTTGCCGGAGCCATTGCCCTTGCTTCCGCCTCCATTGCTGCTGCCTTTGTTGTTGCCGCTGTTCGTGCCGTCGTCTGACGAGCTCATGGTAGGTGGTGGTGGAGGGGGGGTCCCTTCATCGTGCTGCCGATGAATGGAACACTGCTGTCGCTCGGTGGAGGAAAATGCTGGTGGTGTGGTGATCTGTGGCTCACGGAGTCAGTCGCTGCCTTTGCACGAACAAGATACGATCACGCACAGCTGTGTGGCATACAGCTTGAAAGAATGGCGTTGGTGGTGGTCACAGGTGAGCTTGGGAGATTCGAAGCCTCATGGACCAATGATGCGGTGGACCCCACCCCGGAAACTCTGTCAGGCAATCTGCTTGGCGGCGGCAGCGGCGCCTAGTCTGCGGGAGCATGTGATTGTGGAGCTGCCTGACTACAACATGACTACAACACATTTAGGTAGCATGACACAGCATAGCATAGCATAGCATGACACAGCATAGCACAGCATAGCATAGCATAGCATGATTGCCATCACACTGCTCGCCGCGTCACGGGATGAGTCGATCCATAATGAGCGTGCCATGCCACCAGACGTCCAGACAGACAGGACGATTGACATGCGAAGTGCAGGAAGCTCAGATCGCGTTTGCGAGGACAGCAAGGTCACAAATCAACAGCAGCTGCTCCCCTGCTGATGTTGCAAGCAGACGCATTGTACCTGGATGGATTCATTCGCATCTACAGAGATGACTGCTATGCTGCAATGACGCGTTACAGAAGGATCATACCCACTCCCGTCACTACCCCAGCCAGCCCAAAACTCCATGCAATTCCTTTTATCAGGACATCTGGTGCTGCAGACTCCGGGGCCGATTTCGTTGTGTTGCTGCCTCCCGGTGCAGTGTTGATGCAAGTTTCAGCGCATTGATATCCCGAAGGACAGCATCCTCCACCTACATCTGGCGCGCAAGTGGACCAGCCGTTGGCGCATGAGCCAGTAGTTGGGACGGCATTGCCACCAGCAGCAGCGATTGTGAGGCCAGAATTGGTCACGACGTCTCTTGAGGCTGTTGCGGGGCACGAGGTGGTATCGCAATTGCGGTCAACCCGACAGCAGCCTCCAAGATAGACCGCTGAGCACATATAGAAACCGGTGGGACAGCCAACAACACTGGTCGCTGTCGAGGAGGTTTGTTTCGTATCCGCTGCGGAGACGGAATTATCACTGCTCGTAGGGCGCACCGGTGGTCCCGCTGTTGCCGAAGTGGTAGTTGTCAACTCTAAGCAACTTGTGCTGGTGCCGCAAATCTGATCACTTCGACAGCAGCCACCCCCCAACGTCGCAGGACAAGACTGAAAGCCAGCAGTGCAGGTCCTACTCGTGCCACCTCCGATAACGATCGTGGTCGGCTCGGTGACAGTGACCGTTTGCGTGCTTTCTTCTCCGCTTGCCGTCACTGTTACAGTCGTGGTCCGCCCAGACTCAGATACTATGATAGTCGTTGGCTGCGGACTGCTCGTTGATGGCGCAGGTAGGTTCGTCGTGACTGTAGCAGTCCCAAAAAATGCACATCCACCATTCACGCAAGCGGCTCCTGGGATGCAGCAACCAGCACCATCTCCGGGGCAGCTTGAATATCCTGCAGCCGTGTCGCATTCGCCTACTTCATTGCCGCAAGTCGCTCCAGGAGGACAGCATCCAACTCCTTCAGATGTATTCACACAAGTCTCCCCACTTTGGCAGCAGAGATCTGAGCCTATACTGCGACACGACGTCGTGCCCGCGGGACACTCAAAGTCCCGTACAAAGGTATCGCGTCCTAATATTGACCACGAGCGGCTGTTATCACTGGCATGCTGTTCAAGCGGGGGCAATAACCGTGAAGCATTTCCGCATATTCCAAGCTCATTGTGATGTCGCAGGCGCTGCAAAGCCCACTGTGTCGTCTCATCTGCTTCCCCAAACTCCCAATAGTGCATGAAGAACTTCTCGCCAGGATCGTCTCCAAGCTTCTTCATGCCCGCTGGTTCCTGCCATTGCAAGCGTTGTTGCGCCTCGAGCCCGCGCTTCACATGTGGTTCGTCTGCGGGATAGTACTTCGCGTTTCGTGGCAAGTCGTGCGGCCAGGGGAGCTCATGAGCTAGAGCTGGGTTTGATGCTGCGATCAGTGCGAGCAGAGTCGCAGGCAATGCGAGCAGTCGCGCAAGGTCGTGCATGGCCCACGTTGGTCTCGCGCGTGCCTGTGGGTCAGTATGCAGCGTGCGGCAGAGTTGCCTGCACGTGTCCAGGATGGATATGCAGCAAAAGGGAGGGAACAGTGAGATGTGGTACTTGCCTCGTGAGACGTCTCTATGCATGTGGCTGGCGCGCTCGCTCACTTCCTGCTAATGCTGCAGCTCGAGGAGGCAGCAGAAGCTGGCAAATGCTGGCAGAAGGTGGCTGGACTTCCCGAGCTGGCCGGTTCGGGCAGTCACCGCCGGAACTGATGCCCACTCTCCGAGTCTCCCTCAGACTGCACTGCTGGAACGGACGATAAGTTAGTCGATTCTTGAAACTATGCATCGCCGCCATCGCGAGCTCGCATAGTCTGAGATGTCCCAGCAAATGGCACCCAAGAAAAGCGAGCCACCAGACTCCCACGTGCCCTGCACACCCTCAAGATGGACAGCAGTCCGCCGATTGCCTCTCCCATCCACCGGTCCCGAGAGCGGCGCGCTTTACACCCTACAAGTGGCTTCCACTACTACTGTATACAAGCACGGCTAGCTGGGACCATCTCAACGATGCTCGATCACCATGACGCCTACGCCATCGTCACCGGGTCCTCCATGCAAATTTCACGAATGGGAGAGCCCATCGCGACCGCCATGAAACAACAACAAGGACTGCTGATCAAGTAGAATGACGTGTGGTGTCGCTATGGCCTTGCATACGGCACTCTCTCTTCGTAACTCCCGAGAGTGACACGCCTTGAATACTTGCGAAGCTCTTGATCCAAGCCAGGCCATACTGCAAAACCTCGTCGCCTTCTTCTAGAGCTACGAGTATGTCAGGATCTTGACACCCGTCGTCCAAAGCACAAGAGTTGCTGAAATCGGGTCGACAATTGGCAAGCGCTGCGTGAATCACTCCGTTCATGGCCATACGGCTACTATGCAAGCGGCATTTGACGGCAATGGCCGCAAATCTGGCAGAGGCCGTTAGGCAACCTGAACCCGGCGTAGATCTCGAAGGTGAAGTTGTGCATGCCAAGATTGTATTGAGGACTGGCGTGACGAAAACAGAGGGCATATTCCTCCCACGACTGCACGAAACATCTGTCACTCCAATGATTCAGCGCGGCTACAGCATCTTCCCCAGGTGCGACATGCAGCGGAGTGTCCTCACTCACTGATCACTGCGATGATACAAAGTACCGCAGAACCTTCAACCGAGCCGAGACATCGATTCAGTATGTTACGATGAGCACTACGATAATACAAGGTACCGCAGAACCGAGCCGAGACATCGATTCAGTATTCTACGACGAGCACGACAATGCACGCTGCCCGGCGCAGAGGACCTTTGCTTAGGACCTTTGCTTTCTGTGCTCATACGTCTGACGACCTGGTCCTACTCCTTCGAGCTTGGCGTGGTTGCAGGGCGACTGGGAGAAGTTCAGGCGCATCGAGGCAAAACCGAAAGCTCGGAAGAGCGTACCGCACTCACCAGCTCGGGTATCGTGTTCCCATGCCGTCCGGCCAACTCTCATCGCGAACACCAGCGGTTTTATTTTCGGCCGCGAATAGCCCAGCGAGGTCCAGCCTCATCCGCCATCCGCATCCGTGCCTTGCCCAAATGCAGCAAACACAAAATTCTAGACTGTCTCGCCCAAAACATTTGACAACGACCATACCATTGCGGGTCCCGGGGGCGTATATCGCGCTCCCATTCGCTTAGCGGCGGGACACTACGCCCGCAAAGATACGCGTGAAGGACGTGCAACAAAGAGAACGGCCACCCGACTCCACAGAACTTCTTTTTAGCACCAAGAGAAGACCCACAAATCCACAATCCGCAGTTTGAACCTCAGATAAGGAAGTCCTCGCGAATAGTCGATGAAGACGTGGTTCCAATGTGGTGTGTACGTCCGACTCCTCGAGATTGGAGATGGAGTGGCAGTGGAGTGGGAAGGACAATTTCGCCGAGCAGCGGAACACAATGTGATGGCCTTATCTTTTGGCAGATAAGCTCGGATCAAACATATCGGAAGCGATCTGACCACTTTACAAAGTCAACAAAACCTTCGCAACAGATGTTGACTGATATTCATCAAGAACCAGAACGACGACATCCAACACAGCATAAAATGTACAAGGTCCGTCCGGCTTCTTGGCAGCATCGTCCCTCCATCTTCCGAAATTTCGACGTCAGCACGAGAGTTTTCCGGCAACCTCCTTGCTAGGGCAGCACTGCAGCAGTGAGGCTTAGCACCAGTCGAACAAACACCGACCTTGCCTTCGTCGTTTTTCCAAGCGTCCGGTTGGTATCAAACCCATCACCGCCAAGCAGAACAAGCAGCACGTGGGTGAACCGGCGCAATACAATGCGCAGTGCGCAATGTGCGCTTCCTGTTTTTTATTTCCGATTGAGGCACGGGCAGCAAGCCTTTTCTGCTCATGATCGAGTCTTGGCTGCTGCAATTCGCCGTGCAATATACCGTCTCACCAGTGTGTGCAGAAGATTTTCCATTCCGCGTTTGAAGCGCTCAAGAGCCGCAATTGGATGTGGCTATCGTTAGAAACAAGACTCTTGGCTTCTAGGAGAGACTGTTGTCGACGCGTATGTGCTGTAGCATGTGAGTTTGTCCTCTTTTTTTCTCCCTCATCATTTTCTCCTTCACTGTATCAGTACGCAGTCGCATTCTCATCATCATCTCATTCCGTTGTTCTTCTCCATTTCTATCTCCATTCCTTTGAACAAGAGCCCATTTATCCTTTTTTCTTCTCGACTCTCACACTTCGACCACCACTTCCTTCCCGGCCGCCGCCCACGGGCCACAACTTCGTTCCAAAAATGGCGCTACAACCTCAATACATCCACGCCATTGTCAGCAACTACACGCCCCAGGAGACGACGGAATTATGCGGTCGAGGCGGATACAAAAAGGCCAACATGCGAGTCGATAAAATCTTCATGAGCGCTGTCATGGGCGGGATGTTGTTATCCTTTGCTTGTGCGGCATATTTGAATGTGAATTCTTCTCCGTGGTTTCAGGAGAATGCTCCGGGGTTGATGAAGACGATTGGGGCCCTTGTAAGTTGTGTCTCGATCACATGTTCTTCTGATCATCGATAATAGTTACGAGGCCAGAAAGAAAGAAAATTGTCTAAAGGATTGATTGTGTCCACCACTATGCGCAAGGACTAAAAGGCTGACTTGACTGATTGACGATCCCAGATCTTTCCATTTGGTCTGTTGATGGTCGTCGTAACAGGGACAGACCTTTGCACGGGTTCTTTCATGTATACCACGATAGCTGCGCTGCAAGAGAGGATTTCTGTTTTGAAGATGCTGCGGCATTGGTTTCTTAGTGAGTTGATACCCTGCAACAGCCGTCCCCCAAACCCCAATGATTGAAGGAATGACTATCCTCCAATCTACACCATGTCCTTTTTGGCCTCAAAACCAGCAAGCGCAACGAAGAACTCTCCACTCCACTTAATACCTCTTTTACAACAAAACCAACAACAAAACCACAACTCGAGTCGACGAACATCGCACACACACACACACACACACACACACACACACACACACACACACACACACACACACACACACACACACACGAACCATTCCCCACCCAAAAACCTATTCTCCTTCACGACAACACAACTAACCCTCCTGTTACCACACAGCCTTCTGGGGCAACCTCGCCGGCTGTCTCTTCGTCGTCGCCCTCATAACCGGCTATGGCGAGACGTTCCAATCCTCGACCTACGCAGCGGAAGTGATGCGCTTCGGCACATCCAAAGCCATCACCCCATCCTGGCACGCCATCTTCCTGAGAGCCATCGGAGCCAATTGGCTGGTGTGCGTCGCTTGTTTCTTGAGCATGATGCCCAGGGAGTACTTCAGTAAAGTGATGGCGATTTGGTGGCCTACGTTTGCGTTTGTGAGCTTGGGGTTTGATCATGTTGTAAGTTTTGAGCAAATGATTTTTTTTCTTTTTCTTCCCTTTCTTCGCTCTTTTAGGAGGGGGGTTTTGTTGTGTTTTGCTTGGATGGACTTGCGGTTTGCGAAGTTTGTCTTTACCATGATGATGATGAGGAGCAGAATGAATGAATTTCTGACGTACGGCGTAAAAAACCATCGCAGGTGGCCAACATGTACTTCATCCCCACAGCAATTTTCCACCACCATCCGGACATCACGGTCACATACTACGTCTGGAAATCGCTGATTCCAGCCCTCCTCGGGAACATCATCGGCGGCTCACTGTTTGTCGGCGTGTTCTTTTGGTACTTGGTAAGTTTTTTTCACGTTTCAAAAAGTACTCCACACCTTCTTTGCCCATGGTTTTTTCAACAACAACAACAACAACAACAACAACAACAACAACAACAAACGTCCTCTGACGAGTTTTTTTTTTGGCTCACGATTTGCAGCATCTTACTGGGGAAGAACTCGTTCCCATTGACGGACAATACTTCCCCGGCGACGTCAACAAGCCGCGAATGGGAATGGGAATAGCGGCAACAACAACATGCACGAGCGACCCACCTCGTCATCATCGACGAGAAGATTCCTTGGAGCGGAAGAAGAAGAGCTCTGAAGATGAGTTTTCCGCGAGGACTGCTGCAGAGAACATGGTATGATGAGCTGTGTTGTGTGGTTCACCAGCAACCAGGAGTTTTGTCAGTTGGTACCAAGCGTTTGTGGGGGGAGATCGTAGACTAGACTACGTAAGCAAAAAGTCCAGATCGCAATCGATGTGGTTTTTTTTGTGCCTCTCTCTCTCTCCTGCAGTCCGCATACAGGCAGCGCAGAGGCAAAAAAAAAAAGACGGAAAGAAAGGAAACTCCACAAAAAAGGTAAAAAAAAAAAGGTCAGTGCCTGGTGTCGTGAAAGTTGAAACCTTACCTTGAATCATCAACAGCGTGAGCCCGTTTTCATCAGAACATACACAAACTTCTGTCTCTCTGCTTCTGCTTCTGCTTCCTCTTCCGCGTGTGCGTGTACGTGTGCGTGTGCAACGTGCATTGGGGGAACCAGCAGAACCGTTTTCCCGTGAAGAATGCTGGCTTCCCAACGATCTTGAAGTCATGCAAACCAGACTATTCTTTTGGCCCTTGTGAACTTTGACGATCGTGGCGTGCATGCGTGGCGTGGCGTGCGTGCACTGTGCATGTCTGTCTCTCGTCGTCCCCACCCGCGCGACCCGACACGTTTGCACGGCCTCTTCTTCCGGCATTTTCCTGTGACGATCTAGAATCTATTGGCACCCTGAACTCAATTGATTTGCGAGCACGGCGGAGACCGATCTTTCCCATGTCTTGTCTTGATGAACCTTTGCACGATTCAGATCATCAGAGCTTGTCATTCACTAAAAAAGGTTGATGATGGATTGATAGACGAGCCAAGGGGAATTCGAATTCAAGGAACGACGGCACGCAAAAGGCAACGCGAGAGAGAGAGAGAGAGAGAGAGAGAGATTGCGCGGGTTCTTTTTTCTTTCTTGGGTTCTCATAACTGGAATAACTAGTTAGAGGTCGCCTGTTTGGACTCTGCTCTTGCCTTATAGGCACGGGCGGCGCAGGCGAGCAGGCTCTCATCATGTCTCGCGGTCCATTAACTTAGAGACGTGCGAGATGATGAGGGGACAATATGCGTGCGTAGCCGTCTCATCAAGCCGTAGAGAACACCCCAAAAAAGTGCACCACCCACTGCGGCGGTAGCTTTTTTTTTGTAATACCGAGCCTCCGTAGAAACCTTGCAAAAATGGGGCAATGTTTCACAAGGTTTGTTCTAAAGATATGAGTAAATAAAATTACCGACGGTAGCGGGGGCGGAGAGCAACGGTAATAATAAGAAGCCTAAGTAGAATAGAATTATAGGTGCTGCTCTACTCTGCTCTGCTCTACTTTTCGTGCGGGGAGAGAGGTGAAGGATAGATACTACTAGACTAACTAGTAGTAACTAGTGCGCTTCGTAGTAGTAATCACGACAAGGGCGGGCGATCATTATCATCATCATCACGATGCTGCACCTGCACCTGCACTGCACCAAGTCTACAGCTCGAAAAAAAAACCGTTAGACAAGGGTATTAGTTGAACGCGCGGCTCTCTCGCTAGGATTAGAGAGAGGGGAGCAAATGGCCATTAAGTAACTTTCTAGCGAACAGCAGCAGAAACAAACACAAAGTCAAACAAGAGTCAAAGAGTCAGAAGAGAGAAGTAAGCAGTAAGCAGTAGGCAAACCCGGCATTGCCGAAAAGGGTCCTTTGTTGTCTTGGATTGCGAAACCAACTAACTTAGCTAGTTAGTCTAACAGGATTCGTGCCCCGCATTCCCGCATTCCCGCGGACAGTGTATGCATGCATGCATGCAGCAGCAAGGCAAGCAAACATTCTTTTGCCCTTGGGGGGAGAGAGAGAGAGAGCTCGCAAGCTTTTCTCTGTGTAGCATGTCAAAAAAAAAAAAAAGACCGGGGGTTTTTTGCTGTGAAACTCCCGCTCGCCGCTGCCGCTGACGGCAACATCGCGCATTGATGCAACTGGCTAAAATAAAAAAGGGTCCCCAGTCAGAACCTCTGCGTTGGTAGAGTGAACACGCGGCTCTGAAACAATGTCATGAGCAAGCATTGATCCCTTTCCCCTCAGTCTTCGTCCCAGCGTACAGTACAAGGTTTTTTCTTCCTCTGTTCCCGCCGTACTGGGTACAGGTCAAACATGCAACAACGACAACAACAAAAAATGCAAAGAGAGAACAAGCCCTTCTCTCTGCTGAACCCGGTCGGTCCCTGTTTGAAACACGGTTGCTCGCAACAAAAAAATAAGTTCCCGATCATGCAAATTGGCTCGCCGGCCATTTGGAAATTCCCCGTTTCCCCATTTGAGCGCCCCCCCCCCCGGGCCAGCAAACAAACAATTCGCCCGAAATGGAATTGAGAAAAACACTTTCGCCCAGATACATATTCGGTATTCGTTACTGACATTGTCCATTCAAATGCTTTTCAGTGGTACAACAAAGAGGAAGATTTTTTGGGTTCGTAAAAAAAGAAGCGACGCCGCCGGCTTTGCATCCGTCCTGTTCGTCGGGAAAAGCCGGTGGGGTGGTGGAAGTAGTGTGGAGAGCTCGATCATGTCGTGGGCCGAAAAGAGAGGTTGTTTGAGGTGGTACCGAATGCACGGTGTCGGCAGGTCGGAGGAGGATCCGAGGCGGCGAATGGTGGGTCCTGGTCTACCTGGTGCTCGATCGTCGTTTTGCGGCTTTGGCTTGATCGAAAGATGAGAAGTAGTCGTTGAGTTGTGCCTTGGCTTCGGTGGAGTAGCTGCCGGACGCTGTGGCGTAGGATGATGTGGATGACAGCGAGGTTCGTGAGGATGAGGGCGTCAACTGTCGCTCGGTGGGTTGTGATGATGGTTGGGAGTACATGAAGTACGATGATCGCGGTCGGCTGCTTGACGAGGAAGGTGCAGCGTAGTTGGAAGGCATTTGTGTCCAGTTGCGCTCTGGTTGTGATGTGGGGGAGGTGGGTGATGATGCGTTCGATCGCTCCAGGTCGGCAAGCTTGCACTTCTGAGAGCAGTAGGGCCCGTCGGGGGAATCCCGGTCACAGTGGAGGCAGAAGTCTTGAAAGCAGTCCATTGTGGAGGTGGGGGGGTGGTGGAGTGGTGGTGGTGGTGGCGACGACGACGATGCGCCGAGCAGTGGGTGTTGATGGCAGAGAATGCACGCGTCCCGAGAGATTGAAGAGCGTGTCGGAATGGAAGACGGCGGCCGGAGCGCAGTGGGAGGAGTATTTGAAGACGGCGAGGTGTGAGTCGAACTCCGCACGGACAATGGCGCAATGACCTCGTGGTATGATCTCTGGCGATGGCGGAAGAAGGGCTTGGCAGAGCGTGATCAGCGCGCGACGAGGATGGTGGAAGGGGACAAGCCCAAGGGTGTGTGTGTTGGTGGAGCGGGCACTGCGGTGAAGGAGAGTGCAGTGCGGATGGGATGATGTGATGAGCAGACAAATCCGAGCCGAATGATCACCCGCTCGTCGAGGAGGGCGGGCGGGCGGGCGAGCGTGTGTTGAAGTACACTCGGGCGTGCGTGCGAGGAGGCCTGCGCTCCAAGGCACACACCATTGATGGCTCCAATCAGCAGGCGGCCTGCCCGCAGCGTGGGTGGGTCTCGGGGTGTGTGCGTGACCGGCCACGATAGACGACCACCAGCACACTTCTGTCTCGCCGCGACTTCTGGCCATGGGAGTGGGAAGCGCGGCTGCAGGTGGGGCCTGGCCTGGGCTCCGACAACTTCCACCACCCGCCAGCACGACAACGCCCAGCAACACGTTGTGGCCGTGCCGGGGGTGCCCCCGTCCGTCCGCACCGGAGACGAGCTGGGCGGCATTGCGCGACGACGGAGCCCCACCCGTGATCGAGCATGCATTGCGCGTGCCGGTGCGCCTGCTGGTGAGCCACGGGAGGCTGCGCTGCGCTGCGCTGCCTCTCTGCCGCCTCTCTGCTGCTCCCGAGCGATTCTCCCATAAGCGCTGGAGCCCGTGCGCCCATCATCGCGGCCGCGATCCTCACCACCGTCGCACGCTTTTGGGGCTCCGGGCGCGCGCAGGATGCGGTTGGAGCCGACCAAATGGTGTTGACCCTATGCGGCGTGCATCATCATCATGCTCGGCCCCTCTGCCTTCGGTCGGGCGTGGTCAAGCGCCGTCACATGATGCACCGTGGTGGGCATTGATCCGCTCCGCAGCACGCAATCTCGTGAGCAATGCTTCCCTGCCTGCGAGCTACGATAGTATACCACCTCGTCTCTGCCAGGAGGGATGATGAACGACGTGCGTGGTTGCCGCTGCCTCCGCCGTCCACGCCGGTCCCAGTGGCCGTCGTCGGTCTCTGCCGTCAGCAGCGAGACCGAGACAGCATGCCCGCGGGACGCCCGCCTGCACATCCGCTCGCTTGCTGCTCATTCCTGTGGCACTGCTGCACGAAGGCACAACTGTCCCCAGCGCAATCTCACAGCGGCCCATGCGCTGCTGCTGCTGCTCGAGCTGTCTGGGCGGGCAGCGGCCGGCCAGAGTTGGCTTGGGGCAAGCCCCCAAGGCGGTAGGCGAGGAACGTGGCCGTCTCGCCCACGGTTGACGGCTCGACTTGCGAGACATGCTCCGACGTGCTCGCTCTCAATCCTCCGACGACCTCAACGAAGCTCGCCGTGCTGCCGTCGTCGAGGCCCTGTGCTGTGCTGTGCTGTGCTGTGCTGTGCTGTGCTGTGCTGTGCTGTGCTGTGCTGTGCTGTGCTGTGCTGTGCTGTGCTGTGCTGTGCTGTGCTGTGCTGTGCTGTGCTGTGCTGTGCTGTGCTGTGCTGTGCTGTGCTGTGCTGTGCTGTGCTGTGCTGTGCTGTGCTGTGCTGTGCTGTGCTGTGCTGTGCTGTGCTGTGCTGTGCTGTGCTGTGCTGTGCTGTGCTGTGCTGTGCTGTGCTGTGCTGTGCTGTGCTGTGCTGTGCTGTGCTGTGCTGTGCTGTGCTGTGCTGTGCTGTGCCGTGGTGCGACGTCGCTGCCCATGCCTCTTGCGGAGTCTTGCCACCTCAACTGCTGAGACGAGCAGAGGTACTCACTGGCCTCGCTCGCTCGCTCGTCTCTGGTCCCAACACGCACGCCACGCCCTTCTCCAGCACTGCAGCACTGGGTGCGGAGGCCAGCAGGCAGAGCGTTCATGCACCCAGTCTGGGGACCCACCCGCTCGCTCGCGGGCTGCGCTGCTCCACCCCACGCCCATTATCATCGTTTGCCACTACTGCAGCACATTGATGCCAACTACTGAACAGCCTGCCTGCCTGCCTGCCTGCCGCACCCCAGCCGACTGCCGCAATCTCGAGCGGCGTTGCACAATTTCTCATGCAGTGCGAGCGCCTCGCCCGTATCGCGATCCGTGCGCTCCACAAATCATGTCTCACGAACACGCAGCCGCCAAAGCTACCCCACACGATCAACCGACGCTCGTCACGCTGGCGCTTGCGGTTGATGGCGATCCTCCAGTTGCGAGCCTGCTGGTCATGGCACGTCGATAGCGTGGCAATAGTCGACTGGTTTGGCAACAGCGCGGCTCCGTGTGCTCGCAGCCATCAACGACCGTGGCGGCTTCGGGGTCCTCGTATGTTTTGCACGTCTCCCACTCCCCGTGCCGTGCCGCATCATCTTCGATTCCTCTCCTCTCCCTCCACCCTGCATCACCTCGTCCCCAATGCGGTATAGCTCGCGCCTCTTCCACCGTTCCTGCACCGAGGATCCAAGGACTTCCGCCCGTGATGCGGCTTCCCGGACTGCCTGGGCGACGGTGGGCATTTCAACGCCCGAGCAGCCTCCAAGCAGGTACAAACCTCACTGCATGAAGCCGGCAATGCCCGCTGCGAGACGGTAGGGTCATCGCGGTGCAGCTTTCGAACGACCGTGTCTCAGTCCCCGCCTCGCTATCAAAGGACATGCTTGTCGATGCCTGCCTCTTCCCGTCCGAGAGCGTTGTGACGATTGAGATAAGCGAACAGCAAACAGCAAACACGACCCTGCGAGTGGGACTGCCCATATCAGCGACCACTGGCATGCGCACTCCAACATGCAATCTGCAGCCTCCGCCCGATGCGTCCAATACAGCTGTCACCTGTGTCAGTCTCACAAAGACCCGAAGTTGCGGCGCTTTGATGCATCGTGCGCGCGCTGTGATCTGGAATGTGATGACGACCAACCTACCTACCTGCAGCACTCGCAGCCTCGGTGGCTAGTGCGAACGAAAACACAGCCGCACGCGAATGACAACGAGCCCGCAATTTCCACCCGACCAGCCTGACGACGCGGATTCCCCTCTGCGATGCTTTCCGTGCCGGGCTGCACTTCGGCCGTCGGACGTCGGTACTTGATTGTCAAACCTTCCACCACACCACACGCGCCCGTCTACCTGCTGTCCATTGGGCATTTCTACACTAGTGCTTGCACGCTTCACACGCATTCCACTGGACCACCTTCCCACTTCGCCGCCTGTGATGATCGATGGGCACAGCTTAAAAAACAACCAGGCTGACCGCCAACACATTCGTTGTCAAAAGTCTTGTCTTCTCATTTGCTTGCCCCCCACGAGATCATCTGGAGAACTGTCGTTATCCTTCCAGGAATGTCGATGTGACCATCCATGACCGACGACATAGAAGGTCATATGCGTGGACGTCATGGCTTATTATTACTGAGCGTTATTGTACCAGTCGACTTTTTTTTTTAAACCTTCAGCCTCACCGCCTACTACTTGTCAAAGTCTGTCTCTTTCATCAGAGGCGCCACCATAATGATGATGATGATGATGATGATGATGATGATGATGATGATGAATGCATGGCGATCGAAGAGCGATGACATAATAAGAGCGATGACATACAGCAAGGGAAACCCCGAGGTAATAAACCACCATAGGCCTGGATAGAAGATGCGCTGTGACCACCATGCGCCTAGATGATAAAGATGCGCGCCATTATTGTCGGGATCGCATGAACATTTTTGGAAAAATTCCTACTATGCATAGCAAATTACAACTGGGCTTAGTACTACTAACCTTCTTCTTCTTCTTCTCCGCTTACACCCGTCTTTTATATAGATAGATAGATAAATTCAATTGCTGTTCTATCTCCTATAGAGGAGCACGCAGCGTGCGCTACTTGTTTGTCTAGAAGGGAAAAGCTTAGGGCCGAGGCCCTTGGCTACAAAAAACCCCTCACTTTCTTTTTGTCTCTGCAGGTTGGCAGTTCTGCACTCTAGGGTATGCATTTCCTTTGGACAAATACAGATACTCTGGAAGTCCTTCCTCTCACCAGGGCCTATACCTCCTCCTCCTCCTCTTCCTCTTGGATCGTCTGAGGTTCCTCTGTCTTTGCTAGAGAGAATTGCTCTAGCACCCCTTCCTGGATTAGCCACCTAGCTGTTGCTAGCAACCCTCTTTTGGTGTTTGTTAGGTCTTTCCAGTTGCTTGAGCCTGCTGCAGCAAATAGTGCTTGTCTGCATCTCCTGCCTTTCTGGGCAGGAGATGCAGACATGCTTTGGGGTTTGGTAGCCTTGGTTGCATGTGCAGTCTGGGGAGATGCCTGGGACTCTCCTCTTGGCCAGGTAGGCCTTGAAACCTATGTGTTCTGTCCTAAGGAGTGTGGCCATTGTGCTCTCTGGCCTGGTCCATCCTTTGTGTAAGTGTTTGCCTGCATTACTTCTGTCTGATGTCCAGGCTGCTGCTTGGGCCCTGTTCCTTTGGTTCCTGTTTGCCTTGAACTTATCCCATGCGGTTTCCCACTTTTGGTGCATCCACCAGTCCTTTTTTGGTGTCTCTAGCAGGGCCTCTTGGGCTGCAACCATCTCCTGGATCCTTTCTTGTCTTGTGTCTTGGGTTGGTTGGGTGTTCTCTTGTCTTTGTCTCTTGGCTCTCTGTGCTTGCCTTGCAATGCTCCTACACCTGTTTTGGATGTATTGGTATGTTTCTTGGTCTTTGCTTCTCTTAGCTGCCTGTCTTACTAGGTCCTGTGTATACAGGTGGATTGGTGGGATGTCTGCTTCTCTCTGGAGTACTGCTGCTGGGACACTCTTGTACGCTCCTGTGATGTGTCTAAGGGCTTGGGTTTGGACTTTCTCCAGTTTTTGGGTAAGCCCCTTCTTGTGCCCTTGGGTGCCCTCTGGGTCCATCCAGGTGGTGCATCCAAATGTAATTGCTGGTCTGACCACCGCTGTGTATAGGTGTCTAGCCTTCTGGAATGATGCACCCCATGTGGACTTGCACAACCTTTGGAGTGACTGCATTTGGTGTGCTCCCTTTTCTGCTGCTTTCTTGATGTGGGGTCCCCACTGCAGTTTGGTGTCTACCCACACCCCTAAGAGTCTGAGGGATGGGACTGGACCTTCCTCGAATCCTTGCATCTGGGCTGTAGCCCTAAGGTTGTGTTGTCTCCCTCTAGTGAAGTGGATCAGCTGGTACTTCTGTGGTGCAAAGGCTGCTCCATGTTTGCTGGCCCAGGCTATGCATTTTTGGTGGGCTCCTTCTAGCTGCCTGCAGTTTTCCTCTGTAGATGTGCTATATGTAAGGATATTGGAGTCATCCACAAACCCCATTGCTGAGGTGTTCCCTTCATGTAGTGTTGGGAGCAGAGTCGATGCAAAGAAGAGGAAGAGGATTGGGGACAGTGTAGATCCTTGGGGGATGCCTGTGTCTTGTTGCCTTGGCTGGTCCATGAAGTCGCCTAGCCTAAGGCATGTAGTCCTGCCTTGGAGGAATGATTGGACGTATCCTACAAGGTGGCTGGGGAACCCTTTAAGCCTGAGGTTGTGCAGTAGTCTGGCATGGGAGACATTGTCAAAGGCCCCTGATATGTCCAGGCAGAGCATGGATGCTACTGCCTTGGGGTTGGTAGCCCAGATGGTTTTAACTTGTTCAGTGATTAGGTCAAGTGCTGAGGCAGTTGACCTTCCTGGCCTGGCTCCCATTTGGGATTCTGGGAGGAGTTTCCTAGCCTCTGTCTCCTTAGACATCCTCTTTGCAACTATTGCCTCTAGTGTCTTTGCTAGTGTGTTGAGCAAGGCTATAGGTCTGTATGCTCCTGGTGAGGAGTAATCTGGCTTCTGGGGTTTCCTTAGGACTACTGTAACAGAGTGCTTGAATGGCTGTGGGTGGTGTTCTAACTTTAGGCATGCTGTAAACAGCCTAGCAAGAACTGGTGCAATAGTAGCTTTGCATCCTTTAAGCACGAGGTTGGGGATTTGGTCAGGCCCTGGGGCTTTGTTAGCTGGCAGCTTCCCCAGCACCTGCATAACCTCTGCCTCTAGGACTTCTGTCTCCATGTAGAAGGGGTTGGGGTATTGTGTGTTTGGGATGTCACTTAGGTCAGCTGGTTTCTCTGTTGGGAAGAAATGGTTGGCCAGGATCCTTGCTTTCCCAGTATTGGTGTCCTCTCTTTCTTGGTTGGGTCCTTGCATCTCTGGGAATTGGGGGTTCTGCTGTGCTTGGTTGGCCCCTTCCCTCGCCCATCTGGCAAGTCTCCATATTTTGTTTGGGTTGTTACTCGTTGATTCCATAGCCTATGGAATCAACGAGTCGGCGCCAGTGACACCAATAGAGGCTCGTCACCATCACAAGAAGGCTCCGGACGGCTACGCCGCCGTGGCATCACTCAAGGAAGCGTATCAGAAGCTGGTTGGCGAATGCCTGTGGCTCGCCATGAACACACGCGTTGAGGTGGCATACCATGTTGGATTACTATGCCGATTCCTCGCCAATCCAACACAAGGTCACTATGACGCCGCATTCCGCGTCCTCAAGTACCTGGTTGGCACCAACACCCGCAACATTGGCCTCAAGGTTGAGGGCCTTGACGCTGACACGCATGACCTCCAGTTGAAGGGTTATGTCGATGCAGCGTGGTCAGATTGTTTAGACGATAGGAAGTCAACTGGTGGCTACATCTTCTTCCTGGCTAACATGCCGTTCATCTGGAAGTCTGGCAAGCAGTCCATCGTCACTACGTCGTCCACGGAGGCGGAATACGTCGCTCTGTCGCAGGCAGCAAAGGAAGCCATTGCCATTGCACACCTACTCCGTGACCTCCAGTACCAAGGGCCAGTTCAGCCCATTACGCTGTTCGAAGACAACGAGCCGGCTATCAAGATCAGCACCAACGGCAAGTCAAACTCTCGAACCAAGCACATCGACGTTCGTCACCACTTCATCCGTGAAGCCATTGAGAATGGCCAAATCAAGGTTGAGTGGATATCCACCAAGGATCAGAAGGCAGACGGCCTGACCAAGGCACTCGACAAGATCAAATTCAAGGCCTTTGTCGACCAACTTGGCTTGACCGACTGCACGGAGTTTATCAAGCAACAACAAGCTAGTCTTGAGAAGGCTACGCAGTACTGACGGTTGATCAATCAACATTGAGAGGTATTTCTGACCCTCTGATTGGCCGCAGGGTTTATCGTGTTTTTTCCGGGGTTTCTGAGGGCTATGACGGCTTACAGCACTGTCTGAGCCAGCAGCCAATCAGAGGCCGTGTTTATGGTATCAGGCGTAGAACAGCCGCCTGGGGGGTGACTTGATGCATGGGGTGATGCCTCAGGCAGTCGTCCGTTCTTGGCATTCACTCGAGTACTTCCATGTAGTTTCTCGCACCTCCGTAGTTCGTTTAATCAATCAACATTGCAGTCACTATCTCTCGTGTGGTCTTTGCAGCATCCAAGCCTGCAAAAGAAAAGCTGGCATCGGAGCTAGGGTGGATCCACAAGGAGCTTCCTAATGCAGAAGTAGTAGCCCAGCCATACCAGGTGCTAGTGCACAGCTTTAGGACCTTGGACTTTAACCCCAAGGACCCAAGCCATATACAGAGGATCCAGGAGGAGAACGGGAGGCTCCACCCAACCCTAAAGGTAGCCCAGGCTGCCTGGCTAAAGAGCCCTAGAGCAAGAGAAGGCAAAATCCACTCCTCAATTATCCTAAATGTACAGAGCAAAGCCCAGGCCAATGAGATAATACAGAAGGGCCTTGTGTCCCAGGGCACCCTCCTTACTGCAGAGGAATTCGATTCCAAACAGAGGCCTACACAATGCCTCCACTGTGGACAGTTCGGCCATGTAGTGAAGTACTGCCGGGCTGAACAGGCCTGTGGAAAGTGCGTAGGACCACACAGAACAGATAGCTGCCAGGGGACAACAAAGAAATGCAGCAACTGCCAAGGCACCCACACAGCATGGTCCCTATCATGCAAGGTAAAACAAGCGGCCATGGCAAAGGCAAGATCATTCAGAGCCCAAGCAACAAGAAGCTGGAACCAAATGACCCACCTAAACAGTGTGGTGAACAATCAATCAATCAATCCGCTACACATGTGATTGATTGGATTGGCGCTGCACGAATGGTTGATGCATTGGATTGGTGGCTAAGCTGTCGATTGATTGGCTCGGTTGAGCCAAGTTGACATAGAATCATACAAAGTAATCTTTTCCTTCGTGTGACGCTCTTCTGCCGCAGTAGTTAGCTTTCTCAAATGCTTAATATCCCACGTAATAACGCTCTTTCGAGTCCAGCTCTTGAGAGAAGATATCGCGCCTATCGTGCCTTCCTTCAAGCGGTTCCGCCGGTCCGTCACCATACAGCCAGAGTCACTGAATGTCCGCTCAGGCTCATCGCTCATTGGTGGAATAGACAGTATTTCTAGCC
Organism: Cercospora sojina; assembly: GCA_004299825.1. Classification (NCBI taxonomy): domain Eukaryota; kingdom Fungi; phylum Ascomycota; class Dothideomycetes; order Mycosphaerellales; family Mycosphaerellaceae; genus Cercospora; species Cercospora sojina. The sequence continues at coordinate 4,308,865 of CP036211.1, read as the reverse complement.
CCATTCGTGCTAGCTGCGGCCAACGGTGCCGACGTGAATACCAGTATTCAAAAGGGTCTTTTATGTGATGGTTGCTGTCCAGGTGAGTGTATTCCTTCCACTGATCTGCTGGCGCCTGCCTTGTAGCAGTGTCTTCATCGCTACTATATCCGAATGTAGCCATTTCTTCGTCGACTTCCGTACGCCGCCGTTGATGCCGCCCGCTTTTCACATACGTAGAAAGTGAAGGATCTTCTCGTCGTACGTCATCGAATGCAGAAGGCTGGTCCCTGTATTCCTGCCATAGAGCAAGGAGCGCTTTTTCGCCGGCTTTGATCCAGTCAGGCTTGTCACCCCAATGACGAAGTACCCAGGCCCAGTTATAGCGCGGATGTAGCACTACAGCTGCTAAGTAGATAGGCGTCTCGTCGGTCTTGGCGTAGTATTGATCGAGCTTCTTCCAGGCAAGGTTGATGTTAGCGATGTAGTGATGCTCCTGCGCTAAGTGAGGGACTTCCGAGAGCTCCGCTGGCAATTTCTCAGCACCCTCGACAGCGTAACGCTTCTTAGCTTCTTCGAAGTGAGTGAGAAGCCAGTCTAGCACAGGTAGGACCTCCCATATATGTCCATGTCCGCCGACTTGGCCTTGCAGTCGAATTGTCGCTTCCTTGCATGGTTTGAGGATGCGGAAGTATTCATCTAGCACAGTCCAGTCGTCCAGAGTGAGCTGATCAGCTACTATCGATGGCGGCTCTCGCATCTTCTTGCGCTTAGCTTCCGGCAGGTGATCATTGTGAGTATGCCAGCGGACCATGTATTCATGCCAACGAGTGACCTCTTGGATCACGAAGTCAGTGATAGCTTCTCGCACGAGCCGTGCCCGCTCAATCATTGCAAATAGGCTGTTCCAGCGTGTGTCATTGTCTCGCACTAGCTGATATAATCTATCAGTAAACTGCAGACCGTCAGCAATGGCTTGCTTCTGTAGTGCCCTCAGCTTATCCATTCGCTGCGGCGAGCGCGAGATGTAGACAATAATGTTATGCAACTTGCCGACAGGTCCACGGCGTCGCCACACCTCCAGTGCGTCTCGTGCCTCTTGAGCCATAGATAGGAGGTCCTGCTCAAACACTTCTAAATCCATCCAGCCGACCATGACTGCTTTGCAAACCAGGTTAATTATATGGCCAGCACAGCGCACTCGGCGCTTGGCAGCGACAAAGTCGAATTCAGCTGCGAGCCAGTCTATACAGGTGTCGTTGTTCGTTGCGTTGTCGCTTGTGAAGTAGCCTAGCTGACTTCCGCGGAGTCCGAAGTGAGTGAAAATAGAGCTTATTGTCTGCGCAATATTATAGCCAGTGTGATCCTCGTGATGAGCTGGAAGTCCGAGAAGAAAGTCCCATACTTTGCCAGTCTTGTCGACGAAGTGAACAACGACACCAGCAAGTGCCAAGCCATTGCTAGAAGTCCATAGATCGAGGGAGAAATGGATAAGTCCGATAGCTGTTTGTAGGCACTCAATTACGATAGGCACGAAGTCCTCGTAAGCCTTCAAGATCCAGCGGCTTAGAGTAGTGTGATCCGGCATAGAATCGTCACAAAGGGGATTCAGATAGCTAAGCAGCCGCCGGAAGTAGCTACTGTCGCATTTCCGGAAGGATATATTGTCCATGATAAGCCACTGTAATAGCAGACTCTTGAAAAGCACAGCACTGAATTCCGCAGCTCTACGAGAGGCTGAGTCGCAATCTGCTAAGCTAACTGCTGGAAGGCTCAACCTGTCCGTGACCTTGCGCTTCTTGCGAACATGCTGAACAGCGCTATCGTCCATATTCCCAAGCTTATCAATGCGATGCTCGTTCTTCATATGATCGCCTGCAGTACTAGTTTGTCGTGCTGTCTGGAAGCGATGGTTTCGATGGCTCTTGGCCTTGTGGCATCTTTTGCAGACCCAGTATTCAATCCCATTCTTATCGTCGAGCCGATAGCCGTGATTCCATACCCAAGAGTCTTTCTGTAGGCTGGAGACTGCGATAGTGAAGCCGCGTGGAAGTATTGATAGGTTCAGGTCCTCGTGACCAGTAATAGGCGCGCTCGGCTCGTTGTGCTGCGCGTTGGTGGACCGGAAGTCGTCTGAACGATGCAATGCTGTCGGCACGACAAGCGTATCGCTAGGTAATGCAGCTGAAAGGTCGCTGCCGTCGACTGAGGCCATATAGTCGTCGTTATGTTGATATACAGGTGTTGCTGTTACTAAGAAGCGTGATGTAAACGCGATTGACGCGATTGTCGCGTCCCTAAAATTGCTGGGCGGGTGTATCCGCGCTAATAGGAGACCGTACGATCTCCGAGAAGACGCTCAAAGATCATCACGTGAGGCTATTCTTGCCAAGAATGCAGTAAGCCGAAGGTTATAAATAAAATAAGGTGACGACTTTGACAACAGCGCCTACAGCGACGATGCATCTGTATATATATATGGTAAACTGCACGATCGATTGACGTCAATGGATGCGAAGAAAATAGATTGATACATTGCAAGATTGTTCAATGCGTTGGAAGGCTGGAATTGATTGATCCATTGCTATCAATCGATCAATTTTTCAATCGGTAAATTGATTGTTCACCACACTGCACCTAAAGGAGACAGAGGAGTGGACAACCGTAGGATCCAAGAGAAAGGCTACGGGAACACCAAGTGCAAACTTAGCCCAAGTGACAGCTGACCAGCCAAGAAGGCCACCGGGGAGACCGGTAGGCACAAACTCCACGACCCTTGCTGGTAGGGCACAGAGTAACAAAATATCCTCCCTGTTCCAATCCTCCCAAGAACAGGAAAGACTACCAGTCCAGAGCCAAGACAATAACAGCCTAGAAAGCATGGAAGACAGACAGAAAAACCAGGATACCCAAAATGAGTAGCCCACAAGGGGAGCTTACAATCCTACAGTACAATGTTAACCATAGTGCACACAAGATCCAAATCCCATTCCTCCAACAGTTGGTCCCCAGGGTCCACCATGTGGTTGCAATTCAAGAGCCATGGATAAGCCCATCTAGCAGGAATTCAGTTGCCCATCCAGGGTACCATATGATTATCCCAGAAGCAGATCACCCAAGGACAGCTATCTACATATCCAAAGAAATTAGCACACAGACATGGAACACAAAGGAGTACTCTGGGGACCTAATCTCAGTGAGAATCCAGGCTGGAGGAAGGTGGATTAACATCCACAATTGCTACAACCCATCTAGCCCAACTGGAGACCATAACCTAGGCACTCTCCCACTAGTAGAAGGGGCAGTACAAGAAAGAGAAGGGGAAGAACACCTGCTACTTGGGGACTTCAACCTACACCACCCTAGATGGGGAGGGAACAACACCCAAAACCAACACTGGGCTGCAGATCGCCTAATCACAATCACAGAAATGGCCTACCTGGAACTACTCTTGGAACCAGGCACTATCACATGGGAAACACCAAGGAGCTGCCAGACCCTAGACTTGGTTTTTGGGACAATAGGAGTCCGGCAGAACATCCAGGAGTGTAGAGCAAGAATAGACCTGGAGACAGGATCAGACCACATCCCTATCCAGACCACAATCCTACAGGCCAAGACCAGCACTAGAGTCCAAACACAGAGACCCCAATGGAAGAAGGCAGATTGGGAAAAGGTCAAGACAAGGATAGAGGCAGAGGCAGAGGCAATTGCTGCTAAGCTAATGGACTCCCCACAGCAGCTGGACGCGAGGGCCCTGGAAATACAGGAGATGCTAACCAAGGTAATTCAAGAGGAAATCCCAAAGGCCAAACCTTCTTGTTATGCTAGGATGACCTGGTCAAAGGAGTGCAGTAAGGCAGTAAAGCAGACAAGACACCTTAAGAGGGAATGGAGCCAAGACAGGACAGAGGAAAGCCTGGCAGCCTACCTAGCAGCCTCACATGCTAAGGGGAAACAGATCAAGAAGGACAGGAACCTATCATGGAGGGCAACTGTAAAGGAAGTCACTAAAGACCCGAAGAAAATCTGGAAGCTAGCTAAGTGGGCTAGGGAAGGGGCAGGTCAGAGGATCCCTCTACCCCAGTTCCCAGAGATAAAGAACAAGGATGGCATAATGCAAGCGGAGAACCAAGGCAAAGCAGACGCACTTGCCCAACAATTCTTCCCGGAACCAAAGACTGCAGACCTGCAAGACATACAAGGCACAATCTACCCAGAACCGTTCCAAATTGAGGAAGAAGTCCAACCTGCAGAACTCCAGAAGATACTGAGAAAGATCCCAATTAGTAAGGCCCCGGGGCCTGACCAGATCCCAAACATCCTACTTAAGGAATGCAAACTCGAACTGGGGCCTATGCTATGCCAGTTCTTCACAGCATGCCTAAGGCAAGGTTACCATCCCAAGCCTCTGAAACACTCAACAACTGTAGTCCTAAAGAAGCCACAAAAGCCAGACTATACCAAACCAGGGGCCTATAGACCGATTGCACTGCTAAACACCCTAGCAAAAGTCCTAGAGGCTATTGTTGCAAAGAGGATAAGCAAAGAAGCTGAAAAGAGAGACCTCCTCCCCCAATCCCAAGTGGGTGCAAGACTAGGAAGATCAACTGTCTCAGCCCTAGAGCTGATTACAGAACAGGTCCAGACTATATGGAAGACAGACCCAACAATGGTAGCATCTATGCTATGTCTCGACATATCCGGTGCATTTGACAATGTGTCACACCAGAGATTGATACATAACATTAAGATGAAGGCCTATCCACAATACATTGTACAGTTCATCCAATCCTTCCTCCAAGACAGGACCACATGTCTTAGACTTGGGCAATATATGGACCACCCAAGACAACAGGCTACTGGTATACCACAAGGATCAACACTGTCACCAATCCTGTTCCTGTTCTTTGCCTCTACACTCCTCCCAGACCTGGAGGGAAGAGGGGTAACAGCAATGGGATTTGTAGATGACTCTAACATTCTTGCGTATGGAGAGAGTACAGAAGGAAACTGCAGAAAACTGGAGGCAGCACATGACAAGTGTGTGCAGTGGGCATCTAGACATGGGGCTGCATTTGCACCACAGAAGTACCAGTTGATCCACTTCACTAGGAGCAGGAAGAGACACAACCTACAGGCAACGGTTAACATCCCCGGGTTCGAGGACGGACCATCACCATCGCTTAGACTCCTAGGAGTATGGGTAGACTCTAAGCTAAGCTGGGGCCCGCATGTTAAGAAAGCCACGGAGAAGGGTGTCGCCCAGATGCAATCCCTCCAGAGACTATGCAAATCCACATGGGGGGCTTCCTTCCAAAAGGCAAGACACCTATATACCGCGGTAGTACGACCAGCGATGACCTACGGGGCAAGGGTCTGGATGACGCCGGAGGGCGTACCTGGCTATAGAAAGGGGATCACGGCGCCACTGGAGAAAGTCCAGAACCAGGCACTGAGACACATCGCAGGGGCATACAAGAGTGTGGCAGAGGCCGTCCTCCAGAAGGAGACAGAGATACCACCGATGCACCTGTATACCCAGGAGCTAGCAAGGAAACAAGCGGAAAAGGCAGTAGGAAAGCCCGCCACGGAGTACACCCAGGAACGATGCAGACAAGTCCAGGAGGAGTGCAGGAGGAGGAAGGGAATAGCCCACGCACAAGACCTACGGACAAGACAAGCAGCCATCATAGCCATGATAGACGGACAAGAAAAGGAGATGACCCAACGAGGGGAATACATGTCGAAAGCATGGTGGCTACACAGGGAATGGAACAAAAGATGGAAGGCCCAAGTCACAAAAAGACAGGCAGCACAACAGGGGCAAGAACTACCTGCAGCATGGAAGGATAATGAAAAGGGCAGAACGCTACACAAGGGATGGACAAGGAAACAAAGCACAATGGCGACTCTCCTCAGGACGGAACATATAGGATTCAATGCCTACCTCGCGAGGAGGAGAGTCCCGGGAAAAACACCTGAGTGCCCGTGTGGCTATAGAGCCCAGACACCAAAACACGTCCTGCTGTTTTGCCCGGCGTGGCAGGAAGCAAGAGAGCGGCTTACCAGAACGGCGGGGTCGTCGTGGCAGGAGCTGACCCAAACGAAGAGGGGTTTATGCGCGGCGACAAAGTGGATGATTAGGGAGGGACTGCTGGAGCAGTTCTCGCTCGCGAGGGAGGAACTGGATAGAGAGGAGGAAGGGAAATAGGAGCCTGGTGAGAGGAAGGAGCCATAGAGATCCTCTCTATGTCCAAAAGCCGAACGGACCCAAAGGGTGGGGATGGAATCCCACAAGACACGAAGGAAATGAAGGGTTTTATGCCGGAGGCCATAGGCCGAGGGCTTTTACCTTCGACGAACGTCATAGAGATAGCTGCTTGTCCCGTAGTTGGAATAGTACAGCAATACAAGAATGTTATTATTATAATTAGGCCCTGTTTACTTCATGGATTATTGAGTGGATTATCGCTGATGGATTATCATAATCCATCAACAATCCATGCTGTTTACTTTGCAACATGGATTATTGATGGATCATAATCCACTCAGCGCCAAGGTCGTCCGGCATGCTTAAATAGATAGATAGATAAATTCTATTGCTGTTCTATCTCCTATAGAGGAGCACGCAGCGTGCACTACTTAGTTATCTAGAAGGGAAAAGCTTCGAGCCGGGGCTCTTAGCTACAAAAACCCCTCACTTTCTTTTTGTCTCTGCAGGTTGGCAGTCCTGCACTCTAGGGCGTGCATTTCTTTTGGACAAATACAGATACTCTGGAAGTCCTTCCTCTCACCAGGGCCTATACCTCCTCCTCCTCCTCTTGGATCCTCTGAAGCTCCTCTGCCTTTGCTAGAGAGAATTGCTCTAGCACCCCTTCCTGGATCAGCCACCTGGCTGTTGCTAGCAACCCTCTTTTGGTGTTTGTAAGGTCTTTCCAGTTGCTTGAGCCTGCTGCAGCAAACAGTGCTTGCCTGTTCTCCTGCCTTTCTGGGCAGGAGATGCAGACATGTTTTGGGGTTTGGTAGCCTTGGTTGCACGTGCAGTCTGGGGAGATGCCTGGGACTCTCCTCTTGGCCAGGTAGGCCTTGAAGCCTATGTGTTCTGTCCTAAGGAGTGTAGCCATTGTGCTCTCTGGCCTGGTCCATCCTTTGTGTAGGTGTCTGCCTGCATTTGTTTTGTCTGATGTCCAGGCTGCTGCTTGGGCCCCATTCCTTTGGTCCCTGTTTGCCTTGAATCTAGTCCAAGCAGTTTCCCACTTCTGGTGCATCCACCAATCTCTTTTTGGTGCCTCTAGCAGGGCCTCTTGGGCTGCAACCATCTCTTGGATCCGCACTTGTCTTGTGTCCTGGGTTGGTTGGGTGTTCCTTTGTCTATGTCTCTTGGATCTTTGTGCTTGTCTTGCAATGTCCCTACATCTGTCTTGGATGTATTGGTATGCCGCCTGATCGTTGCTTCTCTTTGCTGCCTGTCTTGCCAGATCCTGTGTATACAGGTGGATTGGTGGGATGCCTGCTTCTCTCTGGAGCACCGCTGCTGGGACGCTCTTGTATGCCCCTGTGATGTGCCTGAGGGCTTGGGTCTGCACTTTCTCCAGCGGTTGGGTGAGTCCTTTCCTGTGTCCTTGGGTGCCCTCTGGGTCCATCCAGGTGGTGCATCCAAATGTGATCGCTGGTCTGACCACCGCCGTGTATAGGTGTCTTGCTTTTTGGAACGAGGCGCCCCACGTAGACTTGCACAGCCTTTGGAGTGACTGCATCTGGTGTGCTCCCTTTTCTGCTGCCTTCTTGATATGTGGTCCCCACCGCAGTTTGGTATCTACCCACACCCCCAGGAGTCTGAGGGACGGGACTGGGCCTTCCTCGAAACCCTGGATCTGGACTGTGGCTCTGAGGTTGTGTTGTCTGCCTCTAGTGAAGTGGATCAGCTGGTACTTCTGTGGTGCAAAGGCTGCTCCATGCTTGTTGGCCCAGGTCAGGCATTTTTGATGGGCTTTCTCCAGTTGCCTGCAGTTTTCTTCTGTAGATGTGCTATATGTAAGGATATTGGAGTCATCCACAAACCCCATTGCTGAGGTGTTCCCTTCATGTAGTGTTGGGAGCAGAGTCGATGCAAAGAAGAGGAAGAGGATTGGGGACAGTGTAGATCCTTGGGGGATGCCTGTGTCTTGTTGCCTTGGCTGGTCCATGAAGTCGCCTAGCCTAAGGCATGTAGTCCTGCCTTGGAGGAATGATTGGACGTATCCTACAAGGTGGCTGGGGAACCCTTTAAGCCTGAGGTTGTGCAGTAGTCTGGCATGGGAGACATTGTCAAAGGCCCCTGATATGTCCAGGCAGAGCATGGATGCTACTGCCTTGGGGTTGGTAGTCCAGATGGTTTTGACCTGTTCAGTAATAAGGTCGAGTGCTGAGGCAGTTGACCTTCCTGGCCTGGCTCCCATTTGGGAGTCTGGGAGGAGTTTCCTGGCCTCTGTCTCCTTGGATATCCTCTTTGCAACTATCGCCTCCAGTGTCTTTGCTAGTGTGTTGAGCAAAGCTATGGGTCTGTAGGCTCCTGGTTTGGAGTAGTCTGGTTTCTGTGGCTTTCTTAGGACTACCGTGATGGAGTGTCTGAAAGGCTGTGGGTGGTGTTCCAGTTTTAGGCATGCCGTGAACAGCCTAGCGAGGACTGGTGCAATGGTAGTTTTGCATTCCTTAAGCACTAGGTTGGGGATTTGGTCAGGCCCTGGAGCTTTGTTGGCTGGCAGCCTCCCAATTACTTGTATGACTTCTGCCTCTAGGACCTCCGTCTCCATGTGGAAAGGGTCAGGGTATTGTGTGTTTGGGATGTCACTCAGGTCCGCCGGTTTCTCGGCTGGGAAGAAGTGGTCGGCCAGGATCCTTGCCTTCCCAGTATTGGTGTCCTCTTTTTCTTGGTTGGGTCCTTGCATTTCTGGAAACTGGGGGTTCTGGTGTGCCTGATTGGCCCCGTCTCTCGCCCATTTGGCTAGTCTCCACATTTTGTTTGGGTTGTTTGTGACTTCCCTCACTACTTTCCTCCAGGCTAGGTTGGTGTCCCTCTGGATTTGCTTGTTTCTTGCCTTGCTTGTGGCGATGTATGCTTGGTATGCTTGGTCTGTCTGGGTATCCTTCCATTGCCTTCTTGTTCTCCTAGTGAGTTTAATCAGCCTCTGACCTTCAGGTGTCCAGCCTTCCTTAGCGTGATTTGAGGGCTTGGCCTTGGGTATTGTTGCAGCGATGGTGTCTTGGATCGCCTCTTGCACCTGGGTTGCTGCCTTGTCTATGTCAGCTTTGGTGGTGAGGGGGGTAGTGGTGAGTTGGGCTTGGTCCAGTTTCCCTTGGAGGGTTTTTCGTATCATTTCCCATTCAGCCTTCTTCCATTGGGGCCTGTGGTGACTTTGCTTTTGGGTAGTAGCCGTGTTGTTGATAGTGGTGATAATGGGGATGTGGTCTGACCCATTTGTCATCTCTGGCACCGCCTGGCAGGTGAGTATGTTTTGTTGGAGTTGGGCAGTTGCGAACACCAGGTCAAGTGTCTGGCAGCTGACTCCCTACTTTTCCCATGTTACAGTGCCTGGTTCCAGGATCTGCTGCATCCCTGCTTCTGCTGTTATCTCTAGCAGCTTGTCTGCCATCCTATGTGGTGTGCGGGCCAAGTTGGCTCCCCATCTTGGGTGGTGGAGGTTGAAGTCCCCTAGCAGGATCTGTTGGGTGTGGTCCAGGTTCCTGTTTTGTCCTAGGGCGTTTTCTGCCTCTTGGAGTGTCCCTACCTGGGAGTGGCCGGTTGGTCCGCTTGGGTTGTAGCAGTTGTGGATTGTTATTAGCCCCAGGTTGGTTTGGATTTCCACGGAGATAAGGTCTCCTGTTTGGTGGTAGATTGGTTTCCACGTAGTGCTGTCCAGTTGGGTGGAGACTAGTATAGCCACTCTTGGGTGCCCAGCAGTAGGGAGGATTGGGTGGTATCCTTGTGATATTGTTCTCCCGTTCTGGGGGTTTGTCCATGGTTCCTGGATCGCAATAATCTGGGTTGTCTTTTGGTCTGCTTCTTGCACTAGGATCCTTTGTATTGTTGGGCTGTGGTTGACGTTGTGTTGGTGAATAGTTAAGTTGTAGCTATTCATTATTGGTCTGCTGGGTAGTTGGCTCAAGCATTGCAATGTCGTGGTCCTCTTGGGAGCTAGTGTTCGTCTGGGAGTTTTGAGGGAAGCGAATCTTGCTCGCTTGTCTTTCCCCTGCTTTTGCTACAGCTGTGCTGCCTCTGGGTCTCCCGGGTCTGCTTATTGTTCTCTGTGTCTTAGCTTCTCCTGGGGTCGGTTCGAGCTGGGTCCCTTTTCGCTTTTTGTTGTGTACTTGGGTCCACTCGCTTTGCGTAGCTGGGGCCTTGGGTTCCTCCCATCTTTTGGTAAAGAAGTGGGAGAATGCTTGGGCCTTTGCTTTGGCTGCCTGTTTGACTTTGCACCTTACAGACCAGGTCGGGTGATTTCCCTTGCAGTTGCTACACTTGTTCGTCGTTGACGTGCAGTCTGTTGTGTTGTGGGGGCCGGCACATTTCCCGCAGATAGTTTTGGTCTCCTTGCAGTATACGGAGATGTGTCCGAACTGGCAGCACTTAAGGCACTGGATAACCCTCTGTTTGGGGTGGTATGGCTCTGCCACGAGGACAGTGCCTGCATGCAGGAGGCCTTTCTTGGCAATCTCCCTTGCTTGCTCCTCGTTGTGCACTGCAATCACAGCAGAGGAGTGTTGTTGTCCCTTTCTGGCCATTGGGCTCTTTAGCCAGACTGCTTGTTCGATCCTGAGGTTTGGGACCCATCTCAGGTTCTCCTCTTCTAACTTTCCCCAGCTGGTTTTGTCTTCCAGCCGCCATCCTGCTCCTATCCCATGCACTACCACCCTGTGCATTGGTTTGGATATTGTGGCCTGAGGCCACAATTCCTTCAGCCAAGCTGAGTCTTCCTCCATTTTTGCTTTGTCTTGCCCTGAGTATGTTACTACCCTAATGTCCCCACTTGGCAGTTTCTGCACTGCTGCTGCCTTTTGGGTTCCAATCCTCTTCCTAAGTTCCTCATTTGTCTGTTTTTTGGTCGTTTCTCTTTCTTCTGGGTTCCCCATTCGGATGGTTACTGTTTGGTTTGATGCCTGAGGCTGTGGGGGCAGCCTTGGCATTGTGGGTTGAATTTGGGCTTTCTGAGCCCAGGTTGCAGTGGTGGGAGCAGCGGTTGTCTGCTGCTTCTGGAGGTCCCTCTGGATGTTCAAGAGGGTATTTTCGATGGCCTGGCTGTGGGCCTGATGGAGGAGAGCCTGTCGGGCTCTCTGGAGGAGTGGGAGGAGGGAGGAGGGGGTTTGAGCCTGGTACGAGTCCAGGGCTTTTTGGATGTCTGCAGTCAGGTTCTCTGTGGTCTTTTGGATGAGTTCACTCACTGTCTGTTTCTTTTGGGTGTTTTGCTGGCCTTGGGGGCCAGCAGGTGGTTGTCGGGGCTTCTGAGGTTGCCCTTGGGATGGAGGGTGCCAGCCTCCTTCCCTTGGGCGCCCTCTGCCCTCGTCGATGTTTTGCTGTCGCTCGGGGTGGACAGCAGCTTGTTGGAAGGCCTCGAGGCCTACTCCGCCTGGCGATTCTCTTGTCGTCGCGCTCATTGTTTTTTCCGAGAGGATAATTATAAACATTCGATCAATATAGACTCTGCTGGATCCGCACGTGTTCTGGAGGCCTTAGAGATGCTTGGAGGTGATGCAGGACGTATTTCAAGGCTCGTGAAGTAGCTCCTGATTGGCTAATTAGCCATCGTAGCTGCAGTAGCTGCAGCAGATGTGAATACGTACCTGTCCAATTTGATTAAACCAGCCTTCAACCACTGCTTAGTAACCATCAATTCATTGACTGTGCAGTCCAACAGGCTTCTTCTACGAGTTGTAACTGCAGCTCCAGTGGTGCTAAACACCCTTTCTGTAGCCGATCTTGTCCTTCAAGCCGTAGTAGTCGATGATGTTACTAACTGTGTCAGCTATTCTCACACCGGAGTGTCTTCCTTCCTGTTTTGGCAGCGCTAGCAATGATGTCACAGGCTTTCCAGTCCTGTGAATAAAGTGCACACAGAGACCTAATAAGGCTAGCTTGTTGCCGGACGTCCAGAGGTCAAATGAAAGGTTGATCTTCGATATGGAGCCGGCCAATTGCTCTGTAACGTCGCCAATAGACTTGTCGTATATACGAGTCACTACACGAGATGCGGACGTCCGGTGAGGCAGTATACAGCGTTGATTGGCATATTGAAGAAGTTGTTGGAACCTTGGTGACTGCAACTGATTAAAAGACACGTTATCTTGAACGATCCAGTCGTATAGTAGCGCTTCAAATTGAAAGGGATCGAATGAAGCTGCAGTAGTGTTGTGAACAGCAGCCGCTGGACTATTTCCACGTAAGGCCCAGGCGTCAATGGGTCGTTTGAAGCCATGAGTCTTCGTATCCTTGCCATGTTGATCATGGTTATGCACCTTCTTAAGGTGTTTGATTGGTCCGGTGGAGGCTGCAGTCGTGAATAGCGCTTCCTTCAAGGTCCCTTGTAGTGTACGCTTCTTGATATGGCAATTGCGGCAGAGCCAGTAGAACTCGTCGGTTTGAGGCTTCCACAACCTCCAGCCATAAATCCATATGCCGCTCTCAGCTTTGAAGGAGTCTTGTGGTACGAGATAACCCTTTAAACGTGTCCAGTCCACCTCTTCATAGCCCTTTAGTGGCCGGGACGGAGGTGTCTTCTCAGGCTCGTTGCGCAGGCTCTGGAAGTCGTTTGGGGTTGATTGTTCGTGCGGAACTTGGAGTTCTGAGGTAGCTACAGTCGATGTGAGATCGCTGGAGCCATTAGAGTCCATGGCGGTTAGTACTGGTGTGGGTAGTAGACTTATAATCCCGTAGTGAACGCGTTAGGGCTAGCCAGGCGTAGGTGGTACGCGTCAGATAAACGCGTTGATTGGCTGAAGATCTGAGGGTAGATCCGTAAAGATTAAATTTACTGTAGTTACTCTCTCAGGAAGGTGACGCTTCGTAAAAGTGTAGCTCGGAGGTGGGAATACATCAATATACGGCTATATACTACGTCAAGACGGTCAAGTAAGACAAGTAAGACGACAGCTCTGTCTTGTCTTGCCAAGCCAAGTAAGACAACAGCTCTGTCTTGTCTTGACAAGCAAGACAAGACAAGACATCAAGACAGGCTTACTTGTGCACAGGTCTGTGCTGGACTTGCATAATGGCCGAGGCACCCCCACCCCGCCAAAGCGAAGAGTCTGCAAACGTGTTTCGAGTTTCAGGTTCGGAAAGCTCGACTTCGCTTTGAAACAAGGATTCTGGTACTGGTCGCGGTTACACTTTGTACTGGCCCCAATTCTGAGATGTAACTTAGTTTGAAGGATGCTCAGATCCAGCGCACTATTTAGCCCAAACGAGCCAGCGCGAACAGAGACCAAAATGGACGGCACCGGCATGAAACGTCGCACAGTTTCGTATGTGTGTCTCGAATGTGTGTTTGCACGGGATACTTGTGCAGCAAATCATGATTAGCGGAACAGTATGTGGTATGGCAATTGTCGTCCTAATTAGTCATGCGAAAGAGAGAATGTGAGACTCGATGTATTAAAGTCACCACTTCTGGCGGAGCTCGACCTGGCTCTCGCTGAGTCGCTATCCTCGTACTAGAGAAAGTGATATTGCGGTGGTTGGATATTCACGCGGTAAGTTCACATGTCACGCTTGATCAACTGTCTATACTCGCCTCCGTTACTCGGTTCTTTTCATGATCTGAAGCATCGCCACCCCGGTGTCCCACGCCATAATGCAATTGTCTCCATCCGAAACTTCAAACGCTATCGCAAATCCTACGCAGCTTCAGCTACCTCTAGAAATAGCCGCCGAAGCACTAAAGATTCCTGCTGTATTGCATCCAATCGCCTTTAAAATTGGTCCGGGGATCCTTAGCGCTAAAAAATAGGTCAGTAGCACTCCAGCTTGCGTTTAATTACGTGCAAAATTAATCGACGCAGTGACGTCCGTCAGGACAATTTTTGCGTGATAATGAATGAAAAAGGAAATGATGGAGACGATGGTATTAGGAAATCCCTAAACACCGTTCTGGTTGATAAAGGAAGCAAGGTAGGGAGCTTGCAAGCGATTTCAGCGACCTATATGATTAACGTCGACCGAATTGCCTGATCATCACTTCCGTGGAAGCGAATCAACGCGGTGACTCCTAGCGCACAGTATCAGTGCTCATTAATGAGCCACAAGGTTCCACGAACTCGCAGAAGGCGTTAGACCTTTCGGGTATCGGGTCTGAACGAACGTCTAACTCCGAAGCCAAAACCACAGCGTTGGTAGCATTCGAGTTGCCTGAACTGGATCACCAGATTCACCACGAGAAGACCGTGAGCCTGTTGATACTAAACGCGACAACCTTGGCATCGCCTCCACCCTTGGCTAAGCATTTGTGCAACAGGTCATCAGGGTCGAACATGTTCAAGCGCAGATGCTTAGACCACTCCATCACTGATTCAATTGAGATGTGGTCATATCTTAATTCGATCAATAGGATTGCCGTGCACGACCATCGAAGCGAAATGGCGGAAGCTAGAAACCGCCTGTTGGCATTGAGATTTGCAAAACACTTGGTTCTCGTGACAATAACCGGCAAGCTGTGGCCTAACGAGGAATACGAAATGTGTAATTCCGTGAACTCTAGCATGCACCTCGGACTCTGCATGTCGCTTATCATCGATGGTCTGTGACCGTCTGTCCGTGGGCTCCTGTCCTCCTATATTCACGAATCACGTTAATCCATGTTTCGCAATGTATTTGTAGGAACGATGCTCGTGTGGTACCAATAGGGTCGCATCGTTATCTGCGAAAGATGGGGCGGATTGGAAGCAGAATCCCAGCCTCAGGAGCGACCGTAGAGGACTGTTCAATGGGGCAATGACGGAATTACTCCATCTTGGCATTCGTTGATCTATCCTGCGATAATCTCCTCTAGGTGATAAACGCTATCATCAATAGCTGCCGTATTGCCATCTCCAAGGCGAGAGCAGCATTCAATCTCTCGTTCAGCATCGTGGGTGACTACCAGATGTTCGCTTGATCGGATTCCACTGGCTCTGCACTGTTGGCGAAGTTTCCAACGTATCATACATGTCAACGGCCAGTACCGCTGCGGCCAAACCAATAAGCCCAGATGAATAAGTTGGACCACGATGATGGTTCCGTTGCCTGAGCGCCAGATCGCTGTCCATCCCCATAAGGCGATAAGGTCTCTGTTTGAGGTCAATTGCACGTCTCTGACCACGCTTTTGCATAATCTTACAGCAATCGACAAACAAAGGACCCGGCCATCGCCCATTGCCTCGAATAGGTCCACTGCTTCAGATGTAGCAACCTCTTGACGGCCATCGCCGCTATCGCTAGCGCTGTGGCGGTTCCAAATGCCGGTGGGACGTATTGAATCACGTCTTGCGGCACCTACAGCTCCTTCAGCAAGTTGCTCACATGACAAAGAGATCTCGTACGTGTGGTGATCTCTGCACGGTAAGCGCAATCGATGTGGCACCGAAGCAGAGCGTCCCCGCCATAGCAAGGGACCAACAGATCCGGAGTTGATACACGTGCTCGGGATAGATCACGTTGCCTTTAGTAGTATAACCTATTATAAGAATAAATTTCTATCTAATAGAGTAAAAACTAGGCTCCGAAAATGTCCGAGAAAGCTTAGTAGAATATCTCCGAGTAACTAACTTAGTACTTTAGCTAGAGAGCTTCTTTACATTGTAGGTTAGGAGCCTAGTCTAATCTATCACCGCTCTGCTCTGCATACTCACTCACTCTACTCGCTTCTTAGTCTACCGCTGGTGCGCCATTCGTCACGTCACGAAAAGCGGTGGAAAAAGGAAAAGGAGTCAGTTCAATTCTTGCAAGTTTTCAAACATCTTTGTCATTTCGCGATGGAATAGTTAACGAAAGAAAAAAAACAAAAACAAAAAAAGACTGCGCCTTTCGGAGCGCCCCAACGCTATAAACGTACAGGGTAGGGTGACTGATACAATTCGTTTTTCGTTTTCGTTTTTCCCATTTCATGCCATGATGATGATGCATGCAGTAAAGCAAGCAATGAGAGAAAAAAAAGGCCAAGCCAGAACAGTAGAGTAGCGGTGACGACAAGCAATGATGGTGGTGTCCAATGCGTTCGTCCAAGCTATTCGGTCGATCCAGACCAGGAAGCAAACAAGCAGCAAATTCATCTTTTCGACTTTCGTTTCACATGAAATCCCAAGGAGCGTTTTCGTTCCCGTGCTTCCCAGCATAAAACTCCCTCAGGCCGTCTCGATGCTCTCTACGATGCCGCTGCCGCTCATCGCATCCTCGGGCTTCGATCCAATAGCGTTTGCGCCATTGGCAGGAGGAGCTGCTTTTGCCGCAGCACCACCACCGCCGCCGCCCAGCTTCTTCGCCTTCTGCTTCTCCGCCCACTCTCGACTCAAAGCGCGACTCTTCTCCGCTGCCTCCGCCCTCGCCTTCTTCGCTGCCTCTTCCTTCTCCCGCTTCGCCGCCTCAGCCGAGTTTTGGGCGTTTGCTGTGCGCTGAAAAACTTCCTTGCCTTTTCCCGCTTGGAAAGCAGGTGGGCGTGCGCCAGAGGTTGACGTAGAAGATGTTGCGGTAGCAGCAGCAGGTGGATTGCGCTTGAGCGCCAGAGATGTGCGAGGTCGGTTGTTCCTCAGAGCCATAGAAGTGCTCGGACGAGGCCTACTTCTGATGACTGATGAGCCCATCGCGGTAGAAGGACGCCCGGTCGTCTTGGATGCACCGCCAGTAGAAGGTCTTGATCCATTAGTCTTGAGGGAGGAAGCAGGCCGTGCACTGGATGTCGGTCTCGCGAAGCTCGTCGAAGGTCGTCCACTCGTTGTTGGCCGGCTGCTAGCAACACTCACCGGCCGAGCGGTCGCAGGACCAGTCGACGCCACGAGGGTATTGCCACTGCCATTCATCAATGATTCTCGAGCTTTGCTCGTACTGGTTTGACGAACAGCAGGCGCTTTGGTCATTGACGGAGCTGGACGAGCCTTGAAAGCCTTCTTCTTGGACTCTTCCGCTTCCTTTTGCATTCGCGCTTCCTTTGCTGCCTTTAGCTTGGCGGCTACAGCTTCACCAGGCAGCTGGAACGTGCTCTGGGTTGGCGCTTTGGTTGACTTGGCAGGTGGTGGCGGTGGCTTGAACTGCATTGACATTGGTCTAGGCTTGCTGTGCGGGATGACGACTTCCTTCTTCTCTGCTATTGACGATGAATCTTCTGCAGCGGTTCCGTTCGACTTCATACTGGACGTCGATGTTATACGCTTCCCTGTAGATTGAGACAAGGACTGCCTGGGCCGGCCCATCGCTGGCGCCTTGGACGGCGCATCCGGAAGACCATGTGCGAGCGAGATTCTAGCTTGACTTGCCTTGGTTGTTCGGACGAGTGGCGCAGCTTTGCGGGATTTGGGCTTTTGCGGCGAATCCTGGACGTCGGGGACTTGCGCAGTGACTTGTTCAAGCGCATCATTCTCCAAGTCCAATGCTTCTATCGCGTGCTCGTGCATTTTTGGAGATGGAAGACTACTGCTTGATCGGGATGCATTGAGCGCTGCGATTTCGAGTTGGTCGTAAGTCGGCGTTGGAGCAGGGATCCTGGGCGATTTTGACTTTGATCTCGGAGGTGTGGAAGCATCGACAACCGCTTTTTCGAGTTGATCGTATTTCGCGTTCGGGTTAACGTTTTCGACGTTCGAGATATCCATTGACGATTGACGGCCAGTCTCAGGTGGTGGTGTGGACGGGCGCTGTGCAGTATTCGCCTGCTTGATTTGTAAAAGGTTGGGCATGGCGTCTGAGACGGAAGCGTCGGTCGATGGGACTTGCGAGTTCTCGTCTTCTGTCGTCGTTTGCAGTGCTCGTTGCTGTTCGTCCCCGTCTTGGTTGCTTTCCTGGCCAGTGCTCTGTGTCACCTCGGTCGCATCTGACCCCAGGTTCGGCGCATCAAGCTGCAGAGCCGAGGACGAGCCACGGAACTGGCCTGATGCGAGTTGGACAGCATCAGAGGGAGGTGTCGTCGCTCTGTTATCGTGTACAGGCAGATGCGACGCCTCGACTGTACTCCTGCATTAGCGTCATGTGATCGCAAGGAGTCGCGAAATAGCAGGAGGCACCACGCCAGCACTCACATTCTGGGCCATTGGCAACGACATCGTCTGCAGCAGCTTTGCTCGCTGGTGACTGCGCGGCTTCGTGTTCATCTGGCATGACTTCTGGTAGTTGAGCGTCTGGAGCGCTAGAACTAGTGGAGCTAGCGTGGAGCGTGTGGTTGTCTGTGCCGTGCGACGCGCGCTTGTCACCCGTCTCCTTTGGTTCTGCTGTGGATTCTCTCTGTACTTCTGTCTCTTCGTCAATGATGCTGCTGACACTGTTTGGCGACAATTCGCGAAGCGCGCCTCGACTTCCAGCTTGCGACAACGCGGCCACCAGGTCGTCCTTCTGGGCGTGCAGTTCGAGCAAGGCGTCCTCGTCGATGTGCAACTGCTCCGCGACGGCGGCGGCCTTCGCGCGCGTCATGCGACTCATTGGGATATATGTGTTGGAGGTGCAGATGCTTGCATGCGGATGTGGTGGAAGTGGGCGATGCGGGAGACGCGTTATTTACCGATACTGTACGAGTCTAGACACAAACAATGCAGGGATGCCACGCGACAGCTTGTGAAACGTCCCCACTGCAAAACAACGGCTGCTCTCCACGCAACACTCAAGACTCATGAGGTAGACTGCCAAGACATCAGCAATGACCCGCGTATTTTTCGAGACATAGAAAGCATCATGGCATAATCGCATATCTGATGAGACCATGGCAGCCAGCTCCCGCTCCAGCATCTAGTGGTGAATCGCATCATAAATCCACCAACTAGCTAACAATGCCTGAACAGTTTCGCGACGGAAGCTGAAGCGCTACGAGACAAGCCAACTGTCCCAACCATGCTTCTGCAAAGACCTGTTCCGAGAAACGTAGGGAAGACTCCCGAGCGCGGAGCCGCATGGCAAACGCCTCTTCGTGTGATAGCGAGAGAGCTTTGTGGAACCCCGAGGCAAATTCTTCGGGTGTAGAGGCGTGGAAACCTGGCACACGGCAATGTCAGTGGTCTGCGGATCACACCTCTGTCCAGTCGACAACTCACCTGTCGGCTTCCCATCAATCTCAACGACAATATCGTACTTGGGTCCACCACTATCATTCACGACCGCGATCAGACCGGCAGCCTGGTATTCCACGACTCCGATACCAAAGTGCTCGTTCCACATGCCATTGACGCCGACCGAGCTGCTCTTCAGGTGCTCCACGACTTGTGAATATTTGGCGTTGACGACAAACTCCACGCTGTCCTTGACCTCTTGAGCCTGTAAGCGGAGTTTGTACACCTTCTTCTCATCATCCGTGTCATTCCTCACACTGCCCACGAGGATCAGCTTCGGCCTCTCCTCCGCTGATGCCGTGGCGTAGTGCTCTTTGAGGAACAAGTGGAAAGCTTCGATTATGTCCTCATGCTTCTTCTCCGGCCGAAACTGTGCAATGTAGAGAATGTTGTTCGTCCTGCTCTTCTCGCTTGCCTCATCGACTGGTATCTTCTTCTGAAACTCCTCCACGGCGCATGGCGGGTACACGACCTGGATCGGGTGCTTCATGTTCTGCTTCGTTCGTGCTCTGCCCCATAGCTCCGAGATGTGATTCTGCGTCCACGTCGAATTCGTCATTACCACGTCCACACTGCCGCCTACCCAGCGATATAACGACGCGAAGCATTCCCAATATATTTGCTTCGCTCGCCCTTTCCAGCCTGAACCTTGCCCCGCATTGAGACCCTGGTTGCCAGTGGTGTTGTGAAGAGATTGCACCATGTCTGTCGATATCGTGGGATAGTGCACATACGCACCTGTCGGTACTGTGGGAAATAGGAAGCGGCACAAGGCCAAAACGAAGCCGTAGCCCATGGTGTCGACGAAGATTTCAGGCACGAGCAAGTTGAATGCATCCCAGCCCAGGATGAGACTGCCCATGGACTGACCGAGCAGGGTGAAGTGTGGCCATCTGCTCGCCAGGACCCAGTCTCGTGTCTGTAGGTATAAGAAGACGACCTTGGCAGGGTTGAGGTCGATATCAAAGCGGTCGCGAACGTTGGCCAGTATCTGTTCTCGCGTGGCATCGTTGTCGCCGGTGTAGACGGCACAGAGAGCGTTTGGATAGCGTCTCTGCGTGGCCAGGATCGCAGCGAAGAGCACCCGCTCCCCACCACCTCCTGCATTACAGAAGGGGTGGAAAAAGCCAATCACACCATTGAAGTGGGAGTCGGAGCTGGCAGAGCTGCTCGGCACAGGTGTACTTTCTCGGTCGTCGCCATCCTCGTCGGAGACCTTATCCCACTCGCTTGACAGAGAACTGCTCGACGAGGCTGCTGTTTTGCGACCAACTCTGTCCGTCTTCTCTTGCTCACGTTGTTCTTTCTCTGCACGTTCCAGCAAAATATCCTTTCGATGCTGAGTCTTACTCTTGATGACCAGGCCGACTACCTTTCCGACCTGATATATTCCCAACGGCAGTAGACTGCCCAAAACCACGACGCCCAGCAGTAAGCTGAGGATGGTGAAGACGGCCATGAGCGGCAGCCAGCGGCGGACGCAACGCTTGAGCTCTTTGGGTTTGGGTTGGCGCCAGAACCGCTTCTAGAGGTCTCTGGATGCAACGAGGCGAGCGCGCTGCAGCAGCGTAGGCATGTTGTTGTAGCACTGGAGGCGGTTTGTGTCGCTCACGTTATTCGTGTCATCTTTTAGGGGAGAGTAGCAGTGGAGACAACGTGGGCGGTGATGGCATCACATGCAACCGGGAGATCATGCACATCCCTGCGCCATTAGGGAGGCCCAAAGTGGCCAAACTGCTATATTATGAAGTCCGAGATTCTAAACGCTTTCTCCTTGCCCAGAACTGCGATAGGGCGATATACACTTTGCGTACCTCTAGATTAATATTCTATACTAGACAATTTAGTCTATCCATTTTATATCTAGTACTAGAATATCTCTTAAAAGAGAGAAGTAGAATCTGTCGCGGGCCTAGCCTAGGCCTCTCTAAAGGAGCGCGGCTCCTCCCGTCGAGAAGAGTTTTCTTCGACGAAGAAAGGAGAAGTCGTCTCCTTCCTTTCTTCGTCCTACGTCTTGTTAAAATACCTACCTAATAGGTTACGTAGTTCCCGATACGACTCAGTCCTGCCCGACTTCTTACTCTCTACCTTCCGACCTATAGCCTCCGCCCGTTACACTTACTCTCTACCTTCCGACCTATAGCCTCCGCCCGTTACAGAATCGTTCTAAAATCCTACAAGCTCTTTTAGTAATTCTACGACTTGATTTAGAGTTTCGAGGCTCTATATTAATTAAAATTAATAGCAAATAAATTCTAATCGAAAAGTAGTAGTATTATTCTTTTCGAAGAAGATGTATATAATATTAAGCAATATATTTATATTATAGAAGAGCTTGGACTCTCTTCGCTGCTTTCAAAACTAAATGCTTCTACTGTAATTAAGTCGTAT
Source organism: Cercospora sojina (assembly GCA_004299825.1). NCBI lineage: Eukaryota > Fungi > Ascomycota > Dothideomycetes > Mycosphaerellales > Mycosphaerellaceae > Cercospora > Cercospora sojina. The sequence continues at coordinate 4,287,244 of CP036211.1, read as the reverse complement.
AGTAGTCTAAGGAGTGTCGGAGGGTTGACATGCGACGTAGCGGTGTGGCAACTTCGGAGCGCCGTCCGCCATGCAGGGTCGAAGCTTGATGCATCGCGAACTTCTTCAATGCCATGTGAATTCTGATCACCTCGTCGCTCCGCCATCTCCTGGCGCGTGGCCATGGCATCGCCGCTGGGCTCACGCGTGACCAGAGCGCAGCTCCTTCAGCTGCCGCCCGCCATACGAAGCGCCATCTTCGCCCACGCTCCCCCGCGGCGAAGCTTTGCATCGACTGCTCCACGACCGAGCAGGGCCGTAGACATCGCCACCGCCGTCCCTTCCGCCGTCCTTGACAGCATCCACGGACTGGGCTTGCCATGGTGCTTTGCGATTCCGGTCGCAGCCGTGCTGGTGCGATGCACCGTCGGCTATTACATGGGCGCTCGGCCCGCTCGCAGAGCAGCCATCATCCGCTCCTACTTGAGGCCTCTCATTGACAATTCTGCGATGCAGAAGACAAAAATCGAGACGGAGAAAGAGGTACTTAAGTTCGAAAGGCAGGGCATGGTGGTGACCAGAGACTTGGTCGCTCAGAAACGTTGGATATCTGGTGTGATGAACAGAATGGCAGAGACTCAGAGGATAGGCGCAAAATTCAACGCGCCCCTCATACGGCCTTCGAGCTTCCTCAACTTCGCTCTGCTCATTGCCTTCAGCGAGACCATACGCATGAAGTGCGGACATAGAGAGGGACTGCTCAGCATGATCCTGCGTCCTTTGGAGCGGTTGGGGACTCACAACGTAACCCCATCAGAGCCAATGTTGAGCTACGAAGAGGCCATGGCACAGAGAATGGAAGACGCACAAGCCGCAGCGGAAGCTCAGGCTCAAATGTTCGCGTCGAACCATCTGCCCTTGGATCCTAAGCTCACTGACCCAGCATATCATTTTGAGCTGCTGGGCAAGGCATCTAAAGTTTATGCCGATAACCTCGACCCGACCATGATTGTCGAGGGTGTTTCGTGGGCTCAGAACCTGGCTATGCCAGACCCAACAATGATTCTACCAGCATTGTTGGGCCTTACAATCCTCAGTGGTGTCTTCAAGCGGAGTGGCCAATCGTACACAGTTGCGACGCCTGTATCCCGCAAAGTCGAGACCAAGGAAGAGGAAGTCCCCTCATCCAATTCGTCACCACCCACTCTCGACACAATCAAAAGCCCTAACCTCCGGTCTACTAAAAGCGCCGAGAACCCCGAACAAGAATTGCAGCGCGACCTGCAAACTCGTCAAATCAACGCCGCATTCGCAGCTGCCGAAGCACTTCGTGCAGAAACCAAACAGCGAAAGGAACTAGGCACAATCTTCAGAGACTGGACTCTTAGGGAGAGAATTGGACTTTTCATGGCAGGTCTGTTCTTCATGATGGGTACCACACTTCCCACAGGAGTTTTGTTATACCTGTTGCCCAGTGTCATCGTGGGACAGTTGCATTCGAGATGGCTGGATCTGAAGTATCCCGTGCCGACTGCTGTTCAGCCTTGTCGAAGGCCGATGAGGATCAAGGTCAGGCGGCCGGGGTTGTGAAGAATGCAGTGAGCGCAAAAGCCACAATACGGTCCTGAAAGGGACGCCTACCTAATAGGTTGAACGCTCCTGTATACCAGACCGCAGAAATACGATACCCTGTGTATATGCGCGGAGCATTGTGGAATCAGCAGCAGGCATGCAGCGTTAAAAGCGTGCAACGCCCTCAAGCCATGATTCAAAGTCGTGATGGCTGTCACCAAACGACAATGTTATCACTCAACTTCAAGGCAGTCTCTTGTCCTCAAGCTACAGTCGACAGACACGACCGTTGTGATCTAGCCAGTGGAGCCCGAACGATGGATCATTGCCAAGACGATAGAGCATCACCGGAATGTGCTGAATTCGCAAGAATCTACTCAGCCGGAATGAAAAATTGCTCTCGAAAGCACAAGTGATCGGCCTTCACGAATGAGCTTTGAGCACACATCTCGCGAGGTGTTCCTGGATTTCGAGCCTCTTGAGCGTATACAGCATGCCTCCGGCTTTCCCATGCACGACCATACAGGAAGGATGGCGGCGCCTTGTTCCCTGAGCACAGAATATGGAATGGCCTTATGCAGACGCCATCAGTCCTGGAGGAATTGGTGCGAATGAGATGCATCATGGGACTTGCGTAATGAATCTCGCTGAGAAACGAGAACGGTCACAAGGACATAAATGAATAATCAGAGAAATTTACACAGGACCTTACACATTCGCTTATCATTATCATACCAGGGCTATCGTTCCCTCAAATCTACAAGAACGTATGCGCTGTCCTGTTCATTGCCTTTCTTGCCATGTCTGCCTGTTCAAAAGCGCATGCATGCAAGCTCTCGACTTGCCTCGATTGCGAGCAGACCCATCACTTCCCAAGGGCTCGCATTTTTCTACCCATCAGTAGTGTCCATCGCGTCTCCCTTCACCCCCTCTCCCTTCCTCTCCTTCCTCCACGCATCAATCTTCTCCTTCAGCTCCACATTGTCCAACACCTCCTCAATTTTCAGCGGCACACGATTGAACGGATCTGTGGGGTCGGAAAGCAAATGCGTCCGAATTGTGCTGCGATCCACCACACTCTTGCTACTTGGTAGAATCACCGGATCCGTCATCAAGATGCCCAACAGAGGGTCCTCGAATTCCTCAGGAATCTCGCCCAGATCAGCTTCTTCTTGCTCATCCAATGCCTTCGCTTCAGCGACTTTGTCGCCAAGCGTCTCCCACGCGCGGAGTTCTTCGGGAGATTTGAGGACAGATTTCTTCATGATATCTGTGGCTTCCACAAAGTTGGCTGGCTTGTAGGAGCGGCCATCGCGAGCAATGGCGTGGATGAAGTCTTGCTTTTCAGAAAGGTTGATGTAGACGGTGATGATGTCGGATAGGAGGCTCTTGGGGTGCCATACGGCTTTCAGTTCATCGTCGCGAATGACAATGTTCTTTCGTCGTGGTCCGACGAGGGTGTCGAGATTGTAGTCTAACATGTCGGCGAGACGGGTGACGATCTCCTGCATTGTGAAGGCTTCGGCGAGAGTTTCGGTGAAGAGGATGAGAGCCTCCATGGTAGAAGAGGTCAGACCTAGGTAGCTCTTGGCTCTTCCTTTGTGGTCTTCGAGCAGGTCCTGCTTCTCCTTTCGCTGCTCATCATTGAGGTCCCGCATGATGCTCGGGTCGGCTAACTCTTTTGTGAGCTCGTTCACCTTGGCCAAGCTAGAGAGCGACTCGTCGAGCACGAAGGTGACATCGTTGACCATCATATTGACGAATTGCACAAAGAATGCCGTGTTCGTCCGTGACTCAGCTGCCAGGTTCTCGCGGTACTTCGTATTGACCCATATGCGCTTGACGACCTGGAAGATCTCGTAGCGAATGTTGAACTTGTCGAAGAATTGTGTGTGCGTGCCAGTATTTTCTGCCTCAATGTAGAACTTCATCAAAGCGTGAAGCAGGTGCGTATTGGCAAAGTCTGCGCCAAGCAGCTGGTCGTGCAGCACACCTGGCCTGTTGTTAGCATACGGCATGATGCCGAAGAACAGAATAGTGACAAGACCGGACTTCACGCCTGGGTTTTTGACATATTCACTGCTGCGCAAGAATGCAATCGCAAATTGGACAAGCTCCGCTGTCTGTGTGGGCACAATAGCTTGTGGCATATTCGAGGTGACGAATTTGAAGTTGTCCACAACGCCCTCCAAGAAATATTCCGGAAGGCATTTGAAGACATCCGGCTGTTGTGTTGGCAGAGGCAGTCGAAGTTGCTCCTTGGGCAGATTCTGGCCGCTCGCCAAACGCAGCAGCCAAACAATGACATATCGCATAAAGTCCATGGAGGCCTTTTGTGTTGCATCGTCGAGTAAGACGCCCGTTGTAGCGTGAATCGTGCTCCACATGTCATCGATCTGTTGCTTGACCTTGGCAACATGTTGCTCGAACCGCTGTAAATATCGTGGGTCGCTCACGTATTTGTGGCGTTCCTTCTCGAATTCTGCCAGATCCTGTTCGTATCGCTTTACGCTCTTTCGCATCGTCGTCATACGCGTCTGTGCTGCCTCCGTACCGTAATGGTGTGCAGCTACTGTCAAGAAGAACAGTTCGGAGATGAAATTATTGGTTCCTTGCGCAGGTCTCTTGTAAAATTCGTCACTCGTTGCCTGGTCTGCGTTGATTTTCGTCTCGTCAGTAATGTCCACGCGTGGGTTGCGACGCAGATAGTCGACATCTATGCGATCGATCTTCCCAAAGCTGGCGTCGATGAAGGGACTGCAGAGACGATCGAGGACAGCCGTGACGTTGACCATGAACCCATCCGAGGACACACGCTTGTAGTCGACGCGCATCGCTCGCTTGTGGTGGTTCTTGTTGACGCACATCGCAAACCAATCCAGTATGCGACCTCGCGTAGCTGGACCCGCCTTGACGATGCCATCCGCGATCAGGAAAAGCTGCTCTTGGTGCGTTTTCAACGTCATGCGTGTGGCGCTCTGTGTTCAGTCAGCTTCTCCCGCACGTGCGACGTTTCAAGCAGAAGGTGGCTTACCTGCGCGTTGGCAATGAACGCCTTGTCGCGCGTCTTGGGCGCCGAGAAGTAGCTGCTCGCCGCAGCTTGCTGCATTGGCGACAAGCGGAAGAAAGGTCCCAGTATCGTCTTTGACTCAATTTCCTGTGCTTCGACATCAGGCGCCCACATCTCCGACTCGGTCACAGCATTCATGATCTTTGGAAAGCGTAGCAGGTTGCGAATGGCGGTGATGTAATTCGTGTAGTCAGCCAGCATATCCTTCTGAGCAAGTTGTTGACTCAACACTTCTACCGCGCCGACAATGGTGTCTTTGATAGTATCGTCTTCCTCGAATCTCGACACGGCTTCGGTCAGGAAGTCTGTGCAAATGCCATGATCGGACTCTGGATCTGCCAGCAAATGATCCACGAGCGCATTCGAGGTTGGCTCAAAATCGGGGAACATATCCGGCATCGTGATCGCGAAGATACAATAACCCATGCTCACCCGTCGTGCTTCCTTCAACACGAAAGCCTTCTCCTCGCTGCCAGTGTGCCGTGGGTCTTTGCTCGCTCGAACAGCACGCTTGAAGCATTGCAGGAAGTATTCGAAAATCTTGCCTCGTGGAGCATGGCTCGCTGCTTCCGTCAAGATGCTATCCGAGTTGTCCACTTGAAGCAAGTCTGCGCCATCTTCCTTGACTCCCCCGAGAAAGGCCAGCTTGTGGCCATGAATGTCCTTGGTCTCATTCTGATTCAAGGTGACGCGATACACCTGCTTGAGAACTTTGTCCTGCCATACTTCGATGGACTCGCTAGGACGATTCGCGGAGCGTGATTGTGGTCGCTCTGAGCCGTCTCGATCGCGTTTGACGCCCGGCGACGTCTGACGCGGCTTGACTGTGATCTTGACGGGCTCTTTCGGGGTAGCAGCTGACACCGCTGCAGGCTTCTGGGCTTCCAAATTGTTCAGCAGCTTACTACGATCGATAGGTGGCGTGGCTGGCTTGTCGTCGGCACCGTCGTTCGCAGTCGCTGTGTTCGCCGAGCTCGCATCGGTCGTTGTAGTCGGAGGGATCGCTGAGCCGTTCGAGTTCGAATTGTTGGCGGCGGCAGTATCTGGGCGACCACCACCACCCAGCTTCGCCAACCGCTTCGCACGGATCTATCACATGCAACGGTCAGTGCATCATCGTACATGCGTAGTGATGGATCGCGTTACCTTCTCTGCATCTGACATCGTATCGTCCATCTTGGCTGACTGTCTCTTAGCGACGAAAAGACAGTCAAATGGGCGATGGATGTAAGAAAGTGGGAAATTGTGGTAGTTCCGCAAAGTTATGCACGACTGAAGCGCTGACAACGACGAAGGTTATGGCGTAGTTGGTGCCTTCACGTCGGATCGGAGAAACTTCGGCCGAACTTCACTTGACCCTTCCCTGGCCTTCCGTTGCCGGTTTGCTTTGTCATCTCATCAATACACTACGACCTACAGCTCTATCGTCTACCAATTGGGTATCTATACGTCTACACTTTACGCCAAAATTTCCTTGATGGCCTCAATCTGCTCCAGCACAGCGCTCCTGCTGGTGCCGCCTTTTGCTGAGCGAGCCTCAACACTGGCTTGGTAGTTGAACACTTCCAAAACATCTTTCTCGAATCGACCATCCACGCCTTGGAGCTGCTCGAATGTGAGCTTGTCCATCGGCACGCGCTCATTCTCTGCAAGCTGAACCACGCGTCCAGAGATGTGGTGCGTCTCGCGGAAAGGTACACCCTTTCGCACGAGGTAGTCTGCCAGATCAGTCGCTAGCATGTCAGGAGACAGCGACCTCAGCATGTTCTCGGGAAAGGTGGAGAGAGTTGAGAGTACACCAGTGGCAATTTGGATGCTGTCGCCAACAGTCTTGACGTGATCCAGAAGTGGCTCGACAGATTCTTGTAAGTCCTTGTTGTATGTCGAGGGAATTCCCTTCACACTCATCATGAGCCCGGTCATATGACCAAATGCTCTGCCGCTCTTGCCTCGGATCAACTCCAGTGAGTCGGGGTTCTTCTTCTGTGGCATCAAGCTTGAGCCGGTCGAGTAGGTATCCGCCAGCTTGACAAATGCGAACTCTCCAGTCGAGTAGATGATCAGATCTTCTGCCCATCGAGAAAAGTGTGTCATCAGCATACTTCCCCATTGCATTGTCTCAATCACAAAATCACGATCTCCCACACCAGCCATGGAGTTCATGATCAGCCCATCGAAGCCCAGCTCCTCGGCCATGGCATCACGATCAATCGCAAAAGGGTTTCCTGCCAGAGCGCCACATCCGAGAGGAGACTTGTTGATCCTCTGCTTCACCTCCCTCAACCTCTGCAAATCGCTCGCAAAGTAGTGTCCATACAGCAGCATCCAATGACTCCATCTGATTGGTTGCGCACGCTGCAGATGCGTATACCCAGGCATGACATGTTCAATCTCTTTCTCTGCCCTCGCAGCAATGACCTTCAAAAATGCGACCAAGTACTCTTCCAGCTGCGAAAGCTGGTCCCTCAACCACAGCCTCATATCCGTTGCAACCTGATCATTTCGACTACGACCGGTGTGCAGCTTTCCCGCAATATTCGTTCCAATAATCTCGCCCAATCGTCGCTCGTTCGCAGTATGGATATCTTCATCGACGCCAGGCACGATTTTGAATGTTCCGTCTTCCCACTCTTGCTGGACTTGTTTGAAGCCTTCTTCGATTGCGGAGAATTCTTCTGGTGTGAGAAGTCCAGACTTGGTGTTTGCACGAGCGAAAGCGACGCTGCCGCGGATGTCTTGGGAGTAGAAGGCGCGGTCGAAGTAGATGGACTCGTTGTATTGGGTCATAATGGGGTCGGTGCCGCCGGTGAAGCGGCCGCCCCAGAGCTTGCCGGCGGCGGGAGTAGAGTCTTTGGACATAGTGGGCAGAGAGCTCTTGGACATGAGCGGACAGTCTCGAGGATTTTGTTGTATGAAGAGGGGGGAAATCACGACTGGGGAGTCATCTCAACTTTTTCCCCAGAACTGACTCCAATGGCTGGCAAGGGCTCGCTATCGATAACCTGAGCTCCGGCAAGGTTTCAGCTAGTACAGATTTGGTCGACGCTCATCTTGGCAGACGTTGGATGCCTTCACTTCATCCCACTAACAGCTGTCTCGCATCCGCCTTTCATGTGATAGTGCAACTTCATCTCAAGCCTTAATAGGCTGCAAACCCACCAGCATGTCCGCAGGTCCCACAAATCTCTGGCATCGTCGCCTTGTCAAAGACACCGATGCCAAAGCCTGTTGGATCTGCTACAAACCTACACCCACCGTGCTCTCCACCCCAGACAACTCCGACTGGTTCTACATTTGTCCCGGGCACCTCACAGACCCCAAATTCGCCATCCCCAAAGATGCCGAAGACCTCGCGAAGAAGGCCAAAGACGCCGAAATCGAGAAGGAGATCGAAGCTGTGAAGAAGGAATTCCAAGAGAAGATGAAGAGGAAGATGGATCGGCAGCGTATCAAGGAGTGGGAGAAGGAAGGGAAGAATGTTAAGGAAGAGCAGAAGAAGCTAGATGAGGTGGATGAGAAGACGCTGAAGGAGGAGGAGGAGGAGAAAAAGCTGAAGGAGTTGGAAGCAAAGAAGAGTGAGGCTGGGAAGGCTACGGTCACGGTTGAAGGACCGAGGATTTTTGAGCTGAATAAGAACTTTTGGAATATGAGGTTACAAAAGAAGGCGCAAGCTGCGGCGGCGAAGAGGCAGGCGGAGAGGTTGAGGACGCCGGGATTCTTTCCTAGTGTGCCGCAGGGTCCGTGAGGGACAGGAAGAAATGCTTGGGGCATTGGTCTGCCAGGTTATCTGGCTGCTGGAGACATTGCGACATCTCTGGGATGACTCTACTGCGCAACATGATGAGGCATGTCCACGCAGTGCCATCACTAACAAACAAAGCGACTCGACTTTCCCAAATGCGGACATAAGAACAATAATGGCTTTGTCTTCGGCCAATTGGGTTGTCATTCACGACTACAGGATTCTGACTCGATCTGAGAACGCGTATACGAGGATGAGTGAACGAGGTCACGAGTGAGACAAAGAATATTTATTCACTGGCTCCGCATCCGGTCACGACACATAAAGATGCATCGTGGCAGATACGATACGTGTCTCATTACACGGTGCCCCGGATCTGTTCTATACAGCAATTCTACAGTAAACATGGCGCCACAAAAACGTAAATCCAAGGATACAGCTCCCGGTGTGCCTTCTGCGAAGAAAGCGAAGCAGGATCCCGCTGTCAATCGCTTACCCCAAGAAGTCTGGGACAATATCCTTCAGCATCTCTGGTCTCGTGACAGAGCAAAATACCCGACCTTTATTGAATGAGCGATTGACGTAGGCGGCCACAGTGTGCATACGCCAAATGCGGGTATCAGAGTCCTTCTCCACCTGTTATCTCACAACCCGAACATCAGCTTGACCTCCATTACACTCAAGAACTGCGAAATCGACTTCAATACACTCCGTCCGTTCCTCGCTTCTCACAGCAGGCTGCAGTCGCTCAAGATCCTTCGGTTCAATCTTCTCAATGGCTTTTGGGAGAGTCTCTTCGCCTCTTGGCGTGATTCGGCGCCCGATCTGTTGCGACTTGAGTTGTTTCAAATCGGTGACTCGAATTCGACGTGGGGAGGGTTTCCCCCGCTTACCGGCGACTGGGGCAGCTACACCGGCAGTAATCCAATTCGGGCTTTTCGGAATCCGGCAGTGACGGATCCTAAGAAGCAGGTGGAGAGCTATTGTCTTTCGCTTGGTAACGCAGTGTGCAAGGGAAGGTTTGCGGTCATTTTGGGGACGAATGCGATTTTGGGGGATAAGGGGAGTACGTTGTTTGATCCGGCGATTACGGTTGCTGCGTTCAAGGAGAGAAACTTGCTGTTGTGAACTAGTGGGTTCCAGTGGCCAGTGCAGCAGTGAGATTTGTAGTGAACAGCTGTGTGCATTGCGTGCATGTGAGACTCTAGGGTTTGCTTCAATTGCACGGGCACTAGCGTCCGCATCTAGCCGCATGTGAAGGGAGCAACTTTTCGTTTATTTTTATCTACGTCAAATGGATTCCAAGCTAACTCCAAAGCACAACACTTTACCTATCTAGCCCTCGGGCACATTCACACGATCATCACGACTCGGACGTAGCTCACAAAATGGCCGAGTCCAAGGGAGCCGATCAAGATGTTACCAACAGCGGACTCGTTGCGGCCGATCAGGTCGCCGCCGATCAAGTTATCACTGTTCGTCAGAGCACAACCGCGAAGGGCATCGCCGACGAAGGGCATCTCTGGAGACACTGCCAGTCGAATTGATTGGCATTATCGCCTCGCATACTGACATCCTCGACAAGGCCAAATGCCCGAGAGACGCGTTGATCCATAAAAAGAAGAGCGCCGCCTTACACGCATTGCGCCTCACATGCAAGGCACTCCTCGGGAGCTCGGAGGACGAGTGGAACCGCCGGCACACGAAGAATATGGTGGTGAGACTCACTCCTGGAGCCATACAGTCCATTATGAGCTTTTCCTGGTCTCCCAAACGTTTCGCACGAGTGGCGAAAGTGGATTTCCTCCCATCAAAAAGCGCGGAGCTGCAAGCCGACTTCAGGATTGGTGCCCATGCCACGAACTTCGGCCTTCTGCTGAAGGGCTTTTTGCGAAAACTTTCATGTCTACATTCAGTCGAGGTACATGACTTGTGGCACCCAAGCGACGAAAGCAAAGGAACGTCGCCATCGCTTCAGGTCTCACGGTTGCTTCGTACTCTAGCGACAGTTCAACTACCGAAACTCAAGCGCATTGTGCTGGGCAACTTCATTCACTCAATCTCGTCAATCAAGCTATTTCTGCGAGCGATGGGACAGAATCTGCGCTGTCTCAGCATTGAAGAGGTTGGCATCTGTTACGGAACTTTGGGTCCCATGCTCGCTTGCATCCGGGATGATCTACAGCTGAACGAGCTATACTTGGGCAATCTGCGCCATACTAAGGGATACCACGCATGGTTTCTCGATGCCGAAGACGTAACATCAGCACGCGAGCACAAGTGGTTCCGTGGTAACTTGAGTAGAAAACTCGATCGCTACTCGATCGCCTGGCGCAGGCTGGAAGCCATTGATGAGGGTGCAGTCAAGCTAGCTGTCAACAGAGCGCTGCAGCGTTCGGGAAGTGACTCTTACGATGCTAGCATGACTAAAGAAGCTTTGGGCTTCTAGATGAGCCGAAATGCGACACACTTATCGCTTTGTCACTTCCCCGGCTGTGCAATTGGCACGTGGACGATAATGCATCAGGAAGTCATCAATTGAGGGAGCGGACGACTCTTTGATGGTCGTTGGTGACAAGGGTGAGGGGATGTAATGTGGTTACAAGAGAAAGGTGCGATTACGGCGGCGTTGCAAAATTGGAGGGCATGTCTTTGGCAAGACATTGCCTCAAACCGAGCAGAGAGCAATACCTTGGGTTCTTGTCTCATTTCTTTGCTCGCGACAGATAGGAGCAAACTCCAAATTTGTATAGTGTACCTTGAAAATGCATTCACTCGCTCTCGATCTTTTCACCCTACGTTACGTGCATTCACTGGTGCACAGCGTTATACTAGTTCTTATGTTATCTATAGCTTGACCTTGTCCATACCTCGACTGTACCCAACCCATGCTGTACACCTGATGCGGCGCGACTCGACTCGACACGAAAGCACATTGAAGCAATAGTCCCTTACTAAGCCGTTGTACCAAATCGCACACTTGAACCGTAAAAATGGCGAACACTCGCTTGAACAGCCACGACGCGGCGGCAACGAACAGCACCACTGACCAAAACAAGAACGTCAACCACTTTCAGAGACTACCAGTCGAGCTTGTCGCTAAAATCGCCAGACACGCCGACGATTATCCTGACCTCTGCGAATGCAAACAGAAGAGCGCAGCGCTACACGCATTGCGCTTGACTTGCAAGCATCTACACGACGGTTCACAGGATCAGTGGATCCTCCGCCATGTGAGGAGTCTGGAAGTACCACTCACCAGGGACGCTATTGAGCACATCTCCAGCGCACTGGCACCCGCTGGGCTTATCGGTAGAGTGAGACACTTGACACTCTCGGGACCACCGACGACGAGACGCGACCTGCACACTCTGGCTGCGGATCAGGTGAACAGCCTCTTCGTCTTGCTGAGAACCTTCGTGCAACAGCTCTCAAGTGTCGAGTCCATCAGTATCCAGGACACTCGATGGCCCCATCACAATATCCCGCGGTCTTGCGAAGCTGCACTGGCACTTCGTGTATTGGCCGAAGCCAATCTGCCAAAGGTCAACGAGATCAAAATCATCACTGGCAATCTATCTAGCGATGTGATTGCGTCGGTCTTCAGCAGATACAAGTCCAGTTTGCGCTCCCTGGAAATTGACACAATCACCATCAACGACAAGGACGTCGACAAGCTGCTTGCACTTATTCGCGACGAACTTCAACTGGTTCGAGTCTGGCTGATGCGCTTGTCTACTGGCACGCCCTCTGCCCCAGTGGAAGCGTTCGCTGGCTCCCGACCCCCTTGGGCAGCACTCTCGCGCGAGGATGGATGCTTTCGTGGCAAGAAGAACCAAAAGCTCGAGTCTTACAGTGTGAAGGACTATTCAGTCGCAGCTAACGGTCGAGATGCAATCAAACTTGCTATCAACAGAGTGTCCGAGCGTCGTGGCAGCAATATGTTTGATGCTAGCATGACGAGGAAGTCGTTGGGTGTTTAGAGCGCATGCCCGATGGAAGCACGATGACCAGGCGAGTGATGAAGGAGATTACTGCACATGTGCCAGACTCCGTCGCATTTTGAGTCTTGTCGGAGATGTGTTAAGTTGCAAGACTCACTGGTATGCGGGCGTGTCAGAAGCTGCAGGCGGAAAATATGGCTGTGGTGTCTGAGTCACTCGACTGTCGGAAATGAAAGCTGTGTAGTAAACTCAATGGAAGAATGGAGAACTGCTTTGACTTGTCAGCACGTAATGACAGGTATAGAGAGGGGTGGCCAAGTGCTCGTTGGGTTATTCGAGCTATCTGGCTCCAAAATTCTGGGAAGGCGTCCGGTTTGGAGTGATACGGCCTTGGAGAAAGATCTGCCATTGATTCATTCTATGTCTTAGAACGCCTCGAGCAAGCTGATTCCCGCTGTCTTGTTTCGGGTCCCCAGCGAAAAAATTGTTCTCATGTGCAGTCGCGCGCCGCCGTGACTTCCAACAACCATCACCTGCTTACCTGTTGTAACTGCAGGTAACTCCGGCACGTTGAGCACTGCGAGAAGCTACTGTTCGCCAGCACACTACAGAAGCGAGTCGTAGAGCGTCGCGCCACCACACGATGAACGACAACGGAGCGAGAAGGAGAAAGAATGTGCCGCCTACCCTGTCACTTCGCCGCGAGCCTCCCGATCTATGCTCATCTAGCCGACATGAGCGTCAGATTCCCTCTCCATCGCAAGACGCTGCGTTGACGGTGAACTTGACGGCCTGACTCGAGGAGCAGCGTACCTGACAGCGCGAAGCGGCAACGCCACTACCAGACCAAAGTTCAATGTGCGGCGCCGCCCAACAGAGGTTTTCGAAAAAACAGCAGTGAGATCTCAACGTTTCGCGGGTGCGGTGAAGGCTTGGACAGAGATTGATGGGGAAGACAAGGCTACGAGCGAGGGATGGCAATGGAGGATGGCAGTCAGCTCTGTGAGCCTCTGCCTTCGGCACGACCGGTAGAAGGACAAGATGCGCATGCGAAATACAACCAGGGTCTTTCAAGTACCCAAAATGGCGTGAGTTCTGTGGAGTCTTTTCGAAACTTGGTGGAGTGCCACGTTCTCGCTGGAAGGGCCTCGAAATGGTGTCCCTGAATTTGAGCAGGAACACAACAGTCAAGCTGCAGTGTCCAAGTATTGCTCACTGTACGCTTACGTTGGAACCTACTACCCCGACTTGAGCTGTCCTGCGCGCTCTGCGTCTGGAAGAGTAGCGATTATACAGCCGATTCTGGTCCAAACTCGTGTTCATACGGTGCTCTTGATGCTGAGCATCTCAGATCTGTGAAGCCAGACCATGCAAGCAAATCAATCTTCGCAGAGACCCCACCACGCATCGCAAAAAAGTTGGAGAGATCGTGGCCAAGTTCCTGAGCGGGGAACTCATCGTGATCAGCATCAAGCCCTCTCAGAAGCATTCGTACCATATGCGACGCAGCTACGGGGCATCCGCGCAGTGAAAGCAGATCGGAAAGCTCCATACGAAGACGTTATAGAGCAGCTCTTTATGCAGCGCCTGATGCAACGTGGCCATGGAGCCCGAATCCAGCACACTCTTCCTCGAATCCTCGCCTGCTTCCAAATACCATACATGGCGACTGATACATTTGACACGACTACAGCATGTCTTGATCACTTCAAGAAAGCTCTTGAATATCTGTCGCTACTTCTACTCTATCACAACGGCGTTGTTGCTGGACTGTTGTGGACACTAGGGTTACATGGGCGTTAGGGTCACATGGGCAAAAGGTCGTGTGACGACGGTGACGAGGTATTCGACGGAAAATCTGCGTCCGGGGACATGTCAGTGAGACTATTGTAGTAAAAGATAAATGATTTTGGTGTCTTTTATGGCGTGCCCTTTGTGGTTGTGGCAGCATTGCGAAATTGTTGATTCGTTTGGAATGTGAAATCCACCACTCCAGCTAAAAGCAATCGTCAACCCGTTTCGTCTCTACCCGCATCTTGTGAGCATCGTCGATGCGATTTTGCGAGTGAGCAACCCGGGTCAAGCATTGTCGCCGCCGCAATCTCAATGCATTATTTCGCGATGGCCATCATCTCTTGCTGCAAGCAGTAGATGGTCGATGCAGCTCTGCGCAAGCGCTCCTTTTTGACCTTGCACTCCAGCTCACCGCATGCTTGAGAGTATGATCTCGGCCGGCTTAGCCACAAGGTATCTCCCTTCCACATCTCCGCTACCTGCGCTGCCTTCAATGTCCCACCCCTTGCCCCTGAGAATGCTGACTAATCGTGACCGTCCTCGAGCCTGTCGCGTCGTGCCAAGATTGTCTCCAAACGCGTCTGCTGAGTGGAATGGATCGAGCCCAGCGCTCATCACCGCAGTGTGCCCGTCATCTTCATGCTCCCAGGAGGGTCTAGACTGTGCAGGTTGCTCGAGAGCGCGGAGGAGTTGTGAGGAGGCGCGTTTGCCCGGTCGGCCTTATAGGAGGCAGAGATGGCTTTGTGTCAGATCGAGACCTTCGGCAGTGCTAGACAACTGACAGCGCCCTATCGACTGTTCCTTGACTCGTATGAGTCCGCAATGGTGGCATCATTGCGTATATGAGTGAATGTCGCGGTGTGCTGCTTCGTGGTGGCTGCGACGCGTCGTTCTGAGCGCCAACGGCGCCCCTTGTGGAGCGTCGTGCCTCGTGGCGGCGGCGCTCGTTCGACCTCTGTAGAGTCTTCGTAGATCACGATGGGCGGCAATATATCACATAGGCGCGTGGTGCTGTCGCGCTGTGGTGGCCCTCACGATTGAAAACGCGTCAGTCAGGGCGGAAAACGCGTCGTGGTGGCTGAGACGCGTCGAGGGGACGGAGAGCGCAGCAGGCGCACTAGGCACACCCAAGTTGAGCGGCAGGAGAAGAAGGCCTGCAGGAGCTACGTACTTGGGCGTGAAGCGGCACCAAGGAGCAAATGGCCAGATTCCAGACCACGTCACAGTACCAAGTCAACCCGGAGACCTCAGTCAGAGAAAGACAGAGCTGACAGTAGTGAGACCAGGGCTTCGCTGTTCTCCGCTGTCCTGAAGATGCTCGAGCAAGGGACGTAGGGAGACGTGGCGGCGCGCGAAGCGGAGGCAAATCTGAGAGCGACGAGACGGTGGTATCCCTCTTGATGTATGGCAAGACGATACGGAGCGGCAAGAGAGACATGATGGCCGCGAACAGAGCGAAAAAGAGGAGAGCGACGGCACAGAGACAAGTCAGCCTTCTCCGCTTCAGTCCTCTCCGCCGTCCGTGGGACGCGTCGAACCGACGCGTAGGGAGCTATGGCAACGCGCAGAAAGGACGGAAAGGTGGAGAGCGACGATAGGGACGCGTCCCTCTGGAACAAGGCGCCAAACAGAACAGAGAGCTGAGGGCGACATGACGGCACGCAAAGGAGACAGACTGGCCGAGAGCGACGAGAGATGACTATCGCTCTAGAACCAGGAGCACCAGGGCATCGAGAGCTGAGGGCAAGGTGGTCAATGGACAGGTCGGCCGGCTACACCACTGCTGCCGGCCCTGCCGGCCGATTCAGCGGCCGTGTCCGTCCGTCCGGACGAGAGCCTCTCATTGGCCATGCCGTCCACCGGAGCCCTGTCCGCTGTTCGCCTTGCCTAATTAGGAAGGATGTTGAAAAATGAAGCCTGAGGAAGGTGTTGTTAGCTCTCTATTCACACGTCTGTCTGCTGGCTGTTGCCTTCATATGAGCTTGGCATCTCACTATCCACGTCGCCGCTAACGTTATCGTCTTGCGCGCTTACCACCTCCTTCGTGTGTCTCTCCAACACAAAGTCGTTCTTGAACCAATTTCGCAGTAGTTGGTGTGATTGTGCGTAGTCTGTCTTCGTCTGCCACCTCTCATTGTCGAGAACGTGGCCAGCTAAGCTAAACTCACGCTCACACGCGCTCGAGCTCGCCGGCGTGGCCAGTAGGTCGAATGCTAGCTTGGACAATACCGGATATCGCTGCCGATTGTCACGCCACCATTGGACGACATTAATAGGCTTGTTGCCAACCATATAAGGTGTCAGAGGCTCGGCAAAATAACGCTGCAGATCGTCTTGCAACACAGTGTCCGTGAGCATTAACGATGCCGTGTAATCGTCAACCTCGCGTTCACGTGTCGCCGGCCTAGTTGTTGGTGCTGGATACCGCATCTTATACTCATTATAGAGCTCTTCAATCGCGTGTCGTGCCTTCACTGTCCATAGCGTGGACGCCTCGATATCGTCTTGACTCTGCTGCTGCGATGGCCGCTGCTTGCCCTTCGCTTTCGCCTTATTCTTGCGCTGCGTATTGTCGTCTTTCATACCACCCCAATGCTGCTCAAACCAGCTCATCTTGAGCGATGGATGTAACGCCACGGCGGCACGGTAGGCAGGCGTGCGATCGCTGAGTCGATAGTACTTGTCGAGCTTCTTCCAACCAAGATTGACTATCGCCTTAAGGTGTGAGTTGGCCGCGTGTTCATGGTCTGACTTCGCCTTCTCAAGAGTAGTTAGCAGTGACTCCAAAGCTGTCAATGACTGCCACAATCCACCGAAGTGTTGACCATCTGCTTGGACCTTCAGCGACGCCATCTTCAGCGGCTTGAGAAGCTTCAATATCTCCTTCAACTCGGCCCAGTCATCCGCGGTGAGTATGTCTTCACGAAGGTCGTCAATGAACTGTAAGCAATACAGCTCTATTGGATCTTTGAGCTCGAGGCCACGCTCGATCATATCGTGGTCAGATTGCCACTTAATGCCGCCGTTCAACACTAGCTCGACAAGTCGTGTGTCTGCCTCGCGTTGTTTTGATCGAAAGACGCGTCGTCGGGCCTCGCTATAGTGAGCATGGATCACGATATTATGGAGCTTGCCAACACAACCCTTCTTTCGCCATGCTGTCTGACGATCGCCGGCATTACGTAGAGATAGAGCGCGTTGAAACTCGTATACGATCTCGCTGTCTTCGAGCTCCTCGTTTTCCTTATTCGTGTCGTTGCAAGCCTGGTCAATACACTCGATGTCGACGCCGTAGAGCATAGCCTTGACGACTAAGTTGATGAAGTGGCCAGCGCAGCGAAGGCGGCACTTGTGAGGGTGTCGGAGACTTGGAATTTCGCGCCTAATAGCTTCGATCGTTGTGTCGTTGTTAGACGCGTTGTCGGCCATAAAGTAGGTCAGTTTGGACGCGATATCATACTGTCTGATCAGCTTGAGAAGGATGTTTGCCTGCTCTTCACCGGTGTGATTGCCATAGGTTGGTACGAGTCCAATAAGTACTGTCTTCAGCTGATAGTCCTTGTCGAAGTAGTGAGCATGAACACCTAAGAAGTCGGTGCCGCCATCGATGTCTGCTAGCCACGCGTCAAAGGACAAAGCGATGCCGCTCATCGCCGCAGCCATATTGCTCTTTACTCGAGGCAGTGTCTTCTTACACAAGTCGACGATCCAAGCTCGCGGGGTGTTGTGAGAAGTAGGGAATAGCATCTCGAGAACGGGTTGACGATACGTAGCTAGCCGCTTAAGTCGTTCAGATGCTAGAGCGCGAAGTGAGTGCTCATCTGTTACGGCATACTCGAGG
Organism: Cercospora sojina; assembly: GCA_004299825.1. NCBI lineage: Eukaryota > Fungi > Ascomycota > Dothideomycetes > Mycosphaerellales > Mycosphaerellaceae > Cercospora > Cercospora sojina. The sequence continues at coordinate 4,269,302 of CP036211.1, read as the reverse complement.
AATAGCGACCTCCACTCGGTACGATCAACAGGAGTCTTCTCGGTCGTCCTTTGACGCTTGATCATGCTAGCGATGTTGCCGTCGTCTACCGGACGCCTCTTACGCTGCTTGTATGTGCCATCGAGCTCGTAGCCATGCTTGCCTAGGTGTCTGCGTATCGAGTTCGTTCCTCCACCAGTCCGAATGACCTTCACCTTCCTGTGATCCTTATGGCTGCTGTCAAAGCACAGACGACACAGCCAGTAGTTGGTGAAGCTCTGAAGATGCGTAACAGCCTCGCCATGCTGCCAGACCCACGCTCTGTGCTCTGCCTTGCCTGGCGGTGTTGGGTAAAAGTCGCGAAGAGCTTTTCCATCGACGAGGAAGCCGGTCCGCGTATAACGCGTCTGGAGGACGGTTTCGAGCTGCGATTCGGCGTGGATCTGTGTCAGGTCGATGCTGTGGGTGGCGCTTATGCTGGAGGTACCGTCTGCCATCGTGGTGTGTGCGTAAATGCCAATAATAAGGTGGACGATCGAGGGACTTTGGCATGTGAAGGAAACGCGTTCCCAGTCGCGTTCTGAGAAGTCGCGCGTGGGAGGTCGGCGCACGGGCCGGCGTTTCTGCAGGCTGGCATCTGGCCAATCAAACACGCTCGATTGAGCGGATATGGCCCCGAGAGCTGGAGGAATGATGTTAGTGACATCATCGCCAGCACTTTATTCAGTCAATTGATCCAAACCCTAACAACACCCCTAGGAACGACATTCTCATCAATAAGGTCAATTCACATGGTATGGACACCGGTAATTCACTTGCATGTCCGGACGGACGCTAGCATTGATAATGCCGGCCGGCAGATACCCTATTAGCTGTCCATCCGGCCGGACACCGTCCGGACGGCATGGCCACGAAAAATGACCCGTCCATTGACCACCTTGGCTGAGGGATGCAACGCGGCGTGCAAATCTGACTGAGAGGCGGAGAGAGAATACGAGCGGTGGGACGCTCTGGAATCATGAGGCAGAGCGCCGTGAGAGCTGGGGAACACCAGGCGGCGCGCATGGCGGATGAGAGGCGGAGAGCAACGATGAGACAGCTTCGCTCTGTATTCATCGTCGGAGGCAATGAACAGCTACTGGCAAGGTAGCGGCGCGGTGACTGATCGTGAAGCAGAGAAGGCGAGGAGAGTAGCAGCTACGTGGCAGATTGCGACCGATGACAATGGAAGAGAGATCAGATCGCGCTGCGAGTACAACAACTATCTAACACTAATGTACAATTGAGAGATTTGGCTCTGGTGTAACAAAGACACCAGGTTCGTAGCCGACACCACGTACAGGTATCTCTCTTGTCGGCCGCCCGCAGGCCCCCACCCATCCCCAACCCTCCAGCGTCTCTGCAGCAGAGCTCCATTCAAGGAGGATGCGACTTACGAGACACCGTCTGGCTTTACGGTTCAAGGTGAGTAACAAAAGAAATCCTCCCCCATCGCTTCAGCCCTTCGCCTCGCCCCAGCGAGCACGAAGCTGACCGGCCCGCTCGATGGCGTCCCAATCCACTGCCTTGCGGCTCGATCGTCGTTCTGCGCGCCAGCGCCTCACCCTGAAGGAGAGGGCTGCCCACAGGCCACAGTCGTAGCAAGCCATGTTGACTCGGTTGGCTGTTGGTTTCTGCTCGTGTGGTCTTTGTGTTGAATGCTTCAAGAGTGTGTTGTATCTCGTGAGACTTGCGTTGCTGCTCTTTGGTGATCTGGAAGCTGGAGAGAAAAGGAAGAGAAGAGAGGAGGGAAGTTGGGGCCTTTTGTGCTTGCAAACAAGAGAACCGTGCGCGCGTAGCGCGAAATCGGGGCAAAAGGTTTGAGTCCAGGAAGAGATCTCATTCGTTGTCGGAAAGAACTCATCCAGTGGTACAATATCCAGACATTCCCTTTGACTGTGGTACGATACCAGGGCATCCCCTTTTACCGAGCAACAGAGTCGCTGCATCGGCGAGGCTGTCATCTGCTGTAGAAGTAACGCTGGTATGTGGTCGCCGAGGCTGTGCTGCGCGGCTGTTCGGCGGTGGGCTTGATTCGCTCAAGAGGAGGACTTGGGTTCGAAGGCATGATCGATTCTCGAAAGGTGATATTGATGCTCTTGTGAACGATGTTCTGTCTTGTTGCCGATGTCTCCAGAGTGTGTGCCGACGAGAGGCAGGCAATTTGAATGTCGTGGCTGAATGTTGGAAAGCGGAAGTAGCAGAAAGGCGAAAGCTGGGTGGTATTTATATCAGTCCGGTATCGGGTGGAACATTGAAGCTTTCAAGGCTCAACGGTTGTGGTGACGTTTGCCGAACTCACCTGACCGTCTAGCCGGAAATGGCATGGTGCAAGCTGAGTGAAGACGTGGAAAGAACGAATGTGGCAGAAGCAGGTGGAAAAGCGCTTCCTGAGCAGCAGAACCTACAGCCTAGTGGAAACAGGCAGAAGCTGCCAGAATTACTCGGAGCGGGTGCACAACGCCAAGCAAACAAGTTGTGCAAAGTTACGACTGGCTTGAGGGATCAGATGGCAGACATGGCACGTTCACGACAGGTCTCACATATGGCGCACAGAACAAGCAAATGGCAGAAGAGCTATGGAATGGCAGATCTCGCACGTTGCATGGCTTCTTGTTGTGTATTGTCAGCATTAAGCGAGGCTCGCTCCCTGAGCTCCGCGTTAGGGTCTAGGTTTGCTTAGGGGTGTACGAGCGGAAAGTGGTGGGATGACGGCAACGAGGTCATCTCTGTTTCTTTCCAGGCGAAGATATTGTTGTGCGACAGTCTTGATGCCTTTCGAAAATGCGAGAGGACTTTGATACTGTCATCTGATTGTGATGTGGAGGACGGGGAAAATGTATTGCAAGGTCGGCTGGGAAAATGTCCAACGCCTCCATGCACTCGAAACCCTGTGCGAATATCTACCGGACACGCCATAGATCTTACGGAAAGAAGAAGGATATCGTGTTATCGGAGAAGGGACGGAAGTCGGTTTTTGCCATTGCAAGGACGGTATTCTGCGGCCGCATCTGGAGCAGAGCGTGCGACGCAAGTTGTGATGCTAGGCTTTTGACCAGTCTGGAAAGTATTCAGCGTGAGAAGGGCAATGCTAGGCGCAATTTAACACCAGAAGTCTTGAGAGTCGCCGAGTGACTGCATTTTGGAGCTCGTTGTTGTCTGCCGTTCCTGTCCTACGAGCTCGGTGCTGTTCAATAATAGGCAATGGCAATACTAGCCTGTTCCTCAACCAAGATGCGTGCCTTCGCGAGTCACAATCCCCCCCTAAAGGTACACGCTGAGCTTCAACGCGACAGCTGAATCGCCACCACCGGCGGCGACTCCAGTCAACTCATGTCCCACGGCGGCGACCCTTGATCTCCTTTTTGCGACAACCTTGAGACTCGTACGGGCTCCTTTGGTAGCCACACGCCGCGCGACCCACGCGCTCACATTCGCAGTCAATGATTTGTTGAATCTACTTGGCTCTGGTGGCGCGAAGCATACGCGATGGACTGGACTGAGGCCTGTATTATCTCGAGGAGGATGCCCGGCCGTGCGATGAGCATCCTGGACAGTCCCAAACGTTCCCACGCAGGAGCCTGAGTCGATGAGCTTCGATCTTCCAGCAGAGGAGAGCAGGTTGGCCGGAGAAAGAGAGGCACATCCCAATGAAAACGACTTGGGTCGCGTGTAGAAGAGCAAATTCCGCTACTTAAGTGACGTCGCAGAACAAGTCTAGTGCATGGATACGCTACGCAGCTGCTACCAAGGACAGACTCGACCGATCATGGCTGCAACGTGCTCGAACAAGCCAGGACTGTTCGTCTGGGACAGGGAGATGCACAACTCACGAGCGGCACGCCTTCTGTTGTCTTTCGTTGCTTGAAGATCTCCCACTCCTGTGCTTACAATAGTCGGGACATCATTTTCTTTTCGCTTTCTATGGCTCCTCTCTGATCATCTCGACATCTGGATGCCCTGTCTCCTCTCCTTGCTTTTTGTGCCGCTCTTCTGGTGATGAGAGCGTAAGATCCGCAATGCTGCTCCGCGTGTCGATATGATTTTCTTCTGGTCTCGCTCTCTTCATCCATGTTATGTCTTGCTCCAGCCTTGCCACCTCCTCTTGTCGCCCTTGACCTTTACAAGTCAATGCGAGGCCAGCAAGGCTATCCAGCGTATCGGCATGACCCGTCCCTAACACAGTTATGCTCCCGAAACATCGATATCAGGTGGCTCATGCTATCTAGCGTACCAGGATGACTCGCTCCCAGGACGACCCTCCTTCGATCTACTCCCTCAGCTGTAAGTCTTGTGCCTTGTCTAACTGTCCTTGATCTTGGTATATCCAAGCAAGTCCGGCCATGCTGTTCAGGGTAGCGGAATGGTCAACACCTAGCGTCGACTGTCTGGCCTTCAGGACCTTCACTACTAGCTCTTCTGCCTGTGCCAACTGCCCCTGCCCTCGGTATATCCGGGCGAGGCTGGCCATACTATGTAATACACTGGGGTGATGTGGCCCCAATTCAGTCTGCCTGGCCTCAATCACGTCCTGTATCAGCTCTCCTGCCTCTTTCAATCGGTCTCGCTGCAGCAACAGCCCAGCGAGGCTCTCCATGCTAGCCAGCGTGTCGGGATGATTCTGTCTCAGCTCTGAAATCTTGGTTTTCAACTCCTCCCGCATGTCTAGCTCCTCCTGTGCTTCTTGTTGCTGGTCTCTAGTCTCGGGCCCAACGTCTGGAGATGTGCCTAAGGAGCCGTCAAGGAACGCTCTAGATTGCCCTGGCACGTTTGTAACGCTCCTCAACTCATGGAGTCCCTCGGCGTTCGTCGTCAAAATTCCCTCGTTTCGCAAGTACTCTTCAAGGTCGTGATCTCTATGCCATTTCGTTGGATCTAGACCCTCAGTATGCCCACGCTTAGCGGCAGTATCAAAGTGTATAGAGACGTGGTCAAGACTCTGTTCCCAGGCATCTGCCATCTGGTCCTTCGAAGCACCGATCGCATAGTATGCATCGACTAGCTTGCGGGACTTGTCGCATTGTCTTGCGGCACCGCTCGGCCTCTGCCTCCTCATGCCCCTTTTGCATCTCGCTCTTTCCTTTTCCTCCGCGTACGTTGGACTGGTCACCCTGTGGTGAATGCACACGGAAAATATGCTGTTTGAAGAGGTCTTCGCGGTTAAAATCCTTGGGCTGTCCTGACCCGAATTCGCCTTCTGAGCACGTCTGGCAGCGCCAGTATTCAACTTGGACATGCTGTGTCTGAATGTGAAGCTTCCACTCGTTCCTTGAGGAGAACCGGCGGTCGCAACCATAGACAACAAGGAGGCACGGGAAGAGGTGCAGCCTGCTGGCCAAGGTACTCTCTTCTTCCAGTATCGTTTGCTCCAGCTCGAAATCCTCTAGTGACTGTGTCTTCGTTGCTTGCCGATTCCGACCAATCAACGGGAAGTGAGAGGTCCGGACTGCTCGCCAGCGTGGATGCATGATCCGCCTCCGAATGGAATTCCTCCAACTCCAATTGCTCTAGCGGTTCTGCCTCCGTTCCTCCTTTCTCTAAATTCGTCAATGCGAGCTCGGAAGGACCGGTCAGAGTAGATGGACGGTCAGCAAATTCCTCATATAATGAATGAGCTACTTCCTGACGGAGACAACGTCAGCGGCCTCGACTTGTGGGACACGGAGGCGAGCGAGTAACATAACGGAGTGCAGAAGACGAAAAAGCACGCGAAAGTCCAAAAAAATCACAGGGTGCCAGCTTCACGGAGATTCATCGATAGACCGCAGGCCGGACAACGCTTACTCCATTGCTTCGCTACTAGACGCCTATGTCAGTATGGATGATGGACTGGTGTGATTGACTTCGAAATACAGTACCAAGTATTCCACGATCTCACTCAGTCTCTGACAGACCGGGCTTCCGCAGAAAGCACCTCATGGCCTTCACTACTGTTCCCATCGGAACCATCCACGAGCCACCTCAATCTTCTGATTCATAACAGTCCTCCATTCTTCCCAATTCGCATTCTGCGAGACCTCACCACTTCTTCCAATCACTACCGTCGGCCAACGTCCACTCTCCGGCAACCACACACCAAAAATACCCCTCAGCTTGATTCGCTGCTCCTTCGGCGTCGTAGCACCAACAACAGGACTGGCCCTTTGCACGGCAGGATCCCCGATGACTTCATATGCTGAGTATCTGAGTTCTTTGAACAGTTTTGTAAGCTCGCGTAAGCCCGGCTCGACCTCCATGTAAGGTACATCCAGGTGAAGTGATCGGAAGCGTGTCGGAGCATCGATCAGATATCTGGCGCAGTCGTACAGCATGAGCTTCGCGTTTCGGGTGATGCGATATTCTTTGTCGTTCATTGCCCACATGTGGTCACTGCGGCGATCAGCTAAGATGTCGAGCTTGATCAATGAAGGTGGAAGGTTTCAGGCGAGGGAGAGGCGCTTTGATTTCCCAAGGAGGGCATTCGTCTGTGACATGCTGATCCCAGAGTGCTTGCGCTTCAACGGAAAGTTCTTTCAGATGCTCCATTGAGGACAAGTCCAAGCTGTGCAGTTGCTTGCAGAATTTGCCGAAAAGATATGCTTCCCGCGGATCGAGAACCAAGATCTCCAGCTTCGTCAGGTGTTTGTTGATGAAGTCGCCAATTTGCTTGTAGTCGATGACAGTGTCCATTGCATAGACATTGTGCATGTGGTTGATAGAGCAAACAGCCCAGATGACCTTCAAGGACCGCAAATTTCCGCATCTCGTGAGCACTGCATCGAGTTGGTTTCCTATACCGCACCGCCACAGGCAAAGTTCCTCCAGACCCGGCAAGCAAGGCAACCTCCATGGTTCTAACGATACGCGGAACAACGTGAGGCGTTTGATGGTCTTCAGAGCCGTGACTCTCTCAAAAGCGGAAATGTCGAACGTGAGTCCAGTATTGCCAGAGCGTAGACTGACATCTCTGAGCTTTCATAGTGGTAGACTCGCGGGCATGCGCGACGAGTAGTTTTTGTCGGCGCCTCGAAAGAGTGTGTTGGGACGCTCTTGGCTGATTTCCGTCATGAGCATGCCAACAATGCTAGCCCGTTGGAACATGATCGGGATGGAAATATCGATGGCTTGCACTTCTGTGCAAAGACACAGCAGCAAAGCAACTTGTGCATCTTCGGAAGCTGCTTCAGCTTTCGAATTGATGGCCCAGATGAGCTGCGAGCTCAGCCCGACTTCTGCAATCGTGGTCTTCCACCATCTAGGCAGGAGGAGTATACGTCAGCATGGTATCAAGCACTTATTTCCTGGTCTCACACCCACCGATTTCCCTGGAACACATCCAATTCCCACTCTTCGATCATGATCTTCTTGAACATTTCAGCCAAATCTGGTCGCCCGAAGAGCGTGCGATTCAAACTCCGCAGGTTGGCAACAGATTGGCCAGGAAAACTTTCGTAGAGAAGAGGCTGAGTGATATCGCGAAAGCGTCGACACGCACATGTAGCATTGCTGAGCGTGAGTAATCCGATCCTGTGTTCGGCATCCTCTGTCTTCAATTTGGGGAGCAAGTCTTTCTTGCTTGCAGCTGTGAATTGGGTGACGGCTTCGGCACGCTCATCAGCGAATTCGATATGCTCGTAGCGGGCGCGACCGAGCGCCTCTGGTGATGGAGGCTGCAGGTAGCTCAGGATGTGCTTAATGATCTCTGCAGGCAACTTGATGGTCCATTCCTGTCTTGAAGCCATCGAGAGCGACGTTCCCAGCGTCCAAAAGCAGGCTGTGATTGGTAGGTAAGCAAATACAACTCAGTTGCCGGATTCAGATAGGCAGATACTGGAGGTTGAGGGCAAGGAGATTTCCAAAGAACGAGGGACAGCGGGAAGTAGACTGAGTAAAAGGGACCTGTAGCTTCAAACAGTGCTGCCGTCTGCATGCATGGCAAGCTGCATGTTCCCGGCGACTCCACTCTTTCTTGGAAATCCACGAGCGTAGGCAGCACAAAAAGTACTGCGCCTCAGTCGGCACAGCTGGTTTCTGGGACTGTAGATGCCGTTGGGAGCACCTAAATAGGTTTCATGCCGAAAATTTATGTCTCAAGGTCGACTCGACGTTGCCTTTCTGATGGTAGCATCGTCTTATGGTACACAGCAGTCGACCCGCGGTAATTGGTGGGGACCTGCAGCTTGATGATGTATCACAAAAAGGCGATCTTACGATTGCAGTGCCCAAGCAGTGAAAGGTCTGTCACGTTCATCGTAGCAGCATGGATGTGGTATGTCGTTTGTTCCGGCCACTGATCTGTAGTTTCAGATGGTGAAGTCAAGAAGTGTCTCGAGTTCTGGAAACCCCCTTGGCCCCCGAAATCGGCACAAGTACTTTCGGCCTTGCCTCATCCCACTGCTTGCGATGATGATGGGTAGAAATGCACTGTAAGTCAACAAATAGCACCCCTTGACATTGAACCCGCCGACAGAATGTATACGCATGTTAACAGGAGGCTGTATGTCTGACTTTGTAAACCTCTCGCCTGATTGCTGTACACTGACCAGCACCAGCAACACAAGACTTCCTTAACATTAGCAAAAGACCTCACGCCACACATAGCAACATCCAGAAAATCGTCGATGTGCTCCATCTGCAACTTGCTTCTCTCACTTTGTGCCAGGAGTTGTGCCATCTTCACCATGTGCTTGATTCGTCTTCCGTTGAGATCCAGCTGACCGAGTTGCTCATAGTCCGATGTCGCAAGATTCGATTTCCTCAAGAATGTCTTCCACACTTGAGCTCGAGCATGCTGATCCAATGCATCGTAATGCATATTCAGATGGATGCGAGAGTGGAGAGCCTGATCAAAGGTAACTTGACGGTTTGTCGTCAGTATCAGGACGCCTTTGTAATATTCCAGCAAACGAAGGAACACTACAGCAGATCAAGTCAGTAACAGACCCGGCGTAAGTGGATTATCGCTGGGACAACTTGCCAGCTACTCTTTGGTTGCGCTCAGTATCTCCATCCTTACGAGCGTCAAGGAAGGCATCTGCTTCGTCGAGGAGCAAAACAGCAACCCATCTGGCCGCCAGCTGCAATTTCTTCTCCAATCGAGCATTTAGGCGACGCGTGTTTTTGACGTTTAGCTCTCCGGCAGTCGCGGAATACAGTGGAATACGCAAGTGCTCGGAGATGGCTTCCGCGGTGAGAGTCTTCAACGAAGAAAGGGCTACTCAAGTGCAGATGATGACTGTGACTTACCAGAACGCGAAAGGGGTTATCGTGTGGGTTGGTCCAGAGTCGAAGACAACTCCATATCTTCAAATCACCTACCATTTCTGGAAGCAAGAATCAGTCGACGATGCACGCAACGTAGCAGAGGGCAGTGTATTTGACCACGCGAAAATGCATCCGCGGAGCCGTAAAAAGTATGCTCTCAAGGGAGTGGTTCGGAAGAGTCGGGGGCATGCAGGAAGTAATACTAGTTCTTGGGATTCAGCGTGTGTTCATTGTTGGTTGGAGACTATCAAGAAAGCACGAGAATATATAGGAAAGGTGCAGGTGAATGCCAAGCCATAAGCCTGAGGCTATGCATCAAGTATACTCGCCCGTGAAGCGGTCATACGTTGCGGGGCATTCCAAGAGGACTGGAAGCCGTTCTGCGCCTTTCTCTGCGACCACAGAAGTTACTATCGGAATGACTCTAGAGGATTGGTCCGAAGAACGATGCCGAATCGCATGACCGAGGCAATCTCCAAGGAGTTCGAAACACTTTGCTGGATCAACTTACCGTTTTCGGTGGCCGTTATTGATGCCGCCCGTGCAGCAGGACATGAAATGCCGTTGCTAGACTTGCTTGGATATGCACGTCTCCAGCGCGCAACCGACCCACGAGACAAGACATATGCGATCATGGGACTCCTGAGCGATAAGCCACGAGCAGTACTGCCCCTTCCTGATTATGACGCCGAGATTGTGGAAGTATACACTGCTTTTGCCATCAGCGCTATACTAAGCACTGGGACGTTGGATGTACTCACGTGGAAGAACCTGTATGTAGAGTCGTTCTTCACAGAGATGCCCAGCTGGGTTCCGGACTGGCGCAGTCTATACGAGGCTGGCAAATTGGCAGTGACCGCGTTCAGGCTCCGGTGACAACCCCCAGACATGGTGCAGAGCCCTATGGCAATCACAATCAGGTGCACAATGCTGCGTCGTATCTCCGTTCTCCATATAATTTCGAGTTCACCGATGAGAGAATCTTTCATGCTCGAGGAATTCGAGTGGACGTCACACCGGATCGGGACCAACGGCTGGAATGACTACATAACGACAATCTGCGTTATGATGAGAAATTTGAGTTTCGGAGGGAGCGGATCGTGGAATCCCATGTGCGCGACCTGAAGAAGATTCTTGTTGACTCGGGGATCATGGAATCAGACACGTTCTGGCGGATTGTGTCGCATGATCAATACACAAAACTTATTCACAGATACAGGAGCGAAACTTGTAGACTTGGACCAGACGGATATATGGTGTCGGGACAAGTGAGATTTCCGCCAATGACGGCCGCAAACGAACAGGAGATCATTGATCTCGAGTATAACAGTCGCATTGTGTTGAAAGGGGCACAGGATCTGGTCTTGAGGACGAAAAGTGGGTACTGGGGGGCTTTTCCACGCAATACCAAGCCTGGACGCCTTGTCGTTATTCTTTTTGGCGCTCGGAAGCCCGTTCTTTTGCGCGAGCATAATGGAATTCACGTCTTCGCAGGGGAATGGTAAGCCCAGATATCATCTAATGTCAGATCTTCCAGTACTGATGAGTAGAAAGCTATATCCACGGAATAATGGACGGCGAAATTGTACGGGATCAAGAAGCTGGAAAATACGAGACTGAAGTCTTCCATATCGCATAGCCGATTACGATGCCGACCGCTACCCTTGGCGTGCAAAAGAAGCAGTTTTCGGCCAGTAGACATTCCTTCCCGGGTCCATAGACACAGTCGCAATCGATGTCAGTAGAAAGCAGGAATGACTCGTTCTCGGCCCAACAGCTAGGAAAAATGTTCGTCGGCAATCCTTGTTAATAAGTCGTTGGTGGCTGGTCGCTCACATTCTCTTCACTGGCGTTGACTACGTATCACGAATCCATTGCTTTGAGAGGACGTGTTCGACGATGCCAGTAAGCTTCAGAAGTCCCGTAGGTCTGCAGTCTCGAGAAGCGCATCTTGCTCGATCACCTGGGACAGAAGCGCGGAGTCGTGCTTATCATCCGGGCTATCCGCGACGCTTGTTTAGGCTTCGACGAAGGTATGATCATCAGATCGGACGTTGCGTAAAAATGCGGGATTGCTTGTGGTTGTAGCAGCCCGCACGCGCGTGGTGTAGGGGTCGTCTCAGCATCCGGCACAAAGAGCGCGGTCTCCTCATAATCCTGGGACATACCAAGTATGCGATTTGTGGGGCGTGTCATCGAGCACCTCTTGGTGTCACTTTCCGCAACTCAGCTAGTGCCACACTGACGCAAGCGTCCAGAATGTTGTGTTACACCCGAGGTCGCAGCGTGAGGAATCTTTGGCAAAGATAAGAGGGCTTGGCGCAGAGCCTGTGACTACAGAAGACTTATGTTGTCCGACTTTTGGACCATGGGCGCAGTTGTGAGAGTCGCGGCGTCGTTGACGAAAAGTCCAGATGGAGCTTTGGCTGCTGCTCTACAGCCTCATGCACCCTCTGCGCCGTGTTGCTTACTGGGCAGCTGCGACATGGAATCAGCTGCAGGCACTCAGATCATGGTAATGAACCATGTCCTTCCACAAGCGGTCGTAGCTGAGTAATTTTCTCAAAGATGCAGCAATGTAATACGCCACCGAAATGCCGAGGCCTGGCGTCGAAGGCAATCTCTTACTGCGAAATCTGACCGATGTGAGCCGCCCTGATATCTTGCGTTGGTTGGAGTTGATGTTGGATGCATTCTGGCAAAGATATGCGCTGTCTCTCATGACTTTCGCGTGAGAGATTCCGCTGTCGGTGACGAGGGATCACCCTGAGCCTCTGATCTCACGTTTGTACCCAACAGCTGACAAGGAACACTTCAAGTACCAGCGCATTGACCATGGCTAACAGCTTCCTTTGGCCACTCCATCCAGATGGTATGAGAGGACTTCGATAACAGGTCGTCCACAACAGCCACGATTTCTTGACCGCCTCCCCTCACCCACCAATGTCCTTGCACGTCTAAGTGATGCAGCAGAACACCAAAATAGGCAAAGAGTAAGAGTGCCGCCTGCCTTCTTTCATTCAGGCGCGAGAAGAACGTCTCTGATGTCGAGTACACCCACATCAGTGGACCTGCAGCACCCTTGTGTTCACTCCAATCAGCGATCGGTTCCTGGGTTGAGCACCGTTGCATGGTAAATGCGAAGCTCTTGCGCAGATTGTACAGTGTCTCATCATACAACTCGTGGTCAGTGTCCCCAGTCCAGACGGTGGATAGATGGCGTAACTGTTTGTCCCCGGACCACGCGACACGTTCAGGATCCAGCTCGTCCCAGTCTCCGTTATTCAGCAGGGGAGCTAGATGGCCGGCTCGCACACGGTCGTAAGTTGGTTCCAGCAACACCTGCACGCCTCGAACCATTGGAATCCAGGTGATACCTAGTACACGCTGCTCGACGACGTCGTCACTTTCCTTGCCGAAGCGGAAGTTCATGCACAATACTATGACAACATTAATTGTCGCGCAAGCAAACAATGCTTCACAGACCTCGACCGAAAGCTCTGGTATGCGGTGCATGGTTTTGTGAAAGTCGCGCAACGCTTCCACGTGGTGGTATACAGCATCATGCCAGTAATTAGAAGTCCGTGCAATAGGCTCCTGGTCAGCCAGATGCAGAGCAGATAAACTCAGAATAGCGTGGAGGACGAAGTGGTGTTTGAAACCGATACGAGGGAAAATGTCTTGCCACAAATCATGGCCTTTGGGAGAAGCATCAATGCTATGGCTTCCAACTCGAGTCCAATGGTGCAGAAGGTAGAGATCATTCGCGCTGAGAGTAATGCTATCATTGTCGAGAAGCGCAGCAGGTGATTCAGCCGGAGTAGACGGGGAGGCCGTCGCGCTTACGACGTCCACTTGCTCTTTGTAGACACACTCGTGGTCATATCGTTCACAGGCGAGACAACGTGGTCTAGTCTCGTCACACTGCCGGAGGCTGTCAGCACCTTTGGCGCCCCGAAGTCAAGGTACAAGTAGGACGCTCCTACCTTGATGCGGCGTCTTCTGCATTCTTTGCAGCCGTTCCTTGACTTCCGATGCCGTCTTCTTTTGCCCTGGACGGCATTTTGGGACATATTGTGGTGTATTTCAATCCCATCCAATGGCTTTTCGTGTCGCATCAATGTCGACGTTGACTTTGCGAGATACGAAATACGATCCACGCCGAGCTAACTAGTCGATGCCGAGTCAGATATTACTGCCTCAGGCTGCCAACAGCAAACACATTGCCCACGGATGCTCGGCTTTCCTGACCAGGAAGATACAGTACATGCAAAGTCTGTATGAGAAGAAGCATCAAGCACTGGTGCCAAGATTAGAGACATGATGATGTGCTGGCATCTCCAGCCGTGCACCCTTTCCACGGGCCACGGAATCGAACTCCTCAGTCGGATCCAACATGGCGCCAATCCCACTGTCAGCTAACCGGATTTCCCCAGGTCATAGATCATGATCGCATATATGAACATTAGTACCGCTTCACAGTCCCTGTAGTCTGTTTTTCAACTCGTGCGTCCGCTTCCACGCCTAACTCATCATGGCCGCATCTCCATCAGGATTGATCCAGGCGACGCTCAACTACTTCCTAGATCCCAAAAATGGCGGCACTATTGACCACTACGAAGGCTCTGCGGGCGAGAAGCGTCGGAAGTATGCGCCATTTGCAGTCGACATCAAAGACATTCGTGGGCACGAGAAAGATTTTACTCTCGACAGCCACGGCTTTCAGCTCGTGAAGAAGGAATTCACGGAGCAGACATTCGACGATGAAGATCGTATTAGAGAGCAATATTATCCCGAGGTGGCGGAACTAGTCAAGCAGCTAACGGGCGCAACGAAAGTGGTCCCTGGCCAGCATATTGTTCGACGAAAGTCATGGAAATCCGCATTTGAAGAGGAAAAGGATTTGCCAGACGATGCACCGTCAGTAGGTCCCCGTAATGCCAGATGGGTTCATTGTGGTACGATATACTGCTCGCGATCGCAGGCGCATTCTCAATTAACTCGAACTCAGATCTCACATTCGAAGCAGCGCGAGAGCGCGTCAAAAAGCTTTGCCCAGAATACGCAGACAAATTGCACAAATACCGCTGGGCAACCATCAACGTCTGGAAACCATTTGATTATCCAGTAACGCGAGACGGACTGTGCTTTGCCGACCCCTCCAGCATTCGCGATGATGAGCTGCGAATGATTAACTTGCATCTCTCCTCCCGACGCGACAGCGCTCAGCAAAATAGCAAGGAAGAGGAAGCAGATGGAAACCACTGGAACGATGTCATTCAGACTTGGCAGTGCGCTCCTCCTGCTACACGCGATCAACATAAATGGTATTATGCGTCGGAGATGAAACCGGATGAGGTGCTGCTGTTGAAGATTTCGGATTCGAAGAAGGGTGTTGCGAATAAGTTGTTGCTTACTAGTTTCACGAGTGAGTATGATTATGGTCCGGAGAGGCATAGTATTGAGGTGAGGTGTAGAGTGATTTGGGAGGATCAGTCGTCAGACTAATCGTTGCAATCTCGTGATGAGGATCAGCGCACAACTGCACAATGATATGGCAATCCAGCGGCGTAATGTTTAATTGTCGGCAAGGTGCAGGTCAAGTTCTGATGTAAGAGTTCTGTAATCCGATGGCTGCATTGAGATCCGCCCAGAGTTCTTCCATCGTGGCAGGCACGCGGATGAATGTGCACGGTAGAGATTAGACTATTTGCAAGATTCGTGTGGTGCACAATGTGAAAATCTTTCTATGATCTATGAAGTTCTGTGGTCGTCCGCAAGGCCGGACGCCAGGGGAATCTGGGTTCTAGACTGACTCACGATTAAGCAGATGGTGCCCATGCTTGCTCGAATCGACGATACCGTTGGTGATCTCGCTGGGATGAATCGCATTGTACAACGCAAAAACGAACAGCATCAGGCATGCGTCGAAGATGTACAAATAGACCTCATGTTTGAGCAGGTAGCCGTTGTTGCCCTGCAAATACTCCACGACCCGGAAGACGGATCTGATGAAGATGGCCAGACTGACACCAAGTAGCGACCAGCAGTGCCTTTTCCATGGTAGGCCGGGGTTGTAACTGCTGGTGGTGGAGACCTTGTTCATGCGCCAGTAAAAAGTGGTGCTGGCGAGCATGAAGAAGCCGAAGAAGAAGATCTGCACGAACAGTCCGGCCACAACGATCTTTTCGCCTGTCTCCATGGCAGAGAGCGTGCCACTGGACATGATTCCTCCTCCTGCTCCTTGTCCGATGATGGCAATGACGTCGCCCGTCACGAAGATTTTCGTCAGCCATTGCTTACGCACGATTGAAAAGCGCTCTCCAATTGTGGCGAGGATAATTTGACCGAGTGTCATGTAGATAGATGCAGCGCAGAAAGCCGGGGCAATTAGCAATGTCATGGACTGGAGAATGTACGGTGCGAGGGCCCATTGGTCATTTGCTGAAATCGCTCGCCCGATGTAGCCCACGATCTCGCCTGCGATTCTTCTTGTCAGCTTTCATTGCACGGGGAGCGTGATCTTTGCGTCGCAGGGAGCGAAGTACGTACAGAAACCTCCAATCAGGAAGGGTATGAGATACCACGTTCGCGAGCGGACACATTGTGCCACATGTAAGCCGACTGTGCCGCTGAAGACAATGGCGAAGATGACGGCGGCGGCTAGGCTCGGATGGTAGCGGTAGAGGACGAAGGCATTCGGGTCGTCCAGAGCGGGATGATTTCCTGAAGACATGTTGTCGGTAGTGGTGCGTCCGTAGCGCGAGCGGTCCCTGTGGGTTTCTCACTAGACCAGCGTAGACAGGACTGTAAGTCGGTGGGAAGATCTGGAAACGCAGTGAAAGGAACACACAGAGAATGGAAGAGCTTGACTGGAAAGCGCACTCGTGTCCACGGGAATGTGCCGCTCTTATGTCTACAATGCTCTCGAGGATAGGAGATGGTAGCGAAGCCGACTAGGCTAGGCAGCCAGAAATGTACTCGTCTCTCGTACAGACACAGAACGAGGTTATTGCGTATGGGTCTTCTATTCCGCTGCCGTGCGGAGTGCGTGTTTTGGAGCAGAACTACGTCTGTGGAGCCGGCGCCACGCAGCAAGGCGGCGGCGATAGACCGCGCATGGCAGTGACGCCGAGCAGAAACTGCCGTTTGGCGCGGAGTCTTGCTATGGGCAGGGCCAGATGAGATGTAGCGTACTGCGTCGGCATGAAGATTGAGTCTCGGCGGCGTTTGTTCGAAGGTGTAAGGGGTGCAATGCGAGATGCGAAATGCGAAATACGAGATACGCAGGACGCGCCGATCCTTCAGCCACATTCGGTCCGTCTGCATTCAGTGCATTGGCCACTCGGCGCCCGAGATATGGCTTGGCGCGCCTGCCTACGATTCGACTTTGACTTCGTCCGGACTACATCACTTCTCCTGCTTGACCGCGTAACCTGTATAAAGGCGAAGGACTCTAGTAGCCATGGACGCATCAACCGCATTCACACGCGAAGCATCAATAACACCCAAGTATTTCGACAAAGGCTAATCATGAAGACTGCCACAATTTCCGTTGCCCTGCTTGGAGTCTTGGGACAAACCCTTCAGATCCCATGCACTGGAACAACATCACTCAAGTATGAATCGGAGCGGAACTTTATCCGCATCGGGTCCGGGCCATCAATCCAACATACCTGGAGGAGCCAGAGTTTGCAGCCATTCTGAGCAGAGAGTTCAAGAGCATTTCGCCAGAGAACGAGCTCAAATGGACCTTTGCCAACCCATTTGAAGGATATGAAAATTAGACTGGACTGGATCTTCTGGTCCGCTACGCACACGATCATGACATGGTCATCAAAGGACATGGCCTGATCTCAGGCTGCTGCACCCCAGATTACACTCTCGAGTCTCAACATCACAGAGCCTGAAGTGCTTCGCGCCGCGCTCACATCTCACTTCGAAGCCGCCATGCATCGATATGCGGATAGCATGGATCGGTGGGATGTTGTGTCTGAGGCTCTGCAACCAACGGGCGGCGGTCTTCCAGCCAACTTCTTCTACAACATCTCTGGACCAGGCTACATCGCCGATGCTTTCTACCAGCTTGCTCCGCCCAGTACAATTCCCTTCCGGCGCGATTGACTTCGTTGCACTCGTTCGGATCGAAAGCGACGTACCTTTCACCTCGACGGAGTCACGGAGAAGCCAGAGAGTTCCGGGTTGAGGCTGACTGCGGCACGACGTAGTCTTGCGCCTCACCGAACCTCACCTCCTGCTTTACATGATCGTACAGCGGTTTATCTTGTGCTGCAGAAGATTCAACCCACCAAACTAATACAAAGGTCGCAAAAAAGCCTCGCGAGGTCGCATGGCAACGACATCTCAAGTTCAAGCACCGCAGACACACCTTACTGAGTACATCCAGCACTCCGATCGGATGCGTGCAACGGACACTGGTCAGCTCTCCGCACTCAGTACGCAGTGTAACATGGTGCCGACAATGCTGGAGGGTTTTTTCTCTTCCCTACCACATCGTTTCACAGCAACTGACTCCACACTCAAGTGCTGCCGACCATGACACCCCAGAACAGTGTTTTCGTCCCCACACATCCGATGCGTCGACCATGCAGCCGGTACCAACCATACGAAGCTGATATCTGCAAGGTATTTTTAGACTTCGGCGCCATTGCATATCACATGGCGGGGCACGAGAAAAGAGCTCGGTGTGTTTCAAGACGTCTTCATATCTTCGTGAACCTCAAGCTCGATCAACTTCACTCAGCAATTCCCCGCTTCCAGAAAGCCAAAACGCAAAATGACCACGCAAGACAAAAGCCAAGAGCTCCTCCAGCTCCTCACCAAAGCTCAAGATCTAGCCCAAGATCTCACAAGCTCAAACTCTCTCGACCCTAAAACCCAAGCGCATCTCACCCACGTCTCCAAAACCCTCCACCAAACTCTTCAACCACCGGTGGCTCGCATCGCAGACACAATCCAGTCCCCTTACCAACTCGGCGTCCTCGCAACAGCCCTCGAAGCAGGATGGCTCCACCATCTCCACGAGGCCGGTCCCTCAGGCCTCACCATCTCCCAACTCGCCTCCAAATCCTCCACCTCCCCCTCCCTAACCCTCCGCCTCATCCGCTACCTCTCCTCCTCCAACCTCATCCACCAACTCGACGACGTTGACACATACTCCACAACCCCCACAACATCCCTCCTCGCCACGGAACCTGGCCTCGCCAGCGGAATCAAACACGCCATCCACTGCTACGCTCTCCCCGTGTCCAAAATGCCCGAATTCTTCCAAACCCATGGCTTCCGCGAACCTTTGGGCCCGGACAATTGTCTCTATTCTTATGCATATGGCCGTTCACACTGGGAAGCTACAGCGCAACAACCGGAAATTGCAAAATGGTTCAACGAGTTCATGGCGAAAGCGACGTTTAGTACGAAAAGTTGGGTTGATATTTTTGACGTGGGGGGATTGAAAGTCGAAGAAAAAAATAACGCTGCTGCTGCTGCTGCTGCTGTTGCTGCTGATCATCATCATCATGATGATGGAAAAGATGTGGAGGAAAAGGAAGAGGAGAGAATCATGTTGATTGATGTAGGTGGTGGAAGAGGGCATGAATTGCAGAAATTGGCCAAGCAAAAGGAGAAGTTGGGGCTGAAAGGAAAATTGGTCCTGCAGGATCGGAAAGAAGTTCTCGAGCAGGTTCCCGAAGCTTGGGAAAAGTTATTCGAGCGGGCGGTTTGTGATTTTTTTCAGCCGCAGGAGGAGAGGTTTTGGGGTGCGAGGACTTATCATGTGAGTTTTGAGTCCAACAACAACATTGCTCTCAGTTTTCCCCCCCTTCTCACTTGTTCAAAAACTTTCAAAAAAATTTGATTGACGATGGGAGGAAAGAAAGAAAGAAAGGGGTTTTTGCGCTGAGTGCTGATAACTTTTTTTTGTTGCAGATGCGGAAAATTATGCACGATTGGACGGATGGACATTGTACGACGATTCTGGGGCATTTGCGCGATGCGATGAAGCCGGGATATTCGACGCTGTTGATTAATGATATTGTTGTTCCGGAACGAGATTGTCAGTTGCGGACTGCGTCACTCGATTTGATCATGTTGACTGTGTGTGCTGGCAAGCAGAGGACGGAGAAGGAGTGGCATGAGCTGGTAGAAGGTGTGAAGGGGTTGCAGATCGTGAAGATTTGGCCTTTGGAGGAGAGTGGTGAGAGTGTGATTGAGGTGGTTCGTGGATCTTGATCCGAGTGGGAGGATCTACTTCACGCAATACAGAGATGGTCCGGGATGGAAATGTCCGACGTCCGGTTATGAGCTGCTGTGGCTCGGGACCCAAGTTGCGGGTTCCATGTTGTGCATGTGTGCCACCATATAGTGACTGAAGATCCTTTCTTAATCTCTGTAGAGAGACCTATTTCCATTAGATAGAGTTCGCATATCATACACTGACCGAAACCACCAGATTCTCCATGTCGATTGTTTTCTGTTGTCCTTCGCCGGCCGAAGCGGAGCGTGTTTGTGCTGTTAAACCGAGGCTCCGTGTTTCTTGCCTCGCCAAACCTCCTCCGTCCTGATTCCGAAACCGCTTGGCGCGATGCCTCATCTGAGAACCGAATTCTCCTCCCGTCCACTTTTGGATACGTCGCCAGTGACCGAGTGTCCTCGAAGCACTCGCCGGATCTTTGTCACAGTGGCCAGGCTCGTAGTCACTCTCACCGGACTACGTTGAGCGATACCCATCATCGCGTGTCCCGTCCGGCAGCCCATCAGGTAGACCATCTGTAGGCCCAATCATACCGTTCCGCCCTCGACTTCCTGTTCAAGCCACAAGTGTTAGAAATGCCTCAGACCGAGCCTTGCCACCATATTGCATTCATGCTTTTTCAAAACCTCGCATCGTCTCTCACTCAAAATACGCACCTCCACTCCGCCGTGAGCCTCCTCCCTGGTGCTGTTGCTCCTCATACGACCTCCTACCTTCATACTGCGTTGCTCCTTCGCCCGGAGCTCTCGGCCCCACCATCCAGTCCTCCATCGCCAGCCAGTCGCTCCATTGCTTCTCTGCCGCCGCCAACTCTTCGCCTTTTGCTTCATCGAGAGGCTTCATGAATGGAACGCTTTCGTCCCCGCCATATCCACTACCAACGTCATACTGTCTCTTGCACGTCCGCCAGCCGCCATGCTTTGCAGCGAACAAGTAATTCCTTCGTTCGCATTCGACGTGCGGCATGATTCCGCGCTCGTAATCGTCGCCGAAGAAGCCGTGCATGATGGCAGGCTTATCGAAGCCCGTCACCACGAGGCGTCTGATGTATGGTATGGGTGAGACATGGACTTGCGGACTTGAGGCATTGTGATGGTGGCTGCTGCCGGGCAAGTCGCGAGATCGAGGGCTGTTGACATTGCTGCCGCTGCGAGAATAGGGATTGAACGTGAAAGGCTGCTGGGAAGCGGAGCTGAAGGCGGGATTGGAGGATGTGACGGGCGTGGACAGCCATTGGAATGGGAGGCGGATGTTGACGAGGGCACAGACTGCTTGTGTGCCAGGCTCGTGTTGCGCGTGATCGACGAAGTAGCGCTGGCAGGACAGGTAGGCGGGATGCCAATCGAGGATGTCGAAGGAGGGATCGCTCAGGCCCACTGGCGGAGTCGGCTGCTGCGAGTCCATGGCGGAATCGACGAGCGGACGCGTGCTGGAATGGGTGGAGCCGCGGTAGTTTACATCGTAGGGAGCGGGGCGGTGGGACGACGAGGAGGAGGAGGATGGGTACGACGCGTAGGGTGGGTGCGGCGGGAGGGAGCCCATGGTCTGGCGGGTGGCGGGCATCGACTCGGCGCGAGTGGTGAAGTCATGCACAACTGATGCGTCGAGCCGTGGAGAAGATGGATCTGGGTATTAGTAGGCGCGTTTCAGGCCCGACGACGCGTCCATGCGATGCGCTGCGCTCCACCATCGTTCGCCGGCGGGACATTTTGCCCACAACCCACGCCTCATTCTGCGCACGCGACGACCGCGGATTGGGGGTGGGCGGGCGGGCGGACGGTGTACACTTCGACCGCCCGACAGCGCAAAAGAAGGGTCCAGCGCAGGGTCCCGCGTGGTGCATGTCGGCATGGATGAGAGGGCGGGAGCGTCCCCTGCCAAACCACCGCCGCGCACCGCGCGCCATGTGCCGGACCGCAGCAGCACGAGGCGAGCACGTTGTACAATGGCAGGCACGCATGCCAAACCGCCCGCACATCCTTTCTGCCCCGGGACACATCTCCTCGATGACAAATGCGAGCCGGCCGGATAGCCACTCCATCGGAAGAGCCCCTCCAGTGCCTCACTCTCGACTCTGACCCTCTGCATCTACACCGCTGACCTCCGACACCACATATGTCCCGGATCCGCAACATGGCGGACTCTCTCGCCACCCGCAAACCCCTCAACAATGGCCACAGCATCCCCTCCATCCACCTGGGCGTCTATCTCATGTCCGGAAAAGAAGCCGCGCAAGCTGTAGGACATGCGCTAGACGCAGGGTACCGCGCGGTGGACTCGGCGCAAATGTATCACAACGAACGCGAGGTCGGGAATGCCATCCAGAACTGGCGGAAATCTCATCCCGAGGTCACGAGAGAGGATATGCATTATACGACGAAACTTGCTACCAATAGTGACTATGAGAGGGCGAGGAAGAGTATTGCGAAAAGTGTGAAAGAATGTGGGTTGGGCTATGTGGATTTGTTTTTGTTGCATAGTCCGTATGGAGGGAAGCAGGCGCGGCTGGAGAGTTGGAGGGCGGTGGAGGATGCGATCGAGGCGGGCGAGGTGAGGTCGGGTGGTGTTTCGAATTATGCTGAGAAGCATGTGAGTGACATTCGCATACTACCATGCCAGCATTCGTTGACTTTCGCCACAGATCGACGAACTTCTCTCTTCCAAGCCTCGGATTCTGCCTACAGTCAATCAGATTGAAGTCCATCCATTCAATACCCGATCCGCCCTCACACAATACTGCGCGAAAAACAACATCGTAGTGGAAGCTTACGCTCCCCTTGCTCGAGCTTTGCGCATGAAGCACCCCGTCATCGTGGAACTGGCCAAGAAGTATGGCTGTACAAGTGGACAGCTAATGGTGAGGTGGAGTCTTCAGCACGGATACGTTCCTCTGCCAAAGAGCGTGAGGAAGGAGAGAATCATTGAGAACGCACAAATCGAGAAGTTTGAGATCTCAGAAGAAGACATGCAGAGGATGGACGAGCTCGACGAGTACCTAGTCACTGGTGAGTTTGACAGGGACGGAGTCGGGAATAAGCATTTGGATTTGAGGCTGACTGACGTCGCTACAGATTGGGATCCCTTGGATGCGGATTAGACTTTCGAGCCTATGCTACACCCATAGCTCTACCTCATCGATGCGGCGAAGTCAAGGCAGAAGCGTAACTGTCCACGGTACCACTGGACGGTACGAGTAATAGGACACGAATGCACATCACTCGTCAGCGGAAGTGAGATCAAGTTGGGATCGAATATTCATACACATTGACAGTGCGTCTTTAGTTAGCTAACCCTAAAGCCAGCTCGCCGCATCGTTACCGGAACTGTTCACAAGAATGGTCTAAACTGGACTCCCAATCGGAGCAGATACAAATCCCGATCCCGAAAACCCCCTCGCCATCATCGGCGACAACTTCTTCGCCCGAGACCTCTCCAGTTTCGTCATCACAGAAGGCAAACGTGTTTGATGAGTCCTAGAAGCAAGTTGCTCAGTATCAGACGAAATTGCCCTCCAGACTCCATGTCCCTTCAACGCATTAATCACCTTTTGATAAACTTCCCCCGGCGTCCCCGTTGCTTCAACCTCGACCAATTTCCCCAGATTTCGATACCTTTGAATCACAGCTGGTGATTCTTTTTCGAATCTCCTCAAGCGACGCTCGAACGTTTGCATGTCGTCGTTTCCTCTCGAACGGGAGAGGAAGCGTTGGAGGATGACTTCTGTCTCACATGTCAGCGAAATCGCAAGGACTGGCAGACTTGCTTTACCGAAACATTCGTCGAAGGCTCGGGATTGGATGAGGGTTTTGGGGAAGTTGTCAAGCAAAATCGCCTTCTTGGAGCCTGGAGAAGAACTCACCATCTCACATTCCTGATTCAGGCCCGGTAGGGCGCGGATCCACATACTTGCTGGCGTACTCTCGTTTCGTTTGGAACAGACGTAGAGGACCAGAGCTGGAGGCGCGGTTTCGAGCCAGTTGGCGCCATAGGAGGCGATGAGCCAGGCTTCGGGGATGTCGAAGTCGAGAGCTACGTACTCGTTTATCCGAGCATCGGATACTCCGAGGATTGGGGAGGCCGTCTTGGAACGTAGCCAGTCTCCGCAGGAGAGGTGGTGGACGCTGTGATTTTGGACGATGGTTGACGCGAAGGTTCCTTTTCCGATGCCGCAGGGGCCGAGCAGGAGCATGATGGGGAGCATGTTTGAAGAGATTTTCTTTTCGCGACCGGCGCGGATCTTTGGGCGATATCAATCCCTTTCTTCGGCTCTTGCAGAGTGACTTTCAGACGCGCTAAGAGTTTTCTGGAGAGTTTGAAGCTGGAACGATACGGACACGACGACCAGAAGGGCCACTCCACTGATTGCAGTCCTGCGAGCAATTATATATGTTCTGCTGCGAGATTTGAAGTTCCGAACAAAGCATGATTTTTACTGGACAAGGGACAAAGGGGACATGGGGACAATGTCTGCTATGACAGAACAATACCCTTGTTCGGGACGTGCTACGCGACTCCTCGCCCGCCACGATGGATCATGTGACGCTGGCTTGGATCGATATGCATTGGTCTGGGAGAGCAGGTACTGCACCGGATCGAAGTGCTAAATACAACTCGGACCAAATGCAGACTACGAGCTCGCTCTGATGATTAACGCCACTATCTATCTCCTGGACGCAAAGGAAGAGGATCTCAAGTCACTTTCAGCTATGTGAGGGAATGAATGACAGTATGTGATTCCGTCAGCAGCAGGCCGCTCAATATCTATCGGAGGAGCGCCACATACCGACAACCCGATCATGGTCTCTCATTCATCAGTCCGGGCACCACGTCTAGAGAAGCACAACATTGTACCTGCTCATGCATATTGAGCTGCCGCTCACGCCTCAAATGTCGAGGAAATCCTAGAATTCACAAAGCGAGACCACATTGAACACAAACATCGCCGTGGTTACTGTTACATGTAGAGCACGCGCGCCGGTGTGTTGGACCCATCTCTTGAACAGAGCCCTCTTGAGTGGCCTAGGCCGTTCCTGGGTGACTTCAGGAGGGCTCGTGGAGGACTGGTGATCGTCGAGGGATCCCGTCGCTGTGCGTTCAACGCTGCCGAAGGCTACGGCTTCTCGTGGCGATGCCCGCAACATTCCACATGTCGCTTCTCGTTGACCATCGGCAGATGCTGAGACCTGGACGTGCCCACAAGTCGGGGGGGTGGGGTGACGGTTTCTCCCAGAATCCTCTAAAGTGTACTTCATATCACTTTTGGCATAGATTGGTCTTCCCAGAGCTCGTCCGTGGATGGCCGAATTTCTAGGTGTGGAGCGTGCGCTAGAGGCATCTTTGCTTTGCGCGTTTTGTGCTGTGGAAGAATTGGAAGGTCGGCCATTGCAATCCGGTGACGTGGCCCAGTTTGTCATCTTTCCGCGAACGATGTTGATGGATGCTTCTGTAGATTTCATATCTTCCGTCACTTAAATCTGGGATTGGCGTATATAGAGCTCTTGCTTTTGAGTTGTGAAGGGTCCTCCATGAGGATTCTAGCGGCGCGGAGGAATCCATCGGAGTTATGTCTATCGTGTGGAACAACAAAGCAGCAAGAAGGCATGCCGTTCAAGGAAGCAGCAGGCCACTGACCCCGCTCTTTTCTTGCTGACTTGCTATACAGTCAGTCCTGAAGTAAGAGAAGCTCAAGAACGTCGACTTGGAGTAGAAGCACCTCACGCTAGCCACTATGGATCAGGGCATTTCCGACCAAGGCCATCCGGTCCTTCGCGAAGATGACCAATTCAGCAGCGGAGATGATCTCGATCCAGACCCAGTCGTACCCTCTAAAGTGCCTCTCTCGGGCGATCCAACTCCACGACTCATCGGCCAAAGGAGCTAACTTTCGCTCCAAACCGCCAGCAAAATACGCTTGCTCATATTGTGACAACACATTTACCAGACGGGCTGATCGCAAAAGGCACTGGAAGGTTGGTTGTCAATATATGGGCGATGTCCATTGCTCTGATGGCGCTGGTGATGGACGTGTGTGTCCAGACTGTGACCATGTTGCTCGCAATGAGCACCAGCAGAAAAGGCATTCAATGCAGAGTGGTCACCGACCTGAAGGAGATATTTGGGCGCCACTTCGACTGTGTGACAAGACAAGATTCACCTGCTCTGATGACGGCAAGATATATCCAAATGCAGAAATTTTCTTCGACCATTTTCAGAACGAGGACTGTTTGGCAAATCAAGCCGAGGTAGCTGATGAGGACCGTGGCAGGCATCGAGCGCGCGTCTGCACACTCCTGCAAGAAGGCCAATCAGCGACTGGCGCGCATGAACATCTCTACGAAGCATTGATGAATTTTCTGCACGATGCACAGTCTTGGCGAAGATATTTGGCGATCGATAATACGAGACATGGCCGTGAAAGATGCGCGATTGCTTGCCAGCAAACTTGAATGGGGCTTACAACACAGTAATGATTCACACTGGTCGCGCTTGGGGTTCACCAGTCTAGACGAAGTTGTTGCTGAAGCGCTGCGACCAGTCATAGTGTGGGAGGTGGAGCTGGCAAATCTCTTAATGCCAGTGGAACTCGGAGAACTAGGCACTTGCCTCAATTCTGTGGAGACTGGCACAGACCACGGGCATGAAGGGCCAAGTAGCAGCATGGGATTCGGGGAGCAGACGTCTGATGGCATACCGATAGATGATTCAAAAGCGAACCATCAACATGCGAACACCTTCGAAGCGGCCGAAGGTTTGAGAGAAGCCTAGCAAAACGAGTTCATCGAAACTGTCGGCAACGAGTCCTACACGTGCTGCTGGAGGGCTTGCTCTGTGTCGAAGGCGAGGTCGCACTCGTTACAGTCGAACGTGACGGCGTGGAGTTGGCGGCCCGAGACTGACGTAACGACAAGACGGTTGAGGGACGGGATCTGCGAGATGTGTCTAGCTCCGCAATGCCCCCCATGGCTCGACTGAAGTTGATCGTGCCTTCGTTAGAGATGGTTCTACAAGAGGCAACGTAAAGATCCCGCTCCGAGCGCATGCCACCTCGTCAGAAGGTAGCCTTGTCGTAGTATATTCTTTGTGGTCACACATTATATATCCCTTTAAGACTTGATTTGTATAAGCTTTGCTAGCTCTAGCGAAGACCGCGCTACGGATAGCCTTCGACAACACCTGGGCTCCGGAGGGGTAGATGAGATGTATAGAGAACAAGCGTGTAATACTATTCATCATCCAAATCTCGAGGCCTGTTAGGGAGGACAAGACACCAATTTTTTGATACCCCAAGTAGCCCTCCAACCCTAAGATACTTGGATCATAATCGCCTAAACATCCATCTGTGATAACCTCGTGTAGAAACCTCCGCTTTCGACCCGAAGTTATTTAATGACGCGCACATTCGCAGCTGAAGGGCCGTTCTGACCCTGTTCCACGTCAAACTCCACTATCTGACCTTCTGCTAGTGTTTTGAACTCGGTCTGAGAAAAAGAAGTGAGTACTACGCCGTTATGCTGTACTTCTCGGAACGGCAGCATGATTCGACTTACCGTAAGGATCGCCATGAAGTGCACCCACGCTTCCTTGCCTCCGTCGTCCGGGGTGATGTACCCAAACCCCTTTTGTTCGTTGAAAGATTTGACGGTCCCCCTCATTTTGGCGGACTGTGAGTGTCAAGGGGTATGGTTGATTTGTTTAGATCCTGCCGAGGCAAAGAGAGAAGGATGGTCGCGTGGCCATAGAGTCTTTGGCAGGAAGGACTGCTCCACGCCGACTCTTATACACTTTCAAAGGCAAAGCCTCTACTGTCCTTTTGGGCATGCATCCGGTGGCTTGATGCCGAGAACCGTTGCTGCCGCCTCGTTGGCAAGATCGTCGCGGAAAAATGAAGCTCGGTCAAACCCGCACTGCCCCTAATGTGTCTTTTCCAGTCGGGGTCTCGCTCCTAGCCAACGTGCATATATCGACGCTTGGCTAGACAGGATTGGGGGGAGAACGGTAAGTTGAAGTTGGTGAAGCCTTGCACATGCGGGCTTAGTAATCGTACTAGTCTACTTGGCATGCACACACTGAATAGCAGTAGTATTGCCTAGATAGACAGTCCAATGCATCCATCACTTCAAATGGTTATGGGCCCGCGTATTCCGCTATATTGAACTATTCTGAATCGACTACGGACTGCATTCCACCATATACAACACGTTGTTGTGGTGCAGAAGAACACTGAGCTTCAAATATCAGAAATAAGCTTCAAACCGCCGCTACCTACGACTCTACCATGGTTTCCGAGGGCACTCTAGCCAACCAGAGGCTACCGGTGTTGAAAGGAAGTGAGAACTGGAAGACTTGGAGCGCTCTCATCAAGAAACAAGCCATTGGCGATGACCTTTGGTCGTACATCGATCCGAACAGCGCAACTCGCAAAGATCCCTCTACGACGGCGGCCGATGGCGAGAAAAAGAAGGTAGATGCAGCTGCAACGGCAGCATGGCTAGTCAAGACGAACAAGGCAGGGTTACTGCTTGTGTCGAATTGCTCAGGTGACATACAGGAGTCACTGGTGCACTTAGAAACAGCTTGGGAGATATATGACACTCTCAAGAAGGAATACGGTGCCAGTGGCATCGCACACCGCATGCAGGTGTATGAGAAGTGGGCAGGTACAACCCTCGAGACTGATCTCGAGGCCTTCTGTCGACAATACCGTGAAACGGTTGGTGCATTGAAGGTCGAGGATCTAGAGCTGCCACCTGAGATTGTGATATATGGCTTTATCAGTCGTGTGACGGCCTCGTACCCAACATGGGCATCCATTACTCGCAACAGCCTCCAAGGGCTCACCAAGGACAAGCTGCCTACACTGGATTCGCTCATTGAGAAGATTACCACCGAGGACAAGGCTGATGGCGACGGAGCGTCTGCAAACCTCGCACGCAAGAGGGCACTCGCGGCTCGTGAGAAAGGCAAAGGCACCAAGTTCTGCAAATGGTGCGAGCCTACGGAACGCGACCACACTACTCACGACGGCGACAACTGCTGGACCAAGTACCCTCACAAAATGCCTAAGAACATCAAGAAAGCACGCGAGACTGCCGCCAAAGCTAAAGGCGAGGAAGACAGTGACTCTACATCCTCGAAACGCAAGCCGGAGTTGATATTCATGGCTTCCTCCATACCTTCGACCAAGGCAGCTCATGCAGTGTCACAAGACGTGTTCAACGCCGCCGTTGCGCACGCGCGCAAGGATGACTGGATATTCGACACAGGCGCGTCAATTACGTGTGTCAATGACCTTCGGCACTTCACCTCACACAAGCGATGCTACGAAAACGTCTACGTTGGTGACGATGAAGCACTCAAAGCAGAAGCGGTCGGTACCGTGCGACTCGAGTTGTTGGCGCCAAGCGGTGAATACAACACTGTGAGCATTACCGAGTGTCTGTACGTTCCAAGGATGGCTGCCAACCTACTGTCTGGTGAGATGCTACGCAGAAAAGGACTGTTCTACCGCAACGACACACAGGTGTTGTTCACGCACAAGAGTGACATCGGCACAGTGAAGAACGTGCGCGGATTGCCTGTACTTGTTCTCAAAGGCAAAGAAGCTGCATTGATCGCCTATGCCGCAGAAGAAGAGGTTATTGAGCATATCGCGATGCTCAGTCGCGACAAGGGTACCGGCTCTGGCACTCGCGTCAAGCATGTGAAGAAAGGCACGGCAGCTGAATGGCACCAGCGTTTCGGCCACGCCAGTGGTCCAGTACTCGCTGCAGCGGTGAAGACGCATCTCGGCATCGACATCACTGGCAAGATCGACCTACCACACTGTGAAGCCTGCGCGAAGGCCACGCTCAAGAAGGTACACTCACGAGTGCCAACCGAACGACCGGAATCGTGTTACGACGAACTCAACGTCGACACGGTCGTGCCTACCACGCCAGGCTTAGGGGGTGCACGATACTTCACCCTTGCCACCGACAGCACATGCCTCTATCGACACGCTCACGTAAGCCGCAATCTGGCTGGACTGCACGGCTGGCTCATCGATCTTATCCAGTACGTGAAAACACAGCTTGGTAAGCAAGTCAAACGCATTCGGCTCGACAATCACAAGGCAATACTCAACAAGAAGTTCAAGGAGTGGTGTGCCAAAGAGGGCATAAAGCTACTACCAAGCACACCTCACAACAGCGAACAAAACGGTCGTGCAGAAGTGTCAAATCACCTAGTCACAGTGCTGGCTCGCAAGCTTATGTTCGGAGGCAATGTACCTCTATTTCTCTGGCCGGAAGCCGTTACGACTGCCGTCTATCTACTCAATCGGCTACCTTCTCAAGCACTCGACCACGAATGCCCTTATGCCGTACTGGTTCGCAATCTCAAACTGGACAATACAGCTCCTCAACCGTCGCTGTCTCACCTTAGACCTTTCGGCTGCAAGACGCAGGTGTACGACAATGACGTGCGTCGTGGCGATAAGTTCCACAGCCGTGCATTGAGCGGCATCCTCGTCGGCTACGAAGGCGTCACGATCTACCGAGTCTGGGTCCCTTCACTGCAGAGGGTTGTTCGTTCAGTGAGCTGCACCTTCGGTGACGAGTCCGTCACCGCCGCCGAGGACGACGACGACGTACCCTTGTTCGCGGCTCACCACCTCGCTCCAGATCCGGAGGCCGTTGACACCAACAAGTACTCAGCTTTAGGGGGTGAGGACGATGAGGATAAAGCTGCGTCCGCATCTGCAGACTCGGAAGAAGAAGAAGCTCCTACTACACCACGACAGCAAGGTTTGAATGAGAAGCAACAACTCCAGTTCGACGACGCAGACTACTACCTATCAAGCCTAGGGCCACAGATTGGCTCACAGCACAGACACGTGCCTGGCGAGCTCCGTACACCACCGACCAGTCGCTCACAGCGACAAGACCAAGACAGCAGTCCACTGTCATCTCCGCCGACTACACTGTCACCGCCAGCCACACCATTCACGCCATCGATACGGGCATCCCCACAGCAGCCACCACCACCTGTCAAAGCGATAGCCGCACCGCCAGCTCACAGCAAGAGGCAACCAAAGCCGAGTGAACTGAAACAGCAAGTGAACGACAATGCAGCTGTCGGCTACGAGTCAAAGGCATACACCGGTCCACAAGTACCATTCGAATTCAGCATGGTAGATCAACATCCGCAGCGACTCGAGAGCCAGTCACTTCCTCGTGCCGTTCACACAGCAATGGTGGCAAGCATACACGCCCAGCCAACGGCCAAGCCGCATGACGCCTACAGTGAGGAAATCGTCATTCCTCGCACTGCAGCTGAGGCACGTGCATCACCGCAGGCAGAGTTCTGGGTGGCTGCAATGGATAGTGAGCATTCCAACCTCACTCGAAACGTCACGTGGAAGACAGTGGCTCTTGCGTTGCTGCGCAAGGGGATAAACATCATCAAAGGCAAGTGGGTGTTCACGATAAAACGTGACGCAGATGGTCAGATTGTCCGCTACAAGGCACGCTGGGTAGCACGTGGCTTCACACAGCAATACGGCATCGATTACGAAGACACCTACGCAGCTGTTACCAAGCCGGACACCGTACGCATGCTTCTGAGCCTCATCGCCACGAAGAAGCTACCCGCCAAGCAGTACGACATTATCACTGCATTCCTCGAAGCTATGGGTCTTGGCCACGAGATATACGTGGAACAACCCCATGGTTACGAGGAACGAGATGAAAATGGTGTCGTTATCGAAGGGCTTGTTTGCTTTCTTCTACGGGCTCTGTATGGACTGAAACAGTCGCCGTTACTGTGGTACAATGAACTCACGAAGTTCCTTGCGGCTGTACACTTCACACCGTTGTGGAGTGACTCATGCCTCTTCACTAACAAGGCTGGCGCTGTTATCATGGTGTACGTTGATGACCTGATCATCACAGCTCGTACACAACACGAGATCGACGGCATTGCAGCCAGTCTGAAGGACCGCTTCCAAGTGAAGGAACTCGGCGATCTACACTACTACCTTGGCTGCCGCATCGTTCGTGACTTCGAGGGGCGCCGCATCTACATGCTGCAAGACGGGTACATGAAGAAGGTGGCCGACAAGTTCCACCGCTACCTGCAAGCGTCACGCCGCCACGATACCCCCATCAACGCGAACTTCCACTTTGAGAAGGCACCGGAAGGTTTTGTGGCTTCCAACCATGCTGTGAAGCTGTACCAATCGCTCGTTGGCAGCGTGGTTTGGCCAGCGCAAATGACACGCCTGGACTGTCTGTTTGCGGTCACGCAGCTGTCTAAGTACCTCACCAACCCTATGCCTGAGCATATCGAACAAGGGTTGCGTACCATCGCTTACTTGATAAGCACAGCTTCATTCGGCATCGTACTTGGGTGTGACGAGTTGCCAAAGCTCATCGCCTACGTTGACGCGTCATTCGCGGACGACATAGACACTCGGCGATCAACGTGCGGCTTCACCTTCTACTACGGTGGGCCTATTCACTTCAAATCCGGTCGTCAATCGATCGTGGCTCAGTCGACAACCGAGGCCGAATATGTGGCCATGACGCTGGCAGCCAAGGAAGCTGCGTACTTGCGCAACAAGCTCACTGAGCTGGAGTTGGAGCCTGAGGTTATCACGCTCTACGAGGACAACCAGCCTGCCATGGACTTGCTCAAACGTACTGCAGCCGACGGCAAGAGTAAGCATATGGACCTCCGCTGGCACTACATTAGGCAGGAGGTGGATGCTGGCCGGATTGAGGTTGTCAAGGTCGATACGACTAAGCAACTGGCAGACGGGCTTACTAAGCCCTTGGATAGTGTGAAGTTCGTACAGTGGCGAGAGGCGGCAGGTGTCATTGATTGCAGTCGGTTTGTGGCCGAATTCAGTAAGGATTAGGGGGTGACAGCTCTGTCACATGCAGAAGAAACGCCTCCGTGGCATTGGTGTTGGCTAGCGTCATCTCAGTCAGTGAACTGAGTGCGCTAGCGTGTTGCAATGCTACACCAAGGGGGTGAGTTGAAGTTGGTGAAGCCTTGCACATGCGGGCTTAGTAATCGTACTAGTCTACTTGGCATGCACACACTGAATAGCAGTAGTATTGCCTAGATAGACAGTCCAATGCATCCATCACTTCAAATCGGTAACCATATGCGATGCACACCGGAGGTAACAACCCGTTCAGTAGAACTATTGGCGAAACGGGCCGGCCGGTGAGCAACCGCGCCAATCCAACCCCAGCAACTGCCAGCTCGAGAGGCCCTAGAACAACACGGAAAAGATGCGATGCAGTATGGCGGCGGCTGGCTAGCTTGGCACTTGGTGTGGTCCTGGCTTGGAGTGGCGGAGTAAGCACTGCGGACATGTGTTCATCGGGACAGATGAACAGCGTCGCACCTGAACACTCTGGCGATGATAAAGGGAGCCGCTTTACTCTCGCTCCCAACGCTCTGACAGAAAACAAACCATTGGCCCTCCTCCTTCTCTGGCTTCTTCACACACATTCACCAAGAAAAAGCACAGTCAGCTCTTCGCATCGACAAAATGGGAGACTCCAAGCCTGCAACTCAGTTCATCATCGACCAGCAGGACCAGGTCCGGAACACACTGCCGTTCAATGACAAACGAGACTTCGCCAACGCGGAGAGGGGCTTCTTGGGCCGCCTCAAACCAAACATCGTCACAAGGGAGGACAGCAACGATGTTGTGTGGAACAATGACGCATATGAGTTCCTTGAGGGCGAGGCGCCGGACACGGCCAATCCAAGTCTCTGGCGCCAATCGAGGCTATCTCACATGGATGGGTTGTACCATGTCGCCCATGGAATCTATCAAGTGCGCGGCCTCGACCTCTCCAACACAACCTTCATAGAAGGTGACGAGGGCCTCATCATCATCGACCCTCTCACTTCGAAGGAAACAGGCGCCGCCGCACTCGGCCTCTACCAAAAGCACCGCGGCTCGGAGAGGGCCGTCAAGGCCATCATATATACGCACCCCCACGTTGACCACTTCGGTGGCGTAAAGGGTTTCGTCTCGGAGGAGGAAGTCAAGGAAAAGGACATCAAGATTCTCGCGCCTGAAGGGT
Source organism: Cercospora sojina (assembly GCA_004299825.1). Lineage (NCBI taxonomy): Eukaryota > Fungi > Ascomycota > Dothideomycetes > Mycosphaerellales > Mycosphaerellaceae > Cercospora > Cercospora sojina. The sequence continues at coordinate 4,235,684 of CP036211.1, read as the reverse complement.
TCCTCGAGCACGCGGCATCCGAGAATGTCTTCGCGGGTACCGCTATGAGTCGGCGCGCTGCATACATGTACGGCGCCGCCCTCCAGCAGGGGCCTAGCGGACAGATCGGCGCCGGCCTCGGGCAGACCGTTTCGACCGGGACTGTCACGCTGATCGCTCCCAACTTGTACATCAAGCGCACGAACTATAAGGAGACAATCGATGGCGTGGAAATGGTGTTCTAGATGGCACCGGACACCGAGGCCCCTGCCGAGATGCTTATCTACTTCCCTAGGCTTAAGGCCCTCTGCGCCGCCGAGGATGCCACCCACACGTTCTATAACATCTTGACGCTGCGTGGCGCCGTCGTTCGAGACCCCTATAGATGGGCGAAGTATCTAATAGAGACGTTGGATCTATTCGGCGGTAATGCAGAGGTCGTTTTCGCGTCCTACTACTAGCCTACCTAGGGCGTTAACGAGGTTATAGAGTTCCTCACCCTCTAGCGTGATCTCTACGCGTACGTCTACGACCAGACACTTCGCCTGCTTAACAAGGGTTATAATGGTCCTAAGATTGCCGAGAAGATAGTCCTCCTACCGGCCCTCGAAAACTTATAGAGCGCCCGGGGCTACTACGGGTCGGTAAGTCATAACGTTAAGGCTATCTACTAGCGCTACGTTGGTTGGTTCGACGGCAACCCGGCCTATCTCTAGGAGTATACGCCCGAGGAGAGAGCTAGGCGCTATGTCGACCTCGCTAGCAGTATAGACATAGTTATCGAAAATAGCTAGAAGGCATTTAACTCGGGCGACTTCCGCTAGGCCGCCGAGGTCCTTAACTACGCCTTGTTTTGCGATCCTAAAAACATAGATGCCTATCGACTGCTAGCAGATGTCTATAAGCAGCTAGGCTACGGAGCGGAGAATAGAACGTAGAGGAACTTCCAGGGTGGTCGACAGACAATCAAGCGGCAAACAGGGGTAGTGCTTGATTGATTGGCTTGTGATAGTCGTCTGATTGGCTTGTACTGGTACTAGCGTCCATGTGTCTGTCTGTACTAGCTGTATCAATGCACGGACCTTTTGTAAGTGAATATTAGTGCTCATCGTCGCCAACAACACCGCTTTCTTCATCAAACCAAACCTCCACCCCATCAGCAATAAGGTCATATTTAAGCCAGTTTTTGAGGCATTGGTTAGCCTCAGCTAGGTCGCTTCTTGTGTGCCACGCTTCCTCATTTAAAACATGACCAGCTTCTGAGAAACAACGCTCTGCAGCCGTTGAGGAGGCTGGACAGGCTATTAGATCGTAGGCTAGCTTACTGAGTATTGGATACTCAAAAGCGTGTGCGTTCCACCACGATAAGGCGTCTGTTTTCGGTGGTGCTGCCGGAGCTGCGAGGTACTTGTCGTATTCGTCAATGACGGCGTCTTCTGTCATCCAAATACCCTCCTCATAGCCTGTTGGATCACGGCTAGTAGATGAAGTGAGGCGTGCAGTTGGCAGTGCCTCAGAGCCGTAACGTTCCTTGTATTCCAGCCATAACTCCTTCACAACACGACGTGCACGATCCGTGAAAAGCTCACCAATAGCCGGAGTTTGTGAGGCTTGTGACTGAGTACTCTTCTTCTTCTTGCGATAGCCAAACCTTGCAGTAGATCGACTGCGTTTCTTGGTCACTGGATCGAAGCGTAAGCCACTCCATTTTTCGTCGAACCAGCGTAGTTTGAAGTGCGGATGCAGCGCAATAGAGGCTATGTATGCTGGCGATCGGTCTGTGAGTGCGAAGTACTTATCCAGCTTCTTCCAGCCTAACAAAACACAGGCTTTATAGTGCGAGTTCGGTAGCACAGACTGCTCGTTTTTGGCTTCTTCCAGGCGTGTCATTAACAGGTTGAGGGTGGTTAGTGACTGCCACAGAGATCCGTATATATAGGTACCGTCCATTTGGAGACCAAGTGAGGCTTCCTTCACCGGTCTTAGCAGTGCACAGAGCTCTTTAATATCTTGCCAGTCTTCACTTGTAAGGCAGTCTTCTTGCGCTAGCGGTCTGTCGTCAACCTCGCGGTAGTGCGCTTGATAGAGCTCAATTGCGCCCTTGAGTTTGACGCCTCTTTCCATCATATCGTGGTCACTATTCCATCTAATGCCGCCGTTGAGGATGAGCTCCAATATGCGCATATCCGGGTTCGTTTCTTTCTGCTTATCCTTGAAGAACTCACGCCGTGAGCCTGAGTGTCGTGCGTGAACGATGATATTGTGAAGCTTGCCAACGGCACCACGTTTGCGCCATAAAACGAGTGAGTCCACGGCTTCTTGCACCTTCGCCTGTCGCTCAAATTGCTTCACTTCTTCGTCATCGTCAAGGTCGTCCGGTTCGCAGTCGTTATCCTCATCCTCCTCGCTTTCTTCGCAAGCCTGATCTATCGCGTCGATGTCACAGCCGTAGAGTATCGCCTTGCACACGAGGTTGAGGATGTGAGCGCTACAGCGCAGGCGGCACTTCTGAGGGTGTAGTCCAAGATCAGCTGCTAGCAAGCGACAGACCTTGTCATTAATGTTCACGTTGTCCGACTGGAAATAGCGCACATCGTCTCGTATCTCGAACTCGGTGAGTATCTTGGATATGGCGTCCGCAGTGTCTTGTGCCTCCTTCGAGCCATAGAGGTTCGGTAAACCTAGCATGACTGAGACGTATTTGCCTTCGTGGTTCACGTAGTGCGCGAAAACACCAAGTAACTCCAGCTCGTTATCGGACTTCCAGCCATCAAAAGAGACGCAAAGACGACTGCGCGCGCGCTTGAGGTTCCTCATAATGTTCGGTTTCGAGCCTCCAAACAGGTTCATAAGCCAGCGTCGCGTTGTGGTGTGAGAGCGAGGTACAATGTTCTCAATCGTGCTGTTCTTGTAGCATAGCAGTCTGCGCAGACGCTTCGAGGCTGTGTTTCTGAGTGATTGATCGTCGTCTATCTTCCATTCGAGAAAGGTCTTGCACCAGCCAATGCGGTCGAAGACTTCGGTGCTTTCTTTGAGTCGCTTTTGAGCCTGGAAAGCTGCCTGTACATCGCCGTCGCGTGTCCGTTTCTTGCTGTCTTTCTCTGGCGGCGCATACGTGCCATCTCGCTTGTAGTAGTGACCCTCACCGAACTTGTGATCCCCAAGATGGTCCATTGCGCGCGTAGTAGAGCCGTCGCTCTTCAGATAGAGACTCTGTGAGCCTGGCTTCTCGAAGCACGCGCGACACATCCAGTACCTTTTGCCAGTCTTGACATGGGTCAGGCCGACGCCCACCTCATCCCGCCAGACATAGGACGAGCGTGGCTGCTTGCCAGGTGGTGTAGGGATATATCCTGCAAGGCGCGGTCCATCGACGAGGAAACCGGATTTGGTGTGACGGCTCTGGTGGGCGGTAGGGAGCTGCGATTCGGCGTGTATCTCGGTGAGGTTGTCGACGACGGTCTCGGTGCCGATTTCTGACTCTGCTGCGTCCATTATGTCGTGTTTGGAGTGTGTTGTTGTGGTGTGCGCAGAAGAAGATGCTTCGAAGGTGAGAAGCTTGGATTGCGACAGACTAGGGTTACGACGCGTCCATTCACGACACCCAGCGCCATAGAACCAACGCGCTTTTTCGCGTGCACTCAACTGGATGTTATTTGGCATGCTTTGTTTAGTCGGAATCATGATTCTTATGTGTTTTGGCCAAGTGGTTGTGTCGCATCTGCTCACAGAGTGAACTGAAGCTTGACATTGCATGTGCAAGGTTATATTTCTAACCCAAAATCTGTCGTAAATTCTTCGTTGCTTGATACGTATGCTACGAGAAATCTGACAAGATAGAAATTTTCCGTTTGATCTCAGCTGCAACTTGCACCGCTCGGATTGTTCGTACGACATCGTTTACATGTGTGGTGTTGATAACTTGGCAATGAACATTTTGAAGTTCTTTGGCTTTGCTGTATAGACCCTGAATCGAGGTGAAAGATGCCAGTCTTGCATCATTACCCGTGCGGCTCGGAGCTAGCCAGCCAACCAAACCCTTGTCTTCATGTTCAGCCTCATCAGCCCTATTTCTCCAACACCTCCTCTAATGCACCAAGACCACTACCATCTACTCGTTTCTGACACCAATAGCACTCGCAACCACGATTCCAGACGTACAGATGGAGCTCCTTCCTGTTGGTAATGATACGCTTGATTTGCTCCCTCGTAAATGGCTTGGTATCAAGAACAACAGCCTCCAATTGCTCGCGCCGAGTACCCTTCGAATATACAGCATCTACGACTCGACCACGAACATGCAGCACATCGCCATGCTTCCAGTGCGGAAGGTGATCCAGTGAGACTGTAAGGAACTCATCGAGAGCGTCGCGCGGCCGCGGTGTCGATGGCGCTGCCGCAGGGGAGGGAGGGGGTGTATCGTCGCCGGTGAGGTCAATGACAGCCTCCTACTACAATCAGCCACTTCTGCCCGGTCGCAATCGATTCTACGCACCTTATTGCTCATACTGGATCGAGCCGACAGCGATATTACAGTGGAAAGCTCGATTGTGGGTGGGTTAAGAAGAGAAGAAGCCCGGGAGGCTGAGATACGACTATATGGTGATACACACAGACAGACAGACAGACGGCGACATCATGCTTGATTGTACTGGCTATCTGGAGGCTTCTGCTTGATTGTACTATACTGATCAATCAGTACAGTACGTATTGGAGTGTACTGACCATCGACCACCCTGGGAACTTCTTTATCTCGGGAACTACGGAGCTTCGGACCGGCAACTTTAGGACACTAACGAAGACTGCGTCGGACGACCTTATAGCATAGCTCACGCCCGACATAGTTCTAGACGCCCTTGCCGTCTAGATTAACGGCCCGGCAGCCTAGGATACTAACCTGTCTATCGATCTTATAGTCCTCGGCAAGATAGACGGTGCTTACCGTGCTTAGCTCTCGAACGGTGCCTTAGTTTATAGCACGGCTCCGCATTTAGGCAGCGCGAACGTAAGCCTAATAGGTACCTCCTAGCAACTAGCTACGCTTGCGGTTTCCGGTCTAGACCCCGTAGCTCTAACGAACGCGGGTGTCGTAATTAGTAGTAACTCCGCTGCTCTAGACAAGCTTAAGGCTCTGCTTAACCCGGGCGACGACAAGTTCAATATTGTTACCCCTTAGGAGGGTGTATAAAGTTTATGTACTTTCGAAGACGATATCGAGACGAGATTATCGAACGGATAAAGTTTTAAGTAGATAGTATTAGCAAGCACGACGAGCTATTAAGATAACTATTACACTATTACTAAGCTAACCTTAGGTCGCTTCGCCTAGCAAAAATAGGCTAGATAGGCGACCCTATATTAACATATTAACCGGTCGTAATCTACGAGTAAATCTAGCGAGTTCACGCGATTTACTACAGCCTCTACTTCCGCACGCTAGCATTTGCTATATAATAAGGCTGCCTGCGAAGTCCCATTGCACACCTCCACGCGGTCGCAGGTGGAAACAGGCAGTCCTAGACTGTGCTGGCAAAGTGCAGGGCAGCCGTAGACAGTGTACAGACACGCTGTCTATAGCTACGGAACAAAGCCCAGCTCCTGGGTAGGTGATTCAAGTGTCGAACTCCTGAGAACACAGCAAAAGGACGCCAGCGCGGCTGTTACCAGCACAAGAAACCAATGCCAAACCGGAGACCCCTCTGCCCTGAGTGGTGAATACCACCCTAGGCCTGTAGGCTGGAGTAGTGACCCAGCCTAAGCACAGACTGAAGAGGAGGAGGGACAATTGAAGGGGAGGCTTCAAAGAGAAAGAGCAAGGATAGAGTAGAGAACAGGAACATACAGCTACACTACGGAATACACGTCCTGGTCTGGGTGGAAGACAGGACACTGCATAGCAAGAAGCGCTAGGAGAGGACTTTGCGAACCCTCTCTACAGCCGGGAGGCTATTTTCAACCCTGAAGGCAGAGCATCTGACACAAGCGACCCTTACTCTGCAAGCAAGGCTGCCTGCAAAGGAAGAGCTGTACTGGACTGGACTGTACAATAGAATTTCTCTAGATGTGGGTCATGTGACTGGATGCCAAGGAAGGGGAAATTTGGCTGTGGGATTGGTGTAGGGAGAAGGACCCCCTACTAGGCTGGTCACACCTCTAGAGTAGGCCACAACTCTAGAGGGGTGATGTACAAGATGGCAACTAGGAAGAGAGAAGGGCCCTAACTAGGAAAGGGGTAAGGGGGGTTGCTGCCCCCAAACCTCTAGTCCCAGGATAAGGCAGCAAGAGGAGGACTTCAAAGGGGCAGACAAGTACAAGGAGACACACTACAGCCCCAAACTCGACAAGTCCAAGAAACAGATCAAAAGCACAAGACACTAAGGAACTAAAGCAAACGAACAAGGGAGCTAAACGACCTATAGAAGGATCTGGAGTAGAGAGGGGCTTATAGGGTATACGAAGAGGAAAGGTTGCCAAAAGAATTGCCCAAAGGAAGTGAGTAAAAGCACGAGCAGCCTGACAAGCACCGTGCGCAAGGACGAGGCCTAGCAAGCCTCAATGCCTAAAGGAGAGGATAGGTTTTTATGCCGGACATGCTTAGGCAGAGAAGGCTTTTCCTGTCGTGAAACATATAGAGCGTGCTGCTTACTCTAGTTAAAAAGAGGTAGACCGGCGTAAAAGAATTATCTATCTATCTATATAATAAGGCTGCCTGCGAAGACTGATTGCAGCCTATCAAAAGGGTTCAAAAGGACACGAGCTGAAATGACATTACTGGAGGCTCAATGTAACAACCTAAAGACTATTGTTCAAGAATTACAGTCTCATAGGGCACCAAGGAAGAAAATCAAGCTTACTCTTGGTATTGACACTGATGAATTGGCTGCTAGAGACACGGCTCAGGTACAGGCTCGTCAGGTAATGGAATTAGTTAGTTATATTGAGAAACAGCCAAGAGCCAAACCAACCTGCAGCAGGTGTGGAATTCAGGGCCATAACTCAAGGGGTTGTCCATCAGATAGAGTGACTTCTGAGCAGTCTATTGATCCAACTTTGAGGTAGTTCTGACACCTATAGCATGAGAAATTAATAATCAAAGTTATCCACCTTGTAAACTTGATGCACAAACCTATCTGATGCACTAACTTATCAAACACGTTAGTTCGCGATGCGGCTGGCGTCGTTAGTGAAGGACGCGGGCGGCATCGCACTCGTTGCAGCCTCCATAGCTGCTTAGTCTGTACGTTGCAAATAGTGAGGGCTGCAGTCTTTCGTGGCAGCCGCGATATGTGTAGCATGACGCTGACAGGGGACAGACGACTGGGTTGCATTCATACTGCATGCACGATCAGCAGCATGTCTGACTTGTATGTACACGAGTGGCTTAGAGCGCCTGCTGCACTGCACGCCCGAGTTGATTGCCCTTCAGAGCTGTGGAGCGGAATCAAACACCTTCAACCCACTGGTGTCTTCTTTCCTCTCATGTGCGGTTAATTACTCCAGACTACTGCTGCTTCCCCTGGTAAGTTGATTGGCAATGTGCGAAAGTCTGTATGTCTTCGTGCCTTTCCCAAACCATGAACTCTCTTAGTTAACAGCACAACATACTTGATTTTGAAGTATGCCTACCATTTATGGTCAGACTTTCCCATTCCTGCGAAACGTTGCGGGAGGCTGGGAAGTCGTCTTATCCTAGCTATAGCTTTCTCCTTATGAAGCAACGACGGCTACAGTCGAGGAAAAGGTAGCCTATGCATGGTAAACTCTTTCAAGGCCCTGAGCAATGCTGGACTACCAGTGAACAAGTGTTCGTCATACAGTCGCACTTCTCCTAGCAATCAACTCAAAAAGAGAAGCTCTGGCCTCCATGATACGTAATGCTGCCCGCCTGGGTCAAGACTTTCGTGTTGTCTTGGTTATGCCATGTATTGTGCGTAGTTCTCGACTATCACATATCAGTCCCGAGACTTGCGTTGTCTGGCTATGAGGATATACTACCTGAGGCATAAGGAGCCTTGCGATTGCTTCCTCTAGTAGCTTGTCCTGCTGCGCAGCAATGTCTTTCAGCAACGGCAGCGCAGCTTCATTATGGAATTCGGCAGCTTCTTCATTGCAGAGCTGATTGTAGATCTGTTCCTTGGATGGAAAAAGGCCGACCAAGTCGTCCACCAAGGCCCGTACATCACCAACAAGGCGGTCAAGATGCTCCTTCTCGTAAAGAGCCCATTTGGCCTTCCTTGCGATACTCGCATTCTTCTGACGGCGGAGACTGATGTCGCGCATCTTCTGGTGAAGCGACATGTTCTGCGGTGTGAAAAGGTCCGTTACCTCTAATACATTCGACTTGCCGTCCTCGAGCTTGATTTTGTTGGAGATCTCTTCGGCGTTCTGGAAAAGATTGATAATGTGGCCCAAAAGAGCTTCTGCTTGTTTGACCTCTTGCGCTGTGTAGGTTTTCGCGATCGAAGCGGTGTTACTCGTGGTGGTGCCTAGTCCGAGAGCCTTACCCCATCTGCAGAGCCGGAGTTGGGCATTGTCTAGTCGAAGGAAAGAGGTTTGTACGTCGCTGCCAAAGCTTTTGCTCAGCTGAATGTACTGGAAGCAGTGGACAGCAGTCTCAAATACGGAAGCAAGAGATGAGATAGAGACAACCAATCCCACGACTTCCATGCTCGCTGTTGTATAGACAGTGCAAAGTGTGTAGTGCTTCGGATGGCGTTTGGCGAATGCACCTCAGGTATCATGCCGGTACTGAAATGTCAGCCTATATATGTGCAAGCCTGCCACTTGGGTGGGCTGGAGCTGACACTCACCGTGGGCGGGCAATGCATCAGCAGCTGCAAGCCTCTCACGTGTATCAGAGCCAATCATGCTACAGAAGGCGCATTTCCTGTACGACAGTTCTAGACCAGACGCACTCGCGCTCTCGTTGTCTGCTTCTACAGCTATTATATCATCAGCATGTCGACGGTCTCGCGGGAGCAGTACAGCCTTCAACATTTGGAACGCACGGTCTGAGCAGCTATGGACACTGCGACGAGCGCGGCGCCGTCTGTGTCCTTCGCTAACGATGCCAGCCGCATCGCGAATCAGGCGGCGCAGCTGACCATCCATGGCGGCCAGTATAATTATTTGTTGGTGCCTCGACAAGGTGGGAAAGTAGACGCCGCGATCTAATCAACCAGCAGGATCTCCCGTGACGCCGAGCCACCACCGAGCCGATGCGTGTCAGTACCGCTGACGACCTCCTCAAAGTACACTGAGCGGCACAACTTATCTCGAGAGCTGAAGCGCAAGCTAAGCCAACCATACGGCGCCCAGTTGGCACATGCTGTTGCAGTGGTCGGCCTCGGTGGCACGGGCAAGACGCAGCTGGTCTTGCGTTATTTGGAAGAGCACGAAGAAGAGTACGATACGATCCTGTGGTTGGACACGCGCAGCGAGGAGACGGCACGCGCGAGCTTCGAGAGGTGTCGTCGCGCGCTACGTCTACCGCATGATCCCTCTGCAAGCGAAGCGTCGCTATCAGAGGCGCCTGCAGTTCAGACGGTCCTGCACTGGCTGCGCAGTCGACGGCCGGACCAGAGATGGCTCGTCGTGTTAGACAACGCCGATGACCTGACGTGGAAGGTCAGTAGCATCATTCCTCATGGACGGGCCGGTTCGGTGGTCGTGACCAGCCAAGACCGGCAAGCGCCGTGGGCACTACTCGGGATTAGCGAGATAATCGAGGTGGAGGTGATGGAGTTCGAGGAAGCTGTATCCTTGCTCCACAAAGCAGTGAACAGAGAAGAAAGTGACGATCACCCCGACGCTGCGAACCTCTTGGAGAGGCTTGTGGACCGTCTAGACAGACTGCCGTTGGCGATCGAACTTGCAGGGGCTCAGATCGGAGTGGATGTCGTGGACGCAGAGGACATTGGGGTGTGCGTCCGCCGATATCTCACCGAACTGGATCGCCATTGCGACAGCTTACTCCGTAACGAGCACTTCGCTCATGCGACGTCGTACGGGAAGACGGTATGGAGCGTATGGGAGGCCAGCTTGGCGTCCATCACGCGGATCGAGAAGGGCCAAAGCGGCGTCTTCCCGCTGCAGCTCCTGATGCTCATCACCATGCTGAGCCAAGGCGGCATCGAACATGAGCTGTTTCGGCTGGCAAGCCTCGGTCTGAAGACGACATGCGAGATGACAGGCAGGAGTGCGCCCCTGTGGATGCAGGCAGTTCTGTCCTTAGGTCATAGCGAAGGTGAGTGGGACGATCGCTCTTACAGAGCCGCGGTCAGATTGCTCCTACAGTATGGATTGGTGCGACCGGTTCATGGACTTTGGGAAGGGCTCACGATGCACAGCTTGGTGCGATGGCGTGCATCTTATGAAGGGGTCCGGGAGCAGATGTGGAAGTGGTATGTCCTCTTTGTAACCGCGGCCTCTTTCCAACTTGCGCAAGAGAAGGACAGCGTGCCATTTCGACGCTTTTTAATGGTGCATCTTCCTGCAAACGATCGACTTCTTGAGGAAGGTCAGCAGGCGAAGAAAGAGAAGCTATTGTGGAGTTGCAAAGGACTATGGTGGGTGTGGAAGAGCGATAGGCCGAATGCGACTAAGGATGACGTTTCATGGCAATGGATGATCATCGCGAATATATGGAGCAAGGAAAGAAGGTGGAGAGAGTCCGAAACGCTGTTCGCAGCGGCGTACCGGTGGAACATGAAGGCGCTAGGAAAAAGGCATCCCGATACGCTCGCATGCGCGACCAGTTTGGCATCGTCATTCCAAGGGCAAGGGCAGTACGAGGCAGCGGAGGAGATGAACCGGCGAGTGCTGGCGGGCAGGGAGAAAGTGCTCGGGACGGAGCATCCCGACACACTGACGAGCGTGAGCAATCTGGCGCTAGTGCTGCAGGATCAAGGAAAGTACGAAGCGGCGGAGGAGATGAACCGGCGAGCACTGGAGGGCTGCGAGAAGGTGCTGGGCGTGGAGCATCCCGACACGCTTACAAGTGTAAGCAATCTCGCGCTGGTGCTCCAAGAGCAAGGGCAGTACGAGGCAGCGGAGGAGATGAACCGGCGAGCGCTGGCGGGCAGGGAGAAAGTGCTGGGCGTGGAGCATCCCGACACGCTCATGAGTGTAAGCAATCTCGCGGTCGTGCTCCAACAGCAAGGGCAGTACGAGGCAGCGGAGGAGATGAACCGGCGAGCGCTGGAGGGCAGGGAGAAAGTGCTCGGGACGGAGCATCCCGACACACTGACGAGCGTGAGCAATCTGGCGCTAGTGCTGCAGGATCAAGGAAAGTACGAAGCGGCGGAGGAGATGAACCGGCGAGCACTGGAGGGCTGCGAGAAGGTGCTCGGGGTGGAGCATCTCGACACGCTCAAGAGTGTAAGCAATCTCGCGGTCGTGCTCCAACAGCAAGGGCAGTATGAGGCAGCGGAGGAGATGAATCGGCGAGTGCTGGCGAGCAGGGAGAAAGTGCTGGGCGTCGAGCATCCCGACACGCTTATGAGTGTAAGCAATCTCGCGGCCGTGCTCCAACAGCAAGGGCAGTACGAGGCAGCGGAGGAGATGAATCGGCGAGCGCTGGCGGGCAGGGAGAAAGTGCTGGGCGTCGAGCATCCCGACACGCTTATGAGTGTAAGCAATCTCGCGGCCGTGCTCCGACAGCAAGGGCAGTACGAGGCAGCGGAGGAGATGAATCGGCGAGTGCTGGCGGGCAGGGAGAAAGTGCTGGGCGTCGAGCATCCCGACACGCTGACGAGCGTATACTGTCTCGCCTACCTCTTTCACCAGAAGCTCGACTTTGCAGCGGCTCTGCCTCTCTACGAACGAGCCTGCGCTGGGTATACTAAGGCTTTGGGCGCAGCACATCCAACCACCCAGGCGTGTGCAGCCTATATGGTATCGCTGCGAGATCAGATCGGGGAGTCTTGAGAGTTATGTCCTCAAGCTCGATTGTATAGCACGTCCTGTTCGCAGTACACTTTCAATTAATTTATAGATCGAGCAATGCATAGATGTTCAGCCATTACGCGGATGAGTAAGACCAGGGTGGTCGATGGTCAGTACACTCCAATACGTACTGTACTGATTGATCAGTATAGTACAATCAAGCAGAAGCCTCCAGATAGCCAGTACAATCAAGCATGATGTCGCCGTCTGTCTGTCTGTCTGTGTGTATCACCATATAGTCGTATCTCAGCCTCCCGGGCTTCTTCTCTTCTTAACCCACCCACAATCGAGCTTTCCACTGTAATATCGCTGTCGGCTCGATCCAGTATGAGCAATAAGGTGCGTAGAATCGATTGCGACCGGGCAGAAGTGGCTGATTGTAGTAGGAGGCTGTCATTGACCTCACCGGCGACGATACACCCCCTCCCTCCCCTGCGGCAGCGCCATCGACACCGCGGCCGCGCGACGCTCTCGATGAGTTCCTTACAGTCTCACTGGATCACCTTCCGCACTGGAAGCATGGCGATGTGCTGCATGTTCGTGGTCGAGTCGTAGATGCTGTATATTCGAAGGGTACTCGGCGCGAGCAATTGGAGGCTGTTGTTCTTGATACCAAGCCATTTACGAGGGAGCAAATCAAGCGTATCATTACCAACAGGAAGGAGCTCCATCTGTACGTCTGGAATCGTGGTTGCGAGTGCTATTGGTGTCAGAAACGAGTAGATGGTAGTGGTCTTGGTGCATTAGAGGAGGTGTTGGAGAAATAGGGCTGATGAGGCTGAACATGAAGACAAGGGTTTGGTTGGCTGGCTAGCTCCGAGCCGCACGGGTAATGATGCAAGACTGGCATCTTTCACCTCGATTCAGGGTCTATACAGCAAAGCCAAAGAACTTCAAAATGTTCATTGCCAAGTTATCAACACCACACATGTAAACGATGTCGTACGAACAATCCGAGCGGTGCAAGTTGCAGCTGAGATCAAACGGAAAATTTCTATCTTGTCAGATTTCTCGTAGCATACGTATCAAGCAACGAAGAATTTACGACAGATTTTGGGTTAGAAATATAACCTTGCACATGCAATGTCAAGCTTCAGTTCACTCTGTGAGCAGATGCGACACAACCACTTGGCCAAAACACATAAGAATCATGATTCCGACTAAACAAAGCATGCCAAATAACATCCAGTTGAGTGCACGCGAAAAAGCGCGTTGGTTCTATGGCGCTGGGTGTCGTGAATGGACGCGTCGTAACCCTAGTCTGTCGCAATCCAAGCTTCTCACCTTCGAAGCATCTTCTTCTGCGCACACCACAACAACACACTCCAAACACGACATAATGGACGCAGCAGAGTCAGAAATCGGCACCGAGACCGTCGTCGACAACCTCACCGAGATACACGCCGAATCGCAGCTCCCTACCGCCCACCAGAGCCGTCACACCAAATCCGGTTTCCTCGTCGATGGACCGCGCCTTGCAGGATATATCCCTACACCACCTGGCAAGCAGCCACGCTCGTCCTATGTCTGGCGGGATGAGGTGGGCGTCGGCCTGACCCATGTCAAGACTGGCAAAAGGTACTGGATGTGTCGCGCGTGCTTCGAGAAGCCAGGCTCACAGAGTCTCTATCTGAAGAGCGACGGCTCTACTACGCGCGCAATGGACCATCTTGGGGATCACAAGTTCGGTGAGGGTCACTACTACAAGCGAGATGGCACGTATGCGCCGCCAGAGAAAGACAGCAAGAAACGGACACGCGACGGCGATGTACAGGCAGCTTTCCAGGCTCAAAAGCGACTCAAAGAAAGCACCGAAGTCTTCGACCGCATTGGCTGGTGCAAGACCTTTCTCGAATGGAAGATAGACGACGATCAATCACTCAGAAACACAGCCTCGAAGCGTCTGCGCAGACTGCTATGCTACAAGAACAGCACGATTGAGAACATTGTACCTCGCTCTCACACCACAACGCGACGCTGGCTTATGAACCTGTTTGGAGGCTCGAAACCGAACATTATGAGGAACCTCAAGCGCGCGCGCAGTCGTCTTTGCGTCTCTTTTGATGGCTGGAAGTCCGATAACGAGCTGGAGTTACTTGGTGTTTTCGCGCACTACGTGAACCACGAAGGCAAATACGTCTCAGTCATGCTAGGTTTACCGAACCTCTATGGCTCGAAGGAGGCACAAGACACTGCGGACGCCATATCCAAGATACTCACCGAGTTCGAGATACGAGACGATGTGCGCTATTTCCAGTCGGACAACGTGAACATTAATGACAAGGTCTGTCGCTTGCTAGCAGCTGATCTTGGACTACACCCTCAGAAGTGCCGCCTGCGCTGTAGCGCTCACATCCTCAACCTCGTGTGCAAGGCGATACTCTACGGCTGTGACATCGACGCGATAGATCAGGCTTGCGAAGAAAGCGAGGAGGATGAGGATAACGACTGCGAACCGGACGACCTTGACGATGACGAAGAAGTGAAGCAATTTGAGCGACAGGCGAAGGTGCAAGAAGCCGTGGACTCACTCGTTTTATGGCGCAAACGTGGTGCCGTTGGCAAGCTTCACAATATCATCGTTCACGCACGACACTCAGGCTCACGGCGTGAGTTCTTCAAGGATAAGCAGAAAGAAACGAACCCGGATATGCGCATATTGGAGCTCATCCTCAACGGCGGCATTAGATGGAATAGTGACCACGATATGATGGAAAGAGGCGTCAAACTCAAGGGCGCAATTGAGCTCTATCAAGCGCACTACCGCGAGGTTGACGACAGACCGCTAGCGCAAGAAGACTGCCTTACAAGTGAAGACTGGCAAGATATTAAAGAGCTCTGTGCACTGCTAAGACCGGTGAAGGAAGCCTCACTTGGTCTCCAAATGGACGGTACCTATATATACGGATCTCTGTGGCAGTCACTAACCACCCTCAACCTGTTAATGACACGCCTGGAAGAAGCCAAAAACGAGCAGTCTGTGCTACCGAACTCGCACTATAAAGCCTGTGTTTTGTTAGGCTGGAAGAAGCTGGATAAGTACTTCGCACTCACAGACCGATCGCCAGCATACATAGCCTCTATTGCGCTGCATCCGCACTTCAAACTACGCTGGTTCGACGAAAAATGGAGTGGCTTACGCTTCGATCCAGTGACCAAGAAACGCAGTCGATCTACTGCAAGGTTTGGCTATCGCAAGAAGAAGAAGAGTACTCAGTCACAAGCCTCACAAACTCCGGCTATTGGTGAGCTTTTCACGGATCGTGCACGTCGTGTTGTGAAGGAGTTATGGCTGGAATACAAGGAACGTTACGGCTCTGAGGCACTGCCAACTGCACGCCTCACTTCATCTACTAGCCGTGATCCAACAGGCTATGAGGAGGGTATTTGGATGACAGAAGACGCCGTCATTGACGAATACGACAAGTACCTCGCAGCTCCGGCAGCACCACCGAAAACAGACGCCTTATCGTGGTGGAACGCACACGCTTTTGAGTATCCAATACTCAGTAAGCTAGCCTACGATCTAATAGCCTGTCCAGCCTCCTCAACGGCTGCAGAGCGTTGTTTCTCAGAAGCTGGTCATGTTTTAAATGAGGAAGCGTGGCACACAAGAAGCGACCTAGCTGAGGCTAACCAATGCCTCAAAAACTGGCTTAAATATGACCTTATTGCTGATGGGGTGGAGGTTTGGTTTGATGAAGAAAGCGGTGTTGTTGGCGACGATGAGCACTAATATTCACTTACAAAAGGTCCGTGCATTGATACAGCTAGTACAGACAGACACATGGACGCTAGTACCAGTACAAGCCAATCAGACGACTATCACAAGCCAATCAATCAAGCACTACCCCTGTTTGCCGCTTGATTGTCTGTCGACCACCCTGCCAAGGCATCGCTTTGTAGCCCTTTCCACTATCTTTTCGACGTGATCGGTCATCTGCATCTTACTGTCCAGGGTCACGCCCAAGATCTTGGTGCGATCCTGCGGTTCGATTTCCTGCCCCAAGAAGCGAAGTGGAAACCTCCTACACGGCTCGACCCGGGGCCGTTCGAAGTGAATTAGGCCAGTCTTCACTGCTTCGAATGTCGCCCCGCTCTCTCGTGCCCACCTTGCTGCCGGCCGGAGCACCTGCAGTCGTAGCTTCCGCGTCGTCTCTTCGCAATTGGCGCCCGTCCGCCATGCGGTGTAATCGTCGATAAAGCCCAGCGAGCCTCCCTCGGCATCAATTCCTCTTTCCACCAGGTTTGCATTATAGAATACGTACAGAATCGGGGAAAGGGGAGAGCCCTGGGGAATGCCTGCATGTGCAATGCGTCTCTGCTCAGACACATATCGTCCCACCACTACCGTCCCGGTCCGGTCTTCACAGAAACTGCGGATCCATCGCACCAACTTACTCGGTACTCCACGTTCCCTTAGCCGACGTTCTAGCACGACGGGGTGCACCCCATTGAATGCTCCTTGCACATCAAATGTCACTAACGACAGTACCCGATTGCCTCTCCACGCTTCCGAAATCTTCTCCACGAGAATATCCAAGGCCTGCTCACTCGATCGCTGCCTTCTCGCTCCGAAATGGTTTTCCGGGAGCAGAGAATAACGTTCGGCCAGGTATGATAATCTCCTCGCCACAATACACTCCAGCCCCTTGCTAATCGTGGGAAGGAGGGATATGGGTCGATATGCCTTAGGTACCGTGTAGTCCGCCTTGCCGGGTTTCCGCAGCGCAACGATCTTGGCATGGCGCCACGACCGCGGTAAGTACGCCAGGTCCAGTGATGTTTGGTATATCCATAGGATCCATGGACGTACCCACGGCAGGAGTCGCCTCCACATCTCGAAGCTGATCTCGTCTGCTCCTGGCGCTTTCTTCGGGTTGTATCGCAAGATAGCCTGGTCGACCTCCTCTGGTGTAAGTGGAGGGAGATCGTGAGGTATCCCCCTTCCGGGGCATGACCTGAATCGCAGACAGACCTGTGCACAAGTAAGACAAGACAAGACGACCCCATCGGCTTGTCTTGTCTTGGTGTGAGAGCGCCTGTCTTGTCTTGACAAGCCAAGTATCTCATTGGTCTTGTCTTGTCTTGTCTTGTCTTGATTAGAGCACGTGACTGAAGTGAATATAGTTCTATTCGATCAATATAGACTCTGCTGGATCCGCACGTGTTCTGGAGGCCTTAGAGATGCTTGGAGGTGATGCAGGACGTATTCCAAGGCTCGTGAAGTAGCTCCTGATTGGCTAATTAGCCATCGTAGCTGCAGTAGCTGCAGCAGATGTGAATACGTACCTGTCCAATTTGATTAAACCAGCCTTCAACCACTGCTTAGTAACCATCAATTCATTGACTGTGCAGTCCAACAGGCTTCTTCTACGAGTTGTAACTGCAGCTCCAGTGGTGCTAAACACCCTTTCCGGCTCGTCAGACATGACTGCAATTGAATAGACATCTAGCGCTAAGGCGGCCAATTGGGGCCAATCAGATCGTTTGTTAAGCCAGTAATTGATTGGTGAAGTATGACGATTGGCGCAGAGCTGGTAGAAGTGAATGTCCTTAAGATATTCAACCAATTGCGAGTCAATATTGGCTACAGCTACAGCCTCATATTGAGCCCAAGGTTCATAGCCCTTTAGTGGCCGGGACGGAGGTGTCTTCTCAGGCTCGTTGCGCAGGCTCTGGAAGTCGTTTGGGGTTGATTGTTCGTGCGGAACTTGGAGTTCTGAGGTAGCTACGGTCGATGTGAGATCGCTGGAGCCATTAGAGTCCATGGCGGTTAGTACTGGTGTGGGTAGTAGACTTATAATCCCGTAGTGAACGCGTTAGGGCTAGCCAGGCGTAGGTGGTACGCGTCAGATAAACGCGTTGATTGGCTGAAGATCTGAGGGTAGATCCGTAAAGATTAAATTTACTGTACTCTCTCAGGAAGGTGACGCTTCGTAAAAGTGTAGCTCGGAGGTGGGAATACATCAATATACGGCTATGCAACATTGCAGTCAGAACTGATACCAAAAAACATGTCAGACACAGAGGGAGATACCATCGAGGTGGTTAATCCATCATCGCAACGACGACCAAGATTGAAATTGAAGTTCGCCGCCGCGGCGCGCGGAACTGCGACGGGGAGCGGGAGCCAGCCTCTTCCTGCACCGCACCCGCGGCCCGATGACGCCGAACACCCACAACCTACCGCCAACACAGACAAGTACGCGAGAGCCATCTCTAACATCGACAAAATCCACGCAGCCCTGAGCACACCAGACGGTCTGGACGCGCTCCCCGCTCTCCTCCTCCACGAAGTCCTGTCCGAAGCGAAAGCCGCATTTACGATCCTCCAACAGCAGACCGACAGCCCGCCGGACCTCCAACAGGTCCTAAACGAGGTTCGTGCAGTGAAACACGCCATTCAGGACCTCCCGACACCCCCTCAGTCTCCTCCTGCCCGCCCAACATGGGCGCAAACGGCGGCAGCGGGAAGCACCGAGCCTCCCGCAGCCACTCACCGCCGGCTATGCCAGACTCAGACCGCGGAGATCACCATCCGACTAGGAGATATCAAAGATAGAGAGGAAGTGCAAAAGCTACCCGCCGAAGCGATCGTACAGAAAGTTCAACAGACACATCCCGCCTGCAGAGAAGTTATCGCAGCTCGAAAACTCCCAAGCGGAGATGTCCGACTGTACCTGACTGGAGAAAACGCGAAACATGCGATCCTTCAGGCGCCCGAATGGGAAAAGAGCCTGGGGAAATCTGGAAAGAGGGTAGAGAAATACTATCAGATTATGGTCCACCATGTCCCCCGTGCGGCTATCGAGATTGAAAACCCGGACGCGCTCCGCGCAATCGAAGACCAGAACCAGGCCCTCCACCCCGGGGTGAAGATCGCAAAGGCGAAGTGGATTCGTCGGTCATACCCAGCAGGGCAGGCACACTCATCGCTTCTCCTCGCGTTGCCCACAGCGCAAAGCGCGGATCGCGTCATCCAAAGGGGCCTCGTAATCGGGTACTCTCTCCACCTGGCCGAATACTACAGCCCAGAACACCAGATCACACAGTGCTTCAAATGTCACCGGTACGGACATATCGCACTGAGCTGCCGCCAGGCCGAGGCATGTGGACGCTGCGCGGGATCACACCGGACGGAGGAATGCACCAACCAAGACCGTCCCCGTTGCACCAACTGCAAGAGACCACACCCCGCGTGGTCTAAAGACTGCCCGATCCGGAGCCAGGCGAAAGCACGCGCGCAGCAGCTCCGACAGATGGGACCCCGGTTTCATCGGACATTGGACCAGGAGACGGCTCCGAGCCGGACCGACGGCGACTGGCAAACGGTCGAGAGTCGAAAGCGAAAGTACAACGGGCCGGGACGCCCACCGGGACGCCCTCCAGCAACACATGGCCCAGGCGCCGCCAGCCAGAACCGGCGACCGTCGACTACAACCCCCGCACAGCCCCAAACGGAGCCGATAGAAATCGATGTATAGAACCGAGAAAACGATTAACATCGTACAGTATAACGTTCATAAAAGCAAGGACCAGGTCATGCGAGCGCTGAACGCGGTGCTCCGACCGGACTACCACCACATAGTCGCGATTCAAGAACCGTGGAGGAACCCACAGATGCACACGACGATACGCCCGGCGAATTACGAACTCGCCTACCCCTCGAACGCCAAGACTCGCGCCTGCTTCTACGTGAGCAAGCACCTCGACGCGCAACGATGGGAAATCACGGAGCGCAGCCCGGACCTCATCACGCTCAGTATCGAACTGGAGGACCGGAAGCTCCACATTCACAATTGCTATAACGAGCCTCCGCGGTCGACGACCAGCCAAGCCCGAGGGGTCCTCGACCTGCTCCCGGCAGCACTAGCGGAGCCAGGAGAGCATCTCCTGGTGGGGGATTTCAACCTCCACCACCCGTTCTGGGGAGGAAGCACCGTGCTGGTCCAGCACGCCCTTGCCGACACCCTCATCGATATTACGGAACAGGCGCAAACGCAGCTCATCCTGCCTCCGGGGACAGTTACCTGGCAGAGCCGACAGAGCGAAAGCACACTGGACCTCGCGTTCGCCACCGGGTGGATCGCTCAGAGGATTCTACAGTGCCAACCGCACGAGGAGGTCAACTCCGACTCCGACCACATCCCGATCATCACCTCCATCCTCGCAGCTCCGATTGCAAGACGAGAACCCAGAGCGCGACGAGCATGGAAGAGAACAGACTGGACCACCGTCCGACACGACCTCATGCATCGACTCACCCAAGCGCCCACGTACCCTCGACCGTCAGATACAAACGGCGATATCGACCAGAAAGTCACTCTACTCCAGAAGACAATTACCGATACCATTCAAGCGACGGTGCCCATCAACCGACCGCGACGGTGGATCAAGACCGGGTGGACACAGGAGTGCACGGACAAAGTGGCCGCCGCGAGGAGAGCAAGACGTCAATGGAGCGCAAGCAGGAATGAGGACGACTACGCGGAATACCAGAGAGCGAGAAACGCGAAGAAAAAGCAGATCAAGAAGGACACGACCATCCTATGGCGCGAAGCAGTAGAGAAACTCACCAAGGAGCCTCGGACGATGTGGAGGCTCGCGAAGTGGGCTCGGACGTCGGCGTACACACCTCCGCCACTTCCTCACTTCCCCACGATCACCGATCGCAACGGCCAACACACCACGAACGAGGCAAAAGCAAATGCACTGGCAGACCATTTCTTCCCGCCTCCGATACCAGCGGACCTCAACGACATCGCCCACTACACATACCCCCCCGAGCTCGACATACCGCAGGAGGTGACCCCGGGGGACGTCGCCGCAGTGCTGAAACGTCTTCCGCCGGACAAAGCTCCGGGACCAGACGGCATCCCGAACCGGTTCCTGCGCGAGTGCAGAGGCATCTTGGCCCGGCCACTTGCAGCACTGTTCCAGGAATGCCTAAAGCGAGCATACCACCCAACACCTTTTCGACATGCGAACACCGTCGTCCTGCGGAAGCCAGGAAAGCCGACATACGACACGCCCAAAGCATACCGGCCTATTGCGCTGCTAAACACACTCGGGAAGGTGCTGGAAACTATTGTCGCGAGGCGGATCACGACGCTCACGGAGTCCCATCACCTCCTCCCGGACACCCAGATGGGGGCACGGCAGAAACGATCCACTATGACTGCCCTCGAGCTGCTCGTGGAACAGGTGCAGACCATCTGGGCAGCTGACCACAAATTGGTGGCGACACTGCTCAGCCTCGATATATCGGGGGCATTCGACCACGTGTCCCATGACCGACTGATCCATAACCTCCGAATTACGGGAATCCCCGTCTGGGTCGGACAATACGTCCGCTCGTTCCTGCGCGACCGCACAACATACCTCACCCTCGGCGACTTCCAGAGCACGACACGGGCAATTGCTACCGGCATTCCGCAGGGCTCGACCCTCTCGCCGATTCTCTTCTTGTTCTTTGCGTCAACACTCCTACCCGAGCTCAACAATCGAGACACTAGCGCAGTCGGGTTCGTGGATGATACGAACATCCTCACCTTCAGCCGCTCGACCGAAGAGAATTGTCGAAAACTCGAGCGAGCACACGAGACGTGCGCTGAATGGGCCCGAAAGCACGGTGCGACGTTCGCGCCGGAGAAATACCAGCTGATGCACCTGACTCGAAAGCCGAGACTATTCAACATGCAGGCTCCGCTTCGCGTTGCGGGATCCCAGTGCGAAGCACAGCCCACGATCCGGATCCTGGGAGTCCATCTGGACCCCAAGCTGAAGTGGGGTCCACACATCCGCAAGACCACAGAACGAGCGACAGCACAAATGGCAGCGGTCACGCGGCTCGCACACAGCACGTGGGGCGCCGCATTCTCGAAGGCGCGACAAATTTACCTCGCCGTCGTACGGCCGGCGATGTCGTATGGAAGCCCGATCTGGTATGATCGAATGGACCAGAGAATTGGGCGGAACAAGGGCGTCTACCCACTTCAGGTGGTCCAGAACCGGTGCCTCCGCGCGATCTCGGGAGCGTACCGGTCCACAGCGACGGCCGAGCTGGAGCATGAGACGGGGACGGAGCCGCTTGACCTCTTCCTGGAAAAGACAACACGGGAGTATGCGGAGAAGGCGGCGACGATGCACGCCCACGGAATCATTGACAGAGCACGCCGGCACGTGGCTTTGCAAGCTCGAGCCCAATACAGGGTAAGAGGCGACGGCTACGCACGGCGCATGCAACAACTGCGGGAGACTGGAAAGGACGACCGACTCGATGAGACCATCACTCCCAGAGTGGCCGCGCGTGAGGCCTGGAGCGACCGATGGCGGACGTACCAGCACGGAGCGCAGACCGCACACAACGCCACTCGGCGGCATACCGCCACGGCAACACGTGCAGATTTTCACCCCCGCCTGGACAAAATCCGAGCACGGCTGGACAAGGCAGGGAATACGATCGCAACGCTTCTACGGACAGAACACATCGGGCTGAATGACTACCTCCACCGCCGAAGGGTACCCGGCTACGAGTCCCCGGCGTGCCCGTGCGGATTCGCGCGGCAGACGGCGAAACACATTGTGCTGTTCTGTCCCCGCTTCGAACGGGATCGCGACAAGATGACGCGGGAGGCAGGGACGCAAGATTATCTCGAAATGCTAACGACGGAGAAGGGGCTCCGCGCAGTAACGGCGTGGTTCTTGGAACAGAACATTCTTCCGCAGTTCAGTCTGGCGCAGGAAATGTGGAGAAAGAGGGGCCGGCGAGGAAGGAGAGAGGGGCGCGACGTCGACGACTGACGCTGCCCGGGCTGCAGGAGAAGCAGCTCACGGTTCGAGGCTTCGAGCAGTTCCCTGGCATGGAAGACGAACAACAAAGGTAGAGGAGCTTTTCACCCGGGCTCCGGCCACGGTTTTTCTCTTCAGAGAATATGTAGCAACTCCCGCATGGGCCCGCAAGGGAACCACATCGGTGTAAGAAATATGAATGAATGAATATACGGCTATATACTACGTCAAGACGGTCAAGTAAGACAAGTAAGACGACAGCTCTGTCTTGTCTTGCCAAGCCAAGTAAGACAACAGCTCTGTCTTGTCTTGACAAGCAAGACAAGACAAGACATCAAGACAGGCTTACTTGTGCACAGGTCTGGTATCACTTGCGCTCGTATGATGTCAATCTCTGGCTGCAAGCGAGTCTTTGCCGCCACGAGAAAATTAATCCATTGTCGTAACTCATGAACCTCTGACTCGATACTGCATTGGATCAGCATATGGTGAGTTCTCTTCGATGGTGAACTCACTTGCGGGTGCGCTTTGTTGGCTGCCTGCTTCCACCCTGCGGATAGCGACCAAATCCTATGTCACGTTGTTGATTTGTGTCCGTTGAGTCCAGTCTGTGCGGTGGGTCATCGAGCGAGGCGAAGGGAAATGTGAAGTCGACAGGGGTATCCAAGTTTGTGTTCAGATTGCCCTCCAGACTGTGTTCGCGCAGCGAGGGGTATGAGACGCTGGCAGGTGTCTGTGCCGGCAGGTTACTCATTCCCAAGCCGATACCTGTCGTATGCAAGACGGAGGGGTCGAAAGACATGGGATCCATTGCTGTGCAGTCACAGTGTCAGGCAGGACGGACGCGAGCGAAGCAGTATGTATAGGGTACATCGGCCAATGGCAGGGGACCGAAGCCCATCTGCTTGCGAGCGGCGTAGCACGGACAACCTGACATGGGTGAGGTCAGTAACTTCCATTGTGGGTCTACGAACGAATCATATTAAGCGCGTACCGCCGATGAAATCGCTGCAGGGTGGACCTATCATAGAATTCCGCACAACCGAGAACGCGATTCGCGATTCTGGAGAGCTACCCGGTTACAGTCCACTGTATGACTCAAACAGCTCCATAATTATGACTATGCAGCTTGCCATATAGTCAAGCACTCTAGAGAAATCATTTCCACCAGCGGCACGAACACAGAACACTCTTGTTTGCCATCCAGATCGCCCTTTACGTATTTATGCTGAATAGGACTTAGCATTGTGATCGTGTCACTCTAGTGACCATTCACTTACGGGTATTTCGAACTTTTTGTGTGCTTGCCTTTGCGCGGTGAAAAGATCATTGATAAAGTCGATTAACTGTGATTGTCCACTCCAGCGCTCTGGCTGCGACAGACCGAACACTTTGTTGCTCGCGAGGTCGGCACGTACGCTGTCGGCTGTGCGCATCACTCTGCGATTCGGTGATGTCTCCATGCATTGTAGGAGCAGTAGGCCAAGGTTCTCAAGGTCTCTAATCCCATTCTCCGAGGGTTTATCTCTAGTTGCGGTCGAGCATTATGCTAGCAAACATGAGCCCAGTGACTTGTGGCACATCGCTTTTACGACTCACCCAAGAACACCCTCCCGCTTCGACCGCATATGCGTACTGATCGAGCGCACACCGCTGTGTGAGCCAATCCGTGGCTGTTCAGATATCTCAATGCTCCAAACAACTGTTTTGTCAGTTGAGCAAGCAATGGCAGGGGTGAGGCGGCGTACAGATGCTGCGAGGGTGTGTATATGTCTTTCCTCTAGTGGTCGATGCGAGTTTAGGAGCTCCTCGAGTGTGTACCGAGCATAATGGTAGCCAAGATAAGTTTGGCTTTGACACAGGCTCAGGCTGGCGTTATTCACGACCATACAAGGCTTTATTTGCTAAATTGCGAAGCTACAGAAAGAAGCTGAGATGCAGTGCATCTTCAGTACTATATAGATAACACCTCCATCTCTGAGAACAATGTAGAAAGTGGTGGAACATTCGCTGTGGTCTGTGCGGAGCACGGATCCTCTAACATCCGTCGAGGCATAGCCTTAGACAGGGCATGGCCCGTAACATTACCCCCCTCCTCTCCTGGGACGCGAGCCCGTGTAGAGCTGCAAAGGTCCGTCGTTCCTCCAGGCATCCCCGTACTTCGCTTCGAAAGCCTCGAGTGCCAGTGTGTTCTGGAGGTTCTCGAGGTGGTTCCATGTACGTTCCGCGAATCCGGTCCATTTGACGAGCGCTTCACGTCTGGAACCCCGTCCGAATCGTCTAGTCCTGCAGCAGAGTATCTCGTCTACGTCCCAAAACTCGTCGCCGTCTTCAATACGGACAGCGGGCGGTTGTTGATCGTCCCGTACTTGTGACGGTAAGCTGTCGCCTGCCGCGGGTCGTAGAAGGGAGATGTGAAACTTGTTATGCACTCCCCTAGGTACGTCCAGTTCGTAGAAGTGCGGCGATCCCCTGAACGTCTTCGTGACAGTGTACTTGGCGTGGATCCAGTCCAGTTTCTTTGACGGTCGCTGGGTAGTAATGTTCTTCAGATTCAGCCATACCTTGTCTCCAACTCTGAATGTCCACGGGGCTTCACGTCGTCTGTTAGCATAATGCTCCTGTGTCTGCTGCGCTGCAGCCATAGCTGCCTGTGCGAACTCTTGGGCCTCTCTCAGCTTCTGGACGATGGCTTCTCCTCTTTGCCTTGGGTTCAGAGTGCCAGTGTGCTCCTCTATCTGCTCCGCTGTTGAAATTGGCGTGGCATCGTATCCGTGGCTCAGAAAGAAAGTACTGACTCCTGTCGTTGATGCTGGTTTGTTGTCTAGGGCTATCTGGGCGAGGGGTAGCCATCGATTCCAGTCTACTTGGTTGTATGCAACAAACGCGCGAAGGTATGTTTCGACCTCTTGATTTCGTCGTTCGGTGGATCCGTCAGTCTCGGGGTGGTAGGCTGTAGAGAGACGCTGTTCAATCCCTAGAAGCTGGCAAAGGCGTGACCATAATGCATTGACAAATTGTGTTCCCCGATCGGAGACAATACTCTTTGGAATCCAATGGAAGGGGACATATCGTTCGACAAGAAGGAGCGCAACACTCTCTGCGTCAAACTTCTCCGGCTGTATTGGCAGAAGGATGCTTCCTTTGCTCAGTCGGTCCGTAATAACGAGGATGATGGTTGATCCGCTGTCATCGCAGGGGGGCAGATCTGTGATGAAGTCCATCGAGATGTCTTGCCATATTCGCATCGGAACTGGGAGCGGTTTCAGGAGTCCCTTCTTCTTGTCTCTCCATATAGTCGTTCGTCCGCATATGTCACAGTTTCGAACAAACCGTCGAACATCTTGATTCATCCCTGGCCAGTAGAATTGTCTCGCCAGTAGTGCAATCGTAGCGTCTCTTCCAGGATGTCCGCCGAGGGCAGAGTCGTGGATTGTCTGAATCACTCGTGTTGTCAACGGCTCGTAGTTTGGAAGCCAAAATCTCTCGCGGTAACGTAGGCGGTTGTCTCGAATGTCACACTCCCCAGTAGCCAACTGCAGGTCTAGGTGTCTTGGGAATTGTCGGTCTCCTCTCTGTACGACTTGCCAGGTTTCCCAATAGTTCTGACCAGCTTCTGCCTGTAGTGCTTCGTTCCATAGTCGTTGGAGATCGGCGTTGTCTTGAAACGGGGCTGGAAGGTCTAGCCGTGTAACGTTAACCCATAGAGATGGTGGCAGAAGCACTCTCTGCCGTTCGGCAAGCCTTGAGTCGTCGGCGTCTTGAGGAACATCTTGTTCTCGCCGAGACAGCGCATCGGGGACAGTAGCTTCTTTACCAGGTCGGTGCTGGAGCGTAAATCGAAAGGGTGCTAGGGACTCAGCCCATCGGATCTGCCTCTCGTTCAGCTGCTTCTTAGTCATAAAAGGCTCCAAGTTCTTGTGATCCGTAAGAACCACAAAGGGCTGGGACAGTCCTCGAAGTTCACTGCCCCACTCCCTTATGCACTTGACAATCGCGAGGAGCTCCTTGTCATGGATGTCGTAATTACACTCGGCTGGCGAGTGCTTGGCTGAAAAGAATGCTATTGGTCTCCACACCTGGAGGTCAGAATCAAATTGGGTTATCACACCGCCTGATGCCCACCCCGAAGCGTCGGGTTCCAGTCGAGTTGCTCTCGTCGGGTCGTAAGTCGCCAGCACCGGTTCTCCTGTAAAGCGTTGTTTCAAAGTATTGAAGGCCACTTCGCAGTCTTCGGACCAAGTAAAAGGCACGTCCTTCTTGGTTAGGTCGAGCAGTGGTTTTGCGATTTTCGTGTAGCTAGCAATAAACATCCGGTAGTAGTTGGCGAAGCCTAAGAATGAGCGTACACCCTTCACCGTTGTTGGCCGTTTCCACTCTGTAATCGCCTTCACTTTCTCGGGGTCCATTCGAATGCCAGAGCTGACGTCCACGATAAATCCAAGGTACCTAGTCGTCTTTGTCTCGAACTCGCATTTGTTGATATCGAGTGGAAGGCCATTGTCAAGAAGGCGTTGCAGGACCCGTGATACCTTGTCCCTATGATCGTTAAGGGAGCCGGAGGAGAATACCAGTATGTCGTCGACATAAGCGGAACAGAAGTCGTCGAGGAAATCGCGTAGCACCCAGTTTATAAATCGTTGGAATGTCGCAGGAGACCCGGTAAGGCCAAAGGGGCAGACCTTCCATTCAAACGACCCATATCGTGTCCGAAAAGCGGTCTTCCACTCTTCGCCCTTCGCCATTCGAATCTTGTGAAACGCAGCGGAGACGTCAAGCTTAGTGAGCCACTTGGCTTTTGACAATGAGGCGAGTGTCTCTCGGATTAGTGGCAGTGGGTAACGATCTTTGCGTGTAATGGCGTTCAGACCACGGTAGTCGACGCAGAAACGCAGTCCTCCGCCTGGCTTCTTCGCAAACAAGACTGGGGCAGCGGCAGGTGACTTGCTCGGTTGAATAAAACCCTTGCCTAGTAACGAGGTAAGCTCTTTCCGCAGCACGAGTAGCTCGTCTCTCGTCATGCTGTAGAGTGGGCCCCACGGGACTTCCTTTTCTCTGCCATTCTCGTCCTTCTCCAGAGGAATCTCGTGGTCGATACCCGGTCGATGTGGCGGTAGTTTTGCGGCCTCCTCTGGGTTAAACGCCTGTGCGTAGCGGTGATAGTATTCTGGCAGTCGTTCCATTACCTCTGAAAGCGAGAGCTTCGGCTTTGGTCGGAGGGCCTTTTCAATGTCGGCGAGCGTAGCTGTAAACAACTGAATATCCTTCTTCTTTGACTGTCTGGCGAGTCCAATATAGGTGCTCGCAAACACCTGCGATACGCGGAGGGTCTTGAACGGCGAGCGTGGATCCTTCTTAATATGCTCATTGCTGGGGACGGAGGTGCCGTCTTCGAAAACAAGCCTTTCCTCCTTCTCGTCAACATACCCTCCTTGGTGCCGTAGCCACGGTCTCCCTAGTATGATCTCTTCCGATTGTCGAGGGACGACATATGCGAACACCTTGGAGGTCTTGTGTGCGCCAATGTCTAATGAGAATGTCGTGATCTCAGTAATCGTGCTTCCAGCCGTGTCTGCATTATCTTGAACACCACATAGCTGTCGCATCGGAATCTTCAACATTGGAAGGCCCATTCTGCGTGCGAGTCGTTCGTCGATTAGTGCGTAAGCCATCGAGCCATTGTCGATCAGAGCAGTGGTAGAAATGTAGTCGTTGAGGAATGCGTGCACGTGGAATAGAGGGCATTCCATTCTTGGTTGAAACACTTTCCATTCTTGCTCTATCTCGCTTAGCTCCGGCGATTGCCCTTGGTCACGACTTCGATCAAGGGCTACTCTTTTTCTGACTCGTCTTCAGATTGCTCGGTCTCCGGAAGTGAGAGAGATAGGTCTACCCGTGCGGCATCGCTAGTTGATGCATTGTTCGCAGCCAGAGGGCGCCGTGCTGGTAGGAACTTGCATTCTCCGACCATGTGGCCTTGATTACCGCAACGAAGACAAAGCTTCTTCTCTCGACGATATGCTATAGTCTCCGGACTTACCCATTTGGCGCGTCGTCCGTTTGTCTCAATGTTCGCTCGACTACTACGCAGGGGATTACTAGGTTCCCAGTCCATCTTTTCCGGGTTGCCTGTTTGTAGCTGAGATGATCTCGATGCCCTCTCAGTTGCGGCCGTCGCTTCCGATCGCGGTACGGTGTTGTTCCGCCATAGGCCCTTATTCCGTAGGTTGAAGGCTTCCAATTGATCGCTCGCCTGCTTCAACTCATTGCAGTATCCTTCAAAAGATACACCATCTATGCTCTTTCCGATCATGCATCGCTGTAGCTCCAGGCTTAGTCCTGCCTCGAGATATGACTTCTTGATCTCGTCTGGCCAATCAGTACCTCCTGCCTCCAGTACCAACTTCCGATACTCAGTGAAGTATTCCATAAAGGGTTTATTAGCTTGTTTCAACTTGTGGAGCTTCCGTTGGGCCTTCTCCTTGCGGTGCGGGTCGCCAAAGGATAGTCGCAACTGATCGATCAGTCCTTGCGTCGTCATGTATTGAGTGCCCGTAATAGCCTGTATCCACGGTTGTAGCTGGCGTGAGGCTTCTCCGCGGAGGTGGTTTTGGATCATGAAGAACAGTGTAGCTTCTGAGCATCTGGCATAGTCCACTTGCAGCTTAGCCTCAGCTTGGGAGATCCATGGTTCCAGCTGTTCTTGGTTTCCATCGTATGTAGCCAATGGTCCTAGATGCTTGGTTGGTCCGCCGCCATGGTTGTGTTCTGCGACGGGCTGCGGTTCGTTTGACGACGGTGGTGTCACAGGTTCTTCCTTTACTTGGCTTTGTAGTTCCCTGACGACGTTGTTCAGGTGGTTGACTTGGTTGAGCAGGGCAGTTGCCCACTGCGGTGCAGCTTCTCCTTCTGGACTCTCCATTCTCTGTCCTTTCTTGGTGGTCCAGTAGTCTGATGTTCCGGTGTTCTACTACTCCAGTGGTCGTTTAAAGTGCAGGGCACTATCCAATGTTCCAGTGATCGTTTTGAGTGCAGGGCACTATCCAATGTTCCAGTGATCGTTTTGAGTGCAGGGCACTATCCAATGTTCCAGTGATCGTTTTGAGTGCAGGGCACTATCCAATGTTCCAGTGATCGTTTTGAGTGCAGGGCACTATCCAATGTTCCAGTGAGTTCCGTTGATTCAGTGCGGTCCAATGATCCAGTGCGTGGGTTGAGCTTCGCAAAATGACACAGGCTCAGGCTGGCGTTATTCACGACCATACAAGGCTTTATTTGCTAAATTGCGAAGCTACAGAAAGAAGCTGAGATGCAGTGCATCTTCAGTACTATATAGATAACACCTCCATCTCTGAGAACAATGTAGAAAGTGGTGGAACATTCGCTGTGGTCTGTGCGGAGCACGGATCCTCTAACATCCGTCGAGGCATAGCCTTAGACAGGGCATGGCCCGTAACAGGCTTCCTGCAGATATAACGAATCGCGGACTTAATAGACAAGAATGGTCGAGCGTCAGTAAATAGTCTTTCACCTGAGGTACCTCCTCAAACATCCAGAGGGACGATTTGTCCTCCTGGTCTGAGCATACGATCATCTCCGAGTTTCCTTGCACAAGCGTGCCAAGCCGCAGGTAGCTGATCCATTGCCTCTCCAGCGAGACCTTTGTAGCTTTCGCGGGAGCTGGCAATGGCTGCGGACGAGACTGTGTGTCGCTCTGCGGCACTCGTGACTCCCAAGACGGCCGCGAGCTCACACTCATGAGACGTGGCTTCTTTGTGGCGCTTTCTCCCGCATTTCGTAAGCCTGTCGCTTCTTGGGGGCGGGAATGTCTCTTGAAGAGTGTATTGACATCACTCCCGTTGATAGTCGTAGTCATGATGAAGGGGTTCGAAGCGCGTGATGAGCCGTGCGGCTGGGCTTTGCCGCACTTTTGACATCGTTGGGGATGCCATGCCACACGCTTCCGGGTTTCCGCTTTCGCTTGGTGTCTTGAGTCCAGATATTGCATGATCATCTTCGCATCGGGTCAGTCGCCCGCCCTCCCAGGTGAGAGTCGAGCCTGGAAGTGCTGGGCCGCCGCTGCGACGCTGCGGCGTGGTGTTGTGGCGATGGATCCTTCACCGCAAGCGATGCATCGTAAACGACGCAGACGAGCCTATCAAGCCACGCGTGTATCCGCTGCTCTCTGATTGACCTTGTGCATAATCTTTGTCTTCGCATTGCGCGTGCTGAGATCACTTGGAGGCAATTCTCCGTGCTCGTGCACGTGCAGCGCTTGGGGAACACTCCCGGTTGCCGAGATCGTCCCACAGCCGCGGCAACCGGGAGTGTCTGGCATTACATCTGCGACCGTGAGCAAAGACATTCACGTTCTCAAGCACAGATTCTGATCACGACAGTCACGCGATGGACGGATTCCGTGGGCCACTTCACCTCACGCGTAGATCTACGCTGAATCAGCAGCGAAATGGCTCAAGTTGGACGCCCGAAACCCACCTCAGGCCTTTTCAACATGCGCCAGCTTCCGAAATCGTGCTCGAGCCCGCGGTCTTCGATGCTAGACGATGTGAATGGGGATCATGTTGAACACGTCGCAAAAGACCAGGAAATTGTGTGCAATGTTCCACATACAGCTGAGATCAAAGGCGAAGGACGCAGGCACCACAGAACGCAACTCTAGGGCAAAAAAGTATGTGATGAGGCGTTCGTTGAGCATTCACAGTAGGTACGGATCGATTGCCTGCGATTATGCCATCGCCCTTGGAATTGGATACTGTACACAACTCGGCATCGTTTGACAAAATGCTGGACGACCGGATGGGCGCTTGAACCACAGCTGCTTTGGACCAACGGAGATAGATTGGGTGCTCCCGTAGTGTATTCATGCATCTGCAACCCGAGCACGCCACACCTGTCCTGCTGCGTAGACGGTTCATGTGAGAACTGGCCGAATATCTGAGAGCCAGCCAGACTGTACCTTCCAATCAGCGTGAGGTTTGCTCCCCAAACGGCAGTGCGCAATGGCGAGGCCCTTGACTGGGGTCAACGGGCTCAATGCTTACGTCCATATCCCGAAATCGGTTTCCGCTTCCCGTTCTCAGCTGCAAGCACTACGCCGATACCGAGCGCGAAATGAGAAGAGACATGATCGAGTTTCGATCGCTACTGCAACGTCACTGGCGCCAATGAAGCTCCACGTGAGCGCCTATGACTACTGCAAGCCTTGAGCCACTCCAAGGGACAGAAGTTGCACGCCAGACGCATGAAGTCTTGAGTACTGTCTCAGCAATGAGTTCGCCTCCGGTCAACCGTGATGTTCCGAGCCATCCTCACCTGCAAGAAATCAGGCCGTCACGCAAGCTTCCTACCGAAGCTCAAGATGCTTGCCTGCAAGACTATCGTCAGACACTGCTTGAGTTGCTAAACCATTATGAAGCGCCTGAAAAGACACACGGGCCGACACACGGAACGACAAACGACCGACGTAATGCAATGCCAGAACGGCCGGACTGTACAGCTTTGAAGCAGAAGCTTGAGGCGCTCCAGGTTCAGTACGACTTGTTGCAGCGGAGAGTCGCTGGTCTTACGACTGCACTTGTGAGCATATGTAATTCCGAATCATGACACGTTGAATTCTGACCAGAATGCGCAGGAACAACCTCTTCGCTTGGACATGACCACTGCAAAAGACCGTCAGATAGGACTATTGCGTCGTAGGTTAGCTCAGCTCGCAGAAGAAGAATCTCGGAGCCGAGCTTCTTCGGTCACTCTGGTCGAAGGCTTCAGCGCAGGTCCGGGTTTCGGGATGCCCGTCAACTGACCACATCAGGATTTGACACAGGCTTGGCTAGCAAGAATATATAGTTGCGCTCCGTGGAAGTGTATCATATCAGATCATGACTGCGCATCGCTTATTCTGATGCCACGTAGCCCGCGCTTCCTCGGTATGTCGATCTCTCGCGTTAACATCAGCAACTCATTGTCCAGTTAGGCTCGCCATCTTCGAGCGTTACTTCAGAATCTAGAGCGCAACGCCAATACGAACGCTCGAATAAGGTCAGGAAACACGCATATCTGTCAAAGTGGACAGACCACCTAAAGCTAGCGCAAGCACCGATGCCAAAGAGAGATCGATTACCTCGGACTTCGCACACAGACCTGAACATTCGGTCTGCGGATGCAGTGGCCCGTCCTACGGCTTCATCCCCTCGTCTACAACCTGCCAAACCCAACAAGCGTTCGGAAGCTTCAAGTGACGTGCAGTCACGGAACAAGGACAACTACCTCACCATCCAGCCCCGCGCTAGTAAGGTGACTCCTGTCGATGACTCAAGCTCGAGCTCTCCAGCATCCAGCCACTTCAGTCGCATGATAAAGGGTCACCAAAGTGTGTCTCCAACGATGGGACCTCCTTCCCCGCTCAGCCTGGCAGCCAAGGTGGAGAGGTGGCACCCGTTTCAGTCCCAACCGCCCGCTACTTTCGCGCGCATACCTGAGATTGACATGAACGCAGCTCAGCGCCAAGTTAGCATGATCTGGGCAGAGCTTGAGAACGACTACAGATTATTCTGCGGACAGCTATGGCAAGCACTTGGGCAGACCTTCGTTGCGTCGATTGAGAGACATTGCCCCGGACAGCTCGGCGTGCCACTCATTGATCGTGCCGTTGATGGACCTCTACTTACTCCAACTTTACGAATGGAAACTCATCACGATGA
Source organism: Cercospora sojina (assembly GCA_004299825.1). NCBI lineage: Eukaryota > Fungi > Ascomycota > Dothideomycetes > Mycosphaerellales > Mycosphaerellaceae > Cercospora > Cercospora sojina. The sequence continues at coordinate 4,202,247 of CP036211.1, read as the reverse complement.
CGGTTACCGTGGCAGAGGAGACCTGATTGATTTTGATCTAGTCAGTCTGGGTGCAGATGTCAGCGATCCGCAGCGCAGCCAACCGATACTACGAGATCTACACGAATTGGAAGACATAGACTTCTTGGCTGATTGGAAGGACACTGATAGTGGCGTGAATACCATCATAGAAGATATTGACTTCCTGGCGGACTTCAAGAAAGCATGAATGGAAGAGCCCTTCGGTAGTCCGTACATGAGAGGAGAGCACAATGTTTCTGAACGGTAGGATGGATAACATATTAGGTACTCATTGCGTGTCTTTGCATATCACAACACTCCTTTGCTCTTCGGAGGAGGGCCAAACGCCATAACCCTCCTGGGGCGCTTTTGCGCGGCCATGTTTATAGTGGTCCTCTTGTTATGTGAATTCCTCTGCTATCCTTTTGAGCCTTGGGTCTAGAAGACCTTTGTGTGACAAGCAGCGCGAGGTTCACCATCACTTTTGAGCTGACGAAGATTGTAGTAACGAACGCTGCTCAGATTGGTGTACTATGATCGTATCTGTGCCAGGGCCTGAGATGCCAGAACCTATCGACGATCTAAACTCACACTACGGACTTGACTGAGCAACGCTTAGACTGCGAGCATGGCGTGTTAAAGCACCTTTCCAGGCGTGCAAACGGATCCAAAGTAGCGAAAGCGGCCGAGGTTAGATGAACATGCGTTTGTTGTAATCTAGGCTATCTGAGTGTAGTAATACAAGACATTGTCGACCATTCCAACTCACTTCTACTGCATCACGAAAGCGACCCAGTGACTGGATCATGCTATCAACACCTGCCAGCACACTACCAAAGCTACCCAAACGAAAGACATCCATCCGAATGGGGTCATCGATCCGTCAGAGGTGGGAAGTTGGTTTGTACCGCTGGTCAAGGTGACGCTCGCACTCGCTGTGTTGATGACAGATGGGACCCCAGATAGTTTGGTGACTGTAGCAGCCGTTCCAGATGGGCAAAATACCGGCCTTGTGCCGACACTGGGTCTTCCACTCGCTGCAGTCATGGTTCCACTCTTTGGTACAGAGTCACTAGGTACAGACACAGGTCTATCAACACGAAGCTCCAAGACCCGTCCCGGCAAGCACATATCTCCTTGCTCAAGGTCTGCGAATGCGATATAGCGCTGTGACAAATTGTCTTTCGTGATGTCAAACGTGTTAGACATGTTTGCAGCCGACCGGTCGAAGGCATGAGCTGCTGCATGTGCAAACCGACACGGATTGCAAGCAAACCACTTGAACTGCGCATGTCTTGAAACATGAGGCTCAGTCACTTCGATGCTGACACTATCAGCGCAGGAGGTCTCTATGTTCGATGGCGAGAAGGTGAGGTTGATTTGTGAAGCTTGCACGTTGACTGAACCACAATGTTGCACAGTCGTAGTATTCCAGGACATCTTTCTACGCGTTATTAGTCTCGGGCGGTCTGAGCCACGCGGTGCGTATATACCGAGTAGTAGAGATTTGATGGGCAATACACAGCCTCAGCAGAAGCGCTGAGAAACATGCAGTGCTCGCAAGCATGATGGCGTATAGTCTCAAGAGCGTAAGGGTTCTGAGACGGAGGCAAGTAGAAGAGCATCCCATTAGTAGCTTAAATGGCCTGTGTGTGTCGATCGTCGTGCCAAAATGCAGGTATTCGGATTCCTGATTCCCAAAGCCGAGAGCTATGCCTCTGTGCACAACGAGATGACATGCGAAAGCGGTAAGTGTGCAGCCTGTCGACTTCCGAAAGCATGGATCCGGGAACCAGACACGACGCCATTTGCTATAAGATACAGGCGTTGGTCACATCGTTCGGTGAAATGCATACGCTGTTGCTGAGTAACACACGATGGTTTCCACTCCTCGTGTTGAAGCGCATCCCGGTGCGATAGCAAGGCCTGATGTTCTTAAACATCACAAATTGTTCTTATCCCAGGTTGACGTTCAGAAGCAACTTGCTGTACTTGGCGATGTATTCAAAGTTCAGTCTTTGGTGGATTTGCCCGCCCCATCAGCTACCAAATACACGAAGCCCGCCGTGACAGACGATGTGAAACCCGAACCGGCAATTTTCACTGATCACAACGGCATACAATTGACGCAGGAGCAGATCGATGCCGAGGGTGGAGATGCTGAAGAGGAAAACGCTGAAGGGGAAAAGGACGCGGATATGGCTGATGATAGTGGGCAACGTCAAGAGGCCGAGCCAGGCGATACTGCTCGTGATAGGTTTCTCAGAGAAGGAGCTAATAACGTCATGGATGTGCTGAAGCAGCCAGCCAAGGTACCTCAATTCGTCGCTCAGACCTGCCAGGTCTCATGCACTGTTTTTCGACGGGCGTGGCTGGTGGGACCGGAGAAGACCGACACCGCGCTCTTGCGTGCTGTGAACAAGGCAATGACGGAGACACGCGAGTCTATCGAGGAGGGGAAAACTTACACTCTTGACTTCGAGAATATCCTGCAGACAATATACACCATCCACGATTCGATGCTGTGGTGGTTCGACAATCAGGAGCCTTTCCCACGCTCGAAGGCCGGCAAATCATGTGCGTTACTCGCCCTGAGTCTGGTAAAGCTACTGGATTGTTGCGGACTGGATTGGAAGTCTGTTGTCCCAGCAGAATTGAGAACTCACATCAACAAAATTCTCACTTCCGCAATGAAAGACCTCCCGCCAGAAGTGCAAGACATGCTCGTCTCATTGGCTGGCCGAGAGAAGCATGCCACCAGGCTACAGGAGATGACCATACAGCCTGCTCTGACTCCTCTTTCTTGCTTCTTTGATGCTTGTAAGAAGGGGGACACTGAGACGATGGATTTAGAGCTCAATAAGTTGGCTCCGATCAATAAAGCACTACAAGAGGCGAATGTGAGGGCAGGGTTCAAAGCAGACGACAGGCTTCTTCCGACAGGCATTCTGAGAAGTTGTATTCAACGGGCAAAACGCTTGGAACATAATGCCGAGGCAATAGCCTTGGCGGATAGCAGCAGAGCTTACTTTGGAAAGATACTCCGCGACGCATGTGGCTATTACAGTATGGGGACGCAGTTGACGGTGAACATGGACCAGAAAGAGCTCGGTGCAAAGTTGAGCAAGCAGGCCGAAACGGCGATAGAGCGACTTCGATCCACGTATGAGGAACCAGTACAGGATATCATCCAACGAACCAAGCGCCTCGATATCACAGATGCGTCTTTGGAGACCTCCCGCGGTTTGGAGGAGGCCTTCGACGATCCAAGACACTTGAAGACACCCATCAGCTCTAAGTTCTCCCTGCCCTCGATGAAAGACGGTCGTACCGAGTTTGGCAAATTAATCAGCATTCAGCCTCTGTCTCGTGAGGCATTCCGAACGACAATCAATTCTGGGACCGACAAGTTCCCTCTGCTCATCTCGTTGCCGGCCTCGGAGTTTGGGCGAGAGACCATCAAGGAGCTGAAGGGAAGCCTGACGATAAAGAAATCGGCCCCAGTTAATGTAAGACGTCGTGCTCATGTCAAGGACATCTACGATGTCGTGACTATCCCGAGAAGCTCAACCGAAAGCAAAAACACGGGTACTGTCATGCTCTGTATTCGGTATCACGAAGATAAGACTTTGAATCCACTGGCAGACGATCAACCGCTCGAAGAAGTGCGGTCTCGAACCGACTGCATTGTCATTCTCGGCAAAGAAACTGTGAACACCCGGGAAGCTGTATTGATCAAGGCACGTGAACAGAGACTGAGGTACATACTGGCCTGCGTTCACCGTGGCCTAAATCCTGATACTCGCGAAGTTGCCGATGAGACAGTAAGAGCCGACATGTGCTGGCTGTGGTCGATGCCAGCCTTCGACCTCGGCTGTTGGTACATTCGTCGATTGGGTTATGAGTACAGCGTGCTCGGACTACCGTTGATCAAAGCTCAGACTCAAAGACGACCTTGGTACCTCGGGGATACCCAAAATGTGGCCTATGGTAGCACAGCGAGCTTCCAGACGCCATCCCAAGATCGTGTACAATTTGGAAGAGCCTCGGACTTCTACGAGTTGCCATTGAGGCAAAGGAGATCGCGTAAGGTTATTGGTTATGATGTGGCCTCACCCGTGTCACCGCCGCGTCAGATGGAGTACAACGAGGACAGTTCAGTGGCGGGTCTCGACGAACATATGACATACGGCGGAAATCACGGAGGGCTTGGAGGTATGAGGGGCTGGAAGGAGGATTACCGTAGGAAGTAGTGCACATGATAAGCAACAAGACACCGGTAGCTTTTTCCCCATCGCAATATATGTGTCAATAATGTAATGAGTTCAGAAAGTGTACAGGGAGAATTCAGTGAGTGCTTTGTGTCTATGAAGTGACCAACTCAGAGCAAGACTGCGTAACAATCAAAGACCTGTTGAATGCGCCGCGAGGCCGAAATCTAACAAGATACCACATCATGCGACATCTTCAAGTGCCGCTTCAAGCTCCAAGGTTTACCAAATTTCGCACTGCATCTTGCTCCAGTCCTTTGCCTCATGCTACAACGATACGGCGCCATGAGCAAGTGATCAACCTCAACATGTCGGCGCAGGGTATCGTGCTTTTTGAACTTGCGTCGACAGCCTGGTCGAGAACATACAAGATCAGTGCTCTGATAGTGTGCTCCCAGATGCTTCTTCAGCTCATAGTTTCCGCGAAAGTACTTTCCACATTCAATCTGCATCTCGTCTGGACCTCTCCAATTGCATCGATAGATTGTAGCGTTGTATTTGAAGTGATGGATGCATTGGACTGTCTATCTAGGCAATACTACTGCTATTCAGTGTGTGCATGCCAAGTAGACTAGTACGATTACTAAGCCCGCATGTGCAAGGCTTCACCAACTTCAACTCACCCCCTTGGTGTAGCATTGCAACACGCTAGCGCACTCAGTTCACTGACTGAGATGACGCTAGCCAACACCAATGCCACGGAGGCGTTTCTTCTGCATGTGACAGAGCTGTCACCCCCTAATCCTTACTGAATTCGGCCACAAACCGACTGCAATCAATGACACCTGCCGCCTCTCGCCACTGTACGAACTTCACACTATCCAAGGGCTTAGTAAGCCCGTCTGCCAGTTGCTTAGTCGTATCGACCTTGACAACCTCAATCCGGCCAGCATCCACCTCCTGCCTAATGTAGTGCCAGCGGAGGTCCATATGCTTACTCTTGCCGTCGGCTGCAGTACGTTTGAGCAAGTCCATGGCAGGCTGGTTGTCCTCGTAGAGCGTGATAACCTCAGGCTCCAACTTCAGCTCAGTGAGCTTGTTGCGCAAGTACGCAGCTTCCTTGGCTGCCAGCGTCATGGCCACATATTCGGCCTCGGTTGTCGACTGAGCCACGATCGATTGACGACCGGATTTGAAGTGAATAGGCCCACCGTAGTAGAAGGTGAAGCCGCACGTTGATCGCCGAGTGTCTATGTCGTCCGCGAATGACGCGTCAACGTAGGCGATGAGCTTTGGCAACTCGTCACACCCAAGTACGATGCCGAATGAAGCTGTGCTTATCAAGTAAGCGATGGTACGCAACCCTTGTTCGATATGCTCAGGCATAGGGTTGGTGAGGTACTTAGACAGCTGCGTGACCGCAAACAGACAGTCCAGGCGTGTCATTTGCGCTGGCCAAACCACGCTGCCAACGAGCGATTGGTACAGCTTCACAGCATGGTTGGAAGCCACAAAACCTTCCGGTGCCTTCTCAAAGTGGAAGTTCGCGTTGATGGGGGTATCGTGGCGGCGTGACGCTTGCAGGTAGCGGTGGAACTTGTCGGCCACCTTCTTCATGTACCCGTCTTGCAGCATGTAGATGCGGCGCCCCTCGAAGTCACGAACGATGCGGCAGCCAAGGTAGTAGTGTAGATCGCCGAGTTCCTTCACTTGGAAGCGGTCCTTCAGACTGGCTGCAATGCCGTCGATCTCGTGTTGTGTACGAGCTGTGATGATCAGGTCATCAACGTACACCATGATAACAGCGCCAGCCTTGTTAGTGAAGAGGCATGAGTCACTCCACAACGGTGTGAAGTGTACAGCCGCAAGGAACTTCGTGAGTTCATTGTACCACAGTAACGGCGACTGTTTCAGTCCATACAGAGCCCGTAGAAGAAAGCAAACAAGCCCTTCGATAACGACACCATTTTCATCTCGTTCCTCGTAACCATGGGGTTGTTCCACGTATATCTCGTGGCCAAGACCCATAGCTTCGAGGAATGCAGTGATAATGTCGTACTGCTTGGCGGGTAGCTTCTTCGTGGCGATGAGGCTCAGAAGCATGCGTACGGTGTCCGGCTTGGTAACAGCTGCGTAGGTGTCTTCGTAATCGATGCCGTATTGCTGTGTGAAGCCACGTGCTACCCAGCGTGCCTTGTAGCGGACAATCTGACCATCTGCGTCACGTTTTATCGTGAACACCCACTTGCCTTTGATGATGTTTATCCCCTTGCGCAGCAACGCAAGAGCCACTGTCTTCCACGTGACGTTTCGAGTGAGGTTGGAATGCTCACTATCCATTGCAGCCACCCAGAACTCTGCCTGCGGTGATGCACGTGCCTCAGCTGCAGTGCGAGGAATGACGATTTCCTCACTGTAGGCGTCATGCGGCTTGGCCGTTGGCTGGGCGTGTATGCTTGCCACCATTGCTGTGTGAACGGCACGAGGAAGTGACTGGCTCTCGAGTCGCTGCGGATGTTGATCTACCATGCTGAATTCGAATGGTACTTGTGGACCGGTGTATGCCTTTGACTCGTAGCCGACAGCTGCATTGTCGTTCACTTGCTGTTTCAGTTCACTCGGCTTTGGTTGCCTCTTGCTGTGAGCTGGCGGTGCGGCTATCGCTTTGACAGGTGGTGGTGGCTGCTGTGGGGATGCCCGTATCGATGGCGTGAATGGTGTGGCTGGCGGTGACAGTGTAGTCGGCGGAGATGACAGTGGACTGCTGTCTTGGTCTTGTCGCTGTGAGCGACTGGTCGGTGGTGTACGGAGCTCGCCAGGCACGTGTCTGTGCTGTGAGCCAATCTGTGGCCCTAGGCTTGATAGGTAGTAGTCTGCGTCGTCGAACTGGAGTTGTTGCTTCTCATTCAAACCTTGCTGTCGTGGTGTAGTAGGAGCTTCTTCTTCTTCCGAGTCTGCAGATGCGGACGCAGCTTTATCCTCATCGTCCTCACCCCCTAAAGCTGAGTACTTGTTGGTGTCAACGGCCTCCGGATCTGGAGCGAGGTGGTGAGCCGCGAACAAGGGTACGTCGTCGTCGTCCTCGGCGGCGGTGACGGACTCGTCACCGAAGGTGCAGCTCACTGAACGAACAACCCTCTGCAGTGAAGGGACCCAGACTCGGTAGATCGTGACGCCTTCGTAGCCGACGAGGATGCCGCTCAATGCACGGCTGTGGAACTTATCGCCACGACGCACGTCATTGTCGTACACCTGCGTCTTGCAGCCGAAAGGTCTGAGGTGAGACAGCGACGGTTGAGGAGCTGTATTGTCCAGTTTGAGATTGCGAACCAGTACGGCATAAGGGCATTCGTGGTCGAGTGCTTGAGAAGGTAGCCGATTGAGTAGATAGACGGCAGTCGTAACGGCTTCCGGCCAGAGAAATAGAGGTACATTGCCTCCGAACATAAGCTTGCGAGCCAGCACTGTGACTAGGTGATTTGACACTTCTGCACGACCGTTTTGTTCGCTGTTGTGAGGTGTGCTTGGTAGTAGCTTTATGCCCTCTTTGGCACACCACTCCTTGAACTTCTTGTTGAGTATTGCCTTGTGATTGTCGAGCCGAATGCGTTTGACTTGCTTACCAAGCTGTGTTTTCACGTACTGGATAAGATCGATGAGCCAGCCGTGCAGTCCAGCCAGATTGCGGCTTACGTGAGCGTGTCGATAGAGGCATGTGCTGTCGGTGGCAAGGGTGAAGTATCGTGCACCCCCTAAGCCTGGCGTGGTAGGCACGACCGTGTCGACGTTGAGTTCGTCGTAACACGATTCCGGTCGTTCGGTTGGCACTCGTGAGTGTACCTTCTTGAGCGTGGCCTTCGCGCAGGCTTCACAGTGTGGTAGGTCGATCTTGCCAGTGATGTCGATGCCGAGATGCGTCTTCACCGCTGCAGCGAGTACTGGACCACTGGCGTGGCCGAAACGCTGGTGCCATTCAGCTGCCGTGCCTTTCTTCACATGCTTGACGCGAGTGCCAGAGCCGGTACCCTTGTCGCGACTGAGCATCGCGATATGCTCAATAACCTCTTCTTCTGCGGCATAGGCGATCAATGCAGCTTCTTTGCCTTTGAGAACAAGTACAGGCAATCCGCGCACGTTCTTCACTGTGCCGATGTCACTCTTGTGCGTGAACAACACCTGTGTGTCGTTGCGGTAGAACAGTCCTTTTCTGCGTAGCATCTCACCAGACAGTAGGTTGGCAGCCATCCTTGGAACGTACAGACACTCGGTAATGCTCACAGTGTTGTATTCACCGCTTGGCGCCAACAACTCGAGTCGCACGGTACCGACCGCTTCTGCTTTGAGTGCTTCATCGTCACCAACGTAGACGTTTTCGTAGCATCGCTTGTGTGAGGTGAAGTGCCGAAGGTCATTGACACACGTAATTGACGCGCCTGTGTCGAATATCCAGTCATCCTTGCGCGCGTGCGCAACGGCGGCGTTGAACACGTCTTGTGACACTGCATGAGCTGCCTTGGTCGAAGGTATGGAGGAAGCCATGAATATCAACTCCGGCTTGCGTTTCGAGGATGTAGAGTCACTGTCTTCCTCGCCTTTAGCTTTGGCGGCAGTCTCGCGTGCTTTCTTGATGTTCTTAGGCATTTTGTGAGGGTACTTGGTCCAGCAGTTGTCGCCGTCGTGAGTAGTGTGGTCGCGTTCCGTAGGCTCGCACCATTTGCAGAACTTGGTGCCTTTGCCTTTCTCACGAGCCGCGAGTGCCCTCTTGCGTGCGAGGTTTGCAGACGCTCCGTCGCCATCAGCCTTGTCCTCGGTGGTAATCTTCTCAATGAGCGAATCCAGTGTAGGCAGCTTGTCCTTGGTGAGCCCTTGGAGGCTGTTGCGAGTAATGGATGCCCATGTTGGGTACGAGGCCGTCACACGACTGATAAAGCCATATATCACAATCTCAGGTGGCAGCTCTAGATCCTCGACCTTCAATGCACCAACCGTTTCACGGTATTGTCGACAGAAGGCCTCGAGATCAGTCTCGAGGGTTGTACCTGCCCACTTCTCATACACCTGCATGCGGTGTGCGATGCCACTGGCACCGTATTCCTTCTTGAGAGTGTCATATATCTCCCAAGCTGTTTCTAAGTGCACCAGTGACTCCTGTATGTCACCTGAGCAATTCGACACAAGCAGTAACCCTGCCTTGTTCGTCTTGACTAGCCATGCTGCCGTTGCAGCTGCATCTACCTTCTTTTTCTCGCCATCGGCCGCCGTCGTAGAGGGATCTTTGCGAGTTGCGCTGTTCGGATCGATGTACGACCAAAGGTCATCGCCAATGGCTTGTTTCTTGATGAGAGCGCTCCAAGTCTTCCAGTTCTCACTTCCTTTCAACACCGGTAGCCTCTGGTTGGCTAGAGTGCCCTCGGAAACCATGGTAGAGTCGTAGGTAGCGGCGGTTTGAAGCTTATTTCTGATATTTGAAGCTCAGTGTTCTTCTGCACCACAACAACGTGTTGTATATGGTGGAATGCAGTCCGTAGTCGATTCAGAATAGTTCAATATAGCGGAATACCCGGGCCCATAACCATTTGAAGTGATGGATGCATTGGACTGTCTATCTAGGCAATACTACTGCTATTCAGTGTGTGCATGCCAAGTAGACTAGTACGATTACTAAGCCCGCATGTGCAAGGCTTCACCAACTTCAACTGTTGTGGACTTTGGCCATATGTTGCCGCAGTTCTCTTTTGTTCGCAAGCCAGGTCGTGCAGGTTGGATCAACGCAACCTAGCACTGACCCTGACAACCAAGAGAAAGCCTCGTCAGGCATGCACAGCTCATGCCCAAGCTCCAGTGGATATCCAGAGTCACAATTCACGAGACCTCCATCGAAAATCGGACATATGTTAGTGTCAGGACGATTGATCCACGAATCTGAGCTGCAGCTGTCGTCCGCGGGCATTGTGCTGTAATGTTCAGGCACTGGAGCTAGGAAATCGCAAGAAATCCAGTCTGTTGGGGACTTCGGCGGTGATCCAGCATTGAGAAAGCTGACAGGCTCGTTGAGCTGCTCGAGATCTAGCGTAAGATGTCGAGGGTTCACCGTTGCTGCGTCGTCGATTCTGCTCGTCCACCCAAGTGGGTGGCTGGGAGGAGGAGAATTACTGCCGAACGTCGTAGTGGGGGAGTCTGCAAGTAGCGAAGAGCTTGTATCACCCGGCAGATCCACAAAGTCCCTCGACATACCGCCTCCATCATTCTCAATGTATTCCCCTGTTGTAGCCGAGCAGAGAGGATCAGACGTGGGCACGCTGCCAGTGCAACTATCATAGCCGGCTTCGGGAAAACAATCCGCTCCCGCACCAGTAAGCCGTTCTGAAACTGCTGTGCTTGCTCTCCATGCTGAACTAGCCGACCTTGGCGCCTTCATACCGTGCATTGCCGATGTGTGCTGCCAAAAATCTTCCGGGGAGCTTATGAGTTCATTACACAGCGGGTGAGGGCAAGTGAAAGGCCAGCTTGTCTGGTATTCGAGGTGTTTACTGACATGCTTGTTGAAATCCGAAAGTCTTATGAATTGAGTGTATCGTTTTTCTGGCGATAGCTGCTCATCTCCAAGGCAGAACAGGCACCGCGAAGGGACAAGTATCACGCCTCGCTGGCATACCTGACCACAGAAAAGATCGAGATTGCCAATATGTTCCTCGCAATGATGGATCCAATCCAGCTCGCATCCACAAACCGTGCGACATTCGAAGCAGAACCTATATTGAGGAAGGGTATCGTCGACCAGCACAAAATGATCCAGGAGAAGGTGCCTTTTAAGCGCTTGCTGGGTGGGAAAGTCACGCATGCAATTATTCCATTGACACAGCCGAGATGTGGGGCCAAGGTGAGAGGAGACATGGTGTGCTGCCTTGTCTGTCCCAGCGCCTCGCATCGGCCACCCACAGTGAGACCACGCGCAATGCTTCCCTATCGCAAAGCGTGCAGATCGAGTCCAACTTTCCTGCGTGGACATGGTTTGCTTCTTGTGACGTTGCAACATAGACAAATTGAACCGGATCATGTCGTTTCGACTGGGATAGTTTAGCATTTGGAACTCGCTGAGCGAGTTGAAAGGATGACCTACAGCGATGCGAGAACGTCAGCTTCACTCGAGAGTGCTCCTTCGCACCCCGGATAGCACCAATGGCACGTGGCCGGCTTTGCCATTTCCACGAGTGGCTCCAGAAATATCTCTGGGCCTTGTTGTTCAGTCACGTTCGAGTGGTAGAAGAGCTGTATGATATTGGACCGGGAATGATCATATCTCAGGCTCGCTAGTAGAAAGCGGGAAGCTAAAGTCGCGAGACTGCTCTCTGTAGCTCCAATGGCTACTTTGATCGGCCCAACCACTGGCTTGGGCGCAATGTAACTAAAATGGGGACTTAGCTTGGCTGTGCGCGATGCGAAGGTCGTCTCAGGCGGGACGTATCGGGCAGGAGGTGAGGCAAAGGCGATGAGTGTCGGCATCATCTGATCCGCTTGTGCATCGCATACAAAGTGCGGAAGGATGTACTCCCGTCCATCGCCGCTACTGCTTCTTCGCTGCGCGGCATACATGAGCTCTGGACTATTGTTACTTCACACCATTCAGAGGCGCAATCGTATAGCTTACGTAGTAAAACGTCCTGTGGGAGTCCTTTATCATATGTTGATAGCTCGAACGACATCCCTGCACGGCTCCCCAGTTCCCTCACAAGTATCGTAAGCCGTTCAGCGGAGAGCATCCTCGTCATAGAGATACTTTTGTCACGTTCCAGGGCACGAAGCAATGGCAGACACCAACTATCCGCACGAACCTCTAGGATCTTTCTGTCTTCGCCTGGTAGCATCTTGAGATCGTTGAGGTCCTTCAGACTATTTATTCCGTCAAGCGCTCCGTCTGCGATCGTAAGAGCGAGCAGCTGCAAGACGGGGCACATTCCGGGGCTTCGGTAGTCTTGGTAGAGATGCAAAATAATGCTATTGCATGTCAGCTACGAAGACCCTTGGGAAGAGACGGGTGAGCAACTCAGCGCGAGACTTGCTACGCCTCTTTCTAGGGAACCGGATCTTCACCAAGGCTTGGAACTTGCGGCGACCATGTTCATTGAAAGCAATGAAGCAGATGTCTTGATATCTGATCCCAGCATTGCCGTCTCGGTCGAAAGTAGCTTCTGCAAGCTGTCCCGGACGGATGTCGAAGAACGCCATTATGAGTATTGCAAATGACAATTGGAGCCTAATCCTCGGATGTCCAAGCTCCTCTTCATCGTACATCCAGAGATATTCAAGGAGATCTGTCGTAGTGCCGCTTCGTGCTGAGCGTGCTGCACTCTCGCAAGTAGGTAGCAAGCTGTCTCGGATGTTTTGTCCCTTTACACTTGGCATCGTCGACAGCTAAGCGGCACAGCTTCTGTCTGTTCGTATCGAGGTATGCTTGCTTTGCAGCGGCCTGTCTTGGCTAAGGTTAGAGAGAATGCGCGACGGTCCTAGCACTAGTGATCGTATCGGAGGCCGAGGAAAGTGACGTCCTTGAGTCACGCCCATGCGGCGAAGGTATTACCGCCGGACCTGGAAGTAGTGCAGTGTGTTGAGCATACTGGACTCGGGGTCGGGAGCATGCAGACATCTACGCAAAGTTCTGCTTTGGTCGAGTGAAGATTTCTAGCTATGCTGCATGTCGATCGTAGTGCAGTACAACACACAGGATGCCAACAGCGCGCACCCGGAAAACGAGAGGACGATTCCGGATTTCGGGAACTCATGCCTTTATGAGTGCCAGAGTGATAATGCCAGCTTATACAGTGCAGCTCATCGAGAATCTAACTTTAGTTTCCCAGTGTTTGCCTTGAGATCACTGTCGTGAACTTTAACCCCAGTCCCCGCCTGACGGAATCCCTGCGTGGCGGAATGTAGACTTGAGCACACACATCCTTCAATTCTATTTCTCGACCACGTCATGTGCGATTGTGTTGCGGATGAAGCATTGGCGAAAATATTGCCGTGCAATCCTATCCCGTTCACTTTCATCATCTCTGGCTCTCCTGTTCGTCGCTGACGCGGCGCAGAAGTCTGTTATTGGCTGCTTGTCATGACACGAGCATTTTCCATCTTGCAAACTGGGGTGGTAGCCATGGAGTCTATCGCGCTCATAGTCCGCAGCGATGTAGTGCTGAGCAAGTCCAATCGGCTGAACTTTATTTCAGCAGGAGTCGCCCGCGCTACTTTGCACTTTCAGGGTTGAGCATGACAGCATGGTTACTGCCAAGACATGTTGCCAAAGCCTCGGCGAATGTCCACACCGCAATAGCCGATGACCCTCGATTCGAGCGGACGTGACCGAGGCTTTGTCAGCGCAGCGCGAGTCATGCAGGAAAAGCGAGCGAGTAGATCGCAGCGCGTTCTTGAGGCTACTGAATCTTTAGATGTGCGCAGCGTCTCAGAATTACTGATACTTTCCTATCTACAAGACGTAAATGCTCGTGATCACCAAAGACGATGCTCTCTGCGTATTTTACCCTCTGACTTGCCAATCCACTTCCATCGAGGTCGACGTTGCTTCGGCTCCACGACTTCCACCGCTGTTCGGTCGGTGCGTTCCTCGAAGATCTCCCTCTTGTGTGTACGATAGACTGCGGACTGGCGATTTGTTTCATGATGCTGTTCTCGAGCCGAGTGGTCGCTCGATTGTTGTCGAGACAGAGTGTCCTGCATATAAACCAGATTCGACACAGCTGTGATAGTGTCGGGATGCTGTGGACCACACTTAGTCTTGTAGCCTTCCACTGCTGCAAGTTGCAGCTCCTCTGCCTGCTTCCACCGTCCTTGATTCGAGTACGTCAATGCGAGGTTGTTCATGCTGGTCAGCGTGTCGGGATGATCCGCCCCGAGCTTCGTCTTCATCGTCTCCATCACCTCCACCTGCAGCTCCTCCGCCTGCTTCCACCGTCCTTGATTCCAGTACGTCACTGCGAGGTTCGCCATGCTGGTCAGCGTGTCGGGATGATCCGCCCCGAGCTTCGTCTTGCTCGTCTCCATCACCTGCAACTTCAGCGGCTCTGCCTTATCCTGCTTCCCTTGCATCGAGTATGTCACTGCGAGATTCGCCATGCTGGTCAGCGTGTCGGGATGATCCGCCCCGAGCTTCGTCTTCCTCGTCTCCACCACCTCCACCTGCAGCTCCTCCGCCTGCTTCCACCGTCCTTGATTCCAGTACGTCAATGCGAGGTTGTTCATGCTGGTCAGCGTGTCGGGATGATCCGCCCCGAGCTTCGTCTTCCTCGTCTCCATCACCTCCACCTGCAGCTCCTCCGCCTCCGCCCACCGTCCTTGCATCGAATATGTAACCGCGAGGTTGGCCATACTAGTCAGCGTGTCGGGATGAGCCGCCCCGAGCTTCGTCTTCCTCGTCTCCACCACCTCCAACTCCAGCCCCTCCGCCTCTGCCCAACGTCCTTTGGCACGCAGGATGTTGGCGACCATAGCTCGGCTGTCGACTGTGCGGTCGTCGTGCTTCCCCAGATGGTCTGCCCTCTCCTCCAGCGACCTTTGAGCCATATCTTCCGCTCCGTCCCAATCTCCCGCCAACCAGCTGTACCACGCAGCTCGATACATGGTCGATGCCCATTCGAGAAGAGCTGCCACCGACTGTGGCTTCTGCTGTGCCGCACACTGCACGTGCGGGAGGAGAGCCTGACACGTGTGCCAGTTCTCGTAGCTGCCGGAAGGGAACACGGCGGACAGATTGCCGATGAACCGCTCCTGGACCATGTCCAGCCGACCGTGATCCTCGATCCACACCCGCGTCGCATCTTGTACCAGCCGATGCATCGTCCAGTCGGTGGGACTGGTCGTCGTGGCGATGAACGAAAAACTGCGCAACATCGTAATGTCATCCTCGAAGTTCTTGTCAATCTCGCCCCACCCGCTGCTATCCTCTCCACCATGCACGAGCATCTCTGGGATCGCTTGCCGATCGCACAGGCTCATCAGCGACAGCAAATCTGCTGCCGACCTCCGTGTCTGGTAGATGTGCTCGAACGAGATCTGCCACGTCGTGATGACCGAGCTACTCGCCTCCCAGTCCCGATCCGGCAGTGGGACACCTCGCCGGAGCAGGCTGGTCCGTGACTGATGGCTCTCCTCGACCTCGTGCAAGTACTGCGCAATCGAGCACCTCGGTTCTCTCTCGCAGATGTACGCCGCCGCCTGAGCCATAGCGAGAGGAATGGACTCTAGCGCTGCCGCCAATTTCGCGTGCTGCTGCCGGTCCTCCGGCCCCAGCTTCTTCTCCAAAAGCATCCTTGCGTGGTCGACATCCATCGGTGGGACGTCGATGATTTGCCTGTTATGCACCAGCCGCAGTGCGATGTTCCTCATCCGCGTTGTGATGATTAGCGAGCCATGTTCGCACACCGGAAAGTACTCCATCAGCCGCTTGCCCTTGCCCTCACTTTCGGCACCAGACGATGCAAGAATGTCCGCATCATCCAGGTTGTCCAGCACCACCAACCACTTGCCTCTACGCTTGTTGCCGAGCCATCCTTCTAGAAGTTCCAGCACGTTCGCCTGTGGGTCGTTGCGACCGCGAATCTTCAGCCGCTCCGCCACCTCCTTCGCGCTCTGCTGCACGCGCGCCGCAGTGTTGGCCGAGATCCATATTACCCACGTGTCCGGCGATCGCAAGCGCACCTCCGCCGCGTACTCGACCGCCAACTGCGTCTTCCTGCTCCGTGTCAGCCTCTCTCTCGTGCCGCAGGTCGCTACTGTGCCCACCCTGTCCCTCCCAATCCGACCGCGGCTACGCGTGCTCCTCCCACGCTGGCCTTCTGGTCAATCTGCTGGAGCAGTTCTCGTCGTGGGACAAAGTCCGGATCGCGAAGCAGAGGAACGGTGGACAAAGGCGGCGGCGGGGTTTCGACACGTTCTGTACAGCGCGACGGTCAGCCTGCGATGCTCGACCAGGTGCGGTGCGCGTGCTGGCCAGGCGGCAGGTGGATCTCGGCCGAGATCGGCGCGAAGCTCTGGCCCACCTGGAGGCTGTTCTGCGCATTTCCCAGGACGATCGACGTGGACATGGTGCCCGTTCATGCGTACTGACGATGGGCGTGAGAAGGAGAGGAGCAGCGTGGCATGGTCGTGCTTTCTTTTGCGCAGCCTGATCACCACTGGTGGTGCTGTGGCTTGGGGCTGAGGCCCGCAGGTGCGTCTGGCACCTCTCGCGGGCGCTTCTGGCCCGCGTTCCTCCTCTGCGTGTCTGCACCACCTCTCCTGTTGCAGCTTCAGACCCGTCTCGAGATGGCAGATCCTCTGAGCGCGTCCGCGGCCATCGTCGGTCTCGTGGTCCCCGCCCTGCACGGCGCGCGACTTCTGCTCGGCGACCTCGAGAAGATCACGAATGCGCCGGAGGCCGTTGCATGGCTGAAGGGAGAAGTCGACTTGATGTCAGCACACTTGAACTTGTTCTAAGGTGGAAGAACTGCCGAGCTTATTCTTGATGCAGATACTCTCCATAGTCACGCGTAAGAAACGTTGTTGGACTTGAGGCTATACTAGATTTTGGCGCAGCTCAGCTTCAGTTGCGCTATTCTCGTACTGGAAGGAGTGATTGCATGCTGGTTGGATATTCACGCGGCAGGCCCGTAGGCCACCCTTCGTCATTTCTGTAGATGTCCTCGCGTTACTCCTCCCAACGATCTGACGCTCCCTCTGTTTGTACCGTCCCGTCTAATCGTTTCCACTCGGAACTTCGAGCGCTCTTCCAACCGACGCTCAACTTCAACTGTACTCAGAACTGAGCACCGAAACTTCTGACATGGTGGCATTCGCATCGCCTTCGGAGCAATTAAGAGCTTATTATGCTAAAACACTTTAGTGACATGAGGGCGGTCTTGAAGCCCTGCACTCACTCTCGGATGTCTCATAGCGACGCAGGGTGCTCAGAATGGTGACCAAGAGTTGCAGAGCAGCAACCGCGATGGCCAGGACATCAGCTATGAGACCGAAAGCGAACATGTTGGACCCGGTTCTCGAAAGAACCGGACTTGGTATCGAAGCTTCGTATTGCTGGCGAGAGGGGTTGCGTGCAAATCTGGACTGATATGGCGAGGGAAATGGTTGCTTCCACAGATTGGACACAGCGACGCAGACACCTTCTCTAGCATGAAGACCCGTGAGGGCAGAGTCGCACAGTGCCGCCACTCTCTCACTGTCCACTTTGCGAGAGTCTGCGCTATGCTTTGGAATGCTACAGGCTCCCCTTCGTCAAGCACCACGTCGCACCGTTCTGGTTGCAGAATCTGTACTGCTCACCAGCCTCTGAGGTCTATGGTGTGCTTCCAAAAGGAGTCGATGTCTTCAGAGAGTCGTACGCACAAGGAAGCGTGCCCGCTTGACCATCCTCGTGGCCATGTCGATGCCTCTGATTTGGCGATATGACACAGAAAAGTTCGGACACACAGACTCATTCTGTAGCTCGATGTTAGCAGCTTGTGTAACACTTCAGATCCATCGTGTAACGGCGTGATTGGGATCATTCACATCGCGTCCAAGGAGGAATGCCGAATCTGACGTCGCGCAACGTGCTGGCCGCGCTATGCGTCGTCAACGTGCACTTTCCCACGAGAGTATCATGTTTCGGAGTGGACGACTCGTCTCACAGCCGCTGGACAGTGAACTGAGAAAATTATGGCACTATCATCTACGATGAGGTGGCCGTCACAGGCCGAGTCTTGTCGCTGCCGCTACCCTCCCGCTGCATTGGGCCTTCTCGGGACGCGCCGTTTCTGAGGTCGGTTGGCTTGGCATCACGTGCGGCAAGGCCAGACAGCTGCCACTTCTGTCCGGAGGTCCAACTCTCGAATACTGAATACTGGAACCTGAAAACCGAATCCAGACTTCAGTTTTGACCCCCCGAGCTTTCTATTCCTAGACGCATGTGAATCAGGACTGCTTTCACGATGTTGGAATATCGGCTGCTCACGTACGGTCACCTTTGCAACCACTCTTGGATACCTCGAAATGCAAACCGGGGACCAGGAATGCCAGCATGACGATGCAAAGAGCACGACGGATGTGGGATACTTGCCTGCATCGACCAGATGGTACCGGCGTCATGGCCGAATGTCACGAAAGGACAAAGCCGCGAGGCAGCAGTATTTGTCACCACCAGAAGAGAAGGCGCTCGCAGAGTACATGCTGCGCATGGCGCACGCGGGCTGTCCCCTCCCAGTGAAGTCCCTCCGACATCTCGCGCGAACGATCCGTAGCCAGCGATGTTCATTGATGCAGGTGGCAGCGTCCGATGATGTACCTCTTCCGGGGAAGAACTGGCCCCAAGCGTTCTACCAACGTCACCCCGAACTGCGAGCTCGACGCACGAAGGCGATCGATCGCAATAGACACGAGCACAACATACACGAAAAGGTGTCGGAATGGTTCGCCATAATGCAGAAAGTGCTTGGTGATCCGACGATTCTCCCGGAGAACGTGTATAACATGGATGAGACCGGCGTGATGCTGAGCGTTTTAGGATCTCTGAAAGTGCTTGTAGATCGTGATGACCTGCGAACGACAAGACCATCTTGTGTTCAAAGGACGTTAATCACAGCGATCGAGTGCATCTCGGCAGATGGTAGGTACCTCGATCCGCTGATTATTTGGCCGGCTGTGACACACCGCAGCACATGGACTGCGTATCCCACACCCGGTTGGCACTTTGCGTGCTCCAAGTCCGGATATACCGACACTGCGATCAGCCTGTATTGGGTGCAGCACGTGTTCGACCCTCTGACACGATCCCGAGCGAAGGGCAGACCGCGCCTGCTCATCAATGACGGCTTTGGCACGCACGAGTCACTCGAGGTGTTGATATACTGCTTTCAGAACAACATCGTCCTCTGTCGACTGCCCTCGCATACTTCCCACAAACTTCAGCCGTGCGACGTGGGCGTGTTCGGACCCTTGAAAACAGCATATCGTGAGCAAGTGGAGCGCTTGTATCGCGGAGGCGCCACCACGATAGGCAAACAATACTTCACATCATTGTACAGCAAAGCTCGACAGACTGCGTTCACGTCCCGGAACATCCGTTCGAGTTGGGCCAAAGCTGGCCTGTTTCCGTTTCAACCCAGCCGAGTGCTCGATGAGATCCAGCCTGCGGAAGCGGTGCCGTGTAGAACTGAGGCGCAACAATCGGTCCAAGTGTCTGAGGCTGCTGATCAGACCCTGCGCACGCCTACCACCGTCACGAGCTTCCATAACGTGCGTCGTCAGCTGGAGAGCAAGCTTGATCGCCAGGACGAGCAGTCTCGCGCGTACCTTCGCAAAATCACGAACGCTGCAGAAAAAGTCTACGCCGACCGTGCTCTTCTATTCGACGAGAACAGACTCTTGTTTGAGCAGAACAACGAAAAGTCGATGCGAGGTTCGACGAGGGCAACGATCGTGGGACGAGCCAAAGTCATGTCATACGATGATATCGTCGAAGCGCAAAGGAGACGGAGCGAGAAGGAACTTGGCAGGGCTGTACCGCGCGAGGCAGTTCCACCTTTTGTAGCACCTGTTGCGCGAATGCTGAGCGAGGCTGACCAAGAGGCTCTGGAAGCAGCGGATGAGATTGATGCGATGGGGTTCGCCCAGTACTGCCACGTCCTGCGCCTTGAGAGGTCTTAGTGTTTGGCACATCGGTCGTGAGGATGGCGCAGCTCGGCTATGTGTATGATACTCTTCACATCAGCAAGCGGGATGGCACGTGCGCTTCGCAGTGGTGTCGTTGACTCGCTCATACGAAAGCAATTTGCAAAATCACTGCGCCTGGAGAACGTGAAGCAGCAATAACTGTTCTCACATTTCGACCATCCCGACTCATTTGCCACTGTTCCAGTTCACTGCACCATGGCTGACCCCAATCTGCATGCCCTTTTCATTGTTTCCGAACGTGATGTTCGTCGTGTCGCCGGTCTTCGCACTCTTCTCGGCTTCAGTGGGCTCGGATCGTGACGATAGCTCGCGAAGCAGTGTCTGCGATTGTTTCAGAGCTTCGAGAAGATCTTCGAGGTTCATCACGGTTGTTTCCCGATCGTCCTCGGTCACAGCCTCGCTGTCGGTGGCAAAGCCAGTGAGTGATCGGGTCTGTGTCTCTGTCAAGCTACGCTGCACCGTTGCGACTTCAGTCGAGGTAGTGTTGCTTGCAGCCACAAGTTGACTCCATTGCGATCTGATCAAGTCCCGAACATCATCGGTTATCTGAGAGTTGTGAATGGAGGCATATCTGTAGATAAAAGGTCAGCACTGCCCTCTTTTCTTCGCTTTCCGTACATACAAAGTAGCTGTTCCCACGATCGATTGCAAACTGAGTCTGTGAGTGCGAAGTCGATCGAGATGTGCCTGGAGCTGATGATCTCGAAAGAAACCAATGTTGATGCGGTCGAGCCACGAAAGCTTGCCGCCCGGCGAGCGTTTGGTCCAGCGTGAGATGTCAGCCTTGATGGTGTGGCAAGCAACCTCGCAGCTCCCAATGGACGCTTTCGACTGATCGGCCACATTCGACCCCAATGACACCCACACCGGCTCTTGGATGTCTCTCAGCAAATTCAAGTTCGCAGTAATCGAGTCAGCCTCCCCCTTCAGCCGTGCCACCGCCTCCGGCGCGTTCGTGATCTTCTCCAGGTCGCGCAGCAGAAGTCGGGCGCCGTGCAGGGCGGGGACCACGAGACCCACGATGGCCGCGGACGCGCTCAGAGGGTCTGCCATGTTGAGACTCGCTAGAAATTGTGAAAGGAGAGATGGCACAGAGAAGCAGCATCAAGTCAAATGTAGAGGAACGCGGGCCAGAAGCGCCCATGGGATACAGTGCCAGACGCGCCTGCAGGCCTCAGCCCCAAGCCACAGCACCATCAGCGGTGATCAGGCTGCGCACGCGGAAGCACCAGTATGCCACACTGCTCTTCTCCTTCTGATGCCCATCATCAGCACGCATGAACGGACATCATGTCCACATCGATCATCCTGGGAAACGCGCAGAACAGCCTCCAGGTGGGCCAGAGCTTCGCGCCGATCTCGGCCGAGATCCACCTGCCGCCTGGTCAGCACACGCACTGCACCTGATCGGCATCGCAAGCTGACCGTTGCGCTGTACAGAACGTGTCGAAACCCCGCCGCTGCCTTTGTCCACCGTTCCTCTGCTCCGCGATCCGGACTTTGTCCCACGGCAGGAGCTGCTCCAGCAGATTGACAAGAAGGCCGTCGTAGGAGGAGCGCGCGTGGCTGTGGTCGGATTGGGCGGGACTGGGTGGGCATAGTGACTGCCTGCCGCACGTGAGACAGAGGCTGACACGCAGTAGGAAGACGCAGTTGGCGGTCGAATATGCGGCGGAGTTGCGATCACGATCACCGGACACGTGGGTGATATGGATCTCGGCCAACACTGCGGCGCGCGTGCAGCAGAGCGCGAAAGCGGTTGCAGAGCGGTTAAAGATTCGCGGTCGCAACAATCCACAGGCGAACGTGCTGGAACTTCTGCGGGGATGGCTCGACGACGGGCGGAAGGGAAGATGGCTGGCGGTGCTGGACAACCTGGATGATGCGGACATTCTTGCAGCGTCTGATACGGAAGGAGAAGGCAAGGGCAAGCGGCTGATCGATTACTTTCCGGTGTGCGAACATGGCTCATTAATTATCACAACGCGGACAAGGAACGTCGCACGGCAGCTGGCGCACGCGAGCCAAGTCGTCAATGTCCCACCGATGGACATCGAACGCGCAAGTGTGCTCCTGGAGAAGAAGTTGGGAACGGAAGAGCGGCAGCAGCACGCACAGTTAGCGGCAGCGCTCGACTTCCTCCCTCTTGCTATGGCTCAGGCGGCGGCGTATATCTGCGAGAGGCGACCGCGAACCTCGATCGCGCAGTACTTGCACGAGGTCGAAGAGAGCCATCGATCACGGACTAGCCTGCTCCGGCGGGGTGTCCCGCTGCCGGATCGAGACTGGGAGGCGAGCAGCTCGGTCATCACGACGTGGCAGATCTCGTTCGAGCACATCTACGATACGCGGAGGTCGGCAGCAGATTTGCTGTCGCTGATGAGCCTGTGCGATCGCCAAGCGATCCCGGAGATGCTCGTGCATGGTGTAGAGGACAGCAGCGGGTGGAGCGAGATCTACCAGGACTTCGAGGATGATATTGCGATGTTGCGCAGTTTTTCGTTCATTTCCACTACGACTAGTCCGACCGACTGGACGATGCATCGGCTAGTGCAGGATGCGACGCGGGTGTGGATCAAGGATCACGGTCGGCTGGATATGGTCCAGGAGCGATTCATCAGCAATCTGTGCGCCGTGTTTCCCCCTGGCAGCTACGAGCACTGGCGCACGTGTCAGCTTCTCCTCCCGCACGTGCAGTGTGCGGCGCAGCAGAAGCCACAGTCGGAGGCAGGTCTTCTCGACTGGGCGTCGACCATGTATCGAGCTGCGTGGTACAGCTGGCTGGTGGGTGATTGGGAAGGAGCGAAGGATATGGCTCAATGGTCGCTGGAGGAGAGGGCAGAACGGTTAGGAAAGTACGACGACCGCACAGTAGACAGCCAAGCTATGGTTGCCAACATCCTGCGTGCCAAAGGACGGTGGGCAGAGGCGGAGAAGCTGGAGGTGGAGGTGATGGAGACGATGAAGACGAAGCTCGGGGCGGATCATCCCGACACGCTGAGCAGCATGGCCAACCTCGCGTCGACATACTGGAATCAAGGGCGGTGGGCAGAGGCGGAGAAGCTGGAGGTGGAGGTGATGGAGACGATGAAGACGAAGCTCGGGGCGGATCATCCCGACACGCTGAGCAGCATGGCCAACCTCGCGTCGACATACTGGAATCAAGGACGGTGGACGGAGGCGGAGAAGCTGGAGGTGGAGGTGATGGAGACGATGAAGACGAAGCTCGGGGCGGATCATCCCGACACGCTGACCAGCATGGCCAACCTCGCGGTGACATACTGGAATCAAGGGCGGTGGGCAGAGGCGGAGAAGCTGGAGGTGGAGGTGATGGAGACGATGAAGACGAAGCTCGGGGCGGATCATCCCGACACGCTGAGCAGCATGGCCAACCTCGCGTCGACATACTGCAATCAAGGGCGGTGGACGGAGGCGGAGAAGCTGCAGGTGGAGGTGATGGAGACGATGAAGACGAAGCTCGGGGCGGATCATCCCGACACGCTGACCAGCATGGCCAACCTCGCATCGACATACTGGAATCAAGGGCGGTGGGCAGAGGCGGAGAAGCTGGAGGTGGAGGTGATGGAGACGAGGAAGGCGGAGCTCGGGGCGGATCATCCCGACACGCTGACCAGCATGGCCAACCTCGCGTCGACATACTGGAATCAAGGGCGGTGGGCAGAGGCGGAGAAGCTGCAGGTGGAGGTGATGGAGACGATGAAGACGAAGCTCGGGGCGGATCATCCCTCGACGCTGACCAGCATGGCCAACCTCGCGGTGACATACTGGAATCAAGGGCGGTGGACAGAGGCGGAGAAGCTGCAGGTGGAGGTGATGGAGACGATGAAGACGAAGCTCGGGGCGGATCATCCCTCGACGCTGACCAGCATGGCCAACCTCGCGGTGACATACTGGAATCAAGGGCGGTGGGCAGAGGCGGAGAAGCTGCAGGTGGAGGTGATGGAGACGAGCAAGACGAAGCTCGGGGCGGATCATCCCGACACGCTGAGCAGCATGGCCAACCTCGCGTCGACATACCGCAATCAAGGGCGGTGGGCAGAGGCGGAGAAGCTGCAGGTGGAGGTGATGGAGACGATGAAGACGAAGCTCGGGGCGGATCATCCCTCGACGCTGACCAGCATGGCCAACCTCGCGGTGACATACTGGAATCAAGGGCGGTGGGCAGAGGCGGAGAAGCTGGAGGTGGAGGTGATGGAGACGAGGAAGGCGGAGCTCGGGGCGGATCATCCCGACACGCTGACCAGCATGGCCAACCTCGCGTCGACATACCGCAATCAAGGACGGTGGGCAGAGGCGGAGAAGCTGGAGGTGGAGGTGATGGAGACGATGAAGACGAAGCTCGGGGCGGATCATCCCGACACGCTGAGCAGCATGGCCAACCTCGCGTCGACATACTGGAATCAAGGACGGTGGACGGAGGCGGAGAAGCTGGAGGTGGAGGTGATGGAGACGATGAAGACGAAGCTCGGGGCGGATCATCCCGACACGCTGACCAGCATGGCCAACCTCGCGGTGACATACTGGAATCAAGGGCGGTGGGCAGAGGCGGAGAAGCTGGAGGTGGAGGTGATGGAGACGAGGAAGACGAAGCTCGGGGCGGATCATCCCGACACGCTGAGCAGCATGGCCAACCTCGCGTCGACATACTGGAATCAAGGGCGGTGGACGGAGGCGGAGAAGCTGCAACTTGTAGCAGTGGAAGGCTACAAGACTAGGTGTGGTCCACAGCATCCCAACACCATTGCAGCTGTGTCCAATCTTGCTTTCATGCAGGACATGCAGTCTCGACAACGTTCAAACGACGACTCGGCTCGAGACCAGCATCATGAACGACATCGCCGGTCTGCAGTCCATCGTACGCAAAGGGAGGAGGTGTCCGAGCAACGGAACGACCAGACAGTGGTGGAAGTCGAGAAGCCGAAGCAACGTCGATCTCGATGGAAGTGGATTGGCAAGCTAGAGGGTAGATTGCGCAGATAGCTTCGTCTTTGGTGATCACGAACATTCAAGTCTTGTAGATAGGAAAGCATCCGTGACCTTGAGACGCTGCGCACCTTGAAAGATTCAGCAGCCTCGAGAACGTGTTCCGGTTCATTCGCTCGCCTCACGCATGACTCGCGCTGTGGTGACAAAGCCTCGGCCATGTCCGCTCGAATCGAGGGTCATCGGTTATTGCGGTGTGGGACACCTTCGAGGCTATAACAATATGTCTTGGCAGGAGCCGTGCTGATATGCTCAACCCTGAAAGTGCAAAGCATCGGGGGCGAGTCCTGTTGAAATAAAGTTCAGCCGACCAGACTTGCTCAGCACTACACGGCTGCGGGATTTGAGGGCAATGGAGTCCATGTTCATCAGGGCAGACTGCAAGACGGAGAATGCTCATGTCATGTCAAGCAGCCAAATGCAGACTTCTGCGCCGCGTCCATGACGAACGGGGGAGCCAGAGATCATCAAAGTGAACGGGATAGGATTGCAAGACAGTCTTCCGCCCGATGCTGAATTTGCAGGACGATACCACGTTATCTGATCGACAAATAGCATCGAAGGATGTGTGTGCTCAAGTCTACATTCCGCCACTCAGGGATTCCGTCAGGAAGGGACTGGGGTAACTTCGACATGAACAACAATAGTGCCAAAGAAAGTGATGAATGTGTTCGGGTGGGAGAAGGTGTGGTCGCTGGGCGGGTCGCGCCGGTCCCGTACGCAACCGGGCTCGACGACGCTGTTGCGGGGGTGCCAAGCCCGGAGAGGATGGGGAGGGCGGTGGACGAAGAGGGCTACCAGGTGGTGACCAGGGCTCGGGGAAGGAAGACAAATCATGCAGCTGGCAGCACGGGTCGCGAGGCCCCAGTGGCCTTCCAATTCAGCCAGCCGACCGAAGCTTCGAAGAAGAGGAGGGCAGAGGAGCAGCCCGAGAATGCCTCCCGAGAGACGAAACTGGGGGATCAAATCCACAGTCTGAAGGCGATGGTCCGGAGCCTACTCGAGAAAGAAGAAGAGAGGATGCAGGAGATCCGGGAGATGCGCAAGGAAGTTCAAGAGGTCAAAGAGCTGAAAGCAGAACTGCTAGAGCTGAAAAAGCTCATTCAGGTAGGCAATCGAGGCAAGCCGACATATGCAGCAGCAGCGGCGATCGGCAACACGGGCCAGGCGCATTCCGGCAACCTATCGAGGAGGTCTAGCAGTCAAGATCAGCCGCAGAGGATGCGAGTAGAGGACGACAAATGTGGGATCACCGTCAACACCTCGCGATTCTCGGGAGAGAAGACGGACCTGGTCCGGGTCAAGACGATGCTCCAGCAGGGCCTCGACGGATGTCAAGAGCTAGGAGGCGTGCAGATCCGCTGCATCCGCCAGTTGCCGGGCGAGAGGATCAACGTGGTCTTCCATACTGAGGCGGAAGCGGTGAAAGCGAAGGCGAGCACCGCATGGCTCGTCGCAAGCATGCCTCACGCCAGCGTCAAGAGCGAGACGTGGTACCCGGTTAAATGCGACATGGTAGCCAAAAGTGCGGTGCTCGATGCCAGTGGTGGAAGATCACTGCGAAAGGAAGTGTGCACGGAGTTTGCAGCAGACAATCGGGAAGGAAACTTGGACTTTACAGCGATGAAGGCGAATTGGCTCAGTAGAGTCGATCCGTGGAAGAAAACAGGCTCGCTGGTCATCTGGCTCAAGAATCGACTGGCAGCAGAACATTTGTTGAAACGCGGCGAGGCACTGTTCGGGGGTGGGGCGTGCGGTGCGTTCTGCTCACGGTACGAGACCAGCACTGCAGACAAGTTGTGCTTCAACTGCAACACGTACGGCCATCTGCAGAGCGCATGTCGGAAGCCCACGAAGTGTGGAAAGTGCACGGGGTCGCACCAGACTCGGGACTGCCAGAGCGAGGGACCACCAAAATGCGCAGTGTGCGCCGGTCCGCATCGCGTGTCGGACTGGCAGTGCAAGAGACACCCTAATCATAAGAGATATTTGGATACGCAAGCGAGCCAGAACACCAACCAGCGGCAAGCGTCTGCACACCAGGACACTGAGATGGGAAATGACGCAGTCAGTCCATGAGTGCTACTTTCCAGGTACTTCACTATAATGTGGGACGACAGAAACAGGTGCAGTGGAGCGTGCTCAACGATGCAGCATACTCGAAGTTCACGGTGTTGGCGCTGGTGGAGCCCTATCTGTTCCGTCACCCGGATACCGGAGAAGGTTACTGCGGGTTCCACAAGCGGTGGCGGCCAGTGATCCCGACGGTACAGCGGGAGCACACGTCCACGCAGTTTGCATATCGAGCGATACTGTGGGTAAATGCAGCGGTAGAAGCAGTGCAGGTACCGATCGACTCGTGCGACCTCGTGGCAGCGACGCTCCAGACCGCCGAAGCAACAGTGCTCGTGATCTCTGCATACGACCCGAACGACCGAGCGCGGGGACGAGCGCAAGATCCTGACCTGTATGAGAAATTGACGCGCATACGCCAAGCTGTGGACGAGACACGGACCCGAATTGGAGGCGAAATCGAGGTGGTGATGTGTTCGGACCTAAACCGCTACGACTGCTTGTGGGGTGGACAAGACGGAGCGAGGAGGGCGCGGAGAGACGAGGGTCGACCGCTCGTTCATTTTGCACATGAATACGACCTGCAATCGATGCTCCCTACAGGAACGATCACGTGGCAGCATCCTGGCCGGGAGCAGTCCTCCACGATAGATGTCATTCTGGCCAGTCGACGACTTGGCCCGCAGCTGGTTCGTTGTTACATCCACGAACACGATCATGGATCAGACCATCGACCGCTAGCTATCGAGTTTCATCTTCGAACCCAGCAATTGCCATCAAAGCTCACTCGGTTCATGCCAGAGAAGGCGAACTGGGCTCATATTGGACAGGAGGTCTTGCATCGGCTCGGAGACGTGCCTCGACCAAAAAATCTATGCCCAGAAGTACTGGACACAACAGCCGAAGGCTTTATGGACACAGTGGTGCAAGCGATCCGAGCACACGTCCCGCGAGCGCGACCGTCGCCGTACGCGAAACGCTGGTGGACGCCAGATCTGTCGTTATTACGCACTGCCCTGTCATCAGCGCGTAATCACGTCACTACTCTAAGAAGAAGGGGAGAGGATGCGGCGGAGGCGCAAGAGAGGTATCGCGTCGCCCGTCGAGAGTACTTCCGGGGCATCGATCAGCAGAAACGACAACACTGGAAGGAATTTCTCGCAGAACCGAACAATCTGTGGAGAGCCAACCAGTACACTCGCATTGCTCACGGGCCGGCGAGCATCCCCACACTACGTTGCGCAAATACTGTCGCAGAAACCGAGGAAGCCAAGGCTGCTCTGCTCATGGACAGTTTCTTCCCTACACCTCCGGAACCGGAAGCCGATACAGGGCATCTGCGATTCAAGTCACGCCCCGGAAGGGGGGTACCTCACGATCTCCCTGCACTTACACCAGAGGAGGTCGACCAGGCTATCTTGCGATACAACCCGAAGAAAGCGCCAGGAGCAGACGAGATCAGCTTCGAGATGTGGAGGCGACTCCTGCCGTGGGTACGTCCATGGATCCTATGGATATACCAAACATCACTGGACCTGGCGTACTTACCGCGGTCGTGGCGCCATGCCAAGATCGTTGCGCTGCGGAAACCCGGCAACAGGGTGGTCGACAGACAATCAAGCGGCAAACAGGGGTAGTGCTTGATTGATTGGCTTGTGATAGTCGTCTGATTGGCTTGTACTGGTACTAGCGTCCATGTGTCTGTCTGTACTAGCTGTATCAATGCACGGACCTTTTGTAAGTGAATATTAGTGCTCATCGTCGCCAACAACACCGCTTTCTTCATCAAACCAAACCTCCACCCCATCAGCAATAAGGTCATATCTAAGCCAGTTTTTGAGGCATTGGTTAGCCTCAGCTAGGTCGCTTCTTGTGTGCCACGCTTCCTCATTTAAAACATGACCAGCTTCTGAGAAACAACGCTCTGCAGCCGTTGAGGAGGCTGGACAGGCTATTAGATCGTAGGCTAGCTTACTGAGTATTGGATACTCAAAAGCGTGTGCGTTCCACCACGATAAGGCGTCTGTTTTCGGTGGTGCTGCCGGAGCTGCGAGGTACTTGTCGTATTCGTCAATGACGGCGTCTTCTGTCATCCAAATACCCTCCTCATAGCCTGTTGGATCACGGCTAGTAGATGAAGTGAGGCGTGCAGTTGGCAGTGCCTCAGAGCCGTAACGTTCCTTGTATTCCAGCCATAACTCCTTCACAACACGACGTGCACGATCCGTGAAAAGCTCACCAATAGCCGGAGTTTGTGAGGCTTGTGACTGAGTACTCTTCTTCTTCTTGCGATAGCCAAACCTTGCAGTAGATCGACTGCGTTTCTTGGTCACTGGATCGAAGCGTAAGCCACTCCATTTTTCGTCGAACCAGCGTAGTTTGAAGTGCGGATGCAGCGCAATAGAGGCTATGTATGCTGGCGATCGGTCTGTGAGTGCGAAGTACTTATCCAGCTTCTTCCAGCCTAACAAAACACAGGCTTTATAGTGCGAGTTCGGTAGCACAGACTGCTCGTTTTTGGCTTCTTCCAGGCGTGTCATTAACAGGTTGAGGGTGGTTAGTGACTGCCACAGAGATCCGTATATATAGGTACCGTCCATTTGGAGACCAAGTGAGGCTTCCTTCACCGGTCTTAGCAGTGCACAGAGCTCTTTAATATCTTGCCAGTCTTCACTTGTAAGGCAGTCTTCTTGCGCTAGCGGTCTGTCGTCAACCTCGCGGTAGTGCGCTTGATAGAGCTCAATTGCGCCCTTGAGTTTGACGCCTCTTTCCATCATATCGTGGTCACTATTCCATCTAATGCCGCCGTTGAGGATGAGCTCCAATATGCGCATATCCGGGTTCGTTTCTTTCTGCTTATCCTTGAAGAACTCACGCCGTGAGCCTGAGTGTCGTGCGTGAACGATGATATTGTGAAGCTTGCCAACGGCACCACGTTTGCGCCATAAAACGAGTGAGTCCACGGCTTCTTGCACCTTCGCCTGTCGCTCAAATTGCTTCACTTCTTCGTCATCGTCAAGGTCGTCCGGTTCGCAGTCGTTATCCTCATCCTCCTCGCTTTCTTCGCAAGCCTGATCTATCGCGTCGATGTCACAGCCGTAGAGTATCGCCTTGCACACGAGGTTGAGGATGTGAGCGCTACAGCGCAGGCGGCACTTCTGAGGGTGTAGTCCAAGATCAGCTGCTAGCAAGCGACAGACCTTGTCATTAATGTTCACGTTGTCCGACTGGAAATAGCGCACATCGTCTCGTATCTCGAACTCGGTGAGTATCTTGGATATGGCGTCCGCAGTGTCTTGTGCCTCCTTCGAGCCATAGAGGTTCGGTAAACCTAGCATGACTGAGACGTATTTGCCTTCGTGGTTCACGTAGTGCGCGAAAACACCAAGTAACTCCAGCTCGTTATCGGACTTCCAGCCATCAAAAGAGACGCAAAGACGACTGCGCGCGCGCTTGAGGTTCCTCATAATGTTCGGTTTCGAGCCTCCAAACAGGTTCATAAGCCAGCGTCGCGTTGTGGTGTGAGAGCGAGGTACAATGTTCTCAATCGTGCTGTTCTTGTAGCATAGCAGTCTGCGCAGACGCTTCGAGGCTGTGTTTCTGAGTGATTGATCGTCGTCTATCTTCCATTCGAGAAAGGTCTTGCACCAGCCAATGCGGTCGAAGACTTCGGTGCTTTCTTTGAGTCGCTTTTGAGCCTGGAAAGCTGCCTGTACATCGCCGTCGCGTGTCCGTTTCTTGCTGTCTTTCTCTGGCGGCGCATACGTGCCATCTCGCTTGTAGTAGTGACCCTCACCGAACTTGTGATCCCCAAGATGGTCCATTGCGCGCGTAGTAGAGCCGTCGCTCTTCAGATAGAGACTCTGTGAGCCTGGCTTCTCGAAGCACGCGCGACACATCCAGTACCTTTTGCCAGTCTTGACATGGGTCAGGCCGACGCCCACCTCATCCCGCCAGACATAGGACGAGCGTGGCTGCTTGCCAGGTGGTGTAGGGATATATCCTGCAAGGCGCGGTCCATCGACGAGGAAACCGGATTTGGTGTGACGGCTCTGGTGGGCGGTAGGGAGCTGCGATTCGGCGTGTATCTCGGTGAGGTTGTCGACGACGGTCTCGGTGCCGATTTCTGACTCTGCTGCGTCCATTATGTCGTGTTTGGAGTGTGTTGTTGTGGTGTGCGCAGAAGAAGATGCTTCGAAGGTGAGAAGCTTGGATTGCGACAGACTAGGGTTACGACGCGTCCATTCACGACACCCAGCGCCATAGAACCAACGCGCTTTTTCGCGTGCACTCAACTGGATGTTATTTGGCATGCTTTGTTTAGTCGGAATCATGATTCTTATGTGTTTTGGCCAAGTGGTTGTGTCGCATCTGCTCACAGAGTGAACTGAAGCTTGACATTGCATGTGCAAGGTTATATTTCTAACCCAAAATCTGTCGTAAATTCTTCGTTGCTTGATACGTATGCTACGAGAAATCTGACAAGATAGAAATTTTCCGTTTGATCTCAGCTGCAACTTGCACCGCTCGGATTGTTCGTACGACATCGTTTACATGTGTGGTGTTGATAACTTGGCAATGAACATTTTGAAGTTCTTTGGCTTTGCTGTATAGACCCTGAATCGAGGTGAAAGATGCCAGTCTTGCATCATTACCCGTGCGGCTCGGAGCTAGCCAGCCAACCAAACCCTTGTCTTCATGTTCAGCCTCATCAGCCCTATTTCTCCAACACCTCCTCTAATGCACCAAGACCACTACCATCTACTCGTTTCTGACACCAATAGCACTCGCAACCACGATTCCAGACGTACAGATGGAGCTCCTTCCTGTTGGTAATGATACGCTTGATTTGCTCCCTCGTAAATGGCTTGGTATCAAGAACAACAGCCTCCAATTGCTCGCGCCGAGTACCCTTCGAATATACAGCATCTACGACTCGACCACGAACATGCAGCACATCGCCATGCTTCCAGTGCGGAAGGTGATCCAGTGAGACTGTAAGGAACTCATCGAGAGCGTCGCGCGGCCGCGGTGTCGATGGCGCTGCCGCAGGGGAGGGAGGGGGTGTATCGTCGCCGGTGAGGTCAATGACAGCCTCCTACTACAATCAGCCACTTCTGCCCGGTCGCAATCGATTCTACGCACCTTATTGCTCATACTGGATCGAGCCGACAGCGATATTACAGTGGAAAGCTCGATTGTGGGTGGGTTAAGAAGAGAAGAAGCCCGGGAGGCTGAGATACGACTATATGGTGATACACACAGACAGACAGACAGACGGCGACATCATGCTTGATTGTACTGGCTATCTGGAGGCTTCTGCTTGATTGTACTATACTGATCAATCAGTACAGTACGTATTGGAGTGTACTGACCATCGACCACCCTGGGCGTTCTAATTGGATACACAACTTGGTCGAATTTTGTGCCTCATTTGACCCAAGTGCGATCGTGCATTCGGGCTTCTAGCCTAAGGTGAAACATGGACTGTCGTACGCTTCGGTGGCACATTTTCGGCACGGACTGAGACTGGAACGTGCAATAACTCCCTGCTCTGGTCGACGCCGTTCGCAAGGATCTTGGGCATAGCAAGGTCATGGCTTACTGGCCGGTCGGCGATCCCTACGTGGTCTCTTCATTAATTCCCCATCTGCCACA
Source organism: Cercospora sojina (assembly GCA_004299825.1). Lineage (NCBI taxonomy): Eukaryota > Fungi > Ascomycota > Dothideomycetes > Mycosphaerellales > Mycosphaerellaceae > Cercospora > Cercospora sojina. Next base: position 4,169,587 of record CP036211.1, on the reverse strand, counting down.
GAAGTCTCAGGAGTAGCGTGCAAGTCGAGCAGCGAGTTTGACTGCGGCTCTGCGTCGGCGCGCCAAGACCGCGAGTTGATGCTTGAATGAGACAAGCTGCGAAGCTCAGCGCCTTGTGATGCTTGCAGCTGATCTGATTGACACTCTGAACTCTCTATAGCGAAGCTCAGATCCGCTGGGATCTGGTCGATAGCCGAGCAAAGCCTCCTCATATGCCGGGGCATCCATACATCATAAACATTTCTCACAAATTTGTACGCAGTCCAACGGTCGCGACCATCTTGATCTGTGAAGTCAAACTTGCGGATGACATATCGGTAATGCTTCGGGAAAGGGCCATCGAGCTCAACGTAATGCCCAAATATCTTGACAGCTTCGTGATCATGCGAGATAGAAAATGCAAGTATCTCCCGGTGCAGCTCCTGCTCGCGTTTCACTAATCGAAACAGCTCGACGATGGCCTTGAGTGCAATGGTCATGCTGTGCGCGTTTTGACGATCAGCAATGTCCAGCGCCGCCGCGCCGCATTTGACCTCGCAGGTAAGGAATGGAAAGTACATGTAATATGTGGCCATAAACATGGACTGATCTGTTAGATCACCGACGAGGGGTTGCATTCTATCCAGCTGGCTTTGAGTAAAGGCCTCTCGGCGGAAGCCAACAGCATAGTCAGGCTGCGGGCGCGGTTTCGTGACGGCAACACAATTGTTCCAGCCTTCGTTAACGGATTCGACCAGGGGAGCAAGATGTTCAGCACCGAAGTCCACGAGTTCTTCTACTGAAGGAACAATCAGGCGGGAGATGTCCTGTATGACCTTTGCCTCGTTTCTATTTTGGAGCCGTTGACATGTGAGCTTGAACACTTTCTTGGAAAATCGCGACACCGTTGGTATTGGTTGCTCAGCGGTAAGAAGATCCTGACAGACTACTTTGCTAGCTTCGAGCGGCCCCGCACCGCTCTCAAACATGTAGCTATTCTTCGTCGCCAGCAGCGCGACGTAGCGAGCGTCCTGGTACGCAGTTGACTTTATTTCCCTCGGCTTTGAGTCGCTCAAGGTGACGCTCGCTTGCTGTGATCGTGCGTTGAGCGATGTCGATGAGCGCTTTCTGGCGAGGATATTCATGACTCGATACTCTTGCTCATGCTCTGTAGCCAATGGAGACTCGTCCTGTTCATTGGGTTGCTTCGGCCAATGACGATTTTCCGTCCAGAACGCGATGGCAGCCCTCTCACTATCAATGTGCTCCTCGGTTGATCCGCCTCTTGTGTTGTGCAGTCTGCGACGTTTGTATGTCGTGGCCTCAGCCGCGTGTCGCACCGAGCTCTCGGATCGACTTCGTTTGCGGGTCATGGTCGACGTTAGACGAGCAGACGGCGGACTGCTGAAATAGCGGTGTAGCGCGTGGCATGTCCAATGCCATGTTGTGCGGACAGAGGTGGGGAGCCAGACGCGGAGGATGCAAGAGAGACTGAAATGGGTACTCGAAGATCTCGGATCGGATCGGTACGGTGCGAACTGGTGATTGGTCCACTCGCGACTTCTCGCTGCACCAAACAGATGGCATGTAAATCCTTTGTCTCTTGAGTGTACATCAACGTGATTGCGCGCAGCTCACAAGCGGAAGTTCCGACGACTGTATGCCGTAGAATACTCTTCCTCGTAAAGCCTGGCGCGCACTTTGGATCTCGCGTCCTCTGCAGCTTCTAAGTCTAGATTTCGGGACGAATAGAATTTTCGCTGCTCCCCTGCCAATTTTGATACCATGCCGCCCTCCCAACATAGCTGGCCCAGGATAGGGTATTCCCATAAGTGCGCGTGCCTGTCTTCTTCCGCAGTTACCCTCCTACATCCCGCCCTTGCTTTAATGTATATCAGATCGCGCGCTATGGCATCGAAGCGGTCTCGATCTCGCAGCTGACAGTATGCTTCCTGTAGTCAATTACTGCAATACGGTGCATTCACCCGATCAACTCACCGCAAGCCGCATCCAACATGACATTCTGACAGTTTTGCCTTGGTTTAACATTAATCTCGCGGCCTGGAGTAATATCAGTCTAGTTCAACAACATACTTGGATGTTTTGTGCTCGTTGAGCTCTTCTCGGCAGTATGTCAAGTAGACGTCTTTGCAGAATTCGGCCGTCTTGTCGTAACTTTTGCCTATAACCGCATCAGAGTGGCCCTCCGATGTCCTAAAGGCACCGACAGGGTCTTTCCACCACGACAACATGCTTTAGGCACTGCTCCAAAATGGGATACTGCCCGATGGCTTCCATCTTTTTAAAAAAAGCAGTCTGGCACATCTGGTCGAATGAATTGCACGTTGTTTTGCTGGTTGCCTTGCGCGTTGGTCGAAAAGGAGGCAGCTCCTATATATCTTGCCGCAGCCGGGCACTTAACCCTTGTTTGGAGGCTGCCTGACCGCGACGGCGCCATGTTGTTCGTTCAACAGGGGTCACAGGAACGAAAATCAAGTCAGTATCCCGCACTGCAGATCTCAGGTTGTTCTCGGTAAGCCCGCTCAACGCCAGGTGAAGCAGAGCAGATCATGATACTGTCAGAAGCCGCAGAAAGGTTGCAATGATCAGTATGTGCACTTTTCGACCGTAGCGATGGTTCTGCATGCGCCTGCCACACAAGGGCAGCTGGAATGTTTTGATGGGAACGAAGATACTCGTGTCGGCTTCTGGCGAAAGTGGGCCGAGTTCAAGTAATAATATGATCGAAAAGTCACTGATTTCACCTCTTCCTAGCTCTAAATAGAGTTTCTCGGCCAGACAAGATCATTCCAATACTATAACTGGATCAAAACTGATTAATAGAGAAAACATGTCAGATACAGAGGGAGATACCATCGAGGTGGTTAATCCATCATCGCAACGACGACCAAGATTGAAATTGAAGTTCGCCGCCGCAGCGCGCGGAACTGCGACGGGGAGCGGGAGCCAGCCTCTTCCCGCACCGCGTCCGCGGCCCGACGACGACCCACGCTCGCAACCTACCGCCAGCACAGACAAGTACGCGACAGCCATTTCCAACATTGACAAAATTCACGCAGCCCTGGGCACACCAGACGGTCTGGACGCGCTTCCCCCTCTCCTCCTCCATGAAGTCCTGTCCGAAGCGAAAGCCGCATTCACGATCCTCCAGCAGCAAACCCACGAACCGCCGGACCTCCGACAGGTCCTGAACGAGGTTCGCGCAGTGAAACACGCAATTCAGGACCTGCCGACACCCCCTCAGTCTCCTCCTGCCCGCCCAACATGGGCGCAAACGGCGGCAACAGGAAGCATCGCGCCTCTAGTAGCTACTCACCGCCGGCCATGCCAGACACAGACTGCGGAAATTACCATCCGGCTGGGAGATGTCAAAGATAGAGAAGAGGTGCAGAAGCTACCTATCGAAGCGATCGTGCAGAAAGTGCAACAGACACACCCATCTTGCAGAGAAATCATAGCAGCCCGAAAGCCCCCGAGCGGAGATGTCCGACTCTTCCTTACGGGAGAAAACGCAAAGCATGCGATCCTCCAAACGGCCGAATGGGAAAAGAGCCTAGGAAAATCCGGCAAGAGAGTAGAGACATATTACCAAGTCATGGTCCATCATGTCTCCCGCGCAGCTATTGAGACGGAAGCCCCGGACACACTCCGAGCGATCGAAGAGCAGAACCAGGCCCTGCACCCTGGGATCAAGATCTCCAAAGCCAAATGGATTCGCCGGACATACCCAGCAGGAAAGGCACATTCCTCCCTCTTGCTCGCACTCCCTACAGCACAGAGCGCAGACCGCATCATCCAGAAGGGCCTCGTGATCGGTTACTCGCTCCACCTGGCCGAATACTACAGCTCAGAACACCAGATTACACAGTGCTTCAAATGTCACCGGTACGGACACATCGCACTAAGCTGCCGCCAGGCCGGGGCATGTGGACACTGCGCGGGACCACACCCGACGGAGGAATGCACCAACCAAGACCGCCCCCATTGCACCAACTGCAAGAGGTCACATCCGGCATAGGATAGAGAATGCACAGTCCGGAGCCAGGCGAAAGCACGCGCGCGACAGCTCCGACAGACGGGCCCCCGGTATCACCGCACACCAGAGCAGGCGCCAGGCCCAAGCCGGGCCGACAGCGACTGGCAAACGGTCGAAAACCGGAAACGAAAATACACTGGGCCAGGGCGTCCACCAGCAGCCCGCGGGCCAGGCACCGCCAGCCAGAGTCGACGACCATCGACTACAATACCCACGCAGTCCCAAACGGAGCCAATAGAAATTGATGCCTAGAGCTGAGGAGACGATCAACATCGTACAGTACAACGTCCACAAAAGCAAGGACCAGGTCATGCGGGCGCTGAATGCGGTGCTCCGACCAGATTACCACCATATAATTGCGATCCAGGAACCGTGGAGAAATCCACGAAGGCACACGACGATACGCCCGGCGAATTACGAACTCGCCTACCCCTCGAACGCCAAGACTCGCGCCTGCTTCTACGTAAGCAAGCACCTCGACGCGCTACGATGGAAAATCACGGAGCGCAGTCCGGATCTCATTACGCTCAGTATCCAACTGGAGGACCGGAAGCTCCACATTCACAACTGCTACAGCCAGCCCCCGCGGTCGTTGACGAGTCAAAGCCGAGGGGTCCTGGATCTGCTCCCAGCAGCCCTAGCGGAACTAGGCGAACATCTCTTGGTGGGAGACTTCAACCTCCACCACCCGTACTGGGGAGGAAACACGGTCCTTGCCCAGCATGCCCTCGCCGACGCGCTCATCGACATTACGGAACAGGCACAACTCCAGCTCACCCTTCCGCCCGGAACCGTAACGTGGCAGAGTCAACAGAGCGAGAGCACGCTGGACCTTGCATTCGCCACGGAGTGGATCGCACAGAGAATTGTGCAATGTTAAGCATACGAGGAGCTCAACTCGGACTCAGACCACATCCCAATCATTACCTCTATCCTTGCTGCAGCGACTATGCGACGGGAGCCGGCAGCACGGCGATCGTGGAAGAAAGCAGACTGGATCGCCGTCCGGCACGACCTAATGGAACGACTCGCACTAGTCGACATTCATCCCCGGGAAATAGAGACGAACGACCAGATCGACGAAAAGGTCAGAACACTCCAGAAGATGATTAATGACACCATCCAGGCAACGGTCCCTCTGGGCAGGCCGCGGCGGTGGACTAAGGCAGGATGGACGCAAGAGTGCAGCGACAGGGTGGCTGAAGCCAGGAGAGCGAGACGACGGTGGAACGCAAGCAAAAACGAGGACCACCTGCGGGACTACCAGAGAGCGAAGAACGCGAAGAAGAAACAAATCAGGAAGGACACGAAGATGCTATGGCGCGAAACCGTAGCGAGACTGACGGCAGAGCCCGAGACCATGTGGCGGCTGGCCAAGTGGGCTCGGACATCGGCGCACACTCCGCCCGCACTGCCCCAATTCCCGACGATCATCGACCGCAACGGAGGCCAGCACACGTCAAACGAGGCGAAAGCAAGCGCGCTCGCAGACCACTTCTTCCCGCCTCCTCTTCCCGCTGACCTGAGCGACATCACTGGCTACGTATACCCACCAGAGCTCCATATATCGCAGGAGGTGACACCGAGCGACGTGGTCACAGCATTGAAACGCCTCCCGCCCGACAAAGCGCCTGGCCCGGACGGCATCCCGAATCGATTTCTCCGCGAATGTAGAGGCATCCTGGCCCGGCCACTTGCGGCGCTATTCCAGGAATGCCTCCACAGAGCACATCACCCAACGCCATTCCGACACGCAAACACCATCGTCCTGCGGAAGCCGGGGAAGCCGACGTACGACACGCCCAAAGCATACCGACCCATCGCACTACTGAACACGCTCGGAAAGGTCCTCGAAAGCATCGTCGTACGGCGAGTTACCATGCTGACCGAAACCCACGGCCTCCTACCGGACACCCAGATGGGTGCGCGGCAGAAGCGATCGACAATGACAGCACTCGAGCTGCTCGTGGAACAGGTGCAGACCATCTGGGCAGCGGACCCCAAGCTCGTAGCGACATTACTCAGTCTCGACATCTCGGGCGCGTTCGACAACGTGTCCCACGATAGGCTGATCCACAATCTCCGAATCGCGGGAATCCCCGCCTGGGTCGCACAGTACGTCCGCTCATTCCTGAGCGACTGCACCACGTACCTCACACTCGGAGAATATCGAAGCACGACACGGGCGATATCTACCGGTATTCCGCAAGGCTCCACCCTCTCACCAATTCTGTTCCTATACTTCGCGTCCACACTCCTCCCGGAACTCAACAATCAACATACCAGCGCAGGAGGGTTCGTGGACGACACGAACATCCTCACCTTTAGCCGATCCACAGAGGAAAACTGCCGCAAGCTGGAGAGAGCGCACGAGATCTGCGCGCAGTGGGCCCGCAGACATGGAGCCACGTTCGCGCCCGACAAGTATCAACTTATGCACCTCCATCCGAAGCCGAGGTGGTGCAATATGCAAGCCACGATCCGCATCCCGGGCTTCCAGAGCGGCCCGCAGCCGACAATGAAGATCCTGGGAGTCCATCTCGACCCCAAACTGAAATGGGGACCGCATATCCGAAAGACGACGGAGAGAGCGACGGCACAGATAGCAGCGGTAACCCGACTCGCGTACAGCACGTAGGGCGCGGCGTTCTCGAAAGCGCGACAGATATACACCGCAGTCGTCCGGCCGACCATAGCATACGGAAGCCCCATCTGGTATAACCGAGCAGACCTCCGGATTGGCCGGAACAAGAGCATCTATCCTCTTCAAGTGGCCTAGAATCAATGCCTCCGGGCGATCGCGGGAGCATACCGGACCACAGCGACCGCAGAACTGGAGCACGAAACGGGGACGGAGCCACTGGATATCTTCCTCGAACGGACCGCACGAGAATACAGCAAGAAGACGGCAACGGCTACGACGAGTGCAATTATCGACCAAGCACGACAGCAGGTGGCGGAACAGGCTCGAACACAACACAACGCGCGACACGATGGCTACGCACAGCGGAGGCAAGAACTTCAGCGGATCAGCCAGCATCATCGGGAAGGCGAGCAAGATGCTACCCCTCGGGTAGCAGCGCTCGAACTGTGGAGCACACGATGGGAGACACATCAACGCGAGACGCAGGCAGCGCACAACACGACGCGACGGCACCTCGCCACTGCGACGCGAGTGGAATTCCACCCCCGCTTGGACAGACTCCGCACGCGGCTCGGCAAGGCAGAAAACACGATCGCGACACTCCTGCGAACGGAGCACATCGGACTGAACGACTACCTCCACCGCCGCAAGGTGCCAGGCTACGAGTCCCCTGCGTGCGTGTGCGGCTTCGCACGGCAGACGCCGAAGCACATCGTGCTGTTCTGCCCGCGCTTCGAACGTGACCGCGACAAGATGACGAGGGCGGCAGGCACGCAAGACTACCACGAAATGCTCACGACAGAGAAGGGACTGCGCGCGGTGACGGCGTGGTTCTTGGAACAGGATGTCCTGCCGCACTTCTCGCTAGTGCAGGAAATGGTGAAGAGGAGAGGCCGACCGGGGAGGAGAAGGGGGCACGATGTCGATGACTGAGGCTGCCCAGGCTGCAGGAGAAGCAGCTCACGGTTCGAATAGTTTCCTGGTATGGAAGACGGACAGCAGAGGTAGGAGAGTTTTTCACCCGGGCCCCGGCCACGGTTTTTGTCTCCAGCGAATATGTAGCAACTCCCCGCATGGGCCCGAAAGGGAACCACATCGGTGTAAGATATAAAAAAAAAATACTATAACTGGTACTCGGGTCGAAGGGAAGGATTGCGGCAGATCCTCCTGCCAAATGGCCTGAGCGGCCGGCGAACTGAGTATTGCTGACATTCCCACGCGCCATCTGACACCAGAAAGTAGATGCCGAATTTGCCAAAGTCTGCTATCATCTCCGTTTCCTTGTCTTTGCGCAGGACCAAGCTTGATCTGCCCGTCCAAGACGAAATCCTGCGCGCAGGGCTCCTCTAGAAAGAACGAGTGATGCTCACGGGACACGAGTTTATCCAGTCGAAAGAACGAGTGATACTCAAGGAACACGAGTTCATCCAGTCGGCGCTCCCACTGGCGGACTCCAAACAGCTGGCACAACAAGATCCGTCCCACGCGACCCTTATGAAGTGTAGCGAAGGGCAGGAACGTGTCGTTGCCAATGTATGCTTCCAGACCATCCAAACGACTGGTTTGAGTTGTCTGCTGCGAAACGCGGACTACGCCATGTATGGCGAAAATATTGTCGTGGACAACCTACGGTGTGTCAACTCCAGTACATCATTGGTAGAATGCTCTCGTCTAGTCTCACGTTGTTACATTCTGGAAGAGACGGCCACGCATCATGTATCGGCAAGGCCATGATATAAGACCAGGCGCGAGAGATCTTATCCACGGTTGCGATTTCGCCCAGTAGCTGTCTGAACAGCGTGACATTTGCAATTGCATGATGCTTCTTGCATTCGAGGTAGGTTTGCGGATCCTCGTCCCCATAGGGAGAGTCTGGGGACGAAAACTCCAGACTGGCGGCTAAGTCATCAGACGGTTCGTTGCTGGGCTCCTGAGTGTGTTGAGGGCCGTTCAGGGAGTCGATCTCGAGCGTAGCTGTGCTCATTGTTGGCAGGAAGGTGATGGCTGCTCTTGGTAGTTGTCAGTATGCACGCCCATTCTAGTAGAGGCCAACAGAAGAGGTCATATGAAATCAAAACTGAGCTGCCGCTGCCGCTCATCCACACACGCTGGCGTGACGATCAACAGCTATCCTGAGGCGTGTGCCGTAAGGTCCGTGCGAACGTTACCGGCTGGTAACGTTCGCACGGACCTTGTACCATTCCCTTGCCATCCATTGCAGCAATGAGCTATTCAAATAATGACGATCGAATAGCCTAGTACAGGCCCTGTCAAGTGTGGAAGCCAGTATCTAGTTCCCGGCACTCCACGCGAGCTCTTGGGGCCCACCGCACTTACGTTGCTGGGAGATACGATCCAGACACTCCTGACCTTCGCTCCTCTTCATGAACAATACACCTCTCCATGGACCCTACTACAATCGTACTTACCGGCGATTCCGACGAGGTACAACGCCTAGGGGCCAGGGACTTCCTTAGCACGAGTCAACCGACGACATTTACGTGGTTGACAGCTGACAACTCCATCGAGGTTCGCCTTACAGTCACGCCATTGCCTTTTCCCGGAGCGCCCTGCCAACAGATATGGAAGTACGACATCGGAGCTTCAGCTTCAACGCCTCGAAACATCCTGGAATCGAGCGACTTCTTGTCGAACGTGCGTAGGGAAGCCCAGAATGTGGCCGACCGTCTCTACCAGCCTGCCCACTGGAGCTTTGAAGCCCAGCCAATAGCCACCTATGATGCCAATGTAGGAACTAGTCGGACCCAACGTCACGCGGGCGTGACAAGGACGCCCTACGCTGAACCACAGGCTACCTCGTCACCCGAACGCCCGGAGTTTGACATTGTACAGGCTTGTGATAGACCTAGCTCTGTGAGAACAAGACCTGCTCCGGTTGGTGACGAACAAAAGAACTTTGCCAAGAAGCCACGAACCAGCACCAGCGAGGAGCAGTCCAGTCGCGATGCTGAAAGAATGTACACTTTGATCCTGAACGGCGCTATCAGGCTGAACAGTAAAGAACGGACTGAGCAGCAGTACGACTTGAGTCTGGCTGCCTTTGATCACATACCAGCAAAGGACTTGTGGCAGCTAGCGGAAGGGCTGGACGCTTGGGCTCGCGAAGCAGAAGTGCAGTCGTTCCTCGCGGACCTCTTGTGCAGCGCAGCGCTGAAAGCAGCTTCACAAAAGTATAGGACCAGTCCGGGGAGTGGTAAGGGGATGAACTCGTGCCAGCGTCAAAGGAGACACAGATTAAAAACATGGTTCGAAGTTTTGGTCACGATAGTGAACCAGCTATCGATCATCGAGGGTGCTAAGGCATTCAACATCCTGGGCGCGCTGTCTCTCGGAATGAACAACACACGCCGGTTCCATCATGCATGGTTCCACTCCTGGAACAGTGAACGCGTCAACGCGGCAACAGACAAGCTCGTGACATACCTTCGAGAGAGGGACAATGGACCCAATGATTGGCGCAGTATTTCTCCGCGGCATCGAATTGACCCCGCGGCACAGCTATCCAGGATGACCGACTTGGAGTAGGTGTTGAGCACCTCTCATGCGCAGTCTGAGCTGACATGGATCAGTGTCAAGGAGATGTATGGCCAATTGGGCCTAAACTTGGAGCATTTGACGGCCGAGCGGCAAGACGGGTCGAGGACAATTGAGGCGCATGCCGATATACATCGGGTTGATTCGCCCCGGAGCGGCGCAGATCTTGGTGCACAAAGTCAAGATCCTGCTTACATGCTCGAAGCTGCGCAAAGAGCGGAGTATGGTGACCGTCAAGAGACCGTGCTCCAGCCCACGCATGTGGACTGTGCAACTTTCGACAGCTTCACTCCCAACTTCTGGGATGATGCTTCCTGGAATTTGTACGCAAGTGGCCCTTCCATGGGCTTTCCTGACATCACATGCGAAACATTCGAGGCTATTCAGAATGGAACATGACTACCAACATGATTCCACCTTCTCCAGCACCTGGCTTCCCGATGCACTCGCCGCGCCATAGTATGCTGTCACCCGGGTTCAATTCTTCTTCCTGCCAGCTTGACACCATGCTGGACTCGCGAACTTGTGGAAAGGAGTACCAGCCGCTTGCACTGTCGAGTTGAGTCAAGGCGATGGTATAGTATATCGAGCCTGGCGTGCCAGTCATGCGAGCGGAGTCGATTTTGCGCAGCTTTGCGACTTTGACGCTAACGGGCTTAATGCTGGGCTCGAGGGGTCGTATTTGCAGAGCAGCAGCTTGCAGGCTCTACTGATGTTGGTCAGCCTAGGCGTCCATATCGTCTGCATCTGAGCCACTTGCTACCTCTTGTGCACATTTTACGATCTCTCGGCAGGTATCAGTAGGGCGGTATTCCAGCAACCCGGGTGACTCGGTCTCGACCTCAGCGTCGGCGATCTCGCGGGCGGCAAGCTCGCAAAGATCTCGAGGTGCCGCATCCCGCACTACCACATATCCTGCGCGCTGTGCCATTTGGAACGGTGTTAGGTGCTGGAGGATTGGGAGCTGGGATGTCGAAAGATCCTTGGACTTTCCCGAAGCGGCCCGTTAGTCTAATTTAGCTCAGAGCTTATACTACAGCAGAAGCCTCCTCACCACATCAGTATGGATTTCGGCTGTCGCTTCCACATTGCACACTCAGCCCATAACCAACATCATATTGTGTCACCTTGGAGTAACTTCTCTGCGCTCCTCACGATTCTTTGTCACCGCCTTTGCAATTCCCGCTGGCCGTTCCTGCGGAGAGTGCTCATAGCATGTTTCGAGCTTTGTGACCGGGGCAACAATCACTTCGCTCTCAGGCACGCCGAGTTCCCTACATAGCTTCTCGCGTTGCATCATTCACACCATCTCTTGTAGATTGCTGCCCCAGGCCTCACGCCAAGGCCTGCACTCTGTCCTCAGCAGGCACGGGTGAGTAGCACACATGTGCATATACAGGCCAGGAGAGAAGGAGAATTCGTTCCCAAGAGAACACTGCTCTGGATCTCGGCATGGTGATCAAATTAGAACAAAAGCAGTCAGTAACAGGTATCGTAATGTCTAAGACAAAGTTCTTCGCGAATTGAAGATGCCTTGTAGCGACCAATCTTAACTGACAGAAATACCAGGAGTAGGAGCTTAATGTCGATTTCAACAATGTCTGCGAACGACGGAATGGTCCAGTCCGGAGAGATCTGGATACTGCGAGTGAAGGGCCTGCCAGACTACGTGTATGGTCCCGTCAAGGGGCCTGTGGCCACTCAACGGATCTCATAAATGCTGCATGTCCTCGCCGACAATGTGCAGCGGTACGAAAATCTTGGGCTTGCCCATATCCCCGATAATAGTCGAGTTCGATCATGTGCCCACACATTGAAGTCACCTATCGATGCAACCATCGCAAATACTGTGTACGAGCCTGGTGTATGTAAGTGATTTCACTACTTATGGCCATGGAACTAAGCAATATACCAGGTGAAAAGTACATGAACACACATCGTGTTTGTCCTCCAAATATTACAGCTCTTGAACGAAAGGACGAAAAATGCGGTGCGTTCCTATTGGGGCAGAAGTTTTCGAGGTGCACCACTCACTGATTGAAAAGGGAGATGTCAAGATACCAACTCACTGTCGAAGCGAAAGGCCAGTTGAAGATGAGCTTTCTCAGCTTCAGGAGGTTCATCTTTGAAGCTTCTTGCATCGCGTTAAAGGTCTGGACGCGCTTCGCTTATGCTATCAACGGTCGACGAGGTGACGGTATCAACTGGAAAATATAATTGCTCACTCACGAGGGTCAACAAAGAAGGTCAAAGGCTATGTTTGAGGAACAGATAGAGAGGCAAAATCGACATTGATGTCAATGAAGCAACCATACTTTGTGTTCAGCTCCACGATTCCGTGCATCACGGGTATTAGTCGCAGTAGTGAAAGAGTGATGGTCGCAGGCTGGCATGAGAGTAGACGCCAGATGCCATAGGGCGAAAAGTCGCCATTGATATTAATGTTATCATGAAGTCACTCGCTGCTCCCTGCCCCAGCCGTTCCAAACTGCACTTGATGAACCCATAGATCGGCGGAAGTACCACTAATGCGTGTCAAGATGCTCCGTCACGATCGATTGAGCGACTTGCTGCAGCACGAGGTTGACTTTCAATGTCAGACGCAGTACGAGAAGTGCCTTGCGGCAGGCCACCATGCAAGTTATATGAATGCCGACCCCAGTGATCTCTCCTCGGTTGCGCGCATCGTCTACTGTGCATGGTCTAGTCTCCCCAACAGCAGGCGTATCACGCTGCTTTAAAGGACGGCCTTGATCCAAGGCTCCCAGGTTCTCTAACTTCAAGCAATGGCAATAATCAACAGAATTCGAAAGATGTTTCTCTACGTCCTGCACAAGAAGGAAAGGGATCGCGAGACAGCGCTACACGCAGGTTCGAAAAGTGCACAGCCTTTAGTCGGTCGCTCTGGCGAACAGGACACCTACCCACTGGACGATCCATCATCATCAGAGCTTTACAATACGCCAGCGAGAACTGCGGTATTCCAATCGAAGCAGATCGAATTGCCACATGTAGCCCCAACAAATATGGAGGAGTTCCAGACGCCGCGAGTGGAGCAACGATCAGTGAAGAATTTGAAGCATGTGGAAAAAGAGTTCCGGTGTAAAGCTAGTCTAGGCTACTTCGCCGTGTCAGATGCTCTGGAAACGCTGCCAGTGGAACGAGATCACGAAATACTAGAAGGAGCAATGGTAAGCGTGATTCACGAGATTGTAACCACCTCAGACTAATGTGCGGCAGGTCGAGATTACTGGTCGTCACATACACGGGGTCATTCGTGTCCAATCTAAGCCAGCGACTGTATCACGCATTTTCTTCTGGCTCGGGGGTTCGGAGTGGCAAAGTTGGAAGCAACTTACCGGCCGTCCAGATGGTGTCGCAATGCTGGCGGGGGTATTGAACCTATCCTGTGATGCCATTTATGGCGTCGATTTCCTGTTGTCGTCGAAAGGTTTCTATTGAGGCTACGGAACAATATTGGGCTGGCTTGGCCATCATCATCGGATGCGGAGACTGGCAGCGAAGGACAACGCGTCATGAGCTGAAACATGTGACTTCTGGCGAATAATATGGACTCTATAACAACCAGATAAGGGCGTTTGATTCGAAGCCGAAATCTGTGCACTCTTTAGCTTCGCGATATTGAGCTGAAGTCCAATGCTGTATATCGTCGACTGTTTCTCCAAGCTCGGGACATTCAAATTGCAACGGCTCAAGGCAATGACTGTATTTCTGCGCACATGCCACAAATACGACCGCGCTACCCTCCGAGTCACGTTTGCTTTCGGACCAATACCGCCCTTGATTACTGCCTGCAAGTTCCTACCTCGTGCCTTCCTGACGACGAGGCAGAAGACTGGAAGCTGCACTGCACTCTTCTATCGAGTCGGGTCACTCAGGCTCTATGCGAAATTGGCTCCATGCGAGATCGTTTGGTTTGGCGACCTTTTCCAGGAATTTCCGTGACCGTAGTGCGTTTCCTTTTGCCTGGTATTGCTGGCAAAGGTTTCTCTTCGCGGGCGCAATCCGCGCGACCAAAGATGGCGTTCAGACTTTGGGCACTGATGAGGGCTGCAGCAGTCGTCGGCATTCCACTAATCGTTGTAGGCTTGGACGTGATCCCTCTGAGCGTGATTCCAACCGGGGTTTCGAGACTTTGCACTGTGAACTCAACCTTGCGCTTGAAAGAAGGCTGTGCTCGCGTAACCCTTTCAATGCATGCAATCGGCTGTCCGTTGACGACGAAGAAGGAGGATGTTGCAACCAGACGAGTCGAAAGCGCTTTTCGTCCCTGCGCCGTCATTGGTAGGCGGCATCCAATATGGCCGCTGCACCTGTATCCGGTCTGCTCCCATAGAGGTAGCTCGTCAAACTCAAGATAAAACGACGATGCCAGTAGCGAGTCAATGACATGTTGCGTTCGATCAGTGTCTTGTATATGAGCCGTGGCTTGGGACTCAAGAGACGTCATAGCTGCCACGTCATCTAACGGAGGTTGGCCCCGTGGCATAGGCAGATTCAAGCGATGAAACCTAGACTGATCCTTCTCGTCCAACCCATTATAAAACTCTTTCCAAGACTTTTCCCCATCCATGCTCTCCATAAAGGAGTCAAAGATCCGGAAAAGCGATCGTTTTCGAACAGGTGAATGCGGACCGACGCTAAAAACAGATTCATTGACGCCTGTGCCTATTGATAAGGCCAGGTCTGGTAGAGCTCGTCGCGGCCAAAGATGGCGGACTTCCCAAAGGGCCATGCTTAATGGGTTGTTGTGGTGCAACCCGCCGTCCTGGAAGACGCCGAGATTTCTCAAGTTTACTGCTTTGAAGTACCTGCAAAGTTTTGAGCATGTTACTTGCATGCGAGAAGCGAATCGCAAGACTCACCACGGAGCCGCCGATGTACAAGCCGCGCTATATAGGATTTCGCATATTAGCATCATAAGTATAATTATTGGCCAAATTGAATAATACACTTTCAAAAATGCCACCACTCTGTGAGAACGACCCCCAGGGAGGCCTAAGGGCATCCCAACACGCCGCCGTCCACCCACAAAGGCAGCAGAACATCCAGGCCGAAGCGGGAACCCAAAGGAAGGAGGCTAGCACCCTCGAATCCCAAGGGCAGAAGCAGAGGCCTGGAGCACCCCCAACTGGCCCTAGAGGCCCTCCTAAACACGAAGAAACCAACCCAGCAGGTATACAACTTGCAAAGAACAACAACTCCCTAACAGCAGAAATCCAGAAAGCCCTGGACTCCCCCCAAAGCTCCGACAGACTCTCCCTTCTCTCCCTTCTCCAGAGGGCCCAGCAGGCCCCAATGATTAACATCAACCACAACCACCTCAACCAGTTGGTTGATTGCAGGCGCAATCACAACCGAATTTGGACCGCTGATTGGTTGCAAACAAGCATGTGATAGTCGCCTTAGTTGCAATCTAGTGCCTTGGTTGATTGCAGGACCAGTCTTGGCATGGTTGAGTAAGTGAAGAAATGAGCAATATCGCCAAAACTTCATGGATATCGCTCCGAATGGTCACTCTGAGAGCCTCAGAACGGCCGCTATCGTTTCACAAGCCAATCTAGTGAATTGTAAGTGAATGATTCACGTCTTGGCAGCCGCGGAGGTGTCCGTTTGGCCCATATGTTCTCAAATACTCACCTTCATCAAATTCTCTGCTCTTTCTGGCTAAGCCAATGCCCGTGGCTGTCTCGGATATCCTCCTAATCATCATCGTCGCCGCTCTTTCCCGTAGGGGGTAGCGATCGTCAGGAGAGTCGAGGAGGGAGGCTGGGGTGGCGGTTTAGGGGCGAGTTCGAGGCCTTTTCGTGCATGTGAAAGCTGCTATATAGATGTCAGTGAATACCATGGTTTTAGCACTCCAACGACCTTCAAACCTCTTACAATTCGGCACTATGCCGCTCATTGATAGCTTCTTCATGCAGACAGAGCCCTCCATCGAAAATGGCTCGAATCGACGATCTACTCGCTCATCAGCTCGCTTTGAATCAACACAACCAACTCAGCTTCTTCCGGATGGTCCAGCGCCAACACTACAGCCACGACAACCTCATGGCTTGCCGAATGACTCCAGCATGACTTCCAGCATGAGCTCCGTGCACGTTATCGACCTTGGTAGCTCAGACTCTTCGCGCGCTGGCTCAAAGCCAATATCCGGTGCACAAGACACTCGCATTCGAGAAACCCGAGCTCTATCGCCGCCGCTGGATCTTGGTCTTGATTTTGGTGAGTCTCTTGCCTTGAAGGCAGACGTTAGACCAGCTGTTGCAGACTCTGCAGGGGAAGACGAAGGGGACAGCGACAAAGAGAATACTTCACCTCACAGCTGCCACCAATGCACGTACCACGCCGACGGCTCCAAGACAGTGAAGACGAGTAGTGGCCTTATCAAGGTACCTGCCAAGTTCAATGCTAGGGCTCCTGCTCGCTTCATGTTCGCCAATCGGTGGTATCGTCGCGCAACTGTTGCTGAGTTAAAGCACAAGACTGGTGACTTCTATGCTTATGGCGAATGCGTCGTCGACGAGCTCACCGGCGCGCAGTACTGGCTGTGTCACTGCTGCAAGAACAAGGACAAGACTCGCATCTATGCCAAAGCCGGCACTGGCTCCATTCGCAAGCACTGTCGTGAGAAGCACGGAGTGCGGTTTGCAGGCGATAGCGAGCTATCCATGGCTGCCAACACGGACTCATCCTCACAAGGCGGTATATTGAACCAGATCTTCAGCATTGCCGGTGTCTTTAAAGAGCGGTTCCTTCTGTTCTTTCTGATGTGCAACCTCTCTTTCTACCAGGTCGAGAACGTGTATTTCCGCGATCTTCTGGGCTGTATGAACCTCCAGCTATTCAACTTCCTGCCAAAGGCCTCGGTGACGATCAGGCGGTGGGTGATGGACGAGTTCGCGGCTCGAAAGGGTCGCTTGAAGGAGGAGTTCGCGCAGGCTAGAAGCAAGGTCAGTCGGCTGTCGGTGTGTTTCTTGGTGAGCGCTGACCTTCTGTGCTTCGCAGGTGTCTACTTCCTTTGATCTGTGGACTTCTCCGAACTGTCGTGCCCTCATGGCAGTCTGCGGGCACTATATCGACAAGGACGGCTTCCGGCGACATACTCTCATTGCCCTGCGACCAATCCATGGCGCCCACACAGCAGAGAACATCTCAGAGGTATTGACCGCCGTCTACCGTGAGTATGGCCTCGACAGACAGACCCGTTTCGGCTGGATCGTGAGCGACAATGCCACAGTAAATGACAAGATCTGCGACCTCGTCCTGAAGGAGCTGTTTCCCGGTTGGACTCGCCAGCAGCGACTCGAGAGGCGTCTGCGCTGCTTCGGCCATGTCGTCAACATCGGCGCTCAGAAGTTCCTGCATGGTATCGGCTCTGAGGAAGTAATGGACGAAATGAACGAGGCTCGACAATCTGGTAACTCGGAGCGCATCGCTGACCTCTGGCGTCGCATTGGGGCCCTGGGTATCCTGCACAACCTGATCCGGTACATTCGAATGACTCCTCAGCGTCGCGGCGAGTTCGCAAACTGCATTGTCGGTGGTATGTTCGCAATGTTCGATCATTTAATGGTGAGTGAGAAGTGAGAAGTTCGAATTCTCTAAGTCCAATTTCCCCTTACCCAGACCCCTCAAATGACGCATAAGACCCCACATTAGTCACGTTTCGTCGCGATATCTCGTGTTGATTGGCCTTCTCGGGGCTTTCCGCATCGGCACTTGGCATTGCCGACACTTCTCATTTCTTCCATCTCTTGCTTTTTGACACTCTCTCACTAACAACACACTCTCTATACAGCTTCTACCACCAAATCAGACACGTTGGAACAGCGCATATGTTGCGATAACCAGAGCGCTGAATCTGCGACCTCGAATCAACCAATTCCAGTCCTCACACCGCCCAGAACCACGCAGCCGCGTCCGATTCGAGCCTTTGAATGCAACACACTGGGATACTCTCGAATCTATCCACGATGCCCTCGAGCCTTTCTACGATGTTACAGTCGACACTGAGGGCTTCAAAGACGACCTCTCCGGCTATGTCCAGAACCTAGACTACCTCCACAAACACATCGGCCAGTCTGAGGCATACTGGTCTCAAAATGCCTCACTTTCCGGTTCCGCCGAGGACGAGTCACTCGCGGCGGCAGCACACAACTCCTGGCTCGTTCTAGAGAAGTACTACAACCTCTGTGACAAGTCGCCAGCTTACTACGCCGCCATGGCTATCAATCCGACACTCAAATGGCATTGGTGCATGCAGGAATGGGGTGCCGACAGTGAGAAAGAAAATTGGCTGCCCTCCATTCAAGAACGTGTCAACAACTTCTGGCTTTCCGAGTACAAAGGAACCACCACTGCCGCCCCATCGCTGTCTCGATCCTCCTCCTCCGCCCTCTCCGACGCAGCCACCACCGGCGCCAAACGTAAGCGAAACAGTGGTGCTGAGAGGTCTGCCGAGGATCTGAAGGAGTACAAGCGGGTGAAGGGTTACACTGCGAGGTATACCGACGCTTTCGAGCAGTTTCTTCAACAGCCACTTGAGGCAGAAGGCGTGGATGCACTGGCTTACTGGAACGTTCGCTGGGCTTCTGGACAGCAACGTGATTTGGCGCAGATGGTGAGAAGACAGATACCCGGATTTGACATGGTTTTGAGTGCTAATACGACCGCTTTCTAGGCACTCGACCTCCTCGCCATCCCCTCTATGTCCGCCGAGTGCGAGAGGGTGTTCTCACAAACCGCTTTGCTCATCACCGATCGCCGCAATCGCCTCAAAGACGACATCATTGAAGCTTGTGAGTGCCTGCGTTATTGGATGACTGACAAGGGCAAGGTAGATGCTTTTGATGGCGACAATGATGGCATTAACATGGTGGATGAGGAGTTTGTCGACGATATACCTGGGTATGGTGAAGAGCCGGAAGAGGATTTGGAGTAAGAAGATGCAGTTTTATTCACTTCAAATGGCGCTAATTCATGGATACTACACTCTTATTGGCTACGGAGTCAGCTCCTGCCATTGCAATCAACGCAATCAGCTCGTACTTCCACCCTTTGGTTGACAACCGGCCTTCAATCAATGCAATGTACCTCTCAAATTGGTTGCAATCGGTTGATGTTAATCATTGAGGAAGGCGCGGGTGTGATTAGTGCTGAATGCAATACCGAGTAGCTCCCTGGACTTCATCGCCTCCTGCCGGATGTCTGTGAGCCGACGGTGTACAGTGTTTGCTCGCTCTTGCACACTGGTCCCTTTCCTGATACCAAAGACCTGGATGCGCCTGAAATGCTGCGCGATGTGCTTTGCGGCATCTTCCATTGATAGACCATGCTGCCGAACCATAATATGGCTTATAGATTCGAGCAAATTTGAAGTTCCCAGATGACAATCGTATGTTTTCGCGGCAGTCTCGACCACAACCACCACACTCGGCAGTGCTTGAGTTGGGAGGTCTGATACAGGTGGTAGACCAGCCTGCTCGGCAAGATAAGAGGCGACGCTGCGCAATCCACCCAGATCGGATGCAAAATAGCAAAGCGTATCACACAGTGGCCCAAAGACTCTGCCAGAGAGAAGCGTCCCTAGACTGCGACGGGCGAGGACGCCTGGTTGGCCGGCTATCCAGTCAACACTCCGCACCGAGCACTCACCAGGACCGACAAACCCACACCACTGAGAGTCATGATAGGACTGTAGTTCGTAGTCTACAAAAACTGTAGGGGCGGCCAAGTGCTGGGTCTTGGGGTCCTTCCAGAGGTACACTTGCCCATGGCGGTCGGCAAGGAAACCATCATCGGACTTCCTCAGGAAGTGTCGAAGAATCTCCGATTTGAGTCTCTTGCCAATGAGCACCGTAAGAAGAGGCGTCGCGGTCAGAGGGATATCAAGGCATGCAAATGCGTCATCAAACTGAGTAACGCTGGACGCAGTGCGCGTAGGGATCCGTCATTTCCAAGAATAGGGCTCGGAAATACGTTTCTCCTTTCCACGTGATTTCCAGGTGGAGGAAATAGACGCGTATTTCCAAACACCATTATTACTACCATTCTGCAACCACAGCGACATTCTGAGACCTTGGCTTATCGTATCTATAATATATAGGCTTCGTAGCTATGGCAGACAAGAGAATGCTCCAGGTTTGAGCTACATACGATCATTAGCCGTGGTGTGAGACAATCGCTAATACACTCCGCTAGGAAGTCTACAACCAAATTCACGACCACCTGCACAAGCCAGAGACTCAAGCACACTGGCTCTACCTTGAGAAGGAGTGCTCACTATGCGCAACGACTAAACGCAAAGGAGACGAGCAGAAGGCAATGCTACACCTTCAATTAAACAAGGCATACGAGGAGCTCACGCAGCTTAGAGCCGAGCTGCAAAGCTATCAAGAGATGGAGATTGCGCAACAAGCAGCGCTTAAAGCGGAACGTGAGATTGAAAGGACACCACCAAGGGAAAGGTATCCCTTTGGTCTTAATAAAGAGGCAGGCAGGAGAGACGGCAGTGCCGCTAGAGCACTGAGTGGCTGAATAGCATGCTATTCAGCACGAGTTTGCTCTGCGGCCTATGCCGTGTCTCTGTAGTTCCTTGAATCAGTGCTTCGTTTGCGTATCAGTAGCCTTGTAAGTCCTTGCTACTCGCCAATCGTAAAGCCTAGAATAACACGTCATACTGCAGGAAGTTCAGTAACAGTTTTTGCGCTTGTACAACACGTTCTTGTATACAAACCGGGTGTGATATTGATGCCACTGCTCGTGCGGTTACAGTGAACCTATTGGTAAGCCGATCTGATGTTGTTCGAGTGCATGAGCGAGGGTGGAAGGAATCGACATGGTTCACTTACTTTTGCCAAGTTTCATCACTTTTCCCCTCACCTTTCTCACCTGCAGCTCCATTTCTTCGTGCCTTCTGCTGCCTAGAAAGAACGAGCCCATACGCCAGAGTAACCAGGCGGCCGCATCCGTCGTAGGTTATGAAAATCAACCTCGTTCACAACAAACTGCGCAGGGAAACGCTTGCGTCCACTTGTTCTTGGACCGTCTTCTTCTGGTGGTGGCAGATTTGGCGTTGCCGGTCGTGGTCGTTGCGCTTCCTCTTGAGGCGGTGGTGATGGTGCTGGAGGAGGAGTCGCCGTCGCCTTCGCACGGCGCGAGCGCGTATTAGCGTGTTGTTTTGTTGTTGTTGGCAATGTTTCACTTTCAGGTGGTACCGGACCCACTGGTTGGTCGGCAGTGGCTTCAGTATCGGCGCCATTCTTCGGTCTGCGGACCAAATTGGCTCTACCTTTTCCCTTTGGAGGCATGCTAGATACGTTCAGACAACAGGAAACGTGTAGACTTGACTAGACAGTCGCTATGTCGATGTTCTTTGATTCTCGAGGGCATAGGGGCTGTATTCACCTCAAAATGACACGTTTGGAAATGACGATCACGTTCTTGGAAATGAGGGGTTCTATTGGCTGGAGCGGCTCGGAAAAACGTGGAAACGAGGAAATGGCGGGAAATGAGCTGGATCACTAAGTGCGCGTATGGCATGCTGTGAATAGAGGGCAGAATTTCGTCGCACTGGAGGTCATGATCCCGTGCACTTCGTTGCTGGATGGATCTTGCCCGTGCATCATGGCTGTCTGTTATATGACATCTCTCCCGATAAGCAAACGAATACCGGATCCAGGATTCACGGATGTAGACAGTCGGGTTTTAATGACATCGCCATACTAGAGATGCAGGCCTGTTGCATAGTCGCATAGTGCTTGTTGGCAACTCCTTCCGCGCTTTTGATCGGTTTGAGACGATACTGTCGTCGACATGGAGACGATTGCTCACGGCCAACACTACTGGGGACTCGCGCGGGTGAATCTGTCAGACTTGACCTACGATCACCCGGCTGCGCGAGGGCACCGGCCCGTGACGGCTCGGAACGTCGCGCGTCTCACACAAATCTTTCGCCTCGAAGGTTGTGACCGACTGCAGATCGACCAGCACTGCATCGACGGCCTTGTGGATTACGACGCTCTGTACGGCGATTTGACTGGCGCGATCGCGCCCTGCGCTCAGCGACTACCTGCTACCGTAGAGGACATTCCGTTTTTGCACACCACTGTGCGCTGCCTGAACGGACTACATCGCAAGCTTGCGGCTGAAGAATATCTGGACGAGAACGACCGGTGGTGGACGGTGCGCATTTTTCTCGATGGCCGATCTGAGACGGAGCACACTACTACGGTCGAAGAATATGCCAACGAGCTTTGCTACAATGATGGGGAAATATTCCGGAATATACGCCTCTACAATATCGCTGGAGACCAAGAGCATGAGAATCGATGGTGGGCTCGGCTGACCGGGACCAAAAGGAAAGACTTAAAGCAACTGCTGAAGAACGGGCAGTACAGCCGTGCCTTTGATGCCTTACTACCGTGGCATGGTCTTTGGTATCCGATAAAGCTTGGGTCACTACACCGCCTCCTGACGATGAAGTGTGATGAGGTGTGTAGCTTGCGTCCCTGTAGCTAGCGCGTAACTCACACAAGATAGGAGATGATCAACTACTTGCAGCACATCGCAAAGAGTTGGGGACAAATCACGTCGTCAGCACAAGACGCCGTAGACATTGGCACTGTCAAGGCCCTAGAGGGTTTGGCTCCAGCCTTCTCGCAAAGTGACTCGGCCTCTGTCCGCCAGGCAATGCATTTAAAGACACTTTTCCCAAGCATTGACGACGAACAGGAACGCTGCGAGCTTCTGCGTAACATTCTGGCCACCTCGACGCTTATACCAAGTTTGTTGACATTTTTCGAAAGCCTGAAATATCTCGAACCGTGTGCGAAGGTGTTACGAAGTTTGTTACCTCCCCGCATGAAGCGGACTATACGTCAATCCTTGTGGGGCAGCTATTTCCAGCCGGCAGAACTCGTGGTCGAGTATCCGGAGGGCGTTATGAGGTCAGCCCTCCGATCATCGATGACCGTGGTTCGCTCTGCAGCTTATCTTCAGTTATGGCTCTTCGCGCTGCGTCACTTTCCTGAATTAACAAACTCTACTCCTCGCAAGGATAGTGATCAGGGGAAGCCACTTGCAACTGAGCCAAATCCTTTGCTGTGGCAGCGATTTGGCGAGCTGGCATGTGCCCTCGGCTTCGCCACCACAGCAGCGAAAAACCTCCAGGGCTCAGATGCCATTGGACAACTAGCCACTCGCATATCAGAACAATGCAATGATTGACATCTATCGATTGCGACCAATTTGAGAGGTGTATCGCATCGATTGCTGGCTGGTTGGCAACCGGTAGGTGAAAGTACGTGCAGATTGCATTGATTGCAATGGCAGGAGGTAGCTCCGCAGCCAATTAGAGTGTAGTATCCATGAATTAGCGCCATTTGAAGTGAATAAAACATGCATTTCTTACTCCATCTCCTCCTCCGGTTCTTCACCAAAACCTGGTATATCATCGACGAACTCTTCATCCACCATGTTAATGCCCTCGCTGCCCTCATTGTCGCCATCAAAAGCAGCTACCTTGCCCTTGTCAGTCATCCAATAGCGCCTTAGCCAGAAAGAGCAGAGAATTTGATGAAGGTGAGTATTTGAGAACATATGGGCCAAACGGACACCTCCGCGGCTGCCAAGACGTGAATCATTCACTTAAAATTCACTAGATTGGCTTGTGAAACGATAGCGGCTCTCAGAGTGACCATTCGGAGCGATATCCATGAAGTTTTAGCGATATTGCACATTTCTTCACTTACTCAACCACGCCAAGACTGGTCCTGCAATCAACCAAGGCACTAGCTTGCAACCAAGCGCACTTTCACAAGCTCAATTGCGACCAATTAGAGGCCTTAGCTCGGTTGTGATTGCGGCCGCAATCAATCAACTGATTGCAGTGATCGCGTTGGATGTTAATCATTGGAACAATGTGGCTTTGAGGAAGATGTGAGGGCACAGCTTGTCGGCCTCTTCGGGGGCGTTCGCATCGCGGGCCTGACCTCAGAGCCATCGCTAGTGGGCTCTGCAATAATTCCATTCGCAAGGAGATACGGCCGACCATTTCAAACAGATCATGTTCACGACAAGAAATTTCTTTACCTCGCCTGCATGTTTAGTGGGTCCTCTTCTACCGGGTTTGGTGTCACATCATTCTTCTGCAAGCGTGACATGATTTCGCACTTCCTTAGCATCCCAGATATCTCGATCAGCGCTCAATTCATCGCTGATGATACTCAATCTGCTGCGGCCAACGTATCTGACAAGCCCTGTTCGCAGACTGACACGCAACACGTCGAATCCTCAAGGCTGGAGGCAGAACTGGCAGCACAAAGAGGCCGTATTGACAGATTACGTGATGAAAACACCCGTCTTCGATCCGAGGTGCAAGATCTTCAGACACGACTGCTCACGACGGACGCCACGAATCAGGCAGGAGTGGAACACTACCGCCAATTTGAAACGGAATGCGCTGTGACTCAAAACGACCTGCGCAATCAGCTCGCTCAACAAGAAATCAGGCAGCACAGCATGGAAGAGGCGCTGACCGCAGAGAAGAACGTCTTGATGGCAGAGAATGCGAACCTGTCGCAACAACTCCACGTCACCACCGAGCAGCTGAAGGTTGTCAACGGACACCTCCAAAACGTTACCGAGCAGGTTCAAAATCTGCAACAGCAGAACGAGCTACTTGACGGGGCTAGATATGATGCTGAGGTCGCCAATTTGAATCGATCCCACGAAGAACAACTCGAGATCGTCGATTTGCGTGGTCGTAATGCTGGCCTGATTGAACTTTGTCAAGAGATGGAGAGAAATCAACAAGCGCATCAAATCGTAAATGCAGCAGAAGAAACACAGCTAATTTGTCTCAAAGCCTTCCGACCAGGCGGCGATCGTCCTAAGTACGTTGAGATGGTCTTCAGTGCATCACAAGCGCAACATGTGATCACGGCATATCATCTGCTCAATCCAGCGTGGATCGAGAACTACATGTATCGGCTGCAGACCCCCTTCTCCGGTGATCCAGTAATCCTGCAGAAGCACGACTTGGAGGAATGGGCGGCTCATGGAGCCGAAGTCCTTGCTGAAAAGTGGAAAGCATACGGGACGCTCCTGATATACGATCAACGCGATGGCGAGGCAACGATTTTGCAGCAGCTTCGTGACGAGAAGAAGGCATATGCTGCCGAAATTTCATCTGCTTCCAAGAAGGCTTTGGCTTCCAAGAAAGAAAACACTCGCAAGGTCATTGGCGAAAAACGCTCTAAGCCGACTCCCGAGCCTTCTTCAAGACAGCAGCCAGCACGCTCAAAGAGCGGACTCAAGCAGCATCAAGCCAGAGCCTCGCCAGCTTCCAGGACAGCACTTGCGTTGGAGGCCGCTCCCAACGAAGCTGGAACCTGCGGATCTGACGGCGCTGTCACACTGTATACACAGCCAGCCGGCACCGCAGTGAGGACTGAAGATCCGTACGAAGTGAATGCTCGAACGGCTGAGGAGATAAGCCTTAGTGACGATACTTTATGAGGCTGTATGAAGCATATTATACAAGTTCCAAGCCACAAACTATTCTACCGTTCCTACATCCTTTCCCCTCGCCCTTGTAGAACGACGGAAAAAGCTTGGTTTGCTGATTCTAAAGGCACCTGTCGATATATGTTGGTTTGGCTTGCGAGCCGACGACGCTGACGTGTTTGGTGACGGGGTTCGGTGATGACCAGAAGGAGGAGTACCCACGAACGACTGGGTCGGTGGAGGAGGCGTCACAAATCGGTCAGATGGAGGCGTCAGTGCTTGGAACGGAAGGCTGGAAGGATCAGCTCGCTGAAGCGGTCGCCAAGGCCCTCGCATATCAGCCACCCGCGAGGAAGACTGCATGGCCACGGGGCGAGCGTTGCCTTTGGGCGGCGAGCTTATCATGCCGCAGACAGCCTCGCGTCTTGCAGGTCCATTGGTTTCGTAGGGTATCGGCAAGGATACTTGCTGGTCAGTCGAGAGGTCAACATCGCTCAGGCTCGAATTGTCGTCGTCCTGCGAATGTGTTTCGGCGTGGACCGCAGCCTTTTGGATATCAAAATCTTGTGTGCTCTGCTCCTCCGTACGTATGTGGCGGGTGTACTTGACGTCGTACTTTCCTAATTCCTGCATTTCATTTCGATGTCAGCAAGCCAGAAAGGAAAAGAAAAGAAAGCGCGAGAGCTGTGATCGTACATCGAAGCGAATAGGCCACTTAACATCCTCATTGGATAAGAATGCCTGCCAGTGCTGATTGTGCTCGACCAGCACTGCGACTCGGCCACTTTGGTTCGGGTTATGCAAGAAGATCCGGGATAGCTCGTAGGCTTTTTTGAACAGAGTTGCTGTGCGATCATTCTTTGCCTTGATGAAATTGTCGCGTTTGTACTTCTTCTTGGACAACATAGTTGCAATTGCACTCGGTTTCTGGAGTCTGAATGCACACGAGAGCTAGCAAAAGTGGCCACTCTTGTCGGGTTTATCATCCCAATACTGTGCCGCATCGACGAAAGCAGCTGGACTGTGTGCCCACCTGGCCCACAACCAACACGACATGGGCCCCCTGCAAGGAACCTCGCACAGCGCTTAATTCGGCCCACTCTTGCCAGCTTCGTAATCCGGAAACTCGACATTCGGGTAGTAGGTGCACAGGCGAATGGGCAATGTTGAAAGGAGCTCAAATAGAGCTATCAGCGCCTTCCAGCAGCATTCATCAGAGTCAAGACGATGGACGCCAACGAAATCTACGCTACCAGCTTGGGTTCGCTGTTCGCGTTCTTCATAGGGTGGCGCATCGCCGTCGAGACTGCCGCGTGGAGACTGTATCTGCAAGCGATGCTGCGCAAGCACGCGGGGCAGATGTTGCTGATGACACGGGCCAATGGTTCTAACGATGTGACTATCGGTTCCTCCGCTGCCGTTGCATCCATTCTGGCAGCCAATGTGATAGCCATCTCATATCGAGCTGCCAATCAAGACCAGCTCTTGGACCGACTCGGAAAAGTGGCGCTCATCAACCTTGTTCCGCTATTCCTCACTGGGCGGACCAACATCATTGCCAACACGTGCCTGCTCCTACCGCAGCACTATCGCAGTCTTCTGCATCACTGGCTGGGCAGAGTCTGCACGGTAGAATTGGTCACTCATGCTATCATCCGAATGTATATTGCGAACTGGAAGTTCAAGATCCTGGATATCGTGGTTAGTTAGGCGCTGGCTTACTTTTCCATCGCTTACACATCCCAGCTTCTAGCCACCGCATCTATCCTTGTTCTGACATCCGTGCTCTTCGTCAGGCGTGCAATTTTTGAACTTTTCTTGAAGCTACACTCAACCCTGGCATTGACTCTCGTGACTGTCCTCTGGTTCCACGTCGACATCGGCTTGAACATCTCTACCATCGCGCTCGCAGTTGCCTGTACTGGATGGTTTCTGCACGCATGCGTATGGACTGGGCGCTTTGTGTACCGCAACATAGGTGGGAAGGGAGCTCAAGTGGCTACCGTACTCCTGCCACCAAACCACGAAGGCCCCATAGACGTCATGCTTCTCGAGGTAGGTGTTCGAAGACCATGGCGTGCTGAGCATGGTCAGTACGTCTTTATCACTATTCCTTCACTGCCATTGTCCGTCTTTGGCCGGTTTCAATCACATCCGTACATTGTGGCCTGGACAGACGAGAATGAAAGGAGTCAGCTTTGCGATACCATTACCTTGCTGGTAGAAACGCGGCGTGGCTTCAGCAATCATCTACGATTATGCAGGGACGGAGCCAGAGTATTAGTTGACGGACCTTATGGCCAGGCTGTCTCGCTCAATGAGTACGATACTGTTCTCTACGTGGCAACTGGGGTAGGTATAGCGGCTCACTTGCTCTCCATCCGCCGCCTGTTACAAGCGCATAGAGATCGCACAGCCCGTGTCCGTCGAGTGTCACTGTGGTGGTTCATTGATACACCCGGTAATTCAACGGGCCTCTGCTCGGGGATATCAGCTTACATCTCAACAGATCAAGAAGCCTGGGCGAGGCCATTCTTGGAGACTCTCATGGACACCGATGAACAAGAACGCCGCATATTTACTATCGTCATCAGTCGACCTCATTCTCGCGAAGCAACAGCCAGCAATCCCGTAGTTCTAGCCCAAGATTCTTCAAGAACCCGATGGACCCGCGCTTCGGGTGTGCTAAGTCTAAGTGAGTATCTCAACAGCGAGTGGGACGCAGAGGCGGGCAATATGGTTGTTTGTTGTAAGTCACAGTGTCATGGCGATATGTTGGTCTCAGGCTGATCCTTGTAGTGTGTGGCGAGCCTCTGTTCGAGCGCAAGCTTCGCAATGTCATTCGGCACAGTCAACATGATATTTCTCTCGTCCTGTCTCCATTCAGAATGGACGCGGTCCAGCCAGGCGGGCCAATCGCACGAGAGGATGAGACGAAGAGGGCTAAGCACGCTGTGTTCTGACGACGGGTGGCGGTGAATTGGGTAGCAGAAGTCGACAACCAGACCTGTGTCTTGACCTGTGCCCCAGTAGTACCACTTGTGTGAACTCTTGACAGTATGAATTATGGCACAACAGACGTCTCGGCTGTGCTCTACACTCCGATTCCTCAGTCGACCGAGCGGAGATGTATCTCCTGCCAAGGTAAGATGGGTCCAACATCAGGTCAGCATCCTCATTGAGATCTTAGCTCCACATAAATTTTCTGCAATCTATCTGCTCGTTACATTTCAACGGCTGTCTTTCCATCCGGTCTTACGCAGCAGTCGGTCCACCCCTGTTGATCCGCATGCTCCACCACGACCTCATCACGTCTCAGGCGGACGATGGTACCAGGGGCCACCTTCACTTGGTGGTCGCTCATCAGAATCGTTTGAAGTACTTGCATTGCCAGCCTCAGGTCATCTGAGCACTTAGTGTTCTTCTTGACTCTGGTAGATGATCGGGACCTCTACGCGTCAAATTAGCTTGCAAAGCGTAGCTTAGAGACCTGGCACACCTTTTCTCCAACTTTCGGAAGTGACTTTGGCATATGACAGTATTGCGATGTCAGGTTTGGCGCGTAGGTCTCGGGATGAACAGTTGACTCATTAGATGGCCAACTGCTGGAGTAAGACGTGGGAAAGTCTTTTGCTTCGTAGTACGCGCCGCCAATGCTCATGTCACTTTTATTGGACATATTCACGGGATTGAGGTCCGCCATGATGTGGTGATTCATGGACGTTTGAGGCTGGAAGGTGAATTACGGTGAAGTCTTGATGGGAATGAGAGTCTCTCCGTCCATTGAAACGGACATGTTATACAGTACCACGTGTCGGGTGCATGGCGAGGATGACCAGGGAATATGACTTCCGAATTCGGGTTTTGAGTGATTTCGCCCTTCAAGCTATTGAACCAGAGAATCGACTGTCGCAAATCCGGAAAGATGCCTGCGCAGGGTCGAACTCTGAGTCATATTTGAGAGCATTCCATGCTGCAAGACTGCACAAGTTCAATCGCAACATGCGTTGGCCTCTCTCTCCCATCTGCATCTACCCTGCTGGCCAGGAGATTCCATTCCCACGCACACCTTATCCGTTCGACCCAATCAAGGACCTTAGCGCCTCGTGGACTTCGAGTAACGTTCAAAGCAGCATGGCATCAGCTGGTCTGGCCTCAATTGGGTCACGCAGCGACGGCGAGCAAAGCTCAGAGCAGGGTACAGCGGTTTCCGATCCCGAAGAATTGGCACTTAGTCCAGAAGTCGTCGACCAAGCCAGTACAGACTATGACAGTGAGGAAGAGTATGCTCCAAGGCAAGACTCGACAGCGAGCGAGTCCCTCCGACTTTATGCAGATTCATGGGTCAGTCCCGAGAGTTTCTCCACGTCAGAGAACAGTACGCATCCGAACAATTCGAGCGACGACTATGAGCCCGAGCTGGAACATGGTGAGGGTTTCGCGACCGATATGTGCTCTGCTGTGGTACTTTCGGAGGCCCAAATCGTGCAACTCTCTGCTCCTGAACAGCCTGCTCAGATACTGGTCGATATCTCTCGCACTAGCAGAAGTGATGCTGATCTTGTCGCCGGCAATATGGTTGCCAAAGAACCTCGCGAGGACAGTATGAAGAGACGGATGTCGGACACTGGCTCTCGTAAGTGCCGCTCACTGAGTACTAGGCGACTGCTGACGAAGCCAGCTGTTAGTCGCAAACGGATCCGTCACCAGGATCTTGCCCCGTTGGAGCTTCCTGCGAACATCACCTCGCATCAATGGGTTCCCACGCCAGTATCTCCAGAGCGTCATTTCGTCGACGTCTTGGCAGAAAAACCGTCGGCAGAGGGCAGATTGTATAAAGTCTGTTGGCGCAGCTCATGGGTACATGAATCGCGCTTGGGAGACATCGAGAGCCTTAGGAGAGCTTACGTGATGCGGAACGGCAAGCACTGGGATGTTTTGGCTAAGGATACATGTCAGTAGATAGGCATCAATTCACATGATTCTGTTAGACCATTTGTTCCTTTCGCGACGATTCTGATGTGATCAATACACCAGTGTGCAATTCCGATGTGGCCCTCACATGCACACGCGCGATGGGTGCTGGAAAAAATGCTCCTGAAAGCCCTTGCGAGGCAAGGTTATGGAATCATAAGGTCAGAACGTGTTGGCGGACATCTGTGCCGCCTGGGACCAAGGCCATATGAGCAACCAGCCCATGGGGATATGCTGTCGTGGGACTGAGGGTGGCACGGCCGCTGAGCGTGCGAGGGCGAGTCTCCCGTACGGGCCAAAGTGCCATCAGGCCTGGCAGTCGCACGGAAGACAAACCGCAGGGGCAACGCAAGCGGGCGGGCGCGTGCCAGTGCGGGCAAAAGTGCCACGAGGCTTGATTGTCGTGAGGGCAAGTGCATCTTGCGGGCGCGAAGTCCCTGTGCGCCCCGGCCCCGCACGCCTGCAAGTATGGTATGGGACTAGTTAGACTACGACCTTCGGGTCTAGTCTCAGTGTGCACAGACCTTCGCGGTCGCGCTATTCCCCATTCGGCGGCGCGCCCACCGCGTGAAGGCCGCTGCTTGCCAGCTCATTGGGCCGCCAAGCGAGGTGGTCTGTGCGTCTGAGACTACTTCGGGTCTTGTGTTTTCCGGAATTCGGAATTTCTATTTCGCCTAGTCCGCCTCATTGACTCCACCCCATCCAATACTCATGTTTCCCGCGCTGATTGCACTCTGGAAGCGGTCCTTCCTCATTCATTTCATTCCGTTCAACTTTCTGACTTTGTGTCAGCAGTCGACTGCGCTATCGATGTGGTAGTGCTTACTTGACCCAATAGTCCCATACCAAATCGTCACAGGACAAGACTTTCGAGGGCTCCCATGACCGCTCCCAGAACACAAGAACACTGTCCTCGGACGCGGATGCAACATGCGTCGTGAATTGTCGAAGTGAGATGCCAGCAATACGTTGTTGAAGGTAAGAATCGACTTGTGTCGCCGCAACCTCGCAGGGTGCCCATGAGACGAGGTACCACCAGTTGCCCTCTTCATCAGATTTCCAATCAACGATCTTATCGACCACCCATTGCGCTTCTTGAAGATCGGTTGCTTCGGTAGTTGCCATCGTGACTTGGAAGGAGTGTTCGTAGACAGGAATGCTCGCAGGTGTTGAGTGCAGAGAGTTTGTGCTGAGAGAAGAAGACTCGAGTCTTGCGATTCGAAGGTGGCAGCCGGGCCAGCTATAAGTATTAGTCCAGCCAAGATCTGCCCCACCCGCTCAGTGCTATGTTAGGACACTGGCCTCGCTCGTAGCTGCAGACCAGCGTGCGGCGTAGGCAATCATTGGCGCACATTGGTTTATAAGTGACACATGTGAGGCCTGGGTTGCAAAAATAGCGCAACGGCACTCCTTATCGACACGCCTCAATCGTACCCCATGTCAACGACATGCATGTGTCCTCAGTCGAGACGTAAGTGGACAGTGTGAGAACTCACTGCATGCTGAGATGCGGCACTTCAACGCCTGTGACAGTTGTTCTCATGGCAAAGAACGCAGGCTGAGATCATCCCAGCTGTGGGCATTCGTCAGCCCATGTTCTCTGGTGAGCACTATGCACGTATAGCCTCGCGACGTCCCTCCACTAATTCGAGAGACAGAGTGAATCAATGGCCATTGTTGTAACATTTGTGGCGAACCCACTTGGACCTGGCTATGTCTACTTCCCCTGAGGATTATAAGCGACTCCCGTGACGTGCCAACACTGATTGACGCCCTCCGCTCGGTCGATCCTGCAGCTCTCATCTATTTGTATAGATTGTTTTCCGCCGCGGTGTTCTCCTATCCAGTCATCGAACAGCTCTTCGTTTCGCAGTCGTAGCCGATGCGGCGCAGAGACGCCAACAAGCAATGCCAACGGACCGATCACTATCAATTGGCCATCAGCACTTCTTCGCTGGCTCGATGCTGCAGGCGCACCAGGGGTCATGTTCACCATCAGTCACCGCCGGGCGCCTGCTCAGAACATAAAAGCCGTCTCACCTGCCATCATCCTCTTCATCATTACCTCCTCGAACCTCCACGCAATGCCTGCAACACCTACTTCCTACCATGAGCAAGCTAGCTCTACGTCTATGGTGCCCTTGCAGTCCTCCTGGGTCCCTTTACCACCACATCACTCTTCGAATGACGGCACCATTCCTGCTGCCCCGTTGAGTAGCGCTTTCGCCGACTCTGATAACTCAAGTTACGGACCAACCTCAATGCCCGCGCCAGCTTATTGGACTTCTAGTCAGGATCTGAATCAGAACTACCGGTACTTTCCACAGGCTGACCATCAGCATCAACAATCACTGTTTCCCGACCATGCGCTAGGAGCATCGCGAACCAAAAGCTTGGTACCCAGTCCAGTCGTCAGCGAAATGTCCACGGTACCGCATCATGTGGTTGACAATCGCACTCGGGCGCTTCAAGCCCCTACACCTGCACACCCCAACGAAAACACCCCTATAGTGCTGGAAACATCAATTGGCGAAGCTGTGCAGGTACAATTGAGCCTGAGTCATGCGTACGGCTACGAGATAAATCCCTCAGCACTTCAGGCTCTACGCGCAACAAAGGATGAAAGATTCTCCCGCCGAGATTTCCTTGCAATGGCCATGAGCACGGTGTTTCCCCGTCCCTTGCAAGCGCTTCTTCTGAAGACCACAGTTCTCTTCACCGTGAGGACCGTTGCTGAGTTATTGCACACCAAGGACGGCCAATGCACTTGCACTGATGACGACCGCTGGGCGCATGAGAGCCAGACTCGCAACGCGCATCACCACTTGTCACGAATTTACCCGATGGACACTCGACTCAGACTACAAGTACAGCTAGGCCGCGCAAGATACATGTGCGAATTGCTTCGTGGATCAATCGAAATGTTAGAAGGAATGGACTCCTTGAGCGATATATGCTCAGATCAAGACGTACAACGGCCACTCCAGTGCATCAAAAACTCAATGCACTGCTCCGGTGACGAGGAAATGACTTGCCTTGGGTCATGGGTCAAAGATAACTTGTTAGGATTGCTCACCGAGCACATTTCGGACTCTACCACGAAAGCAACGGCCCACAGCGAGGACTCGATGGCGGCAACGAAGCGAAGCTCAGCAGCACCTGGGCCCAGCATGTGTCACCCTCAGCCTGCGGGAAGCGGCTCGTGTAGGTGAAGCATGGCTCCATAATACATGATCTAACAAAGTCTCAGGTTCTGCTTCAACCAACGAACTTCAATTGCAGTCCTCCAGCTCCGAAAACGTAGTGCCGGCGCCATCTATTGTACCGTTTGACCAAGAAAACACTGCAATTCCCACACTACGAGCGAACAGAGATAAAGCACAACGAGAAGGCTTCTATGATAGATCAAAGCACGTTCTGGACGATCATCTGAGGACTATGCGCAAGAGCAAGCCAGCTGGGCAGCCGAAACGCTCACCACGCAAACGCGATCGTGAGGAATTCGAGGTCACGAATCATTCCAGGGAGTCGGCTTCTTGCGGCGACGTGGTCGTTCTCGATGCTGTCGGCGATGAAGCAGAAGATGCGCCAGTGGAAATGCCAGCGGCTAAATTACCTCGGGTTGCTTGAACTAAGATATGTTGTCTCGCAGTAACCGTAGATCGACTCTCATTGTATAGCACTTCTCATTCTGACTATTTCAGCTCCTTACCAGCAGTCTCCATGATTCGCCTCACCATATCAAGACCTGGATAAATCAGCGCTACGTCACGGCCCTTCCCACGCCCAGCTTACCGCGCATGCGTCCTCCTGCGTCCTCCTGCGGCTTCCCGAACGACTGAGCGGATGACACTGACAGCGAGGTGACGAGTGATGGTCCTTTTCTTTTCCTTGAGATGCAACAGAGAGCGAAAGCCCATTGAGTGGGAAGGTGATTGCTCTGACAAGAGCTGTAATATCTTGTCCAGTCGTTCGTTCATATCGTTCATCCGTTCGTTGATGGCAGAAAGGTGCTCCGAGATCTGCTGCTGATGATGTTCCATTGCTTCTTGAAGCTCAATCAATTCGAAGGGAAGTCTCGTATCCATGTTGGATGAAAGTGAACCGAAGGCTCAGTCGACGAGCCATGAGGCCATCTTATACGGTTTGATCTATGTCAACGCCAAGACTACCAAGACATTCTATCGCCTGAAAGCAGTAAACCCGAAAGCAGCTTGCATACGCGACGTAGTACCACTACCATGATTCACGTTTCCAAGAACCCTACAGCCCGCTCATTATCTCGAACAACTTTTCCAGGCTATAATGTTCGGCAGCTCTAGTGGTCAGACCTGAGGTCTCATCGCTCAATGGTTCCTCCTTGATCTGGCAGGTGACATTCATTGCGAGGAACTGTCGCTCCGCTCGGTAGGCATCGGAGCTATTGCAGCCCCCTTGTACTTCGAGAAGGCTACACGACGACGCTTGCTGACCTTCGCATTGCCTACATTGTGTCAGTACTTTGCCGTGCTCACGAGACGTTCAACTCACCATTGAACTGCCGCCAGTCCATCGGGAACGCTTTCAGGAATCTTAAAATTGGCTCTCTGATTCCCCGAACAATTGTGTGGCATTGCTGTCAAAGAGATAGGGAGGAAGTTTGCATCCTCGAACGTTATTACCAAGTCGCAGGTTGCATTCTTTCCATTCAAGAGCCTGCCAGTATCAACACAAAGCTTCGGAGCGACTGGTCATTCAAATATACGCACATGAATTGGATATCGTTGCCGGCTATGACTCTGTTGATTGGGCTCGTGAGGCATGGCAGAGAATGTTGAAAAGGTATAGTGGCCGGAACCTCAGCGACGAGAGCCATGATGATTAAATGTACTATGTTGGAGATCATACGGTATGGTTAATGGTTATTTCTCTATCACATTTTGGCTTTCAAGAGATATTTGTAGACAGTAGATGCTTCGAGCACCCGGCATTCAGTCAACGGATTTCTGCATGTAGACTGTCGGCTCAAAGGGCGAAGGACTACCTGGATTCCGGATCCTACCTTCTGCTTCCCACGCAAACAGTTGATCTCGTGACACGGGTAGTCTCGAGACAGATATCATAGCGTACCCTTGCCTGGGTACATTCACATCACGACAAGATTCAGTACTATCACAGGCAAGTACAGATGCATCCAGATCTGTTTGACTCTGACATACAAGTGGTTGGTGAAGCGACCTCATTTTGATTCGTCGCTGATAGTCTTGGAAGATCATCGAGCACATTCATATCCCTGGGCTACTACAGAAGACGCTGCATGTAATGACGCATTCAAAAGCGCTAGGAACACTAGTTGCCGCCAAGAAGATGAAACAAAAGTTGGAGTCTGCGCCTATCGACGTTTCACACGAAACTGCTTTGACTCAAGTGGGGTCATCGATCGTAGTCATCGTACAGGTCTTTAGTTCCTGAGCTTCGTCCTGTCTTTGGTTCTGACAGGTAACCTGACAACATTGTCATGATATCTTCCCGGCCTGATGAAGCTGCATCCACCGTTGCTCTTCCTTTTTCGTAGCAATCTGTCGTCACCCAAGCCCCCTCTAGATCGTCGTGCTTTCAATTTCAGTAAAAGTCTCACGGCTTTGAGAGACATCGGGATTTCGACACAGAAGAAGCGTACGTCAATGCTATCGGTGCTGTACGCTTTCCCGTCGTTGGCCCCGTAGATGTAGTGCGTTGCTCTTTTCGCGTAGCGTGAGCCTCTGATGCAGAGCGAACTTTCGAAGTTTTCGCGATATCGGTAGGCACGGTCACATGCAGCACATTCTTTTACATGAGACTCGAAGATCTCTAGTGTATGCCGTTCTACCCATCGCAAGGGCCTAGAGATCCCGGTAGTTGGCTCTCGTGGAAAGTGTACAGATCGAATTGTTCTATTCATGGTCTGTCGCTTACTTTTAGCTGTGTTCGCCGACGCATCTACTGAACCTGATCGAGTCATACATATATTCTTCGTGAAGACATCTACTCGGTCGACACATTACTAATGGGTACAAAACAGGGATAACGTTTCCAGATGCACACCACCTTTCTCAAACCGGGAATCGTGATCCCAGCGACAGGAAGCGGGGAAGAGCGAGTGTGTGTTCTGTCTGTGTTTGTGGAGGATTCACGGAAACCAGTTGCGATTACGATTGCATGTTTTCCTCCTGTCGAAACCGACGACGGCGATCATTCAAAGTTCAAATTCTCCGTCTTCATCATTCCAGTGCAGTAGCTCATCGATATCCGGAAACTCAGGCGCACCGGAAGAAGGATTCTTGATGTATTGCGAGATTTGACCAAGGCCCCCAGTGACGTGCCCTGAAAATTTGGTCAACTTCTCAAAAATCTCCGCAATATCCGTCTCGTGCTCGTCGACCTTTCGAGACATCTCCAATTGCTTCTCAGAGAGTGCCTGAACCGCTCGATCCATGATCGTCCCAGCTTCCAGGGGGAAAGAGGCCCCAGCGCTGTTATCGGTGTGGCGGTCAGGAGCGGCATGATTTGTCTTGAGTTGTTGATGAAGGCTTTCACAAAGGCTCCTGAGCGCTGCAAGTTGAGTACTATACTCAAGGAGCTGAGAGCTGGTTGTTTCCTGTGCTGTTCTCACTCCCTCGAAGCGCCGTTGTAGGTCTCCATGTCTCTCGCTGAGACTATAGCTCTGCGATTGTACCTGTATCACTTGCGCTCGTATGAGGTCAATCTCTGGCTGCAAGCGAGTCTTTGCCGCCACGAGAAAATGAATCCATTGTCGTAACTCATGAACCTCTGACTCGATACTGTATGGGATCAGCATATGGCGAATTCCTTTCGATGGTGAACTCACTTGCGGGTGCGCTTTGTTGGATGCCTGCTTCCACCCTGCCCATAGCGACCAAATCCTATATCACGTTGTTGAGTTGTGTCCGTTGAATCCAGTCTATGCGGTGGTTCATCGAGCGAGGCGAAGGGAAATGCGAAGTCGACAGGGGTATCCAAGTTTGTGTTCAGATTGCCCTCCAGACTGTGTTCGCGCAGCGAGGGGTAGGAGACGCTAGCAGGTGTCTGTGCCGGCACGTTACCCATTCCCAAGCCGATACCTGTCGTATGCAAGACGGAGGGGTCGAAAGACATGGGATCCATTGCTGTGCAGTCACAGTGTCAGGCAGGACGGACGCGAGCGAGGCAGTATGTATAAGGTACATCGGCCAATGGCAGGGGACCGAAGCCCATCTGCTTGCGAGCGGCGTAGCACGCACAACCTGGCATGGTTGAGGTCAGTAACCCCATTGTGGGTCCACGAAAGAATCATATTAAGCGCGTGCCGCCGATGCCATCGCTGCAGGTGGACCTATCAAAGAATTCCGCACAACCGATAACACGATTCGCGATTCCGGAGAGCTACCCGGTTGCAGTCCACTGTACGACTCAAACAGCACATTGATCATGACTATGCAGCTTGCCATATAGTCAAACACTCTAGAGAAATCATTTCCACCAGCGGCACGAACACAGAATACTCTTTTTTGCCATCCAGATCACCCTTTATGTATTTGTGCTGAGTAGGACTTAGCATTGTGATCTTGTCACTCCAGCCATCATTCACTCACGGGTGTTTCGAATTTTTTGTGTGCTTGCCTCTGCGCGGTGAACAGATCATTGATGAAGTCGATCAACTGGGATTGTCCACTCCAGCGCTCTGGCTGCGACAGACCGAACACCTTGTTGCTCGCGAGGTCGGCACGCACGCTATCGGCTGTGCGCATCACTCTGCGATTCAGTGATGTCTCCATGCATTGTAGGAGCAGTAGGCCAAGGTTCTCAAGGTCTCTAATTCCATTCTCCGAGGGTTTATCTCTAGTTGCGGTCGAGCATTGTGCTTCCAAACATGAGCGCGGTGGCTTGCGGCACATCGCTTTTACGACTCACCCAAGAACACTCTCCCGCTTCGACCGCATATGCGTACTGATCGAGCGCACACTGCTGTGTGAGCCAATCCGTGGCTGTTCAGATATCGCAATGCTCCAAACAACTGCTTTGTCAGTTGCGCAAGCAATGGCAGGGATGAGGCGGCGTACAGATGCTGCGAGGGTGTGTATGTGTCTTTCCTCTAGAGGTCGATGCGAGTTTAGGAGCTCCTCGAGTGTGTACCGAGCATAATGGTAGCCAAGATAAGTTTGGCTTCCTGCAGATATAACAAATCGCGGACTTAACAGACAAGAATGGTCGAGGGTCAGCAAATAGTCTTTCACCTGAGGTACCTCCTCAAACATCCAGAGGGACGATTTGTCCTCTTGGTCTGAGCATACGATCATCTCCGAGTTTCCTTGCACAAGCGTGCCAAGTCGCAAGTAGCTGATCCATTGTCTCTCCAGCGAGACCTTTGTGGCTTGCGCGGGAGCTGGCAATGGCTGCGGACGAGACTGTGTGTCGCTCTGCGGCACCCGTGACTCCCAAGACGGCCGCGAGCTCACACTCATGAGACGTGGCTTCTTTGTGGCGCTTTCTCCCGCATTTCGTAAGCCTGTCGCTTCTTGGGGGCGGGAATGTCTCTTGAAGAGTGTACTGGCATCACCCTCGTTAATAGTCGTAGTCATGATGAAGGGGTTCGAAGCGCGTGATGAGCCGTGCAGCTGGGCTTTGCCGCACTTTTGACATCGTTGGGGATGCCATGCCACACGCTTCCGGGTTTCCGCTTTCGCTTGGTGTCTTGAGTCCAGATATTGCATGATCATCTTCGCATCGGGTCAGCCGCCCGCCCTCCCTGGTGAGAGTTGAACCTGGAAGTGCTGGGCCGCCGCTGCGACGCTGCGGCGCGTTGTTGTGGCGATGGAATCCTTCACCGCAAGCGATGCATCGTAAACGACGCAGACGAGCCTATCAAGCCACGCGTGTATCCACTGCTCTCTGATTGCCCTTGTGCATAATCTTTGTCTTCGCATTGCGCGTGCTTGTCCCTGCAATGCGCGTGCTGAGATCACTTGGAGGCAATTCTCCGTGCTCGTGCTCGTGCAGCGCTTGGGGAACACTCCCGGTTGCCGAGATCGTCCCACAGCCGCGGCAACCGGAAGTGTCTGGCACTGTCTGCGGCCGTGAGCAAAGACATTCACGTTCTCAAGCACAGATTCTGATCACGACAGTCACGCGATGGACGGATCCCGTGGGCCACCTCACCTTACGCGTAGATCTACGCTGAATCAGCAGCAAAATGGCGCTGACTCAAGTTGAACGCCCGAGACCCGCCTCAGGCCTTTTCAACATGCGCCAGCTTCGGAAATCGTGCTCGAGTCCGCGGCCTTCGATGCTGGACGATGTGAATGGAGGTCATAGTGAACACGTCGCAAAAGATCAGGAAGCTGTATGCAATTTTCCACATACAATTGAGATCAAAGTCGAAGGACGCAGGCACCACAGAACGCACCTCTAGGGCAAAAACTTATGTGATCAGGCGTTCGTTGAGCATTCACAGTAGGTGCGGATCGATTGCCTGCGATTATGCCATCGTCCTTGGAATGTAATACTGTAGACAACTCGGCATCGATTGACAAGATGCTGGATGACCGGTTGGGCGCTTGAACCACAGCTGCTTTGGTCCAACGGAGATAGATTGGGAGCTCCCGCAGTGTCTTCATGCATCTGCAACCCGAGCACGCCACACCTGTCCCGCTGCGTCGATGGTTCATATGAGAATTGGCCGAGAGAGCAAGCCAGACTGCACCTCTCAATCAGCGTGAAGTTTGCAGGCTGCCCGAACGGCAGTGCGCAATGGCGAGGCCCTTGACTGGGGTCAACGGACTCAATGCTTACGTTCACATCCCGAAATCAGTTTCCGCTTCCCGTTCTCAGCTGCAAGCACCACGCCGATACCGAGCGCGAAAGGAGAGGAGGCACGATCGAGTTTCGATCGCTACTGCAATGTCACTGGCGCCAATGCAGTCCCACGTGAGCGCCCAGGACTACTGAAAACCTCAAGCTACTCCATGGGACAGGAAATGCACGCCGGACGCATGAAGTTTTGCGCACTGCCTCAGCAATGAGTTCGCCTTCGATCAACTGTGATGTTCCGAGACATCCTCACCTGCAAGAAATCAGGCCATCACGCAAGCTTCCTACCGAAGCTCAAGATGCTTGCCTGCAAGACTATCGTCAGTCACTGCTTGAGTTGTTGAACCATTATGAAGCCCCTGAAAAGACACAGGGAATGACACACGGAACGACAAACGTCCGACGTAGTGCAATGCCAGAACGGCCGGACCGTGCAGCTTTGAGGCAGAAGCTTGAGGCGCTCCAAGTTCAGTACGACTTGTTGCAGCGGAAAGTCGCTGGTACTGCGACTACACTTGTGAGCATATGGAATTCTGAATCATGACACGTTGAAATCTGACCCGAATGCGCAGGAACAACCTCTTCGCTTGGACATGACTACTGCAAAAGATCGTCAGATAGGACTATTGCGTCGTAGGTTAGCTCAGCTCGCAGAAGAAGAATCTCGGAGCCGAGCTTCTTCAGTCACTCTGGTCGAAGGCTTCAGCGCAGCTCCGGGTTTCGGGATGCCCGTCAACTGACCACATCGGGATTTGACACAGACTTGTCTAGCAAGAATATATAGTCGCGCTCCGTGGAAGTATATCGTATCAGATCATAACTGCGCATCGCTTATTCTGATGCCACGTAGCCCGCGCTTCCTCGGTATGTCGATCTCTCGCGTTAGCATCAGCAACTCATTGTCCAGTTAGGCTCGCCATCTTCGAGCGTTACTTCAGAATCTAGAGCGCAACGCCGATACGAACGCTCGAATGAGGTCAGGAAACACGCATATCTGTCAAAGTGGACAGACCGCCTAAAGCTAGCGCAAGCACCGATGCCGAAGAGAGATCGATTACCTCAGACTTCGCATACAGACCTGGACATTCGGTCCGCGGATGCAGTGACTCGTCCTACGGCTCCATCCCCTCGTCTACAACCTGCCAAACCCAACAAGCGTTCGAAAATTTCAAGTGACGTGCAGTCACGGAACAAGGACAACTACCTCACCATCCAGCCCCGCGCTAGTAAGGTAACTCCTGTCGATGACTCAAGCTCGAGCTCTCCAGCATCCAGCCACTTCAGTCGCATTATAAAGGGTCACCAGAGTGTGTCTCCAAAAATGGGACCTCCTTCCCCGCTCAGCCTGGCGGCCAAGGTGGAGAGGTGGCACCCGTTTCAATCCCAACCGCCCGCTACTGCCGCGCGCAGACCTGAGATTGACATGAACGCAGCTCAGCGCCAAGTTAGCATGATCTGGGCAGAGCTTGAGAACGACTACAGATTATTCTGCGGACAGCTGTGGCAAGCACTTGGGCAGACTTTCGTTGCGTCGATTGAGAGACATTGCCCCGGACAGCTCGGCGTGCCACTCATTGGTCGTGCCGTTGATGGACCTCTACTTACTCCCACTCTACGAATAGAAACTCATCACGATGACGGGTACCGTGGCAGAGGAGATCTGATTGACTTTGATCTAGTCAGTCTGGGTGCAGATGTCAGCGGTCCGCAGCGCAGTCAACCGATACTACGAGATCTACACGACTTGGAAGATATAGACTTCTTGGCTGATTGGAAGGACACTGATAGTGGCGTGAATACCATCATAGAAGATATTGACTTCCTGGCGGACTTCAAAAAAGCATGAATGGAAGAGCCCTTCGGTAGTCTGTACATGAGAGAGGAGCACAACGTTTCTGAACGATAGGATGGATAACGTATTAGGTACTCATTGCGTGTCTTTGCAAATCACAACACTCCCTTACTCTTCGGGGAAGGGCCAAACGCCATAACCCTCCTGCGGCGCTTTTGCGCGGCCATGTTTATAGTGGTCCTCTTGTCATGTGAATCCCTCTGCTATCCTTTTGAGCCTCGGGTCTAGAAGACCTTCGTGTTACAAGCAGCGCGATGTTCACCATCACTTTTGACCTGACGAAGATTGTAGTAACGAACGCTGCTCAGGGTGGTGTACTATGATCGTATCTGTGCCAGGGCATGAGATTCCAGGACCTATCGACGATCTAAGTTAACGTTAAACTCACACTGCGAACTTGACTGAGCAACGCTTAAATTGCGAGCATGTCGCGCCAAAGCACCTTTCCACGCGTGCAAACGGATTTATATTAGCGGAAGCCGCAGAGGTAAGAAGACCATGCGTCTGTTGTAATCTAGGCTATCTAAGTGTAGTAATACAAGAAACTTCGACCATTCCAACTCACTTCTACTGCATCACGAAAGCGACCCAGTCACTCGATCATGCTATCAACACCTGCCAGCACACTGCCAAAGCTACCCAAGCGAAAGACATCCATCCGAATGGGGCCATCGATCCGTCAGAGGTGGGAAGTTGGTTTGTACCGCTGGCCAAGGTGACGCTCGCACTCGCTGTGTTGATGACAGGTGGGATCCCAGATAGTGTGGTGACTGTAGCAGCCGTTCCAGATGGGCAAAATACCGGCCTTGTGCTGACACTAGGTCTTCCGCTCGCTGCAGTCATGGTTCCACTCTTTGGTACAGAGCCACTAGGTACAGACACGGGTCTATCAACACGAAGCTCCAAGACCCGTCCCGGCAAGCACATATCTCCTTGCTCAAGGTCTGCGAATGCGATATAGCGCTGTGACAAATTGTCTTTCGTGATGTCAAACGTGTTAGACATGTTTGCAGCCGACCGGTCGAAGGCATGAGCTGCTGCATGTGTAAACCGACACGGATTGCAAGCAAACCACTTGAACTGCGCATGTCTTGAAACATGAGGCTCAGTCACTTCGATGCTGACACTATCAGCGCAGGAGGTCTCTATGTTCGATGGCGAGAAGGTGAGGTTGATTTGTGAAGCTTGCACGTTGACTGAACCACAATGTTGCACAGTCGTAGTATTCCAGGACATCTTTCTACGCAGTATTAGTCTCGGGCGGTCTGAGCCACGCGGTGCGTATATACCGAGTAGTAGAGATTTGATGGGCAATACACAGCCTCAGCAGAAGCGCTGAGAAACATGC
This sequence comes from Cercospora sojina, assembly GCA_004299825.1. Taxonomy (NCBI): domain Eukaryota; kingdom Fungi; phylum Ascomycota; class Dothideomycetes; order Mycosphaerellales; family Mycosphaerellaceae; genus Cercospora; species Cercospora sojina. The sequence goes on along the minus strand of CP036211.1, from coordinate 4,125,822 downwards.
AGTGCTCGCAAGCATGATGGCGTATAGTCTCAAGAGCGTAAAGGTTCTGAGACGGAGGCAAGCAGAAGAGCATCCCATTAGTAGCTTAAATGGCCTGTGTGTGTCGATCGTCGTGCCAAAATGCAGGTATTGGGATTCCTGATTCCCAAAGCCGAGAGCTATGCCTCTGTGCACAACGAGATGACATGCGGTAAGTGTGCAGCCTGTCGACTTCCGAAAGCATGGATCCGGGAACCAGACACGACGCCATTTGCTATAAGGTACAGGCGTTGGTCACATCGTTCGGTGAAATGCATACGCTGTTGCTGAGTAACACACGATGGTTTCCACTCCTCGTGTTGAAGCGCATCCCGGTGCGATAGCAAGGCCTGATGTTCTTAAACATCACAAATTGTTCTTATCCCAGGTCGACGTTCAGAAGCAACTTGCTGTACTGGGCGATGTATTCAAAGTTCAGTCTTTGGTGGATTTGCCCGCCCCATCAGCTACCAAATACACGAAGCCCGCCGTGACAGACGATGTGAAACCCGAACCGGCAATTTTCACTGATCACAACGGCATACAATTGACGCAGGAGCAGATCGATGCCGAGGGTGGAGATGCTGAAGAGGAAAACGCTGAAGGGGAAAAGGACGCGGATATGGCTGATGATAGTGGGCAACGTCAAGAGGCCGAGCCAGGCGATACTGCTCGTGATAGGTTTCTCAGAGAAGGAGCTAATAACGTCATGGATGTGCTGAAGCAGCCAGCCAAGGTACCTCAATTCGTCGCTCAGACCTGCCAGGTCTCATGCACTGTTCTTCGACGGGCGTGGCTGGTGGGGCCGGAGAAGACCGACACCGCGCTCTTGCGTGCTGTGAACAAGGCAATGACGGAGACACGCGAGTCTATCGAGGAGGGGAAAACTTACACTCTTGACTTCGAGAATATCTTGCAGACAATCTACACCATCCACGATTCGATGCTGTGGTGGTTCGACAATCAGGAGCCTTTCCCACGCTCGAAGGCCGGCAAATCATGTGCGTTACTCGCCCTGAGTCTGGTAAAGCTACTGGATTGTTGCGGACTGGATTGGAAGTCTGTTGTCCCAGCAGAATTGAGAACTCACATCAACAAGATTCTCACTTCCGCGATGAAAGACCTCCCGCCAGAAGTGCAAGACATGCTCGTCTCATTGGCTGGCCGAGAGAAGCATGCCACCAGGCTACAGGAGATGACCATACAGCCTGCTCTGAGTCATCTTTCTTGCTTCTTTGATGCTTGTAAGAAGGGGGACACTGAGACGATGGATTCAGAGCTCAATAAGTTGGCTCCGATCAATAAAGCACTACAAGAGGCGAATGTGAGGGCAGGGTTCAAAGCAGACGACAGGCTTCTTCCGACAGGCATTCTGAGAAGTTGTATTCAACGGGCAAAACGCTTGGAACATAATGGCGAGGCAATAGCCTTGGCGGATAGCAGCAGAGCTTACTTTGGAAAGATACTCCGCGACGCATGTGGCTATTACAGTATGGGGACGCAGTTGACGGAGAACATGGACCAGAAAGAGCTCGGTGCAAAGTTGAGCAAGCAGGTCGAAATGGCGATAGAGCGACTTCGATCCACGTATGAGGAACCAGTACAGGATATCATTCAACGAACCAGGCGCCTCGATATCACAGATGCGTCTTTGGAGACCTCCCGCGGTTTGGAGGAGGCCTTCGACGATCCAAAACACTTGAAGACACCCATCAGCTCTAACTTCTCCCTGCCCTCGATGAAAGACGGTCATACCGAGTTTGGCAAATTAATCAGCATTCAGCCTCTGTCTCGTGAGGCATTCCGAACGACAATCAATTCTGGGACCGACAAGTTCCCTCTGCTCATCTCGTTGCCGGCCTCGGAATTTGGGCGAGAGACCATCAAGGAGCTGAGGGGAAGCCTGACGATAAAGAAATCGGCCCCAGTTAATGTAAGACGTCGTGCTCATGTCAAGGAGATCTACGATGTCGTGACTATCCCGAGAAGCTCAACCGAAAGCAAAAACACGGGTACTGTCATGCTCTGTATTCGGTATCACGAAGATAAGACTTTGAATCCGCTGGCAGACGATCAACCGCTCGTAGAAGTGCGGATTTGAAGTGATGGATGCATTGGACTGTCTATCTAGGCAATACTACTGCTATTCAGTGTGTGCATGCCAAGTAGACTAGTACGATTACTAAGCCCGCATGTGCAAGGCTTCACCAACTTCAACTCACCCCCTTGGTGTAGCATTGCAACACGCTAGCGCACTCAGTTCACTGACTGAGATGACGCTAGCCAACACCAATGCCACGGAGGCGTTTCTTCTGCATGTGACAGAGCTGTCACCCCCTAATCCTTACTGAATTCGGCCACAAACCGACTGCAATCAATGACACCTGCCGCCTCTCGCCACTGTACGAACTTCACACTATCCAAGGGCTTAGTAAGCCCGTCTGCCAGTTGCTTAGTCGTATCGACCTTGACAACCTCAATCCGGCCAGCATCCACCTCCTGCCTAATGTAGTGCCAGCGGAGGTCCATATGCTTACTCTTGCCGTCGGCTGCAGTACGTTTGAGCAAGTCCATGGCAGGCTGGTTGTCCTCGTAGAGCGTGATAACCTCAGGCTCCAACTCCAGCTCAGTGAGCTTGTTGCGCAAGTACGCAGCTTCCTTGGCTGCCAGCGTCATGGCCACATATTCGGCCTCGGTTGTCGACTGAGCCACGATCGATTGACGACCGGATTTGAAGTGAATAGGCCCACCGTAGTAGAAGGTGAAGCCGCACGTTGATCGCCGAGTGTCTATGTCGTCCGCGAATGACGCGTCAACGTAGGCGATGAGCTTTGGCAACTCGTCACACCCAAGTACGATGCCGAATGAAGCTGTGCTTATCAAGTAAGCGATGGTACGCAACCCTTGTTCGATATGCTCAGGCATAGGGTTGGTGAGGTACTTAGACAGCTGCGTGACCGCAAACAGACAGTCCAGGCGTGTCATTTGCGCTGGCCAAACCACGCTGCCAACGAGCGATTGGTACAGCTTCACAGCATGGTTGGAAGCCACAAAACCTTCCGGTGCCTTCTCAAAGTGGAAGTTCGCGTTGATGGGGGTATCGTGGCGGCGTGACGCTTGCAGGTAGCGGTGGAACTTGTCGGCCACCTTCTTCATGTACCCGTCTTGCAGCATGTAGATGCGGCGCCCCTCGAAGTCACGAACGATGCGGCAGCCAAGGTAGTAGTGTAGATCGCCGAGTTCCTTCACTTGGAAGCGGTCCTTCAGACTGGCTGCAATGCCGTCGATCTCGTGTTGTGTACGAGCTGTGATGATCAGGTCATCAACGTACACCATGATAACAGCGCCAGCCTTGTTAGTGAAGAGGCATGAGTCACTCCACAACGGTGTGAAGTGTACAGCCGCAAGGAACTTCGTGAGTTCATTGTACCACAGTAACGGCGACTGTTTCAGTCCATACAGAGCCCGTAGAAGAAAGCAAACAAGCCCTTCGATAACGACACCATTTTCATCTCGTTCCTCGTAACCATGGGGTTGTTCCACGTATATCTCGTGGCCAAGACCCATAGCTTCGAGGAATGCAGTGATAATGTCGTACTGCTTGGCGGGTAGCTTCTTCGTGGCGATGAGGCTCAGAAGCATGCGTACGGTGTCCGGCTTGGTAACAGCTGCGTAGGTGTCTTCGTAATCGATGCCGTATTGCTGTGTGAAGCCACGTGCTACCCAGCGTGCCTTGTAGCGGACAATCTGACCATCTGCGTCACGTTTTATCGTGAACACCCACTTGCCTTTGATGATGTTTATCCCCTTGCGCAGCAACGCAAGAGCCACTGTCTTCCACGTGACGTTTCGAGTGAGGTTGGAATGCTCACTATCCATTGCAGCCACCCAGAACTCTGCCTGCGGTGATGCACGTGCCTCAGCTGCAGTGCGAGGAATGACGATTTCCTCACTGTAGGCGTCATGCGGCTTGGCCGTTGGCTGGGCGTGTATGCTTGCCACCATTGCTGTGTGAACGGCACGAGGAAGTGACTGGCTCTCGAGTCGCTGCGGATGTTGATCTACCATGCTGAATTCGAATGGTACTTGTGGACCGGTGTATGCCTTTGACTCGTAGCCGACAGCTGCATTGTCGTTCACTTGCTGTTTCAGTTCACTCGGCTTTGGTTGCCTCTTGCTGTGAGCTGGCGGTGCGGCTATCGCTTTGACAGGTGGTGGTGGCTGCTGTGGGGATGCCCGTATCGATGGCGTGAATGGTGTGGCTGGCGGTGACAGTGTAGTCGGCGGAGATGACAGTGGACTGCTGTCTTGGTCTTGTCGCTGTGAGCGACTGGTCGGTGGTGTACGGAGCTCGCCAGGCACGTGTCTGTGCTGTGAGCCAATCTGTGGCCCTAGGCTTGATAGGTAGTAGTCTGCGTCGTCGAACTGGAGTTGTTGCTTCTCATTCAAACCTTGCTGTCGTGGTGTAGTAGGAGCTTCTTCTTCTTCCGAGTCTGCAGATGCGGACGCAGCTTTATCCTCATCGTCCTCACCCCCTAAAGCTGAGTACTTGTTGGTGTCAACGGCCTCCGGATCTGGAGCGAGGTGGTGAGCCGCGAACAAGGGTACGTCGTCGTCGTCCTCGGCGGCGGTGACGGACTCGTCACCGAAGGTGCAGCTCACTGAACGAACAACCCTCTGCAGTGAAGGGACCCAGACTCGGTAGATCGTGACGCCTTCGTAGCCGACGAGGATGCCGCTCAATGCACGGCTGTGGAACTTATCGCCACGACGCACGTCATTGTCGTACACCTGCGTCTTGCAGCCGAAAGGTCTGAGGTGAGACAGCGACGGTTGAGGAGCTGTATTGTCCAGTTTGAGATTGCGAACCAGTACGGCATAAGGGCATTCGTGGTCGAGTGCTTGAGAAGGTAGCCGATTGAGTAGATAGACGGCAGTCGTAACGGCTTCCGGCCAGAGAAATAGAGGTACATTGCCTCCGAACATAAGCTTGCGAGCCAGCACTGTGACTAGGTGATTTGACACTTCTGCACGACCGTTTTGTTCGCTGTTGTGAGGTGTGCTTGGTAGTAGCTTTATGCCCTCTTTGGCACACCACTCCTTGAACTTCTTGTTGAGTATTGCCTTGTGATTGTCGAGCCGAATGCGTTTGACTTGCTTACCAAGCTGTGTTTTCACGTACTGGATAAGATCGATGAGCCAGCCGTGCAGTCCAGCCAGATTGCGGCTTACGTGAGCGTGTCGATAGAGGCATGTGCTGTCGGTGGCAAGGGTGAAGTATCGTGCACCCCCTAAGCCTGGCGTGGTAGGCACGACCGTGTCGACGTTGAGTTCGTCGTAACACGATTCCGGTCGTTCGGTTGGCACTCGTGAGTGTACCTTCTTGAGCGTGGCCTTCGCGCAGGCTTCACAGTGTGGTAGGTCGATCTTGCCAGTGATGTCGATGCCGAGATGCGTCTTCACCGCTGCAGCGAGTACTGGACCACTGGCGTGGCCGAAACGCTGGTGCCATTCAGCTGCCGTGCCTTTCTTCACATGCTTGACGCGAGTGCCAGAGCCGGTACCCTTGTCGCGACTGAGCATCGCGATATGCTCAATAACCTCTTCTTCTGCGGCATAGGCGATCAATGCAGCTTCTTTGCCTTTGAGAACAAGTACAGGCAATCCGCGCACGTTCTTCACTGTGCCGATGTCACTCTTGTGCGTGAACAACACCTGTGTGTCGTTGCGGTAGAACAGTCCTTTTCTGCGTAGCATCTCACCAGACAGTAGGTTGGCAGCCATCCTTGGAACGTACAGACACTCGGTAATGCTCACAGTGTTGTATTCACCGCTTGGCGCCAACAACTCGAGTCGCACGGTACCGACCGCTTCTGCTTTGAGTGCTTCATCGTCACCAACGTAGACGTTTTCGTAGCATCGCTTGTGTGAGGTGAAGTGCCGAAGGTCATTGACACACGTAATTGACGCGCCTGTGTCGAATATCCAGTCATCCTTGCGCGCGTGCGCAACGGCGGCGTTGAACACGTCTTGTGACACTGCATGAGCTGCCTTGGTCGAAGGTATGGAGGAAGCCATGAATATCAACTCCGGCTTGCGTTTCGAGGATGTAGAGTCACTGTCTTCCTCGCCTTTAGCTTTGGCGGCAGTCTCGCGTGCTTTCTTGATGTTCTTAGGCATTTTGTGAGGGTACTTGGTCCAGCAGTTGTCGCCGTCGTGAGTAGTGTGGTCGCGTTCCGTAGGCTCGCACCATTTGCAGAACTTGGTGCCTTTGCCTTTCTCACGAGCCGCGAGTGCCCTCTTGCGTGCGAGGTTTGCAGACGCTCCGTCGCCATCAGCCTTGTCCTCGGTGGTAATCTTCTCAATGAGCGAATCCAGTGTAGGCAGCTTGTCCTTGGTGAGCCCTTGGAGGCTGTTGCGAGTAATGGATGCCCATGTTGGGTACGAGGCCGTCACACGACTGATAAAGCCATATATCACAATCTCAGGTGGCAGCTCTAGATCCTCGACCTTCAATGCACCAACCGTTTCACGGTATTGTCGACAGAAGGCCTCGAGATCAGTCTCGAGGGTTGTACCTGCCCACTTCTCATACACCTGCATGCGGTGTGCGATGCCACTGGCACCGTATTCCTTCTTGAGAGTGTCATATATCTCCCAAGCTGTTTCTAAGTGCACCAGTGACTCCTGTATGTCACCTGAGCAATTCGACACAAGCAGTAACCCTGCCTTGTTCGTCTTGACTAGCCATGCTGCCGTTGCAGCTGCATCTACCTTCTTTTTCTCGCCATCGGCCGCCGTCGTAGAGGGATCTTTGCGAGTTGCGCTGTTCGGATCGATGTACGACCAAAGGTCATCGCCAATGGCTTGTTTCTTGATGAGAGCGCTCCAAGTCTTCCAGTTCTCACTTCCTTTCAACACCGGTAGCCTCTGGTTGGCTAGAGTGCCCTCGGAAACCATGGTAGAGTCGTAGGTAGCGGCGGTTTGAAGCTTATTTCTGATATTTGAAGCTCAGTGTTCTTCTGCACCACAACAACGTGTTGTATATGGTGGAATGCAGTCCGTAGTCGATTCAGAATAGTTCAATATAGCGGAATACGCGGGCCCATAACCATTTGAAGTGATGGATGCATTGGACTGTCTATCTAGGCAATACTACTGCTATTCAGTGTGTGCATGCCAAGTAGACTAGTACGATTACTAAGCCCGCATGTGCAAGGCTTCACCAACTTCAACTTGCGGTCTCGAACCGACTGCATTGTCATTCTCGGCAAAGAAACTGTGAACACCCGGGAAGCTCTGTTGATCAAGGCACGTGAACAGAGACTGAGGTACATACTGGCCTGCGTTCACCGTGGCCTAAATCCTGATACTCGCGAAGTTGCCGATGAGACAGTAAGAGCCGACATGTGCTGGCTGTGGTCGATGCCAGCCTTCGACCTCGGTTGTTGGTACATTCGTCGATTGGGTTATGAGTACAGTGTGCTCGGACTGCCGTTGATCAAGGCTCAGACTCAAAGACGACCTTGGTACCTCGGGGATACCCAAAATGTGGCCTATGGTAGCACAGCGAGCTTCCAGAAGCCATCCCAAGATCGTGTACAACTTGGAAGAGCCTCGGACTTCTACGAGTTGCCATTGAGGCAAAGGAGATCGCGCAAGGTTATTGGTTATGATGTGGCCTCACCCGTGTCACCGCCGCGTCAGATGGAGTACAACGAGGACGGTTCAGTGGCGGGTCTCGACGAACATATGACATACGGTGGGGATCACGGAGGGCTTGGAAGTATGAGGGGCTGGAAAGAAGATTACCGTAGGAAATAGTGCACATGATAAGCAACAAGACACCGGTAGCTTTTTCCCCATCGCAATATATGTATCAACAATGTAATGAGTTCAGAAAGTGTATAGGGAGAATTCAGTGAGTGCTTTGTGTGCATGAAGTGACCAACTCAGAGCAAGACCGCGTTACAATCAAAGACCTATTGAATGCGCCGCGAGGCCGAAATCTAACAAGATACCACATCATGCGACATCTTCAAGTGCCGCTTCAAGCTCCAAGGTTTATCAAATTTCGCACTGCATCTTGCTCCAGTCCTTTGCCTCATGCTACAACGATACGGCGCCATGTGCAAGTGATCGACCTCAACATGTCGGCGCAGGGTATCATGCTTTTTGAACTTGCGTCGACAGCCTGGTCGAGAACATACAAGATCAGTGCTCTGATAGTGTGCTCCCAGATGCTTCTTTAGCTCATAGTTTCCGCGAAAGTACTTTCCACATTCTATCTGCATCTCGTCTGGACCTCTCCAATTGCATCGATAGAGTGTAGCGTTGTGGACTTTGGTCATATGTTGCCGCAGTTCTCTTTTGTTTGCCAGCCAGGTCGTGCAGATTGGATCAACGCAACCTAGCACTGACCCTGACAACCAAGAGAAAGCCTCGTCAGGCATGCACAGCTCATGCCCAAGCTCCAGTGGATATCCAGTGTCACAATTCACAAGACCTCCATCGAACATCGGACACATGTTAGTGTCAGGACGATTGCTCCACGAATCTGAGCTGCAGCTGTCGTCCGCGGGCATTGTGCTGTACTGTTCAGGCACTGGAGCTAGGAAATCGCAAGAAATCCAGTCTGTTGGGGACTTCGGCGGCGATCCAGCATCGAGAAAGCTCACAGGCTTGTCGAGCTGCTCAAGATCTAGCGTAAGATGTCGAGGGTCCACCGTTGCTGCGTCGTCGATTCTGTTCGTCCACCCAAGTGGGTGGCTGGGCGAAGGAGAATTACTGCCGAACGTCGTAGTGGGGTAGTCTGCAAGTAGCGAAGAGCTTGTACCACCCGGCACATCCACAGAGTCGCTCGACATACCGCCTCCATCATTCTCAATGTATTCCCCTGTTGTAGCCGAGCAGAGAGGATCAGACGTGGACACGCTGCCAGTGCAACTATCATAGCCGGCTTCCGGGATACAATCCGCTCCCGCACCAGTAAGCCATTCTGCAACCGCTGTGCTTGCCCTCCATGCTGAACTAGCCGACCTTGGCGCCTTCATACCGTGCATTGCCGATGTGTGCTGCCAAAACTCTTCCGGAGAGCTTATGAGTTCATTACACAGCGGGTGAGAGCAAGTGAAAGGCCAGCTTGTCTGGTATTCGAGGTGTTTACTGACATGCTTGTTGAAATCCGAAAGTCTTATGAATTGAGTGTATCGTTTTTCTGACGATAGCTGCTCATCTCCAAGGCAGAACAGGCATCGCGAAGGGACAAGTATCACGCCTCGCTGGCATACCTGACCACAGAAAAGATCAAGATTGCCAATATGTTCCTCGCAATGATGGAATTAATCCAGCTCGCACCCAAAAACCGTACGACATTCGAAGCAGAACCTATATTGAGGTAGAGTATCGTCGACCAGCACAAAGTGATCCAGGAGAAGGTGCCTTTTAAGCGCTTGCTGGGTGGGAAAGTTACGTATGCAATTATTCCATTGACACAGCCGAGATGTGGGGGCAAGGTGAGAGGAGACATGGTGTGCTGCCTTGTCTGTGCCAGCGCCTCGCATCGGCCACCCACAGTGAGACCACGCGCAATGCTTCCCTATCGCAAAGCGTGCAGATCGAGTCCAACTTTCCTGCGTGGACATGGTCTGCTTCTTGTGACGTTGCAACATAGACAAATTGAACCGAATCATGTCGTTTCGACTGGGATAGTTTAGCATTTGGAACTTAGTCTCAGTGTGCACAGACCTTCGCGGTCGCGCTATTCCCCATTCGGCGGCGCGCCCACGCGGTCTGAGGGCGAAACTTGATGTTTTGTTACATAGCGATCAGCTTCAAAATTCAGCCTCCCTTTTCCGACGTTTCAACGTATGTAGTAGGGCTCTAGTGGTCTGTAGATTATAGTTATATAATTTGAATAACCCCAAACCGACCTATACGCCGGCAATTCTATAGAGTAGCTCGGTCTTCACTTGGTTTCGTTCGATTCTAGCTAAGGAGTAGTTCATAAGGTATATATATATATATATTGTCTGTCTCTCTCTTCACCAAGGCTAGTTGGTGCAATGGTAGCATCTGTTGTTGTTACTGCTTCCGAAGCCACTTGACTTCGAAGCAGTTGCGATCGCGAGATATAGGTTCGGTTCCTATACTAGCTACTGACATGGGAAGCTAACGTGCTGAACAAGCGTGTTAGCCTTCCCATGTCCTTCCTTTTTGCCTTTCGTAGGACCCTTTGACTTTGAAATTATTCGCCCCTCCGCTTTAAAGTTCTTTTTGCCTTGCATGTCGTTGTTGCTGCTAGTAGCAGAGACGAAGAGTATCTCCTAGCTTAGTCTGCGTTTAGCAACGGTTCCAAGTATCTGGACCGAGGCACTCTGCCTTCGATATGATAAGCTACTACGCAACTTCGTCGACTTGGTGTATAGCGAGTTCGTCGATCGGAACTAGGAGTTCTTCGTCTTGGTCTAGGAGTGTCGTCGAGATCTCCGAGGCTGCGAACCGACCGAGACTTTCTTCCTCTAAAGGATCACCGAGTTGGTTCGGAATATCTGGCATAGTAACATCGGGCTGATGTACTTGGTTCGCTCGCTGGAGTACATTTTGGTTGAAACGCTCTAGCCGACTCGACTGCTCTTCGCCACCCTTTTTCGTTTCTTGGAGCAGGTTCTAATCCTAGACCATAATAGATGTACGAACTGTACTCTCCTCCAACAAGAGTTACAGCGGCTTTACTCGGAGATACAAAGGATACGTCGAGAAGGGGACGATTTACCTGACTGACATATTATTTACGTAGCCGTAGCTCCTCGAGAGTCGAGCTCTTGAGCATCACAGCGCTGGTCAAATCTATTGGGGGAAGGACGAAAGATTGACGAACTTCGTAAAGCTCGAGCGGTGATGGCCTGTGGTCTGGCAGAAAGTGGAGAGGGAGGTAGAGGCTGAGGTTAGGCGGTTCTTTTCGATCGAGTAATGGAGTTTGGGCGGTATGTTTGGGAGTGAATAGGATCTCAAATCCCACTACTTTGGACAATAATATCTCACGATGCCTGCGTTGATTTCTTGATATTATGCCTTTAATAAGACGAACAGAGCATGCACTTTTAATCTACCGAGTCGAAATTTCCCCCCGACCCGCAGGAGGGGAGGTATATACTAAGAAATAATCGGGCCGAATCAAAATTCCGCTAACTCGTTTCGGTCTGCCCCAACAATCTCATTCCACCACCTCCACTCCTGCTATGAAAACATAGCGCATCACAACGGTTGAGATCAAGCGCCGATAACGCTGCCCGCCCACTGCTCCCATCGAATAGCAGACGGCGCCGAGCACAGAGTCCAGCTTTACCTCCAGTTCCGAACGAGCGACACACCGCCGAGCCCAGATTGAATTATAAAACGGGGTGTCGATACCTCGATAGCGAGTCTGGCACGTCCTTCTTGTTTGATGGACTCTCCTCGTATCGTATTTGGACGCATATACAGATCAGCCTTGCCAACTTTCGCTTAGGAGCAATTTGCAGAAGAGCGCCGCCGTGGAGGAACCCAAGCCGCTGGCCGACCAAGTCCAGCCAACAGCGACCGCAGCAGCACCCTTCGTGGAAGCAGCCCAAGTAATTCGCCTGCCCAGAATGCTCGCCCGGCTACCAGCAACAATGTCCCGCCAACAGCGACCGCAGCAGCACCCTTCGTAGAAGCAGCCCAAGTGCTTCGCCTGCCCAGAATGCTCGCCCGGCTACCAGTAACAATGCCCCGCCACGTGCCCGCAAGTCTGCACCCTCTTTGGGCAGCAATATGGCTGCACGCAAGCCGGCACCCTCGCTGTCAAGGCGCCAACTTTCGCTTAGGAGCAAATTGCAGAAGAGGAAGAGGGACGGCCAGACCACCAGAAGAGTCGAGTATAGGAAATGTAGTACAGGGAGGACATACGATTAGTAAAGCAAGACATCGACTGCGTATGCGCAAGTACGGACCTACTGGAAGCGACGCAATTTCCAGTTTACGTCTCTTTTGCGCTTGCTAAAGCTAGTGCGCTCTAGGACCCGTGGAATGTCGACAGAGGACTCGAAAAGCGGGATTGCTGAGAACTCGCCGAGGTAGTCCTTTTGCGCTTCGGCGGCTGCACATTCGCCGAGCGCTCTGCTAGCACACCCGATATGCTGGTCTTCTTCGTGCCTTTACCTTTCCTACGTACCGAGGGCGAAGGCGACGGTGTGGATCCTTCTTCTTGGATATCAAGTTCTTCGACTGGAGTATCTGGGCGAGTAGAATCCCACGCAACGCGGCCGAGTTGGTCCGGACTGCCGACGAGCTGTACAGTCGCTTCAGACGTTCGCTGCGCCTGAGCCGCGGAATAAGCAGCTTTACCCTCTTTCTCGGCAACGGCCAGACTTTGATTCAACTGCCGAGCAGCGTCGCGATTTAATTTGTCGATCTCCGCGTTCCTTGCCTCAGCCTCGACTACTTTAACCGACTTCTGGATTGCATCTTGGAGCTGAGCTTTGAGTAGCGGGAGCGCCTGAGGCGCGATCTCGAACTCCAGGCGCCTCATAACATCCCTGAGGGTAAATGTATCGCATCTCGGCCTCTCGTTGGCACCCCAGATACGTGCAAGGCTATCGAGGACCGCACGGGGGACGAGCGAGTTCTGCAAACCGATAAACACCGATTTTGCGAAGAACCGCTTTGCCGCAATTGGCTCCCACTGGTACAGGCTGTTACGAACAAGTACCTCCAATCGCGTCGGTCTAGCATTGTTGGACAAAGGCAACTGTGCAGCTTCGCGGATTTCATCGGCCTCGAGTCGGCACTCGGGCTGACACAGGTCGTAGCAGCTGCTCCTATACGGCTGCAGCTTGCGTTCCTCGAAAGCGGCCAATATGGCCTCCCGCCTGCACCCTTGTCCATTGATCCAAGCATACAGTCGCGGCTCGATGTCCTGACAGCGGTCCTTGTCAGTCTTCCTCTTCTTCGAAACGACAGTAGGGGTCTGCGAGGCCGGGACTTCGGACAAGTCCTGAAGGCGCGCAGGCGGGATCTGGGAACGCGAGTAGGAAGGAATTGGCTCCCGAGGCAACGCTGCCCACGCCTCATATAACAATGTAAACCGGCCGGGACCGTACTGTGTGGCCTGTCGGACTGCGCGCCCCGCACGTTGCATGATATGGCGTAGGGTACACATCCGTGGCAACCGGAACTGCACGATCTCCTTGATATCGGGAATGTCGACTCCCAGGGTGGTCGACAGACAATCAAGCGGCAAACAGGGGTAGTGCTTGATTGATTGGCTTGTGATAGTCGTCTGATTGGCTTGTACTGGTACTAGCGTCCATGTGTCTGTCTGTACTAGCTGTATCAATGCACGGACCTTTTGTAAGTGAATATTAGTGCTCATCGTCGCCAACAACACCGCTTTCTTCATCAAACCAAACCTCCACCCCATCAGCAATAAGGTCATATTTAAGCCAGTTTTTGAGGCATTGGTTAGCCTCAGCTAGGTCGCTTCTTGTGTGCCACGCTTCCTCATTTAAAACATGACCAGCTTCTGAGAAACAACGCTCTGCAGCCGTTGAGGAGGCTGGACAGGCTATTAGATCGTAGGCTAGCTTACTGAGTATTGGATACTCAAAAGCGTGTGCGTTCCACCACGATAAGGCGTCTGTTTTCGGTGGTGCTGCCGGAGCTGCGAGGTACTTGTCGTATTCGTCAATGACGGCGTCTTCTGTCATCCAAATACCCTCCTCATAGCCTGTTGGATCACGGCTAGTAGATGAAGTGAGGCGTGCAGTTGGCAGTGCCTCAGAGCCGTAACGTTCCTTGTATTCCAGCCATAACTCCTTCACAACACGACGTGCACGATCCGTGAAAAGCTCACCAATAGCCGGAGTTTGTGAGGCTTGTGACTGAGTACTCTTCTTCTTCTTGCGATAGCCAAACCTTGCAGTAGATCGACTGCGTTTCTTGGTCACTGGATCGAAGCGTAAGCCACTCCATTTGTCGTCGAACCAGCGTAGTTTGAAGTGCGGATGCAGCACAATAGAGGCTATGTATGCTGGCGATCGGTCTGTGAGTGCGAAGTACTTATCCAGCTTCTTCCAGCCTAACAAAACACAGGCTTTATAGTGCGAGTTCGGTAGCACAGACTGCTCGTTTTTGGCTTCTTCCAGGCGTGTCATTAACAGGTTGAGGGTGGTTAGTGACTGCCACAGAGATCCGTATATATAGGCACCGTCCATTTGGAGACCAAGTGAGGCTTCCTTCACCGGTCTTAGCAGTGCACAGAGCTCTTTAATATCTTGCCAGTCTTCACTTGTAAGGCAGTCTTCTTGCGCTAGCGGTCTGTCGTCAACCTCGCGGTAGTGCGCTTGATAGAGCTCAATTGCGCCCTTGAGTTTGACGCCTCTTTCCATCATATCGTGGTCACTATTCCATCTAATGCCGCCGTTGAGGATGAGCTCCAATATGCGCATATCCGGGTTCCTTTCTTTCTGCTTATCCTTGAAGAACTCACGCCGTGAGCCTGAGTGTCGTGCGTGAACGATGATATTGTGAAGCTTGCCAACGGCACCACGTTTGCGCCATAAAACGAGTGAGTCCACGGCTTCTTGCACCTTCGCCTGTCGCTCAAATTGCTTCACTTCTTCGTCATCGTCAAGGTCGTCCGGTTCGCAGTCGTTATCCTCATCCTCCTCGCTTTCTTCGCAAGCCTGATCTATCGCGTCGATGTCACAGCCGTAGAGTATCGCCTTGCACACGAGGTTGAGGATGTGAGCGCTACAGCGCAGGCGGCACTTCTGAGGGTGTAGTCCAAGATCAGCTGCTAGCAAGCGACAGACCTTGTCATTAATGTTCACGTCGTCCGACTGGAAATAGCGCACATCGTCTCGTATCTCGAACTCGGTGAGTATCTTGGATATGGCGTCCGCAGTGTCTTGTGCCTCCTTCGAGCCATAGAGGTTCGGTAAACCTAGCATGACTGAGACGTATTTGCCTTCGTGGTTCACGTAGTGCGCGAAAACACCAAGTAACTCCAGCTCGTTATCGGACTTCCAGCCATCAAAAGAGACGCAAAGACGACTGCGCGCGCGCTTGAGGTTCCTCATAATGTTCGGTTTCGAGCCTCCAAACAGGTTCATAAGCCAGCGTCGCGTTGTGGTGTGAGAGCGAGGTACAATGTTCTCAATCGTGCTGTTCTTGTAGCATAGCAGTCTGCGCAGACGCTTCGAGGCTGTGTTTCTGAGTGATTGATCGTCGTCTATCTTCCATTCGAGAAAGGTCTTGCACCAGCCAATGCGGTCGAAGACTTCGGTGCTTTCTTTGAGTCGCTTTTGAGCCTGGAAAGCTGCCTGTACATCGCCGTCGCGTGTCCGTTTCTTGCTGTCTTTCTCTGGCGGCGCATACGTGCCATCTCGCTTGTAGTAGTGACCCTCACCGAACTTGTGATCCCCAAGATGGTCCATTGCGCGCGTAGTAGAGCCGTCGCTCTTCAGATAGAGACTCTGTGAGCCTGGCTTCTCGAAGCACGCGCGACACATCCAGTACCTTTTGCCAGTCTTGACATGGGTCAGGCCGACGCCCACCTCATCCCGCCAGACATAGGACGAGCGTGGCTGCTTGCCAGGTGGTGTAGGGATATATCCTGCAAGGCGCGGTCCATCGACGAGGAAACCGGATTTGGTGTGACGGCTCTGGTGGGCGGTAGGGAGCTGCGATTCGGCGTGTATCTCGGTGAGGTTGTCGACGACGGTCTCGGTGCCGATTTCTGACTCTGCTGCGTCCATTATGTCGTGTTTGGAGTGTGTTGTTGTGGTGTGCGCAGAAGAAGATGCTTCGAAGGTGAGAAGCTTGGATTGCGACAGACTAGGGTTACGACGCGTCCATTCACGACACCCAGCGCCATAGAACCAACGCGCTTTTTCGCGTGCACTCAACTGGATGTTATTTGGCATGCTTTGTTTAGTCGGAATCATGATTCTTATGTGTTTTGGCCAAGTGGTTGTGTCGCATCTGCTCACAGAGTGAACTGAAGCTTGACATCGCATGTGCAAGGTTATATTTCTAACCCAAAATCTGTCGTAAATTCTTCGTTGCTTGATACGTATGCTACGAGAAATCTGACAAGATAGAAATTTTCCGTTTGATCTCAGCTACAACTTGCACCGCTCGGATTGTTCGTACGACATCGTTTACATGTGTGGTGTTGATAACTTGGCAATGAACATTTTGAAGTTCTTTGGCTTTGCTGTATAGACCCTGAATCGAGGTGAAAGATGCCAGTCTTGCATCATTACCCGTGCGGCTCGGAGCTAGCCAGCCAACCAAACCCTTGTCTTCATGTTCAGCCTCATCAGCCCTATTTCTCCAACACCTCCTCTAATGCACCAAGACCACTACCATCTACTCGTTTCTGACACCAATAGCACTCGCAACCACGATTCCAGACGTACAGATGGAGCTCCTTCCTATTGGTAATGATACGCTTGATTTGCTCCCTCGTAAATGGCTTGGTATCAAGAACAACAGCCTCCAATTGCTCGCGCCGAGTACCCTTCGAAAAAACGGCATCTACGACTCGACCACGAACATGCAGCACATCGCCATGCTTCCAGTGCGGAAGGTGATCCAGTGAGACTGTAAGGAACTCATCGAGAGCGTCGCGCGGCCGCGGTGTCGATGGCGCTGCCGCAGGGGAGGGAGGGGGTGTATCGTCGCCGGTGAGGTCAATGACAGCCTCCTACTACAATCAGCCACTTCTGCCCGGTCGCAATCGATTCTACGCACCTTATTGCTCATACTGGATCGAGCCGACAGCGATATTACAGTGGAAAGCTCGATTGTGGGTGGGTTAAGAAGAGAAGAAGCCCGGGAGGCTGAGATACGACTATATGGTGATACACACAGACAGACAGACAGACGGCGACATCATGCTTGATTGTACTGGCTATCTGGAGGCTTCTGCTTGATTGTACTATACTGATCAATCAGTACAGTACGTATTGGAGTGTACTGACCATCGACCACCCTGTCGACTCCTAGCCCGAGTGCCTCTGTCGCAAATATAACGCGGACGCGGGAGTCCTCCTTCTGGAACTCGCGAATGAGCTTCGCCTGGGTGCGCCGGGCAGTTCGGCCGTGATATACGCGCACCATCGCATATACCGCCTGGTCATCGTAAAGCGCCGGCCACTTGCGCTGTAAAAACGACCGCAGTGCACATGCAGCTGCCTGGCAACCCGATCGACTATCATGGAACACCACGGTCTTCGGTATTTTCTCCGGCTGCGCTTCTCCAGAAGGTGAGACTGCATTTTGGACGATGTAGAACAACGCACTCCAGTCGCCCTGCATTTTATCCGGGATTACTGATGCTCGCAGGAAGATCTCCGGACGATCGATAGAATGTCGGAGGACGCAGGGCTCTCGGAAACCTGCACCGTCGACACAAGCCTTGAACGCGATAGCATCGAGAGTAGCAGTACACCCGTACATCCGGACGTCTCGATGCAAGATGGGGCGCAGCGTATGCAAACGCTCGTACTCCTTCCGGAATCCGCCATCCTCGCCGCCCCACTGGTAGATAAGATGGAACTCATCTATTGCGACTAAACCAAGTCTCTTTCGGAACTGCGGCTCAGCTTGCAGCTTGCGAAACCACGTCTGGGCAGCCATCTCGGGACTAAGCAAGATATGTGTATATTGGCCGCTACGGAGTTGATCCCATTGAGTTGACTTCAGCCCTGCCTTGGTATCAGAAGTAAACAACAACGGTGTACCCCCTAACGCGCGAATCCTTTCTTCCTGCTCGAGGCCGATCTGGTTCAGCGGGATAATCGGTACTAAATTAAGTCCGCGGATGAGCGGCCAGGACTGGAATATCAAGCTCTTGCCCGCAGAAGTTGCAGCGACCCACACGAAATCAGTAGGATTAAACAAAAGGTTCCACATGCATTCGACCTGTGCCTCCCGTGGTAAGAACGGGTACAACATCCGCAACGCCTGCACAATAAATCGACCCTGCCGCCGATACGTGCCGGAATCCCTGGGTACCAGGCCTTGGTCGTTCTGGCGCGTCCATTCGGCCGCAATGTCTTTCCGCAATTGATAGAAGACTCTCTGCTTTGCGAGCCTCCATATCCTGGGAATTATATCGGCTGGCAAAACTAGACGAGGAGGTACCGGAGTGACGTCGTCGCTGCTGCTCTCCGACGCGGTCTCGACCCAATGCGCATTTACGGTCCGCTCGTACCCATGGTCGGCCCATACGGCCAGCAGTGCACTGTGTACATCCCCGAGGATTTCGGCATCGGTCTTCTCTATCGGGAGATCGAGGACTTTTGACTGGAAACGGTCCCACAACCGTCGTCGCTGCCGCCGCGCATGGGCGTCTCGTTGGCCCCCGAACACTTGTAGAAGCTCATCGGACTCGATATTGCTCCTATACGCCGAATCCGTATCATTGCCAACATCCCACCCATCGATTGGGTCCTCGATCTCGCTCTCATACCACTGATCCGGCTGAGAATCGTCGCCGACCGCCAAAAATTCTTCCGGGCTACTAAATACGGGCTCTTTCTCGCAGCTCGTGCCCGATGGTACTAATACTGCCTGAGATGGTAGCGTACGGTGTGCGTTATCGATTGCAGTAACTGGTTTTTCGCGATTGCAAGATTCGACGTCGTTGTCGCGCGGCGGAGTCTGGGAGGACGGTGGAGGGCGGGGTATATAACGATGCGCCTGCTGTGGCATACTACTACAGGTGGACTGTTCGGAATAGCGGCGCGTCTCGGCAATCGAATGCAACTAATTCGGAGAGATTCCGTCGAGGAATGCAAGAGCAATAAGAGAACGCATAGGAGGTGTCGGCGTCACCTAAATTTTCGAACTAGTTAAATGCGAAAACAACAACAAAGACGCGTCGAACGCGGGATTTGGAGGGCGTAGTCGTACTCAGCGCATCAAATACTGTATATTGTACTCTTTGGTTTTTTGATATCGGCCTTGAATGACCGTCTGCACGTATATGCTCTGAAAGTGCCTTGATCTGTATGCACACCAAATATGTATGGCGAAGCTGCGCAGTATCCACCAAAACCCTCAATCTCGCCCTCAGACCACCGCGTGAAGGCCGCTGCTTGCCAGCTCATTGGGCCGTCAAGCGAGGTGGTCTGTGCGTCTGAGACTATTTGGAACTCGCTGAGCTAGATGAAAAGATAACCTACAGCGATGCAAGAACGTCAGCTTCACTCGAGAGTGCTCCTTCGCACCCCGGATAGCACCAATGGCACGTGGCCGGCTTTGCCATTTCCACGAGTGGCTCCAGAAATATCTCTGGGCCTTGTTGTTCAGTCACGTTCGAGTGGTAGAAGAGCTGTATGATATTGGACCGGGAATGATCATATCTCAGGCTCGCTAGTAGAAAGCGGGAAGCTAAAGTCGCGAGACTGCTCCCTGTAGCTCCAATGGCTACTTTGATCGGCCCAACCACTGGCTTGGGCGCAATGTAACTAAAATGAGGACTTGGGTCGGCTGTGCGCGATGCGAAGGTCGTCTCAGGCGGAATGTATCGGGCAGGAGGTGAGGCAAAGGCCATGAGTGTCGGCATCATCTGATCCGCTTGTGCATCGCATACAAAGTGCGGAAGAATGTACTCCCGTCCAACGCCGCTACTGCTTCTTCGCTGCGCGGCATACATGAGCTCTGGACTATTGTTACTTCGCACGATTCAGAGGCGCAATCGTATAGCTTACGTAGTAAAACGTCCTGTGGAAGACCTTTATCATATGTTGATAGCTCGAACGACATTCCTGCACGGCTCCCTAGTTCCCTCACAAGCATCGTAAGCCGTTCAGCGGAAAGCATCCTCGTCATAGAGATACTTTTGTCACGTTCCAGGGCACGAAGCAATGGCAGACACCGGCTATCCGCACGAACCTCTAGGACCTTTCTGTCTTCGCCTGGTAGTATCTTGAGATCGTTGAGATCCATCAAACTATTTATTCCGTCGAGCGCTCCGTCTGCGATCGCAAGAGCGAGCAGCTGTAAGACGGGGCACATTCCGGGGTTTCGGTAGTCTTGGTAGAGATGCAAAATTATGCTATTGCATGTCAGCTACGAAGACCCTTGAGACGAGACGGGTGAGCAACTCAGCGCGAGACTTGCTACGCCTCTTTCTAGGGAACCGGATCTTCACCAAGGCTTGGAACTTGCGGCGACCATGTTCATTGAAAGCAATAAAGCAGATGTCTTGATATCTGATCCCAACATTGCTGTCTCGGTCGGAAATAGCTTCTGCAAGCTGTCCCGGACGGATGTCGAAGAACGCCATTATGAGTATTGCAAATGACAATTGAAGCCTAATCCTCGGATGTCCAAGCTCCTCTTCATCGTACATCCAGAGATACTCAAGGAGATCTGTCGTAGTGCCGCTTCGTGCTGAGCGTGCTGCACTGTCGCCAGTAGGTAGCAAGCTCTCTCGGATGTTTTGTCCCTTTACACTTTGCATCGTGGACAGCTAAGCGGCACAGCTTCTGTCTGTTCGTATCGAGGTATGCTTCCTTTGCAGCGTCTTGTCCTGGCTAAGGTTCGAGAGAATGCGCGACGGTCCTAGCACTAGTGATCGTATCGGAGACCGAGGAAAGTGACGTCCTTGAGTCACGCCAATACGGCGAAGTCATTACCGCCGGACCTGGAAGCAGTGCAGTGTGTTGAGCATACTGGACTCGGGGTCGGGAGCACGCAGACATCTACGCAAAATTCTGCCTTGGTCGAGTGAATATTTCTAGCTATGCTGCATGTCAATCGTAGTGCAGCGCAGCAGACAGGATGCCAATAGCGTGCACCCGGAAAACGAGAGGACGATTCCGGATTTCGGGAACTCATGCCTTTATGAGTGCCAGAGTGATAATGCCAGCTTATACAGTGCAGCTCATCGAGAATCTAACTTTAGCTTCCCAGCGTTTGCCTTGAGGTCACTGTCGTGAACTTTACCGTCGAACTTATGCCCAACAACTTAGGGCCTTGCCAGTAGAGAATCGGAAACTCGACTTAATAAAGCGCGCTTTAAACTTGGCGTCCTGACCTATGTTAATGCTCCCTAAGACTTGGTTTCTTACTATTCAACTTCGTAGTGTGGTTTGGCATGCTTTGTAAAGAGCGTGCCTTGGCGTGGGCCTCCTACCGTGATAGATCCTAAGCTTTGCGCACTTCATGTAGACGGATTCCTAGCCTGCTATATAGGAGGTCGGAAGTTACACCTTAGAGTACAGGGTGGGTAATAGTATTTTAAGTTAACTTCACAATCCTAGCATGCGTTAACAATGGCTGTATGTGTTATGTTATGTCATTCAGTATAGCTATGCACAGATCTATTGTCCGTATGAGCTGTCCCTAAGCGTTGACCTTACATTTATACTCTCGTATGCTGCCTTGACTCAGAATGTCCCCCAAATCGGTTTTCCAGGAGTGTGATAGGGGTAGCCACTCCATGAGAGCACTGTTAGACATCTGACGTAGGGCCTTGAGGTGCAAACCTGCCCGTACTCTTCAGGAACGTAATGGTGGCCCGCACCATGTCCAGATTCGGCCGCCATCTATCTCCATCCACTGGTAGTCCTGTCCTTGGATCTTTCTTTCGACTCTTCCCGCCTAGCAGGAAGGACACATCGCCCCATCTGTCGCCAGCAGCCTCTCGCAATGCTCGTCGCGGAGACGCCCACAAAGGGCAATGCAGAATCACGTGTTTGACGGACTCCACGCCACTCCCGCACTCGCACACCGCGCTCTCCAGTTGCCGCGTACGCGCTAGGTATTCTCGGAGATGGGCATGGCCCGTTCGTGCTTGTGCCAGTATTCCTGCGTCCTCGCGCGTCAGCGCTCCGTACAACTGCAGCGTGTGTCTTCCAGGAAGAGCACTGTCGATTGCGTATGTATATCTCCCCCATGCTGGTACTTCTTTCGGCACGTCGGCCTCCATCGCTGATCGGAGCAGCCTGGAGGCTTCAGAATATTCCCGTATCCGACGTCCGGGTTCCACACTCAGGGTATGTTCTGTCGACGTAGTTTCTTGGGCCGCGCAATGTGCCTGCTCATTCCCTGCGATTCCCCGATGTCCAGGTATCCACAGCAACTTCACGTGGATGCCTCTCTCTCTCTGACGAGTTGGATCTCCCGGAGCGTTGCTAACACTACCTCCCGCGACCTCTTCGACTGACCACCAGTGCCGATCCGCCGCAGACCTTCTTGGCTATCAGACACAATCCACACGGGAGTGTGCGCCTCTGCGACATATCCGAGCGCCACCCTGATCGCGTGAATCTCCGCACTAGTGGCGGTGCATGTCGTTTCCCGCCCGATGGTCTCTTGGTGGACGACCTCGTAAGCTGGCTTCCCCGCCACGCGATAGCACCTGACCACTGCGATGCCAGCCCAGCCGTTCCGCACCGACGCGTCGGTATAGTACAGCTGATGCTGAGATAGAGTGGCCAGCAGGCGGCCGTGGAGGCGGCGTGCTTCCGCTTTGTCGCACATCTGCACCACGTCGTGGACGTCGTGCCACGGCGGCAAGGCGTAGGGCAGCCTCGGAGTGATGCCGACTCCTTTCTTCCCCTGGATGGCCTTGTAATATTGGGTCCAGATCTCAAACATCGGGCTTCTGCGCCGGTCGTTCCTTCGTTCCATGTCGTTCATAATAGACCACAGCGGGTGTTGCTGCGGCAGCGCTCTCACGTCCAGCGCGTGCTTGCCCGTCTTCCTCGCCAGTCGTGTTTCCACCGCCTCTAAGCCCGCCTCATCTTGGAGGACACTGGAGGAGACCGTACGGAAGGCACCAATGATCGCTTGCGCCCCCATGCGCTGGATCCGTTCGAGCCGGGTGGTGTGCTGTTGTACGCCGAGCCTTCCCCGAGCGTACCACGTGGATGCCGCATAGTCGGTCGTGGTGTCGATTACGCTTCGGTGCAGCTGCCGCATTTGCTTCGGCCGGATGCCTCGCAACCGCCCAATAGCCAGACACTTTTTCGTTGCCGTCGTAATGACCTTATCAAAATGTGCTGTCATGTTCAGTCGGGTGTCCAACGTCACCCCTAAGATCTTAATGGCTTTCTGGGGCTGGATCGTCGAGTCGAAGAAGTGTAGGACAGTGTTCGCTGCTGCGTCCGACGCTGTTCGTTCAAAGTGAATGAACCCGGTCTTGCTTGCTTCGAACGTCGCTCCGCTGTCCTCCGACCACTGCTCCGCCCGTCGCAGCACTTCTGCCTGTAGTGTCTCGGTCGTCTCTTCACAGTTGGCGCCAGTCCGCCATGCTGTGAAGTCGTCGATGAACCCGAGCGACCCACCCCGCTTATCGATCTTGCCTTCCACTAGGCCAGCGTTATAGAAAACGTACAGCAAGGGAGAGAGCGGGGACCCTTGCGGTATGCCAGCGTGGCTGATAGGCGCGCATTCGGACGTGTAATTGCCTATTACGACGCTCCCCGTCCGATCCTCACAAAAACTGCGAATCCATCGGACCATCTGATCTGGAACACCTCGCTCTCGCAGACGCCGGGCCAGGACTGTAGGATGCACTCCATTAAAGGCTCCTTGCACATCGAATGTCACGAGGGAGAGCACGCGCTTTCCCTTCCACGCCTCGTAGATCTTCTCGACCAAGACATCCAACGCCTGCTCGCAGGACCGCTGCTTCCGCGCGCCGAAATGGTTGGTCGGCAGCAAGAAGAATCTTTCCGCAAGGTATGACAGCCTCGCCGCGACAATGCCCTCGAGGCCTTTGCTAATGGTCGGTAATAACGAGATGGGCCGGTATGCCTTCGGCACCGTGTAGTCTGACTTGCCCGGCTTTCTCAACGCAATGATCCTGGCCGTCCGCCACGACCGGGGGACGTAGCCCAGATCCAGCGACGTCTGGTAGATCCATCGTATCCACGGGATGACATATTGCAGGAGCCGCCTCCAGATGTCGAATGTGATTCCGTCTGCTCCGGGCGCCTTTTTCGGGTTCTGTCGGAAGATGGCCTGGCGTATCTCTTCTGCTGTAATGCGAGGGAATTCCCGAGGCATGCCCGGCTTCTGCGCCGGCGCTTGTAGTTCGCTCGCCGGGCCACGCGGTTTGGGTTCTGGCGGAATAGGAAAGAACGTTGCCATCAACATGCCCGCTTTCGCTTCGTCCGTCTCCGCCACGGTCGTATCCTTCACCAACGCCGGGACGACGTTCGTTTGGTATGCAGTGCGGGCGTAACTATTCGCCTTCCAGATATTGTTCGGATCTGCGAGAAATTCTTTCCAGTGTTTCCGCTTCTGCTTCTCTATGCATCGGAAGTATTCTCTGCGGATCTTCTGGAGAGCTTGCCTTGCCTCTGATGCGTCCTCCCCTCTCCGCTGCAGAGTTGTCACGTAGTTCCGAGATGCTGAGAGAGTTTCCCGCAGCAGGGAGAGGTCGGGTGACCACCATCTCTTTGCGTGCGGGGACGGCTTCGCTCGTGGCACGTATTGATGAATGACATCCTTCACTATGTGCATAAAGCGTTCTGCAGTATCGTCCAGAGTTTCTTCCGTGGCCGCCGCAGGCAGAAGGACTGACTGCAGCCGTCCTGCTGCCTCCGGGCCGATTTGTGACCAGTCGGCCCTCTCCGGCATCAGTCGACTCGGCCTCGACTGCGGCTGTAGCGCTCGGGTGATGAACTCGATCTCGATGGCTCTGTGGTCGGAACCGTGGTCGTGCTTATGGGCACGACACCACAGCAACCGATCTACTAGCCCAGGACTGGCTAAAATGACATCGACTGTCGAGTGTTGGTTTTTGCTGACATGTTGCCAGGTAATGGTTCCCGCAGGGAGCATGGATTGGAGGCCGAATTCCTGAGCGAAGTGCACGATCGGTGTCCCCTCTGTCCTTCTTCGCTTCACGAGAATGTCCTGCCCTCCCCAGAGTGAATGGTGTCGGTTGAAGTCTGAGCAGATCAAGATCTCGATCGTTCTGCCCCATCTGGCTTGCGCTTCGTCTATGGCCTGGCGGACGTATGCCAGCTTCTGATTGATGGCCTTGCGCTTCTCGACGCGGCTGTCCCCTTCGTTGGGGTCGTAGGCCGACACCACGAGTACCTTCCCTTCGGATGTGGTGATTACCGCTGCTGTGATGTCGTGTGAGGGCACGGGGACTTGGATGGCCGACATGCCGGTGCTAACCCAGAGCATGGAGCGGTATGCGAACTGGCCGGGGCCATGCTCTCGGTGCACTGTCGGAGTGAGCGGCCTCCATTTCTGGTGGCTCCCACACCGCACCTCTCCCGTGCTTGGATCTGCGTGCAGATGCGGCTCCACGACCGCGAGGACCGCAAACTGAGAGTACGCCTCGTCACTCAACATGCTCCACTGCACATGCTTTTGCCTGCCGACGTTGTAATGAAGGACCTGCAGGTGTTCCATCATCAATTCAGTGCTGCATTTCCCATCTCAATTTCCCCGGCGGGTGTCGTCTCCTGTGTCGACAATTGTTGCGCCTGGGCAGCGAGATACCGTCTGTGGTAGGGGTGCCGCTTACACGCCCAGTCTGAACTTCGATGACCGCCTGCACAAACCGCGCACTTCGGGGGCTCCGTGCTCTGGCAGTCTCGTGTTTGGTGCGGACCTGTACACTTCCCGCATCTTGTGGCCCTGCGGCACGCTCCTTGGAGGTGGCCATACGCGTTGCAATTGAAGCACATTTTGTCCGCCGTGCTCGGTTCGTATCGAGAGCAGAACGCTCCGTATGCGCCGCCGCCGAAGAGTGCCTGACCCGCCTTAAGCAGGTAGTCTGCCGCCACTTTGTTCTTCAACCAGATAACCAGGGAGCCGGTCCTCTTCCTCGGGTCTAACTTGCTGAGCCAGCTTGCCTTCATCGCCGTAAAGTCCATGTCGTCCCTCCGATTGTCCACTGCGAATTCCGCGCACACCTCCCTGCGGAGGCTGCGACCTCCCTCGACCGTCGCATCGAGGACTGCCTGCTTCGACACCATGTCGCATTTGATGGGATACCACGCATCGCTCTTCACGTGGGCCTCCGGCATCGCGATGTTCAGCCAGCCCGAGTGCTCTTTGGCCTTGGCCGCGTCCGCTTCGCTCGCGAACACTATGTTGATCCTCTCGCCCGGCAGCTGCCGAAGACACTTGATCTTGACCCCTTGGACCGCCGGCGTGGCATCGATGCCCTGTTGCAGACCTGCCCTCACTAGCGCGAAATCCGTCTTCTCGCCTCTGAAGCGTGTAGTGTTAATGGTAATCGCGCTTCTGTCATCTTCGACTCGCAGCCTCTGCGACTGCACCACCCGGTCTACCCTCGGAGGCCGAGTGACGTCGGCCGTTGGTGCTGCTTTCATTCCCGTTGTCGCAGCCGTCGCGTAGGTGGCTTTGGCTGGTTTGCTCTGCTGGAGGAGCTTCCGCATCGTCTCGATCTCGCCTCGGAGAGCACCGATCTCCTGCCTCTGCTTCTCCACTTCTTCTTGCCGGTCCTCATTTTGATCGATCAGCTGCACGATGAGTGTCTTGAGGCTCTGGATCTGTTCCGTAACCGTCCTTCCTCTCGCGGCCTCGCTCAGCTGCTCTTCAGCCCTCCTCTTCTTCGACGCTTCGGCCGGTTGGTTGAACTGGAATACCGGTCGAGCGCCTCGGGGCGCCTCGGTCGCTGCATGATTCGCCTTCTTGCCTCGTGCCCTCGTCACTACCTGGTAGCCCTCTTCATCCACCGCCCTTTCTCCCATCTCCGGGCTTGGCACCCCCGCGGCGATGTCGGCAAGCCCGGTCGCATACTGCACCGGCGCGATCCGCCCGGCGCCCACCTCACCTCCCACCCGAATACATTCATCACTCTCTTTAGCACTATTGTTGTTCATGTCGTTTTCCACCGTTATAAACAATGGCTGTAACGTCTGTCCCTTCGTGCCGAGACGCACGGTGTGCCGAGACACTTATATCCGGATCTGTTCACACTTTGACAGATTGTCATGCTCACTTTCTCCGTTACACCGATGTTTACCGGGACCGTAGACGTGACTCCTGACTAATGGTGAAAGTACTCGAACCTTAGATGGGGCAGAAACATTACAAAGTCTGACTACGACGCCAAAGTCGCTTGCTTGCGGAGTTCGTTTCTCTTGCACTTCGGGCCGTCTAAGCACAGCACAATAATGTATTGTAGATTGGACTCCGCTCTATCAGTAGAGACATGAAATTCGACATCGCCGCCTTCCGATATGAAGGTACGGTGCTATGGAGTTAAATCTCACATGTGTCTAGACTACGGCACATAACCCGTGGGACATCTGGAGATTGCAATTAGGGTCATGTGAGCATAGGCTCGGGTCGTCGGCTCGCACCACTAGGCAACGCTGAAGACCCATACATACGGGTACTGCCGCAGCGCCTGCGATGCAGGAAACGGGAACTGGAAACCCGGATAGATTATAGCAGCTGAGTAAAATGCTGCTCTCGCATCCAGCTGAACCCGCACTACCTTCCTATACACACACATTAGCGGATTTTAGAAGTGATGGCATTCTTTCTATGCCGGCAGATATAGATGAAATGAAGGCGAAAGTTTGTCGATGAGATTTGCTGCATCCGATGTGCCCTCTAGCCTTTCAGGTCTCGAAATCACGCTTCCGGCCCTATTTCGCAATGTTTCTCATGTCTTTGACAGCTTCCTTCTGATTTCGCTTTTCACGGGCACTTCGCTTCACAGTGCTTCGGTCGAAGTATATTCGTCCATTTCTTCCGGCTCACGATAATCGTCCACTCATTATCGGCGTGCTCCTGCATCTAGTAGCAACTGGACAACCTCGGCGTCACCTTCCTCAGATGCAGCCTGGAGTGCGTTGCCGTAGACCCCTCCTTGTGCGTTGACATCAGCGCCCTTCTCGAGCAGCAACCGGACAATCTCCGCGTAACCTTCAAAAGATGCAGCCTGGAGTGCGTTGCCATACATCCCTCCCTCTGCGTTGACATCGGCGCCCTTCTCGAGCAGCAGCCGGACGATCTCCGCGTAACCTCGATAAGATGCAGCGTGAAGTGCGTTGCCGCACAACCCTCCTCGTGCGTTGACATCGGCGCCCTTCTCGAGCAGCAGCCGGACAATCTCCGCGTAACCCCGATTAGATGCAGCCTGGAGTGCGTTGCCATACTTCCCTCCCTGTGCGTTGACATCAGCGCCCTTCTCGAGCAGCAGCCGGACGATCTCCGCGTAACCTTCAAAAGATGCAGCCTGGAGTGCGTTGCCATACATCCCTCCCTCTGCGTTGACATCGGCGCCCTTCTCGAGCAGCAGCCGGACGATCTCCGCGTAACCTCGATAAGATGCAGCCTGAAGTGCGTTGCCGCACAACCCTCCTCGTGCGTTGACATCGGCGCCCTTCTCGAGCAGCAGCCGGACAATCTCCGCGTAACCCCGATTAGATGCAGCCTGGAGTGCGTTGCCATACTTCCCTCCCTGTGCGTTGACATCGGCGCCCTTCTCGAGCAGCAGCCGGACAATCTCCGCGTAACCCCGATTAGATGCAGCCTGGAGTGCGTTGCCATACATCCCTCCCTCTGCGTTGACATCGGCGCCCTTCTCGAGCAGCAGCCGGACGATCTCCGCGTAACCTCGATAAGATGCAGCGTGAAGTGCGTTGCCGCACAACCCTCCTCGTGCGTTGACATCGGCGCCCTTCTCGAGCAGCAGCCGGACAATCTCCGCGTAACCCCGATTAGATGCAGCCTGGAGTGCGTTGCCATACTTCCCTCCCTGTGCGTTGACATCGGCGCCCTTCTCGAGCAGCAGCCGGACAATCTCCGCGTGACCTCCAGAAGATGCAGCCTGCAGTGCGTTGCCGTACCGCCCTCCCTGTGCGTTGACATTGGCGCCCTTCTGAAGCAGCAACCGGACGATCTCCGCGTGACCTCCAGAAGATGCAGCCTGCAGTGCGTTGCCGTACCGCCCTCCCTGTGCGTTGACATTGGCGCCCTTCTGAAGCAGCAACCGGACGATCTCCGCGTAACCTCTAGAAGATGCAGCCTGGAGTTCGTCGCTGTACAACCCTCCCTGTGCATTGACATCGGCGCCCGAGGCTCGGCGCAAAAGAACGCGGCCGATCTTTCGCGCTAGACGCGTCTTACTACCGGCCATCTTCTTTTGCGGTGAGACTCGGCCCTTCTCAAGCAACCCAGTAGCTACTGCCTGGTCACCGATATAAATTGCGTAGTACAATCCGGATGCTGGGTTTTCAAGTGGACTGAATGGTTCCTCCCATGTTTGATCAGGCCGATGCACAAGTAGCCAGCTGAGCAGTGCCTGCTTGTTGGACAGCAGGTTCACCGCATATGCGACCTCTGAGGAATCCCGCAGAGCAGCATGGTAGTACCACGACTCTGCTGCGTATTGCAGTAGCGGAAACGTCGCCAGATCCTCAGTCTTCGAACGCTTCACGCTGCTGCTGCTATAGTGCAGAAGATATGCCAAGCAGCATTGTGACAAGACCTCGTGCTCCTTAGTGATCTGAAGATGAAAGTACTTGGCCCCACTCTGGGCAATTCGAGGCGACTCGAGATACTCCTTGACTGAGAAATGTGCGAGCCGGACCTTCGTGGCTGCCTTGATGTGCCGAAGGCGACTCGTGCGCTCAATCTCGCGCTCCTCTACCTGCAGCAATCCAGACTCTACAAACTCCATTCCGTCTGAGTTCCGGTCGTCGCTGTGGGCTTCTACGATAGTAACGAGCCCGGCCAGGATCTCTAGAGTATCGTCCAGTCCCGGTCGATCCTTTACCCCTACCGCCCCCTCTGCTGTCAAGTCGATGATCGTAGCATCCACGAGTTCGCCTAGGCTCGGCGGTGACTTGGCATATGCCACCCAGCGGAGGAGTGTAAGTGCATCCGTGCGCAGCTTATCCTCGATGCCAAGTAATATGCGCTCGTATGTCTCGTCCAAAGTAGCGGGGAGCGAAGTCAGGGCATCCTTCATGAATGTCGGCCTCGTGGATTTCAGGTTCTTCAGTTCTTGCAGTTGGCAGAATGCCCATCTGAACCTGAATCAACCACCATTACCATTAGCATCAGCAGCTATGCTGCGCAGGAAAACAACGACGTACATGCCATCCGCCTTTGTGGAAACAGTCTCTTTAATGAGTGCCTTTGTCCTCTCGTCCAGTCGAGACAGACGAGGGTCCTTGGAAAGTTGCATCGCCACATACTGACAGATGTCCTCGTCTACGGAATGTGTCGGTATCGGGAGTAGCAATGCCTCCAGTCTTTCCATCGATACGCGTATATCAGGAAGCTCGCGGCTTGTTGCGAATACCTTGACATTTTGTGCCTTCCGCGATACTCTGATTAAGCATTCGAACACACTTTGGCGGAAATCGCTGTCCGCAGGACTCTCGTCGAGCGCATCCAGAAGCAAGAACACACTGCGATACGCCTCGAAGCAGGCAAGCAGAACGTTCTCGAGCTCATGCACTCCCAATGCGCTTCTGCCGGGCTTGTCGAACGCCTGCTGCAGCATTGGCAAAGCCGGACCTTTCCAGCCGAGCTGTACGACGAGCGAGCAGAGCAGATCTGCGAGCCGCTGCTTCCTGTCGTCCGAGAAGGAGAAGTAGAAGACAGCGTAACCGATATCAGCCTGACCTTCGCAGTATGCCTTCAGGTCTTTAACAGCTGTCGAGCAGAGCACCGTCTTGCCGCAACCCGCCTTGCCGTGCATCCACAAATGACGCGTCGAAGAATTCTTCTAATGCTGATAGAGGTCGGACTGAAGGAGCCAGTACCCCGAACGCGGTTCATGCAGCTGACGAGCAGATTGATGATTTGTCCACGGGTCCGGCGGCGACAGCCACTCTCTGATCTTGTGGAATTGCTCCGCCTTTTGTAAGGCGATGTTTTCCCGTAAGTGGATCGCAGCTAAAAGACGCTGCCTCGCCCCTTCACGTCCCTCGCCATAGTTCGCACCAGGCGTCGACCCCCAGAATTCCGTACAGAGCGTACGACATATCCTCCGGTCTTGTCGTTGACCGGCCCTCCATCCATTTCAGCTTCTCGTTAACACTGAGATTAGCACTGGCAGCATAGTCGCGCAGTACCCGCTCTGGGATCCTTGTAATCGTTGCGATATCCTGTTCTAGACCAGGCCCGGAGACGGTTCCACAGTCCACATAGGTCGAAGCTCCTTTGTTCCCTATCACCTGCCATGACTCCGTTACAAAAATGAGCAGCCGCGAAGCGAGCAGCTCCTGTAAAGTCCAACCCCTCCGAAACCACTCGCTCCGTGCGAACGCGCTCCTGTCTTCAGCTTCCTCGACATCTGCGAGATGTGCAATGCACAACACCGCATTGCGATACCAGTCGAACATCAAGTTCAGCGATTCGGACAGTTCTGCAGCGTTGGTCTTGTCGATGCAGCAGGTGTCTACCCATAGCTACTCGATCCCTGGGACATGCTCCTTGACACATTTTGCGAAGGCTTCAATCTTCTGGTATCCGCTCTTTTTGATATCATGCCCGTCGCGAATGTCCTGCAGCGTTACTTCGCATCCCTCAACCCATCGATGCGATGCGATCACGTACTTCGGTCGGTTGGCGTCGCGGAATTCGGCGAACTCGTAGCTGTTGACGTTCAACAGGCGCATGTTGTTCTATCTGTGAGCATTAGTGGGCGCGCCGCATTTTCAAGAGCGCTGATATGCAGATTTAGGGAGAGGAGAAAGGGAGAGCCATCCTGGCGGCCTCTTGCGCGCCGGCAAGGCTGAAAGCTGTTGCACCTGCGCATCGCACTGGGTCTTTCAGCTCCCGTCGTGGCGTACATGCAGCTGCGGCTCGCTCCTTGACTCGATTGCTAGCCACTTGGGAGATCGGCTTTCCCTCGCGACACTCAAAGTCACGGACTGAGGCCAGATGGGTAATGTGATCTGTGGGTGTGTACACGACCATCTTAGGCACCATCTTGCAGCACGTCTTCGAGGTGCGCACACGGTCTGTACCGTATGACTAGGAGGCTCAATTTAGCCGCTTAGAGCGGCGCGGTCCGAGTGCTTCTAGAAGTGTCTGCGACCGCACATATACATTCTCTTTCAACAACTGTCCTTCTGTGCTCCCTTCCTTTTCATGACTGACTGTAGTACTCTAGAAAATGGACAAAGCGAGCCAGGTACTCCGAGAAGGCGTGCCTGCCGATGTCCCCGCCTCGTATCGGGCTCTTGCAGATCACAGCGGGGTCCCATGTTCGACGCTTCATCATCGTGCTCGTGGACGGCGATCCAAGGAAGAGAAAGCACAAAGCCAGCAGTACCTGACGCCAGCAGAAGAGATGGCAGTCGCCGATTTCGTACTGCAGATGTCTGATCTCGGATATCCGGTGCGGATGAAATACATGCCATGTATCGCCTACAGCGCTACCCGATACAGACCCGTGTCTGAAAGGCCCTCGAAACCTCCGAGCAAGAACTGGGCCAAGGCGTTCGAGAACCGCCACCCAGAGCTCAAGGCTATGAAAGTCCAGGCACTGGATTGGAATCGTCATGAGACGAACATTTACGACAAGATTTCGCATTGGTACGACGTGATTGGCAATGTCTTGCAAGATCCTGCCATCTTGGCGGAGAATGTGTACAATATGGACGAGACCGGAGTAATGCTCTCCATGCTGGGCGCCGTCAAAGTGCTGGTAGGCAGCAACGACACACGAGGCTACCGGGGCGCGCGTGTAAAGCGAACGACAGTGACAGCTATAGAATGCATTAGTGGTGACGGTAGGTATTTGAAGCCCATGATCATCTGGCCTGCCTCCACACATCGGAGTAATTGGACGACGTTTCCCACTCCCGGATGGCACTATGCGTGCTCCGAGTCTGGGTATACCGATTCCAAGATTAGCTTGGAGTGGCTGAAGCGTGTGTTCGACCCTCAGACCAGAGAACGCGCGAGCGGGAGAACTCGAGTTTTGATCTGTGATGGCTTCAGCACACATGAAACGCTCGAAGTCCTGGAGCATTGTTTCGCTAATCAGATCCTCCTATGTCGTCTCCCTTCTCATACTTCCCACAAGCTGCAACCCTGTGATATCGCGGTGTTCGCCCCACTCAAAGCCGCCTACCGTGACAATGTCGAGCGAATGGAGCGAGGCGGAGTCAACACGATCGGCAAGCAGCATTTCACGTCCCTGTACAGTCGTGCCAGAGAGATAGCGTTCACGAAAAGGAACATTCTCGCGGGATGGAGCAGCGCTGGCTTGATTCCTTTCGAACCTGAAAGAGTGCTCCGAGGCATGCGAGCGCTTGTCGCGGAATCGTCGACGAAAACCACCATCGTGGAGGTCACGCGTCGCGTGCCAGGATCGCCGCTATGGACGCCTGCCACACCAGCATCTGCAGGGGCGCTGAGATCGCTACACGATCTGATCCTTACACAAGATGCGTGTCTCCTTGATGAGACGAGAAAACGAAATCTCGAGAGGCATCTGCGAAAGTTTGCGAAGGCAACCCACGCATTGTTCGCCAAAGGCGCGCTGCAGCAAGACCAAATTCGGTTCCTGCTCAAAACCAATGATGAAGCAAAGACTAGACGATCGGCCAAATCGACGGTTCTCGGCAAGGCTAAGGTCATGAGCTTTGAGGACCTCGTTGAAGCCCGAGCGAAGCGGCAAGAGAAGGAAGCCGCCAAAGAGATGAAGAAAATCGCGAAGCAGAGTCGGAAACGCAAAGCTGCTGATGCGGAGACAGACATGTTGCAGCCCCAGTCCAAGGTCGCGCGGGTTGCAGACTCACCAGAATACATCGAGGGCTGTGTTGCGCCAGTGGCACGGATGTGGTGAAGGAGGCGGCTCATAACTTGCTGGTGCTATGACGCGGGTTAACTCCACTGCATGTCCTACGTGACTCAGCCGTCAGACGTGCGTTCGATGGATGACAAAAACGGTTGTTACATGTCGATACAGGCCGCAATGGTTGAGAGCAATGCTTCTAGGAATGTATAAGTTAAGTTATTGTATTTGATGGGATAGACAAGGTCTGCGCATATGGTTTGCGAACACAAGGGATAGAGGGTAGACCGACCAACGTTTACATTCTTAGTCCACTGCCTCGAGCATTACAAGAGGGAAATGATGGTGATCGTGCTGTGGACCATTATGCAGATGCTGCAAATCGACTCATTAATGACTAGCCCCTGCTACGCCGTGACTGTCGTCCTGCTTCCAGCTCTCGAAGGGCGGATACTGTAGTGCATAGCGCAATGGAGATATCTCTTGCACCAGGAAGTGTCTGAGCAAAGCGGTGTGCAATCCGAGAGATTCTCCGTTCGCCGAGGCAGATCTACAGTAATCGTGCTGACCTTAGTCCATCAAACATGTAAACTTGTTTCAGCGCTATGCTACGTGCAGTCATGCTAGTTATGTGTGGTGCGGTGTTGTGCAGTGTGGCGCATGGTCCCGCGCTTCTCGACTGAAGCCACGTGTGGTCGGCGCTTCTGCCTGCTGTCCGCTTTCGGACCAGTGTTCCAGAAAATTTGGTCGCTTTCTCCCAGCCTTTTGCACCACATCCACACATTATGGTTGGGTTCCCATGGAAAAGACCAGCCCGACGCCGGCTGAAGGTGCTTGCTCTGACATAGTGGGATCCTCTCGTCCTTAATTGCACCACATAGTCAAAACTCCCCGCGTCATGCTCTAGCACCGCGCACGCGGTCGCTGGTCGCTCAAAGACATAGCGTGAAGTCAGCAGCACCTCGACCCATGGGAACAACAAGCCCTTGTGAAGCCCCATGTACGACAGGACATTCTGGATCGGCCTGTAAGCTACGCATCAAATACTGATTCGACCGGTCACTCTCAAGACTGCTTCGTCTCCTATTGTACAATTTCAAGCACCTCTTGTCCACAAATTGCGGAGCTAGTGGTTAGCAGACACCAGAAGTTCTACGTAATACGCTGCTCATCTCCTCACCTCAGGTCCAAAAAGAACGACGCAAACGGCACTCTTGAGTTGACAGGAGCTCGACACCAATGCCAGATTATCGGCATGCTGCGAGACGTCCAATTGTTTGTGGTCCTCTGTTGTTTGCCTCTTGGAGTTTCGCCACCTTCGTCCACAGTCCTGCTCGAAGAGGTCGTGCTAAGCGGCCATGGCTTCCGGTGTAACCTATTGGAAAGACTAGCTCTTCTCCGCTCCTACATCACATTCATTGATAGCGCCCTAGCTTTCTACACTCATTCTTGGTTCTATTTCAGATTCAAAGCAGCTCAGCTATGCTCGTCATCAAGAAGTCGCTGCATGTGAGGCTTGCGATAAGCCGTGGGATGTCTAAGACGAAGCTTGTTCGACTGGGACCACGCATTTGCTCGGTCGATTAAACCACCAATGTTGCGTAGAATTTAGTGCAGCTGGGTTGCTTTTTATGAAACAAGCGTGCCACTGACTGCCCATGCGGCTTCGATGTTGTGTTCAGTCCGCCCAGAGTGTCGTTGCCAGCGTCTGAGAACAAGCTGATCATTCAGTCTTTCCCTAACAACTTACCTACGACTCGAATCCCAAACCGGAGAATTTCTCTTTGCTTCAACACATCACAGGGATATACATTCGTTCTACATGGAGTTCAACACCAATGTAGAGAAGCAAATATGCTTCCACTTCGATGATAGAACCCTTCTGAGAGAAGCACTTACAGCTGCGGGCAGCAAAGAACAAGCTTCTCAGCAATCTTCCCACGATGGCGCAAACAAGGCTCTCGCTATGGTTGGCGACGCACTGATTCGACTGATTATCGTGGATGATTGGTACGCGGCACAAGGAAGTCGCAGTGAGTGCATATCATTGTCTTTAAAAAGCGGAGCACTTACCAGCGATAGGTCAATGCGAGGCGAGTGTGCAGAAATTTGCTTGTAACGAGTTTCTGAGTAGTCGAGGATATGAAGCATGTTTCGAAGTTGACATCTTCAAGGACCCTTCACAGAAAGGAGCAGTGGCGAAAAATACGATGGCAACAACGGTAGAAGCCGTCATTGGTGCCGCTTGGTACGATTCGGAAAAAAACATCGAGGTCGTGCGCAAGATAGTGAAGAAGGCCATAGGACACGACTGAATGAAGTCGCGCGCCAGATGTTTGAGCGTGAGCTGGGCACTCGATCGACACTCCACCAGATGGCGATATTTGCAAACGACACTGCTTTCAATTGCCTCTTCTGCGTGCTCCTATTTGGACTGGCGAGTGTGCGGGTATTTGGTTTGGACAATGCATGTTCCGTTTTGATGCGAAACCTTGATCACATCATTGTACGAAGTATCTGCATCGAAACAAGAGT
Organism: Cercospora sojina; assembly: GCA_004299825.1. Lineage (NCBI taxonomy): Eukaryota > Fungi > Ascomycota > Dothideomycetes > Mycosphaerellales > Mycosphaerellaceae > Cercospora > Cercospora sojina. The sequence continues at coordinate 4,089,515 of CP036211.1, read as the reverse complement.
CATTGTCGCTCCCGCCACTGTTCTCGTACTGAGTCCCAAAAGCGTCCTCTCACATGTATGGTGTCTGGTGTGTCTGGGGCTGATCCGCTCGCCCGCCTGCTTCTTGGTCCCTGATCTTTGTAGCGGCACACATGCCAAAGCTCCCAGCGAATGATCCAGTTCTCCTCTACCACGCCGTCGGTATCGTGGCCAAGATCATATATCGCTTTAGTTGTCGCGGAAGCCTCTCTATAGATGCGCAGGATTTCTTGGTGTGTTTGAGATTCATTGAATGAGTTCCTACGAAAGCATTGTCAGCAGCGGCTCTCGATTCTCTTTGACGGCGACAAACCCTCCACGCCCATCGACCGCCCCCTCAACAGAGAGTCTGGCTCTTCCTTTGGTGGCTTCAGCCTACTCAGTGTCAGTCGGATTGATGTCAGCGTTATGTGAAAATTACCTTCATTGCTATATATAACGCCCCATGAGCATCGTCATTCGCCGCGAGTCTCAAGCGCTCCACAAATCTCTTCTTGCTCTCACTCTTCGCCAAGGCCTTGATCTGAGGGGCCATAATGTTGAAGAGAGGAATACATGGATCTGATAGGCTTCAAAGGAAATATATCTCTATTAGCCTCAGTTGCGCGGCAGCTGTGAACCTGGCAGGAGGCACAGCACTGTTCTTACTTTGATTGTGCTTGCTACACAGCATCTGAAGCACAAAACTTATGCTGCTGTGCCACTTCAAAGCTCCACAAGTAGAAAGCGGATTTGTGCGACCGTTGCACCAACTCGATCATAACAACATCTTGGAACATGGAAAACAGCGTAGTGCTTGTAAGATACTGATGGTTTCCAGTAGGCCTCCATCACATCGTATCTTGTACAGTCCTGAGCAAAGCGTTTCATCGTGGTGCTTACAGGAAGTCTCCTCCAGTCAAGTGAGATAAGTGTGCCAAGGATGCACGTCGCGAGCGGCGAAGCACCGGGGTCGACCACTTGCGATTGATTGGACCTAAAAGTCGCACCGTGAACATATGCAAGTGAGTTGCCACTCGCCTTGCATGCGCAATATCTGAGCCGATCCAGTAGTTCGGGACTCGCATGTGGTAGGCCAGCACGGTAGACAGGAAGCAAGCAATGTTCGTATGGTAGTTGAGTACATACTCTCTGGAGCTGCCGTTGCAGCTGCTGGCCCGCTACCGACTGTCGTTATTCAAGTGCATGGGCGGTTTTCATATTGTTGCTCTCTAGAGGCCGTACAAAACCTGAGCCAGAAGCTTCGCTGGCAACGTTCGATGCTCCAGCTCTGAGCACGACACCTTTTCGGCGGCCTGCTTGCCAAGCGTGCATACTCGTCTGTGCTGAGCATTGCGCTGCGTTTTGGCAGACGCACTGCGCCATCACATGCAAACCTGGTAGGAGAGACACATCACTGTCTCCTATTTTGATTGTGCTTGCTACACAGTATCGGAAGCACAATCTTCTCATAGCGCTGTGCCACTTCGAGGCTCCACAAAGTAGAAAGTGGATTCGTACGACCGTTGCACGAACTCGACGATAACGCTATCGTGGAACTATGGAAGATGGTGTGGTGCTTGCAAGATATTGACAGTCTGCACTCGGCCTGGGACAGAATCTCAAGTATCGCATCGCCTATCGTGCAGTTCTGAGCAAATTGTTTCATTGTGATGCTCAGAGGAGATCTCCTGTAGTCATGTGGGTCCGGATGGGTGTTCACTTCGACAGACTGTTATGCTCACCTTCTCGACCAGGTCCATCTCTTTAATGATTGTAGGCGCACCTTGTGACAAATGGTGAATGTACCAAAACCTTAGATGGGGTAGGAACAGCACGAAGTTTGACTGCGACTCCAAATCGCTTGCTTCCAGTGTCCCTTCCATTATATACCCTGAGCCTTCTGAACCCAGGACAAGGCTAATCCATAGATTGGACTCTGCTCTATCAACAGAGACATAGACCCAAGCATCGCCGCATTCCCGGTGTGAAGATGTCGTTCGATGGAGTTAAATCTGGCATGTGACCAGACTAAGCCTCATAAATTGTGGGACGTCCGGCCACGACAGCTTTGCGCAGACTGAGCATAAGCTCGGATCATCGGCTCACGACCTCCATACTTGGCGTGCTGCCCAGACTCGAGACTCAAGCACACGGGTCTTGCCGCTACACTGACCTGATCGCCTTTCGGCAAGCAGGAAATGGAGAACCGGAGACCAGGAGCACTCGGACCGCGCCGTCCTGAGCGGCTAAGTCGAGCCCTCCCGCTAGATGATGCATCCCGCGCGCACGCCGCGCAACTTGGACGTGTCGCAAATTGTGCCTAAGATGATCGTGTACACACCCGCAGATCGCGTTACCCAGCTGGCCTCATTCCGCGACTGTGAGTGTCGCGAGGGAAAGCCGATCTCCCAATCGAGTCGAAGAGCGAGCCGCAGCTGCAAGTACGCCACGACGGGAGCTGAAAGATGCAGTGCGATGCGCAGCTGCAACAGCTCTCAGCCTCGCTGGCGCGAAAGAGGCCGCCAGGATGGCTCTCCCTTTCTCCTCTCCCTAAATCTGCATATCAGCGCTCTTGAAAATGCGGCGCGCCCACTAATGCTCACAGATAGAACAACATGCGCCTGTTGAACGTCAACAGCTACGAGTTCGCCGAATTCCGCGACGCCAACCGACCGAAGTACGTGATCGCATCGCATCGATGGGTTGAGGGATGCGAAGTAACGCTGCAGGACATTCGCGACGGGCATGATATCAAAAAGAGCGGATACCAGAAGATTGAAGCCTTCGCAAAATGTGTCAAGGAGCATGTCCCAGGGATCGAGTAGCTATGGGTAGACACCTGCTGCATCGACAAGACCAACGCTGCAGAACTGTCCGAATCGCTGAACTTGATGTTCGACTGGTATCGCAATGCGGTGTTGTGCATTGCACATCTCGCAGATGTCGAGGAAGCTGAAGACAGGAGCGCGTTCGCACGGAGCGAGTGGTTTCGGAGGGGTTGGACTTTACAGGAGCTGCTCGCTTCGCGGCTGCTCATTTTTGTAACGGAGTCATGGCAGGTGATAGGGAACAAAGGAGCTTCGACCTATGTGGACTGTGGAACCGTCTCCGGGCCTGGTCTAGAACAGGATATCGCAACGATTACAAGGATCCCAGAGCGGGTACTGCGCGACTATGCGGTGAGTGCTAATCTCAGTGTCAACGAGAAGCTGAAATGGATAGAGGGCCGGTCAACGACAAGGCCGGAAGATATGTCATACGCTCTGTATGGAATTCTGAGGGTCACGCCTGGTGCGAACTATGGCGAGGGACGTGAAGGGGCGAGGCAGCGTCTTTTAGCTGCGATCCACTTACGGGAAAACATCGCCTTACAAAAGGCAGAACGATTTCAAAAGATTGTAGAATGGCTGTCGCCGCCGGATCCGTGGACGAATCATCAATCTGCTCGTCAGCTGCATGAACTACGTTCAGGATCCTGGCTGCTTCAGTCGACCTTATATCAGGACTGGAAGAGCTCATCGATCCGTCATTTGTGGATGCACGGAAAAGCGGGTTGTGGCAAGACTGTGCTCTGCTCGACAGCTGTTGAAGACGTGAAAGCATACTGCGAAAACCAGCCTAATGCCGAACACGCCATCTTCTACTTCTCCTTCTCGGACATTCGGAAGCAGCGGCTTACGGATCTACTTTGCTCGTTCGTTGCACAGCTCGGGTGGAAAGGGCCGGCTTTGTCGATGCTGCAGCAAGCGTTCGACAAGCCCAACAGAAGCGCCTTGGGAGTGCAGGAGCTCGAGAACATCCTGCTTGCCTGCTTCGAGGCGTATCCGAACGTGTTTCTGCTTGTGGATGCGCTCGACGAGAGCCCTGAGGACAGTGACGTCCGGCAGAGCGTGTTCGAATGCTTAATCAGAGTATCGCAGGAGGCACGAAATATCAAGGTGTTTGCAACAAGCCGCGAGCTTCCAGATATACGCGTATCTATGGAAAGACTGGAGGCATTGCCACTCCCGATACCGACACATTCCGTAGACGAAGACATTAGTCAGTACGTGGCGACGCAGCTCTCCAAAGACCCTCGTTTGTCGCGGCTAGACCAAGAGATGAAGGAGCGCATCGAAGAAACCTTTTCCCAAAACTCAGATGGCATGTGAGTTATTCATCTCTTATGTACTGTCGCTACCGACACTGATGCTGGATATCGTAGGTTTAGATGGGCATTCTGCCAGCTGCAGAAACTGAAAAACCTCAAATCCACTAAGCCATCGCGAATGGCAGAGGCCTTGGGATCGCTCCCTGCGACCTTAGACGAGACCTACGAGCGAATGCTGACCGCAATCGATGATGAGCTGCGCACGGATGCCCTCATTCTGCTTCGCTGGTTAGCATATGCCAAGTCGCCTCGATCTCTGGGTGAACTCGTCGAGGCTACGCTTATAAATCTAACAGATGGGGAAGGAGTAGAACAAGAGGATCGACCGGGATGGGACGATACCCTCGTGATTCTGTCTGGTCTCGTTACGGTGGTAGAAGGCCGAGCGAACAATGGAAGCTTTGACGAGGCAGAGAATGTTGTGCCCAGCGCGCCACACATGCATGGTTACGGTATCGAGCGCACGAGTCGCGTTCGGCACATTAATGCAGCCACGAAGGTCCGGCTCGCACACTTCTCCGTCAAGGAGTATCTCGAGTCGGATCGCATTGTCCAAAGCGGTGCGAAGGATTTTCATCTTCAGAGCACCAAGGAGCACGAGTTCTTGTGCCAATGCTGCTTGGTATATCTTCTGCACTATAGCAGCAGCAGTGTGAAGCTTTCGAAGACGGAGGATCTAGCGACGTTTCCGCTACTGCAATACGCGGCAGAGTCGTGGTTCCACCATGCTGCTCTGCGGGATTCCTCAGAGGTCGCATATGCGGTGAACCTGCTGTCCAACAAGCAGGCACTGCTCAGCTGGCTACTTGTGCATCGGCCTGATCAAACATGGAAGGGACCATTCAGTCCACTTGAAAACCTAGCATCCGGATTGTACTACGCAAGCTATATCGGTGACCAGGCAGTAGTTACTGCGTTGCTCGAGAAAGGCGCCGATATCAACGCACAAGGAGGGGAGTACGGCAACGCACTCGTGGCTGCATCTCACGAAGGCCACGCGGAGGTTGTCCAGCTGCTGCTCGAGAAGGGCGCCGATGTCAACACACAGGGAGGGAAGTATGGCAACGCACTCCAGGCTGCATCTTTAGGTGGTGATGCGGAGTTTTCCTGGCTGCTAATTAACAAGGTCGACGAGGTCAACACACAGGGATGTTACGCGGAGATTGTCCGGCTGCTGCTCGAGAAGGGCGCTGATGTCGACGCACAGGGAGGGAAGCACGGAAACGCACTTCAATCTGCATCTTATCGAGGTTACGCGGAGATCGTCCGGCTGCTGCTCGAGAAGGGCGCCGATGTCAACGCAGAGGGAGGGATGTATGGCAACGCACTCCAGGCTGCATCTTTTGAAGGTTACGCGGAGATTGTCCGGCTGCTGCTCGAGAAGGGCGCCGATGTCAACGCACAGGGAGGGGAGTACGGCAACGCACTCCCGGCTGCATCTTTGGGAGGTCACGCCGAGGTTGTCGCGTTGCTGCTCGAGAAGGGCGCCGATGTCAACGCACAAGGAGGGGACTACGGCAACGCACTCTGTGCTGCATCTTATCGAGGTCACGCCGAGGTTGTCGCGTTGCTGCTCGAGAAGGGCGCCGACGTCAACGCACAGGGAGGGCGCTTCGGCAACGCACTCGACGCTGCATCTTCTCGAGATAACGCGGAGATTGTCCAGTGCCTAATTGATTCAGGAGCACGCCGATAGCAAGTGAACGATTAGTGCAGGCCGGGAGAAATAGAAGAACTTACTTCGACCAAAAGCACTGTCAAGCGAAATGCCCACGAAAAGCGACATGAGAAGGAAGCTGTCAAAGACATGAGAAACAGTGCGAAATAGGGCCGGAAGCGTAATTTCGAGAACTGAAAGGCCAGAGGGCACATCGGATGCAGGAAATCTCATCGACAAACTTTCACCTTCATTTCATCTATATCTGCCGGCATAGAAAGAATGCCATCACTTAGAAAAATCCGCTAATGTGTACATAGGAAGGTAGTGCGGGATCCAGCTGGATGCGAGAGCAGCATTTTACTTAGCTGCTGTAATCTATCCGGGTTTCCAGTTCCGGTTTCCTGCATCGCAAGCGCTGCAGCAGTTCCCGTCTGCGTCGGTCTTGAGCCCGCCCAAGACGCCAAGTGTGGAAGCTGTTAGCCGACAGCCTAGCTTATGCTTAGATTGTGCAGAGCTACCGTGGCCGGATGTCCCACTAGTTACGCAGCCGAGTCTCGCCACATATGAGAACTTAACTCCACCGCACGGTATCTTTAAATTGGGAGGCGGCGATGCCTAAGTTCATTGCTCTGCTAATAGAGCAAGGTCTGATCTACTTAGTGCCCTTCTTCTGTGCTCAGACGACTTGGAGTGCAAGAGAAACGGGCCCGGCAAGCAAGCAACTCTGGCCTCGTAGTCAGACTTCGCTCTGTTTCTTCCCTATCTAAGGTCTGGGCACGTTCACTACTGGACAGAAGGGGTCCGTCTATGGTCTGGAATAGACAGACTTGTCCGAGAGAGCGAGCATAACGGTCTGTCGAAATGGACATCGATTCGGAGATAAGTGTCTCGGCACACCGTGCGTCTCGGCACATGTGGAAAGACGTTAATAAAAATCCGAAGTCTCGAGCCTCAAATCGTTACAAAGGGGAGCAGTTCGGTAAGTTCGCGGGCTTGTTGATCGCAATTGGTTCTGCAAACCCCGATATCGGCCAGAATCAACTAAGTTACACTATCTGATAGGGACGAAAGACGGGATGGAGTAAATTATCGGTAAAAGTATAATAACTTGGCTCTCATGTAATTCGTGCGGTCGCCCGATTTCATACCGCTTACGGCTTGAAACGCACTCATGTGCACCTTGCGAGTATTATGAAGCGATGTTAGCCGCCGGAAACACACAACAGATTGCAACAAACCGATAATTGTTCTCAATGTTGTCCGCCCTTTTATTGCACCCACCCACCACCTCTCAAAAACTCTCTGAATCAGAGTCATCACCCTAGAAACGCGACTAAATTAGCATATAGTCGAGGGAGGGAGTTCCTAGCATCTTAGACAGCCTCCGCTCTTGTTTTTAGCACTTTTTACAGAGTTTCAGTTGGTTGGTTGGTTGGTTGATTCCTACACGGTTGCAACCTTCGCTATGCTGGCTATGCCCGGATACAGAGGGTTGGCTATCAGCCGAAGCAGCGCTAACAGAGTCAACGCACCCCACCTCGCCGTACCAACAGTACGACCAGCCGATCCCTCACCTCTGCTTGTGGTCTGTCTCTATAACTATTTATATATCTCTTTGTAATGAGTGTGTCTTCTTCTGCGTTACCTCTTGTTGCTCTTTACGTCTGCTATACGAAACTCCTGTTGTGTTTCCATTCGTTGTAGCTCTGACGGTGTTCTTGCACCATGTCTACGACCATATACATACAGTCTCCCCCTCAACGGGCATGAGCATGTGCATTGAATTGTATCTGTGTGATGTTGTTGCCTCCTACTAGGTTCCTATGTGGCCACATACTTCTTTCTGCATCGTATGTTGCCGGCGCGCCAGAAGCACTATGAGTCGTTGTACAGCTCTACACGTGGGATCTTCCGCTCGTGCAAGGCACCAAATTACTGAGTATGGGAGCTCCATCGCGAATGTCCAGAGACCTTACCGGGTGTGTCGAGGGGTGGGCAGTCCTTCTCCACGGGATTGGGGGCGACAGTGGACAAGGCTGTCTGGAGACCATGTATGTTGTTGGCATCGATCGTAGCATGCTGGATGCCTAGTGTTCGATTCGCGGGGGAGGTGATACCGTTCTATTCGAGGGCTCGCCAATGCGGGACGTCGCAGGCGTTGTCGGGGGGCTGATGAAAGACCGGCGGCAGGCCCATCGGTGACTGTGTGTTGCGGTTGCAGAATGGTAGTGTCTGGGCTTCGTCGTCCCATCCGTATTGCTGTCGAGTCATTCACAGCGCCGGTGTCGTCGCCGCCCTACATGGACGCCTTCTTTTCGTTTCATGCTCTCGTGTGTGGTGGTCTTTCGTCGCCTGCGACCGCGACGGCTCTTCTGCAGTCACATACGCGGAGGAATGCGTAATAGTCTACAGACGTCGTCGCGGCCACGGACGGACATATAATGTACCGTCGTACGACTGAAATTCAAATAGTGCGCTTCTCGCTATGTCGATGTTTCTCCATAGAGTTTCGGGTACGCGGCAAGCATGATGATTTGATTGATTTGATTGATTCCTACACGGTTGCAGCCGCCACGGAGGCAGCTATGCCCGGAAGCAAAGGTGCGGCGGTCTGCCGACGCCATCCCAAATAGAAATAGCCCCACTTCGCCAATGTCACCGCAGTAAACAAAGACCAGCCGACCCCTTCACCCTCACTCTGCTCCTCAACCACCACCTGTTCTTGTCGCCAAGCTCTTCCAGGTGGTGGTTTTCTCTCTGCTGATTGCTATATACTAGGCTCCTCGAGGCTGCGCCTCGTCTTTTCGCCATCCGTGTACCTACTGTCTCCGCCCAGCGCTCGACGTCGTCTACTCCTCCCCGATCCCATTCTGCCCCAGGATCTGCGCCTGTTCTATAAAATGGATGGTCTTTGTGGCTAGCTTGTGGCTATTCAGGATAGTCCGGAGGTTGGTGCGGCCGGGAAGTCCGCCGAGGTGCTCCTTGCGCAGGTTGCGCAGTCGGCGACACGTTAGGACCACGTGTCGGACAGTCTGTCGTCCTTCGCGGCAGTAGCATAGAGGGTCTCGGACGCCGGGGACGTTGCGGTTGAAGAGGAAGTCCTGGAGCCCGATTTTCTCGGTGCGGAGCTGAACAAGCAACGCGCTTTCCCGCTTGGACAAGCCGCTGTGGAGTTGGAGGATTCTCTTGCTCGGTATTGGAGTGTACCTGTACGAGGACCTGCCTGTCGTTCCCGTGCGCCACGTAACCTGCCACTTCTTCTCAGCTTCTTCTCGATTCTTTCGCTTCAGCGTGGATAGGACGGCATAGAGTTCCTCGGGCTGGGCGGCTCTGTCAGCCGCCTCGCTGCCGTCTTGCCCTTCTCTCCAGCCTGTGGCTTCTTTAGCTGCAATATCAGCGGCCTCATTTCCTTCAATGCCCTCGTGGGAGGGGATCCACCGGACTGTGACGCTATGACCTTTGTCCTGTAGCATGTCTGTTCGACAGGCGATTTGCTTCAGGATATATGCTCCGGTGCGTCCTTCGGCGCGGACGAGCGAGCGTATAGCTGCTTGGTTATCGGTCCAGATGGCGATCTGCCTCGGGCCGGAGGGGTCTTCCAAGGTGTCTTGGGCGATCTGTAATGCGAGGTTGATGCCTTGCAGCTCTGCAGCGTACACGGTCGACGTTGTGTCTGTCCCCATATACGTCCTCTCTATCCTGTTCGCGGTTAGGCACACGGCAGCCGCTCCTATGTAGCCTCCTATGCCGCTGCCATCGGTATAAATACAGATATTCTCTGCCTTTTTGCTCTCGATATCATGCCTGCTGCGTGCTTCTTCCGTATTGTCGATGTAGATGGTCGGGCCTGTCCGCCAGGGCGCGTCGACGAAGGGCGGTATGTGCTCCAATGTGCGTAGGTTGATCGCTGCATAGGCTGCGACGGAGCGTCGTACCCTTTCGAAAGGACTGGCGTATCTGTTCTGCCGGGCACTGATCGCACGTGTCTGCACTGTACCCGGGTCCTTGCTCGCAAGCATTCGCACCACTGCGTCGGCGTTATGTTTTTCGATTTGTTGCTCGACTGGGAGGAGGAAGGTCTCGATGTTCAGCGCGGCCGCCGATGTCGCCCGGTACGCGCCACATATCGTTCTCGCAGCTCTGGCCTGAAGCATTTGGAGTGTCTGCAGCGTCTTTTTCGTGTATCCACAGCCGCTGGTCCGGCCCTGCGACCAGACTGAGCACGCGTACATCATTTGTGGGATGGCCACTCCTCGGTAAAGTTTCCGCATCTCAAGCATCTTGACCCCCCAGGTAGAGCTCCCAAGCGAGTGGAGGGCGCCAATAGTGTTGGAGACTTTCCGCTGTATCGCTTCAATATGTGGCTTCCAGTGTAGCTTGGTGTCCATGGTGACGCCGAGATACTTGCACGTTGCCTTCGGTGCGATATCGCACCAAGGGGTCTCGATGCCTTTCTCGAGGTCAAACCGTGTGCGGGAGCGCGTGAAGTGGGTGAGCTGGAATTTCTCGGGAGCGAACTTCGATGCGTGGGTGCGTGCCCAGTGCTGGGCCTTTTCTAGCATTTGTTCGAGCTGGGAGCACGTGTCTTCTGTAGAGTCACCCCAGGCGAGAAGTGCGGCGTCATCGATATATCCCGTAACAGCTGTGGTGCTCTCCGGGTCGCTATCTGTGTTGCTTGGCTGAATAAGGCTAGAGTTATAGTAGATATACAGGATGGGCGACAACGGGGATCCTTGCGGGATACCTGTAGATACGGTGTATGGCGGAGATTGGAAGCCGTCAAGTACCACGCTTGTCGATCGATTGCTCAGGAAACTCGCTATCCATCGGACTAGTCTCTCGTCCACCCGGCGTGCCCTTAGGTCGTGTAATAATCGTTCGTGCGAAACATTATCGAACGCTCCTGAGACATCGAGTAGCAGCAGGCTCGCGACTTGTCCGTGACCTGTGTTCCACGCTTGATGTATCCTGTCTATTATATTGTGGAGGGCATGTTCTGTCGATTTCTGTCTTCGACCGCCGATGTGTGCGCGAGGGAGGAGATTGTGCGTCTCGGCAATGTAGCTCAGCCTCCTTGCCAGGATGGCATCCATCGTCTTTCCGATAGTGTTTAAGAGGGCGATGGGTCGGTATGCCTTTGGCGTGGTGTAATTGTCCTTGCCTGGCTTCCGTAACACCACCGTCGTAGATCGGCGGAAGTGCGCAGTGCAGTATGCGAGGTCGATGCTGCTGTTAAAGACATTGGTTAGGTGGCTTGCGAGCGTTGATTTGCCTGCTTGCAGCGCTTTGTTCGTGATCTGGTCGGGTCCAGGTGCTTTGAATGCCTTGCTAGATGTAATCGCCTCGATGACTTCCTTTTCTGTGATCCTGGGTAGCGGGATTGGCTCCGGGTACTGCGCCGACGCAATATCGTTAAGGTCTGCATGGGGAGGCTCAGGGAAGAAGGTATCTCTGAAGAGTGCTGCTTTCCCGCTAGCCTCTGTGACTTCTGTCCCTGTATCTGGGTCTACGATCGCAGGAGTAATGCTTGGCAGCTGGCTGTGGCGATTTCTCGCCCACTTTGCGAGTCTCCATAGCGCTTGAGGCGACTGTGATGCTTCTTCGACTCGGTCGCGATGAGCCTGTCTTAACGCCTTTCGAATGACTCTGGTCTTTGTATTTCGTGCCGCTCGGTAGGCTTCCCAGTCGTCCTCCGTATGCTCTCGACTGAATCTCCGTTTCAGACGTTTTGCCTCTGCGAGGACCTCGGAGCACTGCTCATTCCACCCTTGTCTCATTCTGCTCGACGGCGTCGTATTGGGTAGAGCCCCGTCGACAGCCTCGTTAATCGTCGTGATGATTTGCTCGACATATCTATCCAGAGCTGCCTTTGTTCTCGGGCGTTGTAGCGGAGGGAGCGTTTTCTCGAGTGTCTCGAGGTATTGCTTCTCGTCGAGCCTCTTCCAGTTCCTTCGTGCTGTTTCTGTACGACGCGGGAGCTGTAGGTCGATAGTCGTAGCGATCGGAAGATGGTCTGAATCGTGATCCAGTTCGTGGTCCACCTGACTGCGCACCACCCTGTCCATAAGGCCTATAGTGGCGAGACATAGGTCGATTGTGGTTCGGGAGCTGCCTTCCTCATAAGTGATAGTTCCCGATGGGAATGTGTTCTGCAGTGTATTTTGTTCCATGATTTCAATCAGTTCCACAGCTTCAGCGTCTGCCCGCACGATGTGCTCCCCTCCCCAAAGAGGATGGTGGAGGTTGAAGTCCCCCACCACCATGTGTTCGTTGGCGGTAGATCTTTCGAGCAGTCGCCTCAGGAAAGGCAGAACGCTCGTCCGCTGTTCTGTGCTTCGGGGCGGGTTGTAGACATTGAATATCTCGAGGCTCCTTGGTGTTTCATCGTCTCCAAACTGGAACGTGAGCGAGCAGATGTCTTTGCTATGCCGATCAAACCGCCACTGGGCATGATCGAGTCCCTTGTGGACGAAGAAGCATACTCGTGTCGGCCTTCCCTCCGTGTCGTTGGGAGCATAGCAGAGATGGAAGATGTCTTTCGCCGGGTGGTGTGTTGTGTTTGTAAACGGGTTGTTCCACGGTTCTTGTATGGCGAGGACATCGAAGTCGCCTATCTTGGGATCGCGCAGTAGCGTGGCCATGACCGTGTCCCGTGACTTCCGGACGTTGTACTGCAATATGCTGAATGTAGGGTTCCTCCTCATGAGTCGCTCTCTACGTCGATGTCCATTTGCTGGCTACTGTTGCGTCCCATCCCATTGACGTGCAGAGACTCTAGCGCTTTCCTAGTGGGATGGTACGTTCGCTGCGGCCTCTGACTGCCAGGTCCACTCGGAGGCTCGTTCCCCTTGTCTAACGAGCCAAGGCCGCTGCCAGTATTGGCTTGTTTCTGTCCAGATCCTGTGGATCCGAGCTCTCCCTGCGGTCTTTCCTCTCCTCGGAGGCCGAGCCCTCGTGCCGAACGCTTCCGGCGTAGCACTGTCCCGTTGCTGCCAGGTGGGGTTCCAGACATCGCGGATGCCGGGACTGGGTAGAATGGCGCTCTTGTGGCATATGCTGCCTTGGCGCGGGCCATTTCTCCTTGTCGTGTCGGGCACTGTTGGCTCCATGCCTCGTGCTCTCCGTGGCACGCCGCGCACTTCCTGGGTCCGTCGCGCTCCCTCTTCGATGGACAGTCCCGGGATTGGTGCTCCTGAGCACAGTAGCCACATCTCATTGTTGTCTTGCACTGGGTTCCTATGTGGCCGTATTTCTGACAATTGAAGCACTGCTTGACCCTACACTGCCGGTCGTATCTCTCGCACTGGCAGAGCTCGCCGTGCCATACGAGGCCTTCGCTGATGATCTTGTTGGCATCTTCGGGTCGCGCGAACTCGATGATGATGGAGGTCGTCGACTTCTTTGCGCCGCTCCGTGTAAGCCATCCTATGTATTTGATCTCCGCCCGAGGGATGAACGGCCGGTTCTCATGCAGGATCTCATCACGATTCTCCGTGAATTTGTCCATGTCGATAGAGTGCGTGCGGATGCTGTGGACAATGACGCCGTATGTCGGGACGCGGACCGAGGCTCCCTCCCCAACACGACGTGCCCATTCCTCGCTGTGTTGTTGTAGTGTCTGTGTCTCGCTGACGCTTGCCGTCCTGACGACAAGGTCTCCGCTCTTGAGCTGATTAGCGGACATGATTTTGATCTCTGCTATCTGTTCGTTCGTGCTCTGTTCAAGGGCGCGGTCAACGTGGGACTTGAGGTGTCGCGGGTTCATTGCACGCAAGCGTTCAATGGTCACAGGGTTTCTGATGTTTACGATGATTTCGCGCTGGCTCTGGGTGGATGCAGTCTGTGTGTTGTGGGGAATGTGCATACTGCTGGCTAGTGTACCACTCGCTACTGCTGCTGCATAGCTCATTGGCGCACTCTTGTTGTTCTGTAGGTTGGTGTTTTTGACGTCCCTCATGATTGCGACCCCCACCTTGCCCACTTCCATTGCCTCTTTCGCGGCTCCCTTCGTCTCCTCTCCGACCGCGGCGATCCTCTCTATCTGTGTGTTTGTACCTCGTAGCTCTTTCTTCAGTGCTTCGAGTCTCTGCGCCGTCTCTTCTTTCATCGCTTTCGCGTCTCCCCGCATCTCGCGCAGCGCGCCGTGAATATCGGTCATGTCGGGGATGTTCTGTGCTTTTGCGACGAACGACGTCGCGCCTTGGATCATCATCTTCGCGACCTCTGCTGGCACGGTCTGACTCCCAGTGCGGTCGATACAGCCGCGGATCTCCAGCAGGTACTTCATGAGTTTGAGGGCATGCTCTCTGTACTCTGTGGGCCACATCACCCCCTCCGGCCATAGCTCCACCATCGCAGCAGGCGCGGTGGGCAACGCGTCTGACCGCGTAGCGTTGCAGTGCCTTCTTGGATGGATATTTTGCACGGTGTTACGACTGAATTCCGAAAAGTGAGATTCTCGCTATGTTCGTGTTTTCCTCTACGCGGCAAGCATACTATTGACGCCAGTAAGCCAGCACGTGGCTTAGCTACACGTGACCCTCTTCGGGCGGATAGCGATGACCCTGTCACGCACTAATAACACAATTAACATAGCTTAGAAGTAGACAAACTGCTAGAAAAGGCATAGGAGACTTACTCCCGCGCTTACAAATAGTTCGGGGCCGTCTTATAGAAGATTGCGTTTTCTAAATCTAAAGATTGAAGTCGCAAAGGGTGGGTACGTAAGAAGGGAAAGCGGCGATACTGTGCAGTGCAAATGCAGGACGTGACAAGCATGATGCCACGACGAGTGGACTTCGTAATCTTCATATCGACGAGTCGATCCACCGAAGAGGCACTGGCACAATACGGTAGATCAAGCAAGTAGTGACTATAGATCTACTTCGGCTGTATTTAATCACGGAGTTGTGTTCGAAAACGTTCCTCAAATTTACCATTGCGCCTGCGTCAAAATTCGAATCAACTGTGGACTTCAATCTTTTCATTCGTTCTCGGGCAAAGCTACTATCTCAGTGATAGCAGTCCTAGGCATCGATGGCGTCAATCAATGACTGAGGTCCTGCATCTTGTGCACCAGGTCCAATCCTGCGACGGAAAGATATAAACTTCTCAGAAGTTTCTAGCAAGTTGCTTCCATCTGCGATTGAGATAGGAATAAATCTACGACGATACATTAGTCGAGTATCACGCTCGCATAGTGAGAACGTATCTTACAGAACGTCAACGAATCTTTCATGTTGCAGATGACTCTCAATTGTACTCAACAGTTGATCGTACTTGTCAGCAGACCAATGGATCTGTTCCCTGCTCGTCTGTCAGATGCGCACACATCGCTGAGTGACACCTGGGCTTACATTTTACCAACAAGCACGACAAGCTTTGTATTGTGGTAGCTTTCGGCACGGCTCATCCAACTCTGAAGGAATTTGATGACTTCTTGTTCAGGCGACGTTGTACCGACAAGAAGCAAAATGGTATCTGCGATTTGCGGATTGTCTGTCGGGAGGTAAGTACGGCCGGAGTAGAGATGAAAACTGACATACTTGCCTATCACTTCGCACAGGTTCTGTTTCGTGTAGAAGCTCGGTTGCAAATTCTTATTTGCTAGATACCTTGGGATATCTGCGTAGGCATGTGATCCTGCTTTCTCCAGGGCTTCAAGAGATGGCATGTCCAAACCAAGCTAGGGACAATCAGCGAACGTGGAGAATCAATGAAACAAGCCATGTTATCACGTTCTTACCTTGTAAACCAGAGAGCCGATAAGCGACGCGACATCTTCCTCATGCACGCCAGATACGTGCACCTTTTTCGAGCCTGGCATGTTTTTTGTGTCAGATCAGAGTCGAGGAAGTTTGTGCGCGCGAAGTGCAGTCATCAGTGACAGATGAGGGGGGCCTCGAGCTGAAACTTCTCCGAGATTTCCGGTTCGTGATCAGGTATTGCGTGTGCGACCAGTGACGACGCAAGCATGTGCACAATCAAGAGTCACTTGCAGATCCCCCCCGCTGCAAAGCAGATTCAGCGCTTACTACCCTGGTATGGCTCGTGCACTGCGATGCACAGATATGCGTTATGACTAATCGAAAGATTGAGCACGTTATTGCCACGGCCCGAGGCTTAAAGGATGCCGTTCCGAGTTCAGCGGCGCACCCTCACTTTCGACAGTAACCGCTGCATCCGCCCCGCGTGCTTGCGAAATCTGAAGAAACCAGTAAGCATTGACATGGTGCTCACTCAAAGTTTCAGGAGATTCTACGCCAAGTTCGATCGCTTCAGAGACGTCGATCGCGATCGAGCTCACGCGAATGAGGTTTGATCACTTCGGAACGATCTGTGCGACACGAATGCTAATCCCCGCACGTCTATACGCAGTTATCGAGTACAAGCGATGAGAGAACGATTCTCCATGGAACAGTGCAATCTCGTCTCCGCGAGGTCCGAGTCGATCCTAAATCACTGTACAGCAAGCAGAGATCAGGCGAAGTGGACATCGTGACTATTCATGGATTGCATGTCAGCCCATTGCTCCTTAGGGAAGAGCACGCACGAGATAATCATTGGCTATCTGAACTTCTGCCTGGTGAAAAGCGGCTGTACACTTACCAGTACCCGTCGGAAGTTTTCTTTCGTCCGGCGCTGTCTGGGTTGTCGGATGAAGCTGACAATATACTCGAAGAGCTGGCTCATCTGGTAGATTAGAGCCGCAATGGTTCTGCATTGAGTGCTTCTGCTGACTTTCAAAAAGGGAGACCGTCCGTTTATCTTCTTTTGTCATGGTGTCGGTGGTATATTTGCGAAGAAGGCACGTCTCGCTGGATTTGGGCATCGCTAGAGCTAATGTCGAAGGTACAGGCTATCTGCATAGCCCAGAACAAGAATCCAAGCCTCCTCCAGCGATTACGAGGCATCGTGTTTCTAGGTACTCCCCACAACGGAAGCGAGGTAGCAGATTTGGCCGCAGTATTCGGAAACATCGTGACCGTCTGCTATGACGGTGCAATACGTACCGAGAGACTGAAGAATCTGCGATGTAATGCTCGCAGCCTGAGCGAAGTGAACCAGAATTTTCGGGAAATTGTTGGCACTCTCGAAACTGTCTCCTTCTATGAGGCCAGACCAACGGCACCACTGAACAAGATAGTAAGTCGACATAACACATTTAATGTATAGCGAGTTGATAACTTTAGATTATCGACAAATCAGCAGCTACTCTGCGCGGAACCCACAGCCGTCTGGTTGAGCTTTCTGTCGACCATGTTCAACTGTGCCAGACGGCTGGCAGAGATCCGGGTCATTATGAGAAAGTCTTCGAGGCTCTTAGTGATCTGACAAGCAGAATGGTGACTGAAGCTGATGACGAAACAGAGACAGCCGGTAAATCACGTAGGAGTCTTCCTAATCTCCATTTCGACAACAGATCAAACACAACGGCAAATCAGGGCTACACTCACATCAACGGCGGCCAGAATGTTTACAATGTTATGTATGGCCAACCAAACATTCACAAGATTCGTCTGTCAGTGCTGATCGATATATTTGTACAGGTGTGCTGTCAGCGAATCATATTCTGGCGTGCGAGGATCACCCTCCACGATTGGATGTACGTGTAGTGATCACAACATTGCCCTTTGTTAACCTGTCATCACAGCATTTGATGAGTCACAAAGGGGGGTCCTTTTAAAGTTGAGCCCAAGATCCCTCCAAGGACGCCAGTCAAAAGTTGAGGAACCATGTCCAGGAACACTTACTTGGATGAACGCAGAACCATCGTTTACTGAATGGCAAGCCTCAATGCGGCCGTCTGTGTTGCTTGTGAGCGGAAACGCGGGTTGCGGAAAATCCGTTCTAGCTTTGCAACTTGCCAATACGCTCGCCGAAGGTCACTCGTCGAACGAGGTTATATGCTCTTATTTTTTCGATGGCACCATGGAGTCTTCCGCCAATGCTTGCGCCCTATTATGCAGCCTGATTCACCAGATGGTTACACAGCGGCCGAAGCTGCTGAAAATAGTCAGCAAAAGATTGGTCGAGCGGCCTCAGCTACCAACCGAGAAGGAATCGCTGTTTAATCTGTTTCAGCGCTTGGCTGAGCATCGAAGAATGTCATCACTTGTCCTGGTTATCGACGCCATTGATGAAAGCACAAGGAGAGACCAACAATGGATTGTAGACCGCTTTCTGAAGCTGCTCGTCTCACCCGACTCCCTACCTATCAGGCTGATGGTGACTGGTCGCCCCACGAGCCCCGCCATCAAAGCAATCAAAGCGCTCAAAACAAGTAGCGCCATCAAATCGAGCCAAGGTTGCACTGCCAATTTATACCATTTCGCCCTGGAGGAAGGCGGGAACAGGCTACAAAGGGATGTGCAAATATTCGTTGAGAGACGTGTTGACAGCCTGGTGCGAAGTGGCATTTGCCGCGAAAAGCTGAAGCCTGATTTGACTGCAACGCTCTTGGAAAAGTCAGAAGGTACATATCTCTGGGTTTCCTTGGCCTGCTCTTTGCTTCAAAATCAAAATTTTGTTGGCAAGGAAGGCATCCACAGACTGTTGAGTAGCCCACCTCAGGACGTCATAGACTTGTACGGCCTCCTGGTGGTATCGATTCCACCAGCGGAACGAGAATTGGCGATAAGAACACTTCGATTGTTGATGGTCTCTACTAGACATCTGGTGTCCCATGAGCTCATCCTGATGCTGGCAATCAGACCAAATCATTCATGCGTCTCTGAGGTTTATGGGGATGCTGAAATTTGTGATGCTGAAGCACTCGAAAGCCTGCTCAATGGTCTAGTGAAAGTCGCAGATGGTACTTTCGCTTTAGTTCACCAAACTTTAAAGGAATACTTCGCCGAAGCTAGGGGCTCCAATGGTGTGTCTACGGATGACATCAAGCTGGATCCATGTCGCGATCACAACGATACTGCAAAGCGCTGCATGTACTACCTGTTACTACACGACTTCCAACAGAACGTTCTCGAAGATCTACTACGAAGGCGCTCAGAGGACACTGTGGCCAGCGAAACCGCCGATGATACAGCTGAAGCTGATGATCTGCTGAGCCGAATGTTCAGGGAGCCGCATGATATTGTGCGGGAAGTAGCAGGGTCGATTGCCACCCGTTACCCCTTATTTGATTATGCAGCCAGAAATTGGGCCTTTCATCTCTCGCAAAGTTATTCACAAGAGGCTGCGCAATTTGACCATCTGGCAATGCGACTATATGACGACACGACTCCTAGGATCTGGCTCAAATATCTGGTAGCAGTCGATGAGAATTTGAGGGATCTTCCGGTTGACTCTAGTCCACTTGTGCTTGCGTGCTTCTTTGGACACGACAGAATTGTTCAAGAGCTTCTTATCGAGGACAAGGCCTTCGATGGTTCGACAGCTCTATATTGGGCTGCGAGGAATGGTCACGCTCTATGCCTAAAAGAACTTCTTTCAGCAAAGAGTTCGTTGACTTTCCCACCTGCTCCTAGAGGTTTAGCGCCACTAGCGGTCGCCGCAGCTCAAGGACATACGGCATGTGTTCGCATTCTTCTGGCCTATGGGTACAACGTTAATGAGACAACCGAAAGCGGCCAAACCGCACTATCTTTGGCTGCCAAAGGAGCACAGTGCGACACTATATCTGCGCTTTTAAACGCGCAAGATTTGGATGTGAACGCGAAAGATCAGCTGGGAGCAACAGCTCTTTTCTGGGCTTCTGCTGCATTATCTCCAAAAGCTGTCTCTCAGATACTGGACGTCCCGCAGGCAGACCTGTCTATACTGGACAAATATCAGCGAAGCGCTCTATCGTGGGCGTGCGAGTATGGGGCGACCGACGTCGTGAAAGCTCTGCTCCCCAGGCTGCCACGAGACCAGCGCAATATGAAAGATCTTAGCGGCCAGACCCCGTTAATATACGCCATCAAGTCTGGCGAGCTGAATACCGTAAAGGCTATAATGGGAGGCATTCATAGCTCCAATATCGTAGACCAAGACTACGAAGGGCGCAATTCCATATCCTGGGCGGCTCAGTCGGCAAATCCTCAAATTCTGGATTATTTACTGAAGAAAGACAAGTCAGCAGCAAATATGGAAGACAAGTACGGATGGACTCCGCTTGCTTGGACACTTGACCCTCCCGAACGGAAAGCGAACGCCGAGACCTTACTCGGCTATATGGCTGGAGACCTCGACGATGTGTCGGCTCTGGCTATGTTCAAGCTCGCGCTGGACTGGCAAGCATTTGCTATTGCACAGCTCCTGATATCGACAGAAATCTTCAACGTCAACACAAAATCTACAGACGGGCGCAACGCGTTGTCATATGCAAGTGAGGCTGGTCACGCGAGCTTGACCAGCCAGCTTCTTGGAAAACATGGAAGCACCTGCAAAGCTCTGGAGGATGAAAGCACGACTCCGCAGCTGCCAGCGACTACTGATGAACGTGCAATTCGTGGTGGGAGGCTTCCTCGGTCCATGTAAGGTTGTGCAGGACATTGCAGCCTCAATTCAGACAATGTTCATGGATAAAGTCTGCTACGGAGGATATCTGCTAATACAGCAACAGAGAGATCTACTGTTCGATCTCATAGAGTTATTGCCTGCCCTCCATGAATCACCACCGAGCCTTGGTTCGCGATTCTTGTAGTATCAGCGTTATTGTATGTGAATTGGTGCCCAGATTTGCCTAGTAGTGGTCCTTCGTTATGTTCGTGTGAATTTCCGCTTGAGTTCGGATCTTCGTGGTCTTCGCTCGTCTTGCCCAATGCTGAGGGTGTCGTGAGGCGTTGCGTGACCGCGCTTACCGCCTTATCATCTGCCAGAGATCCTTTGCAATAGAATTTCTGCAGTGTTGTATTGATCTCAAATGAAGTTACTGCATTTTCGAACATCTGGTGGTTGGCAAGAAGCTGCATTTTGTCGAGTATGTCTTTGAACATCAGCTCGACCTTCTTTTTCAAACCAGGCGTAACACTGCGAAACGCCTTCGAGAAGCGGACAGCTCGAGAGGCTCCAGCAACAGGCAAGCACTTTTCGAAAATCTCCTGCAAGTCTTGGGCCTTCGTTTTGCAAGCTAGTAGAACTGGATAGACAAACTTGGTCGTCTCGGCAAGTTCTTGCAATTTTTCGTCGTTCTGGGTATACCGGGACTCCTGTGCTGCCGCTTCTTGAATTTCTCCTATCGTACGCAAAGTCCTTAGGACAATGGGGATGCTCTCTGCAATTTTGCGAAATGAATCGTGAAGGCCAGAACTATGTTGAGCAGCGTCACAAATCTTTTTGGTCGTTTCGACGATGGTTATAATGGAAGAAATGATGCCTAGTACTGCAAAAGCTTCGGTGCCCGACATGTCCACTGACCAGACCGACAAAAATATTTGAGCCAGAACTGCAAGGAATATAACGACTCTCTGCAAGATCATAGCACCACTGCAAGCAGCTTATACGCCACAATGGAAGCTGGCGGCTAAGGGGCTGTGTTCGACTTTAAGCGCCCATTTGGTGGGGCTGATAGCTGCAGGCTTCAATGCGATCGCAATTACGACAATGTGTTGATCTAAGCGCTGGAGCGAGGGCTGTGCAGCTTTGCATCATGAATCAAGCGGAATGCTCAGGCGTGGCACTAGCCGACCGCTGGCATACCGACGCGCCTGCGTTGGCAATCGGAACGTCCCTAGAGACATCAGAACCAGAACGATCGAAATTGATGACCTGAAATCTTGCCCTGTGGGAGAGGAGACGAGATCCAGACTATGAACAAGATGCCCAAAGCCACAGGTCACCTCTGACCCTCTTCATTCTGGAACCAGTCAGCCGAAGCATTTCTGAAACGCTTTCTACTGTCAGCAGAGCGGACTGGCAGGAAGATTGAGTTCCAGAAGTGTAGCGGCTGTAGGCTTCGGTTGGTGGGCTGAGCTTGCAGGCGCAGACGTACCAGCCTCGCAGGAGCGTTAACTTGACACGTCTCGGTTAGCACACCCTGTTCCCAATTTGAAGCAGCAGGTCACGTGATGCGACACTGCCACACGGATGGCAAATTGCGACTGGTTGATGGTTAGCACCACTTACGTCACCGCTGCCAGGGGACGAGCAGATGGAGATCGGGAGTTCGAGTTCGACATTCTCGGCTCCGTCCCCGCACGTCGATTACTACGACTAACAGCGTGATGGGAGAAACAGGATCGCGTCATGCAGGTTGTGGTTTGTCAAAAGCTCTCCGCTGATCCAAATGATCCAAATACTGGTAGAACCTGCCTGAATAAAGGCGACGGACTAGATCACTGCGAGTGCGGCCTTGCATCTCCACGAATAGCAACGTAGCGTACCAGAAGAGATTCTTGTGGACATGTCTAGCAGGGAGAAATGACAGGCTTGCCTCGAATTAATTGTCGTGCAGCTCAACAGGTCGAAGACCGGAACTTCGCATTTCCGAACTTGCACAAATCCGGCCCTCTATTTTCGGAAGTCGTTTTGCGCCAGGCAGCGATGCGTGAGTGCGCGATTTACAAGTATCATATTCGTTTCAGAATACATGATCCACCAAGCGAATCGTCTTCATTGGTCTAGTGGTCATGGTAAGATAACAATCCAAGCCTAGGGTACAGCGTGAATCTCATTCTTGCGACAGATTTCCGCTTGTCATTGATCAGTATTTCAAGCGCGGGAGACCAGGGTTCGATTCGTAAGTATCACTTCAACATATCTATCGGCCTTCTTCCAGATACTAACTGTCAAATTCTAGCCTGATGGAGAGCTCAACAGTAAGCTGTTAATCTTTTTATTCTCTTTTTTGCGTTTTCAGGTAGTAGGACGATGGACTTTGACCTCAAAATTTATTTCTGCTCACGCTTATTTATCATCGGCCCTTCCTTCACCTTTTGGTCCGTGCTACTCACCATTTGCTACTCACCATTCGCTACTTACCATTTACTATTTAGCTTGCTGCACGTTCTTGTTTGCCAGCCTCTCTGAAATCTTTCACGTTCTGGGCCTCGCTATTCAACAACAGGATTCATCTTCCTGTCTCTACTGTTCACTACACATCGCTTGCTGTTGGCAATATGGGGTTCTTTATTTTATGCTTGAAATCTAGCCACTGGTTTTGGCTTGAACGTACCGATTTGCGAAAGTGATTTTGACGTGTCGTGATTCACATGTGCAATTGTATTGGAGCGTCAGCAGTTCTCTCATCCACCTCGCATTGACCGTGGGGGGCGCCGGAACTCTGGGAAACTAGGTGTCTCATGCTTTTCGAGTCAGATACTCCGTGGCGAGACAAGATGAGAAGTGATCATGCGGAGCGTTTTGCGTTGATCATTTGCTGTCGTGCGGGATCAAAAGAGTGACAAGATGAAAGCTGGTGTGCACCTTGGTAACAGTCATTGCGAGGAAGTGGAGGCACCGGTAGCGAAGCGAAGGACCGTCTGCTGGAAATGAAAATCAGAAGGCGGCTGTGCGTATCTTCTGTCACTGTCCTCTTCGGTGTTCTTCCCCGATGCCGCTGACTGTCCCATGCGCTGTCAGTGAGACTTCTCTGAAGTCATCAAGGAGATTGCGCCGCGCTGGAATGATTCTCGACGCTGCATGACCCGCGTCTCGCCGAGGGTAGCAGGGAGTGGCCAGCATTTATGGCACGGAGCATGAGCATTCTGACGCTTCCTGCGTATCGATGGCTATGAAGCTTGCGGATCATCCTCCGACATGAATTGCAGAATGAAGTCGTCCTCGAAAAGATCTTGTGCAGTTGGTCTCTCTTCGGGGAGCCATTTCATGATCTTCCGCATGAGGTTGAGAAGCAGTACTCTGTCTTGACCGCTTAGGCGTATCTCACGCGATTCGAGGGTCTGATGCGGGATTGGCGTTGCAGCAATCCAATGACCTTCAAGTATTAGCCAGATCGAGAGACAGAACCACGATGGTCGATATTCAGGAGGCATTACCTTCAGAATCCCAGTAATTGCGGCATTTAATGCAACGTTCTAGGAATTGCTTGGGGGGAGGTCCCATCAGCGAAACCATTTGCGCAAAGTGTAATTCGTCGTTGAGCTGTCCATCCTTGATAGGATCAAATAGATTGCCATCCTCAAGCAGGTTCCAGATCTTCGTTTTGTCACGTCAGCAATGGTTTGTGCGCATGAATCGATGAACATATACCATAACCCCGACAGACCAGATGTCTATCTGAGAGTCCCATTGCATCCCAGCAATTACTTCCGGAGCTCGGAAGACCCCAGGCATAACATCGCCCGAGTGCTTTTGGCCTGGTGCGCCGAGACGTGCGGCGCCAAAGTCTGTGATGACTGGTGGATCGTAGCTAGTTGGCATGGCGTAGGAAAGATGAATGGTGCGGTCGGCAAGTACCTTGCGCGGTGATGGAGTCGCCAGCTCTGCCTGTTCAACCTTTGCTATTGTAGTTGCATCGGCTCCGACGAGAATGTTATTAGGCGATAAATCTTTTAGTGTCTCAGCCAGAATGCCTCCAAAGAATCACGCTTACTGACCCGTATGAACTACTCCTGCCTGGTGCATGAAGTCCAAGGCAGTCACGATTACCAGCAAGAATCTCTGCAGGAGGCTTTTCTCGAGAGCCTTCTCGTCGAACAGATCGCGTAGATCTGTGAGACTCATGCCCAGGGCCGGAAAGACGAGGCATCGATGGGAACCGCGCGGTCCTTCGATCTGGAAGTCCTCCAAAGCTACACGCAAATGTGCTTTGCCGGGGTGTTCGGCATCGATGGATTTTAGGTGCTGTGATATTGCCACTTCCTGCGTCTCATCCGTACCAAGACTGCAAATTTTTAGAGCCCGCAACTCATTTTTTCTACACAACCATTAGACTAGTAAAGGGTGTTTGATACCACTCAGAGCGACTCAACTGTAGGTCACGGCAAAGCCAGACGGTGGAAGCCGTTCCAAAGCCTAGCTTGGCGACTACTTGGTATCTCGACCTAAACACTTCGCCAATCTTTACGGGACAGAAGTCTTTAGAGCTGTAGCCTACCAGCTTCTCCTCTTCGAACTTGACATCAGTCGGTAACAAGGGGATGCCATCGGTTGGGAATACTCGAGGCTGGATAGCCGACCTGCTGCTGCATGTCATTACCCTCTGACCACGTTGCAACGCTCGGCAATGGGTGATGATGTGCCAGTTGGAAGGAATGTGGCTGAGGACTGGTGTGGTTTTGAGCATAGGGGATAGCAGCAGTGCCTTATTCATGCTTTCCAAATAGCGAACCTGCTTCTCCTTCCGAAAGGCTATTTTGGGTCGCTGCACGCCGATGGTCTGATTTTTGTTGCATTACCAAGCCCAGACCGGACTCAAACTGTTCATGTCTTCGGAGCAGTGCATGGATCACACTGAATCACCTCTTGAATGTGAAATTGACGCTCGAGATGTTCAGCCTGAGGCCAAGATAGATATTCTGGTTCTAGCTCGGAGCAAAGTAACGCCGGATCCGGCATTCGCTGTCCGCCTCTCCCACTATTTCGTGGAGCACTGCAACGGACTGGCCTCGTCATCTCTTCTCCGCTGCCTGCGACACCACCGCCGCCATGGATATCCGTGTTCTTCAGCTGTCCGACATTCCATATGTCCAACAAACGAACATCACAAACCTTCCCGAGAACTACTTTTGCAAATATTACATGTACCACGCTCTGAGCTGGCCGCAACTGAGCTATGTAGCAGTGGACGTACGTATGGCTTAGTTCGAAGCATGGGGACCACGCAAACGGTAGAGGCGAAGCTGATGCGACTTGATCGTAGGTTTCGCGACCTCAAAAGACACCTTACGATGCGCCCAAAATTGTCGGCTATGTCCTTGCGAAAATGGAGGAAGACCCATCGGACGGAATACCGCATGGACACATCACTTCTCTGAGCGTGATGAGGACGCATAGAAGGTTGGGGTTGGCGGAGAAGCTTATGCGACAGAGCCGTGAGTCGACATGCTCAGGTGCAGGATATGTATGCAGGAAGCTGATAAGAGCATGCAGAACGGGCCATGTTTGAGACCTTCGGCGCAAAATACGTATCGCTCCACGTACGCGAATCGAACATTGCAGCACTTTCGCTATATCGGGACACACTGGGGTTCAAAGTTGTCGCAACAGAGGCTAAGTACTACGCCGATGGGGAAGATGCGTACAGCATGCGCATGGATCTGGATTTCCTGCGGGAGGAGGCGTTGGACGAAGGGTCAGATGATGAGCTGGCGAATGATGAAGGAGATGAGGTCGGCAGTGCAGGGAAAGCGGGAGATGCCGGGCTGAAAGAGAAGAAGAGAAAGGTCAAAGTGGGGAGACAATTAGGCGTTGGAGAGCTAGTGGAGCGGAATGAGAGTTCACAGCCTGCATGAGGAAGTGTTCTGCGCGCGTAGGGTGGAGCTGCGCTATGAGAAAAGTCAGCGCCGCTGGCAAAGGCAGACACCAGCTCCGGCGAGCTGTTTGGCGAGAGCTACATCTGCACTGGAGAAAGCTGGTCATCACGAAAGCGAGGCAAGTGGCTAGGTACGTTGTGCACGGGGTCCAGTAGCCGTAGCTTTGTCTCCACCAGGCCAGCTGTGCGAGCTCCTTGTAGAGTACCAGGTGCTGATGTCAATCAACAGGACCGAGGATAGCTGTGGTACGACCGCGAAGCGAACATATTCGAAGAACATATTCGACGATTTCTTTATACAAATTGTCGAACCCGCTCGCCCATTCAACAAATCTTATAGCGTGCTGTGAACATGGATATTGGAACACTGATAGCGAATAGTATTCGGATATAACGCAATACAGGCGCTTTCATCGAGTAATGATCCAGAAAGCGCCAGAGAAGACTAGAAGTCGAGTGTTCTGGCAGTATTCCGAGCTTCCGTCTTTGTCTCCAAGAATTCCGGCGAGCCGACGATTCTCATTCACCAAGGACAGTGCCGTACTGATGTTCAGTCATACTGGGCGAAGGTAACTACAGTACAGCATGCCTGTCGTCGGTGACATAGCTGTCCAGCTCCAGGATAGCTCAGGACAAGCTGTCCGGACCTTCCCTGATTTCGAAGTCGAATGGCCGAAAAGCTCAAAGACGGTCTCATGCTTGATGCTCGAACCCCCTGGCGAACCCTTCAGGCTCGCAATCTCATCTCCGAGTGTCATTAGTTTATGGACACGAGTACTGATTGGAGATAAGCTGGCATATTGGAGCCAGACGACTGAACACGGAAATGTGCGTGGATGGCTCAAGTCGAAGGTAGCGAATGGCTTGCGGCATCCTGTTAAGGAGGAAATGTTTTCTGCGAGCCCTCACCCATCGTCGAACAACAAGAGTCCCAAAAACATTGTGATCGAGTTGACTGCGCATCCCGACAAAGACAACACCCGAGAAGTCTTCCGTTGCATATTCAAACCCCGACCACTCTTCGAGCTGCAACGCCTCTTCCCTTGGTCTCCGATTTCCGAGCTCATATCACTGTCGCCATCAATCGCCAACCAGCCAGAGCCAGCTCCGACCACGTCCTCCCCACCATCGCTCTTCAGCCCCACGACGCGCTTATATCCCACTGAACGGGGTGAACAAGAAACCGAAATCTTGCATTGTTGCGGACTCAATCTCCACGGCGCAGCACCGGATTCTGGCACAGGCGAAATTCCTCATACTGGTATTATCAACTGCGACAACGAGTGGTGTCAAGTCCCGGGACAAGCTTGGCATAAGTCCTGCGCAGGTATGGAGATTTCGGAGGAGCCAAAGGAGTTGTGGATCTGTCCCAGTTGTAGGACTATGTCGTGGGAATCAATGGAGATCCTGAAAGGAGAGTTGGACTGTGATGATGACGAATGAGCAGATGGCTGCGGAAAGGACTACACCTGCTTCGGCTACTGCTGTAGACTTATGAATACAGCCTGCTCTTCTCCTTGATCTTTTCCATAGCAAGGCCGGTCCCTAACGTTCCCACTGCCGGGAAGCCTACGTCTTCCTCAGGCCTAACGTCATCTAGTCGTACTTTGACGTGCCTGTGTCGTCGCACAATATTTACGCCATCCTCTGTTGAGCTTCTAACATCTAATCTTGCGTAGGGGTTATGTCGCAGGAAATTGACAAAATCATCAAGGACCATAGGGCCTTGCCTACAGATGTCGAAAGCTGCGGTAAGTAGCCCAGCGGGGACTAGAAGCGACGAGATTGCGATCAAGGTGCTGAGCCAGAGGGTGTTGTAGCGCAGTTACAGTGAAGGAAATTTCGTTCTGGCCTTCGCGGAGACGGATGCCATAATCATGGAATGGGAGATCCGATGGAGACTCGCTTGATCAACCAGATTGCTGACAGATGACACAGAGAAATTGCCGGTCACCACGTGGGGCCAATGCTGACGAGCCAATAAGTGTTGATAAGTTGTGAGAACCTTTGTGAGAATAGTTTCGGGCCTAATACTACCGATCGGAATCGACCTCCCTACTTTGTAGAACGTCGTCATAGGAGTCAGGAAGTATTGCTCGAGCGGCGCATAGTCTGGGGCCCTGTTCGGCAGCACATCATTCATGAGCTGCATGAAGAAGCACTGAGCCACAAAAGGGGTTTCGCCGTCTAGGTCGGTTACTGGGCTTGAAATGGGCTTTTGAAGACTCCTGCGTATGGATCCAACGGTGCAATTGCGAGGCCCTTCCTAGCAAGTGAACGAGCATCGACGTAAGTCGTTGTCATATTGCACCATGCCACGGTGCGCAGCGATCTATCGCCTGCATCAGGCAGTACCATATGTATTACTTTGAGATCCGATGACACGGGGGCTTGTGTCGTTCTGTGTGTGATTAGCAGTAATATCTCGAAGGAGCGGACTGTCTGGAGCACCGGACGACCGAGCTGTGCTGATTCATTTCATTGACGTAAGTATTCACTGGTTGACTTCCATTGAAATCGAGGTGAGAGAGCCACGTGGAATGATCCGAATGCGACACAGATGAAGAAACCGCCCCCGGAGTGCAGCTTGGCCGCCCAGTGGTGATAAACACCAGATAACGAGGATGACAGGCGTCCAAATATAAAGTATCCAGAGTCTTGGTAATGCTAAGAGGGCGGAGGCCAAAGAGCGACTTGCTAGGAGATACTCAAGCAGTCCAATAGCAATGTCCTTCTCCAGTCTCCATGCCGCCAATGCAGTCATGAGCTGTCCGATGATAGCTGCGAAAACAATAGGAAACACGGAAGGTCCCTTCGTTCTGTTAGTATCCGTTGGTTGGCGAGCAGTGTCGGGCCCACTCACAAATCTGGCAGCCTCGAGTAGCCACACCGCTATGGGCGAGTCGCGACCCGTCGTAATGGTGAGCTAGGCCAGCAAAGACAAGAAAGTACACTGGCAGAGCAGCCGCCGCGAACGCTAAGCCCGCGCCAAAGAGATTCTGCTTGGAGTTGCGCGCCGATTCTCCCGCTCGTCGCTCCGAGCTGGCTTTTGGCTGCAAGCTGCTTGATTCACTGGCTTCCAGTAGGGTATGATCGCGACTATAGCTGTGTTCTTGCATTGTCAACTGTGCGCTGTCACTGTAGTAGCGCAGTGGCGTGCCAGTTGCGAGTGTAAGTCTCAGGGTGCGAGGCTGTGGCCACTTGTTAGAGTACTTGGAGCGTCCCCACTTCTGGGGACTATTTTCCACGTCTCAGGCAGGCGTGTTAGATGGTCTGCAGCCCAGACGAATGCGCTGTCAGTAGCACTGAGCCATCGGACCAATCTGCGTAGCTCCTAGCCTAGGAAGGCTGAGATGTGGGTGGCAAAAGACCTGTGCAAGGCTGAGATGTGGAAAGCTTATGGAAGCTAACACCAGCATCATATGTTTTGTTTTCTGTGGGTCTGCAAATTTTTGCTGTGGAAAGCAGGCTGATACATTGGTACATTGGTACATTGGTTCATGGTGTAAGACGTAGTTATACAAAGTCGAAGGTGTCGCCCTGACCACTAAGCATGGTCTTGACCCTTTCTGTGCCGACTACTCTTTCGAGCCGGAGGCCATCCCATTTGCTGAAGACATTACGGACGCTGGTCTCGATAGGATCGATTGTCCCTTCGCTGGTGGTGGCACCAAGATAGCCTTCCACAAGTTCTTGGTAGAAGATCGGATTATCTGGCAGCCCGTACATGACCACTCTTTTCACGCCTTTCATTCGCAAGCGATAGAAGTGGTGCGCTCTCTGTGTATACAGGAGTATCGAATGCCGGCCGTTGCGGAAATGGGCTTGCGCGCGCCTTTGCTCAGACTTTTCGCTGTAGTCGTGGATGGCGCCAAAAGAGATGTTTTCCGTCTGTGTAGATGTGGCGAAATAGTTGCGCAGTCGGAGAAAGTCGAAGTATGTAGGAACGAAGACCAAAATGCCTTCTGCGCCATCTGCAGGCTTCGGAAATTTCAACAGTCGTGGTAGTATCGCAGTTGTGAAGTACTTGAACCTTGCATCGGGATCGCCCGGAGGAGACGATGAGTCGAAACGGGAGAACGTCTGCTTGAAGCCCAGGCCACTGGTTGTTGTGATTGCGCCAGAGTATACTGGTACGATCTTGATCTTGCCAGCGACATTTTGCATGTGCGCGTTGTATAGTCTGTTCATTTCCGGCGTGATGTAAGCGGAGAATACGATCGTCTGGCGAAGATACCTGGCGTTTCCATCGAGATACCAGGGCCGGACACGCGAGAAGTCGCATCCATGTGAGTCCTTGAGCTCAAGATTGAGATGATTGAAGACTATTTCAACATTCTCCCAATTTTGCATCTGCATAGCATGTGCTTGATCTGCGATTACTACTTCGATAGAGGTGAGGAAGTCGTGGTCTCTTTTCTTCTTGTCCTCATTTTCAATGATTTTGCGGATCCCTAAAGGCGAAGCGAGGATTATGTCGCTGTTGTAGAACGCCGAGTAGAACTTGAGCGTTTTTCGAGTAAACTTCAATCCAGTCATGAAATCATCACTGTCATTGCCACCAAAAAGCTCTCTGTAGTCCTCCGGAATATGCTCGCGATCATCCAAAGGCGCAGTAAAGGCATCGTCGAAACGTTTCCGATTCTCCTGCTGATCGGGTTGAAACGCACTGAAAATTGCATCGGCGTATTTCGCAGCCATTTGACGCGTTCCAGTCAGAATGAGAACCTTTGGTCGTACGAAGCCTTGGTCTCGACACTCCGGACCATCTGTGTCATCAGCATGGGCCAGACGTTCATTGTTCTTAATTACCCTGTCACGGCCTTTCAAGACGTGGTTGACAGCATGGAAAGCAGTCATCATACGCAGTGATTCAGCATTCTGCGGCGTCCGATTGCCCAGTAGTACGTCGTTATAATTGAAGAGATAGGCCCCAAAAGTCTGATCTAGCCGTGTATCCAGGGTGACATGTCTGTCCGCATGCCTCGACAATCGTTCTTTCAGTGAGAGGTTGCTGGTGGCATTCACAGGTTTCCGAGCAGAGCTACCATCGACGCAGGCGGGGGAGTGCAGAGTCGCACTGATCTTGCCACCGAGCGATTGTTTCTCCATTCGCCACTGATTTAAAGTTATCGCCTCAAGTCTTCGTTTCAGCTCGTTGTCGTCCGGGTTGGCAAAATGGACCTCGAATGGATCTTCCGATTCAAGCATCTCCTCTTCTCCGTCTGCGACTACCTCTTCTTCATCGTCAGACACGTCTCTGGTCAAGTCATCGGACATGTCTTGTTCCAGCATATCCTCATCGGCACCTTCATCTGAGTCCGAGCCGTCCATCTGCTCAGCCACCCTTTCGATTTTCCGTCTCTTTGACTTGCGCTCGCCACTTTCCTCCCTATCCTCTGGACCGTGCAATGACTGCAATAGAGTATTGTAGGCCTTTACGGCTGGCTTGACCTCAACCTCCTCGTCATCCTCGATCTCGGGCTCAGGTTCAGACTCGTCTTCCATTTGTGGTGCTTCGTCTTCCGACTCCACATCTTTCACACGTTGGCTGTCGAACTTCCTGTAGCCATTTTTCGTCTTGATACCACTTCGAGCGAGCTTTTCAGTACTTTGTATGCCTCCTCTGCCTCCTCGACCTCCTCTCGAACCTCCTCTCGAACCTCCTCTCGAACCGCCGCCCCTACCTCTGCTGCCACCGCGAGCTCCTCGACCGCGGAAAGGAGCCATATCGATGCGTTACCAGGATCTCGACTCTTTCAGAAGATCATTGGTATCTTGCTGCTCAGCTCGAGCCTTCAGCGAAACCGAGATGTCCGTACCGAATCCCGCACGTAGATGTGAAGTGAAGTCGCGTGTTGCAAGGTTAAGTTTCGCACGACCTGCCTTGCTGCGATAAGATAAGAAATTTCGTGCCAAGACCATCCCACCGCAGGAACGCAACGCGGCAACGAGAACAGCGACTTTGACCCGTGTACCAGTCAACACTCATCACCGCCGATCCCTCCGCCACCACCGCCGACGCAGCGAGGCCGCAATCATGGCGAACTTCCTCCACCTCGCGCGTCCTCTCGCGCCCGTCGGCACTACCGCCCCTCCCACCACCGCGCCAGTGACGGTGACAGTGCAACCACAAGCCATATTCTCGATTCTCGACCACGCATCTAGGCGACCAGCGGACCAGGAGCGCGTCATTGGCACATTACTGGGTGTTCGAAGCGAAGACGGAACGGAGGTTGAGATCAGGAATTGCTATGCAGTTCCGCATACAGAGACAGCAGAGCAGGTCGAGGTGGACATGGACTACCAGAAGCGCATGCTTGAGCTGCACCTGAAAGCAAGCCCTAAGGAGGTGCTGATCGGCTGGTATGCCACGAGCAGCGAGCTCAACACTTTCTCTGCCCTCATCCAGAACTTCTACTCCCAACAAGGCGAGGGCACATGGCCCCACCCGGCAGTCCATCTCACAGTCAACACCGTGGCCGGTCAGGATCCTCGAGCAGACACATACATCAGCGCTCCTATTGGCGTGACCGCCGAGCGCGCAGCAGACTCATGTCTGTTCGTCCCAGTACCACACGAGATCAAGTACGGCGATGCAGACAGGAGTGGATTGGAGTTGATTGCGGGCGCAAGAGATCGGGAAGATCGATCGCAATTGCTGCAGACGGATATTGAGACTCTGGAGCGCGCAATCGAGCAGGTGCTTGAAATGCTTGAGCGCGTGGCCAACTACGTGTCGGATGTTCTGGACGAGGAGGCGAAGCCATCTTCTGCTCTGGGCCAGTTCCTGATGAACACTCTTTCCCTTGCTCCAAAGGTTGACGCCGAAGATATCGAGCGAGACTTGTATGTTGCATCCGTATGTGTGGCAATATGTTGAGGGAGAGCTAACATGATCACAGTAACAACCACATCCAAGACGTCCTCCTCGTCTCCTACCTTGCCAACACCATCCGCACCCAAATGGACCTCTCCCACCGCCTCTCTACTGCTGCTCTCACAATGGGTGAGGGCAAACCAAAAGATGACAACAAGCCACAACAAAAAGACAGGCAGAGAGGTGGCCAGCGTGAGCAACAGTAGAGCGGTTAGCGAGCCTCATCACTTTTGTGGATCCGCATTTTGACCAGCGGAAACGAGTAACGCGAGGTCTTTCTCTTGAAAAGTAGAGGTGCAGTATAGATACTAGCACTGAACGAGATGGCACCCAGTCGGGGTGTATGTTTGATTACAATACCGATCGCACGTTCATAGTGCTGTGGGTTCAATCATCATCTTCGTGGCATCTACATCGCTGACTTTGCAATCGTGCCAAGCAGTGTCGGGCATAGCACTTGTCTGCGCGGAGCGTATGGCCAGCTTGTCAAGCATGAAGGGGCTTTTTGGCGGCTGGGAAGTGCCAAAAGTCAGACACTCGCGGATTCGAATACCAAATCGGCAAGAAACGGGCTCACATGCTGCACGGGACCCCTATACCTCCCCAGCATGTCCCTCAATAGCAACATGCTCCGCAACTACCCACGTTCCTTCAATCTTCTTCCAAGTCGTGATCGTCACAATACGCTTGATCACACCCTTCGGCATTCCAAGGCTGTCAATATTTGAGTGTATAACTGCCCTTGTCCCTGTCGCATCCAAAGTAGTAGTCATGTCCTGAATATGTGTAGCATATTCCGGGTAAGTATCCACTATCAGACGTAACATGGCGAGAAATTCTGGAACGTCGAGCGTCTTCTCCGGAACGTCTTGGAGGAAGCCATCTCCATTAACAATTCCGCTTGGTCCAAAGAACTCCCAAATTGGAGATGTGGATGATAGATCGCGTGAGTTGATTGCTTTTGTGAAGAGGACCATTGTCTTTTTGATGTGGCGGATTGTTTCTGCACGTTTTGGCTCGGCATGTGGCATGTTGAGTAGGTGGAGAATGCCTTGAGAGTGGTAGGAAGAAGTTGAATCGTAGCTGATAATCTTTTAGGATGAGGAGGGCCTCCTGCGCGCTGGGCTGACACGTTGTCGCGGCTGCAGCATTCTGCACAGCACGGCGTTGCATGGCTAAGCTTATGCGAGTTTACGACGGACCCGATCGAATGGACACATCATCGAGTAGATTATCTTGGCCACATCTGAACCATCGGAGCCCGCAGCTTCTCAGCTATCACCATTTAGCGAAGTCCTTGGACTGTGTCTTTCGGCTTGTATCTCTGCTCGATTGTCAGTGAAATTTATCCTCATGGACGATTTTGGTTAGACTCGCCCAACAGTCGCATCACAAATATGTCATCCCCACGGTCAACATGCTGCAAACCATGCTTTCTCCTTCTGGATCTTGAAGAGCTGAGCGTGAAGAAGTGAGGCAAGGTTGTGATTCCTACGACGCAGTTGTGCGACTCGGCAGCCCGCCTTCCTCAGCCTCAGGGACGATCTTGATAGAGCTCGCCCGATAATGGATCGAAGCTTCAAACCTCTTCGAGCTAGGTATGATACTTGCGAGGTGAATGTGCGATGTATGCATGAGACGGGAAGAGAGGAGATGGAGTTGGAAAGTCCCCGTCTCGGGGCGTGGAGCAACGACTTGGCATTCGCGCTGCAGAATCGATTCAGTTTGGACTGAACAGAGTCTTTCGAGTACCGTGCTAGAAGATTGCGAAACGGAAATATGAAATGTGTAATTTCGTTATACTACAAAAAGTTGTATGCAATAGCGGATCATAATACTTCCAACATTCGCAGGCTTGTACTTCGACCATATATGATACATGGGCGTCACAGCAGCATTCCTGCATCAGATCAGAGCACAATTGATTATAAGCACCCGTAAAAGAATTGTTGACGCATGTCAATATCCTTATACGCCGGCTTTAGGCTTCTTTGCCGTCTGGGCGTTGAAAACCGCACTCGCATGGGCAAAACTTTGACCGTTGACGGTTTGGAACAGCAAAATGAATACAGTCGATTGAACAACCTGCTCACAGTCGTACGAGCGCCGTACATTGTACTTTCGTCGAGACTTGAACTCGAGACCTTCAGTGTGTTAGACTGACGTGATAACCCTGTGATGATGTTAGATGTTGTTAGGGTCAATTGGAAGTCTGCTGCAACGTACAACTACACCACGAAAGCGATTGATTGGTGGGGGATGCCTGTCAAACCATTTATCATTGCTCATCATGCGGCGGGAGAAGGCAGCAAAAATTCTGCCCCGACTTGGCATTTTCGGGGTCTGCCCCGCCCACATCTTCCAGAAGACAAACGAACGGAACAACAAACACCTAACATTATCCTGCGATCGAATATTGAGCCTACTTACGGCTGCGGGCTTTACCTGCCGGTCGGGGTCGGCTTTACATCACTTTTATTGACATTTCATGGTCGATTCCCACAACCCTCCGACCGCTGCAAAGTAGTTCACAAAACGTTCGGCAGCCTGTGAGAACCTGGCAACTGTAAGTCTAAGCTTATCATCAATTTCATACTGATCGATATAACAAGCTAGGCAGATGTCTGTGCCGTAAATCGGGCTTCCGCTCTGCTTATCGCGATTGTTTGAGGCTCAGCAGCTGTCCGTGCCGACTTGTCACACTCATTCACATTGAGTAGAGGTTGCCCAGAAGTATGCCTTCCGGCAAGGTTCCTTTCGGGAACAGTCCTACAAGACGTCGGCACATCACTATTCGATGTTGATTCAAGAGTGGCGCGCCAAGTCTTGTACTTCTTGTGCCACCAAAACGACTTTCCAGTATAGGATATTGGAGGCCAAAGTCTCGTCATGTAAGCCTCTACTTGGATTCACTACCGACCGTATGTCTCTTTCCCCCTCCCACATCTTTCCTCAGTCCCCGAATCGTCTTCGCAATGAAATGTCTACCATCATACACAGGGTAAATAACGACCAGTATGATCGCCAACCATTGCCAGATGATTGACATCGTCACCCATCCACCAAAGAAGCTCTTGGTGAAGATCGAATTTCTGTAAAGCGGCAAAGGCCAAAGCACGATCGTGGTCAGAACATTCACGATGAAATAGCCCACGGCGATGCTCCGCCATTTCTTGATGTGCCGGATCGTCTCTGGATCAAAGGGATGGACCGCGTTCTCGAGACTATCTTCGCTGTTACGGCTGGAGGCCGACAAGCCAGTCGGTGTCGCCTGTGGCAAGCTTCTTCTCGTTGTCTGCATCTTTGACCTGATTGACAGCGAAGGTGCTGGGCGATTCGCTACTCGCCACGCTCTTGTCTTCGATAGGGTCGATCTTCAGGAACTCACGACAGTCGAAGCGAGATGGCCAGACGAGAGAATGCAGCGAGGACCTTCTCGTAGAGTCCTGATAGACCACCTATGCGCGGACTAGCGAGTAC
Organism: Cercospora sojina; assembly: GCA_004299825.1. Lineage (NCBI taxonomy): Eukaryota > Fungi > Ascomycota > Dothideomycetes > Mycosphaerellales > Mycosphaerellaceae > Cercospora > Cercospora sojina. Next base: position 4,052,968 of record CP036211.1, on the reverse strand, counting down.
AGATATCGAGGAATAAAGTAAGAGCACCAGGGCAATCGTGGTGTGCAGAAAGTCTGTCAGAAACGTGGCCTTGATCCCACCAACAGCAGTATACAGCACAACTGATGAATGATCAGTTTGAATGAATGACACAATCGATTGTCAGCTCACCTCCCGCAGGTATCAAGATCAAGACACAAGAAGCAATAACGTGCATTCCAGTCATGCCTGTAACAAGCTGTCATCCAGCCAAAATCATGCTATCACACCCAAAGACGTTGTTGATCAGGTTCAGGACGATGAAGATGAGGTGCGTATAGTTCCCGTATCTTCTTCTTATGAATTCGAGTGATGTGTGGGCGTACTGAAACCAGATCAGTAATCAATCCATTGCAACACAACATCGAGAAGCATACCGGCACTCTCGATTTCGCTACAATGCCCATGATTGCCATCAAAGCAATCTGGAACGACAGTCCACTCGCCCACCATATAGGCAACGCGACACCCTATTTTTAGGTGTAGGCCGCAGAGAAGACACTTCCATTGATCCACATCCAGCTTGAGAAGACAGCAGAGCATGTCAATCCCGTACCAACAGATCTGTTGGCGACCATGAACTGTGCAAATCATTTAGCTACTGTTTTTGATCGCTTCGAACATCGAGAAACGTCCCATCTCCGACTGATCAGAATCTTCGGATAGATACCTTCTCTGCAGACGAATGCATATCAATCAAGATAATAGCACAGAAGAGGAACGACAAGCCAACAATGATCCCATAGCCAGTCGCTTGAGACAGAAGTTCGACAGCCATATCGATCGATGACCAGCACTGCGAATGGACTCGTGGGAGGTCGTCGGTCTGGGCTTCGAGCACAATGACAGAGATTTTATCAATTCTGGACATTCAGCATGATGTGACCGCTGATGTGGACTGTAGCCATCGCGCTAACGTTCTCGCAATGCTTCCGGTTCATCGTCCCGTCTTCACGTGGCAAAGCGTGGAATGTGTGTATGAAGGTTGAGATGCATCCCAGCAAGAAGAAAGCCCAATGCCCACTCTTGCCGTGCAATGCAAGCATGTGATTCCTCGGCAAGGATTTGCAGGGCTTGTGCTGTTGGTGTTGCAGCTTATAGTGCTTGATGATCACGAAGCTTAGCGGGATGGCGCCATACAGAATTTACAGCACGCCAGAACCTACGCCTGCAACTTCACATTGCAAACACTTGAACATTTTGTCGTGAACTGTGTCATCGGCTCATGCAACCTCATTGTGTGGATTCTTTCTGCCTCTACTATAGACCGGAAATGCTCGAGCCCGTTTGTCGATCAGCACCACATGGCTGGCTCGCGCATTGTTCAGCTTCTACAAAGAGCATGGCGAGGAGGCTCTCGGTGCAACCCTTGATGCCACGCGAGACTTATCTCGGGATCAACGCTACCGTCGCTAATGAGTGGGCCTTCGGGTGCAGCTCGTTGCTTGGCCAGAGCAAGCATCCACGTCTCCACTCAATCATATGTGGCGAAGATGTCGTGCTCTAGAAGTACGATGGGGGCATGTTGAGCTCGCGCTAAACGACGGAATAACATCCACTTACAGACGACAGAGTTTTCGTCGAAGGTGTTGCGACGCATTATATAGAGTGGTAAGCTCTGCCAATTCATCTAGGCATTGATCTTGTCCGACCCAGTGAAGGTTTGTGCCCAGACCACGGTCAAGCAGCAGAGTCAAGTCCTGCCGAGAACATGTCAGACTTTGACAAGGAGCCGCGAGTGTCTCTGACCACTCCGGCCTCCGCTGGTGACAATCGCAGAAGGACTTCCGTAACCTCAATATTGGCTTCAGGCTTCGAGACCGCAAACATCGCTACCAAGACCGACCACGGAAAGCCTGGAGGCAACAGCACGACATTTGCATCAGAAGGCTTGACTTCTTTCTACAAGCCTGCAGATCACTGGGAGGGACTGCATCGTTATGATCCAGACTTTGCTTGGGAACCCGCTGAGGAAAAGACCTTGGTCCGAAAGATCGATTGGAGGATTTGCACATTTGCCTGCTTAATGTTCTTTGCTCTTCAGTGAGTGAAGTAAAATTCATCATCGACAAATATGATGTGCTAATCATTCAATTCAGACTCGACCGTGGCAACATCTCTCAGGCATTGAGCGACAACCTACTACCCGATCTCGGCATGAACACGAACGATTACAACAATGGACAGACGATCTTTTTCTGCTCGTTCTTATTCGCTGAACTGCCTTCGCAAATGATATCGAAAAGGCTGGGTCCTGACAGGTATGGTTCTACTGTGCCCGCGCGACGTCTCCTGTAGAATTCAATGCTAACACCTGATGCCACAGGTGGATTCCGATACAGGTATGCCCGGAGGTGATGAACTGTGCCTATCACAATACTGAAGTTTTCACAGATGGTCTCGTGGTCTTTCGTCGCCAGTATGCAGGTCTTCCTCAGCGGCAGAACCTCGTACTTCATCTGCCGATCATTGCTGGGACTGATCGAAGGTGGCTTCATCCCTGACACGATTCTTTATCTCTCCTATTATTACACGTCGAAGGAGCTGCCTCGACGACTGTCGTTTTTCTGGGTGGCTTACCAGTCAACGCAAATCGTATCGGCCTTCCTCGCCTACGGAATCTTGCGGATGCGCGGTATTAACGGCCTCGCAGGGTAAGTGCCTCCAGACTAAGATTCTGAGCGTTGCTAATGTTCATTCTTATCTAGGTGGCAGTGGCTCTTCGCTTTGGAAGGCATGCTCACTGGGCTCATCGGCATCCTCGCCTGGTTCTACCTGCCCGCAAGTCCCTACGACACCGCTAGCTGGTTCCGCGGCAAGAATGGTTGGTTCAGCGTCCGTGAGGAGTCCATTATCGCCAACAGGGTCATCCGTGATGACCCCTCCAAGGGCGATATGAACAACCGGGAAGGCCTTTCACTCTCCATGCTTTGGAAGTGTCTGACCGACAAGCATATGTGGCCGGTCTACCTCATTGGACTCAGTTGGGGAATACCAACTCAACCTCCCACGGCCTACCTGACGCTCAATCTCAAGGCACTTGGCTTTGGCACATTCGAGACCAACTTGTTGACCATTCCGGCATACGTGCTCTTCATCATACAATTGCTCTTCTGGACCTGGCTATCCGAAAAGATCAACCAGCGCTTTCTTCTCGGCGTTCTTGGGCAACTCTACGCACTACCGTTGTTAATCGCCCTTGAGATCCTTCCAGCGGACAGCAGTCACTGGGGGAAATGGGTCATCGCAACGATGCTTGTTGGACATCCTTATATTCACGCGATCCTGGTCGCCATCACGAGTCGGAATGCCGGAACGGTACGAACAAGAACTGTGGCCTCGGCGCTCTACAACATGTCGGTGCAAATGTCGAGTATCATCTCATCGCAGATCTATCGAGAACACGACAAGCCATTGTATCGGAGAGGCAATGCTGCTCTGATCGCAGTGTGTGTATTCAACATGTTTCTGTTTGTTGCAGCGAAGATGTTCTATGTTGAAGTGAACAGGTAAGTGGAGCCGTGTAATTGTTTCAATCCTTGACTAATCATTTGCGCAGGCGTCGCGATCAAACTTGGAATGCATTGACTACTGAGGAGAAAGAAGACTATCTCAGCACCACCAAAGATCAAGGGAATAGGAGGTTGGACTTCCGATTTGCACATTGAACCATGAAATATCTGCCGAGAGTATAGATGCAAATTCAAATGCAACATGGTTTGACCAGAAAACCGCGAAATAGTTTGTATCAATCAGAAGTTTTGATCGAATCACTGAGTCGTGAAGGCGGCTCATCAATGATGGTCATCAAATTTGGTTGTCCACTCGCGTGCACTTCGCAGGAATTACGCTTTCGACTCTCTATGAAGTATAGCTGCCATCTACTTTGTGCGAGGCATCTTCGTCAATTGTACAGTCCTTCCATCTCGAAGAATGCTTTCCAGTGCGAGGTATGAGGAGGTCGTCGAACGATCCCCCATCTCATCATCTCGTTGTTGAGGTCCATGTTGATCGGATCCTTGGTCATGGGATGATAATGTTCGAAGTCGACAAGAGACCTGCGAAGTTGCGATTGATTAGACAAATGATCGCTCTGGTGAACCAGCCGCCAAGCCGGACTTCTAGCACATACAGTGTTTCTGTCGCTTCTTCCCACATAATATTTCGCAGAGCGCAATCGTAAGGCTCCATCCCTAGCGCCCATACGTTCCTGTCAAGTTCATTAGTATTCGACACAACCTGAGTTTTGCGTTTTCCTCGCATACTTGATCACTTGCCGAAAGGCATCTCGAATTCGATTTTGTTGCTCTTCAGGCATGCTCCAGAATTTGGCTTCCATCAGATCTTTTCCCGGCATCAAAGTCATCACCATATAGGAAATGTATCCCCCAGGCATTGGCCCCTTCTCATCTTGTGCGATCAATTTCGTGGCCACTAAATGGGGGAGCCCAGGTGATTTGGTATCAGCAAATTTCTGCAGTGCTTCTTGCTCAGCCTTCGTATGAGGACTTGGCCCGGGAATGGGTGTTGTCAGTCCGTTGGCAAGTACAGACGGTGCCCTGTCTGGACAATTAGTAAAGTGAGTGCTCGTGATCTCCCTGTTGCAACATACTGGACCTTGCATTTGAGCACAAAAAGCTGTGAATCCTTGGTATTCAAGCTGGCATTGCTTAATGTACCGTCTGCATGCGGCAGCTTTCGACATATGTAAAGTATTCTTGCCTCGGAATCATCCTTCCGGAAATTCGTAATTGGCCGGACACGCTCGAACTGAGCATTGATATCAGGAAAGTCAACAACAGCATTGAGCAACGCTTCTGCGTCTTGCACTGTGAGGCCTTGGTCGCCCATGATGCATGGCGAGTTGTATGCTGCACAAATGCCGCAGACGGGAAAGCTCATGATCTGTGCTGTTTTGGTGACGTCGCGCCTTTCGGATGAACGGAGTGCTAGCTCCGAGTTAGTCTCAGATGCACAGATCACCTCGCTTACAGGCCCAATAAGCTGGCAAGGAGCGGCCTTCACGCGAGGGCGCGCCGCCAAACGGGGAGTAGCGCGCCCACGAGGGTCTGTGCGTCTGGGACTAGCTCCGAATGGCATAGCTGTATACGTTTCGCCGGCGGACTAAGTACTGTCCAACATTACGACAATAATCTTAGTTACGGCAACAGGCGGGCATGCTCGAACTCTCTTGCTGTCTCACTGGCGATGCCCTGATGAGCAGTCATATCCTCGAATGAAACAGAAATTCCACAAGAGCTGGGATCCAAACCTTCGATCGTAGCCACGTGACTCAGGACAACGTACAGAACTTCGCATTCTGAACGAAATATTGAGGGGCACCGTAAAAGGTTCAAGGCTAATTCCGTGGACGATGTTGCTCATTTACTGGTCCCACGGTCTAAGATAACTTTTGCATGCCGAGCTGGAAGACCGAGACTTCGTCAACGATGTCACCCTTAGAGTGTTTGCAATGGAACGACTTGGATCTACTGTTGAGCATGGTATGGTGTCTAATGGCTCACGGGTTTATACTGAAGAGGTTGCGATACGGACTTCTCTGATTATCACATCAGCCTGGAGGTGCCGTGCCCCCGGGGTGAATGACCAATCACACCTCCAGATGTCTTCCCCGCTGCGCACGGGCGGCAGTTGCTCTCCCGCAGCAGCCGCGAAAATCTTAAAAAGTCTTTGGCGACCTCACACCATGTTTGCCCAGGAACGTAAGCAAACTGCAATGCCAGCACCGAATTGAGCTATTGGATATCTGTCCTGCGGTGGACTTGCGATACCTCGAATCGCTCCCCGTTGCCCTTCCGCCAGATCCATGGTGGTTGATGACTTCTGTCCTAACTTGGGCTAAACCCAGCAAATCACGCGGACATGCTTGACCATCGACATGGAGCGAGGCGCCTACGCATTGCCGTGGCCCGTGGGTACTTGACTCGCAGAAACACCGATAGTCTCACTCTCTGACACGAGAGAGCGAAGTCCAACTACGGATACACATCGGGCTGTGCTAGCTGGGATCGAAGTATCAGCACTAATAAGAGTACACCGCCACGTGTACGGAATCGTGTAATCGAGTTACAGGGAAGATGTGGCAAGCTTCGGATCCATTAGAGCTGACGGAGCTCCTCATCTGTCCGCAATCATTGCGTTGGACCGAGGCGAACTCTGCGCAGGAACAGGACTTTTGCCGAATCAGGGAGGCCACCAGAGCAACCAGGCGGTGACCATCCATGATTCCACGACTACGATTAAATACGTCCATTCGCGCCATTCTGCAGGAATCTTTCAGCGAGTCTTCAGCCGCTCGTGATGACAGCTAGCCAAACAACGCATCGCCGAGCCTGATGTGGACTGATTTCTGCTGGACGTAGTTGTCCAAGGCAGCCTCACCAAGCTCGCGACCAATTCCTGATTCCTTATAGCCTCCAAAAGGCATCTGATGGTGGATTGCGTTGTAGGTGTTCACCCAGACGGTACCGGCCTTGAGAGCATTGGACACCTGCACATCCGAGTCTTAGCACACACTTCGATCATGACATTACGACGGCTTTCAACATACTTCGATTGCTGTGTTCAAGTTTTGAGTGTGCACAGCGGCAGCAAGGCCATAGTTTGTGTTATTTCCAACGCGAATGGCGTCTTCTTTGGTCTTGAATTTGGCAATCGAGCATACAGGTCCGAAGATTTCTTCCTGTTGGATTTGCATATCCTGAATGATGTGTCAGTAACAACGCCTCGGCACAATGTGCTTCGCTGCCCAGCTCACCTCTGTAACATTCGAGAAGATCGTCGGCTCGATGAAGTAACCTTTGTCGCCCTTGCGAGTCCCACCAGTCTCAACTTTGGCACCTGCCGACTTGCCGGAGTTGATGTAGCTATCGCATGGTCAGTGGACATCAGGAACCGACATCGGGAATCGCACCTCATGACACGATCAAACTGGACCTTGGAGACCTGTGGCCCTTGGAATGTGTCTTTGGCGAATGGATCTCCAACCTTGTTCGCCCGTGCTCGCTCTGCGAATCGCTTGACAAACTCATCGTAGATGCCTGCGCTCTATCAGTATACTTTCCAGCTGAGGGCGTGAGAACCGCATACCTTCTTGGACATAAACGCGCGATCCTGCAACGCAACACTGGCCATGGTTGTAGAAGATGCCAAAGTTGACCCACGAGATTGCGTTGTCAATGTTCGCATCGTCAAATACAATATTTGGTGACTTGCCGCCGAGTTCCAAAGTGACCTACAGCAGCAAGTTCAGTGAGTTTGACACGGCTGTTTTTGGATGAGGACGGGAAGTGCGTACCTTCTTCAGGTTCGAGCTCGCTGCAGCCTTAAGAATGGTTCTTCCAACGACAGTCGACCCGGTAAAGGCAATCTTGTCGACATCCATGTGGGATGCAAGCGCAGCTCCAGCAGTCTTGCCAAAGCCCGACACAATATTGATCACACCAGGCGGGAATCCAGCTTCCGATACCAGCCTTGCAGCTACCAGTGCGCTCAATGGCGTTTGTTCTGCGGTCTTGATAACAACGGTATTTCCCGCCGCAATTGCTGGGCCAACCTTCCATGACCACCTAATCAATTGTTAGTGGCATGGCTACAACATCATCGATGCCACGTACATGAGCAATGGGAAATTCCACGGAATAATCTGCCCACAAACACCGATCGCCTCCTTCCTTATGTAATTGAAGGTATCTGGAGCAACATCCACCACCTTGCCTTCAATCTTGTCCGCCCAGCCTCTGGCCTCAATCAGCAAGTGGTCCTTCACGGTGATCTGACCTTGTTGACCGTCTGCTTACCCATAGTATCGAAGACAGCCTGAGCACAGACTTATGTCCACTTTGGCCATGGTAATAGACTTGCCGTTGTCAAGGGCCTCGATCGAAGCGAGTAGATCGTTATTCTCGTCGAAAAGCTGGGCAAGACGACTGAGAAGCTTGCCACGATCTTCTGGGGTGACTTTTTTCCACAGTCCTTCGAAGGCTTTACGCGCTGCCGCGACTGCCTTGTCGATGTCTTCCTCGTCACCTTCATAGACAGATGTGATCACTTCTTCTGTTGTCGGATTGATCGTTTCGAATTTCCGCCCTTTGGAGCTGGGCACAAATTCGCCGTTGATGAAACTGTGAGGATGTCAGTCGACCCTTTATCGAAGAGGCTAAAGATCTCACACGATAACTTACAGGCCGATGGGTTGCTCATATTTGCCAGAGTGTGGCGTCTCAAGCTGCACGGAGAGCGACATTTTCTCCTTCGATACCTGCAGGTAAATTTTTACAGCTCTCTGGGACAGCGGAGCTGCTTGCCTCTCTAATAGTGCAGGACTCCGACGTCGAGTGCGGGCAGAGTGGGTAGCTCATCACTCACTCAGCCTCCCCGCTATCTCGCTCAGACGGAAGTCGAATCATGAGGGCCATATCTCCGACCAGCTCAGGTACACGGCTGAAGCCTAGAACTCCTGTTTCGGGCATGAAGACTCCACAGAGCATGCACACTGGGTGGAGGCCTGCCGGGTTCACGGAGGTATGGGGCCACGACAAACAACACGGCTGTGGAGTAGACATGCGAGCTGAGCTACCCAGGTTCAGGGCACTGTCTCGTGTGGAGCACAACATGAGGGGCGCGCATGATCGCTCAATGGGCAGGGAGAACGCACCTCAAGTCGCATGATCGATGATGCTGACGAATTTGGGAGGCTTTCGCAAACCAGAGGCTCAGGCATTGTCATTGGAAGGCCACAAGGAGACATGGGTACACATTGGATTCTTTCTCAGCGCATGGTACGTCTCTTGCACCTTGGGTCGACTGAAATTCAATTTGGATTGGCCCCAAACACGAGCAAGTGGATACACGGCGTGCGCTGCACTCGACCGAGCAAGTATCGTCAAATGCTAGTCATACGATGATTCCGCCACAACAAGGCGTCTTGAAGCTCGAATATGGCGAATGTAGCTGGTAATTCCAGCTGACGTTGAAATGTGATAAATTCCTGACTGCCAAACTACAAACCCTGCAATCGCGTCTCAATGCCACTGGTCACCTTCAACGCGGAGGCACGATTATGCCGCAGCTGACCCGAAACGCGTAAGCATAGTACAACAGCTATGTATCTCTGGACCAGGTATTGACTGGACCAGGTATTGACTGGACCAGGTATTGACTGGACCAGGTATTGACTGGACCAGGTATTGACTGGACCAGGTATTGACTGGACCAGGTATTGACTAGACCAAGTAAAGGTAGTCATTGCCTTGATCGTTGGTACAGCGTGGTATCGCTCCTGCTCATAGGGCTGGGTAGGAAAAGGCTCTTGACAGGGTCGTAAAGGTTGCGACAACAACATGTGGAGCTGTCCGTTACGGAGAATTGCTGCAAGTTTCTACGTGTTTGCTGCCACAATTATTCCGACAAGAACATTATAATGTGTGTACCCCTCTCCCTAGGCCTGCCGGCGATGCTACAACATTTCTCCTCGCAGGGTCCAGCACCGAGTCAGCCCCGCTTTATAATAGATAGATAGATAAATCTTATTGCCGGTCTACCTCTTTTATCTAGAGTAAGCAGCGCTCCCTATTTTGCTTATCGAAGGGAAAAGCCTATGAAAAACCCCTCTTGTCTCCCTTTAGTATTGTAGTTAGCAGCTACCCCTTGTTTTGCTTCTGCCTTTCTTTGTGCAAAACCAGGCTCCTTTAGAGCCCTCTCCCACCTGTCCTATTCTCCCCTCCCTCTCTCTCCTCTCTCTCTCTCTTACGAGGGTATATAGTTGTCCTAGGTTTCTCCTGTTCCATCTGGTGGCCTGTTGGTGTAGTGGTATCATTCCTACCTCTTAAAGTCTGCAGAGGAGGGATGTAGGTCCTAGCTGTCCCCGCAGCTTGAAGCCTTGCCTTGAGATTCCTGCAGTACGATGGGGAGTAGGGGGTCACGGGTTCAATCCCTGTACAGGCCATTCTTTCTTTTGTTGTTTTGTCTTTGTTTTTGTCTCTCTTGGTGCCCTGCCCTTGCTTTTGCCTCTAGGCTTGTAGGTCCAGTCCTTCCAGCTCCTCCTTAGCTAGGGAGAATTGGTCTAGGACTCCCTCCTGGATCATCCATCTTGCTATGGCCTGGAGGCCCCTCTTTGTAGTAGTCATCTCTTCCCAGCAGCTGGTTCCTGCTCTGGAGAACAGCCTCTGTCTATTGGCCTGGTACTTTCTGCAGGACATGCATATATGCCTCGTTGTCTGGGCTCCTTGGTTGCAGGGGCATTGGGGGAGGACTCCTGGGACCCTTCTCTTGGTAAGGTATGCATTTAGGCCAATGTGTCCTGTCCTGACTAGGGTCATCATTGTGCTGACAGGCCTTGGCAGGCCAGAGTGCAGGTTCTGACCCTCCTTTGCATTTGTTGATTTCCATGCAGCTGGGATGTCAGCCCCTGTGCTTGCCTTCTTCTGTTTTGCTTTCTCCCATTCCTGGTCACATGTCACAACCCGCCTTAGGCATTCACTGTATTCACTGCGGCACGAGCCGCAGAGCCGCAGCCGGAAGGCTTGGCGCTTCCGTACCTTACTTAGTCTCGCTTTCTAGGCATAACCTAGACTCCTTAGCTTTCGATTCCTTCGTATTAAATCGAGTTACACCTTGTGCTTGTGTGCTTGTTACATCCCATCTCTGGCTGGCCCACCAGCCTTTTGTCCCCCTGCCCCTATGTCCTTCTTGTTGTTCGTTCCAGTCTCTCTCTTGCCTTTTGACTAGGCTCTGGATCTCTGCTGTCCTTGTCTGGCTTGGTCCTTGGGTTGTCCTCCTTCTGGCCCTAGCCTCTCTTTGTGCAATCCTCTGGCATTGGTTCCTTATGTATTGGTATGCAGGTGTGTCTGCCTTGCATGTTGCATATTGCCTAGAGAGGTCTTGGGTGTATACTTGGATTGGGGGGATGTTAGCTTCTCTCTGTAGGACCTGGGCAGAGACTGACTTGTATGCCCCAGTAATGTGCCTTAGGGCTTGGGTCTGGATTCTCTCAAGTGGCTTAGTAAGGCCTTTGTTATAGTCTCTTGTGCCCTCTGGATTGGACCAGTTGGGGCACCCATATACCAGTGCAGGTCTAACAACAGCTGTATAGAGATGCCTTGCCTTCTGGAATGATGCCCCCCAGGTGGATTTGCAGAGTCTCTGCAGAGATTGGATCTGGTGCATCCCCTTTTCAGCCGCTTTTTTCATGTGTGGGCCCCACCTGAGTTTTGTGTCTACCCATACTCCAAGGAGCCTAAGGGATGGTAGTGGGCCCCCTTCGAACCCTGGGATCTGGACTGTTGCCTGCAGGTTGTGTCTCCTTCCTCTTGTAAAGTGGATAAGCTGGTACTTCTGTGGTGCAAATGCAGCCCCATGTTTGGCTGCCCAGTTTTTGCATTTCTGGTGGGCCCTTTCTAGCTGCCTGCAGTTCTCCTCTGTAGATAGGCTATAGGTCAAGATGTTGGAGTCATCCACAAATCCCATTGCTGTTGTGTTCCCCTCTTGTAGAGCTGGGAGGAGGGTAGAGGCAAAGAAGAGGAAGAGGATTGGGGAGAGAGTTGATCCTTGTGCAGTGTGGTGAACAATCAATTTACCGATTGAAAAATTGATCGATTGATAGCAATGGATCAATCAATTCCAGCCTTCCAACGCATTGAACAATCTTGCAATGTATCAATCTATTTTCTTCGCATCCATTGACGTCAATCGATCGTGCAGTTTACCATATATATATACAGATGCATCGTCGCTGTAGGCGCTGTTGTCAAAGTCGTCACCTTATTTTATTTATAACCTTCGGCTTACTGCATTCTTGGCAAGAATAGCCTCACGTGATGATCTTTGAGCGTCTTCTCGGAGATCGTACGGTCTCCTATTAGCGCGGATACACCCGCCCAGCAATTTTAGGGACGCGACAATCGCGTCAATCGCGTTTACATCACGCTTCTTAGTAACAGCAACACCTGTATATCAACATAACGACGACTATATGGCCTCAGTCGACGGCAGCGACCTTTCAGCTGCATTACCTAGCGATACGCTTGTCGTGCCGACAGCATTGCATCGTTCAGACGACTTCCGGTCCACCAACGCGCAGCACAACGAGCCGAGCGCGCCTATTACTGGTTACGAGGACCTGAACCTATCAATACTTCCACGCGGCTTCACTATCGCAGTCTCCAGCCTACAGAAAGACTCTTGGGTATGGAATCACGGCTATCGGCTCGACGATAAGAATGGGATTGAATACTGGGTCTGCAAAAGATGCCACAAGGCCAAGAGCCATCGAAACCATCGCTTCCAGACAGCACGACAAACTAGTACTGCAGGCGATCATATGAAGAAGGAGCATCGCATTGATAAGCTTGGGAATATGGACGATAGCGCTGTTCAGCATGTTCGCAAGAAGCGCAAGGTCACGGACAGGTTGAGCCTTCCAGCAGTTAGCTTAGCAGATTGCGACTCAGCCTCTCGTAGAGCTGCGGAATTCAGTGCTGTGCTTTTCAAGAGTCTGCTATTACAGTGGCTTATCATGGACAATATATCCTTCCGGAAATGCGACAGTAGCTACTTCCGGCGGCTGCTTAGCTATCTGAATCCCCTTTGTGACGATTCTATGCCGGATCACACTACTCTAAGCCGCTGGATCTTGAAGGCTTACGAGGACTTCGTGCCTATCGTAATTGAGTGCCTACAAACAGCTATCGGACTTATCCATTTCTCCTTCGATCTATGGACTTCTAGCAATGGCTTGGCACTTGCTGGTGTCGTTGTTCACTTCGTCGACAAGACTGGCAAAGTATGGGACTTTCTTCTCGGACTTCCAGCTCATCACGAGGATCACACTGGCTATAATATTGCGCAGACAATAAGCTCTATTTTCACTCACTTCGGACTCCGCGGAAGTCAGCTAGGCTACTTCACAAGCGACAACGCAACGAACAACGACACCTGTATAGACTGGCTCGCAGCTGAATTCGACTTTGTCGCTGCCAAGCGCCGAGTGCGCTGTGCTGGCCATATAATTAACCTGGTTTGCAAAGCAGTCATGGTCGGCTGGATGGATTTAGAAGTGTTTGAGCAGGACCTCCTATCTATGGCTCAAGAGGCACGAGACGCACTGGAGGTGTGGCGACGCCGTGGACCTGTCGGCAAGTTGCATAACATTATTGTCTACATCTCGCGCTCGCCGCAGCGAATGGATAAGCTGAGGGCACTACAGAAGCAAGCCATTGCTGACGGTCTGCAGTTTACTGATAGATTATATCAGCTAGTGCGAGACAATGACACACGCTGGAACAGCCTATTTGCAATGATTGAGCGGGCACGGCTCGTGCGAGAAGCTATCACTGACTTCGTGATCCAAGAGGTCACTCGTTGGCATGAATACATGGTCCGCTGGCATACTCACAATGATCACCTGCCGGAAGCTAAGCGCAAGAAGATGCGAGAGCCGCCATCGATAGTAGCTGATCAGCTCACTCTGGACGACTGGACTGTGCTAGATGAATACTTCCGCATCCTCAAACCATGCAAGGAAGCGACAATTCGACTGCAAGGCCAAGTCGGCGGACATGGACATATATGGGAGGTCCTACCTGTGCTAGACTGGCTTCTCACTCACTTCGAAGAAGCTAAGAAGCGTTACGCTGTCGAGGGTGCTGAGAAATTGCCAGCGGAGCTCTCGGAAGTCCCTCACTTAGCGCAGGAGCATCACTACATCGCTAACATCAACCTTGCCTGGAAGAAGCTCGATCAATACTACGCCAAGACCGACGAGACGCCTATCTACTTAGCAGCTGTAGTGCTACATCCGCGCTATAACTGGGCCTGGGTACTTCGTCATTGGGGTGACAAGCCTGACTGGATCAAAGCCGGCGAAAAAGCGCTCCTTGCTCTATGGCAGGAATACAGGGACCAGCCTTCTGCATTCGATGACGTACGACGAGAAGATCCTTCACTTTCTACGTATGTGAAAGGCGGGCGGCATCAACGGCGGCGTACGGAAGTCGACGAAGAAATGGCTACATTCGGATATAGTAGCGATGAAGACACTGCTACAAGGCAGGCGCCAGCAGATCAGTGGAAGGAATACACTCACCTGGACAGCAACCATCACATAAAAGACCCTTTTGAATACTGGTATTCACGTCGGCACCGTTGGCCGCAGCTAGCACGAATGGGGCTAGAAATACTGTCTATTCCACCAATGAGCGATGAGCCTGAGCGGACATTCAGTGACTCTGGCTGTATGGTGACGGACCGGCGGAACCGCTTGAAGGAAGGCACGATAGGCGCGATATCTTCTCTCAAGAGCTGGACTCGAAAGAGCGTTATTACGTGGGATATTAAGCATTTGAGCCTGCGAAGTCCCATTGCACACCTCCACGCGGTCGCAGGTGGAAACAGGCAGTCCTAGACTGTGCTGGCAAAGTGCAGGGCAGCCGTAGACAGCGAACAGACACGCTGCCTACAGCTCCGGAACAAAGCCCAGCTCCTGGGTAGGTGATTCAAGTGTCGAACTCCTGAGAACACAGCAAAAGGATACCAGCGCGGCTGTTACCAACACAAGAAACCAATGCCAAACCGGAGACCCCTCTGCCCTGAGTGGTGAATACCACCCTAGGCCTGTAGGCTGGAGTAGTGACCCAGCCTAAGCACAGACTGAAGAGGAGGAGGGACAATTGAAGGGGAGGCTTCAAAGAGAAAGAGCAAGGATAGAGTAGAGAACAGGAACATACAGCTACACTACGGAATACACGTCCTGGTCTGGGTGGAAGACAGGACACTTTGCATAGCAAGAAGGACTAGGAGAGGACTTTGCGACTCCTCTCTGCAGCCAGGAGGCTATTTTCAACCCTGAAGGCAGAGCATCTGACACAAGCGACCCTTTCTCTGCAAGGAAGGCTGCCTGCAAAGGAAGAGCTGTACTGGACTGGACTGTACAATGGAATTTCTCTGGATGTGGGTCATGTGACTGGATGCCAAGGAAGGAGAAATTTGGCTGTGGGATTGGTGTAGGGAGAAGGGCCCCCTACTAGGCTGGTCACACCCCTAGAGTAGGCCACAACTCTGGGGGGTGATGTACAAGACGGCAACTAAGAAAAGAGAAGAGAAGGGCCCTGACTAGGAAAGGGGCGAGGGGAGTTGCTGCCTCCAAACCTCTGGTCCTAGGACAAGGCAGCAAGAGGAGGACCTCAAAGGGGCAGACAAATACAAGGAGACATACACTAGCCCCAAACTCGACAAGTCCAAGAAACAGATCAAAAGCACAAGACATAAGGGAACCAAAACAAACGAACAAGAGAGCTAAAAAGACCTACAGAAGGACCTGGAGTAGAGAGGGGCTTATGGGAAACACGAAAAGGAAAAGTTGCCAAAGCACCGTCCTAAGGAAGAAGTTGAAAAGCACGAACAGCCTGACAAGCACCGTGCGCAAGGACGAGGCCTAGCAAGCCTCAGAACCCAAAAGAGAAGACAGGTTTTTATGCCGGACGTACTTAGGTAGGGAAGGCTTTTCCTATCACAAAAACTATAGAGCGTGCTGCTTACTCTAGTCCATGAAAGAGGTAGACCAGCGTATAGGAATTATCTATCTATTAAGCATTTGAGAAAGCTAACTACTGCGGCAGAAGAGCGTCACACGAAGGAAAAGATTACTTTGTATGATTCTATGTCAACTTGGCTCAACCGAGCCAATCAATCGACAGCTTAGCCACCAATCCAATGCATCAACCATTCGTGCAGCGCCAATCCAATCAATCACATGTGTAGCGGATTCATTCATTCATATTTCTTACACCGATATAGCTCCCTTGCGGGTCCATGCGGGATGATCTATGAAGTCTACGAAGAGAAAACCGTGGCCGCAGCCCGGGTGAAAAACTCCTCCACCTGCTCAGTCTGTCTGGCCGAAGCCCTGCTGCCATAATGCTGTTGGAACTGTGTGCCGAGTCTGTCCCTAGGGGTCCCCTAGGCTAGTTATGGTCTGCGTACGCGCACTCGTCGTTGTCTTGTCTGCATCTGTGGTCGGAGTGGCTTTGCCTTAGATCGATCGGTCGAGGTAGGCAGGCGTACCTGTGTGTAGCGGATTGATTGATTGATTGTTCACCACACTGTCCTTGTGGTATTCCTGTGTTCTGTGGCCTGACCTGGTCCATGAATTCTCCTAGTTTGAGGCATGTGGTTCTCTCCTGTAAGAATGACCCTATGAAGTTTACAATGTGGTCTGGGTAGCCCTGCATCCTAATATTGTGGAGGAGTCTTTGGTGGGACACCTTGTCGAATGCCCCTGAGATGTCCAGGCATAGCATTGATGCCACTGCTCCTGGCTTTTCCTTCCAGATAGTCCTTACTTGTTCAGTAATTAGGTCAAGGGCTGTTGCTGTGGACCTGCCTGGCCTAGCCCCCATTTGGGAGTCTGGGAGGAGTCCCCTCTTTTCTGCTTCTTGGGACATTCTCTTAGCAACAATTGCCTCTAGGACCTTGGCTATCGTGTTGAGGAGTGCAATTGGCCTATATGCTCCTGCCTTGGTGTAGTCTGGCTTTTGTGGCTTCCTGAGGACAACTGTAGTTGAGTGCTTGAATGGTTTAGGGTGGTATGCCTGTCCTATGCATGCTGTAAAGAGCTTAGCTAGGAATGGGGCTAGTTCTGCCCTGCACTTTTTGAGGAGGGTGTTCTGGATCTGGTCTGGGCCTGGTGCCTTCTTAGCAGGGAGCCTTTTGAGGACTGCTAGCACCTCTCCCTGGGAGACAGTCTTTTCTACCTGGAACTGTGCTGGGAGCAGTGTCCTTGGGATATCTGTAAGGTCAGCCTCCCCTTGGGGGGGAAAGAAGTGTTCTGCTAGGATCCTTGCTTTTCCTTCATTTGTATGTTCTTCTTGGCCTGTCTGGCTTGTAAGGGTGGGGAATTGTGGGGGCAGATGTCCTTGGTTGGCCTTCTCCCTAGCCCATTTGGCCAGCTTCCATATCTTGCTAGGATCCTCTGTAACCTCTTTGACTGTCTGTCTCCAGGATGTGTTTAGGGCTTTCCTAACTAGCTTGTTCTTCCTATGGCTGGTCTCTAGGTATGCTCTATGGCTGGCTTCAGTTGGGATTGCTTTCCATTCTCTCCTTGCTTCCCTAGCTGCCCTAATAGCTATGCTGCATTCTTGGGGCCAGGCTGTCTTTGCATATATAGATGGCTTTGCACTTGGGATTGCCTCCTTAGTGATCCTCTGGAGTGTGTCTTGGAGGGTTGTTGCTGCCTGGTCTAGGTCATTATTAGTTCCTAATGGGAGGAGATCTAGTGTTTCCATTCCCTGTTGGACTCTCTCCTGGATTGTTTCCCAGTCTGCCTTAGACCATTGTAGCCTTGGGGCCTGGGCTTTCTGGGGGAGGTATTGTGTCTGGATTGCTGTAAGGATTGGGATGTGGTCTGACCCAAATGTGTTCTCTGGGAGTGACTGGCATCTTTGGACCCTTTGCTGGAGAGATTCACTTGCTAGTACAAGGTCTAGAGTCTGGCAGCTGGAGTTGTGCCTCTCCCATGTAATGGTACCTGGTTCTAGGAGTAGGTGTAGGTTTGCCTGGGTTGTTATCTGGATAAGGGAGTCTGCCATAGTATGTTGTGATACGACTAGGTTTCCTCCCCATTGTGGGTGATGGAGGTTGAAGTCCCCGAGTATAATAGTTTCCCGTTGGGAGCTTGTATCTTCCTGGAGGGCTGCCTCGAGCTGGGGGAGCACTCCAAGTTGGGTATGCTGTTCCGGGCCTGAAGGGTTATAGCAGTTATGGATAGTAATCTGCTTGCCCTGGGTCCGTAGGAGTACTGAGACCATGTCTCCGGACTGGCTATATCTTGGGTCCCATTGGGAAGAGTCTAGCTCTTCTGAGATTAGGAGGGCAACCCTCGGGTGGCCTATTGTTGGGAGGATTGGGTAGTATCCCTTTTTCGTCTTCGTTCTCCCGTTAGCCGGGTTGATCCAGGGCTCCTGGATAGCAATTACTTGTATAGTCTTAGGGTCTAGGTCCTGGACTAAGAGAGCTTGTGCAGTAGGCATGTGGTTGACATTGTGTTGGTAGATTTGGAGGGTGTGTCTATTCATATAGAGGGTCATCTTGGGTGTCCATTTGGTCTTGGTCCTTAGGGTCCTCTTCTGCTCCTCTAGGTGCCTTAGCTTGCAGGTATGTGGACAGCTTGTTTGCCTGTCTCCTCCCTTCTATTATAGCTGAGGTGCTCCCACTTGGTTTCCCTGGGGGCCTGTTTGCCTTAGTCTGGCTGCCTTGTAGGGTTCTCTCTCCCTCCTGCTCTCTAGAGCAATGATTAACATCAACCACAACCACCTCAACCAGTTGGTTGATTGCAGGCGCAATCACAACCGAATTTGGACCTCTGATTGGTTGCAAACAAGCATGTGATAGTCGCTTTAGTTGCAATCTAGTGCCTTGGTTGATTGCAGGACCAGTCTTGGCATGGTTGAGTAAGTGAAGAAATGAGCAATATCGCCAAAACTTCATGGATATCGCTCCGAATGGTCACTCTGAGAGCCTCAGAACGGCCGCTATCGTTTCACAAGCCAATCTAGTGAATTGTAAGTGAATGATTCACGTCTTGGCAGCCGCGGAGGTGTCCGTTTGGCCCATATGTTCTCAAATACTCACCTTCATCAAATTCTCTGCTCTTTCTGGCTAAGCCAATGCCCGTGGCTGTCTCGGATATCCTCCTAATCATCATCGTCGCCGCTCTTTCCCGTAGGGGGTAGCGATCGTCAGGAGAGTCGAGGAGGGAGGCTGGGGTGGCGGTTTAGGGGCGAGTTCGAGGCCTTTTCGTGCATGTGAAAGCTGCTATATAGATGTCAGTGAATACCATGGTTTTAGCACTCCAACGACCTTCAAACCTCTTACATTTCGGCACTATGCCGCTCATTGATAGCTTCTTCATGCAGACAGAGCCCTCCATCGAAAATGGCTCGAATCGACGATCTACTCGCTCATCAGCTCGCTTTGAATCAACACAACCAACTCAGCTTCTTCCGGATGGTCCAGCGCCAACACTACAGCCACGACAACCTCATGGCTTGCCGAATGACTCCAGCATGACTTCCAGCATGAGCTCCGTGCACGTTATCGACCTTGGTAGCTCAGACTCTTCGCGCGCTGGCTCAAAGCCAATATCCGGTGCACAAGACACTCGCATTCGAGAAACCCGAGCTCTATCGCCGCCGCTGGATCTTGGTCTTGATTTTGGTGAGTCTCTTGCCTTGAAGGCAGACGTTAGACCAGCTGTTGCAGACTCTGCAGGGGAAGACGAAGGGGACAGCGACAAAGAGAATACTTCACCTCACAGCTGCCACCAATGCACGTACCACGCCGACGGCTCCAAGACAGTGAAGACGAGTAGTGGCCTTATCAAGGTACCTGCCAAGTTCAATGCTAGGGCTCCTGCTCGCTTCATGTTCGCCAATCGGTGGTATCGTCGCGCAACTGTTGCTGAGTTAAAGCACA
The DNA here is from genome assembly GCA_004299825.1 of Cercospora sojina. Taxonomy (NCBI): domain Eukaryota; kingdom Fungi; phylum Ascomycota; class Dothideomycetes; order Mycosphaerellales; family Mycosphaerellaceae; genus Cercospora; species Cercospora sojina. The sequence continues at coordinate 4,033,462 of CP036211.1, read as the reverse complement.
AGACTGGTGACTTCTATGCTTATGGCGAATGCGTCGTCGACGAGCTCACCGGCGCGCAGTACTGGCTGTGTCACTGCTGCAAGAACAAGGACAAGACTCGCATCTATGCCAAAGCCGGCACTGGCTCCATTCGCAAGCACTGTCGTGAGAAGCACGGAGTGCGGTTTGCAGGCGATAGCGAGCTATCCATGGCTGCCAACACGGACTCATCCTCACAAGGCGGTATATTGAACCAGATCTTCAGCATTGCCGGTGTCTTTAAAGAGCGGTTCCTTCTGTTCTTTCTGATGTGCAACCTCTCTTTCTACCAGGTCGAGAACGTGTATTTCCGCGATCTTCTGGGCTGTATGAACCTCCAGCTATTCAACTTCCTGCCAAAGGCCTCGGTGACGATCAGGCGGTGGGTGATGGACGAGTTCGCGGCTCGAAAGGGTCGCTTGAAGGAGGAGTTCGCGCAGGCTAGAAGCAAGGTCAGTCGGCTGTCGGTGTGTTTCTTGGTGAGCGCTGACCTTCTGTGCTTCGCAGGTGTCTACTTCCTTTGATCTGTGGACTTCTCCGAACTGTCGTGCCCTCATGGCAGTCTGCGGGCACTATATCGACAAGGACGGCTTCCGGCGACATACTCTCATTGCCCTGCGACCAATCCATGGCGCCCACACAGCAGAGAACATCTCAGAGGTATTGGCCGCCGTCTACCGTGAGTATGGCCTCGACAGACAGACCCGTTTCGGCTGGATCGTGAGCGACAATGCCACAGTAAATGACAAGATCTGCGACCTCGTCCTGAAGGAGCTGTTTCCCGGTTGGACTCGCCAGCAGCGACTCGAGAGGCGTCTGCGCTGCTTCGGCCATGTCGTCAACATCGGCGCTCAGAAGTTCCTGCATGGTATCGGCTCTGAGGAAGTAATGGACGAAATGAACGAGGCTCGACAATCTGGTAACTCGGAGCGCATCGCTGACCTCTGGCGTCGCATTGGGGCCCTGGGTATCCTGCACAACCTGATCCGGTACATTCGAATGACTCCTCAGCGTCGCGGCGAGTTCGCAAACTGCATTGTCGGTGGTATGTTCGCAATGTTCGATCATTTAATGGTGAGTGAGAAGTGAGAAGTTCGAATTCTCTAAGTCCAATTTCCCCTTACCCAGACCCCTCAAATGACGCATAAGACCCCACTTTAGTCACGTTTCGTCGCGATATCTCGTGTTGATTGGCCTTCTCGGGGCTTTCCGCATCGGCACTTGGCATTGCCGACACTTCTCATTTCTTCCATCTCTTGCTTTTTGACACTCTCTCACTAACAACACACTCTCTATACAGCTTCTACCACCAAATCAGACACGTTGGAACAGCGCATATGTTGCGATAACCAGAGCGCTGAATCTGCGACCTCGAATCAACCAATTCCAGTCCTCACACCGCCCAGAACCACGCAGCCGCGTCCGATTCGAGCCTTTGAATGCAACACACTGGGATACTCTCGAATCTATCCACGATGCCCTCGAGCCTTTCTACGATGTTACAGTCGACACTGAGGGCTTCAAAGACGACCTCTCCGGCTATGTCCAGAACCTAGACTACCTCCACAAACACATCGGCCAGTCTGAGGCATACTGGTCTCAAAATGCCTCACTTTCCGGTTCCGCCGAGGACGAGTCACTCGCGGCGGCAGCACACAACTCCTGGCTCGTTCTAGAGAAGTACTACAACCTCTGTGACAAGTCGCCAGCTTACTACGCCGCCATGGCTATCAATCCGACACTCAAATGGCATTGGTGCATGCAGGAATGGGGTGCCGACAGTGAGAAAGAAAATTGGCTGCCCTCCATTCAAGAACGTGTCAACAACTTCTGGCTTTCCGAGTACAAAGGAACCACCACTGCCGCCCCATCGCTGTCTCGATCCTCCTCCTCCGCCCTCTCCGACGCAGCCACCACCGGCGCCAAACGTAAGCGAAACAGTGGTGCTGAGAGGTCTGCCGAGGATCTGAAGGAGTACAAGCGGGTGAAGGGTTACACTGCGAGGTATACCGACGCTTTCGAGCAGTTTCTTCAACAGCCACTTGAGGCAGAAGGCGTGGATGCACTGGCTTACTGGAACGTTCGCTGGGCTTCTGGACAGCAACGTGATTTGGCGCAGATGGTGAGAAGACAGATACCCGGATTTGACATGGTTTTGAGTGCTAATACGACCGCTTTCTAGGCACTCGACCTCCTCGCCATCCCCTCTATGTCCGCCGAGTGCGAGAGGGTGTTCTCACAAACCGCTTTGCTCATCACCGATCGCCGCAATCGCCTCAAAGACGACATCATTGAAGCTTGTGAGTGCCTGCGTTATTGGATGACTGACAAGGGCAAGGTAGATGCTTTTGATGGCGACAATGATGGCATTAACATGGTGGATGAGGAGTTTGTCGACGATATACCTGGGTATGGTGAAGAGCCGGAAGAGGATTTGGAGTAAGAAGATGCAGTTTTATTCACTTCAAATGGCGCTAATTCATGGATACTACACTCTTATTGGCTACGGAGTCAGCTCCTGCCATTGCAATCAACGCAATCAGCTCGTACTTCCACCCTTTGGTTGACAACCGGCCTTCAATCAATGCAATGTACCTCTCAAATTGGTTGCAATCGGTTGATGTTAATCATTGCTCTAGAGGGGGAACTTTGGTGCTTCCTTTTCTTGCTTGGGATTATAGTAAAGCCTTCCTTGTCCTGGGCTAGCTCAGCCTGGGCTTGTCTGCCTCTAAAGAAGTCAGAGAACACCTGTGCCTTTGCTAGGGCTGCTTGTTTGTATTTGCAGATCCTTGACCATGCTGGGTGGTCTCCTCTACAGTTGCTGCACTTCTTGCTCTGGGCCTTGCATTCCATTGTCTTATGGGCTCCTGAACATGCCCCACATCTGTCCTGGTCCTCCCTGCAGTATGTTGCGATGTGGCCAAACTTCTGGCACTTTAGGCATTGGATTGCCCTCTGTTGTGGGTGGTAGGCTTCTGTATTGTGGAAGTTGGCCTCAATTGAGAGTCCCATCTTCACTACCTGTCTTGCTGTCTGCTCCTCCTGGAATCCGAGGATCAGAGTAGAGTGCCTCTGGCCTTCTCTTGCCTTTGGGCTCTTCATCCAGGTAGCCTGGGCAATCTTGATGTGTGGGACCCAGTGCATATTCTCTTCCTCTATTGTCCTAAGGCATGATTTGTCCCCTATGTCCCAGTTTGACCTTACTCCATGCACAAGTACCCTGTAGAGGTGCTTTGCAACTTTAGCCTCTGGCCAGGCTGCCTGTATCCACTCCTGGTTTTCCTCAAGCCTATGTTTTTCTCGTTCCTTGTGGAGGAGGACCTTTATGTCCCCACTAGGCATCTTCTGGATTGCTGCTACTAGGCTACTTCCTAGCTTCTCCTTAATCTCCCTCCCACTCATTCTCTTTACTTCATCCCTCTCTTGCTGGTTTCCCATCTTGATCTGGATGGCTGCTGCTGCCTGAGGCAGTATTCTAGGCCTTGGCACTGTGGGCTGGATTTGGGCTACTTTCTGGGCCCATGTCTGTGGTGTAGTAGGGCTGTCCTGTCTTTTCTGGAGGGTGGTGTGGATGGTCTGGAGGGTGGAGGAGATAGAGCATGTATATGCTCGGTGGAGGAGGGCCTGCTGGGCCCTCTGGAGAAGGGAGAGAAGGGAGAGTCTGTCGGAGCTTTGGGGGGAGTCCAGGGCTTTCTGGATTTCTGCTGTTAGGGAGTTGTTGTTCTTTGCAAGTTGTATACCTGCTGGGTTGGTTTCTTCGTGTTTAGGAGGGCCTCTAGGGCCAGTTGGGGGTGCTCCAGGCCTCTGCTTCTGCCCTTGGGATTCGAGGGTGCTAGCCTCCTTCCTTTGGGTTCCCGCTTCGGCCTGGATGTTCTGCTGCCTTTGTGGGTGGACGGCGGCGTGTTGGGATGCCCTTAGGCCTCCCTGGGGGTCGTTCTCACAGAGTGGTGGCATTTTTGAAAGTGTATATCCTCCAGTGGTTGCAATCAATACGCCTCGATTATAGTAGGCGTACAGAGTCGAGCGCAAGCAAGGGATATCGTCCAAAAGGGCCTGGTGCACCAGGGCACCCTCCTACTGGCGGAGGAATTTGACTCCCGCCAGAGACCTACACAATGTCTCCACTGCGGCCAGTTCGGGCACGTAGCCAAGTACTGTAGGGCCGAACAGGTCTGCGGGACATGCGCAGGCAACCACAAGACCGAAGGCTGTACGGCGAAAACCAAAAAGTGCAGCAACTGCCAAGGATCCCACCCATCGTGGTCCAGATCGTGCAGAGTAAAGCAGGCGGCCATCGCAAAGGCGAGATCCTTCCGTAACCAAGCAACCAGATACTGGAACAACGTGGTCCAGCCTAGGGAATCAGAAGCGTGGCCTGCGACAGGTGCAAAGAGAAGGGCAACAGGGGCTCCGCCTAGCGACGGGACCGTAAGCATGAACCAAGAGACCGCCGACCAACACAGGAAACCACCGGGGAGGCCGGTAGGCACGAACTCAATGGCACTAGCGGGAAGGACGCAGAGCAACAAGATCACGGCTATCTTCACCTCATCCCAGGGACGAGGAATAGGACAAAGCCAGGAGAACAGCAGCCAAGAAAGCATGGAAGGAGTACAAGCAACCCAGACTACCCAAAATGAGTAGCCCCTCGGGAGAACTCACAATCCTACAGTATAACGTGAACCACAGCGGCCATAAGATCCAAACCCCATTCCTCCAACAACTGGACCCAAAGAAACACCACATAGTAGCGATCCAGGAGCCATGGATCTGCCTACAAAGCAAGGACTCGGTAAAGCACCCAGGGTACTATACGGTCGTTCCGGACCAGGCCCATCCGAGGGTGGCTATGTACATATCAAAGGAGATTAGCACGCAAAGCTGGACTACTAAAACCTACTCCGCAGACCTGGTTTCTACCCGGATCCAGGCAGGTGGGCGGTGGGTAAACGTCCTAAACGACTAGAGCCTGGGCACCCTCCCACTACTCCGTGCAACTCTCCGGGAGAGCGAAGGAGAAGAGATTATACTCGTCGGAGACTTCAACCTACACCACCCGAGGTGGGGTGGGAATAACACCCAAGACCAACACTGGGCAGCAGACCGACTCATCGAGGTCACGGACGAGGCCCAACTAGACCTGCTCCTAGAGCCGGGAACGATCACATGGGAGAATGCAAGAAGCTGCCAGACACTCGACTTGGTCTTTGGAACCAAGGGAATAGGACAAGACACCTTGGAATGTAGAACAAGAACAGACCTGGAAACTGGGTCCGACCACATCCCGATCCAAACTACAATTATGCAGTCAGAGGTCAGCACCAGGTCACAGGTCCCAAGACCTCAATGGAAGAAGGCCGACTGGGAGAGAATCAGAGAGGTAGTTAAGGACAGGGCTGAAACCATCGCCACCAAACCAATGAACCTGCCGCAACAGCTCGACGATAGAGCTCAGGAGGTACAGGAGATGCTTATCCAAGTAATCCAAGAGGAAATCCCTAAGGCAAAACCGTCAAGCTACGCAAAAATGTCCTGGTCAAAGGAGTGCAGTAAGGCTGTGAAAAGGACAAGGCGCCTCAAGCGGGAGTGGAGCCAGGAGAGGACGGAGGAAAGCCGAGGCGCATACCTGGCTGCGTCACACGCGAAAGGGAAACGGATCAAGAAGGACAGAAACCTGTCCTGGAGGGAGACGGTCAAGGAAATCACAGAGGATCCAAGCAAGATCTGGAAGCTAGCTAAGTGGGCTAGGGAGAAGGCTGGCCAAAGGAGCCCCCTACCCCAGTTCCCCGGGATAAAGAACAAAGAAGGGGCGATGCAGACGGAAGACCAGGGCAAGGCAGACGCGCTAGCCCAGCACTTCTTCCCAGAACCAAAAGAGGCAGACCTACAAGACATCCAAAATGCAGTATACCCGGAACCGTTTCATATCGAGGAGGAAGTCCAGATGGGTGAGCTCCTCAAAGTCATGGAAAAGCTCCCGGTCAACAAGGCCCCGGGCCCGGACCAGATCCCCAACCTACTCCTCAAAGAGTGCAAGGCAGAACTCGGACCGCTACTATGTCGTTTCTTCACAGCATGCCTGAGATACGGATACCACCCGAAGCCGCTAAAACACTCTACTACAGTCGTGCTTAAGAAGCCTCAAAAGCCAGACTATACCAAGCCAGCAGGGTGGTCGATGGTCAGTACACTCCAATACGTACTGTACTGATTGATCAGTATAGTACAATCAAGCAGAAGCCTCCAGATAGCCAGTACAATCAAGCATGATGTCGCCGTCTGTCTGTCTGTCTGTGTGTATCACCATATAGTCGTATCTCAGCCTCCCGGGCTTCTTCTCTTCTTAACCCACCCACAATCGAGCTTTCCACTGTAATATCGCTGTCGGCTCGATCCAGTATGGGCAATAAGGTGCGTAGAATCGATTGCGACCGGGCAGAAGTGGCTGATTGTAGTAGGAGGCTGTCATTGACCTCACCGGCGACGATACACCCCCTCCCTCCCCTGCGGCAGCGCCATCGACACCGCGGCCGCGCGACGCTCTCGATGAGTTCCTTACAGTCTCACTGGATCACCTTCCGCACTGGAAGCATGGCGATGTGCTGCATGTTCGTGGTCGAGTCGTAGATGCTGTATATTCGAAGGGTACTCGGCGCGAGCAATTGGAGGCTGTTGTTCTTGATACCAAGCCATTTACGAGGGAGCAAATCAAGCGTATCATTACCAACAGGAAGGAGCTCCATCTGTACGTCTGGAATCGTGGTTGCGAGTGCTATTGGTGTCAGAAACGAGTAGATGGTAGTGGTCTTGGTGCATTAGAGGAGGTGTTGGAGAAATAGGGCTGATGAGGCTGAACATGGAGACAAGGGTTTGGTTGGCTGGCTAGCCCCGAGCCGCACGGGTAATGATGCAAGACTGGCATCTTTCACCTCGATTCAGGGTCTATACAGCAAAGCCAAAGAACTTCAAAATGTTCATTGCCAAGTTATCAACACCACACATGTAAACGATGTCGTACGAACAATCCGAGCGGTGCAAGTTGCAGCTGAGATCAAACGGAAAATTTCTATCTTGTCAGATTTCTCGTAGCATACGTATCAAGCAACGAAGAATTTACGACAGATTTTGGGTTAGAAATATAACCTTGCACATGCAATGTCAAGCTTCAGTTCACTCTGTGAGCAGATGCGACACAACCACTTGGCCAAAACACATAAGAATCATGATTCCGACTAAACAAAGCATGCCAAATAACATCCAGTTGAGTGCACGCGAAAAAGCGCGTTGGTTCTATGGCGCTGGGTGTCGTGAATGGACGCGTCGTAACCCTAGTCTGTCGCAATCCAAGCTTCTCACCTTCGAAGCATCTTCTTCTGCGCACACCACAACAACACACTCCAAACACGACATAATGGACGCAGCAGAGTCAGAAATCGGCACCGAGACCGTCGTCGACAACCTCACCGAGATACACGCCGAATCGCAGCTCCCTACCGCCCACCAGAGCCGTCACACCAAATCCGGTTTCCTCGTCGATGGACCGCGCCTTGCAGGATATATCCCTACACCACCTGGCAAGCAGCCACGCTCGTCCTATGTCTGGCGGGATGAGGTGGGCGTCGGCCTGACCCATGTCAAGACTGGCAAAAGGTACTGGATGTGTCGCGCGTGCTTCGAGAAGCCAGGCTCACAGAGTCTCTATCTGAAGAGCGACGGCTCTACTACGCGCGCAATGGACCATCTTGGGGATCACAAGTTCGGTGAGGGTCACTACTACAAGCGAGATGGCACGTATGCGCCGCCAGAGAAAGACAGCAAGAAACGGACACGCGACGGCGATGTACAGGCAGCTTTCCAGGCTCAAAAGCGACTCAAAGAAAGCACCGAAGTCTTCGACCGCATTGGCTGGTGCAAGACCTTTCTCGAATGGAAGATAGACGACGATCAATCACTCAGAAACACAGCCTCGAAGCGTCTGCGCAGACTGCTATGCTACAAGAACAGCACGATTGAGAACATTGTACCTCGCTCTCACACCACAACGCGACGCTGGCTTATGAACCTGTTTGGAGGCTCGAAACCGAACATTATGAGGAACCTCAAGCGCGCGCGCAGTCGTCTTTGCGTCTCTTTTGATGGCTGGAAGTCCGATAACGAGCTGGAGTTACTTGGTGTTTTCGCGCACTACGTGAACCACGAAGGCAAATACGTCTCAGTCATGCTAGGTTTACCGAACCTCTATGGCTCGAAGGAGGCACAAGACACTGCGGACGCCATATCCAAGATACTCACCGAGTTCGAGATACGAGACGATGTGCGCTATTTCCAGTCGGACAACGTGAACATTAATGACAAGGTCTGTCGCTTGCTAGCAGCTGATCTTGGACTACACCCTCAGAAGTGCCGCCTGCGCTGTAGCGCTCACATCCTCAACCTCGTGTGCAAGGCGATACTCTACGGCTGTGACATCGACGCGATAGATCAGGCTTGCGAAGAAAGCGAGGAGGATGAGGATAACGACTGCGAACCGGACGACCTTGACGATGACGAAGAAGTGAAGCAATTTGAGCGACAGGCGAAGGTGCAAGAAGCCGTGGACTCACTCGTTTTATGGCGCAAACGTGGTGCCGTTGGCAAGCTTCACAATATCATCGTTCACGCACGACACTCAGGCTCACGGCGTGAGTTCTTCAAGGATAAGCAGAAAGAAACGAACCCGGATATGCGCATATTGGAGCTCATCCTCAACGGCGGCATTAGATGGAATAGTGACCACGATATGATGGAAAGAGGCGTCAAACTCAAGGACGCAATTGAGCTCTATCAAGCGCACTACCGCGAGGTTGACGACAGACCGCTAGCGCAAGAAGACTGCCTTACAAGTGAAGACTGGCAAGATATTAAAGAGCTCTGTGCACTGCTAAGACCGGTGAAGGAAGCCTCACTTGGTCTCCAAATGGACGGTACCTATATATACGGATCTCTGTGGCAGTCACTAACCACCCTCAACCTGTTAATGACACGCCTGGAAGAAGCCAAAAACGAGCAGTCTGTGCTACCGAACTCGCACTATAAAGCCTGTGTTTTGTTAGGCTGGAAGAAGCTGGATAAGTACTTCGCACTCACAGACCGATCGCCAGCATACATAGCCTCTATTGCGCTGCATCCGCACTTCAAACTACGCTGGTTCGACGACAAATGGAGTGGCTTACGCTTCGATCCAGTGACCAAGAAACGCAGTCGATCTACTGCAAGGTTTGGCTATCGCAAGAAGAAGAAGAGTACTCAGTCACAAGCCTCACAAACTCCGGCTATTGGTGAGCTTTTCACGGATCGTGCACGTCGTGTTGTGAAGGAGTTATGGCTGGAATACAAGGAACGTTACGGCTCTGAGGCACTGCCAACTGCACGCCTCACTTCATCTACTAGCCGTGATCCAACAGGCTATGAGGAGGGTATTTGGATGACAGAAGACGCCGTCATTGACGAATACGACAAGTACCTCGCAGCTCCGGCAGCACCACCGAAAACAGACGCCTTATCGTGGTGGAACGCACACGCTTTTGAGTATCCAATACTCAGTAAGCTAGCCTACGATCTAATAGCCTGTCCAGCCTCCTCAACGGCTGCAGAGCGTTGTTTCTCAGAAGCTGGTCATGTTTTAAATGAGGAAGCGTGGCACACAAGAAGCGACCTAGCTGAGGCTAACCAATGCCTCAAAAACTGGCTTAAATATGACCTTATTGCTGATGGGGTGGAGGTTTGGTTTGATGAAGAAAGCGGTGTTGTTGGCGACGATGAGCACTAATATTCACTTACAAAAGGTCCGTGCATTGATACAGCTAGTACAGACAGACACATGGACGCTAGTACCAGTACAAGCCAATCAGACGACTATCACAAGCCAATCAATCAAGCACTACCCCTGTTTGCCGCTTGATTGTCTGTCGACCACCCTGCAAGCCAGGGGCATACAGACCAATTGCACTGCTAAATACAATAGCAAAGATCCTAGAGGCGATCGTAGCCAGGAGGATGAGCAAGGAGGCGGAAGAAAGGGGCCTCCTTCCCCAATCACAGATGGGAGCACGACCTGGGAGAGCGACGGTATCAGCCCTCGAGCTGATTACGGAGCAAGTGCATACGATCTGGAAGACCGACCCTACACTAGTCGCATCTATGCTATGCCTGGACATCTCAGGGGCGTTCGATAACGTGTCCCACGAGAGAATCATCCACAACATTAAGATGAAGGCCTACCCACACTACATCGTCCGGTTTATCCAATCTTTTCTCCAAGACAGGACGACGTGCCTAAGACTTGGGGAATATATTGACCGCCCAAGACCGCAGGCAACGGGCATACCCCAGGGATCAACACTATCGCCAATATTATTTCTGTTCTTCGCCTCTACACTCCTCCCGGAACTTGAGGGGAGGGGAGTGACACCAATGGGGTTTGTGGATGACTCAAACATCCTAGCATTCGGGAAAAGTACCGAAGCCAACTGCAGAAAGCTGGAGGCTGCCCACGACAAATGCATGGAATGGGCAGCGAAACATGGAGCAGCATTTGCACCGCAGAAATACCAACTAATCCACTTCACCAGGAGCAGGAAGAGACACAACCTACAGGCAACGGTTAACATCCCCGGGTTCGAGGACGGACCATCACCATCGCTGAGACTCCTAGGAGTATGGGTAGACTCTAAGCTAAGCTGGGGCCCGCATGTTAAGAAAGCCACGGAGAAGGGTGTCGCCCAGATGCAATCCCTCCAGAGACTATGCAAATCTACATGGTGGGCTTCCTTCCAAAAGGCAAGACACCTATATACCGCGGTAGTACGACCAGCGATGACCTACGGGGCAAGGGTCTGGATGACGCCGGAGGGCGTACCTGGCTATAGAAAGGGGATCACGGCGCCACTGGAGAAAGTCCAGAACCAGGCACTAAGACACATCGCAGGGGCATACAAGAGTGTGGCAGAGGCCGTCCTCCAGAAGGAGACAGAGATACCACCGATGCACCTGTATACCCAGGAGCTAGCAAGGAAACAAGCGGAAAAGGCAGTAGGAAAGCCCGCCACGGAGTACACCCAGGAACGATGCAGACAAGTCCAGGAGGAGTGCAGGAGGAGGAAGGGAATAGCCCACGCACAAGACCTACGGACAAGACAAGCAGCCATCATAGCCATGATAGACGGACAAGAAAAGGAGATGACCCAACGAGGGGAATACATGTCGAAAGCATGGTGGCTACACAGGGAATGGAACAAAAGATGGAAGGCCCAAGTCACAAAAAGACAGGCAGCACAACAGGGGCAAGAACTACCTGCAGCATGGAAGGATAATGAAAAGGGCAGAACGCTACACAAGGGATGGACAAGGAAACAAAGCACAATGGCGACTCTCCTCAGGACGGAACATATAGGATTCAATGCCTACCTCGCGAGGAGGAGAGTCCCGGGAAAAACACCCGAGTGCCCGTGTGGCTATAGAGCCCAGACACCAAAACACGTCCTGCTGTTTTGCCCGGCGTGGCAGGAAGCAAGAGAGCGGCTTACCAGAACGGCGGGGTCGTCGTGGCAGGAGCTGACCCAAACGAAGAGGGGTTTATGCGCGGCGACAAAGTGGATGATTAGGGAGGGACTGCTGGAGCAGTTCTCGCTCGCGAGGGAAGAACTGGAGAGAGAGGAGGAAGGGAGATAGGAGCCTGGTGAGAGGAAGGAGCCATAGAGATCCTCTCTATGTCCAAAAGCCGAACGGACCCAAAGGGTGGGGATGGAATCCCACAAGACACGAAGGAAATGAAGGGTTTTATGCCGGAGGCCATAGGCCGAGGGCTTTTACCTTCGACGAACATTATAGAGATAGCTGCTTGTCCCGTAGTTGGAATAACGTAATCAATGGTGAAGCGAGCCACATGGGGAAGCGAGCCACAGAGTCTTGGCTCGAGTTGTTCAAATGTGTCTACCATCTGCTACAACGATGCAATCAGACTCAGAATCACTAGATACACTCTCGATATCATTCTCCTTATCCTCTATAATTTTATTGGTCTTTGCTCTCTTACGTGGCCTTCCTCTGGATTTCTTAACCTTCTTGCCTTCCTCGGCTTGGCGAGCAATTTCAAGGATTTCCTGTGTTGTGAAGACAAACTTGCCCTGCAATGCAACCCTCTTGCCCTTTGTACGTTTCTTCCGGGTCTGGAGTAGCTCCTCTGTATCTTTAAGCTTCTTCCGTAGTGTTGTGAGCTCACTTTGGGTAGCTTCAAATGCATGGGTCATCCTTTGAATATATCTTCTTGTAGGGCTTGCAATGTCACTAGCCTTCTGTAGCTCAGAATTAAGCACTGCATTTGCTTCCCGTAGTTCTGTACCTGATGGTGGAGAGCTGTTCAAAAGCGAGGTATCCAGGGAGCCTGTTTGATCCGGTTTGGAAGGTGATCTTGACTGGGGCGTAGGTGGTGTAGCAAGCTTGTCAAGCACTTGAATTGGACTTAAAGGGTACAACCCGGTTGCATTCCACCCGGAAATAACATTAGATTGTGTAAGAGCCTTTTCTCTTGCTCGGATATACATTGATGTCCATTCTGCCCGTGGTATGCGCCCGTGGTCAAGCCGTGCAGCTGTATCAGCCTCCTTGGCAAGAGCACGTTTCAGTGGTTGAAATATGCTTACATCCAGCGGCTGAAGTATGTGTGATGTATGTGGTGGAAGGATAAGCAAGTCAATTGCGTGTTCCATGCAGAATGCGATTACATTCGCGGTAAGGTGGCTACTGTGGCCGTCCATAATCAATAGTCGCCGCAAAGACGGGTCCTCCGGCCGGGTTGTTGGCTCGAAAACAGTCGTTAACCATTGGTAACCATGGCTATCTGAGGTCCAGCCGCTCTGGCTTGTTGAAAATCTCCATTCTGGTGGCGTTTCAGGTGGTATCCATGCCGTATTTGTATGCATTGCTTTGAAAATCAAAAGGGGTGGCAGAGCGACTCCAGAGGCGCTTACACACTCAATCGCAGTTATCCACTCTTGACGGCCGTTGATTACCTTCCAACTCGACTTCTCACGAATATTAACTAATGCTCTTGTAGCCTGAGACTCTCCGATCGCAAAACCCGACTCATCCATATTGTATTGCCGTTCCGGAGGGTATTGGTGCTGGAGCACAAGCTCCGTTACCGCCTCAAACCACGCTTTTGTGGTCTCTATACTCATCGCCTTATGCCTCTGCCCTTCTATTTTACGTGTCCATACACCCTGGATCTCAGGATGGCGGCGCCGAAAGCGTAGGAGCCATTCGCTACCAATTGGGCGGAGGTTCGGTCGTGGTGAGTATGAAAGCTGGAGCCGGTTATGCCGGATTTCTTCGGCCATATCGCGTACTAACGCTGGTGAGGCAGGGAATCCGGTGTTTGTGAGCTGTGTAATCCATCGTACAAGTGTCCTCTCTTCTGGTTTTGAGAGTATTTGCATCGGTTCGTGGGCCTGAGAGCGTGAAAGCCGTCCGGAGAGGCGGGCTTGAAGAGTTGAGTATTTAACAGAAAACGCGTGCGCACACGCTCGAATTGAGGAACATTGGCCTGTACGGAGAGCATCAACTGCTTTCGATATTTGAGAATCAGGAGACGCGTGTCGATCACGTAAAGACGCGTCCATAGTGTTGAAAGTAAGGAAGACAAAAAGAAAGATGCGGGGTGCGTGACTCGCTTCCCCATGTGGCTCGCTTCACCATTGATTACGTTACCGCCATTTAGAATCAAACCTCTGCGAACACCACATGCCAGCTTCTACACGACGAATTAATCGCGACGACGACTCTTCTACCATCTCCAGCACGACGAGCCCACGGCTCCAACCTGGCCGAAGCCCCTCTCTATTTGGAGGCATTCACCGATCTACGGAACATATACCTGGATCATTCACCGAACCGTTAAACCCCTTACCTGAGAACGATATTCTCACCTTACCCCAAACCGATACGTCTACGCACGACGAACATACTTCTCAGAACAATAAACCCTCTATAGACTACCTTTCTGACGACTACGACTACCAATACGAAGACAACGACATGTCTGACACCGGCACCGCTATCGCTACCTCCACCAAGCTCGAATCATGGCAAGATTGGGATAAATGGATTGAAGACATCAAATTACAGGCCACATGGGAAAGAGTTTGGAAGTATCTTGATCCTGATACCCCTTTGGAAGGGCAATCACGAGAACTACGCGAGAAACCAATACGGAGCGATTACACGCCAGAAACTATAGCTCAATGTCGTGATGACAGAGAAGACTGGACAATGGAACATGCTGCTTTCCGAAGGATTGGAACCATTATTAATGGCTCTTTATCAGAAGAACTCAAACAGCGAACTACCAACTGCGCGACGATCAGAGACAAGCTTATTAAGCTCCAAGAATACCTCAAGCCAAACCCTCTAGCTATGAAAATCGCTATCAAGAAAGAACTGGAATTGCTGGCACAAACACCGTATAGCAAGACGATTTACGAACACCTCACTCAATGGGCTATGTGGTCATCAAGAGTGTCATCAATTAAGGAACTGAACCTTGATAACGATTTTCATAGCTAGAGGGTTTGGCTTGAGGTATTCTTGGAGCTTAATAAGCTTGTCTCTGATCGTCGCGCAGTTGGTAGTTCGCTGTTTGAGTTCTTCTGATAAAGAGCCATTAATAATGGTTCCAATCCTTCGGAAAGCAGCATGTTCCATTGTCCAGTCTTCTCTGTCATCACGACATTGAGCTATAGTTTCTGGCGTGTAATCGCTCCGTATTGGTTTCTCGCGTAGTTCTCGTGATTGCCCTTCCAAAGGGGTATCAGGATCAAGATACGAATCAGTCATGTCAATCAAATCCCATGAACATATAGCCATTTTGGCATGCTCTGCCTCAGGCAGCACTTCTCTGTGTGTGTCTGAACGCCTTGATATTACTGCCTTAGCTTTAGCTAGAAGGCAGGTGTCGCAGGTAACGCTGTTAGCTGGTTCACCTCCCTCAGACACAATACAGCCCTCTGAATTAGGCTGTAATTCCTCAATCGCCTTAACTGATGGATGGCCAAGGAGTTGATGCCATTGATTGGCCGTAGCTTTAAGCGGTGGCCGTGGTCTGGTTGATGGAAGGGTTGCTGCGACGGTGTCGTGCTGGTTTGGAATCTTTGATTCACTTGGTGGGGTAGCCTGAGGCAGCAATTGTGAATCTACTCGGTAAGTTGATTCATTTAATAAGGTTGCCTGAGGCAACAATGGTTCAGAGGCTGGTTCTGCAGCCTTCTGAGGTTTGGAGGCTGGTTCTGCAGCCTCTGAGTAATTAGATAGATAGATAGATAAATTCTATTGCTGTTCTATCTCCTATAGAGGAGCACGCAGCGTGCACTACTTAGTTATCTAGAAGGGAAAAGCTTCGAGCCGGGGCTCTTAGCTACAAAAACCCCTCACTTTCTTTTTGTCTCTGCAGGTTGGCAGTCCTGCACTCTAGGGCGTGCATTTCTTTTGGACAAATACAGATACTCTGGAAGTCCTTCCTCTCACCAGGGCCTATACCTCCTCCTCCTCCTCTTGGATCCTCTGAAGCTCCTCTGCCTTTGCTAGAGAGAATTGCTCTAGCACCCCTTCCTGGATCAGCCACCTGGCTGTTGCTAGCAACCCTCTTTTGGTGTTTGTAAGGTCTTTCCAGTTGCTTGAGCCTGCTGCAGCAAACAGTGCTTGCCTGTTCTCCTGCCTTTCTGGGCAGGAGATGCAAACATGTTTTGGGGTTTGGTAGCCTTGGTTGCACGTGCAGTCTGGGGAGATGCCTGGGACTCTCCTCTTGGCCAGGTAGGCCTTGAAGCCTATGTGTTCTGTCCTAAGGAGTGTAGCCATTGTGCTCTCTGGCCTGGTCCATCCTTTGTGTAGGTGTCTGCCTGCATTTGTTTTGTCTGATGTCCAGGCTGCTGCTTGGGCCCCATTCCTTTGGTCCCTGTTTGCCTTGAATCTAGTCCAAGCAGTTTCCCACTTTTGGTGCATCCACCAATCTCTTTTTGGTGCCTCTAGCAGGGCCTCTTGGGCTGCAACCATCTCTTGGATCCGCACTTGTCTTGTGTCCTGGGTTGGTTGGGTGTTCCTTTGTCTATGTCTCTTGGCTCTTTGTGCTTGTCTTGCAATGTCCCTACATCTGTCTTGGATGTATTGGTATGCCGCCTGATCGTTGCTTCTCTTTGCTGCCTGTCTTGCCAGATCCTGTGTATACAGGTGGATTGGTGGGATGCCTGCTTCTCTCTGGAGCACCGCTGCTGGGACGCTCTTGTATGCCCCTGTGATGTGCCTGAGGGCTTGGGTCTGCACTTTCTCCAGCGGTTGGGTGAGTCCTTTCCTGTGTCCTTGGGTGCCCTCTGGGTCCATCCAGATGGTGCATCCAAATGTGATCGCTGGTCTGACCACCGCCGTGTATATGTGTCTTGCTTTTTGGAACGAGGCGCCCCACGTAGACTTGCACAGCATTTGGAGTGACTGCATCTGGTGTGCTCCCTTTTCTGCTGCCTTCTTGATATGTGGTCCCCACTGCAGTTTGGTATCTACCCACACCCCCAGGAGTCTGAGGGACGGGACTGGGCCTTCCTCGAAACCCTGGATCTGGACTGTGGCTCTGAGGTTGTGTTGTCTGCCTCTAGTGAAGTGGATCAGCTGGTACTTCTGTGGTGCAAAGGCTGCTCCATGCTTGTTGGCCCAGGTCAGGCATTTTTGATGGGCTTTCTCCAGTTGCCTGCAGTTTTCTTCTGTAGATGTGCTATAAGTAAGGATATTGGAGTCATCCACAAACCCCATTGCTGAGGTGTTCCCTTCATGTAGTGTTGGGAGCAGAGTCGATGCAAAGAAGAGGAAGAGGATTGGGGACAGTGTAGATCCTTGGGGGATGCCTGTGTCTTGTTGCCTTGGCTGGTCCATGAAGTCGCCTAGCCTAAGGCATGTAGTCCTGCCTTGGAGGAATGATTGGACGTATCCTACAAGGTGGCTGGGGAACCCTTTAAGCCTGAGGTTGTGCAGTAGTCTGGCATGGGAGACATTGTCAAAGGCCCCTGATATGTCCAGGCAGAGCATGGATGCTACTGCCTTGGGGTTGGTAGTCCAGATGGTTTTGACCTGTTCAGTAATAAGGTCGAGTGCTGAGGCAGTTGACCTTCCTGGCCTGGCTCCCATTTGGGAGTCTGGGAGGAGTTTCCTGGCCTCTGTCTCCTTGGATATCCTCTTTGCAACTATCGCCTCCAGTGTCTTTGCTAGTGTGTTGAGCAAAGCTATGGGTCTGTAGGCTCCTGGTTTGGAGTAGTCTGGTTTCTGGGGCTTTCTTAGGACTACCGTGATGGAGTGTCTGAAAGGCTGTGGGTGGTGTTCCAGTTTTAGGCATGCCGTGAACAGCCTGGCGAGGACTGGTGCAATGGTAGTTTTGCATTCCTTAAGCACTAGGTTGGGGATTTGGTCAGGCCCTGGAGCTTTGTTGGCTGGCAGCCTCCCAATTACTTGTATGACTTCTGCCTCTAGGACCTCCGTCTCCATGTGGAAAGGGTCAGGGTATTGTGTGTTTGGGATGTCACTCAGGTCCGCCGGTTTCTCGGCTGGGAAGAAGTGGTCGGCCAGGATCCTTGCCTTCCCAGTATTGGTGTCCTCTTTTTCTTGGTTGGGTCCTTGCATTTCTGGAAACTGGGGGTTCTGGTGTGCCTGATTGGCCCCGTCTCTCGCCCATTTGGCTAGTCTCCACATTTTGTTTGGGTTGTTTGTGACTTCCCTCACTACTTTCCTCCAGGCTAGGTTGGTGTCCCTCTGGATTTGCTTGTTTCTTGCCTTGCTTGTGGCGATGTATGCTTGGTATGCTTGGTCTGTCTGGGTATCCTTCCATTGCCTTCTTGTTCTCCTAGTGAGTTTAATCAGCCTCTGACCTTCAGGTGTCCAGCCTTCCTTAGCGTGATTTGAGGGCTTGGCCTTGGGTATTGTTGCAGCGATGGTGTCTTGGATCGCCTCTTGCACCTGGGTTGCTGCCTTGTCTATGTCAGCTTTGGTGGTGAGGGGGGTAGTGGTGAGTTGGGCTTGGTCCAGTTTCCCTTGGAGGGTTTTTCGTATCATTTCCCATTCAGCCTTCTTCCATTGGGGCCTGTGGTGACTTTGCTTTTGGGTAGTAGCCGTGTTGTTGATAGTGGTGATAATGGGGATGTGGTCTGACCCATTTGTCATCTCTGGCACCGCCTGGCAGGTGAGTATATTTTGTTGGAGTTGGGCAGTTGCGAACACCAGGTCAAGTGTCTGGCAGCTGACTCCCTGCTTTTCCCATGTTACCGTGCCTGGTTCCAGGATCTGCTGCATCCCTGCTTCTGCTGTTATCTCTAGCAGCTTGTCTGCCATCCTATGTGGTGTGCAGGCCAAGTTGGCTCCCCATCTTGGGTGGTGGAGGTTGAAGTCCCCTAGCAGGATCTGTTGGGTGTGGTCCAGGTTCCTGTTTTGTCCTAGGGCGTTTTCTGCCTCTTGGAGTGTCCCTACCTGGGAGTGGCCGGTTGGTCCGCTTGGGTTGTAGCAGTTGTGGATTGTTATTAGCCCCAGGTTGGTTTGGATTTCCACGGAGATAAGGTCTCCTGTTTGGTGGTAGATTGGTTTCCACGTAGTGCTGTCCAGTTGGGTGGAGACTAGTATAGCCACTCTTGGGTGCCCAGCGGTAGGGAGGATTGGGTGGTATCCTTGTGATATTGTTCTCCCGTTCTGGGGGTTTGTCCATGGTTCCTGGATCGCAATAATCTGGGTTGTCTTTGGGTCTGCTTCTTGCACTAGGATCCTTTGTATTGTTGGGCTGTGGTTGACGTTGTGTTGGTGAATAGTTAAGTTGTAGCTATTCATTATTGGTCTGCTGGGTAGTTGGCTCAAGCATTGCAATGTCGTGGTCCTCTTGGGAGCTAGTGTTCGTCTGGGAGTTTTGAGGGAAGCGAATCTTGCTCGCTTGTCTTTCCCCTGCTTTTGCTACAGCTGTGCTGCCTCTGGGTCTCCCGGGTCTGCTTATTGTTCTCTGTGTCTTAGCTTCTCCTGGGGTCGGTTCGAGCTGGGTCCCTTTTCGCTTTTTGTTGTGTACTTGGGTCCACTCGCTTTGCGTAGCTGGGGCCTTGGGTTCCTCCCATCTTTTGGTAAAGAAGTGGGAGAATGCTTGGGCCTTTGCTTTGGCTGCCTGTTTGACTTTGCACCTTATAGACCAGGTCGGGTGATTTCCCTTGCAGTTGCTACACTTGTTTGATGTTGACGTGCAGTCTGTTGTGTTGTGGGGGCCGGCACATTTCCCGCAGATAGTTTTGGTCTCCTTGCAGTATACGGAGATGTGTCCGAACTGGCAGCACTTAAGGCACTGGATGACCCTCTGTTTGGGGTGGTATGGCTCTGCCACGAGGACAGTGCCTGCATGCAGGAGGCCTTTCTTGGCAATCTCCCTTGCTTGCTCCTCGTTGTGTACTGCAACCACTGCTGAGGAGTGTTGTTGCCCCTTCCTAGCCATTGGGCTCTTCAGCCATACTGCCTGTTCAATCCTGAGGTTTGGTATCCACCTTAGGTTTTCTTCCTCCATCTTTCCCCAGCTGGCTTTGTCTTCCAGCCGCCATTCTGCCCTTACTCCATGCACTACTACCCGGTGCATTGGCTTGGATATTGTGGCCTGGGGCCACAATTCCTTTAGCCAAGCGGAGTCTACTTGATGCATGGGGTGATGCCTCAGGCAGTCGTCCGTTCTTGGCATCCACTCGAGTACTTCCATGTAATTTCTCGCACCTCCGTAGTTCGTTCAATCAATCAACATTGCAGTCACTATCTCTCGTGTGGTTATGAGCCGTCGCGCCACACAGCGCGTCAACCTGATTTAGTGGTTTCCACTGCACTGATTCACATCAACCGCGACAGTGTCGCCAGCAACCGCGACAGTGTCGCCGCCGCCGCAGAGGTAGGCATCGCCGCAGAGGCACTGACAACAGCGAGCCACAGAGGCCGACTCGAGTCATTCGTTCAACAAAATGGCTGTCCGCCAAACCACCGTCGCCGCCGCCAACCTCTCAAAGAAGTTGAAGGGCAAGGCAGACTGGCCAACATGGTCAACTCTCATCAAAACCAGCCTCAGAGGTCAGGGGCTTCTGTCATATGTCACTGACGGCCCCAAGATGCCTCTGGAGGCTGAACCAGTTAAGCTCAGCACAGAGTCACAACACGAGTTCAAAGTGCGTCAAATCGATCACGACAGCGCTTGTGCTAGGGCTCAGTCATTTATCATCAACAACCTCCACGAGTCGGTACAGCAAAACGCACTGGAATACGACTCCGCCGCCGAACTCTGGACATACCTCGAGACCACGTACGGCTCGAGCACAATCAGCGAAGAATACGCCATCTTCCTGAAGTTTTATCGCCTGACTCACCTCCCTGGAACCAATATTCCGAAGTTTGTGGAGGAATTCAAGGCCAAGTTCCATGCCCTCAACAAGACTAAGCTGAAGATATCAGACGCAGTCGCCACGTTTATCTTTATCGCCCAGATGGAACCAGAGTTTCCACAGTGGGTAAACAACAAGCGCGAGCAGTTCCGGAATATCGCTGACGATAAACGCGACACCCTGACACTCGACGTGTTAACCGCAGAGGTGTTGGATGAAGATTTCGCACGCAACAATCAGGATGAACATCAGCGTGCCCTGGTCCATAGGGCCAACCCTAATGGCAACCAGAAACCCAACCCCAACAGTAACAACTCTGACTCGAACTCCAATCGAGGGGGTGGAGGTCGTGGCCGCGGCAACAACAGCCGTGGCAACCGCGGAAATGGACAAGGCCGTAGTGGCAGTCAGCAACAGTCACAACAGTTACGACCAGCCTATCCAAAGTGTCAATATTGCGGCAGAACCTCTCATGAGGAAGCCAATTGCTGGGACAAGCCTGGCAACGAGCACAACCGCCCTAATCACCTCAAGAAGCGTGATAACCAGGGTAGCAATAACACCAACAAGGATCAAGAATCAGGGGGTGGTGGTGGCCAGCAGGCACACTACACCACTGAACTCGACAAGTACATGACTCCAAACACTGGTGGTTCCTTTGGCATGTTCAATGTCACCATCTCCGCAGCCGCACAAGCGGCTATGCACACCGCTCGTTCTGAGGAATGGATTGTCGACAGTGGCACCACCAGCCACATGACAAACAACCTCGACAACATGGTAGTTTCAAAGCCATGTCATGTTACTATTACATGCGGTGAAGGAACGCTCATAGCTACTCGTTGTGGCATTGTTGAGCTCGACTTCTATGTCACAGGCAAGAAGCGATTGACACAAGTTCTTTACGTGCCTGGCCTAGCAGCCAACTTGATTTCGACAGAGATACTACGAAACAAGGGTGTTTATTACTGCAACTACGACCAAATGTTGTGGGCTCTGAACGGTGACGCTCGTGTCGTTATCGCCTACCTATACACCAACCGTGGATTGCCGTACCTCAAACTCGGAACTCAATCGTCACCAATTGAAGGCTCATCAGAAGTCGCCTTGGTGAACTCGAAGGTTCCACCATCACTCAAAGCAACGACAGATGTCTGGCACAATCGCCTTGGCCATGCCTCCAGCCGCACGCTGGCAACACTAGCTACCCAGGGCCACATTCAGCTTGAACACTCTGATCAGTTAAAACACCACCCACGCGAGTGCATCGCCTGCCGCACTGCAACTGTGTACAAGGCGTACAACCGCGTTCCGATGATCCGTCCAACTGAGCCAAACACCATTGTGGCAGTGGACGTGGTCACAGTTCGAACAGCGTCGCTAGCAGGCGCCAAGTACTTCACCCTATTCACTGACTTGGCCACGCTGGAGCGTACGCTGATGGCAGCGACACACAAGTCAGCTGCGCAGTTCCATATCAAGAAGTATTACGCCAACAAGCTCACACAAGACAAGAAGAAGATTCAAATCTTCCGCCTTGATGGGGGTGGCGAGTACGGTGGTCACGAACTTCAGAAGTTCGCTACTGCAGAGGGCATAGTCCTTCAAGTCACGGCACCTTACAGCTCAACACAGAACGGTGAGGCAGAGGTGTCAAACCACATCGTTTGTCAGCTGGCTAGGAAGTTGATGGCTCAAGGCAAGTTGCCACTAGCCTTGTGGGAGTACGCTGCAGAAACAGCGACTCACCTTCTCAATATCCTACCCAGTCAAGCACTAAAGGGCAAGTCGCCTTATCAAGTGCACGCGGAGTGGATGCAGAAGCCTCGAACACAGCCAATACTGGCGTATCTGAAGGCTTATGGCTGCACCGCTATCATCCATGACCACGGCGTAGCTCGTGGCGAGAAGTTCCAGCAGCGTGGCAAGGTTGGTCGCCTTGTCGGTTATCACAGCAAGAACACGTACAAGGTGTACGTCGCTGCTGATCACAAAGTGTACGTTTCCAAGGACGTGAAGTTCATTGAGAATGACTTCACTGGCAAAGTCAAGGATCACAACGATTCAGAACCTGATCCAGACGCCATGATTCCGTTTGAGGAACTGTTTGTTGTCCACCGCAATCTCAAGGACAAGGACTCAGAATCGCCGCACAACATTGACCGGCGTGTCGTCTATGTCATTGATCGGCCTGAGTTTGAGGCTGATGACCATAACATTGAGGGGGTGCCAGATGCGCTTCTTAATCCGCCACCTCTTGTCAACGAGTTACCACAACCTCAGCCAGCGCCTGCTGTCACAGAGTCATCAGAAGATGAGTTTGAAGACGCTGAAGCGACACCTCCACCCCAGCCGCTGCCACAGCCGCCGCGTCGTTCCGAGCGTGTACGCAAAGCACCAAATCGTCCGTACGATCAATACGCTAAGATCGCGATTGACGAGTTGATCACTGATCAAGGCCGCCGCATTGAGTCACTGCCGCAGACAACTCAGAGAGCGTTCACCGCCTCGATACAAGAATCACAAACTGCAAACCTGCCACCTGAGCCAAAGAGCCATAAGCAGGCAATGCAATCACCAGAATCCGCCATGTGGTCAAAGGCTGAGGCAGAGGAATTAGCCGCCTTAACTGAGAACACAACGTGGACTGTCGTTCGTGCTGAATCAGAGGCCGTGTTTATAGTATCAGGCGTAGAACAGCCGCCTGGGGGGTGACTTGATGCATGGGGTGATGCCTCAGGCAGTCGTCCGTTCTTGGCATCCACTCGAGTACTTCCATGTAATTTCTCGCACCTCCGTAGTTCGTTCAATCAATCAACATTGCAGTCACTATCTCTCGTGTAGTCTTCCTCCATCTTTGCTTTGTCACGCCCTGAATAGGTCACCACTCTAATGTCCCCACTAGGCAGTTTCTGCACAGCTGCCGCCTTCTGGGCCCCGATTTTCTTTCTCAATTCTTCATTCGTTTGTTTTTTGATTGCCTCTCTTTCTTCTGGGTTTCCCATTCTGATGGTCACTGTTTGGTTGGATGCCTGAGGCTGCAGGGGCAGCCTTGGCATTGTGGGTTGAATTTGGGCTTTTTGTGCCCATGATGCAGTGTTGGAGGCAGCATTTGGCTGCTGCTTCTGGAGATCCCTCTGGATGGTGGAGAGGGTGTTGTCGATGGCCTGGCAATAGGCCTGGTGGAGGAGAGCCTGTTGGGCTCTCTGGAGGAGGGGGAGGAGGCTCAGGAGGGAGGAAGGAGTCTGGGCCTGGTAGGAGTCCAGGGCTTCTTGGATGTCTGCAGCGAGCTTGAGTGTGTTCTTTTGGATTGTTTCGCTCACTGTCTGTTTCTGTTGGGTGTCCTGCTGGCCTTTGAGGCCTGCAGGTGGTTCCTGGGGCTTTTGGGGTTGCCCTTGGGTTGGAGGGTGCCAGCCTCCTTCCCTTGGGTGCCCTCTGCCCTCGTCGATGTTTTGCTGTCGCTGGGGGTGGACAGCCGCATGTTGAGAGGCCTCGAGGCCTCTCCTGTCTGGCGGTTCCCTCGTCGTCGCGCTCATGGTTCGTAAGCTCGGTATGTTATCGATAATAATGACCTTACAAATAGTAGATAGATAAATCTTATTGCCGGTCTACCTCTTTTATCTAGAGTAAGCAGCGCTCCCTATTTTGCTTATCGAAGGGAAAAGCCTATGAAAAACCCCTCTTGTCTCCCTTTAGTATTGTAGTTAGCAGCTACCCCTTGTTTTGCTTCTGCCTTTCTTTGTGCAAAACCAGGCTCCTTTAGAGCCCTCTCCCACCTGTCCTATTCTCCCCTCCCTCTCTCTCCTCTCTCTCTCTTACGAGGGTATATAGTTGTCCTAGGTTTCTCCTGTTCCATCTGGTGGCCTGTTGGTGTAGTGGTGTCATTCCTACCTCTTAAAGTCTGCAGAGGAGGGATGTAGGTCCTAGCTGTCCCCGCAGCTTGAAGCCTTGCCTTGAGATTCCTGCAGTACGATGGGGAGTAGGGGGTCACGGGTTCAATCCCTGTACAGGCCATTCTTTCTTTTGTTGTTTTGTCTTTGTTTTTGTCTCTCTTGGTGCCCTGCCCTTGCTTTTGCCTCTAGGCTTGTAGGTCCAGTCCTTCCAGCTCCTCCTTAGCTAGGGAGAATTGGTCTAGGACTCCCTCCTGGATCATCCATCTTGCTATGGCCTGGAGGCCCCTCTTTGTAGTAGTCATCTCTTCCCAGCAGCTGGTTCCTGCTCTGGAGAACAGCCTCTGTCTATTGGCCTGGTACTTTCTGCAGGACATGCATATATGCCTCGTTGTCTGGGCTCCTTGGTTGCAGGGGCATTGGGGGAGGACTCCTGGGACCCTTCTCTTGGTAAGGTATGCATTTAGGCCAATGTGTCCTGTCCTGACTAGGGTCATCATTGTGCTGACAGGCCTTGGCAGGCCAGAGTGCAGGTTCTGACCCTCCTTTGCATTTGTTGATTTCCATGCAGCTGGGATGTCAGCCCCTGTGCTTGCCTTCTTCTGTTTTGCTTTCTCCCATTCCTGGTCCCATCTCTGGCTGGCCCACCAGCCTTTTGTCCCCCTGCCCCTATGTCCTTCTTGTTGTTCGTTCCAGTCTCTCTCTTGCCTTTTGACTAGGCTCTGGATCTCTGCTGTCCTTGTCTGGCTTGGTCCTTGGGTTGTCCTCCTTCTGGCCCTAGCCTCTCTTTGTGCAATCCTCTGGCATTGGTTCCTTATGTATTGGTATGCAGGTGTGTCTGCCTTGCATGTTGCATATTGCCTAGAGAGGTCTTGGGTGTATACTTGGATTGGGGGGATGTTAGCTTCTCTCTGTAGGACCTGGGCAGAGACTGACTTGTATGCCCCAGTAATGTGCCTTAGGGCTTGGGTCTGGATTCTCTCAAGTGGCTTAGTAAGGCCTTTGTTATAGTCTCTTGTGCCCTCTGGATTGGACCAGTTGGGGCACCCATATACCAGTGCAGGTCTAACAACAGCTGTATAGAGATGCCTTGCCTTCTGGAATGATGCCCCCCAGGTGGATTTGCAGAGTCTCTGCAGAGATTGGATCTGGTGCATCCCCTTTTCAGCCGCTTTTTTCATGTGTGGGCCCCACCTGAGTTTTGTGTCTACCCATACTCCAAGGAGCCTAAGGGATGGTAGTGGGCCCCCTTCGAACCCTGGGATCTGGACTGTTGCCTGCAGGTTGTGTCTCCTTCCTCTTGTAAAGTGGATAAGCTGGTACTTCTGTGGTGCAAATGCAGCCCCATGTTTGGCTGCCCAGTTTTTGCATTTCTGGTGGGCCCTTTCTAGCTGCCTGCAGTTCTCCTCTGTAGATAGGCTATAGGTCAAGATGTTGGAGTCATCCACAAATCCCATTGCTGTTGTGTTCCCCTCTTGTAGAGCTGGGAGGAGGGTAGAGGCAAAGAAGAGGAAGAGGATTGGGGAGAGAGTTGATCCTTGTGGTATTCCTGTGTTCTGTGGCCTGACCTGGTCCATGAATTCTCCTAGTTTGAGGCATGTGGTTCTCTCCTGTAAGAATGACCCTATGAAGTTTACAATGTGGTCTGGGTAGCCCTGCATCCTAATATTGTGGAGGAGTCTTTGGTGGGACACCTTGTCGAATGCCCCTGAGATGTCCAGGCATAGCATTGATGCCACTGCTCCTGGCTTTTCCTTCCAGATAGTCCTTACTTGTTCAGTAATTAGGTCAAGGGCTGTTGCTGTGGACCTGCCTGGCCTAGCCCCCATTTGGGAGTCTGGGAGGAGTCCCCTCTTTTCTGCTTCTTGGGACATTCTCTTAGCAACAATTGCCTCTAGGACCTTGGCTATCGTGTTGAGGAGTGCAATTGGCCTATATGCTCCTGCCTTGGTGTAGTCTGGCTTTTGTGGCTTCCTGAGGACAACTGTAGTTGAGTGCTTGAATGGTTTAGGGTGGTATGCCTGTCCTATGCATGCTGTAAAGAGCTTAGCTAGGAATGGGGCTAGTTCTGCCCTGCACTTTTTGAGGAGGGTGTTCTGGATCTGGTCTGGGCCTGGTGCCTTCTTAGCAGGGAGCCTTTTGAGGACTGCTAGCACCTCTTCCTGGGAGACAGTCTTTTCTACCTGGAACTGTGCTGGGAGCAGTGTCCTTGGGATATCTGTAAGGTCAGCCTCCCCTTGGGGGGGAAAGAAGTGTTCTGCTAGGATCCTTGCTTTTCCTTCATTTGTATGTTCTTCTTGGCCTGTCTGGCTTGTAAGGGTGGGGAATTGTGGGGGCAGATGTCCTTGGTTGGCCTTCTCCCTAGCCCATTTGGCCAGCTTCCATATCTTGCTAGGATCCTCTGTAACCTCTTTGACTGTCTGTCTCCAGGATGTGTTTAGGGCTTTCCTAACTAGCTTGTTCTTCCTATGGCTGGTCTCTAGGTATGCTCTATGGCTGGCTTCAGTTGGGATTGCTTTCCATTCTCTCCTTGCTTCCCTAGCTGCCCTAATAGCTATGCTGCATTCTTGGGGCCAGGCTGTCTTTGCATATATAGATGGCTTTGCACTTGGGATTGCCTCCTTAGTGATCCTCTGGAGTGTGTCTTGGAGGGTTGTTGCTGCCTGGTCTAGGTCATTATTAGTTCCTAATGGGAGGAGATCTAGTGTTTCCATTCCCTGTTGGACTCTCTCCTGGATTGTTTCCCAGTCTGCCTTAGACCATTGTAGCCTTGGGGCCTGGGCTTTCTGGGGGAGGTATTGTGTCTGGATTGCTGTAAGGATTGGGATGTGGTCTGACCCAAATGTGTTCTCTGGGAGTGACTGGCATCTTTGGACCCTTTGCTGGAGAGATTCACTTGCTAGTACAAGGTCTAGAGTCTGGCAGCTGGAGTTGTGCCTCTCCCATGTAATGGTACCTGGTTCTAGGAGTAGGTGTAGGTTTGCCTGGGTTGTTATCTGGATAAGGGAGTCTGCCATAGTATGTTGTGATACGACTAGGTTTCCTCCCCATTGTGGGTGATGGAGGTTGAAGTCCCCGAGTATAATAGTTTCCCGTTGGGAGCTTGTATCTTCCTGGAGGGCTGCCTCGAGCTGGGGGAGCACTCCAAGTTGGGTATGCTGTTCCGGGCCTGAAGGGTTATAGCAGTTATGGATAGTAATCTGCTTGCCCTGGGTCCGTAGGAGTACTGAGACCATGTCTCCGGACTGGCTATATCTTGGGTCCCATTGGGAAGAGTCTAGCTCTTCTGAGATTAGGAGGGCAACCCTCGGGTGGCCTATTGTTGGGAGGATTGGGTAGTATCCCTTTTTCGTCTTCGTTCTCCCGTTAGCCGGGTTGATCCAGGGCTCCTGGATAGCAATTACTTGTATAGTCTTAGGGTCTAGGTCCTGGACTAAGAGAGCTTGTGCAGTAGGCATGTGGTTGACATTGTGTTGGTAGATTTGGAGGGTGTGTCTATTCATATAGAGGGTCATCTTGGGTGTCCATTTGGTCTTGGTCCTTAGGGTCCTCTTCTGCTCCTCTAGGTGCCTTAGCTTGCAGGTATGTGGACAGCTTGTTTGCCTGTCTCCTCCCTTCTATTATAGCTGAGGTGCTCCCACTTGGTTTCCCTGGGGGCCTGTTTGCCTTAGTCTGGCTGCCTTGTAGGGTTCTCTCTCCCTCCTGCTCTCTAGAGGGGGAACTTTGGTGCTTCCTTTTCTTGCTTGGGATTATAGTAAAGCCTTCCTTGTCCTGGGCTAGCTCAGCCTGGGCTTGTCTGCCTCTAAAGAAGTCAGAGAACACCTGTGCCTTTGCTAGGGCTGCTTGTTTGTATTTGCAGATCCTTGACCATGCTGGGTGGTCTCCTCTACAGTTGCTGCACTTCTTGCTCTGGGCCTTGCATTCCATTGTCTTATGGGCTCCTGAACATGCCCCACATCTGTCCTGGTCCTCCCTGCAGTATGTTGCGATGTGGCCAAACTTCTGGCACTTTAGGCATTGGATTGCCCTCTGTTGTGGGTGGTAGGCTTCTGTATTGTGGAAGTTGGCCTCAATTGAGAGTCCCATCTTCACTACCTGTCTTGCTGTCTGCTCCTCCTGGAATCCGAGGATCAGAGTAGAGTGCCTCTGGCCTTCTCTTGCCTTTGGGCTCTTCATCCAGGTAGCCTGGGCAATCTTGATGTGTGGGACCCAGTGCATATTCTCTTCCTCTATTGTCCTAAGGCATGATTTGTCCCCTATGTCCCAGTTTGACCTTACTCCATGCACAAGTACCCTGTAGAGGTGCTTTGCAACTTTAGCCTCTGGCCAGGCTGCCTGTATCCACTCCTGGTTTTCCTCAAGCCTATGTTTTTCTCGTTCCTTGTGGAGGAGGACCTTTATGTCCCCACTAGGCATCTTCTGGATTGCTGCTACTAGGCTACTTCCTAGCTTCTCCTTAATCTCCCTCCCACTCATTCTCTTTACTTCATCCCTCTCTTGCTGGTTTCCCATCTTGATCTGGATGGCTGCTGCTGCCTGAGGCAGTATTCTAGGCCTTGGCACTGTGGGCTGGATTTGGGCTACTTTCTGGGCCCATGTCTGTGGTGTAGTAGGGCTGTCCTGTCTTTTCTGGAGGGTGGTGTGGATGGTCTGGAGGGTGGAGGAGATAGAGCATGTATATGCTCGGTGGAGGAGGGCCTGCTGGGCCCTCTGGAGAAGGGAGAGAAGGGAGAGTCTGTCGGAGCTTTGGGGGGAGTCCAGGGCTTTCTGGATTTCTGCTGTTAGGGAGTTGTTGTTCTTTGCAAGTTGTATACCTGCTGGGTTGGTTTCTTCGTGTTTAGGAGGGCCTCTAGGGCCAGTTGGGGGTGCTCCAGGCCTCTGCTTCTGCCCTTGGGATTGGAGGGTGCTAGCCTCCTTCCTTTGGGTTCCCGCTTCGGCCTGGATGTTCTGCTGCCTTTGTGGGTGGACGGCGGCGTGTTGGGATGCCCTTAGGCCTCCCTGGGGGTCGTTCTCACAGAGTGGTGGCATTTTTTATCACTTCCCCTTACAAATAGTAATCCCTCTGAGTAATTAGTTGGTGAATCAACTGGACTTGATTCACTTGGTGCTAGCGTTGCTGCCGTAGTTGGTGGAACTGGCAGCTGTTCAATAATCCATTGGCCACTACCTCCAGGCCTTTCTCGTGTTAAATAACAGAAGGTTACTGGTTTGTCCTTTGGTCCACCCTTAGTGAGTTTATTAGGGCTAATCCTCGTGTCTTGATGAATATCAATACGATTCAAGCGCGGCATTGATACCAAGGAGGTGAAGAATTGAGGGATAAACCAAGCTTCTAGTAACAACAGCTCGTGTCGTTGGTTACCAGGTCCAGTTAATTGAACAACAGCTTCCACTATCGCCTCAGGGTGGTATACCTTGTCACCTGATATCATCTTATAGTCCATAGAAGCCGGCTTGGAGTTGATGATTCTTAGCCGCATAGATTCATTGACAACGTGAACTTCTGATCCACCGTCAATGATAACTGACTGGAACAGGTGGTTCTGTCCAACTGATGCTACCGTTGTCGTTGTTGATGCCGTCGTAATCGTTGTCGCTGCAGCCGTTCTAGGTACGCTTGATTCGGTAGTATCCTTGCTATCGCTGTTCTGTTCCTTCCACCTCGTTATGGATCGTTCGACTGCAGCTTTGAAGTTATTATCGTCCTTAAGCCGCTTTTCAATCTTGTCCTTAGTATCACGCCTTGGCTTCCAGTTTGGATTCCTAGTCTTGTCAGGGTTTAGGTAACGTAATCAATGGTGAAGCGAGCCACATGGGGAAGCGAGTCACGCACCCCGCATCTTTCTTTTTGTCTTCCTTACTTTCAACACTATGGACGCGTCTTTACGTGATCGACACGCGTCTCCTGATTCTCAAATATCGAAAGCAGTTGATGCTCTCCGTACAGGCCAATGTTCCTCAATTCGAGCGTGTGCGCACGCGTTTTCTGTTAAATACTCAACTCTTCAAGCCCGCCTCTCCGGACGGCTTTCACGCTCTCAGGCCCACGAACCGATGCAAATACTCTCAAAACCAGAAGAGAGGACACTTGTACGATGGATTACACAGCTCACAAACACCGGATTCCCTGCCTCACCAGCGTTAGTACGCGATATGGCCGAAGAAATCCGGCATAACCGGCTCCAGCTTTCATACTCACCACGACCGAACCTCCGCCCAATTGGTAGCGAATGGCTCCTACGCTTTCGGCGCCGCCATCCTGAGATCCAGGGTGTATGGACACGTAAAATAGAAGGGCAGAGGCATAAGGCGATGAGTATAGAGACCACAAAAGCGTGGTTTGAGGCGGTAACGGAGCTTGTGCTCCAGCACCAATACCCTCCGGAACGGCAATACAATATGGATGAGTCGGGTTTTGCGATCGGAGAGTCTCAGGCTACAAGAGCATTAGTTAATATTCGTGAGAAGTCGAGTTGGAAGGTAATCAACGGCCGTCAAGAGTGGATAACTGCGATTGAGTGTGTAAGCGCCTCTGGAGTCGCTCTGCCACCCCTTTTGATTTTCAAAGCAATGCATACAAATACGGCATGGATACCACCTGAAACGCCACCAGAATGGAGATTTTCAACAAGCCAGAGCGGCTGGACCTCAGATAGCCATGGTTACCAATGGTTAACGACTGTTTTCGAGCCAACAACCCGGCCGGAGGACCCGTCTTTGCGGCGACTATTGATTATGGACGGCCACAGTAGCCACCTTACCGCGAATGTAATCGCATTCTGCATGGAACACGCAATTGACTTGCTTATCCTTCCACCACATACATCACACATACTTCAGCCGCTGGATGTAAGCATATTTCAACCACTGAAACGTGCTCTTGCCAAGGAGGCTGATACAGCTGCACGGCTTGACCACGGGCGCATACCACGGGCAGAATGGACATCAATGTATATCCGAGCAAGAGAAAAGGCTCTTACACAATCTAATGTTATTTCCGGGTGGAATGCAACCGGGTTGTACCCTTTAAGTCCAATTCAAGTGCTTGACAAGCTTGCTACACCACCTACGCCCCAGTCAAGATCACCTTCCAAACCGGATCAAACAGGCTCCCTGGATACCTCGCTTTTGAACAGCTCTCCACCATCAGGTACAGAACTACGGGAAGCAAATGCAGTGCTTAATTCTGAGCTACAGAAGGCTAGTGACATTGCAAGCCCTACAAGAAGATATATTCAAAGGATGACCCATGCATTTGAAGCTACCCAAAGTGAGCTCACAACACTACGGAAGAAGCTTAAAGATACAGAGGAGCTACTCCAGACCCGGAAGAAACGTACAAAGGGCAAGAGGGTTGCATTGCAGGGCAAGTTTGTCTTCACAACACAGGAAATCCTTGAAATTGCTCGCCAAGCCGAGGAAGGCAAGAAGGTTAAGAAATCCAGAGGAAGGCCACGTAAGAGAGCAAAGACCAATAAAATTATAGAGGATAAGGAGAATGATATCGAGAGTGTATCTAGTGATTCTGAGTCTGATTGCATCGTTGTAGCAGATGGTAGACACATTTGAACAACTCGAGCCAAGACTCTGTGGCTCGCTTCCCCATGTGGCTCGCTTCACCATTGATTACGTTAGTAACAGTCGCTGTAATAGTGGTTGTGACCGCAGAGGCACTGTGGCTTCTTAGCTTGGCTTGGTTGTTGTCCAGAGGTTTTAGTAGCTGTTGCTGCAACAGAGGCCTTTGATGATCTGGCCTTGAACTTGATATCACCTCGTTGTTGGAAGAACGCTTGCCATGACTTGAGTTCCGAATCAATCGTAGTTATATTGCCTTCTGCCTGTATATCAAGCAGCTTGGAGTTCCTTGCAGCTACGTAGTCAGGGTAAAGGGGTGTCATAGACTGGAAGAATGCTAGGACAGGCTCGTTATCAAGGTTCAGTTTCTTAATTGATGACACTCTTGATGACCACATAGCCCATTGAGTGAGGTGTTCGTAAATCGTCTTAACAGCGTTACCTGCGACACCTGCCTTCTAGCTAAAGCTAAGGCAGTAATATCAAGGCGTTCAGACACACACAGAGAAGTGCTGCCTGAGGCAGAGCATGCCAAAATGGCTATATGTTCATGGGATTTGATTGACATGACTGATTCGCTTCCAGCACCAAATGGAACGGTTTATAAGTGGTACAGTCACTTCTATTACGAAAACGAAGCCTACCACTACGGTGAACCAACTGCAACCAAGCCTCAAGCAGTCGCTGGAATCACAAACCACTTTACTCAGGCTAAGCTGGCCCTTCATTCTACTACCTCGACAATCCTCTTCCGCTCTGACATGGAATCAACCATTGGTAATCAAGCATCAAAAGCAATTAGCAAGCTTGGCATTTACAGCCTTCCAACCGCTGCCAAAACCCCGGCTCAAAATGGAGCTGCAGAGGCATCAGGCAAAACGATTGTTACCAAGGCTAGGAGTCTCAGAATAAATGCCAACCTGCCAAACAACCTCTGGCCGTGGCTAATGAACGCTGCGGTATACCTCTTGAATAGAACCCCCAGCAAGAAGCTAAACTGGATGACTCCATTTGAGAAGGTTACTACTAAGAAGCCAAACCTGGCTCACCTCCATCCAATCGGCTGCAAGGCATTCGCCTTACGCAGGGACGTACCTTACCGTGATAAACTAGAGGCCAGAGCTCATATTGGCTACCTGATTGGTTATAATTCAACCAACATCTTCTGGATATGGATTCCAACGACAAACAAGGTTATTAGAACCAGAGATGTCGTGTTCAAGGATTCAGAACTGTATAATCCTTTCAAGGTTGAGGACCAAACTCTAGGTGAATTGGTCACTCCGGCGGTTCATCAATCAGTTATTACAATGATCGAATTACCTGAGGAAATCACTACCTCTAACGATCCATATCAAGCTGATAGCATTCCTATCTTCGCTGTTCAAGCTCAGGGAGGTGACAATCAAGGCGATCAAGTCAATCAAGCGACTCAAGCTTATCCAACACCTGAAGCGACACCTGAACGAGAGTTTAATGAACTGGCCTCTGCAGCGGCAGTCTCATTCCAGCCCTATGAACCACCAATGGTTGATGAGTTTGTTACGGCAGCAGCTGTCTCATTCCAAGCTTATGTGCCGTCAATTATCAAAGAACCACTTAGCGAATCAAACACGCTGTCGCCACCTACCAACTGGAAGGATATGCAGCGACACCAGCATAAGCAACAATTCACTCAGGCTGCAACTGAGGAATTCGAGAAGCTTCGAGCTAAAGGCACCTACAAGGTGGTATATAGCTACCAAGGTCACAAGGTACCTCTCAAGTGGGTATTCGCGTACAAAACGGATCCAGAATCAGGTGAAGTCACGCGATTCAAGGCACGATTATGTGTCAGAGGTGACCTCCAACTGCCTACAACGCATGAAACCTATGCAGCGACACTAGGTTACAAGGTGTTCAGAGCCGTAACCGCTATCGCACACGCCAATAACCTCAAGACAAGGCAATGGGACGTTGTAAACGCCTTTCCGAACGCTGTTATTCCACACCAAGTTCACTGCGCTATACCTGAAGGTATGGATCAAGAATTAGGCCCTGATTCATGCCTGTTACTTGAGAAGGCACTCTACGGACTCGCTGAATCACCACGGCTCTGGTATGACCTGTTTGTCATTAGAATGGAAGACTACGGATTCGAGCTGCTACCAACTATTGAATGTGTTATGGTTCACAAGGAATTCAGGCTGCTTCTAATATTCTATGTGGATGACCTGCGACTAATTCACCAAGACGACGATCAAGCAGAGTCATTCCACCGCTACCTAAGCGACAACTTTGAGGTAACCAAGAAGGAACCGTCATTCTTCCTAGGTATGGAAATCAAGGCTACCAACAACTGCCTGCAGGTGACTCAAACCGCCTACCTTACTAAGATTGGCATCAAATTCCACGTCAGCGATAGACCAAGGTTTCAGACACTCCACTACCAGCAATCAAACTGGAACCAAGTTCACCTAATGACTACGCTACTAGCAACTTTATTCAAGGTTACCAAATGAAGGTTGGCTCGGTAGGGCACGCAGCAGTCGCAACACGGCCTGATATCGCAAAAAGCCATTCCATCTTATCGCAGTTCCTCAAGAACCCTTCTAAGCAGCATATGGAGGCAGTAAATCACCTAATTGCCTACCTCTATGGAACAAGGCACCTTGGCCTTGTCTTTGATCCATCAAAACCACCACTAGAGGTGTTTATAGACGCCTCATTCGCTGATCAAGAAGGCCGCAAGAGCTCTCAAGGATTACTAATCATGATGTTTGGTGCTGCTATTGACTGGCAGGCTAATCAACAACGAACCGTCACCAAATCTACGACAGAGGCCGAACTGCTAGCACTGTCATCAATCGCTGGAACCGCTTATTGGTGGACACGCGTAATGAACGGCTTTGACACGGTTCTTAACCAGCAACCAAAGCCTTCAGTAACCCCAATTACGGTTTACTGCGACAATCAAAGGGCTGTCGACATTGCAAACCACGTTCAAGGTACCCTCAACACGGCTATGAGGCACGTGGATATTCACCAGCATTGGATTCGTCAAGAAACGGCTGAAGGCAGGCTTGACGTACAGTGGATTGATACCAAGAACCAGCGAGCAGATGGTTTAACCAAGATGCTACCACGAGTACCATTCCAGTCGTTCAGGCTGTCAATTGGAATCAGATAGAAAGGGTTTACCAGCTTAATTACTGAGCGTAATTAACCTGAGGGAGGTGTGGTGGGAGGATTGACTCCACCGTAATCTCCGGAGGTTTCCGGATACCAAGGTTTTGACAGGGTGGTAAATCACGCACCATGGCCTATATTACCATGGTTATGTTATGTTATGTTATGTCATTCAGTATAGCTATGCACAGATCTAACGTCCTATTACCATGGTTATACCCACCCCCATTATCATAGGATAGGTCACTCTGTAATACCAGTCACGTTCTGACACCTTTGGTTGAGTACCTCGCTGAGTTGCTCGGTGATTACGTGTTTGAAGCTGCTGTTCCATCCAACAGTAACTTGTTCCAAGTCTGTAGGACTCAGCCAGCTGCAACAGCATTCGCATCGCTTGAATGCAAAGATCGCGAAATGGTGTGATAGATGCCAAAATTAACATTCTTCTCTGCCAGCTTGCACCGGGAAGTTGCATTACAATAATAGCCAAGCTTTGACCTCTATTTCCTCACTAAAATCTTACACCGTTGCGGTCCAAGTCTCAGCTGAATGCATAACTCGTGCATACGAGAGACACGACCATGTCTCGTCTTTGAAACATTTATGATAGATGAATTGGAGCACTCGGCGTGATTCTGACAACAAAATTGTAGAGCGGCAAATCGCTCATCCCCCACCCAACAACCTTCCCCACGCTCTCGCGATTCCGCCATTGTCATGGCTCTGCTCACCCACCTCCTCTCAGCAGCCGCAATCTTCCTCTTCACAACAATACTCTGGAATCT
This sequence comes from Cercospora sojina, assembly GCA_004299825.1. NCBI lineage: Eukaryota > Fungi > Ascomycota > Dothideomycetes > Mycosphaerellales > Mycosphaerellaceae > Cercospora > Cercospora sojina. Next base: position 3,997,579 of record CP036211.1, on the reverse strand, counting down.
ACTCAAGCAGATCCTGTTCAAAGACCGTCACAAGCCTCCCGTCGTCTTCCATTGGCTCCCCCTCATCGGTTCCACTGCCAGCTATGGCCAAGATCCGTATGCCTTCTTCTTCTCCTGCCGCGAGAAGTACGGCGACATATTCACCTTTACTCTTCTGGGAATGAAAGTCACAGTATACCTCGGCCCCCAAGGTAACAACTTCATCCTCAATGGCAAACACAAAGACCTCAACGCCGAAGAAGTCTACGGCCCTCTAACAGTGCCGGTATTCGGAAAGGGCGTCGTGTATGATGTCGACAATGCCAAATTTATGGATCAAAAACGAGTGGTAAAGGAAGGATTTACGACTGCAAATCTGAGGGCATACGTGCCGCAATTTGCGAATGAGGTTGAGAAGTACATTGGAGGCAACGCTGCTTTCCAAGCGAGAGAAGGCGTTTGTGATGTTACAACTGTGATCGCAGAGATTGCATTGTATTGTGCTGCGGGCTCCTTGCAAGGAAAGGAAGTCAGAGAGTCGTTTGATGGCACTTTTGCGACGCTGTTCCGGCATTTGGATGATGGGTTCGCGCCAATAAATTTTATGCTTCCCGGCCTGCCGTTGCCTGTGAATCGAAGGAGAGATCATGCACAATTGGAGATGCAGAAGCTGTATATGGGGATCATCAGTAATCGAAGAAAAAGAACACGTCCCGAAGACGAGCACGACTTGCTATGGTCACTAATGCAAGCAACCTACAAAGACGGCTCACCCATCGGCGACGACATTCTCGCAAACCTCCTAATCTCCCTCCTCATGGGCGGCCAACACGACACAGCAGCAACAGGAACCTGGATAATGCTCCATCTCGCCCACCGACCCCACCTGATCAATGAGCTATACCAAGAACTCCAATCCCACAATCTCATCGGCGAAAACCCTACACCCATAACCTACGACCACATCAACAAACTCCCAATCCACAACGCCATAATAAAAGAAACCCTCCGACTCCACGCCCCAATCCATTCCGTGATGCGAAAAGTCAAATCTTCCATGCCAGTCCCCGACACCGAAATCATCGTCCCCGCAGGCCACATCCTTCTCGCCGCGCCCTGCTTTCCCTCTCGTCTCGAAGAAAATTTCACGAACGCCAGCGACTGGAACCCGCACCGGTGGGTTACACCTCAAGCCGCAAAATCAGAAACAAACGAAACCGATACAAGCGACGTGGTAGACTACGGTTTCGGCGCAGTTTCCAGCAAAGCTGCCCTCTCGCCTTATTTACCCTTCGGAGCAGGACGACACAGATGTACAGGCGAACAGTACGCTTATGTGCAGCTGACGACGATTCTTGCTACCATGGTAAGACTGTTAGATTGGGAACAGGTAGACCCGAAAGCAGATGTGCCAAAGACGGATTACAGTAGTATGTTTTCGAGGCCGATGCACCCTTCTACGATTCGCTGGAGGAAGCGATAGCCGTAGAGGCGCATGCAAGAGCATAATATGCTTAACAGTCAGGCACTGTGGAAGAAGCTATTAGTGCTGAAAAAACAATAGATTTCATTTCAAAAGACGCTTGATTGCTCATCGACTGGCTCTATTGAGATCCTCATACCGGCGAGCGTGTCGTTCGATCTGCGCCACTTCATTCTCCACTCGCGCCCACTCCTCATCCGTGGCATCATACCACCGACCCGCAATGTCCTCCCAGATTTGAGTCATGCGTTTGTGTCCGCAGCACTGATAGAAAGCTCGCACAGCCTCCAAGACCATCTCGGAACGCAGAGAAAGAGGTTTCTGATCTGGAGGAATAGGTCGCCGAGACCGTGCTTGAATCGTTTTGGGTGAAGCTTGCTTCTCGTTACGAGCATGACGAAAATCAACGTCGCGATCCCGGAAAAGGTCAGGTCCTCGACGCCAGACAGGGAATGAGTCGAAGGTGTCGGGATCGTGCGCCTGGTGAGAAGGAGTAGCAGGAGTGTAGCGCAAGAGGCCACTGTTCGCGACTCCACTGATTTGACACCCGTTGTGATCCTCCTGCAACGATGTCTGGGTATCCGTGAACTCAAGCGGGGTTTTGGCCCCGTCTTCGCTTCCACCGACCTTCTTAGCCAGGGGACCGTCCTCAGGTGCCAGACTGTCGAGGAAGGAAGAGGCCGCATCAGAAGGATGCGATCCATTCTCGGCTGGTCTCATCCTAGTTGCGTCATCTTTATCTTCCAAAGCGAAGCCGCCTTCAGGCAGTAGCGCTGCATCAGTAAGATGTCGCAAGGAGACGCTCTCCAAAAAAGAGATCGGTTGACTGCTAGCGCGCGACGATGATCGAGCTTCTTCAGGCTGTTTTGGGGCGGTCGATGTCGGCGGGTTGTGACGAGTGCTAGCTGCGGACTCCGCCATCATGGCGCCTAGAATGTCGATATCGTCGGTCGTTGCTGGACTGCTCAATCGAGACGTGGCGTGCGAGTCATTCCTATCAGCAGCGCTGTCAAGCGAGTACAGGCCCGCCTTGTCAAATTCAGCGTCACCGTACTGAGATCCGTCATCCGCTGCCCAGTCATCACTAGCACTCTCCAATGATGGCACGCCCTCTTCTACTACCGGTGGATCAGAGATGGGCTCAGTAGGCTCATTGCTCACCGGCACAGCATTCATATTGCCTCTATCTGGGGATGCCATCCGAGTTCCAGACAAGTCGACCTCCATCTGCTTGACGACAACCTTCCAGAAGTCTTCCAGTCTGCGATGTTGCCATCTAGACAATGCGTAGCCACCGTGGAGGCGGAAGCCTTTGAGGATATGCACGAATGATCCTGTCTCGGGCTGCAAACCTTGCTCACTCATTTCTTCCAGCAACTCCCAGATGCGGTCGGCATCCCCAGAGATGATCGAATGGTATTTGAGCAAAATCGTGTAGGTGCGAGCGTCGGGCGCGATAGGAGTGATCTTCTGCACTTGCTCACGCCGCTCGTATGACGAGGAAGATGCGCCGAAGAATGAAGATCCATGGACTTCACTCTCAGCCCGCAGTCGCTGAGCAGCAACATTCAGCTCGGACCTCAGCTCTTTTCGCTCTTGCCACGCTCCGGAGCTTGGGGTGTCGAATTTCTCCTCGTTCAAGCGCTTCATCTTGCTGAAGACTTGTTCAGCTGCAGGAGCTTCACCAGATCGCAGCAGAGACAGAATGACCGAATTCATGATGGTCGTGTCGACGATCTCGCCCGCTTCAACGAACTCGCGAAAAGCGCGTCGGACTTCATCGCCATCTCTTTTCATACCCCCATAGTATATCAAGCTTCCACGGAAGTAGCGGTCCAGTGGCAGATCTCGGGCCTTAATCTCCTTGTATATAGTGTCTGCGAGCGCGAACCGACCTGCCTTGACAGCCACGTCGAACAAGACATTCAACGTAACATGATCGGCGGCGTGGCCTTGCTTTTCCATACGCATCCAGGTTTCGATCGCAGCTTTGACTTCGGTAGATGTCGTACGCTGCACCCAGCGGCCTGCAAAGGAGATAGCCGTCGTCCAGTTGTTCTTGTTGAGCGGCACGCCTTCGTCAACACAGTCATCCAGGACCTGAAAGTAGCGCTGCATAGCATCCTTGTCGTGCCATTGCTGAACGAAGCCCAGGTGCTGCAAGAAGCGATGTAGTACCCAATCCCGTAGAAATCGTGGTCGTGGCGAATGTATCTGCTGATACAGTTTCCATAGCTCGTCCAGAGATATATGACCGAGCCGAGACAACATGATCTTGTTGTCGAGTCTCTCGATGATATTCTTTTGCTCGTGACCCTCTGGTGGCGCGATACGACGCTTCACAGGATTCGTCCGACGCTGCGCTGCTGCCAGCTCCTGTTCCGGCGTCAAGATCAGACGAGACGCGAGAGGAGATCGATTGTCCTCTGAGCGGGTCGTGTCCGGGCCCCACTGGCGGTAGAAGTCCACCAGATTGCGATATTCTTCCTTTGAGATCCGGGCATCTCCATTTGCTGCGATTTCTTTCGACCCAGGTTCGTCCCGAGCAGTGGAGTAATGGCGTTGAGGCTGATGAGCACGAGGCTGCGGTGTCATTCTGTGTTTTCTGCATGTGCCTGCCGCCACCAGGCTGCTAATGAAGACGTCTTCCCATTTCTTGACGGGTGGTCGTGGTCGTGCTCCCGCCACCCGCACACGCGCGTCATCGCCGTTGCATTGATGCTGTGTAGCTAATCGTCTGTGCCGAGCCCGTCGACGGGGCATGTGTCGTTCGATGCATCGGCCGGGAGATGCTATCGTCGTGGGCGGAAGAACTGCTGCTGGGGCGGCGACTGCGGGCGGGTGTCGCAGAAGAGAAAGCAATCGGGACATGAAGAGGGCCACATGGTGCCAGCGACTCTATCAGCTCCGCATTGGCATCGCAAGTCGGTCGTGGGCGAGAGGAGAGTGTTGTCGTGGAGAGCCGCGTGCAGAGAAGCTCGTCTCTCCTGCACATCGGGACACTCCCGCTTCGCCGCATCGCCCATCACCACCAGAATCCCCCATCGATTGAGAACGGTATCATGACACGATAACACACCTAGCACCATGGGCCGCTACTCTTTCGCTGCACAGAACGTGCAAAAGACCGCCTCACAACTCATCCACGTCAATCGTATTCCCGCTCCGCCGTCGTGGTACCAAGTCATCGCCAACACACCACCCTCCACACGCCTCACGCGCCCGCCTCTGCAACGATCCAATGCGCCCAACAAAAAGGCCAATCGGAAATCATCACGCCTCTTCAAACCTCTAAGCATCAAGTACACCGAAGACCAGTTGCGATGGGAATACTTCAATGATCACCCATGGGAGCTGGCGAGACCGAGAGTGGTCCTGGAAGACAATGGGCGAGACCGAGAAGTGTACGACTGGAGCATACCCTTAGACTACAGCTTGCGAAGGCCCCGAGTGGGAGCGCGCGATGAGTTCGGGAGAGGCACTGCGCAATGGGAAGAAGTAATGAAAGTGCAAGGGAGTAGACCGGTTAATGGCGAAGCGTGAGCAGATACCGGAACACACCTTGCCAGGTGAAGACGCTGACTATCTGATAGCGTTGTTCAACGCTGGCAATATCTCTTAACACACACCGAAATGACACAAGCAGCAGCATACGACCAGGCGAGAAAAGAGCTATACCGCTATCGACATCACCGAGAAGTCGAAGCCCGAGTAGCAAGAGAAGAAGCACAAGCAACAGGCGCATACTTCGGACTTGGTCCAGTAGAAGTGGGTGATCTATTAGAGGATAAGGCATTCGAGGACTGGAAGCAGTGGGCCATCAAGCAAACACAAGAGTTGAAGGCAATGCAAAGTAGCGCATACACCGGAGCTGAAGACGGCACGGAATTGCAGCTAGAAGAGCCTCAAGCTGATGCAGCGCTGCAAGAAGTGTCAAGTAGTGTGCCCGCCGGCAAAGCCGGGCAGACGGCGAGAGGCGGAGCAGCTGTACGACCATAGAGAGAGAGGCCGAAATGGAGATATTGTATGATACCCAGGGCTTTCCGCTAATGCTCTTGACATTCACAAATCATATTTGCTTGGTTTGATTGTTCCTCCAGCGCTTTGTATCAGGACTTGGTCAGGCGACGACGGAACTGCCCCAACACCGTTGGCCAGCGCGCATTGATCAGTCACCTGTTGAGCTCACTGGCGTGTGAGGAACAGCTTCGTACACTTCGGCCTTAAAACGTCGATTCAGCATTACTGCCAACGGCAATGATTTGCACATATTCATGTAAGTCTACACGTCTTATCCGCCTTGCCAGTAGCACGAACCTCAAGACATCATTGACCACCTTACATAAGAAATGACACAATCCAAAGAATGAGCACCCGAAAAAGAGCATCGGCCACAGCGTAGCGTCGTAAAACACATCACCACTACTGAAACCCGTCTGCACCAATCATACAACCAAAGCCGCAACACCACTTCATCGAATCTCCTCGCGCTCCCTCCTGCCCTCCCCCCTCCGTCCTCCAACCCTAACATCTTCAAAACCTCACCAATCATCCCAAATCCAAACCACTACCGTACCTACTCTCAACTTCCTCCTGAACCAGCAGCGGATGAACAACTTCCAGCCGCCAGCCGCGGACCCCACTCAACATCCCCCACCAATCATCAAGAAAGTGCCCTGGCAACTCTGCGGCTTACCGTACGCGTCAGCTGTCGCGGCCGGTGCAGCACCTCCAAATCCAGGAATAAGACCCCCTAGATCGAAGCCGCGTGAGAAGATACTGCGGAAGTTGGTCTTCTTTGCGACTTCAGCAGTGGATTGCTCGGCGGTGCTCGAGATGAGAGGGAGAGCGAGAGCGTTGGTGAAAAGAACTGTGGTGGCGAGATGGAGGAACTTCATCTTGATTGCTGGGTGTATGTGGTTCCGCGGGCTTTGGTTGATTTGAGTTTACGTAGGTTGATATCAGGCTCTCAGTATGGAAGTGCTAGGATGTCGCGTCGACCTGTAGCGACGAAGAAGTCAGAGGTTAAGCTACGCTCTCACATAGCATTCGATGCGGCCGCGCTTACAATCGATTTATTCTTGGAACAGAAGTAACGAGCGTGGATACGAAAATGAGTGCCAGCGCGAGAGTAAACGTCTGGGAGAGAGGTGCGAGGATGGTAGGCGCGTCTACCGGCTATATCTTCCCCTCCCAATTACTGCATTCAATGTTCCTTTTGCCCTTCTTGGAAGACGTTGGTTGCAGAGAGTTTGATTACCACAGCTACATCCAGCATGTTGGTGCTGGGATGCCCTGCCAAACTTCCCGACCTCACGTTGCCCAGAGTGGCTCGAACGACAGTCACGCGGAGTAAAGTTCAGTCAAGATTGCTCGGACAAGGCTTGCGTGGAGCTGCCGCAACCGCTTCTTCGTCTTCTGTGGCATATCGGTTGCCAAGTTGCCAGGGTGAGTTGGGTCTCAATCACAGCAGTACAGTTTATGCCGCCGCAATCCACTAGCTCGTTCGGTCTTTCCCATCTGGTGGCCAATTTCCTGTACTTGTCGTTTCCCGCAACTACGTCTTCATTGTGGAAATGCTTGCGTCAGGGCATTGCTTTCATGCCACCTCGGACGGGGCTGCGGAGGCCTGGGTCTTTCAATGAAGAGATAAGGTCTTAGTGGGCGCCATTTGATGAACGTTGGTGAGTGGCCCCGTGAGAGAAGCTCGGACAATCGTGCGACTGGCCAGACTCTAGAGATCGAGCAGTGGAACCGATTCTGAAATGAGGCAACGGTATGAAAGGCCCCTTGGTACATGACGGTGCGACTTCCGCCATGAGTGCTTTTCTCGACCCCCTTAAGAGCAGGCTGGCTTGCACCATGTCCAGCCATGGGGCACGTCTTCCTTCATTCGTAGTATCAGAAGCACTGCAACTGAGCAAGTTACAATGACGGCCGACTTTCAAGAAGCGCTGGAGACGGAGATTGAGCTACGACTCGTGTGCAAATGGGGTGATAGCTGCCGCGGCGAACGTGGACTATTCCCAGGTGAGCCTTTGAACCTCTCTTGACACGCTAGCGTGGTCTTGAAGGCATCTGCTCGAAGTTGTCGGTATCGGTGACAAAGACCTGATGTAGTGTAGCCATCGGCAAAGGATCGATCAGCGGTTCCATGTCCGCCCTTGCACACTGTGATACTCTCGCGGCCTCCCTTGACATGCTGCCTGTGCAGTGGAAGGTGCGCTCGAAACGATACACAAGTCCCGATTCGACTCGATGAAGCGAAGGTGCCATGTGGTGACACGACGAGGAACTTCAACGTGGCCGGACGGAGACCAGCAGTGCAGCCAGCTAGCAGATGTCTTGCCATGTCGAGCTGGACGCCATTGACTTTAGAAGTTGCGAGAATCGGCCCTTCCGGTCCTGCTGATGTCGACCAACTTCTCGCAAGCACGACGTCCTCGCCAGTCATACCAGACTCCGCTCACTATTGGCAAGCGCGCCGCGACGGACAGCAGTTTTAACTCCAGCCTCGAAACGTCCAGTCGCACGTGCTGTGGCGGGCCGGATGAGAGCCCCGTGGCTGTTGTCTCCGATGGTGTGATGCCATCGCAGGAGAGATTCAGCCGACTCATGCAGATACTGTGGACGAGTGCCCGGACTTATTTGGCTCTGTCAGCAGCCATATTGCTGCTGATACAAGATGATTTAGTGGTCCAGATGTGGATGGTGTCCTTTGAGGCGAATGAGAGGTACAAACCAGGCGGAAGGTTCTGTCAGTATGACTCCAGGGCGTAAATGAGATGTCAGGGGTGGGACAAATGCTTGGACATGACTTGAAAGCTGTAGCTTGAATTGGAAGATAGAGGCTGACACCGGCAGCTCGCGGGAGGTTACGTACGCCAGTGGGGCTGCTAAGATACTGCGCCTTGCACCCGATGGTGGAGCTTACCTCAGTTCGGGATCTCGTCGATGCTTCGGACTCAAATTTCCTTCCTGCCGTTCAACTTCCTCCTCAAAGCTGAGCTCGCAGGGTATACCGCTCGTCGCAAGCGGTTCGAGCTGCCGAGCGGCTGGTAGCTCTTCAGTCCATGCCACGGATCCAGCCTCATGTGGTCTTCCCAGAAGGCCTTTCTCTCCAGATCAAACGCTTCCTGTTTGGGTATCCTCAACGTAGCTACCGTCTGCCAAGGATATTTCTCGCTGTCCCATTCCGTGCCAGAGTATTCCACCGGCTGTTCCTCCAGGTTCTCCAGTAGCTGAACTTGGAAGAGATACTCTGCATCATAGTTCGCATGGAAGTTCTGCAACCACCTGTGGTGTTGGTCGCTTTCATGGACTTCAGGTTTGATGGTCTGATCGGCGAGCTTTGTCTGCGTCTCCGAATTGGGTACTAGACAGTACTTGAAGACATAGTCTCCAAAGCGATATGCCGTTTGCGAGTATTGACGAAGTGAAGCCAAATGAGGATCCGGGACGTTGAAGATGGGGCGGCAGTCCGTCGTGCACTGTGAAGGTGGCCTTCACGATTCCATGCGTCCGACAAGTGCTTCCCGGGTGAACAGGTCTGTGATTGTCAAGCTGCCGGCGTTGTTGCTTGGTGATCTGCGCTGCAACGGCTTCGGCATCGGCCTGTTCGCCCGGGGCAGCGTCTTCTCCGCCTGTTGCATCCCAACGAAGATAATGTCATGTTGTCGCGTACACCCAATGGGCTGCGGCTCAAGGCGGAGACATGGGGGTGCCGGGCGGTGCGACGGCGACGCTGGTGGGAGCGGCAGTCCATTCGGGGGCAGTGTGCATGTGAATGAGGTGGTCGAGGGACGTTGGGGGTTCAGAAGAGGTTGTGGGTGGGTGGGCAAGGGTTGTCCACGCCTGGCGCGGCTTCTCCGCCCTAACTTAGCGCGCTCGTGGATGCCAGGTGGTGGGAACGTCGACAGCCAGACTGCCATCCCACGAAACCTGCAGCTGTACGACTGCCGGACTGCTCGTCGATAACCATGTCCGCCGCCAGCACACCCGCCGATGCAACGAAGTCAGGTATGCCCACCGTCTGCACCGCCCACCAGCGCCGAGAGCGCGAACCTTCGCTTGGCGCGGTGGAGGGGCCGAGGCCAGATGCAACGTCTTTCCTGCGCAGTGTGCAGCAGTGATTGCTGACCTTGATTCGCCGCAGCGAGTAAGAACAAGAAGAAGAAGAACAGCAAGAAGAAGGCCCACGGCCCGGCCAACGCGGTCAATGGCGCGGCACAGACCAATGGCGCCGGCGTCGATCATGTAGCCGACGACGATGCTGACGACGAGCCATCACGACCCCAGTCCCCGAGCGTGAGTAGTTGATCTCCTCTGCAGCATCGTCTGATGCCGACCTCCAGGCTGAGCGGAAGTATAGGCAGGAACCAAATTCGACACAACAGATGCGCAGCAATCATCCGACATGCCTCCAGCACCGTCCAAAGCTCAGACCAAGTCTGACCAGACGTCCACACAGAACGGAACACATGGGCCCGCGAACGATCACGTCGAGGACGATGAGGATGAGGCTGACGATGGCCAAGATGGCGAGGAGCCCGAGCAGCCGACCCAAGCATCTTCGACCGATACTTCCGCACGACTCGATGCCATGCAACAGGAACGTGACAGCTTAAGAGCAGAAGTGACACGTTTGCGGAAGTCGCTAGAGAGCTTACAGGAGAAGCATGTTGAAGAGCTGACTGGCGTGAAGGAGGAGCTCGAGCAAACACAAGAGGGAAAGGAGCAGGCCGAAACGCAGTATCGCAACCTCTTGGGCAAAGTCAACACAATTCGCTCCCAGCTAGGGGAGAGGTTGAAGGCCGATGCCGCTGAGTTGGAGACGGCGCGGGAGAAGATTGAGGAGCTGGAGAAGTCCAACGGCACAGCACAGACCGAGAACGAGCGCCTCCAACAGCAGATCACCGACCTCAACAGCAAGCTGGCATCGCAAGCTGCTGAGGTTGACACGTTGCGCAGTCGCACAAACCTGTCGACCAGCAACTGGGCGAAAGAGCGCGATGAGATGGTGCAACGTGAAGCGGCTCTGCGTGAAGAGTACGAGGTTGCACGGCAGGCGATGCAGGACTGGGAAATCCTGGCAACAGAGGAACGGTCGAGGCGCGAAGCTCTGGAAGAGAAGACACAGGAGCTCGAGGACCAACTAAACACACAGCGGGAGGCTTACGAGCGTGCTCACTCCGACGCCAACACGCAATCCAATACTGTGGATGGCCTCCAACGTGCTTTGCGTGATCTGCAGGAAGAGCGGAAACGAGAATTGCGAGAGATGGTGGAGCAGTCACAATCGCAGCTTGATGCATTGCGCACCCAGGCGAAGGAAGCGGAGGAGACAGCGGCATCGCTCAAGACTGAGCTGGAGACGACACAGGCAGAACTTGCACGAGCCGCGCCGTTCGAGAAAGAAGTCAAAGAGAAGAACCTGCTGATTGGCAAGCTCCGGCACGAGGCTGTCATCCTCAACGACCATCTTACGAAAGCCCTTCGCTTCCTGAAGCGTGGCAAGCCAGAGGACAATGTCGATCGCCAGCTGGTGACCAATCACTTCTTACATTTCCTGGCTTTGGATCGAAGTGACCCGAAAAAGTTCCAAGTGCTGCAGCTGATTGCTGCTCTCCTCGGCTGGGACGAAACACAAAGGGAGCAAGCAGGTCTAGTACGGACCGGCAGTAACGTCAGCTCAACAAGTGGTAGCTTGCGTGTACCCTTATCACCCTTCCGAAGGACACCATCGACGCCGACTCTGGGCGAATTCATCCCCGACAGCCCAGGTGGCGCAAGTCGAGAAAGCCTTGCAGAGCTTTGGAGTGATTTCTTGGAGCGAGAGGCCGAACAAGGCACCTCGGGCAGTTCGCGCAGACCCAGCATTGCCAGCTCCCGTGGTGTTATGAGAAGTCCTAGTATCGGAGGTGTGATGAGCCCTACGAGTGAAAGTGGCAAAGCAGGGCTGTTCAACGGAGGCAGCTTGCGTGGCGTGCCAGACGCCCAGCACCAGAGGAAAGCAAGTCAGAGCTCTATAGCTGTCTTGGGAGGAAAGCCTGAGGGCGCTGGACCGGCGAAGTAGTATTCGTCGATGACCCTACGCCGCTCGGCTTCTGCTTGGTCGAGTGCAGCTAGCGGCTAGGGGTTGATGATAAATGCGAACGCAATTAAACAGCAGCCGGGGTATCCTCCCATACGCTTCTTGAATCACTTGCGAATCTGTGCATTCACGCAACGCCGCGACTCCAGACGAAGCCGCATAGAACTCGCTACGCGACACCACCACAGATTGGCCACTCTTTGAGCAGATGCGAGTACAGATGTGATCGCGGTTTCGACAATATGCAGCGCGCAGAACACATGGAGGACAGGCTCAGGTGGCGTCTTGTACCCTAATGCTCGGATCGGCACCTCATTCAATCCCATCTACCGATTGGTACAAAGCCTTGTCCTTCGCGACGCCCTTGGCTGAGGATGACGGTTTCTCGCCAAATCTTACAGTAGTGAACTTCCGGTCCTCTGAGGCCGCACCTGCATGATAGATGTATCACGTGATTAGCATCCACCGGCCGCCGAATGAAGCCTTTTACTGAGTTCTAAAGCTTCACCTCATCGAACGACGTATTTTCCACGGGTGAACTGGGCACCTTGGACGGCGCGTCAAGCGGACTGGTGCGGGTAATTGACTTGCGCGCTTGCCGGCCTGATCTCTGGATACGCGGTGCAAAATGACTGAACTTGGCGCACAGTCACTATTTACTTAGTACTGAGGTTATGCCGCCAATAACGACCGCAGAACGCTACTGGAGTGTTTTCGCGCAGGAGCTCGGTACAATTTCGCTGATTCGTATAATCGTATCTATAGGCGGTCCGATGTGGTTCTACCGTACAAAATGCGTGACTGCTCATTGTCTGTGCTAACTTCGCAGTCACGCTTTTTGTACGCAAGTCGCTAGCAGGGGTATTTATGATTTTTCACCGCCTCTGTATGGCCACTCCGATGGAGGAAGACTATCGTGATCTGTTGATGGGTTCGGAAGTGGATGCAAACAGAGACTATATAAGGGGGAAGACAGATATCGGCAGCGTCGTTCACCACAGATCCATTCCCAACACACAGGCTCCTTACTGCCATCCTTCACAGCGACCGCCGTGCAGCACTTTGTCCATCAAGCGATATTTCTCCCTATCGCCTACCTATAACAAACCGCCAAGGAAACCAACCAGATCACTACCACCACCACTTCCACCGCCATTATTCAACCCTCCAATCTGTCACTCTACTCGCAGCTCTCGCCCTTCTCCCTACCAGCATCCTCGTCGGCGACTGCATTGCATACGGCGGCCTCGGCAATACAGTCACATGGCACGCTATTGCCTCTAAGGGCTTTCACAAGACGGGTGTTAACTTTTGCGAATGTCTGGACGGGTTTGTGCAAATGGCCAATTGTGTTGAACACGCCTTTCCGGATGGGAAGTCTGCCTGGGGAACTTTTACGTATTGCAGGCGGGCATCGAATGACTTGGAGAGCGGGAACACGATGTGCGGTTCTCCGCTAAGTGGAGGATTCACTATTTATGCGGCAGGTCGGGACGGTAAATAACCGCCGCCGGCGTAAGAGGAATGCAGATTGAGAGCTTCGTTTTGCGTTTAGGCCGAGGTGGAAGGGCTGGCTCGAAGGGGAGTTCGCCCCTACCCTTTTATTCACATTTTTTGGCGGACTAGTTAGGAAACGACTTTATTTGCACATCGCCTGGCTCTTCATCCGCCTTACCCAGACCCTGTGGATAGAAGTCCTGGACTTTCACTAGAACATCGCAGCACAAAACACTATACTATAAGATTGTTGCTATAATCGACATACTTTAACATATCGGCGTAGAAGGCTCGCTGTTCCGCCTGCTCAGATTTCGACCTGGCAGTGATCGCAATCAACCGGTTGCAATCAATCAGAGGCTTTGGCTTGATTGCGATCACTGCGACCTGGACATTTCGAGGCGGAGATCCACTGCGACGAGGCTCTGGATCGTACAGGAGACTCTGTACGCTGTATCGGAGCCCGTGGTCTTGCTCAAATCACGCAAAATGCCATTGTCCGAGCTTCTCCAGTTTTGGGTGGAGGTCCAGCTTCCAGCTTTCAGGATGCTTGGGCTGCACAGTCTCTGTCGACTATCGTTCGAAAGCCACTCATTGAACGCCCTGCTCAAGATCATCCCTGAGAACGAAGCGCGGTACTTCAAGCCTGACTATCGCAAATCTTCCAAAACCCCTTTCCATGAAGTACTACACTACCATCTCTTGCATACAAGCTGGGAGATATCAGCTCTCGAGCAGCTCGTTTATGACCTATATGGTGGTCATTCCAGTGTCAGTGACTTATACACAGCGCAACAGCCGATGCGAGGGTTCACGAGTTGGTGGCATGCCCGCAAGGGCCCGAACGAGCGCTCTGATCATGTCTCTTGGCACTTCACTTTCGACCGACTGCTGCCAACTTTGATCATATGTCCAGCCGTCTTTGACAAGATATCGTGTATTCTGCACCCTAGGACAGCCGGTCAGCTCCGTCAGGACCTGGAGCGCTACAACCTTTCGTGGATTGAGCACACTGTAAAGCAGGCGCTCGTCAATGATTAACATCAACCACAACCACCTCAACCAGTTGGTTGATTGCAGGCGCAATCACAACCGAATTTGGACCTCTGATTGGTTGCAAACAAGCATGTGATAGTCGCTTTAGTTGCAATCTAGTGCCTTGGTTGATTGCAGGACCAGTCTTGGCATGGTTGAGTAAGTGAAGAAATGAGCAATATCGCCAAAACTTCATGGATATCGCTCCGAATGGTCACTCTGAGAGCCTCAGAACGGCCGCTATCGTTTCACAAGCCAATCTAGTGAATTGTAAGTGAATGATTCACGTCTTGGCAGCCGCGGAGGTGTCCGTTTGGCCCATATGTTCTCAAATACTCACCTTCATCAAATTCTCTGCTCTTTCTGGCTAAGCCAATGCCCGTGGCTGTCTCGGATATCCTCCTAATCATCATCGTCGCCGCTCTTTCCCGTAGGGGGTAGCGATCGTCAGGAGAGTCGAGGAGGGAGGCTGGGGTGGCGGTTTAGGGGCGAGTTCGAGGCCTTTTCGTGCATGTGAAAGCTGCTATATAGATGTCAGTGAATACCATGGTTTTAGCACTCCAACGACCTTCAAACCTCTTACAATTCGGCACTATGCCGCTCATTGATAGCTTCTTCATGCAGACAGAGCCCTCCATCGAAGATGGCTCGAATCGACGATCTACTCGCTCATCAGCTCGCTTTGAATCAACACAACCAACTCAGCTTCTTCCGGATGGTCCAGCGCCAACACTACAGCCACGACAACCTCATGGCTTGCCGAATGACTCCAGCATGACTTCCAGCATGAGCTCCGTGCACGTTATCGACCTTGGTAGCTCAGACTCTTCGCGCGCTGGCTCAAAGCCAATATCCGGTGCACAAGACACTCGCATTCGAGAAACCCGAGCTCTATCGCCGCCGCTGGATCTTGGTCTTGATTTTGGTGAGTCTCTTGCCTTGAAGGCAGACGTTAGACCAGCTGTTGCAGACTCTGCAGGGGAAGACGAAGGGGACAGCGACAAAGAGAATACTTCACCTCACAGCTGCCACCAATGCACGTACCACGCCGACGGCTCCAAGACAGTGAAGACGAGTAGTGGCCTTATCAAGGTACCTGCCAAGTTCAATGCTAGGGCTCCTGCTCGCTTCATGTTCGCCAATCGGTGGTATCGTCGCGCAACTGTTGCTGAGTTAAAGCACAAGACTGGTGACTTCTATGCTTATGGCGAATGCGTCGTCGACGAGCTCACCGGCGCGCAGTACTGGCTGTGTCACTGCTGCAAGAACAAGGACAAGACTCGCATCTATGCCAAAGCCGGCACTGGCTCCATTCGCAAGCACTGTCGTGAGAAGCACGGAGTGCGGTTTGCAGGCGATAGCGAGCTATCCATGGCTGCCAACACGGACTCATCCTCACAAGGCGGTATATTGAACCAGATCTTCAGCATTGCCGGTGTCTTTAAAGAGCGGTTCCTTCTGTTCTTTCTGATGTGCAACCTCTCTTTCTACCAGGTCGAGAACGTGTATTTCCGCGATCTTCTGGGCTGTATGAACCTCCAGCTATTCAACTTCCTGCCAAAGGCCTCGGTGACGATCAGGCGGTGGGTGATGGACGAGTTCGCGGCTCGAAAGGGTCGCTTGAAGGAGGAGTTCGCGCAGGCTAGAAGCAAGGTCAGTCGGCTGTCGGTGTGTTTCTTGGTGAGCGCTGACCTTCTGTGCTTCGCAGGTGTCTACTTCCTTTGATCTGTGGACTTCTCCGAACTGTCGTGCCCTCATGGCAGTCTGCGGGCACTATATCGACAAGGACGGCTTCCGGCGACATACTCTCATTGCCCTGCGACCAATCCATGGCGCCCACACAGCAGAGAACATCTCAGAGGTATTGGCCGCCGTCTACCGTGAGTATGGCCTCGACAGACAGACCCGTTTCGGCTGGATCGTGAGCGACAATGCCACAGTAAATGACAAGATCTGCGACCTCGTCCTGAAGGAGCTGTTTCCCGGTTGGACTCGCCAGCAGCGACTCGAGAGGCGTCTGCGCTGCTTCGGCCATGTCGTCAACATCGGCGCTCAGAAGTTCCTGCATGGTATCGGCTCTGAGGAAGTAATGGACGAAATGAACGAGGCTCGACAATCTGGTAACTCGGAGCGCATCGCTGACCTCTGGCGTCGCATTGGGGCCCTGGGTATCCTGCACAACCTGATCCGGTACATTCGAATGACTCCTCAGCGTCGCGGCGAGTTCGCAAACTGCATTGTCGGTGGTATGTTCGCAATGTTCGATCATTTAATGGTGAGTGAGAAGTGAGAAGTTCGAATTCTCTAAGTCCAATTTCCCCTTACCCAGACCCCTCAAATGACGCATAAGACCCCACTTTAGTCACGTTTCGTCGCGATATCTCGTGTTGATTGGCCTTCTCGGGGCTTTCCGCATCGGCACTTGGCATTGCCGACACTTCTCATTTCTTCCATCTCTTGCTTTTTGACACTCTCTCACTAACAACACACTCTCTATACAGCTTCTACCACCAAATCAGACACGTTGGAACAGCGCATATGTTGCGATAACCAGAGCGCTGAATCTGCGACCTCGAATCAACCAATTCCAGTCCTCACACCGCCCAGAACCACGCAGCCGCGTCCGATTCGAGCCTTTGAATGCAACACACTGGGATACTCTCGAATCTATCCACGATGCCCTCGAGCCTTTCTACGATGTTACAGTCGACACTGAGGGCTTCAAAGACGACCTCTCCGGCTATGTCCAGAACCTAGACTACCTCCACAAACACATCGGCCAGTCTGAGGCATACTGGTCTCAAAATGCCTCACTTTCCGGTTCCGCCGAGGACGAGTCACTCGCGGCGGCAGCACACAACTCCTGGCTCGTTCTAGAGAAGTACTACAACCTCTGTGACAAGTCGCCAGCTTACTACGCCGCCATGGCTATCAATCCGACACTCAAATGGCATTGGTGCATGCAGGAATGGGGTGCCGACAGTGAGAAAGAAAATTGGCTGCCCTCCATTCAAGAACGTGTCAACAACTTCTGGCTTTCCGAGTACAAAGGAACCACCACTGCCGCCCCATCGCTGTCTCGATCCTCCTCCTCCGCCCTCTCCGACGCAGCCACCACCGGCGCCAAACGTAAGCGAAACAGTGGTGCTGAGAGGTCTGCCGAGGATCTGAAGGAGTACAAGCGGGTGAAGGGTTACACTGCGAGGTATACCGACGCTTTCGAGCAGTTTCTTCAACAGCCACTTGAGGCAGAAGGCGTGGATGCACTGGCTTACTGGAACGTTCGCTGGGCTTCTGGACAGCAACGTGATTTGGCGCAGATGGTGAGAAGACAGATACCCGGATTTGACATGGTTTTGAGTGCTAATACGACCGCTTTCTAGGCACTCGACCTCCTCGCCATCCCCTCTATGTCCGCCGAGTGCGAGAGGGTGTTCTCACAAACCGCTTTGCTCATCACCGATCGCCGCAATCGCCTCAAAGACGACATCATTGAAGCTTGTGAGTGCCTGCGTTATTGGATGACTGACAAGGGCAAGGTAGATGCTTTTGATGGCGACAATGATGGCATTAACATGGTGGATGAGGAGTTTGTCGACGATATACCTGGGTATGGTGAAGAGCCGGAAGAGGATTTGGAGTAAGAAGATGCAGTTTTATTCACTTCAAATGGCGCTAATTCATGGATACTACACTCTTATTGGCTACGGAGTCAGCTCCTGCCATTGCAATCAACGCAATCAGCTCGTACTTCCACCCTTTGGTTGACAACCGGCCTTCAATCAATGCAATGTACCTCTCAAATTGGTTGCAATCGGTTGATGTTAATCATTGGCGCTCGTCTCCTATCCTGAGCACGTGCGGCGCATCATGGCCGATCAGCACTACGCTGCGCAATAGAAGTTTCCTAGCAACTATTCTAGGACCATTGTGGAATCCTTTTCACCTCCAACCGATGCTGGCTTGCAATCTTACTTAGGTGACACAACGCAGCTCTTCACCCCATGGCCAGGTCCAATCATTGTGACGGTCTCCGGCATCATCGGATTGCAGTTTCCACACTTCGTTGCTTTTGCTGAGAACGGGGACGATCTATACTTCTCTCTGTCCGGTGGTATCGGCCACATAACACGGAAGTGACGGAACCAACAACTGGAGGCCATTTGCTTCGTTCCAAAGACGGAAATGCTTCAGTCATTCTTCGCAGCTCACAAAGTATCAAGCAAATTCCCTGTGGAGATCAGTCGACCCAAGCGTGCGCAGCTTTCGACATATCCGCCCTCAATCGTGCTGTAAACATGTTTCTACTGTATCAGTGCCATTTGCCACATGGGGGACCGTGCGAGGATATTGAAGCCCTGGACAGACTTTGGAGATTCTGCCGATTGATCCGGAAAATCTTTATCCAAATCGCCGTATCATCTACGCTGCAAAGCTTATGGCTGTCCCTGGAGGAGATGACACTCGGTTTTGGACATCGATACTTTTCGCAGCGCTGGCCACCTTCGACATTCATGTCCTTCCCAAGGACGCAGGAATCTCTCTTTGCCCGAGCAACCTGTTTCAAACGAAATTTGACGACGTCCATGCGCGAATGTTTTCAAGTACCACCTGTCCTGAATCCGCAGACGCTCGAGTGCAGAATCAATGCTCTGTCATCAATCCTGAACGAAACCATATCGACTTGTCACTATCTTGGCTAGTGATGGAGTGTGCCATGGCACAAACCTGTTAAATTCTGACTCTCTTAGTAATTATACATCAACCTACCTGCTATCAATTAAGAACCATCAAAATCCATTAGAATGGCTCTACCCTATACCGTCTAGGGGCGTTTTAGCCGGTTAGAAACCAAAAGGACCTCGCAGCCAGCCTAATATCGCTTCAAATGCAACTACTGCAAGGAATTAGTCTGTCTATAACTTTATTTATAGTGTAAAGAGGGACAGGCTTACTTACAGCAAGGTTGTGAAGCTGGTTTATCTCTTCTGGAATCTGAGGAACAAGATCAATACTAAGGGCAACAATAAAGAAGCCTCTAAAGAGGTATATGAAGAGGCTAAAGATGAAGATATTACTTAGTCAAGGGACATAGATAGCAGTGCTGAACAATCATAGCATATAGCACATATCGCATAACACGTGTCGTGCCATGAGATGACCATGGCACAGCCAAGACTCCATCGCTAATCTTGGCAGGCAACAAGCTTTCATCAACCCCAGCTTTATCGCCCAGAACAAGTACCATCCTAGTCACCTCATTTCACGCTAATCCCAGGATAGCCCAATCCCAATGCGCTAAATCCTATGCAGAGTGGAGATGAAACGCCAACTCGTGGACAAAGTTGCGATCACAACAAGACTGATGCTTGCACTTCAGTTCATCGACACTTCCGTTCCTGGCTTTGCTTGCGGACGCGGCGAAGAGCGCGGACTCCTGAAAACAGTCTTTGCCAGGTTTGCGTGATGCTGGGGATGCGTTGCGACGGAATACGAAGGGGAGAGGGTATGTAAAGGAGAGGCTTTCCGGATCTTGCACCTGCCCTCTTTGTTCCTCCAACGTGAAGATAACCACCGTTGCTACCACTCCGACCCACAGTCACTCTCTATCTAACAACGGCATCCCCCACGCTCATTAGCGACGACGAAATAAGACGACAATTCTCTTTCTCGACGCATTTCAAGTCAACAATCAGTCACTGTGAGTTCTCAGCTTCATGCAAAAACAATCACCACTCGTAGATCCGCAGATCACCAGCTAACACACCAGTGTTCCTCAGCCCAACACAAAAACCCACCCAAAACAAGTCCAAAAATGCAATTCACCATCATCCTCGCCACCTTCCTCGCCACCTTGGCAGCAGCAGTCCCAGTCGCCGTCCCCAAGACGACCGTGGTCGAGCGTGAAGCCGGTGGTGGCCTCCCAGGCCTCAGCTCATTGACCAGCCTACTGGGCGGCGGCGGTAAGAAGGGCACCGCGCCTCAAAATGGACAGCAGGGCAAGGCCGGTGGTGGCCTGCCTGGAGTTGGCTCATTGTTGCCATTCTAGATGATCTGGTGCATGATCACTCGGGTAGATTTAGCTCGTTGTGCGATTCCTGGCTTTATCGGGAGGGATTCGGGAAGGGCTGCGCTGCCAGTTGCCTGGTTCTGTTTGGGATCAAATCTCGAGACAAAGTGTAGTAGACTGACTGGGCTGACCGGAGCTTGCGATGTAGATTACATTTTTTCGTACTTGGCTTGTTGCGTCTAGTTGGATCTGATTACTGGGGGCGATTCCAAATATAATACAGAGCTTCTGCCGTCGTCGTACTTGATCAAGATTCCCTTTCAATTCCTGTCTCTATCCATTATCATCCGGGAGACGTCGCAACAGCTGATCCGCCTAAGCGACATCAATTCTGCGGAACAGCCATCTACCCTCATTATTTACAAGAGAACGGCGCATAGTTATCCGTACTCAACGTCACCATCGTCTGGATACTTCCATACCCTCCGAAGGCGACCATCACGATCCCCAAAATGAAAAGCACAATCGATCCTGCCCAAGCACACTGCACTTTTCGTGAAGCATGCGCCGGGAAAGTGAACACCTGCCACCATCGCCAGTTCTGTCGTTCCCTCGTCATCAATTCCACACTCCTCGCTCCAGTCTCATCCTCTCCAGTCGAACCATGATATTCGACCTCCGTTGACGCGAAACCATGATGGCACATATACATACACGTCATACTCGGAATGCCCAAGGTGATCCAGGTTCCCGAAATCGCTCCGATGAGAGCAAGAAGTGGTGAGAAGTAAGGCAAAACGTTCGCGAGGATGAAAGCGAGAGCCCAGAGGATGACCACAATGCTGACCCAAGATGTCCAAGATCGGAGAGAAATTTCATCAGCGGCTTTAGGTTCATTCCTGACACTTTCCCAGAACCCAGCTTGAATGCGTTTGCACGCGAGAAGACCTGCGATGACGCCAGCAACAACGATGGTCGGTGTGGCGATGCCGTAGGAGAGTTTGGCGAAGAGTGGTGCTGCAGAACTGAGAGCCGGGGAGCCGACGCCAGCGCCGGCGTAGTAGTAGATGACGATCGCGACGACGAGGTAGAGAGAGCTCATGCTGATGTTGGTGGCGATGAGAGATTTGCGGAAATCCTGAGGACGGTCCATTTCAGCCATGACCTGGAAGTAGGCCAAGTGGCCAGTGAAAGAGACGAGGACGTTGCTGAGCGCCATCATCCAGTCGGCTGGCACAACGTTGGAAGGTGGGGCGATTTCCGCAGTACCTTTGCCTTCGCCGATAATGGCAATGTCGACGAGGGCGATGAGGGTTGCAGCGAGGATAGAGAGGCAAGCTGGAGCAGGCATTCCGTCAGTACATTATTGCAGTAATCCAAAATTTATCGAGGAACCTACAAACGGCAGAAAGATATGAATTCGACTTGAAAGTCCGCGGTAGTGTGCAAGCCAGGCAAACGAAGAAGGCAATGAGTTTGAAGACCACAGTGCACTTCCAGCTGTTCCCAGCGACAGTGTTGGCCATGGTTCCGAAGGTCAAGATATGTGCTGCCATGACGAAGACCAAGAGGAGCTGAAAGAGCGTCTCGGCAATGTACTGTCCTGGCTTGCCTGCGAGGACATATCCTGCTTGGCCAAAGTTCTGCACGTGAGGATACCGCATGCGGAAGTAGTAAAGCATGAATCCTGTAGCCAGCGTGCAAAGTCCGAAGATGGCGATGACAAAGGCGCCAACAACAAGACCCATTGCCGCGACCGAGTCTGGAAGAGATAAGATGCCCAGAGACACGGTTTCGGCGATCAAGACTGCTGTCTGTCAATAAAATAGGCTAGAAGCGGAGGATTGAGGCACATACTCAAAGTTGCTTGGATCCAGTTCACCTTCTTGTGCGTTATCGAAGCTGGCACAACCTCTCCATTCCCCAACCCACTCTCCACTTTTTGCATCCCAGAGCCGGATTCGTCAGATCGTGCGGCGTTGCTGTTGACAGGGGATAACTTCTTTCCGCCGATGCGATCTCGCCATGTTGTTTTCTCGGGTACTGAGCCTTCCATGATAGAGTTTGATCCTACAGGCGGCCTGACCAAGGCGATTCTGATGTCTAGCCGCGAAAGAATGACCTCGCGCGAAGGCCTGTAGTTGAAATCGGACTCTGATGCACAGAACCAGAACCACGAACTCCAGTGACAGAAGAAGACGACGTCCGTTGGTCGGGCTCTGCAGCTATAGTGGCTCTCAGAAGAGCGCGGCCGGCGATGCCAGAAAAATGGCCTTGAAATGGTGGTTCGTGAAAATATGTGCAGTCTTGGCAATCTTGCGAGCACTGAAGGCGAGGTCAAGTGAAATCAATCTCTTTTCGCGGTGAGTCTTGTAGTGGCAATTGAACATGAGGTCAAGATTCTGTCTCCCGACACCGGTCTTCGACTCCGATTCTGCGGTGCGCGTCCACTGTCCTCTGCCACTTTTTAGTCATGCGATGTCATAGCTCCGAGATGGACCCGCAGGTGTGGAATTTTCTGAATGGTCGCTTTCCCTCGACAGAAAATCTAGAGGAATCACTTCAGCTGTACTTGTATGCGATGAACGATGGAGAAGAGGAGGGAGCGCGAGGATGTTGAAGCTGGATTCGTTGCCAAGTGGAAGAAATGCTGCCGCCGACTGGACTTGCCCAAATTTGTGCTGGCACTGGACCATAGAGTTGAGGTAGCGCCCGGATGGGAGAAATCCCACGGTGCGTCCAATGACAATCTACACATATTGTTCACGTCGCATATCAGGGCTTCCTGCTGCCGCCGCGCAGTACCAAGGTCTCGTCCAGCAAGGGCGCGTCGCCTTGAAGCCTTTGCTCGAGACTTGGTAGCTTGCCGGGAGATCGATATTGCGCCTTCACCGCATTCGCTTCGAGAGTCCCTCGCGGGTGAAAGTGGCAATGCGGTACACCGAGCCAGCGTACAACATCATCGTGAAGTGAACGATACCAGGTCGCGGTGGGAGTGTTACTGGCCAACCATCCGGCCACACTGCCTTCTCGCGCCGCCTTCGCGAGACATTGACTCCTGTGGCATTTTGGTGACAAGGAAGTCCGTGGTCGAGTACTGATGTCGATGGTATAGCATGTGATGATGGATGTCGCCGGAGGTGGGAAAGGGAAAGGGTCGCACATGCCGGCTCCACACGAGCTCGAGCCGCCTCGCCGCCGGGGCGAAGCGCATTCGGAGCTCGGACGCGACATCTGTGCACTTCGTGTTGCTTTGAGCTTGCTGGCCTTCGATCAAATGTCCCAGGATGGCGCAAAGCGCCGCACCTGCCACAGCGGCCGACTGCCCCTAACTAGACGAGACTCGGCCGGCCGTGTGGTGACACCTTCTGCGCGAGCGTGATCCCGCTGTTTACGCCCCACCCTTGTCTCTTCCACCATCGCGAAGTCTTGTAGCTTCCACCTCATTGCCCTGCCGCCTCTCCGTAGCGCATTACCGCTTTGTCTCTTGCCAGCAACTCTAACGCGACAGGTCACCATGGTTGAGCTCCGCAAGCGAAAGGAAGCTCCGCCTCCGCCCCCTCCAGCCAAGAAGCGCGCGCCTTCCAAGGCCAAAGCAAAGAAGGACGCGCCAAAGGCAGAGCCGGCCGAAGCTGCGAAAGCACCCAACGTTGCCGTGGACGATGCGCCAGCTGTAGCGGAAGCCACTCCCAAGGAGGCGCCGTCTGCAAAGGCCGGTCCTCCGAAGGTTGGCGACAGCATCGAGCTCGATGGCTTTGGCGGTGCAGTCCAGACGCACAGTGAGGAGACGACCTCGCTCGCCAAATTGGTGGAGGAGAGTAAGGCTGGAGTGGTACTCTTCACATACCCCAAGGCCAGCACACCAGGATGTGAGCAGGATTGCAACTTGAGCGCGACAAGAGCGCAGCTGACGCGTCGCAGGCACTACACAAGTCTGCCTGTTCCGTGATGCATACGACGACCTCACAGCAGCCGGGTTGAGCATCTATGGCTTGAGCAACGATTCGCCAAAAGCCAACAAGAACTTCGTCGAGAAGCAAAAGCTGCAGTACCCATTGCTTTGCGACCCGAAGCAGACGCTGATAGGCGCCATTGGACTGAAGAAGGCGCCGAAGGGCACCACGCGAGGCGTGTTCGTGGTCGACAAGAGTGGGAGGGTGCTGGCTGCGGAGGCAGGGGGGCCAGCGCCAACATTGGAGGTGGTCAAGAAGGTCGTTGCCGGTTTTGGCGGAGATGCTGGATCTGATGGCATCAAGAAGGCCGAGGACACGGTGGACGGTGAGGACGAGGCTGCGGCTGACACGGCGGCGGATGTTGCTGACACGGCGGCGAAGCTTGACGGAGAAGATTCGAAGTTGTAGGGGACGTACATAGTATGCAAAGGTATGTGATGACGGATCTGGAGAGACGCGACGCAAGCTGAGGATCGATGCAGTAGTAACCCCGACCATGGGCTGAATGTGACGAATTCCTTGCCCCTGATACTGTCCATTCTACTGCTGGCTCTTGCCGTTGCGCTTCAGAGCACCCGCACGTCATGAACCGGCAAGTGTCGAGGTCGCGCATGCTGGAACAAAGGAGGAGAGCCGTGAAGACAGACGAGATGAGACCAGACAGGTGATGGTGAGGGTGCACCTGCACCTGCATGTCTTCGCGCTAGCGCCAATGTCGCCGCCTGGCTGAGTCTGCGTCTTTCCTTCTCTTTCTCCGTCGTCCTTCACTTCATTCACCACGCGTCTCCCCCCATCCACAGACATGGCAGAATCTCCCACTAAGCGCAGGAAGTTGTCCGACCACAGTTCGGAAGGTGGTGGTGTCGTCCTTCCCGCACCGATGCGCCCGCGCCCTCACATCACAATGCTCTCGCCAACCAGCATGCCCCGCGACGAGTCGGAACAAGTTCAACAGCCAGTCACCGTTGTCGTCGAGAGCGACTCTCGACTCCGTCCAGAAGAAGAATGCCTCGATTACGCCGGCGACAAGGACAATGTCAAAACTAGTCGAGCATATGCCCGAACCTGCGACCACCCGGAATGCGCACTCACGGTCAAGTCCCACCACTCTGGCTTCCGTCTGCTCTCGCTCGACACCGTCGCCGACTTGAAACGATGGCTGTTGAACTGCAACATGTCCCTTTGCGGCGAGCAGCGCGACATCAAGTCCGAGTTGCGTCAACTGCAGCGCGAACGCCGGTACACGAACGACCATCTGCGCACAGCACTCGGCTTCACCATCGAGCATGCATTGCTCTGCCACATGAGCATCGAGTCCATGCGCGAGTACCTCGGTCGTTGGCCATATCGATACTGGTACCACAACGGCCCCGCTAGCGATGCCGACGACCCAAACACTTACCCCGACGGTGATCGCATCGCGCGGGCGGGAAATCGCGAGCTTTGGGACCATCTTTGCGTACTTGCAGTGGAACTGGACCATCTGCGGTACTGGGAGGAGGCTATGTTGCAGAAGATATTGGAAAAGAAGTGGGTGGAGGCGAAGGAGGGCAATGTGCGCGAGATTCAGGACTTGATGCGGCTGGGGTTTGTGGATAAGGCTATGGTGGCCGAGTACTGTGGTGTGCCGGATGGATGAGATGTGCGAGGGAACGGAATGCGAAGAGATGGTTGTGCTGACTTGTTGGGTCCGCGCATGACGCTGGTCGGTGGCCCAGCGGATTGTCTTTGCTCCACGGCGTCGTTGCATCTTGCTTCATTGGGGAAGCCTTCTGTGTGCATCAAGGGGAGGTCGCGAGGCGGGCTTGCCCTATGCTACGGAACTGATCTATGCCTTCTCTCCGCATTCCAAGCTGGTTCCACTTCCGCCAAACCACGAGAATGCAAGAGATCGCTCTCTCCATATTGGATGGCTCTGCATGAGCGTCGTTGAGATTGGTCGTCGGCAGCGCTACATTCTTGCCGCGCATGCTCTGCACACTATTGCCAGTAGATAGTAGACCGCCATGAGAACGGGGACTTCACTTTCTCGACATCAACGAACATACACGTGAACGGTGGGAGTGACGGAGAAATGCCTGAATCGCGGGGATGAATGAATGTTGCGTCATTGTGGAACGCCTGCTTCGCGTGCATCATCGAAAAAGTGAATGGGATCGCGGTCGGACTTCTCTGTACATACAGATCCCAGCCCAATTCGACGCGAATATTCCTTCTCTGCTACGCAAAACAAGAACGGGAACATAATCGGATGCGGTCGTAAAACGAAGCGGCGTTTTCCATCGGGCCACCTCGTTTGTCTCAGACAACCCGCACTTTCCATTGAAAGCTACCACCACAGACAGCTTCTGGAGCCACAACACCACCATGTCTTCCCGCGCACTGCGCAAGCTCCAACGCGAGAAGGAGGAGCAAGAGACGCTGAAGCGGCTGGAGCAGGAGGCCAAAGCACTCGAGGAGGAGCAAGAATCGCAAGATGACGAGCCACTTCCTGCGGCCAAGAAGAGCGCGTTCGAGCTGCTGCAAGAGCAAGAAGAAGCGAACGAGGATGAGGATGAAGACAACGATGATGGCTCAGCTGCAGAGCCAGAATCAATAGCGTCAGCGCCGGTCCAAACTGCGCCGAAAGCAACAGCGAATAAGAAGAAGAAGCGCAAGAAGAAGGGCAAGAAAACAGCGGACGAGAAGGCGAATGGACACACAGAATCTAATCAGGCTTCAGACCTGGACGACATCGATGCCGCGTTGAAGGAGCTGTCTACAAAGGGAGATGCGTCTCAACATCCTACTGCTGTTGGGGTCGATCCTGCCCTGGACGAAGCGAATCGACTTCTCGCAATCGATAGTTCCCACTTGCATGCTTCGAATGAGATGCGCAGACTGTTCGGACGTGCTGCATTGGAAGGTGACCGAGAGGATGGCGCGCCTCCACGAGCGGCAATGGGTGGTAATCGGAGACAGCAACGGCAACAGGTAGGTTTGAGAGATGCACTTCGAGGACAGCGGAACGAGGGGAGATCGGGGCTGTCTGCTGTGGCATTGCGCAGGAATATCTTCATCCAAGGCAAAGAGGACTGGCCGCAGGCTACCAGCGGTGGTCTGGGCATGGAGGTGGAAGAAAAGCGCGCAGATGGCACAGTGCTGTACCGATTTGTGCACAATACAGCCTATCAGGACGTGCAATCACAGTTCGAGACATGCGTGGCATCCATGGATCCGCAACGCATGATCATGCTGCTTCAGCACAATCCATACCACATCTCGACACTCTTGCAGGTCTCGGAAATCGCGAAGCAAGAGCGTGACTTCACGACAGCCGGAGATCTGCTTGAGCGAGCTCTGTTCTCCTTTGGAAGAGCCGTACACAGCACGTTCACGAAGAATTTGGCTGATGGCAAAGCTCGACTCGATTTTCGACGTCCGGAGAACAGGGAGTTCTGGCTGGCCAGTTGGCGCTACATGCAGAACCTCACCATGCGGGCTACATATCGAACAGTCTTTGAGTGGACAAAGATGCTGCTCTCTCTTTCTCCACAAGACGACCCATATGCCCTCTGGCTTGTGCTCGATCAGTACGCACTCCGCTCCAAAGAGCAGATCGACTATCTCAATATCAGCCGCAATGCCATCTTCAAAGCTGTGCACGAAGGAATGCCGAACGTGCAGATGAGCCAGGCGCTTGCAGAATGCAAAGCTGGGAACATAAGCAAAGGCCAACAACTGCTTTTCTCAGTAGTTGGTCGATATCCGTGGTTCATTGCGCGCCTGATGCATGAACTCAATATCGATGCTCCGCCCGCCGTATGGGCCAAAGAGGCTACATCGGAGAAAGAGAAGCTCTACGCTGAGCTATACGCCACTCGGGCGAAGGACCTGTGGAACACGCCGGAGAATATTGAGCTGCTTCAAGAGACTGCCAGTGCCGTGCCTGCAGGTACACCGGCAGCGCCGACAGACTCGTCCGAGATCGAAACGAACATTGCCAGACACGTATTGCTCTCGGATACGCCAGCTCTTATCGCGCTCATCCCGCGCGAGTATACGAATCAGGTAGAAAGCTCGGCTGACCCACTTCCTCCTCACGACTCTATCACATCATATCGCCTCGAACGAAGGGCTCCACAGCTGTCTCAGTCGGGAAGAGGCCAGCAGCAGGTTCTGGCTGCCCTTCAGCAGGCACTGGCGCGTGCCTCGCAAGGAGATCCTCTGCACGATGAGATCCAGGTAGTCTCTCGCTTTTTCCGGGACCTCTTCCCGTGGTACAATCAGCGATATCCAGGAGCGGCAGGTGAAGACACTGAAATCGAGGAGCCTCCCGCGTCCGCCGCAGAGATGATGACACAAGTTCGCGAGGCTGGGAGAGAGAATGCGTTTGAGGATCATGCTAGACGCTTCATCGCGCTACGAGGAGGTGTCCAACCGGAGCTCGACATTGAGCGAGTCCATCGTTTGCTGGTTGAGAGCGCACCACTAGAGCCACGCACCGAGCCGGCAGGTCTGGATCTTCAACAACTTGAGATTTTGCTCAGAAATGAAGGTCTCGGGCAGCTGAATCAGCAAGAAGGCAATCTGGAACGGCTTGCTGCTACTCTGGACGATGTACAGAACGAAGGCGTGGAAGCCGATGATGAAGATGACTTTCGCATGCCGGGTGGGTTCCGATGAATTGTTGACCCGACATCGATCATGGGAAAGAGCGTCCCCACCTGGATCATCACGGTCACTGATCCGCCGAAGCATTCATTGGCATGCTTGCTGTAGACCCGATGCCTGGGTCTGCTAAGCTGCCAAGCTCCGGTGGTATTTGTGATCTTAGTCAGCGGCGAAGAGCGAAGCTTTCTCGACTTCGGACAACGTACTTTGGACCTTCTACTCGCGTGAACTCATTCCGCGACTTCATTTATCGCCATGAAGCTATTTGATGCTCCACGCGGTACACCATACGCTCTACGTTTCTTCATTCTGGAGCGGCGCGGACTGAGCTTTGATGTCCAAAATGTCGATACTGCCACTCTCGAGAATAGGCGACCAGAATACCTGAGGGTGAATCCCAGAGGCACAGTACCAGCACTGCAGCTCGACGATGGCAAAACGGTCATTACCGAGCTCTCAGCCGTGGCTGAATACTTTGATGAGGTCGCACAAGGCGACTACCCTTCACTTTTCGGCTCCAATGCACAAGAGCGAGCAGATACTCGAATGTGGTTCAGGAGACTTGATACGGAGATCTGTCAGCCCGTGATCGAGTGGTGGAGAGATGACCCCGTCAACCTCGACCTTTTCTTGGGTCATCGCATCCCGTGCCCTGAAGCAAGGTTCACCACAAAGCTGAGAGTAAATCGAGCCCTGAACCAACTTGAGAATGACCTCGAAGGCAACACCTGGCTGTGTGGAGACAGGCTCTCCGCAGCGGACATCTTGTCGTACGGACTACTGTGGAGAGTCGTTGCTCGAGGCGGGTGCGACTGGATTCTGAACCCCGCGAGGAGGAACGTCGCGGCGTGGTGGGCAAGGATTAAAGAGCGGCCTGCATCCTTGCAGGCAGAAGAAGTCTTCACGGACGAATCGTTCCGTAACTGATTCCGTGTCGCATACACAAGTCGGTGGGCAAGATTTAGTCTGACCGTCAACTCAGACCGTGCGTTCAGCGTTTGTTAGTCTAGCTGGGATCATGCTGGCAAGATACGCACTTCTCCACAACATTCTCCAGCTTTTACACTTTGATGAATAGTTTATGTGGTCGGCTGACTCGGCTCGCATCTCGCACCGTTGGCGGTGGATTCCGAGAAAGCTTAAGAGACTGCATCGTGTTGCATCGTATAGTGGTTCCGCCCACAAATTATAGATGCCGTTCTTGCGGATGCTGGAACGAATCTTCTGCAATTCATTCAATCGAGAGTGCTCCTATAGAACGCAGAAGACAAGAAAACATGACCTCTACGCTTTTGCTGAATCTTGGACAACGACATTTAAGTACCGTTCATCGTCACAGTCACAGTCACATTCACTTGCGTCTTACAAGACACAAGCCCTGGCCCCTGCCAGAGAAGCGGAAGACACACAGTTCACGATTCGAAGACGCATTGTGGGCAACATCCGGCCCGGTGACCTGTCCTTGTGTCTGTCTTGCAATCAGACCTGTGCACAAGTAAGACAAGACAAGACGACCCCATCGGCTTGTCTTGTCTTGGTGTGAGAGCGCCTGTCTTGTCTTGACAAGCCAAGTATCTCATTGGTCTTGTCTTGTCTTGTCTTGTCTTGATTAGAGCACGTGACTGAAGTGAATATAGTTCTATTCGATCAATATAGACTCTGCTGGATCCGCACGTGTTCTGGAGGCCTTAGAGATGCTTGGAGGTGATGCAGGACGTATTTCAAGGCTCGTGAAGTAGCTCCTGATTGGCTAATTAGCCATCGTAGCTGCAGTAGCTGCAGCAGATGTGAATACGTACCTGTCCAATTTGATTAAACCAGCCTTCAACCACTGCTTAGTAACCATCAATTCATTGACTGTGCAGTCCAACAGGCTTCTTCTACGAGTTGTAACTGCAGCTCCAGTGGTGCTAAACACCCTTTCTGTAGCCGATCTTGTCCTTCAAGCCGTAGTAGTCGATGATGTTACTAACTGTGTCAGCTATTCTCACACCGGAGTGTCTTCCTTCCTGTTTTGGCAGCGCTAGCAATGATGTCACAGGCTTTCCAGTCCTGTGAATAAAGTGCACACAGAGACCTAATAAGGCTAGCTTGTTGCCGGACGTCCAGAGGTCAAATGAAAGGTTGATCTTCGATATGGAGCCGGCCAATTGCTCTGTAACGTCGCCAATAGACTTGTCGTATATACGAGTCACTACACGAGATGCGGACGTCCGGTGAGGTAGTATACAGCGTTGATTGGCATATTGAAGAAGTTGTTGGAACCTTGGTGACTGCAACTGATTAAAAGACACGTTATCTTGAATGATCCAGTCGTATAGTAGCGCTTCAAATTGAAAGGGATCGAATGAAGCTGCAGTAGTGTTGTGAACAGCAGCCGCTGGACTATTTCCACGTAAGGCCCAGGCGTCAATGGGTCGTTTGAAGCCATGAGTCTTCGTATCCTTGCCATGTTGATCATGGTTATGCACCTTCTTAAGGTGTTTGATTGGTCCGGTGGAGGCTGCAGTCGTGAATAGCGCTTCCTTCAAGGTCCCTTGTAGTGTACGCTTCTTGATATGGCAATTGCGGCAGAGCCAGTAGAACTCGTCGGTTTGAGGCTTCCACAACCTCCAGCCATAAATCCATATGCCGCTCTCAGCTTTGAAGGAGTCTTGTGGTACGAGATAACCCTTTAAACGTGTCCAGTCCACCTCTTCATAGCCCTTTAGTGGCCGGGACGGAGGTGTCTTCTCAGGCTCGTTGCGCAGGCTCTGGAAGTCGTTTGGGGTTGATTGTTCGTGCGGAACTTGGAGTTCTGAGGTAGCTACAGTCGATGTGAGATCGCTGGAGCCATTAGAGTCCATGGCGGTTAGTACTGGTGTGGGTAGTAGACTTATAATCCCGTAGTGAACGCGTTAGGGCTAGCCAGGCGTAGGTGGTACGCGTCAGATAAACGCGTTGATTGGCTGAAGATCTGAGGGTAGATCCGTAAAGATGAAATTTACTGTACTCTCTCAGGAAGGTGACGCTTCGTAAAAGTGTAGCTCGGAGGTGGGAATACATCAATATACGGCTATATACTACGTCAAGACGGTCAAGTAAGACAAGTAAGACGACAGCTCTGTCTTGTCTTGCCAAGCCAAGTAAGACAACAGCTCTGTCTTGTCTTGACAAGCAAGACAAGACAAGACATCAAGACAGGCTTACTTGTGCACAGGTCTGCTTGCAATTCCCAGTTTTATCCTGGCATCTGATGAGCGACATGGCTCTCAGGACTCTGCGTATGCCTGTCATCAACTAATCCTCAGTCGCGCGTTGGCTTCGGCAATCGCACTGGGTAGGTAATATTCTCAATACATTGAACTCATCCTGTGGGTCCGCCTGGTGGGTAGGGCTCGGGTCCAGAAGGATGGGAAACTCAATTTCGGCCTGTCCGTCACCTGCATACACGGATTCCAGAAAATTGGCTCTGACTGAGGCTTTCCGGGGCTCTTCTGCAAATAACCTACGCTAAATCGATTGTCAAAATGTTTGCAAGTGCCCAGAAAGCAAGACATGCTCTAATATCTGATCCCCGTATGCAGGCGACAGATTGTGCATCCTCCTTCTACATCCTTGTTCAGCTCCGGACCAGAGGAGAAGAATATTGCATGGCGTTCGCACGACTGGAGAGACTAGCGCCATGCATCGTGTTGGTTTGAAGCCTGGAATCTGATCAGGTGGGGTTGTGCAAGCGGTTACAGTTGCACAGTCTGGACCCAGAGCCGATGGAATGCCGAAGTGAGAAGCTTGCACCGCTAGCACGGAGTTCGGCTGGCCATGATGCATGCTCTTCGCTAGAATGATCGAGAATGGATGCGCATCAGTTCCATTTGGGCTATGGTACGATCAAACAGTGGCTCTTGCGGTTTCCCTGCAATTCGCATGTGCCAATGACAGTGATGGCGACGTTCTTGTCGTACAAAAGCTTGCCCCGACCTTCTGTTGCTGCAACAACCAGATCACTGGATCCAGTGGTCATCAGGGATAGCCAAAGCATTTAATTTTGCACTCCTGTCGGCGAGTGACCCAGTGATGTGGCCCTCGCAACCACAGAAGACCGTGGCAAGCTCCTGTACGAAGCTTGACGACGTCAATACTGTCTTGATTGGGTACGAAGCGAAGTGAATCGTCTCAGTGCCATGCCGTACTCCCAACTTCTTGCTCACAGCCTACATGTCATTGTTCTCCAACCAAGCTTGCATGGCTTCTGGATCTCGGCAATGGAACTTGATGCCACATGCCCACGGGATCGCTTGTGCTTCTGTGGGCGTGGCAGTGTCAGCGAGTGCATCCATCTCGAGTGAGCATTCTCGCTGATTGCGGAAGAGCGGGAAGACGTCTTGTTTGGCTTCTTCGCTCATGGGTTGGCGCTCCCAGGTAAAGAAGTGGATCAGAAGAACGAGCGTCGAATACAGTCCTCGGCTGGCCACTACAGCGATCAGAACATTAGTCCCGCGAGGCAGCTTGGAAGGGAGTCGCATGAGATATCGCTTACTCTCAGATCCAGGACATGCACGTCTGCCGGCGCCGAATGTGAGGATCGGCACGCCGATCTTGTCGCCTGGTGCTTCAA
Source organism: Cercospora sojina (assembly GCA_004299825.1). Taxonomy (NCBI): domain Eukaryota; kingdom Fungi; phylum Ascomycota; class Dothideomycetes; order Mycosphaerellales; family Mycosphaerellaceae; genus Cercospora; species Cercospora sojina. The sequence goes on along the minus strand of CP036211.1, from coordinate 3,964,279 downwards.
GCACATCTGTGCGTCCTTTGTGGCCGTTCATCCAACGTTCTGGGCGGAATTCGTCTGGGCAGTCGAACACATTGGGATCGTGGTTCGCAGAGTAGAGGTTCATGATCGTCAGCTGGCTGCGTCAGCATCGCGGGCAGTGCTGATCAAAGCACTTTAGCGCTCACCGTTCCTTTTGGAATCTTCATGCCTCTATATGTGGCGCCTTCGAGAGTCTCACGTGGAAAGCCAAGACGGACGGGAGTATAAATTCGTGATCCTTCCTGGAAGAAGCTGTCAGAATGCTGCAAAGGAAGTGTTGATGGCACGGACTCACGAGGCGAAGTGCTTTGACGAACTCAACACGGTCGACATCATGAGGATCAGGCGGTGCATCGCCGTACACTTCGCGAATGGCGCTAAATGCTGCCTCTTGGAGATCGGGACGATTGGCAAGATATCCTACTGTCCAATTGAGCGCATAGCCGAGATTGACACCAGCAGCGACTGTGAAGCATATCGTCAGCAGATTTCCGGAGACGCAAAACCAACGAGACGAACTTACTGCCAGTATATGATGCTAAGAGAATCTCTGTATCGTCCAACAGATTCTTCTTCAAGATGTTACCCATAATGGAAGGAGGGGCGGTTCCCGCCTTGATATCGGCTTTGAGATCATGGAGCAGCTTATCGATATATACGCCTTGCTTGCGGCGATACCCTCGAGCACGATCTTCAGCTTCGTCACAGGACCAGCTCTCGATGCCGAGAGTTTTGCCGATGCTGTAAATGATGCGTTTGACGCCCCGCAGGATTGGTACGTAGTCGCGAGCTGGAAACCCAACAGTACGTTGACGAAATATGTTGGTCTCGTTCTCAGCCAACATGGCGACAGTGTCGTCGTCGAGAGGAAGTCCCATCAATTGCTCGGAGACTTGTCCAGTTCCGAAACGATGAAGGATGTCAGCCATGTCGACCGCATGACCTTTGCTGATGCCGAAGACCTCTCCCAGAAGCTTCTTGAGCTTTGGGTGGATGACCTTGGTGTATGTGGGCAGCACCCGAGGTGTTACCTGAGCATTGAACGCTTTACGAGTTCGCTGTACAGAATCATTGATCGGAGATGCTATTGATCGATTGCATCAGCACCTTTCGATTTCGGCCTTCCAATAGAACTCACTGCCAACCGTCCAGATACCATTCGACGCATAATCGGAGTGGAAAAGCTTGAAGATGGGACGGGACGAGTAAGCAATATTCTGCTGCACAACTGTCTCCGCGAGCGCTTTGTGGCTGTTGATGACAACCTGCGATGCTGTCAGCATGAGACATCTGCTTAATGATCGAAGTGCTCAGGCTACCATCTCACGCTCGCCAAGCTCGCACCGGATGACATCGCCATACTGGGCTTGCCACTCTTTCAGCTTCTGAATGTGACCATCTTTCATCTACTTGCTATCAGTACGAGGAAGCCGCAATATTGCTGATCGACTCTTTTTGGCAACTTACATCGTAAAGATTACCAATGATAGGCCAACCACTGGGCCCGGGCAGATTGGTGCCATGCGGGGCTCCTCCAAGAGCTCGATTGATTGTCCAGGCGATGCGGGAAAGGAGTTTGTATTGATTTTGTCCAACTAGGACGAGGAAGACGACCCCGAAGAGCAGTAGGCCACTGACCACGGTACTTTGCCCGTATTTGACTAAGACTGCCTCCATGGTGATGCCTCGTTGCAGTACTCGTGAGCTCTTTTCAAGAAGCGGATCCGCACTTTAAAGTGACTCTGTTGGGGCAAACAAGTTGCCCTTTCTCCGCACATACGGCGAATAGGGTCATATAAGCATTGTGAAGACCACGAGGTTGGGGCTTGTCATGCCATGGGTTCTTTGTAGACTGTATCCCCCATCCTATGCCAAGCACGAAGCGTGATCGACCGCTTGGATCCCAGTGGCGCCTGGAGAAGCCCGGACAGATCCTTGATTTTCCGCGTTGAAACCGACTGTTGGTCCATACGACCGAGCTGTTCTATTGTTTGAGAGGCACACACTCGCCGGACAAGCAATCGATGCGCGTGAGCTCGGAGCTACTCGTCTCGTCTCCCAGCTCAAATATCGGCCGATCACGCAGAATTTCTCAAGCCTGGCAGTCTCTTGTCGACGTGATGATGGAGAAGTCTGGCACTATTGTGATCGCGATCAGTGCGTATTACCAGGCTTCTCGGGCTAAAAATACTGACTCAGCACATTACAGGAGTAGGCGAAAACACGCCCCTGCTCTCGACTTTGTCACGCGTCGCGGAGGCCGCGCATCGATTGCAGTTCCAAGGACATAGGGTCATCATCTGCACTACTGGAGTGGTCGACATCGGCATGCTCGATCATGGAAGATCAGAACAGTGCCCTGGAGCCATCTCCAAAGACACATTGGCTGCTCTTGGACAAGCAAAGCTCACAGCAATGTGGAGCCAGCTATTCAGCCATCTGCGACAGTCCACAGCCCAGATCCCGATTTCGAAGGACGACATCAAATCCACGGCGCGGTTGAAGAAGATCCAACAACTGCTCAAGGACCTGCTGATGCACGAAACCATTCCAATCGTGAGTGTACTCGGCAGAATACTGCCTGCAATGAACCAATCCTCTGAAGCGAGTTATCTGGGATGTCTTGTGGCCTCCATGACTGGTAGCGCTTACATCGTCGTTGCTAGGACGAAGCGGGGCGATATACATCCGACAGAACTCCGTACCTGTCTTGACTTAGCGCTGATGGCCACGACTGCGATGGGCATAGGAGCGGGGAATTTTGCAGCTGTCTATTTGGATTGTCTCAGCCATGATGCCAAAAAGTCGATTGATTATGGATGCAAACTTATCATCGAAGACATCGGATCCCTCGATAAACTGCCCCCTGCGATCGAAAAGTTGCAAAAAGAGCGAATTACATACTGAGATTTTTTTTCCCGCGGTCCTGGTCAAGGGCTCGAGGAGGCTGGAGCAGTGCTACGCTACAGCCTACGACCACAACTCCGTCTGCAACCCTCTCCCCGAGTCTGCACAAGACTCCCGGCGTGCAGTCTTACGCGTAATATTGATCTGCTAGCCTCCTAGTCAGACTTCCGTCGTTGGCCACGTGCGCGGTGACATGAAATGCAACAGAGCATACGCTAGCCTAAACCACATGAAGCAGCTTCTCCGACGCGCACGCTTTTACCGTTGCGCCATAGGCGAGTAGGGACGCAACAGTACACCTTTGGAAGTGCATCGCCCGTACGAAGTGCCACCACTATTGAGCTGCACGATTATGTCACACCAAAGACGTGCAAGGCCGTCGGCTCGAATGACACTGGCTGTGCGAGACATTGAGCATGTCACAAGACCATGTCGTTGCAGAAAACAATTGTAATCACGATCGATGAGGGTCAAGGTGGTCAATGGACAGGTCGGCCGGCTACACCACTGCTGCCGGCCCTGCCGGCCGATTCAGCGGCCGTGTCCGTCCGTCCGGACGAGAGCCTCTCATTGGCCATGCCGTCCACCGGAACCCTGTCCGCTGTTCGCCTTGCCTAATTAGGAAGGATGTTGAAAAATGAAGCCTGAGGAAGGTGTTGTTAGCTCTCTATTCACACGTCTGTCTGCTGGCTGTTGCCTTCATATGAGCTTGGCATCTCACTATCCACGTCGCCGCTAACGTTATCGTCTTGCGCGCTTACCACCTCCTTCGTGTGTCTCTCCAACACAAAGTCGTTCTTGAACCAATTTCGCAGTAGTTGGTGTGATTGTGCGTAGTCTGTCTTCGTCTGCCACCTCTCATTGTCGAGAACGTGGCCAGCTAAGCTAAACTCACGCTCACACGCGCTCGAGCTCGCCGGCGTGGCCAGTAGGTCGAATGCTAGCTTGGACAATACCGGATATCGCTGCCGATTGTCACGCCACCATTGGACGACATTAATAGGCTTGTTGCCAACCATATAAGGTGTCAGAGGCTCGGCAAAATAACGCTGCAGATCGTCTTGCAACACAGTGTCCGTGAGCATTAACGATGCCGTGTAATCGTCAACCTCGCGTTCACGTGTCGCCGGCCTAGTTGTTGGTGCTGGATACCGCATCTTATACTCATTATAGAGCTCTTCAATCGCGTGTCGTGCCTTCACTGTCCATAGCGTGGACGCCTCGATATCGTCTTGACTCTGCTGCTGCGATGGCCGCTGCTTGCCCTTCGCTTTCGCCTTATTCTTGCGCTGCGTATTGTCGTCTTTCATACCACCCCAATGCTGCTCAAACCAGCTCATCTTGAGCGATGGATGTAACGCCACGGCGGCACGGTAGGCAGGCGTGCGATCGCTGAGTCGATAGTACTTGTCGAGCTTCTTCCAACCAAGATTGACTATCGCCTTAAGGTGTGAGTTGGCCGCGTGTTCATGGTCTGACTTCGCCTTCTCAAGAGTAGTTAGCAGTGACTCCAAAGCTGTCAATGACTGCCACAATCCACCGAAGTGTTGACCATCTGCTTGGACCTTCAGCGACGCCATCTTCAGCGGCTTGAGAAGCTTCAATATCTCCTTCAACTCGGCCCAGTCATCCGCGGTGAGTATGTCTTCACGAAGGTCGTCAATGAACTGTAAGCAATACAGCTCTATTGGGTCTTTGAGCTCGAGGCCACGCTCGATCATATCGTGGTCAGATTGCCACTTAATGCCGCCGTTCAACACTAGCTCGACAAGTCGTGTGTCTGCCTCGCGTTGTTTTGATCGAAAGACGCGTCGTCGGGCCTCGCTATAGTGAGCATGGATCACGATATTATGGAGCTTGCCAACACAACCCTTCTTTCGCCATGCTGTCTGACGATCGCCGGCATTACGTAGAGATAGAGCGCGTTGAAACTCGTATACGATCTCGCTGTCTTCGAGCTCCTCGTTTTCCTTATTCGTGTCGTTGCAAGCCTGGTCAATACACTCGATGTCGACGCCGTAGAGCATAGCCTTGACGACTAAGTTGATGAAGTGGCCAGCGCAGCGAAGGCGGCACTTGTGAGGGTGTCGGAGACTTGGAATTTCGCGCCTAATAGCTTCGATCGTTGTGTCGTTGTTAGACGCGTTGTCGGCCATAAAGTAGGTCAGTTTGGACGCGATATCATACTGTCTGATCAGCTTGAGAAGGATGTTTGCCTGCTCTTCACCGGTGTGATTGCCATAGGTTGGTACGAGTCCAATAAGTACTGTCTTCAGCTGATAGTCCTTGTCGAAGTAGTGAGCATGAACACCTAAGAAGTCGGTGCCGCCATCGATGTCTGCTAGCCACGCGTCAAAGGACAAAGCGATGCCGCTCATCGCCGCAGCCATATTGCTCTTTACTCGAGGCAGTGTCTTCTTACACAAGTCGACGATCCAAGCTCGCGGGGTGTTGTGAGAAGTAGGGAATAGCATCTCGAGAACGGGTTGACGATACGTAGCTAGCCGCTTAAGTCGTTCAGATGCTAGAGCGCGAAGTGAGTGCTCATCTGTTACGGCATACTCGAGGAATAGCGACCTCCACTCGGTACGATCAACAGGAGTCTTCTCGGTCGTCCTTTGACGCTTGATCATGCTAGCGATGTTGCCGTCGTCTACCGGACGCCTCTTACGCTGCTTGTATGTGCCATCGAGCTCGTAGCCATGCTTGCCTAGGTGTCTGCGTATCGAGTTCGTTCCTCCACCAGTCCGAATGACCTTCACCTTCCTGTGATCCTTATGGCTGCTGTCAAAGCACAGACGACACAGCCAGTAGTTGGTGAAGCTCTGAAGATGCGTAACAGCCTCGCCATGCTGCCAGACCCACGCTCTGTGCTCTGCCTTGCCTGGCGGTGTTGGGTAAAAGTCGCGAAGAGCTTTTCCATCGACGAGGAAGCCGGTCCGCGTATAACGCGTCTGGAGGACGGTTTCGAGCTGCGATTCGGCGTGGATCTGTGTCAGGTCGATGCTGTGGGTGGCGCTTATGCTGGAGGTACCGTCTGCCATCGTGGTGTGTGCGTAAATGCCAATAATAAGGTGGACGATCGAGGGACTTTGGCATGTGAAGGAAACGCGTTCCCAGTCGCGTTCTGAGAAGTCGCGCGTGGGAGGTCGGCGCACGGGCCGGCGTTTCTGCAGGCTGGCATCTGGCCAATCAAACACGCTCGATTGAGCGGATATGGCCCCGAGAGCTGGAGGAATGATGTTAGTGACATCATCGCCAGCACTTTATTCAGTCAATTGATCCAAACCCTAACAACACCCCTAGGAACGACATTCTCATCAATAAGGTCAATTCACATGGTATGGACACCGGTAATTCACTTGCATGTCCGGACGGACGCTAGCATTGATAATGCCGGCCGGCAGATACCCTATTAGCTGTCCATCCGGCCGGACACCGTCCGGACGGCATGGCCACGAAAAATGACCCGTCCATTGACCACCTCATTGAGGGTTATTGGCTTGAAGCGGGCGGCAGGGTCGTCTGTCAATCGCTGCGGACTTGAACTTTCCATCACTAGCAATGCATAATGCAAGCAATCGCTCATTGTATAATCCCGTGCATTATTCCCGAGTTCGTTGTTCTTCCTTCTCGTGCTTGCTGTTCGCACAACGCAAAAGCGGACTGGGATGTTGTGGGGAACCTTGAGGATCTTTACTGCCCATGGTCGATCCTGCAACACCTCAGCTCAGTAGTGGCAGACAGGCATGATCACTAATAAATTCGGGTTTCGAGGCACGCTTCAATCCTGGAGTTTCTACAGAACGTCAGCCATTCGATTTTAGGCTGCTAGTGCTCCATTGCTCCTGGTAGGGCGATCCTAGTGGTTGAAACTAGCTGGATTTTTGTGCTCGAGCCAGTCCCAGTGATTGGATACAAACTTCTCCTTCGTTCACCAATGAGAGTTCCAATCAGAAGGGATACTGCCGGAGCCTACTGACCAGGAAGGGTAAGACTAGCTTTGCGCTTGCAAGGGTGCTTCGGTGCGCGTCCGGCAGGCCCGGGGAGAGGGGTATTGTCACAACCCGCCTTAGGCATTCATTGTATTCACTGCGGCACGAGCCGCAGAGCCGCAGCCGGAAGGCTTGGCGCTTCCGTACCTTACTTAGTCTCGCTTTCTAGGCATAACCTAGACTCCTTAGCTTTCGTTTCCTTCGTATTAAATCGAGTTACACCTTGTGCTTGTGTGCTTGTTACACTACGAAAGCTCGCAACAGGACGACAAACAGGAGCCGGCAGTCATCAGACGCGCTAGGCTAACATAAAAACGAGAACTCCGACAACGACACCGCTGGCAGCTTTCCGCGCGCGACCGTGACTACCATCCAACAGCGGCGGCGGCAGCAGCAGGACCGTACTCAGAACCTCTCTTAACAACGAGAACTCGACTCGATACCGCTAGCAGCCTTTTACCGCGCGCGACCGTGACTACCATCCAACAGCGGCGGCGGCAGCAGCAGGACCGTACTCAGAACCTCTCTTAACAACGAGAACTCTACTCGACACCGCTAGCAGCCTTCCGCGCGCGACCGTGACCACCATCCGACAGCGGCGGCGGCAGCAACAGCAGCACCGTACTCAGAACCTCTCGACAGGACGGCACTTACCAGAACCACTCGTTGTGCGCGCGACAGACAGACCAGTCGACAGCGGCACCTCCGACACGTACCTTTGCCGTACAGGATACCAGAACCCAGTACCCAGTACCCCGTTCAGTAGCGACAGCTATTCGAGACAGAGATAATTCAAGAAGCTGTTCTCACCTTACCTTACACGGTCATTACCCAGTTCACCGGCTCTAAAAAGAGCAGCCCGAAGGCCAAGGGCATCCATCACAGTCACAGACAATCACTCGAATCACGAGCACCTCCGGCACGGCAACCAGTACATACACGACAACAACTCGGCTCCTCGAGCACGCACGAGAACCCCACCGCATCTCACCACCGCACACCGACAGCATGGCTACCAAGCAGAATCACCAGCTCCAGGTACAGCGACTTTCAGAGAAGATCAAAGAGCAAGAAACACAGCTTCATGACAAGGACACGTTACTCCAAACCCTTCAGAACAAGGTACAGGGTTATCAGAACCAACTCAGGCAGCTTAAACACCTCAACCTCAAGGATCAGAAAGACGAGATAGCACGGCTTCAGGCAGAAGCAATCAAGACACATACAGCGACTCAAGACAAGGACACAAAGATTAGCTACCTTTACCACCAACTTGACGAGCTCCGCAAACAGACAACTTCACCTGGCGTCAAAGAACCTTCGCCACGCGCTCAGCGCTCCGCAACACCACCGGCAGTCACACCGGCTTCTCAGACAAAGGACTCAAAACCCCAGTACTTCAGCCCTCTTACACACGATCAGAAACTCGAGTGCATTCAGCTCAACATCTGCTTCCGTTGCAGAGAACATGGACACCGAAGTTACCACGGTACCTGTCCGAACACCACATGGCAAGCGAACAAGTCCAAAGCCTCTTCTCAGGCACCACCGGCACCACCGAAGACAACACGACGACCACGTTCCAGCGCACCACCGCGCAGCACCTCCGTAAAGTCTCACATTCAAGACCTCCTTGCTCGGCTTGATAAGCTCGAATCCACCACTCAGCGACTCAACCAGCACCAGCAGCAACAGTCAAAGAATCAGACAGCACGAACCACGACAACGGTACCAGCGACTTCCACCCAGTCCTTGAACACTCCGAATACGACAACGCCAGCAGGCACATCACGACTCCGCCTCAGCTCCACCGCGACACCGATAATCTCACGGCTTTACCTACCTCCAACGAGCGACACGAGCTCAGCACGTTTACCACGACACGGTATCCTTCCGAACCACCACCTTCACCACCACCACCTTCACGACGACCGAGCACGCACGTAAACCAATCAAAAGAGCATGGCATACAGTCACAACAAGGACAGCAGAAGACCCTCAGGCATTCAGGCAACTTTAAGGTACTTCAAGGCCTCTCATTGGCCACACCGTTTCTCCGTAAATTCGGACCTTCCAGCACGTTATTCTGGCACATTCAGCACCTTTCCAGCGACAGCCAATCACAGCTCAGGCAATACTTCAACACTTGGCGTCAAATTCCAACATTCCAACACTACGGCTGGCCTCTGACTACCGTTACGCCTAACCACTGCACCAACCTACCTGTTTTAACCACTGCACCAATCTACCTGTTTTCCAAGCAAGGGGCTCGCTACGAGGACGTAGCGATTTTGAGAGAGGGGGTAGTGTCACAACCCGCCTTAGGCATTCATTGTATTCACTGCGGCACGAGCCGCAGAGCCGCAGCCGGAAGGCTTGGCGCTTCCGTACCTTACTTAGTCTCGCTTTCTAGGCATAACCTAGACTCCTTAGCTTTCGTTTCCTTCGTATTAAATCGAGTTACACCTTGTGCTTGTGTGCTTGTTACAGGTATGAATTGGCTAGGGAGAGGGGTACACACATTATAATGTTATTATGGTAATAATCGTAGCAGCGCATACGTGGAAACCTGCAGCAATTCTCCGCAACGGACAGCTCCACATGTTGTTGTCGCAACCCTTAGGCCCTGTTTACTTCCGTGGATTATTGCAGATGGATTAATGGATTAATGGATTCATTTAATCCACGAAGAACTCTCACCAAAATTGGCTGGCTTGGCTTTCGATAATCCATGCTGTTTACTTTGCAATAATCCATGTATGGATTATTGCCAAGATAGTCATGTGATTACTTGAGCGATTCCATTCCGGCCAATCAGCGTTCGAGAAGTACCTCTCAATTATAGACGATAATTGATACCAACATAGCGCCAAACGACTCCTTTGTTGCCAGCGAACAACCCCTCCGGAAAGAAGTTTGATAGCGCCATGCACAGACACTGCACGGACATAATTCTTGCAGTGGATGGATTATTGGATTATGTTGAATCGTATGTCGGGGGACGTCGGATCGATGGGTATTATATGCAATAGAAGCGGAGAACGTAGGTAGGAACCAACCGAGTTGATTGTGTTAGTTAGGTACAGGTTGCATCTCACTCCTGAGATGGGGCATCAGCTTAGTCATGTGACCTAGTGTCACATGACCTCTATCACCTGATCTGGTGTCCCAAAGTGTCTCTCAGAATGTCCAACTGAAAAACATGAACATAGCGAGAAGCACACTTTTTGGAATTCAGTAGTACAGCAGTACATTACACGTCTGCACGCGGCCGTGACGGCGTCTGTAGGCTTCTGCGCGTCCCTCCGCGTAGATGTGCCTGCAGGGCTGCCGTCGCGGTCGCGGGAGACGTAAGGCCACCAAACACCGAGAGCACGAAACGGACAGAACGCGTGTAATGGAGTCGGCGGCAGCAGCAGCGCTGTGAACGACTCGCCGGCAATACGGGTGGGACGACGAAGCCCAGACACTCAACAATACTACAGCAGCAACACACAGTCACCGATAGGCTTCTGGCCAGTCTATCACCAACCCCTGACAACGTCTGCGATGTCCCACATCGACGGGCCCTCGAAGAGAACGGTATCATCTTCCCCGCGAATCGAAACACTAGACACCCGGCATGCTACGGTCGATGCCAACAACATACATGGTCCACAGACAGCCTCGTCCACTGTCGCCCCCCCCAAATCCCGTGAAGAAGGACTGCTCACCCTTCGACACACCCGACAAGGTCTAGGGAGATTCGCGATGGAGCTCTCATGCTCAGTAATTCGACGCCTCGTACGAGCGGAAAATCTCATCTGTAGAGCTGGACGATGACTTACGGCGCTGTCTGCGCGCTAAAACATACGACGCAAGAGGAAGGGAATACACGGCCACATAGGAACCTAGTAGGAGGCAATAATTGTACACAGATCACACTCAACGCACACACCCATGCCCATAGAGGGGAATTGTTTGGGTCCGAACAAGCAGACGAAGCCGAGCATTAGGGGGAGACGGTATGTAGATGGTCGCAGATATGGTGCAGGGGCACCGTCAGAGCCACAACAAATGGAACAGAGTAGGAGTTTCACATGGCTGATACAAGGAGCAACAAGAGGAAACACAGAGAGAGGCACACTCATTACGGGAATATATAAAGTCAGTTGTCGAGACAGACCACAAGCAGAGGCGAGGGAGCAGCTGGTCGTGCTATTAGTACGGCGAAGTGGGGCGCGTTGGCGTGGTCAGCGTTGCGTCGGCTGTTTGCCAACCCTCTGCATCCGGGCATAGCCAGCATTGATACCGCAGGCTGCAACCGTGTAGGAACCAATCAATCAATCAATCAATCAGAATGTCCAACTGGACTGCACTTTCCAACACTCCCACTCAGGCCAGATGGTCTTCTGCCTGCATTTCCTGCATTCAAGTTCATGCCCAAAATCTGATGAGTCATCAGGTGCTGTGGTCACATGGTTGGATCTGTACATCCAATCCATCTTGGTTCAATTCCAAGGCCTGATGTCGTGGAACGGGCGTGCCCACAGGGTACAGTCCATTTCACTTTTGTCCTTCCAAGGCCTAGGGGCTAATCCACAGTTGGGGCATAAATCTTTTGCCTTTCCTTATGCAAGTTGGAGCTGTCTTACAAACTCCTGAAACTGTGGCCCATTCTTTGATTTGGTCAGGCCATCAGCTACCATCTCTTTTGTTGGAACATATTCCACTGCAATCTTTCTCTGCCACCAGAGATGTCTGACATGGTTGTATGCAATGTCAATGTGTTTGGATCTCTCATGGGTGTGGGCATCTTTGACTAGGGTCAGAGCTGCTTGATTGTCTCCCATGATTTGCACTGGCCTTAGCTCTCTAACTGTGTCAGGGTGGGTCTTGACAGTTGGTTGAAATGGGCATTCTCCCACTAACTCTGCACAGTCCATTTCCCTTAAGAGTGCTGCCAGGAACTGAGATTGCTTTGCACATGCATTCAATGCCATGTACTCAGCTTCCATTGTTGACGTTGCAACAGACTTTTGCTTCTTGCTCATCCAAGAAACTGGGGCTCCACAGAGGAAGAAGATGCTTCCAAGGATTGAGACTCTGTCTGCTTTGTCCATTGCATAGTCAGAGTCTGAGTATCCTATCAGCTTTCCTCCACCTCTCCTAAACATCAAACCCAAGTGCTGGGATGATCTCAGGTACCTTGCCAGTTTCTTTAGAGCTTGCATGTGTCTCCTAGCTGGGTCTGAGCTGTATGAGCTCAGTCTGCCAAGAGAGAAAGCAATGTCTGGTCTTGTCATAACCATGGGCCACATCCAGGTACCATTCTGGCTTTGGTACTCTGCTTTGTTCCCTCTCTCATCATAGAGGTCTGTTGGTCTCAGACTCTCATAACTGTCCATTGGTGAGAGAGTTGGGTTGGCCATTTCTCTGGTCATTCCCAGCTTTGCAAGGTTTTCCTGGATGAAGTGTTCTTGATCAAGCTTCAAGGTTCCAGCTTGTCTGTCTCTTATCAACTTCATCCCTAGGATCTTCTCTGGTTCACCAAGATCCTTGATCTTGAACACCTTGCCTAGCTGCTTCTTGAACCAAAGCACATCTTCCAGCTTTGGTGCTGCAATTGGAATATCATCCACATGGGTTAGGATTAAGATGTTCCTTTCATGGTGGATGAGAAGGCATGGGTCCACTTCTGATTGTTTGAACCCAATCTGTTTCAACTTTGAGACACAGAGTTTGTTCCAGTCTCTTGCTGCTTGCTTTAGTCCATAAAGGCTCCTTAGGATCTGCAGGACCATGTTGGGTGGAATCTCAACCCCTGGAGGTGGGATCATGAAGATTTCTTCCTGGAGTGTACTCTCAGTAAATGCATTGTTTACATCCACTTGGTGAAGTTCCAGGTCCTTTTCACAGACTACAGCCATGAACACTCTCAAGGTGTCATGCCTAACTGTTGGTGCAAAGGTCTCCTGGAAATCAACTCCAAACTTTTGAGAGAATCCTCTTGCAACCAGTCTTGCCTTGAACTTTTCAACAGCTCCACTGATTGATCTCTTCACATCAAATATCCACTTGGATGTAACAAGGTTTGCTCCTCTTGGTGGAACAACCTCTGTCCAGGTGTTGTTGCTTTTCAATGCAGTCAGTTCCTTTTGGACTGCATCTTCCCACATGTGTCCCCATTTGGCATCCTGAATTGCTTCTTTGTAGGACCTTGGAATAGGCACCTCTTGTCTCTGTGCAGAGACTTGAGGAGCAATTGCTGCAAATGCAGATTCTTGAGCCTCTGACAGGGCTTCCCAAATCCATTCCCAGTCTTGGCCTTGGACTTGACTGAGGAATGCTCTGTGGTGCTTAGCACTTGGCATTTCCTCCTGTTCATCCTCTCTCTGTCTCTTTTGAAGCACTTGTCTTGTGACCATGCTGTGGGCCCTTGGCTCTGGGCTTGGTCCTTCATCTGAGACAGATCTTCTTCTCTTTTGGCCATGGGTTTGGTCTTGGATCCCTTCCTGACTATTGGCTCCATTTTTCTCCTGCTGGGGCTGTAGTTCCCCAGAGTTTTCTTCTTCTGGATCCTCCATCCTCTGGTACTCCTCCTTGTCCTTTGGTGGAGGTGGCAACTGCACAAAGAGTGTTTGGTTTGGACCTGCAGGTTTTGTTGCCTTGGCTGCAGGTGCAGCAGGGGCAGGAGCAGGTGGTGGTGCATCACGTGATGAGGTGAATCTACTCGTGAGTTGATTCACCTCTGCCTGAGGCACCACTTCTGTCTGAGGTACTCCTGCACTTGCTGTTGGCTTCTTTGGAGGTCGGCCTACTGGGTTTCTGACAGGTGCGTTGCTTGGTTGGTTGAGCCTGGGAACATTCAGCTCCATATCTCCTCCTTTCTCATGCTCAAACCAAGTAGCTGTGCTGTGAGCTTTAACAGCTCTCATGTCAGGCTCCCAGAAAAGCCACATCTTAGCAGTGTCTGGAACATATCCAATGAACACAGCATCTTTGCCTCTGTTCATTAGCTTGTCTGATCTCATTCCAGCTGGTTGGGATCTTGGATCCATGTAGACCACTGCTTTGCAACCCCAAACTCTGAAGTGTGACACAGAGGGCTGAATGCCTGAAAAGGCTTCCTCTGGTGACACCTTGAATCCCTCAACTTCTGGGCCATTTGGCAGGGAATTCCTGATAACCATACAGGCTGCCAAGGCTTCAGGCCAGAATTCAATAGGCATGTGAGCATCTTCCAACATTGCTCTTACATGATCTTCAGAGGTTTGGATTGACCTCTCAACTACTCCATTTTGAATGGAGTTGTATGCCTCAGTTGTATGGAAGGAAATCCCGTGTTCCTTCTCCCACTGCTTTAGCACAGCAAGAAGCTCTCTTGCTCCGTCACTCCTTACAATCTGGAGGGGATTTCCCGATTGTAGCTCAGCTTTCACCTTCCAGTCTTTAAGGATACTTGGTGCATCTTCCCTGGACTTCATAGGGAAAGCCCATTTCTTTCTTGAGAAGTTGTCAACAATCTCAAGCCACCATTTGTATCCCAGTCTTGAGACAGGCAAAGGGCCACAGACATCAATAGAAACAAGAGACAACCTCTGGGGTTTTCTCTCTGTCTCCTTTCCTCTGTGCTTCTTCATCTTTGCTAAGGAACACACTCTGCAGGGTTGGTGTTCCTTTGGAATGGGAATCTGAGCCTTCAAGTCAGAAACCTGATGAAGGTTCCTAAGAAGACCCTCTCCAAAGTGTGCAAGTCTCCTATGCCAAAGCTCCCACTGTTCTTGTGGCTTTTCTTGAGCTTCAAAAGCATAGGCTTCATTCTCTTGAGTCTGGTCAAGACATGACATTGCAAGTTCCTGCAATGCCTCATCAATTTCCTCAATGAATGGCACTCCTCCTAACAACTTTGTCTGGACAACTGGTTTCCCAGACAATGAAACAAGTGTGAATTTTGGTGGTTGAACACCATACTGCTGGCTGAACCGGTGCCAAGAAACAAGATTAACTCCCAATCCAGGCACAAAGAGAACATTCTTGAGTACAATCTGTTTTCCTCTCTTTCCACCCATTACTGCATTTCCCACATGTGTTGCTATTAGATAGCCACCCCCAACCTTGATCCACTTTTTCCTCTGGAGAGGCTTCAGTTCCCTGAAGAGTGATTCTTGGTCAGTCATGTGTGATGAGGCACAGGAGTCAAGCAGCCATTTTGATGGCATATACTTGCCCTTTGCCTCAACAGTTGAGTGTGCAACTTCATCAACATCATCGTCCTCTGATGGGGATTGAGATGCCTCAGATGTTGCGGAAGGCTCTGCATCTTCTTGGGCAGCATATGCCTTCTTGGAAAACTTCCTTGAGCTTTTTCTTTTCTCAAGGGATTGGACTTTCAGGTTGAGTCTCTTTACCATTTCTTTGAGTGCCTCTTTGTCTGGTGAAGATCTCCTCCTGTTGCTGGTCTCTCTGGGTGGAGTTCTTCTCTTTTCCACCCTGCTGGTCTGTCTTGGGTTGACAGTTCTCTTGGCTTTGTCAAGGTAAGGACACTTGGCAACACCTGCAAAATGCTCTTGCTCACAGAGGTAGCATTTTAGCTTTGTGTTCTGTATCCCTCTGCCCTTGGCAAACATTGCAGTTTCTTGTGACTGGTTTAGTCTGGCCTCATGTGATTCCAGCAGCTGGAGTGCACTCTCATATGACATGGACTGCTGGGCAAGGATTGTATCCTTTGTGCTTTGGTATGCCTCAGGCAAGCTGTTGAGAAGATGCTTGAGTCTTCTCTCTGGCTCCTTGTAGTGTGCTTCCTGAGGGTCCACCTCTGCAATCCTCCTAGCCATGCTAGCCAGTTGTACCCATGCTTTTCTGATTGTCATGTCCTCAGTCATCTGGAAGTTCACAAACTCCTGGACATATGCCATTGCATGTGCAGTGTACACCTTGCTGTATTTGGCCCTCATCTTCTCCCATATCTTTGAGGCTTGTCTCTCCTCAATGATCTCCTCTTGGTCATCCTCTGACAGGCAGATGGTCATCTCATACCTAGCAGTTGCATTGGCCTTCACCCATTCTGGGTTGTTTCTTGAGTGCCTTAGGCCAAGGACTTCTGGTGATGACTCAATAGATGAGTTGGGTGTAATTTCTGAGATGATCCAAAATACATCCTTTGATTCCAGGTGATCCTGCAGCAGGCTGAACCATTGTCTCCAGTTCTCCTTGCTTAGAACTGGTGCAGCCCTTCTCTTGCCAATTCCACTTGCTGAATCCATTTTGCAAAATTAAACAAACAAATCCAAACTCCAGAAACACAAGCTCTTTCAATCTGATTGGCAGCTTCTGGATTTCTGCCTTCCCTGCTTGCTGAGACTCTTCTCTCTCAGCTGAGGTTTCCAAGGACTCTTCTCTCTTGGGGGAGTTGGCTAGGTTCTTGGGTGGAGAACCTCCAAAAGATCCACCTTCTCAGAAGGGCACTGCCTGGCCAGTTCTGAGGTATTGGCAGTACTTGGTGCTTGGGCCCAGTCTTATCCTGTTAGGGTGCTGCAATCCAAGGCTTATCCTTTCCTCTTTACACTCCTTTGGTGTGCTTCTCTTTCAAAGCAGAGTGTGCCTCACTAGGCTTTTCTCTGTCTTACCTGCCCTTTGGGGACTTCTGGCATGCAGCCAGGATCTTCCAAAGCTTCTAGGCAGTGCAGATGGGATATGCCTCCAGTCTCCCTTTGTGCTCTTTTCCTGCTTCCCTGTCCTTTTGGTACTGCAGGTCCTACAAGAGGCGACACGTGTCACTTTGAGGATGAGAAGGCTAACTCTTACTGCCTAGGCTCTCCTTGCAAACCCGGGCTCATAACCTGTTGAATCGTATGTCGGGGGACGTCGGATCGATGGGTATTATATGCAATAGAAGCGGAGAACGTAGGTAGGAACCAACCGAGTTGATTGTGTTAGTTAGGTACAGGTTGCATCTCACTCCTGAGATGGGGCATCAGCTTAGTCATGTGACCTAGTGTCACATGACCTCTATCACCTGATCTGGTGTCCCAAAGTGTCTCTCAGAATGTCCAACTGGACTGCACTTTCCAACAGATTATTCGGATTCCTTTACCTATTTAAGCATGCCGGACGACCTTGGCGCTGAGTGGATTATAATCCATCAATAATCCATGTTGCAAAGTAAACAGCATGGATTGTTGATGGATTATGATAATCCATCAGCGATAATCCACTCAATAATCCATGAAGTAAACAGGGCCTTACGTGGTAGAGCCGCCGCCTTGACCTGAGAACGGAATAGCTAAAAGGGTAACCCATAGGTAGTGATGTAAAATCTTACGTAAGCTCTTACATTCCGGACGTAAGCCAAGGAATAAGGCAGTAAGGCATCCGTAAGCGACCTATTTACTCTAATATTATGTATTATAATTAATAATAATAACATTCTTGTATTGCTGTACTAACGTAATCAATGGTGAAGCGAGCCACATGGGGAAGCGAGTCACGCACCCCGCATCTTTCTTTTTGTCTTCCTTACTTTCAACACTATGGACGCGTCTTTACGTGATCGACACGCGTCTCCTGATTCTCAAATATCGAAAGCAGTTGATGCTCTCCGTACAGGCCAATGTTCCTCAATTCGAGCGTGTGCGCACGCGTTTTCTGTTAAATACTCAACTCTTCAAGCCCGCCTCTCCGGACGGCTTTCACGCTCTCAGGCCCACGAACCGATGCAAATACTCTCAAAACCAGAAGAGAGGACACTTGTACGATGGATTACACAGCTCACAAACACCGGATTCCCTGCCTCACCAGCGTTAGTACGCGATATGGCCGAAGAAATCCGGCATAACCGGCTCCAGCTTTCATACTCACCACGACCGAACCTCCGCCCAATTGGTAGCGAATGGCTCCTACGCTTTCGGCGCCGCCATCCTGAGATCCAGGGTGTATGGACACGTAAAATAGAAGGGCAGAGGCATAAGGCGATGAGTATAGAGACCACAAAAGCGTGGTTTGAGGCGGTAACGGAGCTTGTGCTCCAGCACCAATACCCTCCGGAACGGCAATACAATATGGATGAGTCGGGTTTTGCGATCGGAGAGTCTCAGGCTACAAGAGCATTAGTTAATATTCGTGAGAAGTCGAGTTGGAAGGTAATCAACGGCCGTCAAGAGTGGATAACTGCGATTGAGTGTGTAAGCGCCTCTGGAGTCGCTCTGCCACCCCTTTTGATTTTCAAAGCAATGCATACAAATACGGCATGGATACCACCTGAAACGCCACCAGAATGGAGATTTTCAACAAGCCAGAGCGGCTGGACCTCAGATAGCCATGGTTACCAATGGTTAACGACTGTTTTCGAGCCAACAACCCGGCCGGAGGACCCGTCTTTGCGGCGACTATTGATTATGGACGGCCACAGTAGCCACCTTACCGCGAATGTAATCGCATTCTGCATGGAACACGCAATTGACTTGCTTATCCTTCCACCACATACATCACACATACTTCAGCCGCTGGATGTAAGCATATTTCAACCACTGAAACGTGCTCTTGCCAAGGAGGCTGATACAGCTGCACGGCTTGACCACGGGCGCATACCACGGGCAGAATGGACATCAATGTATATCCGAGCAAGAGAAAAGGCTCTTACACAATCTAATGTTATTTCCGGGTGGAATGCAACCGGGTTGTACCCTTTAAGTCCAATTCAAGTGCTTGACAAGCTTGCTACACCACCTACGCCCCAGTCAAGATCACCTTCCAAACCGGATCAAACAGGCTCCCTGGATACCTCGCTTTTGAACAGCTCTCCACCATCAGGTACAGAACTACGGGAAGCAAATGCAGTGCTTAATTCTGAGCTACAGAAGGCTAGTGACATTGCAAGCCCTACAAGAAGATATATTCAAAGGATGACCCATGCATTTGAAGCTACCCAAAGTGAGCTCACAACACTACGGAAGAAGCTTAAAGATACAGAGGAGCTACTCCAGACCCGGAAGAAACGTACAAAGGGCAAGAGGGTTGCATTGCAGGGCAAGTTTGTCTTCACAACACAGGAAATCCTTGAAATTGCTCGCCAAGCCGAGGAAGGCAAGAAGGTTAAGAAATCCAGAGGAAGGCCACGTAAGAGAGCAAAGACCAATAAAATTATAGAGGATAAGGAGAATGATATCGAGAGTGTATCTAGTGATTCTGAGTCTGATTGCATCGTTGTAGCAGATGGTAGACACATTTGAACAACTCGAGCCAAGACTCTGTGGCTCGCTTCCCCATGTGGCTCGCTTCACCATTGATTACGTTAAATCAGGTAGTCCTAACCGGGCTCATAACTGTTGGATGGAACAGCAGCTTCAAACACGTAATCATCGAGCAACTCAGCGAGGTACTCAACCAAAGGTGTCAGAACGTGACTGTTATTACAGAGTGACCTATCCTATGATAATGGGGGTGGGTATAACCATGGTAATATAGGCCATGGTGCGTGATTTACCACCCTGTCAAAACCTTGGTATTCGGAAACCTCCGGAGATTACGGTGGAGTCAATCCTTCCAACAGTTACATATCCCCGAAGGCCGCATTCATCTCCGCCGCTGAATTCTTGGCGGGCGGCAAAATCGGCGAAATCTGGACTTCACCATAACTTGCTGGCCGCATCACCATCACAATACGCGCTTTGCATTCTCTGTGAACGCCTTCGGATTCAAGGAATTCTACTCCGTCTGCTGCATCTTGAGCTTTGTTGTCTTCGACATGTTGCTTTCTATCGAGCATCCTCGTGAGCATCCTCAACGAGCCTGGTGAGCTAAAACACCATCTCGATTGCTTTCCTGCTAATGGTCGCCATCTCTGCTGTGATAATGCCGCCTGCATGCGATGAACTCTCCATCATACTGGCATGAGCTTTAGCCGCTGTGCAGAGTGCCTGGCTTGGACATCTCCAGCGGCTCATCCCGACCGCTCCTGGCTCTGATCATTCGGTGATGCAATTTGGATCCGATCTGAAGCATCATCGTCGTCGCCAGAGTCGTCTGAAATTGAAATTAGATTATGGGTAACATAACATGTCGTCTTCTTGTGCAATGTTCGAGGCTGCGGGGTGAACTCCCACGTCCTGGAACTCGTCACAGGTTAGGCGGAATCGATCCACACCTGGCATCTTCAAGCGCATATTGGCCGACTCTGGTGACTCCATAGTCACGAGCTATAGCCGAAGGCCCTTTAATGACCGTGGAAAATCTGCAACGGCAGAGGAACACCGGCTTCCCGTGCAGTAGAAAATATCGAGTGTCGGGATACCGTAGCGGCGGAGAAAGGTAGGCGTGGCTGTAGAGGGATGAGAGCGGATGCCCAGCGAGATCGAAAGTAGTGGCGCGCTCTGGAGGTCTGTGCGCACTTTATTGCCCAAGTAAATGTCGACGATGTAGGATATGGATTCTTGCCCAAGTGAATGTCGACGATGTAGGATATGGATTCGATCTATGGGAGTAGCTGCTCATCAAATTGGGGGTCAGACCTTGATCGAGATCCTGTCTTGGTCTGGTGGTTACGAGAAATACAGTGCCACACACTCCAGCGCGCCAGATGACCCGTCGTGACTCGTGTCACACCGGATGTTGGACGCTCCTATTCGCACTTCTTCTTTTGCATGTTCCCTCTCTTTTTGCACTTTTGCTGCCCTTCTTTGGGACTCCTTATTTTTGTTTTTCCCTTTTCTGTATGTCCGTGACTCGATGCACATAATTGCCGCTAATTTTGACGCAAATGATGCGATATCATTTTTGCATAACGGTTTCTCTCTTTGTACTGTACATTGCGTTCTCGAAGTCTCTGCTTTTGTCCAGACTCGATAACACTAGGTACTTCTGACTCGAACAAGTGATATCGCATAGTGCTTCAAACGGCAAATTGGAAAACCGAGAATTGAACGGGTAGAATCGCGGCTGCGACTTCATCTCGACGATGTGCTGGATGCCGATGCTAGTGAAATGAATGTAGATGTTAGACCCCCCTGCTGACCCTCACCGCCCACATCGAATCGGAGGTTCGGACCTTGATTGCAATCCCGTCTTGGTCTGTTAGTACACGAAACAAACAGCTGAACCACACACTCCAGCGCGCTAGATGACTATTCGGTCAATTTCAGATGCTTGGAAGTCCTCCGTTGGAGAAGGAGATCTCTTCTTGTCTTTTGTCCAGTTCCAGGTCTTCTTGTGTCGTCGTGTGTTCGGCATCGACTCGACGTGCAGTGCCCCTGACATTGTCCCACGCTCGATGCTTCGACAACTTTCATTTGTAGTGCCGCGTGCGTAGACAAGCGGGGTGCTTCACGCTGAGCCTTTTGCTGCTAATGGCTTGAGCTGATTTGTTTTCGCTTGGCCACAAAGCGTTCATTATCTGGATAAGCTTGGAAGTACAGACCCACTGCCAGTACTCGAGAATGCGCTCAGTCAATGTGCCTCTGTGGTACCAGATGCCCAAAGCGCGAGATACCCAATTATCTTGAAACATGATTGACTCCGTAACGTGAGAAACATGGGGGATTAGTGCGAGTTCGCCGCCGTCGTGCGAGGTAGTCCATAGGGCATGTATGAGAACGCTGACGCCTTCCTCCTACATGTTGCTGCGTTGTGGCCTCAAATAGCTCTCATCTGGTCGAGAAATCTCAGGACAGGCGCAGCGAGGAGGAAATGAAGTTCCGCCTAGGCAGCACTGAGAGTCAGATGTATCAGGCCCAGGAGGATAACCTTCCGCATGCCGACGCATTGTCCAGCTTCCTCTCGGGGATCCAAGCGAGTACTGAGCCACCTCTTCATCTGGTCTCGCCTCATATCGACCAACCCGTCCTCAGGACCTGGAGACGCTTTACATATTTGAGCGTTAGGGCAGTGAGTGACTAGGTAGCACTTGTGGTACACGTGGTGATAGTACACTGGGACATAGAAGTAATGGTAGGCTTTGAAAATATGGCGTAGAGTGTAACTTGACTTTCCCGTTCTCCATGTATACCATCATGCCCTGAAAGACGCAGAGCAGAATCGTGTCTTCATGTGCGCACTGGTAGATCAATCTGTTGCTGCAGTGCAATGATGTTGTGTGCCAGGCTGCCAGCTGCAGTCGTTCCTCACCCCTGTCCCGGCCCGGCTCAAGTCTTGGTATCAGTCTTGGGTACGTGCACGATCTGGCCCGGCGTAGCACCTCCCATCTCAATATCGTCTACCATCTCTCCTCTTTCAATGGCTCTCGCCCTCTTGAAGCGCTCGATAATGTCTCGATTCGCCTGCCGCTGTGCCTCACGATCCTCGCCCGTGACCTGATTCACTTCGTGTGCGTCGGCTTTGACACCCTTGTCCCAAGTGCGCGGGAACCAGAACCAGATGAAGACCAGACTGACGACTACGATCCCCCCAAGAATGCCGACGGGGATGGCGTATGCGAGTGCGCCCATGGTTGCAGAGTAAAATGAGTTGGACGTCGCTGTGGCAAGGTCGCAGTGGTGGCTTTTGAGATGGCGTCGCTATGCGCACGATGGACGGCAGCGTACAGCGTGCCTTCGTCGAATCCGGCGACGAACAGCCTCGAAGAGTTTGGGAGATTACAAGACCGTTTGAATGTATATCGAGTGCCAGGCGACCACGCTTGCTGCTCTTCAGCGACGCTGGCACGAGGGCAGGCCGTCGACGTCTTGGTCTACGCGGTCTTGCGATCGGCGGCTGCCGACTTAGCCGGAAGGATTCAAAGAGATCCTTTGAGAGGCTTGCAGCACACACTTTTCGCGACAGACTGGATTCACACGCAACGACACTACTGCGCACTGGAAATCCATGTTTCCTCAAATTAAGGCTACGGAAGAAGGTCTATGCTCAAATGCTGCGTGCGCAAGCCAGTACTCTCACGAGAGCCTTCCAGGGGACACTGAAAGTCAATCAAATGGGCAGTGGTCTATCCTGTTCTGTACTGGAGCTCTTACCCTACAGGCGGTAGTGCGTCAGCACGGCTGCATGGTCCGTTGTCCATTCATTGTCTGCGTGCTTTGGGTATGGCCTAGGATTCTCAACCACGATGGCTTTCGACGCTACGACCCTCAACCGCTCTCGAGTGTGGTAGACGAAGTCGATGCGATCCTGGGGTTCCTCGCGACCGGAATCGCCATTGTGCCTCGGGTACAGCGGACTCCATGTCGTAGCCTGGACGGCCACCGGATCAGGATTCGCCACTCGAAACGAGTCGATCAGTCCACGAGCAATTGGGAGAGTCGATGTTGGCCAGTCGAAGCTATCGACCCCACACTTCTTTTCAGCGAGTGCTGGGACCCAATCCAGATGCGAAGGCGCGTTGAAGTCACCAGCCAGGACGACCGGGACTCTTTTCGCGTTCCGCAGCTGCGTTTGGATTCCGTCCAGGATAGCAGTCATTTGCGGCGTGCGTCCGGATTGTGCTTCTCGCTCCAGCACCTCTTCCTTGGTCACGAGGCAGGAAGGTCGAGACATAATTTAACGTCACGCATTCATTCAAGCACTTCAGAATTATCTAAGTGCCCGCAGAGTCACACACAGTGCTGTCGCATCAACCACATTGCCGTGTGGTATGAAATTGTTGCAGCGACCTCCGTCCGTTCGTCATGCCCAGGCTCTGGTTCACATGGCAGCAAATGCTTCTGGCGCTCGAGTCCCAACAGAGCCTGCAGATGAACACCAACTGGTTCTTACTAGTGATCAGCTGGAATTCGAGACCGACGACTGGAACGAAAGCTGCACTCCGTCCATATGTTGCTTCAGGCAAAACCTCAAACCATGAACTCTAGTCTGCCTTCATTGGCACCGACTTCCCTTTCACCACCGACTTTTCCCCCTCAAGCGCACTTACATTGGCTTTGCTGCACTACACCCTGAGACTAGCATGAGCTCGCACCAAGCTTTCAGCTACAGCTCAGAGCTAATACTGCTTGTGGAATACTAACCATTGCCTTCACTACAACCCTGGACCATGAAATTGGCCATGACAAAGCGCCAAGCCTGCGAAAACAGCCAGCTCCTCCTCATGTACTTTCTGCTTGGCAGCAGGCTTCGTTGTATCGCATTTCCAGATCCTCCCAGCAAGATCTGCAACCCATGCACACCCATGAACTTTGTCAAGTGCCAATCCAATGGCTTCGCCAAACCCCTCTGCGAGTATCTCCCGACCCAACTTGCTTTCCTCCTCCCTATGACCATGGACCCTCAAAGTCTTTCGATTCAGCGTATTTCCGAAAGGGAACTCGCCACGATCAGTCCAGTACAAAGCTCCCATGTCCTCGTCCAGTTCCAGGTCGATGGGCTCCGGGAGGTTTCCAGCAAGAAGCTCAATGTCTGGGCGATCCTCTGCTGTATATCCACTCGGGATTTCCAGTTCGGCGGAAAATATCCTCCCCTGGCGCATTTTTGGTGCACCTTTCTGCGTCCAGAACAGCTTTCCTAGTTCCCTGCTGATAGCTATACCCACGCACCACCGGGTTTGATTGCTCTGACGCTCTAGGGTTCTCCAGTCGCCCGTCTGGATCAAAACCTCATGGTTCCCGCCATCAAGGTCGCATCGATGTACTCGGAGACCTTCACGATCGCAGAAGTATAGTTTGTCGGCAACCTCGTCGATGACAATTTGCTTCGGGGTATGCACAGCTCCATCTGAAAGGATGCACTTCACATCGCTGCCATTGAGGTTAGAGGTCATTAATGATCCATCGTTAGAGCCAGGATTTCCCATCTGCGTCCAGAAGATTCGGTTGTGCTTTTTGCTGATTGCAATTCCGTCGGGCATGTGCAAGTCTTGGAGAAGCGTCACTGGCTTGTCATCTTTGCCAGGCGTAAACCGCAGTAGCCTACCGCGATGCGTGAGATCATTCGTCGATTGGGTATGCAGTGGCGTGTCTGGTGTCGCGCGGTAGATGTTGAGGATGAAGAGTGTGGATGCGCCTGAGTTCTTCTTGTTCTCTAGGTAAGGCATGTTAACCAACGATGCTGCTAACAAAGTGTGTATGTGTCGTGAGATGTGTTCATCAATTGATCAAAGTAACACTTCTTCCAGTGAGTCAAGGTGAATACTACTGTGGTTTTTAAGACATAGCAGGATCCCTAGCAACAGGGAGGCAGACGCGAGAGATGCATTACACCAGTTCAGCGCTAGAACTTGCAGCCAGTCTCGCGATCACGAACATCATCTTTCATTCATCTTTTCAAGACGTCACACATGTCTCGCTCTTCGCGCTGCGAGAAGGCCGAATTGACGTCGATAGTTGCGAATGACGGCGGAGATAGCTCGGAGGATATAACAGATGAAGTCAAAGATTGTACAGGGTTATGGAGACTTCCGGAGGCGAACGTCATCTCTCACCAGATCCACTTCTTCGCTTCTGGATTACGCAACATCTCGTCCGCTCCGAAGCATGGAATCTAGGCACCTAAGAAAGCCAACAAGCTTTACAGACAAGGTGCTTGAAGTACTCTCATATCCATGCCGTTGCTCGATCTTGGGCATTTGCCGTAACATCGTGAAACTTTCACAGGGGCCTCGAAGGCAGGAACGTGCGGCGCGAGGCCAATGCAAACCAGCTTATCAGTCACCACAGTCAGTGCAAATGCCACCGAGCAGAATGTCGAATACAAAGAGGAAGAGAAGATGTCCACACCAGGTATCAACTACTTCGACGGGCTATACCAAATTATTCTTGCCCTTCTTCATCTCCAGCAATTCAATCAAGCCATCGCCCATATCTCTCCGCACACCTTCTCCATCTTTCGCATCCACGAAAGGCTTCACTTTCTCGATCAACCCGTTCACATCATTTTCTCGCCACTCGAACTTCTTCTCGTCCATGTCTTTCTTCCATCCCTCAATTGCAGGACCCAAGTGCTTGATAAAGTGCCCAAATGGATCTTCACTGGCTCCCCCTCCGAGCACGTTCGTCATATATGGCCCTGCCAGGGCCCATCTCAAGCCCGGACCGGTCGACATGGCAGTATCGACATCCTCTGCACGCGCTATGCCTCGCGAGACGAGCGAATATGCCTCGGCGAGTACGGCGGCCTGCAGACGATTTGCGAGGAAGCCTGGTACTTCCTTCTTCACGAGCACAGGGCTTTTTCCGAGAGACTTGTAGAATTCTATCGCTCTCCCAACCGAGTCCGATGATGTGTCTTGGTGAGGAACAATTTCGACCAGAGGAATGAGATGTGGTGGGTTGAATGGGTGGCCGATCAACACGCGAGATGATGCGTTCTTGCATTTTGAGATGAACTGTGATGACGGGATGCCAGAAGAAGATGAAGCGATGATTGTGTTCTTATTGGGCAGAAGGGCGTCGAGTTTGGCAATCAGATCTGTCTTGAAGTCGGGTCGTTCAGGTGCGTTCTGATGTCTCGATATCAGCTTTCTCGCCCGAGCTTACACACATGATTGCGGGAGACTCACCTCTTGGACCCAGTCTACCTCTCCTCTCAGAACTTTCTCTGCTTGAGAAACGTCATCCACGAATTCGTATGCACGAGGATCCGCATCTTCTACGACGCCAACCCTTTGCATTCGTGGCCATTCAGATTGAATGAACTGATCAAGCTTCTCTTGAGCTCCAGGAGCTGGATCGGATACGATGACTTTGTGTCCCTTGGCCAGAAACAGTGTCGTCCAAGAACTTCCTATGACGCCTGTTCCAACGACGAGGATGGTCTTCCTTGGGGTGTCTGTGGCCATGCTTGCTGCTTGCTGAGTTTCTTGAACTGGCTCTTAGGATCGACGAGGAATGAAGGTCTAACTATCATCGAATTCCAGCGAAATAAGGTGCGATGGAATTTTTGGACAAGATCGATGCCTTTTGTTCACCTAGTTGTATCTTCGCCTGGGTCCCGTATCCTCGTTTTACGTCCGCATCATTCGGCTTCGTCAGAGGCGGGAAACCTGGTCACTCCATTGTAGTCCGCATCCCAGTAGAAGCCCATGACGTCCGAATACTCGCGAGAGCAAATACGACAAGCTGTGCACAATTTTGCCGTCGCAATGAAATGACGCGAAGTCCGAAGTTATGATTTGGTTCAACTCGGAAAATGTTCGGATTGCACAAAAATGACGGAGATGGTTCGCGTCATCAGCCTTCAGCTTCGACATCACTTTGTCGCACCGAGAGAAGGCCGTTGAATGCTTGCGGACCAGTGAGAATTCATATCCTTGGAGGCATTCGCAGACTTCGTGTATATAGTTTGGCCTCAAACAAGGCTTTGCATGCCAACTCTAGTGATGAATTATTTTACCGATCGACGACTACTACCAGGTTCGAGAGTGAACGATATATTCGCCAAAGACGCAGAGTGCAATCGTATCCAGACACGTGGATCCTTCCTCAAACGACGACGAGAGAACTCAAGTCGATTGAGCAACAATCATGACCAGGCACGAGACTGTCGAAGATGTGTACGGCCCAGGCACTCACACAGACAAGCACTTCGTGCCTGTGCCACAAGATGCCCGACGCCTTTTGCAATACATGGCCGAGATCACACCAGGATTCGATTCATCAACTTCACTCCTGAATCAAGTCAAATTCACTGGGCGAGATCTGCCTCTGCTTCCTGGTCCCATCAAAGCCCAAGTCTTCTCTGCCGTTTGCCATGCGATGATCGGATTGGCCTCCAAGCAAATCCTCGCAACCCGCGGAATCGACTCAGGAAAGGTCCAGGTCGACACTGAGCTGGCAGCGCTCTATCCCGCAACCGTCGGCCTGGTGACTGTCGACGGTCAAGACTGGAAGGCTATTCAGAAGAACCAGGTCGTGCAACAAGCGTCCTCAGTCGACGTCGACAAGGGAGTCATCACCAGAACTCCCATGCGATTCCGAAGCTGGAGCATTTATCCCACTGGCTCCAAGGACAAGAATGGCCATCAACAATGGTTCCAGATCCTCTCTTCTCTCAATCCCAAGGGCTTCTTGTCCGCATTCGGCCTCGATGCCGACGACTCCAGCATTACAAGCAACGAGCAAGCCTACGAGAAGATCAAAGCCGTGACAATGTCCATGTCTGCGCGAGAGATTGAACAGATCTGTGTAGAGAAAGGCTTCTGCGGCCAAACAGTTCTATCCCCCAAAGCGTGGAACGAGACTTCGTACGGAAAAGCTCTTGCCAAGCACCCTGCAATCAACTATCGTCAAGTCAAAGGATCCGAATCACTTCCTGCGGTTCCGCTTCCTCACAACATTCGAGACAAGAGACCGTTGGCGGGCATCAAAGTCGTCGAGTTCTCCCGCGTCATCGCCGGTCCAGCAGTAGGCACATACCTGGCCTCACTAGGTGCCGACGTGATCAGAATCCAGTCACCCAACCTGCCTGATCTCGGATTCTTAAGCGTTACGCTTCAAGCTGGAAAGAGAGTCGCGAGTATCGACTTGAACAGCTCCGAAGACCGCGCAGAGCTACAAGAACTCGTCAAAGACGCCGATGTCATCGTCCAGGGCTTTCGTCTCAAGTCTCTTGAGCGAAAAGGTTTCGGCCTAGAGGATATTGTTGAGATGGCCCGACAGAGGAACAAAGGCGCCGTGTATGTGGACCTGAACTGTTATGGACCAGATGGGTACTACGCTGAGCGGCCCGGCTACCAGCAAATCGCAGACTGCGGATCGGGATGCTCGTATATCAATGGTGTTGCATACGGCCTTCCAGAAGGGACCGGCGTGCTTCCTTCCCTGCCCATCGCAGACATGCTGACTGGAGCCATTGGAACGTTGGCCACGCTTCTCAGCATCCGAGATCGTGCGACCAAGGGTGGGAGCTACCACGCCCACGTGTCTCTCATGGCCATGGATACACAGCAGCTGGTCCCCGAATTTGGGCTCTACAACAAAGAGACAGTCGCCAAGATCCAGGAGACTTACCAATTCGGTGATATGCGGCCACACCACATGGTGACCGACTTGCTTGATACCATGATCCAGGCATGGGACAAGAACTCGGATGTGCTGGCAAAAGAGGAACGCTTCGTGGAGTTTGAGACAAAGTATGGAAAGAAGCACAGGCTGTTGGCGCCGGGTTTCAAATTCGAGAATGATGAGTCGAGCCCGAAATGGGAATGGGGACCTGTGCCTAATGGAGGGCAGAACGGGCTGCGCTGGCGCGTATAATAATGATAACGGGATGCCGATTTTTTTGATACCATGTACTACTCTTCGGAACTCTATTCAGCAGAAAAGAATCACCAATATGGCGCCACGCTGTGCAATCTTGATGCTAAAGCTTCATTTGGCGATGTGCTTGGTTGATCGTGTCTCGCCGCATCGGTCTATACTTTGTCCAATTTCTTCAGACTCTCCGCGTATGCCAGTAATGCGTCTTTTGCCGTCCTCGGCTGCCAGCCCAGCATATTCTTGGCCTTCGCGTTGGAGAGAGGCATGGGTTTGCCGAGATAGGGCACAATAAATCTCGTCGTAGCATCGAAGAATCCGACAACTTTGAGTAGCAAACTAGGCAAAGCTCTGGTCGGCAGCTTTTTGGTCTCTGCCTCTGGGAGATTTTGTTTGAGTATGTCCACCATGTCCTGAACCCAAACGACTTTATCGTCCGAGGCCACTATGAAGCGCTGCCCTGTAGCATCTGGGTAGGTCATGGCTCGCAGATGTAAGTCTGCAACATCGCGAACGTCGGCAACGCTAATGGGCAGGTGCGGAACGCCCGGAAACTTGCCATTCAGCAAGAGCATAGGCAGCTCGACGCTGCTGGGAACATCCGAGCCTAGAATTGGTCCCAGGACGAGGTGTGGGAGGACTGCTGCCAGCTGCATGCCATTGCCTTCTTTCTTGATGAAGTCCCAGGCAGCCCGCTCCGCGAGCGTTTTGCTTTTCGCGTATGAAGTAACAGTTATCCTGTGGTTCTCCAGATCTGTCCAATCCTCCTCATCCCACGTCTGTCCGGCGGGCTTGACGTTGTGACCCCCTATTACCGCCGTAGCTGAACTTGTGAAGACAACTCTTTTGACAGTACCCACCTTCTTTGCAGCACGCAGCACTCGAAGCGTTCCGTCACGAGCCGGGATTATCAGGTCGTTCTCGTCTTTCGGGTCGGCCTTGGGCACCGGCGTGGCTCAGTGTAGCACGTAACCACAGCCCTGACACGCGGTTTCCCACCCTTCGTCCTTCAAGAGATCCGCCTCGAAGAACGTGACGTTCTTCACCTGAGGCCATGAAGCACCTCCATTTTGTAGCGATTGGCGTATTTGGTCGATGCGGTCTCGTGATCGTAGTGTCGTGTGCACTGTGTATCCCGCTTGGATGGCTTGGAGGATGCAGTATGAGGCTACGAAACCTGCTGATCAGTCAGTGTATGTTGTTCCTGCCGCGTGTAGCTATCCTGACCCGTTCCGCCGGTGATCAGGATCGTGTCCTTCGTGGGTGCCATATTTGCAACGGTGTCTGTACCAGTCAGCAGCAACTGCTTTGCCCGAGGAGTGCAGATCTTGAGGGTAAGCGGGTAAGACCAAGCCAACTAACTAGATCCATCACTTCCTACCTGTCGCAAACGCCCGTCATCATGCATCAATGAGGCCGATTTCATAATTGATGACATCCTTCATCAGCGATTCTAGGATCCAGTGATGCGAATAGGCCATCTGTGCCTGGAAAGTCGCTCAAGTCTGGCATGATTGTTGGAGATTGGAGTTGTGACCTCGTGAAGTCAAAAGTCAAATTATGCCAAGACCTACCTCGGCACGCCGGTATGGGCGGCAGCAGCTTCAGATGCAACTGTCGAACGACTCGGGATACAGCTGACATGATTAGACAAAACACATGAGAGATCAGAAGGATCGTCAAGGTGCCAAAAAATCCATCAAACACGACCACGTCAACATCTACAAGATACCACCCCACCAAACAATCTACCCCCTTCTCTGCTTACACCCAGCATGCTTCCTCTCCTCACTATCCAAACTCCTCAAACTGTTCGCATATTGATCCTTCAATCCCTCAATTTCCCTCTCGCTCGCCTTCTTCTGCTTCGCCTTCTCCAAGCCCCTCTTCGTCTGATCACTTTTGATCTTTACATCGTGCATCTGCTCCTGACAACACGCTTCTGTGCAGCAGAAGGGCTGAGCTCGACCTTCCGTAGGATAACTTTTGATCGCCGGACAGGGAGGCCCACTGGACGATGCATTGGAAGGTGCATTGGGACAGTATTCGATAAGAGGTTTGCCAGTGTGGCCGCAGTGCCAGAGGTAGTGGTATTGTTTGCACATTGGAGACGAATGCCTGTGGCTCGAGGCGTATGCTGTCGAGTGGCAGATAAAGCGATGATATGACTGTTAGCGATACTGCTTCTCCAACAGACCGGTATTGGTTGTGGCAATACGGGAAAGGGGATCTGATAGATGAGAATGCTGGAACGTGGCTCCTTAGTGGCGGTGGTGCTGTTCGTCCTCGACGGGGAAGAGGTGGCGACAATGCCTCGTCTCCATGCCGCATCTGGCACTCGACGATTGACGCATGTTCATATACAACAAAGGATTATGGGTTAGAGTGTGCGCCTTTGTTTCATTTCCCAGCGAGACTACTTCGGCAGCCTTCTCTTTGTCTTGCGCGTAGTCGCGTGGCAGTATCGTGGACTAGAAAATCTGTTAGTATGTCTACGACCTTAAGTTCAGTCGAGCCCACGTTCGCTGGAAAGAGGATGTAGGACGTTAGAAGAAGATGAGCTGCCGCCCGTTCATCCAGACGAGGAGGGTAGTAACTTCGAAGAAAATGAGAATGAGCGCCGCCGTCAATTTCGATTCTTCGTAATGTTAATCTACGGCATTCCATAGCTAGCCTTTCATTCTCAAGTCATTATCATTAGCCACGTGAAGATGACTGCCATTTGCTGGACCCAATGCTGCAGGATTGACAGGTACACTAACCCTTGTATGGGCCAGCACCACTGACCAGATGTCCCGGCGGCATTGAGTACGTCGGAAATCCGCCAGACTGGCGAGCCGCAGCCGCCGCGTTGAACGGTTGCCGCTGGATCTGCGAAATCTTCGCACCATCATATGGCTCTTGCGAAGGGGGCGGCTTTGCCGGCAGTGACGAAGGCGTGCCCCACTTAGCGAGCAGACTTTGCGACTGCACAACATGCGTAGGTGCTTGCGCTATCATTTGCGTCGGGTACGATTGCCCAGACCCTGGCTTGGCCGGGAGTGGGACATTGGGCGACGACTGTCTAGGAAAGACAGGCCCCTGTGGCAGCGGGTGCGTGAGGGGCTGACTGGACGCAAGGTGAGGCGCCGAATGTGGCTGCTGCTGGATTGGGGAACCAAACGAGGATGCCTGCGATTGAGCAGATGTATGACGAACAAGTTGCCCTGGAGAATGTGGTTGGAACTGCTGGCGGAAACTTCCGGGGGTACTGGGCGCACCGTGTGGCGTGACGGGACTACCGTTCGTCTGCCCTGGCACAAAGGTCTGACTTTGAGGATTGAAGTTTTTGCCCTTGTAACTCCCAGGGAGCGGGTGCTCGTTGGAGTTGGCGGGTCGACCTGGGAACGCTTGACTGGGGAGCTGACCATATTGATAAGGCTCCGGTGCTGCGCTGTTGGGTGTACTGAAGTTCGCGCCGTAAGGATAACCGGGCTGGGAACCTTGCGTGGGCATATTGTACTGCTGTTGTTGCCAGCTTTGCTGAGGCGAATAGTACTGCTGACCATAACTTGGCCCTAAGCCCTGTCCATATGTCATGTTATGAGTCTGTTGTGATGGTACCTGGTTTTGAAAGGACATCCGTTGAAAGTCGGAAGCTAGATCGTACGCGCCTGCCTGGCCCTGCGCCCATACCTGTGTTGGATCAAGGTTCTGGTAGGACTGTTGACCCCACTGCTGAGCGCCAGCAGTCGACACAGGCAACTGAGCATATGGATCAGCCTGTGACTGTTGACCGTAGATTGCTTGAAACTGGCTCGCCGACTGTTCGGAGGCCCCGCTGAAACCGTAAGCAGGTGTAGAAATTCCGTCCGACCCGAAAGATGCAGTGAAATAGTTGCTGTATGCAGAGCGTGCTTCGAAGCCATCATCATCGTCTGCGCGAGCCTTCTTTTTGCTCTTCTTGCCAGCTGCTGAGCTGGACCTGGAATCTTGCTTGTCTTTGGGCGTTTCAGGTGACTCAGTCGGCTTCGCCGAGCCCATGATCCGCAGCCGAGCGGCTTCGTACCTGGCCTCTCTTTCCTCACGCGTTTGAGGTCCCTTCTTCTTCTCGTCGCCACTGTCGCCATTCTCAGATCCATTCTTAGAGGGTATGCCCGAGCCGTTGGCGATGGCTGGAGCATTTCTGTCGCCGCGCCGCAAGATCTTCATCGCAGGTGCGGTCGGAGGTGGCGTGCTAGCCGCTGTTGAGGGTGCAGTAATTCCGGTCAACGGAGGCGGAATTCTGCAATGGGGAGTTTTGTAGAGTCGAACAGCTGCAGAATTGTCGTCGATGAGGTGGCCTAGCATGTAGTAGTCTGCCATTTTATGCGCAAGCAGTCGGTAAAAGGAGTGGCATTGCGGGAGTGTGAGAGAAGACTCCTTCGCGTCTTTGACAAAATCAATCACGTCTTGTTCCAATTTCAACACCCAAACACGGTCTCGGGGGTTCTCGAGTGCCTCAAGTAGTTTTTGGTCTGGTGGACATTCGAGAGTGGGATTGGTCACCACGCCATTACGTGCGATGCCAGGGACTGAGCCAATGCCAGGCCCCTGAGGTGGGACGTATAGGACACCTTTTGCTGCAGCTCCGTAGGTAGGCACCGGCCCCTCGCGTCTCGTTGGCTCCATGGCAGAGATCTCGCGCAGTTGATCACGAAAGGCTCGAACGCCATCATCCGAGCCTATTCGTGATGGCATACCAGAGCCAGGCGCCGAGTACAGATCTTCGTCCTCAACGGCCTTAACACTGGCGCTGTCGTCGGGGCGAAGGGATTCTTTCTCGTCCAAGGCATTGAATGTGGTGCCCGAAGCGACGCTTTTGCCATCCATGCTTGGAGGCTTATTTGAATCACTGGAGGACTCGTCATCGGCATGTGCAGACGACGCTTCGGCAGACTGAGGTCTCTCTCTGTCCGCCATCTGGATTCGAACTTGCGGTCCAGGAGCAGACGTCACGGACAGGTCTCTGTGATCACGCGAAGCAAGCTGGATCAGCTTCTTCGGCTTGAGCACACTCTGAGGTAATGCAATTCCATTGGAGGGAGTGGCAGTCGCACCATCTGGTGGCGCAGGAGATGCTTCGTGTGTTGAATCCGTGGAAGAATTGGTTTTTGTATGCTTGGGTGCGGTCGGCGGCTTGATTCCAGCAGCGGCAATCTGTTCCCATCTTGTCAGCTTCAATTTTGTGCACCATGTGACGCAAAAGTGATCTCAAACCTTTGCAAAGGACAGCTTTTCCTTCTTGACGTCCGCTGAGCCTGATGCCATAGTAGAAGCCATTGTGCCAGATGTAGCGATAACCAGAAACAAGCAGGCGCCCGAACAAAGGACCAGAGTCCGAGAGCCGCTGTTTCCTGAGCGTCGGCGAGCGCGGGGCTTGCCAAACGGTGGGTCTGTTGTAGTTTTCGGGTATTGCAGATCTACCGAAAGACGACTCTCAGGAAACTGGCGGCTCAAGGAAAATAGTCAAGTCCACGGCCAGGAGTCTGGACATTGTGCAGCGCGCACATGGATTCTTTTTCGTTTGCTGACGTCTGCGCAAAGGGTTGTGGGGTGATGGGTATCGCTCGCGTCGAACGAGCTGCTTCAGTCGACGATCGGTGCCGTCGGCGGCGGCGATGTATCGTGCGTGGTTGCGCCGTGTGCGCTGCCGGCAGTGTGGGTGGTAGAGGATGATGGTGCGCTGTAGTTTCGATGTTCAAAATGGAAAGGGCTAACTTAGCGCGCCCGAAGACAAGCTTTGCGTCACTGCAGGTGCACGTGACCGGGAGAAGAGCTGGCAGGCACAAATCGTACAACACGACTACAATACTTTTATCTTCCTCGAGCACATGACCAGGACGCGAAACTCCGCTAGCCTCTCACGATTATGAACCGCTATCGTGCTGGAGGCCCCTCCAAAGCGACGCCGACAACATTGTGCCAGAAATGCCTCAAGAAAGGTAAGGTGCGCGTTCTGGAATGCGGTGCAATTTCGTTGACCGCAGCAACAGGTCATTACACGTATGAGTGCACGGCGACACAACAAGAGCGGCCATACAAATCAAGACCTTCGAGAAGCCAGCAGCTCTCAAACCCCAAACTTGCGCCCAAGCTTTCGTCAACTTTGCCTCCTGTCGACGCGAATCCGGCCGCGAAACCAGAATCAAAATCGAAAGAAAAGACGCTCGAATCGACAGCGCGAAGTAGGTCCACTGAGCGCAAAGCAGATGAATCGAGAAGCAGACGTAGGAGATCGGTGTCTTCTTACTCATCCGATTCGGTCTCCTCGTATTCCACGAACAGATCACGCTCGAGGTCTCGTTCTCCTGCTCGCGCACAGAGCTCACGACGAAGAGACTTGTCGACAAGCAGATCGCCCAGCCCTCGCACTGTTAGAAAACGCCAGTCAGACCGTAGGCGAAGTTCGAGCCCGAAAAGACGTCGAAACGGCTCAGTACGAGAGCGCGCATTCGAGACCGGCGATGGAGGAACACGAACTCGCAGTCGAAGTCCCGTACATCGAGACCGGCGTGGTAGTGATGAACACAGACGAAGATCGCGTTCTCGCTCGCCATATCGTTCTGCCCGCGATCGGATGATTAGGGCAGGAATCGATACCAACAGCAAAGCCCCCGGCCAACAGAATAGGTCGCCAGCCCGGGAACGAAGTCTCAGTCCATATAGTCAGAGGCTGGCCTTGACCAAAGCGGCCAATGTTTGAACGGCATGTAACAAGTTCGGAGTCCCACTCGGGCAGTTGAGCACACGAGCATTGAGATCGACATCGTTCGTACCATTCTTTTGTGCGCCTGCATCGAGCATGATAGCACACGACAGGTTCTGCAGGCCTGCATGGTACAGTCTCCCAGCCGCACGATTAACATGGAGAACGAGTCTTGTACACAAGCGGTTGTGGTGATCGGCAACGCTGGCACGACTGAATGAGACAAGACATGCGTGGCGCCTTACGAGTGGGGTTTCAAGCCATTGCCGTTGGCCGTTGTGTAGAAAGGACCGCATTTCTACATTCTGGTGATGAAGACGATCAAGGCGTCGGTAGTGTTCCACAGTCTGTATGATGTCGTCGGAATTCACAGCAATCTGCCACGCATACGACAGACCATAGAGCAAGTGTCGCTAACATGTTCACATGCGACGCTCTTTCTGCCAAGACGCGGCATTCCACTTGTTCTGCTCAACTGCATCCCTCAACAACAGCTGCTCTCTGCAGAGTCACAACGCTTTTCGGCAGTTCAGCGCGATGTCTTCATCATGTGAAGATCGGAAGTCGGCAGACATGTGCGTGGCCACCTTCGCGTATCGTATGCTGCAGTGAGTGGGTGGAGTGGAAGAGGTTGGGGATATATGCAGCATGGACGCCTATCGCTTTCTTATCTCGCTTGCTTGCAAAAAAACTTTTGCAGAGCTGCATCATGTTTCATGCGTATACGAGATTTCAAGGCAACGACACATGCGAATACACAGCAGCTTCGGGCGGTCTTTCCGACGTCGGAGAGCTGGCCTGCAAGCCGTGCTCAGGTTCAGCAAGGTGAGCGCTGCAAGCGGCCCAAGTTGCGATGCACGGTGATGGTGCTGGCGGGCGTCCTTGGCCTCCGGCGAACAAGGTTTGGTGGCGGGCAGCGGCGGGGTCCGCTTCGTCGAAAACAACGTTGTCTCGTGCAAGACGGCGTTGCAGGCGCAACAACAATGCGGGCAACGGTGGAGGAGGACGAGCAACGGCCGGGGAGAGAGCCATCATGTGTCGCGTCGTATCATATCGTGTCGTGTGCTTTGTTTCCCAATCGCGGGATCGGCGCGGGCGCACCCGCGCCAGTGGCAGCACGCGCGCTAGTTAGTTTGATCTCTCCCTCCGATTTGTCTGCCGGCGCGGTGGAGCAACGATGTGGGAGGGCCATCCTAGTCACGCCTAAGGGAACTCACTACGAACGTTAGTCCTGCTGGCTGGATCTTCCCTTCACGCTTTCCGATGCGGCACCAATTGCCTCGTCCCTGGTCGGAGCATACAATACGGCGCTGCCACCGCCTCTGCGCGCTCCGCCTGTCCATCCGCCATCCCTCCCCGCTTGCCCTTTCTTCTGCAATCGCCCAGCGGATGACGACAGCGATGCCGCGAGCATTTCAGCCATAATCCCGCTTCCCTCCTCACCCATCCATAGCCACCACCCTCCCCGCCTCCCCTGCACGCGGCGACGCAATGAAGTATGGCGAGACGCTGCGGCAGCGATCCATTCCTGCCTGGGCGCATCGTGAGTTCTCTCCTCCGGCGCATTCCTGCTGCTCTGGCCGCGGCTAACCGCAGCACCGCTGCAGACAACATCGACTACGACGATATCAAACACTTCATCAAGGAGCACACCACCCCGGGGAAGGGCAAGACAATCTCCGTCCCCGGGCGAGGCGAGGACAAGTTGGCCGAGTTCGAAGCCGCCCTCTTCCACATCCTGCACGACCAACACCAACGCATCGATCTCTTTGTTAAGAGCAAAGCAGGTGAAATCCAGCGCCGCCTTGGTGAGTTCATTGCCCTGCTTCACCCGCAAATTTCTCAACTTTCTCGCTATGACGGAAGCTTCGTGATCCTGTCGCAGCGTTGACCGCCGATCCCCACTATTTCCGGCTGGCGCCATTCCACGCCGGATCGCGGCCCATCTGCAATGCACCGCACAGCACACGTTACACAGAGCTGACGGTGCATCAGAACACTCCAAAAAGCAACTCAGAGCATTGGCAGTGCGACAAGCGCCCGTAGCCGACCACCGGATACCCGTCAGCCGCCTCGAGCGATACGGACGACTGGAGAATGATGTGGTCAAAGCGGGCGACGAGATCAAGTCTCTGGCCAGGTTCATCGCGACGCAGAGGACCGCATTTCGAAAGTTGCTCAAGAAGTATAAGAAATGGACGGGCTCTGCGGAGCTGGAGGATCGCTTCCGAGAGGAGATCCTGGATGACCCGAAGAGCTTCACCAAGCTCGATCTAGGCCACCTCTTGGACGAGTATTCGGGCACACGGCATAGCATACGCACTCTGTACGACAGTCAGGTTCAACAAGCGGCAGGCGGCAAAAAGACGGATGCGAAGGGGGCATCGTCAGTGATCGCCCAGCTGCAAGAGGCGGTCAATCGCGACTCCAAGGTCTTCTTTGACACAAGCATTGCTACTGTGCCTTTGGGTCAGCATGGAACGGTGGCCACTTATTTCGTACACCCCGAGACCATCGTCGAGTTGCAGATGCTGCTGCTCCAGCATGCGAGATTTCACCTCTCCCGAAGCCGACAGAACTCGATAGCGACTCCGATTTCCTCCGCACCGAGAACACCGACCCTGGCGGGCGTAAGCTCCAGCGATCCCGACTACCACATGCTCGTGGCCGACAATCTAGAGCGATTTGCGAAAGAGCAGAGTAGCCTGACAGTGCATGATCGGGAACACGCGGCGGGCAGCTGTCCGCAAAGAGTCAAAGCGGCTGTGCGATGGACAACCGACGAGCATGCGCTTGCATGCCTTCTGTCTCGGTTAGGCAGCACTAAGAGTGCATACCTGAAGAAGAAGCACATCCACGACTTCTTCAACGCAGGAGCCGACCTCTCAGCGGAGCAGGAAGAGGTTGATACGACAGAGAGAGTGGAGGAGCTGCGGGACGAGCTGCTGAAGAACAACACCAAGCCATTATTCCGATACTCATGCTCTCGATCCCGTATGATCGGCCTGGACGACAATGCCAACGGCTTGGTCATCGCCACGCTGGACAGTGGCATCACATTGGAGATGGCCGCGGATTTTGGCCAAGAAGGAGCGAAGACCACATTCCCTTTCGCTTTGCTCACAGTGAGGCAGGAGGGGCAGCCCAAGTCAGAGCTTTTGACTGTCCTCGATAGGAGCTACCTGGTGGAGCGGGTGCGAGGCTTCTCTCTGGAATACCATGCAGTCTGGCAAAGCCACCAATCGGACCGCATTCCTGCGCCGTTTTGGCTGCCATTGCTATCACAAGACATTCGAAAGTTGCCACCACCAGCCATGCGTAAGCGTCCTAGCACACAAGGTGGAACCGATGCCTCGGGTGCACCATCAGCCAACAGTGCTTCGAGTTCCGGTACGCTCGACAGCGTTACAGCGGTGGAGACAGCGAACGAATTGGCAAGCCAGCTTGAATCACCTCCGCTGAAGTCTTTCAATAAGAAGAAGCGCAGAAAAAATCCTCAAGCACAGACGCCAACGCAGAAATACTGGAACGAGTATGACGATCCTGAAGAAGGCGGCGACGGTGATGCGTATTACATTTACATTGATCCGAATGAGAAGAACCCCTTCGATCGCTTCTTCGAAAGGATCGCAGATGTCTTCAAGAGCAAAAAGCGGCCGGAAGAGGATGCGCTGCTATCCATGCCAGGCACGCCTCATCTGGACGATGACGAGTCTTCAGATGAGGAATCTGATTCTCCCACACCGCGGAACCATTTTGGACACATATCGAATTTTGGCACATTTGCAGGCCCTATGAGCATTCCCTCAGCGAGCCTGCGACGAGAGGACCGCACATCCTTCTTGCCGCAGTTTAGCATTCTTTGCTACGTGGCCTCACTTGCTATGCTCGTCATGGCATATATACTTCGCACCACCGGACGCCACAAGTTCATCGGGGAGGTTCATGTCGGAGTTTTGTTCTCCATGGTCTGTGGCCTGGGCTTCGTGCTTCTAGGTTTTATGAACGTATTACGACGCGGCAATGCGGGCTTTTCGAAAGCACCGCCTTCAGTCGGTGCCTGGGCGATCAGCATTGTTGCGCTAATCGTGAACGTACTGGCTTCTGGGGGGTTACTGGCGTCCATGCTAGGTTGAGGAGGCACTTCATTTCATTTTTGATATTCGAGTAGGAGGAGGAGGGAGGACACTGCACCTCCTTCGTGGCGTCAGAGCGGATTCCACACACATGTGCAAGCGGCATACGAGCGGTTAGCGAGCGGGTTTTGCTCTTCTTCTAGTGTGGAGTATCATTGAGTCTGAATTGGGCAAATGGGGATTGTACTATACACGTCCACGGAGTGTATTTAGAGGGCGTAATGTGTTGATGGAAATAACAGTGAAAAGGGACACACGACGGTCGATGTTCACATTGATCCCAACTTCTTTCTTTACCTATTCATGCCCCTCTCGCATGGCGTTGCTACCTCCCGTCCATCGGGCCATGTCGGCTTCGGCTCATGGTTGGAAATGCCAAGCCTCCGCATCCGAACAGCAGCAACTGCACCTGCCATCTTGTCACTTGCAGTCTCTACACACACCACGATGGGCTGAAGAAACACACATCCTTGCCTCTCATGGCAAAGAACAAGAAACGCAAGATCCACACCAACCACGCCGAGCATCGCAAACCCGCGCGACCGCCGCAGCGCAAAGATGTCGCGAAATCAAAATCTTCCGCAAAGCACCAATCCTCCAAACCCGTCAAAGCGCAACAGCAGCATCAGCAGCCCACTATCCCCTTCCTCGCCGAAGACCGCATCCTCTTGATCGGCGAAGGCGACTTCTCCTTCTCCCGCTCCATTGTCGCCGAACACGGTTGTTGCGATGTCACAGCGACATGCTTCGATTCTCAGGAAGAGCTCCTTGAGAAGTACAAACCGCAAGTCGAGTCGCATGTCCACTATCTGGAAGAAGAAGAAGGACAGAAAGTTTTGTACAGCGTCGACGCGACGAAATTGGATCAGAATAAGCGACTCGCGAAAGCCGTGGCCGAAGACGGAAAATTCAATGTGATCCTGTTCAATTTTCCGCATGTGGGAGGCAAGAGCACGGATGTGAATCGACAGGTTCGGTTTAATCAGGAGTTGCTTGTGAAGTTTTTCCAGTCCGCGCAGGGGTTGTTGGCGGTGAATGGGAATCGTGATGAGGAGAAGGGGACAATTGTGGTGACTTTGTTTGAGGGCGAGCCGTACACGTTGTGGAACGTGAGGGATTTGGCGAGACATGCGGGGTTGGAGGTGGTGAGGAGTTTTAAGTTCTTGGCTGAGGCGTATCCGGGGTATGAGCATGTGCGGACGCTGGGGAATTTGGTTGGTGGAGGTGGATGGAAGGGGGAGGATAGAGAGGCGAGGAGTTATGTGTTTCGATTGAAGGGTGGTGGTGGGAATGGTGGCACAAACGAGAAGCCGAAGACTCAGGCTGATATGCAGAAAGAGATGGAGAGGCAGAGGAGGGAGAGGTTGGGGGCTGGAGACAAGAGGAAGAGGGCCAAGGATGAGGACAGCTCTTCGGACGAGCGGTGAGCATACGGAGACTGTGCTCTGGTTTCTCCGTGGGGACATGCATGGACAACGACAAAATCACGAAGTCAGTCACTCCATCTGTGCGGCAACAACGAACACGGAACGCCATTCCCAACCCATTTATGAAGGACAATCGGTCGAATTGTGCATGTCCGGAGGTCCACATCGAGTCAACCAGTTCAAGGCATATCTCGGTACTACGGTAGCCAGCTACCACATTTCGCCTCCACAGCTCTTCCCAAGCCTATCTAGGTAATGACAAGGCTGTAGCTGGATGTTGTAAACTTAGCATTGCTACCCTCGGTCGGTTCTGTGCCCGCACCGGAGCTGATCAAGTACTGCGAAGTCGGAAGACCTTGGTTGGAGGTCAGGTACTTGACAAACTCGACAATGTCGCCGCTGAAGCTGCTAATGACCTTTCCGTCTGCTGG
This sequence comes from Cercospora sojina, assembly GCA_004299825.1. Classification (NCBI taxonomy): domain Eukaryota; kingdom Fungi; phylum Ascomycota; class Dothideomycetes; order Mycosphaerellales; family Mycosphaerellaceae; genus Cercospora; species Cercospora sojina. Next base: position 3,922,526 of record CP036211.1, on the reverse strand, counting down.
TAAGAAGGAGAAGACTTGATTGACGCCGTTGGAGCCGCTATACAGCTTCCAGCTTCTTCCGGCGAGAGTCACTGTGGCAATCGAGACGGGGTTGCCATCGGCGCCCTATGTGATGAGGAAGTCAGCCACTGAGGGGAAAGAGGTGAGTGTCTAGTCTGATGTCGACTTACGTAGCTCGCAGAGATAGGTCCTGCACCACCGTACGCCGCTAACCAGATCATGATCTCGTACTCGTTGGTCGCAGTTGGGGAAGATGAAGTGAAGAGATCGTATGCCACGTTTGCGACCAAGTTGCTGCCTGAGTAACTCCAGCTCCAGTTCGACTTCATGGTCTTGAGCGTGGAGAGCTTGTTCGGAGTATAATTGACGACTGCATTAGGGTAGGTCTTCACACCACCGGAGCCAAGAGCCCAAGTCCAGCTGAGAGGGATGTTAGGATCGATCAAGGTATAAAGAATCGCGGAGGAGTGGTCTTTACGTGGCGTGCCAGGCAATGTTTGTCCCGCTGACCGTGTCCACGCCAAAGCATTGACTACCTGATACTCCCGAGGCGCCCCAGAGGTTGTTGTAGACTGTGTAGGTGCCTGTCTGGACGCTGTCCCATTGTCCGCAGAGATCAGCGCGTTCGACAATCAATTTGGTGGGTGTGGGTGAGGCCACCGCGGAGCCGACAAGGCATGCCAACAGCAAGGATGACGTCTTGGAGAACATGATTGAATAAGACGACTTTGGAAGTGTGATGAGCTACAGCTGTTGGAGAGGAACCTGCTTCCAAAAAAAAAAATCTGGGATAAACATTCGTTCTTCTATAGTCCTCGCCACGCGTTCTGTTCAGTCCATGGTGGGTGAGTCTGGACGGGCCTCCTTGCGCCTTGTGATCAAGGTCGTTTATTAGAGAATTCCGAGGTGTCATCAGCAACGCAACTCTTTCCAAAACCAGAGCGCGGAGGCCGATGACGATTGGAGGCCTTTTCTGGAAGTCGTTTATTATATTGCGAGCCAGACACGACGACGAATCCCTTCGCTTTCACATCCTCCGGGCCTACGGAACATTTTGAGTCTCCTTTATATTGCACGGCCCCAGTGTTTCGAGTTGAAGGACTTTGGCTAATCTTCGGGACAAATTGGGGGTTTCTTTTTCTCGTTTCAGTGTTCGGTCTCTGGTCTGGCTTTTAACATCGCAAATGTAGAACGGATTTTTGTACCTTTGGGTGTGATGATTTCTCCTTGGTGCATTTTTTGCAGTCCGTGTGGCTAGCTGTGGGGGGGGCGTTTCGTGTCTGTCTGTAGCCGAGCAAAATGCAAAATGCCAAAAATGTGTCCAATCACATCATGAAAGAGCGCGAAAGATAATCTATTTGAGGGTGGACAGACCCCACATGTCTTTGTTTCAAGTATCATCTCTGGATCTGTAACATGATGTCCCGTGCTTCAGCAGATCGAGAAAGCTTGTGATGAGCGAACATGTTCCTGGGCGTTTTGTTTCGGGCCAAGCTGTTCATCGGGCAATTTGCTTGTCAGCTCCGCTTTTTGACTTTCTGGCGACAAATCAGTGTCCCTTTCGAAAAACATTCTTGTATGCATTCTTGCTTGCTGGTCTTGAGTTCCCCCCAAGTTGTGGCGCATTCTCAGAAACAAACCAATCTGTTCGGGATCTTGGACATGTTGAGAAATAATTGTGTCATCTTTTATTATTTGTTCTCTTCGAGAATCTGGAACAAAAGCTCCATTTATGTTTACTTTTTCTGCTGCGCCGGGGTCAAAGTGACCCAGAGCGGAACCTTTTCCCAGTCCTCGCTCTCTTCACACAGGTGCAAGTCGAAGCTGTACAATGTCGTTGCCAGAATTAATCGCATTTTATGCCAGGGAAGATTCTTGCCTATACAATTTCGGGGGGAGGGCCCGTGGAGAAAGGTTCAATACTAAGTTAGTGAGGCAGTCGCTCTGGTATGTATGCTGGATCTTCGCCCAGCCAGCGCTCAGGTCGGAACTCATTCGGCTGATGGGAAAGAGCTTCGGAAGGGTGGAGTGCCATCTGATGGACGCCTACAACAGTACCTCCTGGGACAAACTCGCCTTCGATGATGACTCCACCTTTTGAGATGACACGAGGGAGAGCAGTCGGGACTGGAGGATACATACGGAGAGCCCTCTTTGAGCACAGCCTGAAGATACTTGAGCTGCTGCGTAGACTCCATGCTTATCTCATCAGGTCTTTTGTGGGCAGTTCGAATCTCTTGCACGCGCCTCTGCATGTAACCTGGGTTGCGAAGTAGATAATATACGGTCCCCGAAAGCCCTGTGGTAGTCGTCTGAAGACCAGCCTAGTCAGCAAGTGATAAGTTCCCTCTGGATGGTCTTCTTGCTTCCGTTCCAGCGATCATAAAGGTTGAAGCATTGCTGTACTGCTCCTCTGTTGACAGACTATCTCCTCCTTCGTCTCTCTTATTGACAACATTCGTCCATAGATCTGTCCGTTCAGGCCTTTTGGCCAATCTCCGGTCCACTCACTGTTTGGCGTAATTCCGGTGCCATGCACCCTGTTTCTGGACTCTGGAGTTCTTCACGAGGAACTCATTAGCTGACATGTCGACGAGCCAATGAATCGTCTTGACCGCCCGGATGAGGGTAATGGCTTTGACACTGCCGAGAATGGCTTTGACCCAGTCTGAATATTCGCCGTTCTCGAGCATACCTAGGCTCTCGTTGAATGCTAGGTCTCCCTGTGATGCTTCTGAGGCCCTCACAGCGAATGCATATCGCTGTGTCATAGGCTTACCATGATATCGAAAGTTGTGCCTAGGCAGGTGCGAACGCAGCAAGTCAGCAGAGCATGAGAGAGAGGAAATTTGAGTCGCTGACGTACAATTGAACCATTCCACTAAATCGAGCTTCTCACCACTCCGCATGTGCTCCTCCAGTTTGCATCTGAACAGCGTGATCCACTGCTGCAGTAGCGGCTCGAGCTCCTTCAGAGTGCGGTCTGCAAATGAGTGAGAGAGCAACTTGCGCTGTCGCGCATGAACGGTGGAATCAGTCTGACTGCCAACACCGTTGAAGGGTTTCGAGTACCGCGTGTAATCTTTGAGTATTGGTGCTTCTCACGGCTTGCGAAAGCCGTGGATTTCCTTCCATGACCTCTCTCCGGCGAAAGTCAGCTTGTTCGGTGCCACTCGTACCACTGGTCCATAATTTGCATGTAGTCGGGTGGCAACCTCGGTGTCGTTGGCGCTACATACTGCGAGCAGATCGGGTAGCGAGGTCAAAGCTCGCAGTCGAGGGCCGGGAGACTTGCTTAATGGCCCGAGGAAGGCGGTATACGAAACAGATACCAACCAGCACAAGGCAATCAGTGTTAGTATGGGAGCCGCACTCTCCAGAATTGTGAGCGTAAGAAGGCGGCTGAGCTGTGGAAGATTTAGGCTGGACATGCTGGTCTCGGATAAATTGAAGAAATTGCAGCTCAAGGCGAGGAAGGAGCTCTCGGAGCCTTTTCAGTTGCATTCTACCCATGTCCTAGATACACGTTGCACAAGACATTCCGGTGTGCGCATGTAGTAAGCATGATGACCTGATCTATCATTTGTTAGTGAAGTTTAGTCCTTGCAAACACGCCGCAGGATTCCATTGCCCTGCCGATCCAACATACCTGTAAGAACAGAGCGAGCCGGCCGAGAGCGATACTGTGAGAGTACGAGCAGTATCATGGCAGAGTGCGATCGTTGATGGTCGCTCATGATAGGATGACGATCTGGATCTATCGATGAGACGGTGACCGGTGAATCCGAGTCAATTGCATAAGCAGGCGGACGTCGAGTAAATTGTGGAGCACCGCTGACTCTACAGCGAGGCTGGGTGAACGACCCCAAGTCGTGAGAGGGATGGCCTGTTAAGGTGCTGCCCTGTTTAGGGCATTAGAGCATTAGATGTTTGAGACATTGCGCGCCCGGGAGCATCGGAGGACAAACTTTGTCGATCTCCACATGCCACGAGAATGCTCGAATCATCCATAGATTGTCAGCGTGGGTGTCGCAAGCGATAGAAGTGTTTTCGCCACAGGATTTTGGAGAGTAGCCAGTGACCAATAGCGTCTCGCGAAAGCGACAATAGATTGAAGTGGTATCTACCAAGTCTATTCTCACATGAACGTAGCGGGAGTGTCTTAGCTCTCCGGGCAGAGTCAAAGACTGAGCCGCGAAGGTTCCACCTAGGCACCACGGTGAGGTGCACTCCCATCGCCTAGGACCTGTGGGTTAGTATCATTCACTGGGGAGGGCAATACATACTTGGTCCGATCCTAGATCTCTGTCTCCGGTCGCAGTATTTGGTCGTCTTGAAGGGTTTCCGGAGATGCGATGCCGTCGGTCGGATGCGAAAAGTTGAGCTATGAGTTTCACGTCAGTATGTGCTCGAACTGTATGGGTTCTCATACCTGAGTTGTTGTCCCGGATCCCGGTCTCCCGCCCTGGTCCAGATGCGATAGGCAGAGATACTCATCGAGTGATGGCGGTGGTGCTTGTCGTCGACTTGTAAATTCTCTAAGCAGCCGGTGGCACCCATGGATAATGTGGAAACCCGGTGAACGCGGGTCCCACATTGCCGTACCGATATGATGGCTTCGAGCAGCTCTGGTTGGTGTTCGCTGGCTTGAAGTTCGTCGCATGGACGCTGAGTGGCTGAGAGCGCCCACCCAACGAAAAGCGCGTCGAGTCTTGTTGGCATGACGACTTCGACGTAACGACAGCATGCTGGACTCCGGTCGCGGCGACATTCAGTGGCCTTGAATGTCGCCAACTTGGGAGGCATGCACTGTATTGCTTCTCAGAATTCCAAGGGTTGGCATGTTGGGTGTACTGCGCATGCGGAACCTGGTGTGGAGGGAACCCGCTCCACACGTTCTTCTGTGCAGTCTTCCCTTGTGCCGCCCGATGGCGTTCTGCCTTGTGGTACGCCCAAGTGGCTTGGTGAAAAGAGGTCGGGCTGAGTCGACATTGGTTCCCGCCAGATCGGAAGCGCGAGAGATTGCGCCACTCAATCCAGTATCCCTGGTCGAGATTGACGAACGATGGCTTTGGAGTGTCGAAATCACACTCGAGAAGATCCATGCCGTTTGGAGACTTGTCGCCGCTCTGGTGAGCGACAGCCAGGTACTGCCAAAAGATGTCTGTCTGTTGTGCGTGAGCATACTTTGCCACCAGGCCTCCAGCTTGTGAAAACGAGGTCACCGGTGCACAAAAGACAAGGTGGCCACATGTCGATTGGCACAGGATCAGAGCTGGGTGATTGCCAGCCCCTCCACCAACATGAGCTTGGTCGAAGAGGTTCGAGTCTTGTGGCAGTGTGCTTATCACTCCGAGGAAAGCAAGAAGTCCGTCAAGTCCCTGTTTGTCGTCGTGGTCATCTAGATTTCCGCGGAGAGAGGGGAGTGGGGGATACTTACCACTGCAGGCTGAGCAGGAAATTGTCGGAAGGAAGCCTGACAGGTGCTCAGGCTTCCAGGAGAGGGTCTCTTGCCTCCAGTTACGGAGGCTCGCTTCGTAGGTCGGCGAAGGCATCGCGAGGACAGGATCCCCAGATTCGTTGGCGTGGCTGGGGTCGGATTGTCGGAGAGCGATGGGGTCTCGAGGGGTCGGAATGCTCGCTTCTGAAAGGCGGCGAGAGTTCTCGGGTATGCGATCGTGAGATGGCGTAGCTCTGAGCAGTCTTGAGAACTTGGGATCACAGGCTGTGTGAAAGCGTGCGATGAAGAGCGAAACAGGAACACGCGGGGGGGGGAACAGAATATAAAGTCGCAGATTTCTCATACTCTGGTACTGCCAGGTGGGCAATTCTCTCTAGACAACTGAGAGGAAACATACGGTACTGTTCCGCGGCCTCGCGAAGCCATTCGAGGATCGTGAGGCCGCAGCGAGCCACACGAATACACTGGGTGTTCGAAGATTCTGAGAAGCAGGTCAGAGTCTCCTATGTGGTTGAGGTCAACTTAGCTCCGAAGGCCTGGCGTTACATGTGTCTCTCCGAATAACAGACAGGGACGTGGCACTGGACATGAGCGGGCTCACTCATTCTGATCAGACCCTGAGTCTGAAATGTGGAACCAAGCACCAGGTATAATAGCCTTCCAAAGCCTACATCCCATTTGCTGGTACGTACGGTCATGTTTCATGGCTCGCTTGTCCTCAAATGTCAAACCTTGCTAAAGTCATCGTCCCTCTCAATTCTGGGACCTTTTCGATCGGATTCATGCTGCTCAAAGTGACTTCTATACACATCGTCATTGTATTGGTAGTCCTCAGCGATGTATAAGAGCCTGATGGCGAGTTTCTAGTCGGCGATCTGCAGAGGCCATAGCTTGCAAGCGGCAGCTTGGGGGGAAGTGGGCAGAATCATGAGGCCACAATTCCAAGTATCCTTTCGAGACCTCCCGGAAGTGGTTTTATTTGTAGTACCCGAAAATGTTTCTTGATGCAGTGGAGGCACAAGGAGTGAAGTGAGGTGAAGTGCTCGAGCCTCGCGTCAACTTTGGCTTCGGCCGGACTTGCCGCGCACGGGCCATGGGCCGAGAGGGCGTCAGCACGTGGCCGCCATGCACAAGTACATGGCCAAACTTGCCTCTGCGTCTTCTCTCTTCTCCTTCTCTCGTTGACACCCGTCGTCTTCCCCACACGCCCCGCCCCTAAAAGCACGATGGCACCGTCCCGTGGACTTCAGTTCAGTCAGCTGAGCGGCCTCAAGAGTGTGCCGCGACGAGGTCACGCCAGTGGCTCGCTCATGCTCATCAACGACACCAACCAAGCTGGCAATGGCTCGTTTGCCGAGGTCTCGATGGCCTGACGCAAACCACATGGCGCGTCACTCCGTGCCCTCCAAGTTGTCATCGCTGAAATGCATTGTCTTGGCTTTACTCGCTGATTCGTGTTGTGAAAACCTCTTCAAGGCTAGCCGAAGACGTGACGATGAGTATAAGATCTCGTCGTACCACCCACTAGGGCGTGGCCAAGTCTCAACAATCGTTCCGATCTGCCAGGTCTGCTCGCGGCGCACGTACTTGGGCGGCGATTACATCAGATCCGCTGTCGGGAATGAGACTGAAATGAACACCTTGCTCGCTGACATCACGGACGGTGACGAGTCAATCCTGTTCAGCACTTGCAACACCTGCATGCACGCGCTCCACGGCGATGAGAAACATGCCTACGATGTAGTGACCACGGCCATGAACAGACTGGGTGTACATAACCAGGCAAAGAATCCCATAGTCCGAATCAGCTCTCCAAGAACACAACCTTCATCCTAAGACTCCAAAGCCGCCTCCGCTTCTTCAACCACTTCGTCCCTCTTCGCCCTCCTGTTCGACAGACTATATCTCCCCACAGCATTAAACGTCGGACTGCTGAACCAAAGCGCATTTCTCGGTCGATAATTGACTGCAATATTGAGATATGGCGGAATCGAGCCCACCAGACCTGGAATCTGGAATTGCTGTAAGCCACCAGGAAAGTCAACATATGTGTACGTCAGAGTCTTGTCATCGAAGCCTGCGAGACGATTGTTTGAGGCAAAATAGGACATCCAGACGCGGCCGTCGGAGGCTGGACCCGTGTTGACGGAGCCGAAGGCTGGGTCCTGGTTTGTGCGGTAGAGTTCGATTTTGTGGGAGCGCATGTTGATGCGACCTGCAATCGGAGGAGTGTGTTAGCTGGAGTGATATACAGAGGAATGTGAAACGTGAGACGAACCCATCCCGTTGCCCGTGAGAAGAGTAAAGTACACCCAACCGTTCTTTTCTGCTCGAACGACTGAGGGTGTCATGAGAGGGACGGGAAGAGGATATTCGCGGAACTATTTATTCCTTTTATTAAATGTGAAGATTTTATTCCCGATGACTTCACAGCCGTAGACGAGGCCATCGGAGGCAACGAAGACTCCTAATGGGAGTGACAGTGGTGTTGGGATTGTGTACTGTTGAGTGAAGCGCTGCTGGCTGTAGTCAAAGTACTGGAGCACGTTGCCGGTGGTTTGTGTGACCCACATGCCTTGAGAGTCGGTGTAGATATCGTTGAATGGGAACAGATTGCCTAGGACATTGGGTGGATTCTGAAAAACGCGGATTCGTTGGTCACGCGTGCGAAGTTGGACCAGTTGGTTGCGGACGCCGTTGCTGGCATAGCTGATGATCGTTAGTTTCACGGAGGAGTAGAGTCATCGATTGGAACGTACATGTTTCCATCAGCACCCTCACGAATGGCACACGAGAAAGCTGTGCGGTCGTCGACAGGCTTGGGAACCGTAATTGGAATTGTAATATTGCTTGCTCCAGTGGTAAAAGGGATCTCATACTCCGTCACCGCGCCGTTGGCTGGGTTGATACTGAAGAGTTGGTTGATGAATTGTTGTTCGCCGTAAAGAAGACGATCAACGGGATTGTAAGCCATGTCGCACGGGCCGGATAGTGCGGTCTTCATCTGGTAGAACGTGAATCTGCCATCTGTCGTTTGGCGAGCCTGTACACCAGGCTTTCCTTCTGCTTCGTAGACAAGGTGATCGTTGCCGGCGATGGCAGCGGCGCGTGCTGCAAGCAGTACGACTGCGAATCGGGACAGCATGCTGAGCATCGGCGTTTCCGACGACAGGCGGTGTGCAAAGAGGGAAGAGCGAGATGAGGGTTTAGGAGAGGTCGTTATGGCTCGCTTTTATGGCGATGCTGAGAAAGGTACGAGCGACGTTGTATGTGCGGCTCTTCCATCATTGTGGCTGTTTCCGGCGCCAGCTCACAGTAGCGTGAATTGAGAATCTAGACTTTGTTATAGAGTGCAGTTGAATGCACTGCTGTGGCCGGTATGCGCTGTGGTGGCCATCTGTTCATGCCTTCAAGATCAACATCATCGCAAAAGTCTTGCAACAGAGAAAAGTTCGTATGTCGTCTTGAGCACCTTGCCATCGCTGGATCTCCCCGTCCACCACCGCAGCTGCTCGTGAGGAGATAGACGAAGTTCAATCGGTGGCTTTGTCTAGAACGCCACAGATTGATGTGCGAGCCGGCATCAATCTTAAATGGCTAGCGGGGGCTTCTTTCCAGCACAAGATAGCTTAAACCCCGCTGCAGACACCTCGTCTCCAGGAAGCAACCGGACGGCCACGCAGCTTTCCAAATGAACAAGCAGGCACAGGCTGCGCACGTGATCTCGTCAAAGGCTTCTACCGATGTTGGCGAGGACGAAAGTCTTGGCTGTAAGTTCCAATGTACAAGCGTGTGCCGACTCATGTCGTTGGCCATACTCTATGCAAAGAATTGCGCACCCCAGGGAGTTTGAGATCATTAGGACTTGCGTGCCTGGCAATGTTCCAACCATCGATGAGATAGCTTTCTATTCTCCACCGTGCCCACCATGCATGCATGATCTTGTAGAGGTCGAGTTTACCTGGGCCAGGATTGCGTCCTTCATGCTTGTTGTACATCATTTGCAGCAAAGGCAGAGTTGAGAGTGTTTCTCCAACACGTTCTGCGAAAGGGCTTCGAGGTAAGCGGTAGTGAGTAGCGAGCTCTGGAGCACTGCCAGGGAAGGGGTAAGAGGTATTGATGAAATTCAGCCAGCTCTCGAGGTTTGCAGAAGAGCGGCCAAGGCTCCCATCTGGCGGACGGGAGAGATAAATGGCGAGCGAGCAGGTGGAGTTGCCATTCTCTTGTACCACGAATTCATGTAGCCTCGATGCTGGAAGCGTTGCGAGGAAAGTCTGGATGTGGGAAAAGTCGAACTTCTCGATCTGAGCTACGATGTCAATGGAAGCAAGAGGCAAGAAACGCGATACCTCGGCACGCATGGCTTTGTTGACCTGCGCAATGGGCGCCTTGCTGGACAGGTGATGCGGGAGTTCAGCATTGCCAGGCAACAAGTAAGCTTTCGGTCTCTCCGTGACATTGCTTTTGGGGGCCTTGGGATGGCCTTAAAAGCATCCGGCCGTGGGGGGGCCTAAAGCTCATCTGGCCTTGGGAGGGCCCAAAGCTCATCCAGCTGGCGCCGATGGAGTGGTGCCCGGACGCGCCAGCTAGCGAGGGACCGAAGGAAGGACTGGTTTTGCCGTGGGCCAGGAATCCCTTCATACGACAATGAAGGCAACACTCGGGCGCAAGACGAGCCGAACAGCCCCTTTCGCGATAAGGGAAGACGAGCGGAACGAGCAGCATCGCAGCTCTAGACGAAGACCGGGCTAGAGACGAACGGGCGAAGGACAGAGGGAGGGCGCGAGTACCGGCGCAACAGGGTATTGCCGGAGCCTAACCCAACATCTCGACCTCGGGGACAGGACATGCGAGCCGAAACTCGCAGAAAAGAGAAGTAACTATCAAAGGAACAAGAAGTCGCGCGGAGGGGAAGGTAGGCGGGGGTGCCACCGTACTACCAGAACCTCGGCGGGGACCTCCGGAGATGGACAGAACGACCATACAACGAAGAGGAACGCCTCGAAGGACGTCGTGAACCCGGCGAGGCAGACGATACAAGTCGAGCGACAGGCTCGAGCGACAAGGGCAGCAACCGCGAGGAACAAGCGACCATAAGGCACAACGACAAGAGTAGCGACCGATAGGACAAAGCGACCGAGGACAAGAGACAAGAGCAGCGACCTGAAGGACGCAGTAGCCGGAAGGACAGAGCGACCGACATGGGACAGAGGACAGCGTACAGAGGTACGCCTAACAAAGGGATAAGCAAGCTGGGCGAGGCCGGCACGGTTTTCTCAACCATGGGTTGAGATTTTCATCCAGCCGAGTCCGCTCCGTGGGCGCGGACCACGTCAAAACAAAGGTCTCCGTCAGAGTGGTCGTGGGGGCTCCCACTCTGACAGTAGTTAAACCCCATACGCATGAGACTGAGGCAAACGGGAGACACAACGTAGGAAGATAACCAAGGGACGGCTCATATGTAATTACTACATGCATAGCCTATTAGAATAAATCAATCAATCAATCAATCATTGCTTTTGGGGTCTTGCGAACGCCAGGTACCCTGGGCAGGATCCCAGTACATGTCCTGATTCCACGATTCGTCCTTGATTCACTGGAATTCGGACCGGAACACGTTCGCCAAAGATATAGTGCAGTATGTGGTCCCGCAGCTCGGTCGGCAACGCTAAGAGTGATGCCCTTGCGTCTGCTGTCGTGCCTACTTCCATGATGATAGGGTCGAGCACCTCCTTGAGGCGCCCGCTACGCCTTTTTTCGTGGTTATCAGTGCGTCTGCTTAGCTGGAAAGCTGTGAAGCTGTTTCAATACTGGCGTTCGGGTCAGACATCGAAATGGCGTCCGAGACCATCATGCGGAGATCACGGCTTCTGCTCATGAAGCGAGCGAAAATGGTGCACGGCCGTAGCATTCTCGGTCGGTGGAGCTGATCGACAGGGCGATCTCTCTGTGACGTGGCAGTGAAATGAATGGACTGGGCGTCGCCGTGGCGTCGCCGCTCGGTGTGTGGGCGAAGTCGCGTGAAGGAGCGAGATTCGAGACTTGCGGTGAGGCGGCGGAGGGGGGCGAGGCAGCGGAGGACAGCGGCGCACCGCTGTGCATCGCACATGCAAGGCACGGCGAGACGTTGCTGCGCTGGCGAGGGGCAGCGGCCGGGTGGATCTGGGCGTGAGGATGTTCGACGGGGATGGATATTTGTGTAGCGGGGAGATTGAGTTCGTGATCCCAGCTGCAGCACTTTCCGCCCAGCCAGGGTGCTCCCCGTACATCACCACCACACGCGCCTGTGAAACCGGCTTGTGCGAACGTGCGACGCTTCGAGGGGCCCAACGACACGCGCGCTGCCACCCGCGAGTGGACTGCGGCCTGAGGGAGAGGGCGCGCGCGCGACGTCGACGTCGACGGCGCCGGCGGATCGCGAGCCAGCCAGCGGACGTCGCCGTGCAGTGCGCACGCCTTCAAAGAGGAGTCGCGTGCCTTCGCCCTCCGCCCTTGTCATTGCCTCGCCGCTGCCGCCAGTCCGCGGCTGAACGAGTGCACATTGACGGCGCCCTATCATGCGCGGAGACGGCCGGTACCACGAGCTCACCACCTCTCCCTCCTCCGCGCCGCCCTTTACCGCCCGCCTGCTCATGTCGTTCCCGCCCGCCCAGTCCTCCGCCCTCCGCCGACGGTAGTGGGCCCCAACCACCATGCCCCCACCCCTGTCGCCCAACGGCACACCCTCGCACACCAGCAGACCGTCGACTTCGCACCGCGTCAACACCAGCGTCGCCCAGGCACGATCGCATGCTACGCCCAAACAGTCGACTGGAGGCGGGAGCGGAGTGCTACGGAGTGCCAAAGTCAGAGGCAGCTCGGACAAGGAAAATGGCGACACGACTGCTCCCACGCGCTCCACTCGGAGAGGGAGTAGTGCTGCACATGCGCTGGCACTGCGCGACAAGCTGCCCAGCAAGGATGGGACCGCACAACGGACCGCTAAGGAAGTCGAGGGCCTGAAGGACTATGTACGTGCCACCAGCACATTGGTCGAGACGTGAGGTCGAGGCAGAGACCATGTCTCAGCCATCCGTCTTGCCTTTCGCTGCACTTCAGCTGTGCATGAACACCATGATCAACTTACTAACATGTCGCAGCAACTGGGCCAATGCCTCGGCCGGGGCGCCTTTGGAAGTGTGTACGCCGCTCTCAACTGGTCGACGGGAGAAACGGTCGCCATCAAGCAGGTTCGCCTGTCTGATATGCCCAAGGCCGAGCTGAATGTCATTATGCAAGAAATCGATCTGCTCAAGAACCTCCATCACCCAAACATCGTCAAGTACCATGGTTTTGTCAAGTCCACCGACTCGCTTTACATCATTCTGGAATACTGCGAACAGGGCAGCCTGCACAGCATTTGCAAGAATTTTGGCAAGTTTCCGGAAAACCTCGTGGCTCTGTACATTTCGCAGGTGTTGCAAGGCCTTTTGTTTCTCCACGAACAGGGTGTCATCCACCGCGATATCAAAGGTGCCAACATCCTGACCACCAAAGAGGGTTTGATCAAATTGGCCGACTTTGGAGTTGCCACAAAGCAGTCGGGCCTGGCCGAGGGCAGCGTAGTGGGGACACCATATTGGATGGCCCCGGAAGTTATCGAATTGGCCGGCGCCACCACTGCGAGTGACATCTGGAGTCTGGGCTGCACGGTGATCGAGCTTCTCGATGGCAAGCCACCCTACTCCAAATTTGCGCCCATGCCCGCCCTGTTCCGCATCGTCAACGACGATCATCCACCCCTCCCAGAAGGTGCCAGCCCGATTGTGAGAGACTTCCTCATGCAATGCTTTCAAAAGGATCCCAACCTGCGCGTTTCTGCCAAAAAGCTGCTCAAGCATCCTTGGATTGTGTCGGCGAAGAAAGGGAACAAGGCCAAGCCGACAGAGTACACCGAAGCTGTCAAGAGTGTGCAGGAATGGAACGAGGCGTTGAGGGCCAGTCCGCCCCCTGCGCAATCGAACGGAAGCAGTCGACGCCCTTCCAGCAAAGTAGCGTCCAGACCCACTTCACGAAGCTCTGCCAAACCTGGCGTCGCTGGCATGAAAGTCAAGACCGAGTCAAAACCTGCATTTCGACTTGCCTCACGAAAGTCTCACGGACCAGAAGCGTTTCAATCGTCATCCGACGAGGCGTACAGCGACAACTGGGAGGATGACTTTACATCGCTGACAACAGGAATTGCTGGTCTTCAACTGCCAGCACATCTAAAGCCACATGATGCTGGCCTGTTTAGTTCCGAAAAGCTTAAACAGTACGCTCATGCTGAAAATATTCCAGAAACGGATGGCAAGGTTGAAGACTGGGACGGTGAGTTCCAGGGCGAGCTGACTGTACGCTCGTCATTGCAGCTTGTCGACGGGGGTGCCCTTGAGACCGTGCGCCCATACTATCCGCCTCGCGCGACATCGGAAGAAATCAGGAATCAACCGCCATCGGCCCTGGCTCCGAAGCGAAGTGGAGCCAGCAGCAAGCATGAACGCAAGCCGAGCAAGGACTCGCAACCGAGAACGCAAATACTCAAGCCAGCTTCGAGGACTAGTGCGATCCCCAAGCCCCGAGCAACACCGACGAAGCATGTCGTCAAACCTCATCAGCCCGCATCCGCAAATAAGGACCGCTTTCGAGAAGAGGAGGAAGAGGATTACTCCGACCTGGTACCGAATGATGAGGATGCTTTTCTTCAGAAACTTGCAGGATTTTCGCCCAGTCGTAAATACAACCCTCGGGATCTCAATGTAAAGACTAAGCTCAATGGTAGCATGCGAAGGCGAAGGACACATACCCCAACGCAGCTTGTCCACGATGCTGCCGCCATGCGACGAAATCGTTCGAGTCTCGAAATTCAGAAGTATGCCGAGGACGACGGCGACGAAGACTTTGACACCGATCTGGTCTTTGACGAACAGCCAATCAGCCTTCAGGGTGCCAAAGAGCTGGGCCATATCCGTCGCTCCAGCCCAAAGTCCTCTGACAGTAGCGAAGCCAGTGGCACATTGAAACTGACGAACTCAGTGACATGGGGCGACGACGACGACGATGAGGACGAGGAAGACCCGTTCAAGGCCTTGGAAGAGGAACTCGACGAAGTTGACCTGGAATCCAATGTTGCTCGCGACAAACATGCTCGCCTTTGTGCTGTTGTCGAAAGTCTCGTTTCCGATCTGAAAGCCGGACAGCCTGAGGACGTACTGGCTGAGATAGTTGACCAACTGGTTGTCATTCTGGCCGAGAGTCCCGATGTCAAGAACGTGATTGTGAGCAGTCACGGCATGCTGCCGATACTGGAGATCTTGTCAGAGACTACGAGATCCTTCATCATTCTCCGCCTTCTGAGGATCGTGAATGTGATTCTTTCCGACAACAATGAGGTTCAGGAGAACCTGTGCTTCGTGGGCGGCATTCCCATCATCTCATCATTCGCCTCCAAGAAGTACGCCACAGAAATTCGGCTGGAGGCGGCAAATTTCGTGCGAATGATGTATCAGAATACGGGCCTCACGCTTCAAATGTTCATCTCGTGCGGCGGATTGAATGTGCTAGTAGAGTTTCTGGAAGAAGATTATGACAGCGAAGCTGGTCGCGAGCTGGTTCTCGTTGGCGTCAATGGCATTTGGTCCGTCTTCGAGCTTCAAGGGCCGACACCCAAAAACGACTTTTGCCGCATTCTCTCGCGAAGTGCCGTACTGTACCCTCTGTCACTGGTCCTCAACCGAGTGTTGGACGAAGACGATCGAGAGCTTGCAGAGATTGTAGAGTCTCGAGTGGTGAACATCTTTTTGCTGTTCAGCCAAGCAGAAAATCATGTCAAAGAGCTCATTGCTGATCGCATGGTATTGAAGCGGGTGCTCAAGGACCTACGACGAATGCGGCCTGGCAACCAAGTTGTGATGCTCAAATTCATCAAGAACCTGAGTATGCTTTCCACAACTCTGGATGCGTTGCAGAACAGCAACGCGATTGAGGTCCTCATCGACTTGCTTGGCTCGAGCATGCCGTCTCACAGCAAATCAGCGTCCAGTGCGCAACACTTCCGCGACATCTCGAATCAGATCCTAGCGACAATGTACAATCTTTGTCGACTCAGCACTGGAAGACAAGAAGATGCCGCTTTATCAGGTATTATTCCTCTACTGCAGAAGATCGTCAAGACCGAACGTCCTCTCAAGGAGTTTGCTCTGCCAATCATCTGTGACATGGCTCATTCTGGCAAGGTCGGCCGCAAGATTTTATGGCAGAACAAGGGCCTGCAGTTCTACGTGTCATTACTCGCCGACCAATATTGGGCAGTCACAGCACTGGATGCCATATTCATATGGCTACAAGAGGAAACTGCCAAGGTGGAGGAGCACCTTCTCGGACCCTCGTTCAGATTCGACGAGGCGCTCGTGCAATGCTTTAACGAAAGCAAGGCAGATGCCTTTGAAAATCTACTTGAGCCTTTGCAGAAGCTGCTCCGGCTGAGTCCTGCTATCGCTACCAGTTTGGCAAATCGCACGCTATTTGAAAGAGCAGCAGTCAAAATGCACGCAAAGAAGGCATTGGTCAGACTCAATCTGTTGCGTGTCATACGCAGTATATGCGACGCCTGTGAAGGCCAAGGCATGATCGAACACGGCACGATGGGAGAAGGTGGCTCTCTGTTACAGCGATACAGCCTCTTTGACTCTGTGAAGGAGCTCGCTCGCCATGACCCGGCTATCCTAGTACGCGAGATGGCAAACGACCTAGTGAAGAGCAGCGAACTCGCAGACAGCAGATCTGTACCAACCCCTGCAAGACCTGGAACTGGGTACGGTATGTCGCGTCGCAGTTCGAGTGGCATGAGTATGATGACGCCTCCCACGCCTCTACTCTCGCAGAGTCCGTCGGGCAGCTTCGCGAACCCGCTCAGTGCAGGCCCTTCGCTGGGCAACAGGGGGAGCTACTTTGATCTAATCCCGCCAACACTCGATCGAAGGCAAAGTGCAATCAATGTCACCAGACCGATGAGCCGAGATAGCAGCACGGGCTCGTCTTCTTCGCTAGCCTCGCTCAACGCCTTGGCGTCGATGCCTGTGGGGTCTTCCGCTTCAAGAAGCTCTAGTCGAGTCCCACCTCTCCATCGCGAGCGAAGCAATATCGGGAATCATCAACGGCCTGCGAGTCGGAGCAGTCGAATGAGCTTGATGCCGCCCGACAATGACAGATTACTATCACCTGGACGAGCAGGAAGTGGGGAGCAACACCTTACGCCAACACACATGCCGCCTAGCGCCGGTACGCGCACTGCTCTCGTCGCGCAGCAAAGAGCAGAGAGGAGGAGAGGAACGGGCAATGGAAGTACTGATCTTGGTGCTCGGGCACGATAGTGGATGTCCCCGTTGCCACCAAGTACGCCCGAAGAAAGTCAACGCGATTTGGACGCTGTCCGAATGAGCTGACCACCTGCAACATTCGTGAGCTTGCAATGGCGCAGCCACACAGCCTTTCGTATGTCATATATTGTTTTAACCCAGCGTGGCGCTCACGGACGGACGGCAGGCTTCCTGGAGAACATGCCAGGATAAGTCGTTATTGGTTGCTTATTCGATGGAGAATACAACAAGATTGCAAAGAATTGTACGTTACAAGCAACAGAACGGCCGGCCGGATATGTTTTGCACGAACAGACTGGACTGAAGAATGCATGCATAGCTGGGGCGTTTTCTCTGCAAAGGGGCCGCAAGACCGCCTTCTTTTTCCTTTGAGTAAAATGTTAGTTGAAGGTCGATCTGCATGTATTACTTAGTCGTAGCATATCACAATCTCAAATGATGAGAGATGTTTGAATTGGGGGAACGCTTTCCCTCCGTTAGGCTTGTGTCGCTGTGTGTACTAGTTGATGCCCATGCCAATTTCGGCCGTGGAGTCAGTCTCAGAGAAGGCACATGTCACGCTTCGTGTGCTGATGGAGCACAAAGGCACTGTTACCAACCAGGGCTGCTGGGGCATCTCTTTGTTGGAAGGGCAAAATCCAGTTGTTGTACCACAGGGACTCATTTGTCCGCGCTCAGATTACTCCCGAGCCACCTTCATGGGTCGCTTCAGCGAGAGCCGGTCTCTCAACACCACGTTGGACGAGACTTCAATCTGGACCTTCAAGACCTTCGTCCACTGACTGTACACTTCACGACTTGCTCTACCTCAGTCGTCCGCCGATCTGCTCGGCGAGACGGGAAAAGCCCAGGATCCTACGACCTGGCCGTTTCAGACTCTGTTCGAACTGTACGCGTTCGCGGATAGATTTGACACCCGTCTGCTGCGTCTCGGCTGATCATCGAACAGGGCATCTTTAGCATCTCCTCCGGTACGGGATATCCTTCCGTGGAAGAAATTGCCTTCCTCTACGAGACTCTTCGTCGCTCGTGCCCTCTGATTCGATTCCATCTGCTACAATGCAGCTTGTATCGGCTACGAGGACGACGAAGAAAATTTCTCGCCTTTCGAACGCGGATTCTAGCGGAACCTCGGCGATGATGTCGAGGTCGCGTTTGAGGTTCGATTCGGATCTCGTGGCCGCGCGGGAAGCTTCCGAACGTCAATGTCAAGAGTGCAAACGCCTGGGCCAGCTCAGTAGTGTTCTTCTTTTGGCATGAACATGAGAGGGATGAGAATCAGTGGGAGGTGAAGCTCAATTGCGGGTACAGAGTCCGGAATTATGAGGAGAGAATGAACGCTGCTGATCTGAAAGCGGGCAAGAGCCGCAGGACAGGATTCTGGGGTTGGAACAACGAGATGTGGGAGGCGGCTATGTTTTGGTAGGCCTGCTCGAGTGCTCGATTATCGCGATGATGAGGTAGTTTTGCGCAACTTTACAATGTGGGCGGACAGATACCAATGATAGAATGCTCTTCTCTTCTCCAGTCTCCGTTTCAACGTCTCGTTTTGCCTCTGCTTGCCTACTTTTGATTTACGAGTGACGTTGGAAACTAGATCTCGGCGGTGAGTGCGTTCCGACAAACTTATTAACAAGGAGAGAGAAAAGTCCACGGCGATGCAAAGGTATAGATACCAGAGAGCGATGTAGGCTGACAAGCAGCTGAGTGTTCTGTTGAAGGCGCAACGGCTCGAGCGCATCCATCGTGTCGCGTGAGAAGTGTGCAAGCGCGGGCCACTCGAGTCCATTCACCATCCATGAACTTCCACTAGCGTCAGTGCAATCACGACCAATCACAGAGCCCACGCCACGCCCCTCTCCCTAGGCCTGCCGACCACATCCCACAATGCAGGGAGTTCCACTAGTGCCAAGCTCCTTTCAGCCAATCGGAGCGATCTTGCTCGTTTGGGCGGCCCCCAATGAAATTTTGACCACGCAGCTCGTGAAATCATCGACTGACGTTCCAAAAAAGTTTGGGCACGTCAATGGCAGGACGACTCATCGTGCTGGCCCATTTCACGTACAAAGACATTCCGCCAAAAGAACAACTTTCACCCACGAGCAGCACAAGCATTCAGAAAACATGTCGACTTTCGGCGAGTACTTTCGCGTGACGACTTATGGGGAATCCCACGGCAAGTCGGTGGGATGCATCGTCGACGGCGTCCCGCCTGGCCTGGAGCTCAGCGAGAAGGACATCCAACCACAGATGACACGTCGGAGACCTGGACAATCCGCTCTCACCACACCTCGCGATGAGAAAGACCTGGTGGAGATTCAAAGTGGCACAGAGTTCGGCGTTACGCTGGGCACAGCTATTGGCATGCGGGTCATGAACCAGGACCAGAGGCCGAAAGATTACGGAAAGGAGGGAGCGACGTTCAATGGACAAGAGGCTGGTGCGAAACCTCAACGGCCTATGGATGACTTTCCTAGACCTTCGCATGCGGATTGGACGTATCTGGAAAAGTATGGCGTGAAGGCCTCATCTGGCGGCGGGCGAAGCTCTGCTCGTGAGACCATTGGACGTGTGGCTGCTGCGGGCGTGGCAGAGAAATACTTGAAGGTTGCACATGGAGTGGAGATTGTGGCTTTCACGAACAGTGTTGGCCCAGAACATCTCTTTCCTTCAACGAGGACGCATCCTAGTCCTTCGACGAACCCGGAGTTCTTGAAGTTGATTGAAGGTGTGACGAGAGAGCAGGTCGACTCTTTCTTGCCGGTGCGATGTCCGAATGGAGAGGCTGCGAAGCGGATGGAAGATCTCATTGCAGAGTACCGAGACAAGCATGACAGTATTGGCGGGACAGTCACATGTGTGATCCGGAATTGTCCTTCAGGGCTTGGTGAGCCGTGCTTTGACAAGTTGGAGGTGAGTTCTTCCGCTCGCATCGATCGCACCCCATCTTTCTCTCCTATCAATCGTGCCTCTGCAATGCACAATCAGTTTCGCTAACGGTGAACAGGCCAAACTAGCACACGCAATGTTGAGCATACCAGCCACAAAGAGCTTCGAAATCGGCTCAGGACTTGGAGGTTGCGAAATGCCAGGCTCAATTCACAATGACCCCTTTGTCAAAGCCCCCGCTGTGCCTCCTTCAGCAAGCGGTGCAGCACAGAACCCAAGCTCTCGGCCCAGACTGACCACCAAGACCAACAACTCTGGTGGTGTCCAAGGGGGGATCTCGAACGGCATGCCGATATTCTTCACCGTGGGCTTCAAGCCTCCTGCTACCATTGGCCAGGCACAGCAAACCACCACATACGACGAAGAGGAAGGCGTCCTGGAAGCGAAGGGCAGACACGATCCCTGCGTTATCCCTCGTGCTGTGCCGATTGTGGAGTCGATGGCAGCCCTGGTTGTCATGGACGCCATCTTGGCGCAAAGCGCGAGGCAAAGTGCACGGAGCTTACTTCCGGTTGTGAACAACAAGCTGATTGTACCAATTTCGGAGCAACAAAATAACTTGACGTCGCCTGCGAATGGACATGCGAAGTAGGGCAAGGTCAGATCTCGCTGTAAGTAAGACTATGGCTGCACACGAGCTTTTGGACTCCCAAGTCTCGTTACAGGCAGCTTGCAGGGGCGATTGCCTGACGCCTTCGTTGGATGTCACCGCTCTGAACCTTACGATGTGCTCCACTACTGTATAGTCTTAGAAATGACTGCGACGATAATGGCCAGAACGAACACAATCAAAACACTTGATGCTGGCGCCGGACTCCCTCTCATGCCCTTCCGTGTGAAAACATTCCCACCGATCATTATTCACTCGCCTCCAATTCACAGTGAGGATGACTGTATGGCATACAGCATGTATTGTTTTATATGCGGGCGTGGTGCTATGTATGTGAAATGACACGAACGGATGAGTCAGCCTAGTCTATCATTTTGACCTCACCTGCACGTCGCCGAGCTCTTCGGCTCCATGATGAAGAGTTTGCCTCGAGCTTCGAGGCAACGGAAGTTCTTGCAATGGAATGTTGACATAGGGTGGCGCGGGTCGGATATTGCCCTTTCCATCCTTTCTTGTATCTCGTTCCGTGGATCGTCGTTGAACTTGTGGCACGAAGTAATGCGAGCATAATGCGCCCAGAATCATGCATATCGCGAAAGATAGCAAGAGCCAGCGAATGGCCGGCGAGTTGGGTTTGTTGACTGATGGAACGTGCAGAATGACGATTTGTACGAGCACGGCACCGATCTTGCCGATTGCTGCGGCAATGCCGTAAAAGGTGCAGCGATACCTCGTGGGGAAGACTTCAGCGGGGATCTGGGCTCCATGTGTCAGGATGTGTGTTTCGAACGGGGAAGGTACGACGAACTTACGATGAATGTGAGAGTATTGGGGCCGAAGCTGAAGAGGAAGGAAATGACGACCCAGAACATGATCAACACGACATGGAGCCCACCCTGATGGAACAGTGCCTTGAAGCTGGCGAACGCTGCCAGCAACACGACGGCGAGTAGGCAGAATGTGATTGTCAGCATGTGCTTTCGGTTGAAGCGGTTGATCGTAGCGATGATCAAGAAGGACCCCAGGAGTGACGCGATCGAGACGGTGTAGATGGCTCGGAGCATGTTGCTCTCCAGGACAGGCCCAACCAAGGCTTCTGCGATGGTGCCATTCGAGTACGTGCCATTGATGATCTCTACGCCGTTGATCGTTGCATTCACGATTCCGGAAGTCTCCAACCTGCGAGCACTCAGAAACGAACATCGGATGGGCAACATGCTGGTGACTTACCAGTACGGCACGTCAGGTGGGAATGTCAGATGTTGCGAGGTCCAGAGTTTAGCAAGCGTGGATGGGTTGTTGAAGCCCAGTCCGTCTGCCAATGCTTGGTCAGAGATAAAGAATGCATACCGGCAGATTCGCGTGACTCACAGAAGGCAAAGTCCAGAAGTAGCCAACACATGGAGGTGCCGAACAGATCAATCCAGTGTCCTTGGTGATACAAGAAGTCCCAGATCTCACTGAATTTGAACTGGTTGATGGGCGATTCTTCTGCCAGGCTACGAACGTCAGCAGCAGACGACACGGAAGCGTCCGAGGATCGCAACACGCCATTGTCGTCGTTTGGTGCGATGTTGTTGCGCACTTCGTAGGTGAAGCGGCCACTTTCCGGCATGAATAGTCGGAAACCAAGGGCCAGAAGTGTAGGGAAAGCACCGATTCCGACGACATATCGCCATAGTTTGTCGATCTCAACTTTCGAGCTGCCAAAAGCACGAAGGGCTGTCAAGCCTGCTCCATAGGCGCATAGCTGCCCCAGAGGCTGCATCAGGAACACGGCTGCGATCATGCGGCCTCTCGACTCTGTCGAGGACCACTCGGCTGCAATGCATGCGCTGAGCGGGTACTCTGAAGCGGCGTCAGCCGAGGAAGGGCAATGTGAGTACAAGCGGAGCAACTCACCTGCACCAATACCAAGACCCATAACTGCGAACGATGGATCACAGGTAAGCATATGTGCGGAAAGAGGTCGCGAAACATGGTTTGGCACCGCTCAAACGTACTGGTTCGCCAGAAGATGACCCAAGCATCAATGTCCCACGTGTGGTTGCCATTGTCGTCTGCAAAGCCATTCGAGCATTGTAACAGTCCGACGGTGCTGATAATCACAATGATGAGCTCGATACCGTAGAGCGACCGGCGGCCATATTTGTCCGCGAAGTAGCCAAAAACGAATTGCCCAACGGCAGAAGCGGAGAGGGTGGTCAGATTGAAGGCGAGAGCTTTATCGTGTTTCGTGCCGTCCCAATAGACGTAGGCCAGAGCTGGGAGAATGACATTCGAGGCGAACAAGTTGTAGGAATCGGTGAAGAAGCCGGAGGCCGCGGCAGATGTCCGCACGTGGGAGCGGGCACTTGATGTGAGGTGCGGCCTCGAATCGTGCCCATGCGCCACACGGTAAGTTACACACCGACGCTCCTCGGTTAAGTTAACTAGCCGCAATCAGCTCGCCTTCTCGCCAAGCTCCACCATCCTCACTGCCGTACCAAGCCTTGTGTCGCCTCGCTACTGTATCGCCAGGACCCGTCTGCTCTGCTCTGCCCCCGAACTGTCCCGGACATTATAGACATAGTGCACTTCTTTTATAGACATAGTGCACCCTCCTTAGGGTTACGACCCTAAGTGCCTCAGGCTCTGCCAAGTCACTCTTTCATATGACAGTACTCGCACCCGAATTCTTCGTTCTTTGTACATCTTTCAACACAACAAGACAGCAGCATTGTTCAACACTCTGCGTGCTATCATGTCTGATATTGACGTAGATGAAGACGCGCGCGATGCGCGCGACCTCACACAGAGCCCAGGTAGGCGCACAGAAGCAGAAGAAGAGACAGAACAAGAATTCTCCGAAGACGAAGACGATGAGTATATTTCACGGCATGAGCGCGCTACAAACGACTTCTACAATATTGACGACTACGAGGAGGAGGAGAGCACTCACCAGCAGTCATCGCCGCCGCCACTCGACCCTCCGCGCTCAATCTACGACCTCGACCACCCCCATCACAGACGCACCGCGCCGGTCACAGGCGCCGAACGCGCAGACGACCTTACGATACCCCCATGGCCATTCATCAACCCAAAAACGCAGTCATTCGAGTCATTTGGCGTGATGGAGAGCGCACTGCACACGGAGGCGTTCGAGGCTGGCTTCGAGATAGTCAAAGAAGGTGGGTACAAGTACAACAAGGCAAAAGAACTCGTGAAGATGCGCTGGGTCTGTTCGAAGGGCGTATGGGATGGAAAGATTGGTACTACAAGAGGCACACGTCCTACTGAGAGACCGGAGGCAACGAGTAAGAAGACGAAATGTCCTTTCTCTCTTGCTACGTTCGCATGCGACTTCGACGATCCGGACGGACGCTGGTCATACAGACCAGGCAATAACCCTACGCATAACCACGACAGACAGCAAGGCGCTGAGATGGCGAACTACCGACGACACCTCCGTGACGACCAGGTGAAGAAGCACATAGCCGATTCGATGTCTAGCGGTGTGGAACCAAAGCGAGCGCGCGCAATGGCCTTCAAGCAATTCTGCGGCCCAGGGCACTACGACAATATGATCATTATGCAGGACATATACAACGAGTGCGCGCGTATCAAGGCCAGCGACCTTATCTTCATCACACCTGTCGAGCGCGCAGTTCAGATGCTGGACGCGGACTACTTCTACGACTACCAAGACGACGAGGGCGTTCTCACACACCTGTTCTTCGCGCACAAGGATATCATCAGTATCTTCAAGGACAATGGCGGCGGCCGTGTGGTTCTGGACGTCACATACCGCACGAATGAGTACAACCTGCCTGTCATGGTTATTACTCTGGTCACTGCGATGAATCTTTGTGTACCAGTCGCCCTTGTGTACATTGAGAACAAGAAGGAACCGGACCACCAGTGGCTATTGGAGTGCTTGCAGGCTCTTCTTCTAGCAGGCGAAATCAAGGATCCAGCTGTCTTCTTCCACGACCGCGATGAAGCTCTAATCGCTGCCCTCAAGACTGTGTTTCCAGACACTCCAACCATGCTCTGCTCATGGCATATGCGTGGCGACGTAGAAGCTCAGGCTATGTCCGTAATCGGCTACGAACCAGACGAGAAGACAGGCAAGAATGGACTGACCGATGAGGGCAAAGAGTTCATGACCTTCTACGATGCTATCATTAATGCTCCAACGCCACAGGAATACAAGGACGCTTGCGTGAAGCTTCGAGAGCGTGGTGAAGAAGAGCTTTCGAAGTACGAGGACGATCGCTGGCAGGTTATGGACCTATACCTGCATAAGACGTGGCTCAAGCGATACAAGATGAAGTGCGTGAAAGCCTGGACCGACAGGATACCTCACCACGGACTGAGTACTACTTCACCTGGCGAATCCGCACATGCCTGCTTGAAGGGCTGGCTTTCCAGCTCGCGCAGCGATATCCTCACGTTTCTGCGTAAGATGGCTCCGTTCTGGGAGCACCACATAGCGAAATACAACGTCAAGATCGGACAAGCACGTAACAGAGCTGCTACGACGTTCACCACTGGCGCAGGGTATCGCTTCTACACACAGCTCGTCCGCCTCGTGCCAACTAAGAGGCTCCTTGAACTACGAAGGATGAAAGAGCTCTCAGAGCTGTGGCGACTCAACGAGCACACTGACGACCAGTGGCAGACGCCTGAGTGTACTGGTGTCTATGAGACTACTCAAGAAATGCCTTGTGCTCACACTCTGCGACCATACGTTGATGGAAGTAATCAAGAACCACTCACAACTGCCAGCTTCGGCAAAAGCAATCTTATTCCGCGGCCAACTCGCTATCTACTCACGCAAGGCAAGCGCTTACAGGAGTTCCGTGTGCGTCCACGTGCCCAGCATCATGCAGCTGCAGCTCACGGTGCTGGTACAGGCTCAACAGGCACACGTCGAGAAGCTACGCGGCCAGAGCGACTAGATCCAGATCATCCGGCTGCAGCACCTCCTATGGCAGCTGCCAATATAGCTCGCACGCCAGCTGTTGTTCCGTCCAGCGGCGAGACCGCTGTAACAGATGGCGATGCTCCATCAGCAAACCAGCTCGCACGCCGCAATGGTATGCCTCCTCCTCCGAAGAAGCGACGTCCGAGTAGACCGCAAGCTCCATCAGGTGTGCAGAAGTGCAACTGCACAGCTGGTTGTGTGAAGAACTGCCCGTGCCCAATGATTAACATCCAACGCGATCACTGCAATCAGTTGATTGATTGCGGCCGCAATCACAACCGAGCTAAGGCCTCTAATTGGTCGCAATTGAGCTTGTGAAAGTGCGCTTGGTTGCAAGCTAGTGCCTTGGTTGATTGCAGGACCAGTCTTGGCGTGGTTGAGTAAGTGAAGAAATGTGCAATATCGCTAAAACTTCATGGATATCGCTCCGAATGGTCACTCCGAGAGCCTCAGAACGGCCGCTATCGTTTCACAAGCCAATCTAGTGAATTGTAAGTGAATGATTCACGTCTTGGCAGCCGCGGAGGTGTCCGTTTGGCCCATATGTTCTCAAATACTCACCTTCATCAAATTCTCTGCTCTTTCTGGCTAAGGCGCTATTGGATGACTGACAAGGGCAAGGTAGCTGCTTTTGATGGCGACAATGAGGGCAGCGAGGGCATTAACATGGTGGATGAAGAGTTCGTCGATGATATACCAGGTTTTGGTGAAGAACCGGAGGAGGAGATGGAGTAAGAAATGCATGTTTTATTCACTTCAAATGGCGCTAATTCATGGATACTACACTCTGATTGGCTGCGGAGCTACCTCCTGCCATTGCAATCAATGCAATCTGCACGTACTTTCACCTACCGGTTGCCAACCAGCCAGCAATCGATGCGATACACCTCTCAAATTGGTCGCAATCGATAGATGTCAATCATTGCCCGTGCCGCAAAGCCAACAACAAGAGAGGTAGACCATGGACTGTCTATTGCCATGGACCGGAAATTACATGCTCAAACATGGATGATACGCCAGCTAGCACACCTACTCCAGCACAGGCCGGTCCATCCCAAGAAACAGCGGAATTGCTAGCAGAAATGCGTGCTATGCGGGCAGAGAATCAAGCGATGAGAGAAGAGTTCCTGCAACGACAACAGACTCCTTCACAACCGCCACAGCAAGCGTATCAGAGCCCGTATCCGCCACAGCAGCAGTACTACGGCAATGGTGATATGTCTCCTGCATACAGCCAATCCTCGCAATACGGCGGAGCTCCGAGGGCCACGCCAGAGTACAATCCTCATGCCAATCCGTGGAGCCAGGCGAACTTACAGTCATCGTACGGAACGCCAGCTATGCGTAATACTCTGGCTCCACAGAACAGAGCTCATAGTCAGCAAATCCCGGAGTCATCACCAGATGTAGGCGCAGGCACAGGGAACCAAGGACCGCAAGAGATGAGGGCATTGAACCATCCGCGTATGTCGCAGAATCGGCCGAATCTACCACCATTCCGGCCAGCTGGAGTGAGAAAGCCGTAAGTATCAGAATGCCAAGAGTTGAAGGTATCTGCTGGCCTGTGAGTGGCTACGCTCTAGACTACGGCAATGAGCTTTTCAGAAAACGTACGAGTCGTTTGCGCAGGTCTCAGAACTGCAGCTGCCGTGCTGAGGAATTCGGTTCAGAGTTCACAATCGAACTTCAGGTATCAGAAAAGCTACCCTCACAAGGGTGTATCTCAACAACGCCTTGCTTGATCATAATACCCTTTCAGTATGTTGTTGCCACGATCGTTCTGATGCTCCGCCGTACCAAGTGTGTAATCATACGTAGTGTTGTTGTCGTCGTAGCGTCATATAAAGAAGTTGAAGGTTTTGGATATTGTTCTTTGAAGTTCGAAGATTGATGATGCCTGAGGCACTTAGGGTCGCAACCCGAAGGAGGGTGCACTATGTCTATAAAAGAAGTGCACTATGTCTATATTCTCCGAACTGTCCTCGCAGCCTCTGCATCTCTCTGGCCCCGTCGGCATCTCGGGGTCACGAGGCCGCCTTGACGCCACTTCCATCTTGAGCATGTCAGCACCTCTGAACGCTGCCCGGCATCGCGTGGAGACAACACCCGTCACCACCCTCTCTTCCCGTCGCTTCATGTAACAGTCTATGGACCCTCGAGCCGTGAGCATCGGCAGCCATCACCATGCTCGCCGCCAGCACTCACCCACCTCTCATCGTCAGTCGCGTGCTGACACCCAGCATGTCTCTCTCAGAGGCCACGTCGCCATCGAGATGGAGCGACACGATACCGTGTACGCCCGTCAGCTAGTAGCCACATCCCGCGAGTGTGCCTGGCAGGACGATGCAGGAACCACCGTGCTACGCCACATCTTCAAAGAGTCCATGAACAGCTATCACCCGTGGAGGCACGTGGGACAGCATAGTCCCCGTACCGTGGCCTTCGACCACAGTGAGATGCTAGGGTGCGAGGCTCATTGCTGCATTTCGACTCATCAGCCTCACCTCAAGACCATGCCGACCTATGTCTTCTCGCAACCAGACGATTACGCAGCCTTCCAGAGCCTGCTCCGAGGGACCCAATTTTTGCGTGACTATGATACCGTATCGATCAAATGCAAGGCAGCCGAAGCGCAGGCCACCAAGAACCATTGTATTAAATCGTGGCAGTCGTTTGAAAATCCCACAGAGCGAAACTTGAGCATCCCGCTCACCCTCAGATCGCAGCAGAGCTTCAAGCTGAAGCACGTGGAAGTGTCTACTCGCTGGTTGGTCTGGGAGAAGCAAGATGCCAAAGCAGTCAAGCTGGACCTTCGGCAAAACAAGAAGCGGAACTCGGCCGCGTGGTCTACAAGCACTACCGCTCCACGACGCTCAACTCTGTCGTTCTCGCGAGGCTACTCTTGGAGCAAACAGGCGTCCACTACGGAGCCCGCATTTCAAAGGCAAGAACGGGATGATGCACTCGCTCCCTCGGACATCGCGCAGAGATGGCAGTCATTCGTGATTGACTTCCCGGACAAGAAGAGTGAGCATCATTCGACCTCGATTTCCATCGACCAATTCTGACATCCTACAGCACGAGATGAATTCTACGACGATCATTGTGACTTTCCGCGTGCTGGTAGTCTCGATGCGAGAGCCACTTCGCTCCTTTCGTCTGCGTCCAGCATCGAGCTGGAACCCAGTGAGCTGTCTCTGCCATCGCCTGCAATTTCTGTGCCCTCCTTTACATTCAGTGGACATACCTCAAGCACCATGGCACAACTCCCGACTCCTCAAATCAGCGCGTACTCCCCCAAAAGCAAGGCATGGAACAGCGAAATGCTGCCACTGCTTCCCAGCCCTGTGGCGCACGACTATCTGCGCGTCGGCGGGCCAAAATCAATTCCCCGCGCGATCACCACTTCATTGAACTCTCCCGACCCGGCAGCTCGATTCCACAGAAAGCTGTCGAGGACGGACGAGTTCCGCATCTTGCGGATAGCGAGAGGTCGAGGAACTTCGCTGTGCTGTTCTCTGGATCACCACACGTTAGCTTCCCCGCCCAAGTACGAAGCAATGTCGTACTGTTGGGGCGTGGAGCAAGCCTCGAGGATGATCACGAGCGGTGATTTAGAAGGCTTCCCGATATCCGAGCATTTGTGGCGAGCTCTGAACAGGCTGCGCATGCCACACCAGGATCGATT
The DNA here is from genome assembly GCA_004299825.1 of Cercospora sojina. Lineage (NCBI taxonomy): Eukaryota > Fungi > Ascomycota > Dothideomycetes > Mycosphaerellales > Mycosphaerellaceae > Cercospora > Cercospora sojina. The sequence goes on along the minus strand of CP036211.1, from coordinate 3,893,453 downwards.
GGTATGGATCGATGCACTATGCATTGATCAGCTCAATGTCGATGAGCGGAATCTGCAGATTGCGCTGATGCGACGAATCTATTCCACCGCACTCCGGACCGTCATATGGATCGGGGATCTGCAGCCCGAACGTCCCACATGCTCGCGCGGATTTGCCGACGAGGGCGACACGGAGTTGACCCTGTGTGTCCACCCTGGACTTGCAGAGATCGAGCATGAGAATGCGGTTGAGGACTTGCGTCTGGATCTACAGCATCTACAAGAGCACAGCGACACGGATCAAGGTGCTGATGTGTGGTGGCGAAGGCTATGGTGTGCACAGGAGGTTCATTTCTCGAAACACCCGCCTTCTGTCTACATTGGGCCCCATGCCGTCAATTGGGCGCATTTCTGCGCGCTGTTCGATAGCGCCAGCCATGCGCTCGCTCCCTTTCTCAGCCTTCAGCACACCGTCCCGGACTCTTTCCGCCAATTGGTATCGATGACCGGCGCTTTACACTGCTCGGATCCACGAGATCGTGTATTTGCGTTGTTGAGCATGGCACAACGAGCTGCACAAGCACTCCGACCGGACTACCGCAAAAGTGTCATCAGTATCATCGAAGATGCCTGCTTGTATCTCATCCAGGAATCTGGCACGGTCGATGTTCTCCTGGATGAACGCATCGTGCGGTCGACATACGGCAGAGAGGAGTTGCACGATGTTATTTCGACGTGGATCCCTGATCTGACCTGTCTCCTTCGTACAGGAGCCATGCTTGGTGTGCACCAGAACAACGCAGGGCTCCTGCATGACGAGCCTCCGCAACTCCCTGCTGTGGGGCTGTCCGAGTCTCAGGTCCCGCTTTTCTCCGTCGATGCAGAGTACGATCTGCCTCGGACGTTGAACTGTCGCGGCGTTTACTTCGACACCATCGAGAGGCGAACGACGGTTGCAGACATTCCATTGTACGAGCAGTCGCCCGATGGGTCGCTGATCTACAATTCTTTGAAAGAACGAGGCCACATCATTGACGAAATCCTCAACAAACTGAAGTACGACTTCAGCGAGCACAAACGGCAGAGCAAGCACGGGCTGGACATCAACCCGAGCGTCGGACGTCTGATGTTGGACTATCTTCTCGAGGGTCGACGAAGCTATGTCGAAGATCTGGAACGCATGGCCAAGCCACCCGAGCGAGATGTGGTAACGTCCTACGAGCGCCAAGAAGACGATGATCTCGCGTATCTACAGCACGAGAGCAGGCATCGCGATGTCAGGAGAGACGTCGAGTACGTTCGACAGCGCTGGAGGTTGAAGATCTTGCGCGCCGAGGCGAACGAGCGCTTCGTGCCCGCACGCATCGCACCAGCACTCGCCAGTGGAAACGTCAAAATCGAGCAGGACTTCCTCGTCGCGCGTGACCTGGGCAATCTGTTTGCATATGCGCGGAGAACACGCAACCGATATTATCTGAACACTGCAAATTACGAAGCGCCGATGCGACGCGACGTGTTGAACTGTGCCAGCATTGCCGAGGTCAAACGGCTGCGAACACAGTATGATTCGCAAGCGCGCGATCTCGAAATCCACGAATACAGCGCCAAGGGTCGAGAGCGGGACTTTTTCAAGACGAAGATGGGATTTTTGGGCTTGGGCCCTTCTTGTTTGCAGGAAGGCGATGAGATTGTCATACTGCTGGGGGCGAGTCGTCCGTTTATCCTGAGGAAGGATCTGGTGTCGGGATCGCATTACACGTTTGTAGGAGAGGCGGTGGTGCCGAGTATTATGTCGGGCAAGTGGACGAGGTTGGAGAAGGAGTCGTGGACGGATTTCCAGATCAAGTGAGGACTCGTCGTGATGAAGAATGTACGAATGCAGCGCCAAGCGCGACGGGCCGAGATCGCGATTGCCAAGTCGAGTGCGTGCAGCGCAGCAACTTCCCTGATTGCGGCGCGTCCTCTTGTTTCGTTCCTGCTACAATAGAATCGCAATGCCTGGATCCGCAAAGCAGCGGTGAAGGAACGAAGACGACGACGATGTTGCTGTGAAGAGATGCGATGCAGAGATCACCGACGCCGTTTCGGAGCTTGATCGCGCGTCCCTGCTCCGCATCTTGACGTCGACGCACGCGACCACCACCGCTACCACCAGCACCCATCCTCCCGCCAGGTCCGGGGACATGAGCTCGCCGCAATGGCTCACCCAAGTCGTGCCGGCGCGTTTGTCCTTCCTGGCCATCTACAACCCCTCCCTCGGCCTCACCGATGACACCTTCAAGGATCAGGCCGTCTTCTACTTCTCGCGCAAAGCCCATGACGCACGACTTGCCGTGAAGAAGAATGGGCGCAGCGACGCTGCTGGCGGCGATGCAACCCGCGAGGAAGAGAATGAAAAGCTGCGGCAGATTGGTTTGGCACAAGGCATGATCGACTTTGCACGGTACGTGGCTCTGCGCATGGCACCAGACATGTCGCAGGAGTGACTGAGCGGGCAAATAGGAGTTTTTCGGACAGGGAAGCTGTGGATTCCATCGACACAGAAAAGTCACGCATCGTGCTTCACGAGTTGGAGGCGGGGTGGTGGGTGCTGGCGGTAAGTCACAGCTGGCGCAGCTCCGACGTCCGGCTAATCCGAACAGTCCATTGATCTCACGAGATTACCTGGGGTGCCTTCGACTACTGCCGATACGGGCAAGAAGGGCTCTGCAAAGGCGGAGCCCAAGGTGAATCTCGAATACTCAGCCCGGGAGGTCAGTCCCCCAGCGTTGCTCATCCAGCAGCTCATCCAAGCGCACCACATCTTCTCCCTACACCATGGTCCTTCTCTCGCCCAGCTCTTTGTGCGCATGCAGCGCGAGAAATTCTGCAATGCGCTGGATCGATTTTGGACTCGCTTCTGCCGCACATGGGACGTCCTACTCCACGGCAGTCCTGCGACCGACATCTTCACGGGAATTAAGCTCTCCAGTGGAGGCGAGCTCGGAATGGGTGTGGGTGAGGAAGAGTGGGGCAGCGGTGAGCGGGACGTGCTCGAAGACCTCGTGCGGCGGACTGAGGGACTGGTCGATGTCGTCACCGCTCGATTCGGTGAGCCTGCTCCATCCAAGGAAGCTGCTGCTGTTGGCGAGTCAGAAGCATTGCCATGGCTGGGTGGTGGAAATTATCCTGTCGCCTCCGACGGCATCATTTTTGGTGGTATTGGAGCCATCAAGAGACCTTCGCTCAGAAACGTGTCTTTGTGGATGCGTCAGATCTATACCTACGGCGAATATGCCTACGGAGTGCGCGACAATCCACTCCGTGAGCGAAGAAAACGCAGGAAGCGGCAGACGCTTGTCCCAGACCTCGGTTCCAATTTTGTCGACAAATCCGATCCGAAGTGGACGATACCAGATGTCCCTATTAGTACCTCAGCGAAGGACTTTGGGCAGCCAGGACGAGGAAGGAATCCACTTCCTGCGGTAGACGGCCCCGGAGATCCATTCGTCGAGGACGATGCATCTGATGAAGTTGAGCGGCCAGGCATTCCTCCACCAGTCATCGGCGCCGCCGAGAATTCGCTCACGCGGGCCACGAGAGACGCCCAGGCCACGACGATGGAGGCATCCTTGAATGATGAGACCACTCTCGGTGTGCCGGATCAATATATGAAGTATCTCACCTTCGGGATTAGTACACTGGTGAAAGCTAATCAGAAACGACCGGAGCCACCAAAAAGAACGTCAACTTCAAGTTCGAAGACACTGACTCAACAGCGACACGCAGCTTCTGGCTTGTCCAAGCAGAAAGAGAATATGGAAACTGGTGATGGCTCTTTGTCACAGCTCGACCCTTCACCCGACGGCCAAACACTTCGGACGAAAATTGATCTTCAAAAACGGCTCGAGGAGAAAGGGCACTTTGTAATTGGCTTGCGCGGAGATCTCGACGAAGTTCCGGATGAAGGCGATGCGTCTGTCGAGGATCTCGAAGACGAAGAGACCGGCGGGCTGCGCAATGTCTTACGGTCTCTCCATGTGCAGATGTCATCAACGGCGCTAGAGGACGAAGACCAGACTTCGTTGCAGCGAAAGCTGTCCGATGCTGGTCTGCCATCCGAGATTGAGGGATGGGAGGACTTCAAGCGACATCGCGTCCTGGTCTACGTTCATCGGCCGTTCATGTACTGCTTTCTGTTCCAGCATCGCACGCCTTCACTGGCCGTGGCCAGCTTCTACAGGGACTTGCATCGAAATCTGCTTCCCATACATAAGCCGCTCTTGTCTTCCACGAGCTACACGAAAGTGGCGCAACGTATTGACGATGCGCAAGCGGCAGCATCGGACACGGCTAGCATCATGAGTGGGCAGTCGAGCAACGGCCAAGCTGCCCAACCAGCGCCCATCTATGACTTGTTGTATGACCCTGCGCTTCTAACGATACACACGAGTATCCCTAATATTGCTGAGTCCGGCACTCCTGCAGCCGAAGGGATACTATCTAGCAAGAAAAACACACCTGCGTCGACATGGAACAGGATAGAGGCCTTGAATGTACACAGCCAAGTCCTCAACACTCTTTCCAGTGTCAAGCGTAACACCCAAGAATACGAGCGCACCAGCAAAACCAGTCGTGGGTGGTGGGTGGTGTGGATGAAGCTTCCGCCATCGGCAAAGGGCGTTAATGAGGCCCAGCCAGAGGTAGAAGTCCAATCCGATGCTGGCATACCTTCTCCAAAGGCTGCCAAATCAGCAGATGACTCTCCCTTTCTTCCGCCAGCATTGCCGAAAGAGGACTTTGGAGGAACTCTTCTCCCGCCATCAACAAAACATGCATCAACAGTCTCACACAAGAAGCCTGCATCGATGAATCGCGTCGCTTTTCTAGTTCGCAAGGCATCGGACACCACTGCAGCGGTCAAGTCCTCGACGAGTAGTCGCGCTGCGAGTAGCATGTGGAGCGCTTTGACTCTTCGACCGACTCCAATGTCCGATGAAAACACTGGCGGTACGGGTGCTGGATGGGGTCCATCGGCGCTTGCTGGCGGGATTGGGTTCGATCCGAGGAAGTACGTGGAGGGCCTTCTGAGCTTGAACAGATGAGTGCCTTCCTCCACGAGGGCAAGACTGTCGTCGGCAAGCCGCGCATGGTCTGTTGGGCGAAATCGCGGGCACAGAACTAGCTGCACGACAGAATGGACACTCGATCACAAGGGTCAGATTGCTCTACATTGTCGACAACACTTATTGATATCCGCGTCCTGTCAAAATGAAGCTTATGGTCCGCGTTGCAACGATATGGCTTGCAGGCTTGCGCAGTTCTATCGCCTATCGGATGCGAGTACGGCGCGCTCGTGGACAATGCCAGAGCATGGAATCGGTATGTGGCAGATGCACATCATATCTTGCATTGCGAGCTGCGTGAAGCGACGAATGATCCATAGCATGACATCAGCGCAGTCGCATCATTGAACCTAGAAGAGCGTTTGCACCTACAATCTGCTTTGGTTTCATTTCGTCCGCCGCACGAACTCGTCCGTCACTATTTCGAGGCCAAGCGCTTTCCCCTCCTGCAACAAGCCTTGGTTGTCGTGTTACACCTCGGAGATACTCCACGATGGCCTGATGACTAAATTTTTTGCACCACGCGCCACGAGCACAGGATCCGCCAGATTGGGAGTGTCATGGCGTTAACAGGGCGGCATCGTTCGTGTATGCAACGTTAGCTTTGAGGGTCCTATGACGGAAACCTCGATTTGTTACGCTTAGGATCTGTGAGTCAAAGGCGACAAGACCTCTACCTCTCTCTCTCTCTCTCTCAGGAGATGAGTGGTTCATGAAGGATCGGAAGGATAACGGAGCTGAGCTTGCTTTTCAACACAGCCGGGGAATAGTCTACTTGAACACAACAACAATGTCCATCTACGAGAGCAAAGGTTTTGCCATCCTTTACGCCAGTCTTCCACCGGCTTTGCTCGCCCTTGTGCTGCAGTTTGTTGTTGTCGTTGATTTCACGAGTCTGGGCTTCTTCTTCCGCGGCAAAGCGATCGTTTTGCTGCTGCTGCTGCTGCTGTCTGTCTGTGTTGTTGCTGTACTTGTATGCCGCGTACAAGATTGGAAAAGCCATCCTCGGAAATCTGAATCATCCGCTTCGACGACATTTACCGACGCCTCCGGGCGATACTTTTCTCCTGGGCCACGCGAGAGCTACGTGGGAGGAACCGAGGGGCAGTTGTTTTCTTCGATGGATCGACGAAGTCGCCAACGACGGACTGCTGTATTATTCGGGTTTCTTCCGAGCGACTCCGCATGTGGTGGTGACGCGTCCCGATGCCATTCGAGAAGTCCTCGTCACGCGAGCGTACGATTATGTCAAGCCGGATATGGGGCGGAAGTTTCTCGAGCAGACGACGGGACGCGGATTAATTGTCGTGGAAGGCGATGAGCATAAACTGCAGAGGAAAAGTGTTGCGCCGGCCTTTTCGGGCCAGCATGTGAGGAATTTGGTTCCGGTGTTTTGGAACAAGGCCCAGGAACTTGCGGATGTGCTGGCGAGTCAGTTGGATGGTGGTGTCAGTGAAAAAGGCGACGATGATGATGATGATGATGATGATGTACGGAATACGGGAGTGGTGGAGTTGAATATGTGGGCTTCGAGAGCGACGCTTGATATCATTTGCGCGGCGACTTTGGGGAGGGAGTTCGATTCGCTGAGGAATTCGGATAATGAGTTGGCGTTGCAGTATGGACGGGTGTTTGGGGAAGCTGGAGCGCAGATTTGGCTTGTGTTTGATCTTCTGGGAGCTCCTCCGCCGTTGCAGCTTGCGAGGTGGACGCCATTTTTTAGGAAGTTTCGGGATGCGGCCGAGGGGAGGTATCAGTTGCGGCCGTTGTGTAGGAAGTTGGTGGAGCAGAAGAGGCAGGATATGCAGAGTGGGAAGGAGTCGCGGGTGGACATTTTGTCGGTGTTGATGCAGTCCGGGGAATTTACGGATGATGGACTGGTGGATCAGTTGTTGACTTTCCTTGCTGCTGGGTGAGTATTTACTCTTTTGGCTGATTGAAGCAGTCAATCTGACGATCTGCACAGACATGAGACGACATCATCTGCATTTGCATTCACTTGCTGGCTCCTTGCAACGCACCCAGATATTCAACAGCGACTCCGAGTGGAGCTCCAAGCCCATTTCGCGGGAGTCGAAGATATCTCCATGACCGCAACAGATTTGGACCAGCTGCCTTACCTCGACGCTGTCATCAGCGAGCAACTCCGCCTATACCCTTCAGCACCAATCTCACCTCGCTGGTCGGTCCGCGAGACGAGTATTCTCAGACACCACATACCAAAAGATCACTTTGTCCTGCTCTGTCCATGGGCAATCAATCGAAGCAAGAGACTCTGGGGCGAAGACGCCCAAGAATTCAGACCTGAGCGGTGGCTCACGAAAGAGGGCTCGGAGAATGTGAAAGATGCCGACCCGATGCGCTTTCTGACCTTCTTCTACGGACCGCGGAGTTGTCCTGGCCAACTTTTCTCTCGACTGGAGCAGAAATGCCTCGTTGCGGCGTTGATCATGCGGTTCCAGATTGAAATGGCGGATGAAAAGGAGGAGATTGCCCCTCGAGGGTTCATCACGGTCAAGCCGATGGGCAATAACGGGTTGCAGTTGAGACTGCGGGAGCTGGTGCAGTAGAGGAACGCTTCTCGGGTCCAGTTCCGCCAGTGACGCTCTTTAAAGCGAAGGTGACGGGCAAAGTACTTGTCTTCCGCTCCAAGACTCTGTTGGCTGGGACTAACATAACGCATCAAAACGTGCACAAAGTGTGAAATTCCACTCATATCTATGAAACAAAACTGCTTAAAGAGGTACATTGGTCGACAGTGAGCGTTGTGCGCAAAGAGCTGCTCAGTATCGGAGACATTGCGACCTTTGCACAGCTAGTCAAAACGCAATGCTTTCGAACGCTTTGAGTTACTGTCTTCCGTTACCTACCAATTCCAATTTCTCTTTACAGCCTGGTAATGTCAATGCTTCTCCTCCTCCTTCTTCTTCTCAGCTCTGCGAGCCTTCTTCGAGGACCTCGACCCTTCATGCTCCTCAAAGTCCGGTTTCACATAGCCCTTGTCACTGAAAGATGGAGTGGCCGCATCAGCGGAGGGATTTACTGCTCCTGGCTCGCAGTCGCTTGCAGGAGGCGCCGAGTGTTCCTGATCCTGTTCTGGCGGCAGGTCTGCCTCCGTTTCTAGGGACGAAGACTCCAGATCTCCAGTCAGGTCTTTCACGGTAGATTCGCTATCACTTGCAGGAGTGCGCAGGTGTAACCCAGCTTGTTCCGCCTGGCCGTCTGGCTGGTCTTCCGCATTCAACGATTCAAACTTCTCGGCTGACTCCATTGTTTCTGGCTCGTGATGGTTTGCAAGTGTGGGTTGTTGCTCAACTGCGTCGGCAGCCTGATTCTCCGGAGATGCGGATTCCGGCTCGCCGACGAGGTCTTCCTCCCATTGCTCAAAATCATCGACGAATTCTGGCTCCTTTTCCTCAGCACGTTTTGCGTGGCTGGCCGCCTGATCTTCAAATGAAGCGCGTTCCGAGTTGGGGGTGTCGGTTCGTTCACCCATATTGCTTTGGTCTCGTTTCGGCTGGTTGCGGATCGCCATGCTCTCCTCAAGTGTAGGATACTCCAACTGCCAATCTGTGTCCTTCGAAGAGTTTTTAGCATCGGTCATCGAGCTGGCATTTCCTGGAACTCGCCAAACAGGGTGGGAACTCGGCATTGCGGCATTAATTTGTGGACCAGTTGCGGGAGCGGATGATGTGATTGCCGACTGTGCAGTGTCATTCCGTGTATCCTTGGGTGCATTGTTGTGTGCCTCATTTGCGGAAGCAGATGATATGGCCGCCACAGGCGCAGCATCATTCTTGCTTTCAGTTGCGATAGCGGGCAATGTGGATGCTGCCCGTGCGTCATCATCATCCTGTGTGTCATTCGTCAGAGCAGGCTGTGATGCCGTCGGTGTATCATCTCTCTCGACATCATTCACCGGAACGGATGATGCGTCTGTCGCCTGTGCAGTTGTACTCTGAGTATCAGGTACGGTAGTGGGCGACCTAGCTGCGACAGCCTGTGGCGGAGCTGCTGCCACTGGTGGATGTATGAGATCGATGCGCCACCCCCAAGAGCCCCTCGAAAGCTCAGGAATGCTTCTGACCAAATACATGAGATTCAATTCGGGGACAGCGGCAATGTAGTATCGGCGGCCTTCCTGAAGATAGTGTAGGTCGTATCGACACCCATTCCGTACAAGTGCTTCCTCTATTTCTGCCCCCAATCTTGTGTGGTGTCCCTAACGGCCATGTCTTGGAAGAGTCAACTAGGATAATCAGCCACGACTCGAAGGCTGTGAGTAGATCCGCAACGCTTTTCTCATACCGTGAGCAGCCAACAATGATCGTAAGATGGGGAGCGGAGCTCTTCCGAGAAGCTTCGTAGACGAGCTGGCGGTCCTCCCCATATAGTGTTGTGACAATCACAGTGAGCGTTCAAGAAGGAGTCTGCCCGGTTGAGACACATGTTCGCTTCTGCTGTATAGCGATAGACAATAGCGATATCGTTTTGTTGTGGAACCCTTCACATGTGAAGAAGTGGCGCGTTCGAGAGCGCAAAAGGTTGCGAGACTCAGCACATGGCGGAGTGGAGCAGGAGGCATTTCAAGGTAGGAGCCAAGCGTGGCCGGAAGCCACCGCCTCGTAGCTGCATTGTTTTGCCGACAAGGACTTTGAATGAGGCAGTCGCTACAGTCTACCGATCGGCTGCTTACTGGACACGGTGTTCGCCGGTAGGCAGGTCCGATGTTGCAGTATGCTTTTCGACTGTGAATGCGCCAACCAAGAGCATTGTACATTCGCCCCGCGCAGACCACCGCGCGCCAGGCACGAAACACACCAACGGTGGCCAAAAACCATTCACAATGGGCGTGGATAGCCGTGGATCACATAAAAGAGCCCAAATCGAACAGCGCTTTCCTTCCAGTTTCAATAACATCACGAAGCAGCCACCACTCAAGCATCACTTCCCCGATCTCCGCCCCGTGCCAACTCGCAACGACCCCATCGAATCATGTCTCAAGGCGGAAGATTTCACTGCTTCTATCGCCACCTTGGCTGCAGACGGTCTGTCCCGAAAACGAATGAAGCTTGTGGGCCATGCATGGTAAGTCGTGCTTGAGATTTGGGGCTTGCAGATACTGACTTCGAACCAAGTCTATTGGCCGGCCGCAGCCGAGAACGGGGACACAGCCACAACCATGATCCTCTTCCGTGATGGAGTCCCCGTTGTAGTAAGGAAATGACTCTACTGTCGCTACCGAATGGAGAGCAATGGCCGTGTTCGTCTATCAGATAGGGTGTTGTGAGAAGTGTTCCGAGCCAGAAAATCGCTGTTCCGGCGCGTGTACTGTCCATGAGCTCGGTGCTTGCGTCTACAACGGTGGCCAGCGATGTTGTAGTGAAGTCGTCATTCGTGCTTCGATGTCCAGCAAATATGTCGCGATGCTCACAGCTTGGACGGCACATCCATTCCCGCCTTGACCTTCACCGCGGCTTTGTCGTGCTTCCCAACACTGATCACGGCACCATTATCGGCTCGCTTGATGATGCCTCGATGCAGCGAGAGTGTCTTGCCGGTCGACAACACTTCCACCTCACACAATAGATCTGTTCCCTCGGGTGCAGGTCGCACATACGTGCATTCCAGAGTCCTACTGACACCTCCGTTCAACCAAAAGCCCTTGATTCCAATCGCTTGCATGGCGAAACTGGTCAACATGTCGTAGATGGTGGCTTGGGCGCCGCCGTGAAGATTTCCCGAGATATTGCAGTAATATCGGGTCACGGTGAAGCTGAAAACGGCCTTGCACGTCGTATCGCTCAGCTTGGTGAATGAAACGAGTTTGACGTCTTCCTCGGTGAACTGGCTGAGGAAACGAGGGTCCTCGGGACATCTGATGGCCAAGATGGCGTTGATTCTCTCTTCGGGGCTCCGGTCTTCGAAGCCGGGGGCTGTCACGGCGGCTCGATAGGAGTCCTCGAATGATTTTCCCGGAGGTATCATGATGGCGGTGGAAGGGTGCTGCAATCTCGGGATCGAGGAACGCACTGTTATTGCATCGGCGCGTGGCTCTGTGTCTATATCTGGTGCGCGTGAGGACGGCGTGTCCAAGGAGACGGGAAGTGTCCACAGCCTCGGGTCAGCAGCAGCCGCGGTAGACTACGAGCGAGCTCGGCTTGGCGCGTCCGGCCAAACGTTCCGCCGGGCCGAGGTCGTCTTTCACTCACCACACCACTTGGTCCGACATGCAGCGTGCGTGGGATGGACCACCGCCCGCGTTCCACATGACCTTTCACCTTTCGCCCGGCACCAGCAGACCGGAAACGAAGCAGGATCGTGCAGTGGCCGATCCGCGATGTCGCCATGGCCGCGCATTGCCGTCGCGGGCCGCGCACGTGCAAGCGCATGCGCTCCTCGCTTCTCGCCGGGGTGCGTGTGGAATGGATGCGCCTCCGATGGCGGGCGGCGTGGAAGCGACTTGGTGGGGTGGGGAGCGGGCCGATGACTACGAGCGAACGACAGCGAAGGAAGGAGGCGTGCGCCCGCCTGCGCAGAAGCAACGACTGCCTCGTGCCCATCCGATGACCCATTCGACTTCACTTCCCGCCATCATGCTTCTCTCCTCCTCCTCCTCCTCCTCCTCCTCCTCCTCATCCACTTGGTGCTGGTCTTCGCCACTGACACGCACGCTTCTCCGACATCTTGCGTCGGTGCCCGCTTTTCATGGGATTTGATGCCTGGCCATGAACGTGCGACGCGCCAGTGGTGAGGGAGACAAGGTCAGCCTCTCGCCACCATCTCACCGTCGACAAGATGCCCGTGGAGCATATGCAGCCAAATCGGAGGGCCAGCAGGCGACGACTCGCGGAACCGAAGCATTCCTCTCGCCCCCTCCGCCTGCTCCCGTTCGTCCTCGATCGCCCGATGCGCTATCCATCCTATCCACAGAGGAATTCGAACGCATGACCCTCATCCGAAGGCCGAGCAGAACGAGCCAGGTTGAGCATGGACTGCTTCCCACAGACGAGAGTCTGCGTGCCAGATTCAGAGCATCGTGGTTGCGAAACAAAGGCATCTTCCTCATGCTACTGGCCCAGTTCTTTGGCGTCTTGATGAATGTTACCACTCGCATCTTAGAAGTCGAGGGCAATCACGGAAATGGCCTGCATCCCTTCCAGATCTTGTTCGCTCGCATGGGCATTACAGCGCTCCTTGCCATGGCATACATGCATTATGCCAAGACGCCACATTTTCCTTGGGGAGCGCCCGAGGTTCGCGGGCTGCTTGTTGCCAGGGGATTTTTCGGCTTCTTTGGTATGTTGCTCCCACATCCCCGTCTGTCCTCGATGCCATCGCCGCTGATTGTCTTCGCCGTGGCTAGGCGTCTTTGGCATGTACTACTCCCTGCTCTACCTCCCTCTGGCCGATGCGGTCGTGATTACCTTCCTTGCTCCCGGACTCTCGTGCTGGGTGTGCTCCAAACTGATCAACGAACCATTCACCAGGGCTGAGATGATCGGCACGTTCGTGTCTTTGGTCGGTGTCTTGTTCATCGCTCATCCAGCTTCCCTCTTCAACGCCATTCGTAACGCGCCGGATGAACCACCCGCGGGTAGCCCAGGTGATGCGTCACCATCTCAGCCAGATGCTGGAGATTACGATAACGTCACGCCAATGCAGCGCCTGGCTGGCGTGGGTGTTGCACTTGTGGGAGTGTGCGGAGCGACGGGCGCTTTCACCACCATTAGGTGGATCGGCAAGAGAGCTCATCCTCTGATCAGCGTCAACTATTTCGCTGTGTGGTGTACATTCATCAGCATCGTCATGCAGCTTGCCCTGCCCAGCATTGGCTTTCTTCTCCCATCGGGCGTGAAGGAGTGGGGACTCTTGTTCTTCCTTGGAGTTTGCGGCTTCATCATGGTAAGCCATCTTTGCTGCACTAAATCGACAATGACGCGGCTGACAGCGGACTGCAGCAATTCTTGCTTGCCGCTGCTTTATCCTATGAAAAGTCTTCGCGAGTCACGAACATGACCTATACACAAATGCTCTTTGCCATCGCCTTCGAGAAGCTGGCTTTTGGCCACACACCTGCCATCTTGTCCATAATTGGCTCGAGCTTGATCCTGGGATCCGCCATTGTGGTCGCTTTCCAGAGAAATTCAGGCGATACCAAAGAGCAGACGGAAGGCAGTGGCGGGCGAAACGATGAAGAAGCACAGAGGGGGCTGATGACAGATGTTGAGCCCAGCGGCGTCTTCGAACAGATGTCGCTGCAAGAGGCTCAGGTAAGGACATCGCGATGAAGAAATGAAATACAATGGACGATTACGAAATGGACGAAGCATGAGACGCACGATAGAGTAAACATGAGTGGGCGGCTCTGGTGTTTCAGATAGATTGAAAGTGCCGTGTTGCACAAGACGGACGCATGTTGAACTCCAGCCCGGCCCGCCGGCCGTCATCCAGATTTATCTACGCCCGCACGCCATTCAAAACGCATGCACTTCGCGAGAGACCGATGGAAGTGCACGTCCACTTCAAAGTGTTATGACGACTTTGGAATCCACCTCTCAGTGTCTTTCTCATGATCTACCGGTATTGGTGCTGCTTTCGACCGAATCATTGTCGCCGCAAACTTCCCAAATCGGCCATAGCGCTTCCGCACGAATGAGGAAAGGAGGCTGTTCGCATTTGGAATACGTCGGGACCAGTCATACATATTCCCTGGAGGCCGGCATCTCCATAGTGGCCAATTTGCTCGAGCCCTGTCGTCCATGGACATCCAAATATCCTGCGTTTTTTTCTCGGAGAAGGAGAATGAGCATCCAAGAATCATCCAAACCTTGGACATGAAACAGGCTTCGGCGGCGTCTTCCTCATCTTTACACCACTTCACTCTCGGCTTTCCCCACCACCAAGGACGAAATTTCACGACACTTTTGAAAGTCTCAGCGAAGGGTGTCGATCCCAAAGGCCCAGAAACCGCGTGAACACAGCCGCTTGAACCGTATGCGATGTGAACAAGCAGACGATTGACGACCATATCGATCGGGATCTCATCGAATTTTGCATTTGCCGGATCCGATATGTGACCAGCGAAGCGCACTCGCACCGGTGGGCTTGCGAGAATGAAAGCCAGCATGGAAGAGCCGGGCGCGGAACCGGCCACTTCGAACTGGGGGAAGGGCTCAAGCTCTGCGGGCCCGAAAATCGACGGGCGAAATATCATCAATGCGTGTTCCAGTCCAGCCTTGGTCAACGTTTCCAGCAGCAAGCGTTCCGTCAAATGCTTAGCATATGAATATGCGTAGGGGTGGGGAATACAACTGTACTCTGGCGTCGTTCCGAATTCGAGGAGATTCTTCAGCTCTGCAGCAGAGGCATCGACAATCTGATCGCTGCGTAGAGGATAAACACACTCTTCGACTTGGCACTGTGAGATCGGGCCGCCCTTACTCGCCTGGAAGTGTAAGAAGGCGTTGACGTACGCCGTGGAAACGTACACAAATCTTCCAAGGCGTGTACAGCTTATGGCAAGCTTCGCGACTTCGAGTGACGGCAGAATGATGTCTTTGGTTGTGTCTTCCACTCTCTGTTTGAGACTGATCGTGGAGGCTGCATGGATGTATATCGTCGCCACTCGACGAAGGAGAGCAATTTCCTCCTGTTGCAAGCCCAGTTCCGGACATGTGACGTCTCCACTCATGACCACAATTTTGTTGCTACACTGCACCTTTTGCACAAGTTCAGCAGGGAGATATTGTCGCACCCGGGTCCAGAATCGTTCTGGATGGAATCAGCAGACGTTTTCCATGCGATTGACGGGAACGACGAACATACCCGAACCTCCACGGACAAGAACATAAACTCGCTCAATCGTTGTGTCAAGTGTCATCTTGACGACCAGCGCTATTCCCAGCATGCCCGTAGCCCCGGTGAGGAACACCACTCTGCCTTCTAGTGCATCGTTCACGCTGTCTCTATTCTTCTCCGAGACAATCTTTTCCGAATTCCACTCAGAAGGACCACAGGAGCTGTCCGGGCTTTCCATGGTCGACGCAAGATTCTCGAGTTGTCATCTCTCGAACATCTGTTCGCCCTCCCAGGTGTACAGAGCGTCTTTATTAAACCGATGCACTCGATCTTCGATGAACTAGCTACTTTCAGGGAAATGCATGGTGGAGCAAATCGACTCCTGTGAGCGTTACCCATTTCAGCCAAGGCATTTATCAAGGATTCTTTTGAAGAATTGGATCCCCAGACAACCTACTGGTGTAATCAAGGTCCTCCTTCTGGCAGGCATCGTCAAGTTCCTCGTGAGCTAGGGCCCCTGAAGGAGAACGGATGTATTTGAAGCCCGGCCAGGCTGAGCACGGATCCCGGATGCTCAGCGATTGACGTGACCGACGTGGAGTCAGCCCCAAGTCTTCGAAGCGATTGTAAAAGCTTGTCGGGTCGATCTAAACTGATACGAACAGGTCTGCTCGTTCGGTGAATCCGGCTGAATATGTCTCCTGCAGGGTGCTGAAGTGCGAAAATGAGATTGGCGCCATGCTCCATCGTACTCCTCTCCACGATACTCAAAGCTAGCAATCTCTTATGCATACGTTGCAACTACGCCAAGGGTCCTGGAAGAATCGTGCCTCACGATTTTTGATCATCCGGTAGTCCACAAGTACTCCTTTGCATCGACACAAAGAGTACAATCTCTTCAGGGTCAGCAGTTCGGCGATCTATCAATAGATGCAGATCACTCCATGTTACTGAACAGAGCTGAATCTTCATACGCGGGACTCGAAAACTTGTCTGCCTGTGTTGGGTGCTGCTGTAACAACACCGGTCAGTTAAGCAGGTGCATGGGAATAAACAAGCTCTACAATAACACTCAATTCGATCGGGTTGCTTGGGCAGACAACAGAAGCACAATGGCAATTTCACCAGCTTCATGGATTTCTGGGGATCCAAAAGCCACGGTGCTCCTTGGTGCAGGTGTGCTAGCTGTCTAGGAATAATTGTCCAACCAGATTTGTGAGACGTCAGACATAACGCAATAGGGCTACATCGACTCCGCAACGAATGCATGAGCCTCGTTTGTGTTTGAGGCCGAGATACGCGTCGGGGCTGTTGGCAGCTGTTGGGTTTCAGCAAGCATTCAATCGGACCGTGCTCGTAGATCGCTGAAAAGCTCTTTCCTCACGGAGCTTGCAATCGGATCTTCCCGGCACCATAGGCGGGTTTCTCCACAACCCCAGGATCGTAACGTCGGCTGTACCGGCTAGACTCCTTATATGAGCCTTTTCGTATGAGTGCCCTTGCCTAAACGAGTACTGCGTATAGCGGTCCGTCTCCGGCAGCAGAGGCGAAATTTTGAATCCGGCAACTCTATTGCACTTCACCTGGTCAACTTGCCCAGAACGAGTGTCTTCATTGGTCATGCAGATTTACCGCAAAGCTGGAATCCATTTGCAGTTTTCGAAGCTCGACAATGCCGGAAAGCGCAACGTCGAAGCTCATGCCCCCATGGCCGTTGTGCAACTTCCACAAACTTGTATTCTGATGGAGAAAAGGGCTGCGAGGATCGACATCCTTCACTCGACGGCTGACCTCGGTCAAAAGTTGCTGCGATAATGATGTGCTCGCCCGCACCCTGTACGATAGTCGAACATCGAAGACACGAGGTGCAGCGAGGCCGACATAACAGACAATACACACGCAGCGAAATTTCTCGGCAAAGTGACCATGACGTGGCTGCAAGGGAGTTGTGTTGCACTTGTATTCAACTCGATTGTACGGACAAATCTGCAAGAGTCTGCTGATGGGCAAGAACGACGAGAGTCTGGACGTAGTGCCGAGCCTGTCAGTCCTGAATCAAATGTCCGCGTGCCCCAGGCCGGAGCCAAAGAGCGCGATGCTTCTTCCATTGCAGACACCCCGAATTTAATGAGAAATGGTCCGCTCACTGCAGTCCAAGAATGGCCGACCTTCAAGAAGATTGCTATAGCTGGCATCATATGTCTGTACACGTGAGGCCTACCACGAGCGGTCAACAACATACAGAATTGACCAAATATCAGGTTTGTCGTGTACGCTTCGTCGGCCATTTACATCATCGGAATACCTGCTATAATGCTTGAGTTCCACGTCAGCGAGCAAGAAGCGCTGTTAGGCTTGTCCCTGTTCGTGCTGGCATGTACGTATTAGTTAGTGCGATGAGTGTACGATCTATGCTAACTCTCTTTTCACAGACGGCTTAGGTCCCTTGCTCTGGGCACCACTCAGTGAGCTGGACTTTATAGGAAGGTGCCCAGTCTACGGACTCACATTCATCATTTTTCTGGGCATCAGCATCCTCGTGGCGCCCGCGAAGACCTGGTCTACATTTCTAATGCTGAGATTCCTACAAGGCTTCTTCGGAAGTCCGTGTCTCGCAAACGGGGGTGCTTCTATGCACGATTTATTTCCGGACGCGACTGTCCCTTATTCTCTCGCTGTCTGGATCGCCGCTGCGTACTGCGGCCCAGCACTCGGACCTTTAATGTCGGGCTTCTTGGTCCCGCAAAACGGTTGGCGGTACGGCATGTGGGAGATTGTGTGGATGACCGCTCCCACCTTGGTCTTGGTTCTACTGCTGCCAGAGACGTACGGTCCAGCCATCACAGTACGAAACGACAGAAGACAATCTGTTATCAGCGTACATACTACTAACGGCACCTGCAGCGCTCACAAGAATCGAATACGACTTGTTTGCCGGGCAATCCGAGATGCAATCGTCAAGCCAGTACAAATCACGCTTCAAGATCCGGCAGTCGCGGTCGCCAATCTCTACACTTCGTTCGTGTACGGAACGTACTACACGTTCTTTGACGCCTTTCCTCGGGTGTTCCTGTCCAAGTATTACTTCACGTTCGGAGAACTGGGCCTTGCGTTCTTGAGCATCTTTGTGGCTTGCCTACTCGGAGGAAGTTTTTACTTTTGCTACATCAAGTGGTGGATTCGCAACAAGAAAGAACTTCGCCATGAAGCAACAGTACAACCTCACGAAGAATGCCTTCGTCCTGCGCTGTTAGCGTGTGTGCTTCCTCCCATCGGGCTCTTCATGTTCGGCTGGACAGCACATCGAGGCATCCATTGGATTGTCAGTCTCCTAGGTGTGACCATCTACGCCACCGGAGTCTATATCATTCTCCAGTGCCTCAGCGTATATCTGCCACGCATTTATCCTGGCTACGCAGCCAGTCTGTTTGCCGCAAACGATCTGTGCCGATCGGTTGCCGCTGCCGGGCTGATACATGCTGGCATTCCTTTGTATGGAAGGCTAGGAATAGAGCAGGGGATCTCGGTGCTGGGAGCAATAAGTGTGCTCGGGATACCAGGGATGTGGTTCATTTACTGGCAAGGGTCGAAATTGCGAGCAAAATCTCGTTTTGTCGGGAAGTGAGGTCGAAATTTCCGCCACGTTCTCAACAGACGACAAATCAAGTGACTTCGGGTCATCAACTTCCACGTGTCTGGTCGTAGGGCCTCCGAATCATTCTGATGTGAATGGCGCTTTGTCGAAACCACAGTGTCTGCCGACTCAGATTTGGCAGCTTTTAGCCATCGCTGGTTGAATATGCTTGACAAAGACAATAGAGCAGCTCAACGACTGCATAACAGTAGTGTGCACTCGAGGGAGACTTGCGTCGGTCACATTCGCTCACAGGCATGCCAACATTCAGAGTCACGACATCAGAACATGTATACAAAGCAAGTGCCAATCTCATTTCCATTTGCCTACTTCATGCTGAGCTCCTCCGCTTTTACGATGCGAAGAGGCAATTCGACCTCGCCATTCTGAAATAAGGTTAATAATACAGATTCCTGGTCCGTAGCATTCGCGGTCGACCTTTACGTAGCGCAATCGATTGCCCTTGTATCCGCTCGCAAACGAGAAGCAAACACACCGCAGCCCGCTGTGCATGTAGTCAAATCTCATCACCCACTGATATGTTCTCCCTCGGTTGCAAAACAAGTGCCCAAATATCACTGTCCGCTGCCGCCGCCTGACGCCGAACGCTAGAGTCAGAGCAAAGAACAGAAAGATATTAGTACTCTTCTACGGCAAGGCGTACTCGCCACGTTCAAACATCTCCGCATCCCAGTAACAAGCTTCCACCTTGTTGTCTGCAAACTCGGTTCCGTCCATGCCCTGTCAATCTGTGAGTGAACTTGCCGCTACGGAATGAGCGATTCGACGTTACCTTCAAGCAACGCACAGCGCTCAGCGGTGAGGTGAACTTCACGAACACCTCGTCTCTCCCCCCGTCCTTCTTGCGCCAGATGTACAGGCGCTCCACCTTCCCATACTGCTCTCCCATCTCATCTCCAATCTCCTGCATTAGGTTATTTTCTGCAATCTCGTGATCAACGTCCATATTTTCGAGCATTCCAGACAGCTTCACAACCGGAGACATGTTGTCGAGCTCGCTGGCAGGGCCTTGGTTGGAGGCTTCACCAGGTTTTGGCTTCGCTTTCTTGCCGCCGACGATCTTGCCCATGGCAGCTGGAGTAGCAAACCCGCCTCCCTGTGCATCTGACTTCTTCTTGCGCTTTTGAGCTTGCATCTGCAAAGCAGTCGTGATGCCGTCACCGGATGCGCCAAGACCTTGACCCTTCTCCCAACCAAGCTTTTTCATCAAACGTTCAGCGAAGCCATCTTGGCCAGGGCGGTTCGTGCGTTCTTCGGCTTCCTCACGCGACTGCTCGCTCTGATCAGAAGCGATTGCACCCGTCTGTTGCTGTTGTTGAGCGAGATACTCTGGGTTGTAAGTCGGAGCAGCACTGATTGTTCCATCGGTGACCGGCTGAGGGTTGGCTGTAGGGGCGTCCAGCCAAGAGGCATCGTATTTCGGAGCAGAATACTCAGATTGTACAGTAGCAGTCGGAGGCGGTGGTGGAGGTATTGGAAAGCTTTGTTGAGTGGTTGTCGGCACAATGGCGGGATCAGACGGCAGAGCAGGCGGGGAGCCTTCTGTTGATGGTACTGCTGCTGCTGCAGGTTTGCTGAACTTTGCTTTCATGGCTGCGATCTGTGCTGCTACTCTCGCCTTCTTGTCCGCGTCAGGATCCGATGACGCCGAGCCTGGTGCGGCGGGGTGGGAAGCAGACGCTAGAGGGATAGCGGGTGCCGCTGGACGCGCCCCCGGTGGCAAAGTTGAAGCGAAAGGCTGAGCTGGTGCAGCGGCCTTGCCGCTCAAGGCAATGCGTCGAGCGTAAGCGTCGTCGGCTGTCTCTTCCATGTTGACATCTGCAGCCGGTGGAGGTGGCGCATAGGATGCTGTCGGTTCACCAGACTCACGCCCACTGCTTGCATCGCGAAGAGGAGAGGATGCGCCAGAGTACGGATCGTTCGATCGCTGCTGTAAGCGCGAAGGCGAATCGAAAGGAGGCGGCGCGAAGGACATCTGACCTGGTGGGGCGAACTGCACACCCTTACGTGAACCTGCCATTGGTTAGTGACGCAATGCGCCAGAAGTGGCAGACCAGACTCACGTGGGCCTTCGTCCATGTCAACATCCCCAGACCTCTGGTACTTGCCCTGACGAATCTTCTCGCGCTTGTTGGCCTCATATAGTCTCTGTTTCCACTCCTCTTCGAGATCGTAGTGGAAGTCGGACCGGGCGAATTCGGCAATTGGCACTGGTACAGTGGGGTCGTAGATGTCATCCCACGAGCGCAACTTTTCTTCGTATTTATTCTTCTTCTTGTTCTTCTTCTTCGCCTTGCGCTGTTCCCGTTCTTGCTGCTGACGGTCGTACACCCAATCCATCTCCTCGTCGTTGGCTAACCAGTCCTCGTAACCGCGCGTCTGCGTAAATTTCGGACCCGACTGCGGCGGTGCTCCTGGCGCGTCTGACGACGGCTCCGTTGGTTGGGCTGCCGACTGTGTGGATATGCTGGAGGAGAGTTTGTGCATGGCCGAAAAGTTGGGTTTCTTGGCCGGCTTCTGTTGGGCCTTCTTGTTGCCGCCAATGTTTGTCGGCTTGAACATGAGTGATGCTTTACAAGGCAAAGTGAGCTGCGGTCAGGAAGCAGTAAGGAAATACAATGGACTCTACCGTCTTTCGCCTTTTTGGCCTGCTGCGCCGCCTGCTTCTCGGCGTCTTTGGCGCGCATTTGGGCGAGTGATTCCTCACTGAGGAGATCCTCATACAAGGTCAGACGACCCTTCTTTGGTGCTGGTTCTGCCATCCCGTCGATGCGTGCGAGGTCGTCGTGGTCGCGATGGATTGATTGCGCTTGCGCGCAGGTGAGCTTCGAAGTTCTGGAGACGCGACGGCGCTAGTGGAGTCAGCCAATCGGGTATCGGCATCATCTTGTAGCCTGAGGCTCACATCTCTCGCGACTCCACCTCCACCTCCACCTCGCACGTTCTCCAGGAGAGAACAGGTTCGCTCGGTTGCCTTTGCACGACGAAGCTGCTCCGTCACAGCCAGCCACGAGGTATACAGTCGGAAGCCGGTGCCAATTGCAGCAGTCACTTTCGATCTTGGACGCGATGCGGAGCTTCATTTCGCGGTCTCAGCTCCATACAGTACAAACTTTCTTCAACATACGCCCATTCGGCAGCGTGGCAGCGCCTGTGATGCCCCCCCGAGCTTAGAGTGTCTGCATCTACCGTGCGCACTCGTCTTCGCACACGTGAGATCGAAAAGCCAACTGTAAGCCAATGACGCAACAATGGGCATGTGTCAGTAGCAATTCGTGACTGTAATAACATGCTTTGCAAGAGCTCGTGAGCATGGGCTATCACGTGGGCGTTGTGTATTTGCGGACCAGAGAGTACAGCGGACGATGTCATCAGATAATGTGGTGAGATGGCCATCATTCCGGTGGCTCCAGTATCCGAATGGCGGAAATCAAGGCGCCAGTCTGCCCATAGAGCACTGAGGGGGCCCGGAGAGACATCCAAACCACGCTGGATGAGCCCTCTCAGACGATCCGTGTCTCGTTATCATAGGCCAGACCCTCCTTGATGAGCCTTGTGACGATCTTCCAGAAGAGTCATGGCATGACGCTCTCTCGTATTCCACCGTGAGGCGCGGGTCGTATGTCGCGTTGCTGGCTTGATCATGTTCCTGTGCACGAGAACCATGGCGAACGCCCATCAATGGACCACGGAAGCCCCTTACACATCACGTTCTGCTTGCTGCAGCTGGTGACTGGCCTTCTCAGGGGCTATCGTATGTTCGACTCTGAAGATCTTCACGTGCCAATGGAGACACCCTGTCTCGCTCGCTTGGCCTAGTGACCTGACTATCCACGAGAGACATCGCATTCGCTCTCTATTGGTCCATAAGGCCTCGTCAATGCGGCATGTTCTGTTTGCTGAGCTGGCATGACTTCTGTCTTCCAGAGACAGCACATGCTCTCTGCCCATGAAGTGCTCCTGGGCATGTCAGCCTCTGATTGCTTGACCCAATGACAATGTTTTCGGAGAGAAAGTCAGCTGGAGGTTGACTGCTTGTCCCAGTATAAGAAGAGCGCTTCCGCCCTCTCCGTTGCCACTTTCTCTTCCCACCAAACCGCAGTGTAAGTTCTCCATCCACACCCGATCGACTCTCACTTTGTCAAACACTGACGGATACTCACTTATAGCCTTGGCTCTCTGAGAATCATGCATCTCTCAAAGCTACTCCTGGTCATGGCGGTACCTCTGCTCCTCTTCCTGGCTGGGCTGAGTGATGCCATTGCTCTTCCCAATGCGGCCATACTTCACAACACTACTTCATGTGCTCCTCCGAATCGAACTCACATTCAACGCTCACAACAGCTCTCCAAACGCGTCAATCCCGGCCTGGTCGCCGCCTGGGAAGCCGCAGAGATTGCTGACAATGCAAAACTCGATCGTCTCGCAGTCTATGGCGGCGGCTTCTTCAATGCGATCATCATGGGCAATGTGGAGCAGGCAGCTGCTCTTTTCCAACACAAAAATCGTGGTATGCCAGATCCACGCAAGCAGAATTTCCAGGTCTTTACCAGAAATTTGGCACGAGTGATTCGTGATGAATGGACCATAGAAATGGTCAGCGACGACTTGTCCAAGACTCTGAAGCCATTACAGCCTTTGATCGAAGGACACACTGTTGGGTACCCGCAGGGCAGTGAGCCACCGCGTCTTGGGTGGCAGACTCTACGGCGTGCGAATGGCGAGGCATACCCTGACGGTCAAAATGTATGCATGAAATTTGTTCAGAACCAGCCTTTCGACGACAAGAATGCAGAAGCCAGACCAGTAAGTCATATGGTTCCATTTGCGGTTCGATGCTGACTTCGACCAGCCAACTCTCGGAGAGTTCAGGACCTGGTTCAATGTCAAGGATGGCATAATCGTGGTCAATTCGGCTCATGGACCGCTGTACATGGCAAAACACCACCCTGATAAGGATCCAAGTTGGGATGAGAGCGAAGAACCCCCTACTCACAAGCAAATGCCATGGCCTGAACACTGGTCCGATCTCACCTTTCACGCCTGGATGACTCTTATGCGTCGTCCAGCGAGCTTGGATTGGCACGTGAACACCCCCGGCATTCGCCTGAACCGGCAGATGAGGATGTCACCAGCATTGAAGAAAGTCCTGAATTATATCATCGTCCAAGGCGTAATACTCCCGATAGACGCCATATCCGTCATGAAGAGATGTTTGCAGAGCCGGAGAGACAACACAGACATTCCGATCTGGCCCGACCGGGAACGCTTTGAGGTCGGTCATTGGTGTTTCCACGCTCTGCTTGCCGCCCAAGGCGGCATTGGCAAAGGAATTTCGTACTTTCTCGCACAGCATAAATCGGACATCAACGACCGAAATCGTTCCGGCATGGGCCACAAGATACTGTCGTATGTGGAGATAACTTCTGACAAGGAATCCGATCGCGAATGGGTCAAACTTGCCACGCAGAGTAACATAGCGTATTACTACAACATTCGCACCATGCAAACTGTCTGGGAGGAGCCAGACGATTATGTCGAGCCCAACCCTGCGAACGACCATTTCTTCTGGGCCCCTACACAAATCTGGAAGGTGATCGACTTCGACAGGAATATTGTCACTGCTGCACGAGCCAGAGAGGTTTCGTGGACGGGAGTAGGGCAGCTGCCCCCGTATCAGTACTGTAACATACCGGCGACGGTCGAACGATAATGGACATCGATATTTCCTTCGGTTACGTGGAGATGTGGTACGAGGTTTACTTGTCGGCTGGAGGTTAAAAGTTTCAATCGAGCAGGTTGTGTATTTGCACTGCTTTAATGCATGGATCTTGCAGGATATCTCTTTCGGGCTGATTGGTGTTGGTGCAGTGTAAACTTAGCGAGAACGGCCGTTCATTTTCACAATGTTTGTGTACTGACGACAAATCCCAATGGCAACTCGTATACGAGACATGCAGAATCCACATAGACTGACATACCATTATTTCAAAACATGGTCTCTCTCATTGCATTACGGGATAGAGCTATCGGACCAATCGAGGGCTTCGGCCAGTCAGTTGTGGGCTTGCGGGCCCCAAACGTATTCCAGACAGCATTGTACATGTCCCGAGAGAACGAGACATTAATTCTAGACCTGTGCAAACGCATTGAATCCATCGAACGTAGTAGTGTCTTTGTCTATATCCTCCACCACTACGATGCCCTCCACTAGCGGTCGGACTTCAATGGCCAAGTAATTCTCAGCGTCCTGGAAGATCAAAGGTCTGGCACACATGTCCCAAGCCAATGCGGAACAGAAAAACTGCGTCGTTCGAGAGGTTCTGCAAGTCGGTCATGTCGCTATGGTCATCGGATATAGATAGATAGATAAATTCAGTTGCTGTTCTATCTCCTATGGAGGAGCACGCAGCGTGCACTACTTATTTGTCTAGAAGGGAAAAGCTTAGGGCCGAGGCCCTTAGCTACAAAAACCCCTCACTTTCTTTTTGTCTCTGCAGGTTGGCAGTTCTGCACTCTAGGGTATGCATTTCCTTTGGACAAATACAGATACTCTGGAAGTCCTTCCTCTCACCAGGGCCTATACCTCCTCCTCCTCCTCTTGGATCGTCTGAGGTTCCTCTGTCTTTGCTAGAGAGAATTGCTCTAGCACCCCTTCCTGGATTAGCCACCTAGCTGTTGCTAGCAACCCTCTTTTAGTGTTTGTTAGGTCTTTCCAGTTGCTTGAGCCTGCTGCAGCAAATAGTGCTTGTCTGTTCTCCTGCCTTTCTGGGCAGGAGATGCAGAC
Source organism: Cercospora sojina (assembly GCA_004299825.1). Lineage (NCBI taxonomy): Eukaryota > Fungi > Ascomycota > Dothideomycetes > Mycosphaerellales > Mycosphaerellaceae > Cercospora > Cercospora sojina. The sequence continues at coordinate 3,868,126 of CP036211.1, read as the reverse complement.
ATGCTTTGGGGTTTGGTAGCCTTGGTTGCACGTGCAGTCTGGGGAAATGCCTGGGACTCTCCTCTTGGCCAGGTAGGCCTTGAAACCTATGTGTTTCGTCCTAAGGAGTGTGGCCATTGTGCTCTCTGGCCTGGTCCATCCTTTGTGTAAGTGTCTGCCTGCATTGGTTTTGTCTGATGTCCAGGCCGCTGCTCGGGCCTTGTTCCTTTGGTTCCTGTTTGCCTTGAACTTATCCCATGCGGTTTCCCACTTTTGGTGCATCCACCAGTCCTTTTTTGGTGTCTCTAGCAGGGCCTCTTGGGCTGCAACCATCTCCTGGATCCTTTCTTGTCTTGTGTCTTGGGTTGGTTGGGTGTTCCCTTGTCTTTGTCTCTTGGCTCTCTGTGCTTGCCTTGCAATGCTCCTACACCTGTTTTGGATGTATTGGTATGTTTCTTGGTCTTTGCTTCTCTTAGCTGCCTGTCTTACTAGGTCCTGTGTATACAGGTGGATTGGTGGGATGTCTGCTTCTCTCTGGAGTACTGCTGCTGGGACACTCTTGTACGCTCCTGTGATGTGTCTAAGGGCAGCATATGATTACATTCGTTCCTACAAACTTATATAAGGCAGGTTAGACAAAGTCTGCCCACGCTTTCCCGCTTAGGGACACCTCTGCGCCTTTATCGCTTCGAGGGAGAGGCCCCAGGCCAAAGCCCCTGCCCTACGCTCCATATACTGTTTGCTCCTTAAGCCTTGGTCATGCTCTTTCGGACTTCAGCGAACTGAAGAACGGTCGCCTCTCTTCCAAAACCGACATGCGCGTCCGTCCTCTCGGGCTGAGCAGACAGTGTCTCAGTCGCTGCCATTGCCCACCACGCCCCAGGAGAATGACTCCCTTTGCGTTACTATACCGCATCTCTTTGGCTATAGCCGGCCATGTCTCGCAGGCTTGCTCGAGCGTCTACTCCTAGCCAGGCAGCAGTGCTCTTGCGTTTCCACCTACTAACCAATGTATCGCCTCCTCCTCGCCTCCTCACGCCTTGCACCCCCTCCTTCTTGCCTCGAGTCTTCCCTTCGGCTCGCCTCTCTGTGTCTCCTTTGCCTGCTTCTCTATGTGGGCCTTCCTAGGTTTCCGAGCGCTTCCGGGTGACTGCTGGACTAGGTGTCCTTCTTCGTAAGGCTGTGCCCCGGGCAAAACCTTCCTACTCGCACTTGAGCAATCAACAGGCCCCTACGGGCTTCGTAGCGTTACTCCGAGCTCCATTGCCCGCCAACTAACGCCTTCCTTCTAGCTCTTTCACCTTGGCTCTTCCAAGTGCATAACGCATCTGCTTCCGGCCTTAACAACGCGTACGCTCTCCGAGTCCTCTCGAAGCCTTCCGGAGGTAGGTGGTTCGGATCCAGAGACTGCATATTGGGTGACTTGTTGTCCTTTTGGCTCCAAATACCCTCAGCTGAGGATTCCTCTCATACACCAGAGGTGTCCTATCGACGCCTAGGACTTCCGCGGCTCTTTCGCACGCTCACGATTGAGCGGACCTGTTTCTGACGCAGGTAGGTCGTCGTCGGATGGTTTTCAAAACCATTTCGGTGGTAGTCCTCTGTTCGGAGTCGTCTTGGCGGAACCGCACCGGATTTCGCACTCCACGATTCCGCTCCACCACGCTGTGCACTTTGCCAGCACAGTCGAGGCATTGCCTCTCCTGCCTGTTTCCACCTGCGGCCGCGTGGAGGCGTGCAATCAGTCTTCGCAGGCGGTCATCGGATATAAGCCAGTTGGCGCATGTTCTTCGACCGTGAGGCACCGGGTCTGGACCATGCGGATGTCACATTCATCGGCAAGCCGTCTTATGTTGTTTACACGCCACTCCGAAACATCCTCTAGCTGTCAAACCTCAATGACCAAGGTATTTCATTGATCTCTGGAATCCGACTAGTACTACACCACTTCTGCATCAGTTGTGCTACACTTGCTGACTAGACGAGCGGTAGTGACGTAGCCTGCGCTCTTAGTTATCGAGGCTCAAGGACATGAAAATCTCTATGTATTTGTGGGAGAAGTTGTGCATTACTCACTTGCAGATGCTACGGTTGGCGTAGTGTATTTTGTTTTGAGAGACATAATTGTGTTCTATATCTTCACCCATATGGAGAAAGGCCACAAGTCTTCATGTCCTGCTCTTCACTGATTCACCGATCAGGATCAAGGCGTTCGTATCAGACAGCAGCTCGCGAAAGTAGGTTGCACATGTGCAGTTGTGGAGGCTTGCGGTGTAACGACAGGGACTAGCTGCGTGAGCTCCGCATCCACTGATCTTTCCACTCGGCCTCACCGCTTGGCGGTCATTGTGATCATCCTTACTGATTTGACGCTATCTCAGATCAGAGCGTCAGCTATGTTTGTGGCTGCTCGGGCGAGAGGCCCCAATTCCGTGTCCGATGTAGCTTTTGAGCTTGGATTGGAGAACTGGAGTTGAGGGTCTCCGATGAGCTTGATCCGCTCTATTGGTCCCCTTGGGTCGGTAAATGAAGCTCCATCTTTCTGTGTGTCGGCATCGATTAGCTGTAAGACAACAGCATCCACTTGTCTGCTTATTGACTGCTCTGCCTTGGAGAGTTTGCTGAACCCAGATTCCACACTTTTGCTGTTCGTGCCTAACCGCTCCACGCGCCGTGGCGGCGCCGTACAGGACAAAACAGCACTTAGCTTTACGACCTGAGAGACCAATTGTCTCTTTGCACGCGTCAGATCGACATTTGACCCATCGCATATCACATCTAGGCCACGACATAGAGTCTCGGCGTCAAAATTTGCACTGCTTCCCGCACAAGTGTTCTCGACAGACACGCTTGCCGATCAGTTCTACTCTCACTGCCAACTGATCTTGCGAAAGGGACCGACGATTCACTGCTGTCAAAGCATTGCTATTGATGGTGTATGAGTTTACTCGTCACCATCAGTCTAGTGTACAAACAAAACTTATCGTGTATCGCCGTCAAGATCCCAGACGTTTACAGCGTATAGATGAAGTCAGGCCGCTTGTCGCCTTGCATGATGATCTGGTCCGCCGTCATGCCATCAAGCATGTTGTCTCGTTCTCCAGACTTTCGCTTCTTGTTCTCTCGGGCCAGTTTAGCGCGAGTCAAGGAAGCTACCACAAGCTCGCAGATGACAACATAGGCTATGATGACTGCGTGTCCAGTCCGGTATCGAGGCTTCTCAGATTTCATGTAAATGTTGCAGGACACGATGCCGTTGATGTTGCCCATGCCGACGATGATGCCAATCAAGACACCTCGTTTGTACGTGCCTTCGGTGTTGTTCGCGGCCCAAGTAATGTTGTTCGGCAGGGCAGGGTAGATGCCCATGGCGCCAAGAAAGGTTGCCGCATACTGGACGTGAGGTTTGCCACTTGCAAGGAGCATGCTAAAGCCTGCGACAGCAAGGCAGGAAATTCCCAAAGTACAAAAGCCACGTTGTTTTGTTTTGTCAGCCAGCCAACCGATGAAGACGGTCACGCATGCCGCCAGGGCATATGGAGGGACGGTTAAAAGCTGAGCGTGGGTGCCTTCGTAGCCCATGCCTGCCACAATGGTTGGCAAGAACAGACTGAAAGCGTAAAGCGGCATAAACGTGCCCATGTTCAGAAGAGAGTGGGCCCAAGTCTTCCAGTCTCGAAGAGCAGCATAGATGTGGCGTCTGTCAAATTGTTCTCCGGATCCGGCCTGATTGTCAGAGGCAAGGCGATATCGAACGCGAAGGCGCTCATCCTGAGTCAGGAAGCGAGCAGTTGCAGGCTATTGCCGCATCGTCAGTCAATATGCGCCGAAGACGCCTTCTGACAAAATCTTACCCAGTCGAAGACCATCCACCAGCAGAATATGCCAATGACGATAGTTGCGAGACCCTCGAGGATGAAGATCCTGCGACGCATCAGTAATGCGTCCATATTGTGGGATCGTAGATGCTTACCATGCCCAACCGGGTTTGCCTCCTATACCGTGCATTCTCGCTATTGCCGCGGCCAAGAGGCCACCAAAGGATCCTGCAAGCGCTGCCATTGCGAAGAATGTTGCCAGTCTCACGCCAAGTTCAGAGCGCTTGTACCAGCAAGATAGGTAATATTGCACGCCAGCTGCCTTGTGTCAGCATAAAGTCGACTTTTGGAATTCTGTGCTGACAACCACTCACGGTAAAGTCCAGCTTCTGCAATGCCGAGGAACCATCTGGCCGCCAGTAGCCCGTGGTAGCTAGTAACGAATCCAGTACACATCATACACAGGCCCTAGAACATATTTAGGTATGATCATGACATGTCCCGAAACGTGTCTTGCGCACCCAACTTATCACGATTGAGGTGAAGAACACCCGAGGCCCAACTTTTTTCATGAGCACTGCATCACAGTCAGTTCATCGATACGTGGCCAATGGTCAAGACTTGGCGCACGATTCGTGAAGGGTTCAGCGCTGGCGTATGCAACGAAGAATACAGTCAGTGCCGTGTTGTAATCGCGCCCTTCCATGCCCAGATCTTTCTCCATTCCCGTGAGCCTAGCATTGCCTGCTCCGTGTTAGACTCTCGTCACGGAATGGCATTCGTCCACTGACCAATGTTTGTTCTGTCGAGGAAGCAGAGCAAATACATGAGGCAGAACCATGGCATGATCCATGCGTCGATCTTCCTCAAGACATGTTTGTCCTGGAGTGCTGTATCAGTGAGGCCATTCACAGCAAGACTTAGGAGCTCACCAATGCTGCCCTCTCGGCCTCGGATTTGTCGCCATCTGGGCCATCGAGGGGGTTCTGACCCAGAGACTTCAGCTGGAAGCTTTCGGCGGACGGCGTGCTGCCATTGGAAATCTCCTTTTCTCTGATATACCCGGGCTTGGCGTGCAGCATGATGCTCTCGGTATACAGCAGCAAGATGGGCGGGCGCGCGGCTGTCAATCGGGCATATGCTTTATACGCGTTTGGAGGAGATCCCGTTCGCAGGCTCGTGTGTTCACGGATCACATCTTAGGCTTCAGAGAGCTACCCCGGACCCTCATCATCCGCCATGGCCCATGGCCCATGGAGCCACGCATCTGGCAAATTTTCTTGGAAGGCACATCCCTCTGCTTACGGTAAGTGATTTCAACGCGTATTAGCGTGGACCTTAAGTCTCGCTTAAGGTCTGCGGACAGGGCTTCTGGCAAGGGTTATAGCCAATAAGATAATTCAAAAGTGAGGTACGGAAGCTCCCTTCGATTAAGCGAGCCTCTGAGAGCTGAGCTTGGCAGTCAGATCCTGTCCAAAACAGGTAAATGGGGAGGTTGTGGATCCCCATGTTCAGGCGTTGAATAACAGCAAAGGGATCCAATAATCACCAACCACCGCTGCATGCTGCAACAGTGCAGACGCACGCTCCAACGAGTGGTACTCGTCTCGAGCAGCCCCGCCCAGTTTTCTTCCAAAAGTTGAACGGAGCAGCCATGAGCGGTGGGAGATTTGGCACTGCGGGTTGAACATGCTGCACATGGGGCTGAATGTTTGCATGATCTGATCCGGTCGTCGGGTCTTGTGATGCGAGCTCAGAACACGCTTACGTTGGGAGGGTTGCCAGCAGGCGTCCCTTCGGCCATTGATATGAAGCCCGCGGGTCGCACAAAGGATGGCGTGGCTCTCGAGCTGGAAGTCTTGTGCAACTTGGCAGCTCCGTCAAGACGAGCAAAGCTTGGGACTGGACATGGAGGTGTAGTCTTGGACGAGGATGACCCCCGAGGCGGCGCATGAAAAGAAAGTGGACGTACATGAGCTCCGGAAATACCCACCAATCGTACGCGGCCATGTTACCACAGCAAACATGATGGGAAGCGCAAGCGATGGGTGACTGGCTCTGGGCCTCACTGTGCCCGTGCATATGGCGCACAATGTGCTTGTTGCAATATTATCAAAAGACTCCTGGTGATAAAGCGGGGGGTCCATGCCACAAGAACTCGGCTGATATCGGCCAAGCGCACTCCTTTCCGCCAGGCCTAAGTTAGGGAGAGGGGTATATACATTATAATGTCATTGTCGTGACAATCGTGGCAGCTCACTGTTATCGCGTGCGACGCGTCTCGTGTTGTTAATATTCAACTTCTCGTTCTCAATGTGCGACGCGTCTCGTGTTATTATATTCAACTTCTCGTTCCTAACAAGCAAGCACTGCAACGTGAACGAAGAGTTGATAGGCGTGGTGTTTCTGATTTCATGGTTCGGAAGTGCAATTGTTTAAGCATAAGACAGTTACTTAATTTGGAGTTATAGAGTTCTGGAGTTACAGAATGATTACAGAATGATTATAGTGATTATGTGTGTACTCCTCTCCCTAGGCCTGGCGACTCCTTTCAGCGCTCGCGCGCAGCTTGGACGATCACGCTGTCCTGCCAATGATGCGATTGTTCTTAATCAGCAGCATGACCTTGTCCAAGAGTCGCGCCGGGGTGCGAAATCGCAAGCTTCTTCCAAGCGTTGCTTGTTTACAGCCCACCATCCCCAGACTTCAGAATAGGAGAAGTGGTACATGCGCACGACGAAAGCTCCACGCGGCAGCGCCGTTGGGCATCCACCTTCACATGTGCACACGTGGAATCAGCCTAGTTGGTCTCGATCGTGGGAAGCCCGAAAGCCATCAACCGAAATTGGGGAAGAAAGGATTCGCTTGCAAGCTTTGACTAGCTTCTCGCAGAACAGCCGAATGTTGCAAGTCTCTACTTCCAAGGGAGTCGCCGGTCTTCGTCCTGCATGTTGGCCATTGTCGCGTCGGAGCCTGAAATGTTTGAGCAGAAAGTACACCCAGGAGAAGTCTATGTTGGGAACGACTACGCCTAGGGCCCCAATCTAATTGAAGCGAAGAAAGCTGCTGATGTTCATGAGTGCAGTCACTTCGAACATCACCGCCGGCTGGGCAGACATGAGCGACATGGAAAAAACCTGCATGTACTCAGGTAAGAGTGAGTTGGAATCATGGATATGTCTTGCTGAAAGCCATCACTGCAGAACATCATGATCATGACTTCCATACCTGAACTATACGATCCAAATCCATCTGACGCTGTTCGTTGGCCGAATCTGTTCCTCTGCCATCACCAACGCCCGGATGGAAAGCAAGCTACTATTGACCCAGCTTCACGCGATGACATACATCTGTAACGGCCGACGTCACATTCCGAATCGCGCATCACACCTCAACAGCACAGCAGTATCCTCGCTCATTCAACGTCGCGCGGCCTGGTGAAGCTGCTGCTGGTATTTCTGTCGGGCTTCTCTCTTGCTCTTCAAGCGAGCCTCGATCTGATCCGGAACTTTGCGGTAGTGATCTCTGGGATCTTGCCACTTTATAAGATCATGCCCACGGGCGTTCTGCGATAATATTCTGTGCTCGGTCGACACCTAGAGTCGGTGAACAGTGAAGGACAAGATCGTGTGATGTTTGTAAGATTCTTGTTGTCATGGATTCCAGGCGTTCTATTCTCCATTGGCTTCTACCGCATCGACTTCCATTTCTCCCACATCCACGCGCTCATTCGCACACTTGGTCGATCGAATACCTTCGTTCCAATCTCAGCAACCCAAAACATCAATGGAAGACTGAGTGCTAAATCCAGTACCACCCCAGGCTGCCATCCCACAGGCCTAAACAGATGAGTGGGAGGTAAGCAAGTGTGTCAGACACTTTGTCGCAGATTGTGGACGCATTGGAGCAACATGACTTACCCCCATATGGCTGGAAAAAGTCCCGACCACGCTCCGATGGGAAACTTGTTGAAAGGCCATTTAGCTTTAGGACCGCCATGGTAACCGAAACCGCAGAGGATGAGGATTGTTCGCGAGAAGGTGGAGCCAACGACAAGATGCGTGAGGTAGAGTGAGAAGCTATGTCGGCCGAGATCTGCACCAAGAAGTCAGTAGTCTGTCATTGACGTTGGTTGACCAAACTTCAGACGGGCACAATCTTACACTGGGGAAAGCCGGACTCGAACAGCTCCTTTGCCCATCGAAGCTCTTTGATCGAGACAGCCAACAGCCAGGCGGCCCAAAAATACCTGCACGAAAAACACATTAGCTGCAGGTATGTCACGGATGCTATGTCTGTGCTTCTCTCACCAGAAATCTCGGATGCCACTAGTTGCTCCTTTGTCCCAGTATTGCGGCGGAGTCATGTTGAACAAAAAGGACGGCCAGCTTGAGCATCGTGCGACGGCGACTTCTGGAGGCAAATCCCATTTCAGGACGGGGAAAGAAGCGAGCAAGAGCGCGACAAGCAGGGTCGTATGCAGCACGATTGTGCGAGCAAGCCTGCGCGTTCGCAAATAATTTGACAGCGGATTCCACGGCAGCCAGATCTTGTCGATCTCGCCCGCATCGTGCAACAGATCAATTTCAGACATCATCATGCCGATGAAGAAGGCGGCGTAGAAAGCGTCTATGCGATAGTCAGCCTCCAGCGAGTGTAGCCTTTGAGCAGAGAGACTCACAAGAGCTGAACAGCACCAACGCGATACTGAGGCCTAGTGTCAACAAAATCCTGAATTGCGTGCGCAAACCATGGATCGCAAACAGCCATCCGAAGACCATCATGCTACCCTTCAACTCAATGATGATCGTCCAGGTGACGCGATTGTAGTAAGACGCAAATGCCGTGAAATAGTTCAACACCTGAGCACAGTCCTTGACCCAGCCCCAGAGCTCGGCAAAAAAGTTATCTGCGAAGCCACCACTCCAGTTGGGTTCGATGCCCGTAATCCAGTAGAATAGGAGGATGAGGAGGGCGCTGAGCATGGCGGGCATCAGGAGTCGACCGTGCCGACGGATCACAGCCGAATTGAGGGCCTCGATGAATTCTGCATGCCGGTGTTCTTGAAGAAGGCGAAGCAATCTTCGCGGGACCACGTAGCCTGTTTGACGACTCCCATGAGCATAATCGAAGCCCACGTAGAATTGAAACGAAATTGTGTTCCTCTTTCCCGTCCTCGTTTCGAGCAGAGAAGAGGCATATCCAAAGATCAATCTTCAGAACGCAAGACAACTGAATGGGAAAAGAAAACGAAGACTCACCAGATATTACAAAAAATACAACCACAGCGAACGAGCCTCCACTGAACGCCAAGCGCAAAATGGGCCAACTCGCTGGGGAAGTTTGTTCAGGCCAGTGATAGCAAAATGCATGGCCCATGTACACCATGGCCTGTTCATGCTGCAGCACGACCATTAGAGCTGCCACACCGCGAAGTCCATCCAGCCAGGCCGTGTCGGAGCGACGTTTGTGTCCAGTAATTGCGGAAGCGGGAAATGATTGGAAGCATTCTGGGACAAGTGCATGGGGCAGCTGGGACAGGTGACTTGTCAGGAGGAGCGAGAGGCGATCCATCGTCGGAGAGGTGGATTGAGACATGCTGTGAGTGGTGTCCTCGTCTTCGGCGGTGCAACAATGCGAAAGCACAACGAGTCTCGACTGTTTTAGTGGATGACCACCAGCGGGTGATGCGGAGGCGGAGGAGGATGAGCTTGGGGTGCCTTCATAACATGGTTGCTTGTAGAATCCTCGAGTCGTCCTGGTTCCTGGTCACACAAAAGTGCCTCGTCAACGCCGCCGTAAACGCCGCCGCGATCTGCTAGACTTGATGCTGTACAACTTTCAAACGCGAAGCAGACGCGAAGAAACGGTATACTGGAGATGCAGAGACATCGGGCCCAGCCATTCTCAGCTTGGACTCAAAGTCTAAAGAGCCTCGGCTGGATGGCGCTAGAGGCGATTCGTGCCGTTCGTTTGAAGATCGGTAGCGCTAACGAGCGCCATGGCTCCGTTCCCTCCTCATTCAACCGCCGGACGAGGAGCGAAATTGTTGGGGAAAAGTGCTTGGAGATGTCGTTGGAGATAGCGGCGGTGGGCGAGCAGGAGCTTGTGAGATGCTGTGGCACTGCGCAACTGCAAGTGGCGCTGTGGTTTGGCCGAACGACAGGAGGAAGAGGTGAAAATAAGGGGCCTGCTTCGAAGTGGAGCCATCCCCGCTGGGCTGGGGTGTCGACTTCACGTGGCGGGTGTTTCTGGGAAGAGCAGCCGCATGCTCAGCGAAGAGGATGCAGTTCGCGAAGCTCGCCAATTCCGAGTGCAGTGGGTTGGCATGATATTCAACGCGAGCACAGACAACCTCGCAATCTGTTGCGCCCGAAAGTGAGGAAGTGGCCAGACAGTTCATCCGCACAAGCACTCCATTTCGTACACGCCATCGACGTAAAGTACAGGTATCGTTGTAACAGTCGTCTCGCTGTCTCTCCCATCTATAAAGTGCGCACGCCACAAGCGGCCTCCTTTCCTAGTCAACACCAAATTACATCCGCGCCGTCGCTATGCTTGAAGTCACAACCGCGTGCCAACAGCTGTCCTTGCCTGTGATTCCTTTCTCTTTTCAATTCCTTCAGCCCACCTTAGACTCTCTCGCTTCTCCCGCTTCTGGTATCATAAATATGTTAAATTTGAGGAAGAAGAAGAAGACGCGCCAACCGAGATTGTGATTGCCAAGTATGTGGAATGCAATGCGTTCCTGTCAAGACCGAATGAAGAACAGACGGCGATTCGGCAGTGCCCTGGGATTCGATACTTCGTCACGCTTGCTGTGCTTGGCCATGTCGTAAAGCCAGAAGCGCACGCACGTCAGTGCAGTACTGCAGACCTTCGAGAAGGGGGATAATATGTAACAGCTCGTGATCTGTAGGGTCGCTGATCCAGCCTTCGATCGGTATCGCATTGTCTAGGAACACACACGTGTGAGTACCGAGATGAGTGTCGGGAGCATGCCAATGCCCGCTTACCTTCGTGAAAAATATAACTCATGGGCGAGTTGTCTAAAATCATAACTTTGCTCAGATCCGGCTCCACTTGAGCGAGATCCTTGATGTATGCACCATTACGGTACGTGCAGTGCTGTCGATAGTAACGCCCGCTAAAGTACTTGCGTTCTCTCTCGAGCCAGTCGATGACGGGATCCGCATATTCCTGCACACTGGCAGTGAACGCGATCAGATTGTACCACTTGGAAACCTTTCTCAAGAACTCATGGCATCCAGGTCGCTCGTGCACGTAGTAAAGGATCGGCACGCCGGGGCCAATCTGAACTCCGGAGGAGCTGACTTGACCGTTCAACCGCACTTCCACCATGTGCCCCGTCGACATTCTATTGCTCTTCGCCATGCTGTGGATTAATGTTTCGTCGAGGTCAATGATCAATGTCTTCTTCGGCGTGTTGGACGAGTATGATAGAATGTAGCTGGGCTGTCTGCGTGGGACTAGGGGCCGCGGCGTGGCAGGAGATCGAGGATACTTCAATTTGGAAATGGTGGGTGAGTTGGGGGATTTCAGCATGGGCGCCACAGCAGCAGCATCGTCTGGACTCGCGGCTTTGGTGCGTAACCTGGTATCTTTGCGTTTCCGCAAGCTGTTCTCTTTAATGCGAATGCTCTTCTTCGGCAGGCCTTCGCTGCCCTGCTGTGAGGCACTCGACCTGGATCGGGTGTGATGCGCAGGAGAATCTTCGCCTTCTCCGTCCGATGTGCCGTACGATACGGTGGACGCAGTGCTGTCCACCGAAGGTGATCGCCTGCCAGTCCCTTTTCTCCGCAAATGTATCTTCTTGTCGTCGTCGTTCTCGGCCCGCAGACCCACCTGTCGAGCAGACCTTTGTCTCTTTTGCCGGGTAATCATGTTCTTGAACCGCGTCAAGGGGAGAAGAGTGGCGAACCGGCCGTCCTCGTCGTAGAAGCAGGCAATCACGTATCGGCCGGGCGCAGTAATGGTGGATAGAACGAGCTCGACGCTGTAGAGAATGGCGGCGCCGATGCGATGCGGGAGCGACCAGAGCGATGCTCCGCCTTCAGCGCCCGATGCGCCAGTGTCACCGCCGTCCAACAAAGGCGTCTTCTCCGTGGCCCATTGTTCCGTGTCCCGCGCGTCGTCGTCGCCCGCCTTGCTGATCTCATACTCGCCCCCGTGGCCCAGCTTCTCCGATAGTGAGCCCAGATCGAGATCGGATGTGTCGTTCAGCGAGCGCAGCGTTTCCACTTGCGCCGAGGAGCTTTGACGCGATCGCGGCGGCGAAGCACTGGGCGTAGTGAGCCTCGCAAGAGAGCTGAGGCTGTTCATTTCTACCGGCGTTCCATTGAGCTCCTGAGTGAATGTGCAGCGCGTGGGTGGAGGTAGAAGTCCCGGCGCAGGTGCAGCTGTGTTTGGTGAAGTTCGGCAAGCTGAGGCTGCTGCTGCTGCTGCTGGGCCTGAAGCCGCGAGGCAGTCGGATCACATGCGCCGAATCGACGGAGCTCGGACGCGCGGCGGGGCGGGGCGGAATGAACGAAAAGGAGCGCGGAGCGACGAGGCGTTGATGCGGGCGGAAAGGGGTGGGCGAGGGGAGTGGGTGGTGAAGAGAGAGCAGGCGTTGGTGGTGGTTGGGTGGAGCTGAACACGATGTCATCCGATCCGCGCGCGGTTATGCTGCATGCATGCACGTTGCCCACAAAGCGAGAGCGACGGCACTAACTTAGTTAACAACCTCGACACTGTGAGACCGAGCGCGAGACAGCGAGCATATCGACATCGAGCCCCTGGAGCAAGATTGCGGGAACTCACTGTCCGCAATCGGCCTGAGGCAGCACCGCGACGACGTCCTGCAAGCCGCAGCATTCTGCTGCCTGAGTCACTGCAAAATCCACAATATCAAGCCCTCGACACCACCGCGCTTCCACCATGCCCGGCGCGCTGCTGGGCCAGACGCCCTCGCTCCGCACCTTTCTCAAGTCCCAAAAGGCCCAGGACGTCGACACGTCGATCGAGCTGCTCGTCTCGCTGCTCAAACGACGCCAGATCCGCAACTCGCGCCCCTGCGCCATCGCCACCGCGCATCTCCTCCTGCGCGTCGTCGGCAGCGCGCGATGGAAGGACGCACCGGCGCTGATCCGCCGCATCCGCGAGGTGGGCAGGAAACTGGTGTCTGCACAGCCGCGTGAGATGGCCGTTGGCAACATCGTCCGACGCGTGCTTGGCGTGGTGCGCGAGGTGGCCGAAGACGACACGGACGAGAATGCGTCGAGCGACGGCATCGGCAGCCCTGCACTCGGCGGCGCGACGCAACATCCTGCTCTGCCCACGCATCTGTCGAGCTTCAGCCCTCTCCACCATGGCGCTGCACTCCCGCCGCAGACCACTCCTGGCATCAGCAGTCCGCCTTCCCCATCCATCGACGGGAGCCAAGAGCTTCCACCACAACGACCTCACATGCCTTCTTCCGCTGCCTCGTACGCAGGCCAAGCACCACATGCGGGCTCATTGTTCGGCCTCTTCCAGCAACCCTCGGGCCTCTCTCCCATGGCCACGCCACCGCTGGGCTCGGGGACTGCAACACCCACCCAAAGGGCCGCGAAACAAGACGACAAACCGAAGATTGACCTCCGAGCCGAAGTCTGCTCGGGCATAGACGATCTTCTCGAAGAACTCGACATTGTGGACACGCAGATCGCGGAATCCGCTCTCGATCACATTCACAGCAACGAGATCATTCTCACACACACCTCCAGTCAAACAGTGCAACGCTTCCTCGCTGCTGCTGCCAAGAAACGCAAATTCACCGTCGTGCATGCTGAAGCGTATCCCAATCACCACCAAATCACCCATTCCGCCATCGTCAATGGCGGAACAAGACAAGATCTCAGCGACGAAGAGGACTCGCCACACGATCGCTGGAAACCCCTCACCCAACTCGGCATCAAAGTCATCGTCATCCCGGACACCGCCGTCTTTGCCCTCATGTCTCGCATCAACAAAGTGATCATGGCACCGCATGCCGTACTCGCCAACGGCTCCCTCATCGCCGCTTCCGGAGCGAGCACCATCGCGCAAGCGGCCAAGGTTCACCGCGTTCCCGTTGTCGTGCTCTCGGGTGTCTACAAGCTCTCCCCCGTGTACCCCTTCGATACCGAAGAACTCATCGAATATGGCGAACCGAGCCGTGTCGTTCCCTACCAGGACGGAGAGTTTATGGATCGCGTGGATGTGGTCAATCCCATTTTCGATCACGTGGATGCAGATTTGGTGGATTTATACATTACCAATTTAGGAGGACATGCGCCAAGTTTCCTCTACAGGATCGTGGCGGATCATTATCGGGTGGAAGATATTGACTTGAGTGCGAAAGTCTGAATGTGACGTGTGAACCACTGTGACGTGCTAGTGCATTCGACTATGCTTTTCGGGGTATGGTATATACCATGCTACACAAAGGGTGTGGTGTTTGGAAGTGAGAAGATGGCGAGATTCGAGAGGGCAGAGTAGGTGAACTTTAAACACTCCTGGCAAGAGCCCATGTCTCAATGCCTGCTGGGTGCGTGTGGTGGGGACCTGATAGGCTGGCTCCAATCATGTGTTCTTGCGTTATGAACGCGATGCATGGCATCTGCTGTCTGTCCTCCGCTCACATCCGAAGCAATCTGGAGAAGAGCCGTGGCCCCAGGATATCATCCTCGTTGCGGTCGTCCCGCACATTGTCCTGGCATGCAGGGTAAATGAATAAGCACATGAACTTTCGTCGTCTATCAGCATATCGTAGTCGCGAGATTCGGACTTCCTGCGTCCAATCCCCTCCCTCCTGACTCCCGTCCCGTGCCCGCTATGCATGTACATGTCTCGCTCGCCAGCCTATGTCAACTTTTGCTTGATGAAGAAGTTGCGCAGATAGCTCAACTGCCATGCGCAGGTCAATCCCAACACGACAATCTGGATCAGTGTCCATCTCACGACCCTCGAATTGACGCTCTCGGACTGATCGCGAAATTCTGCTTCTCTTTCCCGCTGGAAGATCTGTTCTCTCCGCACGTCTTGCAACCTTGCATTCAGGTCCTTGACTTTTTGCGCAACTTCGCCCAACTTCGCTTTATCGCTGCTTTCAATTTGTGATGTCTCGCCGATGGCCAGGTCGAGCTCGAACTTGATGCCGCCGACTTGGCTGCCGCTGGAGAGGAAGCCGGAGGTCGCGGGAACGTTGGTGGGGACAAAGCACAGGCGGTGTTCGCCGGAGTCCGCTGCAGTGAAGGTGAACTTGCCGTCGGCGCGGCCACGTTGTGAGACGATGCGGTGATCGTTGTCGAAGAGTTCATCGACGGTTATGTAGACGCCCTGGCAGGAGGTCAGCGGTCGTGGGAACGATGCGGGATGGAGATGGCCGTACCATGTCGGGATTGGGTTGGTATGATTGCGAGTTGCGGTCATATTGCGTCGCTTTGAAGTGGCCTGGATGGTGGTCATTAGCATCTCGCCGCTCTTCCTGCCGCATCGCCCAACTCACCAACAACCAAGGTGTCCTTGGGCAATTCCTCGAAGAAGCACTTCTGGGTCGGGCCATCGAGGTAAAAGTACAGAGCCTCGGCGCAACTCAGAAAGAGGGCGACAGAGCGGAGTATGGACCTCATGGCGGCGGCGATGGTGGTACGTGCAAGTGCAAAAGCGTGGTCGAGCGTGCAGTGCAATGCAAAGCAATGCCTCGCCCTCCATTCTGGACACGCGAGCCATATCGCAGGGGTCCGCGCGGGTCAGGGATCCATGCCAAGCCACTAGATCTCGCCTGCGTCCACGTCCCGCCCCGCCCTCCTCCAACTGCAACTGCCTCTGCCTCCAGCGGCCGCCCTCTCCACGGCGCAACGCGACTTGCTTCCTTCCCGATCCATCGACCGCCCGTCGTCGCCTCGCACACCGGCGGGCTTCACTTGGATCTCCGTCGTAGCAGAGCGCGCGATTTTCGTGCTCGCGCATGTCATTGCAGACCGGTGAAGGGCATGATCGGCCACAATGCAGCTGAGAGTTGCTGTGCACAGCGCTATGGATGCTGCTGCCTTGCGATCGACGCGGCAATCGGTAGGTGTATATAAGACCGTCGTGCCTCAACGACTCCGGCTCTCGATGTTCCACTCTCTTCAATTTCCACGCTTTCGTTCAGCAACGCGCAGCGATGGGCGATCCAGGCATTCCCAGCGACTCCGCCGGCCAGAGTTCGCTCTACGAAACCTTCAAGGCGAGCTTCACTCGTCCGCATGAATATGGCGAGCTGCTTGCACACGACGCCATTCGCCGCCTATTTCCTACCAAACACATCACCCCGGTCTTCGATTCCGATGCGAAACTGTTTGCCTACGCCGATGCTGGTCATGCCAAAGCGAGCCTCGTCCGCGAAGGAGGCGATTTCCTAGCGTTGCGCGACTACACTCCACCTGCTCTACGTCTGGAGGGTGGTGACGGGAAGCTCCGTGACAAGGTCCGCTTCGGCCTGTACCAGTACGAGTATCAAGGCCTTACCTTTGCCATCGTCCGCGCTCAGTGGTACACCCAATACGCTTACAGCCGTCGGGAAAAGGTGCACTTCATTTTGTCCCCAAAAGATGGCGTCGACGGGCAGGCACATTGCGCGAAAGCAGATGCGCTCATTACTGCCGCGGGAAAGTGGACGGCTCAACTCCACGACGAAGTGTACGTCTTCGATCAAAGCTACTGGGCAAAGGACAAATCACTTTGGGCCGCTGTGCAGGCATCCACCTGGGACGATGTCATCCTTGATCCGGCGATGAAGGCCAATATCATCAAAGACGTGGAGGGGTTCTTCGACAGCCGTGCCATTTACGAACAATACAACGTTCCATGGAAACGCGGACTCATATTGCACGGCACTCCTGGCTGTGGTAAGACCATCAGTATCAAGGCTCTCATGAATTCACTTCAGAGTCGGGGTGTTGTCAGTCTCTATGTCAAGACACTGAAGAACTGCCAGGGGGAAGAGTTCTCTATCCGGACCATCTTCGAAAAAGCTCGAAAAATGGCACCTTGCATGCTCATCTTTGAAGATCTGGACTCGCTGGTCAACGACAAAATCCGAAGTTACTTCCTCAACGAGGTCGATGGTCTGGAAAGAAACGATGGCATCCTCATGATCGGAAGCACAAACCACCTCGAGAGACTCGACTCGGGTATCTCAAAGAGACCAAGTCGTTTCGACAGGAAATATCACTACAAACTCCCGGCAGAGAGTGAGAGAATCGCGTACTGCAACTATTGGCGCAAGAAGCTGGAAAGGAACAGCAATATCGAGTTCAGCGACGATATTGCTGGGATTTTTGCGCAGCTGACCGACGGATTCAGCTTCGCGTACTTGAAAGAGTTGTTTGTACAAACTCTTCTGACCATTGTGGGCGGTCGTGCGGATGCCGACGATGAGGATGAGGAGTATGAGCAGATCACTGGAGATGAGGGTGCAAAGCAGCATTCGCATGTCGCATCCGGATCATTGGCGGATGGCAAGGAGGCGATAACGAAGCCTTCACGTCAAATGGCAGAAGTTTGCATTCCCGCCCATTTGCAACAGAATACACTCCTGCGTATCCTGCACAAGCAAGCTAAAGTCCTATGGCGAGAAATGGATAACTCTTCCGACGATGAGAATGCGGGAAAGGCCGAGGAGTGTGATGAGCATGATGCTGGGGATCAAGAAGACTGTTGTTCTGGTAGACAAGTCCTGGGCAACGTGCAAGCTGTGCCTGTTCGCACTTAGCTCTGCAGTGTTATTGGCACGGGTCGAGTCTGCTCCTCGTGTTATTGGCACGGGTTGGCAGTGCTACTAGTGTTGCCGGCACTGATTGAGCTTGGTGGAGGCTTGTGGTGGGCAAATACTTGCATCACAGCATCACAGCATCGATGGCGAGATGGAGATACTCGATGGCCCTCGTCCCATAACGATCAGATTCATAGATCAGATAATCGTAAATGAAGGAGATTTGGGGTGCGAGCGTGCATGTGCTTGACTCTTTTCTTCTCATCTTGTGTATCTCGTAGATGGTGCTGGCCAGTGCTTTGCTCGTCGTCAAACGTGAACGAAGCTGAAGTGAGTACCAAGGCAAAGCGCTACAGCCGCGCTTTCCCGCCTCGTAATCTGCGCCCCGTCGCGTACGGATGCGCCTCGCCTCTCGAAACCAGGTGGTCGAGCTCGAGCGTGCTGACGAGACCGGAGTGACATTGTCCAAGATCAGTGATGCCGACCAGTGCCATTGCAGTCGCCAGCTCCGTCTTGATGATGTCGATCAAATGCGCAACGCCTTCCTCTCCATAGTTCGCTGCAAAAAGAAACGGCCTCCCCAAGCCGACCGCAGTGGCACCTAGACACAGCGCCTTGAGCACGTCCGACCCTCGGCGAATGCCACTATCAACCAAGACTTCGAGCTGTGAGAAAATGCTCGGACAGTTCATCTGGCATTCCAGCAGTGTCATAATGGCTGGCGGAGAAGTGTCGAGATTCCTCCCGCCGTGATTGGAGAGCAGCACCCCGTCCATACCGGCATCAGCACACATCTTGGCGTCTTGCCAGCACTGAACACCCTTGACGACAATCTTCCCATGCCAAACTCTCCTCAGCCACGCGAATTCCGACCACGTGAAATCAGGAGCAATGTATCCCCCCATCAACCGGCCAATGCCACCACCTCTTCGGTCATTTGAGCCCTTTTGCCCACTCATGGGTGTGCTCAAATTCTCATCCATCTTCACCCTCTCGTCTGCCTCTCTCTTTCCGGGCATCGGTGCGTCTACCGTCACCATGATGGTGTCGATACCTAAGCTCTTCACGTGCGCCAACAGCTCCTCGCTCTTCTTCCTGTCTTTGTTGACGTATAGCTGGAAGAAGAAGGCATGCGCACCAGCTTCTACGCTCGGCACGATCTCTTCGATGGGGAAGCTGGCATTGGTACTGATCGCTTGCGGTACTCGCTCCTTCACGCAGCCACGCGCGATTGCCTTCTCCCCGTCCGGATGTATCAACTTCACCATCGCAGCAGGGGCGACGAAGATGGGCAAGCCGGCCTCATGACCGAGAATGGTAGTGGAAGTGTTCACGTTCTTCACATTGCGTAGCAGACGTGGCCGGAACCAGATGCGACTAAAGTACTCTTGATTGCGATCTCTTGTGTAGCACCCCGTATCTGCAGACGAGTAAAAAGCCCATGTCTTCTTACTGACTGTCCTCTCGGCGATCTCTTCAAAGTCGTCGGCATTGATCACCACGCTCAAGGAGGGCTTCTCATGGAGCTGCAGCTGAGGCGTTGCGGTTGGAGGTGGCTTCTGGAACTCAGCGGTGATTGTCGTGCGGTCGAGGAGCCCTTTACACTTGGATGGATCGAGCGTTTTGGGGATCAGCGAGAAGGGATGCACTTCGGCGTATGTGCTGGTAGCATCGCGTCCGGCGTGTCTCCAGATGATTTCTGGCGCACCAGGATGTTCTGGAGCAAAGTCGGTAAAGTCCCAGACTTTGCCATCGATCACGACCCAGCAGTCGTGGGGCGTGTTGTGCTGGGATATGTCCTCGGCGGACAGCAGTCTCTCGTGCTCCATTTCAAGGCCAGGGAAGACAGCAGAGGTACAAGGAAAGAGGGATTGCAACGTCAGCGTGCACTTACTACGCCAATCAAAAGTATGCCACCTACACAGACAGGACTTGAAGTACGATGCTCGGTCTTTTGCCTCCACCACACGAGGATGGCAGGAGAAGAGGTAGAGTATCGGGTCGATTGCTGCCGAACACGCGGAAGCAGAGTACCGATCTCGGGAAGTGTCCGAGCTTCCGCACCGCACAATGGAGTACGGCGTCGGTACATCTCATACCTTACTTGCGTCTTGGTCATGATCAACTGACGGCAGTCAGCGGATCGAGGAGTGACTGCTGGAGTACCGCATCCCCGACACTCTCGGAGCGTGGCAGATCAACCACATCGGCTGCCCCTCCGACACAACGGCACCATGGTCCATTCGAGTGCCTGCGTGGCATGCTGCAGCTATGTGGCTCCGCACATGGCACGGCACTCTCGGCGACCTCGAAAGAACGACAACTTCACCATGCCAGCAGGCAGTAGCCTCACACTCCCGAAAGTGGCGCAAGCGTCCATTCTCCGCCAGCCTACCGTATCTTCTGTAGATGCCCTTAGCCGACCGGAGATGCTACGTCTGTCTGCTGGGCCTGCCAAATGCTCTTGGCGGGATCGCCTGAAGCCAAACGTGGAAGAGACATTATTGCTCCCTCGACTCAAGTCTTCTCGCGCGATTGCAAGAAAGCATCTGCTAGTGCAGTCTCAAAGTTGAACACGGCCATCCTCAGGATCGAAAGATGCTCTGGCTGCTGCCTTGGGATCGAAAGATGCTAGGCCTCCCCTTGTACTCATCTCAGGATCGAAAGATGCTCTGATGTGGTTAGTGTACGTCTCAGGATGGGAAGATGCTCTGACCCGGGGAGGATACTGGGAGTGACGGCCTATGAAAGCCGCCGCTGTAAATGGGAAGAGGAGTTCGATCGTCGCGCACACAACTGCTTGGCCATCTTTGAAGATCGGTTGTGCATCGAGTGACCGCAGCCTCTTGTTGTTGATGATACGGCAGAAGGCGCTGTGCCTCTCTACGCAGAGTTTCCCTACCGTCCAAGAGCGGCCTGATCAACACAATGCACGTCGAGGCAAACGAGGCGATTTTGATACATGCTGGTGGCGGCATCATGAGGTTTCCCGTCACTTTTCTCGCACATCGTGACATCGGCAATCAGACTCTCCTAGTAGCGGATACGAAGCTGGTAGTCCAAGACCAATAACGCTTTCGTGCCCCTGTCCTACGAGGACTTCTGGACTGAAATGGAGCGGCGGTATTGAAGGGTTGAAGTTGTCTGAGGAAGAGGCTAGGGTCTTGACAGGTACGGATGATGCTCGGGTTCTCAGTTGTGCTTCGAGTCCGCGTGAGTGCTGACGGAATTGGCTAGTATTTGCGACGAGGTGTCATGAGGCGGGGATCCATCTCGGTGAAGTTTTCGGCGATCGAATTTGCGGGTGAGCGTCATTGGACATGAATGATGACGAGCTCTCGTAATGTTGTTCGGTGCGCAATTTGCAGCGGCTGGGCGCCTGCATTGTCGTTGCTGACTGATGGGAGACTGACCTCGCATTTGTCTTCGCGTCAATGGGTTTGTTGCCGCTCACATTCCAAGGCGAGGTGCGTGAGAGCAGTGAACAGCGCGTCAGAGAGTGCTAATAGTTGTGGAAGAGGGAGGCGGAGGCAAATCCGAAGAGGAAAGCACCAAAGGTCGAGGAGAAAGAGACAAAGGAGGATGAGGGAAATGCCCTTTGCTCGAAGGTATCTCAATCTAGGCTACAGACCGCCTTTGGGGCAGTTTGTGCCACACTGAAGAATTCTCCGGAGGAGCATGCCGTTGGAGCGCCAGGAGAGATGAGAAAGACACTATGCTTGGCGACCGCAGAGCAGAAGAAGCGTTCGAGCGATAGGCGAACTAAAGTGGTAAACACGGCACCGAATGGATCTACGAAGCAGTCAGCTCGACGCTCTGAGGACACGGAGGAAGGCAGGGTACTCATTCGCCACATAAGAAATTCACCAACTAATCAGCTCAGCGGTCCTGGTTATCATACCACGACCTGTACTTGCGTTGTCTCGACTCGAATTCGGCAACTCTAACACGAATGATGGCCTGCCTTCATCAGACGCTGCTTCCCGACATCCGAGGGCTGTTCGATCTTTCTGGCGCACAGGCCCAGCTGGAGGTGGGACCGGAGCTACTAGAGTAAGCTCACAAGGCGCGACTCGAAAGCAGAGAGCTCCGCACGCGGCACGAGCATTGCGCACGAGTCCCCACGACGAGCACACGGAAGACCAGAAGCGCACAGCAGCGGCGAAGCTCAAGGCCGAGCGAGTCAGGGGAGAGAAGACTGGCGGGTTGTGCGCAGAAGGAGAAGATCAAGAAGATGAGGGACGAACAGCAGCGTCCCACCGCGAGGACACAGAAGACATTGTTGGTGCAGTGCCACTCGCAGGACCACATAGTCCTGCTGTGGGTACAATGGTAGACCTATCGAACCAGGACACAGTCATGGAGGACGCAGCGGTTTGTATTGCGTCTACCTCTGGGTACGGGCGCTGAGCTCGACCAAGAAACCGCGCGCTGGGATCACATCGCAGCAGTGGAATATAGTGCTCGAAGCATGGGACAAGAGTCATTCCGCAAAGATCTCAAGCCACTTCTCATCACCCAGCCACAAGGCCGGTCTTTCGAGGTCAACAATCGTCACGTGGCGTGGCAGAAATGGTCGCTGCAGCGAGGTTGGACTGTGAGAGAAGGACCCGTTCTCCATGACGTGCGATACGATGGCCGGCCGCTTTTCCACCGTGTCTACAGGAGTGAAATGACAGTACCTTATGGCGACCCTATTTCTCCATATCATCGAAAGCAGGCGTTTGATCTGGGCGACTCTGGCTTCGGCCTGACATCCAACAGCTTACAGGTTGAAGCTTGGTTGCTATTGTCTCGGCCACATTAAGTATTTTGATGGTGTGCTGACCTCGGGCAATGGGAACCCGTGCGAATGCCCATTCGTAAGGGCCTGCACGTTCCTTGGGGCACAACTGTCGCCCCTGGTGTCCTGGCCGCGAACCACCAGCATCTCTTCTGTGTGCGCGTCGACCCTAACCTCGATGGACAGAGGAACACGATCCAATACGCCGACTGCGAAGCTGTCGTTGACAAACCGGAAATCGATCCTTTCGGCTGCGCATTCCGTGTGTGCAGCACGCCCATCACGCAAACCGGCGGCTACGACCTCGACCTCACCAAATGCCAAACGTACAAAATCACCAACCCTTCCCATATCAATCGCATCTCCGGCAAACCCGTGGGATACAAACTCCACGCTGTCCCTTCACAAATTATGATGATGATGATGGGCCCGCATACATTTAACCTCCAACGTGGGATTTTCATCTCGAAACCCATCTGGGTGACGAAATACCGTGACAACGAGCTCTGGGCCGCTGGCGACCTTACGAATCAGAGTCGAGAGGATACGTGGCTTGCGGTATGGGCGAAGATGGATGAACGGACGGTGGATGAGGATGTGGTGCTGTGGCATACGTTTGGTGTCACGCATGTTACTCGACCCGAGGATTTCCCTGTTATGCCAAGTGAGAAGATGACGGTCATGTTGAAGCATGCGAGCTTTTTCGAGGTTTGTCCTTCGAATGATGTGCCGAGGTCGTGAGAGGGGTGGTGCGTTTGGGATAGATCTCTGTAACACATGCATTTACATAGCACCAAAGCCCAGCCCAGCTCGTTGCTGAATCGTATGCAGAACATCGTATTCATATTCAGAGTTTCAGAATCTGGGATCACACTCTGAGGGTTGTAGTTTCACATTCCGTCAGTCAGGTGCATATAGTGTTCTGCTTTGCACGTAGAACATGTTGTTCCGTAAGATCCAACAACCTAAGCCCTAACAACCTCTATCATGGAGACAAGATATGGATAGCTTTGAGGGATTTGCATATCGCGGATTCATCGGAGCGCATTATCTACCACCAATGTACTTCAAGCCTCATAACATTGTAGTGCTCAGCAATATGATGGTGAGTTGATGAACATAGTAAGCACAGGGGCAGATTGTCTGAGAGAAGTTTGTTCGAAGACGTCCTAAGAGTAGATATATCTGATATACGAGTGTTCAGCTCAGACGCTTGATGTATACTGCGATCTGCTGCTGCACACCCGTGTTGGATGTTTAAGAACCTGGCCGTGCCATATACAGGGTCGTTCAATGGACTATATAGAGTAAGTTACACTCCGCCAGTGCGGTTTTGCTGCTGCACTATCTAGTCCTCTCTGCCCCTACCACAATCTACTTCGAGATTATTATCATGAGAGTCACACTTGGAGCACCTACATTTTTGTTCGCGACAAAGGGCCATGGCACTTGCCGACCAAGTTCAGCTCCAAATAACGGCAAAATGCCGGAACACGAGCGGCACACGGTACTGGTTTCCCGAAGACGTCCCTCAATGTATTGTTCTGCGCAATGCGCTCCCGAATCCATTCGCAATTGGGTCTACAACCTATCGGAGTGTATGCTGCTCGTATGCGTGGAATGGGCACCGTCAACCGAGTTCAAATGCACGTACAATCCAAGAGTCATGGAAGATATTCACAACAAGGGCGATTGTCTCGCTGGACATGAGTTGGCAGGCTGTATCGGCATCACTCGCTCGCCCACAGGCAACAGAAACTTTGACGACAGAATTCTAGCTTGCTAGGTAGGCTTGCACACTACTGCATAATACGAGCACAAGCGCTAATGGCTCGGCAAGTGCGCGATGACGGGCTGAGCCTGAGTCGATGCTTAGATAAAGTGCTTGTTACGAGTAACGCGATTCCATCGATCGCGTGTACAATGCAATGCGTAATAGATTCAATTAGGCGAGAGCGGTGCAGAAAGCATTTTGGGAAAGACCATCAAGTTCAATAGATAAGTCGCAAATGGAGTTCTCACTAGTTAGGCAAAGCTGTTTCCTTTTCATTTTATGCTCGTGCCTGCTTCCCATCCTCTCCGATATTCTCTCTCCATCCCATACCCCCGGAGTGAAACTCGCGAGATGCAGTACTGCTTGTAGAGAACCAGAAGGCAGTCAGCTGCGCATGTTGGCATCGCTAGTTTTTGTTTCGCTTCTCGTCCCTTGTGAATTGCGCCTGAGAGACATCAGCGACGTTTTAGCATTGTGTGTTGTCGCTCTGCGCATTGGTCAGACCGTCAGAGGGCTGCAAAAAAAAAAGTCAGAGGTTTCCACCCTCTACTCCCACACATTTCCTTTTCGCTTCAGCAGGCGAAAAACAAAGCCGTGCATTACTTGTTGAGTGGACACGCGATAGCAACAGAAAATCAGTTTGGTATAGACTTCGAAAAAAAAAGGGCTCGATGCATCGTCCGTGAATCGCTAGTGCACAGTTAGTACTACTTCGATGCTTTGATGGATCGACCGATGCTTACAACACGGGGCCCGTCGAGGCTGCTGCGACTGCGCCGAATAAGTGGCGAATTGGGCTGGCAACGACGGATTTTACCACTAAACCAACGATGCTTGATGGAGGGACGTCTCGCAAACACAATATGTCTCTTAAAACGATTTCCGGCCAAGACCAACACGAGACCAATCAGAAGAGCCGGGTCTGAGCTCAGTGGACCAATGAGAAAGAGTTCTACGAGAATGCATGGCAACGACAGATGTTACTGAAAAACCACCACAGCGCAGCACGGGTGGGAGCACCGCGCCCCGACTAAACGATGCCACATTCAGTATCCACCGACAACGGTCAAAGAGAGGATGACATCATATATCAACTGTGTATTCAAGACAGCAACCCTTGATAACAGTTGACTCCCAGACACTAGTGGTGTCGAAAAGCTCTCTTTTGTTCAGTGTGGTGAACAATCAATTTACCGATTGAAAAATTGATCGATTGATAGCAATGGATCAATCAATTCCAGCCTTCCAACGCATTGAACAATCTTGCAATGTATCAATCTATTTTCTTCGCATCCATTGACGTCAATCGATCGTGCAGTTTACCATATATATATACAGATGCATCGTCGCTGTAGGCGCTGTTGTCAAAGTCGTCACCTTATTTTATTTATAACCTTCGGCTTACTGCATTCTTGGCAAGAATAGCCTCACGTGATGATCTTTGAGCGTCTTCTCGGAGATCGTACGGTCTCCTATTAGCGCGGATACACCCGCCCAGCAATTTTAGGGACGCGACAATCGCGTCAATCGCGTTTACATCACGCTTCTTAGTAACAGCAACACCTGTATATCAACATAACGACGACTATATGGCCTCAGTCGACGGCAGCGACCTTTCAGCTGCATTACCTAGCGATACGCTTGTCGTGCCGACAGCATTGCATCGTTCAGACGACTTCCGGTCCACCAACGCGCAGCACAACGAGCCGAGCGCGCCTATTACTGGTTACGAGGACCTGAACCTATCAATACTTCCACGCGGCTTCACTATCGCAGTCTCCAGCCTACAGAAAGACTCTTGGGTATGGAATCACGGCTATCGGCTCGACGATAAGAATGGGATTGAATACTGGGTCTGCAAAAGATGCCACAAGGCCAAGAGCCATCGAAACCATCGCTTCCAGACAGCACGACAAACTAGTACTGCAGGCGATCATATGAAGAACGAGCATCGCATTGATAAGCTTGGGAATATGGACGATAGCGCTGTTCAGCATGTTCGCAAGAAGCGCAAGGTCACGGACAGGTTGAGCCTTCCAGCAGTTAGCTTAGCAGATTGCGACTCAGCCTCTCGTAGAGCTGCGGAATTCAGTGCTGTGCTTTTCAAGAGTCTGCTATTACAGTGGCTTATCATGGACAATATATCCTTCCGGAAATGCGACAGTAGCTACTTCCGGCGGCTGCTTAGCTATCTGAATCCCCTTTCTGACGATTCTATGCCGGATCACACTACTCTAAGCCGCTGGATCTTGAAGGCTTACGAGGACTTCGTGCCTGTCGTAATTGAGTGCCTACAAACAGCTATCGGACTTATCCATTTCTCCTTCGATCTATGGACTTCTAGCAATGGCTTGGCACTTGCTGGTGTCGTTGTTCACTTCGTCGACAAGACTGGCAAAGTATGGGACTTTCTTCTCGGACTTCCAGCTCATCACGAGGATCACACTGGCTATAATATTGCGCAGACAATAAG
The DNA here is from genome assembly GCA_004299825.1 of Cercospora sojina. NCBI lineage: Eukaryota > Fungi > Ascomycota > Dothideomycetes > Mycosphaerellales > Mycosphaerellaceae > Cercospora > Cercospora sojina. The sequence goes on along the minus strand of CP036211.1, from coordinate 3,841,519 downwards.
CTCTATTTTCACTCACTTCGGACTCCGCGGAAGTCAGCTAGGCTACTTCACAAGCGACAACGCAACGAACAACGACACCTGTATAGACTGGCTCGCAGCTGAATTCGACTTTGTCGCTGCCAAGCGCCGAGTGCGCTGTGCTGGCCATATAATTAACCTGGTTTGCAAAGCAGTCATGGTCGGCTGGATGGATTTAGAAGTGTTTGAGCAGGACCTCCTATCTATGGCTCAAGAGGCACGAGACGCACTGGAGGTGTGGCGACGCCGTGGACCTGTCGGCAAGTTGCATAACATTATTGTCTACATCTCGCGCTCGCCGCAGCGAATGGATAAGCTGAGGGCACTACAGAAGCAAGCCATTGCTGACGGTCTGCAGTTTACTGATAGATTATATCAGCTAGTGCGAGACAATGACACACGCTGGAACAGCCTATTTGCAATGATTGAGCGGGCACGGCTCGTGCGAGAAGCTATCACTGACTTCGTGATCCAAGAGGTCACTCGTTGGCATGAATACATGGTCCGCTGGCATACTCACAATGATCACCTGCCGGAAGCTAAGCGCAAGAAGATGCGAGAGCCGCCATCGATAGTAGCTGATCAGCTCACTCTGGACGACTGGACTGTGCTAGATGAATACTTCCGCATCCTCAAACCATGCAAGGAAGCGACAATTCGACTGCAAGGCCAAGTCGGCGGACATGGACATATATGGGAGGTCCTACCTGTGCTAGACTGGCTTCTCACTCACTTCGAAGGAGCTAAGAAGCGTTACGCTGTCGAGGGTGCTGAGAAATTGCCAGCGGAGCTCTCGGAAGTCCCTCACTTAGCGCAGGAGCATCACTACATCGCTAACATCAACCTTGCCTGGAAGAAGCTCGATCAATACTACGCCAAGACCGACGAGACGCCTATCTACTTAGCAGCTGTAGTGCTACATCCGCGCTATAACTGGGCCTGAATACTTCGTCATTGGGGTGACAAGCCTGACTGGATCAAAGCCGGCGAAAAAGCGCTCCTTGCTCTATGGCAGGAATACAGGGACCAGCCTTCTGCATTCGATGACGTACGACGAGAAGATCCTTCACTTTCTACGTATGTGAAAGGCGGGCGGCATCAACGGCGGCGTACGGAAGTCGACGAAGAAATGGCTACATTCGGATATAGTAGCGATGAAGACACTGCTACAAGGCAGGCGCCAGCAGATCAGTGGAAGGAATACACTCACCTGGACAGCAACCATCACATAAAAGACCCTTTTGAATACTGGTATTCACGTCGGCACCGTTGGCCGCAGCTAGCACGAATGGGGCTAGAAATACTGTCTATTCCACCAATGAGCGATGAGCCTGAGCGGACATTCAGTGACTCTGGCTGTATGGTGACGGACCGGCGGAACCGCTTGAAGGAAGGCACGATAGGCGCGATATCTTCTCTCAAGAGCTGGACTCGAAAGAGCGTTATTACGTGGGATATTAAGCATTTGAGAAAGCTAACTACTGCGGCAGAAGAGCGTCACACGAAGGAAAAGATTACTTTGTATGATTCTATGTCAACTTGGCTCAACCGAGCCAATCAATCGACAGCTTAGCCACCAATCCAATGCATCAACCATTCGTGCAGCGCCAATCCAATCAATCACATGTGTAGCGGATTGATTGATTGATTGTTCACCACACTGCTTTTGTTGGACCCGGACAAATTCCTCAAAGATAACGTTGCTCGCATGTCTCAATCGACTCTTCTTCCCTTGTTCACCGCTAACAACTCTTGCGCGACCGCATTCCTATGCCAGTGATCGTCATCAACCGATTGCAATCAATCAGAGGCTCTGATCCGGTTGCCAAGGCTAGTGGTTGCAACCAACGGTGGTTGCAATTAATAAATTAAGCTAAAACCAAGGTTCTTCACAAGCAAAAAAAAAATACGATAAACCTCCGCGTGCGCTAAGAACGGACACTTAGACACCTACGCGGGCGCTAAGAGCGGCATAGGCGTTGCACTAGACCGTTTTATTAAGCGGTGCGGTGTCGCAGACAGCTATTCGGCGGCTATTCCGGCTATTCTTCATCAAATTATTCACTCGACTAGGTTACCAAGCCTCCGTTTAATCAACTAAGGCCTTAGTTACAACTATTCGCCTGAATTTAGAATGCGTTGCAATCAATTAGAGGGCATAATCCAGTTGAGATTGATAGTTGAATTGAACAATCGGTGAATCTGGTTAATTGATCGCTATCACTGTCCCATGCTTCCGCGCGAGTTAGGCTGGACTCAAAATGGGTGGACCATCTTTTGTAACTCCCGTCCACGCACTGCTGATATGCTTCCGGAGTATCGAGGAAGACGTGAAATGAAATATCCTTGCTCGTGAAGTGGAAAGTTTTGCGGCGACCGGGGCTGCTGGAACATCAACAAAGACTGCTGGAACATTAGTAAAGACTGGTTTGTGAATCGTGGGCATTCCTACAGTCTGCAGTTGGGGCACTCCGTACTAGTTTGTCTTATTTGGGACACCTTATCACGGAGACATTCGGTGGTGGCGGCTAATCCGCGCAACATGAGCAACCTTTGCATGACTGGTAGCCTCAACCTCTTCTACAAGAGGAAGTCACACCTGTGCTGAAAGTCCTGCCCAAGCTCAAACAATTCCAACGATCCCGGTATCGTCTGATCAGAAATCATCGCATATACGCAACTATGAAGGTCCCGATCATTGCCGCGATCATTGCCTATGCTTCTATAGCCTTTGCATTCGCACTGCCGGATCCTGAACTCGAGGAGCGTCAAATAGGGACCACATATGTGAGGACTCAAATACATCTTCGAGTTGGCATCGTCTCTTGCGGCAGTTTGGCTAATCCGACGTGTAGACCTGCGTAGCAAAGCCGCATTCAAACGGATATTGCCAAATCAACAACCCTCCGGCAGGTCTCGATCCCCGGCCTCCAGCAACTATTGGCTGCCATCAGGTTAGTAGAATATTCATTGCACCAAGTTGCACACTTCCGTCTACACTACACTTATTCGCAACATAGGGACACCCATGCAAAAAGACCGGAAAGTATGATTCGTCCCCAATTGCCAGACCAAATGTAACATACGCTGACATGACTGCTCAGTCGCTGCAAGTATATGAACGGAGTTGGCAAGGAGGGTCATAAGAACCTGTATGCTGTCTGCTACTAGTTGGAGAAATCTGCCGGGGTATATGCTTGATGTGTGTAGCTATGTCGATCTATCTTCACGCAGATCAGCATTTAGCAGTCTGAGTTAAGAGGGCAGTCTTTGAGGGACTTTCTCGTACCTTGATGGCAGCTTGTACACCACCTGACACCTTTCATTACTCTTCCAGCAGACCCTTGGCCAGTACGAAATCAAGCTTCTCAACTTCGATATACTCTGGCTGCCGCCTGGACTGCTCAAAATATACACTGCCATCCCTCAATAACTTTGCAAGGGTATCATCTCCAGACCCTCCGCCTTCACGTTCGAGTTCGTCCCAGAGGGTTCCGAGCGCTGGCGTGGCGAACAGCTTCTTCCCATGGGCGACCTTTTGCATGGCAGCGTTGGATAATAGATCCCAGACCACGTTTTCGGCCTTTTGATAACGCTCCTGATCCGCATCTGCAGCTGGCTTTCGTAGATTCAGCAGATCGAAAAAGTCCTGCCCATTGAACCCAATCAACTTCTCAGCCCGCCAGCATTCGTCCAGCGAATCAATCTTCAGAACCTTCTCGTGCCAGAATGCCTTGCCATCAAATCCGCTTTCGGGCTCTTGTAGATTTGCCACTCGTCCGAAGCATGCGATATGCGCCGTGTAATCGACGAGTGTCGTCAACGGGACATTGAACGGCCATTTGTACTTCAGTGCTATGCTTTGATTAGGAGGCAGGCCCGCACGCCAATGCATGAGAGGGTGTCCGTATAATCCGTCACAGGAAGTGCGGTCCTTCCATAGATGCGAGAAGAGCAGTTGCCACTTGAGCAAGAACTCTGTTCCTTTGCGCCCAGCGATGAAGTGATTCCCAACAAAGGTCTGACTGCACCACGCTGTACACATTTCATAAGTGCTTCCGGGAGAAGAGAGCCGGTTCCAGCAAAGCCGGTCAAGATCCATCAAGAGGATCACTCCGACGTCGAGCCACACGCCACCATACTTCCAGATCAGAGCCACTCTCAGGAGGTCCGCTGAGTGCTGACCAACGTAAGGACCTGCCATGGTGTTGTCCACGAAAGCCGGCGGAAGGAGATTTTCCGAGGGAGTAATCCAGTCCAGTGCATAGTTCGGCTTGCCTGGGATTTTATGGACAAGACGAATTGTCCATGTTGGATCGCAAATGCGTGCCCAATTGAGCACATTGTGGCGGCACCAGGTTGGAAGACTTTCAAGTCCAGAGTCCCAAAAGCACCAGATGTTCTTCTCGGAGGTTACTTCGACGTGTTCGCTGAGTTCAGAGAGGATCTCAGAATCAGAGCGAGTGTCCGGTTGCTGACGCGGCGCGATCTTGTCTTGGTACAGCGGAGGTACATCGTAACCAGTAAAGCCACTCATCTTTTCTGGAGAGTGCTGACTTGAGGAGAACTGAAAAGCTTAGTGGAGAGAAGAAGACCGTTCACAGGTTATGAAAAACGTGTCTGAGCTAAGATCGAACGTCGGGCTATGGGATGATGTTGTTTCAAGCAGGGATATGCTTACCAAGTTACCATCGTACCGGCTACTGCAGCAGGTGCCAGCAGATAACACGAATGTGATGCCATTGATGATACAGATGCCACTGTCATCTGTTGTGGCTGCGCGACGGCATCTGTCATTGATTTGTCACCAAGGTGGCAAGAAAGAAGCTTCATGTGCGTGATAGCGCACTAGTCAAAGACTATGTACCTCATGAATCAGGCCTCTCAGCATTGTCCACCATTCACCTTGATAATTTGTCCTGAGGGTCCGAACACTTTCTCGACTCCAGAGTAAGCTTACCGCATCAGCCACTTCGTCCACCTTACCAAGCCTCTCGAAAGGACTGAGTGCTGTCAGGGCCTGTGTATTCTCCTCATCGTTGGTCTGGACAAAACCTTCCGTCCTAACTGGGCCGGGCGATACGGCGTTGACGCGGATCCCGCGCATCGCCAGTGCTTGGGCGAGTGACCGCACCATGACATTGAGCGCCGCTTCCGTGGAGATGTAGAGAAACAACAGTGGGGAGGTAGCAGGGAGGCAAAATCGGTGAGGTCGGATGAAGTCAAGATTATCCGACTTACGTTTGCCATAAGAGGAAGAGCCATCTGTTGCACTTCGTCATGCTTAGTGATCAGGAGAAATCGAACCTGTGCAAGGAATAATAGTGGCCCTTTCACGTTGAACCCTAACCTAACCATTAGTGCAGGGTCAAAGTCTGCTTCCGTCGCTGATTCGAATTCAGTTGGGAATGCAGCTGCAGCATTCGCGATCAGCACATCGATCTTTTCAAATCGTGCAAAAGCTGCTGCGACCAGTCGGGACACCTCAGTAGGGTGTGCCATGTCTGCCTGCACCGCGATTGCGCGATGAGAAAATCCCATTTCTGAGACAATCTCTTCGGCTCCGACTTTGTCTGCTCTGTAATTGACGACCACGAAGGCGCCTTCTCTGCCCGCTTTCCGGGCTATGCCTTTGCCGATACGCTTGGAGGCAGCAGAAATCAGGACCATTCGATCTGCGTGCATCATGTTTGGCATTTTCGACTTCCTTGCGAGTAGCTCCAACGCCGGGGTGTAGCGCCTCATTGTCAAGTAGAGGCTGGCCAAGATGCTGATCGAGAGAGCCCTCCAAACACGATAGTTCTGCATACCACCGGAAGGGTGCACGGCTCGCTGGGCGACGAATCGCATTTTCAGGTGCTCAATAAGCGAGAGTGGAATGAGCCGACTTCTTCCAAAGAACAGCGAGGTGGTCCGGACTGCTTGACAGACGCGTCGCTGGCTCTGTTGATGGAAGGTCTTGGCTCGTGGTCCTTTGGCAAGGTGCGGACACGAAGACACCACGACGACACGTGATGAGCGGTCGGAACATGCTGGTCACGCAACTCGTTCTGCCCTTGCTTTCGTGTTCGGCTCTTCGATGCTTTCCATGAGGGCAATGCATGCCAGATTCTGAGGTTGAGTGCAATCGTCGTGCGTGCGTGCGTGCTTGCTTGCTTGCTTGCTTGTGATGGAGCCGAGAATATCGCGGCATTCAGATGCCGATGGCATGCGATGGCCGGCAGCACGTTCCGTCGCGGGTTCATTTGAGTGTAGACGCAGAGTGATCCGGAAGGAGAATGCTCGTGATGCTGGATGAGGTCGAAAGCTGCATTTGGCCAGAGTTGATGGATTGCAGGGCACGCCAACGCCAATTCCGCGTGTCCGCCATGCGGGCAAGGTCGATCGTTGTGCCGAGGCCCAAGGTAGACAAGTAGACTAAGCATTGCATGCAACAAATCAAGGCACTGATCCGTCGTCCATCTTTCATCCTTCGGGGACTCTCGACAAGCAATTCTGGTTCAAGGAAGAGAATCATCACCATGGCACACTCGTCTGTCAGCGCCAACTTGGCCGTCTCCAACCTCTTCGATGTCAGCAATCATGTCGTTCTCGTCACGGGTGGCGCGACTGGATTGGGTGAGATGGGAGCACAAGCTTTCATTCAGAACGGAGCACGTGTGATCATTGCGAGCAGAAAGAAGAGCGAACTGGAGAAGACTTCTGCGCGACTCAACAAGCTTGGTCCCGGAAAGTGTGACTACATTGTCGCAGATTTGAAGGACAAGGCTGGTGTGCAAGCACTCTGTGCCGAAGTCCAGAACAAGACCGATAGGCTGACTGTTCTGCTGAACAACTCTGGTGCAACATGGGTCAGTGGGAGACTGCAGACCTCGATGGCGACGTGATGCTGATGAGTGTCGCCAGGGCGCCCCCTACGACGACTTCCCCGAATCCGGCTGGGACAAACTCATGGCGCTCAACGTCAAATCCATCTTCTACACCACTGTCGGTCTCCACGAGCTTTTGGTCAAGGGAGCCACAGCGGACGCCCCTTCTCGCGTCATCAATATCGCCTCCATGGCAGGTATCACGACGGTAGACGTCACGACGGGCGACGAAGGTGGTCTTGCAGCACCAGGCTCCGGAACGTTCTCCTACGGCCCTTCCAAGGCCGCCTGCATCCATCTCTCCAAGATGCAAGCGAGCAAACTCATGCCCGATCACGTCACCGTCAACTGCATCTGTCCGGGAGTGTTCCCGTCGCGAATGACGGCGTTCGGAATGGAATCTGCGCTGGACACGCTGGTTTCTGGTCAGCCGAGCGGGAGAGTGGGAAAGCCGGATGATTTTGGTGGGGTGGTCTTGTTTTTGGCGAGTCGTGGTGCCGCACATCTGACTGGCAATGTGTTGGAGCTGGATGGAGGCGCTACGCAGAGTGGGTTTAGGAGTCGGGGGAAGGGTAGTTCTAAGGCGAAGGAGAAGTTGTAAATTCAGCAAGGAAGTTGTAAATCAAGCACGGGCAATGCGTGAGAGGTGTGATCTCCCTGGGTTCCATGTCGGCGTCGCTGCAGTCGCTCCCCTCCAGGCTTTGCAGCAAGGTTCGACAGACTGCGTGCAATATAGAGCCGCCATGCCACTCCCACTGCTGCCGAGGTCCTTGTGGTGTATGTGGAGCGAAGGTGCGAGAGGGGTGCTGATGATCCCTGCCCGGAGGAGCGAGTCAGCTCAGTTAGTCTCGTTAACTTCGTTCGGAGCACTCCACCCCCAAAGCACCCAAAAGCACGGCGCATTGTCGCCCGGATTGCTCGCCATCACAAGCCGATATGACCGCCCGCATCCGTCCCCACGACCACGCTCCCACCCCGACGATACCCCCGAGATGGAGGGGCAAGTGGCACGGCTGGTCGACCGCGTATGGGACCAAGTGAAGCATGTGCCGGCGAGCAAGAGATACATGGTGGCGGTGAGCGGGATCCCCGGTTCTGGTCAGTCCTTCCCCCCAGCACGACGACCGCCCGAATGCCATGCAGCACTCACACGCACACAGGCAAGACGACACTGGCAGCCAAGGTTGCCGACGGCCTCAATGAGCGCTACCGATCCGAAACTGCCGCTCGGACGCCCAACTCGCTCCTGGCGACGTTCCTCCCCATGGATGGCTACCATCTCACCCGCGCTCAGCTGTCCGCCCTTCCCAACCCAGCCCATGCGCACGCCCGTCGAGGCGCTGCGTTCACCTTCGACGCCCCCGCTTTCCTCGCCCTCGTCAAGAAGCTTCGCGAGCCCATCTGTCCCGAGACGGGCACGATTTACGCGCCGAGCTTCGATCACGCGGTGAAAGATCCCGTGCCGGACGACATCCCGATTCGAAAAGAGAGTCGAGTGCTGGTCATGGAGGGCAACTACCTGAGTTTGGGCGAGGGAGAGTGGAAAGAAGCGGCCGAGCTGATGGACGAGCTATGGTTTGTGGACGTGGACGAGCAGGTCGCGCGGAAGAGGTTAATCAAGAGGCATGTGCAGGCAGGCATTGCGAGGAATGAAGAGGAGGCTGGGAGAAGAGCAGACGAGAATGATCTCGTCAATGGCAAAGAGATTATCGAGAAGCGGCTGCCGGTGCATGAGGTGATAGTGAGTCAGGAGGATGAGCGGTGGAGGCCGGAGGTGCAGGGGGGGTGAAAGCTCTCCCTTCTCCGTCACGACGAGATCTGTATTCGACCATTCCAGAATGTCCCCACCCGGTACCAGAGTGCACTCCAGAGTCGTCGCGCTGCCCTGCGGGAAGAAGCCGTGAAACAGCCATGCATGTAGCAGTGCGCCGCGCCGCTTTCTGCGACTTCTCCTGGTGTTCCGCGTTGTCAATGCATTGCCAAGTCCTCCCCCCGCCCTCTTGACGAGATGTATCGTCCGCACCATCGTATTTGGCTTTGACAGTCAGGCGAATGTCGTTACCTCTGTCACGGCGATATTCTGGGCTCAGAGGCGTAGACATGAGGCAGAACTGCCAAATGATCGACTTCAATTGCACTGCCATTTTAACCCTCGTGTCGCAAGCCGAGCGACTGGACTACTTGTCTCTCGCCTGCGAGATAAGTTACGATGGCGACGGAGGTCGGCAATGCGATGACACCCTCTTCCAGGCGCTGGCCGAAGAGAAGCTTCCAACTTACGAAAAGCCACTCCAATACATCGCGGAGATGGAGCTGAACGGTCATGAGATCCCGAAGGAAATGTCCTTGAGCTTCATTCGGGACCACAAAGCAACGCTGCAATCGTGGGAGCTTCAGAAAATAGTCGATGAAGACCGAGATGACCCGGATGCAAAGCAGGACATATTCGCCGCTGCCCAAGATATTGTCGGCTTCAAGCTCAAGATGGACGACGTATACGAAGGTGACCAGTACGGCCGTGACAGCCGAGATCTGCCTGTCTGGGAAGCGATCGAATCATGGAACCATTCTTCGTATCCTTAAGATGGTAAAGCATGGACAGCGAGGATACTCAACGCCACTCGATCAACTTGTCATCACCTTTCACTCACCGTAATGACATGCTCGCGATCATGGCCCACGGTGCGTGAAAGCCCTGAGGCGAATGATCCATCAGCGGCTGGCGCCTTTCGATCCAACCAGCAAGACGGCTTCGCGCCGATCAGCCCATTCCTATACAACAACGAGAGATACTGTGAGCCTGCCTGGTCCCCGGTTCATTTGCGGAAGGTCTCACATGCTGTGTTCGGTTCCACCTCCTCCGCAGTCTGTCAGGCCATCGATCATGGGGCATTGGGTTCGGTCAAGCGAGCGAGGCAGTTGTCGCTGACTTCTGCAACGAAGTCGTCGAAACGGCAGTTGCTGATGCGATGCATTTCCATCAGTCTTGTCAATTGCTGTCGGTCGACGAAAGTAGGTCAGTATCAATGTACATGTCGTACTGGCACTAAGGGGCAAAGCTCGCTTCACCGAGCAGCTGCTTTACCCTACAGAGCCAGAGCATCGAATTCAGCGGCGAAGCGATATATTGTGGGAATCGTTTGGATCCATTCCTACGGTAAAGGTAGTGACCCTGGGGCTACAATCGCACATCCACAGTTGAGACCAGCAGTATTGTTGGAAAGCCGCATTAGCCATTCACACGTCTTCGGTGACTTGTCGTCACCCAAGCCAACCGTTCTTTTCTTGTCACGCTGCTGCGATTCAGCGCAGCAGCTTAGGCTTTTTTCGTGTCACTTCCGCGTGAGGCCGCAGTCCGGAATCTGATACGCATTCGAAGGCATATTCGCAGTGAGCGTTACTTCGGAGTCGAACTCGCGTGATGGAAAGACTTGCTTCCATTCCTGTCCTCATTTCTGACAGCGTTGTCTGTGTTCTCAGCAGCAAAAGGCGCGTGTCGGCCATGCTATAGCTTTGTTCGAAAGACTTGCCCTGTTGTTCGCTTCAGGCAACGACGGCCGCATTGATCAGGCCTCTCTCCGTTCGGGGTTTCCGTGGGGACAATTCAGCCAACGGGAGTAGTGAGATTTCTGGAATGGAAGTTGCGTCGGACACAAGGACAAAAGAGGCGTTAGCTTCCAACCTGATAGCGTGCTTGTTGTGGAAAGTAAATTTCGCGAGTAAGAGCGTCAGAGCTAAGGAAGTAGCACACAGTCGCTGGCCGATCGATGAATCACGTCCCTGGGCCAGGCCCAGGGCTATATGACCGGCGAAGACAACCCACCAACCACACACAAGCAAGATGAAAAGAATGTTGCAGACGATGCTCCTCAGAACCAGGGGTAACAAGACGATGGAAAGGCAACAGCTTACACGCCTACCTGCGAAAGCTGTTCAACCAGACTGATGACACCTGCAGTCTTATGATTAATATCAGAGTCGAATTTCCCGACGGATGAGGCGGCGAAGAACGAGCAGAAAGTATATTGTGGCTCACCTAGAGTGCTCAAGCGTGTGAAAACTGACATGCGACGAAATGCGCATCCCTGCTGGAGCGAGGCTTGGCATGGGAGGTGAACTGACATCCCCCGCTCTTTTCTGGTCGAGCCACTTTTAGTCTAGCGCACTTCCTTACCTGTGGCACGACCAAGTATTTGCATTGCGACTCAACGGCATCCGCGCGGATCATCGCAGCGACGGCCTCATGCTGCCTGCATCTTGCGTCCTGGGGACAATGCAAGTATAGCGGCCACGCGAAGCACGCAGACAGGGCCAATGGCGATCACGGCCTGACCATCAAGTGATTCTTGCACCCGCAAGGCCACGGCGGAGAGCTCATCATCAATAGCTGACACAGAGTGAACAACAGCTACAGGGATCATGCAGGCAACGACCAGACTTTCCAAGCTGTCTGCCGCGTTGTCGCAACTCTGGAGCTCTTGTTCCTCCGGAAAGCAGGCTATCCGAGCGTTGCGGACGTCAGCCATTCCGTGCTTGGAGGCCCAAATGAGGAAGCGCTAAGCCATATCCAAAGGATATTGTCAGCACGCTTACCGCAAGTAGACTTCCCTCAGCACATACCAATCTCCACTCTGAGAGGATGAGCGCCAAACCAACGACAGCTCCACGAAGTAGTGACCGGGCGAGCACAGCTGCTTGGCATCAATCTTGGGCCGCCCTCTAGTGCTGGTACTGACCGCAACCGAACATTTATGCTTAACCTTGTTCTCATGTGCCCAAGGCGGAACTTGCCAGCGGGTTTGCAATAATTAAAATTGGTCGATGAGGAGATCAACCTTCGATGATGATGGCGTCGATTCAGCCGCAGAGTAGCGCGTCCTGCGAGGGGGCGTGGAGATATAATAGCTGGACGGCCCCGACTGAGTCTATCTCCTCTCAAGCACCATCTCCACAGGTTGAATACACTCTTTTTCACACCATCCCCCAACCGACAAGATGCACGCCGCTCTCGCCGCTTCGTTCGCAGCTCTTGCTGCCGCTGCCCCTGTCGTGCAGCGCCAGGCCGCTCCACCGCCAGCTGGTATTGACGATGCCGTCATCCTCCAGTATGCGCTGTCTCTCGAGCACCTCGAGAACACCTTCTACCGCGAGGCTCTTACCAAGTTCACCGCCGCCGACTTCAAGGCCGCTGGCGTGCCATCTGCTGAAGCCTTCTACAACAACCTCCAGCAAATCGCGAAGGACGAGGAGACCCACGTCAACTTCTTGGAGACCGGTTTGAAGGCCGCTGGCGCCACTCCTGTTGCCGAGTGCTCCTACAACTTCGGCTACACCGATGCGCAGAGCTTTTTGGCTACTGCCAACATCCTTGAGGGTGTCGGTGTCAGCGCCTACCTCGGAGCTGCCAAATATATTGCTTCTCCAGACTACCTCACCGCTGCTGGAGCTATCCTCACTGTCGAGAGCAGGCACTCTTCGTACCTCCGCAACGTGCAGAGCCCTCCACAATCTCCATTCCCAGCACCATTCGATATTCCTCTCGAATTCAACTCGGTCTACTCCCTGGCCGCTCTCTTTATCACTGGCTGCCCAGACACTCCAGGCACTACTGGTCTCGGCCTCAAGGCCTTCCCAGCCATCACCGCTGCCCCAGCTGGCATCTCCAAGGTCGGTGATGTCCTGAGCTTCACCGTCGCCTCCGAGGTCGAGGCCACCAACGCCTACTTCATCACCTTCCCAGGTGGTGCCATCCCAGCCGAGATCACCGGCTCTGGCGCCAACTACCACGTCACCGTCCCAGCCGCTGCTCAGCCAGGCCAGGCTTACGTTGTGCTTACCAAGAACGGCGATGCCCCGACTGACGACAACATCGTTGCTGGCCCAGCTGTTCTCCAGGTTGCCGACAACGCTGCTGAGTTCCAGGCCCAGAACCCAGGCTACGAATACAACCCACAGGATTGCAAGGACGCCAAGCCAGGCCAGTACCCACCAAAGGGTGACCACCCATCGAACCCTGAGGCTCCTAAGGAATATCCAGCTCACCCAGGTAAGTCATCGCGGAGGTCTTTGACCTGTGTCGCCGAACGAGTTTTGTGTCCGGAAGCTTTTGTTCTGACCGATCACTAACGTGGGAAATAGAGCAGCCAAAGTCGCCAGAGGCACCAAAAGATCATCCAATGCAGCCAGGTATGTTGCTCGAACGTTTCAAACCGTATCCGGTACTAGTTCAGCCTCAATGTCACAGTGCTAACATTCTCATAGAGCAGCCAAAGTACGAGCACAAGCCAGCGCACGAGGGCATGCCGGCCACCTACCCGGTCAAGAAGGGTGACAAGAAGGGTGACAAGCCTGAGGAGGACTGCCCTGAAGAAGAGAAGCCTAAGACTCATTACTAGGTGTTCTCATCCGAGATTTGCATGATCGTTGGATCCCGGAGTCGCGTTTCGAGGTGGATTGATGATAATTAGCAACTGCTCCATCTCGTATATATTCTGATAATGTCTACAAGTCCATGACACACACTCTTGTGACGAGACTGAATTTGGTTGTCCCGTCGTTTCCTACCAGCTGTCAGAATCGTTTGTGTCGCGGTATCAGTCCCGCGGTAGTTTCAAGGGTTTAGGCTTATCGTCTTGTTGGCAGGTTGGTAAATACGGCAATAGCTGAGCTTCAAGCCTGCATACGTGGGGTCCACTCCCGTGTCAACCCGAGATCGGTCGCCACACCTCATCCTTAACCTCCAACTACCATATAGTATCATTTCTCACACGATAGTACGGCGGCAAACAGCAATCACAATGTCCCATCTACCCAACGAACTATGGCTCCACATCCTCCACTTCTGCACTCCAATCGACGCATGGCGAGCTCTCCGTCCTCTAAGCCACCAACTCAAGTCCTGTGTTGAGCAACACTTCGAACGCGAAATTCTCCCTCAAATCGATATCTCCATGCCCGTAGCTCTCCCATCATATGATGCCCGTATTCGAACAAAAGGCAGAGCAACGTTTCAGCCTGTGTCACCTCACTCTGGCCGAGATGCCGAAAGATTACATTTGGTTTTGACGAGCACTGATCCGGATTATTATCATGCACATTTCCTGGCACGTTGGAGCGGGATGCGGAATCCGGTTGATGGAGCGTTGAGTCCGAATGTAAAGTGGGATGTGGGATTGGGGAAGCGGGAGAGGAGGATGAGGCTTCGTATGGCGAGAGCGGAGAATATGATGAAGGAAGATGAAGTTGGGTTGAGTTTTGAATGGAAGGGAACGATGACGGGACTGTTTGGGTCATGAACTTGACGTAAACTTTTTTTTTTCATTTGCCATTTTGGATGCATCATGTACCAGAGGCTCAAGAACTCATTGGCGACTCCGCTTCCGACAAGGTGTCTAGCACAGCATCACGGAAGCACTTCATGCCAGCGTCGAACGACTCTTTTGGTGCAGCAGCAAATGTCAAACGAAACCCGAGCTTTTCACTTTGAGTCGCGGGCTGCACAGCAAACCAGCTTCCTCTGCTCATTTGCAGCCCTCGCGCCACTGCGAGAGCATGTATCGTAGCTTCCACGTTGTTCGGATCTCTTCTCAAACCTTCAGAAGCTTGGGACAAATCCACACCAACCCACACCATCATTCCTGATGCTGGCACATTCCAATCACAGCATGAAGGTAGCAATCGCGCGCAAGCTTCGATCAGCGCATCACGAGAGTCGCGATACCCTGAAGAGAGCTTTCGGAGCCAGTCAATGAATCCAAGGTGTCCCCAAGTTTGGTCGAGCAGCTTGTACATCATGATCTGGGAGGGTCCGCTGACAGCTGTTGTACAGAATTCGGTATGGAATATGAACTGGTTAACGAGTTGTTCGCTGCCAGTGACCCAGCCTGCGCGCAAACCTGCAGAAAGGATTTTCGAAGTTGCATCCAGTCGCAGTACTCGTCCCGAATGATCCAAGCTCAGATATGATTTGGGGAGTTGTGCCATGTATTCCTCTGCGCTTGATGGTGTTGCGGAGGTGTGATCACCCAGGTTGAGAAAGTAGTAAGGGTCGTCTTCGACCATTATCAAGTCATGCCTTTCGGCGACATTGTATATCGCTTGGCGTCTTTGTAAGCTCTGAGTGACGCCAGTCGGATTCTGGCCACAAGGAATCATGTATAGTACAAAGGGCTTGCGGCCGAGTGTCTCATCCCAGTTCGATAGCTGTTTGTCCAAGACCTCAGGTAAGAGTCCCTCTTCGTCCATGTCGATGCCAAGAAGCTTGATGCCCATTGGCTTGACCATCTCGAGTGTACCCGGATAGGTGTACTCCTCCGTCAACAGCCAGTCGCCTCGTTCGCACAGCATACGCAGGATGATATCAAGGGCACTGGTATTGCCACAGGACAGTGACGTTGCCCAGTCTTCGTATTTTGGTTCATGAACCAGATCAACATGCTCAGTGATGAACCGCAGGAGCTGCGGCGAACCTGCAGAGTGCCCATAGTTGAGAGCGTAGCCAAGATCCCAATCACCTTCGCCATCAAGACAGGACATCACATCTCTGTCATCACTCGGACCACTTCGAGCGTAGTCCTTCAGCGACATGGTCATGGAGCTCCATGGTATAGTGGACGCCACTGGTCGAGCGACTCCAAGGTTGCAAACTGGGGTGACGGCTTTTGAGCTTGCAGACGCCTTGAGCGTGGAAGCTCCGCGAAGGCGTGACTCACTACTGAGTCGATGGGCCCAGTCTTGAGATCGAGGCTTGTTCTTTTTTGATTGTGGCTTGTAGTCCTGGGAGAAAACCTTTGGGGCAATGCCGACTGGAAGCGCTTGGCGGTTTTGTTCGAAGACGGCAAGCTTTTCCGACAGCATGATTGAAAGTGGTCCCCGTATTCAAAAGCTCACACAGTATCAGTGCCTGCAGGGTCGAAGAAGACTGAGGCCTGGCGCTTTGATATGTATGCTCGGAGTTTGCTTCGGAGTTGTCGGCGTGTTTCACACAAGTATTCTCGTCATCGGCGTACTGCCATGACAGGCCCACTTTGAGCTACTCGCATGACAGAGCGCTGTCGGCTGATCATGCGGAATGCATGATGTTCGACTGACACGTTGCTCCTGCTTCTTACGCGATTTCTTGGAACAACGCAGGATGCTCAGCCAGATTCGCCCAGAAATCCGGCGGAAAATCAAAATTATCGATCCCAAATGTCGGCCACTGTTCAGCTAGGCTCACCTGTTCGCCAGGGACTAGCGCGGTGCTTATTTCATGCTGAGAGTTCAGTAGACCAAGACTGTGCCGATTAAGCACGCTCTTGATCGTAGCGGTTGCGTGTTGCAGCAATGCGTAGTTGGGTTGATCTGGGCGAATGAGAACACCGGCTTCCATGTGCGCCACCAAAACATTCATATCCTGAATGGCTTGTGGGATTGAGGGATTGTTTTGAGCAAGACTGTGAGCCCCACTCACCAGTGCGAGACAGATCGCTCCCGCAGCAGGCAGGCCGTATGAAGCAATCTAAATGTATCAGCCCATGTACGTTCATTGCGTCTTTCAACTCACCTTCCATATGAACCCAGTCCCAGAATTTGCGAGCGATTCCTTGAGCATTGCAACCTCTGCTGCTATTTTCAGCATTGCACCTGACACAATCACAAGTTCGTGACTGGGTACAGAAGTTCTTGTCATAGATGGTGTATGAAGAAGGAATCGGACGTGGAGTGAATTGAGTGCAGCACTTGCAACAAAGTCGCGTTCGATAGCAGTGCCTTCAAAGTCTTTTAAATGGTTTTCTAGACGGTAACGCTCTGGTAAGGCGGTCATCAGGGCATCACACTCCGTCAAGATCACGCTGTCAATGTCAGCAACGTTTCGGGCCTCGCAGGTATATCCTTGGGCATTTAGGCAGGCTTACTTTGATGCTTTAGTACGAGAGATGTGATCATCATCTCTGAGCAGATCCAGAACGCGCTCTTTCAGAAGAGCACTAAATGCTGATTGTCAGCCAAGGTCAACTACGGGCCAGACCCATTCGGCGTACCATGCTACAGTCCATCGCGTTTCGAGCGTGTAATCGAACTGGCCTGTTTGTGGGGGCGGAACCGCGTGGAACAACCCTTCAACTTCACCGCGAGACATTTTCAGCGCACTTTGCGCACTATGCATCCTGTAGGGACGGTCTAGGAAGACGGAAATATTCTTGTCAGCAGAGTATGATCGCGCAACCGTCTGACTTCGAAGCCCAGCCAAGGTCCCACTGGTCAAGGACGCAAGATCGACTCTATCGTGATGTCCGAGGGCATAAATCGTGCTGATGACATCCCCCAAACGTCTCCAAGAGTGGTAGCTTTGATCGCCATCGATCCTGTGGATAGCAGTCAGCATGAGTGTCAGAAACATGGAGCAGTGCACAATGAATTCGCTTCGTCTTGTATTGAGCATGGCAGCTCAGATGTTGGCCGACAAGGAGAGACAGGCAGGAAATGACGGCGCCTTGTACTTACATGCTGTGCGCAATGAAGTTCTCATATTGCAGCAATAGTTGCAAATCATTCAGACAGTCCAATGACAGACATATGTCTAAACATTGATCCGAGCAGCGGAGAGCAGTCTTTTGCAAGTGCCTCTGACCGTTGCGAGAGCTGTACAGAGCCGGATAGTATGCAGTGTCCTCTACCGCTCGGCTCAGCCCTACCAGGAAGAGCCCGAGAGTCGCCCAACCGGGATCGCCACGACAGAAGGTATCGCAGAATGAATTGATACTCATTGCTCCGTCAGCGGTGAGACGTTCGCGGGAGCTTCGGAAGAGCAGACTGGCGAGCTCGACTCCAGTTTTGTCTCGGAACAGATGGCAAACGGCTTCAGTGCACGGCGTGAGGAGTGGACCAGCGATCGGCAGGGTCACACCCCGGGAATTCCACTGCAGGATGAGGTGCGCGCATGCCTCGAGATCCAGCCGTTTCAGATCATCGAGGAATTTGGCGTGCTGCGCTTTTTCCGAGTCTTCTAGCTCCAGCATGGCCTCCTGCAGCACTCCTTCGGGGAACGTGCTTCCGCCGCTGGCCTTGACGGTGTCGAAAATGGCAGCATGGCTTGATCTGCCTTGGTATCCCGGGTTTGGATACACATGCGGCGTGGAAGTGGATGTCGAGGGCGAGGCGCTCACAATCGTGACGGGCGGGGTCGTGTGTACGGCAACCGCACGTGACCTGACACTGGTTGAGCACGCGTACCAGGAACGCCTCAGCGTCGCCCGCGCGAAGTTCGATGAATTGCCTACCTGATCAGTCGCTTCCGTTTGAAGGGCCGATCGCGATAGCCGCATTTGTCCGCCTCGTCGTTCTTGCTGCATCGGCCACAAACGGGCCTGGCGTGGTCGCAAGACACCTTGGAGGCCCTGCAAGGGTCACAAGCAGCAAGACGGGAAGGCATTGTTGCAAGCGCTTCGCTTCTGTGTGCTGGGAGGTGTTCACGCCGTTGCGGCGGACGGCGTGTCGGAGTAGCGAGGAAGAAAGATCCGGCGGCGTGAAGTCGCGCTTCATTGGCTGCCAAGCGATGGGTCAAGCCGCCCACAGCCGTCCGGCGTGCCGAATAGCGGCGATGGTACCGCGGAGTCATCCCCACCATTGGTGAATCAATAATTGAACGACTGATTCATGGGGAGGCACACACGCGGGGTCATCCATTGAACAGTGGCGGTCTGGTGCCGACCGTGTAGTGTAGGTGAGCACGACCCGGAATCCCGTGCTGCACGGAGGAAACGAACACGGGGGGAGTCGGCAGATACATGGGCAGATGGTGGGACTCAGCATTCAGTGGTCTACACCCACAATACTGCTGGCCGGCCGAGTCTTCTGCAGTATCCCTCCGTGTGCGCATCTACGCCGATCACACTCCGACCTCTTTTGATGAGCTTCCTTAGCTGCTGCTCATCATCATAAAGAACATTGACTTTCAGGGCTCTCCGGACACTGAAGGGACAACTGCCAGCCATGTCGACCCATAACATCAAGCTTGCCGAGTACATCTTTGCCCGGCTCAAGCAGCTGGGAATCGACACGGTCCATGGGGTGCCTGGGTATGGACGGGAAATGAGGGAACTCAAAGCTGTTGCTGACAGAGTACCGCAGAGACTACAACCTGGAATTGCTGGACTACGTGGAGCCATCAGGGCTGCATTGGACCGGTAGCTGTAATGAGCTGAATGGCGGTTACGCCGCAGATGGCTATGCCAGGATCAAAGGCGTGGGAGCTCTCATCACGACATTCGGTGTAGGAGAGCTCAGTGCGAGTAAGCCAAGGCATCTACAGAGACGTCGTCACAGCTTCACTGACCTTCTGTAATAGTCAATGCTATTGCCGGAGCCTATGCGGAGCTGGCGCCTGTCGTGCACATTGTAGGAACACCTACAAGAGCACAGCACGAGTCCCGAAGTCTGATCCATCATACCTTGAATGATGGAGAGTACGGTCGCTTCGCTGATATGCACAAACATGTCACAGTCGCTCAAGCCGATCTGTCAGACCCGAGAACAGCTACCAGCTTGTTCGACGCCACACTAGCCCAATGTCTACTGCACCATCGCCCAGTATACATTCAAATACCCCTCGATATGGTGCATGCTGTTGTCAGTAGTGCCCCTCTGGCGACTCCGATTGAGGCTCCCCTGGCCATCTTTTCCGGCAGCGAGGTTCCAGCTGTCGACTTCATCAACGAGCGGTTAAGCACAGCTGTGAAGCCTGTAATTCTTGTCGACGGCGAGAGCTTGGCTTATGGAATCCTGGAAGAATTGCACCAACTAATTGAGACCACCGGCTGGCCGACTTGGACGTCAAATTTCGGCAAAGGCTGCGTAGATGAGACTCTGCCCAACACAAGAGGAGTCTGGAAAGGCAACTGGTCCACAAAAGAAGACCAGGACTATATCAGATCTGCGGACCTTGTCCTTTGTTTCGGTCCTCATTTCAGCGGAACGAATTCGTATTTCTACACTGGTATTCCGCCATCTAAGACGACAATCTACTTCAAGTCTTCATCTGTGACAGTCGAAGACAAGATTTTCAGAGATTTGCCTGTGAAGCAATTCCTGTCACTACTTTTGAGACAAGTCGATACCACAAATCTGCCATCTCGATCCACGAACCCAGCACCGCAAGAAACCCAAACACCTACCAGACTAGCAGACGACACGAAACTAGACCAGCACAACCTATACTCGGAGATGCAACCTTATCTACGCACTGGCGATATCATTCTCGGCGAGACTGGCACAGCTGGTTACGGTGTACGAGAGCTGAGACTTCCCAAAGCCGCCCGACTGTTCAAGCCCACGACCTGGCTCTCAATAGGATACATGCTGCCAGCGACTCAAGGAGCAGCTCTTGCACAGCGTGAACTGGATCAAGCTGGAAAGTGGCAGAGACACAAGGACAAACTACCGCGCACGACGCTACTCGTTGGCGATGGCAGCTTCCAGATGACAGCACAGGAGCTGAGCACGATAATCAAGGAGAAGCTCAATGTCATCATCATTTTGCTCAATAACGATGGGTACACGATTGAGAGATGCATTCATGGCAAGGACCAAGGATATAATGATGTCGCGCGATGGCGATACCTGAACGCTCCGGCTTTCTTCGGCGTTGCTGCTGCAGAGGGAAGTGCGGAGGGAGAGTACGCCGCGCATACGACTGTTGCGAAGACGGTAGGAGAGTGGCGGAAAGCTCTAGATGATGCAGATAAGCGTACGACTGCAAGTCTGACGATGATTGAGGTGATTTTGGATCGGGAAGACTGCATGTCGCCGTTGTCTGACTTGCTCGCGAAGCAGTCGTAGACAGCATTGAATAGATCATATACAAAGTCTTTCAGATCGCCAACTGTGTCAGAGGAGGCTCTGACAGCAGACGACAGCAGACCCGAGACGACAGGCTTCGCGGATTCCAGCCCGCTCGACAGTGATGCATCTTGAGTCTAGTTCCAGCAGCAGCGATGGGCAGAGGAGTTGGCAAAGTCGGCACCAATCGGAGGGTATTGTCTCGATGGGGGGGGGGGGGAATGTCAAGTTGGAGGTCGTTGATGGAATGCAAGCGAGGACGGAGGGGCAGAGGTGGTGCAGTCTTGGCGTCGGTGGTCGGAGATTCGCTTGTGAGACAGATGACACGTCCACGCCCTTCTTCGCATTCACACCCCTCAGACATCACTCCGCCATTGAAACAAGTCCATTGCCATCCAAGCAAGATGATACATCAAGAATCAGGACGATCAGCGCCGCGACCCCATCCAAGCCTATCGAGCGTGCCGATTGCAACAGGTGTGCCCTCAGGCGAACGCTCCCCATCCGGTGCTGATTGTGGGTTGCTTCTGGACGACCATGTCAGCGCGGGTTTGTTCCACTGTTGGAGGAGGGGCACATACATCTCGCTCGCCTCGCCGGAAGCTGGTGCATCCATCTCCTTCGCGGCCTCGTGCCCGGGCAGTTCATATATCTCATTCGACCCCAGCATTTGCGCCGAATCGCCTCCAAAGAGCTCTGGTCGCTCCGACACGAACACGTTGTCTTTCTCTTTATACGGTGACGGCATTTCATGACGGTATTCGGCCATCAGCTCTGCTTCGAGCTTACTAGGGCGAGTGTGACCTGGCAGCTCTGCATCGCCTTCATATTCGCCAATTGGGTCTTTCTTGTCGGGCGGATACATGTCCACTGCAGCTTCGGTTCTAGCCCGAGCCTCAGCGTCGGCAGTTTCGTCCCTCGCACGCTGCTCTCGGCGCTTCTTCCGTCGAAAGAACCAGATTCCGCCGCAAATCGCTGCTATCAGCAGCGCAGCGCCCACTGCAATGCCGGCTATTGCACCTACAGAGATCTTGCTCGAACCGCTCCTGTCCGTCACAGGCTCAATGGTGACGATGTCGTCCGACACACCCGGTCGATGCAAGGACTGACCAAGTGTAAAATTCTGGCGTTCCCAGTCGACCACAAGATATGCTTCTTGCAAGAACGTGCGGCCGAGCACGAGTTGACTCTCGTTTGCAGCTCTTCGGATCGGGAAGTACGTGGTGTCCTCGGTGGACCATGGCTGGCCGATCTGCTGGTCAAATGCTGCATACGGTAAGACGATGTTTGTTGTCGTGTTTGGCGATCCCGCTGCTGCTAATGTAAAAGTGAACTCCGGAACTTGACTGAGGAGACTTTGGTGTGCGGTGGAATTAACAAAGTAGAGTTCGGTGCTGTTGTCATACTGAAGGCCTAGTGCAGCGGAAAGCGTGTCACAAATTGATCCTGGGAGCCAGATTTGCGCAACGGTCGAGTCTATTGACATGTTTAGGCCGCCAGATTCGACAGGAGGTGAGAGTGTGCCTTGCAATGTGTTCGAGATGACCAAATTCTTCAATCGAGCAGTCAAGGACCTGGAACCAGTGAACGCGAGTGGGAAGTTGATATTGCTAGGCTCGAATGCGGCGCGATCGTATCCTCCCATTATGATACTTCCAGGCGCATTTCCTACCACGAATTAGCTTGCTTGTCCGAAGCACGTCCAACACCTCTGAACTCACGATAAGCCGCACCAGCGCTGAAGCCATACGAGACGCTGGCGGATAGGTTCTGCTGCTTTGCTGAGCTCAACACCGTTGCCGCAGTGTTAGGCAAGTTCGAAAATCTCGCAGGTTGCGCACCGAGCCCAATGATTCCAAGCCAAAAGTTGTAGCTGGATATGCCGCCGACGATCTGGTTGCTCAGTGACGAGGCATTGAGAGCACCCAGCGAGACATTCTCCAACCCATACAGCGCAGCGTCGCCTGAATTCGGGAAGAGAGAGTCATCTGCGCTGAGATCATAGATGCCGATCTGTTGCCAACTGCTGGATTCGTTGGTCTGGAAACCGCCGCTCTGCACTCCGTCCACAGCCTCTATGCCTCTCGAACTTGCGCAGTTCGGTATCGAAGAATCGCATCCCTCTGGTACAGGAACCCAGATCTCGCCATCGGATGTTGCGGGAAGGACATTAAACCTCTGCGCAGGTGTGCCAACGTCGACTTGGTACACAGACCACTTTCCATCGTTCCCGCCCCAGCCTGATGACTGTATTATCAATGGCGATTCTGGGTTGGACATGCTGCCTGAAGATTCAGTACGAACCACGCAGGATGCTCAGATTACCTCGTCGACAGCGCTGAGCATTCAAGGATTCAAGCTGAGTTGTCTTGCGAAGTCACCATGGCCTCGGGGGGCGTCAAGGTGCAATACACGCATGGATGTTGTTCCACGCTTCGGAGCCGACCTGGACAGTGAGGTCGGTCTGGCTCGCCTGACCACAGCAGGTACAGCCCATCTTGGTCAACAAGCCGCCGCCACACGCTGTGTTGCGATCCAATAAGTCGACTGACCACCCCCATCTATGGCCCGAACTTTCGTGCGTACTCAGCACACTGGTCCGTGGTTCAGAAGTCATGAAGCGCCACACCTTCACCTCATTGGTTTTGCTAGGACACTATGCCGAAAACAGCTGCAGAAATCCTTGGCGCTCCGCTGACTGGGCGGAGTCCTGCATGGCTTTGAAGCTTCCAGACCGCTGTCAGGGCTTTTATCTGGAGTTCCCGCTTGCTTCGCTGGTGAACTTTACTCCACCATGTACATCGTCGACGAAGATTTCGCGTTCGCGTTCGCGTTCTTGACCAATCGACATTACAGGTCTCCAACGAGCGTGGCTGGACCAACCTGCCGTTGCGCCTCTTCTGCAAGCTGGGAACATCGGGCCCGAGACTCTGAGTCGAGTCTGATGAAGCGCCGTCACAGCCCACAGCCCAGTGTTACCACTTCTGGTAGTGGAAGGTAGCTTTTGTGGTAGCAAGAGTCCCTCGCCAGGTCTTAGGACGACACAAAAGGGAGAGCACATCGCCCGTGGCTGTTTGCACCTTGCTCTGTACCTTCTCCTCCTCCTATCGAAAGCACAGTTTTGAAGTGAACGAAGAGCTTCAATCACTAGTCCCCTGCTCTTGTTCTAACAGTGGTCGAGCGAAGCAATCATGGCCCAACCAGCGCCTCTACCAGACTGTTCCAGCTACACAGGTCTTTGCGTGACATGCTCTCTGCGAGCATCGACAACGTTCTTAGACTTCCCATTCAACGTCACGCAGACTGTCGATGTCACTGTCATTCCATACGTGACCGGTCTGGCAGATGGAAGCAATAGCACTAGCTTTGAGACGATAACAGCAGAATTTGAGACTGGATCAGGAGAACAGACAGTCCTTGAAGATCAGACATTGACATGGGTAACTGACGGTGCAACTTTGTAAGTCACCGAATCGAGTCAACATAAAATGCTACTGGCTAACTTGTTCAAGGACGTACCCAACAACGTATGCGTCCTTTGTCAGCTTCTATGGCGCCGCAGCCCCTAGTGCATCTCCATCGGCATGTGCCAGTGAAACATTTGACCTGATCACGTTGCCAGCTACTACGGCACCAGCATCGTTGATCTATGCACCGGCTGCCGGGACCGACGCGTCTACTGAACTTTCCATCGGCCAGTTGCCAACAGCGGTGCTCGCTTATCTGGGCGAGCTTGACACTGTGGTAGAACAGCTCGGCGGTAACGAACCTTCAGTATGCGCACCGACGACGAGAATCCCACTGACTTCGACTGTCACATGCGTTGAAACCACAACTTCAACGAGCTGTGTCACGTCCACTGCTGACGGCACGCCTACATCCTCCTGCGCGACCTTGATCGATACCGATACACTCACCCTCATACCCTTGACCACGACTAACAATAACCCTCCGGCGACTGAGAAAGTCGGTGCAGCTGCACTGAGACGCACAAACGGACCTGTGAGGTTCACTCCTTACTCACCCCCAGGAGGGGCGAATCCGACCCCAACTCCAGACCCTCAGCCACAGGAAAACCCCATTCCAAATACTGGCGGCAACAATAATGGCGGCAACAATAATGGCGGCAACAATAATGGCGGCAACAATAATGGTGGGGGATCCAACACTGGCGGCAACATCAGCGGCGGCAACAACAATGGCGGGGGATCCAACACTGGCGGCAACATCAGCGGCGGTAACAACAATGGCGGGGGATCCAACACTGGCGGCAACATCAGCGGCGGTAACAACAATGGCGGGGGATCCAACACTGGCGGCAACAACAATGGCGGGGGATCCAACACTGGCGGCAACATCAGCAGCGGTAATAACAATGGCGGAACCAACGGCGACGGAACCAACAGCGGCGGCGACACACCCAGTGGTAATAACAGTCCAGCCCAGCCAGCGACACCAGGTCAACCCTCGGCACCGACTGACGGAACTTCAGGAAGCGGTGGAGAATCTGGTCAGGGAGGCCAGGAGAATCCAGCGACTGATGGCCAGTCCGCGAACCCACAAGATGGTACGTCACAGTCAGG
Source organism: Cercospora sojina (assembly GCA_004299825.1). Lineage (NCBI taxonomy): Eukaryota > Fungi > Ascomycota > Dothideomycetes > Mycosphaerellales > Mycosphaerellaceae > Cercospora > Cercospora sojina. The sequence continues at coordinate 3,816,231 of CP036211.1, read as the reverse complement.
ACAGAATCCTGTGTCCGCGCCAGAAGACGATACTCCATCGTCAGCAGACTCGGCATCTGCACCTCAAGATGGCTCGTCCGGTTCGTCTTCGTCTTCGTCGTCTCCAGCAGATTCTGGCTCAGGAGCAGAAGACTCCGCTCCACAATTGGGACAGGGCGGCTCATCAGATACCGTTCCGGCTCCAGAAGATGGATCCACATCGTCAGAAAGTGAGCAGACTCCTCCGATTGATGAGAGCAGCAGTACCCACGCGACATCACCACCTTCGGCAACCAGTGATGACAGCAGCAGCGGCGACAACCAATCTGACTCTTCGTCCAGCGCAGCAGCTGCTGATGAAGATGATTCTACCGATTCTTCTTCCCCATCTCCTCCGTCCGCCTCAAGTGATGATAACCCTTCAGATCCCGCACTAACCGGTGCCCCTTCTTCAGGTTCTACCCCTTCCTCCGACGATGGTACTTCTGGGAGCGGAACTACAGGCGCAGGTGACTATATCATGAGCGGACTCAATCCTGGCCCGAGCAGGACTCTGACATCGGTAGGATCTGCAGGTACTTCCGTCTCGGTCGAGCCATATACGGGCTCTGCTACTGGACGTGCGAGCGCATCGTTGATGGCTTGCGTGTTGGGCTTGGTCGGCATGGGATTTGTGTTTGCTGGGCTTTAGAATGAAGAATGATTGTACAGTGAGATTATGATGACGAATATGAAACGATCGACGTACAGAGCAGAGACCGCATGTCAAAGCGTGGTTGTCGTCCTGTCTCGGGACCCGATCACCTTCACAGGCCGAATTCGCGGGTTCTCTCGCGGTGCTCATAAAGTAAGCGCTTATGAGTAGTCGAGCATGGTATATGGATAGTAGGCACAGACTGGGGGTAGTAATAACGTTTATTCTTCTCTAGCTACTTTAATTCCCTGAGAATGCATGCAAGCATAATTCTTCATTCATTGATCTCTCGACTTTCTACTACTGCCGGGCTCTTCATCTTCGGCCTGCTCGAGTCTCCAATCGAGAGGGCCGTGGCAGCAGAGGGCCAGAGGCAACACAGAATGTTGATACAAAAAAGAGCATGTCGTACCACCTTGAAACAATTATGTTAAGTTGCCCAGACTCTTGTAGTTTAGCCAGATCTGTTACCATCTCGAGCAGTGGAGCTTACCCGGGAGTCGACACCTGCCTGGTTGGACAGGGATCATGATTCCACCTCCTCAAGCACATCGTCCTGAGGCTACTATAGGACCACTACGACGCATCATTCCGGCACACGCCTTAGCATCGGCTAAACTAGCATTGGCAACTACTGCCAACTACCGCGTCGGCTCAGTCGGCAGGTATTGATATATATATATCAAGAGTCGAGGACCACGCATTTTCGCTGAACAGTCTCCAAAGCATCCGTTTATTCATCCTTCCACTCGTTTGAATCATTTGGATTCGTCCACTTTCACGCTCTTTACTATTCGCTCACTACCGTTCACAATGAAGTCTCCAGTCTTCGCCATCGCTGCTCTGGCGACCCTCACCGCCGCTCTGGAAGGTACCATGTTTGTAGCCATTCCCAAGCGTGCCGCTCAACTTTCATCAATGAACTCGGGGATGCGACTGCGTCGCGATGTAAGAAGTCTCACGTGGAGGACTGGGTGCGCGAAGTAGCTGACAGCTTCACAAAGGGCGTCTTTCGGTGCGTCGACCAAAACTTCTGCGAAACTGAAACCTCCTGCGGAGCTGGCGAGCAGTCATTCTGCGACCCAAAGTTGAAACAATGCATATGCACGGTATGTGACAAGTATGGTCATCGCGAAACGATTCGATGGCTCTGACATGGCTCTGTAGGTTACCAACGGAGGTGCAGCCTGCGAAGCCGCTGGCGGTGATGGCTCAAGCTGGTACACGGACAGCAAGGGCAACGTGTGCTGTGCTATTCCATGCAATCCAAAAAAACAGAAGTGCATGGATGCGGGCACCCGCAACCAGGAGAAGCCGGACTGCGCTTAGTCGTGCCGTTGTCGCGGCACATTGTGCGAAGGATGGTCACTCTGACTAGTCTTCCTGTATATTATATTTCAAGACGGAAAGCTGGCACTGAATATTGCCTGGAAACTGAGAGCACGCATCTTTGCTTACGTGTATCAAGATTGTGTTCTAGTCGCCACATCGATTGCACAATTCGATCATGCCTGCGCGATTAGTGTCGTTCAGCCATCCGTGTCTTAATCGTCCAAGAAGTAGCACTACCAAAACCGCACATATGCTTGTAGGGTTGGTCATCATTTCCAATTCTTGAATACTCTCCGGGTGGCAACTGGGCCACCGAAACTGCCCGAATGCAGTACCAAAGAGGGTCCTTGGCGCTCTCATGAGGTCGGCCGCGATACTGGAGCGGAGGAAGCACCTGCTCATCTCGGGCCATGTCGAGCTCAGGAACGCGCTAGATATGCCAGCAAATCGTTCAGTGACAGGTGTGAGGAACAAAGTCTTGGGTGTCTTCGGCATGGAGGCTGGGACCTTCCCATTACGGGTCCATGTGTCCTAAGATTGGACATGTCCAGCAGTTCTGAGATCGACGACATGGCTCTGTTTGTGCACGGCTCTCGGACCGTCGATCTCATAAACTTGGTCGAAGCTGATCCTGCCGGACCAGACGCGACTGCAGTGTAAGTCATGAAGCTTGGTACGATGAATCGTGTATCTCAGATCTGGAGCTTGAAGCTTTTGAAGATCTGGCGAAGCTTGTGTCCCACTTGCTCGAAGAAGGTGTCGACCGGAATGCCGCGGAGATGATGCAGCTGTAGTCATATCTGCGGGCTCGGATGGACAGGAGGTTCATCCTTCCCATTGCTGTAGTTGCGCTGGGCAAGTACTCCAGGGAGGGCGGTGGTCTGACTCCTGACGCTCAAGCGCCCATATGGGGGTGGGCTTCCTGCTGCGTCGACGAGTACACCAGCCCCGTATGAGCGGTGAAACTAGGCAGCCCGGCCGTGGAAGCGCCGATGGAGAGAGAGGGTGTGCTGAGCTGAGCGCGTGCTGGCGCGGAGAAGCATTGGATTGTCTGAACACAAGACTCTGCCAAGGCGTTGGGCTTGGCTGCTCCGGCGACACGAGGTGGCGGACCCGGCCACGTGCGAAGTGGTGCTCGTCGGTCGGGGTGTGAACAACAGCGTGATCCCGCCCTGGCCTCGTCTCTCTCTGCCCTCTGGAAGGCCTCCACCACATCGCCCGCCCGGGCAGCGACATCACCACACTGCAGCGGCAGCCCTCGTGCGCCATCACGTGAGGCTGAGACTTTGGGCTAAGCTTGACGGCCTTGCACGCAACCAAGGCACCTCAGCCACGCTGCAGCACAGCAGTCACAAGCGGAGCCGGCATATCTAGAGAGCGAGCCACCTCTGCTTCCGCCCTCTGTCCGCCCGCAGCGCAGCATACCAGATCCGGGCGGTGTTGCAGGCCATGGTGGTCGCAGTGGCGAGGACTCCGGTCGAGGTACTCCTACCTTCTCATGCACGGCATGCATACACTTCTGACAACAACTGACTCGGGAAGCAGAAGGCCGAAGAACTCGCACGGGTGCGCAGCAATCAGAGGAGAAGTCGAGCTCGTGAGTACGTCTGCAGACATGGGACGGACATTGCATTGACCAGGCGCAAACAGGACGCAAGGAATACGTCCAGGAACTCGAGGAGCGGGTTCGATGCTGCGAAAGGCAAGGCGTGCAAGCTACCGCTGAAGTGCAAGCTGCAGCGAAGAAGATTGCCATCGAGAACGCGTATTTGCGCCAGCTTCTGCAAAAGAATGGCATCTGGGATCCCGTTTTGACCAAGCCGGGATATATCGACTTGCTGCCTATTAGCGCACAGCATCTCACGGTGCAGGTGAAGCCGCCATTGGCGGCCACCAACATGTCAGATCAGCTCCAGGGCATGAGCCCGCAGCCTTCACCAGTCGCCGTCCCCGGCCTCGTAGGCAATTACGATGGAATGTCATCTACACCTCCCGCGTCTCTTCCAGATGATACGTGCGGATCGCAACAGACTGACCCTGGGACTACAGCCATCGGAGACTGGTCCATGGCGCCAGATGCACCTGCGATCGAGGCCACCGAATTCCAGCTTCCACTGCCTTCACAGCACACGTATCATGGCGCTGGAATGACTCGCAAAATTACAGACATGCCCGCCACCTCGGTCGCCAGCTTCGATGCAGCGTACGGAGCGCCGACTTTTGGCCATCCAACTTTCGCGGGCATGCTAGCGACTGCGTATCAAAGCGAACAGGCAGCCATGATGTGGCCCGCTGTGAGCACTCATGGCCAGGAAATGGCAGGCACCCATTCCATCAATCGTACCATACCGCAAGGAACAAGTGCCCCAGTAACGACATCAGCCGGAGGAGCGAGGGGTACAATCCCATCAGCACCATTCATCCCACCGGTCCATGACCTGTTTGCAGCGATGCATCATTATCATCATCATCGGACGGACCACGATCCGCCACCTTTACGCACCAGCCATGTCCAATGACACTGGTGCAAGCGCCAAAATTTCCTTGGCGTGGAGCAAGATCATAGGGCGGCTGTCGTTTCTCATTTCCACGTTGTCCTCGTGACGGAGTGGAAGGAACGAGAGCAGGGCGAGGCTCCCACCATAAGCGTGGAGCAAGATAGTAGGGCGCCTGTTGGGCAGCGTCTGCAATGGGTCTGGGTGGTTTCGATGACCTGGACTCACGTGGGAGCTGGACGACAGGAGGGCGAGGCTACCACATTTGATAGCAACCATGACACAAACCACATCATTGGCTGCCATGGCCATGGTGAGTACATACTTATGGGAATACATTGGAGTTTGAGATTTCGCGCTTTCCTTGACATGTGCCCGCAATCGCATTTCCCCCGGCCCATTGACGTATGGTGAGGTCGACTGCTTTACGGACGGCACGAGTAGGAGAAAGAGTGGACGTGCATGGTGCTTCTGGGTCACGCCATGTACGAAATGCGGGGGACGTTGCCGATGGTGCTGGAATGCACGACGTCCGTGTGCTGGCGGTGCTCAGCGATCGGACAGAAGGCCGAGGTGCGCTCTTGGGCGTGGGCAGATGTGTCGCGATCTACTGAGCACATCTCGTGATGGGTGGACTGACCGGGCATGCGACGTCTCGCGTTGGCGGGACGCAAGAAGCACGGGAGCGTCGATGGTGGGAGCGTATAACATCCACCACCCGGCTCCTGAAGAAATGCGGTGGTCGGAGAGAGGCATCCAGCCGCTGCGACCCCTCCCGCTCCGCTCCGCTCCAGACCCACGCCGCTCGCACCGTGTGTCCCGGCGACGCCACACCAATCGGGAGGCGCTCCGGCGAAACCCAATCAATGAATGAACCCATCGCCCACCCACGACAGCAGCAGCAGCAGCAGTCACGAGGCACACGCAAGATCTGCTCGACTCGCTGCACTTCCTCGACGACTTCTCTTTGCACGCTCCACCCCCCGTCTGTGGCAACATCGTGTCTTCCGGCTCCCCTGCCGACAACGCCGCCGCATTCCTCGCACCGACCCCGCGAACCGCCGTTGCTGCACCGCCCCCACCAGCTTGCCCGTTCGCTCGACCGCCCCCACCGCCGACCACAGCATCCCGCCCGCCATTCTTGCACACTCGCGGCCCGGACTGCGCCGACACACCTGCAGCAGCTGCAGCACACCCGACAAAGGAAGGCGCGAGCCCGCAATCGACAAAGAGAACGCGCGCCGCCCTGCAGGCCCGGGACGCGCAACCCTCTCCTTCCGCCACACGCCCTTGCTCGAACAGCGCCAGCAGCACAATGGCATTGAACCCGCACAAGCAGAACAAGGTCGACGTGAGCGTACGTCTTCGTCCAATCTCCTTCCCACTCCAGCCGAACCTCGTCCCGGATGTACTGATACCGCTGTGCGAATCACTGACCCCGTTCTGGCAGTCTCTCACCGAGGAGGAGCAGAAGCTCTTCCGTCTCTATGGCAAACTCCCCAACAAAAAGGATCTGTTCAGCAAGAAGCTGCACGAGCGAAAGTACTTTGACTCGGGCGACTATGCCATGAGCAAGGCCGGCAAGAGCGATGGCGCGAGCTTGGGCGGAGGTCTGGGACGGGAGCATCCGACGTGAGTCTTGCCCAGTCCAAGAGCTTCCGCATCGGTGCGCACAAGGCGACGAGTAGGCAGACGCTGACGGAACGGACATGTAGACCGGAGAATATCCCACATCTCTCTCAACAGCAATCGGCAGGCACACCCACCAGCGAGAGCGGACCTCGAGCCTCCACCTCGGGCGGTCCGACTTTACACCCCACCACATCATCCGGCAATGGACAAATGGCAGGCTCGCCGGTGAAAGAAGCCAGCCACCTCCATCGCGGATCCAGTGTCGATGAAGAGGACGTACCGGAGGAAGTGAAGGCCGCAAAGGGAACGGAGAACAGCGAATCTTCTGCGATTCCAATACGGCAATAGAAGCGTGGCCAGAAGGAGAGCGATAAACAGCGGAGCGCTGTGATTCACACTTTTGTTCCTGCTGGTCATGCGAAATTGGGTCGCGTGTACCTGTATGACGTGGTTGTTCACGAGACATCAGAGACTCTGCATTGCAGGAGTGAGCGCGACATTCGTACAAGAGCCACGAACCAACGGACGAGGGAATTGCTCAATGAGAAGTCCAACGACTTTGTCATCGATTGACTGGGCTGTGCGAAGCCGAATTATTCGGGGAGAAATTACACCGACGGCGCAAGAGGGAATCGCGCACGCACAGACCATGTCGTGTACGAACAAATGCTTCAACGAGACCAATGAATCGCCTTTTCCCCCTTACGCATCATATCACTGTCAAAGCGATACTGGCTGGAAATTGATATGAGACGAAGAGAAAGAGGTATCGGTAAGTCAAGCACAAAACTTCACTCGGCTATCGTACATACAGATCAGATCCGAGACTCTATCGCCTCAATTGCTGCACTCATTCACAGTCGTCATCGCATGAAAGTGTCAATCTGATCCAGCAAGCTCGCTTCGAAGCCACTTTCACTCCATCGCGGCCCCTCCACTCACATCCTCCACTCTTAATACTCAATTCTCGTCGAGTCCTTGCCCTCGTTCATTCACGTTTCGATCTCGGTTCGAAGCTCACTCTACCTTTCGTCCTTCAGCAGGAGCAAGAGGCTCAACGTATCCGCCTAGACCTACTGTCATGGTCGAAGCATTGTTTCGAAGCATTGTTTCGAAGCATTGTTTCGAAGCACTTGCTGGACTTTCTTCCGAGCGAGACTGGCATTGGAAGTGAGTGAAGAGATGGATGCCGGCTTGCTGTAGGTGCTGGTGGTTGACGAAGTGGCCGCTGTGGAGAACTTTGGTGCTGGGAGGTCTAGTGGAATCCCCGGGGCAGGGAGTGTCTTTGCGACTCTTGGACGGAGTGGTGGGGGTGTTGGGATCAGAGGGAGGTGCCGTTGTGAGGTGTTATGGAAAGAGGTTGAAAATGCTGGTGCTGCTGGTGGTGCTAGCTGGCACTTGTCGTTGGTGAAGAGATGTCGGAACTTCTCCATCTTTCGCTTTGGCGTCTGCTCTTCGTGGCTTGCTCTCTGCGCCTTCCTTTCCTCATCTCTCGCTTCGTCCATTCGTTCGAAAATTTCGCGAATCGACCATGCTTTGAGTACGAAACGTTCTGTGATGTGGCCCGCGTCCGATGTTCTGGGTAGTCGGCTGTCATCTTTGTACGCACTGTCCATTTCCCAAACGGTGATGTGGATCTCGATCGGTGGAGGCTGGCAGAGACACATCTTCCATATACTTGAGTTGGGCCCAGGAAAGATGGTAGCGTTCGTAAGAGAGCAGATCTCGTATCGTGACAGTTTGCGGAGTTGCCACTCGAGGTAGGGGCCGGAGATGGTATGGGCTGATGACACCGATGACAGAGCGGGATTCGAGGAGCGGCTGAAGAAGGTCTGAGGCCGGTAGTAGCGGCCTTTCCAGGCGAAGACGACGTTGTGATCTTCTTGAAGGAGTGGAGTCATTGTGTCGCATGGAAGGTTGTCATAGATCTGGTGAAATTTAGATATCGTGCTGCTGATCGTGGTGAGGAAAGGGTTTAATTTTGCTGTTGGCTGGTTGTGGTCGCCTGGTGCAGGTGCGAGGTACAGCCGCTCTTTCCATTCTCGAGAGAATGTTATGGTATGACTCCAGCTCTTGCGTACTCGCTGGCACGTGAGCAGATCATACAGCGAGAGATGGTCAAAGAAGCAGTCCAGCGCTTTGGGATTGGTGAGAATCCTTTCTTTGGCACACTTTTTCGCGACGTGCTGCTGCTTCGGGGATGGCAAATCAAGAGGGGAAGAGAGATGGGTCGTGTTGGCATTTTGGGGCGTCTTCATGCTGCTCATGTCGGAATTGGGAAGTGGTTGACTGACGTTGAGCTTCGAGGAGGAGGCGGCGGAACGCTGACTGCACAACTCGCTGGAAGGAGTCCTCCGCGTGGCCCATGGCTTTGTAAAGAGCGCAAGAAGGTTCAGTGTGCGCTGAGCATGCGGACTCGGGGTTTGTGATCGCACAGCATGATCATGATCTCGTGTCGATGTCCGCGGTGTTCGTGGCCCTGGCTTGTTTTGCTTCGACGAAGGTGTCATGGGCATGGAACTGTAGCTCATGGAGAGCAATTGCGCATTGAGGTGCTCCACGTTGCCTGTCTTGTGATAAATACCGAAAGCGCGCGTCTAGTCTTGGTTGCATGACGGATATTGCTGTTCTGGCACAGAAGGAAGAGAGTCGTGCGAGGCTATGCATTACCACTGAGAGAAGTGAACAACCAGTCACCTACATAATCCATGCTTTTCCAGCTGAGGAGGCACACGCCGATAGCCCATATGTGAAAGCGAATTCAGCTTGTGATCCGTGTGCCCTGAGGAGTGAAGCATGAAGCCCATACTCGTTGGTCTTGTTTGTGCTGACCAGCACATGGCCTGCTGACGTGACACGAGCCATGGACTATGATGACCTAAGAAGTAGCAGCTCACAACAAGTCAAGGATGTCTTTCTCGGCATCGTTGGCGAGCAACTCCAGCATGCCTTTGGGTATGATTGGCTTGCCATCGGCACCCTTGACATATTTGAACGGCATTTCAATGGTCTCGTTGGCCTTGATCTTGCCGTTTTCGTCTGTGATGGGGATCTCAGGACGATCAATGTATTCAATCTCGCTGAGTTTCTCTGGCAGCATAGTCAGCGCAATGTCATCCCACGGAAAATTTCGACAGAGCTTACTGCGCTCTTGCACAACGATTCGAGTGGTGCGCACAGCAGTATCGGTTGTCATCTGCTCAGGCCCCAATCGACGCCCGGGGAAGCCTAGCTTCCGTAGGTCACCAGTGCGATCTCTCGGAGGGTCGTCGCCAAGAATGCCGCCGAACAGAAATGCATCGAAGAGTGGCCCATCCTCTGGACTCAGATCCTTCTCTGCCTTGGGGTCAAGCAAGCAGACTTTCTGGCGAGCTTCCTCGGATGGATAGATGGACTCAACTGCACGCTCTGTGCGCTCGGATTTGGGAATCACGAGCTTCTCGAACTTGTCGAATTCTGGTGTCAGTCCTGAGAGCAAGAATTTGTTTCCCGAGTTTTGGCTTTCCTCGGAGATGGCGTTGTACTCAAGAGCCTGCCAGTCTTCCAGCTCGGGATCGAGATGCTCAACGATATAAGTGGCCATTGTCAGCAGACATACGGTATCAGGGATGGTGTATCTCGACAGCGAGCATCGATGTCTGCAATTTGACGCATGTGAAGAAAGCTCGGCGTGACTTTTTTGCGGGACCGGAGGGGAGACCGCGCCAATGAGAGGGCACAGAATCATAATCCCGAGGTCGGCCAGTGGAATTTATACCAGCGCTGACTTGGACATTGTGCCGCTACGAACGTGTGCTGTGATTGCCATTGACAAGCAACATGTTGGCGGCACGAAGACCCGCAGCCACGCGGGCGCATCTGCTGAGTTTGCCCACGGCAATCCGGCAGCGAGTCCTCTCGCGGACCCTCGCAACCGCCAGCAATGCCTCGAGCACGCCTGCCGCCTCTTCAGTCGAGTCGCGGACGCCTCCCTACGCCAAACTCCTCAAACGCCTGCACGAGGTCCGCCGCCTGTTGCCCACCCGTCAACTCACGCTTGCCGAGAAGATTCTCTTCTCCCACCTCGACAATGCCGAGGAATCGCTGCTCCAAGGCACGAACAATGGCGCCGATATCCGCAGCAAGGCCACGCTCAAGCTCAAGCCCGATCGCGTGGCCATGCAGGACGCCAGCGCGCAGATGGCTCTGCTACAGTTCATGAGCTGCGGCATGCCGACCACCGCCGTACCAGCGAGCATCCACTGTGATCACATGATTGTGGGCGAGAAGGGAGCAGACATCGACGTGCCGAACAGCATCAAGGGCAACAAGGAGGTATACGACTTTTTGGAAAGTGCAGGAAAGCGATATGGGATCGAGTTCTGGCCTCCGGGAGCGGGGATCATCCACCAGACTGTGCTGGAGAACTACTCTGCGCCTGGTTTGATGATGCTGGGCACAGACAGCCACACGCCGAACGCAGGAGGTCTCGGAGCCATTGCCATTGGTGTGGGTGGTGCTGACGCTGTGGACGCGCTGGTTGACGCACCGTGGGAGCTGAAGGCTCCGAAGATTCGCGGTGTCCGCCTGGAGGGCAAGCTGAGCGGATGGGCATCGCCCAAGGATGTCATTCTCGCCCTTGCCGGCAAACTGACAGTACGAGGAGGCACTGGATACATCACAGAATACTTTGGTCCTGGTGTGGAGTCGCTTTCATGCACAGGCATGGCGACGATATGTATGTGAGGACCGCAGTGCGGATGCGGACCAACGCTGACACTTGACAGGCAACATGGGCGCCGAGGTGGGTGCAACCACTTCCATCTTCCCTTACACGCCCACTTCGCATGGGCCGTACCTGCAGGCCACACATCGTGGTTCGATCGCTGAGCAGGCGAATGCAATCGCTGCTTCTCCAGGTGCCCACAACCTCCTGGTCGCTGATTCGGATTGCGAATACGACGAAGTGGTAACGATTAACTTGTCTGAGCTGGAGCCTCACATCAACGGACCTTTCACACCAGATCTCTCGACACCGCTGTCCAAGTTCAAGGAAGCCGTCAAAATGAACAAGTGGCCGGGCACTTTCGGCGCAGGACTCATTGGCAGCTGCACAAACAGCTCGTACGCAGACATGACTAGGGCAGAATCGCTCGTTCAGCAGGCTACTGCTGCTGGGCTCAAGCCAAAGGCCGACTTTTTCATCTCCCCTGGGAGTGAGCAGATTCGTGCCACGCTGGAACGAGACGGCACGCTGGAGACACTCCAGGAAGGTGGCGGTCTTGTGCTTGCCAACGCCTGTGGTCGTAAGTATCCTCTCCCTACCTTACGAGAGCTCTCACTGACAATGAATAGCCTGCATTGGTATGTGGTCGCGAACAGATGGCGTTCAAAAAGGCGAGGACAACGCTATCTTCACTTCTTACAACCGCAACTTCCCGGCACGAAACGATGGCAACCGCAAAACAATGAACTTCCTCGCCTCCCCAGATCTCGTGACAGCCATGTCGTATGCCGGTAGGACAGACTTCAATCCGATGACTGACAGCCTCAAGACACCATCTGGTGAAGAATTTCGCTTCGAACCACCCAAGGGTACCGAGTTGCCGTCTCTTGGCTTCGCCGCGGGAAATCCCATGTTCCGCCCTACGGAGCCCGTGCCCAACCCCAACGTGACCATTGCAGTCGACCCGAACTCGAGTCGTCTTGAGTTGCTTGAGCCATTCGAGCCATTCCCGACAGGCGAACTGTCTGGTCTGAAGGTGCTGGTAAAGGTCAAAGGACAATGCACGACAGACACGATCTCTGCCGCAGGTCCGTGGTTGAAGTACAAAGGGCACCTCACCAACATCTCTGAGAATACGCTCATTGGCGCAGTCAACGCAGAGACTGGAGAGGTCAATCAAGTCGCTGATGTCGATGGGTCGAAGCACACCATCCCCGATCTTGGCAAGAAATGGAAAGCGCAAGGTCAACCATGGCTCGTCGTCGCTGAGCACAATTATGGCGAAGGATCTGCTCGTGAACACGCTGCCCTCCAACCTCGTTTCCTCGGCGCTCGTATCATTCTTACCAAATCTTTCGCGCGCATTCACGAGACAAATTTGAAGAAACAGGGCGTGATTCCGCTCACTTTCGAGAACGAGGCCGATTACGATAAGATGGCGGGATGCGACGAGGTCGCAACCGAAGGACTGTACGACATGCTCCAGGGAGGCGACAACAAGGTCAACCTCATTGTGAAAAAGAAGGATTCTGGCGAGACATTCAAGGTGCCAGTCAAGCACACTTTCTCACCTGACCAGAAGTCATTCATCCTGGCAGGGTCAGCTTTAAATCTACTGGCAAAAAAGAGCCAGCAAAAGTCATGACGAGGTTTTTTGTAGTTGCGTGATTAGCGTTTTGTTTGCCTCGTGAGAGATACCAACGGGCGGCGTTATCAGAGAGGTCGAAAAAAAGTGTACAACATATCTCGCGCACATATATAGATGCAGCTTGCCTGGTGGGGAATTTTCGTTGCACCCGACCGTCCACGGCTCATCCATGTCAACCTTGTCGCTGCCTGGCTGGCTCCAATGTGATGCTGCACCACAACACTGCAAGCTTGCTTGACACTGCACGACCGTCGCACGCGCGACTAACTGGCAAAGGAAACTCAAACTGCCGCGATCATCGATGTCGACGCGTTCTGCTCCACTAACGCTTCGTCAATCGGCACCACGTCCATACTACCTGCCTGTTCGGGCCCTGACCCTGCCCATGACGACGGCTGAGCCGATGACATGCTCTGACCGCCAACAGTCGGCAAGTCGCTTCCAAAAAGTAATGAAGACATTTATAAAACCCGCAAACATTCATCGGTGAAGCCAAGCTTCTCCTCCAAGCCTTTTCACCAAGCCACTATGGCGCTCTCAAGCGTGATTTTATTGCTTGGCTGCGCTGCAGCGGTTGTGGATGCTGGCCTCGCTGCTCGGCAGAGCATGCTGGAGAAGCGGGGTCTCAGTCGACTAGCGAAGCGACAAGATTTGCAGCAACAGCCCTCTTTTCCGAATCAGAAACAGTTCTTGAACAACAAGACGCAGCCGTACTGGGTCAATGGGTCGGCTTTGCCTGAGGTGTATTTTGATATCGGGGAGAGCTATTCTGGTTTGCTGCCGATTGATGAGTCGAAAGAATTATTCTTTTGGTTTGTGCCGAGTACGAATCCGGCTGCGAAGGATGAGATTACAATCTGGTTGAATGGAGGTGAGGGCATTTCCCGTCCTTTCTTGCGACTTGTGGGTGCTGATGTTGGTGGATAGGACCTGGCTGTAGCAGTATCGATGGCTTCTTTCATGAGAATGGACCTGCGATATGGCAACCTGGTACATACCTTCCGGTGCCGAACACTTGGGCTTGGAGCAACTTGACGAATATGGTATTTATCGAACAGCCTGTTGGTACGGGCTTCTCACAGGGTACTCCGAATGCAACCAATGAGGAGGATGTTGCAGCTCAGTTCCTGCCTTTCTGGAGGAACTTTGTCGATTTGTTTGAGCTCCATGATCGCAAGGTTTATGTTACGGGAGAGTCTTACGCTGGTCAGTACTGCTGCATCAGAATCCAGAGTATCATTGCCGGCTAACATCTGTTAGGAATGTACTGCCCTTACATTTCCGCTGCCATGATCGAGCAGAACTGCACAAAATACTTTGACGTCGCTGGTATGATGATATACGACCCCAGCATTCAGCCCCAGGTCGCTTCAGAAGTCGCAGCCTTGCCTTTTGTCAAAGCTCACTATCCCGATTTCCCGTTTAATGAGACGTTCACCGCTTTCCTTGAGAACAGAACGCAGGCTTGTGGGTACAACGAATACATCGAGAATGGCCTGCAATTCCCACCGAAGGGCACATTTGACAATCCACCGGGCGCCAACTACACAAACAATTACACCTTAGACGACTGTCGAGTTTTCGATTACATCTTCGAAGCCATCTTCGAAATCAATCCCTGCTTCGACATCTACCAAATCGGTCAAATCTGTCCTCTACTTTGGGATGTCCTCGGGTTCCCATACTCGGACACGTACTTTCCAGTCGGTTTCACGCAACCTTATTTCAATCGCACCGATGTCAAGCAAGTCATTCACGCACCAGAAAATGTCAACTGGCAGATCTGTACCGATAAGGATGTGTTCGTCGGGGACAATGGCGACACGAGTCCGCCTTCTGGTATTCAAGGAGGTCCTCTGCAGAAGGTCATCGAAAAGACGAACAATGTTATTGTTGGGCATGGAGATCTGGATATGTTGCTAATTGCTAATGGAACATTGCTCACGCTAAACAACTTGACTTGGAATGGCCAACAAGGTTTTTCGAAGCCGCCGGTCGATCCGTTCTATGTCCCGTACGGCGATGATTATGTGAACGGTTCGATTGCGGGCTCTGGAGTTATGGGAGGATATGTGACTGAGAGGGGTTTGACGTTTGTGGCTGTTGTGTTGTCGGGACATGAGGTTCCTGAGTATCAGCCTTCGGCAGCGTATAGGCATTTGGAGGTTTTGTTGGGAAGGGTAGGGAATTTGAGTGAGGTCAGTCCGTTTACGACGCAAAAGTATGTGGAGCAGCCCAAGTTTGAGGAGGGATTGGGCAGGGGAACGTGGTGGCCTAATGTCGAGGAGAGATTCAGAATATAGGGATGAGGATGATCGCAACCCCGTCATATTGAGCATGAGATAGCCTAACGATCAAGTTGAAGTAGCCGGTCGGGGTAGGATCTTTGTCGCTCATCTGTAGTGCAAAATTCCTTGACGAAGTCGTCTCTCCGCTGGGTCTCCGCTGTGTAAAAGGAGATTAGCACTGGCTGCTCTTTGAGCACCACCTGAACAAGTAACCTCTTGTCTACGCCTTGCGCAAAAACGGTTCGAAGCGTGTTGTATTTGTTAACAGTCTGCTAGCAGCAGGCCTGCAAGTGCTCGACATAGTTACAATTGTGGAACTCGAGCGAGAGATAGTTATAAATGCAGGCATATTGCTATAGATAGCTTCGGTAACAAACTCTTTCTAGATATATATCGCTAGGGGGATATCTATAATATTACCTAATCTAAGATTAAGCTACTTTACTACTACCTATATACTTATAGCTAGTAGTATACTAAAAGGCCTATACTAATTATTCTAATCTTTGTTCTAAACGTAAATATTACTATTATATTAGATAGATAGATAATTCTTTTACGCCGGTCTACCTCTTTTTAACTAGAGTAAGCAGCACGCTCTATATGTTTCACGACAGGAAAAGCCTTCTCTGCCTAAGCATGTCCGGCATAAAAACCTATCCTCTCCTTTAGGTATTGAGGCTTGCTAGGCCTCGTCCTTGCGCACGGTGCTTGTCAGGCTGCTCGTGCTTTTACTCACTTCCTTTGGGCAATTCTTTTGGCAACCTTTCCTCTTCGTATACCCTATAAGCCCCTCTCTACTCCAGATCCTTCTATAGGTCGTTTAGCTCCCTTGTTCGTTTGCTTTAGTTCCTTAGTGTCTTGTGCTTTTGATCTGTTTCTTGGACTTGTCGAGTTTGGGGCTGTAGTGTGTCTCCTTGTACTTGTCTGCCCCTTTGAGGTCCTCCTCTTGCTGCCTTATCCTGGGACTAGAGGTTTAGGGGCAGCAACCCCCCTTACCCCTTTCCTAGTTAGGGCCCTTCTCTCTTCCTAGTTGCCATCTTGTACATCACCCCTCTAGAGTTGTGGCCTACTCTAGAGGTGTGACCAGCCTAGTAGGGGGTCCTTCTCCCTACACCAATCCCACAGCCAAATTTCCCCTTCCTTGGCATCCAGTCACATGACCCACATCCAGAGAAATTCCATTGTACAGTCCATTCCGGTACAGCTCTTCCTTTGCAGGCAGCCTTCCTTGCAGAGAAAGGGTCGCTTGTGTCAGATGCTCTGCCTTCAGGGTTGAAAATAGCCTCCTGGCTGCAGAGAGGAGTCGCAAAGTCCTCTCCTAGTCCTTCTTGCTATGCAAAGTGTCCTGCCTTCCACCCAGACCAGGACGTGTATTCCGTAGGGTAGCTGTATGTTCCTTTTCTGTACTCTGTCCTTGCTCTTTCTCTTTGAAGCCTCCCCTTCAATTGTCCCTCCTCCTCTTCAGTCTGTGCTTAGGCTGGGTCACTACTCCAGCCTACAGGCCTAGGGTGGTATTCACCACTCAGGGCAGAGGGGTCTCCGGTTTGGCATTGGTTTCTTGTGTTGGTAACAGCCGCGCTGGCGTCCTTTTGCTGTGTTCTCAGGAGTTCGACACTTGAATCACCTACCCAGGAGCTGGGCTTTGTTCCGTAGCTATAGACAGCGTGTCTGTACACTGTCTACGGCTGCCCTGCACTTTGCCAGCACAGTCTAGGACTGCCTGTTTCCACCTGCGACCGCGTGGAGGTGTGCAATGGGACTTCGCAGGCTTACTATAGTAATAGTATCTTAGGGTCCCTTATATACCTAGCGACTAAAACAAGGCCAGATATAAGCTACGCAGTTGGCCAAGTTGCTAAATTTATGTCTAATCCGGATTCTACGCACTTTAAAGCGCTAGATAGGATCTGGAAATACTTAAACGACCCTATTAGTAGAGAGAAAACGCTTGTATTTAAAGCGCAATCTCCGCCCTTACCTAGAGGCTATAGCGACGCAGATTGGGGGGGCGATTATACTACGCGTAAATCTACTACGGGGTACGTTTTTATGCTAGCTAATAGAGTACCTATAAGCTGGCGTTCTATTCTTCAAAAATCCGTAGCTCTCTCTAGCTGCGAATCCGAATATATGGCCTTGGAAGACGCTACTAAAGAGGCTATATTCCTTAAAGATTTACTTAAGGAACTCGGGCTAGAAGATAGAGCGATTACGGTCTATACCGATAGTAATTCGGCTATAGAACTAGCTAATAACCCCGAGCACCACGCGCGTTCTAAGCATATAGATATATATATAACATTCTTGTATTGCTGTACTATTCCAACTACGGGACAAGCAGCTATCTCTATAATGTTCGTCGAAGGTAAAAGCCCTCGGCCTATGGCCTCCGGCATAAAACCCTTCATTTCCTTCGTGTCTTGTGGGATTCCATCCCCACCCTTTGGGTCCGTTCGGCTTTTGGACATAGAGAGGATCTCTATGGCTCCTTCCTCTCACCAGGCTCCTATTTCCCTTCCTCCTCTCTCTCCAGTTCCTCCCTCGCGAGCGAGAACTGCTCCAGCAGTCCCTCCCTAATCATCCACTTTGTCGCCGCGCATAAACCCCTCTTCGTTTGGGTCAGCTCCTGCCACGACGACCCCGCCGTTCTGGTAAGCCGCTCTCTTGCTTCCTGCCACGCCGGGCAAAACAGCAGGACGTGTTTTGGTGTCTGGGCTCTATAGCCACACGGGCACTCGGGTGTTTTTCCCGGGACTCTCCTCCTCGCGAGGTAGGCATTGAATCCTATATGTTACGTCCTGAGGAGAGTCGCCATTGTGCTTTGTTTCCTTGTCCATCCCTTGTGTAGCGTTCTGCCCTTTTCATTATCCTTCCATGCTGCAGGTAGTTCTTGCCCCTGTTGTGCTGCCTGTCTTTTTGTGACTTGGGCCTTCCATCTTTTGTTCCATTCCCTGTGTAGCCACCATGCTTTCGACATGTATTCCCCTCGTTGGGTCATCTCCTTTTCTTGTCCGTCTATCATGGCTATGATGGCTGCTTGTCTTGTCCGTAGGTCTTGTGCGTGGGCTTTTCCCTTCCTCCTCCTGCACTCCTCCTGGACTTGTCTGCATCGTTCCTGGGTGTACTCCGTGGCGGGCTTTCCTACTGCCTTTTCCGCTTGTTTCCTTGCTAGCTCCTGGGTATACAGGTGCATCGGTGGTATCTCTGTCTCCTTCTGGAGGACGGCCTCTGCCACACTCTTGTATGCCCCTGCGATGTGTCTTAGTGCCTGGTTCTGGACTTTCTCCAGTGGCGCCGTGATCCCCTTTCTATAGCCAGGTACGCCCTCCGGCGTCATCCAGACCCTTGCCCCGTAGGTCATCGCTGGTCGTACTACCGCGGTATATAGGTGTCTTGCCTTTTGGAAGGAAGCCCCCCATGTGGATTTGCATAGTCTCTGGAGGGATTGCATCTGGGCGACACCCTTCTCCGTGGCTTTCTTAACATGCGGGCCCCAGCTCAGCTTAGAGTCTACCCATACTCCTAGGAGTCTAAGCGATGGTGATGGTCCGTCCTCGAACCCGGGGATGTTAACCGTTGCCTGTAGGTTGTGTCTCTTCCTGCTTCTGGTGAAGTGGATTAGTTGGTATTTCTGCGGTGCAAATGCTGCTCCATGTTTCGCTGCCCATTCCATGCATTTGTCGTGGGCAGCCTCCAGCTTTCTGCAGTTGGCTTCGGTACTTTTCCCGAATGCTAGGATGTTTGAGTCATCCACAAACCCCATTGGTGTCACTCCCCTCCCCTCAAGTTCCGGGAGGAGTGTAGAGGCGAAGAACAGAAATAATATTGGCGATAGTGTTGACCCCTGGGGTATGCCCGTTGCCTGCGGTCTTGGGCGGTCAATATATTCCCCAAGTCTTAGGCACGTCGTCCTGTCTTGGAGAAAAGATTGGATAAACCGGACGATGTAGTGTGGGTAGGCCTTCATCTTAATGTTGTGGATCATTCTCTCGTGGGACACGTTATCGAACGCCCCTGAGATGTCCAGGCATAGCATAGATGCGACTAGTGTAGGGTCGGTCTTCCAGATCGTATGCACTTGCTCCGTAATCAGCTCGAGGGCTGATACCGTCGATCTCCCAGGTCGTGCTCCCATCTGTGATTGGGGAAGGAGGCCCCTTTCTTCCGCCTCCTTGCTCATCCTCCTGGCTACGATCGCCTCTAGGATCTTTGCTATTGTATTTAGCAGTGCAATTGGTCTGTATGCCCCTGGCTTGGTATAGTCTGGCTTTTGAGGCTTCTTAAGCACGACTGTAGTAGAGTGTTTTAGCGGCTTCGGGTGGTATCCGTATCTCAGGCATGCTGTGAAGAAACGACATAGTAGCGGTCCGAGTTCTGCCTTGCACTCTTTGAGGAGTAGGTTGGGGATCTGGTCCGGGCCCGGGGCCTTGTTGACCGGGAGCTTTTCCATGACTTTGAGGAGCTCACCCATCTGGACTTCCTCCTCGATATGAAACGGTTCCGGGTATACTGCATTTTGGATGTCTTGTAGGTCTGCCTCTTTTGGTTCTGGGAAGAAGTGCTGGGCTAGCGCGTCTGCCTTGCCCTGGTCTTCCGTCTGCATCGCCCCTTCTTTGTTCTTTATCCCGGGGAACTGGGGCAGGGGGCTCCTTTGGCCAGCCTTCTCCCTAGCCCACTTAGCTAGCTTCCAGATTTTGCTTGGATCCTCTGTGATTTCCTTGACCGTCTCCCTCCAGGACAGGTTTCTGTCCTTCTTGATCCGTTTCCCTTTCGCGTGTGACGCAGCCAGGTATGCGCCTCGGCTTTCCTCCGTCCTCTCCTGGCTCCACTCCCGCTTGAGGCGCCTTGTCCTTTTCACAGCCTTACTGCACTCCTTTGACCAGGACATTTTTGCGTAGCTTGACGGTTTTGCCTTAGGGATTTCCTCTTGGATTACTTGGATAAGCATCTCCTGTACCTCCTGAGCTCTATCGTCGAGCTGTTGCGGCAGGTTCATTGGTTTGGTGGCGATGGTTTCAGCCCTGTCCTTAACTACCTCTCTGATTCTCTCCCAGTCGGCCTTCTTCCATTGAGGTCTTGGGACCTGTGACCTGGTGCTGACCTCTGACTGCATAATTGTAGTTTGGATCGGGATGTGGTCGGACCCAGTTTCCAGGTCTGTTCTTGTTCTACATTCCAAGGTGTCTTGTCCTATTCCCTTGGTTCCAAAGACCAAGTCGAGTGTCTGGCAGCTTCTTGCATTCTCCCATGTGATCGTTCCCGGCTCTAGGAGCAGGTCTAGTTGGGCCTCGTCCGTGACCTCGATGAGTCGGTCTGCTGCCCAGTGTTGGTCTTGGGTGTTATTCCCGCCCCACCTCGGGTGGTGTAGGTTGAAGTCTCCGACGAGTATAATCTCTTCTCCTTCGCTCTCCCGGAGAGTTGCACGGAGTAGTGGGAGGGTGCCCAGGCTCTGGTCGCAGGTTGGGCTTGACGGGTTGTAGCAGTTTAGGACGTTTACCCACCGCCCACCTGCCTGGATCCGGGTAGAAACCAGGTCTGCGGAGTAGGTTTTAGTAGTCCAGCTTTGCGTGCTAATCTCCTTTGATATGTACATAGCCACCCTCGGATGGGCCTGGTCCGGAACGACCGTATAGTACCCTGGGTGCTTTACCGAGTCCTTGCTTTGTAGGCAGATCCATGGCTCCTGGATCGCTACTATGTGGTGTTTCTTTGGGTCCAGTTGTTGGAGGAATGGGGTTTGGATCTTATGGCCGCTGTGGTTCACGTTATACTGTAGGATTGTGAGTTCTCCCGAGGGGCTACTCATTTTGGGTAGTCTGGGTTGCTTGTACTCCTTCCATGCTTTCTTGGCTGCTGTTCTCCTGGCTTTGTCCTATTCCTCGTCCCTGGGATGAGGTGAAGATAGCCGTGATCTTGTTGCTCTGCGTCCTTCCCGCTAGTGCCATTGAGTTCGTGCCTACCGGCCTCCCCGGTGGTTTCCTGTGTTGGTCGGCGGTCTCTTGGTTCATGCTTACGGTCCCGTCGCTAGGCGGAGCCCCTGTTGCCCTTCTCTTTGCACCTGTCGCAGGCCACGCTTCTGATTCCCTAGGCTGGACCACGTTGTTCCAGTATCTGGTTGCTTGGTTACGGAAGGATCTCGCCTTTGCGATGGCCGCCTGCTTTACTCTGCACGATCTGGACCACGATGGGTGGGATCCTTGGCAGTTGCTGCACTTTTTGGTTTTCGCCGTACAGCCTTCGGTCCTGTGGTTGCCTGCGCATGTCCCGCAGACCTGTTCGGCCCTACAGTACTTGGCTACGTGCCCGAACTGGCCGCAGTGGAGACATTGTGTAGGTCTCTGGCGGGAGTCAAATTCCTCCGCCAGTAGGAGGGTGCCCTGGTGCACCAGGCCCTTTTGGACGATATCCCTTGCTTGCGCTTGACTCTGTACGCCTACTATAATCGAGGCGTGTAGCTTGCCCTCCCTAGCTCTCAGGCTCTTCAGCCAGGCAACCTGGGCTATTTTCAGGGACGGATGTAGTCTCCCGTTTTCTTCCTGCAGCTTTCGGACCTGGGCTGGGTCCTTGGCATTAAAGTCCTGAATGCGGACCCCGTGAATTAGCACTTGGTAGAGCTGTGTAACTAGCTTCGCTCTGGGGAGCTCCTTGTGGATCCACCCCAGGTCTGATGCCAGCTTTTCTTTCGCCGGCTTCGACGCAGCAAACACCTTCAAGTCGCCGCTATCGAGTTTCCTTACCGCGATTACCCCCGGGTCTTTAAGTCCCTGAAGGATCTCTTGGTTTGTACGGCTCTTCATCCTCTCTTGCTCTTCTTGCTGACCAACTCGGATAGTGATCACGTGACTGTCCGTTGGAAATTTCTGCAGGCTTGGCGGCGCCTGGAGGCCTTGGGCGGCAGCTTGTGCCCACGTCTTTAGGGGGGTCGGGGAGGTGGTTCGGATCGTTTGGAGGATGGTGTTAAGGGCATTGTTAGTGTCGGTGTCCTTAATTTGGTAGAGAAGTTGGGTCTGGGCCCTCTGGAGGAGGGAGAGGAGGGTGGTGGGATTCGGGGCCTGGGGAGCATCCAGAGCCTTTTGAATGTCTTCTGTAAGGGTTATAAGGTTCTTCTTGAGGTTGTTAGTCACCTTCTGCTTGTTAGGCAGGTCTGTAGGGTCCTGAGGGCCCTGGGTCGTCGTTGGTTGCCCTCCGGTCGGGCTCGGGGGTGGAGGCTGGAACCCTCCCCCCCTCTGCCTCTCCTCGGGGCTTCCGATGTTCGGTCGTCGTTGCGGGTATATATTCGTGTCCTCGACGGCCGCGGGGCCGTCGAGGATGTCCTTCATCCTCTGCAAACTTGCCATTTTTTAATAATAGTATATAGTAACGCTAGGTTGACTGAAAAAAAATGCCACGAGCACCACAACTGCGACCGCCTGGGGGCCTCGAGGCCTCCAAACATGCTGCTCCATACCCATACGAGCGACCGACACCTGCCAATGCCGGGGGAGACGCTGTGGAAAGAAGCTGGCACCTTCTGACCCAGCAGATCACCCCGGAGCAGGCACCAGCGCAATTAGGGCTCCGAGCCCCGACTGCACCACAGAAGAAGACCACAGTGAGCAAAGCTATTCAAGAGAACAATGCTGACCTCAGTGCGACAATCAAGGAAGCCCTGGACAACCCCCAGGCCCAATCCACAGAATCCCTCTCCTCCCTCCTCCGCCTGGCGTACCAGGCGCTCCTCCACTCGGACCATTGCCAGTCCATCGCCAACACCCTCTCCACCATCCAGGAGACCCAAAGGCAGCAGACCGCTGCACCAAAGACAACGTGGGCCCAAGTGGCCTCAATTTCGACACCCACGGTGCCAAGGTTGCTGCAACAGCCTCAGGCACCACACACCGTATCCGTAAGGCTGGGGACAAACGAACAGAGAGAACACATCCGGGGTATGACACACAGAGAAATTCATGAAAAGGTGGGGTTGAAGAAAGTAGCGGCGGTTTTCAAACTGCCGAGCGGAGACATCCGATTTGTCGTAGGATCCGCGCAAGAAAAGAACAAGCTAGAGCAGGACCAAGGGTGGGCCCAAGAGCTGTGGCCAGACGCGACGGTCCTCAAGCAAGCACACAGGGTCCTGGTCCACCAAATCGATACGAGATGGGACATGAGAGACACGAAAACGTGGGAGAGACTACAGGAGGATAGCTTGAAGTGGTACCCGAACCTTCGGGTTACACACGGGACGTGGCTAAAGAGCGCGGAGGCCCGCAAGAACCAGAAGCACTCGTCAGCAGTAATAACAGTACAAAGCGAGGCTCAAGCGAAGGAGGTAACAAAGAGAGGCCTATTCCTCGGAAGCTCTTGGCTCAGAACCGAGCCCTATCACCCACAGCAGAGGGTAATCCAATGCCTGCGCTGCCAGCAGTTCGGCCACAAGGCCCTGCACTGCAAGGAAACGCAGGACACGTGCGGGAACTGCGCTGGAACGCACAAGATGGAAGCGTGCACGAAGACCGAAAGAAAGTGCGGGAACTGTAAGGGCAACCACCCGGCGTACGCAGTAAAATGCCGAGTCAAGCAAGCCGCTATAGCGAAGGCGAAAGCTTTCTCCGATTTCTTTCGCCAGAAGTGGGAACAAACAAAGCCACAACAGGAACCAAACAACGCAGAGGAATGGACACCGGCCCCGACACGCAAAAAGAAAAGCCCACACAACACAGAGGAGCAAACCACCCAGAGAAAACCTCCGGGGAAACCAGTCGGCTCCAATGCGACGATAATCGCAGGACGACAGCAAGCAAACAAGATCTCGAGGTGGACTAGCCAAACAGGCCAGAGAGAGAATGATAAAGAGACCAACGGGGAGACCAATACCCAGACCATAGAAGATGAGGACCTAGAGATGCTCTGCGCTACAAGTGGCGATGAATAGCCACAACCTACGAATATACCAACATAACGTCAACCATAGCCCAACGATCCAGACGCTCCTCCTCGAAGACATGGACCCAAGAGACACCCAGATCATACTGATCCAAGAGCCATGGATAAACCCACAAGGCCGCAAAACGAAGAGCAAGAGGGGATACCATCAGATCCTGCCGAAAGAAGGACACCCCAGGGTAGCGATCCTAGTATCGGAAAACCTCGACAGCACGAAATGGGAACCCGTGTACCACCAAACCAGCGACATGATCTCTGTTCGGATTACGACGACCCAAGGAAAGACTACACTCCACAACTGCTACCACCCGAGTGGGCCGCACAGCGACACGACCACAGGCACACTGCCGCACGTAAAGGCAGCACTGGAAAGGGAAGCCGAACACGACCTTAAATGCGAACAGATCCTTGCAGGAGACTTCAACATGCACCACCCACACTGGGGAAGCCACCTGGCCCCAACCCAACATAGAATGGCCGACACGCTAATCGAGACCGCAGGGGCCGCAGGCCTCCAACTGTCACTCCCGGCGGGCACAGTTACATGGGAGAAACAAAATTGTAGCTGCCAAACAATCGACCTCGTCTTCGTTTCGGAAGGGCTCAGACAGAGACTTGTGGAGTGTAGAACCGAACCGGACGCGACGCACGGATCAGATCATATCCCTATAATCACTACGATAGACAACGAGCAACCGAGAATGCGCAAAACGCAACCAAGGCCTCAATATAAAAAGGCGAAATGGGATGTAGTCCGAACCGTCCTTGCCACTGAATTAGACGCGATCGAGGAAACGACGCTACAGACACACGAGGAAATAGACGCAATGGCCGAAGCCGTACAGAGAGCCATCCAAATCACGGTCGAGAAAGTAGTCCCAAAAGCAAGGCCATCACCGCATGCTAAACAGAGTTGGACCCCGGAATGTCAACGACTGATCCGATTGACACGACGCCAACGCAGAGAATGGAGAGAAGACAGATCGGAGGAAAGACACCGAGCATACCTGGCGACGTGCCACGCCAGGAACAAACAGATCCGGAGAGACACCAACCTCGCATGGAGAAAAGTAGTCAAAGACCTCACGGACGACCCAACCAAGATCTGGAAACTCGCGAAATGGGCGCGAAACGACGACGGGAAACCGAAATCACTCCCACAGTTCCCAACACTAGTCGGGCCCTCGGGCCCCGGCCCACACGACGGCCGAACAGATATAGGAAAGGCGAACATATTGGCAGCCCACTTCTTCCCCGAGCCGAGGGACGCGGACCTTAGCGATATCCCCAACACAGCGGTCCCAGAACCATTCCAAATGTTACAAGAAGTTACAGAGGAGGAAATCTTAAAAGCTCTCAAGTGGCTCCCAGCGAACAAAGCCCCAGGCCCGGACCAAATCCCAAATGAATTCCTTAAGCAATGTAGAGAAGTACTAGCAAAACCACTAGCGACCCTATACTCGGCATGTCTACACAAGGAATACCACCCGAAGCCATTCAAACAATTGATCACAGTCGTCCTTCGAAAACCGCAAAAGCCCGATTACACAAGAGCAGGGGCTTATCGACCGATAGCCCTCCTCAACACGCTTGCGAAGACGCTAGAGGCAATTGTGGCCCGCAGGATGTCGCAAGAAGCAGAAAACAGGGGACTACTGCCGGACGAACAGATGGGCGGCAGGCCAGGAAGATCGACAACAACGGCCCTAGACATGGTCACAGAGAAAGTGCGAACCGTATGGAAGACGGACAAGAAGGCAGTAGTCTCGATGCTGTGCCTCGATATATCCGGAGCCTTCGACAATGTCTCTCACCAAAGATTACTCCACAACCTACAGATGAAAGGGTTCCCACCGCAACTGGTGGGATACATCCGCTCCTTCCTCGAGGGTCGATCTACACAACTGAAACTTGGAGAATTCCTAGACGAACCCCGACCACAAAGAACTGGAATACCCCAGGGGTCTACACTCTCACCAATCCTGTTCCTATTCTTCGCATCAACACTCCTGCCCTTACTGAGGGGAACCCGCATTACACCGATGGGATACGTCGATGACTCCAACATAGTAGTGAGCAGCAGATCTACCGAAACAAACTGTCGGATGCTAGAGAATGCACACCAGCAATGCATAGAGTGGGCCCGCAAACACGGCGCAGCCTTCGCCCCACAGAAATACCAGCTAATACACTTTACGAGAGGGCGATCACACAACATGCAGGCCACAGTACAGATCCCGGGATTCGAAGACGGGCCAGTCCCGTCCCTTCGACTCCTCGGGGTACAAGTCGACTCAAAATTGCGGTGGGGACCACACATCAAGAAGGCCGCGGAGAAGGGAGTCCAACAAATGGCAGCCATCCAGAGATTAAGCAAATCCACATGGGGAGCATCCTTCACTAAAGCAAGACACATATACACTGCAGTAATCCGGCCAACAATGACCTACGGTTGCCAGTCGTGGACTAACCCCCAGGGTAAAGCAAGCCACGCGAGAAGACTGGTGGAACCGATCGAGAAGGTGCAGAGCCAAGCCCTGCGACACATCACGGGAGCATACAAAAGCGTCCCAGCAGTTACCCTCCAAAAGGAAGCGGAAATCCCTCCAATACAATTGTACACCCAGGAGCTCACGAGACAGTCTGTCCAGGCGAATTGGGACAAACCGGCATACCAGTTTATCCGCAAGAGGTGCGACGAAATCGCGAAGGAAATGACTGTAAAAAGAAGACACAAGGCAAAGGCAAAGGCCTATACGAGACACGAAGGGATCCTCGAAGCGGTACGCGACCAGGACAACCGAATCACAGAGAAGTCGAGAACATGGTGGATGGACCGAGAGTGGAAGAAAGGATGGCAAGCAGAAAGGGGGAAACGAACAGAAGGGAGAGCGACTATCCCGTCAACATGGACGGCGGGGCCGAAGGAAACAGGGCGATCACTCCACCGAGGCCTATCGCGGCCGACAAGCACTATGATCACGCTGATCAAAACAGAACACATCGGCCTAAACGCATACTTAACGAGACAGCGGGTCCCAGGCGCAACACCAGAATGCCAATGCAACTACAGAGCCCAGACGCTAAAGCACGTGTGTATCCAATGCCCGCTGCGGCAGAGTACACGCAACGCACTGTTCGCAGCAGCAGGATCAACAGACTGGAAAGAGATCACGAACACAAAAAGGGGCCTGCTCGCGACGGCGAAATGGCTTATACGAGAAGGGGTGCTCGACCAATTCTCGTTAGCAAGGGAGGAGGAGATAGCAGAGGGGGAAAAAAGACAGGGAGGAATAGGGTCCTGGTGAGAGGAAGGGCTTCCAGCGCACCTACGCAAGTCCAAGAGAATCCAAACCTAAAAGCGCGGAAGGCCAACCGCAAAGACATAGAGAAGTGCGGAGAGTTTTTATGCCGGAAGTCGAGGCCTCGGGCCCTCGACAACGGATTTTCTTTCCGATAGAATAATATAGTGCGCGCCGCTTGCTCTATAGAAAGAGGTAGCCCGGCAAATTGAACTTATCTATCTATATAGTAACGCTTTACCTACGTTATATATAGCATATAGATATACAATATCACTTTGTACGCGATTCTAACGAAAACGGGCTTATAAAGCTAGTTTGCATCTCTACTAAAGAACAAGTTGTCACGGGCGGAGGCTGGCGGGAAGGTAGGTATGGTTGACACAGGTACAGTTGCTACGGACAGGGCCCAGATGCTCTGCGCTACCATATAGGTAGCCCGGATTGACAGGACGTAGCTCGAAGAGAAGAAGGGAGAGCCGTCTCTCTTCGAGCATACAGGTATTCTGGCGCTCCGGTGCTTCCCGCACACGTGAGCCGGAGTCGGCGGTACTATATTCCGCTGGCTCCCAGGCAGTCCTATGTCTACGGGCCCAGCCCGTGACATTACTCCCTTCTTAGCAATGGCACTCCGGGCCATATTCCTTCCTAAATAGTGCGAGTGCAGCGCACTCCCTTCCTAGGCAGCGTGCAGCTCCTCTTCCTCGGGTCCTACCTGAGGGCGAAGCAAGACAAAGCAGATCGTAACTTTTCTCGGGGATATTTCCGGTTAGAGTGGGCCGGTGTAACCTCTTGCCATCTATTGCCGCAGCCGTGTACTAGCGTAAGCTCGACAGAGCCAGTCGGTTCTGCCGTTCCCTATATAGGCATCTGTCGGGGTGCAGGCTTGAGTGGATACCGGCGGTGGAAGTTCCGAACGAGGTGCGGCACGTCCTCGATAATCGTTTCTGCGGGCTCGGTTGTCGGCACGTCGTAGCCTTTCCATTTCACAACGTAGCGTAATCGTCCCTTACCACCACGGCCGCGGCGGTCGATCTTTGAGTCGACGATATCTTCGATTTCCCATTCTTCAACTCCGTCGACTATAACGGGCGGAGGCGGAGGCGGACGCTGGTAGCTATGCGGGTCGTTCGCAGCGGGCGTGAGCAGGTCGTTGTTGAACACAGGGTGCAGCTTCATAGTAGCAGGCAAATCTAGTCGGCAGGTATACGGTTTGACTTCGAGGATGCGGAACGGGCCTAAGTTCTTCCAGTCGAGTTTTTTCGTAGGACGGAGAGTTTTGATGTTCCTAGCGTCGAGCCAGACCTCCTCTCCGACAGAGAACTTATACGAGGCGCTGCGGTGTCGATTCGCGGCCTCCTCGTACCGGGACTGTGCAAGGCTAGTCTCGGCCTTCAGGAAGTCAGTAATCGCCTTCATGTCCGCTACGAAGGACTCGGCTTCTCGGCTCGCAGGTGCGTCTGGCGTCTGTTGCAAGACTTCGGTTCCTAGGAGGGGTTGAAAACCGTAGGTAGCTAGGAACGGGGACAGACCGGTAGTTTCAGAGAACAGTGAGTTCGCGGAGAATTCTGCCAATGGTAACCATTCTACCCAGTCGTCTTGCAGGTATGAAACATATGCACGGAGATGCTGCTCGAGTACTGCATTTAGCCTTTCAGTCTGACCATCTGTCTCCGGGTGGTAGGCGGTGGACGGGGAGCAGGTAACTCGTAGCTTTCGCGTTAAGTGTTTCCAGAAGTCGGACATAAACTTAGCATCCCTGTCAGACACGATGTTGATCGGTTTCCCGTGGAGTCGGAAGATGTTCTTAACGAACAAGCGAGCAATCTCTTCAGCGCCGTCGGTCGTAAGGCACGGGACGTAGTGGCGTAGCTTCGTAAGACGATCGACGACTACGAAGATTGCGTCGAACCCTTCGGACTTCGGCAGGTGCGTAATAAAGTCCATCGAGATTGAGTCCCACGCGCGGTCGGGTGTCGGCAGAGGCTGTAGCAGCCCTCGATTACGTTGCCGGCTAGGCTTAATCCTACTACAGACGTGGCAGTTCTGAACCCAACGGCGGATATACGCGCTCATCCCCGGCCAGTAGTAGTCCCTCGACACTATCTGGTATGTACGAGCTCTTCCGGGGTGTCCTGCAGCTGGGGTTTCGTGGCAGAGGCGGAGGACTCGGTCGTATAGTTCCTCGTCATTCGGGACGTAAAGTCGGCTTCGGTAGAAGAGTAAGCCCTCTCGCAGCTCGCACTGTGCTAGTTGGACCGTCGGGTGCCGGCGTTTGCCATCTCGTATCGCGTCTATTATCTCGCAGAGAGTTTCGTCGGTCTGGTATCCTCGTTCAATAGCTTCCTTCAGTTCTTCGGGCAACTGTATTGTACTAGCAGTGTCCCTCGGCGGGGATTGATCTCTTGTCCGGATCGGGAATACGAATAATTGGGGTTCTATCGCCGGTAGGACGTGAATTGTAACCTGGTCGGAGAATAATACTCGTTTGCGTAGTTTCGGGGCCCCGAACGTAGCTACTGCAGCCTGTTTTGCTTCCGAGGGCGGGAGGTTTTCTCGCTTGAGTACTATTTGGCTCTGATGCTGTAGGCGTTCATCCCCCTCTTTAGGCAGATCGTCTGACCTCCTGGTCAGAGAATCAGGTTTCTGGCCCTGTTTGCCAGGTCGGTACGTAATTTGGAAGCGGAAACGGGACAGAAATTCGGACCAGCGCGCTTGTCGCCGGTTAAGCTGTTTCGTAGTAGTGAAGTACTCCAGGTTTTTGTGATCGGACAGGACCTTAATCGGGTGTTCGACGCCTTCAAGTTCGGGACGCCACTCCTCGAAGCAGCGGATGATCGCGAGCAGCTCTTTATCGTAGATCTCGTAGTTACACTCGGCAGGGCTATGCTTCTTTGAAAAGAAAGCAACTGGCCGCAGTATCCCTTCGTTGTCGTATTGAGAGAGCACTCCAGCGGAAACATAGTCGGAGGCGTCGGTTTCGACGATAACTTCCTTGGTCCAGTCGAACGGGGCGAGAATCGGTCCACTAACAAAGGCTTTCTTTAGCTTGTCGAATGCGTCTTGGCACGCGGGATCCCAGGCAAACGGAGTGTCTTTACGCGTAAGTGCGGTAAGCGGCTGACAGATTTTCGAGAAATTCCGGATAAAGCGGCGATAGAAGTTCGCGAATCCCAAGTAGGACTGTACGTCGGTTACGTTCTTAGGCACTGGCCAGTCCTGTATCGTTTTGATTTTCTCGGGGTCCATACGTATACCGTCTCTCCCAACAATCATTCCTAAGAACTTGGTCTCGTGTTGGAAGAATTCGCATTTGGACAGTTTTGCGTATAGGCCCGCATCTTGCAACTTCTGTAAAACAGCGCGGACGTGCTTCTCGTGTTCTTCCCGGGTACGGCTATAGATCAGGATATCGTCGAGGTAGGCAGAACAGAACTGGTCGAGGAACTCGCGTAATGTATCGTTAATAAAGCGCTGGAAGGTGCCTGGGGCTCCGGTAAGTCCGAACGGCATAACTAAGCTCTCAAACAGGCCGAAACGGGTTCGGAAGGCGGTAAGGTACTCTTGTCCTTTCTTCATCCGCACGTTATTGAACGCAGAGATAATATCGATCTTAGTGAAATACTCCATCCCGCTAAGATTGTTCAGAGTCTCGGTCGTTAGCGGGAGCGGGTATCGGTCCTTAACGGTAAGCTCGTTGATAGCGCGGTAGTCTACGCAGAGTCTCAGGCCTCCTCCCGGCTTCTTGACGAATAGAACAGGTGAGGCGACAGGGGAGGAACTGGGTCGGATAAATCCCTTCCTAAGATTCTCGTCGAGCCACTCCTTTAGGGCTTGTAACTCATCTCGAGACATTCCGTAAAGAGGCCCGAACGGCGGTTTAGCACCTTTTTTTAGCTTGATATCGTGATCGTACGGGCGGTGCGGGGGGAGCTGGTCTGCGAGCTTCGGACAGTGTGGTGAACAATCAATCAATCAATCCGCTAGAGCATACCATTTTCAGTGTGGTGAACAATCAATCAATCAATCCGCTATCAATATACGGCTATAGAAAAAAAACATGTCAGACACAGAGGGAGATACCATCGAGGTGGTTAATCCATCATCGCAACGACGAACAAGATTGAAATTGAAGTTCGCCGCCGCGGCGCGCGGAACTGCGACGGGGAGCGGGAGCCAGCCTCTTCCTGCACCGCACCCGCGGCCCGATGACGCCGAACACCCACAACCTACCGCCAACACAGACAAGTACACGACAGCGATTTCTAACATTGACAAAATCTACGCAGCCCTGGCCACAACAGACAGTCTAGACGCGCTTCCCCCTCTCCTCCTTCGCGAAGTCCTGTCCGAAGCAAAATCTGCATTCACGATCCTCCGACAGCAAACCCACGAACCGCCGGACCTCCGACAGGTCCTGAACGAGGTTCGCGCAGTAAAACACGCAATCCAGGACCTGCCGACACCCCCTCAGTCTCCTCCTGCCCGCCCAACATGGGCGCAAACGGCGGCAGCGGGAAGCACCGAGCCTCCGCTAGTCATTCACCGCCGGCCATGCCAGACACAGACCGCGGAGATCACCATCCGGCTGGGAGACATTAAAGACAGAGAGGAGGTGCACAAGCTGCCCGCCGAAGCGATTGTGCAGAAAGTGCAACAGACCCATCCCGCCTGCAGAGAAGTCATCGCAGCTCGAAAACTTCCGAGCGGAGATGTCCGACTGTACCTGACGGGAGAAAACGCGAGACATGCGATCCTTCAGGCGCCCGAATGGGAAAAGAGCCTGGGGAAATCTGGAAAGAGGGTAGAGAAATATTATCAGATTATGGTCCACCACGTCCCTCGTGCGGCGATCGAGACCGAAAGCCCAGACGCGCTCCGCGCAATCGAAGACCAGAACCAGACCTTGCACCCTGGGGTCAAGATTGCTAAGGCCAAATGGATTCGTCGGACATACCCCGCAGGCCAGACACATTCATCCCTCCTGCTCGCATTACCCACAGCACAGAGCGCGGATCGGATCATCCACAAGGGCCTCGTGATCGGTTACTCTCTCCACCTAGCCGAATATTACAGCTCGGAACACCAGATCACACAGTGCTTCAAGTGCCACCGATACGGACACATCGCGCAGAGCTGCCGCCAGGCCGAGGCATGTGGACACTGCGCGGGATCACACCGGACGGAGGAATGCACCAACCAAGACCGTCCCCGTTGCACCAACTGCAAGAGACCACACCCCGCGTGGTCCAAAGACTGCCCCGTCCGCAGCCAGGCGAAAGCACGCGCGCAGCAGCTTCGACAGACGGGACCCCGGTTTCACCGGACAGTGGACCAGGAGACGGCTCCGAGCCGGACCGACGGCGACTGGCAAACAGTCGAGAATCGAAAGCGAAAGTACAACGGGCCGGGACGCCCACCGGGACGCCCTCCAGCAGCACATGGTTCGGGCGCCGCCAGCCAGAACCGGCGACCGTCGACCACAACACCCGCACAGTCTCAAACGGAGCCGATCGAATTCGATGCATAGAGCCGAGGAAACGATCAACATTATACAGTACAACGTGCACAAAAGCAAGGACCGGGTCATGCGAGCGCTGAACGCGGTGCTCCGACCGGACTACCACCACATAGTCGCGATTCAAGAACCGTGGAGAAACCCACGGATGCACACGACGACACGCCCGGCGAATTACGAACTCGCCTACCCCTCGAACGCCAAGACTCGCGCCTGCTTCTACGTGAGCAAGCACCTCGACGCGCAACGATGGAAAATCACGGAGCGCAGCCCGGACCTCATCACGCTCAGTATCGAACTGGAGGACCGGAAGCTCCACATTCACAATTGCTATAACGAGCCTCCGCGGTCGACGACCAGCCAAGCCCGAGGGGTCCTCGACCTGCTCCCGGCAGCACTAGCGGAGCCAGGAGAGCATCTCCTGGTGGGGGATTTCAACCTCCACCACCCGTTCTGGGGAGGAAGCACCGTGCTGGTCCAGCACGCCCTTGCCGACACCCTCATCGATATTACGGAACAGGCGCAAACGCAGCTCATCCTGCCTCCGGGGACAGTTACCTGGCAGAGCCGACAGAGCGAAAGCACACTGGACCTCGCGTTCGCCACCGGGTGGATCGCTCAGAGGATTCTACAGTGCCAACCGCACGAGGAGGTCAACTCCGACTCCGACCACATCCCGATCATCACCTCCATCCTCGCAGCTCCGATTGCAAGACGAGAACCCAGAGCGCGACGAGCATGGAAGAGAACAGACTGGACCACCGTCCGACACGACCTCATGCATCGACTCACCCAAGCGCCCACGTACCCTCGACCGTCAGATACAAACGGCGATATCGACCAGAAAGTCACTCTACTCCAGAAGACAATTACCGATACCATTCAAGCGACGGTGCCCATCAACCGACCGCGACGGTGGATCAAGACCGGGTGGACACAGGAGTGCACGGACAAAGTGGCCGCCGCGAGGAGAGCAAGACGTCAATGGAGCGCAAGCAGGAATGAGGACGACTACGCGGAATACCAGAGAGCGAGAAACGCGAAGAAAAAGCAGATCAAGAAGGACACGACCATCCTATGGCGCGAAGCAGTAGAGAAACTCACCAAGGAGCCTCGGACGATGTGGAGGCTCGCGAAGTGGGCTCGGACGTCGGCGTACACACCTCCGCCACTTCCTCACTTCCCCACGATCACCGATCGCAACGGCCAACACACCACGAACGAGGCAAAAGCAAATGCACTGGCAGACCATTTCTTCCCGCCTCCGATACCAGCGGACCTCAACGACATCGCCCACTACACATACCCCCCCGAGCTCGACATACCGCAGGAGGTGACCCCGGGGGACGTCGCCGCAGTGCTGAAACGTCTTCCGCCGGACAAAGCTCCGGGACCAGACGGCATCCCGAACCGGTTCCTGCGCGAGTGCAGAGGCATCTTGGCCCGGCCACTTGCAGCACTGTTCCAGGAATGCCTAAAGCGAGCATACCACCCAACACCTTTTCGACATGCGAACACCGTCGTCCTGCGGAAGCCAGGAAGGCCGACATACGACACGCCCAAAGCATACCGGCCTATTGCGCTGCTAAACACACTCGGGAAGGTGCTGGAAACTATTGTCGCGAGGCGGATCACGACGCTCACGGAGATCCATCACCTCCTCCCGGACACCCAGATGGGGGCACGGCAGAAACGATCCACGATGACTGCCCTCGAGCTGCTCGTGGAACAGGTGCAGACCATCTGGGCAGCTGACCACAAGCTGGTGGCGACACTGCTCAGCCTCGATATATCGGGGGCATTCGACCACGTGTCCCACGACAGGCTGGTCCACAACCTCCGAATTACGGGAATCCCCGCCTGGGTCGGGCAATACGTCCGCTCGTTCCTGCGCGACCGCACGACATATCTCACTCTCGGCGACTTCCAGAGCACGACACGGGCAATTGCTACCGGCATTCCGCAGGGCTCGACCCTCTCGCCGATTCTCTTCTTGTTCTTTGCGTCAACACTCCTACCCGAGCTCAACAATCGAGACACTAGCGCAGTCGGGTTCGTGGATGATACGAACATCCTCACCTTTAGCCGCTCGACCGAAGAGAATTGTCGAAAACTCGAGCGAGCACACGAGACGTGCGCTGAATGGGCCCGAAAGCACGGTGCGACGTTCGCGCCGGAGAAATACCAGCTGATGCACCTGACTCGAAAGCCGAGACTATTCAACATGCAGGCTCCGCTTCGCGTTGCGGGATCCCAGTGCGAAGCACAGCCCACGATCCGGATCCTGGGAGTCCATCTGGACCCCAAGCTGAAGTGGGGTCCACACATCCGCAAGACCACAGAACGAGCGACAGCACAGATGGCAGCGGTCACGCGGCTCGCACACAGCACATGGGGCGCCGCATTCTCGAAGGCGCGACAAATTTACCTCGCAGTCGTACGGCCGGCGATGTCGTATGGAAGCCCGATCTGGTATGATCGGATGGACCAGAGAATTGGGCGGAACAAGGGCGTCTACCCACTTCAGGTGGTCCAGAACCGGTGCCTCCGCGCGATCTCGGGAGCGTACCGGTCCACAGCGACGGCCGAGCTGGAGCATGAGACGGGGACGGAGCCGCTTGACCTCTTCCTGGAAAAGACAGCACGGGAGTATGCGGAGAAGGCGGCGACGATGCCCGCCAACGGAATCATTGACAGAGCACGCCGGCACGTAGCGTTGCAAGCTCGAGCCCAATACAGGGTAAGAGGCGACGGCTACGCACGGCGCATGCAACAACTGCGGGAGACTGGAAAGGACGACCGACTCGATGAGACCATCACTCCCAGAGTGGCCGCGCGTGAGGCCTGGGGCGACCGATGGCGGACGTACCAGCACGGAGCGCAGACCG
The DNA here is from genome assembly GCA_004299825.1 of Cercospora sojina. NCBI lineage: Eukaryota > Fungi > Ascomycota > Dothideomycetes > Mycosphaerellales > Mycosphaerellaceae > Cercospora > Cercospora sojina. The sequence goes on along the minus strand of CP036211.1, from coordinate 3,780,825 downwards.
CACACGACGCCACTCGGCGGCATACCGCCACGGCAACACGTGCAGATTTTCACCCCCGCCTGGACAAAATCCGAGCACGGCTGGACAAGGCAGGGAATACGATCGCAACGCTTCTACGGACAGAACACATCGGGCTGAATGACTACCTCCACCGCCGAAGGGTACCCGGCTACGAGTCCCCGGCGTGCCCGTGCGGGTTCGCACGGCAGACGGCGAAACACATTGTGCTGTTCTGTCCCCGCTTCGAACGGGATCGCGACAAGATGACGCGGGAGGCAGGGACGCAAGATTATCTCGAAATGCTATCGACGGAGAAGGGGCTCCGCGCAGTAACGGCGTGGTTCTTGGAACAGAACATTCTTCCGCAGTTTAGTCTGGCGCAGGAAATGTGGAGAAAGAGGGGCCGGCGAGGAAGGAGAGAGGGGCGCGACGTCGACGACTGACGCTGCCCGGGCTGCAGGAGAAGCAGCTCACGGTTCGAGCAGTTCCCTGGCATGGAAGACGAACAACAAAGGTAGAGGAGCTTTTCACCCGGGCTCCGGCCACGGTTTTTCTCTTCAGAGAATATGTAGCAACTCCCGCATGGGCCCGCAAGGGAACCACATCGGTGTAAGAAAAAAAAAAAAAAAAAAAAAAAAAAAAAAAAAATCAATCCGCTAACAAAAACATGAACATTACAACTTCCGATACAGACACCATCCGGGTGGCAGGGAGACAGCCCTCCTTGCCACCACCACGAACCACCACCAGGCTCGACGTCGCGGGCGGAGCTGCAACAGGGAGCGGGGGCCAGCCGCGCCCTGCACCGCACCCGCAGCGCGATGCGAGCCACTCACACCCCATCCCCGACATAGACAGACACCAAGCAGCACTAACCGACATCGCCAAAATCGAAGCAGCCCTAGACTCGCCGAAGGGATTGACGTCGCTCCCTCCTGCCCTCCTCCGCTCTCTGCTCGCCGAAGCCAAAACTGCCTTTACAACGCTCCTGCGACAAAAGGCTAACCCACCGGACCTCCAGCAGGTCCTCCAGGAGGTCCAGGCCGTCCACCTCGCCATCAAAGGCCTCCCAACACCTCCCCAGTCCCCGCGCCCGACCTGGGCGCAGACCGCTGCTGCCGCGGCGGCAGCTGCGACCCCCTCGACACCTCCGCGCTCGCCGCAACCCGCACAGACCACCGAGATCACCGTGCACCTCTCAGACACCCACGACAGGGAAGCCATCGCAAAGCTCCCGAACGAAGCAATCGTACAAAAGATTCACCAAACCCACCCAGCAGGAAGAGAGGTCTTCGCGGCCCGGAAACTCCCGAGCGGCGATGTCCGCCTCTTTCTTACAGGCGAGAACGCAAAACAGGCCCTTCTCCAGACTCAGGACTGGGAGAAGAGCCTAGGGCAATCCGGTCGCATAGCAGAGCAGTACTACCAGGTAATGATCCACCGCGTCCTACGCACGACGATTGATCCCACGTCTGCAACAGACCTCGCCAAGCTAGAGAAACAGAACCAGACCCTACACCCGGGCCTGAAGATTGCGAAAGCAAAATGGATCAATAAAAGCTATACGCCCGAGAAGGCGCACTCAACACTAGTCCTAGCACTGCCGACACCACAGATCGCCGATCAGGTCATCCAGAAGGGCCTCGCGATCGACTACGCCCTTCATATTGCCCAGCTATATAGGCCCGACTTCCGGATTACGCAGTGCTTCAAATGCTTCGCCTACGGCCACATAGCAAAACACTGCCGGAAGACAGAGGTGTGTGGGCACTGCGCACTGCAGCACCCCACAAACGAATGCATAGAGCGAAACAAACCGCGATGTGTTAACTGTAAGAGGGCCCACCCAGCATGGAGCAAAGACTGCCGGGTGCGAGACGAGGCAAAGACGAAGGCTCAGATACGCCGAAGCGCTGCTCCGCAACACCACAGCGCCCCAACTCAAGGCACGGAGCCGAGCGCCCCACCGGGACAGGACTGGCAACTGGTAGAGTCCAGGAAAAGGAAGCAATCACTAGAAGGTGCAGCGCGGAAGAGGGCAGGCCCGGGACGACCACCCGCTGTCCAGACGACGAATCCGCGGTCCCAGAGCGTAATCTCATTTACAAGAAAAACAACGCACCCAAACCCCACCGAAACGACCGAGATGGACACGACTGGAAATGAGTAAGCCGACGGAAACGCTAAACATTATACAGTACAACGTGAACAAAAGCCGCAACCTGGTTATGCAGGCCCTAAACAAGGCAATACACCCAGACCGACACCACATTATCGCTTTACAGGAGCCATGGAGAAACCCCCAGACACACACGACGATCAAACCGCCGAACTACTACCTATTCTATCCACAGCACGCCAACACCCGGGTATGCTTCTATATCAGCAAACGACTCGACGTCCAGCAGTGGGAGACAACAGAACATAGCCCAGACCTTATTACGCTCACGATTTCCATCGGTAGCCGGAAACTGCACATTCACAACTGCTACAACCAGCCTCCACGCCTAGCGACTAGCCAAGAGCCCGGCGTCCTGCAACACCTGCCGTCAATCCTGGCTGGACCAGGAGAACACCTCCTGGTCGGCGACTTCAACATCCACCACCCACTCTGGGGCGGGATCGCGATACCAACACAGCATGCCCTCGCCGACAAGCTGATCGAAATAACGCAGCAGGTCTCGATGCAGCTGCTACTCCCACAAGGCACGGTCACCTGGAGAAGACATAACAGCCAAAGCACGCTCGACTTAGCCTTCGCTACTGGATGGACCGCACACTGTGTCCAGCAATGCCAACCGTGCGAAGAGCTCGACTCCGATTCGGACCACGTCCCCATTATCACGACACTCCTGTGCAACAGCCCTACGCGTCCGGAACAAGAGCGACGACCTCTATGGAGGAAAGCTAATTGGGCGGACGTGCGAACGGAACTCCAAAGACGACTAGACAGCCTGCACCTTCGAATCGACCCCGAAGACGGGAACGACAAGGTCGACGGAGCGGTCCGCGCCCTACAACAAGCGATCACCGAAACCATCGAGACAACGATCCCAGTAGGACCACCCCCCAAATGGATCCGTACGGGTTGGACAATAGCCTGTACGGAGAAGGTCAGGGATGCGCGGAGGGCGCGACGGAAATGGATCCAGAGCGGACTAGAGTCCGACTATAGACACTACCGCGAATCCACGAACACGAAAAAGCGACAGATCCGGAAGGACACGATGCTGAGCTGGAGAGACACGGTAGCGAAGGCGACTGCGGATCCGAAGAAGATATGGCGGCTCACCAAGTGGGCCCGCACAACGGCACGAGAGCCACCAACACTGCCACAGTTCCCTCCGCTGAAAGACCAACATGGCCAGACACAAAGCAGCAATCACGCTAAGGCAGAGATCCTAGCTAGCCACTTCTTCCCTCTCCCAGTCCAGGCAGACCTCACGGATCTCGAAGGACATACCTACCCACCGGAGCTCTATACTTCGCAGGAAGTAGCCGAGGACGAAATCGCTACCATCCTCAAACGCCTCGCCCCCGACAAAGCCCCGGGGCCCGACCGCATCCCAAACCGGCTCTTGCGCGAGTGTCGAGCAGTGCTAGCAAAGCCACTAGCCAACCTCTTCCAGGAATGCCTGCGCCGTGCATACCACCCTGCCCCCTTCCGCCACGCAAATACGGTAGTCCTGCGGAAACCGCAGAAAGCAACATACGACGTCCCGAAGGCATACCGACCAATTGCACTGCTCAACACGATAGGGAAGGTGCTCGAAACGATTGTCGCTAAGCGGATCTCTCAGCTAGCCGAAGAACACGACCTCCTCCCGGACGTCCAAATGGGAGCCCGACCGGGACGCTCCACACTTACTGCACTGGAGCTCCTAGTCGAACAAATCCGCGCAGTGTGGTCAGCGGACCACGGCTCAGTAGCAACGCTGCTTAGCCTCGATATCTCTGGCGCCTTCGACAATGTCTCGCACGAGAGGCTTATCCACAACCTACGGGACACCGGTATCCCAAACTGGATCGGACGATTCGTCGGGTCCTTTCTCAATGACAGAACGACATACCTTACGCTAGGCGAATACAAAAGCACAACTAGGCCAGTAGCAACCGGAATTCCCCAGGGTTCCACTCTCTCGCCGATCCTCTTTCTGTTCTTCTCATCAACCCTCCTACCAAAACTAAACTGCGGCCGCACAACCGCCGCGGGCTTTGTCGACGACACGAACATCCTTACTTTTAGCCGGTCCACCGAGGAAAACTGCCGGGCGCTCGAGAGGGCACACGAGACCTGTGCGACATGGGCGAGGACACACGGGGCCACGTTCGCCCCCGAAAAGTACCAGCTTATCCACTTCACGCAGCGTCCCAGACGCTTCAACATGGAGGCGATAGTAAGGATCCCGGGCTTCCAGAGTCGGCCGTCGCCCACGATCCGGGTCCTGGGCGTGCACCTCGACCCCAAGCTGAAATGGGGTCCACACATCCGCCTTACCGCAGCGAAAGCAACTACACAGATGGCAGCGGTCACGCGGCTCGCAAAGAGCACATGGGGCGCCTCGTTCACAAAAGCGCGCCAGATATACGCAGCGGTAGTAAGGCCAGTAATCGCCTACGGCTGCCCGCTATGGTTCGATGCAGAAGATGCAAGAATAGGGCGGAACAAGGCGATCTACCCCCTCCAGGTGATCCAAAACAAGTGCCTTCGCGCTGTTACTGGGGCCTATCGGACAACGAACATTGCAGAACTCGAGCACGAGGCCAGCATAGAACCACTCGACATCTACCTCCAGCGCACCAGCGAAAGCTACGCTCGCCAATCGAAGGACACGAAAGCCGATGTAACAATCGCGACAGCGTGTAACCAGGTAGCGCAACAAATTCGGACACGGTACAGAACCACGTCAGCGAAGGAGCCGCGACACATGGACCGCCTGCGGCAGAAAATGGACCACGAGCAGGCTGGGCGAGCAGAACGGACGGAGCAGACCCGCCAAAACCGGAGGCAAGGAGTCCTAGGAGCACTAGGGCCGCAAAGCGAGCGCGCGCGGAGCAGAGCCGACGTTAGGGCAACAGCTAACAAGGCATGGACACAACGCTGGCAGACATACCAGCAGCGTATACAGGAGGAACGAGGCAACACAAGACGACCACCCGCCGTCGCGACCGAGACGGAATGGAACCCGCGTCAATACAGGATGCACGCGCGGCTAAAGAAGGCACAGAGCACAATCGCTACGCTCCTGCGGACCGAACACATCGGTCTGGGCGACTATCTCCACCGCAGAAGGGTGCCCGACTACCCCTCTCCCGCGTGCGAGTGTGGACTCGATCGACAGACACCTAAACACATTGTCCTCTTCTGCCCACGCTTCGAACGCGATCGGGACAAGATGATCCAGGAGGCCGGAACGACGGACTTCCGACGCCTCCTATCAGATGAGAAGGGCCTCCGCGCGGTGACGAAGTGGTTCCTCGAGCAGGATATCCTTAGTCAATTTTCGTTGGCGAAGGAGAGCTGGCAAAGACAGGGACAACGGGGGAGGAGAGCAGGGCACGACGTCGACGACTAGCGTGACCTAAGGCTGCAGCAGAAGCAGCCCACAGTTGAAGTAGCAGCATGGCAGCAGGGCTTCGGCCAGACAGACTCAGCAGGTGGAGGAGTTTTTCACCCGGGCGGAAGCTACGGTTTTCTCTTCGTAGAACATATAGACTATCCCGCATGGACCCGCAAGGGAACCACATCGGTGTAAGAAATATGAATGAATGAATGAATCAATCCGCTAGGCCAGCGACGGGAGTCCACCTGTACGTGGTGCTGGCTACGAACCTCCTCTGGTGAGAGAGGAGAGCCGAGAGACTCCCAACCGACTTCGCCGTCCGGAGGTGCGAAATACAAGACAGAACAATCGCCCGGACTGCAGCCCAGCGCGGCCTTCCCTCACTAGCACCTACAATTTGCCGGCTGACCGGGCACCGAAACGCGATACACAACAGCACGATTACACCTGCAGTCAACCGGCTTACCTACCTCCCGCCTGCCTACGAAGTCTCCGATCGACCGTTACGAGGCAGAGGAGGACCTGGTGCACCCACCTCTGTAACAGACGCTACCGGGAGCGTGCTACTACGAACGCACGAGAGGAGTGGAATAGACAGGTCGACAGGAGGATAGCGGCCGTTTGAAAACCATGGTAGCAATTTTGTCGTTGTGGGTTACGTAATGGGAGTCAAGGCAGGATGTAAGACAAGATTGCAAGGCCTACGTCGTTTGGAGGACAAGTAAGGGCAGCACCGTGGACACTGCTATCGAGGCAGAACAACGCAGGCGACCTACGACGAAGAAGGACAAAGGAGGTGGCCAGTGCTAGACCGGCCGAGAGGGTAGGGGTGCGGGCCAGGTACGCCTGCCTACCTCGACCGATCGATCTAAGGCAAAGCCACTCCGACCACAGATGCAGACAAGACAACGACGAGTGCGCGTACGCAGACCATAACTAGCCTAGGGGACCCCTAGGGACAGACTCGGCACACAGTTCCAACAGCATCATGGCAGCAGGGCTTCGGCCAGACAGACTGAGCAGGTGGAGGAGTTTTTCACCCGGGCTGCGGCCACGGTTTTCTCTTCGTAGACTTCATAGATCATCCCGCATGGACCCGCAAGGGAGCTATATCGGTGTAAGAAATATGAATGAATGAATCAATCCGCTACACATGTGATTGATTGGATTGGCGCTGCACGAATGGTTGATGCATTGGATTGGTGGCTAAGCTGTCGATTGATTGGCTCGGTTGAGCCAAGTTGACATAGAATCATACAAAGTAATCTTTTCCTTCGTGTGACGCTCTTCTGCCGCAGTAGTTAGCTTTCTCAAATGCTTAATATCCCACGTAATAACGCTCTTTCGAGTCCAGCTCTTGAGAGAAGATATCGCGCCTATCGTGCCTTCCTTCAAGCGGTTCCGCCGGTCCGTCACCATACAGCCAGAGTCACTGAATGTCCGCTCAGGCTCATCGCTCATTGGTGGAATAGACAGTATTTCTAGCCCCATTCGTGCTAGCTGCGGCCAACGGTGCCGACGTGAATACCAGTATTCAAAAGGGTCTTTTATGTGATGGTTGCTGTCCAGGTGAGTGTATTCCTTCCACTGATCTGCTGGCGCCTGCCTTGTAGCAGTGTCTTCATCGCTACTATATCCGAATGTAGCCATTTCTTCGTCGACTTCCGTACGCCGCCGTTGATGCCGCCCGCCTTTCACATACGTAGAAAGTGAAGGATCTTCTCGTCGTACGTCATCGAATGCAGAAGGCTGGTCCCTGTATTCCTGCCATAGAGCAAGGAGCGCTTTTTCGCCGGCTTTGATCCAGTCAGGCTTGTCACCCCAATGACGAAGTACCCAGGCCCAGTTATAGCGCGGATGTAGCACTACAGCTGCTAAGTAGATAGGCGTCTCGTCGGTCTTGGCGTAGTATTGATCGAGCTTCTTCCAGGCAAGGTTGATGTTAGCGATGTAGTGATGCTCCTGCGCTAAGTGAGGGACTTCCGAGAGCTCCGCTGGCAATTTCTCAGCACCCTCGACAGCGTAACGCTTCTTAGCTTCTTCGAAGTGAGTGAGAAGCCAGTCTAGCACAGGTAGGACCTCCCATATATGTCCATGTCCGCCGACTTGGCCTTGCAGTCGAATTGTCGCTTCCTTGCATGGTTTGAGGATGCGGAAGTATTCATCTAGCACAGTCCAGTCGTCCAGAGTGAGCTGATCAGCTACTATCGATGGCGGCTCTCGCATCTTCTTGCGCTTAGCTTCCGGCAGGTGATCATTGTGAGTATGCCAGCGGACCATGTATTCATGCCAACGAGTGACCTCTTGGATCACGAAGTCAGTGATAGCTTCTCGCACGAGCCGTGCCCGCTCAATCATTGCAAATAGGCTGTTCCAGCGTGTGTCATTGTCTCGCACTAGCTGATATAATCTATCAGTAAACTGCAGACCGTCAGCAATGGCTTGCTTCTGTAGTGCCCTCAGCTTATCCATTCGCTGCGGCGAGCGCGAGATGTAGACAATAATGTTATGCAACTTGCCGACAGGTCCACGGCGTCGCCACACCTCCAGTGCGTCTCGTGCCTCTTGAGCCATAGATAGGAGGTCCTGCTCAAACACTTCTAAATCCATCCAGCCGACCATGACTGCTTTGCAAACCAGGTTAATTATATGGCCAGCACAGCGCACTCGGCGCTTGGCAGCGACAAAGTCGAATTCAGCTGCGAGCCAGTCTATACAGGTGTCGTTGTTCGTTGCGTTGTCGCTTGTGAAGTAGCCTAGCTGACTTCCGCGGAGTCCGAAGTGAGTGAAAATAGAGCTTATTGTCTGCGCAATATTATAGCCAGTGTGATCCTCGTGATGAGCTGGAAGTCCGAGAAGAAAGTCCCATACTTTGCCAGTCTTGTCGACGAAGTGAACAACGACACCAGCAAGTGCCAAGCCATTGCTAGAAGTCCATAGATCGAAGGAGAAATGGATAAGTCCGATAGCTGTTTGTAGGCACTCAATTACGATAGGCACGAAGTCCTCGTAAGCCTTCAAGATCCAGCGGCTTAGAGTAGTGTGATCCGGCATAGAATCGTCACAAAGGGGATTCAGATAGCTAAGCAGCCGCCGGAAGTAGCTACTGTCGCATTTCCGGAAGGATATATTGTCCATGATAAGCCACTGTAATAGCAGACTCTTGAAAAGCACAGCACTGAATTCCGCAGCTCTACGAGAGGCTGAGTCGCAATCTGCTAAGCTAACTGCTGGAAGGCTCAACCTGTCCGTGACCTTGCGCTTCTTGCGAACATGCTGAACAGCGCTATCGTTCATATTCCCAAGCTTATCAATGCGATGCTCGTTCTTCATATGATCGCCTGCAGTACTAGTTTGTCGTGCTGTCTGGAAGCGATGGTTTCGATGGCTCTTGGCCTTGTGGCATCTTTTGCAGACCCAGTATTCAATCCCATTCTTATCGTCGAGCCGATAGCCGTGATTCCATACCCAAGAGTCTTTCTGTAGGCTGGAGACTGCGATAGTGAAGCCGCGTGGAAGTATTGATAGGTTCAGGTCCTCGTAACCAGTAATAGGCGCGCTCGGCTCGTTGTGCTGCGCGTTGGTGGACCGGAAGTCGTCTGAACGATGCAATGCTGTCGGCACGACAAGCGTATCGCTAGGTAATGCAGCTGAAAGGTCGCTGCCGTCGACTGAGGCCATATAGTCGTCGTTATGTTGATATACAGGTGTTGCTGTTACTAAGAAGCGTGATGTAAACGCGATTGACGCGATTGTCGCGTCCCTAAAATTGCTGGGCGGGTGTATCCGCGCTAATAGGAGACCGTACGATCTCCGAGAAGACGCTCAAAGATCATCACGTGAGGCTATTCTTGCCAAGAATGCAGTAAGCCGAAGGTTATAAATAAAATAAGGTGACGACTTTGACAACAGCGCCTACAGCGACGATGCATCTGTATATATATATGGTAAACTGTACGATCGATTGACGTCAATGGATGCGAAGAAAATAGATTGATACATTGCAAGATTGTTCAATGCGTTGGAAGGCTGGAATTGATTGATCCATTGCTATCAATCGATCAATTTTTCAATCGGTAAATTGATTGTTCACCACACTGGCTTCGGAGAGAATACGGGGCTAAAGTCGCGAAGGCATTCGGGTAACTGGCCCTCGATATCAGATTTCTCTTCTGAAGTAAAGATCGACTGCAGGTCTTCGATCGTCGTGTAGCAGATACGGTAGCCTCGTTTCTGGAACTTCGGTGCGGCGTAGAGGCTTGCGGTTCGGAAGGAGATGTTACAGACGTCGACTAGTTTACCTTTCCTCCGGGCAGCTAAACGGGGAACCTTCCGGGTATAGACCTTAACCCTAGCCGGGACTGGCGAGATATTACAGTGCAGTTGGCAGTACGGACTCTCGAACGCTAGGGTAGCGCTAGCGGGGCTGAGATTCGCGCTATGGGCTTCCATCCAAGGGTAGCCGAGAATCATCGGGCAGCCGCCTAGCTTCGTGAGGCGGAAGATAGCGTTGTCTTCTTGGTGTTCGCCGATTCGTAAGGCGCAGACTGTTCCATACTTGAGAGCAAACTCGCGCTCTCCCTCCTGGTCGTCAACAGGTAACATATAGACCTCTTTTTCAAGTGCTCGGATAGGTAGGCCTACGTCGGTAGCCCACTGTAGGTCGATAAGGCCGTAAGCCTCGCAGCCGGTATCTAGCAGGGCGTAGTCGGAAATTTCGGAGCCGTTAACAGTAATAGTGAACTGGACTTTCGGGGAAACAGAGCGGTCGAACTTGTGTGGCACCCTAAGTGCCGTAGCCGAGACGCGAAGGACCTCTTTCTCTTGAGGCCTATAAGCAGTAGTCGGAGATCCGGGAGACGATTCCAAAGGTAAGCGATGCTTCTTACTCCGAGTAACATCGGGTAGAACGCGGGTCCGGTAGTTCGTTGCGGGAGCAGGTAAGGCCTCGCGCACACTTAACGCCGGGTAGCGACTGTTACCAAGCGTACGCCTTTTTCCGACGTGTTCGGAGACGGACTACGGGCAAGAGGTGACTGCGGGGGAGATCGTCCTCGAGAGGAGGGGGGTGAAGCGGTGCGGGTGGTCTCGTTAGCTCGCCGCTTCTCTGCGCGTCGTTGCTCGTCGCTAGACTGTTTCCAGGAAGGGCGGGTGTCCGGTTCGGTGCAGTGTTTTACCTGGTGGCCTGACTTGTGGCAGCGGAAGCAGTTTCCGGTTTCTTTGTCCGTCCTCTGGTTCCTCTTAAACCGATCGAGGTCCATAGGATCGGGCGACCTCTCTTTAATAGCAGAGGCGTAGGTTTTCTCGTTACGGGTAGCAGGCGGAGTAGTCGGTCGTAAGGTGCGGGGGTTCAGGATAGCAGGGGTTTGGTTATAGTACCGGCGACGGTTCTCGAGGTCTTGCAAGTGTGCGGCGAGCTTTAGGTACTCTCGCGTCGGTGGAGGACTATGAACGAGCATCTGTTTAATCTCGTTCGAAACAGCTTGTTCGAGGAGCGTCGAGAGAGATTCCTCGGTCATCTCAGCCTCTAGTCCTAGGCGTTGAAACTCGGCGAAGAAGGCAGCGAAGTCCTTATTAGTTTGGCGGAAGCGGAACAGGTCGGCGCGGGCATTATTAACACGGTTCGCCTGCGAAGTCCCATTGCACACCTCCACGCGGTCGCAGGTGGAAACAGGCAGTCCTAGACTGTGCTGGCAAAGTGCAGGGCAGCCGTAGACAGCGAACAGACACGCTGCCTACAGCTCCGGAACAAAGCCCAGCTCCTGGGTAGGTGATTCAAGTGTCGAACTCCTGAGAACACAGCAAAAGGATACCAGCGCGGCTGTTACCAACACAAGAAACCAATGCCAAACCGGAGACCCCTCTGCCCTGAGTGGTGAATACCACCCTAGGCCTGTAGGCTGGAGTAGTGACCCAGCCTAAGCACAGACTGAAGAGGAGGAGGGACAATTGAAGGGGAGGCTTCAAAGAGAAAGAGCAAGGACAGAGTACAGAAAAGGAACATACAGCTACCCTACGGAATACACGTCCTGGTCTGGGTGGAAGGCAGGACACTTTGCATAGCAAGAAGGACTAGGAGAGGACTTTGCGACTCCTCTCTGCAGCCAGGAGGCTATTTTCAACCCTGAAGGCAGAGCATCTGACACAAGCGACCCTTTCTCTGCAAGGAAGGCTGCCTGCAAAGGAAGAGCTGTACCGGAATGGACTGTACAATGGAATTTCTCTGGATGTGGGTCATGTGACTGGATGCCAAGGAAGGGGAAATTTGGCTGTGGGATTGGTGTAGGGAGAAGGACCCCCTACTAGGCTGGTCACACCTCTAGAGTAGGCCACAACTCTAGAGGGGTGATGTACAAGATGGCAACTAGGAAGAGAGAAGGGCCCTAACTAGGAAAGGGGTAAGGGGGGTTGCTGCCCCTAAACCTCTAGTCCCAGGATAAGGCAGCAAGAGGAGGACCTCAAAGGGGCAGACAAGTACAAGGAGACACACTACAGCCCCAAACTCGACAAGTCCAAGAAACAGATCAAAAGCACAAGACACTAAGGAACTAAAGCAAACGAACAAGGGAGCTAAACGACCTATAGAAGGATCTGGAGTAGAGAGGGGCTTATAGGGTATACGAAGAGGAAAGGTTGCCAAAAGAATTGCCCAAAGGAAGTGAGTAAAAGTACGAGCAGCCTGACAAGCACCGTGCGCAAGGACGAGGCCTAGCAAGCCTCAATACCTAAAGGAGAGGATAGGTTTTTATGCCGGACATGCTTAGGCAGAGAAGGCTTTTCCTGTCGTGAAACATATAGAGCGTGCTGCTTACTCTAGTTAAAAAGAGGTAGACCGGCGTAAAAGAATTATCTATCTATTAACACGGTTCGGGTCTCCATAGGCGTTGTCGAGAATCTGAAGAACGTTCTGGTAGTCTGGGAGTTGACAGATCCCGTCCTTAATATACGGCAGGATCTGAGAGTAAGGAATCCCAGAGAGGCGGCTTGTTACGTAGGATATACGAGACTGGGGCGTTGCGAAGCGGTCGCAGTTTACGAACATCTTTTCGTGTATCTGAGAGACAAAGCGGCGGAGGTCCTTGCGATCGCCGGTAAACTTCTCTGGGTCGGGTAGCTTCTCAGATCGTTGGCTAGACTCGGTAGGTGCGGCAGGAGTAGGCGGAGTCGTTCGCGGAGTAGGATCTGCGCTCTTTTTAGCGCGCGTGTCGGCAGGTAGGGACGGCGGGGTTTGTACGATAGGTTGGGCGAGGTGGAGGGCTCTTTCGACCTCTATCTTTGCTGAGAGCAGTTCCTCGCGGAATCTCGTTTCCTTCTCTTCATACGAGCTCTTCTGGAAGTCGATAACGGCACGTAGTTGAGAGATTTCAGTACGGGCAGACTGGAGGGCTTCTTGGGTCTCGGAAGCGCGGATTTGTTCGCGGACAAGCTCGTTCGCGAGCTTATCCTGGCCGTTATCGTGTTCGTCGATATAGCGGTAGGCGGACTGGAAATAGGCGTACCAGAGGGACGGGTGGGCAGCAGCATGTTCAGAGAACTGAGACTCGGTTTCCGGGAGGAACGGAGGTAGAGGGCGGTCGACAGCCATACCTAAAGGTGCGAGCTACGTAGTGTCACGGGCGGAGGCTGGCAGGAAGGTAGGTATGGTTGACACAGGTACAGTTGCTACGGACAGGGCCCAGATGCTCTGCGCTACCATATAGGTAGCCCGGATTGACAGGACGTAGCTCGAAGAGAAGAAGGGAGAGCCGTCTCTCTTCGAGCATACAGGTATTCTGGCGCTCCGGTGCTTCCCGCACACGTGAGCCGGAGTCGGCGGTACTATATTCCGCTGGCTCCCAGGCAGTCCTATGTCTACGGGCCCAGCCCGTGACACTTTAGTAGAGATGCAAACTAGCTTTATAGGCCCGTTTTCGTTAGAATCGCGTACAAAGTGATATTGTATATCTATATGCTTAGAACGCGCGTGGTGCTCGGGGTTATTAGCTAGTTCTATAGCCGAATTACTATCAGTATAGACGGTAATCGCTCTATCTTCTAGCCCAAGTTCCTTAAGTAAATCTTTAAGGAATATAGCCTCTTTAGTAGCCTCTTCCAAGGCCATATATTCGGATTCGCAGCTAGAGAGAGCTACGGATTTTTGAAGAATAGAACGCCAGCTTATAGGTACTCTATTAGCTAGCATAAAAACGTACCCTGTAGTAGATTTACGCGTAGTATAATCGCCCCCCAATCTGCGTCGCTATAGCCTCTAGGTAAGGGCGGAGATTGCGCTTGAAATACAAGCGTTTTCTCTATACTAATAGGGTCGTTTAAGTATTTCCAGATCCTATCTAGCGCTTTAAAGTGCGTAGAATCCGGATTAGACATAAATTTAGCGACTTGGCCGACTGCGTAGCTTATATCTGGCCTTGTTTTAGTCGCTAGGTATATAAAGGACTCTACTTGGCCTTGAAATTCCTTTATTTCGTCTATAGATGCTTGGGTCCGAGCTTTCTCTAGACGTATGCCTTGTTCTGCAGGCGTAGAGACAGGTCTTAGCCCTTTCTTATTATATTTCTCTAGTATTTTTAAGAGGTAGCCTTTCTGGCTTAGAGTTATTACTTTATTGGGTCTATCGCGAGACACTTCTATACCTAGATAGTGTTTTACGGGACCTAGATCGCTAATCTCGAGGTGTTTAGAGATATTAGCTTTAAACTCTTGAGCTAGGCTAATATTAGGGCTAAATATAAGCATGTCATCTACATGGCACGTTATATAGACGCCTATCTCTTTATTAAGGAAGGCCGCGCTATCCTTAAGTAAAGGATAGAAGTTATACTTTGCTAGTATAGATTTGGTGTATAAATAGATAGATAAATCTTATTGCCGGTCTACCTCTTTTATCTAGAGTAAGCAGCGCTCCCTATTTTGCTTATCGAAGGGAAAAGCCTATGAAAAACCCCTCTTGTCTCCCTTTAGTATTGTAGTTAGCAGCTACCCCTTGTTTTGCTTCTGCCTTTCTTTGTGCAAAACCAGGCTCCTTTAGAGCCCTCTTCCACCTGTCCTATTCTCCCCTCCCTCTCTCTCCTCTCTCTCTCTTACGAGGGTATATAGTTGTCCTAGGTTTCTCCTGTTCCATCTGGTGGCCTGTTGGTGTAGTGGTGTCATTCCTACCTCTTAAAGTCTGCAGAGGAGGGATGTAGGTCCTAGCTGTCCCCGCAGCTTGAAGCCTTGCCTTGAGATTCCTGCAGTACGATGGGGAGTAGGGGGTCACGGGTTCAATCCCTGTACAGGCCATTCTTTCTTTTGTTGTTTTGTCTTTGTTTTTGTCTCTCTTGGTGCCCTGCCCTTGCTTTTGCCTCTAGGCTTGTAGGTCCAGTCCTTCCAGCTCCTCCTTAGCTAGGGAGAATTGGTCTAGGACTCCCTCCTGGATCATCCATCTTGCTATGGCCTGGAGGCCCCTCTTTGTAGTAGTCATCTCTTCCCAGCAGCTGGTTCCTGCTCTGGAGAACAGCCTCTGTCTATTGGCCTGGTACTTTCTGCAGGACATGCATATATGCCTCGTTGTCTGGGCTCCTTGGTTGCAGGGGCATTGGGGGAGGACTCCTGGGACCCTTCTCTTGGTAAGGTATGCATTTAGGCCAATGTGTCCTGTCCTGACTAGGGTCATCATTGTGCTGACAGGCCTTGGCAGGCCAGAGTGCAGGTTCTGACCCTCCTTTGCATTTGTTGATTTCCATGCAGCTGGGATGTCAGCCCCTGTGCTTGCCTTCTTCTGTTTTGCTTTCTCCCATTCCTGGTCCCATCTCTGGCTGGCCCACCAGCCTTTTGTCCCCCTGTCCCTATGTCCTTCTTGTTGTTCGTTCCAGTCTCTCTCTTGCCTTTTGACTAGGCTCTGGATCTCTGCTGTCCTTGTCTGGCTTGGTCCTTGGGTTGTCCTCCTTCTGGCCCTAGCCTCTCTTTGTGCAATCCTCTGGCATTGGTTCCTTATGTATTGGTATGCAGGTGTGTCTGCCTTGCATGTTGCATATTGCCTAGAGAGGTCTTGGGTGTATACTTGGATTGGGGGGATGTTAGCTTCTCTCTGTAGGACCTGGGCAGAGACTGACTTGTATGCCCCAGTAATGTGCCTTAGGGCTTGGGTCTGGATTCTCTCAAGTGGCTTAGTAAGGCCTTTGTTATAGTCTCTTGTGCCCTCTGGATTGGACCAGTTGGGGCACCCATATACCAGTGCAGGTCTAACAACAGCTGTATAGAGATGCCTTGCCTTCTGGAATGATGCCCCCCAGGTGGATTTGCAGAGTCTCTGCAGAGATTGGATCTGGTGCATCCCCTTTTCAGCCGCTTTTTTCATGTGTGGGCCCCACCTGAGTTTTGTGTCTACCCATACTCCAAGGAGCCTCAGGGATGGTAGTGGGCCCCCTTCGAACCCTGGGATCTGGACTGTTGCCTGCAGGTTGTGTCTCCTTCCTCTTGTAAAGTGGATAAGCTGGTACTTCTGTGGTGCAAATGCAGCCCCATGTTTGGCTGCCCAGTTTTTGCATTTCTGGTGGGCCCTTTCTAGCTGCCTGCAGTTCTCCTCTGTAGATAGGCTATAGGTCAAGATGTTGGAGTCATCCACAAATCCCATTGCTGTTGTGTTCCCCTCTTGTAGAGCTGGGAGGAGGGTAGAGGCAAAGAAGAGGAAGAGGATTGGGGAGAGAGTTGATCCTTGTGGTATTCCTGTGTTCTGTGGCCTGACCTGGTCCATGAATTCTCCTAGTTTGAGGCATGTGGTTCTCTCCTGTAAGAATGACCCTATGAAGTTTACAATGTGGTCTGGGTAGCCCTGCATCCTAATATTGTGGAGGAGTCTTTGGTGGGACACCTTGTCGAATGCCCCTGAGATGTCCAGGCATAGCATTGATGCCACTGCTCCTGGCTTTTCCTTCCAGATAGTCCTTACTTGTTCAGTAATTAGGTCAAGGGCTGTTGCTGTGGACCTGCCTGGCCTAGCCCCCATTTGGGAGTCTGGGAGGAGTCCCCTCTTTTCTGCTTCTTGGGACATTCTCTTAGCAACAATTGCCTCTAGGACCTTGGCTATCGTGTTGAGGAGTGCAATTGGCCTATATGCTCCTGCCTTGGTGTAGTCTGGCTTTTGTGGCTTCCTGAGGACAACTGTAGTTGAGTGCTTGAATGGTTTAGGGTGGTATGCCTGTCCTATGCATGCTGTAAAGAGCTTAGCTAGGAATGGGGCTAGTTCTGCCCTGCACTTTTTGAGGAGGGTGTTCTGGATCTGGTCTGGGCCTGGTGCCTTCTTAGCAGGGAGCCTTTTGAGGACTGCTAGCACCTCTTCCTGGGAGACAGTCTTTTCTACCTGGAACTGTGCTGGGAGCAGTGTCCTTGGGATATCTGTAAGGTCAGCCTCCCCTTGGGGGGGAAAGAAGTGTTCTGCTAGGATCCTTGCTTTTCCTTCATTTGTATGTTCTTCTTGGCCTGTCTGGCTTGTAAGGGTGGGGAATTGTGGGGGCAGATGTCCTTGGTTGGCCTTCTCCCTAGCCCATTTGGCCAGCTTCCATATCTTGCTAGGATCCTCTGTAACCTCTTTGACTGTCTGTCTCCAGGATGTGTTTAGGGCTTTCCTAACTAGCTTGTTCTTCCTATGGCTGGTCTCTAGGTATGCTCTATAGCTGGCTTCAGTTGGGATTGCTTTCCATTCTCTCCTTGCTTCCCTAGCTGCCCTAATAGCTATGCTGCATTCTTGGGGCCAGGCTGTCTTTGCATATATAGATGGCTTTGCACTTGGGATTGCCTCCTTAGTGATCCTCTGGAGTGTGTCTTGGAGGGTTGTTGCTGCCTGGTCTAGGTCATTATTAGTTCCTAATGGGAGGAGATCTAGTGCTTCCATTCCCTGTTGGACTCTCTCCTGGATTGTTTCCCAGTCTGCCTTAGACCATTGTAGCCTTGGGGCCTGGGCTTTCTGGGGGAGGTATTGTGTCTGGATTGCTGTAAGGATTGGGATGTGGTCTGACCCAAATGTGTTCTCTGGGAGTGACTGGCATCTTTGGACCCTTTGCTGGAGAGATTCACTTGCTAGTACAAGGTCTAGAGTCTGGCAGCTGGAGTTGTGCCTCTCCCATGTAATGGTACCTGGTTCTAGGAGTAGGTGTAGGTTTGCCTGGGTTGTTATCTGGATAAGGGAGTCTGCCATAGTATGTTGTGATACGACTAGGTTTCCTCCCCATTGTGGGTGATGGAGGTTGAAGTCCCCGAGTATAATAGTTTCCCGTTGGGAGCTTGTATCTTCCTGGAGGGCTGCCTCGAGCTGGGGGAGCACTCCAAGTTGGGTATGCTGTTCCGGGCCTGAAGGGTTATAGCAGTTATGGATAGTAATCTGCTTGCCCTGGGTCCGTAGGAGTACTGAGACCATGTCTCCGGACTGGCTATATCTTGGGTCCCATTGGGAAGAGTCTAGCTCTTCTGAGATTAGGAGGGCAACCCTCGGGTGGCCTATTGTTGGGAGGATTGGGTAGTATCCCTTTTTCGTCTTCGTTCTCCCGTTAGCCGGGTTGATCCAGGGCTCCTGGATAGCAATTACTTGTATAGTCTTAGGGTCTAGGTCCTGGACTAAGAGAGCTTGTGCAGTAGGCATGTGGTTGACATTGTGTTGGTAGATTTGGAGGGTGTGTCTATTCATATAGAGGGTCATCTTGGGTGTCCATTTGGTCTTGGTCCTTAGGGTCCTCTTCTGCTCCTCTAGGTGCCTTAGCTTGCAGGTATGTGGACAGCTTGTTTGCCTGTCTCCTCCCTTCTATTATAGCTGAGGTGCTCCCACTTGGTTTCCCTGGGGGCCTGTTTGCCTTAGTCTGGCTGCCTTGTAGGGTTCTCTCTCCCTCCTGCTCTCTAGAGGGGGAACTTTGGTGCTTCCTTTTCTTGCTTGGGATTATAGTAAAGCCTTCCTTGTCCTGGGCTAGCTCAGCCTGGGCTTGTCTGCCTCTAAAGAAGTCAGAGAACACCTGTGCCTTTGCTAGGGCTGCTTGTTTGTATTTGCAGATCCTTGACCATGCTGGGTGGTCTCCTCTACAGTTGCTGCACTTCTTGCTCTGGGCCTTGCATTCCATTGTCTTATGGGCTCCTGAACATGCCCCACATCTGTCCTGGTCCTCCCTGCAGTATGTTGCGATGTGGCCAAACTTCTGGCACTTTAGGCATTGGATTGCCCTCTGTTGTGGGTGGTAGGCTTCTGTATTGTGGAAGTTGGCCTCAATTGAGAGTCCCATCTTCACTACCTGTCTTGCTGTCTGCTCCTCCTGGAATCCGAGGATCAGAGTAGAGTGCCTCTGGCCTTCTCTTGCCTTTGGGCTCTTCATCCAGGTAGCCTGGGCAATCTTGACAGCATATGATTACATTCGTTCCTACAAACTTATATAAGGCAGGTAGACAAAGTCTGCCCACGCTTTCCCGCTTAGGGACACCTCTGCGCCTTTATCGCTTCGAGGGAGAGGCCCCAGGCCAAAGCCCCTGCCCTACGCTCCATATACTGTTTGCTCCTTAAGCCTTGGTCATGCTCTTTCGGACTTCAGCGAACTGAAGAACGGTCGCCTCTCTTCCAAAACCGACATGCGCGTCCGTCCTCTCGGGCTGAGCAGACAGTGTCTCAGTCGCTGCCATTGCCCACCACGCCCCAGGAGAATGACTCCCTTCGCGTTACCATACCGCATCTCTTTGGCTATAGCCGGCCATGTCTCGCAGGCTTGCTCGAGCGTCTACTCCTAGCCAGGCAGCAGTGCTCTTGCGTTTCCACCCACTAACCAATGTATCGCCTCCTCCTCGCCTCCTCACGCCTTGCACCCCCTCCTTCTTGCCTCGAGTCTTCCCTTCGGCTCGCCTCTCTGTGTTTCCTTTGCCTGCTTCTCTATGTGGGCCTTCCTAGGTTTCCGAGCGCTTCCGGGTGACTGCTGGACTAGGTGTCCTTCTTCGTAAGGCTGTGCCCCGGGCAAAACCCTCCTACTCGCACTTGAGCAATCAACAGGCCCCTACGGACTTCGTAGCGTTACTCCGAGCTCCATTGCCCGCCAACTAACGCCTTCCTTCTAGCTCTTTCACCTCGGCTCTTCCAAGTGCATAACGCATCTGCTTCCGGCCTTAACAACGCGTACGCTCTCCGAGTCCTCTCGAAGCCTTCCGGAGGTAGGTGGTTCGGATCCAGAGACTGCATATTGGGTGACTTGTTGTCCTTTTGGCTCCAAATACCCTCAGCTGAGGATTCCTCCCATACACCAGAGGTGTCCTATCGACGCCTAGGAGTTCCGCGGCTCTTTCGCACGCTCACGATTGAGCGGACCTGTTTCTGACGCAGGTAGGTCGTCGTCGGATGGTTTTCAAAACCATTTCGGTGGTAGTCCTCTGTTTGGAGTCGTCTTGGCGGAACCGCACCGGATTTCGCACTCCACGATTCCGCTCCACCACGCTGTGCACTTTGCCAGCACAGTCGAGGCATTGCCTCTCCTGCCTGTTTCCACCTGCGGCCGCGTGGAGGCGTGCAATCAGTCTTCGCAGGCTTGGTGTATAAATACCATTGTCTACTAGCTTGTTTTAGGCCGTATAAAGCAGTATTTAGGCGACAGACCTTATGCTCTTGCCCTTTCACTTTAAAACCTATAGGCTGCTCGACGTATAGCTCTTTATCTATAGGGCTGTTAGGAAACGCTAGTTTTACGTCTATTTGCTTGATTTCCCAATTGTTATAAGCCGCTATATAGAATAGAGCACGCCAGGTTTCAGGGCGACATGTATTACTAAAAGTATCGTCGTAGTCTAAGCCTAGTACTTGCTTAAAGCCTTTAGCAACCCACCTACTTTCATACTTAATAAGCTTGCCGTAGGGGTCTCGTTTAGTCTTATAAACCCACCTGCCTTTAACAGCAGTACGGTCCTTAGGAAGATCGACTAATTCCCAAGTATTTAGCTTATTTATGATGATGATTCTTATACGCCGGTCTACCTCTTTTAACTAGAGTAAGCAGCACGCCCTATATAGTTCGGTCGAGGGAAAAGCCTTCGAAAAACCCTCGCGTTTCCTTTTGCTTTGCAGCCTGCGTAGCCGCTTCCTTCGTTCCTGTTTTCCTTCGGACAATACTAGGTTTCTAGCGAGTCCTCCTCTCACCAGGCCCTATCCTTCCCCTTCTCTCTTCTCCTTCCCTTCTATACCTCTTTTCTAGCAAGTGAAAACTGTTCTAGGACACCTTCTTGGATTAGCCATTTGGCTGTAGCATGCAGCCCTCTTTTTGTGTTGGCCAGGTCTTTCCAGTTTGTTGATCCTCCTTCTTGGAACAGGAGGTGTCTTCTTTCCCTCCATCTAGGGCAGAATATGCATACATGCTTTGGTGTCTCATGTCCCTGCCCACATTCACAGTCTGGTGTGTATCCTGGGACTCTTCTTTTTGTAAGGTATTGCCTCATCCCAATGTGCTCTGTCCTTAGGAGTGTAACCATTGTGCTCTCTGGTCTGGTGAGTCCTTTGTGCAGAGTTGGTCCTATAGCAGAGGAGGTGGTAGTTTTCCATGCAGGAGGCTGTTCTCCTCCTGCCCTAGCCCTCCTCTCTCCCTTGTCCCTCTCCCACTTCCTGTTCCACTGGTGTTTTGCCCACCATGCCTTGCAGCCCATGTGTGCCTGCATTGTTGTTTCCTGGCCCTGTACCAGTTGGAGGATTTCCTCTTGTCTGGTTTGGGTTAGTGTTGCAGGTTGCCTGGCTCTCCTCCCTGCTTGTGTCTGCCTCTTGATCTCCCTGCACCTTTCTTTGATATATTGGTATGCAGGTTGGGTGTCCTGCTTTTTGGATGCTTGTCTGGCTAGGTCCTGGGTGTACAAGTGGAGAGGAGCAATGTTAGCTTCTCTCTCTAGGACAGCTGTTGCAACTGATCTGTATGCCCCTGTGATGTTCCTCAAGGCCTCCCTCTGAATCTTCTCAATAGGCTTAGTGAGGTTCCTGCAGTAGCCTTGTGTGCCTTCTGGGTTGGACCAGACTTGGCAGCCAAAGGTAATCGCTGGCCTTACTACTGTTGTGTACAGGTGTCTGGCCTTTTGGAAGGATGCTCCCCATGTGGATTTGCACAGCCTCTGGAGTGATTGCATCTGGTTGGCCCCCTTTTCCGCTGCTTGCTTGATGTGTGGGCCCCACTTGAGTTTGGTGTCCACCCATACCCCAAGGAGTCTGAGTGAGGGCAGTGGTTCTCCATTGAATCCTTGAATCTGGACTGTGGCCTTAAGGTTGTGCTTTCTGCTCCTAGTGAAGTGAATAAGCTGGTACTTCTGTGGTGCAAATTCTGCACCATGTCTTCTTGCCCATTCTTTACACTTCTGGTGGGCTTTCTCTAGTTGCCTGCAGTTTTCCTCTGTTGACATACTGTATGTCAGGATGTTGGAGTCATCTACAAACCCCATTGCTGAGGTGTTCCCTTCATGCAATGTTGGGAGCAAGGTTGATGCAAAGAAGAGGAAAAGGATTGGGGACAAGGTGGAGCCTTGAGGAATCCCTGTGTTTTGAGGCCTTGGTTGGTCCATGAACTCTCCTAGCCTTAGGCAGGTAGTCCTGTCTTGGAGGAAGGATTGGATGAAACCAGCAATGTAGTCTGGGAAACCTTTCATTCTGATGTTATGCAGCAGTCTCTGGTGGGAGACTTTGTCAAAGGCACCAGAAATGTCTAGGCAAAGCATTGATGCAACTGCTCCTGGCTTGGCCTTCCAGATGGTCCTAACTTGTTCTGTGATGAGGTCCAATGCTGAGGTTGTAGACCTGCCTGGCCTTGCACCCATCTGTTCTTCTGGGAGGAGCTTCCTTTCTTCAGTTTCCTTGGATATCCTCTTTGCAACCACAGCCTCTAGGACCTTTGCTGTTGTGTTGAGTAGAGCAATTGGTCTGTATGCTCCTGGCTCAGTGTAGTCTGGCTTCTGTGGCTTCCTAAGCACGACCGTAGTGGAGTGCTTGAAGGCTTTGGGGTGGTATGCCATCCTCAGGCATGCAGTAAAGAGTTTGGCCAGGATTGGGGCAAGTTGTTCCCTGCATTCTTTAAGCAGGAGGTTGGGTATCTGGTCAGGCCCTGGGGCCTTATTGCTAGGCAGTTTCCTGAGGATTCCTTCTACCTCCTTTGGGCTAACCTCAACTTCCATGTGGAATTGAGGTGGCAGTTGGGTATGCTGGATGTCACTCAGGTCTGCTTCCCTTGGGTCTGGAAAGAAGTGTTTGGCCAAGATTGCAGCCTTCCCCTCATTGGTGTCCCCCTTGTGCTCTGGGTCTGTCAGGCTTGGGAAGTGTGGCAGCTGGTGTCCTTGGCTTGCCCCCTCCCTTGCCCATTTGGCCATCTTCCAGATCTTTTTGGGGTCCTCTGTCACCTCTCTTACCAGCCTTCTCCAGGCCATCATATTCTGCTCTCTCCTCACAACTTTGCTCCTTGCATGGGAGGCCTTGAGGTATTGTTCATGGCTCCATTCTGTCTTGTTTTCCCTCCATTCCCTTCTCCTTCTCCTTGCTAGCTTTGTAGCATCTCTGCACTCCTGGGTCCATGCCATCTGTGCACAGTGTGATGGTCTGGCCATTGGGACTGCTTCTCCTACAATCCTCTGGATGGAGGATTGTATTTCCTTGGCTAGGGTGTCTAGGTGTTCCCTTGTGTAAAGTGGGAGTTGGTTGAGCTGGTTCATGTCTGGGGCAAGGAGACTCTGGATCTTAGTCCAGTTGGCAGCTTTCCACTGCTTCCTCTGGCCTTTTCCTGTTGGCCCTTGGAGGTTAATGCAGAGGGTTGTCCTAAGAGGGATGTGGTCGGAGCTGTGTGTTTCTTCTGGGAGGGCTTTGCATTCCTGGATTAGGTTTTGGAGGGAGAGGCTGACAAAGACCAGGTCCAGTGTTTGGCAGCTGGCCATGTGTCTCTCCCATGTGATTGTACCTGGTTCAAGGGCCAGCTGCAGGTGGGCTTCTGCAACTGTTTCAATAAGTTTGTCTGCCATGGTATGCTGGCTCTGGGTTGTGTTTCCCCCCCATTTTGGGTGGTGGAGGTTGAAGTCTCCCACTACTACATGGCTAGTAGTTGTGTCTCCTGGGGTTTGTGAGAGGGCTCCTTGGAGTGCAGGGATAGACCCTTCTTGTCTGTGGCTTGTTGGCCCTGAAGGGTTGTAGCAGTTATGGATGGAGACAGTTCCTGTAGGTGTCTGGACTTGGATGGTCACCAAGTCACCTGTGCTGTGGAAGAGTGGTTTCCAGTGATTGGTTCCTATCCTGTCTGACACGAGTATTGCCACTCTTGGGTTCTGTTGGGGTGGGAGGACTGCAAAGTATCCTTTCTTGGTCTTAGTCTTGCCATTTGTAGTGTTAAGCCATGATTCTTGCAGTGCTATTACTGTGGCCTCTTCTGCTGCCTGGCTGTCTAGGAGCAGAGTTTGGGTGGTGTTTGACCTATTGACATTGTGCTGGTAGATTGTCAGGGTTTGGCTACTCATGGGGTACTTGGGAGAGGAGCTCAATCGGGTCAATGTCCATTCCTTCTTGGGGGATGCCTGCTTCCCCTTGGGTGTCCTCCTTCTCCTGTGAAGGAGGGAAGTAGAGCTTGCTTGCCTGCTTCCTGCCTGCCATTGCTGTTTTTAAATCGTATAATCGCGGAAGGAGTGCTAGAGGAAGCACAGATGTCGCAGGAGGGGAGAGAGAGTAAGAGAGTAGTAGAGAGCAAAAGAGTAGAAAGCTTTCCTTGCTTGCTTGGTCGACTATCTTACGCGCTATAGGCCTTCTTATATACTCTACTACCGCGTACTAGAAGGTTCCATGTACGCGTAATCGCGTACGAGCACTAGGCAACTCTAGGACTAGTAATACTAAAGATAGAGCCTCGTAGAATACCTAAGAATTCTATAGAATATCAATTACAAATCGATGTTCTACGAGGTTCTCTTAGCTTCTAGAAGCTAGGCTAGAAGGATATCTATAGAAGCTTCTAGCAAGCTGCTTACAGAGCTGCCTAGAGGCTTCTAGAACCTTCTTGACCAAAAAGGGTAGTCGGACAGGGGTACCCCCGGTCACCTTCCTAATTGGGAAGGTGTTGGGTCAGGTCACGTGACCTGTCACGTGACCCTTGGGGGTGCTGGGTGGTGGTCACGTGATCGCGACCCAACACCCTAAAATAGTAGTTTATAAGGTGTCCCCTTGACTGCCTTCCTATTTAGGAAATAGCGTCTAGGATAAGCTAAGCTTACCTTTCTAAGACGCCCTCCTAAGATTAGCTTATCTAGAATCTTATAATCTTAGTCCTTACGGCGTAAATTACTCCTATTAATGCCTATTATTATCCGCGGCCGCGTATAGTCTTCTTAGACTATAAATTAAGGCGATAGGAGTTGCTTTTTAAGGAAGGTCAAAACTTCCTCTAAAGCTTCCTCTACAGTCTATAGATACTTAATGTCCTATTCTTGCTACTTCTACTACGAATATAGGCGTCCCTATAACGCTAGAGTAGCTATAGGCGATAAGCTTATAGACTAGGATAATTGATGCGTATTATATCGCTATTATCCTTAATATTAAAGCCGTATTTAGTGCTTCAACTACTAATTTCTTAAAATCCAACCTTTATCTAGTAATCGCGAATAGAGTCTTCCATTTTAGTTATTCTAAGGCTAATTTAAGCCTTTCAAGGACGGATAATAAATCATTCTAGTCGTCCTACACTTATATATCGCCCGATTAATGCACCTTATAATAAATGCTCCCTTAATCGTAAAAATAAGGGGCCTTCTAGGGCTTTAGTAAGGATATCTGCTACTTGTTCTTTAGTAGAGATCCAAACTAGCTTTATAAGCCCGTTTTCGTTAGAATCGCGTACAAAGTGATATTGTATATCTATATGCTTAGAACGCGCGTGGTGCTCGGGGTTATTAGCTAGTTCTATAGCCGAATTACTATCGGTATAGACCGTAATTGCTCTATCTTCTAGCCTGAGTTCCTTAAGTAAGTCTTTAAGGAACATAGCCTCTTTAGTAGCCTCTTCCAAGGCCATATATTCGGATTCGCAGCTAGAGAGAGCTACGGATTTTTGAAGAATAGAACGCCAGCTTATAGGTACTCTATTAGCTAGCATAAAAACGTACCCCGTAGTAGATTTACGCGTAGTATAATCGCCCCCCCAATCTGCGTCGCTATAGCCTCTAGGTAAGGGCGGAGATTGCGCTTTAAATACAAGCGTTTTCTCTATACTAATGGGGTCGTTTAAGTATTTCCAGATCCTATCTAGCGCTTTAAAGTGCGTAGGATCCGGATTAGACATAAATTTAGCGACTTGGCCGACTGCGTAGCTTATATCTGGCCTTGTTTTAGTCGCTAGGTATATAAGGGACCCTACTTGGCCTTGAAATTCCTTTATTTCGTCTATAGATGCTTGGGTCCGAGCTTTCTCTAGACGTATGCCTTGTTCTGCAGGCGTAGAGACAGGTCTTAGCCCTTTCTTATTATATTTCTCTAGTATTTTTAAGAGGTAGCCTTTCTGGCTTAGAGTTATTACTTTATTGGGTCTATCGCGAGACACTTCTATACCTAGATAGTGTTTTACGGGACCTAGATTGCTAATCTCGAGGTGTTTAGAGATATTAGCTTTGAACTCTTGAGCTAGGCTAATATTAGGGCTAAATATAAGCATGTCATCTACATGACACGTTATATAGACGCCTATCTCTTTATTAAGGAAGGCCGCGCTATCATTAAGTAAAGGATAGAAGTTATACTTTGCTAGTATAGATTTTAGGTATAAATACCATTGTCTACTAGCTTGTTTTAGGCCGTATAAAGCAGTGTTTAGGCGACAGACCTTATGCTCTTGCCCTTTCACTTTAAAACCTATAGGCTGCTCGACGTATAGCTCTTTATCTATAGGGCTGTTAGGAAACGCCAGTTTTACGTCTATTTGCTCGATTTCCCAATTGTTATAAGCCGCTATATAGAATAGAGCACGCCAGGTTTCAGGGCGACATGTATTAATAATAACATTCTTGTATTGCTGTACTATTCCAACTACGGGACAAGCAGCTATCTCTATGATGTTCGTCGAAGGTAAAAGCCCTCGGCCTATGGCCTCCGGCATAAAACCCTTCATTTCCTTCGTGTCTTGTGGGATTCCATCCCCACCCTTTGGGTCCGTTCGGCTTTTGGACATAGAGAGGATCTCTATGGCTCCTTCCTCTCACCAGGCTCCTATTTCCCTTCCTCCTCTCTCTCCAGTTCCTCCCTCGCGAGCGAGAACTGCTCCAGCAGTCCCTCCCTAATCATCCACTTTGTCGCCGCGCATAAACCCCTCTTCGTTTGGGTCAGCTCCTGCCACGACGACCCCGCCGTTCTGGTAAGCCGCTCTCTTGCTTCCTGCCACGCCGGGCAAAACAGCAGGACGTGTTTTGGTGTCTGGGCTCTATAGCCACACGGGCACTCGGGTGTTTTTCCCGGGACTCTCCTCCTCGCGAGGTAGGCATTGAATCCTATATGTTCCGTCCTGAGGAGAGTCGCCATTGTGCTTTGTTTCCTTGTCCATCCCTTGTGTAGCGTTCTGCCCTTTTCATTATCCTTCCATGCTGCAGGTAGTTCTTGCCCCTGTTGTGCTGCCTGTCTTTTTGTGACTTGGGCCTTCCATCTTTTGTTCCATTCCCTGTGTAGCCACCATGCTTTCGACATGTATTCCCCTCGTTGGGTCATCTCCTTTTCTTGTCCGTCTATCATGGCTATGATGGCTGCTTGTCTTGTCCGTAGGTCTTGTGCGTGGGCTTTTCCCTTCCTCCTCCTGCACTCCTCCTGGACTTGTCTGCATCGTTCCTGGGTGTACTCCGTGGCGGGCTTTCCTACTGCCTTTTCCGCTTGTTTCCTTGCTAGCTCCTGGGTATACAGGTGCATCGGTGGTATCTCTGTCTCCTTCTGGAGGACGGCCTCTGCCACACTCTTGTATGCCCCTGCGATGTGTCTCAGTGCCTGGTTCTGGACTTTCTCCAGTGGCGCCGTGATCCCCTTTCTATAGCCAGGTACGCCCTCCGGCGTCATCCAGACCCTTGCCCCGTAGGTCATCGCTGGTCGTACTACCGCGGTATATAGGTGTCTTGCCTTTTGGAAGGAAGCCCCCCATGTGGATTTGCATAGTCTCTGGAGGGATTGCATCTGGGCGACACCCTTCTCCGTGGCTTTCTTGACATGCGGGCCCCAGCTTAGCTTAGAGTCTACCCATACTCCTAGGAGTCTCAGCGATGGTGATGGTCCGTCCTCGAACCCGGGGATGTTAACCGTTGCCTGTAGGTTGTGTCTCTTCCTGCTTCTGGTGAAGTGGATTAGTTGGTATTTCTGCGGTGCAAATGCTGCTCCATGTTTCGCTGCCCATTCCATGCATTTGTCGTGGGCAGCCTCCAGCTTTCTGCAGTTGGCTTCGGTACTTTTCCCGAATGCTAGGATGTTTGAGTCATCCACAAACCCCATTGGTGTCACTCCCCTCCCCTCAAGTTCCGGGAGGAGTGTAGAGGCGAAGAACAGAAATAATATTGGCGATAGTGTTGATCCCTGGGGTATGCCCGTTGCCTGCGGTCTTGGGCGGTCAATATATTCCCCAAGTCTTAGGCACGTCGTCCTGTCTTGGAGAAAAGATTGGATAAACCGGACGATGTAGTGTGGGTAGGCCTTCATCTTAATGTTGTGGATCATTCTCTCGTGGGACACGTTATCGAACGCCCCTGAGATGTCCAGGCATAGCATAGATGCGACTAGTGTAGGGTCGGTCTTCCAGATCGTATGCACTTGCTCCGTAATCAGCTCGAGGGCTGATACCGTCGATCTCCCAGGTCGTGCTCCCATCTGTGATTGGGGAAGGAGGCCCCTTTCTTCCGCCTCCTTGCTCATCCTCCTGGCTACGATCGCCTCTAGGATCTTTGCTATTGTATTTAGCAGTGCAATTGGTCTGTATGCCCCTGGCTTGGTATAGTCTGGCTTTTGAGGCTTCTTAAGCACGACTGTAGTAGAGTGTTTTAGCGGCTTCGGGTGGTATCCGTATCTCAGGCATGCTGTGAAGAAACGACATAGTAGCGGTCCGAGTTCTGCCTTGCACTCTTTGAGGAGTAGGTTGGGGATCTGGTCCGGGCCCGGGGCCTTGTTGACCGGGAGCTTTTCCATGACTTTGAGGAGCTCACCCATCTGGACTTCCTCCTCGATATGAAACGGTTCCGGGTATACTGCATTTTGGATGTCTTGTAGGTCTGCCTCTTTTGGTTCTGGGAAGAAGTGCTGGGCTAGCGCGTCTGCCTTGCCCTGGTCTTCCGTCTGCATCGCCCCTTCTTTGTTCTTTATCCCGGGGAACTGGGGCAGGGGGCTCCTTTGGCCAGCCTTCTCCCTAGCCCACTTAGCTAGCTTCCAGATTTTGCTTGGATCCTCTGTGATTTCCTTGACCGTCTCCCTCCAGGACAGGTTTCTGTCCTTCTTGATCCGTTTCCCTTTCGCGTGTGACGCAGCCAGGTATGCGCCTCGGCTTTCCTCCGTCCTCTCCTGGCTCCACTCCCGCTTGAGGCGCCTTGTCCTTTTCACAGCCTTACTGCACTCCTTTGACCAGGACATTTTTGCGTAGCTTGACGGTTTTGCCTTAGGGATTTCCTCTTGGATTACTTGGATAAGCATCTCCTGTACCTCCTGAGCTCTATCGTCGAGCTGTTGCGGCAGGTTCATTGGTTTGGTGGCGATGGTTTCAGCCCTGTCCTTAACTACCTCTCTGATTCTCTCCCAGTCGGCCTTCTTCCATTGAGGTCTTGGGACCTGTGACCTGGTGCTGACCTCTGACTGCATAATTGTAGTTTGGATCGGGATGTGGTCGGACCCAGTTTCCAGGTCTGTTCTTGTTCTACATTCCAAGGTGTCTTGTCCTATTCCCTTGGTTCCAAAGACCAAGTCGAGTGTCTGGCAGCTTCTTGCATTCTCCCATGTGATCGTTCCCGGCTCTAGGAGCAGGTCTAGTTGGGCCTCGTCCGTGACCTCGATGAGTCGGTCTGCTGCCCAGTGTTGGTCTTGGGTGTTATTCCCGCCCCACCTCGGGTGGTGTAGGTTGAAGTCTCCGACGAGTATAATCTCTTCTCCTTCGCTCTCCCGGAGAGTTGCACGGAGTAGTGGGAGGGTGCCCAGGCTCTGGTCGCAGGTTGGGCTTGACGGGTTGTAGCAGTTTAGGACGTTTACCCACCGCCCACCTGCCTGGATCCGGGTAGAAACCAGGTCTGCGGAGTAGGTTTTAGTAGTCCAGCTTTGCGTGCTAATCTCCTTTGATATGTACATAGCCACCCTCGGATGGGCCTGGTCCGGAACGACCGTATAGTACCCTGGGTGCTTTACCGAGTCCTTGCTTTGTAGGCAGATCCATGGCTCCTGGATCGCTACTATGTGGTGTTTCTTTGGGTCCAGTTGTTGGAGGAATGGGGTTTGGATCTTATGGCCGCTGTGGTTCACGTTATACTGTAGGATTGTGAGTTCTCCCGAGGGGCTACTCATTTTGGGTAGTCTGGGTTGCTTGTACTCCTTCCATGCTTTCTTGGCTGCTGTTCTCCTGGCTTTGTCCTATTCCTCGTCCCTGGGATGAGGTGAAGATAGCCGTGATCTTGTTGCTCTGCGTCCTTCCCGCTAGTGCCATTGAGTTCGTGCCTACCGGCCTCCCCGGTGGTTTCCTGTGTTGGTCGGCGGTCTCTTGGTTCATGCTTACGGTCCCGTCGCTAGGCGGAGCCCCTGTTGCCCTTCTCTTTGCACCTGTCGCAGGCCACGCTTCTGATTCCCTAGGCTGGACCACGTTGTTCCAGTATCTGGTTGCTTGGTTACGGAAGGATCTCGCCTTTGCGATGGCCGCCTGCTTTACTCTGCACGATCTGGACCACGATGGGTGGGATCCTTGGCAGTTGCTGCACTTTTTGGTTTTCGCCGTACAGCCTTCGGTTCTGTGGTTGCCTGCGCATGTCCCGCAGACCTGTTCGGCCCTACAGTACTTGGCTACGTGCCCGAACTGGCCGCAGTGGAGACATTGTGTAGGTCTCTGGCGGGAGTCAAATTCCTCCGCCAGTAGGAGGGTGCCCTGGTGCACCAGGCCCTTTTGGACGATATCCCTTGCTTGCGCTTGACTCTGTACGCCTACTATAATCGAGGCGTGTAGCTTGCCCTCCCTAGCTCTCAGGCTCTTCAGCCAGGCAACCTGGGCTATTTTCAGGGACGGATGTAGTCTCCCGTTTTCTTCCTGCAGCTTTCGGACCTGGGCTGGGTCCTTGGCATTAAAGTCCTGAATGCGGACCCCGTGAATTAGCACTTGGTAGAGCTGTGTAACTAGCTCCGCTCTGGGGAGCTCCTTGTGGATCCACCCCAGGTCTGATGCCAGCTTTTCTTTCGCCGGCTTCGACGCAGCAAACACCTTCAAGTCGCCGCTATCGAGTTTCCTTACCGCGATTACCCCCGGGTTTTTAAGTCCCTGAAGGATCTCTTGGTTTGTACGGCTCTTCATCCTCTCTTGCTCTTCTTGCTGACCAACTCGGATAGTGATCACGTGACTGTCCGTTGGAAATTTCTGCAGGCTTGGCGGCGCCTGGAGGCCTTGGGCGGCAGCTTGTGCCCACGTCTTTAGGGGGGTCGGGGGGGTGGTTCGGATCGTTTGGAGGATGGTGTTAAGGGCATTGTTAGTGTCGGTGTCCTTAATTTGGTAAAGAAGTTGGGTCTGGGCCCTCTGGAGGAGGGAGAGGAGGGTGGTGGGATTCGGGGCCTGGGGAGCATCCAGAGCCTTTTGAATGTCTTCTGTAAGGGTTATGAGGTTCTTCTTGAGGTTTTTAGTCACTTTCTGCTTGTTAGGCAGGTCTGTAGGGTCCTGAGGGCCCTGGGTCGTCGTTGGTTGCCCTCCGGTCGGGCTCGGGGGTGGAGGCTGGAACCCTCCCCCCCTCTGCCTCTCCTCGGGGCTTCCGGTGTTCGGTCGTCGTTGCGGGTATATATTCGTGTCCTCGACGGCCGCGGGGCCGTCGAGGATGTCCTTCATCCTCTGCAAACTTGCCATTTTTTGACGAGAAGCTATATGGCGACATGTATTACTAAAAGTATCGTCGTAGTCTAAGCCTAGTACTTGCTTAAAGCCTTTAGCAACCCACCTACTTTTATACTTAATAAGCTTGCCGTAGGGGTCTCGTTTAGTCTTATAAACCCACCTGCCTTTAACAGCAGTACGGTCCTTAGGAAGATCAACTAATTCCCAAGTATTTAGCTTATTTAAGTCGCTAATTTCCGAAGACATAGACGCTAACCATTCGTCTTTATTAGGACTATTAATAGATAGCCTCGGAATAGCTTGTAGGATCGCCGCTATTATTACTAGCTATAAGGGCATAGAGGCTTAGTTCGTCTTCTGAACCGTCGTCTTCTAGAGTTCTAATAGGTCGAGAACTCGCTATATCCCCTAGAGTAGTTTTAGGCACTTTAGAAATCGTCTCTATATCGTCTACTAGTTCGTCTCTTTCTAGAGTATTACCAGAGTTGCTAGTAGTTATAGAATCATCCATTCTAGCTACTATCTAGTAAACTGTTAGATGTTTCTAGAGAGATTTGATTTTCTTGGCTAGAAGAAACTTGGACTTGGTCCGAGCTTCCTCTAGAATCTTCAAGCGAGATAGTAGATTCAAGAGGTAATTCTTTGTCTTGAGAAGGTTTGTAGTATTGCCCTTCTAGTATAGTAACGTCTCGTGCCCAAACTACTCTTTTGGACTCTAAATCGTATAGCTTATAGATATTTGAGTCGCTATATCCTATAAGAATCGCTTTCTTAGCCCGAGTATCTAGTTTCTCAGCTTTTACTCTAGTATAGTAGGCTATGGAACCAAAGATTCTTATATTTTCTAGGCTAGGAGCCTTATTATATCTTAGTTCGTAAGGGGATTTAAAGCCTAACGACGAGTGCGGCGTTCTATTATATAGAAATATAGCCGCTTCTAAAGCCTCGCCCCAGAATGTCTTAGGAAGCCCCGATTCTAGTAATAAGGCGCGTACTTTGCCTAAAAGTGTCCTATTAGGTCGTTCTATAAGCCCGTTTTGTTCGGGGTTATAAGAGCTACTAAGCTCGTGTTTAATGCCGCTATTCTTAAGTAGCGCCTCGACGTTAGAACTAACGAGCTCTTTAGCATTATCGCTTTTAAAGACCTTTAATTTGGGACGCTTATTACTAGAATTCGAGTCGGAATTCTCAGCACGTATTTTGAAGTCTTTTAAACAGGAGAAAGCTTCAGATTTTCTAGAAATAAGATTCGCTTCTATATACCTCGTATAAACTAAAATGGCAAGTTTGCAGAGGATGAAGGACATCCTCGACGGCCCCGCGGCCGTCGAGGACACGAATATATACCCGCAACGACGACCGAACACCGGAAGCCCCGAGGAGAGGCAGAGGGGGGGAGGGTTCCAGCCTCCACCCCCGAGCCCGACCGGAGGGCAACCAACGACGACCCAGGGCCCTCAGGACCCTACAGACCTGCCTAACAAGCAGAAAGTGACTAAAAACCTCAAGAAGAACCTCATAACCCTTACAGAAGACATTCAAAAGGCTCTGGATGCTCCCCAGGCCCCGAATCCCACCACCCTCCTCTCCCTCCTCCAGAGGGCCCAGACCCAACTTCTTTACCAAATTAAGGACACCGACACTAACAATGCCCTTAACACCATCCTCCAAACGATCCGAACCACCCCCCCGACCCCCCTAAAGACGTGGGCACAAGCTGCCGCCCAAGGCCTCCAGGCGCCGCCAAGCCTGCAGAAATTTCCAACGGACAGTCACGTGATCACTATCCGAGTTGGTCAGCAAGAAGAGCAAGAGAGGATGAAGAGCCGTACAAACCAAGAGATCCTTCAGGGACTTAAAAACCCGGGGGTAATCGCGGTAAGGAAACTCGATAGCGGCGACTTGAAGGTGTTTGCTGCGTCGAAGCCGGCGAAAGAAAAGCTGGCATCAGACCTGGGGTGGATCCACAAGGAGCTCCCCAGAGCGGAGCTAGTTACACAGCTCTACCAAGTGCTAATTCACGGGGTCCGCATTCAGGACTTTAATGCCAAGGACCCAGCCCAGGTCCGAAAGCTGCAGGAAGAAAACGGGAGACTACATCCGTCCCTGAAAATAGCCCAGGTTGCCTGGCTGAAGAGCCTGAGAGCTAGGGAGGGCAAGCTACACGCCTCGATTATAGTAGGCGTACAGAGTCAAGCGCAAGCAAGGGATATCGTCCAAAAGGGCCTGGTGCACCAGGGCACCCTCCTACTGGCGGAGGAATTTGACTCCCGCCAGAGACCTACACAATGTCTCCACTGCGGCCAGTTCGGGCACGTAGCCAAGTACTGTAGGGCCGAACAGGTCTGCGGGACATGCGCAGGCAACCACAGAACCGAAGGCTGTACGGCGAAAACCAAAAAGTGCAGCAACTGCCAAGGATCCCACCCATCGTGGTCCAGATCGTGCAGAGTAAAGCAGGCGGCCATCGCAAAGGCGAGATCCTTCCGTAACCAAGCAACCAGATACTGGAACAACGTGGTCCAGCCTAGGGAATCAGAAGCGTGGCCTGCGACAGGTGCAAAGAGAAGGGCAACAGGGGCTCCGCCTAGCGACGGGACCGTAAGCATGAACCAAGAGACCGCCGACCAACACAGGAAACCACCGGGGAGGCCGGTAGGCACGAACTCAATGGCACTAGCGGGAAGGACGCAGAGCAACAAGATCACGGCTATCTTCACCTCATCCCAGGGACGAGGAATAGGACAAAGCCAGGAGAACAGCAGCCAAGAAAGCATGGAAGGAGTACAAGCAACCCAGACTACCCAAAATGAGTAGCCCCTCGGGAGAACTCACAATCCTACAGTATAACGTGAACCACAGCGGCCATAAGATCCAAACCCCATTCCTCCAACAACTGGACCCAAAGAAACACCACATAGTAGCGATCCAGGAGCCATGGATCTGCCTACAAAGCAAGGACTCGGTAAAGCACCCAGGGTACTATACGGTCGTTCCGGACCAGGCCCATCCGAGGGTGGCTATGTACATATCAAAGGAGATTAGCACGCAAAGCTGGACTACTAAAACCTACTCCGCAGACCTGGTTTCTACCCGGATCCAGGCAGGTGGGCGGTGGGTAAACGTCCTAAACTGCTACAACCCGTCAAGCCCAACCTGCGACCAGAGCCTGGGCACCCTCCCACTACTCCGTGCAACTCTCCGGGAGAGCGAAGGAGAAGAGATTATACTCGTCGGAGACTTCAACCTACACCACCCGAGGTGGGGCGGGAATAACACCCAAGACCAACACTGGGCAGCAGACCGACTCATCGAGGTCACGGACGAGGCCCAACTAGACCTGCTCCTAGAGCCGGGAACGATCACATGGGAGAATGCAAGAAGCTGCCAGACACTCGACTTGGTCTTTGGAACCAAGGGAATAGGACAAGACACCTTGGAATGTAGAACAAGAACAGACCTGGAAACTGGGTCCGACCACATCCCGATCCAAACTACAATTATGCAGTCAGAGGTCAGCACCAGGTCACAGGTCCCAAGACCTCAATGGAAGAAGGCCGACTGGGAGAGAATCAGAGAGGTAGTTAAGGACAGGGCTGAAACCATCGCCACCAAACCAATGAACCTGCCGCAACAGCTCGACGATAGAGCTCAGGAGGTACAGGAGATGCTTATCCAAGTAATCCAAGAGGAAATCCCTAAGGCAAAACCGTCAAGCTACGCAAAAATGTCCTGGTCAAAGGAGTGCAGTAAGGCTGTGAAAAGGACAAGGCGCCTCAAGCGGGAGTGGAGCCAGGAGAGGACGGAGGAAAGCCGAGGCGCATACCTGGCTGCGTCACACGCGAAAGGGAAACGGATCAAGAAGGACAGAAACCTGTCCTGGAGGGAGACGGTCAAGGAAATCACAGAGGATCCAAGCAAAATCTGGAAGCTAGCTAAGTGGGCTAGGGAGAAGGCTGGCCAAAGGAGCCCCCTACCCCAGTTCCCCGGGATAAAGAACAAAGAAGGGGCGATGCAGACGGAAGACCAGGGCAAGGCAGACGCGCTAGCCCAGCACTTCTTCCCAGAACCAAAAGAGGCAGACCTACAAGACATCCAAAATGCAGTATACCCGGAACCGTTTCATATCGAGGAGGAAGTCCAGATGGGTGAGCTCCTCAAAGTCATGGAAAAGCTCCCGGTCAACAAGGCCCCGGGCCCGGACCAGATCCCCAACCTACTCCTCAAAGAGTGCAAGGCAGAACTCGGACCGCTACTATGTCGTTTCTTCACAGCATGCCTGAGATACGGATACCACCCGAAGCCGCTAAAACACTCTACTACAGTCGTGCTTAAGAAGCCTCAAAAGCCAGACTATACCAAGCCAGGGGCATACAGACCAATTGCACTGCTAAATACAATAGCAAAGATCCTAGAGGCGATCGTAGCCAGGAGGATGAGCAAGGAGGCGGAAGAAAGGGGCCTCCTTCCCCAATCACAGATGGGAGCACGACCTGGGAGATCGACGGTATCAGCCCTCGAGCTGATTACGGAGCAAGTGCATACGATCTGGAAGACCGACCCTACACTAGTCGCATCTATGCTATGCCTGGACATCTCAGGGGCGTTCGATAACGTGTCCCACGAGAGAATGATCCACAACATTAAGATGAAGGCCTACCCACACTACATCGTCCGGTTTATCCAATCTTTTCTCCAAGACAGGACGACGTGCCTAAGACTTGGGGAATATATTGACCGCCCAAGACCGCAGGCAACGGGCATACCCCAGGGATCAACACTATCGCCAATATTATTTCTGTTCTTCGCCTCTACACTCCTCCCGGAACTTGAGGGGAGGGGAGTGACACCAATGGGGTTTGTGGATGACTCAAACATCCTAGCATTCGGGAAAAGTACCGAAGCCAACTGCAGAAAGCTGGAGGCTGCCCACGACAAATGCATGGAATGGGCAGCGAAACATGGAGCAGCATTTGCACCGCAGAAATACCAACTAATCCACTTCACCAGAAGCAGGAAGAGACACAACCTACAGGCAACGGTTAACATCCCCGGGTTCGAGGACGGACCATCACCATCGCTGAGACTCCTAGGAGTATGGGTAGACTCTAAGCTAAGCTGGGGCCCGCATGTCAAGAAAGCCACGGAGAAGGGTGTCGCCCAGATGCAATCCCTCCAGAGACTATGCAAATCCACATGGGGGGCTTCCTTCCAAAAGGCAAGACACCTATATACCGCGGTAGTACGACCAGCGATGACCTACGGGGCAAGGGTCTGGATGACGCCGGAGGGCGTACCTGGCTATAGAAAGGGGATCACGGCGCCACTGGAGAAAGTCCAGAACCAGGCACTGAGACACATCGCAGGGGCATACAAGAGTGTGGCAGAGGCCGTCCTCCAGAAGGAGACAGAGATACCACCGATGCACCTGTATACCCAGGAGCTAGCAAGGAAACAAGCGGAAAAGGCAGTAGGAAAGCCCGCCACGGAGTACACCCAGGAACGATGCAGACAAGTCCAGGAGGAGTGCAGGAGGAGGAAGGGAAAAGCCCACGCACAAGACCTACGGACAAGACAAGCAGCCATCATAGCCATGATAGACGGACAAGAAAAGGAGATGACCCAACGAGGGGAATACATGTCGAAAGCATGGTGGCTACACAGGGAATGGAACAAAAGATGGAAGGCCCAAGTCACAAAAAGACAGGCAGCACAACAGGGGCAAGAACTACCTGCAGCATGGAAGGATAATGAAAAGGGCAGAACGCTACACAAGGGATGGACAAGGAAACAAAGCACAATGGCGACTCTCCTCAGGACGGAACATATAGGATTCAATGCCTACCTCGCGAGGAGGAGAGTCCCGGGAAAAACACCCGAGTGCCCGTGTGGCTATAGAGCCCAGACACCAAAACACGTCCTGCTGTTTTGCCCGGCGTGGCAGGAAGCAAGAGAGCGGCTTACCAGAACGGCGGGGTCGTCGTGGCAGGAGCTGACCCAAACGAAGAGGGGTTTATGCGCGGCGACAAAGTGGATGATTAGGGAGGGACTGCTGGAGCAGTTCTCGCTCGCGAGGGAGGAACTGGAGAGAGAGGAGGAAGGGAAATAGGAGCCTGGTGAGAGGAAGGAGCCATAGAGATCCTCTCTATGTCCAAAAGCCGAACGGACCCAAAGGGTGGGGATGGAATCCCACAAGACACGAAGGAAATGAAGGGTTTTATGCCGGAGGCCATAGGCCGAGGGCTTTTACCTTCGACGAACATTATAGAGATAGCTGCTTGTCCCGTAGTTGGAATAGTACAGCAATACAAGAATGTTATATATATATCTATATGCTTAGAACGCGCGTGGTGCTCGGGGTTATTAGCTAGTTCTATAGCCGAATTACTATCGGTATAGACCGTAATCGCTCTATCTTCTAGCCCGAGTTCCTTAAGTAAATCTTTAAGGAATATAGCCTCTTTAGTAGCGTCTTCCAAGGCCATATATTCGGATTCGCAGCTAGAGAGAGCTACGGATTTTTGAAGAATAGAACGCCAGCTTATAGGTACTCTATTAGCTAGCATAAAAACGTACCCCGTAGTAGATTTACGCGTAGTATAATCGCCCCCCCAATCTGCGTCGCTATAGCCTCTAGGTAAGGGCGGAGATTGCGCTTTAAATACAAGCGTTTTCTCTCTACTAATGGGGTCGTTTAAGTATTTCCAGATCCTATCTAGCGCTTTAAAGTGCGTAGGATCCGGATTAGACATAAATTTAGCAACTTGGCCAACTGCGTAGCTTATATCTGGCCTTGTTTTAGTCGCTAGGTATATAAGGGACCCTAAGATACTATTACTATAGTAAGCCTGCGAAGTCCCATTGCACACCTCCACGCGGTCGCAGGTGGAAACAGGCAGTCCTAGACTGTGCTGGCAAAGTGCAGGGCAGCCGTAGACAGTGTACAGACACGCTGTCTATAGCTACGGAACAAAGCCCAGCTCCTGGGTAGGTGATTCAAGTGTCGAACTCCTGAGAACACTGCAAAAGGACGCCAGCGCGGCTGTTACCAACACAAGAAACCAATGCCAAACCGGAGACCCCTCTGCCCTGAGTGGTGAATACCACCCTAGGCCTGTAGGCTGGAGTAGTGACCCAGCCTAAGCACAGACTGAAGAGGAGGAGGGACAATTGAAGGGGAGGCTTCAAAGAGAAAGAGCAAGGACAGAGTACAGAAAAGGAACATACAGCTACCCTACGGAATACACGTCCTGGTCTGGGTGGAAGGCAGGACACTTTGCATAGCAAGAAGGACTAGGAGAGGACTTTGCGACTCCTCTCTGCAGCCAGGAGGCTATTTTCAACCCTGAAGGCAGAGCATCTGACACAAGCGACCCTTTCTCTGCAAGGAAGGCTGCCTGCAAAGGAAGAGCTGTACCGGAATGGACTGTACAATGGAATTTCTCTGGATGTGGGTCATGTGACTGGATGCCAAGGAAGGGGAAATTTGGCTGTGGGATTGGTGTAGGGAGAAGGACCCCCTACTAGGCTGGTCACACCTCTAGAGTAGGCCACAACTCTAGAGGGGTGATGTACAAGATGGCAACTAGGAAGAGAGAAGGGCCCTAACTAGGAAAGGGGTAAGGGGGGTTGCTGCCCCTAAACCTCTAGTCCCAGGATAAGGCAGCAAGAGGAGGACCTCAAAGGGGCAGACAAGTACAAGGAGACACACTACAGCCCCAAACTCGACAAGTCCAAGAAACAGATCAAAAGCACAAGACACTAAGGAACTAAAGCAAACGAACAAGGGAGCTAAACGACCTATAGAAGGATCTGGAGTAGAGAGGGGCTTATAGGGTATACGAAGAGGAAAGGTTGCCAAAAGAATTGCCCAAAGGAAGTGAGTAAAAGCACGAGCAGCCTGACAAGCACCGTGCGCAAGGACGAGGCCTAGCAAGCCTCAATACCTAAAGGAGAGGATAGGTTTTTATGCCGGACATGCTTAGGCAGAGAAGGCTTTTCCTGTCGTGAAACATATAGAGCGTGCTGCTTACTCTAGTTAAAAAGAGGTAGACCGGCGTAAAAGAATTATCTATCTATCTATTACTATAGTAAAAAACATGAACGCGCCCCAGCAGGCGACGACGACGACGGCGGGAGGCCTCGAGGCCTCCCAATACGCGACAACACCCCCCAACCGACACCGCGACGTCGCGAGCGGAGGAGGGAGCCCGGGAGGAGGAGGTTGCGTCTCCAACTCCCAGGCGGCCCAAGCCCGCCCGCAACCACCCCTCTCTGGCCTCCCAAGCCAGAGAACAACTGCTAACACCGATACTCTGAAACTGACCATCCAAAAGAACCTAAAGACACTCACCGAACAGATCCAGAGCCACCTCGACTCCCAGTCGACCCTTTCCCCCTCCCCGACCCTCCTCCTCCTCCAGCAGGCCCAACAGGCCCTCCTCTACCACGCCCTCCGCCGGGAAGAGTCCCAGACTCTTCAAGAAATCCAGAAAACCCTCCAGAGCCGCCTAACACCCACCACTGCCACCCCGAAAACATGGGCCCAGACAGCCCAAATTAGACACACAATGCTAAGGCCCCAGCCTCAGGCATCTATGACCATCTCAGTGAAGATGGGAAACCAAGAAGAAAGGGAGGCAGCAAAGAAGATGAGCCATGACGAGCTCAGAAGGAAACTTGGAGTACAGCAATTCAAGGCTGTGCAAAAACTCCCTAGTGGGGACCTCAAAGTCGTCCTCCATAGAGAAGGGGAGAAAAGCCGGTTGGAAAAGGACCAATCATGGCTAAAGGCTGCATACCCAGGAGCCCAAGTGGAGTCACCAAGCACACAGGTGATTGTGCATAGCATCAAGACTTCCTGGAAGCCAGAGGATGCGAATAGCTGGGTCCAGCGGGACCAGGACAACCTAACCTGGTTCCCAGATGGACTCAAGATTAGGAAAGCCTTCTGGCTTAAGAACCAGAGGGCAAGGGAAGAGACCAACTTCTCTTCAGTAGTAATGGCAGTGCAGGACAGGCAAACTGCAAGAGAAATGTGCAGGTCCATGTGGTGTGTAGTAGAACCGTACCACCCACAGCAGAGGATAGTCCAGTGCCTCAAGTGCAACAACTTTGGTCACATTACCACCCACTGCAGGGCAACAGAGGACACCTGTGGGAAATGCGCAGGCAAGCATAGGACAGACAGCTGCAAGGAGAAAAAGGTCAAATGCTGCAATTGCAGGGGAGACCACAGGGCTTTCTCCCTCCAGTGCAGCCACAAAGCAGCGGCAAAGGCCAAAGCCAGAGCGTTCTCAGAATGGTTCAAGAAGCAATGGGAGACAACACCAGCCCCAGCACAGGAAAACAGCGCTACAGAATCCCCAGTCCTTAAGAGGAAAGCCCCACCAGCTGAGCCTATACAGAGGGATGTTAGATACAAAGGCAGGCCTCTAGGCACCACAGCAACAGCAATGGCAGGCAGGAAGCAGGCAAGCAAGCTCTACTTCCCTCCTTCACAGGAGAAGGAGGACACCCAAGGGGAAGCAGGCATCCCCCAAGAAGGAATGGACATTGACCCGATTGAGCTCCTCTCCCAAGTACCCCATGAGTAGCCAAACCCTGACAATCTACCAGCACAATGTCAATAGGTCAAACACCACCCAAACTCTGCTCCTAGACAGCCAGGCAGCAGAAGAGGCCACAGTAATAGCACTGCAAGAATCATGGCTTAACACTACAAATGGCAAGACTAAGACCAAGAAAGGATACTTTGCAGTCCTCCCACCCCAACAGAACCCAAGAGTGGCAATACTCGTGTCAGACAGGATAGGAACCAATCACTGGAAACCACTCTTCCACAGCACAGGTGACTTGGTGACCATCCAAGTCCAGACACCTACAGGAACTGTCTCCATCCATAACTGCTACAACCCTTCAGGGCCAACAAGCCACAGACAAGAAGGGTCTATCCCTGCACTCCAAGGAGCCCTCTCACAAACCCCAGGAGACACAACTACTAGCCATGTAGTAGTGGGAGACTTCAACCTCCACCACCCAAAATGGGGGGGAAACACAACCCAGAGCCAGCATACCATGGCAGACAAACTTATTGAAACAGTTGCAGAAGCCCACCTGCAGCTGGCCCTTGAACCAGGTACAATCA
This sequence comes from Cercospora sojina, assembly GCA_004299825.1. Classification (NCBI taxonomy): domain Eukaryota; kingdom Fungi; phylum Ascomycota; class Dothideomycetes; order Mycosphaerellales; family Mycosphaerellaceae; genus Cercospora; species Cercospora sojina. The sequence goes on along the minus strand of CP036211.1, from coordinate 3,739,108 downwards.
CATGGGAGAGACACATGGCCAGCTGCCAAACACTGGACCTGGTCTTTGTCAGCCTCTCCCTCCAAAACCTAATCCAGGAATGCAAAGCCCTCCCAGAAGAAACACACAGCTCCGACCACATCCCTCTTAGGACAACCCTCTGCATTAACCTCCAAGGGCCAACAGGAAAAGGCCAGAGGAAGCAGTGGAAAGCTGCCAACTGGACTAAGATCCAGAGTCTCCTTGCCCCAGACATGAACCAGCTCAACCAACTCCCACTTTACACAAGGGAACACCTAGACACCCTAGCCAAGGAAATACAATCCTCCATCCAGAGGATTGTAGGAGAAGCAGTCCCAATGGCCAGACCATCACACTGTGCACAGATGGCATGGACCCAGGAGTGCAGAGATGCTACAAAGCTAGCAAGGAGAAGGAGAAGGGAATGGAGGGAAAACAAGACAGAATGGAGCCATGAACAATACCTCAAGGCCTCCCATGCAAGGAGCAAAGTTGTGAGGAGAGAGCAGAATATGATGGCCTGGAGAAGGCTGGTAAGAGAGGTGACAGAGGACCCCAAAAAGATCTGGAAGATGGCCAAATGGGCAAGGGAGGGGGCAAGCCAAGGACACCAGCTGCCACACTTCCCAAGCCTGACAGACCCAGAGCACAAGGGGGACACCAATGAGGGGAAGGCTGCAATCTTGGCCAAACACTTCTTTCCAGACCCAAGGGAAGCAGACCTGAGTGACATCCAGCATACCCAACTGCCACCTCAATTCCACATGGAAGTTGAGGTTAGCCCAAAGGAGGTAGAAGGAATCCTCAGGAAACTGCCTAGCAATAAGGCCCCAGGGCCTGACCAGATACCCAACCTCCTGCTTAAAGAATGCAGGGAACAACTTGCCCCAATCCTGGCCAAACTCTTTACTGCATGCCTGAGGATGGCATACCACCCCAAAGCCTTCAAGCACTCCACTACGGTCGTGCTTAGGAAGCCACAGAAGCCAGACTACACTGAGCCAGGAGCATACAGACCAATTGCTCTACTCAACACAACAGCAAAGGTCCTAGAGGCTGTGGTTGCAAAGAGGATATCCAAGGAAACTGAAGAAAGGAAGCTCCTCCCAGAAGAACAGATGGGTGCAAGGCCAGGCAGGTCTACAACCTCAGCATTGGACCTCATCACAGAACAAGTTAGGACCATCTGGAAGGCCAAGCCAGGAGCAGTTGCATCAATGCTTTGCCTAGACATTTCTGGTGCCTTTGACAAAGTCTCCCACCAGAGACTGCTGCATAACATCAGAATGAAAGGTTTCCCAGACTACATTGCTGGTTTCATCCAATCCTTCCTCCAAGACAGGACTACCTGCCTAAGGCTAGGAGAGTTCATGGACCAACCAAGGCCTCAAAACACAGGGATTCCTCAAGGCTCCACCTTGTCCCCAATCCTTTTCCTCTTCTTTGCATCAACCTTGCTCCCAACATTGCATGAAGGGAACACCTCAGCAATGGGGTTTGTAGATGACTCCAACATCCTGACATACAGTATGTCAACAGAGGAAAACTGCAGGCAACTAGAGAAAGCCCACCAGAAGTGTAAAGAATGGGCAAGAAGACATGGTGCAGAATTTGCACCACAGAAGTACCAGCTTATTCACTTCACTAGGAGCAGAAAGCACAACCTTAAGGCCACAGTCCAGATTCAAGGATTCAATGGAGAACCACTGCCCTCACTCAGACTCCTTGGGGTATGGGTGGACACCAAACTCAAGTGGGGCCCACACATCAAGCAAGCAGCGGAAAAGGGGGCCAACCAGATGCAATCACTCCAGAGGCTGTGCAAATCCACATGGGGAGCATCCTTCCAAAAGGCCAGACACCTGTACACAACAGTAGTAAGGCCAGCGATTACCTTTGGCTGCCAAGTCTGGTCCAACCCAGAAGGCACACAAGGCTACTGCAGGAACCTCACTAAGCCTATTGAGAAGATTCAGAGGGAGGCCTTGAGGAACATCACAGGGGCATACAGATCAGTTGCAACAGCTGTCCTAGAGAGAGAAGCTAACATTGCTCCTCTCCACTTGTACACCCAGGACCTAGCCAGACAAGCATCCAAAAAGCAGGACACCCAACCTGCATACCAATATATCAAAGAAAGGTGCAGGGAGATCAAGAGGCAGACACAAGCAGGGAGGAGAGCCAGGCAACCTGCAACACTAACCCAAACCAGACAAGAGGAAATCCTCCAACTGGTACAGGGCCAGGAAACAACAATGCAGGCACACATGGGCTGCAAGGCATGGTGGGCAAAACACCAGTGGAACAGGAAGTGGGAGAGGGACAAGGGAGAGAGGAGGGCTAGGGCAGGAGGAGAACAGCCTCCTGCATGGAAAACTACCACCTCCTCTGCTATAGGACCAACTCTGCACAAAGGACTCACCAGACCAGAGAGCACAATGGTTACACTCCTAAGGACAGAGCACATTGGGATGAGGCAATACCTTACAAAAAGAAGAGTCCCAGGATACACACCAGACTGTGAATGTGGGCAGGGACATGAGACACCAAAGCATGTATGCATATTCTGCCCTAGATGGAGGGAAAGAAGACACCTCCTGTTCCAAGAAGGAGGATCAACAAACTGGAAAGACCTGGCCAACACAAAAAGAGGGCTGCATGCTACAGCCAAATGGCTAATCCAAGAAGGTGTCCTAGAACAGTTTTCACTTGCTAGAAAAGAGGTATAGAAGGGAAGGAGAAGAGAGAAGGGGAAGGATAGGGCCTGGTGAGAGGAGGACTCGCTAGAAACCTAGTATTGTCCGAAGGAAAACAGGAACGAAGGAAGCGGCTACGCAGGCTGCAAAGCAAAAGGAAACGCGAGGGTTTTTCGAAGGCTTTTCCCTCGACCGAACTATATAGGGCGTGCTGCTTACTCTAGTTAAAAGAGGTAGACCGGCGTATAAGAATCTGTGACGAGCCGTTCCAAGTGACCTCGTATATTCGGAAGTTTACGTACGAGTCTACTAAGAGGTCCTAGGGACGAGGTGTTTATATATGCCGAGCGTGGCTGCCAAGCCGGGACGGCCCGAAGCGTACACGTGACCACCACCTTCCAGGTGAATCCAGTCTCTACCCGTGACACTACCCCCCCCTCAATAGGTCGCGTTCCATCGCGACGTCCTTGCACCAAGCGCATTGCATGTGCGAATGCCTTGTCACATTCCATGCTCAATTCCAAGCCTCCATCTTCAGTTTCTAGGTCCTCGTCCTCAGACTCCATCCCAATACCGCTGTCAGAGTCATGATCAGAGTGCTGCGGCGACACACAACAAGCATCGCTTGAGTGCTGTTGCTTGTCGCAGCCAATTGTCTCATCAGTGTCACCTTTGTTGAAGCAAGACCTCTGAGCAATGCTTCTGCCTGACGAGCTTGATACTGATGTGTTTGGAAACGACCATGAGGACCCAACACCAGAATTCGAAACTACTGGCTGCTGTCCGTCAAACGTGTCCAGCGACAAGGTTCTCGAAGCTTTTAGCTGTGGTTGCCCTCCAACGCGCGTAGCACGCCGAGTAAACTCGTTTGGAATCCAGCCGTCAGGGGTAATCACAACATCAGGTTTGGACTTCGTGGGGTAGTTCTGATGGAAATCCGCGACAGAGGCGGCAGCGTGCTCGGTCACTTCCTCGGCGCGTTGCCATGTCGCTTCATCCAATCCATATCCCTGCCATTTGATCTTGTACCACAACTGCTTCTTCTTTCCGCCTCGAGGGGCTCGGCCACGGGGTGTTCGCCATTCCGAGTCAACCACTTCCTCCACCACGTATTCCTTGTCAACCACACCGTCCTCCCTCTCGACTTCAACAGGCGGAGGAGGTAGTGGGTTTTGTCCTGGCAAGGGATCATTAGCGGCTGGTCGAAGCAGTGACGTGTGGAATGTATCGGCGACACGTATCGTGGGTGGCAACTCGAGTCTGCAGGCACCTTCCAAAACTGCTGTAACTGGATAAGGACCAGCCCACTTATCATCGAGCTTCTTCGTCGGTCGTGCTGTCTTCCAGTTCTTGGTGCTGACATAGACCAGGTCACCAACTCGGAACTGTGGTGCTGGGTTTCTGTGTCGATCAGCGTAGTCCGCCTGTGTCGCCTGAGCCAACGCCATGTTCTCACGTAGCCATTCCTGCATCCGCTTCATCTGTTCTGCAAACCGGTTTGCCGCTTCAGCGTCAAGTCGCTGATGTCGAGGAAGAAGGGGCAGTGGAATTGCTGCGTTGATTTCGGTGCGTGGGTTCCGTGCGGTGTCTGCAAAGAACGCCGAGACGCCCGTGCTTTCTGACACGTGATTGTTCAGTGCAAACTCGCACAAGGCGAGCCAGTCCACCCAGTCGTCTTGTGCATATGCTACAAACGCTCGGAGATACTGCTCCATGGCCTTGTTCGTGTTTTCAGCTTGTCCATCAGTCTCGGGGTGATACGCCGATGACATAGCCTGTTCGATTTGCAACAACTGACATAACCTCTTCCAGAACGCTGACACCCACTGTGATCCTCGATCAGAGGTAATGCGCAGTGGCAGGCCGTGGTACTTGTAAACTCGGTTGACAAAGACCAGGGCACAGTGTTCAGCTGTCATTGAGTCTACCTCAATCAAATGCTTGCCCTTTCCGAGCCTGTCCGTGACGGTCAAGATGTTCCTGTATTCGTTGTGGTTCAGACTGCTGCGGCTCGGTGGCAAGTCCACCACAAAGTCCATCGCGATGTCATCCCACAAATTGAATGGAACCGGTAGGGGCCGGAGCAGCCCAGAATACTGATCTTGAGATGGCTTAGTTCTTCTGCACGTTCGACAATTGTTTATGTACTGCCGAACTGACTGTGAGATGCCTGGCCAATGGTATGATCGTGCCAGAAGATCCAAGGTCTTAGCCCGGCCGGGGTGACCTGCGGACGGTACGTCGTGACATGATTCAATCACCCTCGTGCGTACCTTATTTGTAGGGTCATCGCTCGGGGGCAGGTACAAACATTGTTTGCCATACCGATTCTTCACGTAGATCAATCCATTTGCTGTTGTCGCATCCCGAATTTTGTGTCGGCGTAACATTGAACATGGTTCTCCCGCTTCCAGCTGTCGAACCGCCTTCTGCACTTCCTCATCCGATGCGTACAGCTGCTGTATCGCGAGGTTCAAGGGAATCTCCTCTTGACGCTCGCCAGCAGTGTCGGCAGTGGGGCCCGTCGCAGCAGGCTCTGCAGTCGTGACGTCTTGGCTTTCCATTTCTCTGACCGTATTGGCGGCAGCATACAGGAATCGATCCGGCGACAGTAGTATCCTCTCCTGGTGCTTCACACGCTCATCATCACCACCAGCAGGTAGGTCTTGAGTGCGCCTCGTTAAGCTGTCAGGTTTGGTGCCTTGCGTACCGGGTCGGTAAGTGATCTTGAAGTTGAAACCAGACAGGAACTCGGCCCAGCGAGCTTGCCTGCGATTGAGCTGTTTGGTGGACATGAAGTATTCGAGGTTCTTGTGATCAGACAGCACCAGAATTGGCTTGTCCTGGTCGCCAGGAAGATTCTCGAACTCCTCAACGTGTTCAGCTGCAGACAGCTCTGGTCTCCATTCTTCAAATGCCTTGACAATGGCCATCAGTTCCTTGTCATAGATGTCGTAGTTACATTCCGCAGGAGTCATCTTCTTTGACAAGAAGGCTACTGGTCTGAGAATGCCGTCATGACCCCTCTGTGACAACACTGCGGCTGTAACGTAGTCCGATGCATCCGTTTCCAACACAGTCTCCAGCCCTGGCACAAACATGGTAAGGATTGGTGCCTCAGTAAATGCTTTCTTTAGTCCATCGAAAGCGCGTTGGCACTCTTCAGTCCATACCCATGGCGGTGGATTCTTCGTCTTGGTCAGCGCTACCATTGGGGCCACGATCCTGCTGAAGTTCTTGATGAATCTGCGATAAAACCCTGCAAAACCGAGAAATGCTAGGATGTCTGTTGGCCGCGTTGGAGTCTGCCATTCCTGAATCGCCCTGACCTTCTCAGGGTCCATGCGAATGCCGTCTTTCCCAATGATCAGGCCAAGGTACTTTGTCTCTTGAACATGGAACTCGCATTTGTCAATGTCAAGTTGTAGCCCAGCTTTTGCCATCTTTTCGAGAACCGCTGCTACATGTTGCTTGTGTTCCTCCAAGGTGTCACTGAAGATCAACAAGTCGTCGATGTAGGCCGACACGAAATCGTCCAGGAACTCACGAACAGAGTCGTTCACGTAAGATTGGAAAGTGCCAGGTGCATTGCATAACCCAAAGGGCATGACCAGGCACTCAAACTGTCCGTATCTCGTTGTAAAGGCTGTTTTCCACTCATGTCCTTGTGCGATCCGGACCCGATTGAACGCTGCAATAACGTCGAGTTTCGTGAACCACTTCTTGCCGCTGATCCGATTCAGGGTGTCTTGCATCAGAGGGATGGGATACCTAGACTTCACCGTAATCGCATTCAACGCACGGTAGTCGATACACACCCGCAATCCACCACCTGGTTTCTTTACAATGATTACCGGTGAAGCGGCAGGAGAATTGCTCTTTTGAATGTTGCCTTTCTCCAGTTGTTCGTCGATCCATTTCTTGACGACATCGTTTTCCGCGTTCGACATGGGATATGGTCTCTTGAAAGGTGGTTGAGCATCATCCTTCAGCTTGATTTCCATGTCGATGTTTGGTCGGTGAGGTGGCAGCTCATCCGCGGCTCTCCGAGAAAACACTTCCTTCCAGTCGTTGTATTCGGCCGGCAGTTTCGACGGTGTCTGATCCTTATCCTTCCCGTTCATGAACACCTCAACATCAGAGGCGGACAGTGCACTGGCCCTCAACAAGAAGGTCGAACTGTCTATAGCCTCTGCAACGCTGTTGTCGATGTACATGGCACAGGCGAACGCTTCGTTGTTCGTCTTTGTCCTCCTCGCCGTCATGCCGTGGGCCATCAGCGTCATTGCTGTAACTGGATCGGCAGGGGTTTTGAACTGATTGCTTTCTTGCGGGTTGATGTACACAAGGTGTACTTCGGCACCTTGTTGTCGCGACATCATCGCACAAGCCTGTAAGCCAACCTCTTGTATGTCGATAGAATCATCGCCTCCGACGCGCTCGATGCCTACCGTGACCGGTTCCATTGGCAGTGGTTTCCCTGGAAGGGTACCTTTTACCATAGGTATTGTTACCATCTGCCCTCCGCTGCATTCACCGATGCAGCGCGTATCACGGAATTCCACCAAGCCGTCTCGATACAGCTTTGTTGGTTCGTGATCCTCGTGCCATGATTTGCCCAAGGTGATGTCGTAGTCGATATCGGCAACCCAGCATCGTATTTCTTCCTTATGTTCACCGAGCTGGAGCGAGAACTCCGCATATTCAGTGATCAAGTAAGACGACGTGCTGCCATCGGCTAGTCCGAGAACCAAGGGGTGATCCAGTTTCTTCGTTTCAATATTGTTTCGGGGATTATGCGCAAAAGACGTATTTACATAAGTTGAGTTGGCACCATCATCAAGGAACGCGTTTGCATGTTTTCCATTTACGCTACCTGTGACCACTACGTGATCAGTGATCCTCGGCAGTGAAGGTACCTTTGCAGGCCGCTTCAATAATGGTTTCTTCTCAACTTCTCGTAATTCGTCATCTGGTCCGCCGCTCCTTGCGCTTGAGGGGCAGACTAAGCATTTCCCTGGTCGGTGCCAGCTTCGGTGTTGATGTTGGACGAAGAGGCGTTCGGCTTCTTCTGGTCCTCGTCAACGTTCTTCGGCATGCCGTAAGCGAACAGCGGACAGGCCTCATCATTCTTGACGTGACCCTGCTGCTGGCACTTGTGGCACTTGCCTTCCTTCATCAACTTGGTGCGGTGAGCCTTCGTGTTTGCTGGAAGGTTCTTGAACGCGGCTGGACGGTTCTCCCATGGCAACTTGGGGTTGGCGTTGTTGTCAGGCTTGTTTCCTTGACCACGGCCTCCCTTCTTATTGTCATCCTTCTTGTCGTCCTTCTTGTCATCCTTCTTTGGTTTCGACGAACCCATCCTGTCCAGGTCGCTCTCGATCTTGTAGCACTTCTGAACTAGTGACTGCATCGAGTCAGGGTACTCGCCTACGAACCGATCCTGGAACTTGTCACTGAGTTTGTTCTGGAACATGTAGATCTCAGTCTGCGTATCCAAGCGGACATGGGCGCGTGCGGCCTGGTACTTGCGGTAGAAGGTGGTGAACTTCTCGGTTTCACCCATCTTCAGGTTGTGCCACTCGTTGTGCGCCTTGCCAGCCTTGTCACGAATGCCGTAATGTTCCTTGATGTACTTCAACATCTCGCGGACTGACTTGAAGGCATCTGCTGCGACTTCTTTGCCCTGCAGTTTAGTCGGTACCATTGGTTCAAGCTGATCGAACACGTCGCCACCTGTCCAGTTGTGGATGCTGCGCAGCGCGGAGCCTGGGTCCTTAAAGACGGTATTGTCGAGCTTGTTCTCAATCTGTGACTGCCACTGAGCGTGTGTCAGGTCCTTGTCGTTCGTGAAGAGCTTGACCGTCAGGCCTCGAGCCAACTCCTTCATGTTGGCGATCTGCGCAGCATCGTACATCACCAAACCGGTGTCGTCGTCGCCAGCAACCGTGCTGTCGTCGGGAATGATGATCGAGTCTTCCTTCCTGAAACCCTTCTGACTCTTCTTGATGACTTTTGGCTGACCACGGCGGCCGCGCGATTCTGTGTCGGAGTCGGTCTCGGAATCAGAATGATCAGACGGGTTGGGGTCAGGATCGCCGCCTTGTCGCTGCTTGCGCTGCTGATTGCGCTTGCGGAAGCGATCCATATCTTCTTCTGACGGTGTGCGCTTGTCCGAACTACTCTGCTTCTTGAGGTCATTGACCTGCTTCTGAAGGGCAGCAATCTGCTCGCCGTAAGACTTGTTCAGCTCATCCAGGTCTTCTTGAGTGAAGGCTCCAGCTTCTTCGTTCTCGGTTTGAGTGGCTACCAGTTGCTCCTTGAGCTCCGCAAGCCAACCCTTGTACTTGTCAAGTTTGACCATGACATCCTTCAAGCGTGCATCAGGGTCCTTCCTCAGCAGTTCCTCCAGTTCAGTTATCTTCACCCCGGAAGCCTGCTGTTGGGTCGCCATATGCTCAATCTTCTCCTTGTTGAGGTCATTGGCCTGTTGAAGAACGTGGAACACTTCGAGTGTCTTCTCGTTGTCTACCTGCATGGTGTACAGGAGGGCATGCACCAATTCCGGGCTGTTCTGAACTTCTCGGACGAACTCGGTAACCGTCAGGTTCTGCCACTGCGAGACAGGAACGCTTCTGGTGACCTCGTCTCCAAGTTCAGCGAAGTCAACTGTGATTCGGTGTACGCCCTTGTCGTCTGTAATGATGTCTTGGGGTCGAGCGAAGTACGCGAGGTTGATACGACTTGAATCAGTGGTTTCTGGTTCATCGGTTTCTTCCTCGAGAGTAGGCAGCTTGTCGGCAATGATGCCTTCTCGTTCCAAGTACTCCGTTAGGTCCGGATACCCGGCGTTGTTGCTGTTCGTGTCGAAAGTCTGCGACTCTCTGTTGTTGAAGAGGGAATCGCGCTGTACGCTCGGCCTCGAGTGGCGCTGTGCGCTGCCATACGGTCGCACCATGTTGAAGGTGTCGGACGCGTGGATCAGTGAACTTGTGGATTCCTACCTCGTTCTGCACTCGAGTCGCCGACAACGACTTTGACTGCGATTCTGGGGTTCTGGGGTTCTGGGTACTTGTCGCCTGCGATGACCAAGTACGAGCGGCGCCGGTCACCTTCAATGACCAAGTGCTGCTTGGTGATTTCTGCGACACTCGAGTCACCTTCAGTGATCAAGTGCGCCTTGTTTCTGGGTTTCTGCGCTTCCGCGCTTGTTGTCTGCGTCCGTAGTGACGCTGGGGTTGGTACGTAAAAGTGTGACGAGCCGTTCCAAGTGACCTCGTATATTCGGAAGTTTACGTACGAGTCTACTAAGAGGTCCTAGGATGGATGGATGGATGGAGTTTATCCCGCCCGGCGCTAAGCACCTAAAGGGCACACTACGGATATTACGTCATCACATTGCTTCCGGAAATTTTCCTGAACTCCAAATAGCCCATTCGGTTTGTCCTATCTCAGTTCTCCTGCTCCTTCTGTCCTATATTGCCGGAAACTCGCACTAAGTTAGTGTGCACAAGCTCTCTTGAAGTCGATCCTCCAAGTGTTCACTGTCCCATCTTCAGCGAGTGAAGCGTGTCTTGTTAATAGTACGAGGGTGCGTTGGGGGGAATCAGTTAAGTTAGTAGTGGTAGGTGTAAGGTTGGTGGCGTTGTGTCCTCTATGTGTCTTGGTTAGCCGTCACCTGGCTGGGGGAAGGTTGGTACGATGAGCTCTCGAGGCGGCCTGTAGCTATAGCGAACTGGATCGTCGCCAGGACTGCGTCTATTGCCGGTTTCCACTTCTCGTTGTCTGATGCTGACTTTCCTCCGAGGAAAAAGGAGAGGTTGCCCCTCATAGTGTCTGTATGTTGTAGCATCTGTAGTCGGAGATCATCCCACAGACGGCACCGAAATAAGAAATGCTCGACGGTTTCACTTGCTTGCGTGCATGCGCACAGGTCTGATTCTGCAGCTCCTATCCGGTGAAGGTAACAATTCAGTCGTGACATTCCGGTCCGGAGCTGTGCCAACACGCTCGCTTGTTTGCTTCCGAGGCGATCGTACATCATCCGTGTGTGTGGGCCAGGTATCGCAGTGTCGATTCGTCGTATATGCTTTCCTACACCTTCGATCGGTTGCCGTCTTTTCCTTGTTTCTGCTTTCAAGTGGCTAATAGCAGTCGAACTAGCTGCTGGCCAGGTCGACTGTGGTATTTGACCTGGCTCCGTTGCAGCTTTCGCCGCCTCTTTTGCTTTTTGGCCAAGCTCAAACTCTGGAGTGGGACACCACGCCAGCCGGACAGTATTGCGGCCCTGCAGGGCCCACACGCTCTTATAGATTTGTTGTATGGTTTCCTGTCCTGACTGCTGTCTAGGCCGGCATACTGCCTGTAGTGCTGCTCGGTTGTCTGAGAAGAGATATATGTTCCGCGAGACGGTAGATAGGGGTATTTGTGCAAGGCCTTCTGCCAACGCTATCAAGGCAGCCGTGTACGGGTTGTGCTCCGTCCTTGCTGATACTGTAGTCGAGACGACGGTGGATGGGGGCTCTCCCCGTTCGGTGTCTTGTATTGCGACTCCTGCTCCGACAATGTTGTTCCTCGCCGAGCAGCTTGTTGCGACACAGATACCTGCGCTCTGTTTGGCAGCGTTCACCGCTTCCTCTGTCGTTTCCTTCGCATCTGCTGCTAGTCGCCGGTGCCACGGTGCTACTGTGTATGGCGCGATGCTTTCCATACCTCTTGTCGATACCTTGTATGTAGTTGACATCTGTTGCAGCGGGGAGCGGAACCTCCGGGTCGGCACAACCCTGAGTTTCGACAGCGGATTGGTCGTAGGCAGCGAGAGGATATCGACCCATGTGCTCGCGGCTTTGGCTGCGTGTCGTTGCTGGACTGTGCGTATGCTTGCCTCTGCTTCGGCCACTTCTCTTGCTACTGTGCGGAAGCAGCCCGTGACTGCCTGTGCTCCGATTCTTTGTACTCGATTTATTGCATCCGCAAGTCGCCCTTTACACTTGTACATCCATACCGGCGATGCGTAGTCGACTACTGGCGCCACCATTGTCTCGAACAGCCTGCGGGCGGTTGATGGTGACAGCCCTCGCAGTCGTTTCAGTGCCATTGCCGCAGTAAGACCTGCAGTAGCCGCTCGTGCGATATGCTGTTGGAATCGAAGTTCCGAGTCCATGACCACTCCTAGGATCTTTGTGCTGTTCACCGGCTCTACCTCTTGTCCCTTGACCAGAACTGGTCGGGCACTACTTCGGCACGGTATTCGCGTAAAGTGAATAAATGCTGTCTTGTCGCCTTCAAAGGTGGCCCCGCTTCTTTGTTCCCACTCTATCGCTTGGTCGACAACCGCCTGGATCCTGCCTTGGTTTGCCTCTGCAGAGGGGCCTGTGACCCACGCTGTATAGTCGTCGACAAATGCTATAGCACCGCCGTTGCCATCCATCTTGCGCTGGACGAGGTCCGCATTAAAGAAGAGGAACAGGACTGGTGATAGTGGCGACCCCTGCGGCAATCCTGCTTGCTGTAGCGCTTGTCGCTCCGATGCATGGCCATTAACTACGATTTTAGCCGACCGGTCCGAGCAGAAGGAATCGATCCATTTGACTAGCGTTGCGGGGATGCCCCTTGCTTGAAGTCGCTGCAGTAGTCTTTCCTTACACACTCCATTATATGCACCTTTCACGTCGAAGCTGATTAGGCTGAGCACCTTCCTGTTACGCCATGCCTTGTAGATATGTTCCTGCAAGAGAAGGAGCGCCTGTACTGCCGATCGTCTCTTCCGAGCTCCAAAGTGATTTGTCGGCAGGAGGCCTGCAGTCTCGACTGCATGCGATATCCTTTCCGCTACTACTGCTTCCAGGGCTTTGCCAAGCGTGGGGAGCAGCGAAATGGGTCGCCATGCCTTCGCAGCTGTATAATCGCCTTTGTTTGGTTTCTTCAGCGGTATGATTTTGGCTGTCTTCCATTGGGCCGGCAGTATTCCCTCTCTCAGCGATGTTCGAAAGAGTATTAGAACCCTCTCCTTTACGGCCGGCCATATCCGTTTCCACACTACCGCCGGCAGCCCATCCTCTCCTGCTGCTTTCCACGACTGCGCTGCGAACACGCTCCGTTCAACTTCGTCCATAGTGAGCGGAGGCATATGGACTGGCCTCCTCTGCTTTCGCTGCCCTTCGTCCTCGATCACGGGCGGAAGGGGTGGAAAGAATGTTGATAGCAACTCGGTCGCCTGCTCTCCCTTACCACTTGTAATCGACCCATCCCTCCTCGTAAGGGGCGGGATCTGGGATAAGCCTAGGCTGGTATCGGCCTTTATATACTTCGCCGCCTGCCAGATGTTGTTAGTGTCGTCCAAGAATTCTTCCCAATGCCTCCTCTGCTGCTGACGGACGGCATCATGGTATTCCTTGGAAGCGATCCGTGTCTGTTTCTCGAGTTGTTCGTTACAGCTTCCCGCCCTGCGATAGCTCCTTGCCCTGTTCCTCCAATGGGTATAGATCTGACGAAGCTTAGTAAGGTCGTGTGTCCACCACCTTTTAGCATACGGCGACGGTTTCGCGACAGGAGTAAGTGCGTGAACTGCTGCAAGTACCGCACTCATGAGTTGGTCGGCCTGCGTCTGTACATCCACTAGTACATGCCCGTATACGTTTACGGCCAATGGCTGGAGTGTACTAGTAATCCTCGCACAAATCTCCTTCCAGGGTGCATTCTTGAGTAGCAGTCGTGGCTGGACTATATGCTCTGGCGTGTCGACATTAATGGTGGTCTCGATCGCGTGGTGGTCCGATCCGTGCTCAGTCCCATAAATCCTACACCGGACGAGCGCGGCGGCCAGTTCCTCGGAGGCGAGCACCAGATCGATGGTGCTTTCGTACTTGCCATTCTGCCACGTCTTGGTACCCCTCGGTAGGAGACTGCGTAGCGCAGAGTCGTTCATAAAGTCCACGAGTCCGTCTGCCTCTCCTTGTCGGGCAGGTGAGATGTCGTCCCCACCCCATAGCTGGTCATGTTGGTTGAAGTCGCCAGTAAGAAGTATATCCATTCTTTCCCTCGTCACCCGCCTCCTTGCAGTGTCCACGCTAAGAGGTCCTAGGGACGAGGTGTTTATATATGCCGAGCGTGGCTGCCAAGCCGGGACGGCCCGAAGCGTACACGTGACCACCACCTTCCAGGTGAATCCAGTCTCTACCCGTGACAGAATCATCATATTTAAAGGCCTAGTTAAACCTGATAAAAGAATCTCTTTATAGCCGAGAAAGCACGACTAAGTGCTCCGTCTAATTAGCGAACAAATCTACGAAATTAGAAGTGTCTCTAATCTAGGATATCTCGGAGGCGTAAAACCACGCCCTACATTTACAACCTCTTTATTATGTTCCCGGAAAACCCCAACGACAGACCCGAATACTCCGGCCCGTTCGCTACATACTACGACTTTGTCGAAATATAGATGACGCGCGCATATACGCAAAAGAAAGACCCTCGCTAGCAGCCTATTGCCAGACTTTGCGCCAGGTTGGCCAAGAAGGTATAGCGTGACCATCGCACCGTGTTCACGCACGGAGACCTTGCGCCGAAGAATATCATGCTTACCAGACTAGGCACAAACGCGGACGGGAGCGGAAAATTTCGAGTGACGATAATCGATTGGGACCTTGCGGGGTTTTATTCCGAGTGGTGGGAGTTTGCTAATGCGTCTGCTTTTCAAGGTATGGCGCCTGGGTGGTGGACAAATGCGCTTGACACGATCATGCCGACTTATGCCAATGAGTACTGGGTTTATTCCTATTTCAGAGAGCTGCTTCTGTATGGATGAACATAAAGAAGAAGGGGAACAGAGCTCCAACGCAGACCTGTGCACAAGTAAGCCTGTCTTGATGTCTTGTCTTGTCTTGCTTGTCAAGACAAGACAGAGCTGTTGTCTTACTTGGCTTGGCAAGACAAGACAGAGCTGTCGTCTTACTTGTCTTACTTGACCGTCTTGACGTAGTATATAGCCGTATATTGATGTATTCCCACCTCCGAGCTACACTTTTACGAAGCGTCACCTTCCTGAGAGAGTACAGTAAATTTAATCTTTACGGATCTACCCTCAGATCTTCAGCCAATCAACGCGTTTATCTGACGCGTACCACCTACGCCTGGCTAGCCCTAACGCGTTCACTACGGGATTATAAGTCTACTACCCACACCAGTACTAACCGCCATGGACTCTAATGGCTCCAGCGATCTCACATCGACTGTAGCTACCTCAGAACTCCAAGTTCCGCACGAACAATCAACCCCAAACGACTTCCACTGTCCAGAGCCTGCGCAACGAGCCTGAGAAGACACCTCCGTCCCGGCCACTAAAGGGCTATGAAGAGGTGGACTGGACACGTTTAAAGGGTTATCTCGTACCACAAGACTCCTTCAAAGCTGAGAGCGGCATATGGATTTATGGCTGGAGGTTGTGGAAGCCTCAAACCGACGAGTTCTACTGGCTCTGCCGCAATTGCCATATCAAGAAGCGTACACTACAAGGGACCTTGAAGGAAGCGCTATTCGCGACTGCAGCCTCCACCGGACCAATCAAACACCTTAAGAAGGTGCATAACCATGATCAACATGGCAAGGATACGAAGACTCATGGCTTCAAACGACCCATTGACGCCTGGGCCTTACGTGGAAATAGTCCAGCGGCTGCTGTTCACAACACTACTGCAGCTTCATTCGATCCCTTTCAATTTGAAGCGCTACTATACGACTGGATCATTCAAGATAACGTGTCTTTTAATCAGTTGCAGTCACCAAGGTTCCAACAACTTCTTCAATATGCCAATCAACGCTGTATACTGCCTCACCGGACGTCCGCATCTCGTGTAGTGACTCGTATATACGACAAGTCTATTGGCGACGTTACAGAGCAATTGGCCGGCTCCATATCGCAGATCAACCTTTCATTTGACCTCTGGACGTCCGGCAACAAGCTAGCCTTATTAGGTCTCTGTGTGCACTTTATTCACAGGACTGGAAAGCCTGTGACATCATTGCTAGCGCTGCCAAAACAGGAAGGAAGACACTCCGGTGTGAGAATAGCTGACACAGTTAGTAACATCATCGACTACTACGGCTTGAAGGACAAGATCGGCTACATAACCACAGATAACGCGTCAAACAACGGCTCTTGTATGGACCAGCTGGCCAACGAGTATGGATTCGACCGTGACCAACGATGGATACGATGCTGCGGCCATATTTTTAATTTGGTTGGCCAAGCCGCCTTGTTTTGATTTGATTTGATTTGATTGATTCCTACACGGTTGCAGCCGCCACGGAGGCAGCTATGATTGATTGATTGATTGATTGATTGAATCTATAGGCTATGCATGTAATAATTACATATGAGCCGTCCTCAAAGTATGTTTTCTGTCCTAGCCTCTCGTTCCTGTCAATTCTCATGTGTTGTCCCGGGGTTCGATTGATTCTTAACAAAGGTGGGAACCCAGGTAACCACCCCGATAGAGGTCGATTTGTTCCACGATGGTCCGGCTGGATTAAAACCTCGACCTGCGGTTGAGAAACCCGTGCCGCTCCAGGTGGCTGGTCTGTTCATTCGACCCACGCATCAAAGTGCGCCGTCGAATTCACAGGTCCGCATTTACGCGGGTGCGTTTGCGGGTTGGTCGGTCGTGTCCATCTCTTCCGATGATGGTCGTCGCTGCGTCAGATACCTCTTATGAAATGGATGGAGCTTGCACTCCCACGAGAAGGCACTGTGGCCGTTGTTGCCGCACGACGGGCACTTCGTTCGCTCCTTCGGGCAGACCCGGTGGTCGTGTGCCCCGGAGCAGAGAGCACACCGGCTCTGTCCCTTACACGATGATCGTTTGTGTCCGTACTGGTGACAGTTGAAGCATGGCTTCTCTCCTATGCGGGCCTCCCATTTGCTGCAGTACGCGCCGGTCGCTCCGAAGATAGCCGTTCCCGTGCGTAGCAGGTATTCTGCGGCTTTGCTGCTCTTCAGCCAGATTACTAAGGATCCCAATGCCTTCGCCGGGTTGTATGTCCCGACCCATCGGGCTTTGGCGGCCGTAAAGTCGAACCCTTTTACGGAGTTGTCCTTTGCGAACGCCTCTAAAAGGTCCGCCTTCAACTTGCCATTTTCCCTGTCATGGTCCCCTAACACCTCCGTCTTGACCACCATATCGCACTTCACTGGGTACCACTGTTCTCCTTGTACCCTCGCACCGGGCATGCACTCCGTGGCCCACCTCTGGCTCTTCTTCGCTTTGGCGGCGTCGACCTTGGTGGCGAATACGACCTCCACCTTGCCGCCTGCGGGACGTGGCCGAATACATGCGATTCGTGCGCCTTTCGTCCCGTCGTGCCCGTCCAGCCCCGACTGGAGCGTTTGCTTCAATGCCGCGTAGTCGCTCGTCTTGGCTGCGGCCGTCGTCATGTTCACGGTGACCGCTCGCTCGTCGTTGGCGAATGGTCGGGGTATCGCGGTGGGGCCCGTTTGGGTCCTGGCCATATCGGCGTACGACTTTGTCGCTGGCCGAACCTGGGATGGCTGGCTCGGCCCAGGACCTTGCGCGGGACGTTGTCCCCCTTGTTGCAACAGGTGGAGTATCTCCGCCGTTTTCTCCTGGAGCAGTTTCTCCTGTCCCTTCATCAACCTCTCCAGTTCTCTCATTCTCTTCTCTTGCTCTTTCAGCAGTCTCTCCTGCTCGTCCTGCTTCTGCGACACCTGTTCGAACAGGTCGAAGAGGTTGTCTAACTCGCTCGTGTCGGCGCCTCTATACATCATCTTGTCCCGTTCCTGCTGGTTGTGGAGAACCTTTTCGAGCAAGGCGTACACCTGTTCGAGCCTCTCGGTCATCGTCTCCTCCGCTTTGCGCTTGCGTACGGTCTCGGAGGCTTGTTCAAATGTTGGGGTTCCTGACGAGAACTGGATCTTCTGCTGGCCGCCGCAGCCCTTGGGCCTGCCGCGCGGCCTGCCTCTCGTTACCACCGCCCATTCCGCTCCCTCTGGTTCCCCCGCTCCTCCGCTTCTCTCCGCCGCGCTAGCGGCGGGAGGACCCGCTCCTGCTGGCGTCGTTCCCACTTCACCTCTTCTCTCCCTCCCTGTCGCTACCATGATGGTGTCTTCGTTGTCCGATGTCATTCCTCCTTCCTCCTACCCACTATCGATTTGATTGATTGATTGATTTATTCTGTTAGGCTATGCATCGAGGCAGCTATGCCCGGAAGCAAAGGTGCGGCGGTCTGCCGACGCCATCCCAAATAGAAATAGCCCCACTTCGCCAATGTCACCGCAGTAAACAAAGACCAGCCGACCCCTTCACCCTCACTCTGCTCCTCAACCACCACCTGTTCTTGTCGCCAAGCTCTTCCAGGTGGTGGTTTTCTCTCTGCTGATTGCTATATACTAGGCTCCTCGAGGCTGCGCCTCGTCTTTTCGCCATCCGTGTACCTACTGTCTCCGCCCAGCGCTCGACGTCGTCTACTCCTCCCCGATCCCATTCTGCCCCAGGATCTGCGCCTGTTCTATAAAATGGATGGTCTTTGTGGCTAGCTTGTGGCTATTCAGGATAGTCCGGAGGTTGGTGCGGCCGGGAAGTCCGCCGAGGTGCTCCTTGCGCAGGTTGCGCAGTCGGCGACACGTTAGGACCACGTGTCGGACAGTCTGTCGTCCTTCGCGGCAGTAGCATAGAGGGTCTCGGACGCCGGGGACGTTGCGGTTGTAGAGGAAGTCCTGGAGCCCGATTTTCTCGGTGCGGAGCTGAACAAGCAACGCGCTTTCCCGCTTGGACAAGCCGCTGTGGAGTTGGAGGATTCTCTTGCTCGGTATTGGAGTGTACCTGTACGAGGACCTGCCTGTCGTTCCCGTGCGCCACGTAACCTGCCACTTCTTCTCAGCTTCTTCTCGATTCTTTCGCTTCAGCGTGGATAGGACGGCATAGAGTTCCTCGGGCTGGGCGGCTCTGTCAGCCGCCTCGCTGCCGTCTTGCCCTTCTCTCCAGCCTGTGGCTTCTTTAGCTGCAATATCAGCGGCCTCATTTCCTTCAATGCCCTCGTGGGAGGGGATCCACCGGACTGTGACGCTATGACCTTTGTCCTGTAGCATGTCTGTTCGACAGGCGATTTGCTTCAGGATATATGCTCCGGTGCGTCCTTCGGCGCGGACGAGCGAGCGTATAGCTGCTTGGTTATCGGTCCAGATGGCGATCTGCCTCGGGCCGGAGGGGTCTTCCAAGGTGTCTTGGGCGATCTGTAATGCGAGGTTGATGCCTTGCAGCTCTGCAGCGTACACGGTCGACGTTGTGTCCGTCCCCATATACGTCCTCTCTATCCTGTTCGCGGTTAGGCACACGGCAGCCGCTCCTATGTAGCCTCCTATGCCGCTGCCATCGGTATAAATACAGATATTCTCTGCCTTTTTGCTCTCGATATCATGCCTGCTGCGTGCTTCTTCCGTATTGTCGATGTAGATGGTCGGGCCTGTCCGCCAGGGCGCGTCGACGAAGGGCGGTATGTGCTCCAATGTGCGTAGGTTGATCGCTGCATAGGCTGCGACGGAGCGTCGTACCCTTTCGAAAGGACTGGCGTATCTGTTCTGCCGGGCACTGATCGCACGTGTCTGCACTGTACCCGGGTCCTTGCTCGCAAGCATTCGCACCACTGCGTCGGCGTTATGTTTTTCGATTTGTTGCTCGACTGGGAGGAGGAAGGTCTCGATGTTCAGCGCGGCCGCCGATGTCGCCCGGTACGCGCCACATATCGTTCTCGCAGCTCTGGCCTGAAGCATTTGGAGTGTCTGCAGCGTCTTTTTCGTGTATCCACAGCCGCTGGTCCGGCCCTGCGACCAGACTGAGCACGCGTACATCATTTGTGGGATGGCCACTCCTCGGTAAAGTTTCCGCATCTCAAGCATCTTGACCCCCCAGGTAGAGCTCCCAAGCGAGTGGAGGGCGCCAATAGTGTTGGAGACTTTCCGCTGTATCGCTTCAATATGTGGCTTCCAGTGTAGCTTGGTGTCCATGGTGACGCCGAGATACTTGCACGTTGCCTTCGGTGCGATATCGCACCAAGGGGTCTCGATGCCTTTCTCGAGGTCAAACCGTGTGCGGGAGCGCGTGAAGTGGGTGAGCTGGAATTTCTCGGGAGCGAACTTCGATGCGTGGGTGCGTGCCCAGTGCTGGGCCTTTTCTAGCATTTGTTCGAGCTGGGAGCACGTGTCTTCTGTAGAGTCACCCCAGGCGAGAAGTGCGGCGTCATCGATATATCCCGTAACAGCTGTGGTGCTCGCCGGGTCGCTATCTGTGTTGCTTGGCTGAATAAGGCTAGAGTTATAGTAGATATACAGGATGGGCGACAACGGGGATCCTTGCGGGATACCTGTAGATACGGTGTATGGCGGGGATTGGAAGCCGTCAAGTACCACGCTTGTCGATCGATTGCTCAGGAAACTCGCTATCCATCGGACTAGTCTCTCGTCCACCCGGCGTGCCCTTAGGTCGTGTAATAATCGTTCGTGCGAAACATTATCGAACGCTCCTGAGACATCGAGTAGCAGCAGGCTCGCGACTTGTCCGTGACCTGTGTTCCACGCTTGATGTATCCTGTCTATTATATTGTGGAGGGCATGTTCTGTCGATTTCTGTCTTCGACCGCCGATGTGTGCGCGAGGGAGGAGATTGTGCGTCTCGGCAATGTAGCTCAGCCTCCTTGCCAGGATGGCATCCATCGTCTTTCCGATAGTGTTTAAGAGGGCGATGGGTCGGTATGCCTTTGGCGTGGTGTAATTGTCCTTGCCTGGCTTCCGTAACACCACCGTCGTAGATCGGCGGAAGTGCGCAGTGCAGTATGCGAGGTCGATGCTGCTGTTAAAGACATTGGTTAGGTGGCTTGCGAGCGTTGATTTGCCTGCTTGCAGCGCTTTGTTCGTGATCTGGTCGGGTCCAGGTGCTTTGAATGCCTTGCTAGATGTAATCGCCTCGATGACTTCCTTTTCTGTGATCCTGGGTAGCGGGATTGGCTCCGGGTACTGCGCCGACGCAATATCGTTAAGGTCTGCATGGGGAGGCTCAGGGAAGAAGGTATCTCTGAAGAGTGCTGCTTTCCCGCTAGCCTCTGTGACTTCTGTCCCTGTATCTGGGTCTACGATCGCAGGAGTAATGCTTGGCAGCTGGCTGTGGCGATTTCTCGCCCACTTTGCGAGTCTCCATAGCGCTTGAGGCGACTGTGATGCTTCTTCGACTCGGTCGCGATGAGCCTGTCTTAACGCCTTTCGAATGACTCTGGTCTTTGTATTTCGTGCCGCTCGGTAGGCTTCCCAGTCGTCCTCCGTATGCTCTCGACTGAATCTCCGTTTCAGACGTTTTGCCTCTGCGAGGACCTCGGAGCACTGCTCATTCCACCCTTGTCTCATTCTGCTCGACGGCGTCATATTGGGTAGAGCCCCGTCGACAGCCTCGTTAATCGTCGTGATGATTTGCTCGACATATCTATCCAGAGCTGCCTTTGTTCTCGGGCGTTGTAGCGGAGGGAGCGTTTTCTCGAGTGTCTCGAGGTATTGCTTCTCGTCGAGCCTCTTCCAGTTCCTTCGTGCTGTTTCTGTACGACGCGGGAGCTGTAGGTCGATAGTCGTAGCGATCGGAAGATGGTCTGAATCGTGATCCAGTTCGTGGTCCACCTGACTGCGCACCACCCTGTCCATAAGGCCTATAGTGGCGAGACATAGGTCGATTGTGGTTCGGGAGCTGCCTTCCTCATAAGTGATAGTTCCCGATGGGAATGTGTTCTGCAGTGTATTTTGTTCCATGATTTCAATCAGTTCCACAGCTTCAGCGTCTGCCCGCACGATGTGCTCCCCTCCCCAAAGAGGATGGTGGAGGTTGAAGTCCCCCACCACCATGTGTTCGTTGGCGGTAGATCTTTCGAGCAGTCGCCTCAGGAAAGGCAGAACGCTCGTCCGCTGTTCTGTGCTTCGGGGCGGGTTGTAGACATTGAATATCTCGAGGCTCCTTGGTGTTTCATCGTCTCCAAACTGGAACGTGAGCGAGCAGATGTCTTTGCTATGCCGATCAAACCGCCACAGGGCATGATCGAGTCCCTTGTGGACGAAGAAGCATACTCGTGTCGGCCTTCCCTCCGTGTCGTTGGGAGCATAGCAGAGATGGAAGATGTCTTTCGCCGGGTGGTGTGTTGTGTTTGTAAACGGGTTGTTCCACGGTTCTTGTATGGCGAGGACATCGAAGTCGCCTATCTTGGGATCGCGCAGTAGCGTGGCCATGACCGTGTCCCGTGACTTCCGGACGTTGTACTGCAATATGCTGAATGTAGGGTTCCTCCTCATGAGTCGCTCTCTACGTCGATGTCCATTTGCTGGCTACTGTTGCGTCCCATCCCATTGACGTGCAGAGACTCTAGCGCTTTCCTAGTGGGATGGTACGTTCGCTGCGGCCTCTGACTGCCAGGTCCACTCGGAGGCTCGTTCCCCTTGTCTAACGAGCCAAGGCCGCTGCCAGTATTGGCTCGTTTCTGTCCAGATCCTGTGGATCCGAGCTCTCCCTGCGGTCTTTCCTCTCCTCGGAGGCCGAGCCCTCGTGCCGAACGCTTCCGGCGTAGCACTGTCCCGTTGCTGCCAGGTGGGGTTCCAGACATCGCGGATGCCGGGACTGGGTAGAATGGCGCTCTTGTGGCATATGCTGCCTTGGCGCGGGCCATTTCTCCTTGTCGTGTCGGGCACTGTTGGCTCCATGCCTCGTGCTCTCCGTGGCACGCCGCGCACTTCCTGGGTCCGTCGCGCTCCCTCTTCGATGGACAGTCCCGGGATTGGTGCTCCTGAGCACAGTAGCCACATCTCATTGTTGTCTTGCACTGGGTTCCTATGTGGCCGTATTTCTGACAATTGAAGCACTGCTTGACCCTACACTGCCGGTCGTATCTCTCGCACTGGCAGAGCTCGCCGTGCCATACGAGGCCTTCGCTGATGATCTTGTTGGCATCTTCGGGTCGCGCGAACTCGATGATGATGGAGGTCGTCGACTTCTTTGCGCCGCTCCGTGTAAGCCATCCTATGTATTTGATCTCCGCCCGAGGGATGAACGGCCGGTTCTCATGCAGGATCTCATCACGATTCTCCGTGAATTTGTCCATGTCGATAGAGTGCGTGCGGATGCTGTGGACAATGACGCCGTATGTCGGGACGCGGACCGAGGCTCCCTCCCCAACACGACGTGCCCATTCCTCGCTGTGTTGTTGTAGTGTCTGTGTCTCGCTGACGCTTGCCGTCCTGACGACAAGGTCTCCGCTCTTGAGCTGATTAGCGGACATGATTTTGATCTCTGCTATCTGTTCGTTCGTGCTCTGTTCAAGGGCGCGGTCAACGTGGGACTTGAGGTGTCGCGGGTTCATTGCACGCAAGCGTTCAATGGTCACAGGGTTTCTGATGTTTACGATGATTTCGCGCTGGCTCTGGGTGGATGCAGTCTGTGTGTTGTGGGGAATGTGCATACTGCTGGCTAGTGTACCACTCGCTACTGCTGCTGCATAGCTCATTGGCGCACTCTTGTTGTTCTGTAGGTTGGTGTTTTTGACGTCCCTCATGATTGCGACCCCCACCTTGCCCGCTTCCATTGCCTCTTTCGCGGCTCCCTTCGTCTCCTCTCCGACCGCGGCGATCCTCTCTATCTGTGTGTTTGTACCTCGTAGCTCTTTCTTCAGTGCTTCGAGTCTCTGCGACGTCTCTTCTTTCATCGCTTTCGCGTCTCCCCGCATCTCGCGCAGCGCGCCGTGAATATCGGTCATGTCGGGGATGTTCTGTGCTTTTGCGACGAACGACGTCGCGCCTTGGATCATCATCTTCGCGACCTCTGCTGGCACGGTCTGACTCCCAGTGCGGTCGATACAGCCGCGGATCTCCAGCAGGTACTTCATGAGTTTGAGGGCATGCTCTCTGTACTCTGTGGGCCACATCACCCCCTCCGGCCATAGCTCCACCATCGCAGCAGGCGCGGTGGGCAACGCGTCTGACCGCGTAGCGTTGCAGTGCCTTCTTGGATGGATATTTTGCACGGTGTTACGACTGAATTCCGAAAAGTGAGATTCTCGCTATGTTCGTGTTTTCAGTTCAAGCCGCCTTGTTTGGTCACTCATAACAGCTATTTGCCGACCAGGTAGAGTCATGTGACGAGCTAGAAACCGAGCTTACACTCTGGCGACGACGAGGTCCAATTGGTCGCTTACACAATGTAATAGTGTGGATCAACCGATCGCCGCAGCGTATCGAGCGGTTTCTGAAGCACCAGGAGCTGCTTATTAAGCCCATCAAGCCGGAAGACAAGAAGGACTCGTACCAATTGATCAATGACGTCACTACGCGGTGGAACAGCTTCTACGACAGTGCGGAGCGAGCTGTCTATTTGCAGCCAGTAATTGATGCCTTACTGGAAGAGGAAGGAAGCATTCACGACAAAGCAGTCCGGAAGGCGGAGCTCCGAGGCTCTACTCACAGACCGAAGCAGCCTGCGATTAATGACGACCGGTTGTCGAGCTCTGATTGGTCCGTTATCAATCAATACATAGAGCTATTGAGACCTCTGAAGCACGCTACCCTTCAATGGCAAGGCCATATTGGTAGTGGCAAGACTGGCTCAATATGGAAGGTTCTTCCAGTATTTGAGGATCTTCTTACTCACTTCGAGTCTTACGCTATGAGCAATCCAGTAAATGAGAGCCTTAGGCAGCCGGATTTGAGCCAGCAACCGCCCCGTGGATTCACAAACAAGCCTGAAGCAGCAATCGACGTCATTCAAGCGCTAGAGGCCCTTCCGAACGACCAATTGACTGCAGAAGAGCACTTCTCAATCAATATTGACCTTGCTTGGAAGAAGCTTAATGAATACTACCTCAAATTGGACAATACCTCTGTCTACATTGCTTCAACTGTCCTTCATCCGGTGTACAAATGGGCCTGGTTTGATTGGAAGTGGAAGGAGCGACCTGATTGGCGGAGCCAAGCACGTGTTCAACTCGAAGGACTACTGAATGAATATCGAGACTACGAGCCCCTAGAGGAGCGACTCGACGACGTCCATTCACCTCCGAAGCGAGCGAAACTGGACCAGGAAGCTACGGAGGCGGAAGAGACTCCTTGGGCTCAATATGAGGCTGTAGCTGTAGCCAATATTGACTCGCAATTGGTTGAATATCTTAAGGACATTCACTTCTACCAGCTCTGCGCCAATCGTCATACTTCACCAATCAATTACTGGCTTAACAAACGATCTGATTGGCCCCAATTGGCCGCCTTAGCGCTAGATGTCTATTCAATTGCAGTCATGTCTGACGAGCCGGAAAGGGTGTTTAGCACCACTGGAGCTGCAGTTACAACCCGTAGAAGAAGCCTGTTGGACTGCACAGTCAATGAATTGATGGTTACTAAGCAGTGGTTGAAGGCTGGTTTAATCAAATTGGACAGGTACGTATTCACATCTGCTGCAGCTACTGCAGCTACGATGGCTAATTAGCCAATCAGGAGCTACTTCACGAGCCTTGGAATACGTCCTGCATCACCTCCAAGCATCTCTAAGGCCTCCAGAACACGTGCGGATCCAGCAGAGTCTATATTGATCGAATAGAACTATATTCACTTCAGTCACGTGCTCTAATCAAGACAAGACAAGACAAGACAAGACCAATGAGATACTTGGCTTGTCAAGACAAGACAGGCGCTCTCACACCAAGACAAGACAAGCCGATGGGGTCGTCTTGTCTTGTCTTACTTGTGCACAGGTCTGCTCCAACGTGGTGTGTCAGCAGTTGTGGCTTTGATGAAAGAAGTACAGACTGTACAGTTTCAGGGGAACCTTCTCTCGTGGCTCGACCTTATGCTTTCCGCCTTCTGTCCTTCTTCCTGTCGACAGATTCGTTGATGAATGGCCGTCTTCATTGCACTTTCCGCCCATGCATGATTTCCATCGCCCATCTTCACCGCCTCGACAGTCAGTGCAGGACGTTTACAGATGTTCTCCAGTCCCTTCAGATGCTTGTTCCATATTTCTCCGACGTATACTTCGGAGACGAAACCTGGCGACCACTCGGGATCGGGATAAGGTGCAACTTCGAATTCTACGGTCCCTGCATCTCCACGGATGGGATTCGTGATGTGGTATCGATGACCTGTGGCCGCGTCCTTAGATTCGCCGATGTAGATGATTGCGTGGTCGTGAAGAGGCTCGCCGCTCGTGCATATCGATGCATGGAACACTTTGAACGGGTCCTTTGTTGCTCTTTCCGCCAATAATTGTTTTCGTTTGGGTAGTCACAAGCTGTTGTGCTCATGTAGGTTGGATGTTGGTATTGTTGGTATTCGATCGCAATCGATTGCAGTGCTGGTATCTGCCTCACAGCAAGCTCGGAGACTTCGCCTCTTGTGTAGAGCGCCGAGTACGCCGTGGCTTTCCCTCACGACGAAGGCGTGTTTGAACATGAACCGAGATATGTCCAAAGTTGTGCACAGTAGCTCGATTTCGGAGTAGAACCATACCACAGAGAGTCGGGCTGAGACGACAAACCACTCCTCTGTCCCTGGCTAACGCCATGGACGGAGCGACTTGTGCAAGACAGATCCAGCGTTAGTACAGTCATGTTGTCATAATAAGGCCAGATGCGCTGAGGCGTCGCTGATGCGGGTTTCGTTCGAGTCGCATCGTGGCGTGCTCGAAGCGCTGGTCTATGTCTTTTGGAAGGCGAGCCCCCTCCGGTCGGAGCGCGCGTGGATCGTGCTAGAGATGTCGATTCCGAAGCAGCTGGACGTGTTTCGGAAGTTTTCAGGTGCCCTTGGAGGACTTCTGCTGGGACTTTCTGTGGATCATCTCGAGGGAGAGAAAACACCTCGGAAAGGCGCCGAGGGGTATTCTATACATTGCAAAGCTCAAATGCGTTCCCAGTGAACTCCATGAGGCGGCAAATGAGAGCTTGAAGGCGATGCGGATAGCGTCGTGAACTCCCGACGGCAGGTCGTTGCTCGGACAGGGTGTTGCAAGCGTGCGCTGGCCGAGTATGCAGAAAAGAGAATAAGGTGTTCGGGAGAGCTTTGTTTTGACTTGTGTCGGGGCTGGGTCGTGCCTTGTATTGCCATTCGTGAGAATCCTGTGGGTAAAGCATTCAGCATGAGAAGCAATCGCGTCTTGTCTGCTAAGCGTCGTGCAAAATGTGTCTGCTATGTAGAAATTTCAATCAGACGCGATTTGATACAGCAAAAGGTGTTAACTCTGCGAAGAGGTAGAAGATATAACAGCTAATCGCTACTACCCATTTAGTCCTGGCTAGAGAGAATCTTCTTTATATGACGCCGTGCTCCCAGAGCCAAAAACTGTAATGGCCATGCTCACCATCGGAAGTCTCGCAGATAAATGCTCGGTTCACTGAAGCAAAGCAAAAAGCTCTATGCAATTGGTGTGCGAGAGGGTGTCGAGTCCATCAGCCACAACTTCCGAGTCTGCAGCTCGGAGGGGCGGCGTCATCGACTGCAATCTAATCGTGTCCGGCGCTCCGTGTGCATCGTGAAAAAACTCGTCTCTATCCTGCTCGGCTCGTCATCCACTTCATGGGTATCGTGTCCATATTTCCGTTTACTGCGACGCGCATTGCACTCTTTCACCACCGGCGTGCATCTCATCGTCGTCCTCGTCTGTGACGCTTCTTGCAACACGCTCGCCTTCTCGCGTGGGGTCAACCTTCTCGAGTGGATAGTCCTCGGTCATGGCATCTGGAGGTGGGATGTTTTGCGGCAGGCGTGGCGGAAGAACACTTTCGAGAGCTTTGACCTGCTCTGGTGCAAGCGGGGTTGGGTAGCCGTCGGCATCCGGCGGCCCAGAAAGTCGCTCTGGGAACTTGACATCGAACTGGACATACATGTTGCCGTAGTCATGGTGCCTGTAGGATGGCATACCTTGGCCGCGGATGACCTTGACCTCGCCTAAAACATGTGTTAGCTGGGGAACGTCTCAGAAACGTGTACCGTCGCTGCATACCTGGTGAGATGACCTCGCCAGGGAGAATCTCCACTGTCAACCATCTGTCATCGAGGTGCTCAATGTAGATGGCACCACCCGCAAGGGCAGTCAAAAGGTCGATCTCCGCGTGGTAGAAGAGATCGTCACCCTTCCGCTGGAATCGTGCGTGTGGCTTCTGCTCAATCTCAAACTGCACGTCGCCGGGCTGAACGCCTGGCATCTGGTCACCCTCACCACGGAAGTCAATCTTGGTGCCGCTCTGCACACCACGGTCGACGTGTACGTGGAGGACTTTGCGCTCGATGACAGTCTTCTTGCCATTGCATTGCTTGCACTTATCTTTCTCCCGGATCTGTTCGCCCTCGCCGTTGCAATCCGGGCAGACGGTCTGGAAGCGCTGAATCATGGGGCCCATTTGGCGCATCATGGTCTTCATACCCTGGCCGTTGCAGCCCGCACATGTCTTGACTGCGCCCTCCTTACCACCTCGTCCATCGCACTTGGCGCAGATGACGGACTTTTGCAGGGCCAGCTTCGAGACCTTTCCGCGGTAAATGTCCTCGAGTGAAACTTTATGTACGTGGTGGATGGTGCGTGCCTTCTTTGGCCCTTGATCTCTCATGCCACCGCCGAACATGCCACCAAAACCACCACCTCCGCCGCCGAAGAACTGGGCGAACAGGTCCTCGGCAGCCATGCCTCCTGCGCCACCGCCGCCTTGCTCGAGACCCTCCTCGCCATACTGATCGTAGATCTGGCGCTTCTGAGGATCTGAGAGGACTTCGTATGCATGTGAAATCTCCTTGAACTTTTCAGCGGCTCCTGGGTCGTGGGCGTTCTTGTCTGGATGATGCTTCAGAGCGCCTTTCCGGTAGGCGGTCTTGAGCTTCGATTCGTCGGCATCGGGGGAGACGCCGAGCACGTCGTAGAATTTGGTGTCTCTCACCATGGTGGAGAGGGGCGTGGGTGTCGGCGGTTGAGGCCGGAAGTGTGGCAATCGGGCTGCTATCTGCTATCGGATGGGAACGTGGCTGGTGGGTGTTTGTTCCGCTGTGCGAAGGGACTTGGCACACTCGTGGGAAGGGCAGCTGCGAGAGGAATTCAGTCAGCACATGGTCCTGGCGGAAGGAAAGATTGCGGAGCGGAGCGTGTGGTTGGGTGTGCGAGTGGTTCGGTTGTGCTCCGCGAGGGCGACAGGAAGGCGGGCGAGGCGGGCGGCGGCTCTGGCGGGCGATCACTCACCACACTGTCGTTGGTCTGGTCGTTGCGCAATCGGGGCACGGTGCGTCGGAGACAACAGACCGTCGAGATGTGCTCACGCAGAGGGGAAAGATGGGGGGTGGGAGTTCGCAGACAGCAGACAGTGATGAAAGGCAACGACTTCGCCCGTTCAGTGCTGCACCTCAAAATAATGCGCCGGCTGACAGGCATTTGCACACGGGATCATCCGCTGCTTCTGCATCATTCTCTCCTCTTCCACGCCCATTCCTTGCCGGGCATCGCATGCACCGCCCAAAACCACGAGGCCGACGTGGCGACCAGAGGCGTGCCAGAGCATCGCCGACCTGCTGCTCAGCTTTCCCGGCCGAAATACGTTGCGGAATGGCCGCGATGGCGACTGTGATGGAAGGCTTGGCGACGTGGGATCGCCCGCTCGGATGGTCGTTCCGACGTGCATGACGAAGCCTAAATTTCTGCTCTGTCAGCACCACCAGAACGTCGCGTCCAGCGGCGGAAGGGAGTCCGGCGTCTTTTCTTCTCCCGCCCAGCGACGCGCGCACTCCTCCCACCGCCAGCATGCGTCACCCGTTCCAGTGCATCGTGCATGGCCGGGACCCCACCGACCTCACCAGCAATGGCTTCTTGGTCGCTGCCTGTGGGCCGAAGCTGATCTCGCTGAGCCTGGCCTCCAACGAGATCATATCCGAATGGCCTCAGACGCAACAGGTAGGTGTGGCGGTGCTCCGTCCACTTCTTGTGCTTCGGAGCCTCAGCCAATCTTCGCCCGGGTGTCGCGTCCGACTGATGGCCAACAGGAACAGGACGCCCCTGCCGAGGTGATTAACGAGGTTGAGGATGGCGAGCGTGCGACCAAGAGACAGAAGACGAGCAGTCATGCTCCGAAATTGCCACCCAAGACTCCCAATGTCATCAAGCTCACTGTCACTCCGAATCAATGCAATGTGGTAGCTGTGACCGACGACAAGTTCGTACGTGTGTTTGAAGCTCCCGAAGGACGCCTCACGGAAATCAGCTCCAGACCGATGCCCAAGCGGCCATGTGCTGTTCAGGTCCTTCCTGATAATGGTACAATCCTCTTGGCAGACAAATTCGGCGATGTCTACTCTCTGCCGTTGATAGCGGCGACGGTGGATGATGTACAGACCGAACAGCGAGCATCGGAAACCCCCGCTGAGACCCCTTTTAAGATATCTGCAAGCGAATCAACTGTGCACTCGCAACGGAATCGCAAAGCGTTGGCCGCCCAGATGAATCAGAAAAATTTCACGCCACGAAAAGACGTGCTCAAGTTCGAACATAAGCTCGAGCTGGGCCACGTCTCGATGCTGACGGACATGAAATACCTCACCCGGGAAGTCAACGGCCGACAAAGGGGCTACATTCTTACTGCCGACAGAGACGAACATATTCGCATCTCTAGAGGATTGCCCCAGGCTCACATCATTGAAGGCTTCTGTCTAGGACACAAGGAGTTTGTGAGCAAGATCTGTCAGGTTGGAACCACCAATCTTCTGGTCAGTGGCGGCGGCGATGACTGGCTGGGCGTCTGGAACTGGGAGTCGTTCAAGCTGCTGAAGAAGGTCGACCTGAAAGCTCTTGTCCAAGGCGTCACCGGAGATGCTGAGGCGAAATGCGCTGTTTCGGGCATATGGAGCTTTGACGTGCAGACAGGCCAAGGGACCAATTGGATCGTGGCTGTGGCGTGCGAGAGAGTCCCAGCCCTCTTCCTAATCTCACGTCCCGCGTTGGAAGCCACACCTCAGGAAAGCTCGGAGGACGGCACAATAGCTTCCACCACCTTGTCTCTGCCGGCGATACCGCTCGACGTAACAGCTCTTGGCGACCACCTACTCGTGTCGGTCGACGCTCGTGCTGATGGGTCCAAGCGCTTGGGCACCGCCCTCTGCAGCGTGCACGATTCTCCCGAGATGCCAGTGCGTTGCGGCTCGTGGAAGCCGATCGCAGAGACCTTCAACCTGGACTTGCTCAACGAACGCCCATCGCTCACGACGGATGCGAGTGAGAAAGAATTGGACGACTTCTTGTACACGGTATCGAACTTGCGAAAACGAAGAGATCAAGAAGCACAGGATGAGCCAGAGCAGGACTGACGAAAATGCTTATTATTGGTATCAATATCAAAAACTCCGCCCAACGCCTTACGCTTGCCCGGGTATCTCAAGAACAATCAAGAACCGCTCCAAGACTGAACACAACAGAACTCTCACTGCAGCCTGTAGTGCAGCATTCACCTCCCGTTCAGCAGCCATGGAATGAACCTCTCGACATCCTTGGCCTTCACCTCCCCCTTCTCCACACTCCTGCCTTTCCGGTCTCGACTGCGATACTTGCAGCTCCCGAATGCACACTCCCAGATCCCATAGCCGGGAAACAAATCTCCAGGCTCCTGTCGACCCTGCTTACTCGGCAAGCCGCAATCGCATTTGGGGTTCTCACCATGCACTTGCCAGGCGTGCCATTCGCGATCCAAGGTGTTGGCTCGGCCGCGACGACAGCGACTGTTGGTGCATGGGTGGTATGTGCGTCCTGCGTAGGAGGGTTCGACCTTTGGGTCCGAGACCATGGAGACGCGCCGCGAGCGTTGTGCACCGCACGAGGTGCAGGGGTGTTCGGCGTCGGTGGCTAGGATGGGCGAGGGAGAGCTGGTGGGGGAGGAGAGGCCGCTGTTGGTCTCCTCTTGTTGGGATGAGAGCATTTCTGGGACGATGTCTGTGGGAAAGATAGTCAGTATAATGCGCAAAAACAAAGGCGTTGGTGAGGTCAACAACATACCCAAGTAGCTGTTTATCGCCGTCGACTCGAGACATGATGCGATGGTTTCCATATCGTCTCTTTCTTTCTCTGGTTCTTTCACTTCGGGTTCGCGTTTTCTTCGGACTCGCTCCTTCCAACCAAGCAACCCAAACGAATGACAGCGTCGCAGTCCTTTTGACGTTGTCTCTCGTTCCTCCTATGTATCACTCTCCAAACGAACGTCCTTATCGCAACGTTCTTTCCCAACCCCTTCCAAACGTCCTCTTCAACCGCCGCCCGTGGTATCGTAAATCGCAGGAAAAACCGTGATCTGCGCAAACGTTCGCTGGAAACGCGTCCACTTTTAAACCGAACGGGCGACCCAAGCGTCTCACCCTCGGAACAAAGCACCAAGAGAAAAATTCTCACTCAGCACCCAAATGAAAGGAACGCAAAACGTCCAAGCGCACACGAAGCGAACGTCTGTTCCTTGGATTGGGCTTGGATTCCGAATCAAAGTTGGGTTGGGTATCAATGAACGACAGTACAGTAAAACAAATGCGCACTTGGGAACGCCTCACAGACCACCGTGAGAGCCGCATTGCAGAACGATCTATGTATATACATACCCAAAGGTATCCACTACCATCTCCCTTATCTTTTGCGCGACGTCCTCGACCCGTGAAACCGCGGAACCAGGTCAGTTTCTGAGGCTATCTATGTATGGGTTGCAAGGTGCTCCTAACTAGACGGAGATCTCGCGTCTTTGCCAAGCGGAACCTGTCCGGGTTCTGCGACAGGAGTAGGAAAATCGGCTAGGTATGGTACAACAAGTAGATGCCCGAACTCCTACCACATTATGGTCTGGACGGAAGACGTTGGGATTGGCTCGTGTATGCTTGCAAGAAAAAAATCTGCGACGCGCGACGCGACGTGGAGAATGCATTGGAACACTGGCGAGAAACAGCGAACATGCGGAGGGGTAGGGTAGGGGCTTGTTCGCGGAAATCAAATTGGTGATGGTTGCGAGGGGGAAAGACGGCGAGACATCGGAGATCCTAGTCACCATCCGTATCCGTGCCTTCTGGTCTTGCGAATTCAGCACGTTTCTCACAACGGTTTCATGTGATACGAGCATGTTCGCGCTGGTGCGTTCGTGACGTACGGAAGCCGATGGAAACGAAGCCCTTAGTTCATGGTCACTGCGTGAAAATGTAGAAGTGCCGCAGAACTCGGTGATCATCACCAACAACGATATCGTCATCGTCTTCACTGATACAGTAGTGTGTCAAACTACCGCCAGAGCCGCACTTAAGGCGCGTTGCTTAGCACGTTTCACCGTTAAGACGACGTTTCAAGAGACGCGTCGCGCGTATGGGCAGCGGTCTGGGGACGAA
Organism: Cercospora sojina; assembly: GCA_004299825.1. Classification (NCBI taxonomy): domain Eukaryota; kingdom Fungi; phylum Ascomycota; class Dothideomycetes; order Mycosphaerellales; family Mycosphaerellaceae; genus Cercospora; species Cercospora sojina. The sequence goes on along the minus strand of CP036211.1, from coordinate 3,706,021 downwards.
GAGTCTGGGGTTCAAGATTCATGTACATGTATTGGAATGCTGCAGCACGTCATGGCGACAGGATACCTCCTGCATGGGAGTACGTAGTCCTGGGAAGTACCAAAGCTGCCAATCACCCCGCCACGATCGTCAGATACCTTCTCATTAGCTTGGTTTCAGTCGCGGTCGCGCTGCAGAGATCTCTTCGAGGCACGAATGGTGATGAAGACGTCGGTGGTGCAGCCGAGTACACGGAATCAGGGAATTGGTGAAGATCCGTGGGCTGCGCGAAGAAGGGATATGCCGGCTTCCTAGAGAGATCGTGAGACCGTACTAGGCAATGAGCAAGCGGCGTTATGGCTTCTGCTTGTTTCACAATTGGATATCTCCACATTGTCGCCGAGACTAGTATTGCTATGCGCTTCATGCTCCCCCAATGGGTGCAGAATAGCATGAATACGCTGCTTGGCTTTCCCGAGAACTGCCCGTATGGCTGACAACTGCCTGTCGATGTCATATGCACTTTGCGAGAACGTCGCCGGGGGAACGATGCTGATGTGGTGGATGTATGTTGAGGAGCTTAGCGGTTGAGGAATGGAGCGCAATCGAACGCCCTGGCGCATCCGCCATCAGCTCTACACGGCATAGGTTCCATCATTGGCAGTGCCTTTAGCCGAGCGTACAAGGAGGCTGCCGAGCTCCACGATGATGACGAGCAGAAGGCATGCGTCGGGCAAGCCAGCGAATTGCTCGACGACAGCGCCGCTCCTCGATACCACCGCATGAAGACCTGTATCTTGCTCAGAGATGTGCTTGGGGATTTTGAGGGGGCCATCGAGTGCTCTATCAAGGCCCAATCAATGTGGCACGTTCAACGGCATTGGCATCTTGTCGGCGAAGATAAGGCGGTCGATGCATCTTCGGAAGAGCTTCGAGCCTCACTCAAGGGACTGAAGGAGGCGCTGGCTGCGAACAAGCTGTCAGACTGCGATCCTGGTACGGCTCCGGTGAAGCAAGTCGCTACGCACGATGCGGCTGGTGAGGAGAAGGGCAGCCACTAGCACGCCGACGGAACATGAGCAGACGCCACCACCAGGATGCAGCTCGCGCATTGAGACTCCGCTATGTCATTGACAGTCATGCCGTCAATAATTGTAAACTCTTCCCAGGCGCCCACTGACTAGGCCCGCGAGGTGCAAGAGGTCATCCATTCTCTGGCGACGCCAGCCACATTGGGATCGTGTCAGCTGGTAGGTCGATGTCGCATGATGACAACATTGTGGTCGCAAGCGCGCCCAGTTCCTTGAAATGTGCCGCTGTCACGTCGAGCCTCAGCAAGGCCAGTCAGCCACGAGCAAACTGAAGACCTTATGGGAGAGGTCTACTGGTTATTCGTCCACACGTCTCGACCCACTTGTGATGACCGGCGAGTCACAAAAGTAGATTCGTGTGGGCGAGCATTGTCTTCGCTGCACCAAGCGAGGAATCAGGGGAGCATGTACGAGGGCAAGGAAGTCGCAAGCCTCCACTGATCATAACATTCATCACATGGTGCCTTCGTTCAAAGCGAGTGGCTGTGGGCTCACGGGCACTGGGAAACTGTTCTTGTTAGAGCAAATGTGCTTCTTTGGTGTTTCCGAAAATTTCTATGACCGCAGAGTCAGCAAGAGGACTTGAGAGAGCGCGATTGACGATATCTGGGGACACAAATGCTCATTTAAAAATTAGAGTGATTAACTTGGCCGTCATCGGGAGATACGGAGTTGTTGTGTATAATCATAGCACTAGGTGGAGGGTAGCGGAACATACCTGTTTAGTTGAAAATGAGCATCCGGTGCTCTTTCCAGCGATGATCGAAATGCTTTCGCGCAGAGATGAGTTAGTAGCTGCTCGATCAGTATCTCGAACTGGGCAAATTCGAGTTCACGATTGGTGGGTCAAGTGACAAGGGAGGAAAAGTCGAGGAAAGACAGCTATGTTCACGAGTCAGCGCCACTCCTTCCGTTGACCATACAGAGAGCGTTCAATCATTCGGTGAGTGTCAGGATTGTTTGTTTTAAAGTTGTGTTGCGTGTAAGTTGTCGCCATGGGGTATTGGAGTTAAAAAGGTTCATCATGTAATCGACTGAAGAAAAGAGGTGCGCACTTACCAATTCAGAACCCTGCGTGACCGCACGAAATCAGTGCAACACAGTGTACAGTGATGAAACGGTATTTGAAGCCGAGGGTAGCCTTGTTCATTCATCGTGGACTCTTCCAAGTCTACAAAAGCACATCTCTTTCTAGCCAGCAGTCTCTGACTACGCTTAGTCGAAGAGACCGAAGCCCATGTCGTCGTCCTCAGACTCCTCCTTCTCCTCCTCCTTGGCAGCGGCAGCTGGAGCATCACCCCCAGCGGCAGGAGCGGAAGCGGCAGCTGGTGCGGCGGCGGCGTAAGCGTCTGGATTGGCGATGCGGTCCTTGAGCTCGTGGATCGCGTCCCACTCGTAGTCGATCTCGATGGCGACAGAGATGGTCTTCTTGTAGGAGTTGACCAAGCTGTGCATGACAGATGGGAGGGTTGGGTAGTTGAGGGCGAGCGAGATGGAGCTGACAGCGGTGATGGCAGAGCTGAAAGCCTTGAGGAGCTGGCTTTCCTCGATGTCGAGCACGGAGGAAGCGAAAGTCTGGCCCTGGTCGTAGATCTGAGCAATACTCATACCGTAGGTGAAGGGAGAGATGTTCAGCATGTTCAGAAGGGTAGCTTCGGAAGCTCCGACCCTGTTGCCAGCCTCGGCGACCTTGACATCGGCAGTAATTTCAATGGTACCACGAGCGATCTTGGTTGGGACACCAAGAGCCTGGAAGAAAGAGGTCTTTCCTGGTTCCATACCAGTGTTTCCGGCTGGAACGTACACATCGGCGGGGGCGACGGCACCAGCACGGGCAGGAGCAGCGACACGGTTGGCGAGGATCTTGTCGCGGGTGGCCTTGAGGTCACCGTTGGTGAAGATGAAACCGACGTTGCCCTTGACGTGTGGGAGGAGACGCTCGTACTCGGGGAAGTCACCCATGAAGGTCTTGAGCGCACGGCGGACCTGTCCAGCGCATCAGTATTCCACTTGCTCTTTCAGGTATATCGGTGTGCACCGACCATGGTGTTCTTGCCCATCAGCACGACACCCTCGCCACGGAGAGCCTGACGGATCTCGTGCATCTGCTGCGACGAGACATTGTCGACTTGGACGATGAAGATGGACTTGTACTCCTCGAGCAAGCCCTTGAGCTTGTCGAAGTAGCCGGCCTTGTTTCCAGTCTTGCCCCCCATGTCTTCGGTGAGAAATAGGTTGTTTAAGGACTTGGACTGGTGTTGGTATGGTATGTGTTGTGCGAATTCAGTGTGTCGCGCCGCAAAACTTCCCAAAATGTTCGACTGCGGTGCGGAGCTCGGGTGTTTTCTTGGCGTATGCCTGAGGCTTACATCCCGATCCAGCTTTCCACTGACACTGACACTGACACCAACACCAACACCAACAACACTTGCCATGCGCTTCTCTGCCTCCTCGCTCGCATCACTTCATCATCAAGGCTCACTTTGCTGTCGTGGAGCTCATGCATGCTTCCAGACACTACTACTACTTGGTCACTCCATATCGCACGTCCAATGCCCACAAAAGTTGAATGCAATGATTGCAAGCAGCGACATGATCGTGCAACTTCACACGCGATGTAGCTGCGCCTTGGTAGCCAACAAGTCGAGCCCATCTTGAAGCGGAGAGAGCGAATTCATTCACAAGTACTACGGGGACCACGGCTTGCAGACAATGTGGAAATGCCTTGCTTCACGGACTACCAGCGCAATGTGCCACAACAAGGGATGATATTTCCCTCCCTCTCTTCAGGCCATGCCCGTCGCTCCACCCTTCTGCTTTACTCCCTCACCACACATCTTCTTCGCCATCTCCTCAAAACACATCCTATACGCCACCCTCACCTCAGGAACGTTGAGCTCCTTCCTGCCCTCATTTTCTCTGTACTCCCTGACCTTCTCCACCAACTTGCCCGCATCCAACGCGCAGTTGCTCCTTCCTGCCACAATTACCTCTCCTTGCTCCTCCAGCGAGAAGTTCTGCCACGAAATACTTGAATTGACAATCTCTTTGTAGAGCTCTAACACTTCGTTGTGTGAGATTGAACCTGGGTTGGTAAAATTGTAGACTCCTGTCTCGCGGTGCTCGGACATGGCGATGACGACAGGGAGGAGAGTCGGGAGGATCGAGTGCGAGTTTTGAATGTTGACGACGTTCTTATAGGAGAGAATTTTCGCAACGAAGGAGCGGGGATGAAGGTCCGAGGAGACGGGCATTCGGAGGCGAAGTGTCAGGTTGTTGGGGTAGTGAGCGAGGAAGGTCTCAATGGGCGCTTTGGTCTTGCTGTAGAAAGAGCCTGTGAAGTTGGCTGGGTCTGTTTCGGTGAAGGGTTTGGAGAGGACAGTGGAGTTGTCTGGAGTGTAATCGGAGGTGTAGATGCCTGGGCGAAAGGGGTGAGTATTGATTCTCAGCGACTATGTGAAGTATGCACTTACAACCCGTGGCCAGCACAGTGCAGTGGATGTTCCTCTTCTGACACTCATAGGTCACCATGAAGGTTCCCAATCCATTGCTTTCCATGGTCTCAAGCTTGTGGCTCTCGCACCAATCGACATTCGGAGTACCAGTCTTGCCCGCACAGTTGATGACATGAGTCGGCCGAATCTCATCGAGAGTACGACGAACGGCTTCCTGCTCGTGCATGCGCGTGGTGGTTCCATGGACATCTTTGCCTTGCTGTTTGAGCAGTTCGATCAGCATACCACCAATCCAGCCCTTCGCACCCCAGACAAGAAATCGATCCTGCGAAGACATGCTGAGCTTGTTGTGGAAAGGCTGTTGAAGTGTGGTGAGAGTCGAGCGAGTTGCAGAGAGCATTTGTGGTGTTCGAAAAGCGAGTGCTTGAGGAAGCAAACAACGGATCATGGCCATGCTAAGATATGTCTCAAGTTAAAAGTACAAATGTCCTGTCTGGTTCGAGGCAAGCTAGGAGCTTCTGGTGTATCGCTCTCAAGCAAGGAGACAACGTCCTGGTATGCATCCGCGCGTCACCCACTCGCAAGGGCTTTTCTTGGCTATCTTCATCCTTGCTTCTGCATCACGTACGTGTACCTGCGTTCACAACTGTTGGTCAGCAGTTCACACGTAGCGGAGAATCGGGAACTCACGAAATGATGCCGCCCACAGCCAACACAATCCCCACCAAACTCCCATCAGTCAAAGACTTCCCCGAAACCATCCACCCCATAGCAATAACCAAACAAGTCTTGAAATGTCCCACAACAGTACTACTCACCGGTCCCGCCTCATTGATAATCACGAATTGCGAAAGGTTGATTAAACAAGCCAGAAGCCCGCTCTGTTCGCAACGTCAGCACGATCCACTCCCCTAATCCTCAATGGAAGTCAAAAGAACGAGAACTCACCACCCCAATCAACCCATAAACACCCCCTCCCACATCCCCCCAAACCGTAACATCATCCGCAAAAGGGATAACATACAACATCATCACCACACTAATCGGCGCCTGATTCATCAACAACTGCATACTCGAACACTCCAATTTCCCATGATAAAATTTAATCCAAACCGTGTACAACGAGCTCGCCAGCACTCCGGTAATCGCAAAGAAAACCCCCAGAGGTCTCGTCGTAGTCTGTATCTGCACCTCTTTCTCTCCCGTAGCTGCTGTCGTAGTAGCACCCTTCCCCATGGTATCAAACCACGAAACAAGCGCAACCCCCAAGCAAACCGGCACAAGAGTCCAAGCCGCCATTTGCGGAATCTTCTGCTGATACAACACAAAATTGAGTCCCGCAACACAAGGCGTCAAAAGTACACGAGCGACTTGATAGAATTGGATACTCGAATAGGCGAGTGAAGCGTTGGGTAACACGACGTTGAAGATCATCGCGCCCGCGAGGGGGAGTAACGTGTAGCTGTCTAGTCTTTTTGCTGGGAAGAGGTTGATGATGGTAGGCCGAGAGACGAGGTAGAGGAGGAGGAAAGTGATGGCGAAGTGGAAAGCTGCAAAGGTGACCTGGGCGTGCCGGAGGGAGGCGGTTTGAAAGATGCGTTTGTTGATGAAGACCTGAGAGATTGGTGTTAGTGGAGCGATCGAATCGACATTGTTGTGGTTTTTTCTTTCCCGAGGAGGAGGAAAAAAATGAGGCTCACGATGGCTGCGGTCGACACGGTATTGACTGCCGCACTGATCCAGAAGCGATTGCTGGGTCCTTTCGGCGCGAGCGCCGTAGTAGCATGTCGCGTCGAGTGATCTTCTTCATCTTCTTGTGCTCCTGCGAAATGGTCTTCCTCTTCTTGCTTCAGAAAAGCTTGCGCCTCTTCATTTTCGTCGATTGACTCTCTCAACTTCTTCTCCTGCTCCATCTGGAATAATGTAACGAATTGTGCTCAACGGAACAGTTGATCAAAAGTTCTCGAAACAGGTACTTCCACCCAAACGCGCATACCTCACGCGCCATTTGCATTCCAATTCCTCTCTCCCTTGCACCATCTTTCGAAAAGCCCACGCACAAGGGCAGAATGAGAGAAAGACAACTTTTCACAATGTCCTCAAGCTCACATTACTTCCCGTTCGTGAACTGCTTTGCCCAGTTGAATCTTGATCATTGTTCAAAGTCTCCAACACAATGGAAGCAACAGGATCAGGCTGGCAAACCGGCGGTATGGGGTGAAGTCTCCAAATCCCAGTAGTAGCCGACATACTGACAGTCTCATCTCCAGGCAGTCTCGAATCCCGCTTCTTCGTCGACGATGGCTGCTGGCGTGACGCTCCCATCCTAACCGGGCAAACCTCCTTCGAACCACTTCCCGATGTCCGCAACATCCTCGTAACAGGTGGCGAAGGCTTCATGTGCGTCCTCCCCATCCCATCCTCGTCCTCCCTATCCCATCCTCGTCCTCCCTATCCCATCCCCGTCCTTCCCATCCCATCCTCGTCCTCCCTATCCCATCCTCGTCCTCCCTATCCCATCCCCGTCCTTCCCATCCCATCCTCGTCCTCCCTATCCCATCCTCGTCCTCCCTATCCCATCCCCGTCCTTCCCATCCCATCCTCGTCCTCCCTATCCCATCCTCGTCCTCCCTATCCCATCCCCGTCCTTCCCATCCCATCCTCGTCCTCCCTATCCCATCCTCGTCCTCCCTATCCCATCCCCGTCCTTCCCATCCCATCCTCGTCCTCCCTATCCCATCCTCGTCCTCCCTATCCCATCCCCGTCCTTCCCATCCCATCCTCGTCCTCCCTATCCCATCCTCGTCCTCCCTATCCCATCCCCGTCCTTCCCATCCCATCCTCGTCCTCCCTATCCCATCCTCGTCCTCCCTATCCCATCCCCGTCCTTCCCATCCCATCCTCGTCCTCCCTATCCCATCCTCGTCCTCCCTATCCCATCCCCGTCCTTCCCATCCCATCCCCCCCCCCCCCCCCCCCCCCCCCCCCCCCCCCAAACCAAACCGACTAAACCTCTCAACAGCGCCTCCTACCTCGTCCGCCACCTCGTAACAAAATACCCCGACTCCTACAACATCATCTCCCTGGACAAACTCGACTACTGCAGTTCCCTCAACAACTCCCGCCTCCTCGAGTCGTTTCCCAATTTCCGTTTCTACCACGGCGACATCATGTCGCAATCCGACGTCCTGAAATGTCTCCAGACGTACAAAATCGACACCATCTTCCACTTGGCCGCACAATCCCACGTCGATTTATCGTTTGGGAATTCGTTTACATTCACTCATAATAATGTCATGGGCACGCATGTTTTGTTGGAGAGTGCGAAAGTCACCAAGACGGTGAGGAGGTTTTATCATATTTCTACTGATGAGGTGAGTCTTTAGTCCTGTTAAGAGAAAAGAGAAATGAAGAAAAAAAGAGAGAGAGAGAGGGGGGGGGGGGGATGCGAAAAACTCACAGTCTTGTTTCTTGTCCAGGTGTACGGCGAAGTCCCCAAAGGCGAAGCAGAACTGCACGAAGACAGCCCTCTGCATCCCACGAACCCTTACTCCGCAAGCAAAGCCTGTGCCGAGATGATGGTGAGAGCTTATGTGAAGAGCTTCGCTTTGCCGGTCGTCATGATAAGGCTGAACAATGTCTACGGTCCACATCAGGTAAGTGCTCCTCTCTGCTTCTTCTCAAACGAAAAAGAACAAAAAAGATTGGGTTTTACCCTTGCGTTGTTCCTCGCGATTCAACCAAAACGACCCGAAAGACAAGGATAATGCTGACAAGAAGACCTTGCCAGTTTCCAGAAAGTGCGTAAGCGCTCCAAACCCTAAACGTCGCAAGAATCCCAGTTGGTTGATTCTCAGCCGTCCCCTCATACATCACGTTTCATATATGCAAAGCAAGCAAAGACTAATCTTGTACTCCCCCGCTTGGTTCTACAGAAATCATCCCCAAATTCATCAATTTGCTCCAACGGAACAAAGCCCTCTTCATCCACGGCAGGGGAGATAATTCGCGACGATACTTGTATGCGGGAGATGCAGCCGATGCCTTTGACACCATCCTCCACAAGGGAAGCATGGGTGAGATATACAACGTCGATTCCAAAGACGAGATCGAAAACCTCGATCTCGCCAAGAAACTGTGCACAGCATTCGGAATCGAAGATTTCGAGAAACATATTCAGTACACCAGAGATCGACCATTCAACGATTGTCGGTATGCAGTGAATGGCGAGAAACTCGCCCAGCTGGGGTGGAAGCAGAAAGTCTCGTTTGAAGACGGGCTTGCGCAATGTGTGGAGTGGTATCGGAAGTTTCCGACGTGGTGGGGAGATATTGATCGAATCTTGACTCCGTTTCCCGAATTGAGGAGTACGACTGCGGACGGTCGTGCTGTGGATGGAATCATGGGAGGAGTGTGTGAGGTTGGCACAGGGTCTGCGGGTGCCGCTCGGCAGGCTGGCGCTGGCGCTCCACTCTACGATCCTGCCAGTGCGGGGAAGAAGCTCAAGGAGTGGAATGGGGTGGTCCACAAGGTCTCGGCCTGCAATGGTATGGCGGTCAATGGAGAGGCAGTGCGGACGAAACGCAAGGCCGATGCCTTGGATGATGGTGAGTGAGTGTGCCGTGGCGGTTGCATTGTCATTCTGGACCTGGGACTTTGTTTCGTACCCTGCGTTTTGCCGGTCTCAAACGGGCATTTGCGAAAGTGCCGTGGCATTGCCCGTTTGAGACGGGCAGAAAGGCAGGGTGGTGGTGGTGGCGGTGGTGGTGACGGTGGTGGTGCGGGCGGGAGGCTGGATTTCCGCTAGACTCGTTAATTCGCATGGCTGAAAGAGGTGGCGCGTGACTGCCTGAGGATGTACTGACGCTGTGCGATGGCTATGGCTATGGCAGGTACCCATGCCACGAAATCCCTTCCACATCGTCACTTCCCATCCTTCACCACTCCACAAAAGCCTCATATGTACACTGCAGGGTCCATCTGGGCGATTGCTGGGACAGGACGCGACGGGCAGGCCCATGTCCATGTTCGTTGGTTGCCGTCGACAGCGCACGCCTGCATCGGGACCCATGCCGCATGACGTCGCCCGGGGGAGCACGAAGCACGCAGCAGCACTTCACGTGGAAAGGGGGCGGGCAGTTCGGTGGCACGCGTCGGTCGCCATCATGACATGACGGCCGTCACGTCCATGTGCTGCGGTGCATCATGCGTGTCTACTTGTTGGTGCGGTGCATGTGCGCACGATGGAGAGAGTAGAAGTATCGCTCCGCGCCGAACGAGCGAAGGAATGGTGATGGCAGTAGTTAGTCCAGCAGCACACCAAAGCATTCACACACCGCCGCACGCATCCACCCGATTCATGCTTGATGACCTCGAACAAGAAGCGCAGCCTTATTCGCACTCGCATCAACAATACTGTGCTGGGCACGGAGCTGGAACATCTCCATTGGGCAAGGTCATGTTACATCGTCCTGCTTCTCCACTCCACCACTCTTCTCGCCCCTGATTGGAAAACGTGACCTCGCTTCCTCTGCAGGGCAAGAGGAGATCTGCAACGCCTCTTACGCTTCGGTGCGTAGCTCTCCTCATCCCATCGGAAGCCTTCTCTCGGTGGCTTGCTCATCACCACCGGCAGAGGCGTTCCCGTAGCGCGAAAAGCATCTCTCCTCCCTGCAACGCCCGCGCGCTTACTGTCGTAATAGCCTCGGCGGACAATTTTGATCACAGCTTGCTTGGACGAAAAGGGAAAACGACAGCTGATCCCGTTTGTGGAGCGAGCTTCCTTCCCAAGCATATGTGAGCACGAACAAGAAAAGAAATGAACAAGAAATGTGCGTGTGCAAGTGTGAACAATGCGCGTTGTTGGTACAGCCCCTTCTCCTCGCCCCGATAGTATAATGTACATGGCGAGTTTTTGCGCGCGCTGATAGCGACTGTTCTGGAGACCGCAGCTTGGATCGTTTTGCCCCCCCCCCCCCTCCCCTCTCTCTCTCTGTTGGTCTCTCGTAGGTAAATTCCGCTGTAGTTCAAGTCATCATATGTGCACCCCAAGGTACAAATTCCTCTATCCCACCGCCGGCCACTTTCTGTCGCCAACGTCTGCTCTCATACAGGTAGCCGTCCCAAAGAATATGTCCATCGTGCATGCCATCTTCCCGGGCAGCATTACAAAACAAGGTACTCGCCCGCCCAAACGCCTTGCCAAAATTTCGAGGTGACAATGTGGTCCTCGTCATGTTACGCGCGCGCCGAAGCTTGGGGTATCAAGGTTGAAAAAGCGAGTGATTCGTCGAAATTTAAAATCCAGTATCCGGTATCAATGTGCGCCCATGTCCGTTTCGTCGCCCGTCTGTCGCGTTCTGTACAGCTGTTCGTTTGCCATCTATTCCTCGTCTTCGTCTGGCGAATTGTGTTCTTGGCCCTCGCCCTTGTGGACCTTGCGATGTCTCCTCAAGTTGGAGACCACGGAGAAGTGACGTCCGCATCCTTCGACGTCGCATGCAAATGCTGGAGGAGTTTAGTCAAGAATGCATCAAGAATGATCGGGAGGTACTCACGCTTCTCGCCGGTGTGGCTGTACATGTGTGTTTGCAGGGAGCTTGGTCGTGTGAATCGCTTGTCGCAAATCTTGCACTTGTGCTTCTTTTGCGAGCTGGAAGACACCTTGGAGCTGAATTGACCCATCATGGACTGCGGCGCAGGTGGCATGCCGGACAGGCCTTGTGGTCGGGGAAGCGTTCGCGAGTGCGAGAGATCGACGGATTCGCTAGCGGAGCTGTAATCGCCCACCGAAGCCTCACTCACAGAGCTGTTGTAGTAGGTGGGATATGTGCTGGCGGAAGAGATGGAAGAGTGCGATGAATGCCCCGCGGGGAATCCATACGAATCTGTCGACGAGCGGTTGTTGCTGGTAGATGCGTAGATGTTGCGCGGAGTGATGTCGGACTGGCTCATGGCAACCATGCCGCGGCTCGCGTCCAGGGCATCACTGAAGCTTTGTCGTTCCGCTTCGGAGGCGTGGTTCAGTCTGGTGTTGAAGTCAATTAACGAACTTTGGCGATATCTCTGGGCCTCGATCGGCTCGCCGAGAAAGATGCTGGAAGCTACTGACGGATGCGACGAACGCCTGTCGTATCCATACGCGGTTGCGTACGGGGGCGCTGATGTAGGCGCATATGTGGATTGCGGGTTGGGAGCAGACGTGTACGGTGCACCATACGGCCGGGGAGCGCTCATATCTTGGTCGGCGTGTAAGCTTGTCTCCTGGAAGAGCTCCGGGTCCAAGTGGGGATGAATACCTTGTGCAATGGGGCCCGCAGTGAGGCCTCCGGCGTAGGCAGCTGAAACCGAGGGTGTCTGGCCATATCGCGAGTCTCCGCCGACAGTAGTCTGCGGCATCGACGTCGCGTACAGGTGACTTTGGTTGGAAGGCGGCGCAGACACCCACGGATTCGTGAAGTGCGGCGCCGCCTGAGGCGGATACCTCATGTTGTCGTACCCCATGCTGCTGAATGGGTGTTGCTGGCGAGAATCAACGGCCATGGCCATGGTGACGATGTGCGGCGGTGACGGTGGAGGGATAGCAGAGGAGTGAAGGTGTCGACGTTGAAACACGGGTATTAGCGTGTGCAGCGATCAACTTGTGTACGACGAGCTTGCGAAACGTGGAGAGGCGATCGGTCACGGAGGATGTGCGGGATCAGCGTGCTTAAGTGCTGCGTTCCTCGAGGCTGGGAGTGGCCGAAAGTGTGTGTGAAGGTTAGGCGAATGCTCGAGGGAAATCAGAGCGCCGATCGGTGAGGGCCGAGTGGTACTTGGGAGGCACGTCCAAAAGGCAGTCCAAAAGGCAGTCCGTCAATGGGAAGCGGTGGGACCCCTATGCAACTAGAGCGCCGGTCGTTGGCCCGTTGTCGTTGACGGGAGGTGTTTCAGAAGGGTCGCGCTGTGGCAGCGTGCAGCAGGGCAATGCAGGCGTGCTGCGGCCAGGCGCGATGATGAGGGTCGGAGAGTGCGTCGGGCAATGATGCGCGCGCCGCGTCGTGTTGATCGGTGCCAGGGCGGCGTGGAGTCTTGCAGCGCGAAGGAGGGTCCGGTGTGAGCTTGTCTGGCAGTGATGTGGAGTGGACGGGAGGATGCTGATCATGGACGAAGAGGGCGATGCGAGGTGTCGCAGTGGTTATGTAGCGGCGACGTTGGCCAGCAGCGCGGCTCCCTTTCACACGGATGATATCAGTGGAGGAGCAAGCCACCCGGCGCAGAGGTCCCCTGCCTCGAGCAGTGACCCTGCTTTGCTGCGACGCCCGCAACAAGATTGTGGGCACTGGTGTGCGTGGTGTGGGTGGGGGAGTGCTGAAGCCCGTCGGCATCTCTGGGCTCATCGGCGCCATCCCTGCCTCGCGCCGCAGCTTGGCGCAGAGGGTCTTCGTCATGCGTGCAGGGATGCATCCCCGCCCGTGCTGTCGATGCGGGACGGCGTGTGCGCGACGATTCAGGACGCGCGCGATTCAGAAGCAGCACTGCCAGATGTATTGTACGAGGCGATGCCTCTGCCTCTGCCTCTGCCTCTGCCTCTGCCTCTTCCTCTTCGCCCGTGCTGCCAGACCAGTGCTCGGGACGATGATTCGGGACGAGGGAGAGTACACACCTGCATTCCCCTCCACGCCATCTCTAGCGTGTGCAAGAGGCGCCAATAGCGACGGCTTGCTCCCCCCCCGAGCCCCCAGATAGAGTGCTGCACTGCTGCGTGCGTGCGTGCGTGCGTGCGGTATGGCAGCAGCAGTGTATGCGCACCGTCACGCACGACGACGTCTTCCACGCTCGGCCCTCATCAGACACGGCCCACTGCTCGCTCTTCCTCCCTCCGCCGGATGTCTTGCATGCTCATCTTGCGCGCTGCACATCATAGCGCGCAACGGCGTCGACCACAGCCGCACGAGCGATACCCCTCCACCGCCCTGCCCTGCCCGGGCGTGCTGTTTGCCCGCAACGGCTGCAATCTTGTTCGCGCCTTGTCGTCGGAGTGGTCGGTTGTGACTCCGCTCGCTCCCCTTCGTGGTGGAGACTATGGGTGCGCTCGGGCCAGGACGACAGTCGAATCCGCGACGTGAGTTGGTGACTGTAACTGAGGGAAAAGGTGTCGGCCAATCGCCTGTGACGACCCATTCTTGCACTCGCACCTGCCTGCCCAGCACACTTTCTGCTCGCGCATGCAGCGTGCGTGCGTTCGTGCTTGCCCGCTCGCCGACCGCCCCAGGACCGAGTGACGGACGGCAACAACGAGGCATGCACCCCCCCCATCTCCGCCCGCTGCTCCCTCGCTCGCCCGCCCGCCCGCCCGCCTCGGTCTTTCTCGTCTTTCGACCTTCCCAAATTGTCGCTCGGCCTAGCGCGCCACCTGCACGATGCGGCTGGACCAAGCACCTATCGCGGCGTTGCTGGCGTGTGAGCAGTGTGCCCGAGGCGTCCGCCACCGGCTTGAGCTCCATTCTTCCGGCATCGTCCATCCGATGGCCAAGGCCGCTCTCCAGCGCGACCCATCGGAGTTGGGTCAGCCACGACGTTATGCTTAGAAGTAGTGGGAAGCTTAATCGCACCAGCGAGATTGGCGCTGTGACTGCCTGATGCGACGCTGCATCCATCTCTGGATCCCAACGCTTACTGTTCCTTTCTCCGCGCCTTCGTGCGTTGGCGAACTCGCTTGATGGCCGCAAATGCGCGCTGCCCGCCTGTCGACCAGCACCGGACTGCACTGCGACGCGTCCCCCGCTCCGCTCCGCCCCCACCGCGGCTCTTGCGCTGTTGATGCCGCTCGCTGCGCACCGTGCCTGCAGATGAAATGATGGCGTCCTGCACCGTGCATGCACGCCAGCCGAGCGACGACGGCTCTCACGAAGCTCTCCCGCAAACCTTGTGCGCCTTATCGGGTTTGGCGTGCGACACCATCGCTCGTGCGTGACTCGGGTGGCCTGGGGCACTGCCTCCATCCTGACCGCGTCGCGGCGGACCTCGTCACATCGTTGCCCGACGTGCGATGGCGGCCAGCTCTTCCCGAACCCATCACCCACACGTGCTCGCGATGTGCGCTGCACCGTCCAGTGTCAAGCAACCGGATGGGCGCTGCATGCCGTGCGCTTCGAGACCACTGATCAACAGCGGCTCAGCCCTCGGCGACACCAGAGCGGGGTGGAACGGAAGGCCTTCCTCGCAAATGTGCTGCTGTACTCGATCGACGATCGGAGCCGTCACCCGTCGTGGTCGACGAATGCTCCCCTGCACCGAACTGTGGGCGGTGGCTTGCTCACACTGTCGCCAAAAGCACCAAAATATCCGCGCTTGGACCTCGCGCACAACAACTGCCAGAACAGCGCACAAGATCACGACGCCACCATTCGGAAGCAGGCCCTGGTGTGGACGCTTCGCCATCCTGCGGAGATCAGGGGCCCTAAACACACCCACCGCGGCTGTTAGCTTCACGGGCCTCGGATGGCGCGACACGTCACGTGCACTCAAACACAACGCGAACCACATCATTGCTCTATCAGACTGATGCATGCATCCTTCTCACATCGAGAGCCTCATGGATCAATGCGTTGCCGAAGACATCTTGCGCGGCCTTGTTCGGACCACGTGCTAGCGAAATGAACACTGATCTCATCACCTCCTCCGTCAGAGCAGATGCGCTCATCTGACCGCATGGAGGAGAATGCCGTAGCAGCATTGAGTAAAATGAAGCGACATGGCTACTCACCGTCCTGGCCGAATTCCGCGAACAACACCACGCGACTACGCTCTGGCGGCTCCCGTGTAACCATAGGCATTTGTGCGGCCCAAGCCAAGGCACAGCTATGGCGTTCGAGAATTCAACGCTGCACTCCGCAGAATCCTGCTGTCAGAAACGCCTAATCTCCTGAACCGGACGTCAGATACGTACCCGGAACAACCTGCTGCTCATGCGCCGATGCTGTCCGTGGCTCGGTCTGCGCCGAAAACCACCGATGACTTGTTCTGCGCGATCATCTTCCCGACGCCGATTAGCAATGACACCTCATCGTTTTGCATTGAGCCAGCCTTGAGCTGCAAACACTACCAGGACTCGACGTTCACAAACTGCCACTGGCACTCCGCAACATCGCAATGCCGGGACCCTACATTTCAGAAGCCGACATGTTGAAGAGGACTTGATCAACGGCGGGTAACCCTGTGCAAAGCCTTCTCTAGGCTGCTGAAATCTTTCTGGTTACGATTCGTGTCCGCGCGCGCAACCGCCGGGAACGCCTCCGAACATCCCTCTCGACAAGGAGCACTTGTCCTCTTTGCAGGTCAGTTGTTGCAAAAATCCAAATCACGGCATGGGACATGTTTCCGCCGAGAGGGGTTCCCTCGCCACGCGTTTGTGAATGCAAGCTGCAGCACATGACTCCAGAAACAGCATAGACGGTCTCTTTCGTTCGATGCTGCGTCCATTTGTGGAGTGTTGACAAGGTGGGCTCAGGCATCAATGTCCGTAACTATGCCTACGCATTCGGTGCCTACCGGCAACTACTACTCATGCATCACAGGCAATGTGGCGAATGATAACATGCCCTCACACTCACAGGCGAGCATTTTCACGCCCATGTCCACAACCTCGGCTCTTGACTCATGGAACAACAGCATCTCATGTGGCATCCTACAAACCACGAAGCATCGTGCCACCAGAAGAACATCACCTCCGCAGGCAACCTTGTCATGCAACAGCAGAACAACGTTCTAGCCGCTGCGACTACGTCCTCATTGGGACCGATTCCGGGATACCGGTTCCACACGGCGAGAATCGAAGCCGAATGATTTGGAAAACAACCCTACCCGTCACACACGAAAGCGTAAAACGCCCAGGCTTGGACATCACATTCGAATTTCGAACAAGCACATTCATCACCTCTCCCACGCGGAAAGTCTTGGGCAGGGCTTTCGCGAAAGGCATTGCATCCTGGTCCTCCGCCGACGTGACCCGAAGTCGCGCCTCGAGTTTTCCGTGCATACGGTATGGCATCCTTGCACGATACTTTAACCGCTCGCTCGAGGTTCGGAGGTTAGATGTGATCGGGTATGCTAGGCTAGGAGTGACTGATGAGAGAGATGAAGATGCGAGTGCATGTATCTCGGCAAGGTTCCCAGAAGGCTTTGTCAATTCCATCGTGACAGGCCTGCCCATTCGTAGAGTGCATGCAATGTGAACTACAGCAAACGGATCGAGAACTGAAGGAACCATCATCGCAATGCTCTCATCTCTGAACAGTTCACGAAACGCCAGGAGCCAAAGAACGAACTTCAACAACGGCATAGACTATGCTTCTACATTGGGATTCATCTCATCACTTGCCGGGAGACTTTTCAAGCCTACAATGGAATAAACATCGAGTTGTGTCAGAAAGCAATGTAAGCGAGAGCAACATGAGACCGAACAAGCCGGTAATAAGGAACTCGGTCCAACCCACCACCACTCACTGCTGAAAACTCCCCGAACTAGGCAAATGCGGCGAAACACGCGACTGCTGCTCCTCTCTCCGCGGCCTCCTCCTCGCCGTCAAAAAATCTTGCTCTTCATCCTCCGTATCCTGATGCTGACTATTAAACCCACTATCAATCTCCGAACTAATCTCATCATCCTCCGCTTCAATCCTAGCATGCTGATGTAAAGCCTTGGAACAACTCGTCAACGCCCACGAACAATCATCCAAGAAACGACCCAACTCATTCTCCAGTAGAGAATCATCGACCAACTCGGACAAAGCATCCGGATGAGGGGGTTGAAGATTGGGGAAATCGATTTCGGGTCCTGGCGGTTCGTTGCTGGGCTCACGAGAACGCGAGGACATGCTGGCGGCGTGTGTGCGTGGTCTGTGGTCGATCATGAGACTGTCGCCAAGGCGTGCGACGCTCCGATCCTCGTTCGGTGCCGGGATGTATTGGGGACTGCTTTCTAATGTCTCATAGCTACCGAAGCTGGGCCATTGGTTGTCGTCGCTCTCGACAGGTGCCAGACCTAGTCCTTGCTCGAGTGTGCTGAAACTAAGATGATGCGCGTTTGCTGCAGCGGCGGGACTTTCGTACGTGCCAGTCGCGGGCAGCCCGGGCTCCAGAGTGGGCTCCAAGTCGGGTTCAGTGCTCGACAAACTGGCACCGCGGGCGTGCATCGGCATCGTCTTGTGACTCAGCCTCTTGATGCCGCCACCTTCCGAAGAGTATGGCTTATGGTATGAGAATCGGCTTCGGTCGGCATCTTTTTGAGCGCCATCTTCTTCGAGATCGAACGGGTTTCCAGAAGTGGCATCTGTCATGTGCGAGCTCGCGGTGCCTGGGCGATTGATCTCGTTGCCTACACGTACTCGCTCTGCCAAGCCTGCGTCAAGATCGATCAATGATGCGACCGAGTCTCTGTCTGGGGCGAATTCGAAGCCGCTCGAGAGTCCGCTCATATGGTCTAGCGGCTCGGTCGCCGAGTGTATCAGCTGCGGACGAAAGCCTGGCTCCAGCGCGCTGTCGCTACTCGCTGTGACAACATCCTCGCCATCATCCACGACTGCCGGCCCTGCATTCGCGAACGACCACGCCATGGTCTCTGGTCTTGCCTTTGTGGTTTGCGCGCGCATGGCTGGATGGATGGGCTCGGCTGTTTCGAACTTCCAGTCCCTCGTATCACGTTGTTTGCGTGGCATAGCAGTTGCAAAGTTCCACTCCATGGTGTTGCGCCGCTCGTCATCGTCGTGCTGACCGTACTGGTATCTATCTTCCTCATCATCGTCATCATGCCGCAGCTTTCGAGCTGCAGGCCTGATCGTGTCCTCATTGATAGCCGCCATACGCAGATCCAGTGACGTGGTGCCTGCTGTCACAGCTTCGTCTAGGTCCACCATCACTAGAACACTCTCTCTGCTGTTGGTACTCTGTTCATACGCTCGTAATGGCAGGTCTGATGGAGGCGGCATGGGAGGCATCGGCTCCTCGGGAGGCTTCTCAAGCTGGTAGCCTTCGGGATCATTCGTGTCAAAGACTTTATTGAGCAATCTCTCGCCACGATTTGCCGCTTTCTCAATGTGCTCTTGCTTGATGCGCTCGGCCACTGTGAGGTTCTTGGTCTGCAAAGGCGGTAGACTCGAACCAGTGGGAACGTCAAAGTTCCAATCATCGAACATGGCCCCAGGCGGCAATTGACTGAGACGTCGTCCTAATTCTTGATCGAAGTTTTCGGAAGTGCTGAAGTTCCAGTCCTCGAGATCGTCGTCTTCTTCTTCCTGGCCATCATCACCGCGACGAGAAGCTTGCGAGTCAGACGGAGCCCCCATCCACAAGGAAGCACGGGAGCCTCCACCATGCTCCCAGATCTTGAATCTCTCGATGAGTCTGACTAGATTGCGCGTAGGATAGATCCTGCTGGTATCTCTGATGTACGGGTGATTCAGCAATGCCGCTGCGCTCGGACGAGCCTCCTTGTCCGTGTTCAGGCAGAATGCAACGAAGTCACGTAGCTCTGGCGAATAGTCTTCCCCTTCGAGCCGTGGAGGCGCTTTCTTGATCATTTCCGGCAGAAAGTGGAGCGCGGTGGTGGCGTAAGGTGGTGAACCAGTAGCCATCTCGTAAATTGTGACGCCGTAAGACCAGACATCAATCTCGGCGCCATAGCCCTCCTCGTTCTCATCAATACTCCCGTGTTCCAAACGTCCGACCAACTCATGAGGCATCCAGTGCGGCGTTCCTATCACCGTCCTGCGTTTCTGATTGTCGTGATCGATGACTCCGACGATGCCAAAATCTCCGAGCTGAATATCTCCAGTCTCCGTAATGTAGACGTTTGCACACTTGATATCGCGATGTATGATCTGCAGCTCATGCATTGACTTGATACCAAGAGCGAGCTCGCGTGCGATCGGGATGATGTAATGCTCAGGCAGACCGATGGGCTTGCCATTTTTCTCAAAGGGCCGCATCAGCGTTCGCACACTGCCACCAGTGCAGTAGTCGGACACGATCCAGAGTTGTGAGTGCCAGTCGAAAGCATCGTGGATGACGTTGACGTTCTTAGCATTGTTGTCCTTCAATTGCCGCAGAGTGCTGACCTCCTTCTTGAACTCGCTAATGGTCTGTGTAGGATCGCCATTCATGGAGTTTGACCAATCGGACTCATCAATACTGATTATCTTCACCGCCACAAGGTTATTTGTCTGCTTGTCCAAGCATTTGAAGACGCGACCGAATGCTCCTTTTCCGATCAATTCCAGGAACTCATATGGCGGAGGTGTTGTGCCTTGTCGCTCGGCATGGCGCAAGAGCGTCTGAGTCATGCTCTTTGCTTCTTTCACTCTTCTGTCACGATCATGTTGCTCCGCGATGCTGCGTCCGACTGGCGCAAGGCGTGCGTCGTCCATCATGCTGTCCGCGCGTGGCTTGCGCCCAAACGACACGCGTATCGCGTCGTGCTCAGTGCGCGGACCAAGATGTGCGATTGCTGGCCACTCTTCAGATGGTGCGAAGAAGTTGGTGACTCCTGCACGTTGGTGTTAGTGTTAGCAAGTCAAATAAGGTTCAACGCAGTTTCAGTTCGTTGCTTCCTCCTCTCAAACGGCTGCTCCCGCAATAGCTGACTCTCCTTCCCTTTCCACCCTATTATGCGGGACTCGTTAGATCCTGAGCATTGGGCAGTGCTACTGCGCCACCAGATATTATGCGTTGCAGCAAACCTCTGCTGACGAAAGCTTGACAGGAATAATGACGTGTGATATCCCGGAGCGCGTCTTGCATCACAGCGGCGTCGACTCGACCTCTTACTTGCGACACGAAGCTCTGGCATAACAGCGCAATCTAAGTGGAACGGCATGCTGCAACTTGCAGATGGAGGGCCCCAAGTACATCGCAGCTGGGACACAGTCCGGTCATGAGTCCTCGAAGCAATGCCGGGAACATGTCATCGACCTTCGGGGTAAGATTGTACTCCTGCAGCCGCTTCCATTTCCATGTCTAATGTCGTCCGAATTGGTAGCGTGTCGCGATGTCATGGTCATCGATTTTCTGATTGGAGAGTTTCGCAGTTCCGTGATGTTCTCTGTGCAAAGGCAAACATGTCGCGGATGCCGTTCCTTCGTGTCTTGGCTGTTAAAATGCCTTGCGATACCGGCAAGGGGACAGTCTCTTCTTAAGTCGTTCCGCAAGACCATGACGCCTTGTCTGACCTGTGGCCATAGACAGGCAGAGTGTGCCGAGTCCTCGAGGCCGAATGCGAACCGCTCCTCTAGCATACTACCACTGCAGCTTGCCATAGACCCAAATTCCCCCGAAGAAATGCTCGCCACCGCCGCCATCCAACGAAAAGACACAGAAAAGGAGAAAAGCACTTACTCTCAAGCGCGGTTGCTGCGCGTCACCTTCCTGTCGGACGTGTCAGCTTTGGTGCTGGCGAGGCACTTTCCGCCCGTGATCGACCATCGGCCATGCTGGTTGTCGTGATGCCGGTGGCCGCGGTCGACCGACCACGGCGAAGAGAAAGGGCGGGACAGTCATGATGCGATATAGCATCGATGCGAAAGCTCACCTCAGTCGATTACAGCGCCTCTGATTCGTCCGTGGAAGCTGTGCACAGCACGGCCGTTGGTGTATAAAGTGAAGCGCAGGTGAAGTTTTGCCGCTATGCACTTTAGCGTCGTGATAGTTCTTGTTTTGATTCGTGAACGGATGCTCAATTCGTGGATGCTATGCTTGTGAAGAGGATCGTAAACACTCCAGACGCCGAATAATACATTAAAAATCCCAAATGTTGCGCCACAGCGAAGAGCGTGGCGTATACAGAAAAAAGAGACGGTGTGAGCGATAACATGTCTTCTCGCTGGGACACATGCGGAAGTCGCGACCCTGGAACCTTTGGCGCTAGCGTGGTTGCCTCAGGCAACACATTCCCTCTCCCACACTTCACCTTGAATCCTTGTCGCTTTGACGTATGTGTTCTCGCGTGAAACCTGAATTATGGGCCAACGTACCACAGAAACGGTCACTGGATCGTAATGATACCCAGACGATAGAAGCAACAAGAACCACTGCATTGCAATTGTAGGTCAAGAAAACTTCCACTCTACTGACACAACAATCTTCCGCACTATTTCACAGCATCAAAATGTCCAACCCACGAGCGAAGCCAACAACAGCCCTCAACACCAAGAAGTCGCCACCAGTCAAAGCACCAACGTACAAGAACCCCTCCAACAAAGCGCCACCAGCGGTCAAGCCAGCCCCTCGATCCCGCTCCGCCCCCTCGAAACCCACCCCACGCCCGAACGCCCTCAAACCAACCCCATCTCAGAATCCACCTTTATCCCAAGCCCAACAGCAACCCCGCGCGCAGAATTGGATCAACCGCACCGTCCAGTCCTACGTCGCCGGCTATGGCAACTACGTAAGCGGCTACATCAACAGCGTCGGCAACGGAGTCAACTCCATTGGACAAGGCATCAACAATAGTATTTCCAACACGACGCGAGGATGGGGACAAGGCGTTTCAGGATACGGGAATGAGATCAAAGACCAGGTGGGAGTAGGAGGAAAGAGGGTTTCTACTGCAGGGAACCCGTTGGGGTTGGCAGGCGTGGGAGCGAACAATAGCGGAGGGGTTGTGAGGAAGAGTGGTGGGCAAGGTGCGCCGCAGAGCAATAAGAAAGTCTCCGGAGCGAATCCGTTGGGTTTGTGATGATTGAGGAGCAAGATGAGATGTCACGATTATGTAAGGAGCACAGCACACGGGGGAAACACGTATGGTGGGCGTTTGCGGAACTTGATACATGCACGACAGTTTAAAATGATGTGACAGTGTAGCTGGATATGCCAAATTTCATCATAGCGCTATATCGCAAAGTGCTACGCTGATGCTCAAGTCAAGACGCTGCTGTCATCAAAGCGTCCAGTCATCCCTGAACCCCACGCTATGCAAATGTATCCCAGACCAAAGGTCCATCGCTGAAACGCTGCACTTTTTCGTCCTGTCGTCCGTAATTTATCCACTGATCAATGTAACTCCTGGCGATGAAAGCGGCGGCACCGCAAAATTCTCTTCCGGTATTGAATCATCGTCACTTTCATTTTCTTCAGCTGCCTGATCTTCCTCTTCATCACTGGCTTCGTCCTCATCCTCGTCTTCATCGTTCTTCAGACCTTGCGGAAGCTCCCATTCGTTGAACTCCCCTTCTATCCATCTCTTACTTTGGGGAAGGTGGTATGGGTCAAATGGAAAGTACGCTTCGAGTTGGTGATGTGAATCGCCAGTTTTGCGATCCCAAGCGGTCTCTCTTCGGCCAATCTCAATGCCTCCAGTAAGACTGTAGAGTTGAGGTGCTTGGCCCAGTCGAATTCGCTTGTTACGCTCAATCAAAGAGAAGACGTACAGAAATCGCAAATGCCATGCAATCTTAGCGAATTCGCTCACAATTGCCGGCGAGCAGACCTTCAGTGGGTTGAGGATTGATGTTATGTTGCGGTTGAAGGTTTCTTTGACACCAGGTATCCACGGCAGATCTCGCTGTTCGGCAATCATGTCCTCCTCGGTCATATCTCCCAGCTTCGTGCGATCGATCAAGTCACGCCAGCGAAAGCAGAAGATGTAAAGCAATGCTTGCGCGACAGCATAATACATGCCATACATCTTCCTGTCGGGACCTTGACTGTGCGGTTCGTAGATGTATCGCAATTCGTCCATAACGTAGCCAAGCTCGCTCACGACTCTCTGGACCAAATGTGTTGGCAGATTCGAAGCACGCGCCGTAAAGCTCGCCACATAAGCACATGCCTGCAAGCGTAGTGGGGCTGCGACATCTCGGGCGGTGGTCCGCCTGATGAAGCGGTCGATGAAGTCTTCCGAGTATGCTGACGAGTATTGCGAGAAGTGGAACAACAGGAACTGCGCGTGTCTCGATCGGTGTGGCATGATGAAGTTGTTGAAATGCGACAGCAGCTCCTGATATGCCTCGTTGGTCCTCGGGCTAGAGTTCGGCGTGAAGGCCGATTGGTAGTGCTCAAACAGCAGATCCTGAGTGCCGTCCATCTTTGCGACTTTCAAGCGAAGCTCTTTCAACCCCATCTCCTCGTCGGTGGTGGTCATTTCCGATTCAGACACGGATTCGTCGTCGCTGTCGTCATCATCCTCTTGCTCCGCGCCCGGCAGTCTGGCGTCGCGCTGCAGTAAGCTCTCCTCTGCCTCATCCTCCAAATCCTCGAGATCTTGCTGGATTTGCACATCGATATCGACCAAGCGCTGGATAATCAAAGACATGATCTCGCTTTTGATCTCCGGGGTCGCCTCGGCCAATCGGAGCATATGTCGTTGGTACTGGAGGTAGCCTTTCGCAGTCGAGAGGTCGTTGGGGAACTGATGTCGTAGCGTGCGCAGTAGTGCACTACTGGCTGGAGGGACGTGCGATATGATAGTCTCAATGACACTATGCAGTCGGTTAAACATTGTCGCCCGATGAATGATATCGTCTCCAGGCAGTCTGCCCATCGAAGCTGGCAGCCTTTCGAAGTTCGCGACAAGTCTTTCCATCAAGGGAAACGTGAATTTTCCGTGTGTAGTAGCGAGCACGCGCAGGAACTCTTCGTAGATGCGCACGAATTCCTCGTCTCGTCCAAGCCACGAAAGGTCAAGCACAGCGAGGACCAGCTTGCTGCATTGCCCGAGCACTGTCACGTGCGAGCCAATGGCCAGAATGTACTTCTTGAGGAGGTTCGAAGTCGGGGCATCATCCGAGTACGCATCTTCCCCAAGTAGTTCCAGTAATTTCGCGTATTCGACATCGTCTTGGGCGTCCCCAGGTGCGAGATGGCCATGAATTGCTGCGCGCACTTTCTCCTTGACCCATGCGAAGGTCTTGTCCGTGTCTGCGCCAATGATCCTCACCTCGACATCGTCACTGAATTCAACTTTGAGCCGTTTTGTTGTTTGTGAGAGGCCAGCCTCGTCGTCGGTGTCCAGGTAAGAAGAGTCGCGTTTCAGACCCATGGTAGGGCGCTTGGCGAGCGGAGTGGGTGGCGGCGGCATGGCGCCGGCAGGAGCCGCAAGAGAGACCATGTTGAAGCGTCTCCGGTGGGCATGGAGGGTAGCGGTGGTGGAGGGTCGAGATCGGCCGTCGGTGGTGAAGGTGAAGGCAAAGGCGGAGAGCGGAGACCCAAAGGAAATCGCGGTTGGCGGTGTCGTGTGAGAAAGTCTGTGCCATCCTTGCAAGACGCAAAGCTTATTTAGCTCCTTGGCACGTGCGTCACGATTTCGCTTCACGTCCAACGGCACATACAGACAGATCCAATATGCACATACAAGAAAACCGCCTCGTGTCTGGACGAACCATGAAATACAACGGTAACTGGTCTTTGTGCTTTTTAACTGTCAAGAGCAAACGCGTTTATTCGTCCAGCGAACATGCGCTTGGGGTTCCAAGCGGGACATGAGGGTGAGTATGAATGGAAAGTGCAACCATTCTGGCGCGTCGAATAAATAGATGCTGCACACTTCTCGCACTGATCTCTCAACTTCACCTTCGTCGAGCAAGGAGTCTCCCTCGGCAGTTTCTACGACATGGCCGAAGGCTCCGCAAACGGAAATGACGCGCCGACGAGCATAGCACCAAGCCATGGCAACAGCAACATTGTCGATTTTTGGATCTACCCCGTGAGATTCGCGATGCTGTCTACGACCTGGTTCATGCAGGCGATATAGCTCTGAAGTCCCGAATGGACATGCAACTCGACGATGACGATTGCATGGAAATGAAGGTGGAGAAAGCAGCCCTCACGAGCCTACTCGATACGTGCCGGCAGATTGAAGCTGAATACAGTCAACGGATCGCCGCAGTCAAACCGGTCACGCTGGTGCTTTCGGATACGCCACTGTATTGCAGGGAATATCTGTTCTTGTCCGGGATAAAGAATGTTCAGGCCGCTCAGCGCTGCAAGACTGTCATGTTCAATCGTTGCAACAGAGATTGCTGCGGGCGAAAGGAAACCGATCGCGTGGAAACTATTGCATTCTGTCCGATGAGCTAAATCGCATGATAGAGACGGTTGAAGCGCTCGCCAACGAGCTGCCACTGTCGACTCCTATCTCTGTGTGTATAGGGATGTCGCGAGACGCAATCTCTGCAGGATGGCCGAATTGCACACATGTCCATCAAGGGATGCAAGAGTGGATGGATGTGCTCACTGGTATCGATCGTGTCTCATGTGTTGAGGTATTCAAGTATACCGCGCCGATGTACAGCTCGAGGTCGGACGCCAGTATGTTGGGTGTGACCGCATAGACTAACCTGGACGATCTTTGGGCAACCTGGACAAGAAACGATGGCTGGCTGGGCATCGGAGCCGGCATGATGACACTTACTCAAGGCGCATAATATACGAGAGGGAGACCAGGGCCATCGAGACACCTCTAGGGAATATGAGCATCGACACTCCAAGAAAGGAAGCTCGACGGAGGCGGCAGATAAGGTTCAGCTACGAACGCCGACAAGAACGATCTTTCGCCTACATCACCTCCTATCACATGCGCCACGTCCAAATCGAGCACATGCATCGCTAGAGAACACCGACTCCCATTCTACGAATACGCCACATCATCACACGATCGGACCGTTCTATTTGTGCAGCAACGTAGTACGCTTGTACGGGTGGCTCTCGTGGTCTCAATGATTGATCCCTTCCACAGTGCTTGCAGAAACAATTCCCATCCAAATGATAATGTTGAGCATACGTACAGTCATCGGAGCTGTCGCTGATGAGATAGTGCCAGTCCTTTCTACTGCACATGAAAGAGTGACTGATATTCCACATGCTTTTCGGTTCCTACGACTCTGAACGAATCGGACATTTGTACATTTCCCTCCTTCCCCATCCACCCTACAGGCACAATTGTCCATTCGACCTTCAAGCTAGACACCTCGTAATTATCATCGGCTAACCAGTGCTTGTTTCAAGATCCAAATGGTCGTCTATGTCGAATTGAGCCTTGCAGGCCCGTCACAAAAACAGTTTCAGAAGATTGAAAATGAGCTGCTGCGCTCGTTTGAGATTTTACAGTGTATCTGCGCAATGTCATCGCATTCACCATGCCTCGGTCTTCTGGCATCAAAGCTCCTAGATTTGGTTCGCTGCGTAACGTATAATGCGGGAATACCAATCTGACGACGTTCGACTGTGCGGTCAAGACTGGCATCCATTCTCTCCAGGTCATATGAGCACCCTGCAGAAGAATTCCGTAACCAGAAAGGGCGGAGGAAAGATGCCCGATGAGTTCATCTTGGTCTGTCTTCACCTGATCAGAGCTCTCAGCGAGTAAATGTGGTCTACCCCAGCCTAGTGCTTGCTTCAAAGCCTGGTATTCGTCGGCTCCGTCGAGGTAGAAGATACTCGCACGCCAGCGCTGTGCGGTGAGCGGGTAATCCGCAGACCTCCCTGCTTGACGAGGCTTGGTTCTCACTTGTAGAGAGCATCTTCGGATTTTGCCCTTCTCAAGCAGGAAACCGCATCGTAAAGGGTGTATCCAGCGTCTGTCATTGAACGGCGTCAAAGATCTTGGAAGGCTTAGGGCAAGCTCAAGTCCTTCCTTTGTTTTGTAGTAAAAGGAATCCAGCCCGCGAGTCTCTGCAGCTGTGTCGTATGGGATCTCAGACATATCCTGGCAGCCTGCAAAGGCTTTTGGACTGGGAGCTAGGAGGCCACTCCAAGCTTGTAAGTGGTCGGCAAGCTTCCATGCAAATATTGACTCGTCTGTAGAGGTGGCGAGGATCTTCATCTGGAGGCGCGTGAAAGCCTTCACGGCACCTTCGCCGTACAGCAGGGGCATATTGACGTTAAAAATTCCCAATAAGCAGTATGCAATGGCTTCGTCTCGCGTGGTAGTACGTTGGGCTGCCCAGCTCATGCGTTTGGCAATACAAGGCTTGGCAATTCGTAATCCGGAGGCGAGAACGTCCTCGTCGATGCCGGTTCCTTTCGTGATCAAATTGCTGATAGTCGGACCATTTCTGATACTGTGAGGCACTCCTCTAATCATTCTGAATGTCGCCATTTGTGCCTTCTCGCTGCTGTCGCAAAGAATGCGGCCGCCCAAAGCCTCAAATCGAGAGTTGAAGAAGAGCAACTTCTCCGGAGCCAGGAGCTCCTGCAATGTCCAGCCACGCTCGAACCACCGAGTGTGCACGAATTGGTCTTCAAGAAAAGGCGCGAAGCCATCTATCTGTCGGATGCCTTCCATGCCAGACGCATCTCTCGCGCCAGATCTTAGCGAGACTGGATCGACGTCCGGGAGGAAAACGAGACAGACTTCCGCACGACCGTAGTATCCGTACATCTTGTTGATCGCTTCCGATAGCTCAGCCGAGCTTCGCTTGTCGACACAGATTGTGTCAATCCATACGTATCGCAGTGGGAAAAACCATCCTTGCAATCCGGCGCTCGCGATTTCACACAGCTTCTGAATTTTAATATGGCCAGGCGATTGATTCGAATCTTTATTACAAAATGCTTCGTGCGAGACCTCGCTCGGGGACCAGACGTGAGACAGTATGGCGTAGTGCGGTAGGCGTGAGCCGAAGAATTCCTCGAAGGCCTGTGTGTATGTGTTCAGAAGCCTCATCGTCCAGATCGAAAGCCGGAGCCCGCGGGCGTTGTAATCCTTACGATGAGCTGCGTGACATCAGGCTTAGCTTTGGACAGCCTGTCTCCAGCGCCATGGAGCTGAGAAAGTTGGTGAGGCGGCATGTGGGCGATACGCGGGGCAGAGTGAGCTGTGGCGCTGCGCCGCGCATGAAGGATTGTCACCTTTGCTTTGGCGCCTTCAGCTCGGATGTTGTGCATACTCATTCGAGCACCGTAGATTGAATCACGTCCTCGTAGGCTCTGAGATGTAACTCTGGAGTAATGTAGCTGGCTCAATAATGTAGGAGCGATAATTGCGGCTCTCAATGCAGTCGAATGCAACGCCGTGCAAGTTGCTTCGTGTCCTGCTACCTTCTTCTTCTTCTTCTTCTTCTTCGGAATGCCACAAAGCTATATGCTCTTGAACTGATGCGAGACCACGATGCCTTGAGAAAAGCTGCCACGTACGGATAGAGTGTCGCAACTCTACGACTCGAGAAAGAGCCTTGATGCCCTAGTCATCTGACCTCTCACCTCGTCCTGCAGAACCGATGACGAGCAAAAGCCTCATGAGCGCCCCTGGAAATGCCAAATGTAGGCCACCAAGCCAGAGAGTGCCAATGGTATGGAGATTGCGATGATGATAAAAGTAAAAGGCTTGGAGTTCTCAGGCTCGCGAATATTCATACCGAAGAAGCTTGCCGCGAAGCTGGCTGGGACGAAAAAAAAGGCAATGTAAGTGAGCTGCTGAACCCGTCTGGCCTGCCTTATGGCTATTCGACTTTCTTGAAGCGCGCTAGTGTTGAGTATGACCGTTTCGATACTTCCGATTCGAGCATGGACTTCATTGGCCTGTTGTCGAAGTGTCCTGAAATCGGTCCACAGCTCGAGTATGTCAGACTGCTTCTGGTGCGATGTAGAGGTCGTGTTTGGGAAGAGATTAGCAATATTGTCATCGATCATCGAGAGACAGTCGTTTGCGATTCGACGCCATGGCAAAAGCTGTCTCAGTACATCATTCAGATCGTCTGGCTTTTCACCCCATGAGGGTTTTTCAAATTGCCACTCAAGAGCACGTAATACTCCCATCAACCAATTTGAGACCTGCAACCATTCGGCAATCACTTGGTGATACATTGGCATGGCGATGCATCTGGGGTCCCTGTGGATACGCGAAAGGTCCTCCGGGCCGAAGCTAGAACAGGCGTCCACAATTTGGTCGAAAAGCGAGCCTATCTGAGCTCTCTCCTTGGATATCTCAATGTTCGTCCGGTGCCCTTCTCCAGACGAGCTGGTGAATGGCTGATAATCCGCCCGCAGTTCAGAACCTGATTCGAGAGTAGGATCCAGCAGGAGGATCCCTAAGCCAATTAGTTAGACCAAGGACGAAATCGTGCGTAGTCGAATACCTTTTATAGCTCCATTGTCCAGCATTCCCACCCATAACGAAGTCTTTGCGAGAATTATCGACACTTGGGACTCTGGACTCAGCCACTCTGTGGGTTGCCAAACTGCATCCCCCAACATTGGTCTCACAATCGTAAACTGCTCGGTTTCTCGCTTTGCTTCCGCGAAGTCTGCCGGCGTTGCAAAGTAACGTGCCCGAGGATAGTGGAGCGTAAGCTGGGCAGGCGATTCGAGCTTTCCGGAGACTTGTAATGGTGGGTTCGAGAAGAATCTCGAAAACCGTGACATGCTCGCATCCACGTGGGCTTGAAAGAATGCCGGGTCAAGGTTGTAGGAGTATCCCAGCGTCTGTAGAAGATCCGAAGACACATCCTCACAGATGACTAGTCGCACTTCAGATCGACCTTGGTCTGGCCTTTCAGCTAACGCTTGCCGCAGCGCGGCCGGGTCCGGGTACTCAGTCCTGGATGCAGAACCGTCTTCACCGTATATCACACATGCGATTCTGGGGTGCCGAATGCGCTCGCTGCGCATGTCGGGGAGAAGCTTGGAGAGCTCCAAGTACGTCTGTGCAGCATCATCGCGATGATTGGACGTGTTGGGCCGGTATGAAGGGGCCATGTGGAGGAGGATTTCTTGGTGGTGATGTTCGACGATTGTTCAACACGATGCGGTGAAGGTCCTCCAACCTACACATGTTGTCCACAGCAGAGCAGCGATGCGGCTGGGCTAATACGGCTGGGGAGCTCGGCCGCCACGCTCCTGTGCTTCGCCTGCATGTAGGATTGCACCCGTCGTTGTGCCCCCGCGCCTTCAAATATTGGCACCACAACCGTCAAATATTAGCGGTTCCTCGCCCCGTCCTCTCTCAACAGCCATGTCTGAATGTCGCCGTCTATGTATGCAACAGAATGCTGCAGGTTCGACGTGCCACGTTTCCCACATACACCGCTGGCAAGGGCGCAGACACGCTTACATACGTGCAATACACATTCGACGCGTACGGAATGCCACTTTCCCGCGGGCGCAGCACCACATCTCTTCCATTCACCTTTCCCTACTACGATTCTACACAAATCGGGCATTTATACATCTCTCTTCTCCCTACCGTTGCCGCAGCCGTAAGCCCCGGCCTCCCCCCACCACTGCCTGCCGCCAGGAAACCCGCGCCTCCTTCTCTTCCCTCTCCACGGAGACAGACCCGATGGAAAACATGCCTACAAGCGAAGACCACCAGACTCAGCTTTTTCCTCTCTTCCTCATCCGGAACCGGTCCAACCCCAGGCGTGGTGGGCACCGACATCTTTCCTTTCCCTCTCGACAGCCTTCTCGCCTGTTCACCACCACCTCGTTCCAAGACCTTTCTCGCCTTCTCCACTTCTCGTTCCTGTTCCTTCAGCACCCACTCATCCCAAACGATCTCGCCCGATCCAGGACCCCACGCCCGGCGTTTACAATGTTCGCAGACTTGGGTGCGAGGCCGCCAGCCGCGCTGGCGGAGCGTGACAACTTCGTCGATTTCAGCGAAAACGTCTGCGCCCAGGAGCCCATGTGCCAGTTCGAGCACGCTCTGTTCGAATGTGTAGGCCGAGAAAATGTCGGCGAGGACGGCGCGGAGTTCGGAAAGCGAGGGGGCGAACTTGGAGGCGCGGCTGAGGAAGGCGCGGAGAATGCGGAGAAAGCTGAGGTGGTTGGGGGCGGATTGCTTGGTTGTTGGACTGGTGTTGGAGCCTGTTCTGACATCTGGTGTTGCAGTGGCGGCTAAAAGAGCCGTGAAGGTCTGCTGCACATCCGATCGTAGAGATGATGCAAGTTTGTTCGTGTCGAAGCTATCCGACTCATGTGCGGCAGGATGGTGGTTATAGTGGCTTGCGGCCGCGCCTACGTTCTGGCTCACTTGCACGATGGCATCGACAAGGTTCAACCACAAGAACTCGTCCATGTCAAGGTCGTTTTCGTGGATTTCCCAGGCCAAATTGGTTCTCGGACGTGGCGTACGGACCGCGGTCGAAGTCTGCCCCTGGCACAACCAAATGCCGACTTTGGTGTACTTCTCGAGATCCTCAGCAAGCTCGTCACATATGTCTCGTACCGGAGTGATCTGCGCATTCGTGGCTGCTGAGTGGAGCAAACTTGCCAAAGCATGCTGCAAGCTTTGCATGTGGGATACAAGTCGGTCCATGGCATCTCTCGCAAGGCCATCTCTCGCAAGCAAAGCTACCGCGGCATCAATGACACCCAACTTCTCCATTGCAGGCAGAACCTTCTCAAGGCGGAGATCGCTTGTTGACAAAGTCTTGATGTAGTCAGCCACGTGTAGTGGCTCGTGCT
Organism: Cercospora sojina; assembly: GCA_004299825.1. Taxonomy (NCBI): domain Eukaryota; kingdom Fungi; phylum Ascomycota; class Dothideomycetes; order Mycosphaerellales; family Mycosphaerellaceae; genus Cercospora; species Cercospora sojina. Next base: position 3,674,121 of record CP036211.1, on the reverse strand, counting down.
GACACATGAGGCGTACATACTGCTCAGTAAAAGCAGCTTGCCTGTCCTGAGGCAACGGCGATGTTGTCGAGCGCTGGTCTCTTAGCAGTGCAGGCTCCAAGAGAGTTCGCAGAAACAAGAACTGCTGATACGAGTCAGATAGCGTATCTACACTCGTTTGCAGCAGATCTGCAGCGGTTGTTGCTAACGTGCGCGATGCCGCCACGATATCGATGTCTGCTAGGTCTTGCACGTGCTCAGCGATAAGCCCTTTGATTGCAGCGCTCTGTTTCGGCGTCAAGCCCGGAACTTCTCGAAGGCAGAAAACGATGCAATCGAACACATGCTCCGTGTCCTCCGAATCCTCGAAATAAGTTGATAACAGCTCGGTCAGCATCCTCTCTCCACGATAGACGGTCTTTAACACGCGGAAGAATTTCGCGTGCCGCAATGCTTCAATGAGGGCTGCAGTGTTTGCTGGGTGGTATACCGACAATAGGTACTCCACGCTAAGCTGACAATCACCACGCAGTGACTCGAGAGGTGGCCGGCACAAGCGTTGGAGTGTGCCGTTCAGCAATGTGCCAGTCAGAATGAGCTGACCTGGATACTTCGACATGCTGCGTGCGACAAACATATCCAAGTATATGACTTGCTCGGGGTCGAAATCGCCTTGTCGCATCACGTCCAGCATGATTTCGATGATTTGTTGTCTGCTTTTCCGCTTGCTCGAAACGCCGTTTGAATGGGGCGTTCCATTCACGGCGGCCTCTTCGTCATTCTCATTCAGAAAAGGATCCTCAAATGCCTCATTCAGCATGCTCATGAAGCTGGCAGCGTCAAATTGCAGAAGCAGGTCCAGGTATGGAAACGCTGGCTCCTCAGATCTGTTTTGCGTTGTGTGAAGGATCTTCTTGGTTCCTGGTGGCCACGCCACAGCTGTTCCAGAAAAAAGATACTCATATAAGTCCATCCTCGCGCGGTATGCTTCGTCATCGTCCATGAAATCGCCACTAGGGTAGCGTCGCCCTGTCAGGGAGTACGCCAAATATGCGTACGTCTTCATCGCCGGGGCATAAAAAGGGTGGTCGAGGCGCACTTCGTCTTCATCCCCTTCTTGAATCATCATCACGAGCGAAAACAAGTCGATCAATGGAGACACATAGTCCCGAATCGCTTGCGTCCACACGTAGATCAATGCGTCGTAGAGGCTATGCTGTCGGCATAGCATCGTAACTTGGTCCAGGTCGAAAGAATGTGGGTCCAATCGGATGAGCAGCTCCTCCAAACGTGCTGCCTGATTTTCGCCGATGAAGTGTGTGACTGTTGCAGCAACGACGGCTGGAGGAAGACCGGTCATCTCGCCGTCGAGCACATATGGCTCGAGTGTTGCGATGAAGACGTCTTCTTCATCTGATTCTTCGAAGATCTCGAAGACCGTGGCGCAGAGATAGTCTAGCTCCTTCATCGCCACGCATGCCTCGAAGCACACCTCAGCCAACTCCTTCAGCCTGGCATCCCTGTCCTCATCTTGTTGCGCAAAAGTGTAATTAAGCGATGCGGATATCATTGCTAATAAGCGCTCTCTGACGACTTCATGTCTGGCGGCATCGGCATCTGGTAGACCAATGACAACATTGTTGGCTCCTCCAGTATAGTATTCTGTCGCAAGTCGAATAGCATTGATGTGGTCGCCAGTTTCCATGAGAGCCATAAGTCTGTCGGCCCAATTCGAAAGTGTGCCTACAGTGAGATCATTGAAGCCGAGAAGGAAAGTTCGCCCTTTGTAAGCCTTGAAGCTCATGTAGAAAGCATCTGCAATCACGCCGTGCAGTGATGGGTCTTCTGAGTCGAGTCGTTCCACCACACTTTGTAGCTGATGTGAGAATAAGTCTTGGTGATAAATATGCCTGTGGAGCAGATCGATGGAGTCGGTGACCTGCAAAGTGCCATCTTCAACAATGAGTAGTCTCTGGCTTATTGTCAAGACTCCGAGCACGGAACGACTTAGCCATTGGACAGCCACGATGGCTTCATCCGCGCGCCATCGACTTCTTGCATGAAATTCGAGCGTTGGCGGTTTTTGTTTGTCCTCTTCCTTCGCCTCCACAATCTTGACGTCCAGTACCGTCAACACATTTGACCAGCAATATACTAGCTTAGTATCTGACGATTCTTTCTCGGCATCTGCACTGAAGCTCTTGAGCTTGACGGCTGGAAACCAGGCTAGACAGCCGCTAAGTGTGCTGTGCGGAGTGACATCTTTGGGTCTGGGGGATTTGTGCTGAGTTTGAGCTATTGGTGTAGTCTGTACAATGACAAGCAGGTACGGTGTAAGCAGCGCTGTCAGACCCATGGCATCAGTGGCCTGCTCGATGTTACCGAGCGGCAGAGGCGAGAAAGCGAGAACGGAGCTAGGCTTCCGTGCTCGTTCCTCCTGTGATTTAGCTGGAGGGTAACGTCCTAGAAGCCGCGTCGTTTTGATTGATCTCGTCACTGCACCCAGTCCTCTTGTGGCCAGATGAGAGAAGGCCATGCCGCCCGCATCGGCAGAGACAAGCGCAGTATGGCGAGTGCCGAGGAAACCTACGTGCAAGATAGCACAATCCTCTAGGTGTCCATCGGGACGAGCCCGCTCCCTCAGAACGCTCCTATCGAGAGGTGATATGTGGAGGAACGGCCTGGAAGGTCTGCTGACTTCCCACGTGAAAATAGACCCGTTCGCATGGCCACTCGCGATCGTCGAATAGTCTGCAGCTATTGCCAGAGATGTGACTGAGCCACATTCCGTCGCCTTAGTGCCAGGACCAATGATGATCTTGAGAGTCTGATGATAGTCGAACCCCAAAACGAGGCCCTTTGAAGTGCCTACAGCAATTAGAGCCGACACAGCCATACACGTCGGACGTCCAAAACTTCGCTTGCCACTTTCAGAGAAGGCTTGGCTCGTGAGTTTGCGCAGCTTCGTCCATCGTATCACATCCCATGGCGCTTGTGGAGTGTCAGTAGCAGAATCACCAGCATCTGAAGAGATACCAGATAGCTGAGACGAAATGGAGATCTGCTGCGAATGCGGACTCAAGAAGGCTGGGGACTGTGCTCTTGGCGAAGCAGGTGCTGATGATAGCCTGGTCTCGAATCGTCTCTCGAATGGTTGCAACGCGCCTGAAGGGTTCCTTGGCACGACTTTGCGCTGCGACGGCCGTTGTGGCAGTGGCGACGCATCGCGTCGGGTAGAAGCAATTGAGCCAGCTCGCGAAAGAGTATCATCGGGTATCGACCCAGAGTCGAGAGGGCTGCCCAACGGACTACCCTTCGCTATTGGTGTGCTTGGACCAACATCTGCATCCTCTCCTGCCACACTGCTGTCCTGCCCGTTATCCAGCTGCGCAAAGTCTTCATCTCCAGCATCGTCCACAGCTCCCTTAGTGTCCACTTCCGCGTGTTCATCCCCAGGCTCTGGCAGCACACCTTCTTCTGCTGCTAGGACCTCTTCACGCGGCAAAGGTTCTTCGAAATCTCCATACTCCGCGTCTTCGTCCCCCTCCTCCCGGCCGGTTTCTATCCTTGCCTCGGCGTCTCTGGTCGACTCGTCCGCTTCCACATCCTCATTGCTGCCACCTTCGTGGGCCTCTCCAATCACGGAGCTCATAGGTCTTCTCGCTGGTCGCGCATTGCTTTGTCGTTGTGTGCTTCAGAAGTGAAAGAGATTACCCACTCTCTTCTACCCAAGCCGCGTGCCACCAAAGAGAGTTTCGACAGCATATATGGAGGTGGATATGCGGAAGGATCAAGTTGTCGTAATCGCGTCCCGCGTGCGGCACAGTCGTCGAGACGGTTTGTCTGGTCGTTGTTCAATCTGGAGTCCGTCTCCAGTACCTCAGAGGCTCAGTAAAGCGCTTTGCCAATTTCGCGGGACGCAATGGGTTGGCAGTGAAAGTCGCGAGCTCTGTGGTCGAGCAGTGTGGTCGAGCAGTGTGGGCGGGCTTGCCTCCGCTGCCGACAGCTCCAGCTTCACATGCGCACTTCACCACAACCTCCATCCTCGCCAAAATACCATACAACGAACCATCACGATGTCGGACATGACCCCTGACCTGCCGCCGCACTTGCTGGCCAAGAGAAAAAGACAGCAGGAGGAGGAAGCGGAAGGACAAGCTGCCACGACCTCCGGCGCAAAACGGGCAGCACGTCCAGAAGAGCCAGAAAAGCGAAGAAAGATTGGACCCGCGCGGCCTGCAGCACAAGAAGAGCCGGAAACACAAAGCGCAACTCCTCGAAGAGTAGCTGGTCCAGCACCACCTCCAGCACCCCTCGACGAGCGGCCCTCTGCGCCACCGCCAAACCAACAAGCAGATGACAGCAGCGATGACAGCGACGACGGATATGGCCCAGCCCTACCCAGCGCGGACGACCCAACACCAAGCACAGCACTCTCACAAGGTCCTTCCCATGGAGATCACAACGACGAACTCATCTCCAGCAAACCCAAACGTGACGATTGGATGATGATGCCCCCCAAACAAGACGATCTCGCCGCACGTCTCGACCCCCTCAAAGCCCGCCCCACCAAATTCGCCGGCAAAGGAGCCCATAAAGGTGAAACAGACAATTCCACATGGCATGAGACCCCAGAACAAAAGCAAAAGCGATTGCAAGACGAAATGATGGGCATAAGCAGTAGTAGCAGTACGAACAAGACCTCAAAAAGCAGTAGCGCTCCGAGCAAGACGTCCGCAGCACAGAGTGCCAAGGCACGAAAAGATGAGGAAGCGCACAGAATCGTCAACGTGAGTCTGACCATAACCAAAACCTCAACTCATCACATTACTAACCTCGAATCCAGGAAAAACGCGGCCCCTCGCTATTGGAACAACATTCTCAAACGTCCAAAGCAAATGGCTCTTCAGAGAAATTAGAAGACGACCCAAGCAAACGCGCCTTCGATCGAGAGAAAGACATAGGCGGAGGTGTGATTTCCGCAACACAACGCAGAGAAATGTTAAATAAAGCCCAAGGCTTCGCTGGGAAATTTTCCGGAGGATCGTATTTGTGATCTCGCGGACATATCAACAAATGGCTCTGCTGGAAGATCGAGATATACAGGAAGCACGAATGAAATCGCTCTTCTGTAGCGAGAAAATTGTGCCAGTGAAACTCATCCACTTTTCGTCTGCAGGTTCCACCAATTCCAAACGAACAGCTCATCGTCTCGTCGCGGCACGCCATGCAATCCTCGAATACATCTTTTATGAAGAACCAGAAAATCAACGCCGTGACCTATACACGGAAGACTGTCGTCCTTCAAATGAATACATAAAATTTCGGCGCTCGCTCATACACTCATTCGATCAATGTAAGAAATTCTTCACGAATTAAAGGCTCCCTTTTGAAAGCTCTCAATTCCCATGTCTCCGGGCTTGCCCTTAATCGCCGGAGGCAATCCCTTGGTGACATTCTGCACCTCCGCCTTCTCGCGATCTGTAAACTTCATCGAATTCGCTCGACTTCCAACACTGCGAGAAGTCATCGTATTAACTCTCGAGTTCGTCTCGCTGCCTGGCTGACTCTGCGAGCCCTGGGCCATGATAGCCTGCTGTTGTGGCTTACGTTGGATAGTCTCTAGGTAAGGTGATGGGAGGTAGCCGACGCCTCCATCGCGGGCTCGGCAGCGCCACCATTCAGATGGTTGACCCATGGGGTCGGTTTTGCTGAGAACGGCGACGAGGTCGCCTTTCTTGACCGCGAGGTCGATGCCTTCTTGGAAGGCTTGGCCGGGTTGGGCCTGTGGGGTGTAATCGTACAGAGCTCGGCAGAAGTCGAGCTTGGAGGGATCGAGTGGTTGTGTGGGTTGACCATTCGCGTCGAGTGGCATCATTTGTTGTTTTTGCGCTTCCTGGGAAGCTGCTAGGGCTCGAATGAGTTTTCCCATGAGCCAAGGAAGGCCGAAGACGGCGACGATGAAGAAGACGAATGGTTTTCGGCTTGGTTTCGCGACTGGTTGGCCGTCTGGGCCGGGCTGGCCGCTGAATTGTGCGAAGTTGGCTGGTGTCAGCTCTTTCGAAGATGATGGGGGCGGTCGGCCGGTCAACTTGGCGATGGCTGTTCGTATCCACCGCATGATTGTGAAGATCCCCAGAACCGAGCCAAGCGTCTGCTTGAGGTTGCCAAACTGCTCTGCCACGCTGACCATGGCGAAAAAGGACGAATGTGTGGCCATATATGTGCTCTCCAGCATTTGAGCAAAACCTCCAAAGGCTCCGACTATGCTCTCGATCATCTGAAATGTGGCTTGTGTGCTGTTGCTGTAGGCTTGCGTCAAGCTTACCGGCTGGCCGTCCGGTCCAATCTGTCCAGGTTGTCCGTACATGCCGCCGTTCATGCCGTAGCCGCCCATGCCACCATACATGCCTCCGCCGTACATGCTGCCCATCCCGCCCATGCCGCCGAAGCGGCTGTATGGCGAGCTGTACGAAGATCCATAACCGCCATATCCTCCCATGGAACCCATTCCTCCCATGCCATATGGTGATGAATAAGGCGATGCTCTGTTCATTGTGGAGTAATTCGCCGCTGTTCGGTTTGCGACGGTGCTGAGTGCGTCTGTTCGCGCAGGTAATGCGGGTGCCGCGGTAGACGATGCGGCCGTCCTCGTCGCTGTCGGTGTCGCCGCCGTCGAAGGCATTGCGCTGGGTACTGCGGCGACACAAGAGTCAGAATACCGTCGGTGAGACTCGTTCCCGAGGTGTTGCGACCTACCAGAAGAGCCGCCGGCGCCCGCTCGCTCCCAAGGCTTCGGCGGAGAGGCACCAGACATGTCGCGCGCCGTTCCGACCTCTCCTTCACGCCGTGTGCCGTGTGCGCCCTCGACTGGCTGTGTCTGGGCTGCTCGCTGGCGCTGTGAGCGGCGGTGTCACAGCGGCGCTATCAGCGCATGTCGCTGAACGGATGGCGTCGTTTGTGCGGAGAAGCGACAGGGATCTCACGAATCGACGTTTGTGCGATCCGGGCAATGTTGCTTTCACGAATGTGCGACCTGAGCGCTTGGGCCAAATTTGAGTTTCAATGCGGTGTTATGTTGGGAGAACAGTGAAAGAAGTGCGTGGGAAACCGCGGGCGAGTGTTGTGAAGGGACTGCAGGATGAGCCAGACTGGCATCACAGGCAACAGATTACTCTGGATGCCGAGGCACTGTTTGTGGCCTGGGTGCATCGGCCGTATGCTCGCACCGACCACGCCATTCGCAGCCATCCACCATCATCACACATTCCAACATGCGCTGACAATGTTGTCGAGCCAGGCTACTCAATGCATAGGTGTCAACAAACAAGAACGCCGAACACGTTGAAGAACAAAAAGTCAAGCATCTGTACCAGCTATCTGTGTCCTGCTCAGGGTACAGCGCCGAGGCTGATCTATACGAAACATCGTAGACCCGTCGCACTACTTCACTCACGAGAGCACAAGCATGGGCAGGAGCATCTGTACATGCCTGACAATAAACAGCCACCCGAAGTCAATAAAGTCCGTGCAAACCACGAATCAAGCCATAGCCAAAAAGGCTTTCATCCAAATATGAAGGACACGCCGTTAAAAACTCCCGCTGGTTTCCCTATCATGCATGCATGCTGATGATGCGATCGAAGAGCATATCACACAAAGTGAACACTCTTGTACGCTCACCCGCTGAGCTGGAAGAGGGAGACCAGGTTCTGCAAGTCTTGGGCTGCTGTCGACTGGACCATCTCGTCGACAAATGTGGTGCCCATGGTCGTGCCGAAGCAGTCAGTGTCGTTGTCGAGGATCTTGACGTGGATGTTGTCCTTGTACAGGAGGAGCGCAGCCTTGATGGTGCCGCTGGTTGGACGTTCGAAGTAATCGCTGCTGCCGCCGGCAATGTTTCCGTGCAGAGTCGACTTGCAGCGCTTGTCACCAGGAGCAAGGACCTCAAAAATGTCGAATTCACCACAGCCGCTGGTCCAGCAGGAGCATTCTGGCTTTCCGTACTGCAGAGTACGGGGGATTTGAGCGTTGAGCATCCAGATGGCGGGCATGTTGGTTGGGCTGTAGATGTCAGCAGTGGTGGTTCCATCATCCGGCATGCCGAACTCGAAGAAGAAGGCCTTGCTGGGTCCGTCGAAGCCGTGGTATGCAACAGTACCGTTACGGTAGTAGCCACATCCGTCGTCGCCCTCGGAACATTTCTTGTCACTCATGACAACCACCTCGGACTTGGATGGGATAGTGCAATCCGCAAGGATTTGTGGTGAGCCTGCGCCGCTGCAGCCATCGGCACTGGCGTACGACAGCGAGTTCCCGAAGCTGTAGTCGAAGATGCCAGAGCCGGCAGTGCCACCCTCGTGGTTGAGGAATACAAGGCCGTCAGCGCTCTGCTTCTCTGCGTTGTAGTAAGCCACACGATTCCAGCCCTCGCCAGTCGAGGTTTCGTCGTCGTCATCGTCGCTGCTGCTGGATGAGCTGGTCTTCGCCGTGCTGGCGCCGGTAGCTGGAGCAGAGTTGGTGCTCGCGCTGTTGGCGGCAGGCGCTTTGTATACTTGCGGGCTAGCGGCAGAAGAACCTGAGCTCGCGGCAGACTTTCCGGAGTAATCGTTCGACCATGAAACCGCCTTACCATCAATAATGGCAGTGACGAGGTCTCCCAGCGCGGCATCTCGTTTCTTGTGCAGATGAGCATGATGTCCGTGTCCATGTGCACCACCAATGTGTCGGCGCTCATGGACTGCTCCTCGCGAATAGGTCGTGGGAGATGAAGAGGAAGAGCTCGGAGTGTATACTGCAAGCTGCTTCAGTATCAGTGGTCCGCGGAGGTGGAGCGAGACCTCCTCATCGAATGGAGCAAGAGGTCCGGAGTATCCATTTGGAGAGCTGGAGCATGTGCCAGACGAGCCGTCCATGTTCGTGATCTTGTTGTAGGAACCCGAACCGCCCACGCCAGTGTATGTGATGGCCTTGACACACTTGCAATAGTAGTTGCCCCCATCGTCAACGCTGCCCTCGGAGCAGAAGTCGGCGGTGACTGTCGCTGCAAAGAGCGCTGCGGCTCCCAATGAATATCGCATGTTGGCGTGTGTTGTCCGGTGGAAGGGTCGATGTGAGACTTTGATCGCGCTATCGGAGAGATTTAATTCGGGAGGCGTGCTGGCGCAACTGTAGTGACGTCTGATGGTCTGATTGTCGTGGGTGAAGCTATTGTCGAACCCCTGGATGGGCTGTTTACAAAAGCCGGTTGCCGTGCAAACGCTCGTGAAGGCGGCGCGCGACTGCTGCTGTCTTGCAATGAGTGACTGTGGTGAGAATGCAGTGCAGGTGAACGAGCGTGAGCGTCACTGCAGGACAGCGACGTATAATGGGTGGTGTCTCCGGATGGATCGTTGTGGTGAACAGGGGCGCGCGAGGAGAGGGCGGCTGAAACGACTAATAAGAGGTACGCCCAATCAAGTGGATCCAAGAAATTGCACAACGGTGCGCAACGGGCTGGACCTGCGCGACACAACGGCTGATCGCTGGGCGCTGCTCGTCTCGCCTGCGCTTTGCAGAAAGTGGCGTAGCGAGGCAATTGTTCGTCCACGAGTCCACGGCCATGTGGGACGTCGACGTGTCCTTGGTCACCGTCGTCGTCGCCGTCGCTGGCATGTGTCGCCTGCACGCCGCGCGCGGGACCGGCGACGGCGGTGTGGCGGGAGGCGACATTGTGCACTGGCCGAGCCGATGGGGAATGCAAAGCGCAGAGCAGCACGGCCGTCGACTCCGCAGGTCTGCGTCTTGATGGATTCGTGCGAAGCCTTGCCGTGAGAGCCAAGTTCCACGTCGAGAGCTTGTCGGTTTTCTTCCGCATGTAGCTGCAGATCGCAGAGCGCGTGTCCACGTTGACGCCGACGCATCTGCCCAACGGCGCCAGAGCGCGAGGCCGTGGTATGGCACAGTTGCGATCGCATGTCGTGCATGTCGTGCGCTGGCCGCTGCGCAAGCGATGGCCAAGATCAATGCTGGCGCGCTTCTTTGTAGCGGCGGGCTCGAACATTCCGATGCTCTCCCGCCTCCTCCCCCGGCATGCCGAGCCTCTTTGCTTCACCTTCCATTGCATCCTCACGGCATACGTAACCAGCGCTTAAGCAGACTCACAGTGTGATGAACGCTGCGTTACTGAGATGCCGCGCGTACCATCATCGTTCGACGCTGTCCACAGCAGATCGCGACCACGCAGCCCGGAAGCGTCGCCTGTGATGGAGTGCCGACAACCGTAGCGCCATGGAATCTTTATCCTCCGAAATGAGGATAGCCATGGGTGTACACTTCGGACTTCCCATCCCCACACGTGGATCAGGCTCAATCGCGAAGGCATGCGAAGCGGTGGCTGTACGTCAGCGGTGAAATATGTATGCGTTATCCCAATACCGCGACGTCTCCAGCCTCGTACGGCTAATGTTGTTCGGATGCAATTGGACCTTTGCGACGCTCTACAGCAGGCGCTACTGACCAATCTGACCTGATACAACTCATACCACGTAACGCGGGCTGCGCGTCATCGACGCAGCAAGTTCCAATGCGTACCGATCGTGGATGAGAGCAGTGAGCCCGCGTGGACTCCTCCGAGTACAGACTTCTCGACAAGTATGGCAATTCGAGCTCAGTGCAGTGCATGACAGCTAAGGGTGATTGCCGAATGAACTTCCGCGATATTGATCATCTCAAGACATGAGGAGGCCATCATTACGTTCTCGCAGATACGAGGAAGACACGAGCTTTCTCCGCGGCATTGCCTTGCAACGACGAGATGAAAGCATCGTGCATACCACTTGTCATTGGATGCCGAATCTAGGGGAGATCTAGAGTTCCGTCCGTCAGCTTCTCGTGCTTTCACTTGAGTCATGCTTGTTCAGAGCGTGTAGTAAGGGTTCGGGTGATCAGAAGTCCGTTGAATGCATTAAGCCCAGAAGGCTTTGAACATTAGAGGTACCAGAAATAGTAAAAAATTGTATGGAGATCATCATGTGATGTGATGGTTGGGATGTGGTGCTGATGCGTGCAGTCTTGCCATGCTCACCTTCTCAAGTCTGCTGGTTGCCTCACAAGTGGCAAACACTCCGATTTCCCGTCCGCAGACCATGCTCTCGATGTTGCTTGTGCAGGCGATATGCCGGCCGGATGCAGCAGGAAAATTCGTTGTCGCTGTGGTGTGTAGAGTAGGTCGGTGGAAGGATTTTTGCAAGAGAAGATTTTGGCAGCAGCAGCCAGGTTGCGGCCCGCAGCGCACGCCGTGCTGACTAATCACGTCTCCCGTTTTTCCCTTCTCCGCCCTCTCACCTGCACCTGCACCAGCTCCAGCACTCCACCGACAGTCCTCCGCCGCCTGTCCATGTCTCCATACCGTACCTTCGAAGATGTCTCTGGGCGCTCACTCAAGTATCAGAAGATGTAAGAATCAGACTGGTTATTTTGGGGTGAACGGAAGTGCCCGTCAAATGTCATCAGTCAAGAGGTACACCGAGGCTGGCGACCAGCGCTGCAAATGCTTCACCTGCTCATTTCGAATCGTATTGCTCAGCAGACGCTTCGCCGAGCACCTCTGATCTTGCTGCTCCGGTCAACATGACAAAGCCAGTACTTTGTATGTACTACTAGCGTAAGCGCGAAATGGAGGATGCGAAGTGAAACGAAGCGAGAAATGTGAGTATTCGCATTGTGGCCTGAGGCAAAAACGCTGAATAAGCTTCTTCCAGCTCTTGGTGCCTGCGAGTACTCCATTCTTTGCTGCATACACTGCGACCTCATCGATTCCATCACCCAAAGCCCGGCAGCGTCGACGTGTTGCATAAGGGAAAGCAAGCAATGGCAGTGATGATGGGAAAGCAGACGAGCAGGCCTGGACGCCTTCAAATCGACCATTCACCTGGCGCTAAGACCGGCGACCCGCGTGCAGCGGTGATCCTTCTCAGGCACCATCGCCTGCCTAGAGTCTTCGCTCATTATCGATAAGCTTGGAACCGGTGACTGTTTGCCGTGTACGCCCTCCAATTCAAGCTTGCAGCACATCCGCTGCCTGGCACGGTTCCTTCTCGCTCTGGTTGGCTAGCTCACGTTCGACTCACAATGCTCAACTGGCTCGCCACATCTCCCAGGCACAGAGTGGAGCGTGTGCCGTAAATTGAAATCATTCATTGGGTGCTTCACATGCATCGAGCCGGACCTCTGCTGCCTTCCAACTCAGCCCGTGCCACTACCTCACATCACATACGCTCACATATATGTATTATCTGTTTCTCACTTCAATCATCTCTGTTTGTTTCACATCCCCCTTGCTTCAATCGAGCTGACAAAGGGTACCGCTGATCATCTTTCACCAAAATCTCCCCACAGAGACCGCCACTGTCCTTCACGGTCAACCATGGCGCGAACTAAGCAGACCGCTCGCAAGAGCACTGGTGGTAAAGCCCCTCGCAAAATCCTCGCCTCTAGTTCTTGTGGCCGACGTACTGCAGATGGAGCCATTGTCGACAATCCCGACTTGAGAGAAGAAGAGCAACAGAAGCTCAAAGAGATCGAGGAGGGTGAGATGCAAGCCTCGTTGAAGTAGATCTTGTGTTCACCGTAAATTACCCAAATACTGACCCCAGATAGGCATATCGACAAGAAGCACACCGAGCAGGGCAAGGCGTTTTACACCGAGACGGTCGATGAAGAAGTGCCAGACCAAGTCAACTGGTGGAGTCAGTTTGCGCTTTGTCTTGTCCGTCACATGAGCCACGACAACAGATCCGTCCAAAAGACCAGTCTGCAGGTCAACTCACAACACCTAAAGGATATTCTTCGAGAAACTATCGACAGCTTTCCAGGGATCTCGTTCCACACCAAAGAGATTACGATCGATGCTCCTTACCGGGTCCTGTTTCACTACAAAGATGAGCTGGAAGCAGCTGGAGACAAGCTCGAAGACGAGGATGCCATTGCTCACCTTGATCTACTGCTCGAGTTCATCCACGAAGAATTCAAGGATGCAATCGAAGAGAGCGACAATCTGCGTGAGCAAGAGCTGATGTCTTATGAACACCTCTGGACGATCTTCCGCCCTGGTGACCTCATTTATGGCACTGTTCTCGGCCAGCCCCGAGCATTCCGTTTGAACAGCTACCAATATGTCTGTGGCAACTTTCCAGGTCTGCAACTCAGCACCAAGTTCGTCGATTTTGACGGAGTAGACTTCGGAACTCGCGACGGCGCACAGTTTGTTGCTGCCTTCGGCGGAGCCCAGCGCATCGATGGACTGGAAGCTTTTCCGATGAAGTTCCACGGTGCACCTGAGGATGTTCAGAAGCAGCTTGTAGCTCGAGGCAGACGTTTCGAAGAGCTTGCTGGTATGCACTTCAAGCGCTACGCCAGCATTGCTCTCGAACACACACCGTGCGGTCTCAGTCGGTACAACGTGGACGGCCGAGTCGTGGTCGATGTCAAGACGTATCACCGTCTGAATGCTAATCGCGCCTTCACTGTGAACGCTTTCAAATCGGCCGAAGACAAGCGCAAGAAGAAACGTCGTGGGAACAACAATGAATATAACTATGATTACGACGACTACGACCACGACGATGGCAACGAGGATATTGGTACCGAGCTCGTGCCAATCGATGTCCTCGATGTTGACCCTATGACCGACGATCAATGTCTCCTTGCCAACGCCATGGTTCGTGGCTTCTCTTTTACTGAGAAACACTGGTTCGAGTTCTTCGTCGATAAGCTCTTTCCGCCAGCCTGGAACACCAACTGCTTCGGCCAACTTGTGCTCCCTTCGGCACAAAAGGATCTCGTTCAAGCTCTCGTGGCCAACCACGTTCAGCAACGCAGCGACTTTGACGACATTGTCAAAGGCAAGGGCAAAGGACTGATTCTCGTCCTTCACGGCCCTCCCGGAGTCGGCAAAACCTTGACCGCAGAGACAGTCGCAGAGTTCTGCAAGAGACCACTATACATGGTCTCCTCTGGCGATCTCGGCACTGACTCCGAACGCCTCGATGAGCGTCTCACCAAGATTCTCGACATGGCCTCAACCTGGAAAGCAGTCCTCCTCATCGACGAAGCAGACGTCTTCCTCGAACGCCGCTCCCTTCACAGCATGGAACGCAACAGCCTCGTCTCCATCTTTCTCCGCGTCCTGGAATACTACGAAGGCATCCTGTTCCTCACTTCCAACCGCGTCAACACGTTCGACGATGCTTTCAAATCCCGCATTCACGTCCCACTCAAGTACAACGACCTTACCGTCGATAGCCGCACGAAGATTTGGAAGCATTTCCTAAGAGAGGAAGATGCCATAGACGACGAGGGCTGCAGAGCTCTAGGGAAAGCTGACATCAATGGCCGCCAGATCAAGAATGTCATCCGCACAGCCAAGAGTCTCGCGCAGTTCAAGGGCGAAAAGCTGGATCGCGAGAAGTTGCAGCAGGTCATCACGATCCAGGAGGAGTTTGAGAGTGAGTTGGACAATGTGGGCTGGGACAAGGTGAAGAAGGTTCCGGAACAGATCGTGAATGGAGTCAATGGAAACTGAGAGGATGAGCTCAGTGGAAAGTGTTTGAAGACATAAACGGCCGCGTGTGCAACTTTTGGAGCTGGTTACAATCACGGTGCTAGGTAATGTGGCATTCTACAATGAGACTAATCATACGTACAGTCGTTTAGCAAGCTCTTCCTGAAATTCTCAAGTCGCTCCTCGTACTATTGTTGTGTCTGGACCGAAGCGGGCTCGATCTGTGAAGTACGACCGGCTATGTCAAGAAATCCGTCGGCGCCATCGTCAGGTCTCGTGTCCTCTCAAAATACCCAGAGTTCGTTGTCGCACCTACTGTAGGAATTGCGGCTCTTCCTCTATGTGGCTAGTATTATCGCCACAAATCTGGCAGATCAGTGGGTCAGCCTCTTGTTCTGGGTTGTCAGAGAAGGGGAGTACATCCCACAAGTTACGTGGTACGAACTCCGTCGCGGAATTTCGTGGATGCTCCGAGTGACTCGGATTGAGGTTGCGATGTGGTTGCGATGTGGTTGCTGAAGCCGTCCAGCGGCGTCTTGTTGCTCTGTAGTGTTGGAGAGCAAGAAATTTCGGGGCTGTCTGTGTGCTTGCGTCAAGGTTAGAGGAACCGCATTTACAACATTTCCAAAGGAGTTTGTCAGTTGCGTGCAGACTGTCTGTTGAGTCTCGTGGTTGTAAGTTGGGCAAGTGGTACTCGAAGTGGACTGTCTGCTTGATTTAGTCTGAGAAGGTTTTCTTGTTGGAAGCAGCCTGAAGTCCTGAAGTATGTGCATAGCTGAGCATTATGTGAATTACGCAGATCTGAGGAAAGGCAACGTGCATAATAGCATAGTGAAAAAGCGAGTAGCCAAGCATAGGGCTATATTCCAGACACCAATGTATGGACAAAGCGTGATGAGGCACAAAGCCATCGTGCATGACTTCGGGTGGCTTTAGGGGCACACCTGCAAGTCGAGCCTTTCATTAGTCAGCAGTCATAGTGACATTAACATACGTACTGTACACAAGTTTCATTGGCACGCAATCTGTGGAATATGTCGTCTCGCCGGCAAACATGTGCTGTTGACCTCGGTCTTGATGCTCCTGCAAAGCTTTTTTTCCCTTTGTCCAAGACATTACCTCCTCACCACACATGAACTTCGAAAGCCCGAATATTTTACTCTCCTCCGACGAGCGGCTTTCTCTCATCGCGATTTCCTTTCCAATACGCCCAACCTCCAGCGATAGCATTTATCGCGCAGAAGCCCATCGTCACGCCTCTTGTTACTCCTCTCGCAGTAATTTTCTGGCTCAACTTGACTTGTCTCCTTCTCGCGAGAACAAAATATGCCATTGACCACGCACCCATCAGTCCAGCGCTGTCCTTTTTGAAGCCTTGTACGTTGAGGTAGGAGGAGAAGAGTAGGATCGGTGGGAAGAGCATGGGGAGTGGTTGGAAGGGTCGAAGGTGTTGGGCGGTTATGAGAGTTGCGAGAAGGGTCGGGGGAAGCGGGTTCTCTGGATGTTGGTCAACATGTGCGCAATGGATAATGTGCGACAAGGTCGCTGTAGACATACCACCCCATGCTTTGGCATAGCTGAAGAGACCTTGTTTGGCCTCTTCGGCATCCTTGGGGAGCTCGCCAGGCATCGGCATTGTGTACGTCGGTAGTATGGGTGACGTTCGGATATCAACGCGACTTCTCGGTCCAATGGCTTCAGGTTGAAACAGCAGGCCTTCACATGCAAAGTGTATGTCTGGGATGAGGTGAAGGAAAGTGGTTGTTGATGTCATGCTATGCGCCGGAGCAACGATACGCCGAAAGATCAAGACCCACCTTCGGCGGAAGCGATGGACCCTCTCGACTTTCTGGCTGATCTGTCAACAACATTCGCCCGCCTTCGCCAACAAACATCGGACTTTCAGAACAACCCCCGAACCAAGCTACCACCAATCCATGACCTAACTTCTCTCCGTGGCACGACCTCCAGCACCCGCCGGTGCCCTTGCGCCCACGACTACCGCCGCAATACCAACATGTCCGAGAAGAAGGCGCCAGCCAACGGCCACCACACACATAACGATGGCTCCTCCTCCCGCGCCTACACCGTTGAACAGAAAGCCGCAGTCATCCGAGTGAAACGTTGCGGACCCACAGACTTTTACGATATTCTCGGCCTCGAAGCCTCGCGAGCCACGGCAACCGACAGCGAGATCAAAAAGGCTTATCGCAAATTATCGCTTCTCACACATCCGGACAAAAATGGCTACCCAGGCGCGGACGAAGCGTTCAAGATGGTCAGTCGCGCTTTCCAGATCTTGAGCGATGCGGACAAGAAGGCGAAATATGACCGATTCGGAGGGGATCCTGAGTCAAGAATGGGCGCTGGAGGGGGCGGAGGATCATCAAGTGGTGCGAGTCCGTTCAGTGGATTCGCGCAGCAGAGGAGGGGACCCATGTTTGAAGAAGAAATCAGTCCCGAAGAGCTATTCCGACAGTTCTTTGGCGGAGGAGGCGCGTTTGGCGGTGGAGGACCCTTTGGCGGAGGGTTTGGAGGGCCAGGATTCGTGTTCAATGTTGGAGGTGGGCCTGGGATACGTGTACACCAATTTGGAGGGAATCGGCCCCGGAGGAGACCGCATAATCACGAAGAGGCGCAACAAGGGCCAACGAGCATGTTCCAGGCATTGCAGGGACTATTGCCGCTTCTACTGCTTTTTATCTTGCCTTTGATCAGCAGCTTTTTCTCGGGTTCAGGGCAACCGAGTGGACCCTCAATGCGGTTTGACGCAGCGGTTCCCCCTCACGTCGAACAACACACAAGCGGAAAGTTGAAAGTGCCGTACTGGGTGAACCCGACCGAAGTGCGAGACTTTACTGTAAAGAAATGGAAAAACTTGGATGAGCAGGCCGAGAGGAAATTCATCATTAACTTGAACGCGGAGTGTGAGTGGGAACAGAGTCAACGCCAGCGGCTAGCGAACGAAGCCATGGGCTTCTTCTACACCGACCAGGTCAAGTTGGACAGGGCGAAGAAGATGGAAATGCCCAGTTGTAGAAAATTGGAGGGGTATGGATATCGGTTGCCCAACAGGTATTAATGATGACTTGCATTGAATCAGCTTGCACTGGCAAAGCTCAATTGTATATGACTTGCTCTTCTCTGCTGCTGCGTTGAAGCGTTTCTTGGGCTTTCCGTAGGAATGGTCACCAGTTCTGGTGTCGATTATGCACATTTTAACCTCTTCTCAGCCGCTTCGGCATTCTCCTTTTGTTGGCAGTTTGGAGTACGCTTCAGCTCGGAGCAAGTCACTATTGCACAATCGCGAAACGAGACACATAACACTCCCAATGCGTCGCATCGCAGCATCGCGTTTCCAGCGCAAGGACAAGTTACTGACGCACGAGAACATTCTCTTTGTCCGCGTGGTTGGTGCCGAGGAACTTGAGACTTGTTACTTGCTTGACACATTTTAGTCGGTGGTGCACAAGGCCTTTGTCTGGTCTGGTCGCAAGTGATGTGCTCTCGGGGCCTCGTGCATAAAATTGTGACTCGTGTCTTTCCACGTCTCGTGCATCAGAGTGGTTGTTCACCTCCCACACAAGCGTTATGTGTTCTTGTTCATGTCTGTTCTTCATCTTGAAGGTTATAAGGACTGCTGTCCTTCTTCCCTCTGGAACCCTCATCAATTCTACACAAACAAGAACCAGCTGTCCGCAGACTTACTCACGCAAAGCTCTACCGACAGTCCAGAATCGCATCGAAACACTTCTAATCATCGACGACCGTCCAGAAGAATGTCGAGTCCGACACCACCCGCAAAGAAAATGAGGACAAGCACTGCTGCTCTTGAGGGACACATACACGATCCTCTTCCAAAGTTCGACATGGATGAAATCTACGATACCACACTCGTCAAAATCATCGTCGGCGATGAGAAGTCCGGCATCAAGACTTTCACAGTCCCGCGCGAGCAAGTCTGCGCGCACTCGAACTACCTCGCAGGCGCGTTGAAAAGAGACTTCAAAGAGGGCAAAGAGAAAACGGTCAAGCTCGAGGAGTTCAATCCACGATCTTTCGCCATCTTCCTGACCTTTATTAATACCTGCAAGATTACTCTCTCCTGGCCGAGTACTGGCATGACATCCTACAACCCCTATAAGCCAACGACATGGGGATTCGACATGCTTTTCGATTGCTACTTCCTAGCCGACTATATCGGCGCTCGAAGCTTTCGCCAACGCATCTTCGAGTCCATCCAGATCAAGTTTATTGACCATGGAAGGATGCCCTCGGGCGCCGAGACTCGAGAAGCCTACGAAAAGACTCCAGAGAACTCCCAACTCCGCAGACTAATCGTCGATACCGCTGTTTCGCGCCATGTCCCGAACTCAGACCCTATCAGTCTCTATGGCGATGACGGGCCACCTCCGATGAAGTTCGTGGCAGATATGCAACTGCGAGCCAGCAAGCACATCTCCGCTTTGGCGTGCTACCACTGTTCTCCTCACACTCCTTGCAACCATGAATGCGAGTCGAAGTTCCATACGAGAGAGGACGCGATTTCAGACGGGGTCTTGATGTGGTGCAACTATCATGAGCATGACACTGAAGAGGAGAAGGAGTTGTGTAAGTGGAGAGCTAAGGCCTTGCGGGAGCGTATCGCTCAGGAGGCGAAGGACTACGAGGGAGAAGATAACGACGATGACGACTTGTAGAAATTTACACGTTGCATGATATTCCGAGCTGACGCAGCGATTCGCGGGAACGTTTGATGCGTCGATTTGCGTATGGGAGGAGGACCGTTTAAGTTTTGAGTGCGGTGCCTCATAGATTCTCCCATTCGCAGATCTCCTTGATTTACCATGTGCTTGTCTCTCTGCACGACGATTGTAAAGAGTATTCAACTAGTTATTTCACACATTTTCTTGGAACTTGAACACATTAATCTCATCCTTATTGTTGACACTGAAAGAACTGCCTCTCTCGACGTATACAGCTGGTACAAGTTGTCGGGATGCGGAGCAAAGCTCCAGTCGCTTTCTCTGCCTCGACAATGTATTTGCAGCCCACTCGCAGCTCTCTAGGGCTCTCGGCCTGCATAATGTAGTCGGCACTGTACTATCTTGACAAGTCCTAGTTTTTCAAAGCTTCGATCGAGCCCTTTCAACTTTGTCGATATCGTAAAATGCAACATACTTCTGCATCATCCTCGCCTCGTCATCCGTCATCTTCAGTTTCGCGAGCACGTCTGGACCTCCGTTGATAACTTTCTTGACCAGGACTTCGAGCTTCTTGCCATTGACATTGTATGGAATCTCGTCCATCTCAAAGATGAGATGCGGACCATGCCTTCTGCTCAAATCGCTCGCAATTTTCTTGGTGACGACCTCCATTACCTTCGCAGGTAGATGTATTGTCCCCGATTGTGCCTCTTCCGTACACTTCAGAAATAATAAAACTTTCTCTGTGTCATCCTGAAATTTTCCATCAGATCTTTGCTGTCCAACGACCAAAGCATCTACTATTCCAGTGCTCTTCACTTCCTCGCTCTCTAACACAGCATATATCTCTGCACTCCCGAATCTTATTCCGCTAGGATTCAATACACCATCACTCCTGCCCAGCACATACGTCCCTCCAGTCTCTGGATTCATCCTCACAAAATCTCCATGTGTCCAGACATGTTCGAAACCTTCAAAGTATGCCGCATAATATCTCTTCTTGTCTGGATCATCCACAAACATCACCGGCATGTTCGGAAAAGGTTTCTTGCAGACTAATTCTCCGCGGTCACCAGGTTTGGCGGGGTTTCCTGTTGGGTCGAAAGTATCCATGTCCATTCCCAAGGCTTTCACTGCGCATTCACCAGGATAAGATGGAAGAGACCGTGTGCCATAAAAAAATGACCCGCATAGCTCAGTCCCTCCAGAGAATTGTACTTGGCAGATATTTGGGCCGAAGCATTCGATAAGCCAGGTTGCGAGGGAAGAAGTCAGGACTGCCCCAGTGGAGTAGATCGAATGCAACTTTGCTGCGTAATCTTTCACTTTGACACTGTGCTTCTGAAGTTCGGCGTAATATCTCGGTCCTGCACCGAAACCTGTTATGCCATGCGAAAATAACTTGCGAAGGAGAGTGTCCGGGCTAGGGAAGAAAGGTGATCCGTCGTAGAGAATCATGGGTGTGCGACAAAGGAGTGCCCCGATGGAAATGTTCCACAGAGTCCAGCCAATGTTGCTGAAGTGGATATAAAGATCTTGAGGGCCAAAGCCGTGGTGTAAGAGAAACTCTTTCGTCCCATTGAGGACCAGGCCACCGTGCCCATGGACTATGCCCTTTGGAGGACCGGTCGTTCCGGAGGAGAACATGACGAGGAATGGAGCATTGAAAGGAAGTTGTGCAAATGTCAACTTTGCGTTCGCCCCGAGCGAGTCGAAATCTGCAAATTTCCGGTGTTGACAGGCAATATTTGTGTCAGGTCCGATTGTGATTAGCTCACATTGTTGCCTCTCGGAGGATATCAGATAGCACCTTGTAATCTTGTCTTCGATGTTGTGAACCTTCCCGTTGTATGTGTATTCCGTCTCGGCGATAATGAGCTTCGGTCGAAGCTGCTCGAGTCTATCGTTCAATGCTTTCTCACCGATGTCCGTTGCGAAGTTGGCGATCACTGCACCAATGGATGCAGCAGCAAGCAATATTCCCAACGATCGGGCACAATTACTTCCAATGGATACCATGTAATCGCCTCGACCCACACCGACGGCCGTCAAAGCTGCAGCAAATTTTGCTGTCGTCTCTCGCATATCCTGCCATGTATACCTTTCAGGAGAGTCGAGAGTCTTCTCATTGATGCTGAGGATAGCAAGATCATCATTGTTGCCACAGAGCAGATTCTCAGCAAAGTTGAGTCTTGCATTTTCGAAGAAACGTGGAAATTGATCGATGCGAAGCTTTTCGTCGACAGCAGTTGTAGGATGCCGAGAAGCCTTGATGCCAGCGAACTTCCAGAATGACAGCCAAAACTCGTTGATGCGATTGACAGAGAAATTGTGTAGGTCATGGTAGCTAGAGATCTTGATCCCATAGTGTCGCTCTATATATTCCGTGAAGTCTTCGAGCGGAGTTCTAATGCCAGTAGGCGGAACGTAAGCTGGCTTTGGCGTCATGTCCATGGAGCAATGCTGTGCATCGCACAGTTAGCTGGATAGTACTGTGCCTCAGAACGAGTTAGCAGTTGGTTAAGGCTCATCAAGTTTGTGTTCAGCGAGTGATGTGCCAAGACCCAGATTATCAGCGGCTGGTCGACCGAATTGTTTCAACGTAACACGCAATAGCTTTCATGCGTATTGATCCGACCTCATACTGAGTGAATAAGCGAGCAGGGACGTGTCGTGATGTAGCGGTTGATTTCGGGCATGATGTCTTGACCCACCCCTCAACCGAAATCGGCCGAGAGGTGAGGGGTACACAGCTCTGAGACCGTTCACTCTGAGGCTGAACATCGCATTGCTTGACCATAACAGGAAATTCTGACCACGAAAAGCGACCGACGAATACCCAATATGTGCCATACCGTTACCACAAACACCGGCGGGAACGAGTTTTTGACTCGCGTTTACAACTGCAAGAACAACGACGATCTTGTCGCTCTCTACGATGATTGGGCGGAAAGTTTCGACGCAGATGTGTTGGGAGAAGCTCAGAAATATGTCGCTCCAGCCCTAGCAGCACAGGCAGTCGTACAAGCTGGCGGGAAGATAGATGGTGTGGCATTGGATGCTGGCTGCGGGACTGGCTTGTCCGGTGTGGCTTTGAGCCACGTTGGCGTGAAGACAATAGACGGCCTTGATATTTCACCGGGCATGCTGAAAGTAGCCAGGAAGACTGGGGTATATCGGGACCTTCAGACCGCCGATCTGTCGCAGCCCGTAGCAAAGGAGAACAGCCAGTACGACATCATCTTCTGTATCGGGACCTGGACTCATGGCCATGTTGGACCTGTACCTTCCTTCGCAGAGTTCGTGCGAGTGACCAAGCAAGGCGGACTCATCGCTGGGACGGTGCTGGATGATATCTGGACTTCTCACGGATTCGAAGCTGAGGTCCAACGCTTGGAGCGTGAAGGCCTAGTGCAGGTCGTTAGCACTGATAGCATGGATTACCGAAAAGGTGCTGGGGTGACAGCAAAAGTTGTCGTTCTACGGAAAAAGTAGGACTTTGGATTTGTGTGCCATGCGAGGACAGGACGTGTGTGGAAGACGGAGACCGGCAATGTGCCAGCGGGTCACCCCTTTTCAACAACGGCTGCGCAGTGTTCATTTCTCTCTTCCGTTGAGCCTGTGGGAGAACTCTTGCTAGTTTTGATTGCAAAGGATACAGAGATATTGTCAGACGATCCATGCCGAAGGCGATGTTCATGGCAGCGGTGTGCTGATTCGAAGCGCCCAACAGAGCACGGCAGGAAAACAATCTGGGCGGGTGAACTAGCCTAATGGGGACATCCTGCCGCGCCGATCCCGCCGCACTGTCGTCGTCTTCTGCTTCCGCCCTCTGTGACGCTTCTCTCACGGAGCCGTGTGCTCTTCCTCACTATGTATGGTTCACATCCATCCTGACCAGTCCAGAGCATGATCAGAATGCCAGCAAGGTTGCAGAGTTCACTATGCGCCGCATCGCAGCATCTCCTGCCGAAGCAGACACCTCTACGCTTGGCACGCTGTAGCCGCCCGACCTGAAACTTTCAATGAGACTTCATTCGTGGTGACTGTGTATCCACCTCCAAAACAGATCAAGTAGACGCCGAATGCATTTTGGAGACAGAAATGCCAAACTGTTTCTGGCAAGGTAAGCTAACATACTGCTTGATGACAACTTTTAAGTCACTGGAGCTGCAGGTCCTGCAGACTCCATGTTGCAGATCGTGAGGCACAGCATTGGCATATATCAGGATGAAAGGCCTGCGTGCAGCTGAGCAGCACACGAATGCTCGAGCCCGTCCGGACGGCTCCAAGACCTCGCATCATGTCGACCAAATCCTCGGTGTGCTCAACGAGAGACAAGTCTTCGCAATGCACAAGACAACAACGGCCTGGATGCTCGTCGTGGATATGGGAAGTCCTCAGCTTCTCAATAAGTTTTCTCTGCATGGGCGCGATCATGATACTCCTTGCCGTATTCAACAATCAGCCTCTTCCGAATCTGGGCTTCCTGACACTGAACGGTATCGTGTCTACCCTGGCCGGTTTGTCCAAGGCGGCATTGATCCTACCCATTTCTGAAGCTATAAGTCAACTGAAATGGCAGTGGTTCTGGAATTCTGGTCGTCCACGGCCCATCTCAGACTTTCAAATCTACGACAGCGCATCCCGAGGACCTTGGGGCAGCCTTTGTATGTTGGCTCGGCCTCGTTTGGCGCACCTTTCATCAGTTGGTGCACTTTTGACGGTCGTCGCGTTGGCGATCGAACCATTCTTTCAGCTGGTGCCGTCGTATCCAGTCAGATTGGTGCCTGAAATGAGTACGCTCGCCAGTGTTCCAGTTGCTTCCGTTGTCAAGCAAATCGCACGCGACCCGATCCAATTCGACTATTTTACGGCGAGCCAAGGTCTAAAGGGCGCTATATATGGTGGATTGTTCGGTTCTTCCACAGACAAGAAGGTTGATCCATCCTGTCCCACTGGAAACTGCACTTGGACTCCGTATACGACTTTGGCTGTCTGCAGCGCTTGTACAAACCTCACAGACATGCTGCGGGAAGAACCAGCTACCTCTGGAAACTCAGCCAGCGAGACGAGTTGGAGACTGCCTAACGGTGAGATGGGGTACGGCGCCTATAGCAGTAACATGTTTCAATCAGTAGGGGCGTCTGCAAACTCCAATAATGACAATCAGGATTGGGGCAACTGGACTCTCGCGTACCGGAACATGCAGAACTTTACTTTAATCACTGCCCAAAGTTTCTATTGGGCACCACAGGTCGATGATGGCTCCGGTCCTCCAGGCTCCGGCGGCAAGTCTGCTGGTCTCAAACCCTTTGCCCCACACGTTGCAGAATATATACTCCACTTCTGTCTCAAGACGTATAATGCGAGTGTTGACAAAGGTGTATTCACGGAGTCGCTCATCACCCAGTGGCCGGATCCGTTGCAGCCACTGCCGCAGAGCATCACAAATCAGTGGGGGTTTAAGCTGATCCGCGAGATGAACAGCGCTTCTGCCAGGAGTAGCACGACCATGTGGTCGCAAGACTTGCCTGATAATATCACGGATGCAAACATCACTTTGGCATTACCTCAAATGGAGAGGGAGGCGCATGACATCAACTGGCTGACACTGTTTGGGCTGCGCTCCTGGTTCACACAAAATTGGCAGGTGATATCGAGCGATCAGCCCACCACAGCTGACGTGGTGCAAGTTATGTACAATGCCTACACAGGTCCTTCGAGGGAGACGGTACGGCCGACGGACCAGATGGCGGCCGAAGCAGCAATATCCAGAATGCCTGGCCCTGCCGCTTTGTGGTCTGACGTGGCTGAAAGCATGACTCGGCACATTCGCAGTCAAGCATCAGGCCAACAACCCGCGCAGGGCGTGGCATACGCCGCACAAACATTTGTCTCTGTGCAATGGGAGTGGACTATTCTTCCGGTCTCGTTGCTCATATTTACCCTCGCCTTCGTTGGCCTGACCGTAGCACAGAGGGTCGAGAAAGATATCCCACTATGGAAGAGTAACAGCATGCCTTCATTGCTCTATAGCCTGGATGAAAGCATATCGCACAGCATTGCTGGACACGGCCGAGCTGCCGAAAGCATGGAGCAGCACGCGAAGGCTTTCGAGATGGCCATGAGCACGACCAACGAGTCATTGGAGCTACGAGCAAAACCTCGCAATCCAGTCTGACGAACACCACTAGTTGCAATGGAGTCGTATGCTTTGAGCAGAGTGAATATGGTAACAGCGAGCATTTATCAATCCAGGAGTATCGATCAGACTCGACTGCGAAAACGAAATCTGGTTTCCCCACTGGAGTTTTCCCATATTGTGCGCAATTTCCATCGCCGCTTGAAGAAATGCTCTGCGGTCTCGCATTGGCTGAAGAAATTACCTTCTCCTGCCTTTCAGTGAACAAAGGAGCTTTGAGCAGATCCTAAAGATCAGAGGCTTGAATGCTTTGAGGATTCAGGAACAGCAGGAGGACGGTTTCGAGGGGAACAGATCGAAGTCGGGAACAGGAAACACACAGTCTGGCGCATTCAGTCGGCTCGTGTATAGCCTTGTTGACTTCTGAAGAATGGATGTCGCTACCACGTTGCGGATGTTGCGCATTCCGACATTTGTGGATACGCTCACGGCTCAACTTTCGTTCGTACACCGATGTTGAGGTATAGAGCAACGCCTGTATTGGTGTTAGAGCCACGAGAGCAGAATTTGCTGTCCTGACCGACGGCACATTTATGCCAGCAAAGCGAGCTGTCAGAGATGGTGCGAAGTCCACTTGCTGGAGTTGAGTACAAGCGGAATGGAGTCATCGACACCTTCATTCGCGAGTGGGAACTAGTTAAGCACGGATGGCCAAAAACAATTGTGGCTGACCAGATGAGAGGTGCCGCTGAAATTCAACACAGCAACTGGATCGGCAAAGATCAGCTGTGCAAATTATGGAATTCCAGTCGCATATCCTACCGCCCATTTGAACAAGCCTCGTTGGAGGGTGGTGCTGTTAGTAGTGTCTCCTATGCAGTCTGCCACCTTTGTACGCTTTGCTCGTTCTCAACGCAGCACGAAGACATCACCTTTCCCGGTTTCAGCGCGTGCGACGATTCCCGTGAATGGACTATACTACTGTACGCGCGGAGTCTGGTCTTACATCCCAACACTCGGGTTCGTAAGCACCCATGGACTCAACAATACCAGAACAACAGTGGCACGCTTCCACTTGTTGCAGACACTGTACCACGCTTTCACACTTTGGTGGAAGACTCGTGTCTCCCTCGTGGCTCTCCATGAAAATGAATCGCATGTTTTTTCGCCTTCGGGTGTCGTGGAGACTCTTTGGGAGTCGCGACCAAGCTTTGTTTTGTGGCTGATACAAACTGACAGCCGGTGGTGGTGCACATCCTAACTCCCCGTGCCCTTCAAATTTCCACAAGCCGCTGTCACCAGCCCCATTTTGAGCAAGCGCGCGCGCAATCGACGGAACCAAACGCGGAACGAACGTTTCTGGGCGATTGCTTGTGTTGATCGGCAACAATGGCTCATCCTGTGTAATTGCGACCGCTGAGTGGTTGAATCCTGCTGCGAAGACGCAGCCCTCCGCTCTGGAGCCAGAGGAAAGGAGGGTTCCGTGGGTGATTCCATGGGTTGTTGTGCCTTGACCTTCGACCTCGAGACTGCTGTCTTTAGGTCCAGATCGGGTTGTGGGTAGAGTGGTACGCAGCCGCGTTTCATCTATTGATGATGTGAGGAATGCGCAGGAAAATCATGCTTTACACATGAGAAAGCATAGTCGAGGAATGGACATGGCCTCTTCGTCATCATGTTCTGACAGAGCGCAAGGGAAGCTTTCGCAAACGGATCATTCTGGAAGCAGAGACTTGTCATGAAGCAGAAGATAACGTTAACATTGTAGCTTTCGATGAAGATTTCTGATTAACTGTAGCTATTACTGCCAGCTATCGGGGTATAATATCTGTCGATACTGTCTGCGGTTGGTATGTCGTCAATCATCGTTCGCCGGAGAATCGAACGCCTTGTTGTGTTGGAGGAATCTGAGTCTGATTATGCTTGTGGCCTCCAATTTTCTGCCCGGGCAATGTCTCCAATCCTATGTGCAAACTGCAAACAAGCAAATAATTACGCACTTCTGGTCGCAATGTTTTTACAAAAGGTTGCTCAGAATGTCTGTGAACGTAGTGGTGTTGGCTCCACCAGCTTGACCTTTCGTGACACCCAAGAGTTCGATAAATTCAGAGTAGACTGGGAAAGAGCTTTCGTCAGCAGCAGGCTGAGCACTGGAGGTGAGGACAGAGACGACGAATCCTGGAACGGTCGCAGGATCGACGCTTTGGCCGTCTTTGGCAATGCGCCATTCAAGGTTCTTCTGGAGGTAAGGTGCGACAATCAACTCAGAAAGACTGCCCAGGAGGGACCCCTTGACGAGCGAGGTCAACTTGTTGGTAAGAGGGATGGAGGCCGTGGTCAAGATAGACATGTTCATGCCGCCGGCATCCATCTGGTCCTGGGCCAACACACCCATCGGTCCATAGAGATTGTCGCACGATGCCCACGTGGCGGGGTCCTCGCTTGCTGGCTTGCCGTCGAAAAGATAGACCGTGTAGGAACCACCAAGAGCGTAGCGTGGAGTCTGGATATTCGCATTGTATTGGTAGAGGGAACCGTTTGATGCTTTCAATGGGTTGGTGGAAAGAATATCGCCCAAGGCCGCCAGAGCCTGAGGGTCAGCTTCACGCTTGGAAGAACCGGCGGTCGCAGATGGGTTGGGTCCGTAGAGCCTGTTCACGTAGCCGCTGATCGCACCGGCACTACCGTCGCTGTTCGAGAACTCGGGATAGGTGTAGCCAAATTGGCGCCAGTCCTTGACCGAGTTGGTGGTCCAGAAACCATCCCCAGAGGGATTCCTGAAAGGTCGAAGGCCGGTGTTAGGGCGCGACCAGGTACCTTGCGCGTTTGTCCAAGTGGAGTGTGGCTGCTGCTGATCTGCGCCATACGAGCTGTGGATGGTCTGCCACATGGCAAAGATACGATCAACGTTGCAGTGATGAAGGAAGAAGATCGGATCGAAGGAGGCCGTGGAAAGGTAGGTCATATGTCCTCCAGACACTCCATTGCCACCCAAGCCACCAGCATTGTTGTGAACGGTGTTGTGAATCTGTTCCAGGCTGTTCGCGCAACGAGCGTTGCTAGTGCTGGAGTCATCATTGCTGAACGCGCCGTAGTTGTCGCACTGCGTGAAGAGCTGGTATAGCTGGTCTTGCAAGCTTTGACGGGAACCAACGAACGCCTGCCTGGCAGCAGGTGTATTGTTCTCGGCGTTTTGTGCATTACTGGTGGGGTATCGAAGAGTCTTTGGCCAAGAATTGAGGGTGCTGTAGACGAGACCGCTTTGTTCGCCATTCAAGAAAACATATCCGTACAGAGGGTTTCTGAAAGACTGCTGTCCTGCTGGACCTTGAACGGTGACACTGGCAACTGTGATCTCATCTGGAAGTGTGCGGCTGTTGCTCGGGGGTCTTGCAGCCCAATCGAAGTAGGGAAAGCGCAGGTCGTTCGCAGCATTGACAAATCGTTGTCGGCTTGATGCTGGGTATTCCTGAGCCACTGCGCGAGCGATCTTGAGGAATTCTTGCTCGAAAAGAGCCATATATGCGCGATGCCATGCTGGGAACAGAACCGAGTCGTGGAAACAATAGCCATCCGTGCCTTGACAATTGGCGCATTGTGGAACGTTGGCATAGTTTTGTCTCGGTACACCGTGGATGGAAGCAATGTTGAAGAAGCTGCTGTCGCCCGATCGTTCCTTTGGTGTGGTCATCCACCGGTTCAGCGCGACGAGAAAAATAGTCCATTGGTCGGGTTGCGAATTCCTCAATTGTCTGACTTCCAGTCGTGGTCTGACGTTGTTTCCCTGACCGCCCATCAGGCGCACAAGATTGCTCTGTCGAGCTTCGATGTTGCTGTGCTCGGCATCGTGGCTAACGGGGTGTGCGAGAACGGAAGTGGTGGCAAGTGCCAAGATAGAAAATAACGAGAACTTCATGATGAAAATGCAATGCAAGGGTGTAATAGGAAAATTCAATAGATGGTTGTTAGAAACGAGTGTGAATGCAACCACACCCAAGCATGCCTGACAGCAAGAAGGTCAGGAACACGAGGGACGGACGGGTATATGAAGGGAGATTGCTAGAACTAACAGCGACGGGAGGCGTTCGCTACCGTTGCATAGCAGAAGTCAGATGGAGCAATGGGGCCCATCACACGCGAGAGTCTCGCTTGGCCGGGCTCACAGACGTTGTGGTGCAGCGCGTCCGTAGGATCGGCTTGCCATGCGCCAGCGCTGTGGCTAACTTCGTGTTCGGGAGCCCGTTGCTTGGAATAGGGGCATGGTTTCGTCAAGCTCGTCGCAAGTCACGACGCCCCACACCGAGCGGAGCATCTGCGCCAGTCAGCAGCCGGTCGCGACGGATGACGGTGACGTGTCTCCGGCCGGCTCAGGCAGAGCCTTTCGTGAAAGAGCGCTCCATAAGCCTCTGCTATTGGTCGGGGGCCATCTGTATGGTGAGCATGTCTTCCCAGTCTCGATTCTGACGCAGACCACTCAGGTTTGACAGCTCGGCAGCCTTGGTTGGATGCAATGCACTGTAAAATTGGACACGTGCAGAGCGTTACCAGAAAGAGACGTTTAGATCGAAACCTTGTCCGCTCCCAAAAGCTTGTCGCAATTGCTCGCTCGAGAAGAAACTTTCGCTTCCCCTTCCTGCTTTGCCGAGTTCCTAGCGCACAACGCAGGAGAACGAATTGTCCGCCGAAGGGGCAGTGTCGCAGCGCGTGACGCGTCCAGGGACTGATCAGGAAGTTGTTGGTGCTTTGGCCTTTGCACATGTTTGCCGTCTGGCATATACAGCGCACAATCTGGAAGATTGGATGGCCTCGCAGCATGTCGCGTACAAGGCTGGGGAAATCCTCGATTGAGCTCAACAATGAGCTGCTCGATTGCACGGCATCACGGCACGCTACATGTACGATGACATGTTCAAGATGAGTCGCTGAAATCCTGCACGCAGATGTATCCGAGTCTCATGGTCGGCGTGCAGTTGCTACACATCGAACTATTGGGCCGAGCTGGTTGAGAACACGATGGTCCGCCCGAAATAGAGCCCCCGCGCCGCAGATCTGTTGTTTCGGGTGGAATCGATAAGCAGGGGTTTAGCTGTCCGTCTGCAGCTAAGCAGCAGCGGTGCCAGTGCTAGTTTGCACTGCAAGGCACGGCTCTGAAAACGAGGGCATCAGTGTGGAGTCTGTGAACACAGATGTTGTGCAAGCGATCGTGGTCGCGCAGCATCAAGGTACTATCGACTCTTGGACCGCCTCTTGCTGTCGTCTGCCCGTACACAGTCGAGGTGTCAATTGAGTGCTGACGGTATCCTTGAGACCGCCTGCTGCCAAGTTGCTGGTTTTGGTGATGAGCACAGGGCATATGTCGCATGATGTACGCAACGACCACAGCCAACGAACCCTGTAAGTTCTAGGCCTTGTCTGACAACCGTGTAATATGTTCCACGACGGTGTGCCGTGAAAAGCGCACATGAACGCAGGCGGGCAGCGTTCAACTTTTCTGTCGTTAACCGGCTCTCAACATGCACTTTGCACGGTGAGCACACCAACACGCCACCCATCAGACACGAATCGCAGAGCGCCTCAAAGCCATGGCTTGCCTCGCCCCAGTCAGGAGCAGACATGTGCTCAGCCCTCTCGCGTGACGCGGAAGCCGTACCAATTCTCTTATTCTTGCCCAGCCGCGCACGCAGCATCGTAGCATCATCACATTTCGCCGTCGTATCCGGCAAGCATATCGCTTGTAGTCGATGGGCTGATGAGCGCCATCACACGGACTGCCAAGCTGTGCAGTGTGTTCCTCACAGGAACTCAGGATGATTATACGAGCATCTTCGGTTCTAAAAACGACGTGAGCTCCCTCAGTGCCAAGTATTGGACATGCGATTCGAAACATCCGGCGGTAACCTCAGTACGGCCAAGGCATCCTGAAGCCATCTGCACGAAGGTCGTATTGCATCGTATCGTCGGCTGCGAGGGCTATGGTTGAAAATTTTGACGACATCAACCATTCGACGAGACGTTAGCTCGAATGCTGTACCATATTCGACGCCTATTATAGATCGGGCGTGCAGCAATGTCCATCGTCCAAGCAAATAATGTTACCTTGTTCGGAGTAAACGGCATCAATGAACGTTAAGGTTCCACGGAGTCTGCTCGATATGCACAATCTCG
Source organism: Cercospora sojina (assembly GCA_004299825.1). Lineage (NCBI taxonomy): Eukaryota > Fungi > Ascomycota > Dothideomycetes > Mycosphaerellales > Mycosphaerellaceae > Cercospora > Cercospora sojina. The sequence continues at coordinate 3,642,584 of CP036211.1, read as the reverse complement.
TCGTCTTGAACGGTAGCTCTCAAACCGGGTGCGAGAAGAATGTATTCCTGGGTTCCGACTTGCAACAACCTAAGTTAGAGCAACGTTGAGCAACACGTAATAAGACGTTCCCTCGGCAGGCAGGAAACTCGAGAAGTTGCATACTTTTCACCTACAGTTCAGCGGAGCAGGCATCGCCAGGTCAAAGAATCTTGGCAACCCACGACAAAAATTGCCGCGTCCACCCAACCTTATCTGTGCTCGGGCAAAACAGTTGAATGATCTCTCGCAAAAGAAATGTCGCTTCTGTGGATCGAACACAGTACCTCCAGATACCGCACAGTGCAGGAGACCGAAGTACACTTCAGTCTGGCGCTCTCCCAAGTGAGCTAAAGCGACTACTTTCTCGCTGTGAGATGTTGAGTCGGTCGCTTAAACAAAATATAGAGCTTCAATGCTGACACTGCATCACCAGTCACCAGCGGAAGGCCCCATCCATCGCAGAGTGGCAGTCAGCCTAACTACTGGGTATGTTGGACTGCAGCCCCAAGTCGTGATAGGAACGTTTGTTTGGATGCTGGTGAATTTTGTCTTGTGCTCTCGCTCGTGGCACAAAGAAGCAGGTGAAGTCGACGTAAGGTTCCCGTGCCTGTCTCCAAAGTTGCATACCGACGCCGTCGCTCAATGACGCCAGAAATCTGCTCATACCACCGCACACCTAAGCTCAATCCAGGAAGTCTATTGAGAAATGCAAGTCACACCGTACTATACCGCCAGTGTGGTTCGGCGGTCTGAGTTGGAAGATATGGCTTCTGAAACAAACAACGGTCTCATGCAAGATTCAGCCACGGAAACGGTTTGCACTAAGCAAGAGCAGGTGTCTAGTAATGACTGGACTCTAGAAGTCTGCAGAGTAATGGAACTCGATCCGAGCCAGATGGGTTTGGGTGGTAGGCCGCGTACGAATTCGTCAGAGGACTGAAATGGGCTCCTTTCGTCACAACAGCAGCTGCTCTCTGTGTAGGATTTGCTCGGGTGGGCCTTGGGATGGCCGTAAAAGCATCCGGCCATGGGGGGGCCTAAAGTTCACCTGGCCTTGGGATGGCCGTAAAAGCATCCGGCCGTGGGGGGGCCTAAAGCTCACCAGAACGGGGCCGGCACGGTTTTCTCAACGACATGTTGAGTTTTTAATCCAGCCGAGTCCGCTCCGTGGGCGCGGACCACGTTAAAACAAAAGAGGTCTCCGTCAGGGTGGTCGTGGGGGCCTCCACTCTGACAGTAGCTAAACCCCACAAGCATGAGACTAAGGCAAACGGGAGACACAACGTCGGAATATAACAAAGGGACGGCTCATATGTAATTACTACATGCATAGCCTAACAGAATCAATCAATCAATCAATCAATCGGGCCAGCGACGGGAGTCCACCTGTACGTGGTGCTGGCTACGAACCTCCTCTGGTGAGAGAGGAGAGCCGAGAGACTCCCAACCGACTTCGCCGTCCGGAGGTGCGAAATACAAGACAGAACAATCGCCCGGACTGCAGCCCAGCGCGGCCTTCCCTCACTAGCACCTACAATTTGCCGGCTGACCGGGCACCGAAACGCGATACACAACAGCACGATTACACCTGCAGTCAACCGGCTTACCTACCTCCCGCCTGCCTACGAAGTCTCCGATCGACCGTTACGAGGCAGAGGAGGACCTGGTGCACCCACCTCTGTAACAGACGCTACCGGGAGCGTGCTACTACGAACGCACGAGAGGAGTGGAATAGACAGGTCGACAGGAGGATAGCGGCCGTTTGAAAACCATGGTAACAATTTTGTCGTTGTGGGTTACGTAATGGGAGTCAAGGCAGGATGTAAGACAAGATTGCAAGGCCTACGTCGTTTGGAGGACAAGTAAGGGCAGCACCGTGGACACTGCTATCGAGGCAGAACAACGCAGGCGACCTACGACGAAGAAGGACAAAGGAGGTGGTCAGTTGCTAGACCGGCCGAGAGGGTAGGGGTGCGGGCCAGGTACGCCTGCCTACCTCGACCGATCGATCTAAGGCAAAGCCACTCCGACCACAGATGCAGACAAGACAACGACGAGTGCGCGTACGCAGACCATAACTAGCCTAGGGGACCCCTAGGGACAGACTCGGCACACAGTTCCAACAGCATTATGGCAGCAGGGCTTCGGCCAGACAGACTGAGCAGGTGGAGGAGTTTTTCACCCGGGCTGCGGCCACGGTTTTCTCTTCGTAGACTTCATAGATCATCCCGCATGGACCCGCAAGGGAGCTATATCGGTGTAAGAAATATGAATGAATGAATGAATCAATCAATCGATTTGCTCGGGAGTAGATTCGATTCACAGAACCTCTTGCAAACAGAGCAGCAGGAGTGGAGTCATTCTTTACTTCTCACGCAGCCAGGCCCAATTTAGGCGCTTTGCACTTCTTCGCCACTGGATGGGTCATGAGATTCACGGCCTCTCCGTTCATTGTATTGGGACAGCATTCACATAGCTGCCTCTGGCTCCTTGTCAGAAGCCCTCAGTCAAGTCATGCACCTTGAAATGCGCCACATTTATCAGCGACATGCGTGAATGGACACCTTTTGAAAAGTGAGTATTTTCTCAGATGGGATACGCCGTCTAAAGTTACTGTCTATCTTCTAGACACGCTTGCGCGTATTGTATCATTGTAGCACAAACTCATCGCAGCCGGGTATCCTGTTCCGCACCTCAAATGCAAAGTCTCTCATCATCAAATGCTTTTGCTCGCTCTTTTCGGAAGTATCCCGTAATCCTAAAGTCCGGCCGTGAAAAACACCACTCCCATTCGCTTGAACGCAATCGTAGACGTCGGAAATTAATCAGTTGAGTCGGGTGTTGTGACCGTCCTCTATGCAGTGCTACTCATTGTCCGTGTTGAACCACTCACATGGCCGTGAGCTGCCTCTTCTTCCTCTCTTCGGCAAAGACCTCTCTGCTGATGGCCAGTACCCTCTCGAACCCTTCTCGACCCTTGATAGCATTCTCCTTGAAGCGCTCCACACTGATGTCCTCGATAGCGCTCTTGATCTTCTGCCACCCGCCACAGAGCGCCACTATCCGTGCTTCTTGCTCAAATATGGTCTTCCCGCTTTGTGTCGGATCAGGTCTGTACACGACCTTCTCGTGCACGTTGATCAGTTCACTCCACGTCAGGTTCTGACTGCACATTGTGACCTTCTTCGCTTTAGGATCCACGTAGCTGACTTCGTACACTTGACTCGTGTCGCCGCTGCCCAAGAACGACTTGAGCCATTGTGGAGCGGACTGTTTGCAGGTGATGAGTCGTTCGGTGCGTAGGATGCCGGTGCTAGGGTCGAGTGTTCGTGACAGAGTGTCGACTGCTGTTACGTGCGTAGATTTATCGTTCCAGGGACAGTATTTCCGCCAGTTGCATGTGCTGACCTCGTCCCAGGAGTAGGAGTAGGAGTGGGAGCTGCTGAAGATCTTCATTGTCGTTGCCTACGCGTTCGAGGATGAGACGCTGAATATTCGGTGGCCTCTGGCCGGGCAGCCGGCGTTTTTGTACTAGGTCTTATCTCGCGTCTTTTCTGATGCCAGGGTGAGGCGAAACAGAGGCGCGTTGGAAACGTCGGTTGGCTGAGCGTCGGCGAGGTCGTTGAGGGTCGTGAAGTCGTCGGTGCGTCTGCTGGAAAGACAGTGGGTGGCAGGCGAGTGTCAGCGCTGGGCGATGGGATGGATGTGGGTCGAAAGATCTCGAAATGTGAATATTCCCTGGCCAGATGGAAGTTCTCGACCCCCAGCCGAATTATTCTCGCGCACGGCCTGTTTCTCCGCCGTGCTTCCGGCTGTCGGCTGCTTTCCTGTGCATGTGATTGGCAGCTCACCTCGCTCTCTTGGCGTCGGAGCAGCGAACATCTGGGTATCCTTGCCAACTTGGAGCACCCCCAAACGTTATGCAAGATGCAGGTTCCGGCAGTCCTGATCACCAGCTGACCAGTATCAATTTGCGGCCTCAGGCTGATTCCTGCCATCGACTATTGACGACTTGAAGAAGCCACGATTGAACGATCTGATCTCAAGAAGGGCCAGACTTGCCATACATATACGATACACTTCCAAGCGCTCTCAGCATCATGGCAGAACTCCTATATACGTTGCTCAACGCTGCAGAGTCACAGATACGGCTGCTAGTGATAGACCCTGACGAGCACGATGCAACAGTATCCTGAACTTTGCAAACACTTAAGATGGGAGAACAGGCGTTTGACGCCCTCTCTTACTGTTGGGGCAACCCGGTGAAATATACACGCATCATCTTACGCGAGGCTCATCACGGGAATCTTCTTGAGCTATAGACCTCTTCGAGCGACAGACCCCAGAGATAAAGTATACGGCATGCTGGGTCTGCTCCCAGGCAGTTTGGACTTGTCATCAGATTATACGAAACCTGTGTCTGCAGTCTATACAAATCTCACTGTTGAGTTGATCAAGGCAACACAAGATCTGGAGATAATGAATGAAGCTTGTTCTGGCATCGACCTGGGTTCCAGATCTTCGCATTACGAGACAACTCTTAGGGGTGTTCTTGGACAAGGTGAAAGGCAGCAGAGCATCTGCTGGTCTTCCGGCTGATATCAGCGTTGAGAATCATACCATCTTGAGAACAAGAGGCTGGAGTATCGACGTCGTGGAGCCGATCGAGCGTGGCGTCGACAAGGTTACGGATATACACGACCTTCGGTCTCAATTATCCAGATGGCGCCGCTTATTCGAGCAAGCCGCTGTACGATATTCTGGCCAATATACCTAGCAGCAGGTCGATGGCGCATTTTGGAACGCCATCACACATTCGATCGCACTTCAAGACAATCGACGCTCTAACGAGTCAGACGCTGAACAATGCACGACTATACTGCAGAATGTTAACGCTGTCCGAGATACGACTGCTGAACAAATTATCGCTCTCTGGACCGAGAGCCTGGAGAGTTATGATCTTCTCCTCACTGCTCAAGGTCACATCGGTCAAGTGCCCAAAGGTCACGCAGAGGTCAAAGACGACTTACTGCTGCTTGTTGGTGCTTATACACCATTCATCGCGACACAGAAAACGATTGAAGAGAAGGAAGCTTTCGCTCTGCGCTCTCCTGCCGCCGTGTTGCCTTTTGACCTTTCCCCAGTCGATGGGAAATTCAGACTTGAGCACGAAATCGTGACAGGTGATTTTCTGGTTAGAAAGGCAGGACTTGAATCCCTTCCAAATGCTTTACAGGAGTCGGGGAAGCAAGCCTTGCTTGACATGATTGAAGAAGTGCTCGTTTGTTGAACAAGGCCCTCGTTCTTGTGAATGCCCTTCTCGTGGAACACTGACGTCGAGCACTGACCTGTTTTGCAGCCCAGCGACGCCCGTCGTTGTGCTTGCGGGTGATTCAACTGCAAAGCACATGTCCAATAGATGGACCAAAGGTGATATTTGAGACTAAGCTACAGAACCGATCATGTCTCCATCCCAACGAAGTTCTCTGTTTCGGCTTACCCGAAATGATTAAAGTTAACAAGCTGAGGCGAAACGATACGGAGAGCCGTGCAGCGAACTCGACATATGCTCCCTTCCCACCATTCTCACCCTCCAAAAAGCAAAAAATCATGAAACAGTTGAGGTCCTACCCGGATTCGACTACAACATCGTTAGTACAGAACGTGTTGCTCATGGATATCATGAGCCTTACACCGGGGTTGCCAGAAGTTTTCAATATCGGACAGACAGAGCAGTCCTTCTCAAAATCTGGAATGATAACCACTCTGAACCACAAGTCAGGGGGTCGAACGCGAAATGTTTGGCTCGGATAACTGGCTTACACATCATAGAACCCATGAAAGGTGTATCACGTGATGGGATTTGTGCTTGTAGAACGTATATGATGGTTTAACGCTGGGGAGAGCCGATGTCGGCGATGGTGCCTGTCTGTTGCCTTGGTGTTTGAGATGGTCGTGATGAACGGTCGTCTTTGCGGGATCACGGATTCGAATTGTTCTCGAACACTGACAATTTGAGAAGGCATAGGCATAGTTTTGAGAGCAGTTGTATCTTCTCGGGGCATCGCAAAGTGCGATGATGCGGTCAAATCAGATCCGAAAGCTCTATCGCCGCTGGCCTGTAACAGCTGGGAGGGAATCGTTCTGCGTGCTCAATTGCTTGCAGGCTTGATAGCACTAGCCGTGCTCAAGTATTCGTCGTCAAGAGTCAGCGTCCTTGAGGGTCAATCGCTGGATGCTCATACTGTCAGCCCTTGCTGGGCAGCCTCATGAAGTCTTCCATCTCTCCCGTCCTTCTTCCAGCAACTCCATCCTCGTTTACATTGCGCCGCACCCGTAAGGCCTTCCCTTTCGAACTGCTGCCTTGAGCTTCATCTGTATCTCTTTGGACAGCATCGTCTTCGCCCACGATCCTGGCGACCAGAGTAGCCTTCGCTTTGGCGTCTTTCAGACGATCATCAAACTCGCTGACATTGTCTTCATCATTTTTCGTGCTCAAGCCATTTGGATCACTGAGCGCCGCAAGCCTCTCCACGTGCTTTCGCAAACGTTCGTTGCCATTCAGTGGCGGGATGATGGCGGCACTTGAAGCAGAATTATGTTGCGTCTTGGAAGGCGGCAATCTAGCTTCCCAGACGGCAGCTCTCCCATTCAGCTTGCCCATCTCAAGGAACTTTTCCAAGCCTTTTTCGAGACCAAAGGTCCGGCCTTCGATGCGTCCAGATTTGGCGCCATCTTCAACGCCGAGATGGTAGCCTTCTTGATAGTACCGGTCTTCTAGGTTCAGGACATCTTCGAAGACGTCTGTGTTCGATGGAGCCGCCATGTTGATGAAGTGCAGTCCGAAGTTGCAGCACGAGGGCAAAAGTATTGATGGATGAGTCAGCTGTGTCAATTCTTGTTTACAATTTGATGGGTTCTGCTGACAATACTGGGTCATTATATTGCAAACGGCGATGCATGTCCGACCGCTCTCCGAAGCTGTCACATGGGATGGTTCCAGGAGTGGTAGACGTTGGAGTTTCCCGTGGTTTTGGTGAGCGGCAGAAGGTGTATGGCTCGCGGTGTTGGGACGCTCCTTCTCCCATTGGGCACCACGTTGGACAGAAGCCAGTGGCTTGGCGACACGCTTTTCCCGCCAACCACGACTTGAACTCCGTCTATAACCGGCCTACTTCCCACAACTTCACACCTCTTCCTCGTCTCCCTCCTCCATCACCGTATCGGAGACTCGTCACCAGCAGACTACACCGGGGAAGAATGTGGGGCTTCCGTCGCCGGAGCTTATTGCCACGAGTCGTATGCGAACTCCCGCTGAGCCGCCGGAGATCAATCGTCCGCCGCACACGACGACCTGCGGCCCATACGCGATGGTGCAACGAGCAGTGCATCTTCTGGAGGCCTGTACGATCGAGCAAGAGCTATGGAGATGAGTCGCGGAGACAGGAACACTGGTGTCGCTGGCTCCGCGGCTAGGACGTCACCGGCCCAGCCAACCTGGCTGTCAGAAGCGGTCAGCCAAGCGTGAGCGGACGACGCCGAAAGGGCATGGGACATGTGGCGTTTCGCTTCTCCAGCGCCAGCCTTCTTGCCTTGGAGGACCCCTTGCAACGATGACGTGAACGGCTTGACAGGACTGCGCATAATCAATGCCCCTCCGACAACCCCGTAGCCACAATGCTCCACTCTCCTGTATCTCAGCCTTCCAGACACTGACATTACTGACACACGATTTGAACGACATTGATTCACCATGGCAGCCAAAATAATGACTGTCGAGCCATCGCTCGCAAGCAGCTATAGTTCGCGCTCTCACAGCCGGCCGTCACGACGTGCGGCCCACCTGATTGAACGACTGAACGACCTCGAACACGAAAAGCGCTCAAGGCGACACTCCCACGCTGGTTCTCTGGTTCTCGCTCATCCCGGAGCCGATCGATCTGTGGATGACATCAACAACGAGATTCGTGCCCTCGAAGCCGAGAAGCAAGCCTACCGATACGAATCCCGAGCGAGCGAAGAGCGCGATCTTGCATACAAATTTCGAGAACGAGCATCGAGCGAGTCTCCTCGGTCACGATATGGCAGCGAGAGGGACCTCATCATTGAAGAGGACTTCCGTCGTCTGCCAGCGAAAGAGTACGTTCATGAAGAATATCGACGGGAAACGAGCAGACCTCCTGAGGCATTGGTCTTGTACGATCGCGAAAGATATGGGCCAAGAGAAGTTGTCTATGAGCGAGCTCGGAGCCCTCAGCGCAATGTGGTGCGCGTGCAGAAGGATAGGAAGGGTCGGTTGAGTCTGGTCAGAAGTTCGCGTTGAGACATACTGTGCGGCAAAGCAAAGAGGAACGACAGGTAACACATTGGCTGCTAAAACAAAAAGCGATAAGAGATGTCAGTCCTTTCGGGAGACAAAGAGCGCGGAGCAATTGAGCGGATAGTGGGAATACTGCTCGAACGACTTGACGCATTCAACGACGAATATATGCCCGTGCACTCACCAGACCTCGCGACGCTTGCCCAACATCAGGCGCCTACCATTCGAACTCCGCGCACAACACTTCTCGTGTTTACCCACTTCTACACGACTTGGCGAGGCACACATTGCCGTGGCACTCGCGCCATCGCGCATACTCTGAGCTATCTACAGGCGTAGAGCACTGCAGGTGAGAGGCTCTTGTGATCCAGCTTTCTGTCCGCGTTCCGCCAGGCTATCATTTTTCTGGAGAATTGCAAGAATCTGCACAGCACCTCGGCATCTTAGGAGCAATGCCCTTGCCGCCACTGGCCCATGGACGCGAACTTCAAGTTGATCTGGTGCACCGCGACGCCAATGCACAAAAATGGAATGAACTTTGAGTCAGAATAGAGCGTCGAGGAGCATACGGAGCAGCATCATGACCATGTGCAACCGGCCACGGCAATGGAATGCCACCGCCACGCCCACATGAACCGGTCTTGGGAATTCAGTGTGCAGACGTGGCTGTGCGTCTACTATAATGGTATTGAGCCAGAGAATAGCCGGCCCTGTAATAAAAAGTGTCTCAGCAAACGCGACTAGCACATTTCCACTATTCTCAATGCGGAGTTGCGACGTTCAGACATGGGAGGAACTGCTGAGTCGATCTTTCAAGTGGCTGACCTCAGTCCACCCGAAGCATATATTGGAAAGCCAAGATGAACGAACTGTCTTCAATTCAATCGAGGAAAAGGGTATCTCTTTTATACATGTTGCTCTAACACTGTAGAATTACATTCGCGCTGATACAGCAGATTTACATGGCCCAAGCAGCAACACCAGCGACAACAGCCGCGAATCCAGCGAACGCGGATTCAATGGCCGCACCTCCGGTGTACTGAGTAGGACCCGAGCCTGGCTGAGTCGAGTTTGTGCCATTGCCTCCACCAATGACTGGCACAAGGCTCGCAGTCGCAGTCGCAGTCGGAGCAGGCTGGTAAACCGGAGGAGCATTTCCCGAAGTCGGCGATCCGGTGGCAAAAGTCATAGCTGCGCTCGACGACGAAACCGGAGCAGAAGTCGCTGCACCGCTAGCGGTACCAGTGGAAGTCTGCTTGTTGGCAGGGTAATCAGATGAAGCGAGGAATCCGTTGCAAAGACCACCGTTGCAGGAATTGTAAGCGCATTGACTGTCCGAAGTACAACTCGCTTGAAAGTTCCCGCAGACGCGAATGCTGAGATTCGTGTTCGCCCAGCATTGCGCTCCATTGGCGCATTGTTCTGAGGCTCCGCATGGTTTTCCCAGAGGAATGGATCCTGCTGGGGCGTTGATTTGGGTTACGCTTGGAGGTTGGATGATTGTGCCGGAGAAGATTGAAGTCGTGCCGGATGGTGGAGGAGTCGTTGCGGAGGGCTTTGTGAGGCCTGCGGTTGCGGTTGCGCAAAAGTCGCGAATTCGAGCGGCGTCTTCACCGCTGCAGGTTGTGAGGTCGCATTGGCAGACGACTTCGGCTGTGCCGGCTGCTATGCATTTTTTGTAGGTTTCTTGACAGTCTTCTGTGGCGGAGACCGCGGAGAGTGCTGCGGCGAGGAGGACGAGGGAGGAACGCATGATGGTTGTGGTGTTGGATTAGATGTTGGTTCTTCGTTGTGTGTTGTCTTTTGTTGGCGATATCGTTTCAACGAGTGTCCGGCGCCGATGAGATGTAGCGAACGTCAGTGAAATGGGAATGAGATGTTTCTGGTCACACAGAAAGCGGAACCACGAAATCTTATAGGGGAGTCCTTACCGCCGTTTTGGATCAGGCGATACCATGTCCTGGTCCTGGTTCTCTACGCTGTCCAAGTTAAGTAGTCGAAACCAATACGAGGCACCGGCCGGCCGGACCGTTCATGATGACGCTGCAAATGGCGTATCCCGGCCTACTGTTTTGATACCTTTGCCACACCATGTGGCTGTTCTCCAGAACGGACAGAACGCTTCGCGTCTTGGCTGATGCATGAGTGTCTTATAGGTGACGAGAATAGTACACTTTCTTGCTGAGCAACGTTGTCATGTCAGGGACTGGAAATTGTCTGGAACGTGCAATGGATGCCAGCTGCTCTCTGTTACGCTGACATTCTAGCCCACGATCATACACACGAACTGTGAGGTGTCGCGATGGTTTGCCGTTCAAGTGCAGAGAAGAACCGAAGACGAAGACGCGGCGGCGCGGAAAGCCAAAAGGCTGGCGACCGCGAGCCAGGCGGCGGCCTGTGCATTTCCTGTGCCACGTCGCAGCTTGACTCCGACTAGAGAAGTCTCGAATACGATAACATCTAAAGGCTGATCAGGCGATACTACCAGCACTCCGACCACTCCCGGCTTTTGGGAGTCCTCATCGAGCAAGCTGAGACACGATACTGCAGGCTTACTGAAGCTGGCATCTTCGCTGACAGCACTCGCCACCTGAGAAGGATGTCAGTGCTGTGTTGCGCGTCAATACACAGCACTCAACCAAGGACATTACCTTCTCCGGGATATTATCGTTAAATCCCATTGCAATTTGCACGTCCGGATCACCATCGCAGAAGACGTAAGTACCTGCTCAATCAGCGAAAGCCCTTGTCACGTTTGTTACGGGCTTCACTCACCATAGACTTGTGCTTCCGAAGCAGAAAGGTCGCGCACCTGCGACGCCTCCTGCATGCCTGGTACGAACTCCAACCTGTGAAGCATGCGACTGTTCCCACCAATGTTGGAGTAGAAGATGTTGTAGCAACCAGCACTGCCTGGACTTGTGCACTGGGCGAGCTGTATCGGAGCGTCGTCTGGATTGTGGCCCTTCACAGCCTCCGTGAGAGTGTAAGTGGTCGCGGCGACGTCCCATAGCACCTTATGCATACGTTTGAAGTGGGACTGGAAAAGGGTGAAGATGCAGCGTTCCACGCATCGTTTCTCACGGAAATATGAGGAGAGAATCATGGCGACGGCGTATGCGAGATGGTTCTGACGGAAGTTAGCAAGGACAAACCAGGCAGGCCCCCAGCATCACAACGAAGAGACTCCTTGTGCAGGCGCAACCAGGCAGATCACCCAGATCCTCAGACGGAGAACAATCTTCATGAGAACCATCGATATCCTTCAGCACCTTGCTGGAGACTTTTGGATGTTCCACCAGTCTGATCGGGGCCTGTGGAGCAGGAGGGCCATAGCGGTCCCAGTTCGGCGACTCTCGCTTTGCTGGATCAGTCACATGGAGTGCCTCCTCCAGCTTGACGGCGTCCAGGCCAAAGCTGTGAGATCCCGGCGAGGCGCCTATCAGAGCCGGCTCGTAGTCAGAACAGGCATTCTTGGGGCATATCTCTGACACGATCGTGTCCACTTCGTTAAATTGGTTTTGCGGGCCGGCCGCGGCGGCGTCCAATTGCGCAGCGATGATGATGCCGGCGAGGACGTAGAGAACGCTTGCAATGGCGATGACACCAGAAACGTTGGTCATGGTAGATTGCCGATGTGTGTGCTTGCTTTCGTATTGTTGTGGTTGCCATTCACGCGAAGTTGAAAGATGTGGCTGTGTACGCGCTAAATTCAGAGTTGGGCAAAAGTGAAGTGAAGCAGATCAACGGCGGAAGCCACGGGCTCACCATCAAGGCAGGCACGGTTGATCCGACCATCGCTGAAATACTGTGTCTGGTCTTGGACATCATGCACATCTAACCAAACGCTTTTTCGAACAACCTGGTCGTAACACTCTTCAATCCTATCCTCGCCATTGTTGTCAACGAGGGCTCTTGCATCAGCATAGTGTATATCCCGGCTTCCGTCATGCTGTAAGGGGACCTGAGCCTTGCGTCGCTGATGAGGAAGTTCTCCGGCAGCCATTGCATGACCTCGTCCTTCTTACCAAGCAGCATCTTCGCTACAGCTTCACCGCATCCCCAGCAGAGCGGCATGCCATATCCGTTGAAGCCAGCAGCGATGTATTCACCTCCAGTCGGTCGGCCTGCGATGCTCTCGGGGATCTCGCCGACCCACGGCACTGCATCGACAGTAAAGCCCATGACCCCAGACCAACATTTCCTCACCTCGGGAGCTTGGCCTTCTGGCCAACCTTTGTCGAAGATCTTGGGTAAGACGTTGACCAGTGCGTCCTTCGAAACGCTGCTGATGACTGTGTCGTCGCTGTTGAGTATCTCACTTGGATATTGTTTTTCGCCCCCGATGAAGATGTCTCCCGTCTTTGCATTCTGCGTAATGTAATACAACCCATACGAGAATTGCCCGGTTTTGGGGTCATACTTTGGCTGATCAAAAGTCGACCAAGATTTTGAATCACCTTCGTTCGGAAAGTCTGGGCCGGCGGCTTGCGCGGACATTGTCCCTCGCAATGGCCAGATCTTTCCTCGCATTTTTGGAAGCAAGTGGCCAGTAAAGCCATTACTGCAATAGATGACTTTCGAAGCTCGAATCACGCCTCGACTTGTTTGTACACTGTACGGATATTCTTTGTCTGCTGATGCATCATCGTCGACTCCAGTCACAGGTGTATTCGTCTCGAGAGCAAAGCGACCAGAATACTTCTCCAGCATGCGTTCAAAAAGTCCAGTAACAAGCCTATACGGCCAGAACGCTCCAGCTCGATTGACGATGACTCCAACTGCATCCTTGAAATTCCATTTCTGTAAACAATTGATCAGCCCAACCACCCCGGCAAAAACGCAAGCACCAGAAACTTTTCAACTCACCTCTCTCGCCTCCTGCGCTCCAAAAAACTCCGCATCCCCCTTCTCCTCCGGCAAACACTCCTCATACCTCCTGATAGACCTCTTCGTCTCCTCCAAAACCCCCTCATCATAATACGCACAAACAGATCTCACTCTCCTCACCTCGGCCGCTTTCCTCAACTCCTCATCCCCCTCCTCCGCCAATCGATGCATACTCTCCAACGTCCGATTCGCAAATCTCGCAATCTTCATCGTGGCTTCTTTTCCGGCAAATTTTTCAAAGATGGTGAATTCCTCTGGAAATGGAGAGACCAAGTGTCCGCCATTACGACCGGTGGCGCCGCTGCAGAGGGTGCGGGCTTCGAGGATGGTAATGTGAGAATGAGAGTCGGCGGGCAGGTTCTCGAAGAGATTTTTTGCTACGCTGCAGGCTGTGATGCCGGAGCCGATGATGGCGTAGGTGGTTTTGGAGGGGAGGGTTTGGGATTGGTGTTCGGAGAGTGAGGAGGGTGGTAGTTGCCAGAAGGCTTCTGTGGGATTTGCGCGGGGGAGTTGAGGGTCTTGTTGTGCGTCGCGCACGAGTTGGGCGATGATTGAGGCTGGGACGCCGGTCATGGTGGCGTGTGTGTGTGAGAGAGAGAGAAGTCTTGTGGAGTGTGGGAAAGGTGAAGTCGAGGTTGTGAACTTGTGACCCACGTTCAGAGGGACGAAGACAGGTCGAATTATGCGCGGCGTTCGAAGCTCTCCGCAATGCCGATACGGAGTTGGCCATGTGCATGAGCAAGGAGTCTGAGCCAAAGGCCCGTAGCTCCTTCTATCCTGATCGCAAGATGAGGTGTGATGTTCTGGGACGATATAGCGCTTGGATCAAAGTAGAAAGTGCAGCCGAGAAGCTTGGCGCTGGTAACGGCGACCTGTCGGGCAGCACCGCTGTTCGTTTACAAGATGGGAACATGTGACTACTCATCACGCAGTCATCTCAGGTCTTGTTCGTTCGACTTCACGGGCTTGGGTAGACCTCCAGCGGATGTCGTGTTGTGGCTTGCGCTCAGTATGGCCGATGGGCTACCAGTGCCGCGGACCCATTGCACGTCGTTCTCCGCCAAGTCATACAGCCACTGGAAGCCATAGCGGCCGACAATGAGGGAGAAGAGGTAGGCAATAGCGTCGTCGTCGTTGGGCTAGCTGATCACCGCAGAAGTGGCGCCTCCGCATGTGGCACCATCGTGGAGCAGTGCGTTTCCACGCTTGCTCTCGATCCAAGGAAGCCTCTGTCCGATCTCTACGCCGTCATGTTTGGAAAGAGCTGGCGCTTGGTGTCGCTCAATGCCAGAGCTACAGAAGACCAACACGATCACACTTCTTCGCTTCCTTTCAGTGCTGCAAACGTCCTACGCTGTCTGATCTGGCATGCTCTCACGTTCGAGATCATGGACAAGGAGCAGTTGGACGATGCTGTGTACGCACTGATAGAACGGGCTCAGACTTATCTGCGAGCGGGCCTAAGCGGCACGGAACGGGCGTATCATAATCTCCTCCGAAGAAGCTCGAAGGCTCAATTCACAGACCCAGATTTTGTTGACGGTACACTGATGTTTCACGCTGAGGAAACAGCATGCAAGCTCATGGCTCTGCTAGAGCAGCATCTTGACGCGCGGAGTCTCGCTCACAGACCCCACAACTGGCGAATGCTGTTTGCCAAACAGCTGCGCCAAGTCTGTAAACTGGCATTCTTTCTCAAGGCCCGATTAGCAGCGGAGAAGACGAAAACTGAGCTGTGGATGTTCAGGTATGGTACAAAAATCGAAGGTCTAGCAAAGGGCTCGAAGCATGCCGAGAATGACGCTCCAATCGTCCTGCTTACGAAGACACCCGGGATCAAAAAGCTGGGTGTTGATAGGTCATGGCAAGACGTGGTGGAGTTGGAGATGGAGTATTGCAGGCCAGAGATGCTACATGAATGGTGAGTAGGAAAGAGAAGCTCGACGAGCACTGAGACCAGCATGAATGTTCCAGAATCGCATGTCTGTATCTAATTGATTGATTCATTGATGCAACAGACCATGAAACTCCAACAAACATGTCTCAAACAATTGATCCTCATACCTTCCACATCGAAGGGGCGCTCTTTAACTCACCATGTCTTCACAGTCTTTTCGATGCATCCAACATGCCGCGAAAATCAAATAACAAGACGGGGCCCTCCAACAGGAGGGCCATGCGAACCATTCTCCGACTCGTGGATGCAAACCTCGGGACTCTGACCACCAAAGTGGATCGGCTGAACTGGCTCAAGCCCCTTGCAAGCAGTGGGAAGTTCCCCTACAGCGGCACCCAGGAGATCGGCGCTTATCACAACGAAAACACTCTGCACGAGGCCATCACATATGCTGTACGTGATGCGAAGAAGGACGAGTACAAGGTTCTGGCGGGCCGTCGTGCGCTGGATCGCCTTTTTGAACTTGGCAGCGCCATGCTCACTGACGACTATCTTGTCGCGATCGGGTACATGTTTCTTGATGACTCCAGTGCTTTACAGCTTCGAGATGAAGCAGATGCTCGAAATGATGATCCGATACCACATGTGGGGAAAGTGAACACTGCACCTTTCAGCAGTCCAGCGAAACAGCCTGCATCAGGATCCAAGGCAAACGACCGAGATAACGTTCCTATGGAGGCTTTGCTAAATGCACGATCAACAAACAAGAAGGACGACTCAAGTCTAACGTCGACTCAAGGCATGACAAGCGGCGTTGTATTCGAGCCTCCAAAGCATCGTCCGATCGACTTCCAGCCAGATCATGATAACAATACCCATACCGCAGACTCGCCTGAAATCGTTTACGAACCCGTGCCTACCTCGGCAGGAAAGAAACGCAAGTTCGTTCAATTCTTGGACAGCGATCCAGAATCTCCTCCAGAGAGCGAAATGGCCCTCGATTCGGCAACATTGGATGCCTTTCGGCTATGGGAGGACATCGAAAGATTGACCAAAACGATCGCCGAGCTTTCCAAAAATCTTTGTACATTCGCTCAGCCCCTGAGGTTGACCCGCTCGCCGTCGACTGCTCTCGAAAGCATCTACGCTCATATCTTCAACACCCCAGATTGGAAGCTGGCGTACGACCACTTGGTCAAATACGGTGACATCAAACCATCTTCGCTACTGCAATCTGTTTTCTGGGCGTTCCTCAACCTTCGGGTTCTTGAAAGTCGGCGGCACGTTCTTCCCGGAATCGACTCCAAATCGCCTGTGCCGAGGGATTCCGGGGCTACTCGACTGGCTTCTCTCACGGAATACACAGAGCAGCATCCAAGAAAGGAGGCCGTCGAGCGTTTCTACGACTCCAAAACCATGGCCACAGTAGTACGCCCACATGCCGAATTCCTCGCTCATGAGCTTCATACATTGATAGCTGAGCATTTGGCCACCGACAGCTCCTCGCCAGTCTCAGATGCTGAAGTGCACAACTTGTTGTCATCGTCCATCGACACCATGCAAGAAATCTACGTCAAAGCCAGCGTACTCAGAGGCCTCGTCGATATCTCAAAGGGCGGATACAGACTCCTCAAACATCTTCCGGGATCAGATATCTATCATCGGCGAGAATTGAACTTTTCTTCGCAAAATGAACCAGCTGAAACCCATCGTGAAAAAACAGTCGTAGCTTTCACAATTGCACCGGGTCTGGAACGGAAATTGACAGATGCGGATAATACTTACTCCTTGGTGGGTCCTGCAACGATTGCCGAATTGCGGAAGTAGGCGGCTATGGCTATATGGCGCTGGCGGATCACGTACCTTCCATCAGAGAGTTATGCACGCAAGCTTTCCCGCTGGTGCGAGGCTATGGGGAACCGGGGTCTGAGGGCATGCTTTGACACGTGGGCGTTGAAGGCTGTTTCTGTTTCCTGGTGGACAGCACGTGAACTCTTATCAGAGCGTCAGACTTCGCAGTCATGGATTCGAGAACAGACCCACTTACGAAGTTACGCTTGCTTTCCTGCCTGACAATTGAGTTTCGGAATCGAGTCTAGCAATTAAAAACGCATTGGGCATGCTCTGCATCTATCTAGACCATCACTAGAGGCCTCTATGGTGAATCTGTACAGCGCTCAGAAAGCTACCAGAACCAAAAATAAACTTCATCGTCACATCAAATTAAGCCGTCTTCTCTTCCGCGACCTGCGAGGTTTGCTGCTGCCGCTGCTGGATCTGCTGCTGTGCCTCCTCCGCTTCCTTGCGGGCCTTTCTAGATTGCTTTGGTACTCTCGCCAACCAGTACAGGAAGACAGCAGCGGCGGTGTTGAAAATGATGTACACCCACAGGATGCCAAAGTTTCGCCATCTTTCGCTGTAGCTGATGCTGATGGTGTCCAAGAAGTAATTCGAGTCGCTGTATGTGCAGTATTCGCATTGCGAGGTCAAAGAAGGATCCCGGAGATATCCGACGTTGGAGTTTTCGTTCATGTACTGTTGGAGGTAGTCGCCACAGTTGCTGAAGCCTTCTCCCACGTTGAAGCGAAGGTATTCGTTGGAGGCGCATTGCACGTTGGTGTTCGCGATACCAGTGGAGAGCAGGCCGCTGACCAGGTATGTGAACGGGGAGACGCGGTACATGAAGATCCAGAAGCCAGGAAGGGAATCAGGTCCGGCAAGGACACCACAGAAGATCAAGCAGAGGGTGAACATCAAGCTGGCCACATTGCCTCCAGTCTCAGCAGAGCTCATTCCAGCAATGATCATGCTCGCGAAAGTCGATGTGAAAAGCAGGAACTGCCACATGAACAGGAAGAAGGTGAATCCTCGAGCAGCAACTTCGTCTCCCGCGTTGCCGTACAATCCAACGGGATAGTAGTAGCAGAAGTACATCAGGACAGCCATCAACGAATTCCAAGGAAGTTCGACGACAATATTTGCGATCATGAACGATTGCCAGCTGTAAGTCTTGGAAGGACGCTCACGAACCTCGTAGAGAGCGCGTTGGGTGACGAAGTGAGGCATAATCTGCGAAACCAGCTGTCCGAAAACCGTGAAGATCATGAAAATCGAGAACATTTGGTTCGTCAGACCTTGGTGGGTGAGCGGTGCCTTGAAGAAGATAAAAACAACGAACAACGCCGCACCAACGCACAGCGCAGTCTTGGACCAGATGTAAGAAGGTGTACGCCAGTACTGAGAAAATACACGCTTGGTCACTTGAAAGGTCTGTTGAACGAACGGTGCGGCGAACTCTCGGTAGCTGTCCTGGTCATTGCCGCCGGGAGCAGCTTCGGTTGGTTGTGTAGATCGAGTGATGCGGATGTTCTCCAGTTCCTTGTGTGTTTGCTCATACTCGGGGCTGTCTCGCCAGACTTGATGCCAATCAATTTCGGTGTAAGAGCCTGGGGCCGCTCCAATGACTTCCAACATCCATTCGGCCGGGTTGGCGTCTTTCGGACAAGGCTTAGCACCGTTGCGCTCAAAATAGCTGGAAAGGATGTTCGAGTTGGTGCCAACCTCGCCGAAGTAGACAGTGCGGCCGCCCTTAGCGAGGAAGAGGAGTCGATCAAAGCGCTGGAACAACATAGCTGAAGGCTGGTGAATCGTGCACAGAATGGCCTGTCTGGAGTTCTTGAGCTTCTCCATCAAATCGCAAATCGCCCAGGATGTCTGAGAGTCAAGTCCGGAGGTAGGCTCATCGAGGAAGAGAAGCAATTGTGGCTTCGCTGCTAGCTCGACACCAATGGTAAGACGCTTACGTTGTTCCACGTTCAGACCTTCGCCAGGAACACCGACGACAGCGTCAGCATATTCTTGCATGTCGAGGAGCTTGATGACTTCGTCCACATAGGCAATCTTCTCTGAACGTGGTGTTGACCTTGGCTGACGCAGGAGTGCACTGAATTCAAGGGCCTCGCGCACAGTCGTGGTAGACAAATGCAGATCTTGTTGCTGAACGTAACCGGTCTTGCGCTGGAAAGAAGAGTCACGTTGCCTTCCGTCGACAAGCATGTCACCACTGATGACACCCATTGTGACACGAGTGGCAAGCACATCGAGAAGTGTAGTCTTACCGGCACCAGATACACCCATGAGGGCAGTCAGAGTGCCAGGCTTGACCCAGCCATCAACGTGGTCCAGAATGCGACGGTCTTTGCCTTTGATCTTGATGTCATAGCAGACGTTCTTCCATGAGAAGATCGCTGTTTGCCTTTGAATGATGTCTGTCGCCTCGATGTAACTGGCAGTCTGGGTCAGAGCATTGGCGTCACGCCCAGCGGGCACACTCTCCTCATCGGAGACCTTCTCCTTGAGCGCGGCGGGAATGTGTCCTCGCTGGAAGACGAGAACTTCGCCCTTCGACTTCTTCGCCTGTATGAATTCAACGGCAGTCAAGTACACGCACATGAAACCGATACCAAACGCGATGATGATGCCGACATTTCTCCACTTGTGCGATGGATAGTACGAGAAGGCGGAATCCAGGTATACGGTGCCCTGGACAACATCGAGTCCAGCTTCCGAGCCAACAGATGAGCAGACTCGAGATCCGTCCTGGAGGCTGCCATAATTTGATGGAACGAAGGCTGCACATGCGTAATCCGTTCCGGCAAATTCGTTGACCATGAGTGACTCGAATGTGTAAGCAACAGGATCGATGTAGTTGATCCACCTGCACCATCCCAGCATGTAATCTGTCGGAATCGCGAAACCTGTGAAAATGATGATGGCCAGCATGATGATCGCAGCGGGAGCCATGGCCTGAGACAGCGTTCGAGACACAGATCCAATTGTTCGGAACATCATACTCATCGACACAGTCGTGAGGAAGGATACCAGAAGGAAGAAGAAGAACGCGCCCGCCTCTCGCTTCAGATTCACCATAAAGTACAGTGGAATGTTGAAGGTGAAGGCATTAATAAACTTGTAAGGCATATCCGTAAGCATCGAGGCCCATGCTTCCGCAGAAGGGTGGTAGAAGGCGTAGCGATCATGCTTTTCCACGATGGGACGTTGTGCGTAGAGAGTCAGAATTTCGAGGGCCGAGCCGAAAGCGTTGATCAAGACGGCGAAGAAGAGGACCGAGCCGCGAGAAAAGAAGGAGTTCGTATCGTAGGACATGTTGTAGAAGACCGAACCGAGAATGAGAGCCATGACGACGTTTCCGAAGAGTTGGGTGAAGGTGAGTTCCGGGTCGCCTGTCAATCGACGGAAGCCACGCCAGAGACACAACTGGACTTGTTGTATGTACGACAGCGTGAAAGGCGACTTGATGCGTTGGCCCTTGGCTTGTTGATGCTTGCGGCTGTCGACGAATTGTTGATAGGCTTCTCCTTTGAATGGGAAGCGCTTGTCGTAGGCATCGATATCTTTGAGCAACTGCGCTCGCTCAGGGCTGCTCTTCCACACCTCAGCGAACTCATCCGGCGTCCTCGGAACTCTCTTCTCCCATCCAGGGCGGACAACACGTTCCTGAGCAGATGTCATAGATGTCAGGAAATCAGCTGTAGTCTGGCGATTGGGGCACTGGAAACCGATGTTCTCAAAGTAAGCTCGTGCCTCGGTAGTGCGGCCAAAGAAAATCTGTCGCCCTTCGTAGAGCACGATCGCTTTGTCGAACTGATCGTAGGCAGACTGAGGTGCCTGGTAGATAGCTACCAAAGCAGCGCAGCCTGCGAGCTCCGCACTAAGACGTACAGTCTTACAGAACTCGATTGCGTTGGCGGAGTCGAGACCACGAGTGGAGTTGTCCCAGGCCTGCAGCGGTGCACCGCTCAGCACAGCCTCCGCGATGGAGACACGCTTCCTCTCACCACCCGAGACGCCGCGAACGAAGTCGTTGCCTACACGAGTGTTGATGGTATGGCTGATACCGAAGGCGGCCATCACCACGTCACGAAGATGTTCAGCCCAAGCATGCTTGCTGAGGCCTCCTGGTGTCTGGCTCGGAGCTCGGGCCCTGGCAGCGAAGTAAAGAGTGTCTCCGACTGTGAGCATAGGAAAGTGCACGTCCACCTCTGCGGTGTAAATTGCTTCGCCACGGAAGTACTTGTGCATCTCTTTCGCTGGTACTCCCTGGTAGTTCAGGTATGACTGAGAGTCCACGTCGAAGCCGTGGACCTCTCCGGTCATTGTCTTCAAGAACGTCGAGCAGCCAGAACCAGGTGGGCCGAGGACGACGAGCATCTCTCCGCTCTCCACTAGACCTTCAAAGTCGCGGAGGATATCGATTCGGTTTGGCTTGGCTAGCCCAAACAGCGACTTGACCATTCCGACTCCCTCTAGCAGCACATTTGCGACATCCTTTTGATAATCTGTGCCTGAGCCCCAACCATGTGCACTGAGACCACGAAACGCGACTCCTCCAGTTCGTTCTTTGCCTCCCTCCGCCCTGCTCAATTTGAGGACGCTCTTCATCCATGATCTCGCTCGAAAGTTCGATGACTGCGGATCTAGCTCGGAATCCTTCTCGGCTTCAAAAGGATTTGATGGCACTTGGCTCCAGTTCGTAATAGTTCGAGCAAGTCTGTTTATTTGCTTGTCGGCGGAGCCTTGGGACTCTGAATCTGATTCGCCCTTGCGCTCCGGCGTGGAGTCTGCGTATGGCTCCACTGCATCACCCTTTTCGAGATCGTGAAGGGCCGGCCGCTCAGCTCGAGCCGCTGATGATCTTCGTCTGTTGAGCATTCCGCCGGATGTGGTTTCTTCAGCTTCTTCATGAGGAACGCTCCCTCGTCGGTGGAAGGCTAAGCCCGACGCATCTGGAACTCCAGATCGCTCTGCCGTGGAGTCGTAGTTGTTCAAGACATTGCCCACGAAAGCCATGGTACTTTCGGCTACCGCGCCCTCGCGCTCTGCTGCCTCACTGGGCCAAGGTGTTTAACGTGCACTCAGTGTGGACGGAGGGATTGCGCAGAATGTGGGGGCTCCGGTGGAAGTAGAAGTGAAAGTGGGAGCCTTGAGCGTCCTTTTCCGTGCCATCGCAAAGCTATCGAGGGAGAAAGTGCTTTTATTGTGTGATCAGCCACTCCATGCATAACAAACAGCGTTCCGAATGCCGGGGTGGATCGGCGTCATAGCGAGCTAGATGCACAAAACCGATAGGGCGGAAGCCTAGGCATGATTGGTTGGAAAGAATGCGCTTAGCTGCCAAGATCGGCAATGTCTGCTCACGGAACAGGGCCCGAATGCTCGTGCACCTGCACGAAACGCCCATTCTTGACATTGCTGGTATCACAACAACAGCCGGACGTGCCTTTAGTGCCGTTATGTGGTGACCGTCTCTGAGAAGTATGGAGCTGTTCGTAATGTCCCGGCGCAACAGGTATTGCAGCTTCGTTTCGGCTCGGATGCGGTTTCTGGGCAGAGCTAGAGAAGTGAAGTGGCGCAAACCCTTACGGAGGACCGGGCCATCCACGAGACAGCTTGGCGGCACGAGTTTATGCACAATTTGTGCACGGATAGACCTTCACCCTTTGTTTGCCATGATCCACATCTGCAAATGCAACCTCCACGCGCTGCACCCGCTAATAGCTATGGAGGTAAGCCGTACTAGTTTGCGTGGCCACGCTCCTCTTGCATATCCTGTGGAGTTTCCGAAACACGATGAAGATTGCCTCATCATCTGCATAAAGTGCCCTATGTGGCTTCAGGAAGCCCGCGAACCGATACGAAGCACATTACGATCATGTTCCTGGGACCATGGACGCTTTTTGCAAAGCTCCAGCCGTTGCCGTACTTCACATGTACGCTCATCAGGCTGCAGGTATGCGTCAGTCGCATCACTCATCTCGACGTCGAGAATTCCCTTCGCGATCAGTCCCAACGAGACAGAACATAGACCCATCCACACGGGATATATTCCAACCCAGGACTATGCTGGCCAGACATCATCTCACTCACCGGAGAGAGCATCCCGGCAAACACATCAAAGCTGCAGCGCCTCGTGTATGTACGAGGCTACGAGGCCAGGAGGCTGGCCAAGCGAGCTATGTCCTACAGTAGGCACTGGCTGCAGTTCGTTTGTCGATCGGAGGACCCTCAATTCTCGGTAATCTGCGCGCCATTGTTTTGGACCCTGCCATTGCTTCACTTTTTCCAATATCTATCATACGCCAACATGGACGCAGTGCCCTTCTCTCCATCAGGCTGAGATATGCATGGCCCAAAGACAGCTTGACAGATCACTAATGAATGCGTGACGCTTCCGGGGAGTTCCATCCGAGCCCCCAAAATCACGCACAGCGGTCTCGTCATCATCAACTCAGCACTAGTAGACCGAGCAAGAAATGCATACCTATGCCCTACTCGAATCTGGAAAGCTTAATTCCGTGCCCCGAACCACTGGACACTGCGTCCCGGATACAAAGTCTCCATGCATATTAATTGGACAAGCGACTCGCGGAGTCGCGGGTATGTATATATATGGCCGTGATTACAAACGCATGGAGTTTCTGGATCCACTGGTTTGTTCTCCGCGGCTGGCCCATTCATGTATCTGCCGGAAGCCATGTGGCCAAGGTATAGTCTTACCAAGAGAACGTGTGCCACATGCTGTTCACTTGTCACTTCAAGATCTGGTAATAATGCTATGCCTTTGACTGACCTACGCAGGCTCGAGTAATTGAGGTGGTTCGAGAACCTGGAGACAACTGTTCATTGTCCACGGTGCTCAGTTCTGGATTCTGCGTCGAACATGGATATCACAGCTGAAGTCATGATCATTCGACTATAACTGCCCGTTCTTCAAGAACTCTAATCGCTATACTGTGTGCAGTGCTATGGTTGATACCATGTCGGTCCACCACGTGGTTGGACAGCCAAGAGATACATGTCGCTCTGGGCGTCGAGGTCTCCCGAGGCTTTGACCGTGTACTGCTGTCTCCATCTCCGAATGCGCCTTCCGAGGCCGGTCGAAATCTTGGAAGGAACAATGTAGTGTGACGCGACGCTTCCGCATTGTGCAATAACGATTACGGAATCGACCTCCAAATTCGATGCTCTGATCGAGCTCTTGTATCTATGCGCCCGCTATCTCTCCGATTATCTTGACTCCGGCGAAGCTAGTGGGTGCAAACACGACATGCAGTTCAGCCACTTCTTTCTGTTAGAACCGAGCTGTGTTCCTACTTTTCTCTGTTTCTAGCCTACTCTGCGAAGCCACTGAATACAAATCCCACATGCAGTTCGGTCACTCCCTTCTGCTAGAGATATCCCCTCTGCTAGCTTTGTCTCTGGTTGCATTCACTCTGCAATGACAATGGGTGTAAACACGACATGCGGTACAGCTGCTGAGCTGCGTTCTGCTGGAGGAGACGAGCCGTGTCTCAGTCGTTCTCTGATTATATCCGCTCTGCAACAGCAATGAGGGTAAAGACGAGCTTCAGTTCAGTAATTTAGTTCCATTGGAGACAGCCGAGACTTCTGCGCAAAATCAGAAAAGAAAAACGAAAGACATGAAATAACATAATAATCACATAGTTTAGATATCTTCTCGGGACAGAGCTTCTAACAGCCTCTGTTGGTCCATCTATCATTCGCGATTGTGACATCGATCCCTGCATACCGCATTGCCAAATCTCATCGAAACAACCCATCTTCCTCAACATCATCAAATCCCCCGAAAGCCAAAACTGACATTTAGACAGAGACGACAGCCTTGACAATGGCGTTGATGAGAACCTCAATGTTGACTTCGGCGCAGATACCAACAACAGCGTTGATGGCAGCGGTAACGTCAACGGAAACACCGGCCTTGACAGCAGCGGCAACGAGGATGTTGATCTACAAGGGAAAGTCTTAATCAGTTCGTGTCCAGTATACAGAAGGCGAGTGTGAAAACTTACAGCAGCAGCAACCTGGATGTTGACATCAAGTTGCAAGTCAAGGTCAGCCTCAACTGAAGCCTTGAGAGCAAGGACAGCTGCGTGGAGCTCCACATCGACATCAAGATCAATACCAACATGGAGGGAGACGTCCTGAGAAGAGGTCAGTTACGAGATTTAGTGAGGCAGAGCTGAGAAATGACATACAAGGACAGCGTTGATGAGGACAGCGAGGTCGACCTGGACACCGGCGCCAATAGCGGCCTGAATGGTAGCCTGGAGCTGAGCAGAAGCGTCGACCTTGATGGCGAGATCCAGGAGGGCTTTCAGGACAATGTCGACATCAACTTGAGCGTTGAGGTCAACGTTAGCGCCAACAGCGGCAACGATCTCAGTTCCGACGTTCACGTCCACGTCCTATAGGCTCGAAGTTAGTATATAGTTCACGTTCATGGAAGATGTCGACATCGCTCGCTTACCAAGTCAACGTTCAACTTAGCAGCCAAGTCGAGGATGTTGTCCGGTGTGCCTGCACCAAGGCTGAGACCCAAGTCCAAGCTGAGTCCGAGGCCAAGTCCAGTGCCGGAGCCGCCGCAGGTATCTGGAACCGTGGTGTTTGGGGTGTTGCCAGTTGGGGTGTTTCCGGTTGGAGTGTTTCCGGTTGGAGTGTTTCCGGTTGGAGTGTTGCCGGTTGGAGTGTTTCCGGTTGGAGTGTTGCCGGTTGGAGTGTTGCCGGTTGGTGTGTTGCCAGTTGGGGTGTTGCCGGTTGGGGTGTTGCCGGTTGGTGTGTTGCCGGTTGGTGTGTTGCCGGTTGGTGTGTTGCCGGTTGGAGTGTTGCCGGTTGGAGTGTTGCCGGTTGGAGTGTTGCCGGTTGGTGTGTTGCCGGTTGGAGTGTTGCCGGTTGGAGTGTTGCCGGTTGGGGTGTTACCACCTGGACCATAAGTTGGTGGTCCGGAAGGTGGAGGGGTGCTAGGCTCAGTAGGCTCGCAAGATTCGCAGGAGGGCACTGTAACGTATGTCGGTGGATCCTCCTTCTTGGGGTGAGTAGGAGGGTTCTCCACTGGAGGAGATGGGGTGTATGTCTTTGGTGCTGGATGAGGTGCTGGAGGCGGAGCACCGTAAGAAGCTGGGGCGTTGCGGCGAGCGAGGTCGCGCGATACAGCTGGAGCGGCAGCTGCCGCAGCTGCCATAGCAGCAACGAGGACCTTGATCTGCATCGTGAAGACGTGAAGTGATTATTAGGTTGAACGAAAGTTCTGTCGTAATTATTGGGTTTGAAAAGAATGCAAGGCAGTTGGCACCGCAGCAAGTAAAAGAGTGACTAGGTCGGTGGGGTGGGTATCGTGAAATCTGTCGTGAGGGCGAGCAGCACTCTTATTAAACGTGCTTGATGCCATCCCTGAGTAGTTGTCGTGATCCAAGCACAGTCAGGTATACGCCCAGCACGACCAGAAAGTGCAGCGGGTCTAGCGCAGCAATCACGCTTAACATGGACTGCCATCACCACACTAGTCAGGACAATGGGCGCAGCCAGGTTTTCGCTCTTTAGATCTCCAATTTGGGCTGTAGTCTCAGCACTACAGGACAAGACGGGAACTAGACAGGCTGGTCATCTCAGGCATGTTGCACCTGCTGGTTGTTGATCATCCGGTAGTCTGGCGGCCTGGCCGTAGTTTTGCGCTTTGAGAAGCTCAAAAGCCTTCGACGTTTCCGTCGCCGATCCGTGGTCTTCACATGCATCCAATTCCAGTCAAGATTTTCGCCGTTACGCCTCGTGTATACGATAGCCTAGAGTTTCGTCCATGGTCATGTCGCCGTTTTGCTTGCGCAGCTCATTGCGGCTTCTCGTGTCAGTCAGACGTCCGTAAGACTAGTCAAAACCTATTATTTAGCGTACTAGGATCTGTCCAGAGATGCGGAAGTGCTAGAAATAGGGGCCACTTTCCTATTCGAGCAAAGCTAGTTCATGCCTACAGTTACCGGACTCTAATTCGGCTTCCATCCGGAGTTCACCAATACGAGTGGAGTATTTCTTCAGACGTTGTGACAGGTGATGCCACCGTTGGCGAAGAAATTGCCATGCTTGTGTCGCATGGCACAGGCGTGGCTGATGAACGCTCAAGGTGAGACATGGTATTTATGGACAAGAACGTATCTGGCAATGCGGTCAGTCGTGTGCGAGAAAATTGATCAGCGACCGACACCTCGTGCGATGTTTCTGTTTTTGCATACAACCTGGGTGACAAGATGAGATGGGGATCCTGAACAGTGCTCCACCTCGTCAGCTACTGGTGACTGTTCCCGCCAATCGCATGGCGACCGTTCCTTACGAGTATCCGATCTCTTCCGGGATCAAAATGGCGAGGCATTGGGGTATGCTTGTACGGCAGTGTGATCACGTTTCCCAGGAGTGATGTCTACAGGCATTCTTACAGCAATTTGAGCAGGCGAATTGTCGCTTCACGTCGCCCTCGTTCGGTGGACGGTAGGAAGCGATTGCCGGTGTGCGGCTAAACTACCGTGAGTGAGGCCTTTTGGCTTGGCGTACCAGGATATGAGTCTGGAAGGGGCTGTTGCGGGCGGATGCCCGGCACACATCCTAGCTTGGTAAACATTGTGACCAACTCCTTTGCCTCTGAACGGACTGAAGAGCAGACGTGAAGACTTTCACTCACGTGATTGAGGAATAGTAATCTCATCTCATGTATGCGTGGTCACACTTTTCCCGACATTACGTTCTTGGCCACAGCACGCGAGCAACGGCGCTGGCATTGACTCTCGGTCTAGACTGTCGTGCAGCTTGGCAAAGGCCGTCGATTGCTCGGAGAAGAAGAAAACACCGGCCGCGTTGTGGTGAAGGTCGTGGCGGGAGGTCCAGCGCGTGGGATCTGCGCCAGAGTCCAGGCCGCGGAGCGCGCGTCTCGCTCCAAGGTCTATTCGCACGTCGGAAGCTGATGGAGCTTTGACGGCACATCGGATGCACTGATAATGGGAGGCGCTAATCCATGCGTGTATGTGATGTTGCCCGAGTCGTCGAGGTGATGGAGTCAGAGGATGAAGTAGTGATGCAAGAGCAAGGGATTGGTAACGTGCGGGAGCCGCCGCCACAAACCTTACACCCGTTCTGGTGAAACGAGGAAGAAGCTATGGAAGGGGGGCTGAAGACGAAGTCGAAGCGAGGGTATACGTGATTGAGTTCCGCCGTTGCGAAGCATGCGATTCGCGCCGGAAAGCGGAAGCGGACACGAGAAATATGCCCAACTTCTTGCTGCCGGAGTATTATACACAGTTCAGGAACCGATCCCACGTGTCCGCGCATCCCTCAGCTCCGGGCCAAGAGAAGCAACCAAAATCATCGCTTCGATAGGGTATCTCTCAATATTCGACATGAGTAGCAGAAGAAGAAAATCAAGCACAAAGTAACACAAGGCCTCCACAGTGCCCCGAGGTCATAGCTCTTCCTCACACATAACCCCGACTTGAGGCAGGTAAGAATCGTCCCTTCGTCACCGTGACCAGCTCATCCACAAAGGTTGTTTCGGGTTTCGCAGTCCCCACTGCAGTTCTGATTCCCATGTCACGGGTTCCTTCCAATTTCTCGTCCTGCGAGAACTCATTCTTACTGTCCGTCTTGACGACAGTCTCGCTGTTGACGAGGATCCCGCCCCAGTTGCCCGTTCTCGCCCTCGGCCGATCAGAAATAGCTCGAGTAGAACCGGAGCCGGCCAGATGAGCTGGACGATCAACGAGCTCATGCATCGAAGAAGAGTCCTCATCGCTTGTGTGGCCTTCTGCAGCACTACTACATCTGGAAGGCGGTGTTTTACCCGGCACGATGGGCATAGATTGGCTTCGCATTTTCCTGAGCGGTTTGACGGGCCTGTTGCTGAGGGCAATGGAGAGCCTGCCGTGACGTCGCTTGCCATGTTCCGGCTTGGACACTTTCCGTGAAAAGAGAGGGCTGAAGGCAGCATGTATGTCTTTCATCAGGACGGCATGATCCGGCGAGCCAGAGTAACATCGATGGCGAGTGTCGAAAAAGGTCCGAGGGATGCGACATAATGCTTCGGACTTGTCGATGGAGGCATGCATGTCGCCAATGCAAGTAAAGGCATACAACGTAGTGATGGTCGAGCCTCGTCGGAGACGATGTGAGTAGTGGGCACTCAGCTGTTGAGCCCAGAATCGGGCCTCATTTTTCCACTCTGGGGGAAACTGCTGAGTCAAGGATACCATGGCCTGGTTGACCATCACCGCGAACTGTTGTTCTTGCGGGGATCGAGTATCCTGCCGCCCGTCCTCAGGTTCGCAGAATTGGATGCACTGTTGCACGCGGAAGCCATCCATCTTTTCCAAAAATGCAGCCTGCCACTGCATAGGTTTGCCAGTCAGTAGCGGCACATCCGGCAGCTGATCCTGGTTATCCTTCCGCACCACAATGTCGAACCCTTTGCCGTTCGGTTTCGGGACCATGGCGAAGAACGCTAGGTACGTCCCACTCTTTTCTGTGTTCATCAGATTCTCAATATAGCCCCATAGGTCTCCCAGGTCGGCTTCTAGAGCTGGTTGCGGTACCTGCATAGCCAGCGCAATGCTCCTGCTTACTTGCTGTCTTCCCGCGAATCGGTAGCCCGAATTCAGCAGCTTGTCTGTCTCATCCTGGGTCAGTTGGCGAGTGATGAACATGAGCTGACCTTTGCCGAAAAGGTTCAGACGCAGCGCAGCCTCCACTTCCGCCAACGTCTTGTCTTCTGAGGATGCACAGCGCTTCTCTTTCGCCTCTACTCGCAAAGTCCCCGTCTCGATGACTTTGTCGTAAAGCACGCCAAGCTGCTCAATCGGCAACCCCATCGAAGTTGCAAGTGAAGATGCTGCGGTGCAGAATCGTTCACAAAATATGAGTTCGTAATTGTTGTAAGTTTCCGCGTCGTAGATGGCGCTGGCATGCGAGCTGATAACCTTAACATCGCCCGTGGTGCTTTCCTTCTCCGCTGCAAGATGACTTTTCATGCGAGGCACCAGCTCACTCACTCCAGCCCAGTTGTGCGTCACACGATAGATCCACTGGAAGACGGCATGCGCAGTATCGAAGTCCTCGTCGAATGTTCGATGATGGTACTTGTCGGTGATCTCGCGTGCCGGTAGCACGCCTTCGGTCGTCACCAATATCTTCCCGTCTGGGTCGAACATTGCACAAGCCAGCATTACCTTTTGAGATCTACTCTTCAGTATACGGTTCCGCGCACGCGTGATGAATAGCACGCCCATACACATGATTGCAGCAGCACCACAGATGGCACCAGCGACTATCACTTGCGTATCTCGCGAACGAATCTCAGAAACGCTATTGCTGTGCAGGAACTCGTACCTGCAGCTCGTAGAAGCTGTAAAGTGCATTGCAGACACTCCACCAGCCAAAGCCAGTGCACACAGCACGCGCTTCCACCAGGAGCTGATCCATTTCTCGCGCAGGTTGTAGAATAACGCAAGGACTGTGAGGCAGTCACCGATGGCAATGACGATGGATGCGGCCAGATATCGAGGGCTGTAGTTCAGCTTGTAGTTGGTCACCCCGAAATTGCCGAGATAATGCATGCCGACAATGCTCAAGCCCGCGAAGGTGCCTGTGAGCACCAGCGCCGTCCAGTGGAGGATCTGCTGTTTCGCAGGCAGCTCTGCAGCGGAGAAGGCAATAGTGAGTCCGATAATGGGCAGAAACACTGAGAGCACAGTGTAACCCGAGTTGTAGACCAGCTGGTACTCAGGATCGCCTTCGCCGAGGATGATGGCGCGATTGCCTGTGAAGTGCATGCACCAGATACCGACTAGTCCGAAGGATGTGGCGCATGCCACTGTCTCGGCCCTGCACAATACATCAGCCTTTTCCGCCATCGCCAGATCATGCATGTCGCAGGTTAACGCACCAGCTCCTGAAGTTGCCCAGGGCAGTGCCTCGGCGATGAAGGATTTCGATGGTGAGAAGGCATCCGGTCAGACTTGCGAAGAAGGAGGCTGCTACGATGCCGGGGTCGAAAGTGCTGGGCACAAAATCACCTGTGCTGTAGGATGACATGGCTGATCATACGTCGTGAGTAGGGCTTGAAAGAATAACGGTCATCCTCGTGCTGTGTCTTGTTTAGCATATGACAACGGTGGCAATATTGCAGCGCCAACTTGCTGCCGACGAACCTTTGGAGAAGCGCAAGATCTGCCGCGAATGGCAAGAACAGTTTCTTGGTACCGAGGGCGATGTCGATGCTTGATAAAAGGTTCAGGTGAGCAAGTCCAAGCAGCGGTATCCAAATGTGAGGACTGAAGTGAAGAAGTGAGTCAAAAAGCTAGTAGCTTCGCTATCGGCTTGACGGAGATGTACCATCGAAGTACGATAGCATTATGACATGGTTGTTGAACGAGCGCTTGGGCAGTCAAGGTCGTCGCGAGGCGCTTGCGTTGAAATCCAGCTCACGGACAATGTGGATGGCCAACGGAAGCAGTGCGAAAGACTCGAAAGCCAATGTTCTTTTGATGCGCAGAAAAGCTGCACAAGCAGGAGGATGCAGTCGCAAGGTAAATGGCTCGCTTTCGCAGGAAATTTGGTTGGTACGGAGCGCAGTCCTGCTGGCAAGGGATCCGAATAGGCGTCTAACGCAGTAGCAGTTCGGCAACGTCAGGGAGAATGCAAGTTGATGACCACGGGAAGCTGCATCTCTCGCTTCTCTCTCGTGCTCTTGTCAAGGCAAGGCATGCCGCGCACTTGGATGGGCAGCAGAGACCGGACGCCAGAGCGGCGGCAAGAGCAAGCCGTGACTTCCGGGCATTCAGAAGGGTTTTGGGGCAAACAGTGGGTGGCCGGAGGGTCGAATTCTCGGTGTGCAGCATCAGCCATGACCGAAGGGTCGTGTGTGTGCCGCCAGATCAAGGACGCCGAGAGACTGGGTAATGTGGCGCTCGTTGAGCTCGTCGGATCGCCCGCAGCGCGGATGTAGGCACGACACCAGCGGACGTTATATGGCCAGCTGCAGCGTGATGCATGCACACCCAGCGTCAGTGGTGGCTTATTGGCTGGCGGTTTTCGAAGTACAGGCGAAGCGACGACTCGGAGTGCTGAGAATGGCAGCAGGACCACAATCACGAAAAGGTGGCAAGAACCGAGCGTCGTGTGCAACGTGCGCACATGTGTATCATCGCCCTTCGAGCGATGGCCGACTCGTGGAGGCGTGCGCGCAGGCGGAGGGACAAAGACCATGGGCGTGCTGCCGGAGTCCTCGCAACAGGTCAGCACCGCCCGCTGTTTCAGCAGTCTTTGGAGCCAATGGGCTGTCGATCATGCTCCTTGCTGCACGTCACTCATTGCGCTGGCGGCTATCGCAGCAATGGCGAGGGATCCCGAGTGGTGGAGACGGGAGATGGAGTCGCAGCAGGGGGAGAACAGCCGACGACGCAAGTAAATTGGAGCCGTTGCGCAAAGAGTGTGCTGACATGCCCCCAGGCCGCCTGGGGCGAGGATGGCCTGTTGCACGACTGCGACCGGCCGAACATTTGCCCGGGCTCTGAAATCATTGCATGCGCCCGACGCGGCGGTGATGGACACGGCGGATGCGCACACAGTTCGACACGACACCGGCACCGAAATGGCAGATGGAGTCGTATGATACGCAGGATACGCCCTGCTGGACGCCTGTGATCCGGCCAACGCAAGGTCGTGGCAGCGATTGGAGATGCCGAGTGCCCCGCGAAGCTGTCGTGACGCGTGGAGTCCCATGGCGCGCAGTATGTTGTATCGCGAACGCCATTCGTCATAGTGTTATCGTGCGGTGTGAAGTGGAAGTAGTGCGGAAGGATCTGGTCGGAGGGCGTCGAGTTGGGCAGAGTTTGAGGTGGCTGAAATCTTCCTCAGCGGCTCCACGCTTCCAAAGTTCCGACCACAGAACCGGAGTGGGTCGAAGGAACCACGCCACGTAGCGAGGACAAACCTGAGGCGGCTGCTGATTATTCATGGGTGATGTTCGTGGAGCGTATTCGTGTGAAGACCGAGGTCGTTTGAAGCTGATCCCATACCATCTCGCTAGATTGCTAACATTTCTTCGCCATCGGAATCCAACTCCATCAGCATTCCATCGTCTTTGCACACCGGCCCAGCAAACACTACATCTGACACGACACCAAGGAAAGAGTCCTTCTCGAGCATCGGTGACTGTTCGCTACCATAGAACAAGCACGCCTCATCGTCGAGGTTTGCCACGCGAGCGTCGCGTGCTTCCAAAATTTGGTCATGACTCTCCGCGCGGGAGTCTTCCTCAGAAGCCGAAGGAACATCGTCTACCAAGACTTCGTCCCAGCCCTCATCCAGCATTTGGTCGAGATCCAGATCGGGCGGCAGACAAACGCAGTCATCATCGTCGCCGCAACAACAATGCGCTTCTTCCGGCCAAGCCTCTGGCTCGAGGGTGCGGAACGCGGATCCGTCGAGAGTGAGCATTTCCAATGGTGTGCTCGATTGCTCGCAGTTCATCATCAAACGCGCACGAGAAGCGCGGTGTGACTTTTGTAGGTTTGCTGTCAGAAACGTCCACATGTGGCTTCCCAGGCTGTCCTGCACCATGGTCATACTGCTCTGCTGCCGGCTGGTCAAGCCATCACGGCGTGCCATCTCTTTGAGCTTGTCCCTCAAGGTTTGGCTTCTGGCATTCACAGCGCAAACATTGCTCAAAGCATGGCTGATGGTGGGCATGAATGCGGCACGCGAAGCGACTGCCTCCAGAAAACCCGGCGAGAAGGTGGTAGGGCAGACGTCAGCGAGAGGCTTCAGTGACTCACTTGCAGCGACAACGATATCCCTTGTGGAGCATGTTAAAGGTACAGCAATTGAGTATCGGAGCCCAGCATCGAATAGGAGTGGCAATGCCGCGATCTGATCGTCCATATTTTGGACCATGTCGCTAGTACTCCAACACCGTTTGAGACCAGGACGCAGCCGTTGTGCGTGGCCACTCTGCACTTCGTCCTCAGGCATGTTTTTTAGAGTGGCTGACAACATGTCTGCACATGAGTTACTTCTCTCCGGAGTCGTTCTCGTCCGTCGCATCGCGTGCACATCTTGCGAGCAGGATCCGGGGACCAGAGATTGGTGATGAGCAGCGTCCAGTGTCGCCTCGTCCGGGCTTTCTGCCTTGATCATATTGCGATCCGCACAAGCTTTGGTCTTTCTCCGCTTGCACACCTCCGGAGCTGTAAAAGTCATAGATAGGACGGCCTCGCGGAGCTCTGCCTTGGGAACTCCTGGCGGTGGTTGTATGTCGCGAGCGGGCACATTCTGCGCAAGTTTGTGTGCTTTGCACCACGAATCGTTTTCCGTCCTCTCGCGATCGTTCAGAACCACTCGAATCTGCATGCAAGATTCCGCGGTATCCAGCGAGATCTCCTTGGCTTTAGGCTCGAGCTGTAGTTGTTGCCACAGCTGTTGTCTGTCAGCATGGAGCCCGCGCTTGGCAGTTCTTCCAACGTACATTGTCATCCGAAAGTCTTTGGGCGAGCTGCTCCGCCAAATTCTCTTCTTCGTCTCGATTGCAAGACGGGAAGTGCAACCTAATGGTTAGTCGGAAGCCCTGTGTCAAAGTGAACCAGGCCTGCGGGGGGTGCAGTGGGCCACACGTCGTCACAAGCTCCGCCAGTGTCTCCAAATCATTCGCAGATGGAGCAACTTGCGCTTTGCTCGTAAGCTGTAGCCGTAGACCTGACGTTGTTGAAAGCAAGTCTAGCTGGCCCAGCTCGAGATCAAAAAGATGCCTGGCCATTGTACTTGCATTTCGCAGGCCATGTGGCGATGGTCCAGCATCTCGTACTGACGGACTGTCAGTAATGTGGTGGATGCTGTGTCGACAGCACCAGCAACTTGGCCTCAGAGCACTGGTTGCAGCGAAGAAGGAAGGAACGAATGTTGCTGTTGCCCTCGATGGTTGCCAGAAGTCTTGGTTGCCAGAGTGAGAGTTCCGAACTCTCCCGTGCTTGGCAACAACAGACTTCCACCTCAATCGTCCCCATCTGTGAACTCACGACGCGCCGAATCTTGTCACATCTCGCACGAACATGGCATCAAAAGGCAGCCCTGTGCGGCTGCTGTTCCGCGCCAGACCAAGCGTTACGACGAAAGACTGCCGATACGCTGCCAGGCGCCCATTTTCTGCCAGTCATCAACACCGGACGGATGGCGTCTTCAGAGCGTTGACCGGAGAGCGTGTCCAAAAGCCATGGATCGAGGCCTTCCGGGAGCAACAGGCAGGCCAAGAGCAGCCGGAGCCTCGCAGCACTCCCGCAAATCGCGACTTGACACCAAAGAAGATGTCAGATTCGTATCATAGCGTCGTATGTAGCTGGCGAACACAGATGCACATCAACAACTAGACTGATAGTTCAAGATCCTTCCCCTTGCGCAAGAACCATGGTTGCTAGACACGTACATGAATTCGTCAGGCCATATTCGCATCGGAACCATTCTGATGGACTTGGACGCTCTTGCCGGTGTAGTGGCGTATAAGCACACAGGTGATGCTGTAACTACAGTGACTGCAGCTTTCGACCGAATCACGATCGAGCACCCGCTCACCGAAGTCTGCGATCTCGAATACAGCGGACAGGTTGGTCATCCCGTAGCACGCATCACGGTCAACCGCTAAGCTTGCAACATCAGGTCACGTATGCCGCAGGCCGAAGCAGTATGGAGATCACACTGCGAGTCGCCAAAGCTCCACCCAAAGGTCAAAAGCCGAAGCCCGAGGATGTCATGATGACCTGCCAGTGTACCATGGTTTCTTTGGATCCTGCTACAAAGAAGCCAGTGAACATCGCCGCCGTACGCACTGACACTGAAGAAGAAAAGCGACTGTTCGAAGAGGGGGAGAAGAACGGACAGCGTCGCAAAGAATTGGCGAAACATTCCCTGCTCAAGCAGACGCCGAACGATGAGGAGAGCGATCTGATTCATGCCATCTGGCAGCGACAGTTGCAATACCACGATCCCGCGGATTCGATGCGAATGCCTTCGAATGTGATTGCCATGGACGCGACTCGTCTAAGGACCGCCAGCATCATGCAGCCACAGTACAGAAACAGGCATCATTTCATGATCTTCGGTGGCTTTCTGCTCAAGCAGACCTTTGAGATCGCCTTTTGCTGCGCTGCCAGTTTCGCGCACACACGACCGACTTTCGTATCCCTTGATCCCTCGACTTTCCAGAATCCTGTACCAGTGGGAAGCGTCTTATATCTCACAGCTACAGTCGTATACACGGACCCGCCTCTCATATCAGGACAATCCGACGAACAGCAGACGACTGAAGGTCGAGATCAGAATGCAAAGACTCGTGTACAGGTGCGAGTGGACTCCAAGGTCAGAGATGTCGAACATGGTGTGGCGAAGCCAACTGGACAGTTCAACTACACATTCCTGGTAGACAAAGATGTCAAGGTGGTGCCGAGAACCTACACTGAGATGATGATGTACGTTGACGCGAGAAGAAGAGCGATGAGTGTCCGCGAAAAGGTTCAACATGGCGATGCAGATGCCGGGAGCACAGAGCGAATCACCGAGTGAGGAAGGAACCAAGACCTCATTTCTCTGCGCGGGCTCGTCACGTCCTTTGCTCTTCGTCGTTCTTGCCCTTTGGCGATCAGCTTCTCGCGCTGCGGCCGTTGCGTTGGGAAAGAACAGAGTTTGAGGGAGGTATGGCCGTTGGAACGTTGGATTTAGATGGATGTGCAATTTCTTTGACGTCCTCCGTGGTCCGATACCGACCACCGATGCTCAATATCGACCGACGACAAGGCGCCGATGAGCTGAATCTCAACCTATAGTCCATCCACTGCCAGCTACTCGTCGTTCAGTGGACTTCTTGCTCGGCATACCACGGTATTGCGAACTGTACCGGCGTAGCAGAAGAAAAATCCACCACCGATTTGTCACAA
The DNA here is from genome assembly GCA_004299825.1 of Cercospora sojina. NCBI lineage: Eukaryota > Fungi > Ascomycota > Dothideomycetes > Mycosphaerellales > Mycosphaerellaceae > Cercospora > Cercospora sojina. The sequence continues at coordinate 3,605,626 of CP036211.1, read as the reverse complement.
CGACCACCTCGTTTCAAGAGATCTCCCTGCAACTGACTTGACACTGTCGCCGAAAATGCCATGATGGCCCAGATCGAGTGGAGCTTGCCAGAAGCACGTGGTCGCAGAAGTGAACAGCAGCTTCGCGTAGAGTGCAACTGGCCGTTGCAGGCGGACAAGGCTTGGCTGCGCATTCTTTTACGTCTGGCCGCGAAGTTGCTCAATCACCTCAACTGCCACAGCTCACCAATCATCAACATGCGAGGCAGCAGTCCATGCGTGTTTGACCGAACCAACGCCCCAGCAGAGATTGCTCCAACTGGTCCGCCGACGCTCAAATCTGGTTCGAATACCGCTTCACTGCAACCGGAACCGATGTGCGACCCAGATGCGATGAGTCTGTTGCCGCCAGTCCGCGACGGCAGCGACTTGCGGAGATTGAACGAAGAAGTCCGCCATCTAGATACGCCCATGGCCGCACTCGATGCTGGTCCTCCCCCAGGACAGACGGAACTTGCCGAAGAAGGGGTCGGCGAGTGTCTCCTCTTCGAGCTACCCGCTGAGTTACGCAACCAAATCTATCGCTACGCACTCGTCCAAACCGACAGAATCCACATCTCCACCAACATGACCCAACCACCTCCAGAGCCCGGGCTACTGCATGTCAACCACCAGATGCGACAAGAAGCCCTAGCAATCTACTACCACGAGAACCACTTCCGCTTTGATATGTACAACCTCAACGCCTCAGCCTACATGCGTTGGGTACGTGCCGAACCTATCATGCGCGGCCGTTTATCAGTCTGGTTCAAATTGTACATGCCCACCTCTGCGGACCTCGCGTGGCAGAACCTGATGATATGGATGGAGGCCATCCACTTCAGGAGAGTGGCGCATGGGCCGAGCAGCAGAAGGTTTCCTGGCAAGAGGGCGTTTCGCATTGTGGTGGGCGAGATGAAGGAAATGGCAGAGGTTCTGAAGCAGCAGGGGTTGGCATGGGTTCAGATCTTGAAGAGCCTAGAGTCTTCGAAGAGGATGCTGATTGCGTCTAACCCGATGGGGCAGTGGATTTGAGTTGGAGTGGGCGAAGGGTGTTGGATAGGGAGAGCATGTTGCATCTCGGACAGCGTGATGGGTATGGTGCCTTTCTGGAAAGCTGCTCGCGTTGGACAAGGCCTTGGGCGTTATGCATCAATCGTCATTCGTGAAGCATTCGAACACGAATCGATTGTGAAACTCCTAGGACAAACATCAAATGACATGGACAGAGCAGCGTGATGGGAAATTTGCGTGTGGGCTGGGACACTTCTTCCACTGTAAGGATACCACAAAGCAAGCAAATAGGAGATCAATCGTGGAATGATTGAACGGCCAGCAGAGTGCTGCACGCTTCTCTTGGGAGGAAGCAGACTGCGGAAAGGACAATCCCCTTAATAATCACTATGCTAAGAGACCTTCCAAGGTCACATTCAAATCCCACACGGCTCCATCGAATACTGCATCGCGCATTGTCATGCCCAAAGAACTCCCAACTCGCAAAATGGTATCCGCACACCCGCTCGCTAACACCAAGGACCAAATCATGCCACCAGCACCACCTCGGATCGCTCTCCTCTCTATTCTTCCAGCTCATATTCTAATGTGTGGTCCTCGCTACATTCGGAACAATACCACCTACTCCTCCCATTGCACTTTACCACTCGGTCTTTGCACATGTCTGCACTCCAGATCTCGACTGAGTAGCCATTGAGATATCGATTGCCGCAGTATTCCACGCTATCGTCAATCATGAAGACGTCGCAGCCGCAGTAGTAGTAGAGGAAAGAGTAGGAGCACATTGTCGTTGCTCTCTTCTCTTGGTCGAGCGAGGTAGAGGGTCTTTCTTCAGCGCTTCAGTCGGCGGGTCGTGTGGGTATTTGGGCTCGCAGGTCAGTGCTTGGGCACGAGGTGTATGATGGGTATACTGCCGAACGCCCTTCCGCCTTCGACAGCAGCTAGCCTTGCTCTTTTATACTTGTCGTGCACGCCTCACTCTTTCCCAACTCGTCTTCCACACGAGATAAGCTCAAGCAACGAGCATTAGCTGTAATCAGAGCAGGTCAATCGAAACAAACCCCAGTAGATTCTCCCTCTCACCTCTCGCAGGAGGGCACGAGTTTATTACCCGGAGAAGCAGAAGAGGCAGGCTTCCTTTGTCCGGCGCTCAAAGGCAGCGCATACTTGGCGGTTCGCATGGCTCTGGCCTTCATTTGCGTATCTTTAGCCCTGCGCCTCCGAAGGCCAGACCCTCCGATGTTGCCGTAGCGCGCCGTCTGCTTAGTCGGAGAGATGAGGCGCCGTGCTATGCCAGCTTGCTGCTGCAGACCGCCTGGGGATCGGTGTCGCGAGGGATCATCCCGGCGAGGGTCTGAGACAGGCTTTTGACGGCCTTCGAGAAGGTCCGTTCATTTCCTCGGCGGCGTCCTGTCGTTGACTTCCTGCGTTGATGTGTAAAGCGTCAAGGAATTGCGAGGACGACTTTCTGATAGCTGCGGATTGATGGCCTGCCATTGCTCTGATGTGGCATCTGCACGAGGCTCGTCAAGTCATCCCTCCGTCAGACCTCCCGCTCCCGGCGAAAGCCGGCATTTTCGTGGCCGCGGAGTGTGGAGTCTCCACAAACAACAACAGAGCCGCCATCACAATTACAGTTCGAGGTGGTTTCGCGTCTACCACAATCTTCCTCCTCGCGGGTCAGCTTTTGCCATTGACATCGCCGCCTGCCTCGGCCACAAGATCTCGTCCCCAGCCCACGCCATGTTTACCCGACGGAGCTCCCGACGACGAATTGCCGCAAAGTCGCGTCGATGAACTCCGCCACACGCGATTCTCTTCAACACGAATGGCACGCAATCTGGGTGGATTCTCACATGGACTCTCGGCCACGGACTTTCTTGGTGAAGCTGTGGGACATGAAATGCAGCTTGCAGGATCTTGCTCTGCTGTTCACACGGTCCTGGAATAGGAGTCAAGATATCGGCCCTCGTCTCTACAGCAGTCAATTTCAAGATCACAAGTCACAGGCGGCCTCTCTGCTATTGGGAGACATCGAAACATGGACCCCGAATATCGCTGTCTCGATTCGTGTCTGGCTATGCCGCCCCATCGACACACAGATAGACATACTCCGGCTGATACAACGTATTCCGGACTTGATGGTAACTATCGAGTGAACCGGGCTCGAGCGCCGCAGCATCCACCCCAATGCTCACTCACACGGAATTCGGAGTTCGGCCCGTCTCCCATCGTTTCTCTCGAGCTCTGTGGAGCACTCTTCTGCACGCCTTCAAACCTTCATTCCGTGTCACGATGGACACGTACGAACGCTGCAGCTGATCCAGATGCACAGTCACGCCGATCATAGATCAGCCCAGTATTGTATTCCTGTAACTTAGCTCACTTCTTCCAAAGTGACTCACTGGAGTACATTTGGCACGCCTTATGGCAGCCAGCAATCTGCCGCCCGGGCCGAGACGTATGCAGTCTTTAACCGCCATTTCATCAGCTCTTCTCTCTCTGTCTCTCTATATGCACTTCTGCAGCGGACTTCTCCAAGCTCGCCAGCTTCCCTGATCAACCCAAACCAGCTCTAGCATGTCGGCATCGCGTAGCCGCTCATGGCGGACTTCACAGACACTACTCATCTTCACCTCAACATTAGGATTATTTACAGGTTTGTGGCACGCAGCGTGGGGGGCCGAGGTTGCACTAACGAAAGCTACAAAGAGAACTTCCTCTATGCCTTTGTGGTGCCCATTCTCCCTTACATGATAGAACGGCGACTCGAACTTGATCCTGCCTACACACAACGATTCACCGCGGAGCTTCTGGTCATCCTTGGTCTCATTTCGATACCTGCAGCTCCCATCATTGGCCATCTCGCAGACCAAACGACCAGTCGAAAGGGCCCGCTTCTGATTTCGCTTTTGGGCTGCACAATTGGCACGTTGCTCGTTGCTTCCACGATCTCGATATGGCTGGTCTACGCAGGTCGTATTCTTCAAGGTATTGCTGGTACCGGAGCTTGGATCATTGCTTTTGCTATGCTCGCGGAATCCGCGGGCACAAAGCACACGGGTAAGATACTCGGCCTGGCGAACAGCTTTGTCACGGGCGGTATCATCACGGGACCAGCGGTTTCAGGTGTGCTATTAGAATGGCTCGGTTATTGGGCTGCTTGGTCCGTGCCATTGGGTCTTCTGATCATTGATCTTGTGGCTCGATTGGCCATGGTCGATGTCAGGCCAGCAGAGAAGGCGAAACTAGATGCATCTGGAACAGCAACTCCGACACAAGAATTGGCGCAGAGTGAGAATTCTCCTTTGCTTCCACCAGCCTCCACATCGAATGAGGAGATTCCCGAAAAGCCTGCTCGCAACTTTTACAGTGTAATACTGAGGTATAGTGGGGCATGGGCGGCTATGTGCAACGTTGTGGCTTTCGGAGTGATCATGTCTGCCTTTGATGCAACACTTCCGCTGCATCTTCGAGACATTTTTGGCTGGGGTCCTGCTTCAATAGGCTCGTTGTTCCTTGGTTTGCAGATTCCAGCCATGTTGACAGCACCGCTCATCGGTTGGCTTCGAGATCGTATTGGACTTCGTTGGCCGACTTCTACTGGTTGGGTGATAACAGCGCCACTACTCTGGTTCACTGGAGTACCTGACAAGTCCAACTTCCTTGGTGTAGGAGATGGGGCTACAGGAGAAAGGGCTTTCGTAGCGACGATCGTCGGGATTGGTCTCACCATGTCCTTGATGCGTGGAGCTGGTGCATTCCAATTGACATGTGAGTACCATCGACATGTATCCCTGCTGCTGGGCTGACTTTTCAAAAGCGTTGCTGTACGAACTCAAAGCTCAAGATCCCTACATGTTTGGTCCTGGTGGCGGAAGCAGTCGCATGTTCTCCCTCACCGAGATCTCCTTCAATGTTGGCCTGCTGGTCGGACCAATATTATGTGCTGCGATAACAGACGCATTTGGTTACTATTACGCAGCCTGCACGTTAGGTGAGTCACAGGATGATGATTTGTGCTGAAGACATTGCTAACCAGCACACTTAAGCCGCCGTTTCGCTGCTCACTGGCGTGACCTCGTTCTTGTTCTTCTCACACCGATCGCAGGTGCGTGAGCAGGTCAGTCAGTCATGAGTGCAGAACGACGTTGCTTCCATGCTCTTCGGTATGGCTGCACGCTGTGCTTCTGTCAATGGCAGCCTCTACTATGCTATATTCCCTCAGCAGTATCGTGTCCTGCGGACTGATCAACTACGAGGCACTCGCTTCCGAACTTCCGACCTAAGTATTGAGTGTTGCCACGTGGACCCGGCCGTTGCCCGATACGATCGCATCACAAATGAGACCAGGACGGCGAAAATAGAACCGAGTGCATTGTTTCCACAATTAGTTAGCAGGTCTCCAGCATTGCATGCGTTTGAGCGACTTATTGCTTTTCTTCTGCGATCTTCTGTGAGCAACTGACAGCTTCGATGCTTGAAGTAAAAGTCCATGTACCATCTGCAGCGTTTGCGTTATCTGAGCATTCCTACGAAAGCATCTTTAGTATGAAATTGAAAGCCTGAAGTAACTCTTATCGGTGTCAATTCATAGACAGCTGCTGCGCTCGCGCAGATTGAACAAGAGACTATATACTAGTTCTCCTCCATCTCCACACGAGTAGCAGCTACAGTCTCCATCGGAGCTGAAGACAAATCCCACTCCAAAGCTTCCAGCTTCTCGTGATACTTGTCCCACAGGGCATTGGCTTCCCCACGCGCCTTCGCGAAGAGCTTGCGTTGTTCGGAGATGTCGCCTTTGCTCAACTTCCCAGCATTTGAAACGTCTTGCGCAACAAGAAGTGCCTGCCACCAAGCGACGATGAGGGCCTTCGAATCCGCTTGTTTCTTCAGCACGATGAAGACGTTCACTTTGCCTGGTCGAGAGGATCTGTCGAGCCATAGTATATATTGATCGTTCTCGTAAAGTGCCAGAATCTCGCTCAGCTTCTTCTCATCGACTTTCACAGCTTTGGTTGTTGCCTGTTGCTCTCCAATGGCTGCCAGCAGTCTGGATAGTGGTGCGCCGATGAAGCAGTGGCCCACTACACGACCATTTTTATCTCTCAGCACGCCGTCCTGTTCAAAAATGCGCTCGCTGTTAGCAACTTCAGTTGGGGTAGGCACGTGGCCTTTGCGAAGGTGACGATAGACCAGAGAGGCTCTCTGTCGATTCAAGGTGTGCATCTTCACGGCCCGCACAGCACGTCTGTTGGTCTCGAGATGAATCGAAAGCAACATGATCAATGCAGTCCAGGTCGCGAATGGTGTCGTGATCCACGTGATTACCCAACTACCAAACAGCATGCCGGCGAGAGAGATGACCGTCTCCTGACTGGAATCTTTGGCATTGAGCTCTCCCAGATTGCCTTGCTTGGCGAAGTGAGCACTCAAACTGGCTTTGGCGCTCCCAGCTGCAACGCCACAAAGCGAGCGGAGAACACTGCTGGTACTCAAGATCATGACTCGCGTGGGCTTGGGAAAGATCGGGGAGAGGCAGTCCAAGATGAAGCCGGAGTCGTTGAGGATATCTGCCAGGAGACGATACATTTTGCACTCGGGCTCGAGGGACAATCCGAAGCGGTGTGCGAAGAGAATCGTCGTGATGCGTCCCACGGAATCTTGAAGGATGGAGAGCAGGAGGGCAGTCGTTGCATTGGCAGTCGCATCTCCTACTCCGACGCCTTCGAGAACAGCTCGAGAGGAAAGCATCGCAGCGATGCTGCTCGAGAAGGCTTGGAGGGAGTCCTGTGCTGATGTTAGGATGGCAATGTTTGCTGCTGAAAGCTCGATATCCTCACGTATATCTGGTACCTGACCTGAGTTAGCCCCATGATCTGATACTCGTCGCAGCCCGTGTCCACTCACTCCAGATAGTCGTCTGTAACGCTGTGAGGAAAACCAACGGGCAGGAAGACGTCGAGTGTCTTGTTCCACAGGGAGGTGATAGACGTAGAACTCCCAGGTCGCTACATGGTCGTTAGTTCGCCTCGCCTCCACATGGGGTCAGACACAAGATGCACATACCATCACATCCACCCGACTCTCCTGCTCACTGCCCCGAGTGTGCACATACGTGGCAACGACATGATCCGCATCATCGTACTCCCGAATCCGGAACGACGGGGCCGCCATGTCGCAGTCGCATTACGTGCACCAGATGGAAAGGAGGAGAGACAACAGGCGGTCGACGTGGGCGAAACATGCCAGATGTCAGATCTTGGCCGATGCTCCTGGTCGAGGGTGGAAGCCTCAATCTCGCAGGGCATCCCAACGCGCAGTCACGGGATCTCGCGCCTCAAGTTAGAATAAGGTTACGCGATATCCGCGACGTGCCGACGAAGCTCCATGACGACGGCATTGCTTGTTTCTCTTGTTGTTGCAACCACCCATTCGCGACTGACAAACCACTGGTTCCGTGCGCGAGCACAATTGCGAAGACGCATTGCAGCTTCCTCGCGTCGCTGTGGCCGACAATGGAGCTCATCCCGGGCATTCTGCCTCCCTCCAAGGAGACCTGGGAATTGATCGTGTGGGGCTGGCAGTTCTTCCCCCTGGTGAGTACACATCGCTCCCATAGCTCCTGTTCGCCGCTTCGGGGCGACTGACACCCGTTTCCCGCAGTTCACCGCAGCCCAATGGCTCATCGACTACTACCCGCAAGGCAAAACTTCCGTCGACTCCAAATGGAATCTTCCGGGGAAATGGGCGTGGCTCATCATGGAGCTCCCGGGAATCACCATCGTCAACTACTGCGCCTGGGTTCTGCCTTGCAAGCTCGGGTTGACTGAAGGACTGCCGTGGGCGAATTGGACGATGATCGCATTGTATTCGATTCACTACGTCTACCGAGCCATCCTCTCTCCACTCTGCCTCAATCCCTCCATGTCGCCAATTCACCCTCTCGTCATGGTGAGCGCGTTCATTTGGCAGACGATCAATGGCCTCTCCCTGGGAGGCTGGCTCGCTGGCTACGGGCCTACTACAGTGTGGGACTGGGCGGGAAGGCTCTACATGATCGAAATCGGACTCGTGATCTGGGGCTGGAGTTTTCTCGGCAACATCTTCCACGACGACGACTTGCGAGAAATCCGCCGTGCCGCAGCCCGAAGACAAAAAGCGCAAGCGGAGAAAGATGGCAAGCCAGTCGCCGGCACCGACAAACTCTACATGATCCCGAAGAATGGTTTGTTTCACTTCATTTTGTACCCACACTACCTGTGCGAGTGGTTCGAATGGGCGGGATTCTGGATGATCGGCGGTTTCGACTGTGTACCTGCCCGGACCTTTCTCTTCAATGAGATTTCTACCATGTTGCCCCGAGCATTGAGTGGGTACAGATGGTACGTGGAGAAGTTCGGAAAAGAGAGGATCGGCAAGCGAAAGGCTATCATTCCTGGTCTCCTGTGAGAGAAGCCAGCACTGCGGTGGGTATCAAGTGAAGAACGCTCAAGAATGCTGATTGAGAGTCGCAATGGTGCAGCGGACTCCACGCTTTTCGCAAGCAGATACCTATATCGGTATGCTGCATTCATAATGCTTCCTAGCTTTTTACTTCATATCATGTCTGAACACCCATGTAGAAGTCAAAGTCTCCATGCCCGCCAAACGCAGTCGTCGCATCATTTTCCGCCAACTGTTCCAACAAGCTCAAGAAAGGATCGCTTTCGACTTCGGTATGAGCCGATTCAGCGCTCCCGTTGAAACTGCCTGGAGTCGTCTGGTCCAGCACACGACCTTGATAGGGATCGAAGCCTATTGGATTCGGCATGCTGATCGCAGATGGTATGGGGCTGAAATGAAGATTGGGCGGGAACGTCTCCCCGTCGAAGAGCATGGGGTTTTGCTGCTCGTGTACCTCGTCTGCTTCGTTGCCAGCGGGCGGTTCGTCGATGACTGCAAGCTCGGGCACACTCTGCAACGCGGGTTGTTGTTGATTTGCTTGTGTCAGCATAGCTTGCTCAGGCGGTGTTGGATATGGCAAGTTGGGTGCTGTCGCCCTTCGCTTCTTTGGCTTCCGGATGGGGCCATTATTCGGAGGTGCGGGTTGAGTCTGCACTGCAGGCAGACATGCCTCCGCACTCCATAGATTGTTGGCCTCTCGAAGCATTCCTTCGTTCATCCCATCGTCGATGATGATATCGGAGAAGCTGACGTGAGCACCGTCGATGTAGCATCCAGGGTATCTGTCGAAGAAGTCCTCCATTTGGAAGACGGGAGAGAAGCGCATGGGACTGCTCGCCAGGGACTTTACGAGCTGTGCATGGCTGGCGTAGACTGCGTGCAACGTGTCCCGCTGATGTTGGACGCCAGCCCACGTTGATCGCAGTTCGGTGAGTTGCAACATAGCTCGATGCAGGAACTCGGCACTATGGCTGAAGGCGTCTCCCTCCCGGTAGGACAAGTAGTGGACACCATGGACGTGGATCGTGCCTGCGGTGCAGATTGCGTAGCCGACAAAGGATGGCCAGTCTAGAAGGGCAGTATTCTTGCCTATTTCCACCAGCTCAGCTATGGCATTGGCGTGCATGAAGCACAAATTCGTTGCTTCGATCTGCCACGATTGATGTTGACCTGTCCCGGAGAGCTCTGCCAGATCAATGGGCAAGAATGGTCGGTAGATGAGACAGTGGACAAGGTGGTAGATCAGCTTGCTCAAAACAAGAGTCGAGCTATCATGTGATCCGAACAGGGTGTCGATAGATGTGAAGATGTCCTGCGTAGCTGCAGCCCAGTAATCCAAGTCGGATCGAATCCGGGACAAAGTCGACTGTGCATGCCAAGGGAAATGCGAATCGCCCTTCACACCGCCAGCGGCAAGGTATCGATTGGTGATACCGAGCACGCGGACAATTTCAATGAGCATAGCACCACTACCTTGGGCAGCATTGGAGACACCCAGCCCTTGTCCCACGCTCGGAAAGAAATTGCCGTCCACGAGGACTTGAGATCCTTGAGGTCGCCAAGCCGGTAGTCTCAGGTAGATGGATTCGTCGGCAATGAGGGAGGGTCGCTTCGAGCCGCTGACTGTGAAGCGATCCATCAGACAGCATGTCCAGAATAGTTTTCTGCGGCCTTCTCGCTCCGAGGATGCAACGCGAAGCTCTGCTGGCAATTCGCGGTGAAGGTTTAGTGCAAACGCCATGCTGACGGCGTGTGTGAGCACCATGTAGCATCTCTTGCCTCGGCCGTTCTGGAAGTTGGCCATTGCCAGTAGCAACAGTGCCTGCAGGTTGTCAATATTGGGCTCGTCCACGTCGATTTGTGCTCGTGCCCGATGCACGTAGTCCTGGCTGGAGCGGACGGCTCCGCTGTGGCCACCGCAGAGATGAGGCACATATCGAATCGCCACTGCGTGTATCGCGTTGATGAGAAACACAGGAAGCCTGCCGTCTCGGAGCCGCTGTCGTGTTGCTGTCTCATCGAGTATGTAGTATGGTTTGTTGTGCAGTCGGGCGAAATAGGTGTCGAGCAAGGCGTCGGTAAATGCCATCGCTTCTCGAGCTGGCGCTGCTGGAGGCGCGGGCTCGATGGCCATCGGTGCTGATCTCACCGGCCTCAGCTCGGCAAAGTCGAAGTCGTGCACACCCGATGAGGTCCTCGCCACTTCTGCGTCCTCGCCCTTTTCAGAGATCTGCTTGTCGCTTTGCGGACTAGTGGAAGACGCGTCGTGTGTAGGATCGGCCTTCTGCTCATCTTTCAGACGTTTCTCCAGTCCATTGACACGCTTGAGTAAGGCCTCCAACACGTCGGTCTTGGGGCCTCGTTTTTTTGGTATGGCATCTTCGAATTGTCAGCTCTCGCGGGGTTGAAACGCGACTGAGTGCCGTACCATAAATGCAAGGACAGTTGAAGACCTGGCACGCCTCGCAGCTCGGTGTTGAGCGATTGCACTTGATCTGGCTGAGGTCAGCGTGTATCCAACAAAGCTGACCTTTTTCCGCAATTAAAAAACAAACCTTTCGCTTCCGGCAGCTCTTGCAATTCATCGCCTCTTTCTGATCGCCATTCGACTTCCTGACCGGCAGGCGTTCGATTGGCCTCGCAATGGTCGCCATGTCTGCACCGTTCTGTTGTGCTATTGCCATGGTCATGCTCGTGTCATCGGTATTCCATGCCCAAGGGGTAGAGGAGCAAGAAGCATAACGTGTGCCGAGCAAGCCAGAAAAGATCCAGGAGCAACAAGAGGGCAAGCTTGAAGGTTAAAGCAGGGGAGGTCAATCGTGTTTGTCGCTTCGCTTGTGGAGCCGGTACGCCATACTGCGACCATTCGCACTAGGTTCAACCCCAAGTTTACAGATCACGGGCACGAAGGGCGGGGGAGATCTGCAGGGCACATACTACCTTAGCACCCACACGTTGCTGCGTGCTAGCCATGCTGCGACTTACGGGATCTGGGTAGCATGCAGTCGATCCGACAAACCGCCTCTTCTTGCTGCCGAGGACGGCAAGATGTCCGCAGGATGGGCAAGCTTTGATGGGAGGTATGCAAGCCACCTCCACTCCCGGTGGTGAGTGCCTGTTCTGGGGTGCAGCGCGAGAATGGAGCAATCAATGGGACCAGCGCAGCGCCTGCAGAGACGACTGGTCACTCTTGCGTGCCAGGCCGTCTGGCGATGCAGACGTCGCTTCGAGACCGACTGTTCTGGAAGGACAAGAATATACTCGTGAGGGGGAGCGACAACGCGAAGGCGAACCGAGCACGCGCTAGCACTCTGTCTTTAGCCGGGGACATTGTGCACGTGGACGGCCGGGGTTGACCTGTCAATGTCTCAGAAAGATGGCGACGACCGCGGTCGGTGTGGCTGGTGTGCAGTACACGGGTCCTGAGATCCGAGGTTCGCGAGCCGCTCATGTTGTGTTGTCGTCGTCGTTGCCGCTGCGTGGAAGTTGTGCGCATTTGGGCTGTTGATACAATGAAGCCGTGGGAGCTCTAATCAAAGCTTTACTGCACAGGCTCGATTTACGAGATGCTACAGTCCTTAGTGACTTTGCTGGTCGAACTCTGTGTGTGCAAGCAGCTTTTAGCCTCATCTGCACGGCTAAGGTTGGAAGTGCGCAAGATGAGTGACGCTGTGGAGGGCGGGACGTTGACAAGACATCGGGGTGCATCGGACCGAGCTGAACCTTCCAGCGAACATACCTAGCCGACCTTCCCCATATGGAACGCTGCGCCAGCAAGAAACCACGATAGCTTAACAACTATATACGAAAGGCTGAGATGCCTGCAGTAAGGCCTGTTCTGCCCTACATTATTGCGTCGGTGTGCCTGCATGACCCATACTCCATACTCATACCCCCAACGCCGTGTCACTATTGCCCTGCATGGCCGTCATGTGTACAGTCCCCTCCCAGCGGCGAGCCTCACAAAGTCACACGGAACATTCTCGCCCACCAAGCCCCGGATCGCCTCGACCACGATGCGAGAAACGTAGTCTGCACAAGGGTATGCTGCCCATCCTAGTGATTCGGCGATCGACACTGAGTCTCCATTGCCTTTGATGCCATTGGACAGGTCGAGGAAGATCTTGCCGGCGGACGTCGCTCTCTTTCTGTTCTTCGCCGTGCAATGCTTCAAAACAGGAACTGCTGCCATAGATCGCTCCGCTGGCAACGCCGAGACCACCGCGAATGGCGACTCGATGGCATCAAGGTCGCCGAGGCCTTGCAGCTGCTTGTGACCTGATGACTGGAAGCCGATGGTGTACAGAGCCCCGATATTCAAGCTGGTGAGTGCGTATATTGCAGCTGCCGCCTGACCCTCAGTGTTTGCGATGACGATCGCAGCTCGGCCAGCGTAGGCGCTCGGAACGAAATCCCGAGTCAAGGTCGCTCGAATGCCTTTCCACGCGACATTGTCAGCGACAAGTGTATTGCCACTTTTGGTTTGTCGTACAGCCACGGTGTCAACCTGTCCAATGGCAGATGCAGATTCGGTGAGAGTTGGCAAGTATGTTGCGTTCTCGACCCCCACCGGAGGATTGATGTATGCGCCCCCAAACTGCGCTCTAGCGAGATATGGCTGCAATGAACTACTCGGGGGTTGCTCAACGCATATTAAGCGATGAGGTAGGCTGAGCTCGTTGAGGCATTTCTCAAGGAACATGGCATGTCCATTCGTGCGCACGCGCCCAATCGCATGAATGTCTAGCTCAGCCATCTGACCCATAGAGTGGAGCATTGAGTTGATCTCAGCGGCACTAAGCTGGCCAGGCGCAGCAATGAGTGGCATCAGTGGATGGGTGATTGGCGTGAAGACTTTGTTCAGGGTCCTCGACAGCTGACCAGCCACCCCCATGTTCAAGCCCGAGAATGGTGGATGAGATGGACCTTGGACTGTCGATCGAAAGTACTCCAGCTCGTAATTGTCCTCCATGCTGCTGACGAGTGCGATCATCTTGACCACGTCGCTGTACAGCGCACTCTCCTGGAAGATCTGCTGAGCTTGTGGCGAAGTCCACTGGAATCGTCCAGAAAAGTCGTGCCAGGCGGATATGATCTTGCTGTGCCCTTTCTCGGCAGCGAGCCTTCGCCTAATTTCCACTGGCAGCCACAGCTCAACGTCAATATATTCGCAGCCCCATTGCATAGCCCTGCGCAGGTAGGTATAATACAGCTCCGGATCGTCCATAGGAAAACGACCATTTTCTCTTGTGCAGCGTGTGGTGAAGATAATGGGCAGCTCGGTTCGTTGTCGGAGTAGCATGAGCTGTTCACCAACATACTTCAAACTTGGCACAGATCCAAAGTTATGCTCAGTCTCCGGGTCTCGCAAAAGATCCACACGAAGTTCAACTGCATCAGCACCGACTGACAGTATGTCCAAATTGGGCAGGGCCGCGCGAATGTCGGAAAATGTCATGCAGAGCATCGTCGTCCTCGGCTTTCGTCTGAGGTCTTCATGAGGCTTGGACTGGCCCAGTACGAAGGCCAAGAACCTTACCACATCCCGGCGAATCGGTGTGGTCTTGGAATAAAGGTACTCGTAATCACAATACTCAGTTAGGCGTCCGTTGCTGGAATCTCGTCCATCGACACAATGGGTCATAATAATCGTCCTGTCCAAACTCCGTAACGACTCCGGCGCCGTAATGAAATCCTTGTCCAGTCCCACCACAGCCTTACCCGACCACCCTCGAGCACCCTCTAGACCATCGACCAAACGGTAGGCATGTCCCAACACGTCGGCGATGATGCGCGTAATCTCCTCTTGGTCTTTGTCGAAGATGACGAGCAGTCGCGGGGGCTCATTATGGATGATTTCCTCAATCTTCATCACTCCATTGGCTTTGTACATGACAGTAGGCATGGGACCTACTGCCATTGAGAAGAAAGTTGATGTTTAGTTGCCCTCGCGACTGCAGGTCACCGAATGGAGATATCGCTCGCACCGTGGCCTGCGATGAGGTCAGATTCGCGAACATGGTAATAGCATGCTGAGAATGGCACTCACCTAGATGGGTACTCTGGGTTGGTCGGACAAGCTGGGCGTCAGTCAACCAAACACACATGGTGTGTCTGCAATGGGAATTGTGTCCACCAGAGTGGAACTGGATGGGAGCAGTGTTATACTGCTGACGCTGCCGCTTAATTGTCCCGAGATTGAAGTGCACGATGGATGTCGGCAGCGATAAGGAAGAATTAGGATCAAGCGCTGTATCCAAAAGAATGCCGCAGGCACCGGCCTGAGGTGATCTTGGTCGTGGCGGAGCTGCATAGCGATGAGCTGCACGACCGAAGTGTAGTGCTCGTGGCCATCGTCGGCTAAAGAGGTGGGCGTGCTAGGAAGAATACGTCCACGAATCAAGGAGGAGGATCGACGCCCAGTCCCCTCATTTTCCCGCCAAGCCTCGGCTCCACTTCGCTCTCAAGTTTGAAGCCGTCACTTCGCACGTCTCCCAATGGATGGCATACATTCCGACGATGAACAACGCAACCAGAGGCCTTGCGCTGGACTGCGATGGACGGGTGCTGTTCAGGTGAGGATGAAGAGTCTTCTTGCGGAAGGCAGGAATCGCAGGATGCCACAGGATGCGCAAGCCCGGCAGCCACGATATCGCGGACTATCCAAACCTGGATAGACCAAGTGATACAACGTCGTAATCTATCAGTCCAGCCCACTCAACAGAGTCGCTTTCCATGTGTCGGAAGCCAAACGTTTGACCTAGATGAACAACAATGACGCCACCATCCTCAAGATTCAACAATTCTCGTAAAAGCAATCCGGCATCCAGCCTTCCCGCAATTCCACCAACAGGACGTGTAGAAAACCGAATAACTTCTCAACTTGCCTGCTGACGCCTGGGTCATCTCGCACCGAGACGGAGATCCATCTCGTGATCGACACATACCGAAACAGATCCGGAGCATGATCTACGGAGTCATGTTATCCGGATCGTCGGGCGATGCTTGATTCGAAACGCCTTGAGAGATATCCCAACTGATTGCAAGATAT
Source organism: Cercospora sojina (assembly GCA_004299825.1). Taxonomy (NCBI): domain Eukaryota; kingdom Fungi; phylum Ascomycota; class Dothideomycetes; order Mycosphaerellales; family Mycosphaerellaceae; genus Cercospora; species Cercospora sojina. The sequence continues at coordinate 3,590,097 of CP036211.1, read as the reverse complement.
CCCTGTACATCTTTCTGTTCTGGATGACCAAAAAGAGCTCATCAGACTGTAAGAGATGAGTTTTACCGCCAACCAGGTCCTGATCGACTGTAAATGGTCGCAGGTCAACGTCACACTGCTGGCGAAGCGGCGGCAAACCAAAGCAGGATTCCAGGAATCGACGACCTATTTTCCTGACTGCAGGACTATAAAGCGTGATGTCAGCGTGTTGCACTCTCTCACTTGTGCCAAATGGAGGCAATCCCAAGCCCGAGCTAACAACAACAAGCTATGCGCATGGACTGGTGAACATTCGTAGTGCATGCAGCAATTTACCAACTGTGCAAGGCAGTTTAGACTTTGACCTCGTCACAATCCGACCATACGTCCCACCTACCTAGCCCAATGACCCTACAGAGGAGCATGGGTAGTCGCCCTCTCAAGCCTACTATTACCCAGCCGAGCAACTTTAGAGTGCTCTCAAGTCCACCTGCCCAGAGCTGCATAGATAGATAGGAATGTAAGCCAGTCCATGTACCCAGCTAAGCATCGAAACCTACCCCATCAAACCACCTACCTGCCACTTTACCCTCTACAAAACCTCTAGAATCGAGAACGTCGTCACAGCACACTACAGCGCATAGACATACCAACTCATTATCATTGATCTCAGTTAGATATATATGCCCAAGCGGCGCCGTGTCTACAATACAAGAAATCGAAAGGAAGAATCATACAATGACACAAAATTTTATCAAAAAGAACACTTGATGATGATGATTCACACAACTACACAAGAATTATCTCTCTCTCTCCCCCCTCTTCAGCATCACCTCAGCCCGGCTGCTGGTATTTCAACATCCCCAACCAAGGTAATAAACAATACACACACAGAGAAATGTCTGATATTTAAAAAAGGTCCCTTCCATCTTTCCGACGACTCGTCAAATTCGTGAAGTCTGGCGCTACTGCTTGTGACTCTCATGTCTGTTTCTCTAATCCTGTTCCTGTGCAAGTACTGTGGAGATGGGAGAAATTTACATGGCGTAACCCTTTGGTGCCTCACCACCGTATCCAGCTGGGTGGCTTGGAACAGGGCTGACGTAGGCAGTTGTCACGGACTCCTTGGCTGGGTAGGTGGCCGGGTATGTTGGCTTGGACTCGGCTGGGTAGGTAGCCTTAGACTCAGCCGGGTAGGTGGCTGGGTAAGTTGGCTTGGACTCAGCTGGGTAAGTAGCTGGGTAAGTTGGCTTAGACTCAGCTGGGTAAGTAGCTGGGTAGGTTGGCTTGGACTCAGCGGGGTAAGTAGCTGGGTAGGTTGGCTTGGACTCGACTGGGTAGGTGGCAGAAGGCTTGTAGTGCTTAGACTTGGTGTAGGTCTGGAAACCAGTTGGCTTGGCGTAGCCAGATGATGGCTTTCCGCCAGTTGGGTACATAGGAGCCTCAGGTTGGTTTGGCTTGGCTGGGTAAGAAGGCTTTGGCTGCTCCTTTGGTTGTTCAGGCATTGCTGGCTGAGTTGGCTTTGGCTGGTTGACATAGACAGTCTCCTTCTGCGTCACGGTGACGGTTGCGTACTTGCAGTCCTTCTCAGCAGTCTGCGTTGGGTACACGGTGACATAGTTGGTAATGGTGGAGGTGGTCTTGACGGTAGTGTAGCTCTTTGGTTGCTCAGGCTGAGCTGGGTAAGTCTGCTTTGGCTGTTCGGGAGAAGCAGGCGAGGTTGGCTTTTGAGCGTACTTGGTCTCGGTGAGATAGACGGTGGAGGTCGATTTCACGGTGGTGGTGATGACAGTGGTGGAAGCACCATAGCCTTGAGTGTAGGTCAGAGTCTTGTCGTAGACAACCTCAGACTTGGACTTGTATCCAGAAGGCATTGGCTGCTTCTCTGGGTATCCAGTTCCGTATGGCTTGTTAGGATGGACGGGCTTGGTCTCCTTTGGTTGTTCAGGGTATCCAGTTCCGTGTGGCTTGTTAGGATAGACAGGCTTGGTCTCGTTTGGTTGTTCAGGATAGACAGGCTTGGTCTCGTTTGGTTGTTCAGGATAGACAGGCTTGGTCTCCTATCGAAAGTCGTCAGTAACAAGGACGATGCAAGCTTCAAAACGGAGTGGGTGCAATGCGGTGGAAGCTTGGAAACGAAGAGAGTGCAATGCGCTGGAAGCTTGGAAACGAAGAGAGTGCACTGCGATGGAGGCTTCCAAATGGACAGAGTGCATTCCGGGATCACACATACCTTTGGCTTCTCTGCTGGGTAGGTCTCCTTTGGCTGCTCCGGCTTGTAGACGGATTTGGTCTTCTCACTTTCGGGACAGTAGGTAGTGTACACAGACTCCGTGGTTGTGACGTATGGCTTGCCATCCTTGGTGACGGTCACGTAGTCGGTCTTGGTGAGAGTAGCGTAGACGTAGTCATCAGAAGTCTTGGTGAACTTCGATGGCTTGGCCGAGCTCGCTGGGAGGTATGGCTTCGCAGGCTCCGTCGGCTTATCCTCGTGCGCTGGATAAGTCGCAGGATAGGTGGGCTGCGAAAGCAGTCAGTCGACAATCCGACCATGTCGGACAAAAAATGCCCTCGATTTCCGAACGCATTCCGACTGAACTCACCTTCTCCTCTGCAGGCTTGGTGTAAGTTGGGTGCTCCTCAGCTGGGTACGAAGCAGTTGGGTACACGTAAGGCTTGGACTCGGTCGGGTACTCGGCGTGCTTCGACTCCGTGGGGTACACAGCGGGATAGGTAGCATCGTGAGTTGGCTCGACTGGGTAGCTGCTGCTCTCGATTGGGTAGTCGTAGCCCTTTGGCTGCTCAGCACCACCGTAGCTTGGCGGGGTGTTGGCGGAGGCGCCAGCCAACAAGGCGGCGAAGAGAGTGGCCTTGGTGAACATGGTTTCGAACCGGATCTGTTTTCTATGGAAGAAAGTGCGACGGAAGTGAAGTTAGCGGCGAGAGATCGACCCTGCCGGAGGCAAGACGGGTGAAAAGAGGGACAGGAAGTGCTAAAGAGCGTAAGGGTCCCGAAAGACAAGAGAGGGTGTTGTCGCGAAACAGAAGATGTTCGATGGAAAGAACGACGAGTCAACGAGAGGGTGGTATGTATGTAGTGGAGGCCGTGGGCGGGCACAGGCGCCGGCAATGCCCCTGGCCGTCGATTCATGTCCGTCGCAGCCAGGCGCAATTTACCTTGACTAAACGGTCACAAAGTCTATGTCGTCCCAGATGGGCGGTGGGCGGCGTGATTGGCCTGTGCCTGACGTGTTCCCGAGAAGAGGCTGAGGCGAGAGGCAGCTCCCAAGCTGTTTTGGGCGGGCAGCAGCCGCCCGCTCAGGTACCAGACTCTGCACGCGGCCATGGTATTCGCTGCTCATTCATCGTCGCCGCTGCGCATCCATCGGGCTTCCACTGCGCGCGCTGGACGGCGGCGCGGGGGGTGAGTGCAATCTGCGCGCGCTGCTGTGCTCGTCTGCTCTGCCTGCGGGCCCCACTGCCCAACTGGCTCCGTCGCGCGGGTGTCAATCTCGCGTCGCGTGCTCGCCTAGAGTGGGGAGTTGGTTCTAGTCGACGGCACAAATTGCACCCCGTGCATGGTGGAGATCGGAGCGGCGTGCCTTGCGCTGCGCTGCGTGCGTTGCCGCTCACGCCGTCTGCCGTGCTACGATGCGATGCGATGCGCTGATGCATCTCCGCCGTGGATGCTGGCACGCACGTCTCGGGTGCGCGCCTGCACTTCGGCCTCTGCTGCACGTCGCGTTCTCGTCTCTCGTGCTCGCTGCTCGTCATGGCGGCCGCATGTCGCGATGCTGCCGACTCCGTCCTCGCAGTGTCGCGTTCAGCCCGCCGCCGCCTCGTGTCTCGTGCTAATTCGGGCTCTCGTTAGTGCGCTCCCGTTTGTCGACCCTCGGCGCTCGCGATTGGCAGTGCGAGGTGAGCGATATTCCACAAACGCTCAAGCGCCGCTCCTTCCAACGGCTGCGGCGGCGGCGAGCTCTCTGATGCAATCTCGTCGCTGCCAAGCGGCCGACGGATCGAAGCAACGCACGAGTGCCGCCGACGCCGTCTCGGACAATCATCACAACCCGCATCGCTCACAATCTCCCTCGTCGCCGCTCGCAGATTGCCCGGCTAGATCCCAAGAGGCAGCTCGCGCGCTGCTCAGGAGCGTCGCACAGGAGGCGTGGTGGCGGTGAGGTGAGATGCGGCGCCGTCCTCCGCCCGTCACGTGCACGCCCCGCACATGGACATGGTGCTGAGAGATGCGGCTGTTGAATCGCACAACGTCGTCGGAAGCAGCAAGCTGGCGTCCGATCCCACCTTGCGCGCGCGTGTCCGCCACCGCCACGAAGCCAGTGAGCTGCAGACACCTCCTGACGTGGCATCGACGAGGCTTCAGAAGGCGCCATCGCCACCGTGTGCCGCAACTACCGCACGTCCAAAACACATATTCCGATGCTGAACGGGACCTCAGACGAGTCTCGACAGCAAGGCATGACCATCGTGGCGCATGCCCAGATCGTGCCGAATTCCACCCTGGAATCTGCCCACCGAACTCCCACTGCAAAAGGCTAACCACCGCATTCGTCGCGTGAGCCGAACAGGAGATGATGAGGACTTCACGTCCTGGACACCCTCCGGATGGTGCTGTACAAGCCTGGAACAGATCAAATGGCGCCATCCGCCGCCCGAATGACAGTAGTAGTAAACCTGGATTCCCTGAGCCAAGCATTGCGTGGGAGTGCAACACACTTCTGCAGTCGCTTTTGCACTGCTTGATGACAGTATTATTACTGTGCTCTGTAAGCCCAACACGTGGAATCAGCTGACGAGCTTGTTTCCACACACACAAGTGCGGTATGCCACTCTTCCTCGAGCACCGTATCCTCAGGCCATTTGTCGTTCTCTCGCCGCTGCAGCTGTAAAAGGATTCGCTGTTAGTCAGCCGTGGGTGGAAAGAATCGAGGCTCTCTTCTGCGGCATTTGCGACACACATGCACCGGAACATGTCCAAAGACGAACGATGCAGTCGTGTCGATGTTACACGCCGCGTACGACATAATTGACAGTACATGTTTCGGCGCGATGACTTGAATGGACCACCGGAGCCGACTCTGCGAAGCTCACGTTGCTCCATTCCCCTGTTTCTGACACCACGTGTGTGTTGTGACTCCACACGCTGAGCGCCGAGCATCGATTCATCAAGGCCATTACTTCGCCGCGACAGTGAGAATGCTGCAGTCCTCCACGACAATTCATGGAAGCAATGACGGAAGACATCGGGTCACCCCTGTCAATTGTTGCTATTCCACCCGGTCCTCGGGAGCTACGACAGCGCCCTACACGGACTTCACCTCTCACTCCGGCGAATGAGACAACTGCACTACAGGACAACCACACGCCCTGGCATGATCGGGAAAGCTCCACCTGCAAGCAAGTCCATGAGCCAATGGCAATCTCTACCTGGCTGACTTTGCATGGGAGCTTTGTGAGCTAAGGATAGCCAAGGTCCGCAAACAATGCGAGAGCTACATCACCATCATCTCGCGATCCATGAACGCATTTTTGAAGTGTATGCGACCTGGTCAGTATGCCGGATGTGCCCGTGACAGATGATCGAAGCGATGCATGGACTTTTCTTCCTGCTCTTCGGATCAACGGCTCGATTACGATCCATGGACGAGCTCACGCATTATAACATTGCAGACCAAGCAAGCACAAGATGCTGTACTCCATTGACCTCGACGCAACATATTGCACACAAGCAGCAAAGTCTTCATCCACGACGTCAACAGGATGCCATCAAATCGTGCTCTCCACTCCTCTGTCATCTCTCTGCAAAGCGACCTGCCATTCCTCCTAGGCCGCAGAGCTGTGACACCCAACACCGCCTCCAAACCTCTCACAACAACAGCGACAAGCAACAACCTCGACAAAATCGCCACAACAGCACTCAAAGCCAAAGCTTTCGAGATCAGCAAGTCCGCTGCCGGGCAGTCCAGCAACGCACAGCAGAATAGCACTGCTTCCTCTTCATCATCAGTCTCGGCAAAAGACACCTTCAGTACTTGGCGTCAAACAGAGCACTGGTCCGACGGGATCGTGCGACCTCCCACGCAAGAACTGAGGTCCGCGCCTTCTCCGCACTGGGCCACGCTTCTTCGTGGGGTGGCTCCGGGAGCTGGCAGGCCTCAGCAACAGGCGAGTCTGGGGAAGTAGTGGTAGGTGGTACAGGCGAGGGAGTCTTCGGGAGGGGAGCGTGGAAGGCAGAGGTGACGAGAATGGGTCGGGAACATGTGGTATCTGGGGTAGTCTTCGGGTACCTCGATGGCATCAGCACGAGGGATGGCATGAGGCGGTGTTCATCGCGAAGTTGCGATGGAAACGGTAGGGTTGTTGGGAAACACTGGCAATGATCGGATGTATTGCGGATTTACTTGTATAATAGGCAGTGCATGTAATTTTTCGAAATTTCGAAGACATCAGTTCCGCCATCCTTGTTGCGAAGAGAAGGACTCGTGACTCCTGTGGCGCTGCGAGAACGACGGTACATCCGCGGTAGGTATCACAACCTCAGGCCAGAACCCATAGCTTTCGATGATGATGTTCCGTGACTTCCCATGTAGCTGTACTTGTGTGGTCGCGAGATATCGGAACGTTGCTCTGGGAGAGATCGAGATGACTGCGTTGTCGGAGAGTCGTTCGAAGAGAGATATAGGTATACTTCTACACCTACTGAATAGACGACATCAATCAACTCATCTTCCAACTCAAGTAGAAGTACAGACACAACTTTTAATCTCAAAAATTCGCGTCACACCACGAAACATCATCGACGCGATACCTTCGCCAAGTCGAGCTCTGAGGAAGCAACAAGCACGCTTCTCTCCAATCCATCACAATACAAGCGAATCACATCAAGCTACACAAGACACCTCCCGAGTGTGCCAACAATCAACACCACAAGACCAAACGAAAACAATCAAGAACCAACCCAAAAATGGCAACCCGCTACCGCTACATCCCCGAACGCACCATCCTCTCCTCCTCCCCATATTCCCAAAGCCCCGCCCCCTCTTTACCTTCCTCCCCACCAGTTCGCAAATCCGGCGCAATCGCCCAATACGCCCAACTCCTCCACTCAACCACCACCACCACCACATCATCACCACCCTCATCAACATCCCCTCCGTCCTCCACCGCCCTCTACCACCGCACCCTCCTCCAAAAACTCGTCCTCTCACACTGGCGAGATCTGGTGCAAAAGAAGAAACAATTGGCCTGGAAAGTTCTCATCGCGATGCGATTGAGAGTTCTGATGAGAAAGGAAGTGGACGAAGTGAATAGGAGACGGGAAGTAGAAATTGCCATGAGGCCGAGGACGTGGGAGGAAGAGGCGGGGGAATTGTGTTTGGTTTCTTGAAAACAGCAGCAGCAGCAGCAGCAGCGCCTCAGTAGTTGGGCGGTTGTTGTTGTTGTTGTTGTTGTTGTTGTTGGTTTTTTTTTTAATCTGATTGAGGCGGGGATGTGGGATGGTTTCTTGTGTGTAAACATTGTACGATTTTTGCTGGTTGTCAACATGGCAATTTTTTCGAGAAAAATCGAATCCAAATTGAACAAATCTCATTTTTGAATTCTGCAGTCTTCATCTGCGAGCAACCTCTCGTTTTGAGCATCAGGTTGTTATTTAGTTCGAGACCGGATTCAACAGAATTCTGATATCCTCGTGCCCTGTTCAATTGGTCGATGATGGAAAGGGATGTTCGATGCTCCTCCCTCTTGTCTCCAGCTATCGTTACTCGTCAGTTTCGTAGACCTGGGATCAACGCATGCCAGCCTACTTTATTACTTCATCCCGTTAGGTCGGTGATGATGAAAGTCAGCTTGTCACTCCCACGAAAATAAATGAAAGTGAAGATCTCTTCATACATGCTGCATATGGGTATATGTATATCACTGATGCCATTGGAAGAAGATCGATACATCACGCATGAGCATTGTGGCGCCACTATATTCCTCCCTCTCATCTACATAGGCCTCCTCTTGCCAGATACTCCATTCACGGCGCCTTGTATCCTACCTCTCCAAGCGCATCCTTCAGACTCTGCAATGCGCGGTCCACGTCATCCCTTTGAGGATCCATAATTGAGACACCCATGTGTCCAAACCGAATATATTTGGTCGCGATCTCCTTGTGCAGACCACCGGCGAAGATGACACCCTTCTTCAACAAATTGGGCAGAATCTCCGGAGGCTTGAGATCGTTGGGCAGATATATCGCCGTCATACCATTGGCCTGGTTCTCGGGCTTGCTAGCCAATTGCTTCAATCCCAGGTCGGCAACAGCCTTCTTGATCTTCTTGCTGACTTCCTTGTGTCGTTGGAAGCGCTGTTCGAGTGGGATCGAAAGGATCTGGGTGAGTGATGTGTGGAGAGCGTGGATCAATTGAGGAGAGGGGGTGGCGAAGTAGGAAGGCTTCTTGGCTTCGTAGTTTTGCATGATTGGTAGCCAGTTCTTCCAGGAGCCAAAGTATGAGTTAGGAGGCGTCTTGCGGTTCTTGAAGGCCTGGATGGCACGACCAGATGCGAAGACGATGGAGAGACCGGCGGGGCAGCCAATGGCTTTTTGGGAGGCGGTGATCACGGCATCGATGCCCCACTCGTCGAAGCGGATCTCTTCGCAGCCGACGGAGCATACACCATCAACAATGAGAAGGGTCTCGGGAGATACTTGCTTGACGAGCTTGGACAGTGGTTCGATCTCGGAAAGAACACCAGTTGAGGTGTCGGTATGTGTGACAGTGATGACTTTGTACTTCTTCTCCTTCAATGCCTTTTCAATCTCGTCGAGCTGTGGTCGATCTCCAATGGGAGCTTTGAGCTGAGTAGCCTGGACTCCGTATGTCTCGAAGCAGTCGGCGAAGCTGTCTGCAAAGTAGCCGGTGTGGAGGACGAGGGCATCGTCGCCAGGCTCTGTCAAGTTGGCAGCGACTTGATCCCAGCCTAGTGTCCCTGAGCCTGAGATGACAAAGGGTTGTGCGTTGGGATCGGTGGAGATGAAGAGCTTCCGCAGCATGGACAGCACATCGCCAAAGCAGTTGACGAACGGTTGACCAACGTGGGATTCGGAGTAGTGGGACATGGATTGAAGGACGGCATCGTCGAATTCAATGGGCCCCGGGATCAGGAGGGTCGGGTGAGGTGGTTGGTTGGACATGGTGGCTGCGGCGGGCTTGGATCGCTTGCCTTCTTCCTCTTGCGATGTTGCGGACTGGGAGAGGTCTCGTCGTTGCTCGGGCTTGTTGAATGTTTCTCCCGATCCCGTTGAAGCAAAGTCGTCCACGATCTTGCTCTGGATGGAGAAGGGGGTGTTGAGGGGAATGTCGTGGGCAGGTGAATGGGAAAAATGTCTGGAGAGCTGAGCTAGGCGATCCTTGGGCGGCATGATTCGTTTTGTTGTATGACGGAGTCCTATGCCGACGAGGGGTATTGCGGAGCGGAAGAGCAGACGTGGGGCAGCCAGGATGACGCAGCTTCAGTCGGCCGGCAAACGGCCTGGGAGCGCCCAATGGCTCGCGTGAGTGCTGCTTCTCGACCTTCCTTCACTTCCCTCGCGACGTTCTCCCGTCTGCCTGGAGAACACGTCTCCTGGTGCGGCACAAGATGGCGGTCGACGTGGACGTGGTATATGACTTCCGCCGGCGCTTCGGGATGCTCTCGACGTCGGAACAGGTGCAGGCCAGCCCCTGAAGCGCCGTTCACAGCGCTCCGGTCAATTATCGAAGGCGGTTCTCGTGAAGAGAACGCAGCGGGGGGGGTTGCAGCGTCGTGGACGAGGCGTGCAGATGCGACACAGGGCGGGCAGAGCGTATGATGGCAGTGGGAGAGGCGGTATGGGGCAATATCGCGTGTCATCGATGGCAGTGGGCGGAGAGTATTTGCATTCGGAGCCCGGCATCGGAAACAGCGCGGAAGGCAGACGCGGCAAGTCGGCCGAGCATCAGCGATACTGCAGTGCAGGTAGGCACAGCTAGGCAGAGAGCATCGACAGAGACAAACCCACACAACTTCAATATGGCCTCGCGATTAGTCCTGGTCCTTGGCGACCTGTTCATTCCCGATCGCGCTATCGTGAGCTGAACAACGCCGCCGTGACGGTGCTGCGTGTGGCCTGGCTGACAGGCTGCTAGGACATTCCCGCAAAGGTACACGCCTCTCGTAACCACTGATATGCAAACGGCCGGCTGATGTGAATGGCCCACAGTTCAAGAAACTGTTGACGCCCGGCAAGATCTCGCAGATTCTCTGCCTGGGCAACTTGACCTCACCCTCCGTCTACCACTTCTTGCGCAATCTTGCTCCCGATCTCCAGCTTGTGAAGGGCGACTTCGACATTCCTCTCGCATCAACGAGCGCGCACGATGGCCCCAATGCAGCCCCCGGCGCTGGCTTCCCCATCCCGACTGCATTGAGCAAAGTTGTCACGCACGGCAGCTTGCGCATTGGCTTCACACACGGCGACACTATCATTCCGCCCGGAGATCCAGATGCCCTGCTTATTGCCGCACGGCAGATGGACGTAGATGTGCTATGTTGGGGCGGAACATGCAAATTTGAAGCATACGAGATGGAGGGGAAATTCTTCGTCAACCCAGGCAGCGCAACCGGCGCTGTGTCGTGGTCAGACGAGACACTGGGCGGCGATGACGAAGACGACGCCAACACTCCTTCATTCGTGCTGATGGATGTACAAGGTGACGTTCTGGTGCTCTATGTCTACCAGTTGAAGAAGGATGCCGAAGGGAACGAGAATGTGGGAGTGGAGAAAGTGTCATTTCGGAAGAACGCATAGGACGTTGCAGACACGAAAGAGGGTGGACGAGCTGATGCTGGGCGCAGCGCAGGCGAAGAGCAGCAGCAAGAGCGAGTAACGCTACAGACATGAATAGATTGCACGATGCAGATCATCTCACGCTATGCGTCGCTCAGGCCGTACGCACAATCCACAGTACGCGCTGACGGAGGAGCAGGGCCGGACACATGCATACGAGACTGTCTGGCATGCCATGCAGACTGTATGCAAGCTGTAGAATCGACAATCAACGAGCAAAAGACATGCATGTTTCAGCGAGACGAATGAACGGACAGCCGCGAACCAGCAGACTGCATAAGTACAGCGATGAGTTGCGCGTGTCAGCACCATATTGTACTCACATCGGACACTTCAATCGTCTAACAAGATGCCTACTGCCCGCGAGACTGCCGAAACGCTTTTGAATACGTCCGCTAGCATGTCAGAAGCTCGAGAACGTGACTCTGCGAATGGCACTTTCTCTGCCACATCAAGGCAATTGGCAGGAACTTCGCGCAGCCAGAGTCCGCCGCCCCAAGGATGCAAGGAAAAGAGACGTGCGGAAGCAAAGACAGCGCCTAAGACCGACTATACACTACCATACATTGCACGCCACGGGCCTTTCACCCCGACCGTCTTCGAGCATGAAGCAGAATACTATGTTAGAGAATTCGACAGACGCCGGCAGAGGGAAGCCAACGCATTACAAATTGGCTTGGACTCCAACAGTGACGCGACACAGCATCAAGAATCTCACTCTCCTGCTGCAAATGGCAAAAGCGTGATCGCTTCAGCAGTTCCTCGTGGTCTACGTCCTGGGCCTCCTCCGAAAGCCAAGCCAGTGGTACTCAAGTCGATTCTGAAGAACAGAATAGAGCCAGCACCTCATCCGGCATCTACAGAAAGACCATGTCCAATACCACGAATACCCTCACCCGCAAATCGCGCCGGCCTCAAATATCCACCTCAGCCTACCGCACGGTCGCCTTCTCACGAATCACTCGTCGCGACTACTGCAAGCATTCGCGGCGCCCGCCGCCCTGCTCCACCCACAAACCGGTCTCCTTCCTCTACTGCCACATCGTCTTCAAGTCCTCCAAAATGCAGACAGCAGTCTGAAGTTGCCTCTGCCAACTCCTCAGCCACCAGCACACCGGCCACTTCGATTCACAGCACATCACATCAGCCTCTACCTGGCTGGACGACCCATCACAACACCTTTCAACGTCCCGCAAGCGACACACCTCGCAGCCCAAAAAGCAACCCGACTCCAAATCCCGCGTTAGGAATTCAACAACATCCCAAACCACTTTCATATCCTTCTACCAACACCCCCGAAGAGTGCCCATTCCTCCAACCACATCAAGTCAATCAACCGAGAAGATCTGGAACGTTGTCAGCATTGTTTCATACGGTGCATCGGAAACTCTGCAACACGACGACATGGGAATATACGAGAGATGTTTGCCGTAGAGTCAAATTAGATCATGCGAAGAGGATGAGAAGAGGAGGTTTAGGGAGAGGGAGGAGGATGAAGATTGACTGATCTCCAGCACATATTGTCATGATTGTTGGATGGCTTGTCGATATGCGGAGGCATGAGACCGTTCATGATCTCAGAGCGACTAGAATCAAGCACATATGTCGATGGATTTTGGCTACCTTGTCGACAATCATTGGCGTCAAGCGGTTCGTAATTCCGGAGACATGTCACATGCAATTCGAATCTCTGCCTATATATCTGGTTGTTGCCGCTTGAGAAAGACATCATGGAAACCTGCGAATATTCAAGAAATCTAGAGAGGCTTTGCTGGTGTACGATGGTTGATGGCTGCTTTCGGAAGAGGTGAATAAGAGGTCGCTTCGCTGATCGCCGGTGATGCCAGCCCGATCAGCTGTTGGAGATCAGCTGGCTCAAGCGATGCAGGATTCCGAGAGAAAGAGACAAAATACCGACGTCTCTGGTTGCCGTACAAGTCGCCGCAGTCACATCACGGGAAACCACCTGGCACGAGCCTGACAAATTCCGTGGAAAGTCACGAAATCGATCGCAAGTACTCATGCCCCATGACGAAGAGGTGGCAGGACTCCCGCAAACCTCGCCAGACTCACCCAGCTCCGACACTCTTTCAATGCCAGCACATACTCGAACTGACTTTCCGCAAACACTCTATGATTGAAGACCCCATTCCCATCACGATACCCAATAGCATTCGGTCTCCGGCACACGCTTCTCTTCCTCTTCTCCTTCCCCTCGGCGCTGTCTGTCACATTCTCGCTCGCCCCTGCTGACCTCTTATCAATGACACGCGTGTTTGGCGAATAATCAGTCCCAACCTCCAATCGAATACTACTCTTCCATCTCGCCAGTCAGCTCTCCTCCATACTCGTTCCAGCGCTTCGAACAGCAATGCGTTCCTCCGGGGACGGGCGCAGAATACTGTCCAAAATTGCCGCGCGAACACTCTGTCTTCTTGAAGAAATTGCCTCTGTATTGTGATTGGAGAAGATCGCCACTCATGGTGTCGCAGTATCGCCAAGGGCCATCATTACTGCAACAGTCGTTTGGTGCTAGGTTCTGACAACAGAAGTACTCGGTTTCTTGGTCGCAGAGGGCGGCGCCCGGATTCTTGGCGTAGAAGCAGACGTTGGAGGAGGTTCCTCGTGGCATGGCGGAGGTGGGAGTGAAGAAGGAGGACAGAAGAAGTAGCAGACAGGCCAGAGAAGCAAATAGGTTGGTAAGCACCATGATGGCTTGCTTCTGATGAGCACAAGAGCTTGCTGTCTCTGCGGAGAGGGCGACTGGTTGGCGTTGGGTTCTGAATGAGGATGGAGAGGTATGAGTGTGGTGTGTGTTAACGTGGTACTGTGAAAGGATAGAAGGGGTTTTGGAGAGAGGAAGACGATGGGGATATAGTAGTCCTCAGAATTGCTCGTGATAGCAACAGGAGGCTCTCTAACATGATCTAGGGAAGACTGCATGACCTTGCCTCAATCACGAACGTTTGCGCCACGTAGATCAGTCCAGCTGAGCATGCGATGCCCTCAACCAGCAGGAGAATATGTCTGCCTGACACTGGTACCGGGAAAAACGCTTATGACTATTTCTCTCATGATCTCCTTGCAATGGCTGCAATCCTCTGCTTTCGGCATCTGCGCGTGGCTGGACAGCGCGTGGTCCATGGTCCATCGAATGAGACGTGTTCAGCATGGGTCAAGTCACCACTCTCGAGATGACTATAACTGTTTGCGCCCATCTATCCCTTATGGCTGAGCTTCACGTGGCATCCAGGCATGAAGACAACAAACAAGTATGACGTGCAAGCTGGCACGCAAGACAGAGCAATCTACATGAATCCGAGTCTCGGGAAGACATATAATGAAGCCTTCTGTTCCACCGTGTCTACTTACCTTACCAGACAGGCCTCCAACACCAACCTCACACAAGCACAAGTCGAGTCTCCAAGGACCCTCTCACACAAGCTCTCCAGTACGACGCCAACACATCTACCCTCTCACAAGCATAAGCTTCCGTACTGCATCGGAAGCAAGGCACCATGGTGATTCCCATATCTACCGAAGACTTTGCTCGTCCTTCTCTTCATCTTGCTCCTTCCCCTCCAGACCAAGGCTGCCAACACTGGTGTCGATCGATCTCTGCTTCTACCCCAAAAGCCATCTGGATCCCTGCAGCCCCCTCCAATTTTCATACTGTCTGTCCTCTTCTTTTCTCTGAATGTGTGGGTAGCTGCATGCCACGACGTATTGAATAGGTAGCTGTAATAAACACGCAGCTCTAGAATCTGAGATGGTCATTCTTTTCATTCCTCCTCCTCTTCCTTTCTCTGAAATCTATCATTGATGGCTTGCATGCCACGATGTCTGAAAGCAGCTAGCCACAAAAATAAGCGGTACTGATATCGGACTCGGCAAATACTTTTTCATATGTTGCTCCCTGCTGTCTCTGAATATATGACAACTTTCCATGCCACTCTGCGTGTCGGAAGAGGCAGCCACAGATAAGACTTTATTTTTCTACTTAGAAATCGGAGACAGACATCCTGAATCTCTCTTACCCCTCATCCTTTTCCCTGAGAACTTTTTTTATCTTCGAAGCCACTCAATAAAAACCCTCGTAAGTACCCCGATCTATGCCTCAAATGCCCAGAGACATCCAAGATCAGCTACTTCCAAACCTCATATACCGTTCTCCACCACTTCTCCACTCCACGAATCTGTTCAAGCTTTCTTCGCGTTTGCTCTGAGGCTTCACGTTCTGGCCGACGAAGACTCCCAGAGCGACAAACGGAGCAGAAAAGGCGGATATGCCGATCAATGTCTTGGTGAAGTTGAAGCCGCGGAAGGACTGGCTGAGGAGGAGGGTGGTGGTGGTGGACATTCTTGTTGTGTCTTTGATATAATAGGCAGGGAGATATCTGCTTTGAACACCTGTTTGGAAAGGTTGTTTGTGTTCAGGTACTCTCGTATTCTTTGTAAGGCCGAAATAAAAAGAATTCGATTGAAGTTCAGTGCAATTATTGATGGGGTACTGCTGAGCCTATCGTCTAACGACGACCTCTTGGTCAGCCAGCAAAAGATCAATCCCAAATCTCAATATAAAACCCCAAAAAGAGTAACAAGCCAGGAACAAAAAAGCTTACAAGCGAACCTCTGTCTCTCACCCATATAACATCCCGTCCAATGTCCGAAGCGGCTTTCATGCGGGATACATCGGGGTTCCATACCATGGCTCGCTGACACGAATAAGGCCATAATAAGCAGCAATCATCATCACGCTGCACCACGAAAAATGGTGATGATGAGAGGGAATGAATGATACAAAGGCGTCAGTACCTCTGTACGAGCCGTGTGCGGTGCAGTCTCACAGTTGCGTATGCGTATGCATATGCATATGCACTGTGTAGCGGGAACAGCAACAACAAGCAACAGCAGCAAGGCAGCTGTGGCGTCTGGGGGAAAGCAGGTCAGACATCCTCACCGCTCTCGTTATCGCGATAGAACATACCTAATTGCGGAAAGGTGTAGTTATTAGCGAGTGCTGCTTCTGAATTAGTTTACTAGAGCACGTAGGTGTGCACATGGAGGCTTCATTATTGCTGCTTCTTGGGTTTCGTTCACAGCTGGTGACCGGAGCACTATAGTAAAATCTAACATCCACACACCGCTTCCTGCTGCTCTGCTTGCATATTTAGAAGACGTGATCCTGCAGCTATAGCTAGTACTGCACCAAGCATGCGATGCTGATTGTTGCGTACGTAGTAGCGTATCCAGTGATTTGAGGAAGAGGCTCGTCAGAGCGCTTGCATTCGGGATTTGGGAGGATTTCCAATTGGACCATTGCGGATGTGTTCTGCAATCGGCCCCGGAAAGCGATGCTTCGGGGAAGTGCTAGTCTAGCCATCGATGGAGAGCCGTAAGCGAGTGAAGAGAACAAGCGATCTGCTCGTCGAAGGGACGAAGGGGGATCGCAGCATATGAGGATTGAGAATGAAAGGAAAATGTCATTAGCTAGCTTCTTCAGCTGCTGTAGCAATAGAAATAGCCACTACGATTCAAGATATTGCCACCTTGTTCGCGGCCGTTGAAAGATGTCTGATCTGAATTGTCCGCTTCAATTCATGTCATGCTCCGATGGGTTGAGCGCTTCAAGCCATCTTGTCACTCGCAAATTCCAATAATACAGTCTGGCGTCGAGAGTAAAAGTGGGCAGACTACGCGCGAGAATTAAGAAGTGTCGGCCTCTATGCCGCAGTGCCGCGCTTCTTCAAACCCATCATATCATCAATCATATCTCCCCAGATCTGTTTGGCAATGCCAGCTTGCTCCTCGACCGGGACTTTAATTCGGCGTAAGTTGGCCGCGACCTTTTCGGCCATGGCGTGGAAGTCGATGTTCATGGCGTGACCGTCACTGGACTCTGACATGGGCAGGTAGACGGCGTCGGCGGACATGACGTTGATTTGTGGTTTCATGACCACGGTTTCTTGTTCCACCACTTTGGGCGCTGCCTCGGCTCCGGTGGGGATGATGGGGACTCGGACTTGTGCGTAGATGTCGACGTTCCCGGGCGACGTCAGGTCTGGCAAGTAGGCGAAGTCGATGGTGGAGGTGTCCTTGACTGCCTTCAATTCACGCGAGGTGTTGAAGTGGCGGGTCGCTGGCTTGGATTTGGACTCGTGCTCCATGGTCGGACGCTCGATTTTCGCCATGGCAGGAGGGCTGAAGACGGGACGCTCCAAGATGGGCGAAGCATATGTCTTGGGTCCGGTCATGGACAGATGGCGGACTGGGTGAGTGCCGCGGGCCAGGTTGCGCAGGGCAATGAACCGCGTTGCTCTTGGTGCGGCCATGTTGAGATTGGGTTCGAGGCGGACCGCGGGTGGTGTGTAGGTGAGGTGGTGAGGTTGTGACCAGAGGTATGCTTGGCGGGCAGGAGGTAGGCACGACCAGTGCAGGTGGCGAAGCAGTCAGCGAGGGATGTGAGGGAGAGGGAGAGGAAGGGATGGTTCGGGAGGATGGAAAGGCAATGCAGCATGTCGCGGGCTGGTGGGAGCTCGCTGGCGGAACCCGGGAGCCGCGCGCGCGCCTGGTTTCTGCGCACGCCCGCCGCTGTCATCCCGGCTTGATAAGCACGCAGCAGGGCGCTCCAATGAATGGCACGCCGTCGCCGCTGGGCCAGACGTCCGTCGTTGCGCACACGTGATGAGAGTAGTGTTGAGGACGCCCGCAACCGGTCTTCCCCGCAAAACAAGCAGCAGTGCAGCAGCATCAAGCCCGAGTGCCAGGGTCTGCTGCTGCTCGTTCTCGCATTGGCGAAACGCGCATTCGCGAGGGTGAGACACGCAATGGTTCGATGTGCACACCGCAAACTGCGCTGAGCTGCTGTTGACGCCGACGCCCGGTGCATGGGGGAACACGAACGGACTCGTTGAAATGGCAGCATTGCTCCCTCCCCATCAGGCCATCTTATCCTCCACCAGTTGCTTTGGTTGAGATCGCAGGCGGCATGGCGAGGCAACATGTGTCTCGCGTGGTAGCTGCCCGGCATTCAAAACAGCGGCAATGGCACGCTTCTGCACGTTCTACGAAGACGTCTTCATCGTAGATTCGCACGTCTGCATCCTGCCTGCCCTGGCGAACACATAACTTCAGCGCGAGGAACTTGTTGCAACCTCAGGCAGACATGGCTTGGCGACGCGTCAATTGCAACTTCCTCTCGTATGCTTCTGCGCTTCGTCGAGCCTGCCAACGATCATGGAACGATCAACCATGAGCGACGAACCTTCACCGCCACCTACATGTTCCCCAGCTACCTCATCGGACTCTTCAAAGTCCTTGGGCAGTCACTCCTGTTCCTGACCGTCTCTGTCACTTCCCTTGTGATTTATCGCCTCTTCTTCCACCCGCTGGCGAATGTTCCCGGACCAAGACTCGCCGCCATATCAAATGTCTGGTATGCCCATCAAGCCCGCAATGGCGACATGTTGCGTCTGGGCAAGACGCTCCATCGTAAATATGGCCATGCAGTGAGAGTTGGGCCAAATGAAATCTGGTTTGACAGCAAAGAGGCCTTTGCGAAAATTTACAGTAAGTTGTGGTGCTGGAGGCGAGAATGATGATGAACGGGGCGAAGACCACGGCTCATCCTGTATTGTAGGCGCCACGCAGGGCTACGATAAGTCAAACTTCTATTGTAAGTGACCCAGACCTTCTTACAGCAATCTTCGTCCGGGCTCTGTATCGCGATACCGCCCCTAACAGCGAAGTAGTGGCCACTTCTCTCAATCGTCCC
This sequence comes from Cercospora sojina, assembly GCA_004299825.1. Classification (NCBI taxonomy): domain Eukaryota; kingdom Fungi; phylum Ascomycota; class Dothideomycetes; order Mycosphaerellales; family Mycosphaerellaceae; genus Cercospora; species Cercospora sojina. Next base: position 3,571,468 of record CP036211.1, on the reverse strand, counting down.
AAGTTCGATTTCTTTTCGTTCCATCTCCACTCTCCTGATACTCTCGATCTCCTGTCCGAAAGAGACATGGATCGATACAGACTCCAGCGTCGACTTATTGGACCACTGTACTCGATGCACAACGTGCAAAGATACGAAAAAATCGTCGACGACGCGTTGGTCAAAGTCATCGCACAATTGAGAAATCTCAAAGGCTCTCAAGTCGACCTCAAAATGTGGATGCACATCATCACTGTCGAATGCCTTTCCGCAATCGTACTATCCTACTCGCCAGGCTACCTCAAAGCACAGAACGACTTCGGCTCTTCCAGCCACGCATACATGAACTGGCGACGAAAATCCGTCTTTGGTCTCTTCTCCTGCGCTGTGCTGGCAGAATGCTATTCCAAAGCCGCCGGAAGGCTATTTGCCCGCCTGTGGAGAGTCACCTTCGTCACGCCCGCGCCCTTCAAACCTTTCTTCACCCCAGTCTACTCCAAGATAACAAAACGCATCACGGCGGCTTTGCAACCAAAACCTCCCAAGGATGACAGACGAGACCTGATCGCGGACTTGATCGACTTGCATCAAGAGAAACCGGAATTCACGTTGACATATTTGAAGCGCATGGCCATGACCAATTTTGGAGCGGGACACGAAACAACGACTTCGGCCCTCATTTCTTCCATTGCAATGATCGCTTCGCATCCCGCTGTTCGGGAAACGGTCGAGGCCGAAACACGTCGTCGTCAACAACAATCGAAAGCTCCCATCTCCTATTCCGAAGCCATCGATCTATCATACACCCAAGCCGCAATCAAAGAAGCGCAGCGTCTCTATCCCGTCCTTGGCATGAGTCCGTCTCGCACAGTCCCTTCTACCGAGAGCGGTGGCCCCCACCTCCACTCCTTCCGCATTCCGCCCGGCACCCGCGTAGGTTGTAACCCCGTATCTCTGCACCGCAATCCCGACATCTTCGGGCCCGATGCCGAAGATTTCATTCCCGAACGCTGGCTTGGAGATAACACGTCTGTGCGAGAGATGGACCGATACAACCTCACCTGGGGCGGCGGAGCGAGAACTTGTCCGGGAAGAAATTTGGCGCAGTTGATTTTGTACAAGGTGGTGGGAACGTTGTTTGGGGAGTTTGATATTGACGTGGACATGCCGAACGAGGAGGAAATCAAATACTACTTCATGTCAATGTTGACGGGCGTCAAAGTGAGCTTGAGGCCGAGAAATCGAGCGGAGGAACGACAAGAGGGTTGATCAGAGTGAAGTCGCGGAGTGACACCAGCCAAAAGCCCCGTGCTGCTTTGTGATTATCATATTACGCTCAGACGGACTTGTCCATCGTGGCTGGGCTCGCGCCTGTTCGTGACCGCATGTATCATTCGTCAGGAAAGCCATTCCATGCACAATATCCCGTTATCCCGATGCTCGCTCGTAACGCGGTGCATGAAGGTATCCTCCGCAAAAAGAAAAGCAGAAAGCGACAGCAGCAAAAGGTGCACAGACCTCAGATCCCCGTCTTATACATCGTCCTCGACATCCCCGAACGGTGTCGATACACCAGCTGCTTGTCGACCATGGCAGGCACGAGATCGTCAGGGACATTCAAAAAGTCCTCCAGACTCGCAAATTCTTCAATCTGCGTACCGTCCGGCCGAGGCTCTCGAAGTCGCGACTTTGGTTTTCCGGTGTTGCCATTTCTCTTGCCGAGGGGTCCAGCCTCGCCCTCGCAACCAAGAGCGGATGAAGGACGGGTCCACTGCGGGAAAAGGGGCGTGAAGCCAAGGACGGAATGGCCGGCGGGTTTGCCGAACACCTCCTTTCGACGCGGACGTTGCGCGATTTCCGCCATTTTGGCTCGTCGCTTGTCTTCGCCCTTCGGATCGTATTGCGGCCGGTCAGCAAATAGGGATAGGGAGGAGTGGGTGCGGTTCTGGTTGTCGTTGTCGATCATCTGTAGTAGCGCCAGCTCTTCTTCCTTGTGGAGGAAGGGAGGTCCCGGTTCTTGGCGGTCAGCAGCAGCCACTGCTGGAGCGACGTATTCGTGCTCTTGCAAAGTAGCAGATGGAACGGGAGTGATAGACCGATCAACGCGCTTGGCTGGGGCCTTTGCTGCAGAAGACAACTGCTCAGACGGAGAATGTTGTCCCAGCCGACGTATGAGTGGTATGTCTTCTTCCGAGCTGTCATCGTCTAGCTCGTGATTGACAGCAGCGGTCGCCGATGTGGTCTTTCTTGGCCGAATCCGCGTTCGATGATCAGTGTCGGTATCTGAGCTGTCCATGTCTGGAGATGCAGCCTCTGCCGTGTCGCAGCCACGTGTATCCATTGCATTGGCCTCTGGCACTTGAGATGACTCGTGTGCTCTGAGCTTGAGAGGCGACGGCTTTCTCATAGGACGGCGTTGTTGCGGAATACCACTGCCTTTGACTGCTGTAGTGGCAAAATCCGTAATGTCGTGCTTGCGCAACGCCATAGGCGATCTGGGTTGCTGTAGAACTTCATCCCAGTGTTCCAGCTGATCCTCCAATCCGGGAAGCAGGCTGTACATTTTCCTGGGTTTGGGTTTGCCTCCTTCGACGATTTCCGCTTCTGTCGACGTCAATATGATCTTTCCACTCCGTCCTGTAGCATTTAGACACATGACAGCCTGCATGTGCTTCGCCCAGCTTCCTTCGCCGATATGATAATTGGGGATGTTGTTGGCGACCCAATTCGTGACCCATTTTGTGGTAGCTGCGTGCTCTTCTGCAGCGCATAGTGCCATTCCAATAAGGCGTATGTACGTGTTCTTCGGACGATTCAAGGAGTCTCCTAAATCATGCTCGTCGGCTGCCTTCGTCCGCTGAGTTTGACGCTGCCCGGACTTCCCCGACTTCATGATGTGTCCGTCAGTCAAGCCATCTTCGACATTTTCAGGGCTGTCGATGCGCTCGGCGTCAGCAGAAGGAGATTTTGACCGTGCGGCTTCCCGCGATGGGATGTCCAGGTGCTCGGCTGATATTTCTCCGCTCTCAAAATAACTAGTGGGCTCAGTGCCGGGTTGAGTTATGTGGTCTTGGCCAGAATCAGACGTGGCAATTGCTGGGGTTAACGCGTCTTGTCTTGATGTGGTATCTTGCCGTGCCGTGACTTGTGGATGTTTTGCTCCGGTGTCTCCTGATATCCGTCGTTCATGTTCATCTTGCTCAGTAGTAACACCAGAAATGGGTACTACTTCAGGCTCCGCCACTTGTTCTGCGGCTGTTTCCATGCATGCTGGCGACTGCTCATGCTCACCTTGCGCAGTGGGCACGTCATCTTGAAGTGATTCTTCGGCAGCCCTGTTTCTGCATGAAAAGCAAGTTCCAGACGGACGAAAAGGGATTTTTTTGCCACAACCACTGCATCTCACTACTGTCAGCTTTGACCGACGTGCTTTGGCTGGGCCCGCCGACTTCACAGCCACAGGCTGTATTACGCTGTCGGCCGGTGAAGCTGCACTCGAAGTGTCTTCACGTGTCTGCAGCAATGAAGCCATTCCAGAGGTTGCCTCGGTAAATTCAAGAGCTCCTCGACCTGATCGATCATCTTTCCATAAGCCCAGCAGATCTGCTTCTGGCTCTGCGGGGCTTGCCTCGAGCGCGTGATTAGAGGCCTTGACCGCGACAATCTTGTCTTGCTGACTTGTCCTCGTGAGGCCAGAGGCGTCGTTCTCGGTAGCGGCGTGGGAGGCTTTTGGCTGCACTTCTGATAGCTTGACGCGTGTGAATTTGAGCTTGTTAGTGGGCTCAACGTTACTGGAATATGCAGGTGTTGTTGCGAAGCTCTTTTCCACTAGCAATTGTGCTTCTTCCAACAGCTCAAGCTCGAGCTCACCGCTATCCTTTCGTGCTGGCTCTTCAACGCTATGAACAGGAGCCGGAGTCGGAGCCGGAGCGAGCTGGTTGCCGCCCGTAGTGGCTGTCTCGACGGTGCCGGGAGGGAAATCGAGATATTCTGACGCGAGAGCAGGCAAGGGCTCATCGAGATCCGTGGGCGCTAGTGATCGTTCAACAACATCCTGTGGTATGTGCACTGGCGTTTCCGTGCGAGCCCTCTTTTTAGGATTCGGCTCATTGTTGTCATCATACGCCATCATTTCTTCTGCTTGCATGGCCGCAGCATCTCGCTTGAGGGTTCCTCTGCTCTGTTCAACAGTTTCGTTGCCTTGCGCCGCGGGCACAGGAGCTCGTGCTTGCTCCGAATCGCCGCCAGTACCTGCAGTTACATCGCGCATGTCAACTGTACCCAGCTCGGCCATCTCCTCTGAAATCGCACGCCGCGCAGTTTGCGGCTTTGGGATCGCTTCTTCAACTCCATTCGTCTTGCTCGGTTCTCTGCTAATGAACTTGGCAACTGGACTCTTGCCTTTTCGAACACATTTTTCGCACTGCCAATGCAGATCTGCGGTCTCAGCTTTAGACCCATTTGGGCGGCAATGCTTGTGGTAATGGGACGAGCATGTCCCACACCTTGACATGGATCCGCCCAAGCCGCGGCAGACATGGCACTTTGTAGATTTCGAGCGACTGGAGGAAGTCGTGCTGCTGATCGTGGATGCGTTATCATCGCTGCGTGGTTGGCCAGCATTCTTGGGCAGCGGATCAGCGGAAGGTAGTGGCACCGCGCTGGGACCGACCTCTGCAATAACACTTTGCAAGTCATATGAGACCTTGCCGTGATCAGCCGGTAACGTCGCAGCTTGAACTTCAGGGCTTGCACTTAACGGTCGCAAGGTGATTGATGGCGCCACCTCATTTGCCACATCTTCATAGCCGTGCTGAACCGTAGATGCGACTGGTCCTGTCGCTCGACCGAGAATGGATATTCCAGGAGACGATGATCGACAACGTACCGCACCAGGAGTCACGCTGAGTTGATGGAGGTCTGTGACACGTTGGCACTTATAGTAGGGCTTCGGGTGCAGACGGTATTGATCGAACAGAGTGGCGTGGACAGTGCTTTTCGCGCACCTTACTAACTGTTGCACCCCAGGGCTTGCGTCCAAGAATGTGATATAGAACCCCGCAGAATCCATCGACACAGTTTGGCAGCCGAATTTACGGAAGAAACCCTTGAGATGCCTAATCATGGAAGGTTTCGTGGGCAAGTCTGCTGCTGCAATGAACATATGTGGCTCTGGACGATGCGAGTGCAAATCTGCGCTGTCGGAATGCTCAGAGAATGTCCTCTGCACACCGTTCGGATGAGCTGAAGAAGATATCGTGGCCGTGGTCGCGGATGGTGTTTGATCCTGCTTCGTCCACGACGACTTCCAAGAAAACGAAGGACTTATATCTTTGATCGGCATTTCTTTTGACAGAGGAGACACGTTCCTTGGAGGGCGCGTGTAGTCGTCAAGCATTGCGTATTCCTTCGAGTTCGTACGGAGGGGTGGCGGTGGCCGCCTTGCTGAATACGAAATTCCCACTTGACCATGGCGTATGCCTGGCCTTTCATCTTGCCGACCTCTCGTATAGTCTGGGCTGGAGTCGTTACGCTCACGTCGAAAAGAATGCCACACGTTAGCTGGTGGCTCGTGATCGTCGAAAGTTCGCGGTAGGGCGTGGCCCTGGGCAGCCTGTGCACGTTGATCGTTGTGTGCCGGAGAATGTGCAAGCGGTCGTGCTTCTGGATATTTCACTTTGCGACCAGGGAAGAGTTCATCGCGGTCCTCGCCAGCCTGCGTGCTGTTAGTGGTAAACTTCCTCGATATGCTCTTTCGTGATAATAAGATCTCGCTTCGCTCAGCTCTTTTCAGTTTTATAACAGTCGTCAATGCCGGGTTACTGGGGTTGAGCGCATAGCCAGAACCTCACAGCGACCGCCTTCAGACCTTTTACCATGATTCTCATCTCTGCGTATGTCTCACGAGCAAGTCGGATGACTTACATGTACCACCTTGGCTTGGGCGCCTGCATGCTGCCACTCCAAGGGATGAGCTCCCGGCCCAGCCATTCGAGTGCTGTCGTTGGTGTGTGTGTGTCAATGGGACGGCGAAGTGTGCTGCCCAGTCAGAGTCCCGCGTCAAGATATGAGAAGTACGTGCCGCATCACTTCAGCGATCTCGAACGCGTCGGGAAGGCTCGAGCAATATCGAGTGAAAGTTCCAGTGAGATAGTCCTGGATTCAACGCGGAAAGGGCGGTATGGGCGTACATCCGCCTCGTGCGGAGGTTCATGTCATATTGTGTGTGGCGAGCAACCGCAATCTGAAGTCGCGTCGGCAGGAGCAGTTTATCTGGGCCTTTGACAGGGATCGCCACTAGCGCGGGACTGACGTCTTGGCGGAATACTCCGAACGACTTCCACCAGCTGTACTCTCGTCGCTACCCACCTCATCTTCGGTGATTGCGGTGTGCGCGACTTGTACAGGTTCGTCACCTGGCGGAGCTACTATGAACTTTCTCAAGTCCGCTGTGGCCTCGATTGCCCAAGGCCCAGCATTTCCCTACACCTTCGGCGATCGCGTGGACATCGACCAGTCCATCTGGACTCTTCAGAACGGCACCAAACGAGTGAGCGCGATGGTACTCTTGGACAGGAATTCGATGGAGAGACTGACTCTGGGCAGGAAGATGGCTCCAAGTGCAGCATCTTCACCTTCGACATCACTACGAATCGATCACGACTGCCCATTGCTCGGAACGCGGTACGCAAGTTCAAGACGATACGACATCCCGGCGTAGTGAAAGTGCTGGATACGGTCGAGGTGGGTGCTGCTCGTCGGGGCGGGTCAAAAGACATGGGCTTACCAGACAACAAGGTAGACAGACTCAGTGATTTACATTGCCACGGAGCGCATCACACCCTTGACTTGGTCGACGAGGCGGAAGGCACTGAGTGAGGAGAGCATAAAATGGGGACTTCACAATGTTGCCAAAACACTCAAATTCATCAACGACGAGGCGGCCTCTATTCATGGCAATGTTCGAGCAAGCTCAATCTTCACGAGCGAAAGCGGGGAGTGGAAGCTCGGCGGCCTAGAACTGCTCAGTTCAATGAAGGAGGACGACGCAGTCATCTTCACTCAGGGGAGTCTAGTCCCTGATATTGGGCGCTATTCTCCACCCGAGATCGTGAAGAATGGGTGGGACAGCGTGCGATCGGGTCCGACGCATGCGGTTGATTCGTATTGCTACGGCATTCTAGTCACCGAAGTCTTCAATGGAGGCTTCTCTGGCACGGACCAAATTGGGTCGACCAAGAACATCCCGACAAACATGCAGAACAGCTACAAAAGACTTACACATGCTGCACCGAAGATGCGGCTCAGCATAGCCCACTTTCTGGACCAAGGGACACGACATGGTGGCTTCTTCGACACGCCCCTCATACAACTTACGGAGGGCATCGACAATATGGGGCTCAAGAGCGACCATGAGAAAGATGTTTTGTTCAGGTGAGCGCTTCCGAAAAGGACATCGTAGTCGTGAGCTAACGCATGTGCAGCGAGCTGGAACAACTAGTTGATTCCAATCAATTCCCAGAGGAGTTCTTCATGGTGAAGGTCCTGCCGGAGCTGCTAAAATCGGTTGAGTTTGGTGGTGGTGGCCCACGACCATTCGCTCTGGCAATGCGTATAGCTCCAAAGCTTCCCGAGGACGAATACAACTCCAAAATCACTCCAATCATCATCCGACTGTTCACAAGTTCAGATCGAGCGTTACGCGTGTGCCTGCTCGACAATCTTCCGCACATGATTGATCACCTGAGCCAGAAGGTCGTCAGTGACAAGATCTTCCCTCAGATGGTGACAGGGTTCGGTGATTTGGCACCGTTGGTTCGCGAACAAACAGTCAAGGCTGTACTGGTGGTAGTACCCAAGCTGTCGGACCGTATCATCAATGGCGAGCTTCTTCGACATCTGGCAAAGACTGCGAACGACGAGCAGCCTGGCATCAGGACCAACACCACTATTTGCCTCGGCAAGATTGCCAGGAATCTCGGCGTCGGGTCTCGCGCGAAAGTCCTTGCAGCAGCCTTCTCTCGCGCTCTACGAGACCCTTTCGTGCATGCGCGTAACGCTGCATTGATGGCGCTGGCCGCTACTGCGGATGTGTTCAGTGAGGACGACTGTGCGACCAAGATGCTGCCCGCATTATGTCCTTCATTGGTCGACAAGGAGAAGATGATACGTGACCAGGCGAACAAGACCCTCAATATATACCTCGATCGTGTACGCAAGTATCAGGCTACGATGCCAGACACCGTTCTACCGCCTCCCGAGGCCGCATCCGCCGGTGCGACTAGGATGAGCACACCACAGCCTGGACAGCAAGCGGGAAGCGGATGGGCAGGATGGGCGATTTCGTCATTCACGAACAAATTGGGAACTGCTACTGGTGAGATTCAACCCAACGGCACCGGAGCGAAACCTACTGCTGCAGAGGTAGCGACTCCTGCCGGCAGCACAGCGCGGCCTGCATACAGTACAACCGCATCGGCGCCCGAAGTTCCTAAGGTGTCGTCAGGTCTGCGAACGTCATCGGTACCGCCAGCTGCTGAGGAAGATCTTGATGCCTCGGGATGGGGAGATATGGACGACACCACAGCCATTGAAGAAGATCCATGGGCCGAGCCGCCTGGGTCGAAACCCAGCATTTCCTACGATGATGGCGGGGAGCCTGATTTCGAGGGCTGGCTAAATGCGCAAGCGCAAGCGAAGAAAGTCAGCAAAGCACCGCTGCCGAAAGGAATATCGAAAAAGTCGGTGCTCACTCCGAAGTCAACATCGAACAGCAGCAAGGCCTCAAGCCTGGCAAATTCGAGGCCCAACACAGCAATTGCGAGACCGCTCGCAGCCCCCAAGCCCAAGCCAAAGCCAGTAGAAGAAGACAATGATGATTGGGGCGATGCATGGGAATGAAAGCCCAGTGCTTCTATTGAATCTTGTAGCTGGTCTCGCGCATTCTTGCAGCAAGACCACCGATCCTAGACCACCACGACCGAGGAGATCGCGTCCAGACTCAACAAGCTCGGTCCGGAACGAGTATCGATCACGAACTGACATGAGGTCCGACAGCCATATTCCTTGTCGAAACATCTTCGAATATGCCCGCAGATCAGCCGATGAACGATAGTTGTCTTTGATCTCGACGCACGATTTTTGACAGCGCCCAATTGACAGTGGCAATTGAGAGGAAGAAAGTCCTCGGTATTACTTGCCAAGGTCTCGATGTCTACACATAGTATCACAATTGAAGAACAGCCTGCTGGGGCAAGCCCGCAAGACCTGTGATTGACATGGAAGACTGCGCACTAATGCACTGTTGCTCTACGATCTTCCTCAAATGGCTATTGTACTTTTCTTGAACCTTCAGCATTGACACCACTACTGCCATCATGGGCAGGTGTTATACACAGCAGCCGTGAATATGTACGCCGCGGGGCCGAGCTGGCGTCCGCGCCTAGAAACATTTGTGTTTGGGATATTGCTAGTTAGCGTAGCTGCACGTCAACTTTTCTAGCAAACTCTCGGGGCCGGCAGGCGCCTTGGTCATCGTTGTTTGTCTCGGCTTCTGGGCGTGGAAGCTCGTTACGAGGTCTCAAGCACGTGCGTATCTGACTTCCTTCTTCGGTCTGAGTAATATGCAAGTGGAGTATGGATGTGATGTCGGACGTTTGCTAACGACGAATATAGCATCCCCATTGAAATTGCACGATTCATGAATGCTTTCACATGTCGTTGATAAAATCACTCATCACCAATGGCCTCACGGGACGGCATGTTGGAATGGCGCGAAGCGTGTCACACGTTGCACATCCGTGAAAGTGGCTCCCGCTTCATATGCGTGCAGCCGCAAACCCAGCCACACCAGCAAACTTCTCACGCAATGACGAGGATTTCGTTGTCGATCGCACTGTGATACTCAACAGCATATGCAAGCGTTTGCATGCCGCTCGTGTAAATACAAGCAAGGACGACACGGTCGCAAAAATGTCCAGCTCCGTCAGGCGAGACGAGCGAATGCCGATACATCGCGTCCCTCCAATGGTGCCGACCGCCTGGATACAACCTCGTTCGGCCCGCTGCCTTCACAAGCATTTGAGATCATCGATCCACAGGGAGGCGGTCTTGCAGTCTAGCAGTCTCGTAGCAAGGTGTAGTAGTGATAATGATGAGAGAAAGTGGCCATCTCGCGCTGGCGGTTCATCTTCGCAACGCTCGGATGTGGGCGCTCGTTTGCTGCCGAGGCGCTCTTTTGTCCGAGTTGGCGTGCCACACTGTTGGGTCTAGGGACCATGTCATCAGCCGGCAAAAGCTGTTGGCTCCTGTACAGGCAGAACATCTCCCCTCCGCTGCATGTCCTGCGGTCAGAGGAAGCACGCGTGATCGCGTGCAATGCATGGAAGATGTCAGGCAGCATCTCTCTCGCGGAATACCCGCAAGAAGCGGGCAATTTACCCGTTGTCGATGGAGTATTGCCGTCTACACTAGGGTGATTTGCAGGATCTTGGTGTGCCGTAGTTGGGGCGCGGGTAAGAACATGCCAAACCTGGTAGGTGCAGAATGAGGACGTGATGTTCACAATGAAAGCCGGACGAAGTGCCAGCATTGGAGCTGGACGTGGATGTCCTCCAATCTCCTAGCATCTTTGCCGCGCTTCTTCTGAACGTGTTGACATATTCACGTATTCGCGTGCGGATGTCTGCCGCAATACCCATTCTTCCCGACTCGGCGTGTGCGATGCAGGCCAGGTGGCATTCTCCGGGTGTCAGGTGAGAAAGTGCGTCGCTGTCGTGCGCTCGCTGGCCAGATCTTTTCCCAAGGCTGTCGCGGCTCTTTATCAATCTGAGTCACTTTCGCATGCTGACATGCCGAGCTGGAGTGGCCCCGCTTCGTAGTTCTAGTGAAAAGCGGAGTTCAGCTCGTCGACATAGCGCTCACGCCGTTGCGTGTTGCGCAATAGCCGGGCTCGGACCCAATGTCCGCAGTATGAACAGCCGGTGTTGAACACCGAGTCAGAAGACCGAGAAATCGGCCGAGGCTTGCGAAGATTTCTTCTGGAGGCAGGTTTTCGAGACGGAGTGTTCCATCGAGGTGGATCTCAGGCTCAACGGTGCGACGTCCGTCGCCAACAGGACAGACGGTGACGGTCATGGTCGACGGGGATCGTGCAGAGCCCTCACGGCCCTCTGGCGCAGGAGTGCAGGACCAGGTGAAGTCGGGACGCAAGGCATTTTGAATTAGCCCAAGACGGAAAAACAGATCCTTCGTCTGGTTGGCGTTGCTCGAACGCCGTGAGCTGCCTTTCTGAGACAGGCGTCCCCAGGTGCTTGCGCAGCGCGGACGCATTGTCCAAAGCAAGACAAGCAAACCTCTTGTCCCTCTTGTCCCGCCGGATAGTGCAATGCCCAAGCGGCAGGGACTGGTGCGCCGACGGAGGGCAGAGGACATGCTAAACGATTGAGGCAGGCTTCTCGAACAATCAATCGAAGCCTCCGCGCAAACGCGGCCGTCTCACCAGTCACCGCGGCAGCGCCCCGCTTGCGGCTTGCGATCCTTGCACTGCTCCCGCGCGTGAGCCTATGAATACGTTGCGCGCGAGGCTGGCGGGAGCAGCTCTGCCTGGTGCAGCTCCAGCAACGGGAATGACCGCATGCTCTCGCTCACCGCGATTGATTCGCATTCTTTGTCGATGCACGTGTGTCGCTCGCGAAAGGCACGCTGTGGTACACCATCTGCATGGAACCGCTGCTAGGGGCAGCCTGTGCACGAAGCTCGAGCCTTGCATGGGCCCATGATGCAAGCAGGGTGGGCCCTCCCCTGCCCGTTTGCTCTGCTTGCGTGAGAGCGGTGCGGCTCTTTCGTGCTGTCCTCGTCGCCGATCGGCTTTGAATGCGGCTCTGGCCGACAAAGATGGCTCGGCAGGGCCGAGTAGACAATGCGCGCATGATGCCGTGGCAGGCGGCGCTCAGCATTTGCAAGCAGCACCGACACGGTGTGCCCGCCTGGCAATGTGAGACGCATGCTGTTCGAGAAGGAATGGAAGCCTTGAGATGTGCAACCCAGCTTCGATCGCACCCAAGCGAATCAGCGAGGGGCGGATGGGGCAAGCGGGGCCAGCGCTCTAGCGCCGTCTAGTGCTGCGCACAAGTGAAGATGTCATTGGCCGCCATTCACGCCCAAGCATTGTCGAAGGTGCGAAGACGTTCTAGCGTTTCCATTCCCTGCGACCAAGTGACCGCTGCCTCTCGCTGCTCGTTTTAGTCGGGCGTCTCGCAGTCCTTCCCCACAGGCCTATTCGATACGTACACTGCGCGCAATAGACGGCAGAGTTCACCCTCTGCCCCTGCCCTCCGTTCGCGACCCTGGGGCCCGTCTCATGTACTGCTGTACCATCGTCGACAGCGACCAGGTGCTGTCAGCAGGCCGCTCTCGCACGCCACTCCACGCCTTCCTTGGTGCGAGATAGAGCCGCAGCCTTGCCCAACGAGCCCTCGATGCGACTTCACATTCCGCTCATAACAAATTCGACACCACACACGCACCGGCGGGGCAAGCACACCGCGCACTAAAACCGAGCGATCGCATTCACCCACTTCGTCTGCTCGGGCACTGCACGATCCAGCAATTCCGCCGACTGCCCGCGGCTACTACCATCGATCGTGTCGCAGTGAAACTTCTGTGGCCGACGCCGTGGACGCCTTTGAGACGCTTTCTCCTTGAGGTCTGGCCTGCACGCCGCTGCTTGGGGCCGGCTCGTGGAACGCTGCAGTGGGCGTTCGGCTGTTGCTCTGCACCGCGACGAACAGCTCTGGGCAGAAGCGGCCCACCGGCAATCGAGACGGCGGCACGGGCACAACACCAACATTGTCGACGAGCGACACACGACCGTGAGACAGCACGTCTCACCAATCCAAACTGGCGTCGATACAGGCGCCGTTTCGGCAGGCTTGTCTGACTGGTGGGAGAAGAGGAAAGAGTATGCTTGGCCGATCAGGAAGGAGCTCTTCACACTACACTTCCTCGTCGTCTACCTCCGCGTCGTCGACATCGTCCAGCAATTCTTCTACGAGCTCGTCGGCGAGCACCGTGGACTACGGCGCCGACGACTACGACGCAATGTCTGGTGGGGACGCTCCAGGTCGACCGCTGTCTGTTGCGATACCCGGCATGGGCGCCCACGCCCCATACTGCCCACGCAGACCGAATCTGCGGGAAATATTGGCCAACACATCACCGCCGCCATGGACGTTGGCCGCCTTCATGGCATATCTTTCGAATAATCACTGCCTGGAAACGCTGGAATTCACCATGGACGCAGGCCGCTACAAAAAGCACTACGCGAAGATGATGTCGAGAGCACAAGGAGACGGGATACCGCCCGCGAAGGATCGCGAATATGTTCAGGCGCTCTGGCAACGCTTGGTGGAGGCATACATTCAGCCCAACGGCTCACGCGAAGTGAATTTGCCCTCCGCTGTTCGGGATCCCATCATCAATTTGAAGCCCAAGGAAATGCCACCTTCTCCCGAAACACTGGACCCGGCCGTGGCGAAAATCTACGAGTTGATGGAAGAGTCCGTTCTGGTTCCCTTCCTCAATAGCGTATATCCACAGACTGCCGTCGCTGCCGTCAACTCGTGTCCATATAACACATCGGACGATAGCATGTCCATGCTATCCAGGACGTACGAGGATCGGTCCATGTACACCCGGCGATCACGACAAGGGCAGCGAAATTCGCCGCCACCCCAGACCTATCCCCAGTCTGCAGTCGAACCACATGCCCACTCTTGCTCACCTGGTACACGAACCCGGCAATCTGCGCCTCTCCCGCTGACATCGCCACATAAGTCGCGCTTCTCCATGAAACTTTTGCCTACCACCTCCCAGCCGTCCTCAAGCAGCACGACCTCACAAATGACTGAATCCGGATCTGATGCTACACTGTCCGGTTCGGGAGCAGTCGGTGGGGCCGGTGCGACAGACGATAGCGGCAGCACAGGCAGCCCGACGGCAGACAGCCCAATGACATCGCCTGTCAGTCCGCCTTTGAGTGATTCACAAAGTCCAAAGCGTGACTCTGGCATGTGGAAAAAGCTCGGCCGCTTGAGTGGGATGAAGGTTGGCAAGAAAAAAAGTCACGGCGGCCTGAGCACTCCAGAAGAGTGAAGCGGCCCGCACGAAATGTGACAAAAAAAGTTTCGTTCCCTGCACGATTGGTGCACGTCTCCGAACACACGGGTCAAGGCCTTGCGAAGAGGGTAGCTACCGTCGCAGAATATCACACAAGGCGTCTCCTAGGGTGTTTGAGCAGCAGCGTGCCTTCGCATAAAATCTGCCCGGGTTTGTCAGCGTTCACGTTTTTGATGACAGCCAGGATCTACTGCGACTTCTGGCCCACGATTTTGGAGAGTTTGATGGCGTTCGGTCCTGATATGCTTTGCGAATGGCACAGCACGCACCTGGCCCGGCGCGGTCTGGTGTGACTTGACGAGCATGAATGAGTAAAGATACCTGATGATGATATCTGTTCGGAAGCAGCATTCTATCAAATTTTTAGTCTGTGCATATACCACTCGGCGGCATGGACTTGGTTGTCCCGGAGGATTGGGTACGTATCAGCGTCCCGTGAAAGTCCTCGGTAACATGCAGTCCGAGAGGTCGATACAATTGATTTGAGACTTTCTGAGGCTCACCAACAGATTCTTCTGAGCTGTTTGACTTTTCCTCTTGCTTTCTGCCCTGCATTAGGCCCTGTTTACCTCGCCATGATTCTCGTCTGATTCTTGATTCTGATTATGGTCTTGGCAATAATCAGAATCAATAATCAAGCTGTTTACCTCAGAATCATGGACCAACCCCGGTCATAATCATGATTCTTGCCAAGCGTAGCCGGTATGCCTGATTAGGAAGTAATATCCACGATAATCAATAATACTTGCATTGCAAGTATTCTTGATTCTGATTCTTGATTATGTCCGTGCGTTTGCCCCTGCATTCTCACTAATGTCTTAATGAATTCGACGTGTCACATGACTATCTCAATGAACTCGAGGTGTCACATGACTATCTTGGCAATAATCAAGCTGGAGGTAAACAGGTTTGATTATTTTAAAATCACGACACTCAATTTTGGTGAGAGGAAGATTCTGATTCTAATAATCAAGAATTAGAATCAAGAATCAAGAATCAGACGAGAATCATGGCGAGGTAAACAGGGCCTTACAAGTCTTCGAAAGGATAGACTTCAGTCTTGGTATTTCACAGGTCGCGACTCTGACATTGGCATGCAAGATGACTTGGTATGGACAGGCATCAGGACCTGGTATTGACGACGACAAGGCGAGTCAGCTTTCAGGCCTGTTGGTGGCGAGCGCACAATGCCGCGTTCCGCTATAGCTGGGCACATCTACGGCTACCAAGACAAGCCTCTTGGCTTCACATCAGTACTCACAAACCTGTACCAAAACATAGAACTTTGGCTTACACATTCACCCACGTAAAGCCCGCACGCTGCGAATTGCGCTTTTCGACAAAGGGGCATTCGGTTGCGACCCAAGCTGCTGGTATACAAGGCTCTGCTCAGCAAAATTTCTCAGACCGCGAAAGCCAGAGCCTAAAGTTGACAATGTCGTGCATGCTGTCAAAAGGAGAAGCCCGGAGCACCGGCTTTGCCAAAGACTGGGGTGGCCAGCTACACTTCAGCCTTAGCATGGGATGTTCAAAAAGGCTAAGTGAATAATATCGGTCGTAGTGCTGACAAGACTCCCACAGCGCTGATTATGCCAGACACACACATTCTAGCTCTGGCGCTGAGGAGCGACGTCCAAAGGTCAGCTCCACAAGCTGAAAATCATAAGGAAATGGGACCCGCCTGGAGTGCAAATGCGCAATTCACATTTACGGCCGTAGCAAATCGTCACATCAGGCCGAGTGAGCCCCTCCATTGTCTTCAGCGATTAGCTGGTCATACCACATCCTGCAGAAGTTACAGCTGGGGGTCCAGTTGACAGTCGCCCTCTTCTAGGCTGATCCTCCGAGGTTGTGGTCGGCTTGGGCATTGCACCAAGCCAGGTTGACCCTACTATGCTTCCATGCTCTGGGATGTCGATGTATCAGCAACGGTCGGCGAAGCTTCCTAATCAGATTTTGACATGGTATGAGGTCTACAATCCACAAGGAGCACCAAATAGGCTTTGCGGCCCGCATACCTTATACAGTCCTTGAACGCGGAGAGTGAGTCTTCTGTGGTGCGGAACCTGGCGTATCCTGGCTGTTACATCTGTTGTGCAACTTGTGCTGCGACCAGGCAGGCATTTGTGCGTTGTCCCATAAGACAGAAGGGTCCGCATCAGGAGACCACGGAGAACAGGTCGGGTGGCAATGGCTGACCTTTCACCTTATTGTGTTCTTCGGCGCCGTCCTTCAACATTTGTGAAGGCTGCCCTAATCTCTGTAGTCGCCTTTGCATATAATGGTCTGATGGACTTCAGTGGGAGGGAGCTGCCAGGCTTTGTTCATCTTTGCTCCCCAAAGACAAGCAGAGAGTTGTCAATGAAGACGCTTCGAGTACAGCCACTATTGACACGATTTGATGCGAGAATTGAGGCCCAAAGTCACCACGCTGGGATGCACACGCTGCAGCTCTACACAGCGGAGCACAGCATTGCTACAGTAGCAGATGCACTACGTGGCGGGTCGGGAAAATCGCTATCAGGGAAGGAAAGGTATTGGTGGTGTGTTCCCAGCTGGAATCTCACTCCTCGCGCTTACCAGGGTCCATCGATTGGACAGCATGATATCGATCTGCTCTCAGCAGAGATCAGAGGTGAAGTCAAACAGAGCCCTGGGCACTAGCCAGACAGACGGAATATGGTACGGAAGGAAGGGGATGAAGCTTCCCATTCGTCCGGCTCAGCGTATGACGTCGCCGTCGACCGGAGCTGCACTCTGCAAGCTGCACAGATAATATTTACAGGCGCAGCACATTCCTTGTCCTACTGTAGAGAAACGTGAGGGAGGACATGTCGAAGAGATCTAATCGCTACGTGGTGGGCGGTGCCTGGCTGAGATAGCGGGAAGCCATAGCCATAGCCACAGCACCAAATCTCATCTCAACTGCCCTTATTGGATACCAAGAACCAGGCCTGCCCGAGCTAACTAGTCATCCTCAAACGGCCAAAGTGGAGCTCCCGGGGCACGATGGACTCCCCTACACTCGGGAACCCAGCACTACAGCGACGGAGCAGCCGCTCAATGCACAAGGAAATGTTCAAGAAGCACGTCAACTTCTCTCGCCCTGTTGTTGATCGATCCTCTGCAGGAGTAGTCTACGCACCGGAACGCCACTCAGAAGAACGCCACGTAAAAGCAGTAAAGGCTTACTACGAACCTGAATCCGTCCTGCCGACCTGGCCCGAAGAACCGCGCTTCTCCCTGGACTCGGATCCTGGGCTAAACCAGGCTCTTGGTGAATGCGGTCACCTGAGACGTATCGAAACACAGGAACTAGCCTGGGATAGCGAGCGCGGTGAAATGGTGTCCCGGCGGAGACTGCCTTCTCGGATAGAGGAACAACGGCATCCGGGATTGGGCATTCGCAAGAACAGCACGACCAGCACCAGTACGAAACTCAGCACAAGCCACAGTAGCGATGGTGACACCATCATGACCGAGAGATCTGGAAGTACCCAAAGATCTGGAAGTCTGCAACCGATAGTCCCGATCAAGAGTATCCTGAAAAAGACTGAAGTGGAACAGTATAGTGAGCACGGCAGTGAGGCTGGAGGAAGCACCACTACCTGCAGAACAGGCTCTGAGACCAGCAGTGGGACTTACGATAAGCAAGGGAATTGGCATAGCAGCGATGTCGATACGAGCTGCTTAAGTGAGAAAGAACTAAAACGGCTTGAGCGTAAGGGTATTAATCCAAGTCTAGTGAGTGACATTCTTCACGATATACATGGAATTCTTCTCTGACCAGTCTCAGTATATCGAGATGAAGAAAGCGCGAGGTAACTCACGGTTCGGTGCACTCACCGGAAACAGTTTTATTGGCTAGCATTTGGTCTGGGAAGATATGCAAGGAAAGTAAATAAGTAGGCTATACTGAATCGCCTACGAGTGCTCAAAGTAGCACAGAAGAGTAATCTTCACTGCACTCTTGACATTTTCAAGCCGCTCGAGGCAGAAATCACAACCAGCTTCGTGATGATGGCCCATAAGGGAACCTTCAAGTACATGCGGGCACACGATGCAAAACCTCCATTCCAGCATTCACATCGCTTCACACTTCGCACTAGCATCTCAGCACTCCAAATTCTGCTGCTTTACCGGTAATCTCTCCAAATAAAATATAGTGGACTCTCACATCAAGCGACGAATGCATTGCAGCGTGCATGGCAATCTACTGCGTAAGTATTCTAAGTGCTAGCCTCAGCTTCAGGATATCGCGGCTGCTGTTCTGCTTCCACGGCGACGGTAACTATCATAGACGCAACAACATACACATGCAGCGCCATGAATCTGGAAGCCCATGTTCGCGCGCACCTCTCATTAGACGACTATCTGTGTGGTCTCTCACTGATGCATAAGCAACATATTTTGCTCGTTGCGGATTAGAGAATGAACAGTATACATTACCATGTGGGAATAATGGAGAATCGAGGCAAAATTATACGTTGTTCACGCTGAGATTGTAAAGCTTATTGCACGATTGCAAACTGGTTTCACTGGCGCGAGAGATGAGAGCGAGGAGGGAAGTTAGCTTTCGATTGGGGCACATCTATTGACGCAAGCAAACGTCGAGTCAAGGTATGCGCATTGCAGCGCACAGTAGCGCATTCCAACTCTTTGCTCTCATGTAAAATGCCCTAGCCGCAACAGGAATGTCGAGAAGCGTATCGCAACTCCCACCATGAGCAACGGCCCAGGCGTAAGCCAGACACAGTGCGCCAACAAAATTCTGATGTGCAAATCTGGTGTCCAACTCTCATCTCCATGGGCGAGCATAACATAGACCTTGGGCAGATGATATCTACCTGTACGATCCGGTGGCCTGCTTGAAAGCTTCCCGGCCGCTCTCCAGAATAGCCTTGTGGCCTTCCAAGTGAGCGCGCTTGTGGGCGACCTCTTCAGCTTCAGCAGCGAGATACTCGATCTCCCCATCGGTCAGGTCGTTGATGATGAGGGGGGACAGAGTGTCCTGTCCTAGGTGGTGTAGCAGGTGGCGCTCGACGACCTGATCGGTGACGGCGGTGATGAAGTAGCGAACTTTGTCCTACATCTGAGTTAGCGAATGGCCACACTTGCACGACAGGAATGAGTTACCTTGTAGTAGGCGAGCTGACTGTCCAAAGCATCTTCAGCCGAGTTCTTGTCCATGTCTGGTTCGGCGAGCTCTTTCAACTGGTTTGCGAGCAACTGTGCGTTGACCAAAGTCTGCTTGCCACTCTCCCCATCGACCTCCACTTTTGCCTGCTCCATCAAAGATTGGATTTTGGCAGTCGTCTTCTGAGTGCGTGCCTCCTGTACATTGGCGGTGTACGAAGGATCATACGTAATCGGAGGACGCTGCTTGTCCAAGAACAGCTGGCGAAGCTCCTTGCCGGCATTTTCACGGCGCTGCTTCACGGCTGCGTCGAGCCTCAATGCTTTGAGCTTGGCAGAGACGTCGTCAAAGACGACCTCGCCGATGGCGGCTTCAACAAACGAAGCGCATAAAGCATTGATTTTCTCGATGTGGGCGCGAGTTCAGTCCCATCAGGTCGGTGGCCTTCTCGATGAGCTCCGGTAGTTCGTCGAAGTCGTGGATAGCCTCGCTAAAGGCGGAAAGCTTCTGCTTTTCTGCTTCTGTACGCGCATTGTCAGGAATGATCTTAGTACGGATAGATTCCGACAAGTCACGGCGCAGGACTATCTCAGTAGCAAAGCGTGTACACAAGTTCTCCTTGCGTGGGAACGGCACTTCGGTAATCGCCTCAAGCACCGAAGACTTGCCAGAGGACTGATTACCGCAGACGACAAGCTGTGGTAGTGGCAGGATAGACCCCAAGCCACAGGTGCGGAGTCGGTCGACAGTGTTGAGGATGCGCCGGTATTCTTCGCTTTGCAGGCCGTCGAGAGACGCCGTCGCGAGCATGTCGGTGATGCTCTTGTCGCCATTGATGACGGGCGAGCAGCCGCCATCGCCCTTCTTGCCCATGTTGTATGCAGGAGTGCGGAAGTATTGTATGACAGGAAGTTGATGGAGTGGGCACCGTTACGGCGAAAACGAAGCAAAATGATGTTGTGTTTGTGAGACTGAGCAGAATTCGGTCGTGTGCGAAAAAGCTCTTGAAATGGCGCGCGCGGTCATGCAGTTTGCTACGCGCAAGGGAACGTCGTTTGCTGCGTGAAGAAGCTGCTAGCCGCGCAGTTGATTTGATGCATCGCCTCGGAAGGCCGCAGCAGCGTTGCTGAACAGCCTTTCACCTTCGCGAAGCATCGTGCCTGATTCCTGGTCCATTGGTCGAGATCTCCTCTTTCGCCTTCACTCCGGGCAGCGAAGCAGTGTTGGACTGGGCGGGCGATGCTCCGTAATGTACATCTTGAGGCGTAGGTATGTATACGAAGATACATGTGGTTGCGGGAAATCGCGCTACCGACTGGTTTGGAATATCCCTTGCTTCACAGTGCGAAGCCAGGTCCAGTTTACGGAAACGTGCACTCATCCTCACTTGGGGACCAGCTGAGCAAGTCGCGAGCACTCTCACGACCGAGCGCGCTTACAGCCAAAGTCCTCTTCAGCTATGTGGGCGAAAGCTGCGGACTTATCAGTGAAGGCCAAGATCGCAACGCTACTGTCGACCCTCATACCGCTCTACTTCGTCTCCTACAAGCTTCATTCTCACACCAGCGAATCGCATCGCCCAAATGCGCTTTCGAAAGCGCTGAACAGAGCGGAATGGCAGAAACAATGGCTCAATACAGACCTGCTGCAACCTTGGGACCCTCTCCCGATTCATGTCAAGTGCAACGAAACGAAGTGGGTCCCGAATCTCGTCTTCGACATTTTTGCTGCCGATGGCGGTGTGGGCAACATCCATGCGCAGTTTCTGGACTTCTTGTTCTACGCTATTGAGTCTGGAGCATCGATCTTGTTGCCGAGTATGGCAGTACGGCGCAAGGACAACCTGCATGATTGGGGAGATGTCGGAGAAGCCGGTTTTAGCAACATGTTTGACGAGATCTGGTTCCGTAAGGCGATGAGTGAAGCGTGCCCGCAAATGAGAATATATGGATCTCAGGAAGAGCTTGGAGAGGGTTGGAGGAAAGCGGAGACGACGTACGATCCGAGAATCCCCAGGTCTCGCAAGGACTCGTCGCAGAGAGAATGGAAACAGCAAACGGAGGCGTGGCTTTCACAACACCACATCACCGGTGATGTACCAACTGTGGTTGCCATACAGCAGAGCATGTGGGAGACGAATACCAGAGCAGAGCGGCCCGCGTTTCGGCGCGCGTTGGGGATGTTGTTGCGTGTCCGACCCGACGTCTGTCGCTATGCAGCCATTGCCATGCTCAACATGGCTGCGTCCGAAGGACTTGATCTTTCTCCAACAGACCGTATCCACAGAAAAGCATTTTATGGGGCCCATCTGCGCACTGAGCAGGACACGATTACCGCAGGCTGGCTGGCGCCGCCTTCCGATACGGAATTTGGTCTGAATTTCACATTTCAGACTTCTTACTACATGCAAGCAGCAGTGGCGCATGGCCTTTCAATCATTCTGGTAGCGTCGGGGAACGCATCTGAGGTCGAGCGTTTCCGGCAAGTCGCCGCAGCGAATCATCCACCTCTCACGGTATTGAGCAAGTGGGATCTTCTGTCGGAGTCAGAGGGAGACGCACTGCAAGCCATGCATTGGGATCAACAAGCGCTGGTAGACCTGGAAATTTTGAAACGCTGCTCAGTGTTCGGCGGGATGGCCAAGAGTAGTTTTGCGTTTTTGATAGCCGTAGCAAGAACCACATACATGGAAGAGTACGGTATGGTCGAAGATTCTTGGTCGACTGGGCGCCGAGATAGACTGGTCGTCTTCGAGAACGAGCTTAACGCGATCTGGGGAAAGAATCAATTCAACGAGGAAAGGGTTCCAAAGGGTGCGTGGCCTTGATCCTGCACAGGAGGGTGGTGAATTGCGGGATGTCTTGGTGAGATGGCCGGCTGGGCGACGGAGCTGCAGGATCAGGATTGATCTTTTCTTTGTAGCTTGATGGCGTGGAATTCGGTCATGCTTTGGGTTTCTGAACGCTCACTCCGAGACGAGGTTCTGAGGCGAACTTTGTGGCCCGTTGATGGCCTTGCAGTAATCAAACAGGCAGAGTTGCAAAACAGTGAGGAAAGTCTGCCTGACCACGGAACACGTAAGCACGTGTGCAGCTGGCGTGGCTTGTCCATGACGATCTCCTCACGCCACTCTTAGCTTTGATGCGTCTCCTCCTGTCTACTCCTGCAAGGCTCGTTTTCCATCTGACTACAATGATGTGACTGACTGATACAAAAGCGCATCCGTTTCATTTTGTCGGAGTGAGAGCTTCACACTTCAGCCGCTCCTTCTGCACCATGCGAAGACCAAAGGCGCAAGTGAGGTGCAAACGACGTCTTGCTTTGTACCCTGGCAAGGCAAGACGTGCCTTTGAGAGCGCGTATGCCTCGAACAATCCTAAAGCACGCCAGGCACAAACGAACCTCTATTGAGGGTTTCACTGGCACAGCCGGTGGCACGTGAACCCCTTGCGCAGCATGCAATCCCTTTGGACGTCCCAAGCGACTCTTTCTCTCACCATCTTCGCTGCACACACTTCGATACACGAACTGAACAATGCATTATGTTGCCCACGAGAAACTGCCCATACCAGGGCGTACTGATCTGTTCTCTAGTCTTCATGATAATTCTCATCTACTGGCGCGAAACAACACACACGCAGAGGTTCGATAAAGCTCAAGAAGCTCTCGCTCTCCTCGGCGCAGGTCCATCTTCACAAACCTTGGACAGGACCTCGCAGACCTCGATTCCGAAGCGGAACGAGGATCTCATTCTGTTCTCCTTCCATGAAACCGAAGGCGCAGCGAAGAATCTCAAATTCTTCCTCAAGCATGCCCTACACGCGAATGCTGACTTCATATTCATCATAAATGGCGAAAATACACAAGACCTGTCGGCTTTGGTAGAATTGCCTAACGTGAGAATTGTCGAACGAGATAATCGCTGCTTCGATTTGGGTGCCTACCATGAAGTTCTCACAGCGAACACCACGTTGCAGGTGGCTTACAAACGATACATGTTCATAAACGACTCCGTCAGAGGTCCATTCTTCCCTCCGTGGGCGGAGAAGACATGCTGGAGTGATGCTTATTGGGACAAATTGAACGAGAGAACGAGACTAGTTGGTAAGTCTTTCTTTCATCCTTCACAGTGTTTGGACGCTCTGGCTGATGGAAAGCTGAAAGGCATGAGCTGGAACTGCGCCAACGGGATCCCTTACCCAGCCCATTTACAGAGCATGGTTCTGGCCTTTACCTACGAGACGCTCGCGATGTTATTACCGAACATGAAATGCTACGAAAGCATGCTCGACGCTGTGATGAATGGGGAGACCAAGCTTGCCGGTATGATCACTGAGTTAGGATATGATGTGTATGCAATGGAAGGACGGTTCGCAGCACATGCTGGCGCAAGCGGGAAGAATACAACAGCATTCCTGGAGTGGTGTGTCGATACTCCACAGACGGAAGGAAGGGGTCAGTACTACCGACGTCTAAGGGCACCGAACGTGGCTAATGTGGATTTCAATAGGAGGTAACGATATCTTGTACTCCGGAAACTACGAAGGCAGCACTTTGCATCCATATGAAACAATGTAAGTGATAGAGTCCATTTTCGGTCAGCATTATGCTAATGTGCTCTCCAGCTTCGTGAAAACAAATCGAGCCTGGGATGAACACGATCAAAAAGCCATTGACTTGTTGACAGAGCATGCCGAACTGACAGAGTACTCGAGCTATGATCACTGTCGATGAGCATTAAAAACGCTTGTAAGTAATCAGGATCAGTGGTCAAGAGATGCCAAATTGGGCGGGATACTTGTCTGATCAGCAGAACGTTCCACATACGTATCGCTGAAACATCGATATATGTTTCCAAGACTGCACCTGAAATTCACGCCTTCCACATTGATGCACACTATCGTGAGCCAGCACGTGTGCCCGCGATAGCCGGTCACTGCCACTAAGCCAGTCCCTTCTCAGACCTCTTCCTTCCTCAAACAATGTCCTGTCCTATGCACCCACAACATGAAGCCACATTGATACCTCTCGTTTCACCCAACAGCTCCATACAGCTGTCGCATTCCCTTGGCACCACCCCAAAATACACCCATCATTTACCTGCAAGTCTGACAAAACATGCACCTGCACCCTCAAACCTTCTCCGCAAACCCCAAAACTCTGGCGGCGGCGAGCACATGCAAAGCATGCGAAAGGCGCAGGATTTCGTTACGTCAAATCTGATGTCATATTTCAGAATTCCAGTTGGGCCAGATAAGGGCCCGCGTTGCCGATCATCAATCTTGACTTTCTGAAAGCTCGTGTTTGGATGTCCGATATCATGGGAATGTCTCCGGGGAAATAGCAGGGCGGCGGCGGCCGGGTGCGGTGCCGGTGTTGTGATTTCTCGTCCGATGTGGAGTGTGGACTGAGTTTGGAGTGTGTGTGTGGAGAGCGATGAAGCGCAAGCTGCACGGTTGATTGCAGATTGATGGAGGGTGTCGTGTGCGTGCGCGCATTGGTGTCACTCCACCGGTCGCTTCGAAAACAACGAACTCCGTACAATATCCGCGTTTCGAATTGCGAGGCCAGAAAGAGGAGGTTGGAGAGTCAATGTCGTTCGATTCGTTTTCTGGGTATACAACATACGTAGACACACGAAACGAGATGGCCACCAGTATCCTCCTCCTCAGAGTACAAGCAGATCGGGCGCATGTCATGCATGCTGCGGACAGAGCATTGAACCAACT
The DNA here is from genome assembly GCA_004299825.1 of Cercospora sojina. Classification (NCBI taxonomy): domain Eukaryota; kingdom Fungi; phylum Ascomycota; class Dothideomycetes; order Mycosphaerellales; family Mycosphaerellaceae; genus Cercospora; species Cercospora sojina. The sequence goes on along the minus strand of CP036211.1, from coordinate 3,546,445 downwards.
CCGCCAAACGCCTTGCTTGCTCCAATGTGCAAAAACATGACCAAATTTACGGCGTGCCCACGTTCATCGTACAATAGTCAGCGCGTTCCATCAGATCCATCATAACCAATGCCCTGCTACCAGCACGACAAAGACCAGCATGCAACCCAGCAGCTGCTAGCCTGTCACCGTCGCCTTGGCATGCTATACCGCCACCCACATCACGCTGACCACAATGTCCATCCCCTTGCCCTCTCCGCCTTCGTACTTGTATGACCACATGCCGTCCTTCTCATTGTTCCAGAACGCCCCGCTGGCGGAGTGCATGCCCCTTCGTCCCACCTTCTTCGTGCCCTCGCCCGCGACGGCTACAGCGCCTTCCTCAGCGCTTCCTCCGCCTCGAGGGTCAGACAGGTGCTGGATGATGGTGGTGTTCACAATGAATTTGTACTTTGGTGGTTGGCCCTTGTCCTCGGGCTTCTGGGACTCGGAGATGAGTTGTTGGAGGATGCTACCGATAATGGCGTTGTTCCATGCTTGGGTTTGAGAATGCTCGTATGACGTCGTGGTGCTGATGGTGGAGGAGCAGGCGTCGGAGCAGATTTGTCGGAGGCGAGTAGTGGGGATTGGCTAGGCGAATATTAGTCTTGTTGCGGCGGCGGCGGCGACGACGATGAGGGAGGCGATGGAGTGGTGGAAGGATAGACTGACGCAGTTGGAGGCCATTGTTGATTCGGTGGTGGTGGTGGTGGTTGTGCTGATTGGTAATGGTTCAGGCGGGGTCTTGTGGTAGGCGTCGCGTGTTCTGTTCGGTGGCCCGGCGGCGGTCGTCTATCGAAGGGGATAAAGCAGCAATGTAGCAGAGGGGCAACAAGTGAAACACCAAAGTGCAAGATTGCAGGAACGCTTCCCAGCAGCCGTCTTTCGTCGATGATGATGTTGAGAGTGTGTGGAGAAGATTGGTCGGTCGGGTCTAGAGAAGTAATCGGGGAGAATTGCTAGTTGGCGCCTGTCAAGAGTGAGAGCTACCCAGCATCGCATCCTGGGTCGTGCTTTCCCTTAGCGGATTTTAGCGGCCTGGGCACATGCACGTAGCGACGGCAGCTGCGATGCCCGGCCAAAACAAGCTCCGCGCCCGCACTTGACTTCTTGGGCCCTCCAATCACGGTCTCCAATTTGAAACGTGAATGTGAGCAGAGAAACCGCATCACTGCAAGTAGGCACAGCTGCTTCTTCTCTGTCACACAGTCGACTGACAAGCATTGTACTTCGCAGCCGGAGAGCTTGTCCGCACACGATCCTTCTACAGCTTCGGAGCAGCACATCGGACCTCTCTCCCGACCACACCACGCAGCCATTTCGACCGCTACAGACCCCGGTACCAGTTACACAACAACACAAACACCGCAATCATGTCCACTCAACCACTCCTCCAGACAGCCCCAGGTACGATCCTTCTCTAGTCCTTCCTTGGTCCTCCTATGAGCACCGTAGCGCTAACCCCAATGTTCGCACACAGGCAAACGCATCGCGCTCCCCACCCGCCTCGAACCCAAAGTCTTCTTCGCCAACGAACGTACCTTCCTCTCATGGCTGAACTTCAGCGTAATTCTCGGCGGCCTGGCCATGGGTCTCCTCAATTTCGGTGACCGGATTGGCCAGATCAGTGCGATCCTTTTCGTGCTCGTCGCCCTCGCTGCCATGGCCTATGCGCTCGTTACATTTCACTGGCGAGCGAAGAGTATTCGCATGCGAGGGAGTGGAGGATTTGATGATCGCTTTGGACCTACAGTTCTGGCCGTAGCGTTGTTGGGTGCGGTTGTGGTGAATTTTGTGTTGAGGTTCACGGGGGCTTGAGCGGGCGAGGAAGACTTGAGAAGATTCGGACTCGGGAGAGGTGCTTTTGAAGCTGAAAAGGAGACGTGGAAAAGCCCTGCGGAAATATAAGAAACTCGTGGGAGCCGAAACTATAGATGTCTATGCAGGCCGAGCCCGTCACATGAAGCTGGACGAAATGGTAGGAATCGTGAAGATATCGTGGTTCACGAGGACATGAGCGATGTACACATGTTATATGTTTCAATAGTTGGATTTCCAGCTTCAAACGCCCCAGCAGCGATCCCCGACGAACATTACATGCTTGCCCTACACATCCAGTCCGAGAGGAGTCACATAGAGCGGCAGGTATACGCAGAACATGAGGCGATTTTTCAAACATCTTAAATGTCCACTTTCTACTTCACTTTTTGCACATACATCTTGCCATGATGATCAGGATAGAGACTGCCTTCACACAAGCCTCATCTCTGTGGCCATAGTTTTCCTCTCGCATGCCCGAGGTCTTTGCTCGCTTCCCCATCGCATTCCGGCCGAGCCAGAAAAGCATGAACTGAGGCAAGGATCCGTGCTTCCTTTTTGATACTTGTCCGGTGATCAACGAGTCTTTGCGGCTTTGCGTTGCTTTGAATCCGGCGACCGGGGTACGCTCGACTAAATCGCGGGTGGGCGTGGCCTTGAGAGCACTACTAATGCTTTGCTTCCTCTTCTGGGTGCGCGCCAAATGCAGCACAGTCAGACGAGCGTCGGCAAGGCGCTCAGGTTATGCTCAGAGGAGATGTTGAGCCTCGCAAGCATTGGACGAGCAGAGGGACGTACGCACTATCCAAGTGATGTGTCTTGAATCGCGGGGCAGTGTCTCCATACAATATAGACGAAGCCTTGTGGACGACGTCGTTGGCTTCGCAGCATGCGAGACCTGATCGAGGATCTCAAAATGGCACACGAATAGAAGAGCCTCCAAAGGTATTAAGAATGGTGCGCGTTGTCGAGTTAGCTTCTCATTTCACTTCGTCGCCCTGAGCAGGACCCATGCCCGGACTGCCATGATGAGGCATGGCTGCTTGCTGGCGAGGCGTCATCTGATGGTAGCCCCCAGACATGGTGCGTTGGAAATGCATTGGATGTTGACCACCAGGCGGCGGGTGAGGTTGATAACCCTGTTGTGATCCCTGCTGCGACATCGGGTGCGGTCTGGGGCTACCCGCCATGAACCCGCCAGGGCCGTGCTGAGGATATGGCACATGGGGTTGTGCTTGGTGTGGCATGGGCGAGAAGCCCGGCACTGGACCACTGTATCCACCAGCGGATGGGTTGGGCATCATCATGTGTCCGCCCATTTGCTGCGGCGGGAAGCCATGACCAGGGTAGCCCGGGCGCGGTTGTGGGATCACTTTTGATGCTGTCAGTGGCGATTGACGAAATGGGCGCACATTCAACTTACTCTGTCCTGGCTGATATGGCATCATGCCTCCAGGTGGCATGGGCTGGCGGTGGCCCATTGAAGGGCTCGCTCCGTAGCCAGGGATGCCTTGGCCTTGAAATGGCTGCATCGGAACCTGTCCGTTGAATGGTCCCATGGGTTGCACTCGAGGCGAATTCTGAACACTGTGCTGTTGCTGAAAATGTGCAGGCATGCTAGGGCCCGGGTAGCCAGGCATATGTCCAGCTTGAGGGCCGTAGTAAGGCTGGCGTTGGTTGGGTACCGGCATCACTTGCACGGGCATACCATGTGGAGGCAGCTGCTGAGCCATTTGACCAGGCAGAGGAGTCTGCATCGGTGAAGGTCCCTGACTTGCGGTTCGTGATGGAGGGTACAACTGCCTGTACAGCTCGTCAATGGACTTCCCTTCGTTCTCCTTCGTGGTGCTCCAGGTTACGGGTGTGTTATAACTGTATGGAACACCTCCATTAGGAGCATACTTCTTCTTCTGCTCTTCAGTGTAGTCCGCCCCAGCGAGGAACGTGATAGCGTCAAAGCACTCCGAAAGTGGAATGGTCTCCTTAGTCTTTTTCGAATCAAAGAACGAGGGGATTGGCTGGTTCGGAGTGCTCGGCGATGGTCCGACACCGCTGGCGGTGTGGGCAGGGCTTGGAGATGCGTTCGGCGCGAATGACTGTGCACCTGGCCTGTAAACGAACTCTTGTGCCTTCACGTTCAACGCTCGCGAGCTTGTAGCTGAGGCTGGGCTGAGCGGCATTTCGGACAACGCGCCTTGTGGTCCACTGGGCATGCGAAGGTTCGGTGCTGGAGGTTGACCCCGGATCTGCTGTCGGGATGGAAACTGAGCGTTCAATTGACCACGGGGCGATTGATTTTGTCCAGGCTGCACTCCGGTGTGTAGTTGGGGCACGCCCTTGCGATTTGGCTGATTCGATGATGATGATGGCAAAGTCGTCGAAGGGAGAGCCGCTTGTGATAAAGTTGAAGATGCGGCCGGTGAGGCCGCGCTCGATGCTTTGCTAGCGGACCTTTCTTTGGATCTTAATTCGGCCTCCTTAGCAGCTTGCTCGGCCTTGGTCTGGATCTCGACCTGCTTGCCAGGATCCTTTGCTAGGATGGGCACAAGATCATCGGGTACTCTGCTGTTTAGCTTGAAGTTGGCGGCAAACTTCTTCAGATCGTTCAGCTTCACGTTCTTCTCCTGTCGAACGTTGTTGCGCTTGGCCTCCTGCGCCTGCTTGATGCGAAGCTTTTCAGTGTTGGCGAAGTGCTTGAACGCGTCCCGTGCTGCCGAGACATGATACTCTGGTCCGTGGTTCGCCGCACCGACAGGCACTGCTGCAGGCACTTGCGGTTCTGGCGCAACAGGTTTGCTCGTCGGCTGAGTGGCCTCGCCTGGTGGTGCCACAATTGCTGGCGTGGGTGTCTTGATCTTGATCTCGCTTGAGATGATGGCCGGATCGAATGGCGCTCCAGGCACAGTGGGCGCTCCAGTGATGGGTCTCTGTGAGGGAGGCACGTATGCACCAGCAGTGCGCTTAGGCAGAGCACTCCCATCTCTCCTGACGCCCGAGTATTTGTCTTCCTCATCATCCCCAGCATCATCGCGTTGTGCGTCTCTTCTCCGTTCTTCAGCAATATGTGCATTGGCTGGCGCCGATCTTTCAATCTCCGCGGCTATGCGCTCAGCCTCCAATTCTCGCCTTCGATACTCTGGGTTGCTGCGGTCGATGGAGGTGGTGTAGATGTCCTCGCTGTAGTCGGTATCAACGCCGTACAATCTCTTGTTGGCTGCAAATTGATCCCATTCCCCACCACTGGTCACTTCCAGCGACAGATCCACATCCGTGCTCGGGTCAGCTTGCCACGGCTGCAGCTCACGCTCACGGAACAAGTGTGAGTCCTGCCCCGAGATCTGGGTGTCTGTGCGAAATCCTGCGGAGCCTGTGTGCGGATTAGCCTATGCTAGCAGGGTGCACGTCGTCACTAGAAACGTACCATTCTGCTGAGTGGTGACAGCCGCAGCGAGCTTCACATTCGGCACAGCAATGTCAGCAACATCATCGATATGGACGGTCAGCTCGTGGTCGGGACCAGTTCCCGTGAAGTCTGATGCTGAGTTGCGATTGACCTGCGACTGGCCTGCATGCCTTGTCTGTTTGGTCATTTTGATAATGTGATGCTCATAACCGTCCGAGGTCCCGCTATACACGCCAGTGAATTGCTCGCCGGATGTGAGTGACACTGTTACGTCTTGACCCTGCGCACGGAGTATTAGTCAGGCTGTATCTAGTAATGAAGTCCGTAGCTAAACCGAAGCAAGCAGTGAGGTGCGTTCAACGAGGAAACAGGAACTGCCTTATGTAGCCACGCTCGATCATATCATGCAGCCAAGGCAACGCATCCGGGTGGAGTATGGAAGTGGACCCGGCGTGCTCTCATATGGAAGCTTTGCGATTGTTCGTTACTTACGATCAACTGGGAGTATAGAAAGACAGTCCGGTCGTGCAGCTGCTTATTCTGCGTTTGCGATGGTGCAGGAGACGGGGGCTTCGCACCGCCGTTTGCATTTCTGATGGAGGCGTTCGTGTTGTCCCATGCTTTCTTCCTGTTGAGTGATATGTGAGTGCCTGTCCGCATGTGTGCAATTTTTGATGGCGGACAGCGTTGAGACGGCGTGATGGAGCTGGACCAGCGCAATGCAGTGGGACGAAGCGCACGTGCAGAGCTGCCGACAATGGCACAGCGATCGCAGGGCAGGGAGGAGATGTGCAGATGTGCCAATGGGTGTGGCTTACTTTGCTGGCCCGTCAATGGGACTTCCAGCTTGCTTGCGGGTGGTGTCCAGCGTCTTGCCGCTGACATTGCTCTTGAGCTGCTTCGAGCCGCCAGACGAGTGGGCGGCAGCGGACTTGACGGCATCGCCGCCGTTGGCGAAGGCAGCCGACATGGCGGCGCCTCTAGTGGTGGTGGACAGGAGCGGCGCGATGCGTGGGCGGGCGAGTCGTTGGTGCGAGGAATCGGAGTAAGGTGGTGCCAGGCAGGCAGGCGAGAGCGCGGAGTCGAAGCAGCAGCAGCAGCTCCCAGCAACAGCGTGGAGCTGGCAATTTGGTGGGCACTGCCAGGCCGCGCACAACGCCGTACGCCCCCGAATGCGTGGAGGACGGCGGGAGGGAGGGGGTGGGTGCGCGGGAGGTCGTGTGAGCGGTGGTGAGCGTGTGCAGCGGAGAGAAGGTTGCGTTGCGTTGCGACTTGGTGCGGAACAGAAGTGTGGGTGCAGGGCGGGAGGGTAGCAGTGTGCTTCCCTGTCGATTCAATCAATCAATGCACAGGTCGCCGCAGGCCATGCACCGCACTCGTCCAGCTGCTGCGTTCAATGAGCGTGCGAAGATGCCGTACTCGACGGCCAGGAGATGTCGACGCTCGCAGTCGTGTTTGAGATGCGGCGAGGCGTCGACTAGCTCCTCTGCCGCGCTGTGCTCGTCTGCTCTCGCCGTCCACGCACGTTCGCCCTGCCGCGCTAGCTCGCAGCAGCAGCCTCTCGCCGTCCCTGTCAGGCTGCGCGGCGGACGGGCGGCCAGCGCGTTGTCGATCACCGGTGCACGCCCGTCACTTCACACCCGCCTGGAGAGTGCACTAACGCTTCCTGCTCTCACACGCCGTACGCTGCACTCCTCGTCGAGTATAATAGCTCGGACTCGGTGCACGCCTCGCGTCATCTCCGGAACCCTTCCATCTTCGTTGACAGCCCGTTTTAGCCAGCCTGCCCCTACCAGCTCTGCGCTCCCACCTGGCAGCCAACCACATCAGCGCTGACGACATCTGCCACGCGCGCCCGATATCACACAACGGCATTCACGCGTCGACCGCATTCTACACACATCGCGCACACCGCGCCGGCTGAGCGCACGCAGGTGACAAGATGAACGGGACACAGCCCACCGCGGCCATGCCTGCGGGCCTGGAAGATGGCGCGAATGGGCAGCGAGGCAGCGGAGGCTCGACACGATCTGCGGGCAGCAGTCGGTCAAGACAGAATGTAGGTGATGCATCATATCTCAGTGGAGCGGCGGCGGAGGCAATGGGCGGAGTGACGAGACACTGGTGCTGACTGACAGACAAAAGCCCCAGCAGCAGCTATCGACGATCGAGAAATCGGTGACCCATCTGCTGGTCGCGACGAAGCAGTTGCTGGAAACGCTGACCATGTGGTCGACTGGCCGCGCGACCGAGGGCGAAGTGTCGGACGTATACGTGCGCTTGGGCTATGAGTTCAACATTGCTTGTCGTGCTTTTAATGCCATCGGCGTGGACACATCAGATCTGGGACCTGTACCAGATCTCTTGCGCACAATATTGGAAGAGACGCTGAGCCAGGACGCGAGCCAGCAAAGCTTGGAGAAATACTTGCCGCGCATACGGGATATCATCATCAATCTCTTACATGGACTTAAGAAGAAACAGCAGAGGTTACGACAGCGCGGTACACGAGAAGGAGGCGAGTCAAGTAGCAGGCCCCCAAGAACTGGGTCGACTGCGAGCAACGTGAGCTCGGGCACGACGTTGACCGAACAGCTGGAAGATATACCCACAAGATTCTCGAGCGGCAAGACCACGGTGCCACGACAGGGGAGTGGAGAATTGTCCGGACCAGATCTGCCACCTCGTACCACGAGCGTGGCAGGTGGACAGCGGTCACCGAAACGCAACGCCCTCAGTCCGCAGAACAGCATCCATCACAGGCCTAATGAGCAGGATGCGCGCTCTACGGCCTCGGGCTCCTCCATGTCTAGCGACGCGATGCAGAACATGCCGGTCATTGCGCCTTATCCAGAAACTGACACGATACCAACCAACAACGCTCCTGAAAGGGAACCCTCTCCTGAACCACCGCGACCACCTCCAAAGGCCAACGATGCATTGTCGGCATTGCAACGTGGCGGAGAGCTTGAGAGGAGGGCATCAAGACGTTTCTCGGCATACCAAATACAAAAGCATTTGGGGACATCGATTAATGGCATACCTGCCATTCCACCCGCTCAAAATTCACCCATCCCGAATAGAGGTCGAGATGTGCGGGAGTCTTTGAACGCGGTGCGGTCACGCGGAAGTTTTATGCATAGTCGCGTCAAGTCCCGATCGCAGCGAACGCAGTTTGATTCCTCACCCAATCGAGAAAATGATGTGAGGCGGATATCCGAAGAAAGTTCTTCACAGCTGCAAGATGACTTGGAACCACCCAACAAACCCTTCGCGGAGGACATCAACGACGAGATTGTGAAGACGCCTGACGACAAGCTTGGTCCCTCATTTTCTACTGATACCGAAAAGCTAAGTGCAACGCTTAATGGCCCTATTGATGAGCCATTTGCTCCTAATGGCGATTACATTGCCCCTTCGCGTGTGCCCGCGATCAAACGACCCCAACGTGAATCTATACGGCAGGGAAGAGAGTACACTCCACCCGCCTCTCAGTATGTTCCAGAGGGATCGCCTCAGCCGGGCGTGCCGCTCACGTTGTTTCTGCAATACAAGAGCAAGATCAAGAAATTCATGTTGCCGGATGGTGGAGACCTCAGCCTAGCTCGACTCCAGCTAGCTTTCATCGAGAAATTCGCCTGGAATACACACAACAATGGCGTCGACTTGCCTGAGATCTACATCCAGGATCCTATATCGGGTGTCAGGCACGAACTCGAGGATTTGAATGATGTCAAGGAACGTTCTGTTCTTGTCCTCAACGTCGAAGCGCTCGACGAGGTCAAACGACATTTTGATGACGGCCTCAGTGGTCTGCGACGCGTCGTAGAAGACATCAAATCCAGCATTGATGAGCAGAAATCATCGATCCAAAGAGTATGCGACAGACAGCAAGAAACAGCGAAGGAGATTGCGAGCATAGCCGCAGCTCCACCTCCCGCGCCAGTCGCGTCAACAGCGAGTGTAACAGTCACTGGTAGCAAGGACATGACAGGACAGCTCAAGGAGGTACAAAGTCTTCGACGTGATCTTGCCGTGGTTCGTCAGACATACAATTCCTTTGTCCAGGACGTGCAGGCTTCCATGAACACCGTCCGCACGAAGGCATCGCAGGTCAAGAAAGCTGCAGCAGATACGGCCATTCCCGATATGGACAACAATACCGGCCGCTCATACGTCAACAACGGCAAGAAATCACTTTCTGCCGACAGTGAGAAGATTGTCAACAAGGTCGACGATCTTCAGGATCTCGTTGAGGATCTTCGAAAGGATGTGGTCAGTCGCGGAGTGCGACCTCTACCTCGCCAGCTGGAAGCTGTCAGCAAGGACATCAGCACTGCGACATCCGACCTCAAGAAGCTCCAAGAGTTCCTCCGACGTGAGAAACCTGTATGGACGAAGATTTGGGAGAAGGAGCTGCAGGTGGTATGTGACGACCGAGATCTTTTGACCATGCAAGAGGATCTCGCAGCCGATCTCGAGGACGATCTTGAGAAAGCCTCGCAGACTTTTGCGCTCGTCGAGGAGGCCACCAGGCAGCAAAACCTGCAGAATCCAGACGCTACTGCGGTAACAGGAGTTCGATCGACATCGCGCACAATTGCGCTCAAACCTATCGCAGATCCCCACGAAGCGAAGGACAGCGTGCTTGGTGAAGTTCGTGCGTTGCAACCAAATCACGAGTCTCGACTGGAAGCGATCGAGCGTGCGGAGAAGGCACGTCAACGGGAGCTGGAGAATCGCAAAGGCGGCGAGTTCCAGCGTGAGCTTGGCAACTTCGTCGAAGAAGGCAAGCTGAAAAAGACGGGAGGACACGAGGAAGTGGAGCGCCTGCGCAAAGTCAGAGAGGAACAAGCACGCCAAGAAGCAGGTCGCATGATGGAAGAAAGACGACGGATCATGGCCGAGAAGCAAGCGGCAGAAGAAGCCGCTGCAGAGGCTGCAGCTAATGGCGAAGCCGAACCTGTTGGTGAAGCTGATGCCGATGCAGAAGCTGATAATAATGGAGCTACTTCACTGGAAGCCCCAGCTGAAGACAAAGAAGCAGTCTCGGACGGCGAAGGCGCAACATTCGTGGACGCGAAAGAAGAGGTGGGAAATTCTTCCGAGGCCGCGGCATCGTAGGAAGATACGACGGTCAAGGTTGAAGGTTATGCCGACAACGATGAGTTCTACGAGGAACATGATGAACATAACAAGGTTCCACTTCACAGTAGTGGACATGATGACGGTTCAGTTCACAACAACACTTTCTCCCGCATCGCCCGCCCGCAGTCTCACCGATACGAAGAACCGACGATTGCCAGCTTACTCCGTAGAAAGGAGCAGGCGCAACAGCAACTCGTCGTCGACACAGGCAATATTGGTCGAGAGCCTTCTTCTTCACCTTCGTCCTCAAGCGTCAGGATTCGAAGAAAGAAGGTTCCGCGAAGATCATCGACTTCTTCTTCGTCGGCTTCGCCGGGTAAACGCAGTCCCTGGCTGGGTCGAAGGAGTTCGTTGCATGTGGGCGATTTGCTATTCGGGTAATCTTGCAAGCGGGTGCGAGGGAGTGGTCATAGATTGGCACTTGCATGTAGATCAGCCTGCGTATGTATATATTTGACGCTTGTTGTATTTCATGTGTGATAACGTCAATGTGGGCGCGAGTTGCTCGCCATTGCAGATCGAGCTTCCTGCCAACCTGCAACATCTGTGAAAAAAGTGAGAAGAGTGTGCTCATCATACGACCTTGCATTTGCATTTGCAGTGATGGTGGTATCTACTTCTTCCTCTGATCGGCGACGCTATCGGTTCTTCTGCTCGTGATGTTACAATTCGACACGTATCCCCAGCTGTACGCCACGACCATCATTAAAACGCCCAGAACGCCGCGCTGATAACTTTCCCAAATCGGTCTTCTGATTGCATGCGTTCGCCTTCTCCATATCCAGTGCCTGGCCTCGCGGAATGTGTACTGTTACTTCTTCTGATATTTGTTGCCTTTGGAACAACGCATACCCGTTAGCCTTGCATTGACCCAATCTGCGCGCAGAGCATGTGGGAAAACCAGATATGTGCAAGAAGCATGCGTGCGTATGTGCATCGGGGTTCTCGACCAAGGTGCTCGGGCAGTACTTGTGCTTGGGTTCGGGCTTGTGTTGCACAGCAAACGCAGTGAGGCAAAAACGCAGAGAGGATGACTACCGCTTTGTAGTCTTTGGGCGAGGCTTACACTCATCCCCGACGACCGGATGGAGCATGATCTTGTTCGGGGTTTGCGGTGTGTTGAATTGGTAGCCTTTGCTCCAATCGTATGAGACGGCGTAGGCGAAGATGTTTCCGGATCGGTTGAACTCTGTGGCGGAAATGGTGCCGCCGACTTCGGGATAACCTTTCAGGCGGTGTTTGGCGTCCTTGTCCCAGAAGTGGAATGTGCCGTCACTGCCGGCAGTGGAGAAGGTGCCATGTTGAGGATGGAACGAGATCGCGTTGACGGCGTAGACGTTCGAGATGTTGCGGTTGTCGGGTGGGGTTTGACGGTGGCACTTGAAGGAGAAATTGCTCGATGAATCCTTCTCGTCGACGTATTGAATGGCACATCGTCCTTCGATAGAGCCCACTGCAAACCCAGAACCGTCGATGAAGGTGCTGACTGTCCTTGTCTGCCACTTCAGCGGGCTCTGCATGGTCTTGAAGAATGCCGTGGGGTTGGAGAGGTTGATGACGTGGATCTGGCGTTCCGCTGTCCCAACCACTAGCATTGAATCGTTTCGGATGTCCATAGCGTAGACTCGTTCCTTGGCGTCGAGGGTGGCGGCAGGCTGTTGTTGCCGTAGATCCCAGTATTTGATGGTCTTGTCCCAGCTGCCTGTCACCAGCATGGGTGTTCCTCCAGCGTTGAAGGCCTTTACACACCTGATGGGTTGATCGTGTGCGGCGACTTGTGTTCCTCCCGATGTCTGGCCAGCACCAAGGTCCAACATGCGCGCTGCCTTGTCAGCACCGACGGCGAAAACCTTTTGTCCGTCCTGTAACACTCGTCAGTGAGATACCCAATGTTTTTTTGCCCTGTTATGCCTACATTGCTCCAGCAAGTGTCTAGTACTGGCCCCTCGTGCTCGAACATGGCCACACCCTTTCCCTGTCCCTGCGCATCGATCTCATAGATGCGCACTTTCTTGTCCCAACTCGCGACTGACAAATGGTCGGATGCGGGACTGAATCGAAGCGCCGAGATGCTGTCTTCGGGTGGGTTGGCGACTGGAACATCTTTGCTGAGGTCGCCTTGTGTCGGATTGGAGTTACTCGACGCGGCAGAGCCAAATAGTCCCGACATGGTGGCTGTCGTCGGCCTCGTCGAGACTGTCGGTGGTGTTAGCGGCGCGAATATGGACGTTGCTAAACCTCTGGACGCCATGATGGTCAGTGGATGCTGTTGTGCACACTCGTGGAAGCGCAGAAAATACCTCTTATATGTCGAACAGATCGTTTGCTTCGATTGACGCACTTACAGCGGCTTGTCGCGTTGCTGCCCGTTTGCTCTGTGCAGGTAAAGTGAAGCTCGTCTGAAGTACTTGCTTGACGCGGAGACGCGCTCAGGCACCATCAGGCACCAACAAAGCTGTGCCTAAAAATCCAAATTTCTGCAGCCTCGCACTTCCTCTTCTCTTCCCTCAACTCCTCGCTCAAAAAATCGCAATCAAAGCTTACACACCGACGTGGCCTTCGGGTTACTGTCCTTTACACACAGCTTTGGGAGAAAGTCCCCGGACAACTCCAGTGCTCCGTCACTGGCAAGCTGAAAAGCGCCGCCATAGAAGCAATTTCTCGCGGCTCAGTCCTTCCTGCACCTCCACCCTCCCTCACTATCTTTTTCACCGCTCGCACTCTATCTCAACGGCTGCTCAACTCGGCATCGCACCTGGATGGACGCCCGCCGCAAGGTGCCCTTCGCAAGAGGGGAGACGAGGATATGAGTCTGCGCTTCTTTCAGACGGTGCTCGCTGGAGGGCTGGCAAGAAGGATGGAGGAGGTGATGGGATTCCTGGTGGGGGACAAGTTGGACACAAGGTCAGGTAAGGAGTCCATTCGTCAAGGTCAATAGGTATGCGATTGCCCGACGTCTCTCATCCTCATCATCCTGCTACACTCGTTCAGGGCTGGTGGAGATGAAAAGCTCGTCGGGTAACTCGATGGGGCTTATTCTTGATGCGAGGAGTTCACAACACTTTTTGGGTCCGTCGAGGGATGGCCAAGCCGTCGCCTCTGCTGTGTCGAAGCAGCCGGGTTCGATCCACTACATACACTGCTTGCTGCTATGGCAAGGGCGTTCAGATGATGATAAACCATAGAGTCAAGCACTGAAACGCGGCGTGATTCTTCCTTCACTGGAAGCGTCATAGTTGCTCTTGTTGACAATCTACGACGGTAACTGAAAGAACGCCCTACCTAGTCTTAGCTTCAGAATAGATTATTCATATCACTCGAATGGATCACATCTGCGTTCAGATCGATCATATGCTCACTGTAAAGGCTCGACTCCGGCATTGCCACAGTGAAATGTCTCTGCCGAATCCTAGATGCAAAATCTTTGCTTTGTGGAAGCTAATGCTATGCTCAAGACTGGTTCCAGACATCGAACTTCTTAACTTCAAGCTTGTGTCAGCCACGCAAAACCTCCGCATTGGCGACCTTATCGGATCATACCCATTGCCAATGCCACTCTCACCCAAGATACGCTAATGACAACCCTCGCTGATCAGCGTCTTCGCCAGACCTGGAAACACCGACAAGCCTTACAGCGAGCGGAGAGAAGTGCGACCTTCGCTACTCTGCCCTGTAAGAGGAGGAGAAAAGCTATTCGTCGTTGAAACATTGCGACCTCACCTTGCCACCATCGATGAACGGGCTCGTCGTAGGCACTAAACAAGGGCCAACATAGATGCTTGGGGGCAATTACCCGGAGGCGAACACCGGGATCAGAAGCTCTGTCCGTCGGCATGTTGAGCCGTGCATGGCGAATGTCTGCTTCAGCGAATCTTGAAGATTTCGTTCCGGTCGCTGCTCTCCTTCGGAAGAGGAAGCTCTGGCGGCTTACGCAAACCGATGGTGTGTGTTCTAGTGCTTGTTACCAGCAATATCTAGATTTCCCGTCGGAAAGTTGCCAGCGATCCGATCGGAATGCGAAGCACACATCGGCTGGTGTCAGTTCACTGGTATGGAAATGGAGCCTTTTGACTCGGAACAGTCGTTCTGGCGTGGATGAGGTCACAAGTACCAGGGGTGAGGCCATCGCGAGTCTCGAAGCTCGACCGTCAGCGGTAAGTAAACAGCGAGCAATGCCGTACACCGGCGCTAGCATCATATCGTCATGATGGGAGAGACTAGCCTGGGTGAGGCTATTGTGGCTGCCAGAAGGCGTGCCACAAGAACGATGGCTGAACATGGAGCGTGGAGCCAGTGGTGCTCTTCACAAGAGTGGTGGGTGCAATCTGCCGGACTGCTTGCGTTGGGAGAAGCTCGCGATACAGCTCCATGAGGCAAACTCGTCTGGCGTATTCGGCTTACTTTCAAGCTCGTAGTAAGCAACCATCAGACGATCCCAAGCCTTCCGCATCACTAGCCACGCGTCAGTGCATCAAACGCGTGTTTCGTATTCTCAAGTGCCTGTTCCTGACTGCAGTGCCAATGCTTGTGGCGTCGTTGTACTAGCATGGTTCAGCTTTCGGTGAGAGCATAGCTTGCATACCGATGTGCCAACACTGGATACGAACCATGACCATGAACAGCTGAGGGTTACGCGTTGCTCGCGTGATGGGGGTTTCGAGTTGAGTTTGCCGGAGATGTTGTTGGTGCCAAGGAGAGATACGTTGTTGTACTTCCCATGACATCCGGAGCACTCGGTTGTCAACCGCATCTCGTGAACATTTTCAAGCCGAGTAGCCACGGAAGTGTGTATCGTGCAGCCACTGCTGCCTGATTCTCGTGCCTGGCCTCGAGCGAAGTGCGGAAATGACTTCTGTACCTTGCAACACTAGCGAGCTTGTAGCCATTTCTTCTAATTTTCATTCGTTGTGGGACTGGCGGCTTCGCTGGTGGCCAGGGGAGACTTACACAGCCTCGAAGGATTTCGCGGAAGGAAGGAGGCTGTGCAGCCTGTGCTAGAGGTATGAAACGAAGCGTGAAAGCGTTCCTGAGTAGGGCGGGCCATAGCTTCGAGAAGACGGGACTAACTTAGCTCCAATGCCTGGCATGTGCGTGATGTTGTCATGATGGAGTGGTGCATCAACGAGGGAAGACTTGTGAGAAGTGCAATGTTGCTGCCTGGCGTGAGCGTGAGCGTGAGCGTAAGAAGGTCGGATATCGGATAACTCGTTTAGTGATTGTGGGGTGTTTGGCATCTGGCTATGCTGCCGCTAGACGTGACGGCGGATGGACTATGGAACGAGTGCGATGAGAGAATGTCGGTCTGTAGATGGACTCGACTCGACACGACCGAGCCCGGGCTTGGCTCGCTGCTATGGCGCTCGCTGGCTCTCGACCACAAACCGGATATGTTGGTGAAGATGGAGTGTGCGCTAGGTTGCTGTAAAATTAGCTCCGTCGGCTATGACGGGCCACCACTAACTAACTAGTTACTACGATCAAGCCCTCTGGTCGTGCTCTTGATTGCAGCGGTCCGACGTCAGCTCATGCAGGACAGCATTGCGCGCGCGAATGGCAGGCTCTGCAGTGCGTTCGCAGTCGCACGGAGGTCACGTTTGATGCTCGCGGCTGGCCACATTCCCTCCTAGCGCCTGCCGACAGGCTGTGGGCGGTGGTGCAGGTGCTTCGCCCCATAGCGAGCACAATCCAAGGTTCACACCCGCCGACTGCGCCCACTACGCCCAAGCAAAGACCCTCGCCAATCTGCCCACCGACACGCCGCGACAGATCGCAGTAGCGCGTCAGCTCTCTTGCCGACCTGTTGTGCCTTCTGCGCGCTGGCGTAGCTGCTGCAGCTGTGACATCCTAGTTCAGGTTCAGATTAGGCCGCAATCCTTCAGAGGCGGGAGAAGCGCCGGCGGTCTTGTGCGCGGTGTGCTGGCTCTGACTGCACCTCTGCCAAAAGCACGCCTGTTCTATTCCTAGCCGCGACGACCAGAACCCAGCTCTCCTCATTGCTAGGCGACCGGGGCGCAGAGATGGACGCACACCGCGGACGCTCGCCGTCGGCGGGTCAGACGAGCAACCATATAAGGCACTCGACTTCGGCATCGCCGCACCCGTCCCCTCTGGCATCATCCTTCGACGGCGCCGCAAACAGTGCCACCCTCCAGGACACGGGCCTCACTAGCGATGCTTTTGCGACAGGCCTGAACGTGACGTCGGGCCAGTTCAGCGACCCGACCTTCACCACCGACTTCTCATCTCAGGCGCAATTCGGCCTGGGCCCCACCTACACTGCCTTCCCAGATCAGTCGCAACAGCAGACGCTGGCCAATAACACGTCCAACCACAATTACTTGCAGTCGCAAGGCCTTCAGGATCCCAACGGCGTCAGCAGCGCCTTTCCTACCTTCGACGCGGACTTCGACTCGAGCACGAGTCTCGATCCCAACGTCCTGGACGGCTTCGATCCCTCCGGGCTAGATCTGCTCAATCAGACGACCAACCAAACACTCGATCCTATGGCGGCCATGACACAGTCGCATTCGCCCACCCCACCGCACCTCTTCCCCGAGCAACAAGGCAGACGGCCGTCAGGCAGTCCTAGCCCACATACGTCCCCACGATTTCAGCAAGCGAACTATGCGCAGCAAATGAGCAGGCCGCGAATGAATTCAGAGTCGCTCGACCCATCGAGTGCTCGGTATCCCCAGGGTGGAAGTAACGAGTGGCAGCACATGGGCGCATATCGATCGCACCAGCGGACACCTTCAGACAACCTTTCAGATATCTCCTCGAACCATGCAGCGTCGCCGCACATCGGCACGCTGGACGCTTTCGAGCACTCATCGCCTATGCTCAATCCTGCCCAAGATCCGGCGTTTGGCACTGGCCTGGGTTTTGAGAACTTCAATCTCAATGAGCAGCAGCAGCAATTTTACAGTCCTGGACACAGCCCCGGCCACTCTCCACATCTCATGCCGCAGCGACAACATGCGTTGCCGCAATTCACAGCTGACAATAATTTTGGACTGACATCTACAATGAACGGACAGTTCAACGCTCAGAATGGCGGCCTCGAGATGTTTCCAGGGTTAGGACAAGAAGCATTTCCATCAGCTGCTCTCGACAATCAAAGTCCTGGGGGTGGGATGGCAGACCACATGAGTCCGCCGGAGATCAACATCGACTTCGCGCCTCCCTCAAGAGTTCCTACGGAGAACATGGGCATAGAGAAGTCGGCAGATGCGCTGAGCCCTCCAATCCGAAGTAAGCCTCGTCTATTTTTCGTTCGTCTGCGTTTAACTAATCCGTTGTAGCAAATCGTGTGCGCGCCAAATCGGACTCGCACGCAGGATCTCGATCTCCTTCTCCAGCATTGCTAGGAGGGCGGGGGCGCTCACCATCAGCGGGCAGTGAGAGTCTGCTGGTTGTCAATGACTCCCGCAACGGCTCGCGGTCCTCGTCACCTGCTCGAGGTCGGAGCGGATCGGCGAGTCGCGCGCGTAGCTCAAGCAATGCTTCGGACCAGCGCGACTACATTCTAGATCTGGCCGACCCAGCACGATCGCCTAGCACAGGTGGGGACAGTAAGCGTGTGCAAAAGCATCCAGCCACGTTCCAATGCAATCTGTGCCCGAAACGCTTCACTCGTGCATACAATCTGCGGTCACATTTGCGAACACATACCGACGAGAGGCCATTCGTCTGCACAGTCTGCGGGAAAGCCTTCGCACGACAGCATGATCGCAAACGACACGAAGGCCTGCATTCCGGTGAAAAGAAGTTTGTGTGTCGAGGCACACTTCAGACTGGATCGCAGTGGGGTTGTGGCAGACGATTCGCGCGCGCCGATGCTCTGGGGCGTCATTTTCGGTCCGAGGCCGGCAGAGTGTGTATTAAGCCACTGCTAGATGAGGAAGCGGCAGAGCGGCAGAAGGCGTTCATGGAAGAACAACAAGCAGCACAAGTCGCGCAAGTCGCGCAAGGCCTTGTTGCACCCCAGCCTATGATGGTACAACCAGAGCTGAACATGGGCAACTTCCTACCGCAAGCATTGCTTGCACAATACCCTGCTCTACAGCATATTGATTGGAATAGCATACCATCAGGCGCGCCACCGGACGAGGACGCATACAGCGGACGCAGCTCTTTCGATGCAACGGGCAGCGGCTACGACGACTACTCGGAAAACGAACAAAACAACTTCGGTCAGCAGGATCAAGACATGACCGGAATGAATATGAACATGAACAACATGAACCAAATGAACCTGATCGGCATGAGCCACATGGGAGGAATGCAGCAGCAACAAAATCAGTCGCAACTTGGCGCGTACGGTGGAAATACCACCGGAGACTATCTGAGTGACTTTGAAGGTCGATAGGAGCAGCGAGTCACTCTTCTGACAACATGTATGGCGTCAGTATACGACGGGGCGGCTATGACTTGTTTTTCAGCGCGACATTTCGCTGTTCTGCTGCATCGTCTTTTGCGCGTTGATACCACCTGCTCTCGGCGCGGCAGCTGAGTGAGCTAGGATATGCAGGAGATGAGGATTATCACGATACCATACCCGAAGATAGATCGCTTGGAATGACAAAGTATTCAGTGCTTGATGAATGCTTCACCGATGTCTCCACGCACAGTATGTCCCACGCGTGGTTGCCGTGTGGCTGGAAGCTTGGCGCGTTGCACCTCACGCTGCTGCAGCTGCTGAGCTTCTCTCTCCTCTTCGCTCCACAACATTATTCCTCACATGTCCCATCTGAGGTCCTGTTGTCAGTTCTACATGATGATGGTTTCGTTCTCTCGACGGCCAACTCCTCGGTCAAAAGTTCAGCAGCCGAGCCTCATGCCACTCCGAACATCAATCACGTTCGTGTCATGCCTGGATACCGTCTCTCGCAGAGCCAGCTCTCACCCCTGACTGGAGTGTATGCAACGCGTACAACAATCAGTAGCATCAGCAAGTCGCCGGATGAGTGAGAAAAGCAACGCAAAGGCACGAAATTGTGGCGGGAGGTACATCTCTTATCAGCAACCTCTCGCGCCATCCGGGTTACGCTACGCCGATCATGCTAGGCCGCGGCATCCTTATCTCTCTACACCTACTGCTTATCGCACTCTGTACGTAGCGCAACAGACAAGTATCGGCCAGCGACGGGCAACACAATGTCTCGTGTCTACATGCCTGTTACCTGGTTCTATGCCTGTTCAAACAATGGTAGGCTGTATCTGGCCGCGAGTCGATGATGGAGGTTCCGATGCAAGCACATTTGCCTGCCCAGGGTAGAAAGTACAAGAGCCGGAAGGAAAGGCCTTGCGATGCGTGTAGGCGAGTAGCACACCAAACCCTGTGGGTCAGGTTCTTGTTATTGACATATGTGCAGAAGACGAAAGGTCTGCTGCATTCGCCAGCCTGGCGATGCTGCGTGCTCACTGTGTCGAATGCAGTCACAGAACTGTAGCTATGATCTAGGACCCACGCCTAGGCGACGTCGCCCAGCTGAGAGGTCAGAACCAAGCTCGAATCAAGGGGATGCTTCTGAAGCAGCACCACTGCCGCCACCCCCGACCAATAGCCAGATCCCTCCTGAGTGGATATCACGATACGTGGGTCTGTCTAGCGATCAAGATCCCTTCGTGTTGCGGCACGCCAACTTCAACGAATCGAATTACTACAAGAGTGGAGACTGGGCTTGCTTGATGCTGCAACACACCTGCACGATTTCATCTCTCTTCATGGCCCAGCCGGACAGCGACCTCAGCCTCAGGTCGTCTTACTATCCGCCAAGCTCGCTGTTGGATGTAGCATATCCGCTTCACCACGACTTACTTTCAACCTATTTCGAGGTCGTGCACCCTTCCTTTCCTTTGCTAGATCCAGCACGGTTCGTCAAAGGCAACAAGATCGACTTGCCTCTATTGGCGGCAATGTATATCTTAGCACAGCCATTTTGTGCTCAAGCTGCAGATTTGTCATTCGTATCGATCGATGCATTCGTCTCGCAGGCTCTCCCAGTTGAAGCTCGAGTACCACGACTTGACACCATAGAAGCTGCACTCCTGTTCCTTCAGCGCTGGGATCGCGTTCCTCGTTCTGCTGGAATGGCTGGTCTCCAAGCAGAGGTTGGAACTCTGGTCGCGATGTGCTATGATGCGGGTCTCCACGTAGACTCAGCACAATGGAATTTGTCCTCTACAGATCGCAGCCGACGAAAGAGGATCTGGTCGGCCGTGTACATCTTCGATCAGTGGGTGGCATTAGGCCTCGGACGGCCGCCGTTCATGCACGAAGCTTCTTTCGATATGGCACTGCTCACGCCCGGAGACATCTCGTCGGCTACTGTGAGTCAAGCTGTGTTGCCTGGGACGAGTGCGCAGATGTTCGTGGCCATGGTTCCCATGACGCAGATACTCGCCGAAGTCTTGACGACATTCTACACGCTGAAAGCTGTACAACAACTGGCAAAGACATCGCTCACTGAACTGTCAAGAATGAAAGTTCATTTTGAGCAACAGCTACTTGATCTCCGTGCGCGGCACCTCGCACCGCCGGAACATATCGCTGATCTAATTCTCGACCCTACTGGTAAGCCTTGCCAAAGCATCGACTGAGATCTGACAACTTACCGCAGGCAGGCACAATAGATCTTGCGTTTCACACCATCGAAATTGTGCTCTATCGAGCTTTGCTGCGCTGCGTGCTACCCACTGACCCACTCTGGGAGCATGTCCGCACCCAGTCTAGGCAATCTGCTATCGCCATTTCCAAGTTGCTTGAGAATCTACAGGTAACTCGACTGCGGGCTTTCTGGTGGTCGCCGATCTCGCAGCTCAACTTTGCGATGGCAGGCGGTAAGCTATGCTGCAGCGTCTCGTGATCTTTTGTTCACGACTCTGACTTCTGTAACACAGGTTTCATGTTCTCTATGCTGCACTTCTCAAGCTCTGACGATGACATAAAGTACTGGTCATCTGAAATTACTCGCTATCAAAGACTACTGGATATGCAAAGCCATTCCTTCGACCTCACAAAATTTGCAGTCGGAAGGATGAACACCTTGGCCAATGTGACCTCGAGCGGCCGATCTCAAATATCAGGAGAAGCAGTAGTTGATCCAAAGCAAGCTTTCTGTCGGGATCTTGGTGCCGAACTCAATACGCTGTGAGAAGATGCAGCATGTCGCTGTCTCCGGCAAATGTGGTATGTCAGACTTTGGGTCGCGGTAGTTCTATCCGGACACGACCGAGCAAGAGTGAGCATTCGACCAGGGTGAAAGCATTTTAACAGCACATGACAGCAACTTTGCCGACAAAAGCATTTATTCCAATGTTCTCCTCGGATGCGCGGCTGTGGGATGCTTGTCATAAGCAGAGGCACAGTCCTAATGTGACCACGAAGGAAGCTTGGCATCTGGGACAAGGCATTGGTGTTGCAGATCACCGCGGAGCCCCAACCTCCACAGCTTTATTCTACAAACAGAGAAGGACTCATATACGCACGTCTCTGGCCTGACTTGCATGCAGTCCAGCGTCAGAGCCTCTCGATTTCGTGATACGTACAGCTGTCGACCTCCACTTCATTCCCTCGACACGTCCCCACCACAAGGCTTGCGGGTACACTTTGCATACCATCAACGTTCCTTCTACACTCCGAAACTTGCCTTTCACTCTCGCCATCATGAACGGCTCATACAGCGATGCTCAAATGCTCTGGCCAGTATCAGGACAACCTCTCAACTGCTCAGGTATACTTGGTACTCCTATTGTCGCCAACACGACTGGCACTCGCGTCTGCGGTGTGCAAACGAACCGCACTATAGCTGAACGCTGCTGCGGCTCTGCCACGATTCAAGGATACCAATGCTGGATTTATTGTGAAACAACGGACTCAATGAACGATTGGACACAGTGTGCGAACGAAGGCATCGAGACCGGATCCGGATGGGGTCCTTTCTGTCAAGGAGATTTGACGTCCAACAACACTGAAACCTCTCAGCTCTTCCGCTTTCCGCTCATCGATGCCGCGATATAGCTGGAATATTTCAGCCCTGCTGTTCGCATTCGTTTTCGGAGGGTCCTCACAAGCGACTATTGTCCACTCTCTCAGAGATCTGGAGGACACTGCAACCGATATTCTGGTCAAACGTCAGAGTGGCAACGACGGCTGCTCTCTCAACGTCGATCGAACTTACTCATCACTTATGCACGGAAGCAAGAAAGTCAGCGACAATTTCGACTGCGCTAACACTGGAGGTGACTTCTGCTCTTTCGACCTTCAAGTCCAGACGCCTTTGACCGAGAACAACCGCACATTCAATGGAAGTTCTGCTGCAGAGACCATGTACGATGACTTTTTTGACGTCGTCAGTAACGCAACAGAAGGACGCAAATATCCGGCGATGAGCTCGACAAACCTCACTAGGGGAGTGGCCGTCTCGAAAGGGCAAATGTTCTTCCTGGGTTGGACACCGATCTCGGTAGGCCACATGCAAACTTGCTTGGTGTGGTCTCTGCTAACATATCACGCAGTTTTGTGTCAACGGCACTACAATGGGCTGCGGCGATACGTTGGAAGGCGCAGAAGATGGGTCATATTTTGAGGCTTGTGGTCCAACGTATGTGGATAATGGAGACGAGAACTCGTCGATCCAAGGTGTCTTGAATCCTGTTGTAAGTACTTCAAAGAAGAAGTTGTCTTTTGAAGCCACAGACAGGAGTTTGTTCACTGACTATGACTCGCAGATCACGGGGTAAAAGGTCATTCTGAGGCGATCAAGTGAGATGCGGAGTCAAAGCTGGCAGCGTGCACTGCGCGAGGCACAATATTCGAGACATGAGGGGCGCCTGCCTTTTGTTTGCACATCCCAGGATTAGTAAGCGACCAGGCACCAGGTACGACAGCGCGTGAAGATACGCGAAGTGCGCGCCTCGCGCCCTGCATGTCGTCTATCGTTGCTGCAGCTCCCCGCAATGACTGCTTCCTTTGTAAATATCATCCTCAGCTGAAACAAGCTTCCAAAATTCACATTTCCTCACGACCCAGTGACTCGGCGACATATCACCGCCATGTCTCCTTCCATCCCACCACTCAAGACATCGTGCCACTGCAACGCCATCTCCCTCACCACCCAAAGCCCACCAAAACTCATGAACGAATGCCAATGTTCGATCTGTCGTCGCTACGGAGCACAATGGTCGTATTACCCAATCGACCAGAAAGATCTTGGTGTAGAAGTCAACGGCGTTCCGATTACCGATTATCATGTACGCGAAGATGGGAAGTTCGAAGTACACGCTCAATCTCTAGTGCTTCCAACGAGAACATATTCGTGGGGAGATGAATCGGAGTGGTTTGTGTTTTGTGAGAGGTGCGGGTGCATGATGTTCTGGTATCCGCAGAAGTCGGCTGCGGAAGGGGGAAACGGGAAGATAGGTGAGTGGGTCCTTGCCCTTGCTCTTCCGTTTTGAAGACTTCACGGGCTCCAGTCTGGTTATCATCGATCGATCAGCTTGGAGGCAGTGGTGGATATGGATTTCTTGAGCTAATGCTGACCGTGTCTGGCAGGCATCAACGCAAGAATGGTGAACGACCCGATGGGCTTGAGATTCGTGGAGAAGAGAATCACGTACGGAGATGCGATGACGACCAAGGAGGGAGTGTACGATGAGAATGGTCCGATACGCAAATAGTGATGACTGGGAGTTTATTATGGTCAATCGCTTTGAAGAAGAGCAGCAGGTGGAATATCGCTAGAAGACATGGGCTGGTCGTGGATCAGAGAGGACCTTTTGTGGACCGCAGTCGTGATTTGATGGAGCTATATCCTCATTTGTCAGCAGCAGTACAGACTAGAGTGAGGGTGCGATTAAGTGTAATGTGTGAGAGTGCAATGAATGTGCCAGGGCTTGCTGAACACATGGACGTCTCCTTTATAGTCGGCCTGAGGCGGCCAGGATGCAACGTAAAGATCATTGCCGGTATCAATCATCTTCACGTGACCTTAGTGTACTCATTCTTTCTTGCGAGCCAACATCCGATCGTGACCTTCGTGACGACTCCACTGCTGTCGCGTCTGAACACAACAGTCCAATCCCCAGGTGCAGGTGCATCCATTCCACGTGGATTCGAAAGCAGCCAAACATCCTCGCCGACATATCGCATCACATACGCTGGGCCTTTACCGAGGAAACCATCGAAGGAGCCATAGAGCATTGAGCCTGCTCCGAAGCAATGGAAAATGTTATCGGAGTCAGCGCAGTGATAGCTTCCGGTGTACTGATCGCCTTTGAGCAAAGTCTCTTCGCCCGTTGCTCTAGTGATGATGCGCTTCGCTTGCAAGACTCTGTTGTCGCGCAAGCGTTGTACGTGCAAGATACTGGCTTCTAAATTCGCGGTCATGCCCTTTGACTCAACACTTGTGCCACTCGTCAGCCTGGTTTTCTCTGAGGCAATGTGATATGTGACGTTAACATATCCTTCATCATCAGACTTCTCAACTCGAACCAGAAGCTGAGTCTCGACATCCAAATAGGCTCCGAAAAGGTTGGAATCTGCCGTGCTCAAGGCTTTCTCAGGTTCTTGCCAGTTCAGCAGACGTTTCAGGATAGCATCAGCGGGCGCAGCAGAATCGCCCTCATGGTTGAACATCACTAAGATTGAGAGATGTTCTTCAGGCACATGCATGCGCCACAATCGAAAGCCTCTGAGAGCACCTCCGTGACCGAGCCAAGCTTTACCAGCAGTTTCTCCGCGAGCGAGTCCGTAACCATACTTTGCGACAGAGCCATCTTTATAGCTTGTAGACTGAGCCACTGTGTTGTAGAGACTACCTGCCGCAGCATATGTCTTGTCGAGCCACTTTTCGTACGCGATCATGTCGTCTAGCGTCGCAACTATTCCAGCATCTCCAGACCATTCGATTCGATTGACACCGGCTTTGTAGCCATGCTTCTCGTCGCCATCGTAGCCAACAACAGGCAAAGGGTGACCAGCTGTGTTCGGGCACAAGGCGGCACTTCTCATGCCAGCAGGCTTGAAGACTCTCTCATCAAGAAGCTGCCCCAGAGATTGGCCGGCCACAGCTTCGATCATGCTGCCAAGAATGTGGAAATTGACGTTGGAGTAGGAATACTCTGTGCCAGGCTCGAAATGGAAAGATTTGGTTCGTACAATCGCCTGTGGTGCATCCAAGGCAATGCTAAACTGCCCTTCTGGTTGAGCGCCCCAAAGTGTAGTCATGGCCCAGTAATCCCGAATTCCAGATTGCATGTTGTAGAGATCGGGCACTGTCAGACCGCGCTCCACCAGGTGAGGGAGTACCTTACGCAGCTCTACGGCAAGCTGTTCCCAGATGTCTCCAGGAAACTTGGCCATCAACGGCGTAGGCTCATGCTTTAGAGATACCAGCACTAAGCAGACCATTTGCTTCGAGATGGAGCAGATTGGCATGTGCATTTGAGGCGTGAGAGGGATCCGGCCATCGAGATCTGCGTAGCCATATGTGTGCCGGGCAAGAGTCTCGCCATCTTTGACAATAGCGACGGCGCCTCCTGGGCCGCGAAGTTGGTCTTGGATACTGGCGAGGATTTTACTGGCGTTCAAGACTGGTGCTTCTCTGGTGGGGAGCGAAGCCATGGTCGTTCTCAAGCTTGTAGCCTCGCTGTATCGCGCGATATTGGTACCTCTGAAGGCAATAGAGGTGTCTACGATGCCAACATCTATGTGTAAGTAGGCGTTTTCATAGGCGCGAAATTGTTTGCCGCGAGATGGAGGCTACGGGATGGAGCTGCAGGCAGCTTCTGCGGCCGACCACCGGCCAAGCGGGAGATGGAGCATGCTGGCCTTAATGGTGGATGGAGGGCAGGAGCTTTCCATCTCAGCTCGTTCCCCGTGCCGCAGACATGTTCCGGCAAGGATGAAAGCTGCAAAAAGGTGAAGTTCACCTGCCAGAAGTTCCCAGCTGGTGGCTTGCATGTCCGAAGACCACCCACCTGGCACCTTGTGACGCAAGCGTGGGACCTCCAAGCTCGACACAGGCAACAATTCCACCAACGCGTGCCTCACTCCAAACGTAGCTGGCCATGATATAGCTGGGCCACCGCCAGGCAAGCATCGCTGCGCATCTTGATGACCGTCGACCTCAAATGCGATATCCCAACCATCCAAACCACACAGCAGCGTGTCCTCCTTCCAAGGCCATGATGGCCGCGGCCCGCTTACGCAGAACATTCCGCTATCCTTCCGAAGACGACGACAACGAGCCCGAAGATCTGGACGAAGAGCACCAAGAAAAGCTCATCGCAGATCTCGAAGCAGAAGACAGCGCGAAGAATGATCTATACCGCACAGCCTTTCTCAGCATACCCTTCATCGCTTCTTTCGTCTTCCTCTACACTTTCGTTACAGCATCGACTGCTCGTCAGCGACTGATTGCAATACTCGGTGTCTCCAGTCTGGCATGTACTGCCTACATATTGCACTTCATGCCGATTGAAAAGCCGGAGAGCAAAGGGAAGAGAGCGGTATATCGGGTCGAAGCAGAGAAAAGTCCGGTCGAGAAGTACCTGGTCTATCTAAACGCAGGGCTGGCGGCGTTGTTGGAACTGGCTGCGTTTGTGAGTTGGAGGCAGGAAAGACTTGATGACGCGTGGAGGGAGAGTCTGCCTGCTATCATTCTGGGCCTCACCATGTTCGTCAGACAACAGCTGGCCCCACTGGATCTGGAAGATCTGCAGAAAGCGAGATATGAGTTAAAGGGTGCTTGAGAGCGAACATGGAGATTTCAACGATTCGGGACACATGCTGTTTTCTATGACTTGCAGAGTCTACATTTTTGTTCTCGTCTCCCTCGTCCAACAATGGTAGTATTGCTCCAGCTCTGGCTTTCGCGGAAAGCGAGGCCACACATTTCCACCAAATCGCGGTAATCGCTGGCCTGCACACAGCTGTTGCCAGAATCACTCCCGCCACTCAGAGGCTTGTGCGAAGCCGTACTCTTGAATACGCACGGCATTTGCTGGAGGACCCTGGAACCGCGCCAACAGCATCGCGATGCCAGACTGGCAGAAGAACCAGCACAGCAAATGCAGGACCCACACACCCCAGACTGTCTCAGGGTTGATGAGATAGTGCACTCTGCCACCGAGTGGTAATGCTTGAGCGCGGTCCACGAGAGGCCGCATGCTGTTCTCGTATTCTTCGAATGCTGCAGCGCGGTCATTTGGGTTACGGATCAAAGCTCCAGCCAGGCGATATGCTCCGTTGAGTGCCAAAGTCGTACCCATGCCGCTGATAGGGGACGCACAAAATGCAGCATCGCCGAGTAACACCACTCGGCCTTTGCTCCACTTTGGCATCTTTACCTGAGCAACCATATCGAAGTAGAAGTCTTCGGCCGTCTCCATTTCCCTGTTGATTCGCTCACACTCCCAGCCAGCATCCTGATAGTACTCCTTCAACAAAGCCCGTTGGTTGGCGCTGCCTTTTCGTCCATCTCGAGCCGCGTCTTCCAGCCTGCGGTCATTCTCGTTGATCACATACGCAAACACCGTTGTGATCTTCGGGTCATCGCTGGGTCGCACCATAATGCCTCTCCTTCCCGAGGTATGAAACCATCTGCGCCACTCGGTGTCCGTCTTCGCGCTTGGCATACTGAAGAATCCACCGTACATGCTCAACTTCTTCAGCCGGTCCTGTTCTCCACTCTCACCCCACACCATCCTCCTCGTCCGACTCTGCAATCCATCGGCAGCGATTACGACGTCAAAGTGCCGTCTTCCTCCAGAGTTCGCAAATTTCACCTCCACGCCCTTCTCTTCATCATCGATCAATTCTTCCACGTACTCTCCGAACAAAATCTCCACTCCGTTTCCCCCTTTCTCCTTTACAACCTCACTCAAACTCTTCAATCTACCCAACAGAATCGCCGCCAGTCTTCCCCTCAGAATCTCGATATCGCTCGTGCCGGTCTGAATCTGGCCAGTCTTGTCCGCAGCAAAGCTCGCCCAGATGCGCGACTTCTCGTCTACGAATTGACATCCTTCTTCGCCTGTCGTGGCATTGCGTATTGCAGCTTCCAGACCTAGTTTGCGAATGATCTGCATTCCTGTCCCGCGAATGTCGATATTTTGGCCTTTGGAGTGATCATCCTCTGCACGGCGTTCCACAATTGTTATGGAAGGAAGTTGCGATGCCGGGAGAGGGGAGAGCAGGAGGAAAGATGCTAGCGGAGGACCAGCAATGCCGGCGCCGATTATGAGGATCGATGGAGCGGACATGGTCCTTGAAGCGATTTTCTTGTATTGTAGAAGATGGAGTAGTTGTGTTGATACCTACCGTGGCATGACTGTTGTCAATGGTCGTACTTCTATCTTGTCATTGTCTGGAAGGATAGCTACGAATGTGGCATACGCGTTGCACGAGGATTCGTCGAGACGTCACCTTGCTGTGCTCCAGAGCCAATCGGGTGCCAAGAATTTGTTCGGAGCCGAAGGTTCGTCCGTTGGTTGAGGGCCGAACATCCATATTGTTGGCAGCGATTCTTGCATTTTGAGAGTAATGTGCATGCTGAATGCCAGAAATGGCGAAGGGAACTCGCACATCGTCACAGCGTTCTCAAATGAAGACCTCCTTCTGCGCCATCCATCCTTCTTGACCTTTACCCGCGCAAAGCATGCGATATGCAGAATACAAATGCGCTCTCAGAGCGTCCTTCGATTTTCCAATGGGCGCATCCTGCATCATCCATGCGATTC
The DNA here is from genome assembly GCA_004299825.1 of Cercospora sojina. Taxonomy (NCBI): domain Eukaryota; kingdom Fungi; phylum Ascomycota; class Dothideomycetes; order Mycosphaerellales; family Mycosphaerellaceae; genus Cercospora; species Cercospora sojina. Next base: position 3,517,314 of record CP036211.1, on the reverse strand, counting down.
TCAATGTCGTGAAAACTGTCGAAGTGATCCGATCTTTGCGGCTATACGCCGTACGTTGATTTCCTTCTACAGGAATCCAAGGCGTACCTGCGTGAACATACAACGCCCAATCCCAGAGTGCCTTCCAATCAAAGTCTTCCTTTTTCGTAGCAGGCCATATCGAAACACTCATATTCCCCGCCACATCTAAAGCCGAGCACTTCTGTTCGAAAGCGATGAGTTGCGATGTTTCGCAGTCGAACACTTTGATGGCGAAGTTATTGGACAAGAGATAGATCTTGAGCGCTTCATGACGGATTTGCCGACATGTGGTCAATAGACCTGGTTCACGAAAGACAGGGTTGGAGCCCCGGAAGGAGTGGTTGAGATCCAGCTTGTCGGAGCCTTGGCTGAGATTGAGAGCGTATTCGTAGATTCTGTTTCGAAGTTCTGGGGCTAATGTGAGGAATGGGCTTGGTTCTGTTTGTATTTCAATGCAGACTCCGTCGTCGGACATTGTCAATTCAGTCGACCTGTGGTCTTGCCACCGAGTATTGCTTTGATGCGCAGCGCGGTGGTATGATTCTCCAAATTTCCAAGTCAATTGCCAAGATCATCACAATTGCGTAGCATAACATGCATCAATGTTCAGAGATCGCACCAGCATACAACACTTCCTTGCAAGCATCGAAATGAGAAGTTGAAGCTTGGGTGAAGTTGGGTTTGCGGTGCCCTTGCCGCTGCAATCGGCCAACCACATCGCAGAGGCCGGCTGACTTGGCCCGTGCCACAAATTTGGGCTTCTCTTGCCTTCTGGACTTGTCTGCGTCTGCAAGCTTGCTTTTCTCTTCCACATCCACATACAGCAAACTATCAGACACGCCAGCACGAGCATCCGATTGCGGAACCTGCAAATTTAGCGAGAGAGAAGCCATCGCACCGTCGCGGCATTATCAGTTTCATCTTCCGGAATCCACTCATCCGTAGGCTTCAGCTCGGATCGCAAGAATGGCTCGTGGCAACCAGCGTGACAAGGCTCGTGAGGCTGCCCAGAAGAAATTGGCTGGAATGGTAAGCTATACGTGCCACCGAGGCAAAGCCTTGAATGGGCTTCTGGTTCTGTTGATGAGGAGACAGAGGAAGCTGACACGAAGATCCAGAAATCCGGGAACAAGCTGTCCGGCACAGAACAACAACGCGCCAAGGAAGAGGCCGCCGAGATCATGAGAAAGAAGCAGGCTGCTGGTATGTGTCAAGTATCTGAGGTGGCGATTCGTCCCAGACTAACGGCTCTCGCAGCTGAGGCCAAGAAGGCTGCCGATGGCGCCAAGAAATAGACAAACGCAATCAGAGGAGAATCTTTCATGAAAGTAGAAGTCCCATCATCACACCAAGGGCGACATCTCGGCAATCCAAGCAAAATTTCACTGGAGAAAGGAGTCGGAGACTGGCGTTTATTCTGAGCTTGGTTCTCGCCACAGATCGTAGGTGCAGAAGATAGGGATATGCACATGATACCCTGGGACTTGAACTAGATGACTCCGCGACTCTTGTTTTCAAGGTCTGGAATTAAATGTTTGTGTAGCTACTGATCTATGTCGGTCAAGTGGTAGGTCAGCTCTCTGGAGAAGCTTTCTAGCCGACAAGAATCATTGATGAATCTGGCTTTGTTCTTGCAGAAAGGCCGTAACGCAGCTCCAAGCTCAGAGTTTTCGCAACTGTGTCTCTGTGAGGATACGGTTAGTAAAACTCCAGCAACGGTCGCCGGTGGAATTATACATCGTTCTAACGTGCAATATAGATTTCCGCTTAGGGAGCAGCAATGCATCCAAGTTGCGGGAGGTCCCCGGTTCAATCCCGGGACAGACCCTATCCTTTTTGGACTGCCTGCGAGCATTGGGGGATGGTGGGGAGTTGAATGAATAGTAAAAGTAAGGTATGGGAGGCCCCTTCACCATCAGGCACCAGGCATAATTTTGGCATTGACACACTCAGCTCTCGTCTCTTGTCCTTGAACGATCTTTTGTTTCATGCCGCGCATCTGGAACTTGCTTGCAGGCTATATGAACCAGGGCGGGGCATGAGTCCTGGTCTTGCCATATCTCCAGCACTTCTGGAGACAGTGATGAGCAACCAGCGGCACTGCAATTCTCCGTTTCCGGGGATTCAGTTGGCATCCTCCATCTAGTAACAGCATCAGAGGTATTGCTGGGACATCGGAGGATCGAAGCTGAAGTTGCAGGAGCATGATTAGTTCGCAGATCAGTGTCGTAAAACCACACCTTTTTCACCACCAACCACAGGCGAAGGCACTTTGGAAGACCAGACCAATAGCATCACACCGTACAATGCAGAGTTCTTGCAGTCCGGAGACCGTAGCGGTACCGCTTCGTTCCTGTCGGGCAGTCGTCATCCTCGCAACTTGCACGTGCATCCGACTCGCGTGAAGGCGACCGTGGGTGACCGCCGGAGATTGCATGCGGAAGATCATGCTGGGATGGCAGTCGTAGTTCCCAACAACGGACTGGCGAGCCAGGACCAGAAACCAGATATTGCCAGAGTTTCAAATGCCACAGCATGAGCGGTGTAGCGAGTGGTGATGACGAAAGATCAGTATTCACGAGTCCAGCGTCACCCAGCTCGTTATACCAACGAATTAAGTCTTCATGAGACGCGTCGCCAATTGATCAAGCCTCTTGGAGAAGGGCTGGATTCTTGGCCCACACTATTTCCAGCAAAAAGCACTAAAGCGTGTCTCACATAAGGTTCCAGGGTGTGATTGGCTGTCCACGGCGCCCACACGCGTTCCTGCAGCACAGGCAGGGGAGATAGGCTCGGCGCCAGCAGACCGAAACAGCGCTGCTGCACTCGCGTTGCAGCCACAGCACAACGGTCGGAGCGGGAGGCGGTCAATAGCCGCGTCAGAGGTCGTCGGTGGTGCAGCATGGGGAGGCAGTGGTGGTGCGGGCATGGCAGTGTGCTCCGGATGCTTTCGCCGAGCGGTCAGAGGCATTGCAGTGCAGAAGTGGGCGGGCACAAATCGACGGCCAGATTTGCCGTTTGGGGCAGTGGTTTTATTGCGATTCAATCAAGACCCGTGTTGTCAGAGCCGCCGAACGTCTAGGGTGCCGACGAATCACGGCGCGCCGTGGTGGGTCCGAATCAGCACCAGCTCCGCATTCCTCTCCTTTCTCCTTCACACACACCGAACTGCCATCACGCTCCCAAGGATCCTCTCGTACTCGGTTCGCCAGGTCGAGACACCCTCCCACATTCCTTCGCATGGCGCCGACCACGACACTCGTTTGAACCGACATCACCACCGCTCTTCAGCAACCACCACCACCACCGCCGACGCCGCCGATCCCGACGACGACGACGACAGTCTGACCGCAGTCCTTCCTTGTACATACTATTACGCGCACCCAACGCCTCATTACTGATCAGCGCCCGCCCTGGAACACTGCTTTCCGTATACCAAACGTAGTTACTGCACTGCTCTGCCTCGGACGCGCCTCAATGCAGCGATAAACAGCACCATTGAACGACCCCACAATACAAAACTCCTGGCCTTTCCTATTGCAAACGCGTCGTGTTGTGGTAGCCAACGCAGTCCACCGCCTCCTGGCTCCACTACGGCTCACCGGGTCGGCCGTGTAAAGGGAGGATGAAGTTACCGCTTGAGATGCATCTGAGCGATGCGCAGAAGGAGAGGATGAAGCGAGCGGCAGGGGAAATTGTGGACGAGGCGACGCGAGTGCTGTCACAGCGAGACTCCTCCGGATCCAGCAGCGGGTCTTCGAGCAGCTGTACCAAAGGCACCGACAGTGGCCTCTGCGAAACGCCTTCAGCACGGCAAGGGATACAGAATGTGGCCATCGCCATGGGCGTAGTGTGAGTATTAGGCAGAAAGGGCTTTCGCAGAGCGCGTATACTGACATCGTGACCAGCGTCCCTTTGCTAATTGCTGCTGTCATTCTGGCCGTACTCCACCGCCGATTGCGCAAAAAGCAGAAACAGGAGGATTTGCACGATCCGCACAAATCTCTGGACTTCGGTATGGATGGCGTGGAGCCTGCGTACGTGAAGAAGAATAAAAGCAGGAAAGAACCTGAAATGAGCGTGCAAGAAATCAGTGGCCACGGGAAACCGAAACGGACGCCTGGATTGTCACTAGACATGAATATTGGCAGTCCCTACATGCTGCCACCTGGAATGAACGGGTCCCACGAGTCGATACACAGCCTGGCTAGAACCCATGATGAGCACGACCCATACCGACCTGTGGCGTTGCTGCGACCCTCCACTGACGGTGGCTCAATACGGACTGGCCGCTTCCAAGGCGACAATGGCTCTCTGTATTCAATGTCCACAGGACACCACTCGGCATTGGCCGATAAGGACAAAGCCGGTCTGCTCGTCAATGCTCGTCCAATGTCGCAAACATGGTCCAAGCGAGGCGACTCCATGTCCCCCGAGAACCCAGCATCACCCACCTCGGGCGGCGATTTCCCACTTCGTCAGATGAACAGCTCCATAAACCGGACTGCGCCGCCACCGATCCGCAAACCTAGCCTTGACAAGAACCTGCCTGGAATTCTCGAGAAGGAAGTAGGCCCTCGGGACTCGCCATCTATTGTCATTGATGAACCCCAGGCACCTGAACCACTTGCTAAGGAGATTGCTGTTCCGGAGCCAGTTGCAAAGCAAATGCCACCAGCTCCAAGAAGTTCCGACACCACCACCTCTTCGCTCCCTTCAAGGGGCGACTCTATGCTCACCACGGACCGCTCAAGTCGCCCAGAGTCGAGCAACTACGGGGACGAAGAACCTACACCGCTCGCGCCACTGGCAGAACACCACGCAGTGACTGTCACCGACCACGATGCACCATATGACATCGATCCAATCATGATCTACACCGAGTACGGCGACGAGCCTCCGAGCCCCAACGCACTTCCACAGCGAAAGCAAAGTCTGGCTGCACCTAATGCCGCCGCCGCTGCTGGCTCAAGACTCTCAGTCATGGGCTTGAGACCGCTCCCACCAGATATGCCAGATGACAATCCAGAAGTCCGTGCGAATAGAATTCGCTCGTTCTATAAGGAGTACTTTGATGACAGCAAGCCTCAGCCAGCTAATGCGCAGTACACTGACCCTGGCTACTACTATGATGATGGCTACGTGGATGGCATCATCTACGACCCACAAACCGGAGGATTTTATGCTCCAGATGCACAAACACATGCAAAGCCATTCGCACAAGGCCCTGCTCGAAGAGCCATGACACCTCCGCCACGCGCTCGCCCTCGAGTAAGCGACAACTCTTCCGTTGGCTACCAATATCACTCGAGACGTCCTTCCCTGGCATATTCGACGATGTCCGGAGGTGGCCCAAGAGGTCGCCCTGGACCGAAGAAGGCGCTTCCACCACCAAAGGCTCTGACCAGTCTGCCAACACCCCACAAGCTGAGGGAGGATGATTTGGTTTTCAACCCCATCGACTTTGCGCCACCAAGCTCTTTCCGTGAGCTGCAAAACGGTCGACGACCGGACTCGCCTATGGGCGTGCAGAGGCCTTACAGCCCAAGTGTGCGTGCCTTCACGCCACTGGCATCATCATTCGATGCATTGGATGTACTGCCTTCACCGCACCATTTGCGGCGATCGGGTACATTTACTGCATTGGACTTTGCACCACCTTCAAAGATCCGCGATCCGGGTAACCTCTCGCCCAGCGACGCTGGCAGTATTCGCAGCAATCGCTCGGGTATCTCTGCCGTGCAACACCACGCTGTTCGAGACGGCGCATATCGTGTATCGCGGATCCCCAAAGAGATGGTCACGACCAAAGACGACATCGCCAACCAGCTGCGGCCCAAGATGAACCTGGTCAGCAAAGCATAAACCTTTCGATTTTGTGAGCGAGCGACTTTTGCCAAAGCGGCAATCACGAGCGTTACGAACTAAAAACCTGCATCTGAATCTGGCGCAAGCATCTCCACCACCATCGCATCATGACTTTAGAGCCTCAGTTGTGCACGCAGCCACCAAACACTTCTTTCATTCTGGACTTACGCGTCGATCGACTGCAGCTGGATTTGCCATACACATACACACACAGTCCGGCAGCTACATGAGACACCAGACATACTTTTTGGAATTCTTTTCTTGTCACTCATTTTAGAAGACAGCATTAGACGAAACGGCAGTGTCCGCCAAGCATACACATCCCTCTCGGGACTTTTTACAAAGATGGGCGGGCGGGGAAGCGGGCAATCTGGGCGTCATGGGATAGAAGCGATAATGTTTTGAGCTCTTCTATCAACAGGTCCGGTGGCCTGATGCTGAAGGAGAGGTGGGAGGGGAAGAGAAGGGAAGAGAGAGAAGGATTTTGGGGGCGTGAAGCAGACCTCCCACGAAGGAGTGTGTACATACTGACTTGACCTCGATGGCTGCTATTGCGGTGAACCAGGCAAGCAACTACTGTATGAATGGAAACAAATCAAACATTTCACACTGCGCTTGCTGCCACAGTGAGGGGGAGACGCTGGTGAGAATGATGACATGGACTATGCTGACTTGGCCTCGTATCGTCAGACTGGCCGCGTCTAGATCCGTGGACGATGTATAGGATGTGCCCGGCTATCGTCTACGATTTAACAACCCAGCGAACATATCCCGCGAGACGAAAAGACGGAATACGAGATGACGACCAAGATGCCGACTCTATCCTGATGCTCTATTCCGATAACTAATGCTACGGGCAACGGTAAACATCATTCCGAATGTATGTCCCTCCGAGAACCGCGAACCCTCCATTGTACTGTAGCTTGCGCCCTTCTGTTGGCACTGACCAGTAAAATGAGCCCAGCAGGTAGAGCCCCTGTCCTATCCCACCACGGGGAGAAGGATGCGTGAACAGCAGCCTCACATGCATCCATGCATGACCCGGAACTCCAGACCGGATGTCCACTTGCATTCACGCACAATTCTCCCATTCTCGGCACGGTGGGTGTCACAATTTGGAAGCCCTGCACCCAAGAATCCGAGATTTGCTTGTGCTTCGCATCCCTTTGGTAGCAAACTCCGTGAGCTTTTGATTCGGCGAGCTCACTTCACTCGCATGTGCCTCTGCGGATGGCTTGTGGGGTCACACTTACGGAGCTGGAGTTGCGTCGGCGTGGAAGGCGACTTGTACGCAGAGATGCTATTCTGGGGAGCTGTTCCGAAGACCGCAAGGAGTAAAGGTCGCTCTTGGAAGCCTTCGGATGTAAGCGAAGCCGGATGACATTGAACGTCTCTGATGTTCAGCCGGAATGTCACGATACCCTAGATGGATTGCCAGTGGCCTGGTCCGCAGTGGTTCTGAGAGAAACAAGATGTCACATCAGACACTTCTGCTTAGCTCTTACCACCATGCGGGTACTGATCTGAACATGCAATGACATAGTAGAACATCACTCGTGAGAGACCAAAGACTTAGTTGAAGTGAACTTGATTCACATGTGCATACAGTAGGTGTGGGCTTTGAGCCTGCCCATGCTTTCCCTTTTCCCATTACAAAACAAAAACGCCCAAAAAAAAACTCCCTAACGCCGCGCTGGTCGTTTAGACATTATGTATTCCTCCGAGGAGTGGTCTTAAAGCTGACCCTGCTGTCTCCTCCTTTCCTGTCGCGCCTTGATCATCTTCTCAGTGGGAAGATTCTTCTTCGTCCTCTCCATTGGGTACCCATGCTGGTACGCCTTCCTTGCAGCCGCCAATGCGTCCGCCCGTGCAATCTCCTCTGTCTGCTGCTTTTCAGCCAACGATGCCCTCGTTCTTGGTCGATTCAATGGCAAATCAGGATGGGTTGGAACCTTGGACAGCCTCCTCCGCGGCACTTTCTCCAAGCGCCCATAAGGGCTGAACTTGTACTCGTAGTTGTAGCGGAGTGGTGGTTGCTTCTTTGGCGCAATATGCTCTAGCGCTGCTTTCTCGGCCTTCTCCGCTGCCTGCTGTGCAGCAATCGCCTTGTCGACGACTTCTGGTGATGCAATCCTTGAGGGTAAAATATCATCTAAAATGTTGTGCGGCTTGCTCTATCCGCAGCACAATGCCTTGAATAGTTTCTGGATTGCACTCTGCTTCTGCTCGGGCTGCTGTGTCTGTGCAGCTGGCCTCTGAGCAGCAGCAGTTGCTGTTTGTGGTTGAGCGCCTACGGCTGATGAGCCGGGCCCTCGAGTCAAATCGGCGCGGCTGTTCTGGAATTGAGCAGCCGTGCTACGGTGGTCTGCAGTGTCCATCTGCATTCCGCTGCCACGCTTCCCTAAGTCTTGGCTGTTCTGTGGGCGCCTGGCTGGCTGTGCCCTTTGGTTGGTGGGTTGGCGCACTGCGCCTGGTTTGCTCGGTAGCGGCTTCTCCTTATCGATTTGTGGCGTGTTCGACGCTCTGTTGAGGTTGGCACGGTGAAGATCCGCGTTTGATGGGTTGCCTTGCTCACGGTGGCCTGCGGCGGCAGATGGGCGAGTTGGTACATCCCAGCCCTTTCCGTTGTTGAGTTTCATCCAATCGTACTCTCCATCCTCCACTTCCCCCGTGTTCTGCAGCGCCTTGGTAAACAGGTCGCGCAGATAATCGTAGTCTGGGGTGTCCTCGAAGCCCAAGTTGCGGACGTAGGACAGGTACTTGTTGAACTCCTCTGGGAAGCCCTCGCACAAGTCCTTGATTGCTGTTGTTTGTTTCTTCTCCCCAATCTTCTCGTACTTCTGCTTGTTGGTGGCAGCCTTCAGACCCTGCCATGGAAGGCCGCCACGGAGCATGTACATGAAAACGTGGCCGAGAGCTTCGAGATCGTCACGTCGTGACTGCTCTCGGCCAAGGTGGGTGTTGATAGACATGTACCGCGCAGTGCCTGACAATGACTTGCGCTCGCGGTACGGAATGTGTTGTTTGGTCTTTGGGTCCCTGTATTGCTTCGCCATACCGAAGTCGACGACATGAATGACATTCTGTGCCTTGGTGTTCGGTCGGCCGATCAAGAAGTTGTCTGGTTTGATGTCGCGGTAGATGAGATTCTTCTCGTGGATGGTCTGGACGCGTGAGAGCATCTGTTTGGCTACCATTACGACGGTCTTGATCGTGAAGCGTCGACCGCAGTGGTCGAACAGGTCTTCTAGCGATGGGCCGAGAAGGTCTGTGCGTGTGTGATGTCAGCTGGTGTCACGTGTGCAGGGCCAGTCCAGCTGGCTGAAGACGCGTGCCTGGCGGCAGCGGCGGAGTGGGTGAGACATACCTATCACTAGAATGTTGTGTAGCCCTTCCTGACCAAAGTAATACACGTTCGGGATGCCAGCTACACGTCCTCGGTTAGCGTGTCTGGCGGGCAGGCGGTGAGGACCAAAAGGAGGTGCACTCACGGCAACCGACGAGTATCTTATACGTGCGGTATTCATCGCGAAGCTGGGGTGCATCGCTCTTGCGAGGTTCGAACTTGATGGCGACCTGGGTATTGTTCAAGAGGTTGGTACCCTCGAAGATGACACCGAAACTGCCTTCTCTGCGCGGAGGTTAGGAGTGCTCGCCGCGCACGTCAGTGAGAGTGTGTCCGTACCCAATCTTCTTGCCGACGCGGTAGTGGACGCCAACCACATTGCTGCTGGAAGCAGTGTTCGCCATTGTGAGGTATGCGAAGAGGTATATCGGGTTGTATGTAGAGTAGAGGTGTGGTGGCCGCGGCGGGAGAAGAGCTAACTGGAGAGTCGCTATGCGCAGCGGCGTGACGGCCGCGCGCGAGGAGAAGGCGTGCGTGGATTCAGCAAATGCGTCTGATTCGATTGCTGTCGCTTTCGAGTCGTGGTTGCGTGTGTTCGCTCGCGTTTTGGTTGCATGTAGTTTGCATTGGTATGGGGAGGAAACGGTCGGGGGCAGGGCAGACTATATGCTCGCAGGCGGCTGTTCCCGTCACCGAACGATGATTGGGCACGGCCAACCTCGCCACCTTTTTAAGGTCCCAATGGTAGCGTCCTCACTTCTCCACGGAATATTCTCTGCACACTTGCATCTGCACGCATGACCTGTCTGAAAGTTCTCGTCCACAATGCAGCAACACTCCGTGGTGTCTGTATGCCGCGCTGGCAATCTCGCCAAAACCTAGCTTCCGCCTGACGGCAGAGCAGATGTACACACTGACTAGCAGTCATTATTACCCGGACTTGGTCGTCCAACGAGAACAAGCAAGAACGTGGGCAGTATCTACTCAAGAATCTTTTTTCGCATCGCAGCACTATCGCCCTCTCGAACAACATCAGACAAAACCTCCGGATTCCAAGCCGCGACGATGGCCTATATGGAGCTTGTCTCTATCCACGCTGCAGCGCAAGGCCACCTTCTTCGCTCCATCATGACTCGGCCATAGAGCAGCCGCCAGTGCAAGACTCTTTTCTTCTTTCTCCCTCGGCCAGACGCTGGTGACTGCCTCGAAAACTGGCGCTCTCCAACGAATGCGCATCTCAGGTAGGGTTTCGGGCGCCATGCCGGATTTCTGCCACTCTTGTTGCTGAGATTTGAGGTCGTCGAGGTTCGTGTTCGTGCTGGAAAGAACGATGCGCGTGGGCAATGAACTTGTGTGGCAGAGCTGCGCGTGGTTGACCTAATGCATCAATGATCCCTCCAATTTGATTTCCTGTCTCTCTCTTCAGTCGCCTATCCCGGCCGTCCTCTCGGCCAATGGACTTCTCGCCCGAATCCTCTCCCCAAATATCCCAAACAACACCGCCACCCCGCAGAAGGCCGTCGCAATGCCCGCAAGAACGAACCTAGAACACTTATCAGCACCAGAGCACTACTCTGATATTCTCATTCCCCGCAAATAGCACTCACATCGCATAGTTAGGGCCCAAATTATGGAACATGGAATTTCCAAGCAATGGGAACGTGCCCGAAAGGGTCGCTCTGAGAAATGACAACGGTGGAAGTGCCGAAGACGTCCGGAATGCATAAGTATCGCAAAGATATCCGCTCAGAACATTGTCGAATTCGACAATGCTATATACAAGCAGCGCAAGCGAGCAAATGGAAGCTCAGGGCGAAGCCGAAGAATTGAGCGGAGGGACTGAGAAAGCAAACCACCATCTAAAGAGCACCAAGTCAGCGATGCCCGTCCGAGCAAGACACATATATCTGTTACAAAACCAGAGTGAGGGAAATGTAAATCACAATCCCACAGCCAGAATGGGGGCTGCGACATAGAATCCGAACAACTTGTCCTCGGTTTCGATTGCTTGCGCGTCCTTCCGACATGCGACTCGGGTGTCGTATATCCTCGGCAAGACCGTGAAGCATATTCCCACGGCAATCGAGACAAACACCAGAGAGCCTTGCAGTCTCGTGTAACCAAAGGACTCTTCGTAGACTTGAGATAAGGCGGCTGTGAAGAGGTAAATGACAGCATAAACGATCGCGGGCATTATGGAGGTCAAGAAGACAATAGGCTCTGTGAAGAACAATCGAAGAGCCATGGTGAGGCCTTCTTGGACGAAAGTGGGAAGTGACGGCTTGAAGTCTTGGTGGTCAACCGAGAGTTTGCGGAAGTCCGTAGTGCGTGGGACGCGCTGGACCTTTTGGCGAAGGAGTTGTGAGGGCCGATATTCTTGCATGAAGAGGCATGCGATGCCCATGAGGCCGCCAAGGATAGCCGCGATGTAAAACAGCCATTGCCTGTGGAGATTATTAGCGTAAGTCTAGGACACGTTCATCATAGTATACGAATATACCAGGCAAGCGGCGATTCACTGACAGCAATCGCAATCGCGGGCGCCAAAGCCAGCGCAAGCACAGCTGAAGTGATCCAGGTATGCACCAGCCAGACTCGTGCCTTGATATTCCACATGTTCTCGATACTCCCACACGCCACCTCAGCAGGCATGGCAGATACAAAACCTGATACGAAGCGGCCAACGACCACTGCTGGGACAGTGGGTGAAGCTCCGATGAGCGCACAAAATGCTCCGGATCCAAAAGCGCATGTCGCATAGATCGTTCGTCCGCCGAAGGACTCGGCAAGAGGTGGGCAGATGAGTCCGCCGAGAGCTTGACCCAGAAGGTATAAAGCAGTGAAGTAGAACAGACCAAGCTCTTCCGAAGTGCCCAGCTGTTCGATTGAGTACGGCACGATAGAGCTTCCAACGTTACTGAAGAGTGTCATGACGAACTCCATGAGGATGACCACGGCGAAGTCGTAGGACTTCCGGAAGAGAGGCCATTGTCTCGGATGGGCAGAAGTGCCATTTTTCCATCGCACCAAGCCAGATATATCTGCTGCGAGACCTTTTGAATGCAGCTTCTGGTCTACGTTGGATGGAATGTCGATTTGCTCTCTCGTTGATGCGGCGGAGCCGTTTTTGCGTGATATAGGAGTGCTGCTCGTGGGTTGCTCATCCTTTTCCTCCTCTTCCTCCTTAGAGTAAGTCGCAGCTTCGAGGTCGTGCTCAGCCTTCTCCATCTTTTGTTACGATCTCACGTGTGGTGTTTCGCTGCCCACTCGTTGCCTTGCAAATGTCCTGGACGCATCAGTAGACCTATGCTTCTCCACCAGATGAAAGTGGGACAAACATCCTGAGTGTCAAACCTGTAAAACGCCAGCGATCTGCATACATGGCGAATGCGCACATAACATCGCAATCTGACTGTTCAAGAGTCGCGCCATCGAAGTCTGACTCTGTCGAATGCAAAGGAGTGGAGCTACGAGCGAGCTTTGTACGGCAAATATGGACGATCGGTCTGGGAAGCGTGCCCAAGAAGTGACAGCGCACAGCATGAATGCGCCATAGTCGATTCTTTCGATCGGTAAGCGTTTGGGCGAAGACGAAAGTTGACAGCACAACGCCAGCACTCGATCTCGCTGCACGGCTGCAGCGTGTAAATTAACATATATTTCAAAGCAAAGTCATCAATCACATCTGCGTTGCTCATCAAGGATTCAGCTACTTCAGGTTTGTGAAGTCAGAATTGACGCTGCCGCCTCGTTAGGATTGCATCGACAAAAACCTCTGGGACAGCGACCCATTACCCTAATCCATGATTTTCACAATCGACTCCATGTCAGAAATGCAGCTGACAGATCCACCTGCAAGGTATCGATGGACTGCACGTTTGCTTCCCGATTATTCGACGAACGAGGTTCATATATGCACAAATTGACGTGTTCTGGGGTATCTAGTCGATCGCTTAGGCTGGTGTTTTACCACGCTCTGTGAAATTAGTGATTTCATTCATTCTCCTGCCTCCCATCCTCCCGCACTACCGCTCTCTTATATCCTCAACCGCGTGTTCTACCTCTCATCCAATGTTACAAAGGGAATGTGCCTTCCCTCCTCCACTCCCTGGACCTCGCTGGACCTGTGCCAAATGCAAGTGCACATGCACGCCGCCCCTGTCGGCTGCGAAGAGAATGCTTCCAATCTCATATGGCTGTGCACGACGCGTCCTTCCTCTGACGTACGACACCCATGCTCGGTAAATCCACCTTGATCGTTGCCATAGTGGCTCAGGAGGTGTGCATGTCAGCCTATACGGCCAGCCGTTTGCGATCACAGATCGCTCCTTCAAATGACCTCTGGGGTCAAGTACAATTTCGTGAATCACTCTCGCATCCTGTCTTGTTGTCTTCAATCCAGCTTCCAGTGAAGGGCATCATCTTGGTCCTTGCCTAAGTACAGCTCGACCGCGTAGAGTGCCATGGTGCCGGCCAGGTTGGCCCACCGGCTGATGTTCCCTCCTCCTTCGCCACCTTGACTGGTCCACCACTCTCCCGGATGATCTGCAGAAGCGGTGGCAAAGTGCTGGAGGAGAAGGCTTGTGTACACCGCGATGAGGATGCTTGGGCTGTAGTACGTAAGAACTCCCATGAGACCATGCACACCTTCCGAATCTTCAAACGATGGATCGTGTGCCAAAGCACGTGCACCAGACTCCCGGACAGCTGGAATGATGCGCGCTGCGGCGTAGAGGACCAGGAGCCGGTAGATCAGCGAGATGATGACTGAAGGCGTGACGGTCTGTACAGCAGCAAACATGAAGCCGAAGCCGTTCAAAATGGTGCTGGGTAATTGAGACAATGCTTGAGTGATGGTCGAGAAGCTGGCCATCAGGATTGGAGGAAGAGGTGGGAATTCGTTGACATCGTTCGGCAGAGGCGACTCTGGCATTGGGTGGCTTGGCTGGTAATCGGTAAAGATCTGGTAGATGCAGAGCGTGATGTATGCGAATAGCAAGCTGCTCTCCACAATGTTTCCACGCCCGCTCCCAATGCCCCATGCGCACAGGAACACTGCGCAAGTGATGGCAATGCCGATCAATACTGCATCCTGGCTGTCGAGTCCTGGAAAAGTTGACATGCGCCAGATGAAATAACATGAACTGGCGATGATGCTGCCGGATGGTATCAAGAGCCCTAGCATCCAGCTGTCTCCTCCATCGTCGTTGTTGACCAGATACCGCGTGACCTGTCCAGCAGCTTGTATGACCAGAAGACTGCAGAAGCCCTCGACCAGCTGGAACACAGGCATGGAATACCTCAGAAATGTGTCCCATCCGCCGATCAGGGCATACTGCAGCATTCCCTCACGTCCAAACACCCATTCCTTGAAGCTTGGGCTCTGGTGCAGTGGCTTCGTCGCGTTGAAGAAGGCGCGGCTGACCCATGTTCCCTCTTCACCAGCGTCCACGCTGAACTTGTTCAGGCTCCAAATCAGCAGTCCTGCGATCATGATGGGCTGCATAGCGGCGATCGTGTTGACTCCTGCCCTCCTCCATGTTGATTGATCTGGCGTCGCGAGTCGCAGCGTGGAGAGGATGAAGTAGTACGTGGCCAAGCTCAGACTAAAGGCGAGCCCACACGTTCGGCCGCCGACATCGAAAGCGAGTGGGATGGTGAAGACGATCGAGGCGAGGAAGAGCGAACTCCCAATGAAGCGGAGGATCATGGCCACCTCGACCGCCGAGCCGTGTGGTGCGGAAGGTTGAGGGTGGGCGGGTGTGGGAGGGTCATGCGGTGATGACGAAGAGTCTGGCTCTCCTCACCTCTCACGCTGGCGGTATCGCAGCAGGAGCGCGTGGTGGAGGAGGCAGGAGGAACAGCGGCCGTGGAGGAAGGTGGGCGGGAAGGGTTGAAATTGTGCTCGTCGCTAGGCTAAAGTTGACCGCCAGATAGTGTGCTAAGTAGGGTCCAGCCAGGCTGGTCTCCACCGTCGTCGATGCAAGCGCGTCCGTGGTTCAGTGACGGCGACGACGCGATATGTGAAGAGCGGTCAGGCGGGTGAAGGGCAGGTTTGGGAGCGAGTGGAGGCGTGATTGCGCAGGTGACTGCGTGCAGACGTGTCGAGTGAAGTATCTGTGGTGCTGGGTGTCGCGTGCGATGTGCAGTACTAACTAGTGGTACACGCTGGAATGGTCGAGGGCCAGCGCCCCGCAGAGCGCAGCACTCGCCATCGTCCCAAGCAAGACGGCGACGACGGCAAACCGGTTTGGCACGTCGCTTCGCCGACCAGCAGCGTCATGGCGACTCCTGCTTCTCGCGTCGCACAACAACGATGGACGAATATCGCATCGACGGCCATGGCTTGGCGGGCTGGTGGGTGATGCAGCAGCACGCACACGCACGACGCACCGCAGCGGAATTGCACGTGCAGAACGCGAGCTGCAGGGATTGTCGTGACGTCCCAAGCTTGTGACATTTTCTCGCCCGCCCGCCCGCCGCCAGCTCCAGTCGCCGTTTGCATGAAGAGGCTAGTACTGTCACCACTGCGACCCTCCCGTCCACCACTCCGTCTGCCGCTGCGCCGAGCCTACATTCGTTCTGTCGATTCCCCAAACAAGGCCAAGACGACGAACGACATCTTCCAGCGCCTCGTGGCCAGCAACCCCCACCTCTACCGACCTCTGCGGCAGCAAATGACCTCGGAGCCTTTGTCGAAGAGACAAAAGATGGCTGACGGCACCGCATCGCCAGTCATCGGCACCCACAATGGCCACTTCCACGCCGACGAAGCGCTAGCAGTCTACCTGCTGCGTCTGCTACCAGACTACACGGGCGCGTCGTTGATCAGAACGCGCGACCCCGAAGTGCTCAAGACATGCACTGTTGTCGTTGACGTGGGTGGTGTGCACGACGATGCCCTCTTCCGTTACGACCACCACCAGCGCGAGTTCAAAGCCACTTTCCCTGGCAAGAACACCAAGCTTTCATCAGCAGGTCTCGTGTGGATGCATTACGGCAAGAGAATCGTGTCCGCAGTGACAGGTCTAGATGTGGCCAGCTCCGAGAACGAGCTGCTGTATCAGAAGTTATACGAGGACTTCGTGCAGGCATTCGACGCCAATGACAATGGTATCTCCGTCTATGATCCTGCTGAGATCAGAAAGGCTGGTATCGAGAAGAAGACTTCGGACAAGGGCTTCAGCATTGCCAGTGTGGTCGGCCGATACAACCATGCACCTGTCACACCTGCTGCGAACAACATCAACGCCAATGGCTTCATCCAAACCAGCAAGGCCAACGATCAGGCTGATGAAGATGCCCGTTTCGCCCGTGCTTCCGCTTTCGTGGGCGAGCAATTCTCCATTGAGCTCAGCGACAAGTTTCTGGCATGGCTTCCCGCTCGTAACGTGGTCGCGCAAGCTTTCAACTCCAGGCACGCAGTAGATCCGCAAGGCCGCATCCTTGTGGTGCCCTGGAAAGATGGCGGCGTTCCGTGGATGGACCACCTGTACGCACTCGAAGAAGAGACTGGTGCACAAGGGAGCGTCTTGTACGCACTTTTCGCCGAGAGTGGAGAACAGGACAGCAAGTGGCGCATCCGTGCTGTCAGCCTCGAGCCTGGCAGTTTCGAGAACCGAAAGGGACTTCCTGAGGCATGGAGAGGAGTGCGTGATGACGAGCTCAGTAAGCTTTCTGGTGTCCCAGGCTCCATCTTCGTGCACGCTGCTGGCTTCATTGGCGGCAACCAGACCTTTGATGGAGCTCTTGAGATGGCAAAGAAGGCTCTCGAAATGTAGACGAGCTGTGGTTGCCCGAGTCGTCCCACCCGAGTTCGCTTTTACAAGATATTGCTGGGAGGCAGGCTACACTTTTGCCCAGAACTGCGTTTGGTTAATCGTCGATGAAACGACCTCGTCCAGACCAAGAATGATCTTTGCGAACTGCAGATCAGACTCTAATGCCTTGCAAGACCAGTCCTGTTCTGCGCCGCAAGGTTTATATTGTCGTGAAGAGCCACGACCCAAGACATTTGCGCTAAAACATAACGTAGGCTGTGTCCTCGATTCACCACCCCGAACCGATTGGCTACACCACCTTGGATACGTAGCGAAACAGTAAAGAAATTCCAGTCCATATCAAGGGTGCTAACGCCAGTCACAAGTGTCAGCAGTTGAATTCAGGAGTGACTTGAATGGTAGCACTCCCAATGGTAGATACGCAGTGAAGCAAAATCACCAAGTCACATGTGGTCGTGTCGCGTTGCGCGTCACAAAAATGTCACCCGCTACGTCATAATTCAATGTCGTGTGCTCCAGAACGAAACCGCAGCGACGACTGCTTCTCACCTCTCTTGACAAGCTCAAGGCTACTGACTCAAATTATTCCGTCCCGTTTCGAAGAACCAAGACAATTACCATGGCGGAGACTCACCACTTCGACGTCAATCGCCTCTTCACAGTCAAAGACTATGTCTGCGTCGTAACTGGTGGCGGAACAGGCATAGGCCTCATGGCCTCCCAAGCCCTCGCCGCCAACGGAGCAAAAGTGTACATTACCGGTCGCCGCGTCGAGGCTCTCGAAAACGCCGCCAAAGCCCACAGCCCCGAGCAAGACCGCTCCGGCGGGCAAATCATCCCAATCGGCCCCTGCGACGTGACGAAGAAAGAAGACCTCCAAAAACTCGTCTCCGATATCAAATCCAAAGAGTCCCACATCAACCTCCTCA
Source organism: Cercospora sojina (assembly GCA_004299825.1). Classification (NCBI taxonomy): domain Eukaryota; kingdom Fungi; phylum Ascomycota; class Dothideomycetes; order Mycosphaerellales; family Mycosphaerellaceae; genus Cercospora; species Cercospora sojina. The sequence goes on along the minus strand of CP036211.1, from coordinate 3,499,369 downwards.
TCTGCAATGCCGGCGTCTCAGGCCCCAAGGCCCCACCCGAGCACTCTGATGCCAACGACCTGAGCGCCAAACTGTGGAATGAAGAATCTGTAGAGGATTGGCAGAAGACTTACGAGACGGATGTGACGTCGGTCTACTTCACTGCCGTGGCTTTCCTGCCTTTGTTGCAGGCTGCTACGAAGGCGAAAGGAGGGCCGTATGAGGATTTCAGCGCGAGTGTCATTACGATTTCGTCCATGTCCGGATTGATGAGGGACTCTCAAGGACACTTTTCGTACAATGCTGCTAAGGGAGCGACGGTGCAGCTGAGTAAGTTGATGAGTGCGGAGTTCCAGAAGGCGAAGATTCGGGTGAACAGGTATGGTCTCCCATTTGAGTGAGCTTGTGGATGTCTCTTGTGCTGACGTGGATCTGCAGCATCGCGCCAGGATACTTCCCCTCGGAAATGGCGGGCACGAAATCCGATGACCGTCAGAAGAGTGATTTCCCGCAGGAGAAGATCGAAAAGACGGGTCATGTGCCTATGATGCGAGCTGGTCGAGACGAGGAGATCGGAATGGGTGTGCTCTTTTTTGCACGCAATAACTATGTAAATGGCGAGATCCTGGCGATTGATGGTGGTGTGTTGAATGTGGTTCCAGGCCGGTAAAGCGACGGGCGACAAAGAGTTGGTGGTGTGAGGGGAAGTCAGCAGTTGTGCATTTTCGGGAAACGGACGAAGCGATGATTACAGCTTTACGACACAGCGATACGGGTCAGCGAAGAAGGTCCACAGCACGAAATCGAAGATGACACGGAAAAGGAGAAATAGGGCCTGGTAAGCGTTGAACCTCGAAGGTGTTACCAAGATTTCCTATAAATTCACCAAGAGTCGATCCAGTGACATTATCAAACTGCTACATTGGTCATTGCTACTGACCATGCAACAGTCCAACAATCACTCGCCTCGGATATTGTAGCCAAGTCTTTGTATGCAGTCGTTCTTAGCGAAGAGTCAGCATCGATCAAATCAGCGCAGCACGCAGACTATCATCCGAGAAATGGAAAGGACATCCTCAGATGGTCTTCTGTGTTGCAACGCCTCTCGAGTATTGGCATCACAAACAGATCTCGATCGGACCGCCTTGCAATGGACGATCGTGCCCAGGGCAAGAAGCGAAGGAGCGAGGTAAGAAAGAGCGCTTCTGTTGCGATCTTCGAAGGATGAGTTGTACGACAGATGGCGATTTGCAATTCTCTCCACACACCTTCACGGAGGAGTTACTCCGATAGTCCGGTTTGTACGACGTAGACGGCCCAGAAGCGAAATGTTCTTCTCTAGGTATTTGGATTGTTGTTCAGTGCTGACTGGTGGTATCCTGTCCCGTTGGGACCCGTTGTGTGGTTGGATATAATGGCGTGGTGGCTTTCTGTTGAATAAGCCGATTACTATGGTAACTAACGTGAAGAGGTAGCTGAAGCCACGGATGAGCGACTCTTGAGATTTGTCGTTTGTGGAGAAGCGAGACCATGGTGTACGGGGCATCTCTGTGGCCGAGCATCACCGTACTATGTGTGGCGATAATTGAAGCTTCAGAGAGGGTGTGGTGCTCGACGGCGGTGTGGGTTGTTTGCTGTGCTGCTGTGGTTGACGATGGAAGAAAAAAACATATATGAGGGCTCCATCCGATTGTGATTGAGGTCAAACAGACAGTTTCATCTTACAATCATAACCAGTTGAGAAGAACAAGAACACCCCGTCGGTCAAAATGGCTCGCCTCCTCTCCTTCGCCGCCTTCATCACGACAACTATGATAACCTTGCCATTGTGCCTGGTGCTCCACAGCTCTCCAGAGTAGGCACATATAACGGCCTCGACTACAACGGCTGGGTCGTAGCCGTAAGTCCCACTATCCCTCCCAACTCGTACAACCGACATTAATATTCTCTTCTTCCCACCAACAGCAAAGCGGCATCCCCGAAATCCCAAATCTCTGCCTCCCAGGCGACCGGCTTTGACTCGCAACCTTCAGCGTCGGCCTCAAACCCCAAGGTCCCACCAAAATCGCCGCACCAGGCCTCATCGAAACTCTCACTCAAATCGAAACCGTCCCTCTCCGCCCTTTTGGCACAATTTCCACCTCCACATCCTCTGGCACCAATTCCTACAATCTTCTCTCATTCTACTTTGGTTGCATCGGCAACGTTGCAACCTCTGTTGTAACGTTCGCTCCTCGTTGCACCATCACGGTGACGGGTTTCTATGTCACGGGCGTGCAAGTCCCAACTCTCAGGTTCAGGTTTGAGCCGACTTCGACTACGCAGTCGAATTCGGCGAGGGCGTCTTTGCCAGCGAGTTATTCGGTTTCGCTTGCGGGGTTGAAGAGTGTTACGATTGGGATTGCGGAGGCGGATTGGAGTCCTACGTTGACGATTTTGGGAATTGATGATCTGGTGCATTTGAATCGGGTGATTTGAGGGTGAGATGTCGAGGAGGGAGAAGTCGAATGGTGGTGGAAGGGATGGATGGAGAGGAAAAAGACTGGGATTCGATTATTAGCTGAGAAGGGAGATGTTGGGCATTGAAAATGTTGAGGTTGGAAGTTTCAATCACAATGCAGTCGTTTCCGACAGCTTGCGTTGCTGCATGAGACAAGGTTGAGGTCTCCATGACCGTTCGAGTATGCCCAGGTGTTTTCGGAGCCCGCAGTGTTCACTCCTGTCTCCTCAACGGCCGCATGACACTCTATCATCTGCTCTTGAGATCCAAATGGAATGCTTCCCAACAAAGGTATCCGCTCTGTACACTGCCGCTGCTATGACCAGCGCATTAAGGCGCACTCATGTCTGAGCACCGGCGCAAGCCACGCTTCTGTCCTTCAAAACCGATCTCCTGCAACGGCAACGAGACCTTTGGTCAATCACTGAGACATCAGACGGCGTGACATGCCCAAGTCTGAAATCACTTGGAAGACCAACTTGCGTGATGTTACTACCTCCTAGCATGGCGTCCAATGGGCCATTTACAACGGCGCTGAGCACGCGCGTCGACTTTTGGAGCGCAGAGTAAGTGTTGATCTTTGGCTCGTTTCGCTGCGATCACATGCCATTCGGCACGTCCGCCGACCGAGCGACCAACAAAGACGTTTCTAGAAGTCCGCCGTTATGAACACCTGAGGCGTGGGCACAAATTGACCAGGATAACGGTGGCAAGGTGATGAAGGCCGCCATATTTCTCGGGCAGCCGCATGGCCGACCTTCGGTGCACCCAAGCTCGCGAATTGTGTGCATTCGATGGTGGCATCATTTGATCGAGATCAACTACAACGCACAGGTTCACGTATGTCTCCATGAGACGTTCGTCACCTGATACCACCGGCAAAGAAAGAAATTGAGCAGGGTATGGGTAGTGTGCTCGGAAATGCTTCCAGATTCCTTGCTGCAATTAAGAGCCGTGGGTGTTTTTGACTTGCGCGATGCTGGCTGGTCAAACTTTCGTAGATGAAATCACTGCTCGTGTCAGCACAGCACTGCGTCAACGCAATCTCTCTGGTCATGCTCGTCGGGTGGTGCTGCAACGCAAGTAGTGAGATTGTGGTGAAGGAGAAGTGAAGTCATCGATGCAGAGCCGTATCTGCTTGCCCAGAACTGCTAGCCTCAGTGGATTTGAGTTGACAAGCTGGCCGGTGATCGTCGCTGCAGCGCTGTCCCAACGGCATGCCGGTCTGCAACTTGCAGCAAAGATGCTCGAGGACTTGGGCTGCTTTGGGTACTTGCAGAGAATTCTTCCGAGAAATGTCCACCACGCCGTGATCGCAGATGGCCCTAATGCAGTGAAGCGCAGGGGGAAGGAATTGGGTTCGGACATATCGCGAGAGCGAGAGTGAGGTCCGTATGTCTAATAGAGTGAGCTCGCTGCGGGAAGTTCGTTTCTTCATGCTGATTGGCTCTCCGACCCCGTTACACGCAGCGACGGTGAGATGTCGACCGGGACATTGCTGCAGCAAAGTGGTGTCTATCAGAAAGCGGATGACAGTCAGCCACCATGCAGTCGTGCTGCCGAATGAGATCGGAGAGCCTCGAGAGGAACAAAAAGGTTGCCTGGTAGCGAGCTTCGGATTTGCTGCTTCTCTTGGCCGCCACGAGGAAGGTACAGTACATGGCTGATCAGATCACGAGACATCTCGCTTCGACGCGTGGCGAGCATGTGGTGGGTGCAAGCTTTGTGCAGCGTGGTTGACTGTTGGCCGGCTCGCGAGCGCTAGCTGGAAGGTGACGTGACAGCCTCAGCCGACCGGTCCAGCTCGTGGATGAGATTTCGCAATGTGGCCGACGCCATCTCTCACTCGGCGCCTCGTGGCCTGCTGGGATCAGGTCGGGCGCTTGCATGCTTCGTCTCGGTCCAAGGCCGGGCCGGTGAGCGCGACAGATTGCCGAATGTCGGTCTCGCGGCAAGTGGCAACGCGTGGAATCGCGTGTGCAGAGCAGTGCGCCACGTCTTCCATGGGCATTGGTCGTGGTGCGGCGCCGCGACGCTTCACGAACAGGTGTGCATTCGGCAACCTGCCGGCAGGCCCGCACCGCAAGATTGGGCACGCCCGGGCAGCAATGGCACTGCCCGCCCGCCCGACGGAGCCTGGCATGGCATGGCACAGGCGGGTCCCGCGTGAGGCAGCTTTGCCGCGCGCAGGAAGCAACGGTGATGAGGAGCTCGTTGGGGTTCGTCGTGAGCACCACGTGGCGAACATGGGCGGCCTCTCACGGCTCCATTCAATCTGCGACGCGGTTTGGCGGGATCGCAAAGGGTGATGACATGCGGCCGGGGACATCAGCAGCGCGGTCCACTGGCAGGTCCACCGGACAGGCGACGGCCTGCCAACCTCGGTATGGCGCGCCGCGAGCGAACAATCGCCTGGTTAAGGTCACTCCTTGGCTTGTGCATGGCGTCTGGTAGCGCTCCGACGACACGTGGCACACACAGCCGACGTCAGATGCACTCGACTCTGCTGCAAGCCACGACGGGGGCCAGCCGCGCGCAAGACGAATTTTCTGCCTCCGATGCCTGTCGCTCTGCACGATAACAAGTGCGCTCGCATCGCGAGCCGAAGCCGGAGCCGGAGCCGTTGGCGGCAGCGGCAGCCTTGATGAGGTTGCGTCGGTGTTGGAAGAGGACGAGCAGCAGCACTGTTGCCGACGCGACCACTTCTGCCGTCGAGGCTGCCGCGCCTTTGCCGCAGGCTTGCTCCGAGCCCTGCTGCTGCCGTTGGGGGCATGTCTGGTCTGGTCTGGCGAGCAGAAGTGCCGTCTGTTTCACTATTTTTGGTTGATGGCAGAACCTTACACCGCAACGGCCCTCATCGTATGTTCCACCGGCAAACTGCACCGCACGAGGGCAGGCAGCAGAGAAATGTCCGACCGGCTACCAATTCAGTGGCAGCTTGGGAGTCGTGCTCCTGTCCTGCTGCAGTTTCGCGGACATGCTCGCCCGCGAGTCATGCTGCTGTGACCAGTCGGACTGCGAAATCCACGTTGTCGGTGCTTTCGGACTGCCTGGATGAAGTTTAGCACGCACGCCGGGCGGGATGCGGGAGGCTGCATCCCAATCTGATGAAGACACGAGGTGGTAGGGATTCTTCCTTTTTCCCTCGGCGCCGGCATGCCCGCGTATGTTGTGACACACCGCCGATGAGTGCGAGCAAGACTGTCGAACACGCTCCGGAGAGGCACCGATAGACGCGCGCACTCCTGTGCGCGAAGGTGCGATGTTGGGCAAACCAAATCGCAGACAGCCACCACGCACACAAACATTCTCACCTTCCCGATCCGTCTATACGGCGAGCTTGGCGGACGAAAAGACCAATCCCGCCTGTACCGCGCTTGGCCATCCGCAGCAGGAGTGAAATGAGCCGCCGCTACGTCAAAAAGCTGGGCTCACGTGTCGACAAGCGCGCAGGTGAAGCCCCGCCGGCATGGTCGAGCGAAGGCTTTTTGGTGAACAAAATCCTTCTGACTCGTTACATAACGTCGATCTATATCGGAAGTGTGGCTTTCAGGCCAGAAGGTCAGCAAATTCGAATGGGCTTCTAGCGGCGTCGATCATGCACCAACACGGCTAAGTCGGCCAGCGGCGATGCTATAGTATTGCAAGACGGCTGACAAGTTTTCGAACGAACGCAGATCGCGATGCTCGCCGGACAGCGAACGCACTCGACGAATACGTTGAGTGTGGTGTCGACGCAAGGCAGGCGGATCGACCAAACACAGAATATGCAGACATGACGGTTTCGAGTACGCCACGCCGGACTTGCAGCGCGTGAAGTACCACGTGGAAGCCTCCTCGAAAGCATAAATGTTAAACAGCCCATGGCCAAAAGTCGAATTACAGGTGTGTTTGTGCCTTGAAAGTCTTCTTTGCCGACGGTGTGTCAAGCTGTCGGACGCCATGAGGGGATGATGGAATTGTTGGCAGGAGTCGAGGACTTGCTCCTTTCTCCGACGCAGCAGGCCTCCCTCACAGCGTATTGAATGTGTTCCCATGGGACTGATGCTGCATGCAGAGGTGAAGCTCTCCCATCCAGTTTTCACGACACACTTGGAACGAGCATGAACTCTGCACAGATTACGGGAGGCCCAAAAGTTCCACTCTACAGGACAGTTGAGCCCAAAGGCAGACATTAAGTTAGTCATACTGCTAGAATGTCGTAGTAATAGCTCACGAGGCAGTGTCCCTTTACCATTTCCAACAAGCTCGCCCAGGGAAACTCTCGGGCATGGGTGCCACATTCCACTGTCAGCAACCAAGCTCATGCGTGCGCAGAGATCGATTCGACCTGAGCGTAAGGGCGAGCCATCATGCAGCGATCTCGCTTGCAAACAACGTGTCGCCCGTGTCTGGCGCTGGGCGACATGCATAACCATGTGTGCCAGACGGCCCTCGTGCATCAGGAATGTGTCGCCATGTGGACACAGCCTTGCCGCGCCAACGCTTTCGTCCAACAGATGCCGTGGGCAGCGGGCAGCTAGAGCAGACGGAACAGGCAGTGAGAGTGTGAAACAAAGAAAAGGCTGACGGATCAGCGTGGCCGACGACGAGGGATGCCGGACCCCATGCGCATGGCCAGAGTACGTAGTTCTGGACAATGCCTGCGCGCATGGTGAAACGCGTGGGCAGACAGGACTGAGCACGGTGCTGCTGGGGCGAGCGTGAGCGTGAGACGGGCGGCTGGCCGCAGGCAGCGATGCCGTCACGAGCATCGCGATCAGGAGAGCGGCTGTCTCGCTGTCTGTCTGTCTCTCACAGCAGCAGGTCTGCCGCCCGTCCCGCCGCAGTGGGCGGAGGGGGAGGAGTAGTGAGACAGGCAGCGCAGCGCAGACTCAGCAGAGCGAACTCGCCGGCGCGCGTGACCTGGCGGAATGCGTGGTCGTCGCTGGCGCAGCAGTATGTAGCAGCATTGGCATCAGCGCATCAGCATTCAGTATGGAGTGAGAGTGCGGGCGTGCACGAGAGAGAGTGCTGCAGGCGCGCGCGAAGACGCCGGGGAATTCGTCCCAGGCGTTGTTGGAGGCAGACTCGCCGACGGCGCCCCTGGTCCTTCGTGGTGCGGTGGTGGGCGCAGGCCGGTGGAACCGCATTGGTCACTGGCCACGAGTTATCCTGGCGCTGCCGGGCGGCCAGTGCGCAGCGATCAGCACGAGAGGACCGCGCCAGGTTTGGTGCCAGCACTGGGGTCATAGCACCAAGCACGCTTTCGCTGCTCGACGGCCTACCCTAGTCGCCATCTCCCGGCCCACTCATCTGCGACTGCGTACAAGACTGCCACGCCGTCCGCCGCTGCAGCGGCATAGCCATATCCTGCGCACATACACCACCGGCCATATCCCGCATTCCATACCACACCCATTCCACACCCAGCAAAGCCCCACGACGTGCTCGCCACGAGTCACTCGCATGCGCCCTTCCTGACGTAGCACTGCCGTTGCGTCGACTGCGACTCTGCCCGCAGCACTCACCACACACATTCACCGAGCCGCCCATTCGGCGCTTCCCTCGCCCAGGCGAACGCACATTGACGTTCGTCCCACATCCTACGACCGATAGCACCATTGCGACTGTCGACAAGGTGGATTCTCGACAGCAGCAACCCGTCCCGTCGAGCGTCAAGAGCAAGGCTCACTCCCGCCTGGCTTCCTTCAGCCGCCAACGACTCCTCGGCATCGTACAGCCGACTGAGGTTCGGCCACAAGGCGAGACACTCCCAGAAGTGCCTGTCTCGCCTTCAGACGCGGGCTCGCAAGACAGGCGTTCCGACGCATCAACCCGGTCCAACGCATCGTCTGAGACAGCACTCACCGATCATTCCTCGACCAATATAAAGGCTGCCAACGACAGGCCGAGCCCGGAGTCCGTAGCGACGTGGAGAGAGCGAGGACGGTCTGAGGACAGCGAGTATCAAGACACCGAAGCATACGAGCGCATTCTGCGCCGAAGTCCACGCATGATGCATCAAACATCATCCAAGCTGCTCAAGATGACGGGCGACGATCAGCCGTACACGAGGGTATGTCGTTCTCTCACTATTCCATGTGGCGTCCTCACACGTCGATTTATTTGTTTACCCAATGCTTCCCCTGGGCCGTCATTTGCCCCCGCACCTCATTTCTACACTACGCTCCTTCAGCACAACAAGCATTCAAGATGCAAGACTTACCATTCGTGCAGGATTTCAAAGATCTATTCGCGACTTTAATCGTCAGTCTGCCATTGACACCACACCGTGTCCGATTTTCAAAACACCCACACACTTTCACCACCGAGGAAGCCATCACAAATTTGGGGTCACTAAAGTTTTCTCAATCGAATCGAATGCCAGACCCGAAAGCACCTGACAGGATAGTGACAACAACCACCACGACCACATTTTCCATGGCACGCGAGATGGCTCGTGCGACTTGTGCACGGTTCTTGGAGGCCAGGATGATCGAGTCGGTGGATGGCAGGACAGATTTCAGTTCTAGAAGTTCGGTGTGGCAGCTGACACCGAAGGGCATGCATCTTCTCTCACGTTTCTGTCAAAGGAATGGCATTCACCAGCGACACGTTAACGAACTTCTGGACTCCCCACGCAACGTGATGAACCTTGTCATCCTCGAGCGTGATCCTGAGACGGACGAGATTGTGCACGATACCGATACGATCAACGTCCTCTTCCGAAGATTCGCTGGTGATACAGGACCAAACATCAAGTCAGAGCACTCATCGTCGGATTCGGACTCGTTGAACGATTACGCGACAGGGCTTGTGGGCGTGAGGATGGAGCGAGCAAAGAGCTCGCGCAAAGACCAGACAGCCTACTACGCTTTCACGGGTAAGGTCGCATTTGACTGGCTGATGGACTGCACGACGACTGTCAACAAGCGGGAAGGCTTCACTCTTGCCAATCTGTTCATGACGACCGGGCTCGTGGAGCCGTTCGGAGAAGAACGCGGTGCACAGAATGGCGCGGGTCACCGCTTCGCAGCATCGAGACACGTCAAATATGCTGTCACCCTGAAGGGCATGCAAGTTGCTGGTTGGGTACCAACTCCGGCGACGTCCTCCCATGGAGAGACTGCGACCGGCGCTGCCCGCCCGAACGGCTCCAGCATGCCGGTCCGCGACTCGAATACCAATCGCATGACAGTCATCATCCGCGATCCTGCTCTGCGTTTACTATTCAGAGAGTACCTGCGCGAGACGCACTGCGAGGAGAATTTGTCGTTTTACACTGAAGTCAAGTCTTTCCTGGATGACTACCAGCGGGCTAAGCGCGGCTCCTCGATACCACGGCCTGACGTTATCAGGGAGACCCTCGCATCGGCCTATTCGCTTTACAATGCCTTCCTTGCACCCGGTTCACCCTGCGAGCTCAACATCGATCACAATTTACGGAATGCACTCGCTGCTCGCATGACTCGCGCAGTCGGCGAGGACGAGCAGATGATTCGCAGCCTGGACGAAGTGGCAGATCTCTTCGATCAGGCTCAAGGCAGCGTATTCAAGCTGATGGCTAGCGTGAGTTTGAATCTCGGTCTTCGTATAGGCAGAGGTGCGTGCTAACATGACCAGGATTCCGTACCTAAGTTCTTTCGGGAGCCAAAATATGCCGCAGTCCTCAAAGAGCGAAACTTGGAGCACATGATCTCCAAATTTGCAGCTACGAACGTGTCCGGATAGGTCCTGGGCCCTCAAGATCCGTAATTGTCACTATCTCGGTCATGCGATCACTATTGACCATTATGACGATGAACATTCCCCATCGGATCGAGCGTGTCAGCTCTCGGGTGGGCAGCCGCGTGCTGCAGCGTGCTCGACACGTGCCATGACGAGCTGCAGGAGTCGCTCACATCCTGGCGCACACAACAGGGCGAATTTGCCGGACTGCGCATTGCGTGGCATACGCAAAGCTTACCTCCACATTCGGCAACCTCCTGAGAATCTACCTTTCACAACATCCGGAATCTTATACCGGATAGGAGCTTGGACTAATGAAGTCTATACATGCACAGCAGGTTCCGCATGAAGAAGGCGGCCGTCTGCGGTTGCGCTGATGGAGGCCGTTGATCACTACATGGATTGGATCACACTCGTATGCCTCTTTGTACATCTTGAGCTACAATCAGCAAGCGATCGGCGTTTTGGGGATTGTCTGAGATACCATTGCTACTCACGAGCAACGCATCCGGGAAATGGGCAGGCTGTTATTGTTTGACAAGCATCGCGACGGGCGTTCTTCAATCAAGCGCGGGAGAAACAAAATATGATGGGCACCTGATCTCTTCATTTCTTTACGTGAAGGAACGACTTTTCTCGACCTTCGATGAGCAGAGCACGAGGTTTGGATATTAGAGCAGACGGTTCTGCTATGACTGGGACGCTCTCGAGCTCTCTCTGTTGAGCTCTTGTATAGTATAATTCTTCAACCAAACAATTGGATCGACACTAGAAATATTTGCAAAGCACAAGTGTTGCTCGTTTGTCAGATCTAATGGTTTTGTTAGTGTTGCGTGATTGGTTCCTCAGGCGACCCGACGGGGACATTGGTGTTTATCACGTCGGCGCGTGCTTTTGACGTCGCGTCACTCTACTTGACTAGTGTCTGCCGAACTACACATTGTCTGCCTAAACAGCACTTGGTCTTCTTCAGCATCTTACATTGCGGTTGGCGTTGGATTTGTACAGCCATGGGTGGCCCTCCCGGAGTATCGTCTTTCCCGCAGCAAGACCCGATCAATCACCCGCTAACACTTCGCAGTCGCAAGCAGTTCCGCTGCCCACCGATCTACCTTTCCGCATCGTCTCCAAGACAATTGGTTCTGGCGCATATGCTTCGTGCGTCCGTCCATCCTTGTTATGCGAGACGTGACACATAAGCTCTGACAATCACGCCAACAGAATCCGCAAAGCCATCCCTCCACACTCCTCCGGGCCCGTCATCGCCGTCAAGTTCATCAACAAAGACCACGCCTTCCGCGCCGGACGACTCCGCCCCCGCCAGCTTCAAATCGAGCTTTCCCTCCATGCCCACGTTTCTCCGCACCAAAACATCATTCGCTACATCCGCCATGGCGAAGATCCCGCTTGGGTCTGGCTGGCACTCGAGCTCGCCGAAGGCGGCGACCTATTCGACAAGATCGAAGCCGACGCAGGGGTAGGTGAAGACGTGGCGCATTTCTACTTTACTCAACTCATCTCTGCGATTGCGTGGTGTCATGGAAAGGGTGTGGCGCATCGAGATATTAAACCCGAGAACATGCTTTTGAGTGGAGAAGGTGATCTCAAACTCGCGGATTTTGGACTCGCGACGCAATTTTTGGAACTCAAGAGTGGGAAACGGAAGACTTGCGGTATGGTGTGCGGCAGTCCACCGTATATTGCACCGGAGATCATTGATGTGGGGAAACAAAATCAGAAGAGAAAGAATCGGGAAGAGGATAAGGTGGGATATGACCCTGCTGTTGCGGATGTGTGGTCTTGTGCCATTGTGCTGTTTGTCTTGTTGGTGGGGAATACGCCTTGGGACAGCCCTGTCATGGAGGACAGTTACGAATATCACGAATATGTTACGACAAAAGGAAGGACCACGGATGAACTATGGGGGAATGTCCCTCCGGAGGCGCTGAGTCTGGTACGTGGCATGTTGAATATTGAGCCTGGGGGAAGGTTCTCGTTGGAGTCGGTGAGGAAGCATCCTTGGTTTACGAGGAGCAATCATCACCTGAACTCGAAGGGAAGAGCCAAGGATCCAATTGGCTTAGCCACCCAGATGATGGAGTCATTAAAGGTAGACTTTTCAGCCGACGTGCAGAGCAGTCAACGAAGGAGGCCGGGTACTGGAGGGCAGACTGCGGCAAGTCATGGGGATGCCATGGATGTTGACAGTAGGCAGGACCCGAGATGGGCCCAATTCGCTTCGACACAGCCAGAGACGCCTTTGGGCGATGCCTCCGCCTTCGAATGGGAAGCTCCGCCACGAGTGGGAGCTGGAAACGGAATCTCAGCTTCACAACCACAAACGAATCACGACCGGACTGCAGCCGTGGCAGCGCATACTTCGATTGCGGCACGAAACGGACAAGTGATGCCTACAGACCTTCACGACTTATTTTCTGAGGATCCCTCAATGAGTCAATTCTCCGCCACTCCCTCCGTCCCTCTGACTCTAACGCAAGCTGCGCGGCAATTCAAGGATATTGTGCCGTCGCACTCTCTCGCACGCTTTATCTCTGTGCTCTCATTCGGTCAGCTCCTGCCCATGATACTGGATGCCCTTCATCGGCTGAACATCCCTGTTGCACCTCCTGCGGCCTCTGCGATGGGGGGGAAGGAGGATATGGTCAGCATATGGGTCAAGACACTAGATGCGAATAAATTGCCGATCCAAGGGCAAGTCGTTGTAGAGCGGATCCGAGTTGGTGGCACGGCAACTGGAGCCGGCGCCGTGGAAGTCTTGGAAACGAGGTTCCTCAAACTGAAGGGTGATCCTTTGGGTTGGAGAAGACTGTTCAAACAGGTGGCGGTACTTTGTAAAGATGGTATTATCGGTGCAGGCCAGCAGTAAGTGACGAGGGATGTTGAAGAATTGCATGATTATCACGATAGAGGGTTGCAAGAGGATAGAACTGAACTCTTAGACGGACTGCACTGCATGTAGGATATGATACCCGGCATATGAGAACGGCATTGAACTGTAGGCGCCTCGCGCTTCGTCAATTCTTTCGTGCTTATCGGGACGCATGACAACGAAAAGTCGCGGCCGCTTCAAGTCCTGACTCTTGTTGCTGCAGACTTTTTGACACGGACAAAATGCCCATGTACCAATACATACGACGTTCTTCCTGTGGCCCCGAGCCGATCGGAACTCTTTGGTGTTGAAGTACCTGAAGTAGCATCACATCACAACAAGCGAGCATCCGATCATCCGTAAGAGGCAGTCAAAGTTCCTCAGCAACTCTCTGCACAGAGTTTGTGGACTCGTGTCCCTTCCTTGTTTGTAATTTGGGCTCCTGCTTTGGGCCAATGCTCTGCCGAACAGGCAGCCTCTTTCTAGCTTCTAAGTTCACCGCCATCGTCGCGTGGAAGCATGCTTTAGATGACGAAGCCAGAGGACGAATCTTAACTTGAAGAGCCAGGGATCGCGATTGCATGTGGCTCAACGTGTTGCGTTGGCTGAGTGATTCGGAGATGTCTCGTAGGAGAAACCCAATTTCCGTTTGGGATGCTCCTCGAGATTGGAGCAGTGGGAACGAGCATAGCATCTACTGTGCTCATTGTCATCAGCTCTTCTGGAAAGAGGAACAGACAAGTCGACAGTAAGCTCATTGCGGTCCGACTTGCAGGCGTCTACTCAGCTCGCAGCTCAAAAAAAATCAAATTTACTAAGACTCGGCACTGACAACTTCACCACTCATCCGTCGGTACACACATCATCACGTCCTAACTATTGTCTCACCGCCCCTATGCTATCATCGCGCGTGGAAGCGATCACAGGAATCTCAGACCACGTTCTCTGCTCGGTCCCGTTGCATGTTCAGGATCCAAACCCTCGAAGAATAGACTTTCCGACTCCTCCGCATCTGGCAACAGGCTACCCTTTCCTTGTATCCTTGCAGGAAACGTGCTCTTGAGTACATCGGATGACAGGCCTGCTCGCTGACCTGGTCGATGTAGCGATACGTGCGCACGGACTACCGCAAGGTGTGATGAAGATCGTGACTTGTTGACTAGGCCAAGGCAGAGGTCTGAGATCTGCCCGTCTGCCTGCGAGTTATGTTTGACTTCTGTTGATACTACATGGCATTGCGGGTTGGTAAAACGGTCTGACTGACATGCTTTGTATCACAGTCTCTCGAGAGCTTGCTCTCAACGAAATGGAAGTATTCGATGCTGACATGAGAAAAGTACCTGTCAACAAGGTCTTCGCTGGACAACCAATCCTCATTCGCACAATCGTATCTGGTCACGTATACATGTACTGGCCCACGACTCAATAGCGGCCTGCAAGCATCGTTGCCCGCTCCGCTCCGCCCATTGCTCGCGCAAGGCCGTTTCATGCCGCCTCATTGCCCGCAACTCATCGACACTGCAGCCGCCCCTTTCCTTTCCGCCGCCCTCGAAGAATCCTATGTCACAAGCTTTACTGGTATGATTTCTGCCGGTCTAGCGGACGTCTGCTTTCGACAACACTGTCGTCCTATCGCGGGAACAAAGCGGATAGGTCCTGATACGTTACACGAATCTTTGCCAGAGTGTCATGGACAGCAATGACAAAGATTGGAAGTGTTGAGGGTAAGTCCTACCGCGGTAATTCTGTTCACTCAACACCGTGGAATTTGGCTTCCTCTACAATTTTCTGTTTGCCGCGAGCAAGGAGCAGTTGAGTTTCATCAGACGTCTTGAAGAAATATCTTGGCGTAAGTCTCTAATTTGAGAAATGCCAGTCCTTCAATCTGGGTTTCATGATGTGCTTTGTGCTTCGGGGAGTGCGAATCTTCGAGACTGAAATGGATAGCCTCTGGAATGCAATATCCGCGGTATGCCATTAAGGAAGCGTAGAGGTGAGTATGGACCCAAGACCGAGTCAGATACTCCTTTTCAGGACATGAGAAAGAGTCGACAGAAAGTCGATTTTGTGCGTACCGTCCCTAGTCTGCAGATTTCTGCTGTTGACTGACTATTGCTCACCTTCCGCCCGACACGCTATCACTTTGTCACTCATCCTACATCTGATCCCATCTCAGACCACGAGTACCTCTCACCTTGTCTGGTAAACATTGCAAGAAATAATTCTCCAATCTCTCAAGCCAAATTCATGCAAGAACTAGGTCCTTTTCACCATCTTGTTCCCTGTGCTCGGACTCCTATCTCCAGTATTGCTGTCAGCGACACCCACAGTATTTCGCATGTGACACTCTCAGTTGGACCCGAATTTCTGTCAATGACATGGCACGGCTCTCCTGCAGTGCATGTTGTCCGCCACGTGCGGATGAAGATGGCTGGCTGGGATCAAGGATTGTACAAACTGAGTTCGCGAGTCAGGCTTAGGTCTTTGGTAGGGATAGCAGGCGGCAGAAGATGTGGTTTGGAAGTTTGTTTTGGTTAGAGAGGTCAGAGGTACAATACTGTACTTTTGAGAAGGTTGTTTGAAGGGACCTGAGCCGCTGCGCTACCAAGGAGGACTAACTAGGGGGCGAGGCTTTGAGTTGTTGGGCGGACATGCGAGGAATATAGTAAGATAAGTTGAGGACATGTGTGATAAAGATGGCATAAGTGATGTGGCTGTGTATCAAAACTCTGGCAGATGGTGTCGGCGTTTACGCAGAAGAGCTTGGTGAGTGAGGATTTCTGGAGACTTGCTCTGTAGTCCCAAGTGTTGATAGAGGTGCTCCATAGCAAAGGATTGTCCCTCGTTCCCCATCAAGACAGTGGCTGATCCAGAAGGAATGCAAGGGTACAACTGATTCGGCGATGTGATTTTGAACTCTAGAGTTGGCTCACAGAGAGATATGTTACTTGCGAGAAGAGCCGTAATAACGTGGGCATTGAAGTGGCTGTATAGGATAGCGACATTGTCGCAATCATTACGTGTTGAATCAGAATTCATCCTCCGCCCCTCTCTTTCCTCTTCCATCTTTACCCAACGCCCTCATGGCCTCCTCCAACAATCCCGTCATCTCTGCCAACCTCTCTTCGGACTGCACATTAGTCTTCGCCCTGATCTCAACCTTTAATTTTCCATTCCCCATCTCACAGCCCTCTACAATCACGGCATTACTCCTCAAGACTTCATTCCCCCTCTTACCCAACCATTTCACGCCACCTCTTCCCCCGGTGAATCTCTCCTGAGCAGAGTGAAACTTGCTCACCAACCCGAAATCCACTCCAATCTCTTGCCCCTCGTCGCCCAGAAGTGTCAAGCATCGATCATTGCCAATATCCTCAAACGCGACGCTCTCGTATTCCATTCCTGCGACAAATTGCTCTGCGACTTGTTTGAGAATGGAAGACCTCGGTTCGAGGCGTACGCGGACGGGGACCAAGTTCGTGCATGGTCCGACTGTGGGAGAAGTCCGTTGATGAGAAGAGGTCGACGAGTTACGTGTCACGATGTGACGGCCGAAGAGAACTTCTTTGACGTTCGAAGAAGAGCTTACGAGACGCCCAAGAAGGACTGCGCAAGCTGCCGTGAAGACCGTTGAAGGTGTGAAGGAAGCGATGCTGGGAAGTTGGATGGTGGTGGTCATGGAGATCGTTTCAATATCTTTTGTTGCCAACGATGAGGACGACGCCTTGGGGACGAAGGTCATTGAAGCACCGAGTAGCAGATTCCGCCAGTACGATCGACTCTTGATCGCTTCGTTGTTGACATGGTGCATGAAGTCGTGGAAAGTCGGGCCCGCTCTTAGCTCTTTGCCACTAAGCACATCGGACAACGCAAGTCCTAGGGTGGAAATGCTCTGCGTGTCTGTGTAAGCTTGGTTGGTGCGTAGAATGATGCGCATGTATTTTTCGCTTTTGTGCAAAATATAGATACGCAGCAGACTCCGTCCCGGCGTTATTGGAATCGAGAGATCTTTCTGTATCAAGGCATCGGAGGCTTCCTCGAGGCCATTGCTCATCTGGTGTACCTCAATCGGCACGTCCACGCTGGGCAGGACGGTCTGGAAGACGGAGTTCTCGACATGAACAAAAACTAAGCGAAGCACGTCGAAATGCTCCACGAGCTTTCGGCATCCCTCGATAACTTTGGATGACTCCAGTCTCGGTGGTAAATCGAAGGCGTAGTATTCCGTTCCAGCAGGAGAATAATGTCCACCAATGGATCCTTGCAGCAGCCTCATCTGCATTGATGTCAAAGGCAGTAACACCATAGGAGCTGGCGGAACCTCTTCCTTCCCGTTGACCAAGATACTTGATCGACGTCTATCCATGGAATTCTTCATCACAGTACTCTTGGCTCGGACGCCATTCGAACCTCCAAATCCAGAGTTCTCGGAAGCGAAGCTCGACTGGAATGTGCCTCTGCGCATATCAGACCATGAAGGTTGATCCATACCTTCTGGTGCAACCACAGAGGCGCGATGGAAATGTTTGACACATTCCGCCATGTCTGCCAGACGAGTGCGAGTAAGCACGTCCGCAACGGACACGGCAAGTCCCCAATTCTGAGCAGCTGCGACAAGCTTGGAAGCAGAGGTCTCATCTCCGCCGAGTGTAATCCAGTCAGAGTTGGCGGTAATGCTCGATCGGTCTTTGATGCCGAGCACTTGTGCCCAAAGCTGTTGCAGTTGGACTTCGAGCACCGTCATTGCTTGTGCTGGACGGATGGCATGGGCTGCTGTGCGATTTTCAGGATCTTGTGATTTGCGCTCCGCAGTCTCTCGTAACTTCTTCCGGTCTACTCTGCCATTTTTGTCCATTGGAACGGTCCGGAGCGGCAGGAAGACAATAGGAATCATGTGTGAAGGTAGCTTCTGCTTCAAATCTGTTGCGAGCTCTTCTGCCAGCTGTGCCACAGACTGTCCGAGCTGGGACGAATCGAGAACTTGATCGCCAGCAGGGACAATGAAAGCAGCGAGCACCGGCTCAGGTTGTCCTTGGGCCGCGATGACTTCAGCAACCACACCCGTGGCCCGTTCGCCTAAGATCTCTTGCATGTGACCCTCAATCTCGGTCAAGTCGACCCGTTTTCCTCGAACCTTTTTGATATGTGCCTTTCGGTGTCCGACGAAGACTACCGAGCCATCGGACTCGTATCGCACCAAATCACCAGTCTTGAAGACGCGCCCTTGTCCATTGATTTCAGCGGCTTTGATGAAGAAGTCAGCATCGTTGACGAAAATTTCCCGGGTCTTCTCAGCATCGTCCAAATAGCATGCACCGACGACTGCGCCCTCAAGCCAGAGCTCTCCAACTTCACCTATGCCACAAAGGGCTCCAGGATTCGAGACAGACACAACCCACGTCTTGCTTCCCATTCCTATCCCTAGACAGCCTTCTCGATCTAGCATTTGGGCTTCAGTGGCACACATAGCCATGATGGTACACTCAGGCGTGCCATAGACGCTAACCAATCTAACGTGTGGAGGAAGTTCCAACTTCGGCGTGAAGTCTCCACTTACGACCACAGTCTCGAGATCTACAGCTGTAGAGAAATCAATATGCTGTGCTGATGCGGCTGTGGTGATCAGGACGGACGCTTGATACTCGGCAAGCGAATCTGCCAGAGACTGTTTACGTTGCAAGTCGGAGGGAACGCATAGGCATGCTCCGTTGGTAAAGGCCAAGAGGTGGTTTAGATAGGCGAGGGATGAATTGTACGAGTGAAGGTCGTACAGCCGAGACTTGGAGGTGATAGAGCAGATCTTGGTTTGGTTGATGAGGCCGGCGGCAACATTGGCGTGTGTCAGAGACACGAGAGAATTGCCAGTCGTGGAGAAAATGCATAGCATATCATCGGCTTTGATCGCATGCAGAGGCTCGACAGGCTCGATGTGAAGTGTGGCGAAGAATTTCTCTCCCAGGACGACCACAGGCCGGCTGTCTGCAATCTGGCTTGTCAAATCTTTCGTGCTTTCCGAGCACAGCAATGCTGAGATCTGTGATCGGCCAGACATGATCTTGCGTAGGTATCCAGCAGGATGATTGGCATTGAGGCACAGAGTCGCCGCTCCGCTCTTGATGACAGCAAGAATGGCCACGCTCATCCACTTTGACTTTTCAAGACAAATCGGCACAATGGCATCTTTCCCGACGCCCCTTTCCGCAAGGTGAAAGGCCAGTCTCGTCGAGAAATCATCCAGTTGTGCGTACGTGAACTTGCCATCCCACGCATCAACAGCCAACGCTTCCCGATCAGTTGCTTTCTTCAGCAGCTCAACAACAGTCTTACTCTGCTCTCCCTCCGAAATCAACGACCCAGAATTCCACTCCTCAATATCCCTCAAATCATCTTCACAAGCAGTCCCAATCTCCCCCATCTTCGACTGCGGCTGCATCAAAATTTGACTGAGCACATGTCTCAATTGCGCACTCATTCGTTCAATTTGCTGACTACTCAACACAGCCGGATCATACACGGATCGAATCCACAGACCCGTGATCGAGACTGTGCATTCCAGAGTCAAAGCGTAAAGGTCAATGAGAGATTGTCGTCTTCTTTCTCTCATTTGCGGAGCCAGTTCAACAGAAGGTGTTGAAGAGGAAGTCAAAACCAACATCGTTTGATAGTCGCATTCGGAATCTAGTGCGGCTTGTCTGGAGCTCAAGTCTTTGCTGTTGGTGATAGAAACCGCTTCGGCTAGACTCTCGCTTTGGGCTTGCAACACTTTCAATGCTTGCTCGACGGTCTCACTGTAGTTCAGTCGTACTCTGTTTGGATATGCTGTTCCATTGATACCGGTTGCTGCGCCGAAAAGGACATATTGATTATTCGTATATTTGGCTTGGAGAATCGCCCAAGCAAGACGAATGAAAATTGTGGGTTTGAAAGCGCTTGAGTCCCAGCCTAGACCTTCGATGGTGGATTCGAAGCTCTTGCTGGGCCGGGGAGTGTATGTTGCTGATGGGAGACGTGGGAAGTGCTCGGCGTCGAGGTCAGCGCATTGCTCGTGGCAGAAGATGGCTGCTGTGTCTTCGCATCCAATTGCTGAGGCGCTGGTGTGTGCGGGGTTGGTGCTGTGATGGTTCATTGTAAGTTCTGTATTGTCCATCATGAGTGGCAGTGCTCGAGCCAGCAGCCGTGGTCGTCGCTTCTGTTATACTCATCGCTCCTTCCCTGGCCAACGTCACCACATTGACCACGTTCCCAGCTCGTGATGTGCACGAGAGACAAGCGCGATCCTGCCATGGCTCGCTCATCATCTGTTTCAGACATTGTACCTGCGTGGAGGTAAGGTACGCAGAGTCTAGTCTCAGTCATGCGTTGCCCCGAGTGTGGTACGTCCAACAACAGTGCGCCGATCTTCGCTCAGCGAGGAGGACCAAGTCTCACCTCGACCACTTTCCGGAGACACCACAACTTGTGCATGTTTCAAGCCTTCGCAAACGAAGGATGAACAGGGTGTACAATGTTACAATCGTATATACACCTAAATGCACCAGTTCGAGCAATGTCGATCCTCTGGCACCCAACAAGCATATCCTGTCTGCCCTCATGCTATCCAAAAAGGGCCGGCGACAGCAGCGCCATCTCCAAAAACACCTCGCTATGCAAATCTGTGATCTCTCGCAATCCCGCACACTAGAAACTATTCGCCTTCACGATGTTCGTAAATCAAATTCACGTCCTTGACAGGATGCAGCAACATGGGAGGCAGACACATCCGCCCCTCGTTCGCTTTCTCCCACTCCTCGCCTCCATCATTATCAACTTTGAAGCCAAGCCACCTCTTCCAGAGATTAGGTGCGTGCCCGGCGTGGTAGTACCAGGTTGTTCCGAGGAAGTTGATTTGTCGTTCGTCGCTGAAGACGGAAGTTCTCGCACCTCCGCTGGCGCCGTTTCGTCCGTTGTTGAAAATAGCTGCGAGATAACTTGTTGGCCAAGCGCGGTCGATGTATACTGGATGCGGTGCGTAGACAGCCTTGTAGCCGTGGTGCAAGGCGACGCTGCCGGGCCACATTTCAGAGAACATGGTATGTCGCTTCAACGACGTTTCCCGGTGCATCGTCTCGAGCAGCCTTTTGCTCAGCCGGCTTGCCGTTATGATCGCGGTTCTCCGAGGCGGCTGCCCTCCGGTCGTGTTGTATCCCGTGGTATCCTCTGCAAGGATCCAATTCGTTTGGTGAGGATCAAACAGAGGATTGAATGTGATGAAGTCTGCTTCTTCTTCCACGCCCCATTCGTACTTGTCCGCATCGTAGGTGGTCGGTGGCTTTGGATCAAGCTCTGGGCGATCCGTCTCATCACCTTCTCCAGTCGGCGGCAGAGGTCCCCAAACTGGCGCTTCAGGCTGTCTCGCAGCTTCGTCGAGCGGATGGGCTTTCGCTGCGTCTTTTGGCGCTTTGTTGTATGCCCCACTCCCATGCGCCGTTCCATGCTCAATCTGCACGCGCACCATATGACGGAAGTCCTCCCAGCTGCCGTGCTCGGACGGGACGTAGAACCTCCCATTTCGTTCCCACAGTCCTTTCCGAGGCTGCTTCTTCGCCCATTCAGAAACCTGCTTGAAAAGGTGGAAGAAGTTACCCGTGTATCGTACATCCATTTCCCAATGCCAGAAGAATTCGTACCCAGGATGCATATGTGCGAAATACTGTACAGGCATATAGGTGCTCCGATATGCGCCATGAACGGGAAGATCGCGATAGAAAGATTCGTGTAGACCGCCGTAAACCAGACCCATCTGGCGTTCTGACCAGAGTGTGCCCATGCCGTGGAATTCTGCAGGAAGCGAATCGCGCAGTACCCTTTGGTATGTTTCTTCATCAGACCAGATTTGCATGTTGTCGTCCTTGACGTGAATCAGAAAATGTACTGTGTATTCGCCTCCAGTCTGAATGGACAGCTCGTTTATCAGCGCTCGGAGATAGAACAGGTCCTCGTCGTCATATTGGTAGTCCCACCATGTCCTGATGATGACAGCAGTCCGGTTTTCGAATTGTTTCCCGTTCACCGTGAGAGTCCTCTGCTCTTGCGCAGAGTTAGGTTTTTGTGCATCACCAACACTCATCTGAGTGAAGGAGTCGCGTCCAGCGTTGGGTGCGGCCCTGTATCGGTGCGCATTTGCCCGGAGGCACCTCTCTTGCACCTCTGCCCATCTGATATTTCGATAATCGATCTCCAGTTCGTCTCCCCAGACCTGCTCTGACCCCTCCTTCTCGCCTTCCATCCCCGCACCGCTCCCACCAAATTTCTTGCTGTAGCCGTATCCGTATGGTCCAAGTCTCCCGTACCTTTCAAAGCAAACGTCCGATCTCAGTCCAAGCAATTCATAGCTTCCGTAGATTGGGTCTGGGAAACCTTTCGGAACGCCCTCGTAGCTCAAGAGCAATGGCACTGTTGTCCTCGTAGTATTATCGATGTAACAATTTACCGGCTCTTCGAATACGCCTCGCCCAATAGCCCTCGAATAAGGATCAAATCGCCGACCTTGCTTTATCTCCCTCTTGTTGAAGCCCTTCTTCCTCTCCACTTCCTTGTCCTCAAGCTCCTTCTGCTTCAACGCCGCTTCCTGCAACCTCTTCAGCTCCTCATCCTCGCTCACAGGATACTCCTTGAACGCCTCATTCTCTGCTCGCGATACCAAACTCCTGATGCCGCCATGATACCTCTTGAGGAAGGGAAAGCCCTCGAACGCAGGCGGTGGCGGAGGTTTTCGCAGCCCGAGCTCGACTTCCGCTCGCGCTGCGTACGAAGAGCTTACGAGCCACCACACAAACAATGCCAGCAGACTTGTGATGGCGAGAGTGAAGTAGCGAGTAAAGCGCCTTCGAGGAAGGTGATAGGCGTATGTGGGTTTGGATTTATGCTTGCCCAGCATGGGCGCATTACTGCTGGCGAGGTAATCATCGTCTGAGATAGCTGAGTCGAAGGATTTGCGCGGCTTTTCTGTCTTTTCGGGGTCAACGTATCGCCCACTAAGGGATCTATAACGGCCGCCCATCGCTGCGAAGGTTGAGGAAGGGTTCGTGCTAAACCATGAGATCGAGTCGATACCGCGGGATCAGTAATTGTGCGCTTATGCCTGCTGCAATCTGTACTCGAGACGCGTAGAGGCCGTGGATCTCGTCAAGTCGTTAAGATGTACAATAGCTTTGTGGGGAATGGAGGAGTAACAATGCGATTGATTTCAAGATTCGAGGGCATCGCATCCTCCTGCCGAGACCGTGAGACGTAAACAAGCTGGGATCCCGCGGTGGATTTGTCTCCGAGCCAACAAACGCCTGTCGCTGTGCCGCATGACTCGCGGGGTTAACACTCGTACAACATATCACTCCAGGACAATGGCATCTGGCGAAGTGCTAGAACTCGATAGCATACCTCCGCTCCTCCATCTACCTGCTGAGTTGCGCGACGAGATCTACCGCCTTGCGACTCCGGCCGCGCCAGACACGTGGGAACTCACCATCACATCCGCAAATTGTCCCTCCGACCCCCCTCTCCTCTTCGTGAATCGTCAAATCCGAGCAGAAGCCTCGTCGGTCTACTACAAACAGAACAAATTCATCTTCGAGATCCACAACCTCGATGCAAGCACGTACATTGCCTGGTGGCAAGCCTCTCCCTCTCGACGGCTCACCGCCAACGTAAGATTGAACCTCATATATGAACCACTTCTCCAGATCCCCGAAGATTTTCGAGACCCGCATTATGATCCTGGACAGAAAGTTTTCGTGCCCAAGGAAAGACAACTTCGGCCGAATTTGATGTTCTGGTTACAGAACTACTATCATCGGAAATGTCTCGGGCTTCCAAGAGCTACGGGGGAGTATCCTTTGGCTTTCAATGTTGCTGCCGAGGCGTTGTTTGATATGGTTGGTAGGTTGGGAAAGGAACACGATATGTCATGGGTGCAAGTACAACATATCCTGGAGCCGATGCAGAGAGCGCTGGGGAGCGTCAATTCGGCATGGCTTGGGTTTATCAAGTATGATTGAAGTAGAGAGTCTCCTTCATGGGACGATATTGAACAGCATCGTCACATCGTGCTCCATTCTACATCACGCCTCTCATCATGCTCTGGCTGTTTGCGGTCTGGAGCCTGGCATGGAGAGCTATGACGACTTTTGCAGGGGTCGGCGGGCAAAGCTGCACGGCTCCTTGCTGCGAACGCGAGACGTGCACGCAATGTCTTCAGCAAGACACGACGTGCAAATCAGGATAATCGCAGTGGAGCGGTGGATTGCATGGAGATCGTACCATCATTGGCTTCGGCACAGGGCGAGTGAAATGGGTGGCGGAGGCAGCGCTCGGATCGGAGTGTGGCTTTGATTGTGGCTTTCCATGGCGACCATCGTGATCGTGATGGTGACGTCGCGCCGCCCAGCCAGAGCTCGCCCATCCGCCATCACTTGCACCACCGCCTGCTTCATCTTCTCTCCCTCTCCCCAATAACAATCCATCCGACTCCCCAAAGAACTCGAATCAGCCTCATCACACCACCCAAACAACTCAATACCACACACCACCTCCACAATGGCCTCTCTGCACTGTATGTACTACCCCTGCCCTACTTCCTCGCCAGTGCTCAAACACCTCTGTTTGTTTGGCGGTCTGCACAGGACACCCTTCATCGCACCTCACAACTAACCCACGACTCTTCGCAGACCTCCCACCAGTCAAGCCATCGGCTATTGCCCTCGGCACCGTCTTCAACCACGTCGCATCGCTCGCCGTCCTCGGCCCAGTCTTCGGCGAGACCTACCGCAAGGCACAAGCCGCCAACAGCTCTGAGGAGTTCTTCAAGTCAAAGGAGGCCGCATCTGCTGGCGCCGCCTGGGGAACTTCGCTCGTTGGCTCGGCCATCCAGTCATATGGTGTTGGTGCCCTCATCAACGCTACCGGCACTCTGTCCTACAAGGGAGCTGCCTACCTCGGCGGTCTGATCTTCTTCGCCTCGTCTGCCCCATCGGTAAGCCATCAAACCTCATCACTCCCAATGTCGTAACCGTCTAATCTGAGCGCAGTTCATCGCACAAGTCGCCACTGAGAAGCGCCCACTCGACACCGTCGCCGTTGGAGCTCTCGCCCGCGTCTTCGAGACTGTCGGTCTGTCGCTCTTCCTCACCTACTGGGGAACCCGCACCAACCCATTGGACTCTCGCCTCCAGTAGATGGAGAATGTAGCGCAGACGCTATGAGAGACTTAATATCTTGACGAAGCAAGCGAGGTTGTGCGTTCGGTGCAAAAAGTCACATGGAAGGGTTGGAGATGGCGGACACACAGAGACTCCTTTAGCTACTCCGTTCTATGTATGCTCAGCTACGGGCTTCTCCCTGAAATGATACGAATTCCTGTATGTTATGATGTGTGTAATGTTCTTCCCGTGTTGTTTCCTCAGCTGCTTCAAATCGGCTTGTTTCGGCTTCTCCGCATTCGGCTTGAACCTCACCTTCCTAAACCTGCGCCAAGCCCTGTCTCGGAATCATGAATGAACATCAGCGAAGACAAAGTGCGAACATCGGCACGTAAAGCAAGCAAGTGATAGTAGGGAGCGCCTTCCATCAAGAGCCAGCGTGACGCAACTTCCCAAGCCTTCCCTACCAATTTTCTCGGACCCTGCCACCTTCCGATCACATCTCGAAAGAAAAACCATGACATCCCAACAAGAAAACCCAGAAGATTCCAACGACCTCTTCTCCATCTCCGTCGACGCAGAGGACTATGCCGAGGCTGCAGCCGGCGATGCCCCCAGCAACGTCGACCGCACTTTCCAATCCGAAGAAGATTTTCGAAAACAGAAAGCGAGCTATTCGGCGAAAGTGCATCAGGGAAATCTGTTGGAGGAGTTGGTTAGTGTTGTGCCGGAGCTGGAGTTCAGGGGCCAGATGCCAAAGGAGGTTGAGGGAAAAAAGGTGAAATTAGGGAAGAAAGATGTTCAGTTATTGGGATATGTGGTGGGGGAAATGTATTATGATCGCAAGTATGGGGAGATTTTGGTGTTGTGTGCGAGAGTAAGAGGGTTTTGTGCAGTTGAGGGTGGGGAGAGGGAGAAGAGGAGGTTGGAGGAGAGTTTGGAGAGGTGGCAGGGGAGGTGTAGGCGGAGATTGGAAAAAGACCAAGAGAAGGACGCATGATGGACTCAGCGCCGACCGATGTGTCTCGTCAAACTCTTCGGGCCATCAAATGCGACAGACAATGTCGATCCGCCGGCGTGAAGAATCGCCTGAGCGGACGTGCAATTGCCTACAGCAAAGTTCTTTGACCGACATCGACCGTTCTCCTTTTCATGAAAACCAGAATTCTCCGCCTGAACAGCAAACGTGGTTCTCATCTTAAGGGCTCTGTTTGCTAAGACTCCACAACCCGCAAACATGGGAGAACACAAGAGATAAATTGAGGACACTAGTGAATGAAGGCTCTCGCTGAGAGGCTCACTCACCACCAATATTCAAATATTTAATCATCGAGGCTCTCGGAGTATGATTGGGCTTCACCGACTCATCACATCCGGTCCGATCTCGTAGCATATATAAGGACAGCCTGGAGAAGGGCAGTGCTGCATCGGCCAGAATACAGAATGATCACTCGAACCAGGCGTCATGGCTACCGACCCACATGGCGCCATCATTGGCATCTACCAGATCACGCTCTACGGGATCAATGGGTCGTTCACCTGCAGATACAGGATGTTGGGTGAACAGAATCCACATCGGGAGTGAATGAAGGTGAATCGCTTCTTCTTCGGCGAGGTAAATAAGAAGACTGCTCGGGAACCAAAGTACTGCTCCGCTATCCAATGATCATTTTGACCTCAATTTATCACCTCTAAGAACATCGAATTCCTAGACAGGAGACTCGAACCGTTCCAAGGCTTCTCGATTCGCAGGCCAGAATAGAGGCTGGGCCAGACAGCCACCAGCAGAACAGTCGAGTCCAAAGTCAGCCGTCACCTCATTGTTAACATGGCTGTCGCAGTTGGGACTGTAACCTTGTACGGCATTCTCGTCACCGAGGAGAGCTGCTTGAAGGGCGCTCGCACACATGTTAGAGCCCAGTTTCAACGCAGCGTCATCAAGAAGATAGTCCCTGGAAATGTGCCGGCCGAGCTAGTCGACCAAATGCTCCAGGACTCGGACGATCAGGCAAGACAGATCGTTGACGACATGTGGACAGCCTGCACCACAGCCGAAGAAGTGGCCCGCAAATTCTCATTTTGGCCTGGGAGCGCAGGAGCTGAGCTGCTAGACACCGTAAGTTGCTATGCCAACACTCATACCTTTCCCCTGAGCTAACAGGGCCACTTCAGTCCTCTCTTGGTATAGACGCCTTCCCCATCACCAAGCACACGGCCGCCAACACAGCCAATCTCGTAGACGGCGAAGACAGAGAGACGCGCTACATCGTCCTATCCACAAGCGCTCGCCACCCAGTCCCCCACGAACTAGTTGAGCGTCCACTTGCTCCCTCAGCCCACTTTTCCAACAGCAGAATTTATGCTGGCGACGAGGGGATCACAATTGCATGGCAAGGCCGCAATGGCACAGCACGGCATATTATGGCGGATTGCTTGAGCTTCTACCACAACGATGACGTCGATCCATCGATCGGTAGCGGCGCGGGTAGCGTCCAGGCAGATCGGGTTCTTCAATTGCGCGGGGTGAAGGAAGCCATTCGCGAGTGGGATGCTGAGAAGATGAAGGATTTTGTGGACATGCTGCAGCTTGAGGTTTTGCCAATGGATCCGGCTGATCCGATGGATCCGGAAATCATTCAGGCTCAGCGCTTGCATGCTCGATGAAGGGTTTCTTGAAGGTTGAAATGGGCCGAAGGAGGGTTGGCGAGGTTGGAGAAGCGTTGCATACAGGAGTTGTTCGTCTGGTTCATTAGCTCTGGGCAACCGGATGTGCGCATGCAACTATATGCAATGTAAGCGCACGCAAGGCTTGGCCCCCGTCTTGAGTATTTTAGGCCCTCCTCAGGTGGAGTTGGGATGCTGGTCTTTTGCGTAGCTTTGGAAGAGATTGTCATCGCACGACAACTTGCTTCGAGAACGCGCTGGGCCATCAACGGTGAGGCAATGGACGAAACAGTCGTGGGTGGACCACTGAGCATGTTGAGCGATCGCATTGTTGTTCTGTAAATATCAATGTCATGTTATGTGAAGGCTCTTCAAGCTGCAGGCTGAGCAATATGATGGAGTAGCTTCCAACCTGGCCAGACCTCGTGCTTCCAAAGCTTCCAGTCTCAAATGGCTGTCTAGGCGGCTACATGGACAGGTACAATGCAGCCAGCACAGTCGTGAGGCCTAGAATAGCCATGTTGCTCCTCTGTAAGCTAGCGCTCGACTCGCTCGCACTAACACGGTTGCAGAAGACATATTCGCGGCGAAGAAAGCTCACAGTATTGAGTTGCGACGAGACACTGAGACCAATGACATGCAATCTGGACTTCTCGTCCTCAAAGACGGTATCGTTGTCGGCCTGGTAAGGATCACTGAGGTGCCAGGCGAGAGTCCGGCCTTTCTCGAGCACATCCGTTGCATTGCGGTCCCTTGAATTGCCGAAGGCTGTATTACAGATTGGTCAGTACAAGATGTGCCTCACAAGGGTCGATGTGAGTTCAGTATTGAACAAACGTACGCTGTGCGTTAACGCCCCAGCCGCTGAGGACACCGAACGAGCTCGCACAGCTTTCGCGGAAAGTGCGATTGCTCGTGAAAGCGCCACTTTCGCAGTCGAGACCCAATCCGGACATTATTGCTTGGACACAGTCTTCTCCAAGAGCACTGGTGCAGTCGGAGGAGGAAGAGTCCCATTTGTCGGAGACATTTTGAGGGAATTTGGCACCGGACAACAGCCAGATGCAAGCAGTGCTGTTTGGTGGCAGATTGCCTTCACGTCCGCCACGGACTGATGGGCTGCTGAGCCGCGTTGCGTTGTTGAGGTTATCGCCCTCTGGCCAGCCGAAGTTGTAGGTGGTGAGTGCCACATGAGCGTTCGGTGGTGGGTCTGAGTTTGAGAGACTTGCATTTGACATGGAGACATTGCTCATCTGAACATTCCAGGTCCAATTTTGGTCCAAATCGGTCAAGTCTGTGCGATTGAAGAAGGCTTGATTTTGCGCGATTGGCGAATGTGAGGCGGCCAGGAAGGTGTCGTATCCATCGTCAGGTGCTTCGCCAACGCCGAAAATACTGTATTCTGGGAACTGCACCGGCTGGGCAGAGGCTCCGAGCACAGCCAAGTGCAGGGTTGCTAAAGTAGTCAGTCTTTTCATGGTGAAGAGTGGTGGGAAAGTTGCTGCACGAGCGAATAGGCGGGCGTTTCCTCAGTCCTTATACGTCGCGACTGTGGCGATCCAATCCTACAATTGATCCTGTTCACAATGCTCCAGTTTGCTAGGCTTGAGTTGGCCGGTCTGTCAGCATAGCCAATGACCATCCTGCACATGTATTGCCAAGCGCTTTGGAAGGAAGCCTCGGGTCGAAGCCGGATGGCGACAGTGGCATCGCCTGTGTTTTTTTGCAACGAATCTGCATGATACTGGAGCAAAATTGTGGAAGGTGCAAAGGATGCGAACCTTGTTGCTCCTCCACTGGCCATATTGCGGTCTTGGAAGCCCGCTAGCAGGTTATGCGCAAGGGCATCAAGAAGAGAACCTGATTCGGAGTCGAGGGACTGCCGAGGACCTTCGCAGACTGAGGCGGAGTTCTTGCAAGCAGCTCATACAGGCTGAAAAGATGGCGCCGAATCCGCGCGGTGAACAGGGGCCAGCGCGTCGAGGAAAGGTGAGGTCGGCCAGCAAGAGAATGTGGCTTGTTGAGCATCGTTGTCTCAAAGCTCAGGCACCCATGAAGCCAGGCCGACAACAGCTCCGGCTCCGACCACCGATGTTCCCAAAGCAGACAAAGCGTCGATCTCGCCGATCTCCCGATCTGCCTGTCAACGATGATGCGTGCTGTGGTGCTGCCACGGGCGTCTCTGTGTTGGTCTAGCCATTCGTAGGCCGTCATGACGTTCGCAGACGCGAGCCTCGCGCGTACCATATTGACCACACCGTGAGGTAGGCATGAGCTGGTCGTAGCCTTTCCTTCACCCTTTCCTGACATGCCGACTGACGGCAGGCCATTGCTGGAAGCTCAGGGCTCGCAGACACGATACGACATGAGCCAGAAAATGGAGGGCCAGAGGAGGAAGAAGGTGCTCATCGTGGGAGCTGGTGCTGCTGGTAAGAGGAGACACAGAGCAATCCGTCGCCCGGTTGCTCACGATCCCGACTAGGCATGTCCTGCGCGCACCATCTGTCGGAGCATCCAGACAAATTCGACGTGACTCTGGTCGATGCGGTCAACTACTGTGGAGGACAGGCGTTCTCGATACCACTGGATAAGCAAAAGACGGGTGCATCATATCTCAACCAGGGAGTGCAGGGAGGCTCTTACATCTTCCACCATACAATGGCCATGTTCGGCAGAAATGGCTACTGGGCTGATCCCGTCGGGCTCCAAGTATCCTTTGGCAAAGGCGAGCATTTCTGGAGCAACGTGTACCCCACCAAGATGTTGGAAAAGCACAAGTCAGAAGTGGTCAGGTTCTTTCGCATGCTCAGGATAATCCGCGCATTCGAGCTCTTTTTTGCGCTCCTTCCGATCAAGTATCTGGTCAAGATCTTCAGGTTTTCCACAGAGTTCGCAAATGTCGTTGCGCTGCCTATGGTTGCTCTGTTCCTTGGAACTGGCAATTATGCACCCGAGGTGCCTACTATAATGCTCGACCGGCTCTGTACAAGTCCGACCTACGGCATGTGGTATCCACCGGACAAGAACAGTGTGGCATCCAACATCCCGCCCATGGTGGTCTTTCCTAACTTGAGCGACTTCTATGAGACATGGCGAAAGAACTTGATCAAGCGTGGAGTCAATATTCGCCTGAGTACTGAAGTCACCCAAATCACACAGCGCAACAAGGATGGCGTGAAAGTCAAGATCATTGACCGGACGCCAGCCAAAGACAACCACAATCCAAATTCTGCCTGGATGCCCGATGAGACCTCGAATGCCGACGCAGACAAGGTCGAGACGGTTGAAGACTACGACGAAATCGTACTATGCGTCTTGACTGACACAGCGAAGCGCCTGCTCAAGCCTACCATCACCGGCCTTGAATCAAGAGTTCTTGGCTCAGCGAAGTTCGCCAACGATATAACAGTCACTCACCAGGATCATGAATACATGAAGAAACACTACGAGAATTTCTACAATCAGGAGCTTGCCGTATCTTCCATCAATGGCGTCAGCATGCAAGAACGGAACGACTGGGCCAGGGACAACTTCAAAGCCATGTACCTCATTCGCATGTATCCTCAAGATTTCACAAAGCTGGAAATGTGCTTCGATTGCACGAACTACCAGCCGCAGTTTCCACCCGAGGTGCCCTTCGACAAGCACGTTTTTCAGACCATCTTCTTGAACAATGAACGCGACAGCAAGCTGTGGACGAGAGACGAAATTCAAAAAGACAAAATCATCAGAGAAGATTGGTGGCATCAACTTTGCCACTCTTGGACTCATTACCTCTTCGTTGTGCCCTTTTTGATGTTCCTCCAGGGCAAACGCCGCACCCGCTTTGCGTCATCCTGGACTCTTGTAAATGCACACGAAACGGCTTGTATCTCTGGTATCTCGGCCGCTGTGGATCTTGGAGCGGAGTATCCTGCTGATTTAGAGCGCGACAAGTTTGCGTTTCTGGCGTTCAGGTTGTATAATTTGCTCATCTATGGAAAATGGATTAAGAGGAATTATACGAAGAAAACGAAGGAGGGTGAAGGAAAAGGCTATGCGACCGGAAACAAATACGGAAGTGTGTATAATGGACCTGGTGTCAATCCTGATGAAGAGAGAAGGATTTGGAAGCAGGAGGCTGAGGCTGGGAGGAGTTTAAGAGTGGCGGATTTCAATCATGAGAGCGCAAAGACTGTTTGAGAGTCATGAGAAGTAGTTCGTAACGTATGTTGATGTATTGAAGATACTGTGCAGCTGACACAATGTCCCGAATTCTTGAGTCACAGCTCAGCTATTGCATAGCATTTCAATGCATCTCAAAAGGAGCTGGTTGATGATGCGGACGGACTGTGAACAGAGAGTGGAGCCTCGGTTTCGGATTAATGTAAAGTCAAACCCCTCGAAGCGCGTCCTCCCATTCACGAGTCTCATCAACCTGCACAATATCACCATGTCTCTTGACATGCCAGTTTGACAGTCAACTTCGCTATCCGCATCAGAAAACAGTTGGAGGAAGTTTCGCCCGCAACATGGCCGCCGGCACTGCAGTCGGCCTGCACAGCTTCCAAGCCAAGACGATCATCTTCATTGCCCTCCTGATCTTCCGAATCATCAACTCGCAACTGGTGCAGACATTCTTCCAGCCCGACGAATACTTTCAAGCTCTCGAACCAGCGTGGCAAATCGCTTTCGGACCTGACAGCGGTGCATGGATAACATGGGTTCGCAATCACAACCTCACCTGGAGGCAAGAGCAACAACACACTAACGAGCAAATGTCCAGGAATGGCGAGAAGGCCTTCGCACCTCGGTGCACCCCTATCTATTTGCAGCCGCATACAAAGCCGTCGTCCAGATCTGCGAACTGGTCCAAGCAAATGAGCAGTTCCGCACCGCCGCTCTCCTTGCAGCACCAAGACTGCTGCAAGCTTTCTGGGCAGCGGGAATGGATTTATCGACCTGGCGCATGGCCTGTAAACTCTATGGTCCCGGGCATGCGGCTTCTTTCGCGGCTTTGACGCTAACGGTACTGAGTCCGTGGCAGTGGTTTTGCTCGGTTCGGACGTTCTCTAATTCTATTGAGACGACGCTCACGATCTTCTCCTTGACCTATTTTCCGTGGGGACGGTTTCTGCAGCCGTCAACTGGACGGCAGGTAGGCCAGTTAAGGCTCGCTCAAGACGAAGCAAGTTCTTCCGTCAGTCTGTATACGGCACTTGCGGCCGCTGCGGCTGCGTTTTACCTGCGGCCCACCAACATCATTATCTGGCTGAGCATCTGTGCCGGCCTGGTTTGGCACAGTCGCAGCATCGCGAAAGCTGCTGTATTGGTCCAAGCAGCTGTGGCATGTGGCAGCGCGGTCGTCGTTGCGTTCGCTGGGGCGGATCGCACATACTACGAGACTTGGACCTTTCCGCCATTGCGATTTCTGCAATTCAACGTTGTGCAGTCGTTGGCTGTCTTCTATGGAAAGAACAGACCTGACTACTATCTTACAGAAGGACTACCTCTGCTACTGACGACCGCATTACCCTTTGCAGCAACTGGACTCTACTACAGCTTGCGGGGTGCAAAGATCTCACGTACGTCGCAGGACATCATTCGGGAGCGCACGACATCGATACTGGCGGTGACAGTCATTGCAACTGTTGCGGCACTGTCCACCATCTCGCACAAGGAAATGCGCTTCATCTATCCGCTACTACCGATTCTGCACGTCTTGGCTGCCGGGCCTCTGGCCTCAATCTTCGCTACCAGATCAACAGCCCGTCTTTCGCTCTTGGTCATTGGCGTCGGCATCAATGCTTTCATCGCCTTCTACGTCAGCTTTGTGCACCAACGGGGCGTTGTCGATGTGATGCACTATCTCCGTCACCGGCAGGAAGCGTGGCACGAGTCTTCGAGTGCTGGTGCTGCGAATGTCTCGGCTGGGTTCTTAATGCCATGTCACAGCACGCCGTGGAGAAGCCACTTGGTGTACCCAGAAATTGAAGCGTGGGCTCTCACATGTGAACCGCCCATACACGTACCCCACGATGCAAGAGCAAGCTACTTGGATGAAGCGGATGTCTTTTACGTCGACCCTGCAAAGTGGCTCGACAAGAACATGCAAGACCGCAGCAGTATATCTGTCACAACCGAGGCCAACATGGCAACTGTGGATGTTACCAACAATGCTCAAAGACCATGGCCCCATTATCTTGTGGCTTTCGAGCAGCTTCAGCCAACGATGCTGCAAGTGCTCGAGGGCAGCCGATACAGGGAGTGCAAGAGATTCTTCAACACTCACTGGCTCGACGATGGGAGACGAAGAGGCGATGTGATCGTTTGGTGCATGCGTCGGTGATTCAGAACAAGCCGAGTGAACAAAACATACCTACCAGCTCTGCATGCTAAGTTGCCAGCTCACACTTGGTGGCTTGTGGAGGACCTCCGGTACCCCGCACTTTCGCGGTCGTACTTGAGTCTGCGATCCCCCGCGCTCTCCGAACACCTTCCCAACGACGCCTTCGACCCCAACAACTTCCTCTTCGACTCTTCGAGTGCAAAACACGGCGCAAGCACTGGCGGTGCAGCAGATGGAAGTGCGGCACGCCGAGCCAGCCTCTGACGAGGCCGCGGAGCAGACGACACAGGACGCAAAGCTTAAATGCACGCATCCAGGATGCACGGAGCAATTCAAGAGACGAGAGCACCTCATGCGCCACATGCTGCGGCATTCGGGAGAGAAGCCATTCAAATGCCAACTATGCTGCAAAGCCTTTCCTCGCCGCGACACGTTGCAACGGCACATGTCGATGCATGGCAGACAGGGTGCAACTCTGCCTAGTGTGGAGACGGCCGCCCGCACCGCGAAAGCATGCAGACCGTGTGCCAAGTCGAAGCAACGCTGCGATGGGGACAGTCCGTGCCAGCGGTGCAGGCAGAAAGGTGTGTTTCGCGTTCGCCATTACGGAAGCATCCGTCCAAAGTTAGGCGTCTGCGATGTCTGTGTTGCATCCGGCGCGCCTCGGGCGCGCGATTCAAATCATCGTTTTCGCAAGTGTGGCGCATTGGATGGCGCTTACAGCGCTCCGCGGCCTGGGCATGCTCTGACTGCATCATAGGGATGGACTGCAGTCGAAGGTCGACATCTGCTGTCCCAGAGACGAACAGTCTTGAGGCAGCTTTTCCCGGTATCACGGCACACAGTAGTGAACGAGACGGTCCAATCGAGCCTGTGTCGCAAAGAGACCGCATGCAAGAAGAACGAGCAAGTCCGAGAATGCGCACCAAGACCGAACCTGTCGAAACTGGGACCAGTACCTGGTTCAACAATGATCACGATCAGTTTGTGGAGGCCAGAAGAGAAGCACGGAGAGCATCGATTGCGGAAGTCTGTGCTGCTGTCAATGCACATCCTGTCCCCGGTTCCTCAGTATATCCTTCAATCGAGGCCTACGACCAGCCAGACCTACAAGCCACATCAACTTCACACAGCCACAGGGTGAGTTCTGCTCATGCGACCACGCCTTCAGTGAATTCATCCCGACGAGCTTCGCTTCAGCTTCATGTGCCACCACACAGTGATGCCGACATCATCGCGGCCGAGGATTTTGGACACGTCCCGCGATTGCCGGTAGCCACCTATAGCAGGATTGCGGCCTTCTACGAGGAGCAGCGAGTACGAACATCGGCTCACCGCGCAGCTTTACCCAGCATCGATGCCCTGAACGCGTTTGTTCAATTGTACTTTGAATACCATCACGCGAAACTGCCTCTGCTCCACAAAGCCACTTTCACGCCTTCCGAGGATCATTGGCATCTAGTGCTCGCCGTGGCTGCTGTTGGATGCGAGCACTCGGAGCTCTGCTCGATCCAGCTAATGGCAATGTTTGAGCACCTCGCGATGCGTGCCATCTCTCTCACTGTGAGTTTGTATCGCTTCGCTTCTCTCTTGTGAAACTAACTTGTCTAGATGACCTACTCCCCCAACATTGAGTCCATTTCCACCACCCAGAGCGTCTTGATATTCTCCCATTTGCTACTGTATGATGGTTCACAAGACCATTTGCTCTTTCTCCAGCATCATCGATCCCTGCTCGTCACCACGTGCCGGAAACTGGCAGCCAAACGTCCCACCGTCGATCTCGACCAAAGTCTTGATAGCGCTTGGAGGCAATGGGCCTTGCTTGAACAGGAGAGAAGATATGTTGCCACTGTGTGGAACTTCGAGTGCCTGCAATACGTCACCTTCGATATGCCACCAACAATGGACACCGGGGAGCTAACGAGCACCTTTCCATGTCACGAACGCCTTTGGTCGTGCTCCACGGCTGAGGAGTGGCAGCAGGAGCTTGAGAAGGGTATGTTTGTCATCCAGCGTTCGTCCTCCTGTTCTTCTAACATTTTCCAGACCACACTTCTCAATCCAGCATCGCAGCCGTGATCTCACAGGGCCCTGTGACCTCGACTATTGTAAAGGAGCTCAGCGATGCAGCGTTCTTACAAGTTCTACTCACATTGCTAGTGGCTCACAAACGTTTGACAGAAACTTACGCAATCTGGATCAAGCCACGCATCAACGCCAGCGATCGCAGTGATGGCTCCGTGATTCACAAATACCTAGATGCGGACATGGAACGCTTCGAGGAGAATGCCCATTGGCGACCTCGCGGCGACTTCGAGGTCTCCTTCCACCTGATGTCAATCCTTCGTTTCACACCATTCAGCAACCTTTGTGTTGCTTCCGGCTTGAGACCTGGACGTCAAATTCAAAGCCAGGCGACCCATGAGCTGACAGGCATTCTCTGCGGCGATGAGGCCCGGGCTCGGATCACGTTGCTCTATGCTGGCAGACTTTATTCGCATTTCCGAGCTGTGCGAAGTGTACCGAGATGTGACCTCCAAGCCTTCCTCGCCGCCTCGTTGTACATCTGGGCCTGGGTCAAACTGATCGCGCCGGAGCGTGACCTGAGTGCAGAAGAGTCGCGGAGAGCTTCTCCGGGTGAAAGCATCCGCGTCGATCAAGGCTTCGAATCGTCATTGGCGCAGCGCTGGGTCGCCCATAGTACCGGCTGCAGACTACAGCTTGCTGGTGTCGGTGTTCTCTCTGGCCCCGATGCTGCGGCGCGAGTGCTGAAGGAAGCGGCACGCATTCTGAGGGCGAAGGCAGCCGCCAGCACACTCGGTCAATCGATGGCCGACCAGCTCGTTCGCATCGTCCTTGGCGGCTAAGGGAAGTGTGCGCCATTGAGGCGAAGTAGATCGTCGTTGAATATCTTCAACATCTCAAGGCTCTTGGCGCTTGTCAGATGGATGACCTGCAGGTAGCTATAACTTAGCTCTTCCCTGCAGCTGCAGCTGTGGTCTCTGATCGCATTGCGGCCTTGGCGCTTGGCATGTATGTACTCTGATGCATTAGCGAGCATGTCAGTTGTGTCCGCAACGAATTCGAAGCGATTGAAAGACGGGCTGCTGCATTAATTATCGGGCGAGACAGCAGCGATGTTCGCCCAACTTTCGAGACTAGCGCATTTATGCTGGGTATCGCTCAAGCGCGTGATAAAGCGGCCGAGCAGGGTTCTATACAGGCGCTCAATGAGCAACTTGAAAGCACCGGCCACTATCAAAGCTACCATTTGATGGTCAGCGCTTGTATATGCATCCAAGCACCTAATGCTCAACATTCGGTCATCCAATCCGAGCCGCGCCCCCGCGGGCATCCGGACTGCATTATTCTGCAGCGTTCCGGCGGCTGTTCCATCCTGTAAATTGCGAATCATGGCAACCGTCGTATTTGGGCTGGACTCTCACGCTGGAGAAATGGTCGTAGAGCGTAGCTTTGCGACACATGTCTAACATAACAAGTGAGGTTCTTCCAGCTCTCACGATTTTTCATCAACAAAGTCGTCGATCACAACCAGGGCACTGCCGGTCAATCGAATGGCATCCTCTTGGCATTCATGGGTTCCAGTAGCAGACTCCCAAGCGTTGCTGACAAGACGGTACGGGCAAGGATCTGGACTCTGGTCTATCGTCACTCCGCGCGCTAGCGTGAGGAATGCTTAGGGCCAAGGCGCGAGGCCCGTTTGAGACACTACCTCAAACTCTAATCTACCACGCCTACCCAATAGGGTGGTCTTGGCCTCTGCATCTGGTCATGGTCCCAGCAAAGCCTACTTTCCACCAAACTGTAACCAGTCAGATAGCGTCTCAGGCAGCATTGGCAGCGTTGGGCGGCATCGGTCATGGTGAGCGGCACGATCCTGGCTGCCATACTTCGACGTCGCCATACTGGACCATCCTCGCCGTTCTGCTGATGTCTCGCCACAGACTCTGCGCCTAAGACGCCAATTCCGTGGCGTGTCGAAGCTTCCGCCGGGTGATGAGTCTTCCGCATGAGACGGACCAAAACGCATTCCATCGCGGCAAGCATTCGGTGGTGTTGTGCCCAGATATTCCAAATGTAGCCAGTTCATGGGCACGCATCGATCGTCATCGTGTTTCTTGGAGACTTGGCCTGAACAGCGCCATGTGTGGGTATCGTTTACCAGTCGCATCCGCGTAACTTTGGGCGCAACCGTAATAGGAGATCGAATCTCGAGCATAAGTACCTTGCGTCTGCTGGTCTCCTACATTTCTCTCATCCAGCAGCATCGCATTTCACAACAACACACTCATCGGCATCCCATTCAAACGATTTACCGCACACATAATTCATAATGAAGGCCTCCGTGATCTGCGCATCCCTCCTCGCCGGCTTTGCCTTTGCCGCCCCAGAGGCCAGCAAGAAGTACGAGGGCACCCCAAAGAAGCCAGTGTACGACAAGGACTGCGACAAGGATGGATACTACAAGGTAAGATTAAAGCGCTCAGTATTGGAACCATTAAACACGACTGACCTCCATCCAGGGCGCTAAGGGCTTCCCAATTCCATTCACCAGCACCTACCGCGTGAAGGCCGTCCCAGAGGAGGTCGTCAACATGATGAACGCAAAGACTGGCGGTCTCCCAGGTGCCGTCGGCTTCTACGATCTCGGCATCAACAGCGAGCTCGACACCATCTGCTACTACATCCGCCTCTACAACATCCGTGGCGAGTACGTCTCCCCAGCCAGGACCGCCACCCACATCCACGAGTCTGCCCGCGGTCTCTCTGGCCCACCAAGAATCGCTTTTCCCAACCCACAGCCAGTGGC
This sequence comes from Cercospora sojina, assembly GCA_004299825.1. NCBI lineage: Eukaryota > Fungi > Ascomycota > Dothideomycetes > Mycosphaerellales > Mycosphaerellaceae > Cercospora > Cercospora sojina. Next base: position 3,460,291 of record CP036211.1, on the reverse strand, counting down.
TGGCAAGAACTACCGCGTCTCCGTCGGCTGCTTGACTGGTCCATTCATCACCGGTCTTACCAACAACGCCACTGGTGAGGACCAGGGTGCTGGTTTCCGCGTCGCTCAGATCGAGGCCAACCCTAAGGGATTCAACGCTGATGTCCACACCAACTTCGCCGACACAGCCCAGGGCATCAACGCCACTGCTGGTGCCGTCCGTGGCCAGCTCGCATACTAGACGCGTTCATCGGCAGTTCTAGGGGGATGATGGTGTTGTTGTTGTTGTTTGGAAAATGAGGTGTTGCTGCACAGGATGCGTATGACTCTACAAGTACGCAGACATACCTATTTCGTATCTATATTTCGATGGTGTGGTGGAGGATGAACAGGCCCACCGACATGTCGTGTATTGGACGGCGGACGACGACGACAAGCAGAAAGACCAGCTCGTAGCTACAGGCGATATGCTCAGTTCTTAATATATGGTTACGAAATGTTACTACCACGCCGATCACACAGATGTGCTCTCTCTCTTTCGCTTCTTGTAACTTCGTTGCGGTACAGTTCTGTAGCGATCGTATTCAATTCTTTGCTGGCGCTACTGATGTGTGCGCCATCACCACCGTTTCGTTTTGTTTCTAGCTCGAGCACACAATGTCCGGCACGCGACGGATCTTCAAAGTTCAGACCTTCACAACGTGAGGTCTCAGGTACCTTTTGCGGAGCTCGAGCTCTCCACAAAAAAAACTAATTGTATGCACGTTTCCTGCATGAAGTTTTGAGGAACCTTGAAGCACATTGGTCGAAGCGAAAATTGGGTCAACGGTGTTGTGGCACACACGGCGAGTAGTAAGAAAAGAGCTTTACCCTTGAAGGTACCACTGGGTTTATTTCCTGTAGCGAACAATCGGAACCGGAACAGGGAAGAGAAATCTGACAATTGCAGAAAAGCACACTCCCCCCTGCACAGCAGATCGCGATTCAAAAGATCATAGTCCTGGCGCAGCAAGCAAGCAAAGTAGCAGCAGAGCTTTTCCAGATGCGTGATCTGTGATGCAAGAATTCTCCTCGTAACGGTTCGCCGCGGAGTGAGGCGAAGAAGCGCGAGTGACGCGCGAGTCACTGTGTACATGCCGCCAATTGTTTTGCCAAGGAGCAGTCTGCGTTGACCGGGAAATGAAGCTGGGGGCGGAGAAGGCTAATTTTGGGAGGGGGGAGAGGAGGTTAAGCGTCTTTGGTATGCGCCTTCCTTCGCGGCTTGGGAGCCTGGCCAGTCAAGTGTGATGCGGTCGCACGCTTTCTCTGGTGCAGGTGGCGGAGTCTCTGGGCAGTGTTGTGGCGGAAGAATTGGATCGTTGTATATTGATGCGGATATTGATGGGTGTGATTGTGATGCGAGCGGGAATTGCATATATTGAAGATCACGCGTCGTGGAAAAGCGTTTGTCGCGACTCGCACCAGGATTGGGGGGCTGCTGCCATGCCGGAAAATGGTCACCGGTCATGATCGGGCAGAGCTGACCTGCGCGGGTGTCCTGGTTGATATAGTCGCTTCTATTCGGCTGGGAGACCAGTTGGTGTGCAGAAGAACAGCAGGTGAGGTCGTTGGCAGCGTCGACGAGTCCATGCTCGCTGTCGCTGCTGGCAAGACTCGATTGGGCAATCCGCCGGGTGGAGTGCTTGGCGCGGGTCGGCATCTCGATGGTGCGGACATGGAGGGATCAGTCTACCATCGACACAGTGCACCTCTTGGCTTTGATGAAGCAGAATCTCCCCCTCCCTGTGGTGGCCTGGGACGACGGGCAGCGGTTCTGATGAGGCTCAAGTCTTGCACGTGCGACCCTTGCATGTGACAGCGGAGCTCGGCAGAATGCAGTGCGTGCGAGGTGACGCAGAGCCGCGCGCAATGGGCGAGAGAGGCTCGCGTAGACGGGAGCAGTGTACGAGCAAAAAGAACTGGTTCTGCTGTCGTTGGGGGACCACCGCGCGCGCCCCCATTGCATCACGCACCCATTCTTCTCCGCCAACAATGAATTGGCCGCAGCAATGCCGAAGTGACACCCCAGAGATCATCGTCGCCCAATTCATCATCACGCCGTAACGGTGGAGCTGACTGCTGTGGAGCGCGCGGAGGAGCCAGGCCACTTCCCGAGTCGCATATACCACTCCTCTCGCTCTTTTCCACCTCCTTTCTTTGAGCCATAGAGGATGGCAGCCCAGAGTCGCGGACGCACGTTGCTGCGCTATGCTGGAGCCGCCGCAGGTGTTGGCGCCGTCGGCGCCGGCACGCTCTACTTTGTCTACCGACCGCGAGACGTACCCGGCCTAGAAGCTGCGGCTGTACCACCACCAACATATGGCGAGGGAGGAGTCTTCCGCCCACCAAGCTTCCCGCGCGTGAAGAGCAGGAGCGAGCAGATTGATCATCTCAAAGCCAGCGCAGGTGCTGCGTTCACCCAGGCCAAGAACAAGGTCAAGGAAGCTTTGGGGCAAGAGCTGCAGACAAACAGCGACGGCGGCTCAGAGTATGACCTTCTGGTCGTCGGAGGCGGTGCCACGGGAACTGGCATTGCGCTGGATGCTGCTTCCCGAGGACTGAAGGTTGCGCTGGTCGAAAAGGATGATTTCGCTGCGGGGACAAGCAGTAAGAGTACCAAGCTCGTCCACGGAGGCGTGCGGTATCTCGAAAAGGCTGTCTTCGAACTGGACTACAGTCAATACAAACTGGTCAAGGAAGCTCTCCGCGAGCGAAGATACTTCCTCGATACCGCTCCTCACCTGTCGCAGTGGCTCCCGATTATGATTCCCGTCAACAAGTGGTGGCAAGCACCTTACTTCTGGGCTGGAACCAAGTTCTACGACTTCCTCGCTGGATCCGAAAACATTGAGACCTCGTACTTCTTGACCAAGAGTAAGGCGCTGGATGCCTTCCCCATGCTCAAGAGGGAAAACCTCTGGGGCGCTCTGGTCTACTACGATGGTGCACACAACGATTCCCGCATGAATATTTCTCTGGCTATGACTGCTGCTCTCTACGGCGCTACTCTTGTGAACCACATGGAGGTCACTGGTCTCGAAAAAGATGCCAATGGCAAGCTTTGTGGCGCAAGAGTCAAGGATCTCGTTCAGGACAAGGATGGCAAGACTCCCGAAGAATTCTCGATCAAGGCAAAGGGCATCATCAACGCTACTGGGCCCTTCACCGACTCTCTTCGCAAGATGGACGACCAGCAAGTTTCTGAGATCGTTGCTCCCAGCTCTGGTGTTCACGTCATTCTGCCTGGATACTACTCGCCTTCGAATATGGGTCTCATCGATCCTCGCACCTCCGACGGCCGTGTGATTTTCTTCTTGCCATGGCAAGGAAACACCATCGCCGGTACTACTGATGCGCCTTGCCCAATTGAGCCCAATCCAGTTGCACAAGAGAAGGAAATTGACTGGATTTTGAAGGAAGTCCAAAATTACCTGCAGCCTGAGATCAAAGTTCGCCGCGGTGATGTTCTTGCCGCTTGGTCTGGTATTCGCCCTCTCGTCCGCGATCCCAACAAGGCCAAGTCTGAAGGTCTTGTGCGCAACCACTTGGTCACAACATCTGAATCTGGACTGCTCACTATCTCTGGTGGCAAGTGGACTACGTACCGTCAAATGGCTGAGGAGGCTGTCGATGAAGCCATCGCGCAATTCGGCCTCAAGCCAAAGGGCGTTGCCAACCCACCTCTTGTCTCAGGCGTGGAAGGCTTCCACGAGAACCTCGAACTTGATGGAAGTTGCAAAACACACGCTCTTCGCTTGATTGGTGCTCACGGCTTCTCCAAAACTCTCTTCATCAACGTCATTCAGCACTACGGCCTCGAGACCGAAGTCGCAAAGCACCTGTGCATCGACTACGGTGACAGAGCCTGGACTGTCGCCGCCCTCTGCGCACCTACCGAGAACCGCTTCCCTGTCCGAGGTACCCGCATCTCTGAACTATATCCTTACGTCGACGGCGAGATCCGTTACGCCGTCCGCCACGAATACGCCCAGTCCGCTGTCGATGTGCTCGCACGACGAACCAGATTGGCTTTCCTCAACGCACAAGCCGCTGTAGAGGCTCTACCACAAGTCATTGACATTATGGGAGAAGAGCTCAGGTGGAGCAAGACAAGAAAGGAAAGAGAATGGAAGGATACCATGTCATTCTTGGTCTCTATGGGTCTGCCAAAGTCCAAGCAAGTCTTGACAAGGAAGGAGGTTGAGGAAGGGAAGGTCGGAAAGTACGAAGATGAAGAATACCATCTTTATGCTAGACATGGTGAGTTGCAAATCCAATAATAAGGAGAAACAGAAGAGCCAATGCTGACCACTCGAACACAGACAAACCCAGCGAAATCCTCGACTCGGATGTGCCGATGAACTCGGGTAACAACCCGACGATTGGAAAGGACTCTCCAGCGAACGCCTAAGTTCAACCGCAGTTGAGAGGGACTTTTACAGATGTGGAGAAAAATGCAATCAGAACCAGATTTTTATGACGACCTTTGCGCAGAAAAGCGCTCGTGCGCGATGTCTTTTGCTTGCATTGCCCGAGGCGCACTGCGGGATTGTTTTTGCGAGATGTATTTACAATGTATTAAAAGAACGTCGATATGGCGTGGGCAAATTTGAAGAATCTTCATCTACCTAATGCCCGAGCGAACCACCAAATGGAAATTGCGTTCATGAGCTTGTGAGCGATAGACACCCATCGGCTTTCGTACGCTCATCGATCTTGTAAACTCTTGATGCACTGCGGATGCGGAAAGTGATGGGGAACGAAGGCTTGTCATTTATACAAGAGCTGTAGATAGAAATCATGGTATCTGACCGCACCATACTCTGCATTTGAAATCCGTCTCTACTCCTCCGCATTATCCTCGATCGCCGCTGTCGACACATTTTCGATTCGCCACATGTACCACATGAACAGACTCCTATTTCTCTCAATCAGTATATACTCAGTCAATCGCTCCGAGATTTTCGAGCCAATATCCACCACATGAAAAAAGGCAGCACATACCTATACGGCCTGAAATGCTCCGCAAGCTCCAACATATCCTTCTCACTCATATACTTCCATTTCCCGCCACCTTTGGCCTTGAGTTTGCCCACATCCTTACCGATGTAAGCTGCCATCCCCCTCTGCACACCCAAGTCACCTGTGCTGAATACATCTAGACGTTTGAGTCCAAAACACATGAACATTTCCACTGACCACGCACCGAGACCTCTCACCGCAACTAATGTTCTCATGACTTCCTCGTCTGAGCCCATCATGAGCTGTTGAGTTGTGATTTCCCCAGAATCGAATTTCTGGGCAAGACCTTGGATATATTCCGCTTTCCGTTGACTGAGACCCGCAGTGCGGAGCGTAGTGATATCCGTGGCTGCGACGAGCGCAGGTGGAGGAAAACCATTGGGACAGGATTCAGGAGGGAAGATAGCGATGAATTTGTTTTTGATGGAGGAGGCTGCGGCGCCCGAGACTTGTTGGGCCATGATGCCGCTTGAGAGACTTCGGAAGGGGTCGATTTTCTCGGCGAGTCCTTCGGGAGAGAAGACGTGGCAGTGGTGTTGTTCGATCACGGGTTTGAGTTTTTTGGTCAGAGTGGAATCGATTTTGATTAGGTGGGCGCAGGCTTCATCTAGTAGGGTTTTGGATGTTGATTTGTGGGATCCGGGTTTGGAGGGGGATGCTTCTTCGAAGTTGGAGTATGCTGGTTGGAGCTGACTTCCGCCGGGTGTTACCAGGGTCGCGTTCGTGTGGTTTTTGTGGACGGGTCTGGTAGCAGGAGGAGCTGGGTCGTCGATGTCGCCTGTGCTGTAGTTCTGGCCTTGGTTGCTGTTGCTTGTCATGAGACCTATTGCGAAAGGGGTAGGCGTGAAAAGTGGTGGATTGACGTCGACATCTTGGGCCACTTTTCTACGCTTAGTCTTTGGAGTCGCAGGAGGCGGAAGCATTGATTTCACATCCTTCGTGGTCTTAGTAGTGTTCGCAATCGCTTGGATTGCGGACTCTACCTGTTCTTCTGTAGATTTGCGCTTACGCCCGCGCTTGACTGCCATCGAGGCCGGCGACGGGTCATGCTTGCCATTGGGAACTGCGTCTGGAATCGCTTTGCTTGGAATACGGCTTGATCTTCTTAGAGACATCGCGATGGTTCTATCGGTTCTTCTAATCGAAAGGCGAGGTGACGTGAATTCAGTAGCGGGCACGGACGCACCAACCAACTGAAGCGTTGCTATGCGCCAACACAAGCGCAACTGAGCCAGAATTCTGCTATCGTAGAGAGTCACAAGCTGAGCCAGAGTCGACGGGATGCGCAGCAATGTACGAGTGAGATTGTAAAAGGAGATGCGCATTGCAGCCTAATGACGCAGATCGGCGCGTCCAACGCGAAGTCATGTGCTCGGTGGCCAAAACAAAAAGAAATATCATCGACAGCGCCCACTCGACATCATGCTGCAAGGAAGCTCAAGACATGCGGTCGCATCGCTCGGAGTAGGTAAAGCTGCTGACGTGAGACGGATCGTTGTAGTGTTGATACAATCATTCCTCTGCTCTATGCCAGCCCGAGCAAAAGCGAGGCTGTGAACTTCTGCGCGCTGCAATATATACACATGTTGTCTTGCTTTGTACCTCGTGTTACTTCTGCTACCAGTATACAGGTTCTCTACTTGGCCTTAGGCTTGGTAATTTGCAGGTTCTCGAGGTCCTCGCGCTCCGTGGTCTCCACCTCGATCTGCTTCAAGATTGGTGATAGGTACGGGTAATCCTGCACACAAGTCAGCACTCAGGATCTCGACGCTGGCGCTAACAGCTAATGCGCTTGCTCCATATGCGGTCTGCACATACATCTTCTGGCTTGGTCCATTCCTCCTTAGGGAGAAGCTGATGCGCGAGCGAGCACTATCCATATATCAGCCCTTCTGTCCTTCATAACCTCGAGCTCGTGCTCCTATATTACCTGGAATGCTCTTCTCATGCGGAAGACACGGTCGTATGCCTCCTTAGGTGAAAGACGCTTGAGCGCAAGCTGTGCCTCTGGGCTCTCCTCTGGAATCAGATCATCGGCCCTGTAGTAGCCATTGTGTTAGCCACATGATCCGCACTCCTCTCTACTCGTCCAATCTGGTCTCTTCCTCCTCTCCTCCGTGGCGCCCTACCTCAAACCCAGCTTCCTGTATCCGGCGTTGTCAAAGTACCACTGGCTCAATGGCTTCATCCACTTGTGCAGCCATGGCCGCTTCATGATATAGGGTGCGAGCGACGGGACCGACATGTTTGCGAGCGGCGTGGAGATCGTCCGGTGGTGGGAATGTCGTGCTGTTGGATGATGATATGAAGCCAGACTTTCTCGACATTGAGTGTAAGGCGAGCGCGGTGGCCTGTGATTGGCTCGCACCGTTCGGCTCACGGGGTCAGGGCATTCGCCGGCGGACGAAAGCTTGAGGTGAGCAACAAAGCACCAAACCCGAACGTCACAGCTCGCAAGAAGGCCGTGTCTCCACCCTCGCGACCACTCTCACTTTGCCCGCTCTGCCGACACCGACACATACACACCATCCTTTCCCCTCCCATGCCTATGACAACGACTGCATTGTGCGACCAACCTTCAGCTACTCGCCTGTGATCACGGGACTGCTCATCGTTCCATCCGACCCCGCCGCACGCACGATAACGACCCGATCGCCCACTCAACAGAATATTGTGCAACAGCTGCTCCTCCTTCACCTGGAACACATCGCTCCGAGTATGATCGTGAGGATATACTCCCTACGATAGTGCCCTCTCCGGGCTATGCAGGACCCGCCGAGTTCTGCCATGTCTTCACAATCCGATGGCGGCCGATACACAAGATCCACATTGGTGCAGCGTTCGCCGTACCCGAAGCTTGCAATATGGTCGACGAGGCTCTCCAATGCGAGCATCAACTCGTTCTCGGGGGCAATGGCTGGCATGGCAAGTGGTATTGTCACATGTCCGCTGGACGTGATCAAGACGAAGTTGCAGGCACAAGGCTCCTTCTTGAACCCGAACTTGCAATCGAAAGGACCGCCCGCCAGCGCAGTATACCGTGGTATGATTGGGACTGCGAGGGCTATCATTCGGCAAGATGGATTGAAAGGCATGTATCGCGGACTGGGACCAATGCTGCTCGGATATCTGCCAACATGGGCTGTTTATATGGCCGTATACGATAGTAGCAGGGAATATTTCTACGCACATGGCTACGGCGAAATGAACAGGGACAAGTGGCTGGCCAGAGTTTGTGCATCGGTGACAGCTGGAGCATGCAGTACCATCACGACGAACCCAATCTGGGTGATCAAGACTCGACTCATGTCGCAAATATCACGCACGGCCTCGGACGGCCATCGAACACCCTGGCACTACTCCAGTACGCTTGACGCCGCTCGACAAATGTACAGATCTGAAGGTCTAGCGGCGTTCTACTCGGGACTTGCACCGGCCCTCCTCGGACTCACCCACGTTGCGATTCAGTTTCCATTGTACGAGTACTTCAAACAACAGTTCACAGGTGTCGAAATGGGAGCTACTCCTGCATTCGCATCGGAAGCACAGAATACATTTGGCATTTTGGCCGCAACCTTTCTTAGTAAGGTCTGCGCCACATCGGCGACATATCCCCACGAAGTACTCCGCACACGACTGCAGACCCAGCAGAGGCTGCACCCGGAGTACGCGCACAATGGCGTAGGTAGACACAGTCAGAGTATATCGAGTTCGAGGAGAATCGCGAATACTGACGGCGTGCCGTATCAGCCGCGTTATCGAGGCGTGCTGGACACTTTTCGCATCATACTGAAGGAGGAAGGGTGGCGGGCATTTTACAACGGCATGGGAACAAACATGATTCGGGCGGTCCCCGCTGCCATGACAACTATGCTGACTTTTGAGTCGATTAAAGCTGCGCTGGGCAAGCTACAGGAAGAAGGGAGGGCACTACAGGAAGAGAGCAGCTGAGAGAGGACAGTGAAGCGAGGACGGCACGAGTGGAATGGGCGTCATTATGTGGTTGGCAAACGATGTGCACATACGGGCGGCCTTGCATGACACAGCGGCATTTATTAGTTCGGATGTGGTAGACGATACACTCCACCTGCGCAGCATTGAGAGCGGCGTTTTCTACAGCATGGCGTTGAGGAGTAGTCGAGAATGACTGCGAAGGCTCAGCCGAGGGAACATGCGTAGGTATTACTATCAAGACTCGGATCAAACGGGCTCCTCACTTTCAGCTGTTGTCACAGAACCGCGCCCACCTGCTGGCAGGTTCCACGACTCTGGTCGCCTGACATCATGTCATCCCGTTCTCTGTGCGTCTCTTACCTCCCAGCTTCAAGCACAGCGGCCTTTGACCCGACATCAACTGTATTTCCCATCGCAAGGTGTCTTCGATCAGCGGCAAGCTGCACCAGTCATGGCAGGCCAAGCGCAACTCCATCATGACTACTGGAAATTCCGAGACCACTCTCACCTGCCTGTGGACCAGATCAAAGATGTGCTGAACAAGCGGGGAGCACGAATCACATCAACCCCAAGCGAAGAGCACCTTCGCAAACAATCATTACGCGCGGAGCTTGGGTTGCTAGATTACGCCCAGTGTAGCAGCAATGAGATGCGAGGTTTCATTAGAGCAAGAGGTCTGGAAGCGTCCAAGGACTCGTTAGAAGAGAAGGACAATACCAGAGAAAAGTTGATCGAAGCTCTCGAGCAAGCAGACGATCAGCGGACATTTGCCCAATTCTTCGAGCTGCCAGGAGAAATGCGAAACCGCGTATATACCGCTCACTTCGCGGACTTTGAGCAACCACTCTACGCTCCGAGTCAACCGCCGATTGCACGTGCCAGCAAGCACGTTCGTGCGGAGACCTTGAAGCTTTTCTATAGTGAATGCACTTTCCTCGTGGCACAATCTATTGCACGAAGCTCGCGAAGATTCTGGGAGCACATACCGGTTGAACTGGTTGGTTACATCACCAGGCTACATATCGGAGGTACACACAAGAAGAAAGAGACAATACATGCCCTGTATGGGCCACACCCGTGCTTTCGATCCATTTCCATCACGCTAAGTAAACAGGGATCGGGCTATACGATCAACTTCGCTCTGTATCATGACACAGAGCAAGAAGGATTCATACCGAACTGGGCAACGAAGCTTTTACACGATGTCCAAAAACTGTGTCAAGTTATCACGAATAGAGAGGCTAAGGGAAGGTTACTCACAGAGGACACTCTTCACTTTAGGGCTGCGTATTGCGAAGGACGAAGGCGCAGGACACTGCGCATGGGTATTACTAGCCGCCACTTTCTGCATACTGGAATTCTTACACAGGACGACACGATAACTTTGTGACCCTCAGATTGGCGGCTCTGTTCTAGCAAGTGGTATCGCAGCTTCTTGTGGGAACGCACGCTTGACCTCTGACATAACTTCTCAGGGCAGCGCCGGCCAGGTCCACCTTACAAAGCTCTGGCATGCATGACAGCTTCAGCACATCGCAACCATCGCACGTCATTGAAAGACGTTTGCCTTACAATTTCGTGAGATGAATGGCCTAGATCACTCTTGAGTGCCTATGCAACGGGCTGCACTCTTGTGATTTTTTGTTGACCAGCTTTCTCTTCCAGTACAAGATTCAACGCAGCCCTCCTTTTGCGGCGTGACACTTTTTTCTGCCGCTCCGGCCGACGCCGCAAAGATCGTCTGCTGGCGCGTTGCTGAGGTCTACTGCCGGACAATACAGCCAGTTGTCGGGCCCCTCCCTCCTTGTGGAGACAAATTGACCTCGCTGATCCGTCTTGATCACACTGTCTCTTCCACTGACAGTGTTCGCTAACATCGCTTCTAATCAGCATAATGAACGACGGGCGGGCGGACGACGTTTACTGGCGCTTCCGCGGCTACGGAATGCCGACCGTACAGCTTCGCCAGTACATTGGGCCCTTTGGTACCTATTTCTACGCTTCTTGGTCTAGAGATAAGCTGTTGAAAGTCGCCAAACGGAAGTGGACTTCGCGTCCAGACTACGGTCCCACTCAGGGGATGATTTGCTGAAGTTTGTCAAAAATCGTAAGATCTCGCTGCAGAGAAAGAGGGCCTACGGATGAAAAGTCAATCTCATCGCAGACAGAGGCTGCCACAGACAAAGACGTAAGTTTTCACTCTTCGGAGCCTAGAGAACCCTTGGATCTGCTCTGATCATACCTTCGCAGCTGCGGAAAAGCCTTTGTAGGGCTGATGCATCCCCCAGGTTCTCCAAATTCCAGGACCTACCGGCTGAGTTGAGAGTGCGAGTGTGCGAGCTCTATTTTCCCGGCCTTCCCAATACTCTCATGCCGCCCACACAACTACCGCTGGCGAGGTGAGTCCGCCCTGTCGACTTGGTATATGCCGATGGTCGAGAGCAAATACTGATGCTCGCTAGAACCAACAAACTCATGAGAGAGGAAGTTTTGGCACAATTCTACAAGACGACGCGCTTCCAGCTGTCGATTGGCTACTCGAACCCTTGTGTTTCAGGGACTAGACTCATCATGCGTATGGATCCGAACTCGCTTCTGTTTCTCTTGAAGCTGCGTGAGCAAGATCTTGCGCTCATTTAAAAGCTTCAACTGAAGTTTCGCGATGGGCTATTGCATGAGTGCCGAGAGACCCTGGACGCGACCCTCGCGACCAACTCCAAACCCGCAGTATTCCAGTGCGACAGAAGGCGAAGTATTGGTGAAGAGATGCTAGACCTGAGTGGAGCACCAAATCTTCCGAAGGGGGGGGAGACTCAAAGGTTGCCAGTCTCTGACAGGGAGACACGACACTTTCTTCTCACCTTCCAGAAATGTGCAATGCAAAGTCCGTTGCAAATGATGACTATCTCTGAACGCGATTGCCAACCGGTAGGCACGGTGTGGAGCATGTCGCTTAGACTACCTTCCGGGTGCTCTCGGTATAGCCCCACATCCTTCTGCTGACTGCAACCCATGCAAAAGCAGGAAAGTGTCTTCGATATACAAAGACGACTTTGACCGGTTTGTTCATCTCCCTGTGTCTCCCGGATCCGACACCGACGTCCACCTTTTTAGGCCGAACCAAACGTGCCGCGAAGGAAACGACACGAGGGAACGAAGCCCTAAGCTCCGACGTCGGCGAATCAAGTGCAGCACTTTCCGCCAACCGCCATTCTTCTCCACAATCTCGCTTGTCGGCGCCAGAATGAGGAGAGGATCTGCTCTTCCGCCAGCACCAACAAGTGCTGCCACGGTTACGGTTACATGCGTGCCACGCGAGCGAGAGGGCATGCATGTCGTCTCGCCGGCCGAAGAAGCTTTCAGCAGCCCTTCTGCTGAGTCTTTCAACATTTCATGATTTTCCCGACACTGAATTACCGATCTTCTGCGGTCTTGTTCACCTCTTGTGTTCCGCACGGCTGAAAATACGCCACCATCAAAGTCTTCGAAATCGCTTGGACGGGCTTGCGCGAGCTTGTTCGTTCAGCCTCGCTTCTGTGACTCTGCTGACATATCCTGCACTACTGTTGCGACTCATCGAGTCCAACTTCAGCTTTCCACGTCGCTCCTGGACTCGAGCTCAACAGATCGACGCATAGCCAAAGATGCGGCTACCGTTCGGCTCAACCGACGAGAAGGCAGCTCATTCGCCGACTTCATCGGAACGTTTCGAGCAACCCAACGACATCACCTACCAACCCCAAGGCTACGATGAAGACCTGCACGTCGAATGCCCGCCGCACACTACAGAGCGCAAGCTGGTAGCCCGCATCGATATCCATATCATCCCAGTCTTGTGTATTCTCTACCTTTTGGCTTTCTTGGATCGAGTCAATATCGCCAATGCCAATGTCCTCGGACTCTCCAAGGAGTTGAGGCTTGAAGGAAATGAATACAACACCGCGCTCGTGATCTTCTTCGTGCCTTACGTGCTGTGAGTGGATTCTATCTGTGCTGTGTTATTCTTCAACAAACTTGCTGACATGTTTTCTTTTAGCTTCGAAATCCCGAGCAACATCCTTCTTAAGAAATTCCGACCGAATGTCTGGCTGAGCTTGAACATGTTCCTCTTTGGCTTCGTTACTATTATGCAAGGTCTCGTGAAGAACTATGAATCGTTGCTGGTCACGAGATTCTTCCTTGGACTCTTCGAAACAGGCATGTTCCCAGGATGCTTTTACTTGATCGGAATGTGGTACCGGAGACACGAGGCGCAGAAGCGATACACGTTCTTCTTCTCGTCTACGACGCTGGCTGGTGCATTCGGTGGGTTACTGGCGGCGGCTATTGGAAAGATGGATGGGTAAGTGAGGTCATGGAGCTCGGCTCAATTGATCAGAGCTTAGTTTCAGATTGTTGCATTTTGGGGTGAAGACTAACTAATAGCTTCGAAATATAGTCTGCATGGCTATCAGGGATGGAGGTGGATCTGTAGGTACTCTCCAAAGGTCACCAACGGCGACGAACTAACCTCGTCTACAGTCATCCTCGAAGGCGCGCTTACAGTTGCCGTCTCCGTCCTTTTCTTCTTCCTCATCCCCAGCTTCCCAGAAGACTCCAAATGGCTCGCCGAGGACGAAAAGGCCTATGTCGCAGCTCGCCTGCAGAAGGATCAGGGCCGCTCAGCTGTCGAACGCTCCATCACCGCCAAGGATGTCGGCAATGTCTTCAAAGATTACAAAGTCATTGTCGCTGGCTTCATGTACTTTGGACTTATCGTCCCAGCTTACGGTTACGCCTACTTCGCTCCTGGAATCATTCAGAGCTATGGCTACGATCCTATTCAGACACAACTCCACTCCGTACCGCCGTGGGCTGCAGCATTCGGATATGCAATGTTGCTCGCTGTACTCTCAGACGCAACGAAACACCGCTTCGGCTTCGCGGTCTTTAGCATATGCATCAGCATTGCTGGATTTGCGATTCTGATTAGCGTTCACAACAACAATACTGTGCAATATGGTAAGCTCCCTACAGCTCATGTACTATTTTCAAACAAAAGCTGATTCATTCTCCAGCGGCTCTCTTCCTAGTCACCATGGGCACTTACTCTGCCATGCCCGTCATCGTCTGCTGGTTCAACATGAATCTCGGAGGCCACCATCGGCGCTCTGTCGGATCTGCATGGCAGGTCGGTTTCGGCAATATTGGCGGTATCATCGCCGTCTTTGCTTTCCTCAAGAAAGACGCACCAAAGTACGTGACGGGCTACTCGATCTGCATCGCTTTTACAATTCTGAGCATCATTTCGTGTATCATCTATGGCTTCGCATGCTGGTCGCAGAATCGACAGAGGGACAAGTCGGTCACGGATGTCGGCTTGACGGAGCACGAGAAGACAGAGCTGGGGGATCTGAGTCCGACGTACAGATATCTGCTGTGAGAGACGAAAGGGGAAGAATGATGCGGGGAGAGGCTAAGTAGGAGTCATATGAAGCACGAAAGTCTGTCGGGTATGAGTACGATACGTTGGGGTATCATCCCCCTGCTTCCTCAGGCCCGGCCTATCAGGCCTGTGTTCACGGGTCTCGGAAGTTCCGCGCTCGTGCCAGTGCCTTTGATCGATCATGGTATAGCGGTCCACATGGATCTGTTCATCGACGCGTCGTTGGGCGCCGATCCGTTAATATGCCGGTATGGGTCGTCAACGTCGGTTCTTGGCGGGAGATATGTGGTCACACAATGTACGCTCGTGTTATTTTTTGTGCTTCTGACTATACAAGTCCCTCATGCCGTCAGATGTCGAATTTTGATGCAATATAGGGAATCACCGAGTCTTGTTCGGGACCCTCCTCAGAGTAGCATCGCTTTGCCGAAGCTCTACCCATCAAAGCCTCGTCGCACAGCTAACGGACGTCGTCCAGGTTGGAGATCTTTCTCCTCGCCATGCTTGAGCATGCAAGTCCGCAACCGAGCCTGCAAGGCTCATTGCGCACATCACAGTCGCCGCGTGAGCTGCTCAACCGTGTGGCTCTGCCTCGTTCACACGTCCAGCATCGAATTCAACGTCTTCTCACGACTCTTTGTTCATCTTGCGTGGGAAATTTTCTTGGATGCCACCATCGCTTCATCATTGCTAGGAGAAGTCTACGCTTTAGTCAGTTAAGCACACAGCGATGGTACCTGAGTCGCTTCTGCGCGTCAAAATCTGAACGTCACTCTCCTGAAATACTTTCGCCGTGGCTTGCTCTTGCCTGCGATTGAACGTTGAGCCCAAAGGGAGTGGACCGCACTAGTCACTTGAAATTGCTGACATGTGACTGCTAATGCAGATACTGTGACCTTAGATGCTAAGACAATCTGTACAGTATGCGACAGTCCATTCCCTGGAGCCGGACTGTGACCACCGCCTCCGCAGCACCGATACTGGAAGAATGCTTCGCAGGTGAAACCCGTCCACTGGATGCCCCCACCGGCGGAACTATTCACCCACTTCTGTAGCGTCCGGAATTCTGGTGCCGTGGTCACATAGTATCGCTCAGAAGCGAGCTTCCTCATCTTGATCTCGGCGCCGGTCACATTTCCACAGAGATCCTTCCGAGGACCTCGCTGCCTTCTTCTGTCACCGGACTCCTTGGACCGTCCGCATCGACGAAAGTGAGGTGATCTCCGTACGATATACAGAGTTCCTCTCCCTCCTGGATGTCTCTCAAGGCTTGGTAAACAATAACTCGTCGCTCCAGATCCCGCTTCCAGCCCACATTCTGTTCCTCGGCAGAGTGATTGAACATCGATCCGAGACCAAAGACAACGGCCTGCGCGGTCCTCGGCTCTCCTATGGAATTCTTGGACGGCCAGTTATAGGTGTAGTTGAACAACTGCGTCTGCTCTATGTGCTCGATATTCTCCACTATGCCCAGCACAAGTACCGGCGAGACATCGATGACCGTCCCGGCGGGAATGGGTGCCGCCGCAACGACGCCTCGTCCTGGTCAACTTTGTCAACACGATTCTGAAGGCCAGGAAGAATGCTTAACGCGGACAGATGATGTTGGGATCATCGCCTTTCAGGCCTACCTTTGGGGGTATTGCTAGCTAAATGCAAATGTGGGAAGCGCTGGAGAAGAATATAATCATTTTTGCCACCACCATCGACGATGCCAGCATGATGAACATGTTGATCATGCGCCATCTCGTGGGTGGCCGGGCTTGTTGCCGTGGGCATATGCTTGTCCGCGAAAATGAGGCGTTTGGTCCCCGGTATAGCTCTGACGTAGGAGCAGAGATCGACGAGTGGGAGAGAAAATCGCGATGGCTGCTATTCGGACCCGATGCCGATGCCTCGACCCTGGAACGTAATTGGCTTCGTGGCCGCCGTCATTTGTGATATCCCTGCTGCCATCGACTTCGCCTGGTGCAATCTGGTGATACAGCGCGGGCGCTGCGATGAGCATCACGACGATGACGACGTAGCAGCGACGCACAGAGGCCACGACTTCCTCAACGACATCCACCACCTTCCGATATGGCGGCACCAGCGCATGCCTCCCAGCACGCCCGAGGGAGATCGGGCACTGTGTCTGGGCCTCACAGCCTCTCGCTCAAGGTCCTGCGACTCTCGCGCCCAACCCTCGCTGCGCAGACGCCGCTGCCACATACTTCGTTTGGCAATGGCCTCGACATCCCTCCCAATGCCTCTCTGGCTTACCCCAGCGCCAATGAGAACTCTACCTTCCCGCTGACGACCGCTCTCACGCTTCCCTCCGCCTTTGGCGCAGCCTACGTCGGCGAGACCTTCGCGTGCACCCTATGCGTCAACAGCGAGCTCCCGGCTGGCGATGGCGCCGGACGCAAGACTGTGAGCGGGATCAAGATCCTCGCCGAGCTTCAGACGCCCACCCAGCCTACAGGCATCGCTCTTGAGCTAGAAAGCGGAAACAAAGACGGCGAAGCAGCAGCAGAAGAAGAAGAGGAGGAGCGTATCGAACCAGGCACCACACTACAGCGCACACTTCGTCACGAGCTCAAAGATGAAGGGCAGTACGTCCTCGCAGTGACCATCAGCTACACCGAAACCCTTCACACTCCGGATGGAGCAGCAGCGAGTGGAGGACGAGCTCGCACATTCCGCAAATTGTACCAATTTGTCTCGCAACAACTCCTCGCCGTACGTTCAAAAATCACAGAACGCAGGATTCGAGAGAAAGATGCCCCGCGACAGTGGGTGTTGGAAGCTCAATTGGAGAATGTGGGAGAGTCGAGTATTGTATTAGAGAAAGTTTGGTTAAAGGAGAGCGAGGGCGTGAGCGGAAAAGCGATTAATGGCGAAGAAGAAGGAAAAGAGGCGGTGGTATTGAAATCGCAGGATGTGGAGCAGGTCATGTTTTTGGTGACTGAGCAAGACAAGAGCGAGGACGTGGGCAGTAAAGTGCCCCTCGGGCTGTTGAACATCGATTGGAGAAATGCCATGGGCGAGCAGGGGAGCTTGACCACTGGATGGTTGTCGAGTAGAGGACGATGAGTTGCGGGTGTTCGTGCAAAACCACCGAGCTGCGAGGAGACTGGCGACGAGGCAGAATGAACGAGCGGTACAAGAGATCTCAAAACCTCAGCTCTCGCAAGTCTGGCGAGTGACGCGAGTCTGGCTGAGAGATGTGCCGGAGCAAGCCACACGTATTTTTCGGAGTGCAGTTGGAGCTCACCTCTGCACAACACGTCATGGCGCTGCGAAGTGACCCAATGCGACGCCTCAGAGCCGGTGGTTTGGAACACTCATCTCACTCCAAAGCAACGCAACGCAGGGACGTGTGCGAACTCCAATCGGCTGAAGGTGGTGTCAAGCATGAGCTTGCACATGACGAATGTCTCTGCAGATAGCATGAGGTCGCTGGTGATGTTTGTTGTCCTCGACGATCTGCCTTTATCGCACGACACAGCTCCCCGGTGGTCTCATCGGGCACGCACACTCGCTACCAAACAAGAGCTGAGGCTCTAGATCTACACGTGGCTCTGGAAACAAGCTACAACGTCCACTGCTGTGACTGTACCTTCAACCGTTGAACGGAAGGGCAAATCCTTACCATGCTAGGCATGTGAGTTCTTCAGTTGATCTACAATCTGCATCGCCGGCCGGTGTGAACCGACAGGCTTTACCGGCACACGATCAGCACCAACAGCGAAGGCTTCTCAATAATTCCAATGGAAAGACCTTGCGGACCACCTTGACATCATCCATTTCTGGCGTGATACCCACATGAGCTACAGGGGAGTCAACCGTGCGCGATGGCCTCGCACCAGCGGATTCGTGTAGCGTGCAATCGGACATCACGTCAAGATCTTCGAAAAAGACGAGTTCACCGTCTGACACGGGCCAGCAATAGCATAGAGTTACGATTGACCGCCGCCCAGCGCCCACGCCGTCAGCAGCTTCTCCCCTGAGGATATCCATTTGGTTTGGCTTGGCGCGGAAACCAATCAGTTTCGTGTGTTGATCTTCTCAGTGACTCCACATGATATAATGCTCTCGAGATGCGGAGACGCCGATGCAATTGGTCCCCACGTGAGAAGATCAGGGAATCAGGGACCGGAGCCTTTTCTTTGGTGAGTGGAGAATTATGTACTCGAAACCGGAATACCACGACCAATCTGCATAGAATGTGATCTGCATTTCTGTAGAATTTCGCAGATTGTGAGTTGAATATTGCCGTCCCTGGAGATTAGCAGTTTCCGTGCAGATTTGGACATGCGAGGTTTATGTTCATCGTTGGCCATGACGAGACACTTCTGATCGAAGGCACTCGTGAGTCGGATGCGTTGAAGGCGGTGGACGTGACAACACCGGCGCGACGGGGTTACTTTCCGGTGTCTCATATTCGGGCCCTCTATTAATGGAGGCTGAGCGAGCGGATTCACGCTTACGAGACGAGTAGGAAGAGTTGACCAGGCACGTGGCGTTTTTCTGTGCCTCGCCGTTTGCATTTCTTTCACTTTTGCCCCAGTTGTATCGTATCCACAATTGATGAGCAGGAGCCACCGCAATATAAGCTAGAAAAGCTGCTGTTGTATAGCGTGCGTCGGAGTTGCATCCTTCGGCTTGGTGCTGCCGAACGCGTGCGGCGGTGGAGACGATAGAGATCCCGTGTGGGATTGGCACTTGGCACTTTGCTAATGTGAACTTTCGACGGCCAATGGTTCAGGAGTGTGGCGTCGCGCGGTGGCTTTGTGGGGAGGGGGGTTTTTTTTGGACTTTTGTTTCTCGTGTTGCGCGCGCGCACGCGTCAGAGGGATCAGGGTGGAAAGCTGTTTCGATGGAGAGTTTCTCCATCGTAGCCGTGAATCACCGTGATATACTGAATGGCATGCTGGACGTCGCTCTCCCGTGTTCATTTTACGGTCTCACGGAATCTGTGAGTCGACAGCGCATCAAAGCGCGTCCGATATTTGATATGGCGCAAGCTTCCCGTCGAAGCTTCTTGATTTGAGCCACAAAAGGGTTCGATTGTTTCAGCTGCTCCGTGGAGGTAGCGCATGTTTCTTCAGCGAGCCGTTGATTGATTGCTTGTGAGCACAGTGCACTCGGGCTCGGCCGCTGCCGCGTCGATTAGTGAGCTGGCCTCGTATCCCCTCCCTAAATATTGCTGCCAGATTCAAGGATGTCGGTGTTGACACACGCATTTCGAAACAGTTTGAGAGTCGATGTCGCTAGCGGAGGGTTTCTTGTGCCACATGTCCTCTTGACGGGGATTAGGCAAGCTGAGCCCGCATTATGCTGATAACGTGCAACTCAAAGCTGGAAAGTCACAAGCCCATGTCCTTCCTTTTCGAGATAATGAAGAATTTGAGATCGGCGACGGCCATGCTGTTTTCGGCCGTCACGGGCACGACTAAACTTCGCTTGGACGCGTCCGTGGGGCGTGGTCGTGTCCGTGGTGAAGATGCATGATGGATGTTTTCCAAATACTGCTATTCAAAAGTGGCAGAGATCAGAAGTTCGCCATGGATGTCCGTGATTACTGAAACATGATGTCGCATTGCACTTTCTCGTGACCTTTGTGCCTGTAGCAGAGTGGGACACAAGACGTCAAGACTCAAGAACATGTGCCGCTCCAGGATGTTCTGCTGGGGTGGCAGAGGCTAAGAGGGTGGAGAAGATGGCGAAAGAAAGGGCCACGCTTGTCTGTGCCACCAATGGAGGAGTGCGCTACTCTGCACACCGTATGTTTGTCAATTGTGATGAACGGTCTGCCATGCTGGTGTTCACCGTCCCGAAAACTTGATTGCAGCGAAGCACTGCCGTTGGCTGGTGTTTGGCGCGGACGTGGCACATGCCGTGCATGGCATGCAGCGGATGAGGCGCTTGTGCAGGAACAGCGGCTGCTGTGCAATCATCGAGTGCTGGGTGCCGAGGGCCGGTTGATAGGAGAAGCGACGTGGACAAGCCTTCGCCGAACCATGCGCCCCGGCATGGTGTAGGAAAGACGTTGGGCTAGCAGGATCAGCTAGGCTGGAAAGGGCGGCCGATAGCCCTGACCAGATGTGGATGTGGCATGCTGGAGTTCACATGGAGAGAGAGAAAACAAGCGTCCAGCATGCCGATCGGCGCGGCGGTCGCTTGGGATTCATTAAAGTATCGCATCGGAAATAGACTCGTGTGGACGGGCACAATGCACAAACGTGACTCGGCGCTGTTGCTGTGCGTGTGTGAGACATTTGTGGCGTACAGAGGGCGCGTGTTTCTTCTTCACCCCAGACAACGACTCGAGTGAACAGAGCAGGCCTCGCGCGCGCGCGGCAACGAGGCGATGCTCTCTGCTCGAAGCGAGGACGCGGTGTGCCCAGGCGATCAGCAGCATCGCGTCGTTGCTAGCGATGGCAACGGAGCGGAGGGAGGGGGGACGGTGTCGGTCCCTGGACTGCACAGCATACCGTGTGTACTGGCTTGGCGACGAGGAGCAAGCGTATGGCTGCAGAATCGCGTCAAAGGATTGGGATCGCTGAGAGCCCGCCAGCGTTAGCGCCGCGAGCAACTGCGAGCTGTGGACGATGGTTGACGAGCTATCCCGTCGCCATCATCCCTGGGAGGTCGTCGCGTTTGCTCCCGTTGTTGTTGTTGCTTCCTGCTGCCATCCTGTCCCACGACCCATCCACGCATTCATTCGTCGGACCGCCCGCCTTTCGATACTATTGCCGCGAGCGTCAGAGTCAGTCGGGGGCAGGCCCGCTACGCTGTCTTGCTCGACGAGGCCAGCTTGAGCCACGCCGCAGACCGAGTGGAGCAGCGGCCGGGAACTACTTCTGCAGCGTGGCCAGGATACCCATTGCACTCCAGGCATCTGCTGCGCCTATCTTGCCCTGAAGCCCCTGCTCAAGTGGTCCCTCGGAGTGCCGGAGCAGCAGCAGCATTGCAGCACAGACAGAGGCATATTGCACCCAGCACCCTCCCAGCGACAGACCTCAGCATCGTCCGGATCACCAGCCCGGACTGCAGGAAGCACATTGACAATCCTCCTCCGCCAACATCGCCCGCTGCCACTGCCCTGTCCCGGTCGGTGTAACTGCTGACGCCCCGCCCACGTTGTTTGGGCTGCTTGGGACGTCGCCCAGCAGCGCGATACGAACGAGCGCTCAGTTGCCGAGCGGTCGACCGTTGGTTCCGCAGATAAGCCAGCAACACTTCTTGCACCTCGCTTTCCGCCTGTCCAGGCACGTGTGTCAGTGAGCGACAGGACGGGCATAGAAAGCCAGCATCGACGGCGCTGCAGGTCAACGCCCACAGCAATCAAAAGCCCACCCGGCTCCTACGTGATACCAGCCGGCTGTCGAGCGGGTCCGCGCAGCCATTCCACCTGGCGCTTGTGTAACGACCACATGCTGCAGCGCACGATATTCCCTGGCGACACCGCTCCATGAGGTAGCCGTCTGCGTGCCGGACCTGCACTAGCACTGCCAACACTCGACCCCCTCCACCCACCACCCTGTGCAGTCCTTGCACGTCCACTCCTTCGATCACGCGTGCAGCGTTCCTCCCTCCATGGCTCCCGCCGCCAAATCGCACAAGGTCGCCTCGAGCAAAGGCTCTCCCCATGGCGACACCTCCGCCCCGCTCGCCGACTACTTCTTTATTGCGGGCATCGAGTCGGCGCAAGTGTTTGACGAGAAGTTCGCTGCGGTAGCTCCCGCTGCCCCGGTGGAAGAAACGATCGATGAGGACCTCGAGCTCGCCATCGAACACGCCTCAGGACGACCGACGACGCCAGGGTCACCCAATGACACACAGAGACGCTCGCGGCACAGCTTTGAAGCGAGAAAGAGCGTGGGCAGCATTATCAATGTGACCGAGGAGCGATTACCCGCCAGCAATCGCAGTAGTACGACGATCAAGGCAGGCACCATAGAAGGATCGGGATTGAGCGACGATGCTTTCGAAGAGGCGCTTAAGAAGTTCGCTTCGGAGCGAGACAGCTTTCTCGAGGATATCCACGTTGCAGCAGGCGCGGTGATTAGGGATCCTCCGGCGAGAGCAAAGGTCCAGCGACCGAAGACGGTGCGCATTACACAAGATGAGACCCCTCACACAAGCCTTAAGAGTGGCGTGGGAAGTTTGAGAAGGCGATTGTCAACGATGAACAGCATGAAACGGGCGTCATCTGTGATGAGCAAAAACTCGGCGAGGCAGTCCAAAAGACTAAGCGGGTACAATTCAGTAATACCTACACCGCAGCCATTTCAAACGCCCGCAGACATGCACCCACTCAAGCGAAGATACGAGCCGGTACTCCTCGATCGCTATCCCACGAAGACCATGTTCGACGAATCAAAACGACGCACCCCCTTCCCAGACTATGTCCCAATGTTTGTGTTCCCGAACGATGTCACAGTGGTGTCCTCGGATGAGAGGCCTAGATCCACATGGCATGGTTTCACAATGACAAACTCGGACAACAGCAAGCTTCATGGCATCTGCGTGACTATGTGGGTGCCACTCAGCGACTCAGCATCGGAGGGGCTCGAGAAGGAGTGTGATGGGTGGAGAAAAGCAAATATGAGTGAAGAAGAGCGCGAGCTGGCAGCAAGTCTTGGGGAACGTCTATCTTCCGAGAGAGCCAAGCTCAGTCGGCTTTTATCGGATCTTCCAAATTACGAGTTGGGCTCAGCGGAGCGGGAGAAACTCGAAGAGGACATTAGTGCTGTGGAAGAAAAGATTGGCCTCATGACCGACCTTTTGAGGCCTGTACGACACGGAGCTGCTTCGAAAATCGATGGCCTCACAGAGGGCGACACTGGATTCTGGATTCCTCGCGCTTATGGTGTTCTTGGACGTGATGGGGGCCTCACGTGCTTTTGGAAGGAATGGCTGAAGGCAGTCATTGTGCCGATGACGAACGGCGCCATTCTGCGCGTTCCACCCAGTTCTCCCAAAGTTGGCTCGTGGCAGCCACTTGAGCGCTATGTGTGCAACCTGTGCATTGAAGCTCTGAGTCCCATCACATCCATTACCCAGGTCGAGGTTGCCGTCCGAGACCTGCGGCTTTACGCGAGGAAGGAGGCGATCAACGAACTTCCTGGGTCACGGAACACCGACCTCTACGCGCTCTTCCGCTGCCTATCCATCCCGAACATGATCGCTCTTTTCGAGTATGCACTTGCAGAATCTAGGATCATTCTGCTTTCGTCGCATACTGCGATGCTGCAGCTGGCATGCTCAGCGCTGCAAAGTCTGCTCTATCCCCTCAAGTGGACAGGAGTGCTCATTCCTGTGCTCCCGTATAGATTGATTCAGGCTCTTGAAGCACCATGTCCTTATATTGCTGGCGTGGAAAAGCGCTACGAGAAGCTTGAGATTCCCGATGATGACTACTGCCTGGTGGACCTTGACGAGAATACCATCACTAGCACTGATTATCAGACTCAGCTCCCACGGCCGCAGAGAAGAAAGCTTCAAGCATTGTTACAGGCCGCAGCCCCACATCACATCCGCTTTGGGGTACCGATCGGCCCTCCAGCGTACGCAATCGAAACTTTCCCGCATGACTCCTTTTCTTCCGAGAACCCGCAAGTCTTCAACTCCAGACCGACGCCTTCCACATTGGCAAACTACGTGAGCGAGAGCTCGACGACCTTCGGTGACGCATCAAGCTTGGACTCAACCTCACGGGCGACAGTATGCAATGCCTTCCTCGTGCAGCGGCCTGGCTCAGGACCTGGTAGCGACCGGCCGTCAACCAGCTCCACGGGTGCTAAGAGCAACTCTTCTGGAGCCTCGCCACCTTCGCCAAATACAGCACCATCGCCTGTGTCGATGAACTTTCCGAGCACACCAGTCTCGAGAAATGACAGCGGCTTCGCCCTGCAGGCTTCGCTACGCGAGAAGCGCTCAGGTCACTTCGCCGAGAGTACGGGCAGGCGGAACTCTACGGTACATTCTCTCTTTCATGCTCGAAATCCTCTAGCGGACAGGACTAACATACCGGATCAGTTTGGCATGGATCGCATGAACACAGTCCGCAGACCTAGCGCGCCAATGCTTGGTCATGGGCCAGCCCCACAAGTACTCGGTCACCAATCAAGCATGTCCACATCCACCCTTGGAGGTGGTCTATCTGGCTCGAGCTACGCGCCGAGTATGTACGCGCAGAGCACGCTGGCGGCAAGCACTATCATGCAACCGACCATGACACAGACCGTGCGGGACACCGACATGACCAAGTGGGTAGAAGGTCACTGCTTGCAACGGAGACAGGCCGATCGAAGAACCCTTTGTACGGTTTGCGACGAGAGGTGCGATGACGAACTGTTCAGGTGCAATGGTGAGTAGTCTTTCTGCCTGTCGAATGGACCAATTGCTAACATTTTTTTTTCAGGCTGTGGAATTACGATCCACGCTCGCTGTGCGCCGTCAGTCTGCGTTGTATGCCCCGTTGCGTTCCGTGCAGATCAAGTTCGTGCGGCGTTCGTGAGGTGCTTCGCGTCACTGCTCTACACTTATCGACGCTATATGCACCCTGCCTCTGGTGAGCGAAAGAAGCAAGGACTCATCTACCACTTCAACATGGACCAATTCTTGAAAAGTATACCACATGGCGACAGCGAATACATGAATATGCTGCGACAGACACAAGCATTCAATGAGTTCATTCACGAGCGAGAGGCGACACGTGCTGAAGATCCGAGCATCAAGCTTTTTGACGAAATCATTCTCTCCAAGCGCAATCGTGGGCACCGGAGCTTCTTCTCGAAATCCAGCACGAGCTTCCTCAGCGACACCTCGGACCACTTGTGGCGCTCAGCATCAGCGGCACCACCGACAGGCAGATTCCCTGGAGATTTCAAGACAGTCACAGGACGAACACCAGGCAAACTGGACCCGACATTGATGAAAGAGCCCCGCAGTATTCAAGGGGCACCGAGGTTACAACAGGCGAAGACGAAGCGAAAACCAGTCTCCAGCATGCTTGGGCTGAGCTCGCTCACTGCAGAACAACAACAGCCGTAGGGTGGCGTGATTGCAGAACAAGAGAGAGCTCAGCAGCAGCAAGAAAAGAAGCAGCAGAGCATGAAAACCAAGACCTTCATGAAACCCATTACCGAGTAACGACATCCCCAGTGCCGCAGCAGTTTTTACTTGTTGTCGATTTTGCAGCAAACACTGCGACGGCGGCGGCGCATCAACGAGCTTTGTCACATTTTGGAGAAACTGTATAGTATACGTGCTTTGCTTTATTGTTACGAGCGATGGCGTTGATGGAGTACTTTGTGCATTACAAAGCAACGAGGGTTACTTGTAAAGAAGCAACAAGTTTTGTCAGGAAGAAGAGGGAGGAGAGGAGATTATTCCCAGGTGCATCATATCCACTTTTGCACTATCTGCACTGCATCGAACCTAAGCGGGGAGAGGGAAACGGGGACATATTCATCGCGATCTGCGACATAGAGGAGAGGCATGGATGGATGGGTAGAGAGCAGGCAGTATGCGTGCTCTCTGGGAATGTATAACAATAGGACAGAGAAGGAGAGAATGTACGCTTCGAAGAGTTTCGTCTGCCAGAAGTGCATTTTCTTGCTTGTCCAGCCAGATGTTCGACAGGATTACGGACTGTGACACTGCTGTTGCCATCACTCATGCGTACGAACGGGGACCCTGCCTACGCGACGTCAGGTCGTTTGCACGGGTGTCGCGACAAGTGATTGAATCGTTGCCGGCGCAATGGGAGCACTGCAAGTTTCGGGTTTCATCTATTTATTACTATTTCAGTTTCCCTCGGTCTGCCAGCTGAGCTAACTAGGTTGTGTGCATGAATCGTTGTTTTTGCTTGGCATCAATCAGTCACTTCAGCCTGGGTGGTTGTTTTGGGTACGATGATGAGGGTGCAGAATACAATGATACTGCTTGCGCTTTCTGAACCAAAATGCAGCCGCCTTGTTTCGGAGTGTACAACTATTTCCGTCATGGGTCTGGGAGTGGTGATCGAGTGGTATACGTAGTAGTAGCCTGGAAAATCGATGATTCTTGTCTACTCATTTGTTATTGTATATCTCACCGGACTATCCGACATATAGGAAGGACTTGTTGTCCCCTTGTTTCTTACTGAGCCGTACTAAAGGTACTATCAACCCTACCTGGACATTAGACAACTTCGTTTCTTGTTCCCCATCTCTCACCTCCTTTCATCACTGTCCCGCGATTCTCGAGCCATGACTCCGTACAGTTCGAACAAATATGGGGTGTATCCGCATCTTCGGGACAGGGTTCAAGGACTGTGCTTCGGAAGGTGAAAATGGTTGATGAGTCGCGCAAACCGCGATTGGTATGATTCGAGTGCCAGCGTGTTGGGTGCTCTTGTTCGGACTTACTCGGTGGTGTGCTGACTCGTTCGTGCCGTTGTGGCTGTGCTTCTGTCGAAGGGTCCCAGGGACATGAGGTTGGTGGGAGCGAAGGAAATCTGGGGAAAGAGAGGTTGGGGTGTTGATGGCGATAGAGTAGTATTGGTAGTCGAGGAAAGTACTTATGCCCAGAAATGCGAGGCTCCAGGTTATATATCGAAAGACTTGTTAGACGGATGCAGAACATGTGAGCGCGCTGCAGCTGTGACGAGCCACCGAGCTGGTCAGTATGAAGGCTTGAACTTGCCCAACTTATTTGCGACAAATGCATGGAGGTGAGGAAGGAGAGTATCTCAATGTAATTATCACCTTCCCCTTCGAGGCCCCTTCTGAACTTCAGCCTTCTGCGCTCCTCGTAACAAGCGATGCACATCTCCGGCGAGATACAAACTACCACATATCACCACATGCCCCCCGATTTGGTCTGCGAGCTGACATGCTGTGTTAAACGCAGCATTCACATCAGTGCCGAATGTCTTTGTCTCGACGTCTGGAATGATACTCTGCGCAGCTTCCGCAATCGCACTCCCTTCCTTCGGCGTAACCCAAGGCATACCGTCGACAGGACCAAACTCGACGGCAAGCACATGATCGCCTTGTTGCACCAGAGGCTTCAACATCTTTTCAGGGTGTCGATCCGCGGACTCCGAGAGCGCAACCACCCATACAATTGGACCGCCTTGTGATCGAAGCTGCGAAGCAACCCTTTCTGCCAACGACGCCACTCCATCCTCATTGTGAGCGCCATCGAGGAGAGCGTCTCTCGGGCGTGCGATGATAGGCTCAAGGGAAATGGTCTCCTGTCGACCAGGAAAAGAGTAGCTTCGAACGATGTCGTGCCAGTCACGGATTAAGGAGTGGAGTGGGGTTCCTGGCTGTCTTGCTTCATCTGGTTCATCGAGTCTCCCCAGTCCCGACAGCGCAGTCCACGACGAGGCAATGGCGAGCTCGCCGTTGATCCTTCTTGCAGCTGAAGTGTCCAAGTGTACAGTCTCGACAGGCAGATCTTTGTACGTGACCACAGGAGCATTGAGCTCCTTGGCTCGGCCATGAAATAAAGAATCAAGCTCCTGGTCTGCGGCCCAGGTAACAGGCACACCACCCTTCATGATTCCAGCCTTTTGCATTGCGATTTCTTCCCGCGTATTGCCAAGCATGGCCTGATGATCCAGTCCAATTTGCGTAATGGCAGTGATGAGAGGCTTAGGGCGCCATTTGGCAGGGTTGAAGCGTCTGCGAATGAGTTTTGTTTCCGTGGAGCCAGACACGGGCTCTCCTATCACGTTTGTGGAGTCAAGGCGGCCGCCCAAGCCAACTTCGACGACTGCTACATCGACTGCTTCTTGTTGGAACAATTGGAATGCGGTGGCGGTGAGTAGTTCAAACTCGGTTGCATTGATGCCGCGCTCGTTGTTGAACATCTTGACAGCGTTCTCACGCCCCAGAAACAGATCTCTCGACACGACATTCATGACTGGTCGTTTCGCATCACTGAAGGCGATGCCGTCCCAGCGGTGTACCAAGTGAGGGCTCGTGAACCTCGCATGCTTGATGGGTGGCTGCGATCGGCTCTCGCGGTACGACGAGTGATTGTAAGCGTTCAGCAGAGCGGACGTGAGATGGCAGACGGTGCCTTTGCCATTGGTTCCAGCGACATGCACGGCTCGCCATGACAATGCGGTCGTGGACAGCAGCTGGGAGATGCGCTCCAGACCCAGCTCGATCATGGTGGCAGAAGCGCACTTGTCCTGGGCGCATTCACAGCACAGCCTGCCGGAGACTCAGCGTACATCCTGACCAGGGTTGCCGTGGGAAGCATTACGATGCGCATAGTGTGGTATTTGGCCAGGAACATGCAAAGAGAGGCGTCGGCAGAGTCGGGAAGCTGCAGCGCGCGGAAGGTGGATGTGCGGTGCGGCAGCCTACTGCAGCATGTCGCGCAGGCAGGAGCGCAGCACAGCTTGCACAGCCAAGATCTCCACATCTTTCGCATCCCCAGCCCGAGCTCGCCAGTCTCGCCTCGCTCCCAAACACCACGCACTCCCATCACCACCTCTCCCCTCCACCCCGCTGCATTATTGTCGCGAGCGCATTCTGATCGCGTGCACCGCTCGCCCCGCTCCACTCCCTCCCCCGCGCCCTCCGCCATGGGTCTTCCGTACGTCCCCTCCAAACACAAACTCCACCTCTTGCGCTCATGCGCTCGCGGCGCGTGCTGGTCGCGACCCAGTTTTGCCGCGCATGAGCCACACCACAACGCGAACCTGAGGCTAATGTCACCACGCAACGTGTAGCATCTGGCGCGATCCCGACGAGAAGTGCGCCAGCAGGAGACCCAAACAGACCGACTTCTGGCCGCCAACTCTTGCGCGCTCGACAATCCGCAGGCGGCCTTCGGTCCACGGCCGCAGGGCGCATCGCGCCAGCCTGCGCCGCGAGCCTTCAGGACTTCCGCCACGATTCGAGCGATCACCTCCACCGTCTGTCGGCTTCAATGGACTGCACGATTCGCGACGTCGTGACGACCGACGTGTGCCGCCTATCTCGAGCCTCCTCGAAGCTGCTGAGCAGAACTCCAGTCAAGCAAGATCTGAGCCACCTCCGCCCCCGGTGCCTGAGTCGCGCAACTACTGGGGAGGAGATGCCAACCCGAATACCGCGCGTCGTCGATACAATGAGTACATGGAGATTGGCGCCGAGCGCGAACGCCAACGGCGACGCCAGCTGCGCATGCGACAGACCATGCCGACGGGACGTCTGCGCGGAAACAGAGAACTGCTCACAGTGCATGCCTCCGAAAGCACTGAATCTGGCGAGGAGCGAATCTCGTCGACTCCTACCGCAGACCAAGACGCCTTCTCGCAGCCCATCCACACCATCGTGTTGGATCCAAATGAACCATTGCGCATCTTGCGCTCGCCAGAGCCAATACATCAGAACGACACAGAAGAGGCACGTCGAAGTAATCTTCCAACGCCACCTCTGGAACTGTCAGGAGAAGACAGCTTGTTCGTGCCAGAGTCAGATACCATCACCGTCAACCGACCCTCGCTCCGCCGTGCACACCCTCTCAGTCATGCTTGGCGACCCGATTCGCCTGTCGATGGACTTGGAGATCGGGTACGCAGCCCAACACCTGGCGATGGCTGGGAAATCATGCGGACAACCATCACCCCGGACGAGTCCTTACCGAGTGCGGAGAGCAGCTTCGCCAGTGCTGCCGCCAGCAGATCTTTCACCACTTCGAGCAGCAGCACACAAATTACCGATCCGGAGAGTGGAGACGAGAACCAGGAGAACTCTGGCGAGGGCTGTGAAGACAACGAAGAGGATGAGATGGTCCCCACGGAGGCGGAAGCGATTACCACAGAAGCCTTTGCGGAGGATATTTATTTCCACGAGATGCGCACTCCAGAGGGTCGGCAACGCATAGCTCGTCATCAGCGCATCCGCGACCGGGATGGCAATCGCTTTGCTTTGACTACAGAACCAGCTCGTGTTGATATTGGCTTCCGGCTGATCGAGGAGGCTCTCGAATCGGAGGAAGGCAGGACGCATGTGTTGGCCACGCGACACCACTCCGAGGAAGATCGCAGGCACTTTCGCGACATGCTTGAGACTACGAGACGGGTGCGTGAGCGACAGCTGCGTGAAAGTCGTGACGAGCAAGATCAAGATGACACAGACGCTCCTGGTCGGCGGCATTACGGGCAGGTCATTCGCGACACGGTCAATGAGACGAGGAGCCAAGTCAATGACTACTTCCTTCGCTTCACGGCAGATACACTCGCATCGGTGCAAAGCAGCCAACGCAACCGCTCGCCTCCACCCCAGTACCAAGCACGGCCAGTGGATGGGCCTCTCTCGGACGGTTCCGACTCGGATGACGCTGCCGCTGAAATGCGAGCTCTTTATACCATTCAGCAGGATGATTCTACACAGTCGGCACAGGTTTCGCAGGACGAACCTGAGGCCCATCCCGTTTCGCCGCCAGCTGCTCGTTCAGAGCGGGAAGTCTCCGAAGCACTTCTGACTGGGGACGTTCAGGATCTGGATTCGATGCGCAGGATTGTGGAACGACTCGCTGCACGGGACGATGTGCCCGAGGAGTGGTGGATGAGCATGGGCCTCAATTTGTCACGCTCCAGACCACGTAGGCCTCGTCACTCAAATGGCAGGATCGGCGACAACAGTGCCTCTGAAAGCAGAGTGCGCGCTGGTCGCGTAGGCAGGACATCAACAGAGCGCGGAAGTGCGAGGCTATAGTGGAGTCTTCTCGATGCGAGTTAGCAAGTTGTGCTATGCAGGAGGCAAGCTATCGAAGCCCGGCTGGACAGCCTTGTCGCGAGATCCGAACTCTCCCTTGAGACGGTGGCGCGACAGACGCTCATGAACAATGCCGAGGCCGTTGTGAATCGAGCTTCCGACCTTATCGAGCAGTTCGCAGGAATGCGGCGCACGAGCATGAGCCTTGCGTGGGGCTTGTACGAATGTGCGCAAGATACCGAGAGGGCTGAAGAGCGAGCTCAGCAAGCCTGGAGAGAAGTCGCCACGCGAGACACCGAAATTCAACAGCTCCGCGATAATCAAGATACGACTCAGGCGGCTGTAACGCTGGCTTCGATGAGATGGGCTGCAAGGGGTGCCACTGAGAGTGCTAGAGCCGAGTGGCCAGAGGGCGCGAGCAGTGTATTATTATGATGGAGGAAAGATACGCTTAATCGTTCTGACGAAAGGCTTACGAATATGCATGACACTGATATTGCTGAAGGACGAGTGCATTATGGCATACTATGAATAGTCCGCAAAGCCATAGAGCTTTTCGAGCGAATATATTCAATTCGCCACCAAAGTGCCTCATTCCCTATCGTCGAAGTACAAAGTTTCTTGATCTAACTGAACAATTCGTGATACTGTCCGAGTACATGACATTCGATGCCAATGTAGGAATGCATTCCGCGGACGCCATGGCTGTACAACAAACATTGAACGTGAGCACGCAGGGAGTACTTCAACAAACTGTTCAATCAAGAAGCTTTTTCTCATTTCTGTGGTCATACATCATGTAGCTGAAAATCTTCCTTCACACATATAAGGGAATCCTCAATTTAAAATCTCGACTCAACCTTCTTCTCAATATCCTGCAGTGCCCAATCACTCCTCATCTTCTTACTCCTGACCTCATCCGCCTGCTTCTTCGTGAAACCTCTCGCTTGCGTAGCAGGGTTATATCCAATCTTAGTCTTCTGTGCAACCTCCTCATCGCTGACCTTCTTTGGTGCAGCGCCATCTGCTCTCTTGTAAACTGTCACGACTACCGCACCTCCCAATCCAAGATTGTGTTGCAGAGCGACGGTCGTGTCTGGGACGAGACGGTTGTTGGCCCAGCCTCGCAAATGCCAGACAAGTTCGGCGCATTGAGCAATACCTGTTGCGCCTAGAGGGTGGCCCTTTGAGATGAGACCTCCGGAGGGATTAATGACCATTTTTCCGCCGTAGGTGATATCTCCGTTGCGGACCATTTCGTGGGCTTTACCTGGTGGGCACAGTTTCATTGCATCGATTGTGATCATCTCGTTTGCGGAGAAGCAGTCGTGGAGTTCGCAGACTTTGACGTCGGCGGGCGTCACGCCAGCTTCTTCCATGGCGGTTTTGGCGGCGTAGGCGGTCATGTCGCGGCCCATGAGGTCGATGGAGGAGCGGGAGAAGAGGCTTGGAGCGTCGGTTGCGAGCGTTTGGCCGGCGATAAGGATTGCTTGGTCGCGGAGGTGGGGGCGTTCGTTGAGGTATTTCTCGGAAACGAGGACTGCGGCGGCACCACCGTCGCTGGTGGGGCAGCATTGGAGTTTTGTGAGGGGTTCGTGGATCATAGTGGACTTCATGACTTGGTCAAGGGAATACTCGTCCATGAATTGGGAGTAGGGGTTGCGTTTTGAGTGTTCGTGGTTAATTCGGCCGATTTCAGCAAAGTCCTCAGTCTTTGCGCCGTACTTCTCCATGTACTCGCGGCCAGCATTGCCGAAAAGTTGAGCGGCTTCGGGGGCGTTGGTACGTCCGCGGGTTGCTTGCATCATGGCGCCTGTGGTGCCGGTTGGGTTGGCACGGTCGCGGAAATAGGATTGGAGGGAGCCTGGGTTCATCTTCTCGAAGCCCACGACGAGGACGGCGTCGGCCATGCCGCCTGCGATCATGGTGCGGCCGAGGTGCAGACCGGTAGAGCCCGTAGAGCAGTTGTTGTTGACGTTGTAGATAGGGATTTGTGTCATGCCGAATTGGTAAAAGACTCGCTGGCCGCAGGTGGAGTCGCCATAGCAGTAGCATGCAACACCAGCATCGATGTCATCGTAATTCGTTTGTGCGTCTACAAGTGCTTTGATGCCTGCCTCATAACCCAGCTCTGTTTGACAGCATCCATTAGTGGGTGGCTCTTTCTATGCCCTGGAAATAGTTCTTACCAGTGTAGTCGACCTTGCCTCTGGGCTTGATGAACTTGGTCATGCCAACGCCCAAGACGTAGACCTGGAAAAACCATGTCAGCATGTTCCAGCAATGCATACAGATGCAAGAAAACACAACATACCGGAGGCTTGTTCTTTGCTGCTTTGGCGGCCATGATTGCGATTGCTGTGCTTGTGGATATGTGTGAATGTCTCTGAGGAGTTGTATCGCGAGGAATGAGATGATAGGCACTTTGCTAAATAGATCTTGCACTCGACTCGAAAGATACTCGTCGCGCTAGGCTGAAGAACACGGGCGTGGCGGGGATAAAGCTGGGGACTTTGGCTGAGCCGCAGGCCGAGGTTGTCGATGTCATCCTCACTGCAGGAACTCGCCCATGGAAGCATGGCTATTTCGCCGCATTTGCCGCCTCATGTGGGGACTGTATCAAGCACAATTCTGATGCCACGGCTCGAACATGCTTCAAATGGCCGACTTTCGCTAGTGACTTCATGTTGATCAGTGCCCTTCGTTGTTGTACCATGTTGACATGTTGCTGATTGGTGCCGAGAGCGGTGATCATACTCGGGTCTTATCACAACGTCTCCATGCATCAGAGGATCTCGACATTTACTTGGACATTTCTCGGACACAAAAGTACTGGGTATCATGTGGTACTGTTTATATCGACGAACGATCTTTGACTGACGCCCGGCAATGAATTTCAGTTTTCTCATTCCGTATCGCGTAGCTCTAAGTGTCGCGGTCAGCCTCTGCGGTGCGTGAAGCAGAAGTCCCGCAAAAGGCCAAGCTAGAAAGTACACCATTGTCTTTCATGATGATGCCGCTCTTCAAAACGCCCGATGATACCCGCAAGCCATGCCCATGCATTTCAGTCGTCTATGAGCGTGGCTTCTCCTTCTTCTCCTTCCACAGGGCGCTGAGACCGACACCTGACACCTTGACGACCTTGAAACGCACACCAGGGATATCACCCTTGGCCTTGCCCTTACGACCGAAACCAGCGAGCAGGACCTCGTCGTTCTCGTCAACGAAGTTCAAGCAACCGTCATTTGGCACTGCGCTGGTTAGCAGTGTATCAACATTCCCGAATTGTGTTATATCGTACCGAAAGCGGTGACCTTCTTGCCGTTCTTGATGAGCTGCACACGCACGCACTTTCGGATGGCGGAGTTTGGCTGCTTGGCCTCAACACCGACCTTTTCGAGGACAATGCCCTTGGCGTGGGAAGAACCCTTCATTTCTTGTCAGTGTTTGTCCATAATGCAAACCACGCCCATCCATTCTCCATTGACTGTCCACCTCCTCTGCATCTCTGTTTCTTGCATCTACTCGTGGGGTTGTACGTACTCCGAATGGCGAGGACTTGTATGCGGTACCCAACAGTCTCTTCTTGTAGTGGAGATCTGCCCACTGCTGCTCACGGCGGTGGTTGCGGAGCTTGCGCGCGGCCAAAAGACCTCTTGGCTTTCCCTTACCCATGTTGGCTGCGAATTTCTGTTAGTTGTTGTTGGCCAGGAAGATTGTTCGAGATAATGTGGCGGATGCGCGCGATGTTCGGGATGGTCGGGTGCGCAGTGTG
Source organism: Cercospora sojina (assembly GCA_004299825.1). Lineage (NCBI taxonomy): Eukaryota > Fungi > Ascomycota > Dothideomycetes > Mycosphaerellales > Mycosphaerellaceae > Cercospora > Cercospora sojina. The sequence continues at coordinate 3,425,397 of CP036211.1, read as the reverse complement.
ACGTCGAATAGTTCGCTGGTGCTGGTGTATCGTCCGATGTGCGGGATGGTGTCGACTTACCGGTGTTGTTGTGTCGAGTGGCAGATGTCGATGGGCGCTGGCTCAAGTCAAGTCGTTGGCGGCAGAGGATTTCGAGCGAAAGGTGCGAGTGCTCAGGCTTGGCGCGGGAGGAGCCGCACTGCCATCTGCCTCACGTTTCGTTTCCATCCAACCACCCTCACAGTGGTAGCACACAGATCATATGGGCCGTCACTGGCACCGCGAGACCTCACACTGTGAAGGTCGATATAATATTGTATCTACCTTGATCTCTTCTACGATGCCTCGGGCATCTAGCTACTAGTCCTTGAACTCGGGACGCCATCACCCATCTGCGTCGCCTTCATTGCATACCTTTTCACTTCCTCTACTGGACGAGTACATCGCTGCCAGGATACATATGCAACTGGCTTCCGTGGTGTTTGTTGCAGCGTCTTCACTTGCGTTTCGGTGGCCTCGACCGCAGCGGCTTCATAGTCAACACGTCCGCCGGAACGTCTAGAAAAGCCTGGCGGTTCAGCCTGATGAGAGAACATAGCATCTTGTCTAGCTTCTCGACAAAGTCTTTGCCGCAAACCATGGATTTGCATTTCTTGCGGAAGCTGTGAGGCCCCCGAGAATCTGCTGGATGTTAGCTAAACCGTCACTGGCGGATTGGCTTAGTAGGCATTGTGTCTACGCACCAGGATTGCAATCGAGCCATGAGCCATCAGCCTCCCAGCCCGTGAATTTGAAATGTGGGTAAGAAGCTTTCCTCTTCTTTATGCCAGTGACGACCGATTGCACAAGAGTTTCGTTCACGTAATCGGGAACAGGCGCGTTCTTATCCAGAAAAGCCCTGACGAAAGGAGCGCTGACTGCTTCACCACGCTTCATTGCCGTGTACGCTCTGACGGCTCGTTTCCGATGAGACTCGACACACCGCGCCATCCGCTTCTTCGGTTTTGCTGATGGCTGAAGATTCTTTCTGTGCTTGGTGATAGAACCAGCCCCGCCTTCAAATGTACGCTTTTGCTTTGCTGATTGTGCCTGCCACACGTTTCTTGCTACTACTTGTGCCGCCTTGTGATTCAAACGAGTTGGCGTGCCGCGGTCCTCGCAGATCGCTGGTACTAGAAGTTCGACAAACCACAGTTCAGCTTTGCTTGGGCGACCTGCCGGAAGTGGAGGCTTGGAAGTGCAGTCATTCGGTGCATTCTTCAGATTGTGGGAGTCGTTGGCGTCGCTTGATCCAAGCTTGACAGTCACCAGGTAGGCATCGTCATCGCTATCGCTGTTGTCTGCCTTAGAGGTTTCGACGTCGGTGTCTTCGTTGCGGTGCTCCAGCTCATTGAATTCGCCTTCTGCCTCCTGGATGCCATCATCAGCCAGCTTCGGGTCCCAAGTCCCATCTCCGCCTCTGCTTTCGTTCTGAACGCTTATCTGATCTACCTCAGCGGCAATGGCCACTGGTTCAACTGGTGTGTCGCCAGTATCAGCTGCCGAAGACTCCTCCAGGCCACTGATGTAGCTCAAAATGGAAGGTCGATAGGTCCTCATGAACACAAGAACGGCCGCCACCGCAGATTGTTGCATGTTGGTTGAGTCGATCGCGAGTTGCCACCACTTCTTAGCATCGGCGGTCTGCGCAGCCCAGAATATCTTAGTAAGACTGTCGATGGTCTCAGATGAAGGTTCGTTCCTGAGACTGTGCTGCAAGATGCTGCCAACATGATGGTCGAACAGCTCTTTGCCGCGCAGGTACTGCTCCATAGGGCGTTGCGTGGCGAGTTTGTGAATGTCAGCGTCTGGCGGTTCAGTGCTGGAACAAGCCATCTCGGCGCGCTTGTGCTATGCTCACCGCGCAGGCGAGGAATAGAGCGGAATGGTGTCGTGGTCAAGAACTTTGGAGCGGGAGAAATGTTTGGCTGGTGCGAAGCGCGGCAGGGATCGCGCGCGACTGATTGTTGAAGGCAGGTGCAGCCACAAGCTTCAACGGCTCGCAAGGCGACAGCGAAGTTGAGCGTTCGAAGCTCATACATCGACCGCACTCGATGCTCAGAGAGGCGGCTCACAATGCTGCCTCACACGTCGATCGATGTACCTCCCTGTCGAAAAAATGTCTATCCTCTGGAGCAAGATGGTACTGCTGTCTCGTGCAGGCCTGTCATCGTGGCCTACGCCTTTTATCTCATTCGATTGGTATCCCGTTGCTGGAATGTCGTGACACTGTTCGCACGAGCGAGTGCTTTCCATCTCGATCTCACCGTCGGTGGAAGTCCTTTGCAGAATGTACTGAAAATATTGATTCATATCGTTCGTAGCCAGTGATCTAGGTAATCTTCCCCAGGTTGTCACTCAGCTCCCTCGTTTGCCTTCCACATGTCTCGATCAAGCGCCACCCGCTCCTCCTCCCACGCCGCCAACACTCGGTATCCATCGCGTGGCCCTCTCGACTTTGCTCAGGATCACCTTGCGCTGTTTTTTCCTCTTCAATTTCTTCTCCGCCTTCAATTGTGCTTTCTATGCTGTCAACTCCACAGATTGAGGCACACCATCGGCCTCGCCTGAGTTGACTTTCTTGCCAGTCTTGCTGATCTTCTCGAGGACTTGAGCGTAGCTGAGGGATTCGTCTGTGGTGATCTCGGCGGTTTGAGTTTCGAGCGAGACGCTGTACTCCTTGACACCTATGAGTACACCACGTTAGTGCTGTGTCGGGAAAGCGAAGCGGGAGAGCACACATACCGTCGAGCTTCTTGAGAACTCTCTCCACGGCACCGGAGCAGCCACCGCACGACATAGAGACGTTGAACTTGTACTTGTGCTCAGCCATGGTGTATAGAGACTGTGTGTTGCTCAATGGAGGCTCGAGGTGTGGAGCAAGAAAGTTACGCGTGAGAGGTGGACTGGAATGGATTGGTAATGCGGGATGAGACAAAGCGACAAGTGGTCGGAGCAAGTGCGAGACGCTGGTTTAATGCTTCAATTGAAAGAACGGATGGCGTGCTGACCGATAATACCACAACTTGTCCTCTTGCCTATCTGATACACGCGCAAGTCCCGTATTAGTTGGCCATTACTGCTTTCGTTGGAAACGTGCTCATCGGTACTGCTTAAATGTGGCTGACGCTTGGACTGCCGGCAGAGGTGGCGTTGCGAGGGGAAAGCACGAAACTGAGCCTAAGCCTGAAACGGAGAGGGAGAAAACGGCCCGACGATTGATCCGAGCGCTGTCACATGCAGAGACGCAAACACGACGTGAATCCATACCTCCTGCAACGGTATCGTAGAAATCCATTGCAATTTGTGCTTCTTAGCTAATCTCGGATCATTTGCTCCTATTCTAACGAGTGTTGTGTTCTCTCCCGACGGATTTCGATAAGACAAGCACGACATGACCATACTGCTCAGCGCTGTAGTTCCTCGTGGCAAGCGTCGAAACTACAACTTTGACACAGCAGCGCGACAAATGTCGGGACACTGGAGGACGGCGTCATCTACTAGGGTCAGATACCACCAACAGTTCTTGTCATCCACCTCTCCCGCCCAGAGATCGACCACACTGCCGTTCGCGATCTTGTAACCGCTCGATACGATCTTCATCTTGGGATTGGCAGAGGCGACAATCCTAGATCTGTGTTAGCCCGCACCTCGTGATCGAAAGCAAGCGTTGAATCTATGCGTGGAGTCTCACCAATGAGTGCCGGTTCTGTTGCGTGTGGGAACAACACACCACCTGGTGCGGCTCGATCGTGGGGAAAGAGTGTTTGCATAAATGTGGTTGTTCGCGGCGCCCTCTGCCCAAAAGTTAGCACTGTCACGCGACACATACATTTAGGAGCTACGCGCCAGCATAAGTCGAAAAGGTGCCGCTGTTGCGATCAATGATGTGATATTCGTCTTTGCGAGATTCACCAACCCCGGCGTAGACGAATTCGAACTGGTGATTCTCGAGCGTGTCCTCGTTCCTAGATGTGCTGTCCGCTTCTGCGTGAACTATATTCAGCCAGAACGCTTACCAGATGATTAATTTTGTGTTATCCGCCTTGACTCCACCCGATAGGGCGACGGCAGCACGTCTGTCGATATAGTTTTCGATGCGGTAGGTGTTGGCACCGATCCAGTCAGACATATTGATTAGTGATCAAGATGTGAAAGAACGGTGCTTAGACTTTGAATGTCTGATTTGAGTTGTTGCAGTTGTGTTGATGGATCAAGAAGCCAGCGAGGGAAGTAGGCATTACTTATACACGTTCTGTCAACGCAAGTCCCGCTGACGCGGTTGCTTCTGTGGAACTGTCGCCGTTCAATCGCCCACGCCAGCGCTATCGGTTCCGCCTTGCGTCGGTGTAGCTCCCCTGCTAAGTGTGCAGACAGTCGACGGTAGTGAAGCCAACACGTGTTGTATTTCCTGATCCTAGTTCCGGGGAATACCTGATCGGAGACCTCCAAACCCTTCGCTCGCCATGTGATGCGCATACAGGTTACCTAAAGGGCGCTGAGCAATGTTGTAGCTCTCAAACCCCGGTTGTGAAGAAGACTCGACCAGAAGAGCCCAGGTCCACGGCCACAAGACGAATGATGATCTATCATGAAATTCTGTCAAAGGCGCCGCAGACGAAGGATCCTCTACTTGAGAACTCGCAACGAGCACGTGCCGCGGTTGTTGTTCGCCGCCTGGTCGCAGAATCCATCCTACCAGGTTCATAAAAGTCATTAATTTCCAATACGCACCTCTTCAGCGCTGCAAGAGTGCGTCAGATCAAAACGGTCAGAAGCGGGTTTGGCAGGAGTGGTGTGAACAGTAAGACGACACGTCTCTTTTCAGAGTGCATATTGCCTATTACGCACTCATCCATAGTGACATGACAAGTATCTGGCGAATGGCGGCCAGACCTGTGCAAAGCAAAGTGTGACGGGTCCCCACGTCTGCAGGCTACTTGCAGGTGGGAACGAGGGCACGATGCACGCATGACGCGACAAACGTGAGCTGTCGCTTTGCATGTGAAAACTGGAAGCTGCTTGTACATCGCCGGAGGCCGCTGATCTTGTATGTATACGGTGTAATTATTCGTGCCAAGATTCATACGGATCCTGGGACAATGTCAACCTGTGCGGCTCAGCTACTCCGGTCCTGCTTTCAATGACCCGCACCCGCTCCAAGCACCTTCGCCCGATCTGGAGAATGCACTTGCGTTTGAGGGGTTGTGCAGGAGCGTGAGCCAAGGGCACTTTGCGTCAGCGATATGAGCGTGTTACTCCCACGTCGACTTTGGCGATGTGGATCTGCATTGGCTCATGGGCGTTTTGTGAAGGCTGCAAGGGAATTCCCAGCGGCTTGAAGGACATCGGATTATCATGATCAGGTTGCTGCAGTCCGGCGGGCTACGCGCTTCCCTCATCTCATCTCTCGGAGAGTCGAAGGTCGGTGCACTAGGCACGTCGTGAAGTCGTCTCGTCAGACTTCGAAAGAGCCGACGATCCATCAGCACGTGCGCACGTGAAGAACGCGCTTGGTACAGCGGGGCTGTCTGCGCCGCGCAGCGATGACTTCACTTTCGATACGAAGTAAACAGAAAGTCTACAAACAGCCACTCACGATCATGCGAGAACGATAGCACACACGACCACATCGCCATGTCGACCAGCAACATACTCCAGGTGCCGTTCCGACGGACGCACGCTACACAGCTGTCAGACGCAATCAAGGTCCAGATTGGCAACAAGTTTGACCAACATCCTGACTTGTTCACACGCGATCTGGAGATCGTCGACCAGCTGCGCAAAGATGCCGTCAACGCACTCGAGCCGCACAGTAGCGGCATCAAGAAGCTGCAAGCGTACGCTGCCCAGCTCGTCTGGCTGGGCGGCAAATTCCCAGTCGATGTATGCTGAAGAGAAAGCTCATTTACAGTAAGAGCATAGGCTGATAGGTAAGTAGATGGGTGCGAACTTCACCTGGTATCCTGCTCTAGGTTACGACACAAATCGATCCCATACCGAAAACAACATCCGCTTCGAGCTCGCCAACGTACTGTTCAACCTCGCTGCCATGCACTCGCAAATAGGACTTGCCTCGAATCGTGCCACGCAAGATGGGCTGAAAAGTGCGGCGAATAGCTTTTGTTTTGCTGCTGGTGTCTTCCACCATCTCAAAGAGAACGTGATACCCGACATGAAGACTGCGCCTCCGGAGGACATGGACACTGTCACGCTCGAGGCACTTGAGGCTTTGATGTTAGCCCAGGCCCAGGAGTGCTTTTGGCAAAAGGCAGTCAAAGATGGCATGAAAGATGCGATCATCGCCAAACTGGCAGCGAAAGTCAGCGATCTATACAGCGATGCGAACGAGTGGAGCTTGAAGACCAACAATATACGCAGCGAGTGGATACATCATATTAACGCGAAGCATCACCATTTCGCCGCTGCTGCACAGTATCGTGCAGCTTGTGATTGTTTGGAGAAGAGAAAATATGGGGAGGAGGTGGCACGGCTACGCGACAGCCTGAACTGCGTCAACATTGCTATGAACGAGTCAAAGTGGGTAAACAAGCTGGTGCTTGCAGATCTGAACGGCTTGAAGAACAGAGTGTCAGAAGACTTCAAGCGAGCCGAAAAGGATAACGATACCATTTATCTGATCCCTGAGCCACCTAAAAGCGAGCTCAGGCCACTAGATCGCGCGAGCATGGTGCAATCACGCGTACCGAAGGAAGTGTCGAATTCACAGGAGATGCTGGGCGGAAAGAGCGAGCTCGGCAAGCCGCTGTTCTCCAAGTTAGTGCCCTACGCCGTACACGTTGCTGCCTCAATATACTCGGACCGGCGAGATCGATTGGTGAACAATACGATCATCGCGGAGCTGGATGCTTTGACTTTGAGAATCCACGAACTACTTTCGAGTTTGAACCTTCCAGGGTCGTTGCAAGCACTTGAGAAACCCCTAGGGTTGCCACCGGCATTAGCAAGCCATGCTGACGAAGTGCGACAATTTGGAGGTGTGCACCGATTGCACAGTACCATCGCAGACACAGAGAAGCTGAAAGCCAACAACCGAGCGTTATATCAAGAAGGCATCGATCTGTTGCGCACCGAAGCAAGTGAAGACGAAGCTGCGAGAAGGAAGTACGGAACAGATCGATGGGCTCGTCCGACAGGAAGCGAAGCTGGGAAGAAGCTCTACGATCAGATCAATGCTATAGATGGCTGGCTTAAAGCTGCCGATACTACAGATCGTACTGTGCTCAACAGACTTCACGAAAACGAAAGCCTGATTCGACTCCTTGGCGGCAGCAATCGTGATCTCGAGGACTATGTTCCTTCCTCACGTCGAGCCACAATGACTGCCAAGGTCGAACGAGAAGCAAACGCCCTTCGAGCAACGCTGAATGAGGTGTCTCGACTGGAGTCAAGGCGACGGAAGAAGGTTGAGGCTCTGCGAGTGAAGGTCAAGGAAGACGACGTTCAGCCAGAGCTTCGCGCAGAATCTAATAAACTGGAGCGCGAATTTCCGATGATGCCGATCCAAGCTTCACAATTTGAGAGCCTGTTCGACGAGCGAATCAAGATGTACGATGTTGACCAATCATCCCTGAAAACGGAAGAGCGTGAACAAGATGTCTTGCTCCAACGCGTCAAGGATGCGAATCAGTCCTTTCAGAACGCCAAGCGAGGCGACAGCAGTTCCAAGGAACGAGAGGAAGCTCTTCAGCATTTGGAGAATGCCTACACTGCATACAAAGAAATCATGAAGAATCTTGAAGTGGGACGGAAATTCTACAACGACCTCAGTGGTATTACCATGAAGTTCAGAGACGAATGCCGATCTTTCTTCGCGCAACGACGTAGCGAAGCATCGAACCTGGAGTCTGATGTGTCCGATGCTCTTGCTGGTCTTCAGTTACAGCAGACCACGCAAGCCAGTTTGTTGCAGGAGAGAGCTGCCGAGGCTGCGTCACGACGCGGCAGTGTACAGCCTCATCCGCCTGAAGACGCGATTCCGGCTCCAATACCACAGCGTATCTCTGCACAACCGCCTCCTGTGGCCAATGTACAGAGTCCGGTAAATGCTGTGCCGGCGAACCAGACGTGGAATGAGAATATGCCGATCGTGTTTGGAGGGGGTAAAGGAGCGCAGACTTGGGACCCAAGCAAAGGGCTGCAGTTCGCGAAGAAGTAATCAGTGGAGAGAATTGACTTCTCTCACCTGTATCAGATCCTCGTTATGCCAACAATTGGACAAGTCTGGCTTGCGTGCTGCCCGCGTCGGGTTCTTAGTTCATGGCTGCTGGCCCATTCTAGCGTTCAGCAGCTTTTATATAACGTTCTTCACAAAGCACCCAACGTATCGGCTGAAACTCTTACTTGCTCTTCTGATCAAGGTTCTCTATTGGTTGTGATGTGTATCACACATACTCAAACACACGCTTGCGATACCCATGCGCCCGGTCTGGCGGTTGGAGGTATAGTTGAGAAGGCATTTATGTCGGGAACGCGGCGGCAGTTTCAAGGTGATCAGACAGTAGGGTTGAAGGGCACGTGGCGATGAACAGGCAGACACGCCGGTCATGAAAGTGAGGCACATTGGAAGTGAAGTCAACGCCAGCGCATGACCAACCTGCACCCATCATACAACTTCTTATGCGAGATGCTAGTCGCATAACTTTGTCGCATAACTTCTGACCTATTCACCACCAGTCAATCCACTGTCATCCGCAACCACAACAACCTCGACACACTCCTCCCACCAATGTGGCAGCCAGCGCATCCGTGAAATTCACTCCGCCGAGCGCACCTGATCATGACAACTATTGGCGGTTGAACACATATCAAAGCACTCAAAGAACGACACTTTTGAGAGACCTCGAGCGTAAAGGCTTTACCTTCCGAGCTGACATCCGCAAGGCCGAGTTGGTGGAAGTGCAACAACGCCTCGACTGCGGCCTGTCGTACTACGAAGATAAGCGCATCACGAAAGAAGAACTGAGTCGTTTCATACAGGATCGTCGACTCCTCACGCCGGTGTCCTCGACGAGAAAGGCCATGATCTCGGTCCTCATGGGCGCAGATGAGGTTCTGCGGTTCAACAAGTTCGTCGACCTTCCCCCAGAGTTGCGCGAGCGGATCTATCACTTTTATATCAGTTCGTTGCCGCGCCGGCTGTTCAATCCTACTCAACCTCCAGTTGCAAGAGCATGTAAGCTCTTCCGCAAGGAAGCGCTACCGGTATTTCACAGCTTGACGGTGTTCGAGTTGAGGTTTTACATTATCAGTGACAACTACATGGTGGGTGACGATATCACGCGAGCAGCACTGCGGCCCTGTTTCCAGACATCTCAGTTCATGAATACCTTGCGTACGAGCGGAGGAACAGGAGCTCGGCTCAGGTGTTTGGGGGTTTCCATTATGGAGGGTTCCATGCGCGAAATGCAATCAAGCGTGGGCAATGTGCTAGTCCGGAGCAAGTACCGGACACACCACAACGAGCAGACGTTCGGCTTATGCGTTGCCTTGAGCAAGAGAGCCCAAGACTTCGAGTCAAAATTGAGGGCCAAGAGTCGCAGCTCCCTTTTAAGACCCCGCTTCGATAAGACGGCGTTCAGCTTGGACGATCTATACAAGCTGCGCAAGGACTTCGAGACGACCTTCTTGTGAGTATGACTTGTTCCGCTCGTGAGCATGACTGATGATTCTTAGCTCAACGTTCCAAAAGTTCGGTGACTGGAGGACCTAATGCAGCAAGGCTTGTGAATGGACGCTTGAACCACTTCCAGTGGCAGTGCCGATGAAGCGATGGGGGGACATCAACGGCAAGACATCTTCAATCAGCCTCGAGGTTGAGGTTTTCTCTCTCCCGAACGAGCGCCGATATCAGATCAGCAGGTCGGTCGAATTCTTAACACTGTTCTAGTCGTAGAGTCGAATGCTGCTGATTCGATCGATCAAGACATGCATTGGGTTGTTCCTGTGCAAGTGTCATCAATGCAGTGGCCTGGAGCTGAGCAAGTCTCGAGACTTGAGTGAAGTAACGATGGTATGTAGTCCACAAGCCGGAGTCAGGTCCACAGTTCAGGTCGTCTTGGCCGCATCCTCGATCACGGCTCTCAAGTGTTTGGTGGAGCTCCACGTCTTCACCTCGGCGCGAGCTGCAACACGCCAAACTCGGTCCCCACAGCTCAACACGTCTGAGATGTTGAGACAGCCATCCATTGGTACAAAGTGCGCTGAGATGATGCGACGCCGAAGCGAGTGAAGGCATCTTGACGGGCTGTGCAGGTGATGTAAGTGACGTTCGGTAATTTCGGGAACGTGGAGAGGCATTGAACATGCCTGCACGTTATTACGCTCGAACAAGAAGTCTCCCTCAGCATCCTTGGCCAGCCAGCGTTGAATCTGTCCATTGCAGCGGATTCGCCTGGCGTTCGCCACCACTGTTCGCGCGAGCGGTTCGAGAAGAGAGAGTGGGCCACGAAGTACTGTCGACAGCGCCCTTGCGGCAGCTTCCGGTGGAGCGTGGTTTGGCCATGTAAGGTGGCGGAAGGTTTGTGCTACGCTACCTCAACGCGCGTCGTCGCCACGGCGGCGAAGCTGGTGAGGATAGCTTCCAGGACAGCTTCCAGGACAGCTTCACGCGCAGAGTTCCCGTGCCAGCTCAGAGGTGCGGAGGACGCAGGAGTGCAGAATGAGCGACATGGTGGAGCAGTCCGCCAGCACGTCCACGGCCGCTGGAGATGATGCTTGACGGGGAGCGCAGCTGCTCGCAATTCTGCCACAACGGCGTGATCCATATCCACCGAGCCGCTCGCGTCGACGCGGAGGTCACGGCGGCAGGCGGGAGTATCATGGCGGGCCGGAGGAGGCGCGAGCGATGCGGCAGCGCGGTGGACGAGCTTGGTGGACGAGCAGGCCGCCGCCAGCTGTTTTCCCGCTCGTCAACGCAGCGCGGGAAGCATGTGTATGTACAGTCTCATCATCATGGTCGCCATCTTCTGCGTCTTGCAACCTGGGCATGGGCGTCGCGGGGCGCGCGGCCAATCACGAGCGGCGCGATCGACCGGGATGGTTTCATAACGGCGCTGTAGGTTGGACCGACACGCGGCTCCTGCACGCCGGGTAGTGGCCTCCCCTTTATTCCACCAGATTCTTGCCAACCTCTGCTTGCTAGTTGCTCTCTCTTCTTGGACACTACTACTGCCCTCACCGCGCACCTTCTCTCGTTGCCGCATCGTGCGTCGTGCTTCGACCCCTTCTCACACTCGCTTGCAAGCTCCACCGCGTCAACATCCATTGACTGTGCGAGCGAATCCGTCGACTTACATTTCTTCCCACCCGTCCGCGTTTCACCACCAGCAGCAGTAACACGTCCGAGGTGAGTCCCACCAGGCCTGCATGCATCGCCAGCAGCAAACACTCCATCCGCCTCGCCCTTCGCGCGCCCGCGCCAACTGCCCTCGTCCGCTCCTCCACGACCTGCCACCACACGCGCCGAGCACTCGCCTTCGGGAAACGACGCTGACAAAACACCCACAGTCTTCCGCACCGCGGTAAATCACACACAATGGCCTTCAGGTACATCGTGCCGGCTTTGGCCGTTGCAGGCAGCGCCTTCGGTGGGTTGGGACAATTCAGCTGCTGCAATCTCAGCACGGTATGGCTAACCACGCGTAACAGCACAATGCGGAGAGGAGGGCGCCACCACCACTATCCAGAGCGCTGCCGACGCGACCCCCCTGTCCAGCTGCTCGACCTACCGCGGCAGCATTGCCATCTCCACCACCACGACCGACAACATTGACTTGGCCGGCATTACGACCATCGAGGGTTCCCTCATCGCCGACAACGTTACCGGCATCGTGCAGCTGGGTGCTTCCGACCTTGAGGAGATTGGCGAGCGTTTCGACCTCAATGGTCTGACCATTCTGTCTACCCTCAGCTTCCCAAAACTGGCCAAGGTTGATACCATCAACTGGATCGCTCTGCCTGCTCTCCAGGGCCTCACCTTCTCGCAAACCGGTGTCCAAGAAGTCAACATGCTCCGAATTGACAACACCGAGCTCGCATCCCTCGACGGTATCAACCTTCAGGTCGCCGATACCATCTACATTGCGAACAACCGCTTCCTCAACTCTGTCACCATGCAGCTCGGCAACGTCACTGAGGCCATGACCTTCACCAACAACGGTGAAGACCTTGTTGCTGAATTCCCCAACTTGCAGTGGGCCAACAACATCACCATCCGCAACCTGTCCTCCGTGTCGATGCCATCTCTCGCATCTGTGAACGGTTCCCTCGGCTTCTACGGCAACACATTCGAGAGCTTTTCTTCTCCAAACCTCACCAGCGTCGGTGGCTCGCTTGCTTTCGTCAGCAACGACCAGCTCAATAACATCACTCTGCCACAGTTGACCACTATCAGCGGAGGCTTCCAGATCGCCAACAACACCAACTTGGAGACGATCAACGGCTTCCCTAAGCTCGCCACTGTCGGCGGTGCTCTTGACTTCACTGGATCTTTCTCTGGGTAAGTCCGATCGTTCTGTCAGAGTTCATTTCACGTGCTAACTTTGCCGCAGTGTTGAGATTCCTGCACTCGAGGATGTCCGTGGTGCCTTCACTCTCCTGTCCAACCAGGACATTTCGGAGGTGTGCTCCAACTTCCAAGGTCAAGCTGGCAGCGCTAGGGCCATCAAGGGTACTTTCACCTGCAAGGGTAACACAGATCCTAAGGACGGCAGTGCCACCGGCTCTGGCTCTGGCAGCAGCTCTTCGGACAGCGCTGCCAGCCCGCTCCTCATTCCAGGTGCTACTGGTGTCCTCGGTGTCGTCGCTGCCATCTTTGGCCTGCTCTAAGCGCGATGCCTATCATAACTGGCAAGATGTGTTTTCTGCTTAGAGGCGGCGTTGTAGCGTGGTATCGCTCCTTGGGGCTCATTTGAACAGTTCGGCATGCATTGCATAGACTAATCGTATCGTTTACGCACCCAAAACACGATACTGCATACACGTCGCCACTCTCTCACGACCCGATGACTTGTTTCTTCAGCGAGCATGTGTAGCACGGCACAGAAAGGCAAAAGATGTACCTTGGAAGACCCAGGCTGTTGCGAAACGGAACTATGGACGAACTTACAACTAAGAGTAATCGTGGTGGATGGAAAGAAATGATAGCCAGTTAGTTCACGAGAAGGCTGCGCTTGGGTATGGAGTTCGCGCGGTCCAATGTGCAGTGACATCGCAATTGTCTTTCACGGCGCACATGAGTAGATTAATACATTGGTTTTGATTGATGCCCTCCCTTCCATCGGCTGTGACTCTTCGTCGAGAGCACAGAGAGCGACACGTCTGTCGAACGCTGGATAGAGTTTGTCCCTGCAGCTGTCGCCGTTTTGTCCAAGTGAACTTCACCTCGTTTCTGGCGACATCACCACTGCATCACACCTCCCGAGAAGCACCGTCCAGGAAAGACGCTTGAGCCCCCGATACTGGACCAGGTGCTCATGCATGATCTCATGACCAGCGATCCTCAACTACAGACTACAGGATTCCCTTGCCGTCCGCCCTTGCAGGACGGCCAGAGGCGCGCGGTAGGAAGCAGCGGCGCCAGCGCCTGGAAGCAGCGGAAGTGCGGGCTAATGGCGCAAGAGCTGCCCGCTAGGCACCAGCATCCCGGCCAGCGCATCTTCTTCTCGGCGACTTCATGCAATTGATCACATTTCGCAAGCTCGACCAAGTTGCCATCCGCTCATCGTGCGTTGTCATGCAAAGCGCCGACCGGAAAGCGCCGACCGGAAAGCGCCTGCGACCTTGCTGCCGCTGCATCTACAAGCATTAAAAACCAGTGGCCAGCTGGAGTCGTACAGCACTTGCGCGCGCGTGGACCTGGACCGGACGCGATGGTGCCCACTCGCCTGCCGGCTGGTGCAAGAATTGAATCTTCCCTGCTGACCAAATTTCGACTCTGTCATACGTGAGTGGGACGAGGACGGGGCGCATGTGCAGCTCGGGCTCCGCTCTTGCGTGTACGACAGCAGAGACAGGTATCGGCTTCGGCAACTCACCTGGCGCTGTGACACCAGGACGTCTTCTTCCAGACTGCCGCGAGACTCGCACAGCATTGGACCCTCGTCGTCGAGTCTTCATCATTCAGCGAGATGCATTGCCGCTAAGCGCGTGGTTGTTCAAAAGCGGAAGGATCACATGCACGCGCATGTCACTACCAGCAGCGACCTGGCACGCGGAAAGCAGCGTGAGCGAGGCATGGCTGGGCTGATCCGGGAGAACTATCAGATCATCGCGGGAGAGTATCGCCTGAGATCTTTGATCCAGAACCCATTCCCCACATCCAGCGCATCGAAGAGCAGCTGTACCACTGCTTCCGCAGATATGGGGAAGAGACTAGAGCAAGATGGGCACATGTCGTTCTTGCGGTGTGCAAGAGCGGCCGGCCAGGCAGGTTGCTGGAGCCCCCAACGATGTTGACAGGCTGGGCACAGCTGAACGACCCGCAAGCCATTCTCAATGCACTCGTCTCGGCAAGCAGAGCAGATCAAACTAATCACGGCCCGTGGGAGGATCTTCCGAGACAGCAGCGCTCTTATCGCTGTTCATGCAAGGTGTTTACGGGGCGACATCGCAACCAATCTTGACTTGAACCGGGTTCTTTCTCCGACAGTGCTCTTTCGGTTGCGAGTGAGCGCCTCCTCACTTCCTGTCTCTCTGAATGCGTCACGTCGGTGGGCTCGACCTTACAGTCACATCCTGGTATCTTGCACTACTGTTGTAACCCAGCGTCCGGCCCGTCAAGATGTTCTCCACTACTGGTCTCGACGACAGCTGTCTGCCGACCCGGATGCGCCTCACAGAATGCTGGACAGCAACAACATGGGTTCGTCACGCAACTTAAATACTGCGTCTGTCTCTTGTCGCTTCACTCATTCGCTGCAACTCCAACAAATTTCATTCCTGCACACTGTCCTTTGCTCAAGCACGCAAGACTCGTCAACTATTCGATCCAACGCAGACCGACACTCCACCACTCCACCTCCTAATATCCCTTGCGGATTCTGTTAGGAGCCATGGCCTCCTCTTTCAACCCGTACCTCTCACAGCCCAGCGTGTATGTCGTGGCTTACACCACCATCTAGAACTCGATCCCGACTGACCAGTATAGCAACCCTACTCTACCTCCAATAGGATCATTGATGGAATTGAGAAGCTACTTCCCATGCCACCGTTGTAGCTACAGATTCCCAGACCACAACCAACTCCGTGCGCACGAGGTCCATTGCACGATCGCTCAACCAACACAGCGTACCAGTCGCCATGATTCGATCAACTCCAATCACTCTACGACCTCTCCGATGGGATGGTCTGACACACGTAAAGCCCCTTCGTCATCATGCTCTTCATCGGCTGCTTCAGAGAGCGACCCTTCGGAGATCATGTTCACACCCAAATCCAGCAGAGCTTCTTCTGTTATACAGCAGCAGCACGGATCACGAAGGACTTCTCGTGCAGACATCAAGGCCGTTCGTCGTCAACGTCGGCATTCTCCCGAATCACTGCTCGACGATCAAGGGAAGAAAATCAAGAAGACCAGGAAGGAGCAGATCAATCGCAGCAACCAAGCTGCGGTGATGTACCGCATGGAGGACATCTTGGAGCAGTACTGTGGATGGGCCAGAAATGAGCAAAGTGGTGGTAATGGCAATAGCGCCGGTCTGACCTCCAATAAGATCAATCTGCTTCGAGTCTACGAGGCTATGGGGCTAGAGCTCGTGCACGACGCCCGATGCTACGCCATTCTTACTGGAACCTTGGCCGAATTCGAGGCGAAGATGCAGAGGGCTGCCGATGCCGCTCTGGAAGCAGATCACAGACCTGGTGACGGTACCTTTCTGGAGCTTGCCCCAGGAGAATTACCATGCACTCACGAAGACACCAAGTCAAAGAGATGCTCCACACATGACCATCCTGACTGGATCGAATGCCGCAAGACCCGCTCGGCCGCGAACATGAGGCGCAACGAGGATGTCTTCATCACTTCACACGGCATCACACGCCAAGAGGCCCTTTGGGGCTCACGCCTCGAACAGGCACCGCCGAGAGCTACCGCACCCGCGCGCCGCCCGTCGACACTGAACAACCTAGCGTCACGAACGTCGACTCTTCACATCAACGGTAGCGCTCAGCAGCCCAGCACCAGCTTCCGCCACTGAGGCCCGTGCGGCGACCAGGCTGTGACACATTCATTTGAGCGGATTCGACCAAGCGATTTCACATTTCATGGGAGGCTAGCAAGCGTGGGAGGTCCCTTTGCGGATCTCGAAAACAAAAAGTCATGACTTTCTCGGCGCTGATACCCTTGGGTGGCAAGCTGCATTACGCATGTATTTTTATTAGCATTTCGAACTTGTCCTCGGTCGGGAGCGTGGGATGGTACAACACAATTTTTTTTGGACAGGTCACAAAGTATACACGACGATGATGGGCGGGCAAGCAGGAATCTGCAGGATCAATCATGTATCATAGGAAGGAACTATTGGAGGACATATTTCACGACGATCACGACAGACGATGACGAAGACGAAGACGAAGCGATTGTAATTCAGCGGCTGAGAGCAGACACTTCCGGCAGATGGAGAGATTGGATGGGTGGTGTATATGACAGACATCGATAGTCTGGTCGAGTGCATGGCGGGAAGCTGTTCCTGCAGCGCATGGTGGTCAGTCGAGCAGCAGAGTTCTTGTCTTGTTTGGCTGGCTGCAGGAACAGTCCACCACGACATTCTCACACGCAGCGCGATAATGCGAAAATACCATTTTGTATCTGGTACATGCTTGGGCTCGGTTCCTGTCTTCTCCTCTGCCTGATTGAGCGTTGAGCTTTGCGGGTAAGCGAGTCATCGATGATGGTACAGTAGCGCCTCTCTGGGCAAACTATGACAGCGCATCGAACAGAAATGTGATTTGTTCTAGCTTCTCGCGCGGACAATGAGCGTATCGCCAAAGGAGAGCTGTCGTCTCTGCCCCCATAGGCTAGCAGCTCATGCCTATTCGCATCCGAACGCTAGGCCAGCATCTTTCTCGTCGGGCCGCGAATTAGTGCGAGCGCTAACTAGGGAGTTTGTAGCTAGAGGATCTGGTTCTTTCTCTTTTTGTGTCTTGTGAGCAAGAGAAATCGGTGCTCGTGCGGCCGCAGGAGATCCTTCCGATGAGATGTGGGGGCTGTGAGATGCTACTTTGGGAAGGAGGACGAAGATTGTATACGATTGCCTCAGGGAATGAATTCGTGGGTGCGGTTCTGGGAAGGTCATCATTGGCGTGGACCTGGTTTCGGGTGTCTTCGCCACGAGGTGAGAAGTTGTGGTTCTGTGACATGTTGGACGGGAATGGACATACGTATCTGCGGAGGTAGGGCGGTTTCGTGGCGTGTCATGCACATGCGCATGCACATGCGTAGGCGGATGCGTAGGCGGAGGTGGATGCGTAGGCGGAGGTGGATGACGAGTTTGGTTGAGAAAATGTGCTGGAGGTCATGGACTACTGCAGCCATATCATCATCAGACTGACCCTAGTGGTCGTTTCGCACGCACGCACGCACGCACGCGCGTGCGTGGGAGTCTATGTCTGGAAAGGTGGGAAGTGGGGTCAAGAGTCGTTTGTCAGAGGTGGAAGCGGTTCCGAAGTCCGGCTGAAACGAACGAGAAAGAAAGGTGAGATCGAGCCCTCTGGAAGAATGGAATGGCTTCCACACGCGTAGACGTGGACGCCTCATGGCTTGAAGGATGCCGGCGCGCGGGCCGGTAGTTAGTGTTGAAGGGCCGTGGAGACTTGGAGCGAAGACATCACATCACTCGGCAGTTCCGATGCTGGTGGTGCTCGAGCAGGTTTAGTGACTTCGAGCGATCTCTGCGAAGAGTTTCGAAAGGATGTGACGAGCTCGGTGTGCACCAGATAGCAGCTGACATCCACGTCTCATGGCATTCTTCATTGGGTGGAATTACATCCCGTGTGAGCCTGGCCGCGTTGAAGAGTACAACGTCTAGCTGATGCGGACGTCCGTGTGGTACTCGCGAGGAAGAAATCCGAGCATGAGGGGCACATGAGAAATGTCTACCTTGTCGTCATGCGACTCAGACGTCTCTCGAAATACACACGTCCAACGGAGAAGCGAAAAAGTGACGGGTTTGCATACGAATTGTTCGTTGGTTCCAGGCGCTGATGTTGTGATATCGTGAACACGTTGGTTCTGCGGCTATCCGTTTGGTACAGAGTGCGTAGCCGCGGGATGTGTTACAGAAGATGCCATTGTTCTCTTCTCGTCGAGCCTCGACCAGCCCTGCTCGTGCATTTTCGGACTGCGCACGAGCTGCGGGTACACGCGAGGGACGATCCTTCAGAAGTCGGACCTGATGCTGTGTTTCATCAGCAAAGCAGACAGATATTTTTTGAGCTGTGCTGTATCATGGAGAACGTCGGTACCGCATATGTGCGCAATCTACTGCATAACGTGGCAGACCAGGTGCGCATGCTCGCATCGCAGTCGCTTGGAATTGTGGCTGCGGCTTGTAGCTCGAGCTGTCAATTCTTTTCCCTGTCACTCGGTTCTGCACGAGCCGAGAGCTGGAACAAGGATCGCTTTCGCACTTCCGTGGGTACGGCTACAGGGAGCGCATCCAACTCCTGTTCCTGCGTTCGCGTTGGGCGCGAACGATATTTCAAATGCGGGTCCCTTTGTCTTGCACAATGCGTGGGGAAGAGGACATTCCGCGCTGCCTCTGGTCGCGTGTGGGATGTTGCACGTCTTTGCACTGGTCTTGGTGTATTGGATGGACAGCTGTGCATTGCGTGCCGTCCTGGAAGCTGGCCTGGTGCAAACATCGACGAGCGGCAGTCCGCAGGTCGAAAACGAATATGGCGGTGTCGGAACCAGAAACCTCTCAGCTCACCCGCCTCGGCCGCTGGAACATCGCCCGCAGAAGTGGCCATCTCGGGAAGATCTGAGAAAGGGCAGGCGCACAGTATTGCTTACCCTGCAGTCAATACAAGCCGGATACATCGCCGTGCGGTACAAAGGCAGCGCAGCAGCAGCTCGGCTTGGTGGGCAGAGTCCGATGTCGTTGAGGTAAATGTATCCTTGCCCAATATGAAGCTGTAATAAAGAGAGCCTATCTTCTCGTCCGCCATCAGCTATCAACACCCTCCCACCAGCGTAAGAGAAGAACTTACCTCCGCCCCTTCACACAGCTCTGGACCTTGCGCTGGACATATATACACGCCACCGTTTCTCTCTTCCAGAGTAGCTGATCATCGAAGTCCTCGCCGTGCTGTACCAGGATTGTTCAGCTTCAGGCCCTCCAATCAACCCGCTTGGGCATAGAATCTGCTTCTGTTCTCCCGCACGGCCCCGCTGAGTGAAGTCGACAACTTCACGCCCATATCGTACCACTCTGCTTATCCTTCAGCTTCCTCCATCATAACAGATCGCCGAAAATACACAGACGCCCTTCATCCAAGCAGCCGGCAAGACAGATAAATATCAACAACAGCAACTCCTCAAGGCGCCACGCATGTATGATCATTCGCTGCGTCTGAACCTCCAACACTTGGACGGGCTGCGCTTCGCGAGATGCAAAAGGGTTTTGTCGAAAAAAAACAACGAAGAAGCAGGTCTAACAGTACTGACAAGAAGACGAGTTGTGTGTGGGTGTACACAGTAGAAGAAGTCGACATATTAACTTTGCTTTCGTTCATCCTGTTCATGCGTTGCCGGGCTTCTCCTCGGTATCGATGTGCCAGACAACGTAATTCGGTAAGCCGTAGACGCCATATCCGGCTGCCTTTGCCATCTTTGCGAAACCTTCCGTCTCGGCTTGGTTCTCGAAAGCATAGCAAGGGAAGTTGATGCCTGAGACACAGTTAGCACAACACCTGCGAAGACTTCCATATTCATGTACATACCAGATCGGTGAACATCAGCTTTCACCACGATATTGACACCTCCGATACCATCAAGGGGAATCTCAACATCCTTGTTATCCCGCCAGTCGCCCATGCGGGCCATGTACTTGCGGCCGGTGGCATACTCCTTGTAGCCTGAGAAAGTATTAGCGAACCATCACGTGATAAGGCTGAACGATTCTCAACGCACCTTCAGCGAGCACGACGTCTTTTGGTAGGGACTTGGCCAACTTAAGGCCCTGGTCTGACTCTTGCCAGGAGTTGTAGTCGAATCGACCCTCGATGTCGCGTCCATTCTCATATCGATGGAACCAGATATCTGCCATCCGTTAGCTCTTTGATCTTGCAGCGTGTCCAGTTCCATTGGACGTACTGGGTACGAGAATGTCACGATCATGCGCGACAAAATCCTCAATGATTCTGCTTGGGCTGTCCTTGATATCCACGTCACGCCAGTACACCCAGCTGTGCTCCGGTTTCAAGGCAGCGGACAAGAGGTAATTCCTGGCTTTGCCCATGGCTTTTCTTCGTGGTCCCTGTGCTGCGAAACCATGTCGGTTCTCAACGTCCTGGCCCACCGCCACGCCAAAGTCCTTGGAGACAATCATTGCACTCCTGAATGGCATGTTGTCTGTCCGCGACTGTATCCTTTCCAGCTCCATGCTCAACACAGCCAACGTGTCATCTGTGCTATCGCCCACGAGGAATGCCAGATCGATGAGTTTATGAGGATACGTCAGCTGGGAGAGAAGGTCGAAATGTTGCTCAATGTATGGAGCAGCGTTCCGCAGAGGTGTCAGGATAAGGACTCGCTCCTCATTCGCAACAGCTTTCGGCGTGGATTCGATGGGGTTCAGGTCGACGTGTTGTATGCTCGAGCTGTTGATCTCGATAGGCTCGTGGTGGTTGAAAATGACCGGTGTCTGCAGATGCCCCGCCCATTGCGCCTGTTCGTTCGGTGTCATCTGCATGGGCGATTTTGCGGGACCGAAGCAATAGAACCTGCCACAGCGGTTAGCGCCTGCTCGTGGCGTGCGGCGTGTACCCCCTGGGGCTGTATTCCATCGGCTGTCCCCTCACACATACTTTTGAAAGTCACCAGCTGTCCCCCTAACGCCGTTCCATATTAATATAATTATCCCCGCAATGGCTACGAAGAGCAGAAATCGCGTCCGGGTCAAGAAGTTCCATATCGCTCGGGTGGGAGGGAGTCTTGCGCGCGCACTCTTCCATGTCATGCCACCGCCGCCCTTGGGGAGCAGCATTGCAGGCGCTGGAAGCTGAGCGCCTAGCGGCGTCGACACTCCGCGTACGCTGCTGCTTCGCTGGCGAACAGTCGGTTCAGCCACGATGGAGGATGTCAGACGGCACGCTTCGGCTGAAGTGGAGAGCGGAGAGGGTGAGATCGGGATGGAAGTGCGAGGGTGAGCGGTGGTCAATGGGTGATGGAGTTTAACGAGCGGCGAGTGGTGCTTCTTGCATGGCCTCCAGAGCACAGTACAGTAGGGGTTCGAGACGATGGGAAAGCGCAGGCACGGGCGTTGTGCTTGGCGCTTTCAGCTTCGTTCGCGGCCGTGTCGCCATCGCTCCGCACACAGACACTCAGCTGCACCGCGATTACGCATTCTAGAAGCTCGACTGCCACCCTCCGCCCTCCGGCTCCACGTCCGCTGATACTCTTGCCATTGCGCAAGGAAATTCCCGCCGCCCTCAGCGGCGTTGATGCTCTGTCACAGATTACGAAGTCATTCTCCTGCAACGCGTGGCACTGCCCAGAAAAGCTTCAATGCGGCCAACGATAGCTTTCCGCGTGTGCAGACGCTGGCGCGGGTGGGTACGAAGCCTCCGTGAAAATAGCATCAGCAAAACAACTCGCCACCTGTCATCTCATCCATCCGCGCTGACTGTGCTATGCAGCAGCTTGATGTAGGACATCCTCTGGTCGACGACTTCTTGCACCAAGATCTGCGACAGAGGTCGGAGAATATTCAGCCTTTTTGTGGCCTGCGACAAGCCTCATGTAAAAGGCTTGCATCCTTTGCTGTCACCCGCTGCCAGCAAGCACCTGAAACGCTGCGCCGTTCTATGTGGTATAAGCTAGCACTGCCAATAGCACCGTGGACTCGTCAAGCTGCTGTTCTAGCGCGCCGTTCGCACTGAACTTTGGCCGGGCTATGACCTCCAACACGGTGCTTATGCCGCACTGCTCACTTGCATCGACGCCACTTCGCCCATGATACGATGCACGTCCAATCCAGGAGCCGGTGTGCTGAGCGTCTGCCAACAGCTCTTCGCGTGCACCGGGTCTTCTCGAATCGAAATTGGGACTTCCAGACAGCCTGCGCTACCATGAGCCACTTGCCCTCGCTCGACCGAGCCCATGCAGAAGATTGAAGACCCTCATCCAGGATGACAAGAAACAGGAGCACAACAAGAAGAAGTTTTCAATGGTCTCCATCGCAGCCCTACGTTGCCTCCTTCGTGGATTCCACAGAAGCCGCGATCGCCCAAGGAGATCTTTGTGACCGCTCTTGACAAAACTCGGGCATGAACAGCGAAACTTGTCATGTGTACCACATCTGTCCAGTAAAGCCTTGTTCCATTCGGCAAATTGATACAGATGCTGTCCTCATACGCCCTATGTATTGTGCGCATAGACGCGGTTGATCGTTTAGCCTGGCGGCATTGACCAACATCGCCCCCACTTCAGAGTACAGCATTGCTTAAACCGAGAGAGATCTTGACAAGGCACACCCATAGCAACACGGTAAGCATGTAGTCTATTGGACAATCCCTAACCTCTCCTTGACTCCTCTCAAATTTCCTCAAACTCATCCTTCTCACAGCACATTATATTTAAGTGAGGCACATTGCGGATCATCACCCAGGCCAACAGACAGGATGGGCAAAAGAGAATGGATGGCAAGATATATACCACATTGCAAACCCATTGCAGTCTACTGACTGAAGTACCTCCAGGTCATAATCCCCGACCACCCCGACTCTCTCGAGAAGCGACTCCGCATCAGACCGTGAGCCTCCTCTCTTCACACAAGCAACACCATCACCACCCATATTCAATCTCCAATGCTGACGCTGCGCCCCTTGACAGTAATCATCTTGAAGGAATCAAACAAAAGGTCCAAGATGGAGTAGTCGTATTCGGAGGTGCCTCACTCGAGGAACCAACCAAGGAGGGCGAAAGCCCGAAAATGAATGGAAGCGCCTTTCTAGCTGTGGCAGAGACAAAAGAGGAGATTGTGGAGCTGGTCAAGAGCGATGTATACTATAAGGAGGGAGTATGGAATGCTGAGAAGGTGAGTATATTTGTGAAGTGTTATTTCGAGGTCGTCGCGTATCATCAATTGCTGGATTCCTATGCTAATGTGTATATCGAACAGATGCAAGTCTTCCTATTCCAAAGCGCCATTAGGATGCCAATGAAATAAGCATTAGCTTTACAGCCCTGGCTCTGCTTTAGAACGAGACCTAAATGCCATCTCATCACGACTTTCCAACGATAGCCTTACAGTTTGGCTTTCGCCTGCCCCTCGGACTTCAACATTGCATCTGCAATATTCCTCCTTTGAATCTTGCCTGTCGCTGTCTTTGGCATAACCTTCACGAAGAAGACCTTCTTTGGGACCTTGAACTTGGCCACCTTCTCCTTCATGTATTGAATCAGCTCGTCTGCTGACAGTTTCTGTCCTTCCTTCACCACGATGGCAACGCCTACGTCCTGTCCATACAAATCATCCGGGATCGCAAAAGACACTGCCTCGGAAACTTTGGGATTTTGCGCCAAGGTGTTATCCAGTTCGATCGGGCTGATTTTCTCGCCTCCCTTGTTAATGAGTTCCTTGATGCGGCCCGTGATGATGACATACCCGTCATCGTCGAGATAGCCTTGATCTCCAGTTCGGAAGTAGCCGTCGGGAGTGAAAGCTTCCTGGTTGGCTTTTTCGTTGTTGAGATAGCCCTTTGTGACATTGGTGCCTTTGATGGAGATTTCGCCTTGTTGGCCACGAGGAAGCTTCTTGCCTTCAGCGTCGAGAATGACGATCTCCACGCCTTGACCGATGCCGACGGAGCCCGGCTTGCGTTTCCCTTTGCTGGGAAGTGGGTTTGATGTCATTTGATGAGAGGCTTCGGTCATGGCGTAGGCTTCCAGGACGGGGGCTTTGAAAGCTGCTTCGAGGTCGTGGAAAACTTTGGGGCTGAGAGGGCTGGAGCAACTTCGGATGAAACGGATGTTTGGCATGGGGTTGGGCCAGGCAGAGGGAGTTTTGAGCAGGATTTGATGAATCGTTGGGACGGCTGTGTACCAGTTGGCCTTGTGGGTGACGAACTGGTTCCAGAATGTACTGGCGGAGAAGGCACCGGGGACAATGACAGAGCCGCCTGAGGCGAGGGGAGCAAGGAAGCCTGCTAGGAGACCATGGACGTGGAAGAGCGGCATGACGAGCATTGTGCGATCGGCCGGAGAGAGTTCGTAGGTGTTCCTGATATTAAGCATGGTTCTGGTCAGGTTACGGTGCGAGAGAGGAACAGCCTGTCCTTGTGTCAGCAATGATTCCCTTGCCCATAGCATCTCGAACGCCATACCTTCGGTCTGCCTGTCGTGCCCGACGTATGTAGCACGAGCGCAGTATCTTCCGGCTGAGCCTTCTCCACGGGAACATTTCCCTTCCCTGCAAGCTTGCCATTGTCCTTGACATCCAGCACAATCTCCCCAGTCTTCACATCCTGATAGCACTCTGCCACCGCAGCGTTATATCTCTTCGCAGCCTTCACCGCAGGCCCATCTGCCTGGCCCTGAGGAACCAATACCAGTGCTGATGACAGGTCATCGATGTAGAACTCGAACTCGCTCTGCTTGTATGCCGGGTTCAAAGGCGCAGCAATCCCTCTCTGCCACGCCGAAGCCAGGAATGAAACGATAAAGGCATAGTTATTCGGAATCGCAATCGAAACAGCAGCACCAGGCGTGATCCCTAGTTTCGCAAGCTTCTTCTGGAAAGACAAGACATCGGCGTAGAGCCTCTGGTAGCTGATCTCTTGAACGGGTGGTCCGGGCACCACAACGGCCGTCGCGGTGGACGTGCTGGAAAAGGCGTTGGATAACGTGGACATGGTGTGAGGAAGTTTGGATGTGTGATGGAAAAGAGTGAATAGAGGAAACAAAGAAACCTTCTCCCTACTGCGCCGGCACACCACCAATTTCCTTATCTAGTCGTGATGTCGCAATCGCGCGATGGTGTCAAAAACGTTGTTTTTGGCATTGATGCCGAAGACGCGGACAGCGGAATCCGACGTCGGCGGAAGCCGCCTGAGATCTAACGTGTGTGATAAGCGAGTGTCACAGATAGGCTAGTGTCACAGGCCAAGATTGATCGATTTTTGTACGTGCGGCACGACAACGTAAGGAGGTAAAGCTTCGAGAGAAGTACTTTAGGAAGCAAATTAGGTACGCAGAATCGGGTTTCGTAGTTAAAATTCTGCTCTGCTTTCTCGTCCTTCGTCTACGACTACTTTAGCTAGTCCTACTACTTTTGAAGTATCGATCTCCTATACTATATACCGTAGAGCCCTAGAACTCCGATATATTGTAGCATCTATAGAGTAGAAGACGCCTATATATTTGTAAGTCGATAGCTTCGAGGGGTGTCGAGATATGCATTTTAGCAGAATCTCGAATCACGTAGTATTTCGGCTGTGACACTGGCCTGTCTGTGACACTCGCTTATCAAACACGTTAGCGTTCTTGCCCGATGACGATCGTCCAAACACATCAACAACTACGTGCTATCTCGATTGACTACTTCTTGGCTGATGAACGAACCGGTTCGTTCACTGATCTATTGTCGCGCTCGACAAGTCGTAAGAACGAGGTTGATGTGGATCTGATGAAGAGCCCGTCCGCAACAAGCATTCGATAAACCGATCGTTCATCAAAATCTCATTCGATAGACGCTGCACACTCAGGCAGCGTCGTACTCATGTCGTAGTTCAAGATTATTGCTATGATAAGCTGGGCTGATTTCCCACATTGACGCATTCTCCATTTCCTGACTTGCGCCGAACCATGTTGTCTCTCATCGGGCTTGCCAAGACGCTCAAAACAATGCCTTCGCTGCCACGCTCAAGAGCCAGCTCGCGTCTTGCCAGCCTGCACTCACTTCTCCTGCAGCCGCTTTGCCACCTTCACCTAGCGGTGCAGGAGCACGTTGTTTCGTCAACTTATCCTTCTCCTCTCTCCTTCTTTCCTTTTCTGCTTCCATCCTCCTCTTCGCCTCCTCTGGCGTCTCACCCACCGCGCCGTCCATCTCGGTTCTTCTGGCAGCATCAGGATCAACATCTTCGTCAGTTGTTTCCATTTCCCCACTCCCACCAAATAGATTGAAGTTCATAACCTTGTCGACAACATTGCCTAAGCCAAACCCTTCCGTCTGGCTTAGCCTCGCAATTTCTTGCTCTTCTTCCTCCGTCTCTTCGCCACGCGTGTCCTCTCTCTTCACAAACCCTGGCTGCTCATCCTCCTCTGCCATAGCACCGCCGCCCGCATGATTGTCACAATACCCTGCATTCTGAGGCCGATCGGACGAGAATCTTCTTGGCGTTCGCGTGCCCACAGGACTTGCTAATCGACTTGTCCTGTTACTAGCAGGTCGAGAGCCGTAGCGACTGCCCCATGCACTGCGACTTTGCCTCGTGGACACAGGACTCCCCCCTTCGTACGCGTAGCCAGAGTATCCATACGAAGAACTCTGTTGCTGCATCTTCGCCGTGCTTGCTGCCAGAGCGGCCATTTCTTCGTAATTGTCATCCTCGTCATCGTCTTCTGAGTCCGTAGGCGGAGCAAGGGATGTGGAGGTCTGCCGCGTGGTCATCCAACTTTGACCTTTATCTTCACGGACTAGAGCACTGGTCATGGCACTGGTATGTGTGAGCCAGCTATCGGCGGATAAATCGGTGTCATGGCGTTTCTGTGTAGGCGTAGCAGCTCCACTTCTGCGACCACGAGGGTTGTATCTGTTGTTCCGTTGCTGCGGATGCAGAGATACACCTGGTCCAGACAGGCGGTGTGCGGCTTTCCGTGCGTCGCGATCACGTTGTTGGCCGTGTAGAGCGGCTTCACTTTTGGCTTTGGGAATCTGTCCAGAGCCAATGTCGACGCGTAGAGTATCTCTGCCTGGGCCGGAAGCATAGTTTGGGACATCACTCTCCACATCTGCGTCCTCGCCAGTATCGTAGAGACTGCCTCTCCTGCTCAGCCCACCGCCTAGATGCCTTTTGCTATTGCTCCTGCTCAAGATGCCAGGTGTCGTGGGCGCGGATTGTCCTTGGAGATAACTCGGGTGCTTCCTGACATATTCTGCTTCGCTCTCTGCATCGTATGGCGTTCTGAGAGGACTCTTGACAGGCAGGTCGCCCTTGGAAGCTTCGTATTTGGTTGAGAGGGGTGCGAGTCGAAGGTTGGCGAGATTGGTTGTTGATCTTTTGGCTCGCGAACCAGATCGCGGTGTGCTGGCTCCTGAGGCCATGCTGACTATGTCTTGCGATCTCAGCTGCTACAGGTTACATGCGAGGAGTTGGTAAAAGGCATGTACGTCAAGTTGACTTTCCAAGAGCAATGCAATCATGCAGGGATCTGTCCCCACACATCTGGAGATGCTGCTTTCACAAGCCCAAGCCGAGGCCCGCGAAGCCAAACTTGGAAATTTGGGCGAGAGCTAACTTAACCACGACGGTATGGTATTGTCATGCACGGCGACTTGTCGCTGATTTGCGAATAATTATGAATTACCACAGGCGGAAGTGAGTTAGAGACACGCGATTGGCAGCACAAAAGCGCGTTACTGATTGCAGAACTGCTTATTTGACAACCGCGCAGAATAATATATGCTGCCTGTAACTCCAATGCCTGTGACAAGCTCTACCTTTGCCAGTACTCCCATCCCATTTCGGCACTGAACAGGCTGAGCGAGACTCGGATCGCACTGCACTTCGTTGTCAATGAGCCATTCCGCCATCCTCTGAAGCGGCAGAGATAGTGTCTGCAGAGTATTTCAAGCCGACGACGAGAGAATTACAATTCGTCATTGCAGTATCTCCTGGTCATGCTTTGCTTGACGGTTGTGTAATAACTTCAACGAAGAAGTATCTGTGCTGGCGTTTGGCATTCGAGGCGTTGTGGTAGCGTTCCACAATGATCATTGCCATCGCTCGAGCCGGGCTCGCATTGTGTAAAGCTGCTGCTGGGGATCCGCATGTCCCATGATGATTACTGTGGATGCAAATTCGATCACAGCAATGATTGCTGGCCACGCAGTGCGGCCCTCTCTCGGGCAAACTCGATGCTTGTGATGAAACAAATTCGCACGAAATAGGCGTCGAAGCAGACAGTTGCGGGTACCATCGAAGTCTTGGGGAAGAAGAACAAATCAATTTAGCACGTCTTGCATTGACTGATGTTGGCTTGTTTGGAAAAGAGCTGGAACTTGCAGAGGGTCGGATTCGAGCCCGTGATGCTCGCGAGAAAGCAATGCTCCTGAAGACAGAAACTCTGACATGAGCGGATAGGCATCGATTGACGTGCACACAGATGCACATATGCGACGGTGGCCTTTGTGCATGAAGCAGTGGTCTGCGGTTGAAGCACGGCAGATGTGTGGTCGTGTGCCTGAGGCGATGCGATGCGAGGAGTGGGCTGACGAGTCTCAGTCTCAGCTAGACTGGGGTCAAGATTGTGGCGCGGCAGAAGCTAGAGGACGAGCAGCGCTGCCTGTTCGAGATGAAGGTGTGCACGGTGCGGCGTCGCACGAGTGGCGGCCTCAACGGCGGAGACGGCGGCGAGGAGTGTGAGTGGACGTGAGACGTGCGATGGAAACAGGCTGTGGTGGGAAGCGTGCTCGCCCGCTCCGCGCGGCGTGGCTCGTGACCAGGATCTTGGTGCTGCAACGTGCTTCCAAGCCGACGAGGCTTCCGCTGTTGCTATGGTGCTCTTCGCCAGCAACACGCCTTCTTCCAGCGCCTCGTACATTGGTGACCACACCCAGAGCGTCGCGGGAGTGCATCGTCGATACCACGCACCGCCGCACCACTGACGCCACCCCTGGCCGAACAAACGCTCGAGTGCGGTGTGCACGTTGTGTCTCGCAAACACAGCCCAGCAGCAGGAGCAGAGGCCAGGCGGGCGCTAGTACCCGCGGCGACAAGTTGAGGGCAGGTCTCATCAATCCATTTGCGACTTCCCTCCCTCACGCCCTCCCCGTCCACCGCCCCCAACAACACACTCTCCATCATCGCCGCCACCGCGCTCCGCTCTCGACCTCACTGCCCACTGCCAGCCGCCCGGCGCGCCCCTTGATTCGTCGCGCAAATGGCGGAGATCCGTCGCAAGCTCGTCATCGTTGGTGACGGTGCCTGTGGAAAGACCTGTCTCCTCATGTGAGTCTCCAGCATGCCACCGCTGCTCCGGCCTACCGCCACCGTACTGATCACCGCGCCAGCGTCTTCTCCAAGGGTACCTTCCCAGAGGTTCGTCCACAACACCCATCCCGACCCCTAATCGCCGACCGCGTCATCGCTGCCGATAAGGGCCACGATCTCCGCCAGAGCTACGACATCCTTTCCGACCGCTGTATCTACTGACACGGCAGCTTCTAGGTCTATGTCCCAACTGTCTTCGAGAACTATGTCGCCGATGTCGAGGTGGACGGCAAACACGTTGAACTAGCACTTTGGGATACTGCGGGTCAAGAAGACTACGACCGTCTCCGACCTCTGTCATACCCCGACTCGCATGTCATTCTCATCTGCTTCGCCATCGACTCCCCAGATTCGCTTGACAACGTCCAAGAGAAGGTATGCGGCGACTCACGTGCCTCGCACTGCGAACATGTATGCTGATTGGCTGCAATCTACAGTGGATCTCAGAGGTCCTGCACTTCTGCCAGGGCCTGCCCATCATCCTCGTTGGCTGCAAGAAGGATCTCCGATACGACCAGAAGACAATTGAAGAGCTGCACAAGACGTCGCAAAAACCAGTGACACCCGAGCAGGTAAGCGATGCACGGAGAAACAGATGGCAGCGACCCACAACACTGACACAATCCACTCAGGCTGAGGATGTCCGCAAGAAGATCGGTGCTCAGAAGTACCTTGAATGCTCCGCCAAGACCAATGAAGGCGTCAGGGAAGTCTTCGAGCACGCCACGCGCGCTGCTCTCCTTACACGAAAGAAGAAGGAGAAGAAGTGCTCCATCTTGTAAACTACTCACCACATTGCCATACCCAGCCGAACCACTGTCTTCCGAACTGTCTTACCTACCCTGATACCTCGAGAGAAACGACGGCAAATTGCAGCTGCATTACTCGGCCTTTATAATCTGCAGAGACGACCACAAGAGAAGCGAGAGAGCGCGAAAGCATGGAAGAGAGTGTCTCTTTTGACGAGCCCTGTCGACGGACGGTAGGCCGGAGCACACATGTTGCGTAGATGACGCTTGGAGCGAGGCCCTGGAGCAAGCGAACCGGACGTGTAAAGGGCCCGGGGGAGCGGGCAGTCCAGCTGGCCGAACCCTCTTTTACAGGTCAGCAGCAGGAGTTCTCTTGAGGTGCCTTTCTCTCTTGTTTTTTAGAGTCATATCATGGCAATACTGTGCTGGCGTTACCATCAGGGAAATTGAATGCTGTTTTCTACGACTGACCATCGTCCTCTCATTTTCATGTCATCACCAATAATCACGGATGCACGTACTGGAGGGAGCAGGTTATGAGATCAGATCCCACGTTTTGCTTGACTCATGCAAGGTGGCGGATCTGATCATGTGCACACAAGGAACAAGCGCACTTCCCGCGCATTCTTTGCCAGACCTGAAGGGACAGACGAATAAGACAGGCAAAGCAAAGCACGTTCTGAGACCCAGTCCGCATTTGCAGTTCATCATGCGGGAGAAGAGAATGCATGCATGATTTGAATACAAGCGCGCTTATTTGTGGTCGGAGCAAGCACATGCTTTCTTGGGAGCTGCCGCGTGCTTGATCACTTGAATGGGCAGTGAGCTCAGTGAGGCCCTCAAATACACCGCGTTGCCACCCTGGCCGTAACTGAATATGTTTCTTTGCTTATAACAATTCATCTGCCAGTACCGTTCCTGTGAACACAACTGCATGCAGCGCTTGGTCACATGCTGCAACAGTGTATATGCGAGCGAAGCCTTCAATGCCGGACGGCGAGCACCTGCACAAAGACGTCGTTCTTCCACCGACGACGGCATCGAAGCGAAGTCAAGCGCTTGCCTGACAGTCACACAACCCTCGCTGTCACGTTGTCTTGCGTCGAAACGTCCGGCGGAACGCACGACACTTGTCGATTCCACAACTCATCACGCCACGATCAGGTACGGTGAGCTCGTAGGGCTGAGACACTCTGGACGTTCTAGAGCGGGAGTCGCTCAGAAGCAGGCTTTCGGATCCATCGGTTCGTGGGTGCGCCAGCCGCGGAGCGAGGGAAGACAACCACGCGGCCGTGAAGAAAGGTTGCCAGCGTCACACCGGCCGTACACAGGACAGGGCATCGGTGATCCTGCTTGTGAAAGCCGACTTGCTCTGCAAAATCCGCACGCTTCCGCGTCCGCGACGCATCTGGCATTGACGTCCATACGACCGCTTCCTCGGATTCCGTCAATGGGACCAGCAAAGTGGATCGCCCATCGCGTATTTCTTGCTTCGACCAGATCTTGTCCGTCGCGACAGACTGCTTCGACCGCGCGATTGCCTTTTGCTCCCCTGCACGCGACCGAGCTAGGTTCACATTCGAAAGTCAAGCTGCAGTGAATTTGTAGGCGACATCCTGGAACCTTCCCGGACGACACTCCCGCAAGAGCGTCCCTTCAGTAATCGGCAGTGGGTGAGCGGGCTAGCGGTGGTAGTGGCATACCAGACTGATTCACTACTCCCGCGCGGGTTGGTAGCGGGCGACTAGTCCACGAAGGCGCCCACCGCACGGCTCCCTCCGAAAAACGCATTACCACAGTCGCGAGTGGACGACATCGCAAAGTCTACGTGCACCGCGCGCCAGGAACGCAGCCCACACGCACCAGACTGCCATTTCGACCGTCTGCGCACAGCACGAAGTGTTGGAGCAGCCCTTCGCCTTCCTCCTTCGCTCCTCCACCGCGTCCCCATCGACCACCGACACCACCGCCGTCGCTTCCCTGCCTCGCGGGCGTCACGCGAGCCTCGTTCAATTGCAACACGACAACTCGGTGAAGGACGCCTCGCGTACACACCACAACAACTCTCGTCATCATGGCTCTTCCTATAGCTTGACCACAGCTCCCGAAGGTGAGTCGCAGACTTGTTCCACTCGACACGTGCCCGCCTCTCATTGATCGCTCGACGGGGTGGGGCGGGGTGAAGGGTGGTGAATGGCGATGGGCCTGACGCCTTCCGTGAATCGCAATACTGATTGTCCTGACAGGGCGGCACCAACCGACCTTTTGAGACCTTGTCCTCAAGTGTCCTCAAACAGTCACCTCGCGCATACATACACCACATCCATTCATCAGAAACCGCATACACGAAGACAGCGACTTCGCGGCATAGCACGTTGCGCCTTCACTTCCCGACTGAAGCCGCCGTCTACAATCCATTCGTCCCTTGGGCATTACAACTCCACACACCGGCCACAAGACATGCCATATCTGCGCGACAGCTTCCTCAGCGGCGTGGAACTCGCAGCAAAGGTGACCAGCTCAGGCGAAACGATCAAGGACAAAACATCGAAGATGGGCTCGACCAAAGAGAGTCACTCAGGCGCGTGGCAGAGTACCGGAGAAGTACAGGTCGAAGGACTGGATGGTGGTATGTTGCGCGTGCGTTGTGCGATCCGCTGGCGTGACTGACCGCAACAGCCCCAACTACTTCGTCGCAACCACCGACTCCCCCGGAGTCCCGCTCGCCAACTCCTCGAGTGACCCTCATGCCATGCCCAGTGCGGCTGCTGCCCCTGGTGCCTGCGCCGAACTATGGCACAGTCGTTGATCATACTATGTACCGAAGTGCATTTCCACAAGCTCGGAACATTGAGTTTATGGAGACTCTCAAACTCAAATCAATCCTGTAAGTCAGCTGCATTTGGTCACAGCTTACTCGATTCTGATACTCGCGTAGTACCCTCGTCACCAAGACGGAATCTTGCGAGCATTACGATAAATTTGTTTGGCAGCATGGCATCAATAGAAAGATCCTCGATGTTGAGCCAAACAAGGAGGGCAAGGTCAAAACCAATTTTGACACACTCTGCGATGCCATCCTCTTCGCACTAAATCCGATGCACCATCCCGTGTATATCCACTGCAATCAAGGCCGACACCGCACAGGCTGCGTCGTCGCTTGCATTCGTAAGATCCAGCAATGGCCTATGGACGAAATTTTACTGGAGTACATGACCTATGCAGACCCGAAGCCACGCGAGGGTGACATCGAGTTGATCAAGAGTTTCGATCCGGAGCTGGTCCACCAATACGGTCGGCGCCACGGACTTCTCAAAGGATTCAAGAAGGGATCGAAGGACTTGGGTCGTGAGCGCGTTGATTCTTTCAACAGCGTGTATGATTTGGCCAGTTCCCTGCCTTCGCATAATACTGCGTCGATCTGCAGTAGTGATTCCAGCCAGTCGAGCGATGCCAGCGACAAGTCCGATGGGCCCCTGCTCATGGCCGGCAGATACATGCCTAGCGAAAGCGCGCTTCTCGCTGGCGGCAATGGTTCAAAGGTCGATCCGAGTCTTCGACAGGACGCGAGCGAGCCCAATTCTGGCCTCGTGGTTCCCGGACTCGAAACGGACAAAGATCTGGCCGAAACATTGCTGATCACTAGTGATGAAGGCGAGCAGCGTATCGAGATTGAAGATGTTAGGATCGTCTCTGCATCTGCGACTACGCCTCCTATCGCTATTCGGGGTCGCTCGTAGGAGAGCTCTTCAGCCGCTTCGCCTGGACCTTTTTCAACCCGCTTCGATTGCGACCTTCTGCCAGTGGATCTCGAGGGACAAGCACCTTTTCGGTACTTGAGATCCTCATCACGGCCCGAACGAGGCTACGCGCAACCTTCATGAAATGACGGCGACAATTTCGACCGACTGCGATTGGCCGTGTTTCTGCCTATGACGGCCAACATAATCAGAATATTTCCTTTGTTTATCCGGGTTCAGTCGCTCCTCTATGCCCCCCCCCCCCCCCCCCCCCCCCCGGGCGAGCTTGATGGCCTTTTCGGCTTTTTGGATTTAGCGAAGGCGCTGGTGGTTCAGTGTAAGAAAAGAATTTCGCCTCCCTCGATGTGGGTAATTTTGCATTAGAGAAAGAATACGGAACGGCACCATGCTGCGCTGCTGCAGCAAGAGCAAAAGAAAGTCGCTTGGTTTCAGAGGTGGACATGAGGTGGATAGTTGAAAATGAGTATACATCTCAATGATACTGTTACTACTGCTCCTACAGTCGCTTCCTGTCGTCTTCCTTATTATCAGTTGTGAAGACGGATTATCATGAGACTTGTTTTGTCTTGAGGCATTGCAGCATGTACACTGCGCCTCCTCTTGCCGTACGAAAGGCTTGAGCAGTGATGACTTTTCGTTGCGAGATCATACGCGACAGAGACCAGGACGCGATAGCTCGTCCGGCATGTAACAGACGGAATTGAAGGCTCGAGAGATTCTGGTTGCCAGCACATAAATTGTTGCCTAGATGCTTCCTGTGTTCATTGACATGTGTGTGTGTGTGTGTGTGTGTTGCCAGATTTGTCCCTACTAGACGTAACCTGTGCCTGCATGCTTGAACACAGCAGCTGGGGGATAATTATATGCATGTGACAAAAGACCAAGGAGGGGACACACGACTGATAAGTGGATTCATCATCGGAGCTGCAGCCGCTGGATTTGTCGGGCTGCTGCTGCTGCTGCTGCTGCTGTCGTCTTTCATGCTTGTTGTAGGAGGCAGGGCCGTCGTGCATATATATAGCTTTACTGCTCACCGCATCGATCGCACGAGGAGGACATACATACGGGCTCTAATCGAGACATTGTCCCTGTCACGATAGAATTGGGTCAAAATTCAATATATATATATTTGTGGCTTTGGGTTGGAAGGCTATGTATGCAAGAAGCTGCAGTGGCCTTTCGGGCATGTAGCTTAGCTGTGGCGGTGCTGTTGTCGCTAGACAAGGGGGTCATTTGCAGTGAAGTGGGCACTCTCTCAGGCTGAAAATATCGTATGATGTTTTTGGCGATCTTTGGGGAGTTGGGAATGACAAGGCGAGTAACTGGAGGCCGGGCTTGTCTCACATATGGAGTTCGTTCGGAGCTATCTGAGGCAGAGATCAGTGCACTATTTTTATCGTATACCCTCACGCCTCTTCTTCTGCAGTAGAAAATCTCGTCACGGCTTGTCCTCATTTCTGCTGCGTGGGATGCGGCACGCAGATGACAATCTGCTGTGTAACTCGACTTCTTTGGTAACTGGGATCGAGCACGCCAAACTCGAACAGGAAGGTGACGCGGATCAGGAGTTATGCCCGTCTCAGCGTGCAGAAGATGGATGGTGTCGGAGAGGATTTGATAGTACTGTAGTGGGCCCCCATGAGCCGTGCGTAGAGACGGCGAAGTTCATGCGGGAATCGCCGAAGAATGTGGAGGACCGTTTCTTCCTTTGGCCTGCGGGGAGGTTACATCGTCTACGGCAGTGGGGAAAGCTGGTGAATCGGGAGCTTTGGAGGTGTGCTGTATCATCTTCGGCTTTTTGGTTTCGCACACTGCGCATTTCCTGCCAACGCGGACGATAGGTTGATGTTCGGGGACAATTGGAAAGTGCTGTCTGTATCCTTGTTGCTGGTGATCTGTTCACCGTTGTGGAGCTGCTTGATGAGGAGCAACTATGGATCACTATAGATTCGCGTAATCCTGCTGGGAATTCCATCCTCTGCCGCTAGGCATGCCAAGCGACACTCCGGTCCTATCACCACATGTGAATGTTCGCCAGCACTGCTTTCTTCAGTACTCGTGGCTGTTGGTTCAAACTGCTGTTCAGAGGACGCGATGATGTGGTCCGAGGCATCACGTCGTGCAAGCTCCCGCGGACCTACGGGAAGTGCGCCCAGTCTAACCCAATGAAGTAATGAGGCAGGCGTCGCGTGGTGTAGGCTGCATATATGCAGAAGCAGAAGCACGTTGTCGAAGCCTCTCCGCTGAGCTGACAGCGGGTGAAAAGTGGCGAGCGACGCAGTGCTGGTGCAAACCATGTTTGCATCGCAAGGAATGAGGCGTTTGTGAGCTGACGAGTGGCTGGCTGAGGCTATGACTTGATCATCGATTGGGTCCCAGGGAGCATCGACACGGTCAGGCGGGCAGAAGTCTGTTCCCTTTGAAGAGAAATCGTTCACCTGAAGGAGAACGGCTTTCTGAGACTCGGCGGCAGAGTAAGAGGTGGCCGGTGTGCAGCTCGTTCTGCACATTCCTGGCGACAAGCTTCTTCGTGAGCCGAAGCCGCTGTGCTGCCATCAGAGTATGGCAACCCATTGGCATGTGCTCTGAGATATGTCCAAGCATTGTCAAGCGTGCCGGAGACAGGGCACTTTTGACAAGATAGCAGTCCAAGTCCATTGTCGCACAATGGGGGGCTTCCGCAGCAGCTCCCTTAGTAGGCAGGAATAGATGATGTGCACCTTTCACAAGTTGCCTTGGCCTGGACCTGGTTTTCTGCCCGCCGCTGGAGGGGGGATGCGGATGCCATAGCCGTGCTGAGGCCTTGACTTCACCTCATCGATTCTACCCTTTGCAAGACTGATGCCAGGTACTACCCAGTCGCCGCAGCTGCACTGCATACCTTGCCATGCATACTTGCCCACATTGGTGTTGCACTTTGGACACTCGAGGCGTCCATCCAGTTTACCTTGCTCTAGCTCTGGCCTCATCCAAGACAGTGGGTCGAGGAAGTAGTGTGCGCAAGCTGTTGACGTGGTCATTCGATCGGGTGGCGTCCCGGACTGCGGATCTTGCTGTCTTTTGTGACGGACAATGTACTGCGAGGTGGCCAAAGTTCGCCTGTTCCAGTCAATACCTCTAGCACCGGGATTGGGGTCCTGCTCGCTCACCTGCACTTTTTGCATCTCATCTCAAAGTCTGAATTCCCAGACCCTGAAGAGTGCTCGTCCTCGAAACGAATCTTTTCTGCTCCGGGGGCTTGACCGCATGCTCGACTTAAGGCGACCTCCTGCAGATACAGCCAACGCTGATAGGCCGGGACTTGTTCGATATTTTCGGGTCTTCCCATGTCGTGGTAGAGCAGCAGCTGCTGCCAGAAACCATCGTTGGGCTCACAAAGCGGTCTGCTCACACGCAGCTGTGCCAAGGCCTCATCCGGACTGAGTCCGTACTTGTGCATGAGGTAAGCACATACGCATGTTGCAGAACGGGACTTGCCCATCGCACTGCATCATCAGGTGTCAGTGTGGAGGATTGCGTGGGATGTTTCCGAGGGCAGGAGGAGAGCGTGCCGCATGTGGCACGTTCATGCGTGACTGCGTCGAGCCAGCGAAGTGGTACATGAGGGTCATGTTGTGCGAGCGTTGCATTCAGCCACAAACCTTGCTTGCTCTTCGTGCGGAAGGTGGACTGCTGAAGAACGGAGCGGCAAAGGATGGAACTTACCAATGCACGAGCACGCCTCCGCCTGCATCGAGTCCCGCCTGAATGAACGTGTTGCAGTGCTCGAAGTGCTCCAGCAAGTTTTCGTCGTCGACATCGTCGACCTCGACTACCATGTGCTGGTAGTCGTCGAACAGGGATTCCTCCAGCGGTAGTCGGAGCACCGAGAGGACGTGCGTGATGTTCGATGCCCGTAGCGCGTCTTTGCGGCGCAGAGTGAAGAGCCTGGCACAGATCAGAGTCTCGACGTGGCGACGCCGACGGCGGGCGCGCGGCAGGAGCGGTGGACGCACCCGCCAATGTACAACTCGAGATCGCCATGCACTTGGTCGAGAAGCGGCATGTTGGCGCGGCGGCACGGGGTGTGAGTCGGAGATGGGCGAGGTTGGTGGTGGTGTGGTGGCGGACGGTGGGCAACGACGCTGCTGGACCAGGATGTGGCGGCTCCAAGTTCGGATTGATGACGCTAGTCCCCATAGGGCTGAGAGGTGCAGAGCGAGCGTGCTCCAGAGGCGGGAAAGGGCAGACGGTACGGCGTCCCGCCAAGGACCGTGGCAGCTACACCCACGTTCACGCACCGCCAAAGGCCTCGGGTCCGGTGGATGCATCGCTGCTGCCCGAGGACTTGCATGTGGCACCCACCAAGCGACAAGCTACATACATACATGCACGCATGCTGCCAAGCGGACTCCTGGCTACAATCGTCGCGGCAGCAGGCGCCCTCGGCAGATTCGGTGCACGCATATTCTGCGTCGATGCAACAGCCGGGAGCCGGGTCGAACTAGTCAAGACCACGCCTCAGCTGGCGGGCACAGTCATAACGAGTCGAAGTTTGCGAGCAGCAACTCAAGTGAGGTGCTGCACCCTCCATCACCATTCATCCACTTTTTCCGTGCGGCTTCGCGATGGTGACGATCGTGTGCAGCGACGGTGGCATCGAGGCCCGCAACAATACCGTAGCAAACCTTGCTGGGCCGCCGGCAGCCCTATTTCGTAGGTGCAGCAGCAGGGTCCCTGGTGGAGTGGATCGAGAATTGTCACACCAGAAAGTGTGCTTGCGGAGCGTCGCGCAGCAGACTCGAGTGAGCATAATACACTTCCCTCGCGAGCCGCGTAGGGCGTCTTCTTGCTGTGGCCGGAACAGGGCCTAGCGCACACCTTGTTCGTGCGCTGCCATCCATTCCTTCACAGGCGTCGGACGGGCGGCCCTGGTCCAGCCCAACCGCAGCTCCAACGGGGGAGCGCTTGTGGCTGTGCGTGCTGCGAGACGGTCAGCAGCAAGGCGGGCATCCACTCAGCAGACCACTCATCCCTTCATCGCGCATGGCTTGGGACTCGCGGTAGGGCTGACGGAGCGAATCAGTGCGCCCTCCAACCGCTGGCGCACCTGCTGCTGCCGCCGCCGCTCAGCTCCCACGCCCGGCCGGCATTTTGCACGTTGCACCGTGGCCCATTGCTCGTTGCAAGCCGCCCGGAGCTGTGACGGCGTGCACGCGCTTGACAGGACGCCGCTGGCCACACGCACCGCGCTGCATTTGAAGCCCGGACCTGACCCTCGACAACCCCCGATCCCACGGGTGGAGGAGCTTGGGTGCTTGCAGCGTGTGCCGCCCATGAGCCCGCACCCGTCAGATCAACATGTCTGGCATACCGGACATTCAGCTCAACCACGAACGCTTCCACAGCCCGCCACGCTTCCCCAGCCCGCCACGCTTCCACCGCGCTCCAGCGCCCATGGCGATCCCGCGAGCCCAAGAGCAGCACGTCCCGCCGCCATTGCCTCCGCCATCCTTCCTTCCCATCTCGCCCAACCACGACCCAGGCTGGCAGTGGGGCAACGATCCGAATGGCTCGGACTTTGGACGACCAGCTTCAGTCAAGCCCGGCAGCAGTCTGCTAGGCGGGGCTCCGGCGAGGACGTTTGGAGGCAGGGCGGAGAAAGAGAACGATGCTGCATACCACCACAACATCGATTGGGCACGTCGCGGGAGCTCCATCTCAACGGCCACCACCTCGACCGTTACGGGCAACATCAACGACATGGCAGAAAGTGGGAGCTTGACGCCCAGCGACGATGGCAGCATGTCGCGGCCGACATCAGACTACAGGTGAGTGAGTTCATCTTCTCTTGATTCACGCGTTGCATGCGTTCTGGGGAATAGTCTGGTGCATCCGCCGTGACCTGACCCGGTCTTTCTTGCCTCGAGCTTCTCCAGCCCTATGTGCTTGACAATCATGTTTCATTTCCGTGCACAACACGGTCACCGTCCAACGAGCCAGTGAAACGGATGACATCGCTCGCCACGCGGCTGCTCCGTTGCAACGTCAATTCGCAGTGCGGTTCCGACGCACCCACGGGTGGTGGCGATCGAAGAAGCGCATTCGCACTAGGACTGGGCGGAGATCTAGGATGCGGCGTCGCCGAATCTGGATGTTGAACCAATGTGCTTGGCTCTGGGTGCGACGGCACAGCCGAAGCCTCGAATCGTGGAAACCAACCACATACCAATGAACGGATCGACTGCAGCTGACTGGACGACGCTTGCTTTGCATGTCACCAAAGTTTCCATCGCAACATCTTTTGCGTCCTTCAGTCACTCTTGCACGGCACAATGCTAATGTTCGACAACTACAGGCTCCATGGCGAGAGACACCTCGAACAGCGCACACGGGAAGCATCGTCAAACACGTATGACAAGCAGCTACTGAGCCGCATTGGAGGTCCCAATGGCCCGCCGACACCGAAGCGGACCTCGCTCTCCTACTCCAGCGGGAATGCGCAGGAGACGGCACCGCTGGCCCACGCAGAGAGCGAGCGTCGAAATGCTCAGCTGTTGCGTCCGCTCTCGATGCCTGAACGCCAGCTGCAACAGAGTTCGTTAGATTCCCCCGCTAGCTCGCGTTGGCCATCATCCTCCGGCGCAGTGTCGCCAGGCTTCACCGGCTTCTGGCCCGAGGGTGGCCCGACCGAGCACAGCCGTTTCGCCCCTTCACGACACAGTAGTATCACATTCGACGACAGCATCTCGCAACGAGGAAGCTACGATGCGTCCATGTATGCACAGGACGACTTTGTGGAAGATGGCCACATGCGCGATCTCCATCTCCAGGACCGTCTTGATCGAAGTCCCGGGTCCGATGCACGCGGACAAAAGCGACGTGCATCATCACCACCGCGAGACCTTACTCGGGAGGATCGCTCTTCGGTGAGCAGTGCTTCGACGCACAGCGAGCTCGCTCAACGTCGATCCTTACACCACCAGCCACGAATATCGCCCATCTCCAGATTTCACCCGAATCATTCGTCAATATCGTCCGCCTCATCATATGGCCCACGGCATGGCTCCCTAGGATCATCCCTGGGCGGACTCAGCATCCCAAGCACTGCTGCGACTAGCTACTCCACAGGCCGCATTTCGCCCGGCGGACTGTCTCCTGCCTTTGACCCCACCGATTCCAGGGTCGGCTCACACTTCTCGAACGTCAAAGGGCTCAGTCCGAACTCAGCCATTGCCGCTCCTCATCAGAGAACGCTCTCGCAAAGCTCGCAAGGTCCACAACCGATCGCCTCAGCCGACAGTGCACCGCAATCACGCCATCATTCGGTGTCTCAAATCCACGGAGTATACATCTGCGAATGCTGTCCGAAAAAGCCGAAGAAGTTCGACACGGAAGACGAGCTACGCTTGCACGAATCGGAAAAGCAGTACACATGTGCTTACTGTCCGAACAGGTAAGATGGTACACACAAGCTCAGTGTACAAGTTCGCTGACCTATGATTCGCCAGGTTCAAAAACAAGAACGAAGCGGAGAGACATCAGAACTCCTTGCACCTGCGACGTCACAGTTGGTCGTGTGCTGCTCTCGCCGGTGTCGAGGCGGCCTTTCACGCCTCGTCTGCTGGCAGCGGACATGATGTGTGCGGATACTGTGGCGAGGAATTTCCCAACCCACCACAGTGGGATCTGCGGGCCGAGCATCTCAACCATGTGCACAAATTTGGCGAGTGCAACCAGGCCAAGAAGTTCTTCCGGGTAAGTACATTGGTATGATACCCTGGCACTGACCGGCTGAACTGACATATTTAGGCTGACCATTTCCGACAACACTTGAAGCACAGCCACCAAGGCACCTCAGGTGTGTATCGACTTGTCACTCAGATACGACTTGTCACTGACAGTTACAGGGAAATGGACAAACATGCTGGAGCTGGCATGTATGAAAGACGAACCGCTCCCCGAAAAGCGTGTTACGCAATCCAGCCAGGCTGCGCCGCCCGCAGTGCTGGTCTCTGCGAATGGCAGCCCGCCCAGCACCCAGCCAGCTAATATGACTGGGGTGGCGTCCGTGGAACCAAGCTGAAGTACACGCGATACCACGCCGATTGAGTGAAACACTTGAGATTCGAAGGCCCTTGCAGCAACAAGCCAGCCTTGACCACGAGATCATCGGCACGAGCAAGTGTTCGGACGATCGCGTATAGTCCGTCTGCCACTCCGAGAGCTCACTCCAGTACGAGCTCTACTTTGTTCGGGTACGGTGATGGGACTGAACAACAAGACAGACCTCTATAGCTCGAACTCGTGGGGGGGGCGGATCAGCTGCAAAGTCAAGCGCCTCCATCCCACGATTGGAAGCTTACCGACGTCCATACTAGTCACAAGGGCTCGAATCGACAGCGGCTAGCAAGTGTGAGCTCAGCAATTGACTCACGATGGCAACTGCCGTGTCGTGAACTGGAAGAGCGTCGCGGCGGACACGCACTGCGATGCCGTCAGCCGCTCTTGGCAGGCTGACTGACCCTGCATCGTCCCGAGGACGAGCGGATTTCCAGCCACAGCCTGCACCAAGGATCCTTGCTCGTAATTACGAGATTTGGAGGTACAAGTTTGGGCAGCCTTTGTGGCGGCTGATGTTTCGCGCAACGCAATCATCCTGGGTCAATGGCGTACTGGAGAGGTAGAGGAGGAGGATCTCTGGCCTCGTAGCTTTGACCATCAGGATGCT
The DNA here is from genome assembly GCA_004299825.1 of Cercospora sojina. Taxonomy (NCBI): domain Eukaryota; kingdom Fungi; phylum Ascomycota; class Dothideomycetes; order Mycosphaerellales; family Mycosphaerellaceae; genus Cercospora; species Cercospora sojina. The sequence goes on along the minus strand of CP036211.1, from coordinate 3,382,705 downwards.
GCTGCTGCTGCCATAGCGCTGACATTTGGAAGCGGGAGGATCGATGAGACTTTCTCGCTCGCGTGAACGGGTGGAGGCAAGAAGGAAGGGTTTTGGGTTACACGGGTGGATGGGTAGATGTACGTAAGCTAGGCCTAGCAGAAACCATGCACAGATGCGTGATCACGCCATTTCGGGGCCTTAGTTAGCTCGCGAATCTGACACACAACAGCCACTTTGCTATAATAACAAACTGCGTCGTACGATCGAATGGAAAAACAACAACAAACTTAGTGGGAGCGGAGTAAAGTCCTATGCAACTCAGTTGCGATCGGTCGGTGAGCTCTCTGACGTGCATGGAAGTGCTGCTGCTGCTGCCACTTCCGCCTGCAACTGCGGGTGCTAATGCTCATGCTACGTTTGCTGCATATCAGGCGTGCTGCTGCTGCGTGTGTGGAGTGCGCGGGTATCACCGACGACACACCGAGTGAGGTGTAGATAGAAGAAGAGAACTTTCTTGGTAATAATGGTGTATGGTCATCTCATCACCTTGCATGCAATACGCACGAGCTCTCGTGGGCCACGAGATTTGTATGCATGCATGTACGTTTAGCGTTGCTTTCATGCTGGGTGAACACGCCTTGCCTGCATGTTCGTCTGAATCGGAGTTTCTGTCCGGCGGTGAGGTGCGTGTTGTGGTTGTGTTTGGTACCGGAGAATGTTTGTGTGGGGAGAATGTGGGGAGGGATGAATGAGTGGTTTCACGGAAGCTGGTACTGCTTGTTGGGTTGTGCATGATTGAGTAGTGGCGTCGCCTTGTAGCGAGTGTCTTTGTAGGGGTTCGGCCTTGTTGGCTTGGAAGTGGACTTTGATTAGTTGCTTTGAATGTGACAGGGGATCTATGACTTGTGTGAGAATTTCACTCCGCACATGGATATTTCGGTAGGAAGTGGAAGATCCGTCACAGTGTGGATGGTCCACTCGCGATACGACTGTGACGTACGTGATGTGGATTTATTCTTTTGTGGAGACATCGATTTGCCTACGCCCGTTATGCATTTCGATCGAATTGCACGATTCTACACACATAGTTCTCCCAAGATGGGCGTGAGAAAGCCCCACTAGGGATCGCCGGCATAGAAAAGATTCCTTGTGCGCCGCAACGCAATGCTTCCAAGTCAGTTTGAGGTCGATGATGGTATTTCTACCTTGGTTCCTCAAATCGCCAGCATCGCGCCGAAGGCGAGGAGTGCGCTCATTCCGAGAACGCCCATGCCTAGTCTCACGCTCGAAGCGGCGCCTGTAGGCTCAGCAGTGCTGCCGCTGTTGGTGACGGATGGGTTGTTGGCGTTTGAGCCTGGGAGGAAAACCAAAAGTTAGCCGGGCAAGTCATGCAGCGTGGGAGGTTGGTTTCTCAACGCACCATATGTGGTGCTGCTTCCGCTGCCGCCAGTCTCTGAAGCGGAGCTAACGCTGGCAGATCTGGTAGCAGTAGGCGAAGAGGACTCCGTCGAGGAGGAATCCTTGTCCCCATCGTCTTTGTCGGGGAACGTGACGTCCTCGCCGTTCGTCTTGCAGATATCTGCAAAGTAGTCCTGTGCGGTTTTGAGGTTGTCCCCGCAGTTGTCGGAGAGGTATGAGAGCGCTTTCTCGGAGTTGCAGATGGTCTTCAAGTCTGATGGGTCGGGCTCGGTGCTGTCAAACGTGTTAGTTCACGCGTCCCTCTTTGCTCTGTCCTGTTGCCCATTCGCGACCATTCCACGCGTCTTTCCTCGCCCAACACTAGTCTGCGGCTCTTTCCATCTTCCTGGCATTGCGCTTACTTGACTGCTGCAATCACGCAGGCTGGGGGCTGTGCTGCAATCGCGACCTGCGCGGCAACAGACAGAAGGGCAAGGACGGCGGGGGACTGGACCAACATGTCTGCCGATTATCGCGTAGTCGTAGTAGGTTCGAAGGGCGGTGTTTCGTCTCGTGAGCTCCAGGTTTGGAGTATGTGCGACCTGAAAGGAATGGCAGGCGCAATCGAAGGGGATGGTAAGGAACGTGGGTGAAGGAATGGCAGCACCAATGCTGGGAGGGTGTTTGGCGGGTAGAATAGCGAAGTGGTCGTTACGTCGTTTGGCGGTGATCGATCTTCTGCACCCAGAGGCGGCGAAAGGGGCTTGGTACTCTGGGGTGCATGGACCCAATCTGGCACTGGCCTGCAGGGCTCGCGCCTGCACATAAGGTTACGCTCCTTCATCCGTGCGACGACGTCGCTTCTACGCTGACACACTTGCCATTTCCCTCTCCCGAGGCATCGAGCATGACGTCGAGATGAGAAAGTCCACATCGCAAACTCGCGACTTCTCGGGGACGCGTCGCACTGCAGTGACACTGCAACGCGAGGATCTGCAGCTGCTCCTGCAGCCACAATGCGCTGGGCGGCCTGCAGGCAGAGACGGTAGGTTGGGGCTGTGCTGCACTGTTCTCCTCGGGTGATGGCGGTGTCGCGCGGCGACTCTGCTCGTGAGGACTGAGGACTGATATGCAGATAACCCCCCGTGTTCTCCCCCAAGCATGGCCCGCCAACCGACATAGACCACCGCACCCGGCGTGTGCAAGTGGCATCTCGCGAAGCATGCCATGGCTGCAGCTCCTCCTCCGTCTAGCGGCTCGGCGCAAGGCTGCTTCACTCCGCCTGCCGCTCCCGAATCCAGCACATCGCGAAGTCGCTCGTCCCAACGTCCGTGGAAGGCACTTGCAGCGCGAGGCGAACATCTCGGCCGTCCTGGGACACAGAACAAGACCTTGCAATCATTGATCGTAGACGCCGCGCACATAGCCACCTGCAGCGCCTTATCCCCCACGCGCGCCACGCTATCTCCAGCTTCTGCTTCGGTGAAATCATCCGTCTCGAGCTACACACCGCGCTCGGCCCAGCAGCAGCACATCGCCTTGCAACCTCAGGCCCAACAGTCCGAGGATAGACATGCTGCTCCCGAACACTGCGCTGCCATGGCTTTGATTCCCGAAGCCCGGCCTGACAATGACTTCCTCGGCTTCTGCCGTGGCGCCTACAACTTGCAGAATGGCGATCGACAGGCCTCGTTGCAGAAAGCCAAGGAAGGTGGAGCGTATTCACGAAGTGGTTCCTCGACCAAGCACACGAATGCCTACTATCAGAAATGTCGAGAACAGAGATGCGCCTTTCGGAGCAATATTGTGAGCCCCAACCCGGATCTGATACGCACCAAGGTCCTCGAGTTTCCTGAACGAGGCATGAAAATACGATGGACCTTTCTTGCCAAGTCACACGTACCGCAGCGCACGGTGATGCACAATATGCATGCCTACAAATGCATCTTTTGCGTCTATCTGAGCGCGCCAGAGCCCGCAGTCTACGCGGGAATGGATGCTTATCTTGACCACATCAACAGCGTGCACAGAGCACAAGAAATGCATCCCGTGGTGCAATACAAGACTCGCTGTGTGAGCAATAGGATCGCAGATGATCGGGAGGAATTCGACATCAATCTATGGCCCGCCAATGATGCCGACCATTCGAAAGTATCCGAGTGGCTCTCTGATGACTATCTCGATCGCACGATCAGACCAAGACAGGGCACCATGGACTCCAAGCACGCCTATCACCGCAGCACTGCCAAATCTGCGGATGCAGAAGACGAGTCAGACGAGGATGAGGCGACGGATGGAGTCGCAGGCACATCTGTGGCTGCTCGCGCAGATCAGCTCTTCGCACCTTCACCGCACTACAAGCATATGAACCCTGCTCTCAACCCTTTGGCACCGCATCAGGCAGGAAGCAGTGCATGGGACGAGGCAGACGCGAATCCATGGGCCGAAGCATCGTCGGCTGGGCCCGCCCATCAACCTCGTCAAACGAGCTTGGGGAGCCAGGGCATAGCTCCTGATGGAGATCTATGGTCGGAGCATTTGAAAGAAGTGTATGCACCTGAGATACCACCACGATCGGACTTGCGGCCGCAGGAACCAGTGAGACAGATGGAGCAGGCTTTCTCTCGCTCAAGTCTTTCACCCTCTGCCGATGAGAGCATTACTGCCTGCCTGAACGATATCGTCCAGATCTATGCCGATGCGCATGCCATCTTGAACGATCTCACACAACAAGCAGCACAGTGTCTGCGACTCGCACCCTCACCACTTCTGTCATTTGCTGTGGCAGACGCACCGCCGGAGATTGAGAAGTTGCGACAGCGTGGTCTGGCTTTGTTCGGGCCTTCATTCGATGCTGCAGAGGACGCTGCAGTCATTCATCTCCAGCGCACGTCGAGGCAATTGTACAGCGGGCTGTTTCGACCTCTTAGTCAAGCTGCGAGGAATGCCAACTTCAACGACTACGCTTCACTCTTGCAAGTAGCAGAATACGGCCAGCAGACAACAGTGGCGTTCCTGAGGCAGAGACTCGCGACATTCAATGCCACCGGAGGCACCAGTTCAATACCACCACAAAGGTCGCCGCATTCTTTACAGCCTCCTGTCATCGCATACCCTGGCTACTCACCAAGTCATTCGCGCGCCTCCTCACAAGACGTTCCGAGGCTGAGCCATTTCTCCAATGACAGTCAGTCTGGTGCTGAATCCGAGCGCCAGCCCTCGATAGCTTCGACAGGTTCCCATCAACCTCCGACTCAGCTCGCAGTGCCAGATGGTCGAAGACGCAGTTCGATGCTAGGCTTCCTCAAGCATGGCGTGCGGATGAACAGCGACCACGGTAAAGCAGACAGTCCGAGAAGTGGAATGCTGAAGTTGGATTTCAGACATTGGAAACACAGCGACGGGACAAATCAGGGTACGCCGAGGGCTGTTGAATTGGATTCTACGCCTGTGCTGCCGCGATGAGTAGGATGCCTGGTTGAGATACATGATGAGAGTAGTGCGCTTGAAACATAATACTTTTGAAGCACCGAGGCTGCCCAGCAGCTTCCATCTTCTCATTGGACAGCTGTATGGAACACTGAAGGCAGCCACTCACGACGAAAAGTGGTGTTGAGACGGCCTCAACAGCATCACTATGAAGATAATGTCGTCCTGGTCGCCGACAATACTCGCCACGACAGCATTCTGGCTATGTGAACCCGAGACACGAAAGACATTGAGATTGCCATGATGCATTGCCTTGATCTCGTTCAGATGCTGCAATCATTTGCACAATTCTGATGTGCAAGTGACGAGTAAAGATACAATATTGCTCAAAAGCACGAGACCAAACGATTGCTCCAACAAGTCCTCCCAAAGACAGATAGCTTCACACAACCCAACAGCGTACATGCGACTCTCCTCACATTCAAGCGAGCCCTCACAGCGGTGTAAGCGAAAAGTGTCCAAACCTCGTCTGAGACTTGTCATCTCCACCCTGCCAATCCCCGGGACAAACCATCTTCCACGTGACCGGAACATTCAACGAAAGCCCATTCTTCACCACCTCGCCTCCAGGCGTAAACGGTCCGATCTGCGCCTCTTGATCCTCGAGATTCTGCGAAGATTTCTGATCCCACCTCCCAATCGTCGAACTAAAAGCCGTCTGCCGTCCAGCAAAAACTTCAATCGTACAGATATCCGATCCTTGATCTTTATAATACCCAAAACCCAATTTATACATTTTATTCGGGCATGCGGTGATTGTCGTGGAGAACGTATTCGTTGTTGTGCCTCCGCCTCTGGGGGTGAGGATGTAGAAGTGGGTTGACCGGGGTGGTCGAAGGCTTCGTTGTAGAAGCCTGTTGTGGGGTTGCCGAAGAGGCTTTCGGCCCAGACGCTGGTTTGCCAGTCTTTACACCAGTCGCTTTCGAAGTTGGGATTCGGAAGACCTGCGACGCATTCTTTGGGAGCGGCGATGCAGGTTCCTTTTGTGCAGTAGGGTTTGTCGGAGGGGCAGGCGTTGTTGCATTTTCCGCAGTGCAAGGGGTTTTGGCGGAGGTCGAGGCAGGTTTTGCCGCATTGGTCGATGGGGCAGACGCAGTTGCCTCCTTTGCTGGGGTTGGGCGGCGTTAGTTGTTTTGTATTGTGTGTACTCGTTCTCCTGTGGGAATTTGGACGTCATTTGCTACCTTCTGGACATGTTCGCCCGCATGCGCCACAGTTTGTTTGTTCGTTGCTGAAGATGTTGGAGCAATATGATTTGTCGGATCCGTCTGCACCACAGATGAATTGCGGCGAAGGGCAAGTACATTCGCAACGTTTGGCGCCCGACTCAGTGAAAGCTTTCGCTCCAGGATATGTTGCGGCGGCGAGGGCGTAAGCCTCAGCTGCTTTATTGCATGCTCCCCATATCTGGCTGCTGTCAGCACATCCTGGATGAGTACGAGGACTTCTCCGGACTTACCAGCCACATGTACCAATGCTTCTTGCTCAGGCATCCTTCGTTAATCATATCATCGAAGAAATCTTCGTTGCAACTGTCCCAGGTGCCACTTTCGCAGTTCTCATAGCATAAATCGTGCTTGTTGCATGACGAACCAAACGTGGAGTCCGGTACCCAGTACCCTAGACCACTGCAACCATTTGACGTTGCGGGAGGCGCATTGTTCCTCGTTCTGGCAACCAATTGCGCTGGATACTTTCCACATCGTGGCATGAGGCCTTCATTATACAAGCTCCGTCGCTTGCGGCGGGCCCTGGTGCCGGCTTTCAGTGAATGCGCAATCATGCCTTTCGTTGAGGTTCCAGCAGTCAATTGCACTGTCCTTCCAGACTTGTCAAAATAGTACGCCGGACCATTTTGAACAGCAGTGATTTTTGACATGCAGTCCACTTTGAAGACTGTGGTTTGCATCTGTTGGCCTTGGCGAGTCTGGACTCGCGGACCAGTCGAAGATGTGGTCAAGACGACGCGGCCATTGTTCAATTTGGCAAGGTATCTTGGTGTCGATCCGACAAGCATGACGATGTCGTAGACGCTGCGATTCATCAGTGTTGCTGCATTGAGGAGTTCAAAGACTGGTCTAGCTTACCCCTCCGGTGCATTGGCCGGGTTTTCGAAGTAATAGACGGGCAGCGGATACTTGCTTGCATCGCCCATTGCATTTGCTTGTGCTTCTGAGGTTGGCGCTGCCAACGGGATCAAGGTCGTTGTGCCCGAAGCGACAATAGGCATGAATTTGGAGTCCAGCAAGTTGAACTGCTCAGTCTTCTTGGTGGGATCGATCATACATGGTGCGTTGTTGGCAGTTGGTTGCGGGAAACCTGCTGAAGGCCGCCTGCAAACAGCATGACTGGCAGCTATCGACGAGTCGAAACATGGTGGCTGTAGCGTGTGAGGGCGTGATGTCTCCGAAGGGTTAATGGACGACCACGAGAAGTGTTGTCGTGCGGGCTTGCCGAATCGTGGCTGGTGGTAGACGCAGGCGACTGGACTGCGAATTCAAAGTCAAATTGAGGATGTACAGGTACGAAGTGTTCGATGCGTATCAGCTCATCCTGCCACCATCTTGGGTGCCAGTCGTCGCTGGGTCGACGCAGTGGCAGTGCGGCGGCCGTATCTGTCCAGCCGTACTGTCTTGTTCTATGTGTATGAAGTCAAGTCGCGCTTCGACTAAAAAGATCGTCGCTTGTGAAGTTGTTAAGCAGGTGAAGAAGGGTGTCATGTGCTGGCCTCCCAGAAAAGCTTCCAGACCATGAAGCCAAAAAGCCACGAGGTGGCTTGCATGTCTTGGACTCTTGGCACTCCTCTGCTTCGCTGTCCTCTTAACCCATCACGCCCTCCTTCTGACTCTCGCTAATCTGAAGCTCCAGCGGCTCGGCAACTTTGACCGAAGCCTGAGAAGGTTTCGGGCTGGCCGGTGGATGAGGCTCTTGTGTAGCGAACAGCACAGCTCTTGTTAGCTGTTACTTACTGAGAATCTTTCATGAGCCTTTCACGCCTGATGCTTAACTGCGGAGTTCTTTTCGAGCTAGATGATCGCCAGCCTGGGTCGGGAATTATCAGTAGAAGCAGCAGTGCTGGTTGAGGCGGGCGGTGAGGTGCTCGATGTAGTGGTTGGTTTGGGGTTGGATTCGGCGAGGACGCTCGCTGCGACAGCAGAAATTGATGCAGAGGCGGATGCTGGTAGAGTTGCGTCCGGATACAGAACATATTGTGCCTCTTTGGCTATTTCGATTTGTGCTGTGAGGTTCGTCTCCCTTGTAGGATTAATAGCACCGAGCTAACGAACATAAATCAGTGGGTGGAACAAGCATTGGAATAAATTTGCTTCAGGAGTACAACGTGGAGATGGGTATCGAAGGTGCATGTCTGCAACCCAACGATCTCCTCTCAATTGACTCAACGATGTTAATTCGCCGCGATCAACTTACCATGCCCCAAGTAACATAAGAACCAGGCGACCGCAATAGTAGAACACGGGGTCCGTATTGTTGATAGTCAAGTTCCAGTACGTTGGAATGTCATCGGTCGCTTCTGCTTGCGGTGGTGAAGCAAATCCAGTTCGTCCATCGACAGCTCCGCTTGCAACACATGGCCATTCGTAGAGTGATTGTATCACAGAGTGATTGCCAGAAGAGCACTCAAACATGATCTTATCGCCTGGACTGGCGACTACCAGATTAGGCACAAATTCATGGCAGACTTTCCCAACCGTGACCAGGTGGACTGTGGTTTCGTCTTCCATAAAGATACGATCGCCTGTGCCGTTGTTGGGTCCTGTCGCTCCATTTTGCGCATTAATTAGGGCAGCACCTGCTAGTAATAGAGCGAAGATGTTGTGAGAGGCTATCGCGACTCTGCTACGTGTTCCAGTGATATTGTTGCCAACAACAAAGAAGAATGAATAAAGGTGAGAAATCCTGGGTCAGGAGTGGGAATAAAGGAACGAAGGCGTAAGCTTGGATCCAAATCCAACTCAGGTCCAACCATTTGCCACGATGGGCAACACCATTCCGTCAAGCCCATTTCCTGTCATGTTGCTCTCAGTTCATTCTCTGGCCGTTCTCACGTATCCGGACACCAGACGCCTCAGGAGTAAATGATAGTACAGAGGCAACCAAGCTCTGACTGTCCGGATTACGACTAAGTCCCTTGTTCTGTTTGTTTCTGCCGTCGATTTCCTGATCTTTCCTGCAGCATCCGGGCACTTGATGGCTGAGGTAAGTGTTGCAGCTCGGAGACAAATGGAACCTGAATCCTCATATTACGACTAAGTGCCAGTTCCCGTCACTTCCCAACGTTTCTTTCTCTCGGGAATCTCGCGCTTCTGGACTTCTCCCAGCTTGTACGTCTGTCCAGGACCTTCGGTCTTGGTACGCTTCACTGCACCCTCGTCTGCTGGAACTGGATCGCTGTGAGCCGCATCACCGCCATCGGTTTGACCGGGTGTCTGCTCGTCAACGTCCATCGCATAGATATCTGATGGCTCAGGAGAGTGTATGGCTTGGAGAGAAGTGGGAATCTGTCAATCTCCGTCAACTTTTCAGCCCTACGATCTTGCGTGTCCGAACATTTGGCCCAGAGAAATGCTATAGCTCAGAGACAAATGGGATATGCCTCTTCAAGTAACGGCTAAGTCCCAGTTCCTATCGGTTTCCGACATTCCTTTGTATCGAACCTCTCGCGCAGCTGGACATCAGATGGCTCGGGCCAGTCTCACGGCTTAGAGAGAAACCAGAATCTGTCACTCTCCATGAATCTCTCAACTGTTCGATCTTGCACATCTGAACATTTGGCGGCTCACACCGTTGCAGTTCGGAGTGAAACGAAATTTTGTCGTTCTGAGCCATGTTTCTCACCATCTACTCTCTTGCATCGAGACATTACGTGGCTCAGGGAGGTGTCGTAGGTCGGAAGCGAACGACAACCTGCCGCTCCCTATCATCTTTTATCCTGGTCGTTCTACGTATCCTAACATCTAATGGCTCAGGGAAGTGCTATGGTTTCGAGACAACCGAGAATCAGTCACTCTCTGTCGTGATTTACTCGCCGCATTTCTGCGCGGCCCGACGTTGAATGGCTCGGGTAAGGTTCATGGTATGGAGACAAGCGAAGTTTTGGTTGTTTTGAGCGTTTCTGACCGCTGCGCTCTGTCGAACATCGAGTATTTCTTCTTGATGGTCTGCATATTGAATGGCTCAGGAACTCACAGGATCTCGGAAACAAAGGGAAATCGAGACTCTCCCATACGTTTTCTACCTTGGGTCTCGTGCGTCGGGACATCCAATGGCTCTGTAAAGTATTGTGGCTCGGAGAAAGATGAGAATTTGAGCTTCCAGAATCCAGACTAGCCTAACGGATGCTCTCTGTCGAGTATGTTTTGTCGCTTATTGACCGTCAGCAAATCGGAGACGGCTCAGAGATATGCAATACATTGGACAAAACCAGAAATCTGACCCTTTCGATCGTCCCTCCATTAGCATTTCTGTCTGTTCCTGGAGGTCTGCACAATGAGTGGCCTCGAGATGTGGTATTTCCTGAAGAGAGGCGGGAATTTGACCGTTTCGATCGATCGTCGATCGTAACAAGTCATTCCCGCTAATTATTATCTCTCTGTCCCTGACTGTCTGCAGATACAATGGCTTAGCGACGTGCATGACATTAGAGAAAAGCGGATAATGGACCTGTGGGATCGTCCCTCCGTTGTTCTTGCTTTGTCTCTTCCTGGTAATCTGCATATGGAAGAGCTCAGACACAAGGTATCATTGGAAAAAAAAGCGAGCATATAACTCTTTCCAACGTCTCCAAACTACCATCTCTGTCAATTAGCGTCCGCGAGTTCCTGACAATCTGCAGACCAGGTGGCCTGCAGCAGCACGATTTTCCAGAGAAGCACGAGAATCTGGACATTTTGGTCGTTCCCAGCTGATATCTCTCCCGTGTACTCCTTAGCTGTTCCCGACGGTCCACACATCGAATAGCCCGAAGCAGAATCTTCCTCCGGAGAGCAAAGAGAATTTGGTCCTTTAAATGGAGCATGACTGGCAATCTCTAACAGTAATATCTGTCTGTTATTGGCCGTCTGCATATCAAATGCCCCGCAGCAGCAAATATTTCTAGAGACGCACGAGCATCTGACCTTTTCGAACGTCCATAGCTGGTTTCTCCGCCGTACATTCCTCGCCTGCTCCCGACGGCCTACAAACCTAATAGCCCGAAGCAGTATATTGTTCCAGAAAGTAACGAGAATGTGGTCATTTTAATGGCCATGACCGGCCACCTCTGACAGCAAATATTCCTCTGTTCTGGATTGTCTGTATGTCAAACGTCTTATAGTAGCATGAAATGCCAGAGAGTGACGAGCATTTGGCCCTCTTCGTGGCTATAACTGGCGTGAGTACAAGATCGTCAACTGCGGATCTGTCGGCGTGGTGGTCTCCGCCGCCAGTCATAACGGTGGTAGTGGTGGTGGGTGGTTGCGAAGTTGCCATCTTGTTGGCGCCGCGCAGTGATGTTGTCAGGCGGATGGAGTGATCAAGGAGATGGATGTACGTGCGTGGTCGGAAAATATTTATCAATGGCTCTCACGATTGGTGGTTGGTGGCATCGCATGTTTAGTGGGGCCGCTCTTGGGCTCAGGTGTTTGTCGATGCATGTGATCAACAGTGAGCATTGCGCTTCACTTCGCGGTCTTCACGATGCGAGCTTCGCGCCGCCACCAAGACGCAGCGTCGGTCCAGATCATGGAGCACGCAATATGCACTGCTGAGAGATGGCTCTGCAGCATTGGATTTGGCCGATGGGCCCCAGTGAAGGGCGAAAGTCTTGGCATATGCATGCGCAAGTGAAGGTGAATGTGCATTAGCGCGTTTCAGAGCTCTCGCCCGCGACGCGCGCGAAAGCATGACTCAGCGGCCCCTTGTTTGCCATACATTCTGCCACCTTCTTCAATTCCACTCTCTTCTTTTCATCAACAACCAACCCCTCTGAAACTTGCTTGACCCCCTGCCCCACTGACCTTTGGTGCCGGCGCACGAGAGGTGCCGGGCGGAGAGTCCATCTAGCGGCCAACCTTCATTGTGGCTTCCACTGTCTGTACTAATGCGAGCCCCGCGAACCGCTCCAAAGGTTTTTCTTAGATCGGTGTCGAGCCCAGATTCCTATCGGAGGTAATGCGCGTGCCACGATGACGAAGTCCAATCCCTCCGAGTGGTGAGGCTCTTTAAAAGCTCTGCAGGATGGTCCGCCTGCAGTCGAGTCCCCATGGGTCATCAGCAAGTTTCAAGAGGGTAGCAGCCTGGCAACTGCTTGTTCGTTCACTGAGGGCTTCTTGTCGGGTTCTGAGGGCTTTTTGATTGGGCACTGGGGGCTTTTCTGCTGGGTACTGAGGGCTTTACAACACACACGATCAGATTCTGAAAGGTCTGCAGTCAGTCGAGGACACGAGGGATCTTCGTCGTGCTTCACGCGCGCTCATCACATCTCCGGGTGTTGATCAGAGAAGAGAACTCCACTGTCAGCGTGCCTGGAAGAGACGGGTGACCATCATTGCACTTCCGCACCTCTCTCGGCCGTTCGTATACGCTGGCAGCCAAAACCGACCGCCGCTCGAAGAAGGCCTTTGTTCCAACACAACCGCCTGAGAGATTGCGATTTTCACAACTTTAACTCTCAGTGTCTGCCAAGGCAACGAGATGCGAAGACTCGCGAGCACCGGAAAGACTTCTGCCCATTCGGTTGGCCGACTGCTTGGGTCGTCGTTCGCTCTCTTCTTGCTTGTGATCAAACCCGGGGCACTCCAGTGGTTTGGCACAATAGTCGAGCAGCACCACTGACTACACTCAGCCTTCATGGCTGAGGTAGCTCAGGCACTCTAATTTTTTTTTTTGGAACCAAACCATTTTTCTTTCTTTTCATCGTCATGATCGCTGGTGCGGTCATACGGAGAAGAGGCGACAACCTTCGACGGAGCCTTGACCAAGAGTTCAGGTTTGCAAGACCGATGAGCATCTATGTTTGCCCTTTGCGACCGAAGCTCCATGTGCGACAGTAGCGAAAGCTGGTGATGGGCCAAACCGCCAGTTCCTGAGCATCCGAAATTCGACGGACGAACTGGCAATCGCTGACCGAGGATGAAGGCTTTTTCTAGACGACCTCGACTCTCCCAGCGACTGTTGCTGGAATCTCCTCTGCTGGCCCGCCGCTCAGTGACCACCACTGCTCCGACTCCCGCCGCCCGCAGCGTCCTGTCATCAAACCCATCCCGCACAGCTCTTCTCCTCACTCCAAACTCTCCATGCTCACCAATACCACCTTCAACAGCGCTCCTACTGCCGTCGCACAAAGGCTGTCTCGGGAACAAGGCCCGTAACCGCAACCGCAAGCACACAGCGGAACGGGCGCATCGGACCAGAGAGAACATCCACTGGCTCCCGTCACAACATTATCCAGCCAGACCGCAGACCCGTTTCGAACGTCACGTTTCCGATTTATTGTTCGCGATAAAGCACAGCAACAAAGAAAAACACAAAGAGGTTGTTGGGACGTGCTGTCGGAGATGGAAGACCAGATACCCGCGATTTCGACACTGGGCTTGGCCGATTCTGCCGTTACATGGCATACAAGGCAGAGGAAGGTGGAACGACGCGATACCACGCCGAACAAATGTGAACAGAGATGTGAAGGTTACGAGGCATTTCTTTGAATTTTTGGAGGCTCTAGAACATTGCAATGTGCCAATTTTCCAGCGCTGATGTTTGGAGCAAACTTTGACTCCTGTTGCCCATGTCTGGACAATGCGCACTTCGAATAAAAGCACGCATCTGAGGAGTGCTCTTTCCCAATTCCACACAATGCGCTCTGAGTATCCTATCCATATGTGACATGCTCCGAGCTGCACTACATGCCCGGTGGAGGAGGGACCTGATGCATGTCAGTCATATTCGGATAAGTTTCGTTGTCCGATACTTACAGCACTGTAGGGGTTGTATGCGCCTGGAGGTCCTGATGCAGCCTGCTGACCATCCTGAGGTGGCGGAGGAGGCACTCCATTGCTGTACTCGACAGGTGTCTGAGACGGCTGACCATATCCTATGGCGTGTCAGCATTTTGTGAGTGATGCAATGAAACAGATGGACTGACCTGGGTACTGTGCAGCAGCTGCTGCGGCACCTGGCTGCATGTACTGAGCCATGACTGCGGCATAACCACCGTACGCAGCGTAAGGATCAGCTTGCGGATTTGCAGCATAGTATGCAGCCCAGGCCTCGTACTGCTTCTGCTGTTCAGCCGGATCTGCTGGCGCTGCTGCTGCGGCACCCTGCTGTGCTGCTGTTGGGGATTGTGCGCCGCCATAGCCTTGTGCAGCTGCTGCTTGGGCATACTGATCGTATGGATTCGCTTGCGCATAAGGATCTGGCTGGCCGGTGGCACCGTATGCGCCTCCGTAGGCGCTGCCTCCGCCATTCGCGTAAGCGCTGCCACCTCCGTACGCACCCGAGTTCTGGCGGTCGCCACCGCGGCCATGGTATCCGCCACGATCGTCTCCGCCATATCCACCACGTCCGCCTCCAGGACCTCGCGCAGGACGCTCCTTGAATTCTTGGTATTGCTGGCGCACGGAATCGAGCAGTGACTTACACATCTCCTCGGCTGAATCAACCATGGCCTGCTCTGGACCTGCGACGTGCAAGTACATCTGTTCATCACTCTCGCGGCCCGTATCGTGTTCCATGAAGCCACTTCCACGACCTTTGATCTGCACACGGCATCTCGTCTCTTGCTGAATGTGCTTCACATAACTGCCTCCGGAGCCTACCACTTGCGCGCGCAAGTTGAACCCTGGAATCGGTTCGAGGTCGATGGGAATTTGCTTCTCGGGCCATTTGCGGCGGCCTAGGTGGTCACGATCGGGCTGTTCTCGAGGCTCCTCGCGGCGACGGAAGCGACGTTCGTCGATCAGGTTCGGCAGCTCCTGCTGCATGAGCTCTTCAATCTTCTTCACAGCTTGCTCCAAGCCATCCTTGGTCGTGCTCGTGACGTGCAGGTAAAGTGGTGGGTTCTGGTCCCATGTTAGTACCGTTCAACAAGCAGAGCCAGTTGCCCTCAATTGCCAAAACTCACCGCTGCCGTAGCCATGCTCTTATCGGGATAGTAATTCCCGCGAGTAGTGACATCTTTATGCGATCAGTTTGGGAACCTGTAGAGTCAAAAAAGCGTTTCGTGCGTGTGGGAGCGTACCGGCGCCAGTTTCCTCTTTAATCTAGATGTCACATTGAGGTCAGCAGATGCAAATGGGGGGTGGTCGTCGGTGGCTATGTTGCGCTAAGAGTAAGTCAAAGTGCTTCTCCTCTAACGTTTGTTTGTTACAAACCCAATGCAGTTGGTCTTGAGGTGAAGGAGGGGAAAGCAGGCTGTGCCTAGGAGTATCAGTGGGATCAAGTGAGTATTTACCATCTTCTGAGTGCTGCCTTTAGTCAACGTGTAGCGATTGCGCAGGTCATTGACCTCGATATCCTTGATAAAGTCGCCATCTTGCTGGTAAATGTCGTTGCTCAGAGAAGAGCCTGCTGCGGGGGCTGATGGCGACTTGGAAGCACCGGCTTCGGCTGTAGATGGCTGCGATGCGTCAGTGTGTACTTTTATATCCAATGGCCTGCCTGCTGTCAATCTGCCCAGATCGATCAGACGTGGAAAAGAGAGGGTTCAAGTGAGACGCTACAAGCTGGTCGCGCAAGAGGACGTCCTGGGCCATGCTGCATGACTACTACATGGCGCAAATGGATATCGGAAGCCGGCATATGCGAGCACGTCTGCTCAACTGGCATATGAACACTGCCATCATCGTCCTTACCTTGCGGATCGGCGGCACTTCGACCTGCTGAATGCCTTTGCTCTTTTGCAATGAAGCACTAATGCGGGCAGCTGCAGCTGCAGCGATCGCGGCCGGATCTTTGGCCTCGTCCTTCTTCTCGCCGGCAGCTGACAACTCCACGCTCTTCACAGGGCTGCGCTCGCGTGCGGAGGCCTCTGGATCCTTAGTCGAGGGGCTGTGCGAGCGGCGGTCAAAACGCGATTTGCGCGGCGGCTCTTCGCTGGGCGCCTGGTCGAACCGGGATCGCTTGCGAGGTTCCTCCGACATGGTGGAGGTGTTGTCGCCAATCTGAGCAGTTGTCGACAAGTGGGCGCTGTCAAGAGGAGGCGAAGCGGCGCATGGCAGGGCGGTGGAGAGATAGGATGGCAGAAAGTAGAGTGGTGATGCTCGAGCTTTCCTCGAGATTTCGGCTCGTGCAGCCGGAGATCGGGCCACCTTCCCTGTCGGCCGGGCTGTGACTATGCAAGCTTGCAGCTCTCCGCACGCCGAAAGTCTCGCTTGAAAGAGTGTCTGGCGAGTTGTAGTAGCACAGCCAGTCAGCCATTGACACATCACCGCACCTCACAGCCCTCACAATGGCCTCAAAAAGAGCTGTCCAGCTGCTCACACGCCAGCTGCAGTCTGTTCCTGCCCGTCAGATCGCCGCGTCGCAAGTCCGCCATCAGTCTTCATCGACGTCCGCAATCGCATACAAAGCCCTCCATCGCCGCATCGCTCCGCTACCCACTGTTGGCCAGCCGGGCTCCTCCAGCATCTCGCCTGCCGCTGCAGTCTCGTCCATCCTTTACGAGACTCCGCTCCCCGATAAGGCACCTCCCAAGAGACACGTCCTCAACTGCCTCGTCCAAAATGAGCCTGGTGTGCTCTCCCGTGTCTCGGGGATTCTCGCAGCACGTGGTTTCAACATCGACTCCCTTGTCGTATGTAGCACGGAAGTCGCAGATCTGTCGCGTATGACAATTGTGCTGCAAGGTCAGGATGGCGTTGTCGAGCAGGCCAGGAGGCAGCTAGAGGATTTGGTTCCAGTGTGGGCTGTGCTGGATTACACTCAGGCACCACTTGTGCAGAGAGAATTGCTGTTGGCAAAGATCAGCATCCTTGGACCAGAGTACTTTGAGGAGCTCCTGGCTCACCATAGGGAGATGACGGGCGATGCGACATACGGAAGCGTGGGCTCCGCAGCCATTGGCGGCGGAGACCTTGGCAACATCGACGGCCAGCCAGAGGCTACCGCAACCTCGCCATCTTTCGAGGAAGGCGTGGATGTTGCATCGGTAAGTCTGCCCAATGCAGCGAGAACCACGCGCACGAAGCAGTCGTGTAGTACACGAGAGGGGCCAACCCTATCCGAGCTGGGCACTGACTGCGACATTAGGACATTGATTTCCATCCACGAAACCTGGCCCCGTCCGAGGCCCTCCGAATGAAACACCAGCATCTCGAGACCATTACCTATCTGACACACCAATTCGGCGGGAAAGTGCTCGACATCTCCACAAACAACTGCATTATTGAGCTCAGTGCCAAGCCGAATAGGATCGACTCGTATATGAAACTCATCTCGCCGTTTGGTATTCTTGAATCCGCACGAACAGGTCAGTACAGTCGTCATCAATGGAGCATTCTTCTGTGCAAGAAGCTGACTGCCTACAGGTCTCATGGCACTGCCTCGATCTCCGCTTGAAGGCGGCGAGAGCGAACAGACGAAGGAAGTAGAAGAAGTCATGGACGCTGCCGCACTTCCTCCTTCATAGGCGAAGCTGGACACTGCGACGTTGACTTCTTTCTGGGAATCTTTCCACATCTTCGTCATATTCTGGTCGTGGGAACGGACGGAAGACAGGCTCATGCATTGGTTAGCAGAGGTGTTCAGGTGTACAATACTGAATATTCAGGGTTTGTCCCACAGGGGCCTCGACAAGCTGGAGCTGCTGTACATGGATGTAATGGATTCACTTCGATTCGCCAGAGCTACAATGTGTCTCACCCAAGCCTCCCAGGCTGGGTCCGGCAGCACATGCAGAAGTCCGCAGCATGACGTGCAACAGATCGTACTGCTCTGCAATGTGCGCGTGGCTCTGCATGTGCGTCTTCTGGACTCGCAGAATCGCATCTTCCAAGAATCTTATCGTGGTGCCTGGAGTCTGCCGACGGAGAACCCCGCGAAGAATGAATCTCAAAGCCGTACGCACACTGTTGTATGGTGCAAAGACATGCAGGTACCTGGGTCTTCATTTCTTTCCGTCTAGCCTCGGCACAAGCACGTTTCTCTCCTGACGTTATTTGGTTGGTTCAAACAGCCTCCATTCGGCCCTTCGCTCCTTTCAGCGCCGATCGTTACCCCAATTCGGCTCTGTGTGGCGTCCTGCCGACTCTATTTGCACTTCATGGCACCGCCCACTGGCTAGCCCTACAGCGGAAGTGTCCGCAAGAATCTGGATGCCTTCGGACGTCCCTCGACATCACATGCATGCAGCGTGGTGTCGCAATCCCGAGAACGATATGTGGCGATGATACTTAAGTGACTGACTTCGTTCTTCCACATCACTGCCCTCTGTCAACACTACGGAAGATAGCAGTCAAGATGGTCGTCGAACGTAGTCTCAAGGACTCCATGAAGTCGACATGGCGCTCCGATCCAGACAAGAAAGGCTGGTCCTTCCACCACTATCTCTACAACTGGCTGTCCATGAACCCTAGCGATCTGGATCGTTCAACACCAGTCCACCAAAAATCCGACAAGATGCCCTACATCTCCGAATTCGAAGCTCACAAATGGGTCCTACCACATGCTTTATGGCCCTTAGCCGTCCACCAGCTCTACACATGGTACTTCAGCAAGCCACTCCACTGGATCCCAGCTTTCATCTTCTACTCCGTCGCCTACAAAATCAACGCCATCCACGAAATCAACATGATGCGCAACCTCGGCCACACCTACGGCTTCCTCGATGGAGACAAACACGCTCGCGACGAAGTCCCCGACCACGGAGTCAAAAAGGTCTTCCGCTCTCTGTCTTCCACCTCAACCTTTCGTCCCTTCATGACGGTTTTCCTCGCTTACTGCACCGCCTCCAGTCCCTGGGACTCTTTAAGCTTCATCTACCTTCCCCTCGAACTCGGCCTCTACGGCATCGTCCTCGACTTCTTCTTCTACTTGTACCACCGCCTCATGCACGAATCCGATTTCCTCTGGAAATTTCACCGAACTCACCATTTGACCAAACACCCCAACCCGCTACTCACACTATACGCCGACACCGGACAAGAAATCTTCGACATCGCTGTTATCCCTTTCCTCACTTACATCACTCTCAAATACGTTTTCCGTTTCCCCATGGGATTCAGTGATTGGTGGCTTTGTCATCAATATATTGTCTTCACGGAACTTTTTGGACATTCTGGACTCAGAGTTTGGACGAGCCCGCCGAGTACGAATGGGTGGTTGTTGAATTATTTTGGAATGGAACTTTGTACCGAGGATCATGATTTGCATCATCGTCAGGGGTGGAAGAAAAGTCGGAATTATGGGAAGCAGACGAGGGTATGGGATGTGGTTTTTGGGACTGCGGGGGATAGGATTGAGATGAAGGACGGGATTGTGGATTGGAATGAGAAGGTAGCGTTACCGTGGTGGTAGATGGTTTGGACTTGGGAGAAGGAACAAATGGAGTGGAGGATATACCCATGATGTTTAGGAAACGTGGTTTTGATTGTAGAGTTATTTTTGCGAGAATGAGGATATGTCTGATCCTGTCATCAGAACAAACTTGCTTTTACCGATTCCAATTTCAATTTGTCTGCCGTCTCCAATGCATTCGCTCTCGATCTCTCAGCTCAAGTACTTCTACCTCCGCGCGCAGTTGATCAGCTGCTGTAGACGAACTCCCTCTCGATGGACCTCTTCGACCCACACGCTTCTACGCTCTCGCTTCCTGGACTCACAGCGTCTGCCCTTACTCTTGTCCAATATCACATGCACTTGACTCCATCACTTGCACTCAACTCCCCAATCCGCCCCTCTCTCCATGGCCCCTCGCCTGTCCGCTCAACCTCAAATCTATAACCTTACTTCTTCCCTCACATCTTTTCCCCAAACCTTCTCCTTCTTTCCATCCATTCTTCTCCAACATCTTCTTCCCGAATGGCATATGAATTGGAAGATCTTCTGTCCGAGGTAGCTTTTCCCACGTCATGGGCTCTTCATCCCCTTGCTCTGATTCGAGTGCTTGTTGCTTTGTGTATTTGCCGCTGGATGATGTGCCGGGTATGGAATCCGTGGAAGGGGTAGATTTCGCTGGATTTGACCAGCTCGCACGAGAGCTAGATTTTGGTGGACGAGTCAGGTCTGGTTCCCATGGTGTATCAAGCGGAAGGACTTGTCTGTCGAATGGAGAGATGCGAGCCCAGGTGTAGGTCGGGGACGGATCGGTAAATTTTTGTTGGCTCAGTTCCTGCTCTTTGAGCAGAATGTGACGAGGCTGTTTTCTGGGCGACTGCTGTTCATCCTCATCCTGTCGATTTGCGCTCTGCGATGATACAGCGGGTGTCTCGTCTTTGGAATGCTCGTTTGATGCCGGAGCTTTGGCACTGTGACGTCGAAGCTGAGCACGGAAACGGGCTAGGAGCTCTGCGTCTGGTTCGGAGCTGTTGTCACTTGCAACATGAGGCTGCGGGTGCACTCGATGCTCTCGCTGGAGTTGGAGAGACTGTGCGAGATCAATCTTGCCACTGCTGTCGAAGTTGCCGTGCAGCGGGGAGAAAGGTGTAGCCTGTGGAGAGAAGAGGAAAATGCCTTTCTGAGCTGGTGGCTGACCAGGAGCGGAGCTCGAGGCCGCCGTTGCGGTGGAACTCTGGATCGCGGTTGCAGTTCCAGAGGAAGGACATCTGTCTGTTACTGGTGGCTGTTGTGGTGGCCGTGCAGTCGTGCGACCAGGCTTGCCACGCCCTTCGAAATGGACTTCATCTTCCGGCGACGAGCATCGAGCACGATGATTGTGGGCGTCCTCCCAGGAATACGACTCGCTGGAAGACATATCTCGCAGGTGCAGCGAGCAACAGTGGTATGGGCGCGTTGGTTCGAGGTACTAGTCAGGAGTCAGTGGTCGGCGGATGCGTGGCAGCGTCTAGGGAGAGCAAACGATCAAGGGTCTTGGAACGCGTCGCTCGCGTTGGCCGTTTGCTGATACTACATTAGCTTCTTCTTCCAGAATCGTCTGGGGCACGGCGGCAGTTGAGTAGTGCGAAACCAGGCGTATCGAGGTGTATTGAAACGTTGGACTTTTTACAAACGCTAATATGCTACAAATTCTACGCGTCACGGTAACGATTCCGGTGAGCATGGACATCTGCCTCGTGACGACCTCAATGAGACCAGTCACGTTCAAAATGCCCCAGGTGAGGAGCCGTCCAAGAATCTTCTCGCCGATGCTTCGCGAAGCGACGGGACCTTTCGCCATCTGACCCAGCTTCCGGACTGACAGATTGCCGCCAATGCTTGTGGCTCCAGCCAGTATGCCAAAACCTCAAGACCACGCCAGTTGGGTGCACAACTCCTAACGGTGCACTGGTAATTCATGGCATTTGACTGTGTGAGACGGAATTATCGCCTTCATGGTGAGGACTTGATATTTCCTTTATTCACGACGAAAGCCTCCAGCGCGGAAGTTGCTGCCCAAAGCCTGTTTTCGGCCTCTTGGAAGACGAGTGAAGCGGGCGAGTAGAAGACCTCGTCCGCGACTTCTTCCTGATGTCGAGGAAGGCAGTGCATAAATCGCCAATCTTGCTTGGCCCCACCACGCGCAGCGAGGTCTTTTGTAATCTGGAAGCCGGCAAAATCGGCAAGCCTCTTCTTCGTCTCAGCCTCCTGGCCCATGCTGACCCAGGTATCTGTGACCAGCACATCAGCATTCCTGACAGCTTCCTCTGGCACATTTGTCTCCGTGAGCTTGAAGTTGGGGTTGGTGCTCTTGATGATATCGCGCATGAAGGCTGGGATCTCGTATCCTTTTGGAGTAGCCACGCTGACCTCTACGCCCAGCTTGGCGGCACCAATGGCAAGATCGAACAGCACGTTGTTCGCGTCACCAATCCATGCGATCTTCATGCCTTCCAAGCCCAAGCTCTCCTGATTCCAGCTCTTGCTCTTGCTACCGAATGCCTCGACAAGGGTTTGGAAATCGGCGATGGACTGGAGAGGGTGGTAGAGATCTGACAGAGCATTGATGACGGGCTTGCTGCTGTGCTTCGCCAGGTCTGCCACATCGGCGTGGGCGTTGACTCGTGCTACGATAGCAGAGACCATGCTGCTGATGACCAGGGACGTATCGTAGAGTGACTCATTCACACCCAGTTGAATGTCATTCGATCCCAGAAACATGGGATGTCCGCCGAGCATTTTTACAGCAGATTCGGTCGAGACACGGGTTCGGGTGGATCGTTTGGTGAACATGAGGGCTACCGTTTGAGCAACTAACTTGTTCTGTAGGTGAGCAGGGATGCTTCCCGACTTGACTGAAGCTTTGTATTTGGCGGCATTTCGAACGAGCGTCGTCAATTCTTGCGGTGTCACATCGCTGATGGAGAGGAAGTGTCGCGGCGCGAATGGCGATTGTGAAGGCTGGGCGGGCGAGGAATAGAAGCGCTTGGAGGCATTGGCCGCACTGCGCAGAGTGGAGGGTCGGCAGAGTCGTGCGGGAGCCATTGTGCTATGCGATAGAAAATTAACTGGAGCTGCAGCGTCGAGCTCCAATGCAGCGCGGTACTTGCGCTGCACGCCGCGCTTGGCACCTTCTGACTCCTCCTCCGATCGTCTCCCCGCCTTCACATGATTCGTCGTCGCCCAGCATGATCCAACCGCAGCCCCAGCCGCAGCCGAGCAGTCGAGCCGTCTCGTCGTTGATGCGAACCGTCACCTGACCCCGTCACACACCTCCTACGCTTCCATTGCCCACACCCATCCTCGTCCTTTCTTTGTTCCTTCCTGTCGCCGGCTCCACCGCATGAAGGCCCCCTCGACGAGCGTCGCACGCCGGTGACGTAGCGATCACCCCGACCCCGATACGAGCACGATAACCACCATGGCTGATTCGCGTCGCGAGGAGGATGAGGCCCGGCAGCGCGAGAGCGACTTTGGAGCGTCGGAGCATACACCACTGCTGGCGGGGGGTCAAACAGAAAGCACCGGACAGAGCCGACCGCAAAACGACTCCTCAGCCTCATCGCTATTACGAGGCATCCAAGGCAGCAAAGCCGATCGCGAGAAGAAGCTACGATGGCCGAGCCTGATTGCCTTGCTGGTACTATGCATAGTCGCTGCATTGATCATCGTCTTCGCCTTCGTGGCACCAACAGCAGTTCAGCAATATGCTGCCGAGGCGATCGTGTTCGAGCCCACGAGCCTATCCATCGACTCCTTCACTGCGACAGGAGTGCGTGCAAGAGTGCAAGGAAACTTCAAGCTTGATTCGACAAGAGTCAAGCAAGCCTCAGTGCGAAGGCTCGGGAAGCTATGCACATACATCGCCGAGGAGGTTGAAACAGGAGAGGGGAACATGGCCGTATCGCTACCAGAGTATGGAAACGTGCTTCTGGGCGTGGCACATCTGCCCGCAATCAAGGCTTACATCCGTGATCAGCACATCAGCGGTATCGATTTCTTGACTGATCTCGAGCCGGGCGATGTCGACGGAATCAGAGCCATTGCCAACGACTGGATCGATGGCCGGTTAGCATCGTTACGCGTCGTGGGCAGAGCTCAGGTCCCGTTGAAGAGCGGTCTGATAAGCCTTGGCCAGCAACTCGTTCAACAAGAGATGACTTTCAGTGACGGCGAGATCCCTTCCATACCCGCGTACGACATTAAGAAGTTGAACTTCAGGGAAGTTGACATTCCCACTGGCAAGGGTATGGCCGCAGATGTATCAATCAAGGTACAGAACGACTTCCCTATCGACTTCACTGTGCCACCGCTGGGTTTCGGCATTCTTATAGACAACTGCGAGAAAAGCGACCCATATATCATGCTCGCGGATGCCATCACCGAACAGATCCATATCCAACCGAAGAAGAACGTCGTGGCCAACGCAACTGGAACTGTACGTGAGCTGCCTTCTGTCCTGACACAAGACTGCCCAGGGACATCCATGTCGCCGCTTGATATGTTCCTTGGACGTTATATCCACGGCAAGACTGCCACTGTCTATGTGCGCGGCTCTGATTCACCTTCGCTCGACACGCCGGGCTGGATCACAGATCTGATGCGTGACATCACTGTGCCTGTGCCTGTGCCAGGCCGCACTTTTGGTCAATTGATCAAGAACTTTTCCTTGACAGACACACATTTCAGCTTGCCTGACCCATGGGCGGAACCTGGCACTCCAGCAAGTAACCCACGCATCAGCGCCAATGTCCTCGCGACCATCTCTCTGCCGGAAGAGATGAACTTCAGTATAGACGTGAACAAGGTCCGCGCCGATGCAGATGTGTTCTACAAAAAGAAGAAACTTGGCCGCCTCGACCTCAGCAAATGGCAAGACGCCAACAGCACTCGCATCGATGCCCGCGACGACGAAGGCCCAACTCTTCTGGTACAGAGTGCTGTAAAAGATGCTCCGCTTGAGATACAAGACGAGGACGTCTTCACAGATGTGATCCAGGCTCTCATGTTTGGCACGAAAACGGTGGTCATGACCATCAAAGCCGAGGTTGATGTCGGCGTTGACACGGCGTTGGGAGATTTTGCAATTCGGAAGATACCCGCGGAAGGCTCAGTTCCCATCAAGCGTAGGTCTTAACCTCGCCATATATTGCACATTGTGTACAGCATCATGAAGCTACGATTGTACGTTTTTAGAAGAGTAGATAGGCTAAGTATGATATAGCTGTCTCGCGACCCCAACCCCCTCCCGATGGCCATGACTCTCCCAAGCATGGCGGGCAAGATCTCATTGGAGGTCTCCAACCTAAGATTACTGACCTGAATATTGTCAACACGACAAGATCGTCACTGACTATCGTCGCTGCCGCCAACGTCACTAATCCCACCAACTATACTGCGAGCATTCCCTATATCGACCTTCACATCATTAAAAATGGCTCACTGCTAGGGCACGCCACAGCGAGGAACCTGTCAATCACGACAGGTCTCAATGCAGGCCTCTCAGTCGAAGCTGTATACGCCCCACTCGATTTCGGTGGCTCAGAAGCAAGAGCCATAGGCCGCGAACTCATATCCCAATATATCTCCGGCTGGAATACGACCATCACATTACAAATGCACGAAAAGTCCATTCCCGCAAACCCCAGACTCAGCCGAGCTCTCTCGCGATTCCCCATCGAAGTGCAGGCTCCCAAACTCGGCGACGTCGCGCCTCCAGATGACGGCGATGATGACGGAGACGATGATCCCGAAGAACCTCCTGACGACCCTTGGAATCCAGACGGCGACGATGAGGATAACGGCGACAGCAAAAAACGCAAAACCCGCTCCGGCCCACACTTCATCCGCGACGCAACAATGCACCTCCTCTCTTCTTCCGCTACATTTCTCCTCTTATCTCCTCTTCAACACTCTACTCTCGTCATCACGAATCTCAACGCTACCGCATTCTATAATGACGACCCAGCGTCGAAACCGGATTCTTTTGGTGATCCGGTGGGGAATATTTTGTATGATGTTCCGATTGCTATTCCGCCTGTTAAAGAGACGCCGGATGGGAAGGGGTATTTGACGCCGAAGTTGCCCGTCGAGTGGCGGTTGGGGAGTGTGGGGTATGGGGCTGTGAGGAAGGCGTTGGGTGGGGAGTTGAAGTTGGCGGCGAGGGCGGATGTTGGAGTTAGACTTGGGAGGTGGAGGGAGGAGTTGTGGTATATGGGACAGGGGTTGGGGGTTAAGATTAGGTTGTAGATGGGAGTGAAGGGGAAGGACAACAGGACTGTTGTAAGCATGCGGTGACGGGTATGGCGAAGAAGGTCGATAAATTGTACGAGAATTTGTATGGCGTAGCGGCGCACATCTGGGGCATGGACCAGGTGTGAGACATCATACATTATCTTTGCTAGGCATATACAAAATCCCGTGAGAATACAATGAGATGATTAAGGAGCCATGGACTAAGAGTTCCAACAAGCTTCATCGAAGTGCTGCAATCTGAGCTGCTGTTTTGCTCATCCGACGCAGGACCAGCGAGATCTTACATCTCTCACGTACGACTCCACGTTGACACGACATATACAGTTTCGTTCATTTATGGAAATGTATCTCAGCAATTAGACGCAAAATCCTCAGAGCCGATGCTCAGATTCTGCAACACGAGTGAGATGGTCTTGGCAGACCTTTGGGGTTTGCTTTAGGCTACGAAATTTGAACTCGTGACTGTGGTGAATGCGATGTCGCCGAGCCTTCGAATGAGCCAGATGTGTTCCTCTACGCAGAAGCATTGATAGTGTCCTGAGCAAATATTGCTGATGGAAGGGAAGAGGAGTTGCTAGGCCAAAGAGGCCGTTGATCCGGCTCCAGTACGATGAGTATCGCTGAAAGCCGGTCGCCGAAGCATACGCGGACATGCAGAGCTTCTTCACGGCAATCATACCATTTTGTACGATGCGTACTGTTGTTGCGCGGAAAGACGATGTCGGAGATGAGAGGAAGCGCGTATGAGACGAGAATTTCATCACTCGATCTTTTCGCGCCAAGCCTCGCTTACAAAGCGCGCTAGCGGAGGCAGGCGTCGCGTGCTGCTCGCGTTCAACGCGCTCCCATGTTTGTGGCAGGCGCGACGGACCTCCGCTATATCTTCTCCCACTTTGTCGTCTCGTTCTTCTTGCACGAACACCATCCTCCCACCTCTCTTCCACCCTCTCCTCAAGCATCACATTCCCTGCTTGAGAGGCTCAAACTTCCTCGCCAACCACTTTACGCTTCTTGGTTGCACGAGTCTTTCGGAATATCCCCATCACAGTCGAGGCCAGACCTCGTTGCCGTTGACGACCATGTTCGTCTACAAGCGCGGTATGTACATCACATTCCCACCTGCATGGAGCAGGGGCATGGAGGGCAGACAGCAGGCCGCTTCGCCACGGCCTTGGAACAAAGCTCGTCATCAGGCTCGAGGAACACCTAGCTGACGCGGTTTTCAGATGGCCGCAAAGAGCGTGTTCAGTTCGACAAGATCACAGCTCGTGTGTCGAGGCTCTGCTACGGCCTCGACCCTGAGCATGTCGACTCCACAGCCATCACCATGAAGGTGATCAATGGCGTATATCAGGGTGTTACCACCATCCAGCTTGACGACTTGGTACGTGACACGACCCACCCCACCACCGTGCATGGCTAATGCAGACCTTCAGGCGGCCGAAACAGCGGCATACATGACCACCACACACCCAGACTACGCCATCCTCGCCGCACGCATAGCCGTCTCCAACCTCCACAAGCAGACGAAAAAGCAGTTCTCTGCCGTGGTCTCAGACCTGTATCACTATGTCAACCCAAAGAACAAAAAGGCATCGCCTATGATCTCAGACTACACATACAAAATCGTGATGGAGCACGCGGACGAGCTGAACTCTGCCATTGTCTACGACAGAGACTTCAACTACCAATACTTTGGCTTCAAGACGCTGGAACGCTCATATTTGCTCCGCATTGACGGCAAGGTGGCCGAGAGACCGCAGCACATGATCATGCGTGTGGCTGTTGGAATCCACGGCGACGACATCGAGGCCGCCATTGAGACCTATAACTATATGTCGAACAAGTACTTCACGCACGCTTCGCCTACACTGTTCAGCGCTGGTACGCCGAATGCACAGCTGGCTTCATGCTTCTTGATCGACATGAAGGACGATAGCATCGAGGGCATCTACGACACCCTGAAGACTTGCGCCATGATTTCGAAGAATGCTGGTGGTATTGGCCTGAACTGCCACAAGATCCGTGCTACTGGATCATACATTGCAGGCACAAACGGCACATCCAACGGTCTGATCCCAATGTTGCGTGTCTATAATAACACTGCCCGCTATGTCGACCAAGGTGGCAACAAGCGTCCTGGTGCATTCGCTATCTATCTCGAGCCATGGCACGCAGATGTCATTTCCTTCATGGATCTTCGCAAGAATCACGGAAAGGAAGAAGTGCGTGCCCGTGATCTCTTCTTCGCTCTGTGGATCCCAGATCTGTTCATGAAGCGTGTCGAAGCCAACGCAGAATGGACTCTCATGTGCCCCAACGAGTGTCCTGGTCTCGCTGATGTCTACGGTGACGAGTTCGAGGAGCTGTACACCCGCTACGAGAAAGAAGGTCGCGGACGCGAGACCGTTCGTGCTCAAAAAGTCTGGTATGCTATCTTGGAAGCCCAGACCGAGACTGGTGGACCATTCATGCTCTACAAGGATGCTGCCAACCGTAAGAGCAACCAAAAGAACCTCGGAACGATCAAGAGCTCCAACTTGTGCACTGAGATCATCGAGTACACCGCACCAGACGAGGTCGCCGTGTGCAACCTTGCGTCACTTGCTCTGCCAACCTACGTCGATCTTGAGAACGAGCGTTTCGACTTTGAGAAGCTCCACGAGGTTGTGCAAGTCGTCACCAAGAACTTGAACAAGATCATCGAAGTCAACCACTACCCAGTGCCCGAGGCGAAGAAGAGCAATATGCGTCACAGACCAATTGGTCTCGGTGTCAGCGGCCTTGCTGATGCCTTCCTGGCTCTGCGCATGCCTTTCGAATCTCCAGAGGCCCGTCACCTGAACGTCCAGATCTTCGAGACCATCTACCACGCTGCCCTCACCGCGTCATGCAACCTTGCCAGCAAGCTTGGTCCATACGAGACGTACGAAGGCTCCCCGGTTTCCAAAGGCGAACTTCAGTATGAGATGTGGGGCGTCACACCATCAGACCTCTGGGATTGGGACTCGCTCAAGGCCAAAATCGCTCAGCACGGTGTCCGCAACTCCCTCCTTGTCGCACCAATGCCTACTGCCTCCACATCGCAGATCATGGGCTTCAACGAGTGCTTCGAGCCATACACCAGCAACATCTACTCTCGTCGTGTGCTTGCTGGCGAGTTCCAAGTCGTCAACCCATGGCTGCTGAAGGACCTCGTAGACCGTGGATTGTGGTCTGAGAACATGAAGAACCGCATCATCGCCGACGGCGGTTCCGTGCAGCGCATTCCAAACATTCCAGACGACCTCAAGGCTTTGTACAAGACTGTTTGGGAAATCAGTCAGCGCAACATTGTTCAGATGGCCGCCGACCGCGGTGCCTTCATCGATCAATCTCAAAGTTTGAACATCCACTTGAAGGAGCCTACCATGGGCAAGATCACCAGCATGCACTTCACTGGCTGGAAGCTTGGTCTCAAGACTGGCATGTACTACCTTCGTACACAAGCCGCGTCTGCTCCGATTCAATTCACTGTCGATCAAGAGATGCTCAAGGTCGCAGACACGAACATCTCGCGCACTGGTGGTGCCAAGAAGCGTATCGGAACTGGTGCGTATAATGCAGTCAGTTCGCCGAAGCCTGCAATGCCAAAGCCAATGTACGAGAACAAGGAGCCACAGAAGTCGCCAATCGCACCTGAAGATGTTGTCACACCTGCTGCGACACCTCCGCCAGACAGCGAGCGGCCTCAACCAAAGAAGAGAACTTTCGGCCGCACATCTTCTGCTGTCGTCAACCCACCTTTCCCTGCTGACCTTGACGATGGAGACAGCCCGGAGACACTCGCCACCGATGGTCTCGATGCTGTCCCCAAGCAGGAGCAGCTTCCTGAGCCAGCAGTGAAGACCGATGGTCAAGAGGAGGAGAAGAAGGATCCTCGTGAGGGTGACATTTATGCCGAGGCCGTGCTGGCTTGCAGCATAGAAAATCCAGAAGCATGCCTCATGTGCAGTGGTTAGATGGGGATGATTGTGGACGTTATGACTTACTTTATTGCATGGGTTTTTCATGGGATGGCGCATGATGGCATGACTGATGGACTCTGAATATGGAATTTTTGGGTGTTGTTTGTGATCGCTGCCGCTAATCGTTGGCATGCTGTGCTGGATATACAATAAATCATGTTTACTGCATTATCCTTTCCATGCATTTCGTACGCATCATGATGTTATCAAGCTCTGCTGTGTGCAGGTTTTCGAGATCTCGTCCGTCTCCTCTCGTACCCAAAGCCATGGCGGTCACAAACCTGCTGCAAAGACTCCAGCAGTGCTATTCTCCACACGCATTTCTTCCTGCTTCGCGACCAATGTCGAATTCTCATCCACCATGGTAGCGGGCGAAGCACCACCCTCCATTCCCTCCATCCTCGTTTTATCTGGCCCCTCCTGCTTCTGCTCTTCCACCTCAATCTCCCTCTTCAGATACTCCTGTATCGCCACAATATCCTCCTTCGATCTCTCCTGCGCATCATTCTCACACATCCTCACCAAAACATCTCCCACCTCCCTCTCTACCTTCGCCACCACGAGACTCGTCCCTTGACTAATTGGCGGGAGGATTTTGAGTATTTCTAGAAATCCTAGAACTTGGGACAAGCAGATTTGGCTTTCGAGACGTTTTTGACGATCGGTGAGGGCGCGGAGTTTCTCGCCTTCGTGGAGGGGGAAAGTGTTTAGGAGGTGGAGAGCTTGGTGGGTGTTTGGATGATAGAGGGTTTGGAGAGGTGTGAGAACTTGGGGGGCGAAGGTGTCGGGGTTTAAGAGAAGGCGGGCGTGGATGGAGCGGAGCAGTTTGGTTGTTGTGAGGTTTGTGAGGAGGGTGTGGAGGGGTTTAATAGAGGAAGGCTTGCTGGTTGGAAGGGGTGGAAGTGGGATTGTGGGTGGGTAGCGTGGAGCTGAGCCTGCGATGAAAGGGTTTGGTGGTATGGAAGGAGCGAAGGTATTGTGCGTGGTTTCTAGTATTGGTTTTTTGGTCTGGGAACGTTCGACGGGCAGTAGAGACGGTACTGCTCGGAAGAACGATGACTGTTCGTATGTTTGATGGTGCCGGAGAGGATGGTTCGTGAGGTCGAATGGCTTCTTTGTATCCTTGTTCTCTTGATTTTCTGCCATGGATCTTCTTCCCCGTGGTTTGTGGGTTGGTGTATCCGCCTGCTGCACCGGAATGCTCTCATTCAATCTCACTTCAATCAGATTGGGCGTTTCAGTCATGGACTCGCCGTTCTCGCTGTCGTCATCCGTGGGCGGTGTCAAGGTCTTTGGACTTGAATTTAGGAAGGCTATGGCCCTTTCGCTGAGTTGTTGGTTACCCATGGAGTGCAACAAGATCGATTGTTGCACCTAAAACTGAGACGTGCTCCTTTGATGTCAGTCAGAAGAGCGCAAGACAGGCGTCTCAATTACTGTTATATGTAGCAATGCTTGTCATAAGGGACGCTCAACGGTCAAAGAAATATGTCATTCAAGTTGATGGCAACAAAATTTGTGAATGTGAAATCAGCAAACAAGCCTTCCTTCGAGCTTTCTTCAATGTTCGCTAAATTTGCTGGAGACAAGTCGTTCAAAGTCGCATCATTCTGACTCGGAGCTCAGGCTGACTGCACCGCACGTCAAGTCCAAGGTCGCGTCGCTGGGCCAGCTAGCAATCACTTCCTTTGCAAAAGCACAGTCATCAATCTGTTTCCCTCCTAAGGTTCCGCATCGTCGAACGTGTTTCTTTAAAGCTTCCATGTCGTCCTAATCCAGTGTCCTCGCGGCCTTAATCAACTTGGTCTTTGCAACTTCAGCCTGCTTCCTGGCCATGAGTCGCTGAGCCGGAGGACTAGCGTACATGCGGCGTCGATCTGCTCTGGTCGTCTTGGGAAATCTCTTTCAATGGAGCCGCGATTTGGGATGATCTACGGCGGTATCATAGAACTCGAACGCTTGCTCTTCTGGGAGTTCAAAATTGGGCTGCTTCTTATATTGCGATTGCTGCTTGCTTCGAAGCTTGTTGAGCCGTTCCTTGCTTGGTGGCTTCTTGTCGATAGACTCAACGATTGCGCAAGTTTCGAAGGCCTGAAATGCTGCAACTGGTCTGATTAGGCGCGAAGGATTGTGTATGCTTGGAATCAAGGACGACATGATCGTGCGGATTTGTCTTGAGTCTCGTGCTTGCTCAAATGCTCGTTTGGATTCTTGAGAAGGAAAATTCGAGGTTCTGAAGTTAACGTGGTGTTTTGTTGTGAGGCCTGCCTGGAGGAGAAAAGACCAAAGTGACCAGCGGAAGGTACTTGACATATCTGTAGTCTCAGATACGCATGCTGAAAGCTCTTGGATCTTCAGGTGAGATCATGTCTTCGCGCGTAAGACCGATCTGCTTCAAACCGACACTGTGTTGTTGAATCAAAACTCGGCCTTGCGGCGAGGTCTCCCGTCGAGTGAAGGGAACAACTCAATGTGATTCTGCCGGGGTCCGGAACCGCATTCGTAACAAAAATGGCATCTTTTAGCCAATAAATTGTCGCACTTGATGCCGCAGTGACGCTCCTGGCCCGGGAATCTGTCTCGGAGTGGAAATATCTGTCTGAAATTGTTTAGAATTAAGTTGGCTTGAGCTATTGTCGACTGAGACATATGCCTTCCTAGACGCTTGGAGAGAGACCGGATGGGTTAAGCTCATTCCACCACATCCTTCGAATGTACATCCAGTACCTCACATGTGGCCAACAACCAACCCGGAATCTGTAACGAGTCAGCAATTAACAGTCCCCAACTGGAATCTCTACCAACTCACCAATATGTATAGCTTGGCCGGTCCAGCTCGTATTCTTGGCAACATCAACAAAAGCCTGCGCACAGTCATCCAGCTTCGTCTCCTGCTTGAGCGCCGAGGCTTCTGTCAGGGCCTTGATCCTTTCATCTCCATATTTGTTCCCCCAGTCCGTTAACAAAAGTCCAGGCAAAACAGCGTTAATCCTGACTTTGCCACCGCTCTTCGGTCCCTGTGTGTTGGCCATACACTTCATCATGTGTATCTGCGCGGCCTTGGTGACGCTATACGGCATGCTGCTTCCACTAAGAGATTTTCCGGCAACACTTGAAGTCATGATGAAAACTCCTCCATCTGGATTCTTCTGGAAGATGGGCATTGCCTCTCTCAACAGAGCAAGATTGCCTTTGACGTTAGTGTTCCAACATTTGTCCCATTCTTCGTAGGACATCGATTCCAAGTCATCGAACTTTGAGAACCTCGTCCAGCCGGCATTGCCGATGATGATGTCGAGACCACCGAACGCTTTCACAGTTTCTTGGACGCATCTCTTGATGTCTTCGACAACGCCGCCGTCTCCTTGGATGACAAGAGTTTTGACGTTGTACTTCGATTCAATCTCCTTGGCGAGTTCCTGAGCTGGAGCTTCTTGGCTGTGATAATTGATCGTGACGTTGCTGCCCTCTGCCGCGAATTTCCGAGCGACTTCCGCACCAAGTCCTCTGTGTTGATGTTAGATCTGCTCAGTTGTGGACTTGCTGTGTGGTGCATGCTTGCCTCGAACCTCCTGTAATCAACACGTTTCTGAGCTTCAGTGAGTATGGCATCTTGTTGTTATTGTCAGCTGTTACGCTGCACCTCAATCGCTAGCAGTCACTGTATATGCCAGGGTCAGTCAGCATGAAGTGAAGTAAATGTGACCCCGCGTGGCACAAGCTTCGGCAATAACAACCTTGGCCGAGGATGCGTCGGGAACAACCTGGGATTATCATCTTGCGCTTCAACACTTGTCCATATGCTTCACATCTCAATGCAAAAAATCTCCGCATGCTATGCCAGGACATCGATTGCAGTCGTGCCAACGAAACTGAAGATCTGGCGTTCGCGCGAAGTGCACAAGGCTGACTGGCCGGGCCCGTCGGTCCTGACCGCGTCGCTGCCGATCAATACTTCAAGCAACAACTCGCATAACACAAACTCCTGCTGTTCCTGGATGTTTCGAAGGAGCGGCACCTTAATCGTGGTGATTGGACACTGCCAAGAACCCGCGCCCTATAACAACAGGGACGCGACCAGCCATGCCAAGCTCGATCAACAACACACGACCAGTAAAGAGTTGCGACGCTGTAAACTTTGACATAAATTTATACCTGAGGCTGCACTCAGCCTCGCAGATCCTATCCACACATACCACATTCGGCGGTACGACGTGTGAAGAGCTGAAGATCGCCTTGTTCATCTTGTTTATAGATCCTGCCTTGGCAATGATATATTTTGAATACCGACGTCAGCTTTCGGATGTTGGAAAAAGTTGTCTTCAGTCTGCAATCAACATCAATCATCAATTGCGAGTTGTATTTTTCAACATGTCTGCCAAAATGATCTCCGCTTCTATCTTGTCCTTGCTCGCAGCTGGCGCTGCAGCTCAGTCTGCCTCTGCATCCTTCGCAGCGACCAACTGCCAAGTTCAAGATGGCTCGCTTGTCTGTACAGCAGCTGGCGATCAGTATCGCGTGACCGACGATGTCGACCTTTCCAATCCACCGACGAGCTATTCCGTCTGCGAAGCTCTCTCAGAGACCACAATGTAAGAGCACACCCATCGAGCAGGAGGTATATTTCGATGTGTCTGACCTAGAAAACAGAGAATGCGTGGGAGTCGACCAAAACGGAACACCAACTTCCAACGTGCAACTCGAAGCTGTTGGCGCAAGCGGCAGTGGAGGCTCGAACAGCGAAAGCACCATGCCAACAATGACGGAGAGCGCATCTGAGAGCATGACCACAGGTGGCGGTGGCGCCGCCGAGACAACAGCGATGGAGAGCGGTGCTTCGACGACTGGCACTTCGCCTTCCGAGACAATGAGTGGAGGAGCGAGCCAGAGCTCCGCCCCAGCTGCGGATGGCAACTCGGGTGCTGCGCTTTCTGCAGATCCGGCTTGGGCGCTCCTGGGTATGCTGGGCGCTGCTGCGATAATTTAGACTTGGTGACAAAGGAGGGGCGCAAAAGAGCAAGTACCTCAGGAGGAAAGAACGTGGACGCAAAACAAACGATGTGTACAACATGAGCTCATGTCAGTGTTGCATTTCCATAAATTGTCGATCGAAGAATACGTCACGAACCTCGTCAACCAAGAATATCGTCAATTGCGAAATCGTAAGCCTCCTTACGTTCAAAGTCCACACCCCAACATCAACATCCTAACTTGACGAGGCTGCTCGTTTGCCCTGCGGCCCGTATCATCACTGGCGCTCTGCATCTTGCTGGCGCTGCTGTTGTTTTTGCATGCGAACCTGTGCCTTTGCTGCCTCGGCGACAAGTTGATCTTGAATTCTCTGATAGTACTCGCGCGTGGGTTGTTGACCTGGTCCAAGCTGCATTTCGATTGGTGTTGGGGCCAAAGATTCTGCTTGTGGCGGGAGCGTGCTGTCTTGAACAGTTGATTTTGCATCGCCCGACTAGTCAAATGTAAAATCGTCGAGCTCCCCCATGTCCATATTCAAGCCTGCAAAGATGTCGTCGTCCTGATTGGTCATTGCATTATTCTGTGCATTGGACTGTGCATCGCCTACGCTCAGGCCGAAATCTGCAAGGAACTGATTGTTTTGATCGAGATTCATCGCATCGCCGTCGACCGTCAGTTTAGCCAGCTCGTCAGCAGACGCATTGTTGAGATTTGCCAAATCGATTGGCTGATCCATGCCTGACATTTCGGCATTCGAGGCCATGGCTGACGCATTGGTGGCCATGGCTGCATCCATGTTGGAAGCGCTTGTATTGTTGTCTAACGCGAGGCCTAGATCCTGCATCATCTGATCGGTGCTTTGATCTTGCATGGGCATGGGCATAGAGATCGTTGGCATTTGCGCCACAAACGACATTTGAGCTTGAACTCGTCGGCCGAGGCGTACCAGCGTCTCGGCGTGAGATTTCGCGAGGTCCAGTATGGCTTGAGCATCAGCGCTAGCGATGCGTACACGTGAGCGCAGTTGACCCGTAGGTGAAGTCCAGTGAGTAGCCTGTTGTGCGCCCATCGGTACCGGAGCAGGCGCACAAATCAGAGATGTGCAGACATCGAGAGCGATAGGGACATTATTGTACTCAGTCTTGTTGACTTCTGCGATAATAGCATCCAACAGGGTCTGACTATCGAGCAACTGACAAGCTATTGCGAATGTCCTGTGGGTGTAATGCGGTGGCGGGTTCGGTGGGCTTGTGGAAGTGGACGACCAAGTGATGAGTTCTCGGATCGCTTGCTGCACGCGACCTTGTAGACCTTTTCCGTCCTGCTGCCATTGCTCTAGCTCGCTTTGACGAGAGTGCAGCGAGCGTTGCTGGTTGAGATGAGGTTTCAGAAGCTCTAGCAGCTCATTTGCTTTCTTGTTCGGCTGCTTGCGGCAATATTCCTCCAGCGAGCAGTATAGTGGCGTTGCAACCATGGCAAGGACTGCGCGATGCATAGCTTGTGTCTCTGGCGCATTACTTGATGGCTTCAACAGTTTCTCGAGGACTTGTATGAGGACGTCGGCGTCATTGTGATCTTCCCAAGAGTGCTTGGCCAGCCATCCCAGGCCCATCACCAGGGATGGCAGCAAAAATGGCTCGAGGAGAAGTTCCAGTCCAGACTTGAATGTATTCATTGACAAGACCTGGGATCGACAGGCCAGGATGCTCTGCTCAAACAGTGTAGGAACAAGGGTGTAGAACGATTGAGGCGAGCACTGTCGCATAACCTCGTCACCGATGCCACTCGTGTCTCCATGTTCATCGACGGCAAAGAGGCCTTCGATCCACTGGGTCAGCTGCGATGCTTGCTCTGACTGGAGCTCGCCGGGTGGTTTGCTGAGAGTCATATCTTCTAGTAGCTTAGCAACAAAGCTGTCTCCAAGAATACCAATGTCGGCGAAGGACAGGTCGTAACGATAGATGACGGCGAGGGTGAAAAGTAGGATTGAAGCGAACTCTTCATAGGCCGGAGTGAACTCGCTTTGGTCTTGGTCGTGCGTCCAGTCATTGAGAAGGTTGCAGAGTGGCAGTAGGAGCATACCAGGCTGCGTGTATTGCATGACAAAGTCCATGTACGGTATCCTCCTGATCAGCTTGTCGCAAACTGACTTGAGGGACATTGTGTCTTTGCTCATGCACATATTGTTGACCGTTTCCACGACGCATCCTGCGATCGCTCCAACATTGCCTTGCATACCAGCCAGCTCTTCGATGTGCTCAGCGAGCTTGCTGACGTTGTTTGCGCACTGCGCTACCAGATTGTCTTTGTTGAGTTTGATGACCCTTGGTAATGCCACTGATTCTTGTAGAATTAAGGCTACCGTTTGCTCGTTCACGAGTCCGTGCAACACGCAGGCTTGCAGAAATTCGAGTCTGGTGGTCTTCAGACTGTCCCGAACATCTGTCGCACCAGCAGAGATTGGAGGTAGAGGATCCATCGAAATCATACCACCCGGCATGAGCGCCATTTGTATGCAGGAATCCGCTGAGATCGCTGGCTGCATGTTATTCGCCAGGATTGCGATCAAGACTGGCAGTTTGTTGCAAATGAAGGAACGGACCACCTTTGCATTTTGACGAGGTTCTTTGGTGAGCATGAAATTGGTCAGGACGTCGAATGCCGCAACAAGTAGATCGACGACGAGGGATTGGGGGTTGTCAGAGGAACGGCCTTGTATGTACGTGAGGATCGTCATGTCGTCAGTCAGAGGTCGAGCGGCCAGTGCAGCGTTCAGCCACACAAAGATGCCAGCGCGAGATCGCACCACGGGAAGCTCCTCGACTTGCGCTAGGATTTGCTCGTCGGAGAACTTGTACTTCCCGTCGGCATCCATTTCCAAGTACGGTGGTACGTTGAGCAAAGCTCGTAGCCGCCCAGCCAGTTGTGAGTTCATCCACTGAAGTACACTCACGTCGTAATTCTGCATCTCATTGACAACTGTCGCCCGGCGTTCTTTCCACCACCGGTATTGTGTGACCTTTCGCATTCCTTTGTTTCCGAGTGTAGCCAAGGTGAGTTGTGCGAGAGCCTCATATATGCCATTTAATTGCGCATCCATGGTCTGCAGACCGGAAAGTTGTTTGCCGACAACATCTTCGCCAATCACTTTCAGCCATCGGTAGATAACAAATACCAGGTCCTGTAGCGCGACAGCGGACGAGGGCAGATCGCTTGTGATGTGAAACTGGGTAACAATCATGAAAATTCTCTCCTCGCAGGTCGGCATGCTGAATCTCGTGTTGGGTGAGGTCTTGGAACGGACGTAATTCGAAGACTTGAGGAGCGCGGAAAGCAGGTCACTCGCGGTGAAGTAGTCGTTCTTGAGCAAAAATTCGGCGTACTTGAACACCAGCACATCATCGGGGCCGCCGTTCGCAGCTCGGAATCCGAGCAAAGTGGTCGCGATGTCGCCAGGCCGGGTTCGGTATCGCATCTGCATTTCCCTGAAAGCCTTTGCGAGCTCTTCCGGTCGGTAGCGCTTGAGAATGGCCTTTTTGAACAGCGTCTGCCACGTCTGAGCGGCCACGCTCTTTGGGGGCTCCATGTCGAGGTAACGTGGCATTTGGCCGCGCTTCAGTGATGTGGTTTCTGTTGTGTCGCCAGCATTCGAGTTCTAGTACTTTCTGCGGTCATTCCCGTGATGTCGTGCGGTGATGATGTGGGGGCTCATGATCAAAGGGCGAGAAGGTAAAGGTCGCGCTGCGTGATTGAAGCTACGACCGCGACCGGCCTAACCGCATTTGGACGGGAGCGGACTTGCCTCCGCTGACTAACTCCACGGAGCACGGAGCACGTCGCCTGTCTCCAATTCACTTCACTATTACTAACACACCTCAGACCAACGATATATCGGCCTATAGCATGAAAATGCACGTGTGAGCAGCTACTGTACGAGACATGTTCAAACAAATTGAGGAAGATGATCGTTTGTTCGCAGTATTCCGCCTATCTGATCGTTTGTTCAAACAAGTTCAAACACGCGAACATTTGTTCGAAGTTTGTTCACTGACCGGCCTGTCCTCCGAGGCCTTTGCCTGGAGAGCCTTCGCTCATCACTGCCTTGAAAGCGCGCTCTCCATTCTTCAGTATCCAAAATGTTATGGTTCGTTGCTTGCCGCGGTGGTCATGGGCGAAAGCAAACACACGGGCGCGTGCAGATTTGAGATCATGTCCGCCAATGCCGCTCCCAGGACCGCTTCGCTACACTGCTGAGAATACTTTCGGGTTGCTTCCGCCGTAGAGATTCCGGATAGCGGCCTCATCATCGTCTTTCAGCCCGCGCATTGTGTGGCCGCTGGAAGTTGTAGGAAACATTACCGAGCCTGGTACACTAGTATGAAACAAGCCAAGGCAATGACCAAGCTCGTGGAGAGCGACAGTCTCGATATCGAACCCATTCGCTTCAGTTCCATCAACCCATGTATGTTCTGTGTCATCGAAGTGGAGCGGTAGTGGCGGACGACTGACGATTATAGAGAATCCTGGCGGGAAGTCGGCATGTGCGAGCACGCCTCCCACCATGCTATGATCAGGATCGGCTGCGGGTCGCCACTCGATGGAGAGATCCGGTTGCTGGTGCGCCAGAACTTCGACAAATGTGAGGCCAACACCAGCATTGGTCCACGTGTCCATGGCCCTTCTGACCGCGTCCCGCGAGGAGCTTGTGGGCAAGGCTCGAGAAAGACCTCCAAATGCGTAAGTCAAGTTACTGCGCGTCCACGGTCCAGCGGTGCGGAAATCGAGCTCGCTCAAGATGTCTGGCAGACCGCAACGACTCTTTACCATTGTTTGCTTTGTGTCATTGTCGAACTCGCCAACCGGATTGTCTGTGAGGTTGAAGTTCTTCTGGAAAGTGGCAAGCGCGTCGGAGGTGACCTCATCAAGACTGCCTCCATCACAGTCGCACTCCCGAGACAAGTAGCCGTATTGCTTAAGGTAATTTTGAACATGACCGATCGAAGAGTTCTTACCTCCCTTGCCGATCAAAGGAAGCTCTTGTATTATTTTGCGATCGTATGGGTATTTGACTTTGCGACATTTTTCCAGCGGGGCAGGCTCAATAGACGGCTCAGTATTCTGATTCATCTTGCAAGCTGTGAACTTCGAGTCACGTACGACTGATGCTAATGAGGGAACTATCTGGAAATTCGAGAAGTTAGACACTGTAGTTCGGGAGTCAAAATCAGCGGCATTTATGACTATTTCAACCTTCCTACGGCTTAGTGGCCGCTCAATCGCGATCAGATGTCGTGCACTTTCATCTACCCCTCAGCTGAGGAATTGCCCCGAAAGCTAGCTTTTGCTGCAAAACTCGTACAAGTATCACATGTACTAGTCGGTACATGCACCTGGGCAACGGTTATTAACGGTTATTGGCTCACGGCATCCGGAATTCACTTACTGTCGACGTAGGCACACATCCAGAAGCGTCCGGGGTAATCTTGCCTAGTTTCCTGAACGAAATCCTGCGGAATCGAGAGCTGAAGCTCGCCCGTCTTTCTTTGAGATGCCTCAAGAGCAAGCCAAAACCAGATGTAAGCGAACAAAGCTACCTGGCATGCCGCTGCATCTGTGGGCTTTCTCTTCAACCCTCCCACAAACCAACTTGGCTAGAATAGCTCTGGACGCGCCTGCTCACGTCTGTACCGTTCTGACTCATGCGAGAGAAATCATGGAGCTATCGATAGAGTGCTTTCTGAAGGTTGAAAGTAAGTTCCTGCTAACTAAGAATGGATTGCCAAGCGGCGTAACGCACAATTCATAGAGCTTGGTAGATACAGTCCTAACGCGCAACTGTTTGTCGTCGATGATCTGGACAGGCATCTGGCCCAGCCTTGTGAGGATGCAGCTCTTACGTCCAATGATACGAGAGTGGTGAGACACGCTTAGATACGCGGCACGCACATGAATTGACTCGGTTCTCTGCCCAAGAAGCGTTTCTTTAACAGGATCACGCTGTGAGATCCCTACAGCAGAAGCTCCTGCGGAAAGATGACAGTTTTGTTCCATGAGTTCGAATGATTAGGCCCTGCACGAGAAGTGGTATATCCACGAATGCTGCGGCGTGTCGTTTCTGCCTTCAAGTCGCACTTAGACTTCTACCCTCCAGAACTTTGCACGTCGGTCGGAGCGTGATCTTCGGCAAAGTACGGTAGGTTATGTGGTATGATCGCCCACAAGCGCTCTATGACGCCTACAATGCGAGGTAAGCAGCCCCAGATCCCCTACAGCCACGACTGAGACATAAAGCGGTCCGAGGCCCCGGGAGATGACAGTGCATGCAACGTAGTACCAAATGCTGGCAGTGACTCTTTTGGCCGCATCATGCAGCCCCCCCCCCCGGCATTTCATATCGCGCTTTTGTTCCGCTCACCAGGAATGCTCGATCTGTTTACGACAATGGTAAATCTCTGGAGTAATGCGAAAGGCGTCCGTACCGCTTACCACGCTCTTTCACAACGCGACTCCGCCGTGCGTGTCGTCGAGAGATGTCCAAGGCAGGAATATTTAAAAAGTGCCGAGCTCAGCGTCATCTTTAGCGGCATGCACGTGGGCAGCAGCACTCTCTGGAGGCGTTCGAGGTTTTGCGATCATGGTCCGGACGGGTGAGGTGTAGGTTTCGGAGCTAGCGTCGAGTTGGCGACATTCCTGCGCGGGGAACGTGGTGTGAGACTCCAAGAATGCGACTTCTCGGAGCATTGACCGCACTGTAATCCTGCTGACGTATAATAACAGGGTGTCGTCAAAGCTGAACCTAGTTGTCAGAAAATCTCTGTGTAAGGATACGTAAATGTAGCAATGTATCAAGCGCCCCTAGCAGTGCCCTCCTTGAGATGTCAAGACTAATTCTTGCCTTTCAATTGTGTGCGCCCGGCGTGCTCATGTCCTGCGCCAAGCATGAGCGGCACCAGCCGTCATGCCTTTGACGCCTGACATACCACGCCTCCTGAGCCATATGCCTTGGCTCTTACACTCTGCTTAACAGCAGTAGTCACGCCACTCTTGCTCGTGTTCTCGGCTCGACATTGCGTGAGGCCAACATGTCGCTCATCTCAGATTAGCTAGACAGAATCTTGGCGTCATTGATTATGGAGTCCCCACGAAGGCGTTTTTGCTGAAGCTTCTGCACAGGATGTACATTATAGCTGACGGCATACTCCCTGTCAACTCGAGAGGGTACCAGATCTCAGCTCGCAGCTGACTGCATACACCATGTCTGCTCGAGAGGGTACCAGATCTCAGCTCGCAGCTGACTGAGCGTAGGTGCCCAGCTTGTTCACGCTGTGTGAAGTCGATCAACCGGCAAACCGTCGATCTTTCCCTTCCAAGGGCTATGCACTGTCAGCTGTCGTTGACATATAGGAACGGGTCTCACAGACTTTCCATTGCTTGGCGTAGAACATGCCTACATATATCTGTATCTGCGCTGTGTCTGTGTTGATTCAAGAAATCTTGATTAGCAGACCATCAGCCTGAGAACACATCGCCATCTCCAGAGACATTCATCATCCAATCGCCGCAGACCACGATACAGATCATGTCCCTCGCAGCGACTCAAATCAACCCGTGTACGTGTTGAATAGAGAACCACTTGCAGCTTCTTCCTCCGCCACTGACGAAGTAACGCAGGCGCTGCCGTCGAGATTAGTGTCGAGAATGCAGGTTTTCAAAAAGGCGAAACAGTCTACACCATCAAACAAGTTGATATTTTCAACTTGCTCCCTCCCGGCGAAGATAATGGTGTAGATGTTCGCCAGTCAATTGACTGGGGCTTTGGTCCCTTAAAGGTAAGCATGATCGCAGTACCGAGCGGTGCCAGGTGTTGTCTGCCGATGGAATTGCCCCTGCTAAGCGGTCCGTTTTCAAAATCGACAGGTAACCGGTTTTGCTGATACATCGACTCTGGAAATCGGTGTTCAACTGGTTGTTGTGGGCATCACTGTGGCGAACCTGTTTGGCAACCTGAAGGACGGTGTCGTCGCCAACGTTGATCTCTTTGCGGTCAAAGGACACGTGAGATTTTTCTTGCAGAATGGAAAAGAGGTTTGGATTGAGCTGGACCTTCAGGTGGTTTTTGACGGACATTTTACTAAGACCGAGAAAATTTTCTCTCTCTAAGTGGCTTCTCGCAGCCAGCGAGTGTCGGTAAATGTACTGCTCACAAGACTTGGTGACAGAGCTTACGACTGTGGCGGATGAAAAGTTAATGTAGAATGAAGCATTCACTTTATCTATTTTAATTTAAGGGACATACTCCATAAGTGGTAGCGAATCGCTATTTGTCAGCTTTAAGTGAAGTAAGTAGCTAAGGTGCAGTATGAGAATTCGTCGATCCAAGTGCGAGGCACAGCAATGAAGACCTAAAGGGGCTAGGTCCAAATCCCTGCAGAGGCCGGACGAATCAGGTTTCGTTTGTTTCTCCCTTTCGACCCGGCCCAGGTCCGGACAGGCTACAGTCGTCCTAACGTACCAAAGTGCGTGGGGTCTGTTTCGAGCCTGGACTGGCAGGTGTTAGACTTGTGCAACAGCATGAGCATCGTGATGCTAGAGCGAAGTGCACAGATGCTACTACGCAAGTTGTTGGTGGCTAAGGCCCTGTTTACTTCATGGATTATTGAGTGGATTATCGCTGATGGATTATCATAATCCATCAACAATCCATGCTGTTTACTTTGCAACATGGATTATTGATGGATTATAATCCACTCAGCGCCAAGGTCGTCCGGCATGCTTAAATAGGTAAAGGAATCCGAATAATCCAATAATCCATCCACTGCAAGAATTATGTCCGTGCAGTGTCTGTGCATGGCGCTATCAAACTTCTTTCCGGAGGGGTTGTTCGCTGGCAACAAAGGAGTCGTTTGGCGCTATGTTAGTATCAATTATCGTCTATGATTGAGAGGTACTTCTCGAACGCTGATTGGCCGGAATGGAATCGCTCAAGGAGGCAGAGGAGGCTGTTCAGACTGCCTGCGAGGCAGTAATAATAGCCTTCGAAACCCCGGCGATATCCTGCTTCCAATTGATTACCATTGTGGCCAATCAGGGCTCGAGTAAAGGCGTGCAATATTTGGTGGTAATTCGACAGAGAGTGCGGCAATCGTGTTGTTTAGTGTGGTAAGAGGTACGGCACTGCTAGCAACATGAAGTCTGGATTTTACTAATCACATGACTATCTTGGCAATAATCCATACATGGATCATTGCAAAGTAAACAGCATGAATTATCGAAAGCCAAGCCAGCCAATTTTGGTGAGAGTTCTTCGTGGATTAAATGAATCCATTAATCCATTAATCCATCTGCAATAATCCACGGAAGTAAACAGGGCCTAAAGGAGTCGACGTTCGGCGGAGAAAAGGAGATTGCGGGAGGGCGGCGGCGACATCCTTGTCGTGCACGGATCAGATGCCAAGAGCTTGACCAAACTCACTTCTTTCGCCTCAATCTTTCTTCGTAGCCCACATCTATCTCTCGCACCGCAGAGTCGGGTCATCTTGCCGAAGGCTCTCAGAACCATCGTTACACATTCTTTGTTTCCCACACTCCAGGTTTCTCCCGGATACCGGAAGCAAATTGGCGAGATGGAGGAAGTATGACGCCTCGGAATGAGATCACATTGTTTGCTTCTAGTGCGCGAGAACGAAATACCACTCCCTGACCGCCTCAATGCGAGCACAGGCGTCTATAGCGTGATTGCTCATAGAGTGAGCCAGCAAAACAGGTTGACCCGAATACATCGAAATGGGTCGAAGGGAGTCAAGGGACGAAATACACCCAAATCGTCGAATTCGTGGTGACCAATAACCACCCTGCCAACTCCCTCACTCTCGCGGACACTTTGAACTTTACTTTGAACTCGAATTATCTAGAACTGGTCCAATCTGCAACCCTTACACGCTTGGCACCAAAGCAGGCTGCCGTAGTGCAGCTTGGCGTTCGCAATTTGCGCAACACACCTGCTGGCTCTACATGCAGCGGCACAATTGTCGCGACGTACGGACAAGGATATAGGCCTGTAATCGCTCGAGATCAGACGATAACCGGCATTTGTGGCATACCAGACTACACTGCAGATACTGGAAGTCTTAATCATCATTTGAATCCTGACTGGTACAACAATGTGAAATTCGGTATATTTATCCACTGGGGACTGTACTCAGCGCCAGCGTTCGGCAACGCGACGCCTGTCAAGGACTATTCCGAGTGGTGCTGGTGCCGCCAGCACGATCCAAACTACAGAGCAAAGACATACCAATATCACGAGAAGACGTATGGCAAAGACTTCAACTACGATCAATTTATGGCAAACTTCACAGATAC
This sequence comes from Cercospora sojina, assembly GCA_004299825.1. Classification (NCBI taxonomy): domain Eukaryota; kingdom Fungi; phylum Ascomycota; class Dothideomycetes; order Mycosphaerellales; family Mycosphaerellaceae; genus Cercospora; species Cercospora sojina. The sequence continues at coordinate 3,337,712 of CP036211.1, read as the reverse complement.
TGGCTACGATCCTGTAGCATGGGTCAACCTATTTGCTGCAGCTGGTGCTCGATATATGGTAAGCGAAGCTGGTGAAAGCTAGTTTTCTGTTCTAAACAAGGACTATCGCTCGAAGGTTCCTGTCACGAAACATCATGACGGCTCTGCACTTTTCAACACATCGCCCAATGTCAGCAGATGCTCGTCCATGTATTACGGACCAAAGAAGGATCTCATCGGCCCTCTGCTTGCAGCAGCCAAGCATTACCAGCCACAGATTCGACGAGGTATGTCTTAGCAGCATGTGCCGAGCTGTACCCAGACCAGCTGCTAATCGCATTCTCAGGAACCTACTTCAGCATGCCGGAATGGTGCAACCCTCAGTATGCTCAGTACAAGATCCCCGATCCCAACTGGGCAGGCGGATGCTTCGGAGCTGAGGTAGTCAACCCATACACTAAGGCTGCACTTGAATACACCGGCCATGTCCAGGTGAACGACTACGTAACCGGTCTCCAACTGCCGCAGATGGGATGAATTGGCGTACAACTACGAGACCGAGCCCATGTGGTGTGACATCGGGGGAGCAAATAACTCAACCATTTTCGCGTCCAAATGGCTCAACTGGGCTCGTGACCAAGGTCGACAAGTGACATTCAACAATCGATGCGGTATTGGAGGTAAGCAGATTCCCTCATTCTTGTGACGGATCTCAAATTGACATCGTTGTCTCAGGTGACTTCCAGACACCCGAATACGCCACCAACACGGATACCGTCGTTGCCAAATAGGAAAGCAATCCCGGAATGGATCATTTCTCTTCCGGCTACAACTACCGCACACCCGACAGCGAATACCTCAATGGAAGCGATATCGTCCAAAGCCTCGTCGATATCGTCAGCAAGAATGGCAATTTCCTCCTCGATATCGGCCCGAAGCACAACGGAAGCATTCCCGAAATCATGCAGAAAGGTCTGAGAGATGCTGGAAGCTGGATCATTCCGCATGGAGAATCCATCTATGATACGAGGTACTGGAGCGTCACCCCAAGGAAAGGATAAGTTCCGGTACATCACCACGAAGGACGCTTTCTATATTCACTACTTGACGAAGCCGGGTTCGACTATCACGATCACGGATCCGGTTCCGTGGTTGCCTGCTGATACTGTTACTGTTCTCGGTGGTTCACAGAATGGTCAAGTCGTGCAGGCCACGAAGTCGGGTAACAATTTGGTGTTGCAGCTGAACGATGCTATCGTCAATGGTGATAAGTATGTTTGGACGTTCAAGCTTGCGTATACGAGCAATTACTAGCAGCGAAGGTAGTATCGTGATCGGAACCTGAGATTGATATATGCAAATACATGAATTTTCCATGCAGAACGAGAAGCCTTGTGGTCAAGCTGCAGAACCAATTGTGTACCGGGAACTGCCATGGATACACCTGAACACAAGCAGAACCAGAACTGAAGCTTCTAAGAATGAAGCCACTGTAGTCGGGTTGAGACATGCAGACAGAGTGTATAACGTCTCATGGCGGCGACGTTCCGGCCGGCTAGACAATGTCGCAGAAGTTGCTGGCAGACGCCGTATGTTTGCTGAATCCGGCTTGCACGATGGTTAGAAATGCTCGTCTTTCCAGAAGATTCAGGTCCCCGTGGCGATGGATCAGTGAAGCTCTTTGTTCCGTCTTCCACATCACGCTTTGCTGGCGCGGCGTAGAACTGTGTTGGATGGGATGCTATACGACAGTCAGTACGCGCTGGAGTCTCAGCACATCAAATGTCTCCTCCATCATGTGCATACTCCCATGATAGCGTCATCGTTCTGCATCGGCATGGCATCCGGCGTTTCACGCTTCATTCACTTCGTTCTTTTCTTGGCGGCATCGGTCCCACGATCATTCCGGCAACGCTAGTTACGCGCTTGCGGGCAAGACAGTACCCACTCTTGCTCCCCATTCTCTGCCGTTTGCCGACTGCTCGCTTGACACTCGCTCGTCTCCAACATCGACACTGTCAGAAACTGTAGGCACAACGCTACCATCGTCCTCGCCACAGCATCGATCGTAGCACTGTAAGTCCGCATCAGCGTTTCTTCTTGTAGACAACCACGACACCGCAAACTCGAGGCGATACTCTCATCGATCTCCAACATCGACTTGCACTCAGCTGTACCTGTCTTCCTACACCAGTTTTATCACCAACTCTTCAAGAAAACCGAAGAAATGGCTCGTCCGAACTCCACCCAGTACCGCGCCAAATCGAGCGTCAAGCCGACCGAGCGCGAAGGTCGTGCGTACCGGGTTGAACAAGCAGACCGGATCCTTCTGGAACGAGTCGCCAATGTTCGTACCACCCTCGTGGAACCCAGAATCGGCAAGAGATCGAGTGCCGCACCATATGCACCTCGCAGCTCGAGTCTGGTCATCTACACCTCCAATACCACAAAAGGTTATGCCTCCACTACTTCGAGCTACAGTGCCTCCATGCTCCAAATCTCAACCCAATATCAGCCCATCCGGAGGCAGGCTAGACGACAGCAGTTTCGCCCTTTGGCTGGCGTGCTCAACACCAGCTACTCGTCGCCGGCTCACCTACACGAGTCCACGTCATATTTAGACAGGCTCGAGCGGAAGGCACAACACAAATCGCGCAAGGAAGCCGAGTCTGAGGTGATGTTGCAAGAAAACCAGCAGAGACGTGAGGAGTGGGCAGGATGGAGGAGGAGGCTTCACCGTTCGGAGGCTGTGAGCAAGACCGGCGATAATGTATCGACAGCTGCTGCCAACAACACCATGCAGTCTTCAGCCATCGTCGAGCACGACCAACAGCTTCCAGCAGAGAGCAAGAGACTGAGCTCGATCGGATTCACGCCTCAGGAGATTCATGACACCCAGGCTCGACCAAACGAGCAAGTCGTAGCCCAGGAGGTCGACCACATCCGAGAAAGCGAGGCACAGCAAGCAGAACAAGTCGAAACCGGTCATGTAGGAAGCAAGAATGAAGGAGTAACCCAGTATTCGCCGTTGTCACTTTCATTGAAGCCCAAAAAAGCGAAGGAGCAAATCATCGTCGGCTCAACATTGGCGGCGACCTTTCCAGCGGTATCTCGCCAAGTCTTCCAGCGAGCATTGTATACCGACGGCACCCGTGCATGGATCAAAGTCCAAGTCCAAGGCAATGGAATGGTGGAAGCTAAGGCTCTTGGAGCCCTGCCACAAGTTCGCAAGCGCTCTTCACTGGTCGAGGGCGAGCTTGAAGAGTCACGCAAGCGCCGTCTCACAGTAAACTATGCGTTCCAGATCGTCGAGACTCACAAATTTTCTGATGAAATGCCGGCGGAGGCTCGGAACGAGGAGCTCGACGAAATTGATAGCTCTGTCGTCCACGTCGAAGAAAGCGAAGTGACCTCGGAAGAAGAGCACCGTGAGGCTGCCCTCGCTGTAGTCCACGTCGAAGAAGCCAAAACCACTTCAAAAGAAGAGCATCATGAAGATGTAATCGCTATCTCTTCCCACGAAAAAGCCAAAGGCGCTTTGGAAGGAGCACATATCGAGGCTGATGCTGCCGGTTTCCACGTCGAAGAACTCGAGACCACCTCGGAAGAAGAGCAACCAGAGGAAGGATTGCTAGACGCAGTCAGTTCCAACTATGGAACCCCACGGGAGGAGGAGACGGCCACTATTGAAGATGATCATGATCCGTATTGGCGTCAGAGCAAGGGGAAAAAGAAGATCAAATCCTCGATTAAGAGCGACGTGAACCAGAAGGGGGACTGCGTCGATTGTGGCAAGCGGACATACGGTCAGCCTCATGTCTGCCACAATTGCTACTCAAAGATGGCATCATCCAATCCATGGCACGGCCGCCGGGCTGGAACTCATGTCGATGCTAAAGGGGCGGAGAAGATACAGCCTGAGATTAAGCCTGTGATCCCTCTTGTTGGCAATGGTACCTGCGTGTCGAGTAAGGCTATGGTATTCGCACGGAATGGCCAATTGTTCGATGCTACGGTCGCTGAGAGGATAGCTAATGCTCGAGCTCGGCAGAACGCCACCGAAGATGACGAGGATTTGATGAATTTGAGCACAATGAATCCTGCACCAGCCAATGCACCAACTGGAACGAGAAACCAGAGCAGCGGCGGCCATTACTTCCCGCAGCCTGAAGATTTCATGGATTTAGTTTCGACCTTTGGGGCATGCGGTGAGATGTTGCCGCCAGCAGCAATTGGGTCAGTTGCGATGCACCAGATATATCAAGGACCAGACAGTGGAGTGGGCAGTCCCATCAGCGACCAGGATGAAGATGTGGTAATGTCTGGCACCGAGACGTCAGTGGAGGAGCAGGAAATGAGTGGCGTAGAGCGTACGGCACTACAACAGGATGTCCAGATGCGTAAGAGTCTGCTCTTTGCAGTGCCCGCCAATCCACGCAACCGCAACGACAGCAGCCACTGCCATCAAGTCGTCCAAGAACCATCGAACGCACGATCACTAGGCCAAGGGCAATTCTTCCAGAGTCCGGCTCACGGTCCAGGAGATAGGGACGGCGATATCGATATGATCGATGATACGCCGTCCAGTAGCCAAGCACCAGCCCGTCATGGTCGAGGGCGACCTCAAGCTGCAGACCACTATGGCAACATCACCATGCCCGATGCCTCAGCCGCTCGGCCTCAACTTCCACGATGGCAGAACAATCGTGCCCGTGGCCGTCGCCAAGATATCTATCGCCAGGGCAATGCTATGATGAGCGACACCAGAACCGCTCCAAACCGCCAAGCACTTCGGATGAGAGACGCCAACGTCTCGAGCTTTCGCCGCCCTGGTCCACAGCGACATTATCGTCCGCAGCGCAGCCTGAGCACCACGCCATCAACCCAGCACAACCTCGACCGCGAAGACTATGCGCGTCGTAGAGTGGCAGCGAAGGCTCAACGCCAGGCTGGCTCGAGAGGTACCGATCGTCCCGCACGTCGAAATGCCGCACCAAGCAGGACCGATGAGAACGACAGCGTCGGCTTGAGAATCAGAGGCGCTGCCAAGGAACGAGGCGAGGGTATGCGTGATACACAGTATGCTCACTGAATTCGGGGTCGACATACCAAGAGTGAGGCCCACGGTGGTGCTCAGGCGAGGCTTGCTTGATGAATGAATGTCGTCCAAAGCTCGTTGCGACGAAGCCGATCGATGGCAGAGCGCATGTCGGTCGAAGGTAAGAGAGATCGGATGAGATCGTGGTATCTGTGAGTTGGTGGGTCGGTGTAAGCACTCTATCTTGGTATGCGGAGCTTGGGCATGTGTTGGACAGGGAGCTGGGGTGTAGTCGATTGCTATGGGTTGGACGTTTGAAGTTGTTGCTGCTCGAAGACCGGTTCGACTTTGGCATCGTTCGCGTTTCTGGTATCACGTTCATGGCATGATCATGACTACTGTCTTTGTGTAACACGGAGATGATGCTGTCTCCACCTCGTATTCCTCTATTCGAGCAGCCTCGTATTCGTCCGGATGGCCCCAGGAACGCAACGTGGACAGCTGATTTCACGCCGCTCCGAGCAGCAGTGGGGCATTCCCGGTTCTGACAGACGCCATCGGCACGTGTCGACGAGGCTTGACACGTTCATCCGACCAGTCAGGAGGAGTCTGGAGAGGTCGTCGCTAGTCATGGCGTGCAGGAAGCTAGTGCAGGGCTCGGTGCGTGATCCAGGGGCAGAGTCGGCATTGGGGCCCAATCACCTCGCCTGTCCGGCGGCATAATGCAATAAATTATCACCGTCGCTCCCCTCGATCGGGGAACCGTTGTCGCTGGTTTGGGCCGTTCGGGAGACGTTGTTTCAGTGCGCTCAGCAGCGACGAGTCCCAGCGCAGCGGCTGTGGGCCAAGGAGCAACGGCGGTGTGGAGAAGTGCACGCAATCTGAACCGGAGCGGAATCTTGTTCCTGCCATGCCGCAGCTGGCGGGCTCCTCGTCGGCCGCGTCTGCCTCCACCACCACCTCGGTCTTTGCGCGCTTCAAGAGACAGCAAAGCAGCGGCGGCAGCCATGCCAACAAGAGCGTGACCAATCTCAGTGTGGATGCCGACGACGGCCCTGTGGAGTGGAGAGGCGGCAAGCTCATCCAGCACGAGCGAGCACCGCGCACCTCGCACCACCACCCGCACCGCCGCGACAGCAGCATCCTCAGCCTGACCACCAGCGTCACCGACAGCGCCAAAGGCTTCGGCGCCAATGTGCGGCGGAGCGTGAGCCTGCGATCCCACCGCACCAACGGCAGCACCAGTGGCTCGTCCCTGGGCAACAGCACGGCAAGGAGCCCGAGCATCATCACGACACATCAGACCTTTGCGCCATTGACTCCCGACACCACCCTTGAGCAGCCCGAAGGCGACGACAAGGCCGCCCTTTCTCCTCCCTCACACGCGCCGCCAGCGCCTCCCGTCGTCAAGCGGAAGATCTCCCTCACCGCCAGAGGCCTCTCCCACAAATTTAAGTCAACCGAGAACCTCCACCGTCTCCACAGCGCCCAAACTGCCGCTCCTTTCTCACCGCCGAAATCAGACCCTCGCGCCTCCATGCTGGTCTCTACACAGCCTGCCCATGCTCCTCTGGGCAGGAAGAACTCCGATCAGAACCGACCGGGTCTACAGCCCCAGGCCAGCTTCACGCGGGACATCTCATCCTCGCATAGCAATGGCGCGCCTTTGCAGCCGGTTCCGAGCCTGCCTCAGGGCATGGCAGCAGCAGGACCACTGAATCCCAGTACAATCTACACACAGATACACGAGACGTCGGCGAAGCGCATCGCGACGATAGACTACATGAGGAAGCTTCACGAGGGGGACATATTCTACTTTGGCACGATTCACTACTCGCAATCAGCGCTGCATACCATGCCTTCGATGCATGCGTACAAGATGGGACGGAGAGCGACGAATTACTTCTTGCTCGGCCACAGTCTGCCCGCGTTGCTGGATTTGAACTCCAACACGCCACTGGAGTACTTGCGAGCACTTTCCGCCCTCCTTGCCGAATTTGAGACGTACCAATCCTTATGCGGGTGGGACGCGAGCGGAAACGTGGTCAAGAATAGCCGTATGGGCGGAATGTTCAAGAGCGGGATACGAGGCAGCAAGGGTCGTCGCTCGAGTACCGCGATCGCGCCTCTGGACCTTTCCCTCGAGACGAAACCAGATCTGCTTGGAATCGCGCACAAAGATGCCAACCCGCACTCTCCTTCCGACATGTCCTCGACCATCAACCCAACCGGCCACGAGTTCCACTTCCTCCTCACCCCACATATTCCCTTTGAGCCTGATTTCAGCACGACGCTCGGGACGCTGTGCGATACTCTGATGGATGTGTACGGAAAACTCATGGATCTCGTTTCTGGGCCCGAACATTGTAATCCGACACTTCTCGACGCCTTCTCGAAAGCGGACAAAGCGATCAGGAAAATCATGGTGGCGCATGTGGCGCGAGAGTTTGAGGACACGACGAGAGCGGGCGTGAAAAGCGAGATTGCGGGGCTGGGCAAACTGACTCTCGGCGGCCTGATGTAGGACATGGGTTGCGAGCGCCAGTTGTTGGTATTAATGATGGAGAAAGGAGAAGAGGAACATGGAGTGGAGGAGAAGGCAGAGCAAAGCAAGCAGCAGGAAGAAAGGGCGTCAGCGGCGCTGCATAGGGATGTTTGAGATTTTGCGCAATGGACACGACCACGGATATATTGGAACGACGACTATGACACGGGAACTCGGCCAGGTGGATTCGCTGGGAAGGGCTATGGCTGTGTAATACTGGATGTGATACCCTTTTCTTTCTATCTGCACACAGGCGTCTGAGGGAGTCGGCAACGACGTGGGATCTTATTGCGATAGCAGCCGCATCTCGTCGAGACACGGAAGTGCAGGTCGAGGCTGGTCAGGCAGAGGAGGGAGTGTTGGTTGGAAAGTGATGAATATAATGCACATATTACTCGCCCATTTCGATGTCGATGACCGCAACTCCTACCGCTCACTGCAACTCCTACCGCTCAGTGTGAAGTGAAGATGACGAGAGAAAGTGCACCGGTTGCCTCATTTCCCAGCATGTACATGTCCCTCCGTCCCCAGCAGCGTGCCCCACGGCTGGCGGCGGACAGCTTTCGGGGGCACCCCCAGGTCAGCTGCAGGTACGTACGGATTTGCGCATTTTGCACACGTGTGACGAGCGCGTTGAGCGCTGTGCATCATCGCGCCGCACTTCACCTGCACCTCATCCGCTGCGGGCGGGTGGTGTATGCTGTAAGCACTGCTCGGCCTAAGCAGCGCTCCACGGCAACTCGGCCTCGCGCCTTTGCCTCCGCTCGGCTTAAACCAGCGCTCGGCGCTTGTCCCGCCGGGCAGAAGGGCACATGATTGGCACGGACGCCGAAGCCACGGCCAACCATGACCACAATTTTCCCAATGCCACTCAGCACTCGCAAAGCCGAATGGACGGGTGACCAGCAGCGCCTCGCACCACGTTATGCCGCGCAATGCACTCGACGATGATGTCTGCTTCGGCGTGGACCACGGCGCGCGGGCTGCGATATCGCAGCAGCCAACCCGCAAACAGGCGCGAAAGCAGGCGGTAGGGCGCAAATAACATCACCGTCGCCTCGAAAAGCAAGACGAAATGAATGCGTGGATATGACTTCCCTTGCGGGGGGTTTACAGGTAGGACCGTGAACCGCCCGCTGCCAGCTCGTCTTTGTCAAGCGCCCCTCTGTCTGCCCGCCCTCTTATTGTGCACTTCCGCCCGCCGTTTCACCACTGCCCACTTGCATTTTCCAGCGACCCATTTGCCTCTGCAAGGCAGCCTGCGCTTCACCCCTGGGCGGCCGACAGTCTACTCAAAAGCATTCCTCACGGCACGACCCAGCAAGACACCACCGCCATGGCTCCAGTCGCGCTCACTCCCGATCAGTCGGGCACATCGACGCCCACCGCAACCTCCGCCTCTGCCCTCACCCAGGCCGGCATTAAGCATGCTCTCAATGGCAGCGCCGCCGCCACTGGCTCGGAACAGCAACAACCCCTCGACACGTCTCTCATGACCTACACCTACACATCAACCCCACGAACCGTTCCCGAACCCGACTCAGCAGAGACCAACGCCCAAAAGACATGCACCGACCACATGCTCTCCGCACGATGGACCATCGAACACGGCTGGGACGCACCGGAGCTCAAGCCATACGGCCCTCTCTCCATCATGCCCAGCGCCAGCGTCCTCCACTACGCAACCGAATGCTTCGAAGGCCTGAAACTCTACCGTGGCTTCGACGGCCGTCTCCGCCTCTTCCGCGTCTCACGAAACTGCCAACGAATGCTCAAGAGTGCCCGCCGCATCGCCCTGCCCGACTTCGATCCAAAAGAGTTGGAGAAAATGATCATCGCACTCTGTGCCACAGATGGAGACAAATGGCTCCCCAAAGAACGTGCAGGACACTTCCTCTACATCCGCCCCACCCTCATCGCAACAGATGCCGCCCTGGGTGTGCAACGCCCCCGCGAAGCTCTCCTCTATGTCATAATCGCCTGCTTCCCCGACATGAGCAAGAGCATCCCCCCAGCCCTCAACGGCTCTGCAAACGGAACACACGCCAAGCCAGGTCTCAAACTCCTCGCCAGCAACGGAGATACCATCCGTGCATGGCCAGGCGGCTTCGGCTACGCCAAACTCGGAGCCAACTACGGTCCTTCTCTCGTCGCTCAAGGCGAAGCCCGCAGCCGCGGCTTCGACCAAGTCCTCTGGCTCTTTGGCAAAGAATGCTACGTCACCGAAGCCGGCGCGTCAAATTTCTTCCTCGTGTGGCGTAATCGCGAATCCGGTAAACTCCAACTCGTTACTGCTCCGCTCGAAGAACGCATTATTCTCGAAGGCGTCACTCGCGCTTCCATCCTCGAACTGGCCAAGTCAAGACTCTCCAAGAAGGTTGGCGATTTGGAAGAAGTCGAAGTCGTCGAGCAGAGATTCACGATGGATGATGTTCTGGAAGCGGAGAAGGAAGGGAGATTAGTCGAGGCTTTTGCAGCGGGGACCGCGTTTTTCGTTGCGCCGATTGGGTTGATTCATTTCAGGAATCAGGATTTGGAGGTTCCGATGAGCGAGGGCGAGACGGGCGCTTATGCCAAGGCGATTAAGAGTTGGTTGGTGAATATTATGTATGGGAAGGAGCAGCATGAGTGGGGGGTTCTGGTGAAGTGATGTTATGTAGTTGATGGGTTTGATGAGTGAAATCCCTGGCAGCTTAACTACTGCTGGAGGTTTGGTCTTTGAATGGAAAAGTGCATTTGGCTGGCGCAATGGGATTGTTCTTGGATGGGAGCGAAGTATACGACGGGTTGGGTTTGGAATTTGTGCATAGTTTGGAGTATTGAGAATATGAGACAACGGCATGGCAAAGGCTATTGAGCGTTTTCTCTTTTGTGCTTTTGGGACCTTCTGGTCCACATGGTTTCTGATGCTCGCTCAGGTACGATTGCGACTTTGGAGCCTTTTGACACTTTCGACGACGCCATGCCACTGATCGCTGAGGTACACGTAGTGCGAACCTCCTTGACCCGTTCTCCATGGATGCTGCAACTGTCGTGAACGCCACAGCTGCTGAATATGGGACCGCATCCTTCAATTGCTGTGCACGCTGTCTTTGTGCTCTTGTGCGTAGCGAGCGAGCGAGCGATGGTGCGCGTGCGATGCTACCGTCTGCGGGTTGTGCAATTATTAGCTGACCTTCGTACAGCAGTCGATCAAGATGATCCACGGCAGGACATGGACCGCCAGGTGGAGGAGCGCGTTGCTTCGATATGTGGCGCACTTTGAAAACATTTTACTTTTCGCTCGTGATATTTCGCGACATGGTTGTTCCAAGCACAGCCGTGAAGAGGATGGGGCTCAAAAGCGGAGCGTTGTGTGCTTTTCTCAGAGTCGTGATTGTCGTCTGGCTTGACTCGACAGGCAGTTGCAAATCTCGGACCTCAACTTCTCATCTTCACGTCTGTTGCTCCCTAAAATCTTGTCAACAAAGCATGACCCAGCCGCTCGAAAGTCACCAACTTACCCGAACGCGACTTTGAGCTCTTTCACCGAGACTGTGGAAAGGTAGACTGTGAGCACCGGTACGTTCCTCTTCTTGGTTTCACTTCCCTGAGCCTGGTCCACAGCTTCAAACGCGTCGTCCGAGGACTCGTCGTCTTGCTCGCCGCCGCCGCCGCCGCCACCATCAGCGACTGCAGTGGGACCCCTCTCACCTCGCTTGGTCTTAATGTCGCCATTATCCCCACGTCTGGGAATGTCATCCAACCTGGAGCCCAGAGCAGAATATTGGTACACCGGTACCCCTCTGGCCGCCAGATGGCGCTTGGCGATTTCGACAATACTTATCAGCTTGCCTGCTGCTTTGGGAGAGGTAGCTGTGATCGCAACTACAACGGGCGGTGCGGCAGCGGTAGTGTCATCCTGGCGTGTGGTCATCACGACCAGCTTTCCAACCACGGCCGAAGTGCGGCTCGCAATTTGGGTTCCTGATGCTACCCCAAACTTCTCCAGGGCATACTTGGCCTGCAACGACGACTCTTCAAACGCCATGTTGCTGCAGCGTTTTTCTTCCAGCCCGCCTGCCTGCCTAGCAACAACAAGTCGGGGTGTTGCGAGCTCCGCGGCGCTGGGGAGAGTTTCAAACTCTCACTGCTGGGAGCGCTCGAGATTGGAAGGCTGGCGCGCGAGTCGGAGTGCAGAGCCAAAGATAGGATTCCTGCCCAGCCGCGGAGGAGAGTGATGAACTTGCTCCGAGTCGCGTCCCCCACCGCGAACTGGATCCGGGATTCCGGAATCGTGGTTCACCTGGGGCCTGGAGCGAGCACGTGACGGGCGCAATCGCAAACAGGAAAGCTGTCTGTCGCGTGTGAATGAAATGGCGGAAATTTGGCAGTTCGACGTTGATGGCTTCCTAAGGCTTCCGCGCCAGTCGATAACTCGATGTTGTGCTCCGGCCGAGCTAAAGGCGATAGGCGAGAAGCCGGAAGCGCGAGCTGGCTGACGTGAAGGCAGACACCCCAGCTTGCGACGAGACGGCGCAGGTTGTCCATTCCCACGAGCGCGCGCGACGAGTCGCAACATCGCGACCCCGGCGCAGCGCGCAAACAAACACGACTTCTGCCGGCCGCCTGCGCTGCTGCGTCGTTTGTCGCTGCTGTGACGAGCGCGCCGCTTGGCGATCGGCTTGGAAGCGCGACCGAACATTCGGCGACGCTGGTCAGGGGGAAATCGGGGGTTATCGCGCGTCCGAGGCAGCAGCTTAGCCCCATCGCCGCGCCGCCCGAAGAAATCCAGCGTCGCGGCCGGGCGCAGGCCCCCCGGCAGTGGAAGCGCCTCCTACTGGCCGGCGGCGTGGGCTCCCTCGCGTCCGTGCGGGAGTCTATGATCGCAGAGCAACGCCATCTAGCCTGAGAGGAGCCTAGCGCCGAGCTTCTGTCGTGTCGACTGTCGCCTGGTGTGCTTCCTCCCACGACTTGCGTCGTTTCTTACCACCTCTGGGACCAACGTCCACCACCTTCGACTGCGTCGCAACACCGTTCGGCGGCGCGAATCTCCTTCTAGCCTTCCTCCCTTCTGCTTTTCCCCTTCATAGACCTGTCTTGTGTTAATAGCGACTCCTTCTAATCCTTTCCCCCCTCGCGGCCGCGTTCCGACGACCTCCGCGCTTCATCGCCCCGGCCTGCTCTCCGCCCCGACCTCACGCCCCGACCTCACGCCCCGACCTCACGCCCCGACCTCACGCCCCGACCGCACCAGAGCGTGGAACGCGACGTTGGACTGCCGCCACCACCCGTCAACGCCCACCCGTGACTGAAATCAGTCACTTACCCTCGACTGGACCCTCCTCAGACCTCGACGGTCTCGCACCATCACTTGCGACTCACCCATGCGACGCCGATAAGGCCGACTTTCCGTCGCAAACATAATTGACAAGAGCTCTTTGGAGGCAGCAGCTTCTCGGCTCGCAGTGCGCCGTCGCTGGAGCCTTGCGCGCCAACAACATGCAGAGCATCTTCCGTTTGCCCTGGTGCAGCGAGCACCAACTCAAGCTGTCGGAGAAGGCGAGCCTCGACAAGATGCGGCCCATGGTAGAAATACCCGTGCTGCAAGACTTGAAGAGAAAGCGCTCCGAGGGCCCCGACGCGCTCTCTGCCGGACAAACGATGCCCATCTCGAAGAAGCAGCACATGGACTTTGTACGACAATTCTCGCCGAGCACCACTTCACTTCAGCCTCCTGCCCAGAATCTACTCCACTCTTCGACTCGATTCGCTTCGACGCCACTGCTGTCAAAACCACCGGCTGTTCCTGCGACTGACGCCGTCCTCGCGACTTCCGCACCGGAGGTCAAGCAGCTCAGCCACCCAGCCGCTACACAACCATCCGCAACCCTGCCAACACCAGCTACTTCCACGACACCGCTACCGATCAAGGAGACCATGCCTATCATTATGGAAGCACCGGTCGACAAAACGGTCCAGCTCTCCAAGGCCCAGGAAATCATCGAGATCGAACTCAACATGCAGATCCTCATGAAGCATAACGAGCTGCGCTTGATCGAGCAAGAGTTGGCCAAGTGCCAGATCGCGCTCGAGCAACTGAGGCGATGCGAGCTGCGACCTCACCCTGGCTCTGAGAAGCCTTCACTGGCGGTCTCCGAGGGTAAGGGTCCAGCTATCGCCACTCCTTTCGGACACTCTGTTCCTTCACATCCTGCGCCGTACGGTGTCACAGATGGCCCATACTCGAAGCACTATGCGCAGTGGCTGCTCCGTGATCCGCAGTTCGACTCGGTCTCACCTGAGGCGCTCGCTCTGGCTGAAACACGTGTCCAAGCCTCTGGTCGGCCCGTTCGCAACAGCACTAGCAGCTTCCATGCTCCTCGAAAGTCCGCTAGTAAGACTCTTGGCACCTCGACCAGATCGTCGGAATCTCTCCACAGTCTGCCCAATTACCCTGCTGCGCCAGTCAAGGACAAGTCGCAACCGCTGGTGCTTACTCGCTCGACTGACGGTCAACTTGTCAAGCTCATCTGCAAGAACTGCCACCGCGGAAATTTCAGCAGCATCCAAGGGTTCCTCAATCACTGCCGTATAGCACACAAGGTTGACTACAAATCGCACGATCAAGCTGCAATCGACTGTGGCCAGTTGCTGGATGCGGAAGAGAAGGCGAATGTTCCACCTGAGTCTCTGAAGACCCACGCTCCGAAGCCAAGTGTTGGCAGGGTGTCGGCATCGTCGGCTTCAACTCCTGCCAAGGTTCAGCCCATCGCAAATGGTCTTGTACATCCCTACATCTCGAACCCTCCATCGTCCCGTGCAAATGGAGCGGGAAAAGCGAAGGCCGTGCCAGACCTCAAGACTCCGGTCCCATCATCTCACAAATCGGCATCTTTCAAGGCATCTGGTCAAACCCCCATGCTATCATCCCTATTCCAAAAGCATAATATGAAGGTTGATCTCGATCAAGCAGTTGCAGATGCAAAGGAAAAAGTGGATCTGAACGCCGATGTCGAGTTGCTGTCTCCAGATACAATTTCCGACCCGAATTCGCCGGCCACTCCATTCGGTCCCGGTGCACGTGTTCCGATGGGTAACCATGGCTATTTTGGTCAACAGCAAGGTCGCAAAGGCTTCGGCAGCAATGCCCAGCGTCCACGCCCTGCACCGATTGCGCCGGCACCAGCTCGCGACTTCCATCTTCACAGCCAATTGTCGTCGCCACAGGACCTCACTTCCGCCACTCTTAGCCCGAATACAGCGGACAGCATCCCTGGCATGGTTAGTGATCACGAGGATGACGATCACTCGATATCTGAAGAGGATGCGCCGCAGATTGAAATGCCGGATGTGAGACCACCAATGGAGACTGTTGGCCGCACATGCGGAGGAGACCAGATGGAACTCGATATTGTCGATGACGTGGAAATGGGTGAACGTGGTGTCATGATTAGGAGGAATAGTATGCCTGGTAACGATTTGCACGGTTTCAGGCCTGCTGGGAGCCCATCGCGGAAGATGGGTGGTAACTAAGAATGAAGACATGGCTTTTTGGAATGTCTGGTGTTACGATATACATGTCGGAAATGGTGTGCGTCGTGTGCTGCGACTTGTGTGTGTGTGATATATGATAGAGGACTCTTTTGGAGCTCGCTTTGCTGCGTAGCTTTTCAAAACCTCGCTCTCAGTCTGGACGGATAGCTAGATGCTTGATGGACGGAAATTAAACAACTCTACCCTCTGCAATTCTGCAACAGCCTCGTTTTCTCACTATGAGTGAAGTGAGGTTCAGTGATCTTCTCTCTCGCATGCTAGCAAAATGCATTGTTGATCCACCGCGTTCTGCTTGCAGTGTCGATCACGCGTGTTGATCTTGGGCGCATCGTGCGTCGGACACTTGGTCTGGCGTTTTCAACGAAGAGCCGGCGCCCGGCACGTCCGAAACCGAGCGCCAAGTGTTACTTTCACTTTCGCCGTCGTCGTACAGACCACGTTCCTGCCTTTCTTCTCATGATCGCGTCCAAACAAAACAGCAACAAGAGTTTGACGATAGCAAAATCGTGAAGATGGTTTCTTGGGGGACGTATGTCAATTCACTCAAATCTCGAAACTACAACGCGCTCAAGTACTGATTTACTATCTATCTCCCAGAATCCAATCCCTCCTCCTCTTCCTCGGACCGCTCGTCCTCCCCAAAGCAATAGCTGTCTACCGCAGCATCAAGAACCGCCCCTCCAACGCCCCACAAATCAAGCCTTTGTCATCCAACGCCTCAATCGCACTCGGAATCCTCTTCTGCTCTGGCCTCGTAGCTTTCCTCTCTACCCTCCCCATCTTCGCTCCCGAGAACATTTTCCGCCTCACCCAGAGTCGTCTCCACACTTCTGGCGGAGTTCTCCTGACTCGACTGGGAGCTCTACGACCTATCACGGAAACCGATCAAAAGCTCCGCGAAGTGTTCGATGCCGGAGCAGGCCTGGACGCGAGGTTATTGTATGTGAGATATGGACCGAGTGTTTTGATCGAGAATACCCTGGGACAAGTTGGGAAGATTGATATGGGGAGGAATTTCTTTCTTTATGCGCTGCCGGATTTACTGGGTCCGCATCTGGCGCATCTTTTTGCGTTGGGGATCGCGACGAGTGGGACGTGGTGTGGCAGTGAAGGAGCGAAATGGAGGACTATTGCTGTGATTTTGGGGTTGGTTGTTGCGGTGTTGGAGGTCTATTTCGTGGTGAATTATGATGATGCGAGGAATTTGAGGAGTGTAAGGCATAATGATGTGGATTTTTTGTTTTGGAAGATGAGGGTTTGGAGGGGGATTGGAGTTGCGGCTGTTGATGCGGGATTGGGGTGGTGTGTTTGGGCGCAGTCTACGGGGAGGGCGTGGGTTGGTGGGGGGTCGGCGGGAGAGAGGTTGAGGGATCAGGTGAAGGTTTTGGAGGGGACGTTGTTTAAGGCGAGGGGGGTGGGGGTTATTAGGAACGGGGTTGTGAGGGATGCGGGGTTGAGGAGGCGAGTGGATGATTATTGGATGAAGGAGGGGGAGGTGATGAAGGATGTTATTGAGCAGCCGGAGGTGTTGGAGGCGCAGAGAAATGCATTGAAGAGGATGAATGCTGCGGGTACGGCGCAGGAGGCGGAAGCATTTATTAATGTTCTGCTTGATGGCCCGTCGCCTCAGCAGCTGCCTGTTGGGAGATAGTGAAGTTCACAGATTGTATGAGTAGTATGCTACAACTGCTATTCTTGGGTTCAGCTGACTATTGAAAGCAAACGTCCGCACTGCAGCAATCCGTGGGCAGGCAATAGTCATGCATGTAGTGTCTCATTATTGCTACAAGTCATGTCATCAAGAACAGGCCGAACTACTGGATCGGCGTGTCTTGGTAGCCCCCGGCCTTTCGGACACATAATGGCGGCGTCGATGTGAGTGCCACCATTCCAGACTTATCCTACACTGCCTTTACGGTTGCCCGCACGTTGAATTACGGCTCCGGAAATTGCAGCCTCATCTCCTCTCTTGGTTCCAAACATGGCTTTGTGGCTGCTGACGCGCCCACCTGCAAGCCACTCTCTGGAGAAGTGTTCAGGCCGAACGGAGTGTTCACGTGGAACACTATGGAATTGTCTGAAATGGAGTGTGCAGAACCTTGTGTTCCGTCTAGTCCAAGCGGACATGGTGACTCTGGCTTGGGCAACGGACGTCCGACAACCCGCTGCAGGTTGGTGGTATTCGTGCTTGGCGGTGTACAATACGTCCGAGAATGGCCGCGCTCACGGACGAAGCGAATGCCAGGAATTATGCTTCTTCATAGGGATCGGCTCGCAGCCTGGTAACTCAGGCAGAGCATTTTGGGTATCCGGAATGTGTATTAACGACTGCCTCGTCTTATTCTCCGCGCTGTAGTACCGTGTTCTGGGCGCTGGGGCTGCCGCCGTCTCAGCAATACTGTAGAGAGAATTGGATATGGCAGGATCAGTCGTTGATCTACGTGAAATTGTCGGTCTTGGAAGTCCTGGTAATGGCGAGATTTGTCGAACTTCGGGAGTGCTGGGTAGTGGAGATACTTGTCGAGCAGGAGGTGGGTACTGCACAGGTGACAAGCCGCGGGAACTGCTGCCACTCGAAAGAGACAGCGGGGAGACTTTCCGGGATGGGACCTCCAGGGTGGTGGGAGATGGCGGCAACCAGCCACTCAGCGGGGGAGTGGTGCTGCTTCCGGGAACAAGACTGGAAGGCAGGGGTGGAATTTCTGGGATCTGGGGTACCGAAGACGTGGGTGGAGTGTATGCCTGGTATTGTGCATTGTTCTGATTGGCATTGCAGCCTCCGTTGTTGTTGGTGATCGTTGATGTTCTGGAGAGGCTGGCAGTGTTCGCGACTGTCGTGCTCGGGGAAAGTGGCGATATGACTTGGCTTTCTGTAGACGAGGAGCGAGTGCGTGTTGTAGGCTTGATCGATTTCAGTGTCGGCGAGTGACCCATTTGCGGACGATGTGAAGCCACTTCTTGCACGGGAGGATCTCGTCGTTTTTCGAGGTCTTCATCGCTAACAACCTTGATTGTTGGTGGGAGAAAGAACATCTGAGTACCCAGACTCTTGTCAATGTTCCGTCGGCGTCGCTTGCGAACGAGATAGACAATTGCCAGAACGATAAGTGAAGCGATGGCCACGGAGCCAGTAGCAATGCCGACCACAACTCCATACTCCATGTTCGCAGCTGTGCAGCAGATAGGCGTGCAGAAACAAGGATTGCTGCGACGGTTACACAAGGATGCTGGAGGGGTGAAGAAAAGAACCAAGAAACCCAACAACCTACTGATAAGACTCCTACGGCTCCTTCATATGCACTGACTGCTGCGCTGACGCTCCATGTGTTGGTTCGCATGGCGACGCAGTGGTGGTTCACGAGGCCGTGAGGGCGCCGATGCTGGGCTGAGAGGCGTCCAAAAGGCCATGATCAACAGCGCCTCCTCTCACGTGCTTCCGCCTCACAATATATCTGTTTATAGCATGCAAGTGAAGATCGGAGGAAGAGGAGGATGGAGATGGCGGAGGCTGAGCCCGAGGACGAAGGTCGCGCTGTGGTCTGTTCGGGATCTGCCGTCGCTGGTCTTGGCGGTGCGCTTCAGGACTTTTTCCGATCCAAGATGAAGCAACCTGCAGCACGACATCATTATCTGGCACAGCCAACGGTCCTGCCACACCGACACCAGGCTGCGCAACGATGGACGACGACTTGTTCGACGTGTTCGAGGACAAGCCTCAGGCGACCAACACCAAAAAGGCCGGCAAGAAGAGGTCATTGAACGGTGATGTCAAGCTGAATGGCGGCGACACGAGCATGACCGACGCTTCGAGTGTGTCGGCCGCAGCAGCCGGTTCGAAGACGGAGGCGAGGGACTTTGCTAGAGACGCCAATGGCGACACGCCGAAAGGAGACAACACCGATGCCCGCGGGCAGAAGCGACCACGACTCGAGGACGAACCAGAGCCGGTGGTGACAGACGAGTTTGAGACAGAACAGCAGCGCGAGGTCGCGGCGGCGGCGGGATTGCAGGCACAACAAGAGGGCAGTGCAGTGACAATCAAGCATCAAGTGCGCCATCAAGTGTCCCTGCCGCCGGACTGCGAATACGTGCCCATCTCACAGCACAAGCGACCAGAGAACCCCGCGCGGGTATGGCCCTTTGCTCTCGATCCTTTTCAGGAGGTCTCGATTGCATCCATCGAGCGGAATGAGAGTGTGTTGGTCTCGGCGCACACTTCAGCAGGAAAGACCGTGGTGGCAGAATATGCGATTGCGCAGTGTCTGAAGAACAACCAGCGTGTCATCTACACGAGTCCCATCAAGGCGCTCAGTAACCAAAAGTATCGAGAGTTCCAGGCGGAATTTGGCGACTGTGGGTTGATGACTGGAGATGTCACCATCAACCCTACAGCAACCTGCTTGGTCATGACGACTGAGATTCTGAGATCTATGCTGTACCGCGGTAGTGAGATCATGCGCGAAGTGGCATGGGTAGTTTTTGACGAGGTGCACTACATGCGCGACAAGACAAGAGGTGTCGTGTGGGAAGAGACAATCATCCTGCTCCCCGACAAGGTCCGCTACGTCTTCCTGTCCGCCACTATCCCCAACGCCATGCAGTTCGCCGAGTGGATCACAAAGACGCACAATCAGCCATGCCACGTTGTGTACACCGACTTCCGACCTACCCCTCTTCAGCACTACTTCTTCCCAGCTGGTGCTGATGGCATTCACCTAATCGTCGATGAGAAGGCTGTGTTCAGGGAAGAGAACTTCAACAAGGCCATGGCCGCAATCGCAGAGAAGGCGGGTGACGATGGATCCGATCCAATGGCGAAGCGCAAAGGCAAAGGCAAAGACAAGAAGACGAACAAGGGAGGCCGCAAGGATGGCCCGACTGACATCTACAAGATCGTCAAGATGATCATGATGAAGAACTACAATCCTGTCATCGTCTTCTCCTTTTCCAAGCGCGAGTGCGAGAATTATGCATTGCAAATGTCTCAACTGGCGTTCAACGATGAGTCCGAGAAGGCGATGGTGTCGAAAGTCTTCGACTCTGCCATTGAGATGTTGTCAGAGGAAGACAAGCAGCTCCCACAGATCCAGCACATCCTGCCACTTCTCCGCCGTGGTATTGGTATCCATCACTCCGGTCTTCTGCCTATTCTGAAGGAGACGATCGAGATTCTGTTCCAGGAAGGCCTGATCAAAGTTCTCTTTGCGACCGAAACCTTCTCTATCGGTCTCAACATGCCTGCCAAGACAGTTGTGTTCACATCTGTTCGTAAGTTCGACGGCATTACGCAACGATGGGTGACGCCCTCGGAGTTCATTCAAATGTCTGGCCGTGCTGGTCGTCGTGGTCTCGATGAGCGTGGTATTGTGATTATGATGATTGACGAGAAGATGGACCCACCAGTCGCTAAAGAGATTGTCAAGGGCGAGCAGGACAAGCTGAACTCAGCTTTCCACCTTGGCTACAACATGATTCTCAACCTCATGCGTGTCGAAGGAATCAGCCCGGAGTTCATGCTGGAGCGCTGCTTCTTCCAATTCCAGAATGCTGCATCTGTTTCCGGCCTAGAGAAGCAGCTTATTGAGCTTGAGCAGAAGCGTGCAGACGTAATCATCGAGGACGAACCACAGGTCAAGGAATACTACGATCTCAGGCAGAATCTGGACACTTATTCTGCTGAGATGAAGCAGGTCATCACACATCCTCAATATCTGTGCAAATTCTTGCAATCTGGTCGCCTGGTCAAGGTGAAATACAAGACCTACGACTTTGGCTGGGGCGCGGTCGTCAATTTCGTCCGCGTCAAGCCAGGCCGAGGTCAGAACGAAGACGATGTCCAGGCTGGGCAATCCGTCATTGTCGATGTGCTTCTCAATGTTGCTGCTGACAGTACGTCGGTCCCTTCCAGCCAACTCAAGGACGATTTGCCACCTGGAGTCCGCCCTTGCGCACCTGGCGAGAAGGGCAAGATGGAAGTCGTACCGGTTATGAACGGCATCATCGACAGCGTGGGCCACCTTCGCGTATTTCTGCCCAATGATCTTAGAACGACTGAGCAACGAAACACCGTACGAAAGGCCCTCGAGGAAGTGGCTCGTCGCTTTCCAGATGGCGTGGCCATCCTCGACCCGATTGAGAACATGGGCATCAACGATAATGGCTTCAAAAAGCTACTGCGCAAGATCGAGGTGCTTGAGCACAAGTTGCTCTCGCATCCACTTCACAAGAGTGAGAGACTGGGCGAACTCTACGAACAGTATGCGTCCAAGATCGAGATTACGAACGAGATCAAGGCGGCGCGAAAGAAGATGTCGGATGCGATGGCTGTTCTTCAGCTGGACGAATTGAAGAACCGCAAGCGCGTGCTTCGTCGTCTGGGCTTCACCAACGATGCTGATGTCGTTCAGCTGAAGGCCCGTGTTGCTTGCGAGATCTCCACTGGCGACGAGCTGGTGCTTTCCGAGCTGCTGTTCAATCGTTTCTTCAACGAGCTCACGCCAGAGCAATGCGCTGCCGCGCTTTCAGCATTCATCTTTGAGGAGAAGAGTGATGAGGCACCAGCGCTCAAGGAGGAGCTGGCTAAGGCTTACAGAGAAATCCAGGCACAAGCACGCCAGATCGCTAAGGTCTCGATGGAATGCAAGGTACTAGTGAACGAAGAGGAGTACCTTCAGAGCTTCAAGCACCAATTGATGGAGGTCGTACTCTCGTGGTGCAATGGTGCATCTTTCGCCGATATTTGGTGAGTCCTGCCTGAACCTGTGCTGCTTCCTGCTAACAATATCTAGCAAAATGACCGACGTCTACGAAGGTTCCCTGATCCGACTCTTCCGCCGTCTGGAAGAGCTTCTACGACAAATGGCCCAGGCTTCCAAGGTCATGGGGTCCGAGGAACTGGAGAAGAAGTTTGAAGGTGCCTTGGGCAAGGTCAGACGCGATATCGTCGCCGCACAGAGTTTGTATCTGTAGAATGCGTATCGGACATACAGGACACTTCAGCACGAGACCACTGGGACTGTATATGGGAAAGAGGCGTTCAACGAAATTGTAGTATGTAGTATTCGAACGATTGCTATTGCCGCGAAGGGCTTTAGCCATGCCGGGCCTGACCTTCGTGCCGGAGAGATTGCTGTGAGCCTTTCGGGGCTTGGTGCGATGCGATCTCGACGATGGTGCCGAGGAGGCTGGCGGGACCTTGGACTGATTTCTTCCTTTTTCGATGGTTTTTGGTAAAGCCAGGTCGGACATCCCCTGAGCAGGTCAATGTCGCCCATTATGCTGACTAGGTTGCCGCAATTTCTCCGCTATGTAAGCTTGATTGACGTTCGCTAGGCGCGACGGTTAGGATACGAAACTCATCGTCAGAAGGGAGCAGTGCTCGGGTGGGATTTCTTTCTGCTGGGGCTTTAAGTTGTTCGCGGACTGTTGGGAAGAGGTCGGATATGTCTGCGCGGGCTTCTGCTACGAAGCTGGTACACATACACGATAGCTTGATTTTGAGCAGACTTGGACAGGGCACGAAGATGGGGGAATGGCGTAAGAAGAAGGCCTGTCGAAATTCTAATACCGGCCGCATGAGAGACACAACGGAGACTCCAAGCACGAGCACTATGGCAAACATCGATGAGATTATTCCTTTGACCATTCGTGCTGGTAGGGGGAACTCGCCTGGAACGCGCCTGTGCTTTCAGCGTTGTAGCCTTGAGGTCGGGAGATTGGGTGGAGAGGTCGGACTTTGACTCTTTAGAGTACTCTCCCACTGATTGAAGTAACCTAACATACCTGGGAGCAACTTCGGACGGGATCAGCTAGATCAGCTAGATCAGCCAGATGTTTGGGGTGTCTTTGCCCGAAAGTTGAATGCGCATGGACCGTGGCACGATGCCTTCTTCGATGTTGTCGCCGAGACTTGACTCAAATGAAGATCTCTTCCGATGCGCTTCAGTTCATTTAGTCTCGGCGTGGAAATTTAAATTCCATATTGTCGGGCAATGTCTTGTAAAGAGCTCTGCGTAAAGGCCCATAGACAAGCCGGGTGTTGGCTTGCAGTCCTAGACAATCTCTGGCCCTTAAGTTGGTTCTACTCTCGAATATGATCGATACTTGTAGGAACTTTGGAATCTCTCGTTTCACATTCAAA
This sequence comes from Cercospora sojina, assembly GCA_004299825.1. Classification (NCBI taxonomy): domain Eukaryota; kingdom Fungi; phylum Ascomycota; class Dothideomycetes; order Mycosphaerellales; family Mycosphaerellaceae; genus Cercospora; species Cercospora sojina. The sequence goes on along the minus strand of CP036211.1, from coordinate 3,314,474 downwards.
CACGCCTCCCATTGCAAAGGAACGCCCTGGCGTACTCGGCGCCTTGTATAAGAGAAGCGAATTCCGGAATTGGTATGAGGCAAAATCAACCACTGCAACTCACAGCTACAAAGCACCAGCAGTACCGACCGCACTCACAGCATCAATACAATACGCCCTTCTGTCCCATCCGGTCGCAACGCCGAAAGCTCAACCTCTTATCTACTCGAGCTCTCCCATTCACCACTCGAAGCCTGCAATAGCACCAAAGGAGGCGCTCGAAACAACACCTTAAACGAAAGAACAAGGTCGAAAATGTCCCAAGCCTTCAAGGTTTCCATTTGTGTGAGCGAAACACTTAGGGGCGCTCATGCAGTCATCTACATTAGCAAGACCAGAGACCAAGGAATCCGATATCACCACAAGAGACCCGATCTCGGTGATGCAGGGTCAATAGAGCTTGAAGTGGCAGAATGTCCGGCCCCAGTGTCTTCGCCAATGTATCAATATGAGACCTGCGTCAGCAAAATCTTCGAGCGAGATTTGGAGAGATTGAAGACCTTGTGTGACAGTGTGGATGCCCAAGTGACAAAATCGACTGATGGCAGTATCCCGTGGACAACGGAGGTCATGGAAAGAGCGACTCAGCAAGGTATCTGTTGGTGAGAAGAGAGTACAGCAAACATCATAGAACAATTGCTAGGGGTTACGATCTGAGGATGCTGAATGACGTGTCTCTGATTTTGTAGTTGTCTAGCAGCCGAGCGTTTCTATCGAAATCTGAGCCAATGGTAGTAAAACGCATAAACCCAAAACTCATCATAATACGGCGGCATAACTTTCTCAATCTCATAGCTCCACCACGGAGCCTCGAGACCGAAGAAGATGGGCGACTCAACATACTCCCACCACTCGGGATAAAATCCAGCAATATCCCAATCAATAATCGTCACCCGAAAGATTCCGCTGCCATCTTCGGGCTTAGTGCCCAACTTGGTGAGCATTATGTTCTTTGGCGCGAGATCTGCATGGGTCCAGACGGTACGGTGGTCGCGCAGGACTTTGCGCGCCATATTACATATGATTTCGGTAGAGGGTGAGTGCTGCTCGTCGTCCTTTTTCGCGCGAGCACGCTCCATGAGCGACTCGACAAAATCGTGGTATGTGGCGAAGGGGCCTGAGTACTCGGCTTTGTCTTTAGGATTGAGTTCGCTACCAGGAAACATGATGAATAGATTGTGGATGTAGGGTTGATTACCCAAGGAACCGAGATAGCCTGGGTCAGGAATGCTTCTGTATTCAGTTACCTGCTCGCGGACGAGTCGGAGGACTTCGTTTTTGTCGACAGGGGAGAGGGTGGGAAATGCTTCCGCGAGGGTCTGGCCTTCGATGTAGTCGATGATTATGTACGGCGTCTGCTCGCCGTAGCCGTCGTCGAGAGGAAGGTAGCCATAGCCGTAGCATTTGGGAACGGCAAGGTTGGGGTGACTGGCGAGAAACTCCAGGTTCTTTGCTTCGTGGAACGAGGTTCGTCCGCCGTATTTGACTGCATAGTTGCCAATTCGTACCACTTTGCTGCTGCCACTATTCCGCGGGTCTTCGAAGATGATGTCTTTGCAGGCGAGTATCTCCTCGGGGGTAGGAATGCTCTGAGTGTCAGCCATGTTCGTGCCAGGGAGCTTTGTCAATGGAGGAGCTAGTGCCAAGTGTGTTGTCTTCAACTTTCGTGAACTGAGCGGGAGGAGCTCAACCGCAATCACGACAGTCGTCGCGTTTATATTCGTGTGCTCCGGCACAAAGAAATGGCTTACTATCGCACATCCTTTCTTTGTGTGTCGACGTGGGCACCAGCCTCAAGTCCTCAAACGACATCGATTCGCTGCATCCGGCCAAACGCGGGACAAAGGCCATCCATGACCTCCCTCCCCAGTCAGACGCGCGGGTGCCCGTGTTGCGTGGCTCGTCCGCATGCAGTCACGGACTTGGGTGGTTGTAGCTTTGTTGTTCAAGCTGGCGGGGATCGCGACAATGACAACCAGATACGATCGCGCCACTTCAACAGCACGCACCATTTCGGCCTCCATGTCAAGGTCGTTCAGTCCAAGCATAGCAGAAAGCATCTCACAATATCGGCGTCCCTCGTGGCTCTCGGCTGCCGGCATTGAACCAGGTCCGTTAGCTCTCCAAAAAGACACGAAGCATGTGACCGTAGCCGTCTATGTCGTTATCAGCTGCGTCGTCGAAGTCGCTCGCAGCACGCAGAGAGGAACTCGGTGAGTCTCCGGTCATGATTCACGGGGCGAAACATGTCCGCATCTAGCGCGCGGCCAATATGAAGGCAGCAAGCGAGAGTGTGATACAGATTGGGGGAGAAGAGGAAGAAGCAGGGAGAGATGATGGAACAGATGCCCAGCCAAGCCAAGCGGCAGCGGCAGCGGCTCGTCCAGTTCCCGCGCCATGTCCCTGTCCCTGTCCCTGCCAACTCTGTCCCGACAACACCTACAATCGTGGGACTGCAGGCGGTCTTGCGACAGAACGGGACGCCCACACAAGAGAACTCGGGCCGCGACTGTTCTCGCGCGGTCGCAAATGAAGCCGAAGATGCTCAAAGAAATGCCCTGATTCCAGCTGCACGGCGGAGCGAGGATCTCGGCTTCGCCTAGTGCTATGCTGACCTTCAAGAAAGTCGTCCCAGCGCGGTTGTACCATCCTGAGAGACACATTACGCCCAACTTGTTTGCGACGGATCAAAGACATCATTGGCCTAGCTCACCCAGAGGCCATCGAGAAAGAAGTTCAATTTTCGCTGGCAGAACTTAAACACTACCACCGAATACTTGAGAAAGGTAGGATGGCTATAGATGCGGCCGTGAGCGGGCGTACGGGCAAATCCGGACGGAACGTCATGCTCCAAATCCTACTGGAGCTACGTGTTTTTTGCAGCCAAGGCACTTTCAAACAAGATGCGTTAACGGCCGACGAGCAGCTGCTGGACCCTGACGAGTCTTTCACGTTACTGGAAGAGAGCGAAGACGCTAATTGTGCTCGGTGTCACTTGGAACTCGCTGGTATCAACCAAGTCGACAACGAAAGCTCCGGTGTGCTAGGGGCTTGTTCCCATATACTTTGCCCAACATGCTATCGCGATCGAGATATGAACGCAGCGCCTCCGCAACCCTTCCAGGTCCAGAATTTCACCCACATCAGCAGTCCGACAATTGCATCTGGTGCTGTGATCAAGCACTCTTGCAAGCTGGAGGCGCTGGTACAAGAATTGCTATCATCACAGAATCCACAGGTCAAAGAGAAAAGGTATGCCACTGCATTACACATCGCTCCCGTAGCTGACATGTCCATAAAGCATTGTATTCTCATATTGGAGAACGACCATCGATCTCGCGGCAGACTTATGTTCCCGAAACGGCATCCGAGCTGTGGTCATTCATGGCAAGACACCGCACAGTGAGCGTACCAAAATGCTGGAACAATTCGCAGAAGACCAAACACTTTCCGCCTTGCTCATGACGATCGGCACAGGTGGTTTGGGGTAAGTTTCTGAGTACTTGCTAGATGCTATTTCCACGTTCTCAAACCGCTTAGTCTCACCATCAATGCCGCATCTCGCGTTCATCTTCCGGAGCCGCAGTGGAATCCTTCGGTCGAGGCCCAGGCAATCGGGCGGGTGGTCCGCTTAGGCCAGGATAAAACCATCACTGTGATTAGATACATTGTCAAGGACAGCATTGAGCGGGTAAGTCGCGGTAAGAATTATTTCGGCACTGCAGCGCTGACCGGATGGCAGGATATTCAGGGTTATCAGAAGCGTAAAATTGCCCTCGCTGCAAGTGGGTTCGGCCATCGCAGTGACAACACGTTGGCTGAGGAGAGCGTGCGCTTGAACGTGAGTTTTATCTTTAGAAACTTTGTACTGCTTTCAGCTAACATCTTGTCAAGGCGGCATATATTGCTTAGCTTCGATTGCTGTCATCTGAAGCGACAAGAACATTCACTACCACCACGTCCAATTCAGATCTAAAGACCAATCGTTGCTTTCAAACTTCTATGACACTATCCAAATCTCCGGGCGCCTTCGCTGTCCATCTCCTCAGACGCCTCTTTGCATCGAAGATCATCAGGCTCATTATTGTAACAATGGCGCCAAGCTGCTGCTTGATAACCAATCGCGATCAGCATCTATACCCGCACGGATGTACTCTCGACCTGTCTTGCGATAACATTCTGCATCGGCCTCGGTGCAATCCCAGATCGAGCACGGCATGAGAAATTCCCATATCGACCCTATTAGGATAGCCACTCTGCACAAGAGCGCTGTATCTGCGATATGTCCCCCAACCTTTTGGCGATAGGCAGTCAAGAAACCTTCCAGCAAGCCTCTCTCGCCTCCATACTTTGCTTCAGTAACGATTGCCTCGGCGATCCACATCCGAAGGTCGAAGGCTGGGTCTCCATAACCGGCGATCTCCCAATCGACTACTGTAATGTGCGGTCGGCTGGTATCGTCGGCTGGTCTCAGAAGCGTATTCATTGGTCGAAAATCGTATGCTGTCAAAGTGCGAACTTCATCCGGAGCATGAAACGCGGCAGCGGCTGTTTCGATTTCCTCTGCCGTGAAGCTGGGGTCTTCAGAAAGTCTGGTCCGAAGATGATATTCCTCCAACTTAAGGACGGAGTCCCTCGTGTTGCTATCCCATTGCTCCAAATCTGGATTCTCGCGACCAGCACGATGCATTACAGCAGCCCATCGACCAATCCTTGACCCAGCATCCCGAGCATCCAAAGTCTGATCTTTGATATACGTTGACCTGAGATCTGTCTCACCGGCCCAGCTCATGATGACCGCTTGATCTGTGCTGCTGACGAGGCGTGGGATTTCAACGCTGGGCTCTTCCGCACATACACGTGCGAGTGTTGCTGAATCCATTGCTTTAGCTTCATTAGACATCCGATTTGGCGACATCTTGATCTCTGCTACACTTTTGGCAGTATCATCACCATATTTCATGATGCACGCCTGAGGGATGGAGCGGAGTGGTAGTGTTGGCCTCGGTTTTATAGGTGCGAGACCTTCAAGTTTCCAGATGTAAGCGGATGCTCCTCCTTGCAATGGCGTGGCCTTTTTGCATTTCAGGTCGTTCTCGGCGAGATACTCGTGGACTGACTTCTGCCAGGATGGAGGGCGTTCGACCACCTGAGTGGACACTGCAATACTTCCCATGATTGATATCCGTGAAGTGTGTTTGAGCAGAGAATCTGAAGTTATTCTGCAGAAGCTGCTTTCTGAAGCAGCGAACATATATGGTGCCTCTGACTTTGGCTATACTGCATCGAACACATTTGCCTAGAAGCCAAGCCAGAAATGGTTATCGCAGACTTCGGTGGAGTGCATGATTGACACAATGACGAAGCCTTCGAGTGCTCGAGCAATAGAGACCTCTCCAGAAAGACTAATGCGCAATCGCCAGCGCATATCACATGCAGCTGCTCCTCTTGCATCATCGACATCGTACATATCTCCCAGGAGGCATGTAAATCTGTGTTTGCCTATTCAAGGAAAGTGGTCGTGTGCCTGTGCTGGCAATATGCTGATCCTCCAATCTAAACAGAGCGATGGATGTACAAAGCCACGGATCGCGCGTCGCCGCGTTGCTTGATCTGCAGATCTCGGACCACTCACCGACTGTACCAAAGCGCGATGCTGCTGGAAGATTTTACAGCCGCTTTGCAACTCGTCATATGATCGGCAAGATGACCCCAACTCATGGCCTTTAAGTTCGACTATTCTCCCCGCCGCGTGCAACATTGGCCGTCTCGACATGGAACAACAGCAATGACATTATACTGGCGTAAGTGCCGTTGCGGTGCTGCAGCTGCCGCAGGCAAGTATCAGTACTGAGTTTCCGCGGATATCTCAACTTACAAACATGGTCAAATATGCCGAGAATGCTTAACAGTGTTGGCGGTTGAACCCCGTCGATCAATAGGCACAATGATCGCAGGATTCTGTGGATGCCTCTTCGAGGCAAGCGTTTGCACGATCACATGCGTTTCATCGGTACGGCCATCGCCTCACATCCGTCAAGTCATTGGCATGGTTCGACTCCGTTGCTGTTGCAAGTCCAGCGTCTCTCCTCAGCACCTTCAAGATGTCTAAAGAGACGAGATCTGAAAATGCACGCAGCGAATCAACTTCAGAAGAGAACAACACATATTTCGAATCAAGGTTCAATGAGAAAGAAGACTCCACGCATTCACAAGATGGGGCCGAGCAGCAGCAATCAAGAAGAGATATCGAAAAGAACGATCAGAATGATGACCATTCAGACGAACAGGGAAACAGCGATCCCGACTTGGTCACTTGGTCTGATGATGACCCACACAATCCCCAAAATTGGTCTACAAAAAAAGTCTGGTGCAATCTGGGCGTCATATCTTTCTTTCGCCTCCTCACGCCTCTCGCATCTTCAATGATGGCGCCAGTGATAACTCTCGTACTCAGAGATTTTGGCACGAACAACGAAACAATTGGAAGTTTTGCGGTTTCAATATACATCCTGGGATACGCTGTAGGCCCACTGATTCTTGCTCCACTATCTGAGATCTATGGACGACTACCAGTTTATCACGCCAATAGTATTTTGTTCACCATCTGGAACCTTGCATGCGCTCTCTCGCCCAGCATCGGAGCTCTGCTCGTATTTCGATTTCTCGCCGGTCTCGCGGGGTCTTCACCTGTCACAATCGGCAATGGGTCAATAGCAGATTGCGTGCGCAAAGAAAAACGCGGCAAAGTCACCGCAATCTTTACGGCTGGACCGTTACTTGGCCCCGTCGTTGGCCCAATAGCTGGTGGCTTCCTAGGTGAAGCTGCTGGCTGGCGATGGAACTTCTGGTTACTTACCATAGTCTCTGCAATCGGTACCTGCGTCTCATTGTGCCTGCAGCAAGAGACTTATGCCCCAGTCCTGCTCGAGCGAATAACGAAGAAGCTGAGAGCCGGAACTGGCAATGAGAAGCTACATCACCAATACTCAAACAACCTGACCAAAGCGGAAATCTTCAAGAGAGCTATTACACGACCCCTGGCCATGCTGTTCACTTTGCCCATTGTGTTTCTGACATCAGTGTATGTCGGTCTGGTGTACGGCTATACATATCTCCTCTTCACCAGCTTCGAGAGAACCTTCGAAACTGTCTACGGATTCAGTGGTCGTATCGTGGGCCTGACATATCTCGGTTTCGGCGTTGGCTGCGCGATTGGCCTTTTTGCCCTAGGGGCACTTTCAGATCGGCTCGTGGTCCATTACTCAAAGGGCACCGAATGGAAGCCAGAATTTCGACTCCTACCACTTCTTCCTGGCTCTTTGATCGTCCCAGTCGGGTTAGTGTGGTATGGCTGGTCCGCAGAAGCTGGCACCCACTGGATTGTGCCTATCATAGGCACAGGCTGGATCGGTCTGGGAACGCTGGCAATTTTCATGCCTGTTCAGTCGTATCTCATTGATGCATTTACACTATACGCATCATCTGCTGCAGCTGCAAATACGATTTTCCGATCGATGCTTGGTGCATTCTTGCCTCTTGCCGGCCCATCACTCTATGCGGCTCTCGGACAGGGTTGGGGTAACACATTATTGGCCTTCATAGCTCTGGCCTTTACTCCGATGGCTTGGATTATGTTCAGATACGGCGAACGGATCAGAAAGAATCATCCGGGAAAAGTCAGCTAAAGTCGCAACCTCGCAGTCCGGAATCACGAAGCATTGCAGGGAACACCAACAACGCTACGACTGCACTAAGCGTCAGCACCTGGTCTGATTACTAGTCAATTCTGTTCATTTACAAGGCCGCAGAAGCGATGTGTCTCTACTAGACAATATTTACCGCTGTTGTGAGGAACGTTTTTTACTATGCTCACGCACGCTTATACAGACTCGATCCATGTACGGACGGATAGTACAACGAGGCGTCTCGAAAGGAATTGGAAGGAAACTAGGCATCAACTGCGAACGGACCACTCGGTAGCCGAATATTCGGCTGCTGGATAGTTCGACACTTTTGCTGGCGTTCTAGAACCATACACTTGTTTGATCACGAACACAACCCCTTAACCAAACTTCATCGCAGGTTGTACACCGGGACAATACATTAGAAGCTCGTAATCAGGATCCTCTCCAAGAGCCCAAGACATGTGATTTTCAAGATTGCTCGCAAAAGTGGGATATAAAGCGCCTATCCTTCTCAAGGTTGCAGATGGCACTCTTAGCTACCTCCTTCGCTGATCCTACTCCCATTAACCCAAGAATTCACAGAATGTGGTTCACTCTTCTCATCGCCCTGCTCGCCCCATCGATCATTCTTTCTGCTGCAGCCCAAGACTCCAGGAGCGTTTGCCCTGCAGCGATGGTAGCCGATTGCGATTCACGGGGATGGACTTTGAGAATCGAAGGAAACTATTGCTCGTGTGGACCATAAGATACACACACACACACACACACACACTCGATGCTCGCGAAGATCAACGCTTTTCGACAAAACAAATGTGTGTCCCACCATGCGTGCTATTTCAAACTTCTTATAGAGATGACTTTGGTCTAACATTTCGATTGACTCCAGATAATTTTTGGGCTGCTGAATATTAAATGATCGAGACCGAGAGTGACGGAGCCGAAGGCATATCTGGAGTAGCTATGGACGGCGGATCAGCGTTAGAGGCATGAGAAATTCACGCAGTATGCTGTCAAAGAAAGCAATACAAGATCTGGGAGGCACGACTATTAGAAAAATTTGATTCAGATCATTCTTCGACCGTATAAGCTCAGGCGATTGCAACGCTGCCATGGTCCCTCTTGCCAATACTTGACCTTCTCTGTTGCAACTCATCTATTCCAGGCTCGCATATGTCGCTGAGCTAACACGACGACACGCCAATCAATGGCAGAGAGCAAGCTCGGAAAATTGGCAAATCAGTACTCAGATAGATTTTGTAGGCTTCGTGTCGTGTGTCTGGACACTTGTCGAACCTTCTTCATTAAATGCTACAATTAGCCACAAAATACCAAAGACGTCCCCTCTTACGAGACCTTCAGTGTGATCCAGTTTGTACCTGAAACCGTAAATCGAAAGACATAAGTACTATCAAATACGCGAGTCTCGTCTCTTCAGGAGGGGGAACACTCGCCCGAGGTATAGTAGCCTCAAGCAAAACTATCGTCCACTTCCGTTTCAGGAAATGGGCCATCGTTATAGATTTTACACTCTCCACTCCGGCGATCGATGTTGTAGTAGAAACAATAGAGATCAAATGAACACTCCCGCCGACAGGCGTCCACTGAGCTCACGGGGACGACTCTCGCTATTACGTTTGGGGACTTGATGCGGCTTCCGCATACTTGCGTCATTATGTAACCATCTTTTGGAGAGGAGTATGTGTTAGCAGGTGTATCATCGAATAAAGAAGGAGGTGGTGTGCTTACTGATGCATTGTACATCGCTTGTGCAACTGAGACATGGGGTCTGTGTTACAGTCGAAGTCGACACGACGGTGGTGGAGATTGCGGATGTAGTGCTTGTACTTATTGTCGTAATAGTTGTTGTGATGTCGACGAATTTCGTGGTGATGGCGGTGACTGATGAAGTCGCAGTCGCCTGCGTAGAGACAGTCGCTGTGACAGAGCTCGTCGTCGTGGAAGTCGCAGTAGTCGTTGCAGCAACGCACGCTCCAGGTTTCGTTGCGCATGAGCAAAAGGTTTTAACCACGGAAGCTGCCAGCTGCTTCAGCGCATCAGGAGTTGGGGAAGCGGCAACTTTTGCGGGCTCGCGACGACAAACACGAACATACCGCCCTGCTGGTTTTGATCGACTGGGACGAGGCAATTGCAGACCACCGTTATTGAGTTCGGCATCCGGAGTATCACGCTTGATCTGTAACAATGTCAATTAACAATTCAGGTACTAGCGTAGCGGTCGTCGACGGACATTGTTCGAGCAGATGGTTGCAGTTGAAGTGAATGTAGTCGATGCACTCGTTGAGGTGAAAGTGGTCTCAACGGTAGTGTCTGCGAATTCAGTGACTACGCAGTCGATATCAGCCAATACATTGGTACCATTCTGGCCAAAAGGTGCCAAAATCAGATGCGTTGTCTCCTTCCAAGTGAGCGTGTCGCGTGGGACGGACTCTGGGCTTCCCGCGCGTGCAGTGCAGCCCAAGATTTGATCTGAGCCAGGATTGAACCTAGGGCACCAACACATCTGAGGCATAGTCTTCCGCGCCTAACTTGAGAGATAGCACTCCTCCGTGCCCTTCACTACATACACTCAACCAACACAGGATCCCAATCATTCATCTGCTCCAACCCCCCCTCAAACCACAACCTCCGTCCTCAAATCAAACATCTCCGGCCTCGTACTCCTGAAACTCTCCCTCTGATCCAACCCCTCCCAAAAGCCCTCCAGCGCTGGATACTGCTCCTTCCACCCCTTCCTCACCCCCGCGAATTCAATATGCCCAATCGCACACACAACCGCAATATCCGCAATTGTCATCACGCCCCCCAACAGATAATCCTTCCCCTTCCTCTTCTTCGCCAACTCCTCCAAAGCCTTGAACCCCCCATCAATCTTCCTCTCCTGCCTACTCAACCAAAGTTCAGATTGCTTATGCTTCTCCCTCGCCTTCTCAAAATTCGCAAGAACAAACGCGTCGAGAATTCCTTCGCAGAGGGTTTGTATTTGTCGGGCTTTGAGGTCGGTGTCCAGATCGCCTATTAAGAGGGAGGGTGCTTTATCTGCGTATTTTTGAATGATGTATTCTTGAATATGAGCGCTGTCGTAGACGGGTTCTCTGCCATCGTCGAAGAGGAGAATGGGGAGTTTTTCGAGAGGGTTGTATTTGGGTGTTTCGGTCGTGTCGCTGTGCCAGGGAATTTCGTTGCGGATGGTGAAGGGAATGCCTTTTTCGATCATGGCGATGCGGTTCATTCGGGCGAATGGGGATGGGGTGGCGCTGATGAGGGTGATTCCTGCCATAGTGGAGTCTTGTGTCTTGGGACCTGGCTGATTGAGGTGGTCTTTCAGCTGCTTTGTACGTTGCATCCTGTTCGCTGGAAGTGGAGAGTCGACATCGAAGTATTTATACCTCTGCACTTGCTTTTGGTCAGCATTGCATACGTCACATTGTTGAAGCTATCAGTCCAGAGCTCCGAATACTTCGGCAAAGCGGTAGCGTCTCCTTAGTGCTGTGTGTAGCTCTTCCCAATCTTTGGAAGAGCATTGTTTTTCCAAATTCCTACATTAGTGACTGACTAAGAATTGCCTGAGAGCCTTTGCAGTAAAAAGTGTCATTACCACAGCGCACAGAACCTATCAACAAGAACATAACCTTCCTCCGTTAAATGCAGCAAACAACGAATGGGTATAAAACGATATCAAATAACCAGCAAAACGCCTCAATAGTCCGCCTGATGCAAATTTCGGGTCTCGGTCCTGGCAATACCTTTGTACATGTCGTGCCTCTCCACGACTCCCGGTTCTTTTGCAGGTCGCAGCACCGTGGTGGGGCTTGCAAACGGCGTGTCGACCGCCTTCCCGAACGTTTCCACGACCATCGGTGGTTCTTCAGTGCCCTCACTTGTGTGCGTTTCCATCTGCGCGAGACGATTTCTGACATCTTCGTCAAGCTCCAGCTCAGTGCCGACTGATTTGCTGCGAATACGCCCAAGATTCGGGCCAACGTCAGACATTGAGCGAGGAGGATCGAAATTGTCATCTGTTTGTGCAGAGGCCGGGCCACTGATGCTGCGACTGTGCCCTATGCGATGCTGATCCTTCTTGCCGAATGGGTTGAATAGCTTAAGCAAGCCCGGCTTTTTCCTGGGCTTCTGCTCGCCACTAGCATCGTTACCTGATTTGAGAAACTTGGCTTGCTCTTTGGAGACCATATAAGAAGACATGGCAAACTCTCGTGCCTCGCGACTTATGTTGTCCAGCGCCTGCTGTGTTGCGACCAGGTACTCGGGATAATCAGTCTTGCAGATTTCTTGCAGCATGCGCAGCTTCGATATGTCCTGGGCAGTCCTCGTTCGGTCTGGGATAATATGCCAGCCAAATACTCGAATGTCCATGCGCATGGCTCTGTCCACTTTTTCCTTCACGTCAAGCAAGTTGATCAGAGAATCCACTTTCTCTTGGGTGAGGTCAATGAAGTGGCCAAATTTTCCGACGTCGGCGAGCATCCAAGGCGTGTAGGTCAGCGAATCGTTTCGCCACGTGTTGATGCGCGCAACATCCTCGGCCACCTCTCGGAGCAGTGCATATTTCTCTCGAAAGCCTTCCAGCCGGTTCATGTCCATTGCCTGCTCGAGCACTGGTCCAAACCTCCTCGCCGGCTTCAACCCATACTTGGCCATCATCTCTTCTCGCGTGGTGGCAGCCGAGCGGTCTACGATAGCGCTCAGTGTCTGCTCGATGGGCGTCCTAAATTCGGGATCGTCCAGCCGTGCATCTCGCGCATCGAAGAATGTCGGCTCCTTCAAGTCTGGATATGCCAAGCTGGGGTGTCTGGGAACTTTGCGATCTGTGACAGACGCGGGAGGAGATGCTATGCCCACCACTGTGCCCCATATCAACAGACGAGCCTGCTGTAGTCCCAGGCGCGTCAGCTGTAGCTGCTCCTCTTTGTCCCATTTCTGATTCGCATGTATCAACCCAAATGCCTCGACACAGCTACTGAACAAGCTGGCGAGCGCAAAGGCGCCGGTGAGAAGCGCTTCATGCTCGGGGTTCTCTAAGTGCTCGACGTGGGCGGATTCGGGCTTTTCGGCAGCCATGGCGGTGCCCGTATGAGTGTAGCAGTGGTGGCGTGAGGATGCGGGCGAGGCAGTGCTGTACGTCAGAATTCTCAATGGTGCAGTGATACAGATGGGCGGCGCACGCGGGCGGCAGTGGGTATATAAGAAGGCCGCAGGGCGTCATCGGCGCTTCTCAGTGCGCCATTTCGGAAGGGCGCATGCTCAGCAGAGGCATCGTATTCGCTGTAGATCAGAGGTGCGGCGCGAGGGCAGAGACGGCGATGGTCGACGGGCGCTGCATGACGAGCGGGGGTGGTCGCCAGGTATTCCATCGACTGGTGGTGTGGCGTTCTAGACCCTGCCAGTCAGAAGCGCCGCTCTCGCCAATCTGGCCGATATGAGTCCGGCATGGTGGTGCACGGAAATCGTCGTTCCCAGCGCGAAGAAAGCGTGCACATTTTGCTTCCCAACCAAAGTGAGTGGATCGCAGACAAAGGAGGCCGTCGGCAATGTGGGCTGCGTTTTGCCAAGCTCGAATAGACGAGTCGCTCGTCCCCGCCAGGGGTTCCCAACGAGAAGGAGGAGGGAGAAAGAAGTCTTTGTCGGAGGCCGCCCAGCATATATGTGGCCAGTGTGATCATGGTGTGCCCACGCACTTCCGCCTGCGGCAGCCAGCCCTTCATGCGAACAGTCCATGCCCGCGGACAGCACTTCGGCAGTTCCCGCCATGTGAACCAGTGGACTCTTCCGCCGCTTGCCGCCACATCATATCTTATCTACGGCACGATCCGGCGGCATGTGGCTCCCCCAACCAGCCAGTGACGTGCTCCATTTCAGAAGCCGAGGCTACCGATCTCGTTCTTTCGACCGTGAGAGCTGTATAAACATCGGCTCATCTATCTGTGCCTTGGCCCGTGGGTATTGCCCTGTCTCGTGCATCGCGGAGGCCGAGGAACTTGCCTTCTCATCGTCAGCAGGAATAAATATCTCCATTGTTCTCACCCGCGTGGAAGTTGTTCACTAGATCTTCACTTTTCCTTCACCACATCTATCCACCATGGCTGCAGAAACGCCGCAGTGGGTCAAGGACCTGAAGCCGTCCGAGCCGCAGGGAAGCGATCTTCTCGCTCAAGAGCGCAACAAGTCCAACGTCAACAGTGCACAACTCTCTGTATTCCTTCACGGCAAAGAGGCTCTCGAGCGCAAGAACCGGATATTGAAGGTTCTCCAGGCAGAGCCAGTATTCAACAAGGACAACGACTACTTCGATGGCCGCGTGGACAAGTGGGAGAAGGGCCTGGCGAGGTCGAAGAGGTTGACCACAATCGCTTTCCAGAACAACTGGACTGATTTGGACAGACGGGTTGCAAACGACCTGATCAGCGAGCCATTGCCATATGGATTGCACGAGGGCATGTACTTGGTGACGCTCCGTGGACAAGGTACTCCGGAACAGCAGGAGAAGTACTTGAAGCCTGCAGAGGCATACAGACACATTGGATGCTATGCACAGACTGAGCTCGGCCACGGCTCAAACGTGCGTGGGTTGGAGACGACCGCAACATGGAACGCAGACGACAAGACCTTCACCATCCACTCGCCGCACCTTACCGCTTCAAAGTGGTGGATCGGTTCCCTTGGACGGACTGCAAACCATGCTTGCGTCATGGCACAGCTCATTATCAATGGCAAGCCATACGGACCTCACCCATTCATTGTTCCAATCAGAGATCTGAACACGCATCAGCTCCTGCCAAACATCTACGCTGGAGACATTGGTCCAAAGGTCGGATACAACACAATGGACAATGGTTTCCTGCTCTTCAACAAGGTCAAGGTGCCCCACGATGCCATGTTGGCGCGATTCTCTGCTGTCGACCCAAAGACGAGCAAATACATTCGCCCAGCGTCGCCAGCACTCGTGTACGGCACACTCACTTGGGTCCGTAGCATGATTGTCCTCCAGTCCGGCAGCACCCTCGCCCGTGGAGTCACCATTGCCACTCGATACCTCGCGGTCCGCCGCCAATTCCAAGATCGTGATGCACCCCAATGGGAGAAGGGCGAGAACCAAACCCTCAACTACACAATGGTTCAGGCCCGTCTACTCCCTCTGCTCGCCGCCACTTACGCCCTCCACTTCACAGGCAAGGGCATGATGAACCTTTACGAAGCCAACCAAAAGAACATGCAAAAGAAGGTCACCGACCAAAACAGCAAGCGTTCCGCCGGCCCCGAGGAAACGACCCCAGGCTCCGACCTCCTCGCCGATCTCCACGGCACCTCCTGCGGTCTCAAATCCCTCTGCTCCAGCACTGCAGCCGAAGGTCTCGAAGTCTGCCGCCGCGCCATGGGCGGCCACGGCTACTCCGCCTTCGCCGGCGTAGGGAGCTGGTACGCCGACTACCTCCCAACCGTAACCTGGGAAGGCGACAACTACATGTTGACCCAACAAGTCGCCCGCTACCTCCTCAAATCCGCCCGCAGCGTCCTCAAAGGTAACGAACCCAACAACGACACAACCGAAATCCTCTCCTTCTACCTCAAACGCCAAGACACCGGCGCCGTGTTCGACATCCTAGGCAAAGACGACGATCTCGTCGCAGCTTTCGCTTGGAGATCCGCATACTTCACCTTCGAAGCCCTGCGCGCCCGAGACGAAGAGAAGAAATCGTGGAATTCTCTCTTGGTTGCATTCTATAACCTCTCCCGCGCCCACTCGCAATACCTCGTCGTGAAGAACTTTTACGAGACCCTCCACCATGCCCCTTCGTCTTCCTCTGCGGAAACAACCCTCGACCCAGACACTCTTACTCTCCTGCACAAGCTCTTCCGCCTCTACGCACTGCACACTCTCGTCTCCGAGAGTTCCGAATTCTTCACTTCGGCTGCATGCACAGTCGCTCAGATCCGTCTTGCACGAACAAAGACTGTTATGCAATTGCTGGAGGAGATCAGACCTCATGCCGTGCGATTGGTCGATGCGTGGGACTTCCCAGATTGGCAGCTCAACAGCTCGCTGGGGAGATTCGATGGAAAGGTGTACGAGGACATGTTCCATCGTGCTGCGCAGTTGAATCCATTGAACTCGAAGGTCGTGGATCCTTACCCGGATAGTCCGGTATTGTATCGCAATGACGACAAGACTCGGTATGCGAATATTTTGCAGGGCAAGGCGAAGTTGTAGATCATGTTGGGAGGAATAAGTGTTCGTGAATGCATGTATTATTGAACAATAGCAAAGATACACTGCCCGGGGCTGAAGCATCGAATCATTCCAATCGAAGCTATCATCAGACGCAATCTGTCGCAACGCGTTACTATGCATATTAATGTCTCCATGTCTGTTGTTTACACAGCGAGTGAGCTCCACAACCAAGGTAAAACCTCCCTCTCTGTACGTTGAGAACATTGCTGGAGTCGGTGTCCTCACTCAGTACCCCAACTGCTCAGCAACATTGTAGTAACCACCTCTTCCGCGTTCGGTAGGCATCGCGACATTGGTCATCGCCACGGTCTCCTGTCTCTTGCCCTTGTCGGCCTGCCAGTGGGCGCGGCAGTAGGGGCATGTCACCGGATGCTTTGCCTTCTCCCATTGCTTGAAGCACTGAGCATGAAGATTGTTGCCGCAGGAAGCCTTGCACCAGACCAGATCTTCGCCTTCTTCGAATTCCATGAAGCATATTGGACAGTCTCCATCGGTTGCCTTGCGAATTCCGTCTTTTTCGCTCTCTTCGGCAACCTGGGCAGGGAGTGGGGGCGAGTTGGCGAAGATCTCCTTCAACTCGGAGTGCAGAAAGCTGTTGCGGTACTGCAAGTGGTCTGGTATGCGGAGCACCGTGTGTAGGGCGTACAGAGCATGCTTGCAGTGCTCTTCAGTGCCCTTCTTCTCGAAGATGCTGACTGGGCAGTTGCAGGTGACAATGTGAGAAACACGGACGGTGTACACGTTTCCCTTGCTGCCAGAGATAAGAAGCGTTTCGACCGGGCAGTCGTCGTGATGAGCGTGGCAGTCTTCTTCGACATCCCGGCTGCGTTCCAACACGACCATGCGCTCAGTTCTGGCTTTCTCGCGTGCCTTCTGGTACTTGTCCGAGTCTTCATCAATGTCACTAGACGGTGTAAGCAGGAGAACGAGCGGAATACGTGGTAGTGTTACGCACGGCAGGATCCATGTTTCTTCTTGATCCTCCTTCAGTCTCGGGATAGCACTGATGCGAGCTTCACCTCGCCTCTCAGCAGCGCTGGCATGCCAGTCAGGTTTGGAACCCTTCTCTGGTCTAGGTAGCTCCCAGATCTTTGGCTGCTTGCGCATGCGTCCGGGGATCCTGTGCAATATCTTTGTCAGCAAAGTGAAGTGATTGACTGAGAGCTCTCCCACCGTAAGCTCACCATTCGATCATTGTGCCCACCGGAGCAGCGCGGTATGGTTGCCGGCCATCATTCTTTGCGCCCTTCTTCTTGCTGCTGATTTTGCGTTTCTTCGGAGGTGGTGAAGGTTCCTCATCATCCGTGAGCGCGGCGTCATGTTGGCCAAACGCAGCGTCGACATCGGAGTGCGTTTCAACTCTGTATTCGTCGAGGGCATCGACGTTGCCGGACTTCACAGCCGGTCTTCCCTTTCGCTTCTTGCTGCGAGTTGATTGTCCAGCCTCTGCGAGCTCGGTCGCCTCTGCTTGCTCTTCGGCGAGGGTCTTCACTTGTTTGCGAGCCCGAACAGAACGGCGAGGTGCTTCTTCGACGGCCATATTTTCGTCTTGTTGGACGGACGAGGAGTTGGAATGGTGGATTGTGTTGAGAAAGTGAAGTCCTAGCGGGCGCTCAAGGCAGAAGTGCAGTGGCCGTTCCTTCCCTTTCCATTCACGACGCGTCTCTCGCGTAATACGTCGATGAAACGCACCGAAGACAAAACGGCAAGAGCGGAAATGCGATTCGAATTGGAAGAGCTCTACATACTGTTTCGCTGTAGAGTACTCTCTCATGTCTCCAGCCAGTCCAAAAACTCAGGCGTAAAGTACGAGACCACGATCGTCGCGCCCGCCCTCAAGATTCCCTCTGTAGCCTCAAATGCCATCGTCTTCAGATCAAACACTCCTGCCTTTGCGGCCGCGTGAATCATCGCATACTCTCCGCTCACGTGGTACGCCGCCACTGGCATGTTCTTGCCGATCTCCTTCGCGTCCGAAATGATGTCCAAGTATTGCGTTGCCGGCTTCACCATGATGATGTCTGCACCTTCGCTGATATCTCGCTCGATCGCTCTCCTTGCAAGTCCTCGTCCACCAGGCGGCAATTGATAGCATTTCCTGTCGCCAAAGCTGGGACACGACCCTGCGGCATCTCTGAAAGGTCCGTATAGACAGCCACTGAATTTGGCCGAGTATGACATGAGTACTATTCGGTGCGCGATGCCAGCCTCGATGAGCTTAAGCTTGATCGCTCGAATACGTCCGTCGTTCATGTCGGAAGGCGCCACGCAATGGGCACCAGCTTCGGCGTATGCGATAGCCACGTCTGAGACTCGGTCGACGGAGAGAGCATTGTTGAGGGAGCCATCCTCGTGTAAGATACCGCAATGTCCATGAGATGTGTATTCGCAAAGACATACGTCCGCAGTAATGAACATTTGCGGGAAGGCCTTTCTGATCAAACGAATGGCAGAGATCACAGGTCCTTGCGGGTCATCTGCTGCGGTGCCCAGAGCATCTTTAGCCGTTGAAGCGAGGGGTACACCGAACAAGATCACGCTCTTCAGCCCCTTTGCGACAAGAGGTTGTAGGAATGGCACGACCCTGTTCAGACCCATGCGCTTTTGGTTCGGCAGGCTTGGAATGCCGGTCATCTCATCTGGGTTGTCCGTGATGAACAGCGGGTAGATGAGCATGCTCTTTGTCAATTGCCGCTCTGCTTGCCATGCTCTTGCCAATGGATGTGAATAGCCGCCATGAAGCTGGCTGGAGATGTCGCCACTTATGCTCACACTCGTGGCTGCTGTCGAGGCGTATGATCGTGCTCGCGAGTACGTGGATCGGGTGTCCTGCTGGGAGTTGCGGGATATGATTGTATTGTCCGAGTTCGGTCGTTCGCGGCGGGACAGATCGTTGACCAAGTTTGAGAAAGACATGGTGGCGGTTGTCGTGCAAGTCGTGCAATTGATGTATTCTGTGTACTTGGCGAGAGTCAGAGAGGGATTGCCCCTCTTATGCTTGGTCTATTCCAATTGCGCTCGTAGCCGCGGCTGAAGAGGGTCTGCGTGGGAGGCTCGACCTGTAGGCGATTGGTATAGGCGAAAGTGAACGGCTGAGAGTGCTGGCGAAAGGAATGCGAAGGAGCTGAGGCGGTCTGACACAAAGCGGCTCAGCAATGTTCCCACTTCCTAATCGCGGCGGTATCGTCGACTTTTGTGGTTCGAGATTGAGGCGAACTGCAGGTCAGATATTCGCGAACGCCCATTCGTTGCCCTCACGCAATGCCGGTATTCGGAAGAACCCTTTGCCGTGCCGCGGTCCTTCCACTTCATTTCCGCTCCCCTCCTCCTCTTGATGGGCTGCAATAATTCAACGATCTCAAATATTGGAGAGGCGCCTCAATTGGTGCTCGCGTCGCTCCGATGCACCAGGTCAACTTCCACTCGGGAACAGACGAGGCAGATCGAAGAACTGGAGACGCGATGTCAGCTTCGATATGTGACACCCTGGCTGATAACCATGCGGAACTTCGACTCCATCTGCGAGGCAAGTTTTGCTCTGGAGAACCTGTTGTGTCAAAACGGAGTTGAAACCACTGTCTGCAATGAGGGAATCACCAGGGTGCTTTCTTCGTCGGCCAGCAAGAGAGACAATGACAACACGCTTCTAGATTGCTTACAATATGCTTCACACCTTTCACACGTGCAAATTGACCTAAAGCAAATCTCACATGCCTTAAGCAGTTCAACCCAGTGAAAGACAACCGTCTTCTCGGCACTAAAACTTTCGGCGTTGGAAAAGGTATTGAGGGCCTCGAGCAGGTCGCATCCACTCCGCTTACATCTAACAGCTCTAAGAAGACCCTATTGATAGATCACATGCCTTCTGATTCCTTACAATTCACCTCAGTGTCAGATGCTTCGCATCATTCACCTTACCAACAAGCATAAAACTTAGCAGAATTGGCACCCGTCAAACTCCATCATGTCTGACGTATACGTCGACTGGGAAGCGTCTGCCACAACGTTCTTCACGGCCCAGGCGCTGAGGGAAAACAGAAGATATTCGGGATTTTGAGCACTCACCGCGCCACGAGAGGCAGGAATACCTCGAGTGACTAGCATTCAGTCAACGAGAAGGCATATAATGTGGGGACGACTCGCCACTTCTCCTCTTCTGAGCGCCTTCGAAACGTCCCAGCAATATCATCTCTGCCAAAGTTCGAGCAGTGGTTCAGGATTTCCTTGTTGCAGGGGACCAGCGCCTTTCTGTTACTGACCAACCCACAGATACACCCTATTAGGTTACGATTCACATGCAGACTCAATCACGTGGAACCAAATTTTCGAGATTACAAGCTTCTTGCACTGTTTCCCAAAATTCGGCTTCTTGTGATTTTATATAATATCTGTTATTCACTTGGGCATAGATCATAAAACTACCCCATCCGACAACAAGACCACCGAATCGAGTCACCATTCATGAACGTGAAGCGATGCTGTTATGATGCGTTGTCGTTGTTGGCTCCCAGGTCTTCGCTTGGAGTGATTAGAGCGAACTGATGGCACTCCCATCACTTCGTAAGTGTCTGTGGCGACAAGAGCCCATTAACCCAGTATGGACAGACTCAGCATCGCTGAAGTGGTTGATTCACTTCCAGGAGAAAGTACCCCTCACACTTCTGTCCTCCCATACTCACTTTTCTTGGGAGAACTAACCAAGATCAATCCAAAAATTCGGAAGCCAAAAAGGAGCCAGATATGGGAATGGAAATTTTGCAGATCCAGGTAAAGTTCAACTCGAGGCCACGTCGTGCAAGCAGAAGCGTTCGTCCTCCATAGCCAAACTTCTTCCATTCTACACTCGCGCACCTGCAGTGGGGTATCACATTACACTACACTGTTGAATCACACGCACAGCAAGACACACAACACTGAAAGAACTCCTCGCTCATCTGCACTTAACGAAACGCTAACGTCAATCACGCTCGAACACTACCCTTTCCTTCTTCCATCTCTTTTCTCCTCTGCTCAGCTTCCCCAACACTCTTTACGCCCTTCTTCCTCTGCCGTTCCTCATACTCGTCTCTTCTCCCCAAGATCCTCTGCACAATATGCGCTGCGTTCACATCTTGGAACTCATGTTCTGGCGTCTCAACAAAAATGCCCAAAGCTTTCGCATCTCGGTAAGGATCGCCCTCTTTCGCACTCGGCGGCATGAAAGCGGTGGGTCCATGGTATACCGAATCGGGCCTGCGACTAAAGGGCAACGATTCCAGAAATCCCACGCTAGGTGTGTATGGAGCCCCAAAGACAACGCCGTGGACATATGTGCATTGGACCACACAGAGCCCTCGTTCGAAGATGTTCATGATTGGGTAGTTCGCTCCGCGGTGAGAGTTAACGATTTCGTCGTCGTGGACTCCTGCAATGACGTACGCGGGTGCATAGTCAGATCCTGTCAGGTCGATGCGTTGCTGTACAGCGGCTTCGTTGTACCAGCCTCGTATTTGTGCATTTTCCTCTTCGAGTTTGATGACAGTCTCCAGAAATGCAATGTGCCCACTGGAGAACAGATCGAAGCCTCCGTCCACGTACACCAGTCTCTGCCCCGGCCGCGGAGGTATCCCTGCAACCAAGCTCGTAAAGTTGCCACTCCCGGTCCTGCTGTTATCAGGCGTGAAAGCGTACACGACAACGAACGGATCTCTCCCATTAGGAGCAGCAGCGTATTCGATGAAGCGTTTCTGCATGTCTTTCCCGTGCTGCCTCCTCTCCGCCTCGTTCCACTCTGGTCTCCCTTCCTTTCCCTCTACACAGTCACTCAAATTCTTGATGAAGTGATCCTTCGTCCCGTCCAGCATCCTCCCTACAAGATCTGTCGTGCTGATTCCCGGCGTCCGAGGCACGATCTTCATTCTTCCTGCTCTCTTCACAAATCGATAGCAATCCTCACCACTCGCGTCCGAAGTGATGTCATCGCCGTGTGTGACATATTTGCACCCGTAATGACTGATCCAGGGAATCGAAGTAACGTAGGGAGCGTGAGGAATACATTTCGTGCTGAAGCGGCAGGCGTTCACGGCGGCAGTTCGCTCGGCGAGGGACATGACTGTGGGCCCCTTGTTCGCGAGGATATCTTCGTCATTATGTAGTCCAACGAGGAGCTCGTCGCCGAAGCGGCGGGATTGCAGCATGACACCTGCATGGCCTGATCAAAGAGAAGAGTCCATTGATCAGCCATTTGTTCTTTTTTTTTGCGGTTCTTGAGAAGGGTAGGTTTCATGCAGAATTTCATGTAGGCAAGTAGGCAGTAATACCATGATGGAAGAAATCGAAGCAGCCATCAATCCATAGCCGATCTTCTTTGATGGGCACGTCTTCTTGTGGTGGAGCGGGCCATTCGCCGGTGTCGGGCACAACGCAGCCTGTTTCGGGATCTCGTTGTGGCATGGTGGTGGAAGGGCGGTAAATGTGTACGTGCGAAAATGACGAAGTCGAAAAATTGCTACTATGATGCCGCCATGAAGTGAAGGAACGTTTCTCGGTCGCGCACGAAAGCAGATAAGGGTGGTCAGCCTGGGAGATATGGGGGGATATGGTGTGTCTCGGAGGTGGAGTCCTAGCGAAGGGGCCAAAGTCAATGCAACAGTGCAAGTGCAAGTGCCCCGCCATGCGAACAACACATGCAACGCACGGACCCTGGCCGGTCTTGCGTCACAAGCCAACTTTTTGAAGTGAAGCACCACCGCCGCAGCACACCAGCTTCCTCGACTCAACTCCACCGACACTAACGCCACCACCTTTATCCCCCACCTCCGCCGCGGCGACGGCAACTCCGCCACCATGCCCTCCGTCATCCTCGTTGTTTTCGTCGTGCAGCTCCTGCTATCGCTCCTCAGCACAGTAGGAGCCCAAGCCATCAACGACCTGGCCTGGTACCTCTTCAGCCTCCTCCCGACTCCACAATCCCGCGCCGCCCAAGAGAACCTCAAACTTCGCCGCGAAGTCGTTCAACTCGAGCGCGAACTGCGCGCCACCTCTGCGCAAGACGAATTCTCCAAATGGGCCAAAATCCGCAGACAACACGATAAAGCGAAAGCCAAATATGAGAAGGAAGGTTCGTACACTCATCACATACACACGTTCACCACAACTTTCTGTGCTGTACTACGTCTTGCTTGGCCGCATACTAATCTGTGTACATCACAGCATCCTCCCTCGCCTCCTTCCGCTCAACCTTCATGTCCATCGTCTCCAAACTCCGCTGGCTCGGCACCCAAGGCGTGAACTTCCTACTCAACACCTACTACTCCAAAACACCCATGTTCTACCTTCCACAAGGCTGGGTACCCTACCACGCCGAATGGCTGCTCTCCTTCCCTCGCGCCCCCGTCGGCGGTGTATCCGTGAACGTCTGGGCGATTGCATGCGGGAGCGTGATAGGGATGGTGATGGAATTGGTGGTGGCAGCGTTGACGTTGAAGAAAGGAGAAGGGAAGGTGGGAGAGAAGGTCAAGATACCAGCGAACACTCCTGCAGGCGTGGGAGGGAGAGAGAAAGAGTTGTGAGAGGACGAAATGCAGATCATGCAAGCAAGCGAGTGCAATCGGAGAACAGACGAAATGCAAAAGGAAATGGCATATTGCAGAGCAACTCCGATGATGTTCCAAGTTCATTCTGCCATTCTCATGAGCCCAAACCCCCGACCCCATAACATCATGACACCAGAACCTCATGAAAACCCCACGATGCAAGTGTGCGCATGCATCAAAATTGCCTCTGTTCAGGCGACCAGGCCTGAATGGCAAACCCTACCTCATATAAAAAAAGGCTCGTTCTCCAAAGACATCCACCTGAAGTGATCACTGCTGTTCCTGAACGACGGCAATCTCCTCATACCAAAACCCATGGCTCTCCCAATCCACCTTCCGGACCCGCTCCAGCAAATCCACAATGACTGCAACATGCGGCACAAACTCCGCCATTCCACTCGCAGCCAACTTCTCAGAAGCCGAGCTCGCCGCCCGAACTCTGTCCGCACTGCTCTCTGCCGAAAGACGGGACAGAATATGTGTCTTGAGTCGCTGGAATAGAACCTTCAGAACCGGATCAGAGAAGCGAACGCTATTGACCTGCTGTGCGCCACTAGGAATGCTGGCTTGCGCCGCTTGTGCAAAGAATTTGTTGATGGTGCTCTGCACGGAACGTTTCGTGCTCTCAGGCATGTTGTGCGCTGTCTCAAGCACCGAGAATGCCTTTTGAGCGGTTGTGGGCTCATCTGCGCTCGTGCTCTCATACGGCTCTGCGGAGAGAAGGGTCCACAGTCTATTGGCCTCATTCTTCCACTGGCTTCGTACGTCACGCCTAAGGAGGTTCTTAGTGGTGAGAAGGATGGCCCCGATCACAGAAATCCTGATGGCTTTGGTGCGAAGCTTCTGCATGCGTTCCAGATCCAGGTGTAATGTCTCGGGGCATGCCGTATCATCGAGCTCATTCGAGGTCAGGGCCAGCTCTACCAAAGCATGGGTATAGATCTTTTGAGGTGATGGCCGATCAGCTGGACTTCTGGTGTTCTCCGGATCTCGGCGATCCGACTCGGCTTCGATAGCGCGGCGCGACTGGTGCCACCATCGCTTCGTGTTCGTGAGAGTGATCTGATGCGCCTCAATGTCTCGCCGAAACATGCGGGCTTCGTAGCCGGCGGCTTCTCTCGTTAGTGTGGGAGCTGATTGCATGATCATGAAATTTGTGTAGTCGAGACTCAGACAGTCGACCATCTTCAACAGCTTGAAGAGCTTCTCAATCATGCCATCAAGCTCGTCGTTCTCCGTGCGCAACTCTTCAGCGAGCGCCTTGACTTGCTGATCGCGGAAAGGCGCACAGAGCTTGGGTAGGACGTTAGCCATAAAGCCGAAGAATCCAGGGTAGCTGAACACCCCTTGCTGACACTGCCGTTGAATGTTCTCCAGGTCCAGTGCTTCGCAGAGCATCTTATGCATGTTGCTACCAGGCTTAAGCATCCGCAAGAGCTTCTCCTTGATGTTCTCCGCAGCAGATACAGTCCATCGCGCTCCATTCCCGGCTTCAAAGCCGACCTTCATACTTTCGCATATGCTGCGGTACATCTGCTCTCGCAATTCGCTATTCTTGTCCTCGAGCTTGTAGTCCTTGTCGATCGCAAGCTCGTGCGTTAAGACTCTGTTGCTCGGCATCGTCGTGAATACCTTGTTGAGTTCGCCCGAGCCGATGGGGACAGGTGCGAAAGCATCTTTGACCGCTTGCTCAGAAGACACTGCAGCCTCAGAAGAAGGTTCGACACCTCGTGGTCTCACTTCGGCCGCTGGTCGCTTCTTAGGCCTTCTGCGGCGGCTTTCCCTAATGGCCTTCTTGATTAAAAAGTCTGCTCGGTCAGGACCAGCCAGCTTCCTGATTCTACTCAGAAGCATAACCTGATTATCACGAATGCCTTCACGATAGTCTTTGGCGACATCACCTCGAGTATCGTCCTTGACAGTCAGCCAAATTGCGTCAAGCTCGACAAAGGAGGCCACCATGCCTTCGATGAGAACACTAGAATCTTGGAGCCTCCAGGCAGCAAACGCGGAGGTATATGTGGTATAGGTCTGATTGAGAGTCTCATGCTGTGTCTCGTTGGCAGTGAAATTGTTCCACGTATCGAGTCTCGCCACAGAAGCTTCGAAAAGGCTGATCAACTCAGAAGCTTTTGCGATGAGGTCCGACTCCTGGGCACCAGTCTTGTTCAGAAGTACTGAAATGGGGTGAGCAACAATCATATACGCGCTCAGGAAAGTTCTGGTGTTCAACGCAGCATTCGCATCGTTTCCGTCCTGCAGGCCAAGGTGTATCAACATGTCAGTCGTGGCCTGGATGACCTGCTGACTGGCCACCAACTCTGTCATCTCTTCAAAGGGCGTATCCTTGGCTCTTGCAGCGGTCAGTCCAAGTTCTCTAAAACGAAGGACAGGCTGTTGCCTCCGGTGCAGGCGCCACACTCGCTGGATTCGGCTCACGGCTGTCTCGAGATCCAGGAGCAAGGCCTCTGGGATTTCCTCAACGATAGCATCCTCCTCCACATCAGCAACTTCCTCCAGCACCGCGAGTTTCTTCTCGGCACTATCCGCGCGTCTCGCTCTCCGTGCCTGGATATTGCGTTGGTACTCTGCCCTCCTTCGTTCCGCCTCGGCGTGCCGCTCCTCCATTTCCAGTCGCAAGCGTATTTCCTCTGCCATCTTGCGGTCCTTGACCTCCTCTGCGATGCGCTTTGCGCGCGCAACCTCTTCGGCACATTGTGCTGCGACCTTTGCTAACAATTTCTCTTTGGCGGCTTGCGCGGCAAGGGCGCGTTCTTCACTGCTCGTGCTGTTGCCTCGTGGTGCGGCTTTGGCGAGCGCTGCTCGCAGTCGCACTTGCTCGGCATGTGCAGCTCGGTCGGCCAGGCGCGCCTTCCTTGACTCGATGATTGACGCCCGACGCAGGTGCTGGGCAATCGTGGTAGACCGGCATCCCGTCGAACTGCGGCGCAAGGAGCGGCCTGACGTGTGAGAGTGCGCCTGTGACTGGGCTGATGATAGCGAATTCCTTCGAGAAGATGCTGCTGAAGACTTCCGGCGCGTAAGCTGGTTGCGGTAGAAGCGAGCGGCAATGTGTGGTGGAGGAGCGTAGACCTGTCGAGACTCTTGGTCAGTCTCGGTGTCGTCGGCCATGTCGATGTTGGTGTCGGCGGGTATGCGGTCCACGCCGGTGGGATGCGACATTGTCGTGTCTGCCATCCGGTAGGAATACTAGTCGACGTCGCCGGGTCGTCAGGTCAGCAGGCAGTTGAGTTGAGGCGAGGCAGGGTGGCTGGCACAATGACGCCTTCCAGCTGCGTGATCGTGGCAATCCCTCCAACGCTTGCACGAGCTCGTGGAAGCCCGTCGACGGCAGATGACTAAAACCACACTTCTACTGCTTGGTCATCGTGAAACTGCATGGCAACGTGTCGGAGATTGCTGGGTTGGCGCCAGGGCTCACAGCGTCCGCTTTAACATGTTTCATGCGAACGAAAGCGGCAAGTCTTTATCCCAAGCAGCGCATGCGGCCGAAGCTTTGAACGGCTTCGCGATCTGCGCGGAAACAGGTCCGTTCGTGCAGTATTCATAGAATTCTGTGGTCTGTGCCATATTCGCCACGTGCATTCCCATGGTACAGTGCTGGCTAGACAAGAAATGATTCAATAATCCTAGACCACCCCAATGCAGCAGAAGCAATGGTCCACTTGGGCAGCAGGGGATTCTCACTGCCGCGACAACTCGCTCTCACTCAGGGTGCTGAATCAGGAATCTGAATTCGTTGTCCAAAACCAAAATCAAATCATCATTCATCGCATATCTGTCGTGATTCAGGGCAGCTACTGCCTTTCTGATGACCCTTGCTCCATTCCTTACTCCAAACGTATGCACCAGGCAAATGGGTATTACCAGATCCTACAACGCGCCATCTCCACCATGGTCTGTATCAGGCGTGTCTCGCCTTGCTCTTCGCAGGTCTGCAAAGCCCCTGCTGGTGAAAGTGGCTCTACACTATCCGAGCTCATCTCACACTGAGTTGTGATCTAAGAGATTGGCTCGTATCCTCCAGCCTTGTGCTGCTGGCGGTTGCTAAAGATGAAGTAGATGATGGCACCAACGATGGGGAAGAAGAAGACGACGATTGCCCAGAGGAGCTTGTGCGAAACGGGGCGGCTGGACTGGAAGAGCTCAACTGTGAGGTTGTCAGTATCTTCGTCGTGTCAAGCAATGCTGCAGAATGTGGTGGATACTCACCCCAGATGATGATGTCGATCACCAACACGATGAAGCCGATGATTCCACCACCAGTGCCGTATTGCCAGGCATCGGTCTTAGTGGCATGGAGGAACTCGTTGTTCTCGAGCGGTGCAGCGAAAGTGAGGGCAGCCAGACAGAGCTGGAGGAAGGCGTTGAAGAGTGCCATGCTGATGGAAAGCTGTCGACGCGATTGTCTGTGGGAAGTGTTATCGGGACCGCTGTTGTGATCAGTGTGCTGGTGTGGTGGAGGAAAGAGAAGAAGTGTGCAAGGCAGCAGAATATCACGGTACTGCAGTCGCAGGTGTTTAGCTTGAACTATGGCGCAGGCAAGGCAAGCGAGCGCTCTGGTTCGTCACTTGCTGCATTTGGGGCTGGTGATGCAGCGGGCGTGTCATCGGTCACACGACGACCATCGACATCGAGCTTCCCGCGACGATGTGGCTCGTGCCCTGCGCTTGCCGTTTCCAGCCGCTCCGCTGAACTTAGTCTCTGCCATTCAAATGGTACAACCGACAAACTCGCACCGATGCGTCTGGGAACGTTCCACGAGGGGACACACCTTCCCTCCTGCCGACACGACTGATCAGAGCGGCGAGAGCAGTGAGCGATTCGACGACCCGCCCGCGATAACAGCTTCGTAGCCGAAGATTGAACAGCATGATGCAAGTGAGCTCTGCACATCAGCTACCTCGCGGCGCTAGCAAGACGAATCGATGCGCTGATAGCTGTATGGGGGGGTGCTTGAAGTGTGGTACCCCAACCCAGTCAGTGATGAGAGCTTCGAGGCGCGATCGTATCGATATCAAAACTCGGCTATGCCATCGAAAGGAACCACATGCGATCCATATTATTATTGAACAAGAACAGATCGACGAGCTGGCATGAAGGATGAATGTCCAAGATGTTGGATGTGGAGAACTCCACCGTGAACATCTTATTCCATCTCTGCCCACTGCTTCCATATGGCAAGGTCAACGGGATTCGAAGGATTGGCCATGCTGAGCAGCCCATGGTCTTGGGCATGCTGATGTATCGCCTGCGCGCCTGCAGACGGCGGAGACCAAGGTGCATCACTTTGGCTTCTTCCAGTGCCAACATCGCTTCTCAACCTGATTACATCCATATTGCCCAAGTGCTGCTGGGCACTGGTCTGCATCTGCGCAGAGACTTCGAGGCTGTCTCTACACACTTCCCAGGCTTGAGCTCGCTGCTTGCAATACAAGATAAACGCCGACAAGTCCCTTCCCCGGCACGCTAAGACATAGCGACTACGCATGTTGTCCGTATACATATCGCAATACGCCTCGGCCTGCGTTTCATCCTGGATAGTGAAGGATGCAGCAAAGTAGCTGCCACGTCCGATCTCTTCATAACATGATTCGCAGAAGTAGAATTCGTCCATCCCGTACCACCTTCGGCCCTTCATGGGTGAGGGACCCGGGCACAACGGTAGCAAAGAGACGCGCTTCGCGTATCGCGCGAAGACATTGGTATCTCCAACGAAATTCATCCTGCGCCATTGTCGGAGGTACTGCCGAGATCGTGAGGCTACTAGGCTGAAGTCGCAAATCCTCTCTGTACCAACCGGATACCGCTTCCTTCGCAAGACGTTTCCAAACTCTGTGGCCGTGAAGAGTCCAGCATAGCAAGCAACACATAGATCAAACTCCTGCACCTCGAGGCTTGAGTCGTCCGGATCTGTTATTACGTACCAGTCTACATCAGCAAGCGCTCCCGTTGAGCATGCTGGTTTTGCTATCATCTCGCCGACAATTTTATGCCACAGGTCGTGTTCCTTCGCAAGCAGTGCGTCGCTGCAAGCCTTAAATGCTGGGAGCTTGGAAGTACATGTGCATTCCATCTCCGCTTCGAGCGGCAAGGTCTTCACTTCCTCGAAATTCCCAGCAACAGCCAGGCCACCAGCGTATTTCAAGAAGCAGCTCTCACACACCAGCATCTTTGCAATTCGCTGCGGTCTAGACGGTCTAAACCATCTCCTCGATCCTCTCCTCACCACCAGACCACTACAAGCAGGCGCCGCAAGGCTTCGTTGACAAGCGCTTACAAAGTCCCGCCACGCATCTCTCGCCGCATATTGCAGTAGACTCCTCCTGATGAACGGCACGGCCAGATCGCAATTCCAAAGATCATCAGCGCCATGTTCCGTTCGATCGCGCAAATAGAATCGTTCCGCCCAAGACGTAGCACCAATCCAATCTTCCAAACAAGCCTCACATACCACGAATCCCTCAACTTCTCTCAGGCCCCACCACTTCAAACCTTTTCCGCCTCGCACGCCAGCTTCTCCTTCACACATTGGGATCTCGGATCGCTTCTTCGCAAAAGCCAGAAACTCGTCTGCATTTCCAGATCGGAAGGTTTTCTGCAAAAGCTGTTTCGCCCGCGCGGTGTTGAAGTCGCAGCATGATGTCGTGCCTGGAAGCGGGTCATCGTAGAATTGTTCGCACAAGGTGATTAGAAGTGGAGACAACGCTATGTGCTCTTCGTAGCATTTGGAGCAAATCCAGAAATTTGGAATGTTGGTAAAGCGATGCCAATGGGTGGCGAAGTCTATGCCGTTTGGTGCTGAAGGACAGTGGCGAAGAGCAGAGGATGGGAAGATGGACATGGTGTCAAGTTGCTCTGTATGTTTATATAGAAAGGTCTTGGTTTCTTGAAGTTCACTGTGGCTGCTGGGCGGGTGGGGTCATTCGTAGAGCTAGCTCGATGAGCTATAGCGTTTTAGATTGTTCGTCGAGACACGGCAAGGCTTTGAATATTGCCACTGCTACAGCAAGGCGCGAAATGCTGATTCCCGAAACTGAGGGAGACTTGAGGCATGGTAATCCTGCAAGCGCGTCCTTATATATTGTGTTCCAAGTCATTATCATGATTTCCCTCGTCACCCAATCCATCGACACTCCGTTTTTCTCTTCACAACTTCGCCAACACTCCCGCCCTCCGGCTCTCATTCGCAAGTCTTTGAGCGACCTTCGAGAACAACCCCCATTAGCATCACACTCTCATTCACACGCACAACGACGACATAGCAGAATGAAACTTCAAACTTACAAAGAACGTCTTCCCTCCCTCCTCCGTCTCAAACGTAACAGTCGATCCCTTGGGGATATAGATCACATCTCCTGGCCTTCCGACGAAGCGCTGACCAGACTGATCTGAAACAATGAAAGTTCCGGAGAGAACGTATTTGTACTCGGAGAAGGCAAACGTCGTGGTAGCTTTGCAGCCTTTTCCGAGCGCGAAGAAGCCGGATGTTATGGGGGCTTGTGGATCTTGTTCGATGCTGATTGTTGGAAGTCAGGATGATTAGGAATGAGATTAAGAAGGTGCAATGCAGCGGTACCTGGAGTGAGTATCGCCAATTTGGATATTTTTGTGTTCGTTGTATTGGTGGAGCTTGGCGTAGTCCGCTGCGGCGAAGTGCTTGAGTGTGGGAGCCATTGTGGATGATGCGGTGATGGAGATGTGGTGCGCAAGGTTCGAAGAGACGATGATATCCCACTGCTTATCTAGCCATTCTGCACAGTGCCATAGGCGTGCCTGCAAGGGTTTCTAGAAGTTCATCAAGTCCCGGCGTGTAGTCTTTCCTAATTTGGCACTCCAATCCTTTCAAGTTGAGGAAGTGTATGGGAGCACTGCATGTGGTCGCATGCTGCTTGAGCTGTTCAACACGAGGTCTTCCGCTGTCATTCAATGAGAAGTGTCCGGATGTGTACAGACTTGTAGCCACCCCTTCTGCAGTAGCAGAGCATGAAATGTTCATGTCGGCCGCAAAGCAGCATCCGGCGAGCATGAAAGTGAGCAGAGGACCAAGGTGTTGTTGTGTGGAGATTTTCGGCGCTGGCTCGGGTATGTGGTGACTTCCCATCGAATGGACTTCGACTGCTCGACCACTGCCGAAGTCTGGTTGTGTACCAAAGGAGCCCGCATCTCGCGACTGCCCGGGGAGGTTGTCTTCAGGAGGTCTTTGAGAGACTACATGTCACTAGTCGCAGCGCTCCTCCCCATGCAGTCAGCAACGACGTCCGCCATTTGTGAGCCGCTCGTGTCTGCTTGATGTCTGATGATCGACCGCAAATGAACATTGATTGTCTCGAAAAGAACAAGCATGGGACTGGCCCGCCAAGCACCGTCCTCGGCTCGCGGCATTTCGCTCCGTTCTGTCCAAGCTCCCCTCCCCTCCCCTCCTCTTTCTCCCACTTCGAACTTTCGACTTTCATCTGGGGTTCACGTTACATCAGCACCGACCAGCATGGACGCACTTCAGCCGCCGGCCGGCAGATCAGCGGCCATGGCTCTTCTCATCATGCGCGCTTTGGGCTGTTCCACAGCACCCGTCCGTATTGAGGGCGGGGAACCCCGGTAGCGGTCAGGGTACACGAAGCCTTCAATGGCCAAGTCTCCGACCCGCGAAATGTCTGAAGTTCGTCCCGTTGGCTTTCTCATGCTTGCTACCTAGATGCGTCCTCGATCCGCCAAACTTGCTGCTCTTGCGAGCTCGTTGCTTGCCGCCCACGGGCAAGCACAAGTTGACATCTTGTCTTGTGTCGATCCTCTCATAGGAACGACTAATGGCGGCCATGTCTTTCCCGGCGCAACCCTGCCATTTGGCATGGCAAAAGCTGGGGCTGATGTGAATGTCGAAAATCAAGGCGGGTTCAGCACGGGAGATGTGACTGGAAACATCACGGTATGCATGTTCAGCTGTATCCAATGCTACAAGCGCTGACTATTGAGTGCAGGGCTTTTCACACATGCACGACTCGGGCACAGGAGGAGTAAGTTCCATCTTCTTTCAGTATCTTGCCGATTCAAATGATGATAAAACACTTCTTGGAGACCAATTGAAATTTCATGAAACTTACAAGCTGTATCAACATTTCTGATGAATATCATTCATGCCCACGTACTGTGTCCTGCGCGTTTGAGAGTATCGGCTAATAGAGTACAGAGTCCATCATTAGGGAACTTCCCGCTCTTCCCACAGGCTGGCTGTCCCGATGACGATATCAATCAATGTGTATTCCCATACGACTTGCGCTCAGTACCTCGCATCGATGACTCTGTGGAAGCGCACCCCGGATACTTTGCTGTCTCTATGCAGACTAACATTCATACTGAAATGACGGCGACGAACCACACAGCTCTGTATCGCTTCAACTTTCCAGAGCAGCCAGTGGAGAGGGATGCCACGCTCAGCCCGCTCATCCTAGTGGACTTGATTGATCTGCCACGGTCGAGGATCAATGGCTCGATCTCAGTCGATTCAAACTCTGGACGCATATCCGGAAGTGGACTTTTCTCCCCCAGTTTTGGAATCGGCAACTATGAGCTGCACTTCTGTGCCGATTTCTCTGGTGCCGACATTCGAGATACTGGAGTGTTCATGAACAATCGTGCTGGCACCCAGCCCAAGAACCTCAGCGTTGTGGTTGACGGGGTGAACAACTCTCCAGACCTTCTGCCCGCTGGCGCTTGGACAAGATTCGAGGCGCCCAAGGAGAACCGTCAAATCCTGGCAAGAGTAGGCGTCAGCTTTATTTCTATCGGTCAAGCCTGCCACAACGCCGAAACGGAAATTCCCAATTTTGACTTCAATGCCACTTATGCAGCAGCCCAAGAGGCGTGGCGAGACACGCTTGGAGTGGTCGAGGTGAAGCCTGGCGGAGTTAACGAAAGCTTACAGACTGTGCTCTGGTCCGGGCTATATCGCGCTTCCATCTCGCCTCAGGATTACACTAATGAAAACCCGTTATGGGACAGCACCGAGCCTTATTACGACTCGTACTACTGCATTTGGGACTCTTTCCGTAGCATTCACACTCTGATCACCATTCTCGATCCGTACAGCCAGATCCAAATGATCCGCAGTCTTATCGAGATCTATCGACAGGAAGGATGGCTCCCGGATTGTCGAATGTCGCTGTGCAAGGGCTTCACTCAAGGAGGGTCCAATGCCGATATTGTCATTGCAGAATCATACCTGAAATTGGGACAGCTGGCTGCGGACCATGGTGTCGACTGGAAGACCGCGTACGAGGCTGTCGTCAAAGACGCCGAGGAAGAGCCTCAGAACTGGGCTGTGGAAGGTCGTGGCGGTCTCTTGAGTTGGAAGACTCTGAACTACATACCAACCGACGATTATGATCCGTATGGCGTGGGTCCCTTCACGCGCAGCATCAGCAGGACTGTCGAATATGCCTATGATGACTACTGCATTGCAGAGATGGCGCGCGGAATGGGCAATTCTGCTGACTACGAGAAGTACCTCGCGTCATCAGGTTACTGGCGGAACATGTGGAAGTCCGATCAAAACAGCAGCATCAACGCCACTGACACTGGCTTTGAGGGTTTCCTGATGCCAAAATTCCTCAATGGCACGTGGGGCTACCAGGACCCGATCTTCTGCTCTCTCATCCTGAAGTTCACAAGCTGCTATCTCAATCCAGATGGACATGAGACGTACGAGGGAAGCTCCTGGCTTTATTCCTTCTTCGTGCCGCACGACCAAGCTTCTCTGATCGCGACCATGGGGGGAGCCCAGACTTTTGTCGATCGTCTTGACTTCCTTCACGAGTTCCCTGGTCTGCTCTACATTGGCGATGAACAGGGCTTCCTACCTGTTTATCAGTACCACTACGCAGGACGACCTGGCAAGAGCGCTGAAAGGGCACATTTCTACATTCCCTCACAATTCAATGACACGATCAATGGCATTCCTGGAAATGACGATAGCGGAGCCATGGGCTCTTTTGTGGCACTGTCTATGATGGGCATGTTTCCAAACCCCGGGCAGGACGTCTACTTCATTACGCCACCGTTCTTTGAAGAGGTCAGCGTTACCAACAAGCTTACCGGCAAGAAGGCCACGATCCGGAACATCAACTTCGATCCGGAGTACCAAAACATTTACGTTCAAAGTGCTACCTTGAATGGCGAGCCATACACGAAGAACTGGTACTCACACTCGTTCTTCTTGGAGGGTGGCGTACTGGAACTCACTCTTGGACGAAACGAAAGCACTTGGGGCACGAGGCCTGAAGATCTGCCACCTAGCGTGTCGACTTCAGCAGGTTATGAACGGAACGAGTTCAATGATTTCATGTGACCAAGAGTACAGGACCGGTTGATCATATTGGCTGTGTAATCGTGAAACATCATTCCCGTCATTCAGGATTCATTTCCGCGCATCATCTATCGCACTACCCCATCACCCGCTTTCTTACTCTCCTTCTCTGCTTTCTTCTTCCTCAACTTCTGAAAGAAGCCATTCGGACCTCCCAAGCCCGTCAAACCTCCGCCAGAACTCTTTCCCTCATTGTCTCCCATGAGCTTGTCTGCGGCGCCAGGCTCGCCGCTCTTCAGCGCAGCCATGACTTCTGCAGCTTTGACACGAGCTGCAGCAGCTTGATCGGAAGGCATAGCCTGTGCGTCAAGCGTATTGGTATTTGGTGCGAAAGCGAACCCAGAGGAGTTCCAGCTCGAGCCTCCCGAGGCCATGGTGCCTCGTGGATCTTTGCGGTCGGTCATGTTTGCAAGTTTTGAGTGTGGGTTAACCAGAGTCTTGGGTTTCTACGTGTTTTTGAGAGTGCTGGAAGATTTCTGATTGACCTTGTCGGAGCCTGCAAAATCAGTCGCAAACTTGTGTGTACTTCTTCTTGAGGCCGCTCGTCCACGTGCTTTTGTTCGCTTTATTGGTGGCTTGAAAGAAGTTTGTGCTGACTACGCAGTTTCGCTTGGGTTCAGGTTTCGAATTGTGGAATTTCGGGATGTTGAGATATTTCGCTCTAGAGATATGTCAACAGCATCGTCT
Organism: Cercospora sojina; assembly: GCA_004299825.1. Lineage (NCBI taxonomy): Eukaryota > Fungi > Ascomycota > Dothideomycetes > Mycosphaerellales > Mycosphaerellaceae > Cercospora > Cercospora sojina. The sequence goes on along the minus strand of CP036211.1, from coordinate 3,278,837 downwards.
CTGAAGTATCACTGTATATCATTCCTCGACTGTTGCTTTTCGTGCTATTTTGAGCGCATTGTCAATCTTTCCACGAGGGAGGAGCGCGATCGGCAGGGTGTCACACGCGGCTTGGGTGTTCAAGGCTGTGCAGACGTCATGCCGGCTACCACATGGACTGTTCACGCGGCCTCTCGTGTTGTTTTGTGGCATCCTTCAGGATTGCCCATTGGCAGAAGATGTTTGGTCGACGAGCATCTGGACCGAGCAGGGCGAAGCTGAGGCAGGGGCCGCATAGTTCTAGCCAAGACTGTTTTGGTAGAATAGGCGGGACCCGAGCTCCTGGTGCATCTGTGCGGACTTCACTTTTGCTGCATGGAAAGCGGTTGATATGGAGTTGCGCTGGAGCAAGAGCTGGGAACAAGAGACGAGATGATGGTTTGGAGATGAAGATGCTTGCAGGTGAAGAGCTGAGGAGCAGGTATCGTCATGGCTGAGCAATAAGTACAGCACCTCGGAATGAGCGTCTTCAGTGGAGCACGCATCGCTCTACAGTCGAGAACACCAGCCGTCTTCTCGACACGCCATGCAGTGTGGACTCGAGACAACGCATCGCGAGACTTCAGGTCTGCGCACATAGAGGCAGGTGCCGTAGAGCGCAATTCACCTCGATTCATCCTTCACCATCATACCATCTCATATCCACCTACTACGACGTGCATGGAAGAGCTCGTTGCCATTCTCGAAGGCTACAGCGTGAAGTCCGCATTTGGCAGTTGGTTCTTCAATGCGAAAAGAAAAAAAGAAAGTCCAACGCACCCCCAAATGGCCACCGGTTCGAACCCCTGACCTGCGCGAACTTCGCGTCAAAACAGCAAAACCACAAGTCGACGATCCTGTTTATGGGGATCTGCCGGAACTAAAGTCGGTGAAGAGTCGTCAACTTGTCTGAGTAAGCAGAACTCCTAGCTTTATCTAATTGCTAACAATGGCAGGCTGTGAATTGGGAATCATTCGTCACATTGGCAGATTCTGAACTTAGGACGATGAAACTCTACCATCGTGTTTTCAGGCTCTGCAGGATCTGTGTCTCTCTGGAAATTGCAGCTGGAAATGCCATCACTCCAACGCATCTTGCTCTAGATCGCAGCCCGTCTATGCGACAGCACACTTCGCCTCAAATCTCATCCTCAACGACCAGCGGTCTTCTTAACTTGGACTACATCTTGCCATCTCAGCACGGATCCAACTTGCCATCGAAGAATGCGTCCAAGCTCGCCAGCTTCGCTTCCATTGAAGGAAATCCCGTCTGCGCCCACCCATTCTCCTCCTTCGTAACCGACACGACTGCACTCACTGTATCGCGTCGAGTTTGGATGCGTAAACTCGGTTTTGGCAATCTTGAGGTGCGTGGCTTCATGTGTAGACCCTCATTTGAGCCGATCTTGGTATGACTCTGCTTGAGCACTTTGCAGAACTCTATCTCCTCAGCTATGGTCGGCAATTTCGAGAAAGATCCCGAGGCGATGCAGGAATCCTGTCTGGTATGGCCGCTCCGGCTTGCACGATCTGCACGGTCGTTGACCCTTGGTTTGGAAGGCACTGCATCATCTCTCTGCTTGTCGTTGGCGCCGATCGCCTCGACGAAATCTTGCTCAGCCAAAATGGTCAAGTTCCGGACTCGTCGCGATCTCTCCTTCGCCGACAACGCGTAATCTCGCATGATGGCACGCATCTTCTCGATTCTGCTCTCCAAGTTCTGCGGACTGGCAATGACGAAGGACGTGCTCGGGCGCATATGTTGTGCAAGAACAATCACTGGGAATCGCTGCATTCTTCTCATAACTGGCCGTTCCATCGTGGGCGGTTCTGATATTCTGAAGAAGTCGGCTTCTAGGGTCTCTGGGTCGATTTTGAGATTGGCCAGGTCTACCTCCATGGCAAGGAACGCTTCTTGATCGGAGAATCGACCTCTGGGTTGGGGCCGTGATAAGTTCTTCATGTCGTGGTCGCCTAACCTGGCCATACTTGACTTCACTTGAGTGGAGGCTCCGGTTTGTCGCTGGCTGGTGTCCAGTACTGTCGGTCCCTGCTGTGGCGGTAGGACCATGATCAGCCTTGCGATGAGTACCCCAAGTTCATACCGGTCGCACACCAGAAGGAGAAAGCGCAGAGCAACATGGCCAAGAAAAGGTGCTGTCGCGAGAGTAGATTGGTGTCAGATGTTGCTTGCTTTCAGCTGATCACATATGCCTGTGTGTGAATTCGCTCGTTCTCAACTGCTCGAATCCGCAACAGCTCATTCGGGGTCGAGTATTGCGACCAGTCTTCTACTATCATGTGAATGCATGTGCCCGGAACAGTTTTCAATTCAGTGGCCTCGTACTACGCAGAGCCCCTAAGAAAAGTTGTCCTCTGTCCTTAGGGCAGAAGTGGGTCGAGCAACGCCGGCACAAGCTTCGAGCCAAAGAATGAAAAATACATGTGCTACCCTTATAAGCTACAGCCCCTCAAGATTCTCTGGCTTCATTGACCTTGCTTACCCACCAGATTTCCAGACAGGAAGAAGTCCCGAGACACTAATTAAGAAGAGAGCATCTCACTAGCCACCAACTACACACAAGTACCGGGAAGAACAGCCATGCATTTCGCGAAATTCATACTCCACTTCTTGAGCTTCCTCCAAGGCATCAGAGCAACCCCTACTCCTGTTGGCGACTACACCAACGATTTCGAGTCCGACATTCAAGAAGACCACCACCTTCTCCGTCGCAACCCCTGGCCAGACGCACTACACCCACGCGTTCGTATAGTCCGCTACACAGGCTGTCGTCACAACATGACAAACTACGCCCACCTCCAACACCGTGACATCCAAATTGACCGCTGCATAACGTTCGACGCAGAACTCAACGCAGCCCACAACGGACGCGACAGATGGCTCGACGAGCTCAAAGACAAACCTCATGTCACCAAAGAAGACATCGAACGCGCCAACCACCCCGAAGATTACATTTTCTCAGGCCTATACTGGCAATTCCCCGGCGTTAATAAAAAACATCTCCTTATGCCCATGGAACGCTGCAACGTCACAATCTTCTCCGAACCAAAATGTAGACTCAACTCCCGAATCGTCAAAATGACCAACGAAGCCTCGGATGTCTGCGTCCCAGCGATAGGAGGCAAATCCATCTCTGTAGACTGCTACTCATCAGACGAACTAAGAAATCTCAACAAGGCTGGATTAGGCGTGACAGATCAGTGGAGGAATACTGCGATTCTCAGGTACGGACCCGCGAATGCGACTGGTCATCAACCACAATTTTTGTTGCCGCCCATTGACAAGGACCTCAACAAGACTTATGATTCGCAAAGCGATGAGTGGCAGAGGACGTGTCAGGGGAGGAAGAATACGCACAAGGGAATTTTCAAGGAACGTATCAAGAGGTGTAGCGGAAAAGGTCCGGTTCGAGATGATTGTGATTGGAGGAGTTTTGGCCATCAGTGGCTTGGCGACTTCTCTTTTGCTGATAAGTGTTTGTAGAGATGGGCCATGGTAAGAGAGAGGGCAGGTAATCTGAGATGGAAGGAGTTCATGAATTTTGGGGCATTCTGGTAGTCGTAGCAACGTTCATATTGGTGAAATCAGTTGAGAATCAAGCCACAAGTCCCATTCCACGACTGACATCAATGCGGATTCGCACTTGTATCAGACATAAGTCATACTGACCACTTTGTATTCTCGAAGCAGTGCAAATTGCAATCAAAGCAGTTTCGTCCACGCCGTGGCGCCTGCTGCTCCCTCCATATAACTCTGACCGCATTCATCAATACCGATCACCTCGTCTCAGAATAGTCGTTCAGTGCAACACAAACTGCGCCGCGATGGTGCCCGTTATACTGTCGAATGATATTCTTACTCGCAAGCTCCCACAACCGCGCATAGTGATCACTGCAAGCGGTGACGAGATATGCAGAGTCTGCCGAGAAAGCGCAATCCCACACCCAGCGTTGGTGGCCGTCAAGTTCGTTCTCGAGTGGGAACGCCCCAGTATTGTCCTCGCCGGAAGCGGACACCACAGCACCATCTTCGTCCGTCGTCTCTTCTGGCGATGCAGCCTTCTCCAGATCAACTGTCCAAATTCTCGCAGTGTGGTCGGCAGAGCAAGTGGCGAGCTTGCGAACGTCCGGCGACAGCAGGACTCTTGTGATATATGTGCCGTGTGCTTTGAACTTCGTAATCGGAATGAGGGTAGTCATGTCCTTGACAGTGACAAGTCGCCATACGAACACAGCGCCATTTGTACTTGAGCTGACGGCGGCGCAAAGAAGTGAAGCATCGGTAGCCACAGTGACTGAAGCAATACTTTTGTCTTCCTCTGGCACCAACTGATGACTGCACTTGTTCTCTGATAAATCCCAGATCCGGAGGTTGCCTCCACGGTCACAGGAAATGAGCTCGCCTTGATTTGGGTGAATGACGACGTCGTTCACAGGGACGCCATGTGAATAGTTGCGCTGGATGTGGCCACTGCGGGTGTCCCAAATCTTCACAGTGCCTATCACATGTCATTAGAGACAGCTGATAGCATGTGAGTTTGTCACCTACCATCTTCTGAGGATGTCACCATCCATTTGCCCTCACAGTGAAATGCAACCCCGGTGATATTGCCTGTGTGGCCCTCAAATGTGAGTACTGCGGCGGGGTTTGTAGACTTGATATCGTAGAGCTTGACAGTATGATGTCCAGCAGCGGCGAGGAAGCGCTTGTCTGGAGATATGCATAACCGGTTGACTTGAGAGTCGGGGTGCGGAATGGTACGCGAGCAGATTCCACTGAGGGCTTCCCAGAAGCTGTATCCGAGGTGTCAGCCGAACCATTTCGTACGGGAGGGCGCTCTGGCTGTTACGCCTCTGAGCCTTTGCACGGGATCATGTCCTCAGTCGTAGTGCATAGAAGGTCGAGGCCAGATACTAAGGACGAGGGACTCGGTGCATCCCATGATGTTCGTCTTCGCGCAATGTACTTAATATGAGCCTCCCTTCAGATCTGCACCGCCTTCTGCCTTCGAGATAACTGTGCAGTGCACAACGGGCATTCGTGCATGTTGGCCCAGACTGGACACATGTTGCGACGCGTCGCGAGATGAAGAAATGCAAGCCAGGACAATGCGACTGCTTACCGGATGGTGTGATCGTACCCAGCTGGCATCCCCAATCAGCCAACAAATCGAAGCAGATGCTCGCACGACGCCGCCGACCTACCAGTACAGAGGATGACAGACATCTTGACGCGACCCCAGTCTCGATGACTGGGGCTGGCTTACACTTTATGGAAGACCAGTCGCCGCCGCCAGTCGCGATATGGGCGGCGGTGGCGATCGGTAGATGGCAGGGCTTTTGCGGCGGCAATTTGTGGCTTCGGCCGGCCGAGTTGGTTCCGGGATGGCAAAGAAGGATGTTGCAAGGTCGACCAGGCGCTGACAAAGACGAGGAGATGTGTTGTCTGCAGCGGCGATGTTCCATCCGCGGGATGGGAGGGTCGAACCAGGATTGGAAGACCGAGACTTGCTGTATTGCCAAGGCGCTAGCGAAGCTTAACGCGACTCCCACCTTTTGCACAACTACCAAAAATGATGGGAAAGAACGACAAGATCGAACGACGGCGACTATGAGATGATACTCCGTGCAACGCCCTCCGAACTGGAGGGCGGGCACTGAAGGTGAATCCCGGCACTCCAGAAATGAAAAACTTGCAGAAACGAGGCCATCCTACAAAATCCAAATGAACGAAGCACCCGAGACGAAAGGTTGGAGGGCCCCGAGCTGTACAGCTTGCCTACCGCATGCTACGATCTTGGAGCATTTCCATCATTCATGAGCTGGCGGCTGGCAGATTCGTTGAGGGGAACATCATCTTGTCTCGCCAGTTGCGGCTCACGACCCAGCGGAGAGTGGATTTCCTCCGAGTTGAACCGGATCAAAATTTCACTGATACGACACATGCTTGTTGTCGATGGCAATGATGTCTCATTGCGGCGGCTACGCTTGCTGGTGTTGGCTGCTAAAGAATGCTGGGATGGTCGAGATGTGCTGTCGCGGCACTCCCTTTTCGCGAGGCCTCGATCGCAGTTTGGCATACGGCGACGTGGTCTTGGATCTCCAGCAAAATCGACCGGTTTGTGCTCTCACAACCTCGAGATGGGGTGGGATACAATTATTGGCATTGATGATCGCACTTGTGCACAGCGCTGAAGCTTCGTTGATGACATGTGTGACGGGCCCGATGATTGGAATATGCTCAGCATATGCTGAACTCCTCGACGACCTTGTCCGCTCTGATATGTCTTCGATGTCTTCCGTGTCTGTGAACTAGTGCGTGCATCGCTGAGATACTGAGCAAGCACGGCTTTGCGATATCTCTATGCTCATGTTGAGAAGACTGGATGCAAAACCTCGCTCGGATCCGATCTCCAAAGCGCTTGGCGAGAGGTCGCGGCTGGAATCCATGTCCTCTCGTCTTCGCAATGGGCGGCATGCCCTGCAGCAACCTGTCGACTGGGGAACGACCACACACTGTCATTGTGACACGAATTGGGAGAATAGCACGGTCCACGAAAGGGTCTGCGGGTTGTAGCTTCTCCTTCCACATGTGTGTCGGTGCTCATGAGCGGTTTGCTGCGCGCGCGGGAGGGAATACCGGTCTCCGAATATGTGTCCTCGCTAGCCAGCAACATGAGAGCAGTGGACTGGAACCAATCGCCGCCAGCTATGGGCGTCTGCTTGCAGCGGTCTGCATCTCCACGCTGATACTGGTGGATCTCGCCGCAGTAAGCGCATTACTGTTGCGCGAAGGCTGTGTCGAGCGCGCGGGAAGCACGTGGTTCAGCGGAACTCTAAGCCAGGGGGAATGACCATGAGGTTTGTTGCAGCGCTAGCCGCGCAAATGCCGCCGTTGACGAGTTCTGTCCACTTGCGAAGTTGTGACAAACACGTGCCTAGTGTGGTATCGCGGGCATGATCTGGAGCAGAAAGAGGTTACGATTGAAAGTGAATGGCGGGCCTATGGAGCATCCATCAGCGCCTCCCGCGATGTTTCCGGGATCTCCATGCAAAACGGTGCAGTCTCCGGCCCTTTAGCCTACTGCATAGCACTTGCAGTGCGGCACAGGCTGACTTGCTCTTCGGCTATCAATGTTGAGCGGATGAGAAAGAACGAGCTATTCGAAGATCGCTCCTGCATTCGAACTCGACTGTAATTACCCAAAGCAGCCACTTGGCTTGTAGCGGTAGCGGTGCTTCGAACATGGACCACCTCTACCGCAGGGTGCCCATCGCGCTCCTACCTGGAGATCTTGGAACGCTCGACCAACCGGTCGGCACACGCTTAGCTCCGAAAAGGTGCCGCGCAACGTTGATGCGTCGTACGGCTGCCGGAGAAACGGGAGGATGATCGCGCGGCTCTGTTCTACATCACAGTATCCTCAGATGTACAGCTTGCTCAAAGTCATGTTGCATGTCTTTCTGGAGCGAAGTCGGCCAGGGAGGCGCAGCTGTTTGGGAAATACAGAGAACAAGCGTCCCATGGAAACGTTTCTTGAAAATTTCATCTCGACGGCCTCATTTTGCTTCACACCGCCGCCGACGACGTTGTAGGTGTCGCATAGCAATGTTGGAAACACGAGCTTGGAGTGCTGAAGCGTGGCTATCTGCACATACCCATATTGTGAGCATTCGAAATGCGACATCGCGATCATTGTCGCCAGGGATAGAGTGGATCCCCTCTTCGCTCACCTCTTGAAGAGTACCAAATTTTCGAAAAAGACACAGTAGGTCGCACGCATTGCAAGAATATATGCTACAGTGCCCCCGCGCTCTGGCAGTCAAATTACAGTCAGATTTCTGAAGTCGATCACTTTGAGATAAGCGAATATCACAGCCCTTTTCAATACACTCTCCAAAGCTTCAACCAACACAACGCCAAGCAAGTCGGATCGAGGTAGTCAGAACCTCACAAACTGTGAGCAGAGATGAACCTTGACGCAGACGTCCAGCGCTGCTGCATTTATTGCATGCGGGAGTGGTTGGACTTTACCCGCGCGCCATGTGAAGCATGCTCTCCCGAACTTCCGCTTGGCGACCTCTTCAACTTCGACCAGGCAGGAACAGCCGTGCCTACGCAACCGCCGATGCAATGGCAAAACCTTCCGGCCGTCGACGGAAATTTCTCTCTGGTCGCTTCTGACCTCAACGCCCTGACCACGCCAAGCTTGCCTGGAAACCAGCAGGTCAATGCTCCGTTTGTCTATGGAGCAAACTTTCAGGGTCACTCCACCCTCGCCAACCCGAACGAGCCACTGCAGGTCAATGCGCAGCAGGAGGCCGCTTTCGCGATCGTTGGAAACAACGCTGCTGCTTTTGTTGGAGAGCGTGATTGGGCGCAGGTGAACGCTCAGCGCTTTCCTGCAGGACAGTTGGGTGAGCACGGTCACCAAGGGGTGGGTCCTTTGGCCACTCCGCCAGCTGCGACTGCCGCTGAGGCTGCCGGTGGAGGGACGACGCGGGCGCCACGGACGCCACTTGCTCGGAAGACACCAGAAGGGCAAAGGCGCCAGCTTCAGAAGAGAAGCTACCAGCAGGAGCCCCAGCACATGGCAAAGCAGATCACGAAGCTTTGCAAGTGGAACAGAGACATGGACCGGGACAAGAAGAGGATAGCCAACTCCAAGAAGGCCGTGCACGAGTGGGCTCAGGAGTATGGCCTCCGCTGGAACGAGGGACAGAGATTTTTCGAGCTCGCTGAGAACTCTCGTCCTGTTGCTGCTGCTCACATGCAAGCAGCCCAGGATTGGGTGTCTCAAGGTGGGGATAGGAAACTCTGGAGGTCTCTGGAACGCCGTCAGGACTCCGACCTGGATCAGCTCCCTTTTGCTTGGGTCACCAACGCGCACGGGCTCGGAGGCAGGACTTTCGAGTAGTCGAGAGCTGCCATCGTGACTCTGTGCGTGGCTGGTCGTCAAAGCCACTGGATCTACCGACGAGTCGAGCTGGAGCTGGGCTGAGCGACGGAGACAAATCCCGTGGGCGGTATTGACGTTTCATCGGTGATGCATACATAAAAGCATCCCGATCACTAATCCTTGATCACCCTGTCTGGCTATCCCATATTGAGAGATGGCCTGCAGAGGTGAGACGCATCACAGATCCAATTCCGAGTAAACACCCCGATCGTGGTACTAGGACAAGAAATGGATCGAATCCGGATTCCTTCATGGAGCGGAGACACAGCAGAGCGTATTGACTGCTGTTTAGAGGGAGCGTATTTGACCCTCGTAACTGGATCCTTCTCTCGCCGAACGACGCCGACAGTGGCGCTAGGACAAGACATCGATCGACTCTGAAATTCTTCAAGAACCGGAAACACAGCAGAGTGTATTGACTGCTGTTCTGAGGGAGCGTATTTGCCCCTCGGACTGGAGCCTTCTCTCGCCGAACGACACCGAAAGTGGTGCTAGGACAAGAAATGGGCCGACTCCGAAACACTTGAAGGACCAGAAACACGGCAGAGCGTACTGACTGCTGTTTCGAGGGAGCGTATTTGACCCTCAAATTGACGCGCACCCTGCCTGGCTATCCTGCATTTGGAGATTGGCCTGCAGTGGTGATACTAATACAAGACCATCTCTGCTTGGACAGAAGCGACGACGGTAACAGAGCACAAGACGCATCCCATTGACGATTAGATCAGGGCCGGAGGCAGTAATTCGCCACACAAGGGCTACTGACATCAAGTGAAATCTTCGCACTCACGATCTTGGATTCAGCTGAAGTTGGTCAAACTGCCTGGCTATCCTGCAGCGATGGCTTGTAGTGAACCTTCACCTATAGCGATGTTTCCGCGCAACCTGTACTGATTGCGCCGTTCGAGGTAATGAAGCAGAGAGTGAGGAGAAGTTACAGCAGGTCAGAGATAGCTTACAAATGCAATAATGTGACAAACCCACGCTCGGCTCTCCCGTCTCATTGGTGATGGCCTGCAGTGATCGCAGCTCACTTTCGTGACTCTGTATTTCCAAGACATTGTGAGCTGCTTTGGCTCCCGACAGCGCACTGGAAGCTTGTGGCGACGAACACAGAGACAGTAAGTGCTGAGCCTATGACTCCATACAACTCGACCTTTGAGTGCTATCGGGTGGGCAGACGATCCGTAGCACGCAATTCAAAATTTGCGTGAAGCATCTCGTTCCTCCCCCTTTCTTCACGCGACTTGACCTTTGCGTGCTACTGTGGTTCCATCTCATCCGATCTACGCGATTTGCAATCTGTCAGAAATATCGGGGTTCTTCATTTCTTTCTCCATGCAGCTCGCTCTCTGTATGCCGCCATGATTTCACCTCGTCCAACCGCTTCGAGTCACGTATCGTCAGAGCCATCCCATTCCTCCCTTTTTTTCTCTGTTCCGCTGATAGATCCGAAGCTCTCGAAGGTACCTAAGAGCTCCATTCGAACGAGCACAATCTGCCAGAGATACTTCCAAACTAGACTCTTGACTCCACGAAAGCATCGTAGCCTGAACTAATCTACGTGGCTCTCAGACAAGCTCTCGTGCGCCTAGACTGCCAGAAACGCCTCCTTGCCCTCTTGTGTCTCCGTCGATCAGCCGCTACCCACGCCACTCCATGCAACTCCGCTTGTAATCATGCACAAAGCAACGTCTCAGAGTCTCTAGGCCATCCACTAAGTTTCTCTGTTCCGCGAGTCATGTAGCAGCTACCCAAGACGAAACCAGCTGCGCAATCTCAGCACCTACACTCCAATGCTCGCTCATCTCGTCCTGCGTCCACTCCACATCCTCGGCGCATGCTGCTGCCACTGTCGTCTGGTGCAGACTCATCCGATGGTGGTCTCTTCGGGCCTGGGCCTGCATACTCGACTCCCACAGTACCACCTTGCTCGCCATCGTCTTCTCGCCATCATCTCTCCCACTTCTCAATTTCTGTCTTCCAGCGACGAACCAGAAGCACAACCAGAGCCAGCCAATTCTCCATATCCAAGCCACATTCGAAGCCGTTCGGTATCCCCTTCAACGGGGTCTAGCGGCACGGAATACAGCAGAGTGACGTGAGGAGTATGCGGGTGCAGAAGTGTTTCACTTTCAAACTTCCCATTTCTGGGCGATCGTTTCGCTCTGATAATTTTTTGTGTTGGAAATCTACCAGTCTCTCTACATCTCCTACAGCTTGTCACTCCCGGACGGTAGCTACAGTAGTCTCATGCTCTTTCGTCAACCTCTTTTCTTCCTTTGATCTTATAGTTCGGCCGTTTCGCGCGCATGTCTCTCGTATCATCCCTTCTATTCGCCTACGCGCCATCATTTCACGCACTCCAGAGTGTCCCAAGGAGCAGCTTCCGGACCACGCAAGCCTACCTCTGACCACACTCGTCGTGTGTGGCCGTCTCATGCGTGTCTGCCCTCGCTCTCTTGAGCTCTTTTGCCACAATTGATTTTATGAAAGGTATCGAACAATTCAAGCAACCCAGCCCAACTGTTCCAATGCATCGAATTCCGCGTCTAAACTCCGTCCTTTGCTCAACTCCACTTCTTGGTCAAGTCACAAGTCGTCTTCGTCAAGTTCCGAGGGCTTGAGAAGACCGCCGACCTTGGACATGCGCTCGCGCTCGGCGTCCTTGGCGTCGCGAATTGCCTTCTCGCGATCCTCCTGGAAGAGCTCGGCATTGTCACCGGCGAACTCCTTCAGCTGAATGAGGAAGTCACGAAGGACCAGCTTGAACTTGGGCAGGTCTTCTGTGCTGTCGAAAAGCTGCTTGATGAAGTTGGTGATCTGTGCGGCCTGCAGGTTCGGGAAAGCATTGCTGAGCAGAGACGCAACAAAGTTCTGCAGGAAGTCCTTGTTTGTGGTGCCGACGGAAGCTTGATCTGGAGTGTAGATCGGCTGAGAGATCTTGTTCGCGCCAACGAGCCAGAAGAGCCGAGCGAGCAGCATCGACTGGTACTTGAAGCCAGCCTTGTGGTCGGAATCGGTGAGCACGAAGAAGACGTCTTGCAAGATAGTGGTGTAGAAGCTCTGGAAGAAAGCATCGCACGTTTGCTGGTCAGTGTGGTTCGCCATGTTCTCGACAAGTTCGATGCACATGTTGAGACCCTCGCCCTCGACAGCGCGATTGTCGTGCTTGGAAGCCCACATGCAGCTGTCAATGACGAGCTTGAAGTGAGCCTGATCGAGCTTGATGAGGGCTGGGAAGCAACGCTGGTTGATCGCACGCAGCAGCTTGAAGAACTCAACACGATGTTCTGGGTATTCGGAGAAATCCTTGTTGATCATGTCAAGAGTGCATTCGAAGCAATTGTCGAGAATCGCAGGCACTTGTTCGGTCATCATGCCCTGTGGGGTCATGTCAGCGTCGTCGAGCTTACCTGTCGTCGCGAGTGCGCGTACGATCATGTATTTGCTGGTAGCCTGGGTCCAACGTACCTGAAGTTTCGTGATCAAGACAGTGATGACTGCCAAGACTTCTGCTTCCCGTGCATCTGGCACGTTATTCTTGTAATCGAGGAGGATGGCTTCGAGCAGCTGAGGCACCAGCGTTGTGTGCACCATCTCCAGATCGTCTGCTTTCTCGACATAGGTCGTGATGAGCTTCAGGATCTCCTTTTTGATGGTCCTCAGACCTCGCACTTTGGGCATCTTGGTGGCGATGTTACCATCACGCTGCACGGCCTCGTCGATGAGTTGTGATGACGCGCGGTACATGGTGAGCATGTCCATGTAGATCCGGCCAATTTGTGGGTAGAAGTATGCTCCGATGCTGCTGCAAGCTGCGACATTTGTCTTCATGATGTTGCCGACGACCTTGATCGTCTCGGCATTCTGCAATATGCTTGGGTCCTGGTGCGCTGACTGGATGATCTGGTCCCAGGCAGCGTTGGGCAAGCTCATCAACTCACCGATCAGGCGCTCCTGAGTATTCTTGTGGCCCTGTGCGCTGATCATGTAACCGCATGCCTCGTAGAAAGTATGGACCTGCTGAGGAGACAGATCGCAGGTGATCTTGCGCATGGTCTTGACAATCTCATCGATGAACGGTTCCGTCTCGCCAGGCTGTTGGATGACGAAATGCCGCTTGCACTTGTTGGCAATCTTAATGAACGTATCGCAAGCCATATCCTGCACACCCTCGTGCGTTTCGTGCATGAATTCGAAGAGCTTGTTGACGACAGTCTTGAGGAATTTCCAGTGCGCCTTCAAGAATCGTGGGTACTGTCCAACAATGTACATGATGTTGGATGCCACAACAGCCTTGTTGTCCTTGCCACGCTTCATTTCCGTGAGTCCCAGTAGGTCTTTAATGACAGTGACCAGGAAACGCTTCTCGGTTTCTTCGTTCATGGCACCTGAGATCGAACCAATAGCCCAGCAGAGCGTGTTGCAGTTGGCCCAGCTCCACTCTGTACCATCGACTTGTCGCGCCAACTTCTCGGACATGATCTGCTCAGTGTCGACGACGTCAAGATGTGTCAGGAACACTAGACATTCTCTCGTCGTCTTGTAGAGCTGGATGGTGTCCGACTCCTTGACGAACTCACGCACAATCTCTCCTTCATCGTTCTCCACAATGAGCACCTCCTCAGGGCGAACCATCTTTTCGATCATGACTTGTCGCAAGTTGGAGAGCACATCGGTGTACTTGTGCTTGCGAAGTGGGTAGTTGGCCAGGATTTGTGGGTTCATGGCGCCGCCTCCATTTGCCATTCCACTCATATTGATGAGAGGATTCATCTCTGTGATGGGAATCTGCTGCATCTCGTCGTACAGCTCACACACCAACTTCGTCCAGTACTCGAGGCAGATCTTGAAGATCTCGCGATCGTCAATCTGACTTATCCGAATGAGGTAGAAGTGGCCATGAATCAAGAAGTCTCGATTCGGTAACGCCTCGATGAGGCTGAGGTGGTTACTGAAGAAATTGCACAAGAAGAGTGCGAGATTCTGGACAAACTCTTGGTCTCTGCCGTTTGAAGAAGCGTATGTCTGTTTGAGGTCTAACGTAAGAGGAATGATCTTGGAGATGGTGGTAAGCGTCTCAGTAAACATTTCCACCAGCTTTTCGTTCCAGTTTTGCTCGGTCTGCAGGCTGCCAATCTCGGTCAAGCACTTGAGAGTGATGTTGCGGAATTCAGGCACCTCGAGGAAACGGCTGCGCAGGAGCTCGATCAGCGACGTTTGAGTACCGGGCGGGGTCTCGAAGATGTAGCCGAGTGGGATCCAGTTCAAAAAGCGCAATAGCGTCTCAAGAGTGGCCTTGATCAGACTCGGTTGGTCTGCAGTCCGCAGGATCTCAGAGCAGAGTTGATAGATGCTGGTAAACTCGTCGCACATGCTCTGCTTGAGCTGGCGCGTCTTAGTGGTCGTCATCTGCTCCGCTGAGAAGTCGAAGACTTCCTCTGACAACAGTCGCAGGATGGCCATGTTGTTCTCGCAAATCGGAAGGCTGCTGCGACATGATGTGACGATTTCGTTGATGAAGGTGGGCCAGTTGTGCGGCCACTCTTGCTTGAGAATGCTGACCAGCGTCAGATTGAGCTTGTTGAGCAATGCGCGCTCCTTCTTCAGGCTCTCTTCCGAGCTGCTCTGTTGGATGATAACGTTGACGACGAAATTCCGGATGCCCATGCACTGGTCTCGGGGCAGTACCTTCCACCGCGTCATGATCACGTTGTCGAGTACCTGCAGTCCAAGGTACTTAGTCTGAGGGTATTGCGCCTTTTCGAGGATCTGGTCGACCATGAGCCAGGCATCGGGGTTCTCTTTGAATTGATTGAGTGAGGCTTGTGCCGCCTTTTGCTGGTCACCACGACCCTCGTAGAAGGCGCGCACCGTGGCGTCGAGCTCTTCGATTGTAGTCGCCATGTTTGTAGCCGGGGGTGGTAGTCACCACTCGAGTTCGGTGTTGGATGTCTCGCAAGCAGGCGGGTGCTCTGAAAAGATGAACGCGCAGACCGCTTGGAGGGTGGCTAAGCGGTGTTCATGCAGCGGCGACAGCGGCGGGCGGGACAGTCAATTGCGGTGGTGGTGCACGTGAAGGAGAGGAGCCTGTCGGTGGTGGGAGCGGTGTTGGGCGGAAAGCTCTGCACAGTTAGTGTGCGAGAGAGGTGGGCGTGTTTGTGCTCTGGCTGGCCAAAGTGGCGGGTGCCGCGTGCTAGCGTGCGTGGAGAGGAGTGGAAAGCGTCACTGCGCGCGCTGCCACGATGACAAAGCGGCCGACTCGAAGCCGAATAGACTGTGCAAAGGCCCGCCGTGACACTCTCAGCAATCACAGGAGCAGCGGCGCGGTGTTGTCGGTGTTGCTGGGAGAGCGAGCTTGGTTGTCTGCTGCAAGTGGCTGTCCCAAGGCGGCTCTAGTCGATTCGATTTGGCGGCGGGGTTTGCTCTTCCACGTGCCCTGCAGCAACGGCGTCACTTTTGCTGCGAACGAAGGTTCCCTCTTGGCTACATCACCTATTCGACATTGCGCGAGCACATCCTGTCCATGTTTACCTACGACCTCAGGTTGTGTATGTGTACTCGTAATACCTCTCAGAACACACAGTAATCGCGAGATACTTCCAACCATGGCTCCTCATCCCCAAGCACATCTCGGCGCTGCAGGCTCTCGGTCCGGCACAGCGACACCTACAGCGGGCAGCCAAACGATCACCGCAACTTCCAGCTCGCAACCGTCCGCCACACTTCGCCTACGAGGCGCGTCGCCCGTGACTGGAACAGGCCCACGAGTACAGTGGGCTGAAGATGTCATTGACAACGAAGGCATGGGCAAGAAGAGTTCCAAAGTCTGCTGCATCTACCACAAACCTCACGAGCCTGGCGACAGTGACGGCGATTCGTCCTCTAGCTCGGACGAGGATAGCGACTCCGAACCCGATTTGAGTAGAGCGAGGAGAGCTGGAGAGGGCGGCAAGCGAAGCAGGAAAGGCAAGCACGATCACGATAACGACAAGAGGGAAGGGAGTGCGAATGACAGGAAGCCGAGTCCGAACGCGTACGAACGGCAACCAAAATACACAGGGAAGGGAAAGGCAAAGAGCGAGGGCTGAGGATAAGGTCTCCATTCGGAGGATATTCTGTTTATTATGGTCATCTTTTATGAGACGATCCGGACATCACTACCCGGGCACGAGACTTGCGAGGGCAGTCTGTGTCCACACCGGCGTGGCATCGTAATATATTCGCCTCGGGACTGTCTGGAGCCTCATGCGAGACACGACACTAGTACCTCTTTCAGCCTGTAGATTCTGCAGACCAGGACGCTGGGATTTCGGTGTGTCTGGAGCCGGTAATAGTACGACCAGGCTTTTACCACGGCTTGTGCTCCTTGAGCATGGAGTAGGCTATTGCAGTGGCAGCAAAACACAGCACTACCACGAATCTCACTGCTGAGAAAGGCTGGCCATGCGTGGGCGGTGAAAATTTACGACAGGAACGTGGTTCGTTCGGCAGCGTCTCATTCACCGGCCTGGCTCTCCTGCATCGCTTTCTTTGCGTCCTCAGCCTGCTCGATCGGGATTCGGACCAGCGTCTGTGGCAGCTGCGGCTCAGCGCTCGGCTCCGTCTGCTGCTGCTCACCGGCCTCCTTCGGTCTCGGTATGGTAGCTATGGCAGTGTCAGTAACACATAGATAGAAACGCGGGGCAAGGTGCATACCACTAGCCATGTGTATCGCTCTGAGCACGGTATTCCAGTTGGCCATCACCGCAGCCACAGCTTCCGTGCCATTGCTCAGCGTAGCCAGCTTCTCTTCCAGTTGCTGCATTTGTCCTGCCAGACCAGCGGAAAGATCGCGTAGCTGCTTTAGGCTTTCCAACTCCAACTTCTTCTCGTTGATGCGCGATTGAATGACGGAGGACTGCGAATTTGTTGACCCGTGCCCGCCCAAGCCCGAGGATGGGCGCATCATGCCGGACGTCGGTCGTGGTGCGTATGACATCGTTGCGTACCGGCGCGTTGTGTCGAAATGGGTGCATAGAAGACCCTCCCCGCGTTTGCGCTCAGGAACGCGTTCCATCGAGTGCTGCGCTTGGGCGGAAAGAGCCGCAGCTAGCGAGAAAGCTTCCTGTTTCTCCTCACAACGCGCATCTGTTTATACGGCAGGAGCAGCACGATAAGGTTACACGACGACTCGATACACAATTTGCGATTGCTGCGCCTGTCATCTTCCTCTGGAAGTCTGGCTATCCACCCGAGTACCTCTGGCGACCTTGCGCACCACCATCACTACCACCGATATCGAATTTCGCACAATCGATCATCTTATACGCGCGGGCGCACGCGCAAGTTTCGTGCATGGCGCGGTTGAACGAGCCGCCCATTGCACCTGCTCCGACGACAGCGGCGAGTCTGGTCGCGGGCGTTGGCGCTGCAGGAGCAGAGAGTGTTGAAGTCTGTAAGTCATCCTCGTCGTGCTGACGCCCCAGCCACACACATTTCAACGCGATGAAATGCGCACGAAATCGAAACCGCACAACTTGCCGCCAGCAGCTGATTTGGCCGAAGTAAAACGTAGATTCATTCGGCAGAACCGCGAACTCGCAAAGAACAATTCGACGCAATCCCTCCGCATCCGAAGCTTGGAGCTGGAAGTCAGTAAGCTGCTGAGCGACAATTTAGATTTGAGGGAACAGGTGCTCAGCCTACAGAATGAGTTATACGATGCGCGAATGCAGGCGAGTAGCGCTGCGGCTAGGAGAGTCAAGCAGGACCTGAAGGCGAAGCTGGCAGAACTCAGCGGGCTCATAGATAGCATCGACGAAGGCGACAACGCGTTCGAGGGAAGAGACATGCCCGAAAAAGCTCGCATTCTTAGCCCGAGCAGACAACAGTACCGCGAGCGACAACCCTTGGCCGAGCTCATGCAAGATACGCAAATGCCGACTATCACTGAAAACAAGATGTTTCCAAGGCGGACTATGGAGGACCTGGAGATCCGGGAAATTCGTCTCAGTGGAGGCAGTACTGCAAGTGGGAGTCCAGATCTGGGGCCACCACCCGTTGCACATTTTGACGAACTGCCAAAGCTGAGCCAGGAAGAACCTGCAGGGCCAGAGGATAGTGACAATCAGGTGGAGGAGCTTCTTCCATCTATCAACCTCGAAACTCGCCGGAAGAGAAAGGATCCATCTCAACCAAGGGAATCGAGGAGATCTTCCATTCTGGCACACAGTCCAGATAAGACGGATGACGCGCCAACTACCATACTCAAGACAGGCGCCAAGAGGAAGCTGTCTGATCGCGATGATGACAAGCCGATAAAGCCGCCTGCGCAGGGAGACTTTACTTTTAGCAGAAAACCTTCTGCGACGCAACCAGCACCTGAGGAGACAGAAATACCGGCGGTCGCGATTAAACCACCTGTGGAGTACATTGAGAGACCGTCGTCGCCCGCGAAGCCAGGAAGGAGGGTTCTTGGCGACAAGAGCACCAATATGTCGCCTGTCAAGACTACTCGCAAAGCGACCGAGCCAGTACAAGAGGAAATGAAGAAGCCAGTCGACTCCAAGCCTACCATTGACCGTGAGCGTGCAACATTACGCAGCAGTCGAAGGCTATCCTCTATGTCAGCGATTCCCGTACCAGCTCCTCACGACGACGATGCACCGGCAATAGCAGAGATCGCACCATCTCGACCTTCATCGACTGAAGTCATCCCCGAAACACCGGCCAATTTCGATGTGTTCTCGCCCGCTACGTCTCAGCCTTCTGAGAAGAATGGAGGTCGTGATACACCTCCACCCGCGGATCTATCATCGATTAGCAACACTACGGAAGGCAGCCAGCGACCATCTCGGCGGGCACGATCAGCTGTCAACTATGCCGAACCTTCCCTCGTGGCGAAGATGCGCCGACCTGACAAGAAAATGGCGGATGCCATATCTGGCTTGCAGGATCCGCGACGGGTCATGAGCACGTCCACTACGACCAAGAGAACTGGCTCTGGAGTTGTGAAGATTAAGGAGGAAGTCACCGACGACTCATCATGGGGTGGACTCCCGCACACTAGCAGTCTGAGCAGGGAGAGCATGGGCTCACCACTTCGGCATCTAACAACTGACGACCGGCCACACATCTCTCCTCGGCCCTCACCCCGTGCGTCTCCTGCCCGATCTTCCGCTGGTCTTCTAGGTGACATGGGAGAATCCATCGATGTCATTCCACGCTCCCCACGCTCGGCCACGGCGGACTCTATCTCGACTCTGCTCGCGAATTCTAGGAAGAGACGCGAAGCTTTAGACAAGAGGATTAGTCCGCCTCCAGATCAAGTTGACGCTGCGACCAAGAGGCTGGAAGAGCTCGAGCTCTATGACTTCAAGGAGTCGAGTTCTCCTGCGAGTGTAGACGATTCGTCGTCAACGAGCGGCAAGGTCGGCACGAGGGCGATTGCGGCTCACAGACGGCATAGCAGTGTGCCGAAAGCTACGCCAGCGGCTACGGTCACTGCTGCTGCGGTCAAAGGTGCGAGCGCGAGCGCGAGCGCGAGTGCCACTGCCGGCGCTACTGCTTCTACGACCACCGGACATGGCTCGCGCATGGCGAGCAGGAGGAGAAGCATGATGGTCTGAGAGAAATTTGACATTTTCCGTTGATAGCGCGGTTCAGCGAGCGAGCGAGTTCTGTTTGAGCGATCGTGTTTTTGTTTCTATTGCCCGGATTGCTGTACAGAGAAAGATTCTTCAGACCGGGTCACTTATCGGAATGGATGGAGAAGAGACGGGATGACAGGTGTGAGATGGGGTGGTCTTGCTGGATCGTTTTTCGTCGTTCTTATCGGGATACACAGGTACAATCGAACGACCGAAACCAATTCTTTGACGCGCCTCAAAAATTCTTCGCTCAAATCTTGTCTTTTCCTCCCGCAATGTTTGAAATTATGCGGACATGTTTTCAGGGTGTTGTGCTACTAGTCCTTCGCGCTGTCATTGTCATCACAACTGCCTCCGAAGAAGAATGCTGCCGGTTGCGTGGACGCGGCTCGGGTGTTGAAGTGCCCGGTGGACCAAAGTGATGAAGAGGTCGAACTTCGCACTAAGCACCCCTGTCTCAGTTCAGCATGACGCATTTTGGGGTGGCACTCCAACGCGTTATGCTAGAGCGAGATGCGTGTGTGGTCCTCCAACATTCGCCGAGACGAGGCGTACGCGCACAAAGCCCCACCGCGCGCTTGGTCATCAGCGTTTCGAGTGGACGCCATGGAAACACGAGCTCGGTCGGAGGTGTCGGTCAACTGCCACAACCACAGGCCAGAGATGAAGAGAGGGTGCACGGGAAAAAGGAGAAGAGGGGATGTGCCAGAGAAGAGGGTGTGAATCCTGCGTTCGCGACTCCTGAAGCGGTGCTTTTGATGGTGATGGGGGATTTGCCAGAAAGCTCGTGTCGTGATGGAGCATCCCTGCTGGAGGATTGCGCGGTGCGCGTTTGACAACCGCTGGTCCCTGCGGTGTCCCATGTCTCGCGCCGTCCATGGGGCGGTGGTGACAAGCGCGCTCAGCTCGTCGCTCTCGGAGCATCGAAGGGCATTTCGGGAGGCTCTGTGGTGGGTGGAGAGAGGTGCTGTGATGGTGCATCGACAGCAGGTTTCTGTCATGTCGGCAGCAGAGCAGATTCGTATGCACAATGCTCCGAGACCCACCCGGCGACGCTCCCGTCCAGTGGCACGGGCGTGGCACGCGACAAAAAGTCTAAAATAGATGCTGAGCGGGAGTACGCGCGCGCCCGCACAACCCAGCAAGATGCTGCCCCGTTTTCTCTTCACGAGCTGATGCATCCACGACCCTTCCTTTCTGCCTTCTCCTCCGCGACCCACCGACAACCATCTCACATTCACTCGCTTGATATTCATCTTGTCGTTGTGAAAGGAACACACGACTCACCTTCGCTTGATCACCGCCTGAAGCCTACGTCAGCTCCGCCCGGAACACCCGTCGGCGTTTTTCGTCATCTGGAGCTTGCGGCCAATCGTGGTCTTCCTGACCAGAGTCTGTTGAAGACCAGAATTCCTTGGCATATGACACCCCAACAACCCTACAAGGCCTTCCCAGCATCCGTCATGCTCGGGTTGTTCCTTGGGTTCGCCCAGATTGGAGCAGACGAACTCCCTGGCGGTATTGTGCCAAACAAGAGACAGGTCGTCGGAACAGGAGTCACTACCAGCGCGGCGGAAACAACATCGTCAGAATCAGAAATGTCGAGCCAAACGAGCAGCGCCCCGCCGGAGGAGACGACGAGCTCCGCTCCGGCAGAGACGACTCCCACGACGCAGCCAGAGACCACGCCGACCGCAGAAACGACGCCGACAACAGAGGCAGCGCCCTCAACAACGAACGTGCCGACTTCGATCGACATCACCACCACCAACGACGATGGCTCGACTGTGACATCGCGAATCGCAACATCAACGGCAGTGGTACCGACCACCGCATCGAACCAAGTTGTCGACTTGGGCTCCACCACGATTAATCGCTCCACCCTCTCCAGCGCCACCGTAGTCACTGCACCGCTTGTGACAACCCGAACCGAACTCGCCACCTACACATCCGTCTTCACATCAGATGGCTCAGCTTTCACGACCACCGGCACGACTCAGCGTGTCATTGCCAGCACTACGGGCTTTGCGACTTCCACAATCGCACCTTCAATCCAAAACGACGGCTCCAGTGGCGGAGGTGGCGGGCTATCGTCCAGCTCGCAAAAAATCATCGGAGGTGTCGTGGGTGGTATCGGAGGAGCCATACTGGTTGGCGGCGTTGCGCTCGTCGCCTGGAGAATTTGGGGCAAGAAAAAGGCACAAAAAGAAGCTGCCATGGATCCATTCTATGGTGGCGGCGTCGATTCCCAGAATGACAGTGTGAGGAAGAGTTCGCCACAACTTGCCAGTGGGACGGGATTGGAGAGATACCAGCAGCCGCACAATAACCCGGGCGTTGTGAATCCTGGAAGTGTGAATACGGCGAGCAATTTCTAGGACGGAAATTTCGATAGAACCGAGGAGAACAGACGACAGATGCTGCTCCCTTGGATTTTCTGATTTTGTTTTGCTGCAATTTGAGCGTAATGATGGGAGAACGGAATTGACATCATCGCAAGGCTGCATGGACAGGCGAGCTGCATGGAAATAGATCGGATGGAACAAATTGATGAGACGAGATTGCATTTCGAGAGGTGTCGAATTGTCGAAACGGCTGCGACACCGTGGAAGGAGAAAAGTTGAAATGACGATGAAGAAGAGGAGCGATCCCTCACATTCTCTTGTGGATATTTCCGGATGTGTAGGAACTGGTAATCGGAAGAAGAATATTGAGATGATTCTGCTCTATCACTGGCGCTGGCCCACACAAACGTCAGACAAGCAGTATGTGCATACTTGTATAATCGAATGTGACTGATAACATGGCCTTGCCGACGCGTTGCCGGCATAGTGAATGTATCTCGGTTGCATCTCAAGCAGGATGATCACTACCTGATTCCAACTTGTTCATCAAAACGAGAGTGGCCAGTTTTTGAGCTTGCATGAGATAGGAATTACAGCATGGCGCCTCCCTGCATCAACGTATTGCTCAGCACCAAGCCAGCTCGTGGAGAACTGGTGCTGCTGGCACCGTCCAGATTGAACCATAAATGTTGAGAAAAATGATGCCTCAAATCGATTCCTATGCATATATTCTTACAGGCACATCATTCAAATGGCCTGATAAGCATACTGCCCACAGACTTTTCGGTTCTTGTTAGCACTCTGGAGTAAACTTGGTAATCGGGGGCAGCTCGACGTAGCAAGATGAAAATAAAAAATGAAAGATTCAAGTGAATGATATCCCAGATGTTTGCCAAAGGCATGCTCGTCTTACCCATGAACAACAAGGTCCCGAATAAAAAGAAATAGAGAAAGCCCTCACACCAAAGATGCAAAAAAAAAACAATCTGAATGTTGATGAGAGTGGCTAGTCTTGTCAGTTCGTGGTTGTGGAATTGATTTCTTTGTCAGAGCTTACGATTCGAACCCACGCCCTTTCGGACTAGCGGATTGAAACCAACTGAATGATCTCCTTAAGCTAGCGCCTTCTTGGAGGATGTCAGCGAACGATCACAAGTGAAGCAGTTGTGGGTGAATACTCACAGACCGCTCGGCCATCTCACCGTGTGATTGGATGTCATCTTGTCGGGAATTATTGAATATGATGCTGCAAACCTACGGAGACAGCACCAAACTATCCTGGTACTACGGCAATCCCTTTGGCTGGGTAATAGGTGGGGATTTATCGGAAATTCTTGCCTGTGCGTGGTCCATGCGTCAAGTGAAGACTTGGCACTTCTCCCCCGCAACCTTCGCTACCATGTCAATACAACACTCGCAGCCACTCTATGCGCCATGGACAGCGTTCAAAATCCATTTCTCCTTCCCAGGCACTTGTACAACAGTGTATCGAGGAAGTATGCGTCAGAAATGTCCCTACATTTAGCCGCGAGACGAACATGCACGCCACATCTCGTGGCACACGGTAAAGATATGATCCAGTCGAAGAAGGCAGTGGTACTTCACACAGCACCGAAGAATGCCATCGAATACGTGAAATTTCCTTGTTCCACGGCGAGAAGTACAACTTTAAGATATTAATTTGGAATGGCCAAATTTCCCCGCCCTCACAACACTTTCCTGACATGCGGAGCTGAGGCAGGAGCACATCGCCTTATCCAAAGCAGTACTTCAACGTCGCCTCACCTTCCATACCCCGCTTGAGCTCGAACATGACAGCAAATCGTGGGAGCTAGAGCTTCCAGATCCGCTCCACGGCCTCGCTATAGCTGCTCACAACGGAGCCTTGCTACTGGAATGCAGGTCCTGTTCTGGTCATGGTCCATGATCGGGTTACCTGTTCAGTACTTCCAGCTTCTGCTACGTAACCAATCTTAGCAGACTCATCACTTCGCCAGCTCTTGAATAACGCATCGTAGAGAATCATGGCCTCCATTGGACGTCTCGCTGGCAAGGTCGCCATTGTAAGTCGAACAAGTCCATCCTGACTCCGTGCTAAGAACAGCCAACAGATTACAGGCGGTGCGTCAGGCATAGGCCGAGCAACAGCTCTCGCATACACCAAAGAAGGCGCAAAAATAGTATGTGCTGATATCCGCGAAACCACTCGCTACACAGGCAGCGATGAAGAAAATGGCACAACAGTAGAACAAGTGAAAGCCCTCGGCGGTGAAGCAATTTTCATCCAAGTCGATGTAACCAAAGCAGAATCCGTAGAGAGCTTGATCCAGTCCGCAGTTCAAGAATTCGGCAGACTGGATGTTATGGTCAATAACGCTGGTGTCTCTCTCGAAGCAAAGAATTTCCGTCCTGTTTGGGAAATCGAAACCGATATCTGGCAAGGTACACAAGATGTGAATTCCACTGGAGTCTTCTTTGGTACAAAATATGCTGTGCAGCAAATGTTGAAGCAACATCCTCATTCTAGTGGTGATCGGGGTTGGATCATCAACACCTCATCGATCCTCGGTTATGTGGCTGCAGAGCATACCGCAGCTTATTGCGCGAGTAAAGGCGCTGTGCTCAATTTCACAAGGGCTGCTGCGATAGATTGTGCTCCTCATCGGATTCATGTCAATGGACTGGCTCCAGGTTATACGCAGTCTTCGATGACGGGACCTCTATGGGCTGATCCTGTCGCAAAAGCCAAGCTGGTGGAGAAACATCCTTTTCGCGGGTTGGGCCAGCCTGGGGATCTTGCGAAGGCTGCTGTTTTCTTGGCTAGTGAGGATGCGCAGTGGGTGACTGGGGTGAGTGGTGATATGTTAGCATGGCAAGATCTGCACTAATCTTGTTCTCAGCATACGCTTCCTGTCGAAGGCGGCTACCTTTCGCGTTGAGCGGCAAAAGATAAAGCACTCCACTGACAATGTTAATGAAACGAGGCTGACGGCAGGAATTGTGTCAGCCATGAAAAAATATGCTTGAAGGAGAATGCTCATCGTATTATTCGTATACGTGGACCTTCACGCAACTTGCAAACTACACGTGAAGTGCAGCTCAATCAACCCTGTCCAAACGATCCACAACCATCTCCTTAATGTCACCATGTGGAGCAGTGTCTGGCGAGATAATATCCGCTCCTCCAATTGCATCCTTGATGTGAAGCACAACTTTGGGTCCAGTAAATAGACAATCGATTTGTTCAAGAGACAAATTGCGCGTCTCCGGGTAGAAGAAGTAGATCAACGGCAAGAAGCATGCGTTGAAGATGGCAAAATAGACTGTGACTTGTCAGCGTTCAGGCTCGCGATCTTGCAAGGCGCTTTGCTTACTGTAAGTCTTGTACCCGATGCTGTTAATACTGACAGGCGTGATCTCAACGACGAGGAACGTAAAGATCCAGTTGCTAGCACTTGCCAAACTGGCAGCCTTTGTTCGAATGGCCAGCGGCGCGTACTCTGCCGGCAGCAGCCATGGAATGGCAAGCAGACCCACAGCGAAGAAGAAATTGAACAAGAAGAGCATGATCGTCGCAACAATGCCAGAGGAAGTAGACCCATCCCAGACTGTTCCCGCAAGGATTGCCATGCAGCAAGCTTGGCCGGTACATGCGAAAAGCATGAGTTTTCGACGGCCGAGTCTGTCGAGGATCCAGATTGGAGGGAGTGAAGAGAAGAAGTACGCAATTCCGTTGAAGCCAGCGAGGAGCAGTGAGAGTGAATGAGATAAACCGACCGAACTCTGAAAGATCACCGGCGCGTAGTAGGTTATCAGATCTGTATTGCTGTAAGTATTACGCAGGTTAGATGGTGTTGAGCCTGTCTTACTGATGCCACTGAGCTGTTGCATGAATTGACCCCCGATACCCAACAGAGTGCGGTATCGGAATCGCTGTCCGCCGTCCTTGGTCAAAGCGCGGAAGCCGTTGCCAGCTGCAGCGGCACGTTCTTCATCGACAGCGTGTTTGATATGGGCCATTTCGTGATTCACGGTATCTTGGTTTTCGGAGGAGAGTCGGAGGCGTGAGAGGACATCGCGAGCCTCTTCAAAGCGGTCGTGCGCAATGAGCCTGGCCAGTGTAAGCAAGGACTTCTATGTATGAGAGAACCGTTACTGACCATCTGGGTGATTCAGGGCATGCAAAAAGTCCCGCAGCTGTGACCAGAGCAAACAGGATCTGAAGAGCCAAGGGGAATCGGAACTGCGATTCGTTTTCGACGAAGCTCATACCATAGTCGACCCAGTAAGCAGTGGCCACGCCAAAGATGTTGATCGCAAGCTCAATGGACAGTCCTTTGCCTCGCTTTTCTGCTTTCATGAGTTCGGAGTGCCACACAGCTGAATCTGGTCAGAGCAGTACGTGAAATTGCGAACACACGTCAACCTACGAATTGTACTTGTGTTGATACCGTTCCCAAGCCCAGCCACGATGCGACCGACGATCATTTGTGGAATGCCATAAGCACCGGCCTGGAGAGCAGCACCAATGCTCAAGATTAAACAGCCAAGCCATATGCAATTCCTCCGTCCAAGTTTTTCTCCAAACAACAGACAGAAGATACTGCCAAAGAAACAACCGATTTCGTAAATGGCTACAACTGTGCCCTGGAGGGAGGACGATCCGGTGCCACTGTCCGTGGTATCGATTTCCGGGAACTGTTTGGTGAATGCGACGCCTGTCAACAGGCCAGACATAACACCTTTCTCGCGTCAGTGGACGCGCCTCGCAACCAAATCTCATTTTCCTACCTTGATCATAACCAAACAACAAGAAGCCAGAGCCGGCCACGGCCGTAATGGCCCAATTGAGAAGACGGCCAGACAAAGGCATGATGTTCAATGCTGTCGAGCGTGCAAGAGCCAGAACACCGGGATAGCACTCCTACCTATACTTTATGTCTATCGCGTGTTCACCCCGCATCATCGGCCTGCCCACGTTCGCCCACATGGCGAACCCTGGTCGGTATGGGGCAATTGACGGAGAAGTGTGGGTTGTGTAACCCTCTCAGGGCACGTCGGGCGCGTAAAGATTCTTCATCGGCATCCCGCATGTGTGCAAGAGTTTCGACTTCATGCTCCGTGACCATCAGGGAAGAAGTTCGGCAACGGTGGTCTGTGCTCCTTGAGTTCACCATGGGGAAACTGGTCTTGTTTCCTGAGTCCTCCGCGCTCAGTTCTTGTTAGAGATTGGTCGAAGTTGGGGCCGCATGTTTGGTGCAAATGCCGAGGATGCGCCTCGAGGTGCAGCGCCATATCCCGCTTGGTCGTCGAGGCAATTGCAAGCGCCATCCGACATGTTGGTCGGGATCCTAGGTGACGTCGAGACAAGAGTCAAAAATGTGTACGGCATCATGCTTTTAGGTGACTGCCATCTCTTAACCTTGACCAAATTCAGTCTGACTGTCGAGGATTGACTCCACAAGTATCTACATAACGGAGAGAAGAAGTGACGATGCTCACTGCTGGCCCGAATTCGGAAAAAGGAAATGCCGATCTTGGCGACTATGATCCATGCTTTCCTTTCGATGACTCGCTAACCGAGGCCCATCACTCATCTTTTACGCGCTATGGCCCAATATCGTTGGCACCTCACAGAGGTGGGGAGAGCCGGAGTAGTGCTGGCATGTCCTTTTCATCATCGCTATTGCATAGCTAGTCTGCTGAAGGGTTGTACCACATACGGAGCGTTGCAGGACCGTCCCCGAGAATCCTATCAAGATGCCGACCAAGTCCTCATATACTGATGTCACCGTGCCGGATGTAGACATCTGGGGACTCATGTTTGATCGCAAAGATCGGGACTTTGGAGATGACCAAGGTATGTACCGAGCAGAGCAGTTAGAAATCACATGCTAACGTGAAGCAGTCATTTATCGATCTGCCCTAAACACAAAGAGAGCATACACGTTCGCGGACGTCAAGGCAGCGGCTACAGCCTTTGGAGAAGGCCTCTGCAACCTTTGGGACTGGCAACGTGGCGATACTCTCAACATCTATGCGCCAAATGACATCGATGTCGGACCAATCATTCTCGGTGTCTTTTTCGCTGGAGGCATCGTCTCTCCTGCGAACCCAGGCTACTCTGCAGACGAACTTGCCTTCCAGCTCAAGAACTCCGAGAGCAAAGCTATTGTCACTACGAGAGCATTCTTACCCACAGCATTGAAGGCGGCAAAGGAAGCAGGCATTGACCAAGATCGTGTCATTATCCTCGGCGAGGAGAAAGATGGCACACACCGTGTCAAGCACTGGACCAACATCCGCAAAACTTCAGGAGCGCAGCGCTACAAGAGACGAAAGGTCAAGGATCCCAGCAAGGACTTGGCGTTCCTTGTGTATTCATCAGGCACTACAGGTCTTCCCAAGGGTGTCATGCTCTCGCACCGGAACATTGTCGCCAATCTGAACCAGATGCACGCCATGTCGGGCACATACTACAACAGTGGCCAAGACAAAATTCTAGCCGTGTTACCTTTCTTCCACATCGTAAGTCAGCAGAGTTATTCTAATGGAGAAAAGAACTGACCCTTGCCTCTCTCACTAGTACGGACTCACAGCCCTCGTCCACCAACCTCTTCACCGCGGCATCGAGCTCGTAGTAATGCCAGGCTTCGACCTCAAAATCTTCCTCGAATCCATTCAAAAGCACAAGATCACTTACATTTACGTCGCACCACCAGTCATTGTGCGACTTGCACGAGATGACACAGTCAAGAATTACGACCTCAGCAGCCTCCGAATGATGACTTCCGGCGCCGCTCCACTGACCAGCGAGCTCGTGGAGACGGTGAACTCAAAGTACAATATCAAGATCAACCAAGCGTATGGTCTCTCCGAATCCAGCCCAATGTCACATTGCCAGCCGTGGGAGGAGTGGCATTCATCTATCGGATCTGTAGGAAAGATCGCTCCAAACATGCTGGCGCGGTATGTCAGTGCCGAAGGAAAGGAGTTGGGCCCGGGAGAGATAGGAGAGCTGTGGATGGCGGGTCCTAATATCTTCCAAGGATACTGGAAGAATGATGCCGCGACGAAGGATTGCATCGAAGTTGTCGACGGCCATCGATGGTTCAAGACGGGAGATGTCGGCTTCCAGGATGAGAAGCACAATTTCTACATTACGGATCGCGTGAAGGAATTGATCAAGTATAAGGGTTTCCAGGTAAGTTCACCCTTCCCCGTCTCCGAGATTTGTCGTCCGTGCATGTACTGACCAGAAGAAAAATCAGGTCGCTCCCGCCGAACTCGAAGGCAAACTTCTGGATCACCCCCTCGTTAACGACGTCGCCGTCATCGGTGTCGACGACAAATCCCAGCATACCGAAGTTCCTCGCGCGTACATCGTGCACAACAAACTCGGAAAATCCGCAGGTGACCCAAAGACGGGCAAACCTACGGACAAAGCGGCCAGAGATGCAGAGGAGATTATTGAGTGGTTGGGTAAGAAGGTTGCGCATCATAAGAAATTGAGAGGTGGAATCAGATTTATCGAGGAAGTTCCGAAGAGTCCGAGCGGGAAGATTTTGAGGAGAGTATTGAAGGAGAGGGTCAAGGCGGAGGAGAAGGAAAGGAAGGCGAAGTTGTGAGATGTTTTCGAGCTCAGAAGCTCTCTCTACTACAATTCTTTCGGCGACAAAGAATGGATGCGAGGCCGCCAGATCTATTTGTGTCCATGTATGTATCTGTGTGTGTATGCGTGCGCTGTAACATCGAAGCCAGTCGAGCATTGTCCACACCGGTCGAGCACTTTTCTTTTTTACTCGAAACACTCCTACCAGTAGACCAGGAGTCACGGGAAGTAGAGCACTCGTAGGCTTGTATATAACTGTCTACGGAGATTTTATTGATCTACCTCTCCAACAACCCCAGTCTCTCGAAAGCCTTGATGACAGGCTTCTCCTTCCTCTTTGCAGTCAATGCCTCAAATAAAACACCTTCGCCTCCCCATGGACGATGCATTTCAGGCCCCAAGCCGGACTGTCCCGGCTGCTCTTGCTCCTGCACATCCTGAGCCTGCTGCTGAGCGCCACCTTCAATGACGAAGACTTCATCCAAACATGCTCGACACGCCGCTTCGACATCTGCGAATGCAGACTCCACAGCAACAGCCCGTTCCCGCATGCATCTCCTCATCAATCCCTCCACAAGTTGACTGACATCTGAGCCCGTGTCGTTCAGCCTCTCAATCAATCTCTCGATCGAATTGACCAGATACTCTTCCTCATACACCGTACCCTTCTTTCCTCTCGCGCGCTTCCTCTCCTCTTTTCTGCGATTCTTCGATGTCTTTCGTGTCGCATCCGTTGCTACCGATCCGAGCAGATTACTCTTATTGCCAGTATACCGCGTCATGAACGTTCCAGCGCTCGTAGTAGCATCTGTAGGTGCAAGAGAAATGTCATCGGGAAAGTCCACATTCGCTGCTGCGCCAGAGCCGTCGAGGAAAGCCATCGGGTCTTCTTGTTTCTTTTGTCGGAGATCATGAAGGCGAGGGAGTTGATGTTGGAGCTGAGTCTTCATCTCGGCGAGGAGCTCCGTTGTGGTTGCAGAGGTCTCGATAAGACCAGGATCGATGACGGATTTGAGAAGGTCGAGCTGCTTGCGTTGGGTCACGAGGCGAATAGCCTCTGCGAAAGCATAAGCTTTGCATAGGAGTCTACAGGCTTCGTCAAGGTCGTTGAGGTATTCAAGATGGATTGTTGCAGCTGAAGTGTAGTCTTTGGATTCCTCGCAGCCTTCTGCGAGGTCGTGCGCTGCGGCGAGGACTCGCTCTTCCGGCATATCGTCTGTGCATGAAAGACATTCTCGCCACAGAGAACCCACGCTGCGGTATGCTTCGAATGCGGCAGAATGGTTGCCGATGTACTCGAATGCGATACCAGCTTCCTTGTATCGATTGCGCGAGAGCAGGAAGTCGGCATATATCCGCATCAGCTCCGTCAGTTTCCCATTATCGTAGCGGTAAAGCTCGATCGCTTGACTGTACAGCTCGTGCTTTGAAGCATAAGCTTTGACCTCGTCGAAGGCCTCGAGAGCATGCAGGTGGCCTAGAGCTTTGACATGCCGCTTCAAATCATTGTCGATGGCGAATCGCTGGCGTAGAGGTTCCATGTCCTTCAGGGATTGCAGATAGGGGAGGTATTCGCGGGGATCCTTCTGGGACTGCTGTGCCACGAGTAGTGTGACCTCGAGGTCGTAAATACCCAACGCGATGTCGTAGAGCCTGTTCGCATCCGCCAGGAAGCAGATGTGATCTACGGCTTGCTCCAATTGACCTTGCTTACCCTCCTTGCGAAGCGTCGAGACAAGTGCAAGCCCAGCAGGGAGATCTGGAGGATCTTTAGAGACATGCGCTGTGATGATCGACTGCAGATACATCTCTTCTTGATTCGAAAGTGCTTTGAGGAAAGCATCACACACCTTATTGACCTTGGACGTTGTTGACACAGTAGAATGTGGAGGATTGCCATTCGTTAGCCCGTTCGTGCCTGGTGAAGAGCCCTGCGACTTCAAAGTCTCCTTGTAGATCGTCTGACAGACATCCTCTTCGGACAGCGAGCTGAGGAAAAGATCGATGTATTCGACTTTCTTCACTTGCTTGATGAAGAGCTCAACATCATTCATGAACTGCTCAGGCGCATAATCGTGTAAGATGTTCATATCCACTCTCTGCGTTCGACAGATGAGAAACGCCTTCTTGTACTCTCTCTTGCTGATCTCATGTCGGATCCCCGCTAGCACCAAGGCGCGTGGGTAAATTGTTTCGAGATTGCCTCGTGGCATCTGCAGGACGAGGGAATATGCGCTAGGCATGACAGTGACCAATTTCGCACCTCTCTCAATGTTTCTGCATCTTTCGTCTTTCTCAGGCTCATCAGGCGGCACCTCGAGCTCACTGTGGTTTTGCAAATGCACAAACTTCAGCAGATGGTTGCTGGTCGTGTACACGAGATGCGTATGAGTTACAGCAAACGAGGTGCACCCGGTGATTTTCAACTTCTGCAGGTTGCTCTGGACGTGCAGCAACCCGCCCGCTGTGAGACCGAAAAGGATGTCGCCGTCGTCGCCGTGCCACACTTCCACCTGTGGGCAGGGATCTGGGAGCGTACCGACAATCTCTTTCGTCTGGAAGTCATGAACAGCTCCTTTGCTATTCTCGAACAGTATCCGATCGTGATTAGTAGGTCTGAATAACGAGACCACCTCGGTCTCAATCCGCATATCTGATGTACCAAAGTCCGAGACAGTGCTGATTCGCGTGCCTTCTTCGGCCGGCGTCGAGGACGCCACAACTATTCCGTCATCCGCATCGAAGCAGAGCTGTCTCCCCGCTGTGCCAGGTGGCAGATCCAAGTGCAGAGACTCTAGTATCTTGGCTTTCCTAGCCGGCTTCGAGCTATAATTGCAATCCAGTACTGAGATCCTATTCGAGTGCAGCACTCCTATCCGCATGCCGCTCGGGTCGACAGCCACATCTATCGCATTATCGGGCAGGTCAATCTCGTCAAACGCCATTGGTGGAGGTACGTTGGCAGTCCGCAGTGGCGTGATCCTCAGCCTTTTGCCATCAATTACAGCCGCGACCCCGTAATCAAAAGGTGGCTTGACACTTCCTCTGGACACCTCGAAAGAGTAATTGAGCCATCTGAGATCCTGACCAGTATGAGAAGCCAGCTGCAAGGGCTTCTCGGAATGCCAGTTCGTTTTCACTGAGTCGTCTCCAGGTGTTTGCATCGAGATCTCCTGCTTGAGATAGTAATGGTAGTTGCCCATCGTCCATAGTTGTACTCGGTCCTTCATACTCACAGCCAGAACGCTAGAGTCTGAATTCCACTGCAGGTCAATCTTTTGCCCGACTGTATCGCATTCGTCCTTGGACAGCCTCAATTCGAAGTCGCCGTGTCGCAAACCATTCCTCTCGAAGAACACCACATCGATGCGACCTTCTGCCTCTCGTCGCTGCACACCAGCAATAACCTGTCCACTGGGCTTCCAAGCGACAGCACTTTCCAAACCGTCGACAGGTTCAGAAGCAGAGTCAAGCACTCCTTCTCTCGAGTAGACCCGCACAACTCTCCGTCTCAACCTCTCCCCATCCTCTCGCCCATCCACTTCAACGACCGAATTCACAGCAACGAATTCGCCATCGCCTCTCCAGCTGACTCCAACACTCTCGCCATCGTCATACTGACTCAAAATACCACGATCCACCACATCCTTCACAGTCGGATCCTTCAACCCCTTCGCTCTCGCACCAGGACCCAAAAACTGCGTTTCCTTCTTTCCCCACCCCACATCCACATGCAGATTCGCACTGTGCAAAACATCTTCCGGACGTAATTCAATCGCAGATCCATCAGTCGTACTCTCAAACTCCCGATTCATGAACAGAGTCGTCTGAGCTTTCGTGACGATGACGAGGAGTTCTTCGTCCGGCGACCATTCTGCGGCGGCAATTCCCACGTCCACGGATCCGACGATTTCGATAAGATCTTGGCCATCTTGAGGATCTTCGCGGACGACTATAATGTCTCCACCTGCGAGGATGAGGGAGATAGTGCCTTGGTCTGGGTGGCTGTGGATGTTTAGGATTTTGTCATATGGAAGATCTGGGTTTGGGGACGGAGCATCCCAGGATGCGATGAGAGCGCCATCGGACGAGGAAGTGTTTTGAGTCTTGGTGTAGCGCTTAAGGGTTATGGCTGGATTTGTGGGGGTCGGGCCAAAGGCGCAGATGAGATTTGAAGGTCCGTCCCAGGCTGTCGCTGTGAGTGGAGATTCGGAGTCAGAGGTGGGAAAGGGAAAAATGGAGTGCGAGATGTTGCGGAGATTCCTCATGTTGGCTCGTCAGAGGGAAATTTTTCTGGAAGTCGTGCAGTCGTGAAGATCATCGCATCATGTCGAGTTGGAAAGTGGTTGGACATTTCACAAAAAGTTCACATGCACGAATTGAAGTTCTGGAGTCGCGGAGCTAAGGCCGCAACCAATCACGATGCGCAAAAGTGTCAGATAAGTGGGAGCAAGAGGGAGCGCATTGCTGCTGGGTCGTCATCCATTGACATATGAAATGGCTCTAGAAGTATCTGTACAATGCCATTGTTTCTAACTTCCTGCTTTCCAGTCGCTCCTGGACGCGCTTGAATACACAGTAGCTCACTACTTCCTTCCCACCTTCGCTCGTCTATTGGTTCTTGTACGTTTGCCAGACTGTAGATCTTGTCAGCGCCTGTCCACCTCGTACGACCTGCAGCAATCTGTGCAGCATGTTCCTGTACTTACCAGCAATGCCGAATGGAAGTCCAAATCCGGTAGCTGTCCTCCCGGTCAGTGTCTCCCTTCACTCTACTTCTGCTCTTTCATGACCCACCCATGAATGCCCAGTATCGGAAGGCGAAGAACCTGGTCAGAGGGTTGAATGGGA
The DNA here is from genome assembly GCA_004299825.1 of Cercospora sojina. Taxonomy (NCBI): domain Eukaryota; kingdom Fungi; phylum Ascomycota; class Dothideomycetes; order Mycosphaerellales; family Mycosphaerellaceae; genus Cercospora; species Cercospora sojina. The sequence continues at coordinate 3,244,396 of CP036211.1, read as the reverse complement.
TGTTGCTTCGTGGACCCTCTGGGTAGTGGTATGGCGAGCCGAACTGGGGGCGAGTGGTTGTGAAGTTGCGGCGGAGAGCGGCAGTTGGTGCGCGGCGCGCAATGACACGGGATTGAGCGAGCATCTTCGAGCTATATTAGCAGAGTCTGAGGCTTCCGAACCCAGGATCGTACGGTGGTGGTGTGGCTCGTCGCGTTGGTGAGAGTGGAGAGTGGGAGATCGCGGTGATGTTGCTATGCTTCGACCTTCGCTGGTGACGGTGATCTTTCGGGAGGAGTGAACGGAACCTCCCGCGCAGAGCCGCATCTCCCTGAAAGCTCACCACAGCCACGACGGACGAGTGCCCACAACGCTTGATGGTACATTTCGATGACACGCATCAGACACGGCAGTGCACTTGTCCGCCATGTGAGACTGAGCGAGTTGTAGCCATACTTGACTTACTGTCTCTGTTTGTCGACTGACCATTGTTTCATCTCCATACGAGCCAGATCCTCGCAGCAGGATTGCGCAACGGAGTGAGCCGACTACTGCATTTCCAAGCACGATTGCCCTCAGGGACAGCGCAGCATCCCCACTCGAGGCTCACATTCACTCGACACCGCGCCCGACTGATCACCTAGACTGACTGGGCTTCCGAAAAATAATGCAGCGCCCGCATTTGACCATTCTTCGGGGCAACGGAGTGTTGCTGCAGTTGGCTCAAGCATCTGGGCATAATGATCAATAAAGAGGCGGGCGATACATATACCTTAAAGCCTCCGTATGACCATAATGCCGAAAGCATGGAGCCGCAAACCTAAGCCAGATATCGCACAGAAAAGAGCCGTCAGAGAGCGAAGGTCCGCGATAGTCATGGCAAAGGGTCTATTTGATTGAAAGGGAGCGGGAAGGGGCTTGGTGGCTGACTTCCGGCTGTGAGCGTGAAGTGTGCAACAACTGGGAATAGCAAATGGTAGGTGTATTGCTTGTTGTTTCTTGCCATGTCACTCGGTTGGCCAGTAGCAGAAAAGGCTAGTATGCGGACGTGACGGTGAGTGAGTGTGCAACGCACGAAGCTTTCACGTTCATTTCATTGGTTCCAGGGGACATCTCTCCTTAGCTGCCTAATTCGCATTGTCTTTCGCGCCTACTTCATCACTTCACATGCAAACGCGACTAAAGTAGACCCTGCATATCACACGCATTCGCCGTTACTTCACTGACTGCACTGCACAAAAGCCCACTTGCGTCACGCGTCGTGGGTCACTCTGCCACGCCCAACAACATTCAAAAGTCTGACTTGCAACCAAAACTCAACAGCAGAAGAAGCGCTCATCCTTTGCGCGCATGACCAGCAGCAATGGCAATCAACGACGCCGTTCCAGGAGTCGACATCGCAATCGATGTTAATGACCAGCCCCTCCAAGAGCATATCGAAGCTGATTTCGAGGAAGAAGCGAAGACCGTCACGCGTTGTGTGGAAGCCAAATCGAACCAGAACTTCACAGTGCGCATCAAGGTGGACAGAGGTACCCGCATGAAAGGCGATGGCTTGTTATTTTCAATATACGTTGATGGCAAGCCGGTTGCGGACCGGATCGTGAGAGCGCACAGAATTGAGAATTCAAGCTATACGCGTACTATCGATGGCTATAGTCCATCGCCCAATGTGCTTCACCGCTTTCGCTTTGACTCCCTGAAAAAGGCGTCAGATGGCAAAATTTTCGATCAAGAAGTCGCTTTGGTCAAGAAAATCAGCACGATAGAGGTGTTTGTGAGTGACAGAAACACACAACGCAAGCGCAAGAAGAGGACCAGAGACACTCTTTCTGGCGTAGGTATACTCTCCGAGAAAGCACTGAAGGGTCGTGCACTTTCCCACAGTGTGGCTTTCGACGCGCCAATTGCAACCGGCAAGCGAAGCTGTTGGGAGACGAGACTCGTGGATGAGAATGAGCCATTCTCCGCGAAAATGGTGTTCAAATACCAGTCACTCGAGAGTCTCAAGTCCGAGCTCATCATATCACGCACGCCTTCATCACCGCCCATCGAAGAGAAGGACCACTTGACTGTCGAAGAGATCCGGGAATTGCAGCGTCAGCATTGAGAGCTGAAGGTATGTCACACCATTACGCCTGAATTTCCATTTCTCTGCGAGCTGACTCTTCCCTTCGCAGGCGAGCGCAACCAAAATCAAACGCGAACGCAGCGAAGAATCAACTCCTGCATCCAACAAGCGTGCCCGCAACTCGGCAGCCGCAGGTGACGTCCAGTACACGATCGATGAGTCTGGAACTCGAGAGACGCCAACAACTCATCTACCTCCACGGCAACAAGCAGAACCCGTGGACCTCACCAACGACGATGACGACTGAAGTATGTGCATCTCTTCCCGCCCGAAACCACCTACTATAATACGTGGTGGTTACCAGCGAGCGACAGCTTGACGGCAGAGAAGCACAGCGAGGCAGATCCATAACCAGCAGCATGCTCAAAGCGAGACAACCTGCCATTTGACGCGACCCTCATGGTTGCAGGACCTTGCTCTTCGTGCTTAGGAGGAACATTGGAATATCAAGGCACGGCATTTCGACCACATTTAGGCCACAGTTGGGGGGCAACTCAATCCAAAGCTTTCATCAGACGCGAGAAGATTACACGCCACGATGCGGGTATCATTCGCGGAATCTAGCTTAAGCGTGCGCAAATCTATGACTGATCCTTTTCACTACCTGCGAACTTCTCCTCCCCTTTCCCTCAGCCTTGTGAATAGCATTTTATTCTCATATCCTCCCCGCAGCCATCCGATTTAAGAAAGTCTCGTCAAGAACGAGCGTCATATTTGCGTCTCCCCCCTCGTCACAAGCTGATCCCTCAAAATATCCAGTGCAGTCATGGAGCAAGTGATGAATTGCACAGCCTTGCCGGTCACATTCCGCACAAACGACGTGTCGTACGCCGAAATGATCCGTGAACACCTCGTAAAATTCTTGTCAAGGTAATCCGCTCGTCTCGTGGTAGCAGTCGAAGTGAGATTCTGAAGCTGGGTCTGAAGACCGGGGGTGTTGAGACATGGTTGCTTGTGTTGCGATTGAAGGATGAAGTCAGTCTGTGATGGAGAATATCAGAATGCTGGAGGGATAGAGAGGCTTTGGTACTACGACTGAGAGAATGTGACAGCTAACCACTTCAGATCGAGAGATGAGATCTTGCGATTTTGATATCACAAGAGATGAGATCGATCTATGCTGCTCTAGCCGGATTCAGACTCGCACAGCACGACCTTGAAAATGATGGAGCGGAGACATCCTCCCCAGAACGCGCCTGCCTTAACCACTCGAACATTCTATCTCCCCATGACCTCCGCACCACTAGTCTGCAACTCGTCCTCCTCCATCTCATCCCACCACGCATCCTTAAACGGTACATCGTCCTCATCATCCACAACCGCAACATTCTCCGCATCAGCAAAATACCACACCAACACCAACGCACTCTGCCACTGCCCCCCAGCAATCCACTTGTACTCATCATCCTCATACCCAAACGCCTCAGCAAACGCTCGATCCGCACAAATTCTCCGATGCGCCCCAAAGCTATCCCCTTGTTTCTGCTCCAGTCCGAACCAATAATCTTCCGCAAGCTCCATGATCTGCTCCGCGTTGGTAGGTGGAGGATGCTTCTCGGACCAGAGAGCTGGGGCTATGAGGTTTCGTTGTTGAGCTTGAATGTATTGTTGTGAGAGGGGGCCTCGGAGAAAATTGAACCAGTGTCCGCCATTTGCGAGGAGGCAGTCGGAACATGTTAGGGCGTCGCAGCTCCAGCAGTGCAGGGGGACGCCGGGGTTCTTTTCTAGACATCCTGTGCATACCCAGCTTGCCATATGGTGGCAACGATTCGCGACTGTAGATCGTGTTCCTCTCGTCCGGGAGTTGGCATCAAAATGGTGGTCTGGTTGATTTTCAGCTGCCAACGGAAAAGCTTGAAGAGCCACTTGTAGTAATATGGGTACATGTGCATGGTAAGCAGATCGGGCTCCCGACGTGTACGGTGTTATACACGTGAAGTGGGAGCCTTCTAAGCTCTTATTGGCTCGTGTGCCACAAAGAGCTCAGCTCGCGTGATTCCGGTGTAGGCAAGCTCCTACGTGGCAAAGGGAATTGCCGGTTTGAGTCAGCGTGGCAAGAGAGCTTCAGGTGAGCAGTTTGCAATTCACGTCGGCAACTTGAAGGCTTGTAGATGGTTGGTCCGCTCTCTCATGCCATCTTTGCTCCTCTGTCATCCTCCCGGTACAACTCCTGATGCTGGACCCATTCTGCGACTGTTGGAGTGCACAATTGCTTGGTCGTCTCCCAGTCCTGAGCTTTGGCAGCCTTTCGAATCTTCGTGCTGCTTACTCCGGCTTTCGGGTTGGGGCCCACGAGCTCGACCTGCTTCGCCCATTCTGGCTTCCCGCCATCTTTTGCCATTTCTCCCTTCTCAAACTTCTTCGCAAAGGCTTTCTGCTCCTCAACCGTACCGTAGTCATCGTCAGGACGTAGTGTGACTCGTAGTCGATGCCCAGCATCAAAGTACGGATTTAAGGCCGCAAATGGTGGGTCAAAATCCTTGTAGTACTTCGCGCCAAAGAACCTCGTCAAGGTGTCAAAGCCGACAAGGTGAATGTGATGCGGCTTGTCTGGATACCATTCCTGGCCTTCTATCTCAATAGCTTTTGACTTGTCTGTGTAGTACGGCAGCTTTGTGACACCGATATCAATTACTAAAGTGTCGTACTTGTCGGGTTCCTGCTGAAAAGAGTCTTGTAGATCCCGAGCAAACACCGTCATTAGAGCGAGGCGTTGCTCAAAAGAAGCAGGTGAAGGGGCCTTGTCTGCGTTCATGATTGCAAAGAGGAGCAGTAGACGATGGGGCTTAGCATGTTGAGCAGCAGCGGATCGCTCCAACGCAGATTGTGCGAGTGTTCTGTGAGCGATTGATGGCGGGTTGAAGGAGGAATCGAGAACGAATAGCGTCTTTGGCGACTCATCCGCAGTTGGCGTGGATGGATTTTGCGCTTCTTCATGTGATGAAGTTATGGTCTTAAGTACTTGGAACTTCGCCTCTGAGCTCTGGAAGGCCTTCAGGCCACTTTCAAGCTCGGGTACGAGCTTGCCGAACGTGTGAAGTCTTGTAGCCATTGAGGCGTCGGTCATCGTCGTCACGCGTCTCCCAAATTTGTTGATGAGGCTTACTGGGCGTAGTGCCGCTACTGCTTCTCCAATCATGCTCTGACGAGGAAGTCGATGTCGCGGAGAGGAGAAGAGGCTAGCAGTGATGGAAGGCTTCATCGACGAAGTGGGGGCATTATGCTTGGCGTGGGGCTCAGTGGTGCCCGCTTCAGATCATATCATTACTTTTGTCTTCCTTTTCGATCGTACACACCTCATAAGTGTCGTCAAGCAGATCGCCCTCCCGATCCGCTATATCTCTATCCCTTTTGATCTATTCTCTAAAACTTTTTAGAAGCTGAAAAGCCCACTTCTTCTCTTTCCAAGAGGATAAACTACCAAAGCGCTCAAGAACAAGCCAACAGTAATCCCAACTGCAATTTGAATCATCGAACCCGCAACATTGAACACCAGATCGTTCGAGCTAGCTCCAGTGACAGCGCCAATCTTCTCATATCCACTTGCGCCGTTGATAATGGAGGTGGAATTGTTGATCTCATTCGCGACGCGGAGACCACTCAGCAACCCACCAGTACTCGCGAGACCTCCCGGGACTTGAGTGAAAATGGCTGGAACGAGGATGGCTGCCGCTACGCCGTGGCGAAATCGCGAGTACAGATTTGCCAATGCACCGACAGCGAATGCGCCCAATGTACTCGCAATCTGCGGACTCTTCGCAAAGCGCAAGCTGCTGTAGTAATTGACAACATACCCAGCGCAGGCGACGATCACCATGATAGGCATCTGCTTCCATTTCGCTTGGTAAAGGATGCTAATGCAGATCACGAAGAATGGAACGAACGCAAATCCGTACTCGGACGGAAGTGGATTGCGGCACTCAAGATCGGAGGTGGCGTTCTTGTCAATCAGGCCGTACAAAACTGAACCAATGGTGATGCCAAATCCGAGGAGCAACGAGTAGACCACTCCGTACACGATCCGGATCGATCCGGGAACAATAGCTCTTGCTTGTAATTCCAGCGAGGATGACAAGAACATATATCCGGGTAAGAGCATGACGATGCCACCTTGTGCCAAAGCGGAGAAGCAAAAGAGACTTCCACCTCGGATTGTGCCAAATGCACGAGCCAAAAAGCTGACGAGCACAGTCGCGCTCACCTCAAATACATTGCTGTACAGAGGCGACATGGGCGCTACAATGAGTTGCAAAGCTCCAACCAGACAGCCGAAGAAGAAGCAGAGTGGGAGGTCGATTAAACGCGCGTTGAAAGAGAACGGAGCGGCCGTCACACTGGTCATGCCAAACACAAAAACCCGAAACCAAGGATGGAATTGCGGCTTCCTAGTCATGAGCTCATCCAGTTGGCCCGTGCCTTCTTCCACGCTCGTCACATCGTGAATGACCTCTTTGTAGACTCGGTGGACATCCTTGAGCTTTCCCAGATCGATGCCTTGTGCAAGGCGAACCAGCTTCACTTCTGTGGTATGTGTTGTCGCATCATCAAAGGAGGTGATCATACAGCCGGGAAGATATAGGAACTGGGCCTCAATTTCCAAGGCTCGCGCAGTCATGGTCAGATACTCCTCCAGTCGGTGAGTCGGCGCACCATACAACATCAGTGCTCGACACATCTTGAGAATGAATTCCTGTCGAGCAAGAATACCAGAAATATGCATCTTGACCTGCGTTTCTTCCTGCTTGAAGAATGCACCCAGACGATGTGCCATGCTCGAATCCCGCTTCTTCCTTGGCCGTGGAACTCTACCATCGACCTTCGGACCAGCAGGCGTGGCCAAACTATTGGAGGCTCCGATAAGGGTCGCCAACGTATCCCGAGACTGCTCATTCTGTTCATACCACTTCCTTCGTCCGGGCGTGCTCGTCCCAGAAGCGGACACGGAAGACTCGGATCCAGTTTTGCGGTGGCCAGGCGTCGGTGGAGTTTGCATGAGATCGCGCATGCCTCCCATTTCCGATTGTTTGTGAAGCTTCAGGAGCTGGGAAAGCACTCCACCTCGATACTTGTCTGGCTTGGGAACATTGTACGACCCGTCCACATATCCATTGTAGATTTCTTCGTACTGCTTTTGTGGTTTCTCATTCCTGGTCTCTGTCGCTTCCTCGGAATCCGGACCTCTTTCCAGGTCGGTGGCATACCCATCGGGCGCAGAATAACCTACCAACGTATCGTGGCTGTAGGTCCGTCCATGTCCATCTCCATCCTCCTCGTGGGCATAGGGCTTCATCGCAATGTCTCCAGAATTTCCGAGGAGCTCAAAATCACTCCCGCCATCTTCCGTGTATGCTGTAGACTCAATGGAATTCCGAGAAGAGTATGGCGGCGAGTCTCGTCTTACTCTTTCCGCCATTGCATTTCCTCGACTCTGGGCCTCGGCGGCAGCTCGATCTTGAGCGTGCTTATCACTCTCACCATTGCCGCCCAATGTCGGTACATTGTCTTTCGACCTGTCTCGAAGTATGGGATGTGGCCACTTCGAATCCTTTATTTGGTCTTGTGTAATGGCAGCAGAAGGGAAAGCAGGCTCGTGTGCAGCCGGGGGCGACAGCGCTGCAGCGCGCGAATTGAATCGAACCCGCACTCGCCTCTCACCCCACTCTCCCATGGCACACTCGTACTGGATATCCGGGTCGTCGTCCAGCTCGCCCGGACTTGAAGGCTGCTGCGGCGTAGGGCGATCCATATTCTCGGAGATGATGAAAGAATGAACGAGAGGAGCGGATCAAACTTACAATGAGACCCAAGTGGCAGGTAATGAGACTGAATCGCTGTCAATAGGCAATCGGAGACCAGCGATGTGTACAGGCTTCATCGTGTCTATATAATGAAACGGTTGTGGAACATTCGCGGTCCGTCCAGGGATATGCGAGGGACCCATTGTCTACATGGGGTACATGAGCATGCGCATCTGAGTGATGCACGTTCTTGCTTCCTGGATTCCCTTTCCCGACATGTTTAGTGTGTAGAAGGCGTGCCGAGCGCAAGCTTTTTCTGGGAGGTCGTGTTACATAACACCTGCGCAAGCCGAGAATCGGTATAGGTGGCACTTGTCGCCGTCTGCCGGAGCATGTCCGGGAGTAAGGATGAATCCCTGACGCCGTTCGTGTCAGCGACCGCTACAGGAGTCTGGCCGCGTCGATGTTCGGTGGAAGCAGAGACGGATTTGGGCGAGAAGCTGGGCCCACGGTCGCCGGCGGGCTCGTCTTGGGAAATTTCTGGAAGCGCGAGAACGCGTGTTGTTTTCCGCCCATCGGCTCGGCTCGGCTCCCGGCATGCCGCGTTGTTCTCCACACCTGGCACACCATGACATCTGGGGCAGGCAAAACGACAGAAGCAGCACCCACCGCCCGTACTCGTCACACGCCCTCCACTCCACCTCCTCGTCATTTCGGAAGAGGCAACCTCACATTCCTCCTCGTGTCCTTCTAGACCATAGCAAAAGAGCAGCAACAGCCATGTATCTTCGGTAGGGGCTCAACTCGATCAATTCCTCCAATTTCCATTCTGAACCAGAGGCCCGATCAATATGTACACCTCCGCCCTAACAATATCAACGTTTTGTTTCTTTTTGTGTTTCTTTCCATTACCATTTCCCAGATATCATGTCCACAAGTGATGCTCACCTACAACGCGGTCACCCATGAAGCACCGCCGTTCACCCCCCAAACCCACCCATCTCCTCATCAAGTCCCCCAACCGTCTCCTCCCAACTCCTCGCCTCCCCATCAATCCCCCTCTCGCCCTCCATCACAGTGACATTGGACAAAGCAACCGGCTCCGTGACTGCCGACCCCTCCATTCCCGGATCAACAAACCTCCTATGCTCATCAAACAAGGGCTCGTCCAGAACAGGAACACCTCCACCGTCTGCCGTATCCATATTGACGTTCAAATTCGCAGACAAGGATTCCAGAATATCCTGTTCCGACATCAAATGCGGCAGAGGGCCCAGAGGTTGCGGCGGCAGAGGAGGCATTCCAGGAATCTCCTGCCAGAGTCCCGCTCCAGGAGCAGGTTCTTTTCCTCTCGGCATGACATCCGCAGGATTGACAGTCGTAGGAGCGCCAGCAAGAGCCGGATGAATGAACGAAGGATGAAGCGTAAGATTCTCAAGTCGTTTCATAGTCAAAGAAGCCGAAGATTGAGAAGTAGCAAGAAGCTCGTCCAAAATATCGTGTGCTGCTGCGAGATTGGCGGCATGAGTATCGAGAGTAGCAGTATCAGCAGTTTTCGTAGTATTAGAAGTTGTAGTTTCCACCAAACTGTCCTGTCTATTATGGGAAGCGGAAGAAACGGGTGTGGCAGTGGTAGGAACAGATCCAGCTAATGGCGCGTGTGCCGCAGCAGGAGCGGGAGCCGAGAATCCCAAACCAGGAGGATACAGGATCCTCTTCGGAACCTGCATCGTTGGCGGAGCAACACCCCCTAGCAATGTCGTCGAAGAATCTGCTGCCGCCGTCCCAGGAGACACAAGAGAATCTTCACCTCCCTAAGAGTGTAGCGTTTCCAAAGGATTTCTCTTCTCAACCACCGGCGTTCTCCCATGCCTTCCCCTCGCATCTCCATCCATATCCTCATCATCCACAGGACTCCGCTCAGGCGAATCATTCGGCGACTGCGCTCTGCTGTCCGACAAGTTCCTCCTCTTCGATCCCTCCATCCATGATTTGACACCACCGATCAGACCAAAAGCCACACCGGCCGCAAAGTCCAAGTTTTTGCCGCGCGAGGGAGTCAAGCTTCTGCCGCTACTGCCCGCAGCAGTCTCCACCCTCAGTCTATCAGAAGCAGAGACGGCAGGAAGCGGAGAATCGATGCCATTCACCGTACCACCACGACCATTCTTAAGACTCGGGGTGGCCGAAGGAGCAGGACTGCTGGGCCTGCTAGGCTGCCACAATCTGTTCAACTCGGAGCTCAACTCCCTTCCAGTCGTGCTCCAGTTTTGCCGGATGGTATCCCTCAAATCCGAAACATGTCGTTTGATATCCATTTCATTCTTCTTCAACCAAGAAATATTCAACTCTTGTCTCGTCGTCCCTCTCTTCAATTGTCGGCTAATGTATTTCTCATAATCTCGTACAATTTTGGTGATGATGCCGGTGGTGCTGACACCTTCCGTTCGCTGCGTGACAAGGAACATGCCCTTCTCTTTGATCGGTGCGTAGATGTCGTCTCCTTCGGATGCGCCGTACGGCAGATCATCGTGTGCGACATAGTCGATGTTGTGCTTCTCTAAAAATGGAACGTCGATGATCCAAGGGCAATCCTCAATCACTTCGTCCACCCATCTGCAATGTCTGACGCTCTCGGCTCTTTCTTTGGCGCTCATGACAGTGAGCCCCTTCCTCTTGAATGTCTCCTCGTCGCCTGTGACGCCAACAATCAATCGAGTGTTTGGGAATGCCGTCTTCGCCTGTTGCAGAACACGCATGTGCCCGAGATGGAACAGATCGAAGACCCCGTCGGCGTAGACGCGTACTGGGCGGTCGGAGGGCGGTTGGTTCGTCTTGTAGCCTCCAGCGGGATCGACCAGGCCAGCTTGCGGAGGAGCTTCCATGCGCATTGTGCCAGCTTCTCCCGACTCGCCGGAGCCATCAGCAGTAGCATTGATGGGCATGGAGACGCTGCCTCCCGTCTGAACAGCCATGGTAGCAGGCGGTTTGTCATTGCCATTGATGCTCCGTTTCGAATTGGCACGAGTGCGCTTCGCCGGCGGATCCATACTGCTCTTGCTCTTAGCAGGACTGGCGCTCACAGCAGCGTCTTGCACTTCAACGTCGGGAGATTGCTGCTGCTGCGAGCTCTCGACCTCTGCACCGTTCTTCTCTGCGGCCGACGAAGCCGCTCTCTTGCGCTTGGGTGCCATTGTATGTTTCGTGTCGAAGGTAGTATCGCGTCGAAAGTGCAAGTCCGATCACAAGTTTCCCCAAGCAGGAAATGGGCCGAGTGGTAGAGAGTAGGCGCTCCTCGTCTTACCTGCCGCGGCGGTCAAGACACGCAGCAGCAGAAAGAGCGCGCGAGCTGGACAAGGTAGGAATAAGAAGAGACAGGACTGAAGAATCCAGGAGAAGACAGTGGACAACACGTTGTGTCAGTCTGCCTCGCTAGCGGATTGCAATCGAATGACGATCACGCTTTGCCAGCACGCGTTCGCAAAAGCTCTCCCTAGTTAGTCGCTGTTAGTTAGTGTCAACGTTCCCGGCCGCGGATGTGTGCGTGCACGGCCCAGACCCGCAGGACTTCGCTCCGATAGATTGAACAGTGAATGGAAGATGACCGGATTAGCAACAACTTTCAGGAAAACTCTCTCGCAGCAAGACACCTGATAACCGATGATAGCGTCGCCAGGTTACACACCACCCACCACTCCCAAGCAGGATTTGCACATGTCAACGTGCAGTAGTCAACCTTCTGACTAGCTTCTGACGTGATCGAGCATCTCGACGCCGACTGGCAGGACGGGGCAGCCAGCGTGGCAGCCCGAGAGCCAAGCTTGGCAGCAGATGCGTGGAGCCGACGGAAAGCATCTGGCAGGTGTCGATAAACCAACAAGATTCAGATCTCAGAAGACGTCACTTGTTACACGTGGCTGTATACAAGGAAAGAGAGCATACACATTAGGTATGATTTTCACATGCCAATGCCGGAGGAACAGTCCGAGGCCGAGTACACGGGACGTGCATGCCAGACACTGCGGCTGGTATACGGCCTCTTTCCAAGCAAGGAGGGTACGCAGGCGACAGCACATTGAGTACAATCAACGTAGAAAACAGGCAGACTTCGCTATCTTCCAACACCTTCTTTGTACTAGGGCCGAAGTCAATCAACCACTGCACATGCACAATTCATCGCATCCAAAAAAAAAACCCCAATCATGCCCTCAATGCACCCACGCGGAACGCATTCATCTCGTAAATTAGGAAACACAGCTCCGATTCTATGGTGCCACGTTGTCTCGCGTCCTGTACTTTGGATTTACTTGGTTTTGTGATTGATCGAATGCAGTAGCTCAGAGCAGATGTATTGGAGGCGGATGAGGTGTGGTGGACTGAGGGTACGGGAGGAGGGCAATGGCGCATATGGGTGTTGTCGCTCCGGCTAGAGTGAAGCGAGGAGAAGACGGACAAGAAAGATCGGAGTTCTTGAATATGATGAGTTTTGTTCGTCATAGTCGTGCTGGGTCTCGGGTCTCGTCTCGCAAAAGGGTATCAATTCCATGAAGAATCTTGCCTTGGAATGCAAACCTGATTAATGTCATTGAAATCCATCACTTCGTCTTCTCGTTGCCATCTTGCCCGCCGGATGTGCTCGCACTCGGCTTGTCGTCCATGACGGGTAGGATCTTGTCTGGCATGGCACCAGACTGGCCAGAGTGTTGTTGCGTGTTGCTGTCTTGGCCAGCGGCGGGCGGCGCAGGTGTACCCTCTCTCTGACTTCGGTCTTCGCCGTTCTTCTGCTGGTTTCTCTGCACCGCCTCCTCGTCTGTCTCTTCCAGGGACGCGTCGTCCACTTCGGTCACTCGATCTTCCATGTCGACATCGTCGTCGCCACCGTGACCTGCCACAATCTCAGTACCATCACCGAGAAGGATGATTCGCCCACCCCGACCTAGCATTCGTGTTCGTTGATCCATGTCCATGTCGTAGTCATCAGGTGAGTCGTCGAAGCGGTGGTGCATCCCAGGCCCTCTGAACTCGGCTAGGAGATTGTTAGCTGGTGCTGCGAGGATCACAGACCTCGCCCAGCACGGTGATGGAATCACGGCGTCTGTCGTTGGCGAGGGTACAAGATGGGTCATGACTTGCCGTATTCGGGAGGCGCGCAAGGCCCGTCTCCATTCGCGACTCGCTCGCCAATCTTCTTGTACCACTCCTCCTTGGTCTGTCCACGGAGCAGAGCAATGACAATCATGGTCATGTTGTCACAGCCCACACCACCGGTTTCCGAGTTGGAAGCCAGACAGTTGTCCATCATGTTTTCACAAATTGCGTGCAACTCTTGCTTCGCAGCAATGCCTCTTCGGACGAACTCCACGACCGCTTGTGAAGATTGGCAATCCCAGATTCCTGCAACGCTGTCAGCTCACCCTTTCGCCAGACTGTCCTCGATCCCAGCTCACCATCACAAGCAATGACGAGGAACTCATCCTCGTCGCCGATCTCGTGCACAGTCACATCTGGATATGCCGTAACAATCTGCTGCTCTGGCGGGAGATCTGCACTCTTCTTGAACTCAAAATCACCAATGGCTCTGCTGAGTGCCAGGTTGCCATTCACTCTGCCGAAGTCGACGAAGCCGCCTGCTGCGCATATACGGGCCTTTTCGCCTTCATTCTGCGGCTTGTGGTCGAACGACAAAGGTTTTGCGCGCCCTTTGATGCCCAGAACGGATCTCGAATCGCCGGCATTGCCCTGCAGAGGTCAGCTTTTGCAGAAGACGTTCTCCCTCTCTTCTTCAAGCATACCACAAAGATTTTGTCGTGCGTGATGATGCCCACCGAAGCTGTGCAGCCCGAGACTTCCTCTTCGTATTTGGGGTCTGCGCATTTGTCAGCTTGGTCCTTCTCGCCGTGGACACTACTCCGAGAAGTGCAGTCATACCGCTCAGAATTGCTCGATCAATGGCCAAGAAGCCATCCTTGAGCGCTTGCTCAAAGTCCTTGCTCTTGAATGACTCCTGCTTCGCCACAATCTCGTGCAGGTGCTCTCCGGTATACAGTGCTACCTTGTCTCCTCCATGTCCGTCGTACACGCCAAAGAATGATATCCGCACGTCCGAGGCGGCTGGTTTGAGCTCTTTGTCGCCTTCAAGGGGTTGGAGGTCGAGGATAGCGGCGTGGGCGTCTTCCATGCTGATGCGCCAGCCCTGCATGGCACTGACGCCAAAGGCCACGCGGTCATCTTGGCCCTCGTCTGATTTCTGCGCACGTCAATGTGTCAGTCGCGGTCGGAGAGAGGGGTGTGTGGCAAGAGTCATGCCCCAGCGAGTCAACGGAGGGGCCGCACTGCAATTCTTCCCGCGCAGGCGTCGTCGGCGGGGCGGGGCGGCGGCGGTGAGGGCACATACCTTATCCACAACGGGCTCCGAGAGCGTCTGTCCCATGTTGCAGGTGGTCTGCTCTGCGAGGTGCAGGTCGAGGGAGCAGGAATTTCGATCAGGACGGTATAAAGTGGGGGTGCTGTTTGACGCTCGGGTGTTAGGTCGATGAGGTGGTTTGTGTCTGGATTTTCAGGCCGGTGTGGCTGATCTAGACGCGCAGTGGCAGTGTGCGACGCAGGGCAGCGCGGGCCTTGGTCGTGGGTAGAGTGCAGACGGGCGGCGGCGTGCAATTGTCGTCGATCTGACGTCGCCGTGTTTGGTGGTGGGAGAGCGTCTGTGTGGTGCCGGGCAGGGCACGCAGGCAGGCAGTAGTAGCTCGCGTGCTGCTTCGTCAGTGGCTCGTTCGGCGCGACAGAAAGAGGGACGAAAGGGGCGGGCCTGCTCAAATGACGATCACGACGACGCCTGCGCTGCTCCGCTGCTCCACCCCAGCCCGCACCCTCTCCAAGGATTTGCACGAATACAGTACATACCCGACCACATCTCGCCACGGACGTCGTTTCCCACTCGCTTTCACCCTCCTCCCGACAGTGCAGAGAACATCTTCAGCGCGGGCAGACCTGCAGGCGACGAGGCGGTGTCCAGTGTGACCATCGTACGTGAGGCTGAAGCCGGGGCCGCCAATTCCACTATTACGGCTCCATTGCTTCGTGATCAGATCAATGAGACACGATGGTAGACATCCTCCTGTCCCTCAGTGACCAAAATGGGGACCAGCCACAGCCATGATTGCATCAAGATCGTTGATAGACAATCAATGAGCACTTATGATAAGCTTCGTACACGTCGCGAATCAAAACAGCCAAGAGACCCGCCACGCCAAATCGCAAACTCCAGGGCTGCGGGACAACAACCAGAGAACTAATAATGCACGAGCAGAAGTGCTCCAAGTGTCCGCAAATCCGGCCGCATCGCTGTTGCACAGTCACCACCCTCGTACCTTCGACCACCCCTGCTCTACTTCCTATGACCTCGATGCAACACAAAGCAAATCAATCAGTCGACATGGCTCGAAAAATACAATCTGCCAATATTATTAGCAGTGACGCACGCCATTCGTCTGGTGCCAGTACGCCCGGACTCGTGAAACCAAAAAAAAAATGGGGTATGATGTTGAGCTTGCAACGTGAAGATAAAAAAGAGTAATTGATAGCATCTCGCAAATATATGGTTAAAATCGCTCGCAAGAGAATAAATACATCGCACGATGTGGATGCAAAAGTGAAGAAGGAGTGGTTCAGATCGAACGCGTCATCAGGATCGAATGTATGTGACGGGTACTGGCTTTCGACCATGTGCCAGCATGTGCCTGGTGATATTCGATCCGGATTGTCATTCTATGAAGAGATGCCTGAGTCAGATATATCGAGCGACGCTAGTGAAGGTTGGAAGGTTGCGCACTTCAGTGTGGGCGATGGGAGCTTGTTCCTGGTGGGGTAGATTTGCAGTGTAGACTCGCCCAGAATTGGGCTATGGTCTTTGGACGCCGTGATGGCAGGATGGTATCTTCGGCACGAGAATGGGACCTATCCAGAGGAAATTCAACGACTTGCCCTTATTGCAGCAGACGCGCTCCTCTACGGCCTACAATTGCCAGCGTGTAGTCCGGTGACGCAGACGCAATGCGTCGCCCATGTTAAATCTGCTTCTGTGAGCCCTGTTCACAATCGCATTGTTTTGGTGACTGTATTCAAGTTCTGAATGTCCGGCGGCCCATCTTGTTTCTGGCGTTGGGAGTTAGCCGGCGGTGCCTGCTACTTGATGATGGCAAAGCTTTGTTCGATCCAGAGGAGTATTCGAATATAGATGAGATCGGTGTCCTGCAATGTTCGCTTGTTGCCCTGAGGCCGAGTAAACGCAGTGTTCAGAGCTCTGCATCGGGCAGTCATCGAATCATGAGCACCTTTCCTAACCATATTGGCCGCAGAAATGATACATGGTTGTTTGTCAAAACTACGGCAAAGGTGCAAGCAAAAAGGTCACTGGCCACATGAAGGATGAATCCACATCCGGTCAGGCTGAAGAAAGTTTTCTTACCGATGTGCTGCGGCTTGCATTGGGCTCGAACTCCAAATGCGGTTGTTTGAAAATCATTTATCCGCATCCGGTGCTCGACTTATTCTCTTAACGCAAAGCGTCGCGAATCAATTAGAACTCTGAGCAGACGGCGGCCTCAACTTCTCGACTTGTGCTTGGGGAGAGTGAGGTGAGGTGATGTTGAGTAGTGTGTGACAGGGGAAACGTGTGCTGAAGCGATCCGGAGGCTCTCAGACAGGCCGTATAGCGAGCCGAAGATTGGGCTTTCCAGTGGCAACACACTGCTTGTTGGGTACGATGAAGTAAAACACGTCCCCCACATCGTGGACGCGGAAAGACTCCGATGGCCATATATTGTACGCACCATGGTATTACGACAAGCCGGAAGTGAAACGGGGCGGGGTTGAACTTAGAGTCTGGTTGTTGCCATGGCTAGGGTTCTGGCGTAGCACCGTTGAGCTGTATTGATAGTTTATGCTTGACTCGTCAGAGTACCGGCTGTGGTAGTGTCTGTCACACTCGATGGAAACACGAGAGCGGTTTCATGGGAAACTCTCAGACGATCTGCTGTCGCCTGCCGGAGATGTCATCAGCGGAAGTGACGATGGTCACCAGCTGTCTCCCGTGCTTCAAGTTCTGCAGGCCATCGGATATCAGGATGGCGAGCTGCATACATGGCGTCGCAGGCCATGCCGCAGTCAGACAGGAAATGTGGAGGCAAGCTATTCGTCGTCAGTGGAGATCAGTCACGGCGCCACCACAGATGCGGTGCTCCGCTGGTTGTTTGTCAGTGCACGGCTTGACATGTTTGTATACGTGTAGCCTCGCGCAGCCACACAGGTCCTCGCCGAGGACAGCGGTGCTGAGATTGGCGAGGCGAGGCGAAGACAGCCCTAAGTTCGCATGTATTAGGGACAGGTGCCGAGAGCATGGAATCCTGGCATCCGGTGGCAGCGTCGACGGGCCGGACAAGGGCATTGTCGCGCTCTTCGGCAGGCGGCGCGATGACGGGCGAGGGCAATTTCGGTGAAGGCAGGCAGGCAGGCAGGCAGGCAGGCAGGCAGGCAACAATGCAGCGCCGCATCATCAGCTCGAATCATGGAAGGGTGCAGCGAGCGGTGTCGGCTGCACGTGGAAGCGTGGGCAAGAGTGAGGCTGCTGCTTGGGTGAGGGCGAGGGCGAGGGCGAGGGCGTTGCAGATCTGCGTTCCCGAACAAGCCCGTCGCGGGCGGGTGCAATGTGCGGGAGCAGTGGCACTGGCACCATCTTCAGATGCGCGCTGAAACCGGACCTCTGACAAGGCGGACTGGTGGGCAGGCTTGGCGGCGACGCGCCGTGAGTGGCCTCATCAGTGGCCGTGTCGGGGGCGGCGTGGCCGGGAGTGGTGGTGTGGCGGAGTTCTGGAAGCTGCAGGTCGTCAGGTACGCTTTGCGCAAGTTGGGCCCGTCCCAGACACGCCCACCAGCGTCCCAGGAGGCTCCCCGCGGTGCAGAGCATGGAAGCCGGGCGAAGCAGCATGTCGCGGCCGTGGCCTCTGGCGGGAGTTCCGCGGCACGTCATCGCAATCCCCATGCACTGCGAGGAGTGACGACGACCACGCGCGCTGCTGGGGCGAGTAACGTCGATCATGAGGCTCTGCAGGGCAGGATCCGAAATAAACCAGCCACTAGTGCCTCGCAACTGCCGCGCCGAGGAAGCATCGGCGTCATGTGATGCATCCGGGCGTGTCTCGTTCGCCTCGCACGCATATGCACCACCGCGCACCAGCAGCGGCGCGCTGCACGACGGGCTCGCCACGGACAGTGCAGCGACGACTGCTGCACCATCTTCTCCGCGGGACGAGAGGCACCGGAGCGTGCACTGCCTGCAGCATCTTCTCTGCGCGACGAGACGCACAGGCGCTGCACGACTCAGGGATGGAGCGTGCGCGCTGCTGGCCACCTAACCTGATCGATGCATGCGCACGACGTGGGCAGTATGCGCATCGTCAGCAAGGATGGGCCGGAATGGACGTGTCTCTGGTCAGCGCCTTCGCTCGCCGTGCCTTGATTCTGCGTGTGCTCTGCGCATTCTTGCATGGACGACACCCAAACCTAGACGCGGCGCTGCGAAGCCCGAGAGCCTGTTGACCCTAACCTACCCTCCCTACCCGGCCGGAGCGTTTCTGCTCGCCCTTCCATCACACCTGCTGGCTGCGTCCGCTGCTGCGACTGTTGCTGCTCTCATCCCATCCGACCAACATCCTCCCCCCCCCCATTCCATCCCGACCCATTCGTTCCTTTCGCCTTTCGCCTTTCGCCTTTCGCCCTTCGTCCGTTTCCTCTGCTCCACTCATCGCCCCGTGCCACCACCCTCCTGCCTCCATCGCCCCAACTGCTGCTGCCGCTTTCCTTTGTCGACCGTCTGTCCGCTCCCGTCCGCCGGTCACACCCCCTCGAACACCACCACTGCCCCAGCGCTGCTCTGCTCGCACGCCAATCCTCTGCACCACCGCACTCCCGTCTCCTCGCCCATCCCGAGGACAACGAGCGACCACAGGTGAGCCACGCCCGGCCCTCGCGAATAGCACCCTCGCGGTCCCAGCCCCCGCGTCGGACAGCAGCTGTCGTGATGCAGCCTGCCGTGCCGTCATGGCTTGGTCGGGAGCACACTCGTGCCATGTACTGCGCTGACGAACCTGCTGCTAGCCTGCTGCGACTGCCACGGCCTCGACTCGTCCGTCTCAGACACTCACACCCGCGGGCATACTTCACCCGATGCTCCATCCACTCGGACTACCCGCCTAATCGACTCGTTGCGGATTTGTGAGGGAGAAAGGGAACGAAACGTTGCGGCACTGCAGGCGGTACACGCAGCAGACATGAAGGAGAGCCAGAACCACGAGTTCCGAGAGCCCGAGGGCGTCTCGTTCTCGAGTCCCACGCACGCACGCAGGCAATCGACATATGCTGCCGAGAAGGGCCTCGCCGCTGTGCAGGGCAAATCACAGAAACAGCAGGTGACGGAGGCGCAAGATGGGTTGCAGGCGCCCGAGACAAATGGAATGCCCTATTCGCCCGCCCAAGCACCCACTCCCCTACCAACCGACATCGACTCCATACCGCCCTCTCCAATGAGCCTGTCATCAGCCGAACCGACCGACGAAGATATTGCCTCGGACATTCGGGCCTACCTCAACGAGGAAATGGACGATGGCCCGCAGCATGCAACCTGGTGCTGGGAGCACGCCGATGCACGACCTCCCATCACGCCCGAGAGCCTCGCCGAACTCGATATGCCGCGAATCATCAACAACCCAAAGCTCCGACACGATGTGAACTTCGATCGCGAGCTGCACTTCCGCCCCAACTTGGACGGATCCAAGGGCAGGCAAAAGATGCTTCAGGCCGATCAGTATTGGAGAGCATTGGAAGCAGAGCTGGTCATGTGCAAGCTGGTGCAGATCAGGAGAGCACAGTCACCAGAGAACGAGGTCTACTGGAGTCGAATCATGAAGGGCTCACTGCAGCGCTTGCCCCACATCTTTGCTGCCATCCGTGACATACTGAAGACGCTGGTGCCCGACTACGATCAAAAGGCTGTGTCGGAGAGACTCGATGTGGATCACATTATGCAGCAAATCGAGAACGGAGTGTGTGACCTGATTGATCTCGGCAACTGGTTGGCCAAAGTGCTCAAGAACCACTGTGCCCCAATGCGGGACGCCCTGGTGGACAACATGCAACGGGACATCAAACGCGGAGCAATGCAAGGCAAGCACGAGAAACTGGTCAGCGGGCTGAGACAGCTCATGACCATTCTCGAGGCTATGAAGCTGGACGTTGCAAATCATCAAATCCGACACATGCGACCTCTACTCATCGAGGACACGATCAATTTTCAGCGAAGGTACAACAACCACCGAATCAATGTTGGCAAGATCAGCCTCCCCGACGCTCGATCGTGGTTACAGAACAACTTATGCGATCAAACCTCGGGCTTGGATGCACTGGTTTCAGGCTTGATCCGCGACATGCTCCGCAACGAGTCAAGCAATATGTGCCCGCAAACTTTTTACCTGGATGCTGATCGCATACGGGCATTGCGAGTCGAGCTGCACAGTCGTGTCTACCACCAGATCTGCTGCGATGTCTTGCGTGATCTGGCATGCAGGCGAGGGACCTGTGAAGGTAATCTCATGCGAGCGAGAGAGTCTCTCCAAAACTCAGTGTCTGCTATTGTCGGTACCGCAGGTCGCTTCATCGACAGACTGGACAACATCGCTGTTGAAATCGTTCGCGTGCTACTGGTCACCGAAGGACAGTACCCACCTTTCGACATCAACCTCCTGAACTACGCCGAGCACAGGCTTTCCGAGTCCCTTCACGCCAGCTCAGACTCCTTTGCGCAACACTCGGAGGAGCTGCTGAGGAATCTAGTGCCCAAGCTACAAACACGTGTGCGAACCCATGTGACTATGCCCGCGCTCGACCTCCAGGACATGCTCGTGCCAGCGCCCATCACATCCAACCGGAACTCAATGGGATTTGGCGCGGTATGCGAGCCAGTACCTCACACCGCCGTCGGACCCATCGACGCTGATGAGGACATTATCCGACGATTCACGCACATCCTCGCACTTCACTGGCAGGTCTGGGGCGAGCTCGTCTATCATCAATGCGAAGATCCTTCATCGCCTATCTCTGACCGCGAGGATGATAGCAACTCCGAGCACGGCAGCGAAAGCACAATGGTTCAGTCCGCAGCACCTTCGCCGACCATGCCTGTGGCACAAGCTGTATATGCGCCGGGTAAGAAGTGGCTTCCTGTTAGTGTCACAGTCACAGACGTCCCGAGTGCGTTGCCCACGCCCGCGACCAGTCCCGATGCTTCGGGGGAGCAGGGTTCGACATCTGGTGATGCGGACACTCAGGCGAGTGACGATGCACCGGACGCATCACAACAGCAACGGCAACATGCCTGAGCAAACAACCGTCAGGAACAAACACACGACACATTATGCGCTGGACATCCAGCACAACACGGCTCGAAGCTTTATGAAGCAAAGAGTGCCGTGCATGCCTATCGGCTTAATACACCCGGGCTCGGCCTACCTCTGAATTTCTTCCCTATCCTATTGTACGCAAGCATGCAGCTGTGTTTCTATCGATTTATTTCGGAGCGGAAAACTGCCGATCCCCTCCAACGAGCAGTGGATACTGGCGATCATTGCGTTTAGACTGGCAAAACGTCCAACACAACATGGACTCTCGTTTCTTTACTCATTGCGAATCGGTTTTAGCGTAGGCGTTTCGGGGATGTACCGGTTTTTTTTTTGCAACGGGCGGGCGGCTACTTCTTCACCCGTTCATAATCACCAATCTCTCTCACACACCACCACAGCGCTTTCCGGACGGAACACCGCTGTAAACGGTCGGAAGGATCACTTGGGCATACCGGGGTGGTCCACTCTTTTCTATCTCATCTGGGGAATCTTGTTGGCATATGGGTCCGCCCTGGGCCTTATCAGAGGCTTTTCACTTTTCACTGGCTCTGGCTCTGCTGTCGTTTTCTAACTTATTTTTTGGGGGAAATTTGTTCTGGGATACCCGAATGTGGCTTGCTCGGTGGAGGGGAGAGAAGGCAAGGGAAGAAGGAATTTGCATCATCAGTTTTCTGCTATTAATTTGGGGTGGCATGTGTGAGTTTTCGAGCAGCAAGCAAGCAAGAATGGAGATTTTAGGCAAGGTAGCGAGTGGTATGACCACACTCCACATCACAACATTACTGTATGTCGTAGGGTTTGTGATTGGAGAGGAAATGGAGAAGAAGAAGAAGAACACTTTTTTGATCCGGCGACATTGGCGTCTGATCTTTTCGGCTCTCTATCTCTCTCTCTCAACGTTGTCCGTCCTTCTTGCCTCCTTGACTGACCGTTTTCCCTCGCCAGCACGCTGGACGCAGGGTGAGGTACGGGCAGCAGCAAGTGAGGTCTGTGCTAATGCGTAATCGTTCGAGGAGTGTACAGTAGTTCTAGATCCCTCTCTTTCTTTCCCGGGAAGGAAAGCGGCTTGCACCGCGGGGGCACAGTCGGAATCTTCTTTCCC
Organism: Cercospora sojina; assembly: GCA_004299825.1. Classification (NCBI taxonomy): domain Eukaryota; kingdom Fungi; phylum Ascomycota; class Dothideomycetes; order Mycosphaerellales; family Mycosphaerellaceae; genus Cercospora; species Cercospora sojina. The sequence goes on along the minus strand of CP036211.1, from coordinate 3,221,998 downwards.
CTACCCTTGTTGGGGTTATTGCAGAAATCCTGGAAGAAAGAAAATTGGCGAACGCAAGGAACTCTACAGTATTATTATTATTATTTGGTTCGGTGCGATGCGATGCGATGCGATGCGATGGTGATCGCATGCATGTGCCGTTTCGGAGATGATGCGGCTTTTTCTTCCCTTCCCTTCCGCGCCGTGTGAAAGGAATATTTGATTCTGTTAAGAGGGAAGAGAAGAGTGGGATACAGGTTTTGATGTGATGGATGGATGATCATCGACCCGAAGGGGAGTTTTGGGGGATGAGTGGACGGGACATGGAGATGGAGATTTTGGGCGGTGTCTAATTTTTTTTTTGTTGAGGTGAAATGAAACTTATTGGAAAACTGTTAGATGTTTCTGGCTGGGATATAGTATGTCTATTTTTGTTTTTGGAGTAAAACTTATAGGGCTTTTTTTTTGGAATAGTGATCTGTGGCGGTGTGGCTTGATTGTCTGCAGGGGTAGGTTAGGGGAGCTGGTTCTATGGAAGGGGATGGCGTGGTGTTGGTGACAGGGCTAGTCAAAGTGTTCGTTTTACTTCATTGGCATGGGGTCAAGATCAGGAATTCGAATATTCGATCGATATAGGGGAGCAGATGATGAGCGGATTTGGTGTTCTTGATCTTCTGTGTTGCTGATGCTGGATTATGCTGAGTGAATTATCGAGAGTAAGGAATTCTAGTTGTGCTGCCTTGCTTGTAGTAGAAACTGGAAAGTGCACCAGCATTGGAGCTAGAGTCAACAACACCAATGCCATCTCGTCTATGATCATGCTCCAGTCAATAGCGATTCCAATCGCTCGTAACCATCCGCCTTCTCCCATACCGAACTCATCCTTCTCATCTCGAGGCTCAAATTCCCCTCCTCCCAGGACCTCCCCTCGCTCGAAACTTTGTCTTGTGATCACCGAGAAGTTCATGAATCCCCATCTCCGCACTCCTCTGTAGTGTATTTCTACGCTTTGCGTCCCAGCCCGAACGGTAGTATTGCGAGAATGTCGGTGGAATGTTGAGGATTGCGAAGCTGGTGTACAGATACAGTTTCCTGGGCAAAGAGGCTCGAGGTACGGAGAGCAATCCCGCGAGCGTTTCAGCCATGAGTCGTCGCGCTGCCGCTGCTTGGTCCTGGAAGGTGAATGGAGAGGGCCAACGTTTACGACACTGTAGGGGACCGGAAGGGTCGCGGGTGTGGTGTGTACGTCTGGTTTGGTGCCTTTGGTAGAGGTTGTGGCGGAGTTTTGATTTTGGATTTGGAGGTATTTGGGGACGTCGGCTTTGTTCGTGGGGAAGTGGACTGCGGGTGGTGGAACGCTTTCTCCTGCGAAGATATTTACAATTGAGCAGGCGGTGAGGCGGCTGCACTGGTGCCAGGATGACACGTGAGCATTGAGGATTTCGGTGTCGATGCCTAGGTGTGATTTGTAAGTACGATAGACGTATTCCAGCTCTTGATTTGCTCATGGACTTACCCACGTAATATCCTATCACCTCCCAAAGAGCAGTGTAGTCTTTACACTCTTGTAGACTGGGCATGATACCAATATTCATCACATTCAACAGAGGGGCGCCACTAAAGCTGGCTAAAGTTCTAGGGATGTCTTCTTGACTTAGCGGCACTCCATCCCGGTTTTCACGATATGGAGGATCAGACAGTTTCGACATCTGTCCTCGAATTCTGGCAAGTAGCCGGCTACGCATCGTGGCATGAAGCAATCGTACGCGGACAGCTGATCTGAAGCCAGAATTATCGACTTCCATCGCATCCTTTGACACGCGATCCAGAACGAACTGTGTCAATTCCATGAGTCGCATATACGTTCGATCATTGCGTGCTTTTGAGATTCGCGGCGCTTCACCCTCTGGTGTCGAGCTCATGGGCGGCGCCAGATAGCTTGTGAGATTCAGCAACCTCGAGATGCTGGGTGATGAGAAGCCTGATGATAGGCTAAATTGCAACAAGGAAGCCAAGATTTGTGGTGCATAGCGGTAGAATACTGCTTGTCCACGTAGGATCTGCTCTCGGTCATAGCTGAATGGGTTTGGTCAATTGCGGTGAGCTGTTCCCACAGCGCTGTCACCTCTTTTGCTGGCTTTGGTTTGCTCGCTGCAGCTGCAAGGCTTGCAGCGCATGTTCGCAAAGCAGGCTAGCGAACTGCATTCTCTTCGCATTCTGTCGGGAACAAATTCGTGTTGGGTGCAGAGCTACTCTTCGCAGAAGCCGTACACCCGCAGGGCATCGGGACAGTGTTTGGCTTGTGAGAACAGGCTTGGCGTTTGATCAAAGTATTAAATTCTGAGGTTATCTGGAATTCAAAGACTCGCCAGTTGGCAGCGGGGAAGGTCCCAGACCAATACCGGGAATACGTGCTTCATATCAAAGCTCTTTCACAATTTACGGGAAAGTACGCAGCAGCATCTTCCATAGTAGGAAGCCTGCAGAGCCTAGTCACCCAGCACTTGATGCAGTGCATTCGTTCGATAGCTCTCGCTGTCCCTCAACAACACCTGATGTGTGCATTTCGCCGTACACTTGCCATCTTCAATAACGAAAATGCAGTCCGCCTTCTCAATAGTATGCAGCCGATGAGCGATAGCAACGACAGTCTCCTCGCCGCTCTTTCGCACATTCTCCAATGCGTCTTGAACCATTTTCTCCGACTCGCTATCGAGAGCAGAAGTTGACTCATCGAGAAGTAAAAGTCGTGGTTGACACGTAACAATGCACGAGCAATGGAGAGTCTTTGGCGTTGACCACCAGAGAACTGGTTGCCGTTGGGGCCGCAGCGGGTATCGTAGCCATCAGGAAGGGCCTTGATGGTATCGTGGATGTTTGCCAGCCTACAAGCTTCTTCAATTTCGGCGTCGGAGACGTGGTCCTTGTCTGGGCGAGCACCGAGGGACAAGTTGAATCGCAGTGTTCCTTCGAACATGACGCTTTCCTGCGGAACGGGAGCGATCTCGTTGCGGAAAGATGGCGAGATCGAGGCGCCAATGTTGCGGTCATCCAGGGTGATGAGACCCGATGATGGGCGGTAGAAGCGCTCGATAAGTGAAATGATGGTGCTCTTGCCCGCTCCAGAAGGACCGACCAAAGCGGCGAATCGGCCTGGCTTGATGTTGAGGTCCAAGCCCTTCAGAACTTCAGTGTCAGGGCGAGCTGGGTAGGAGAACCGGACATTGTTGAACTTGACAGCAGTACCTCCTGTGCGTGGCAAATCGGGCTTTTCGGTTCCCAGCTCGACATCTTTCTCGGCTTGCGCTGCATGGCCAGTGCTTGCTGCGAGCTTCTTGGGGGATGTATGGATATCGCTCTGGGTTAAAGTGTGATTCTGTCTGCCAATGTCGAGGAGATCAAGCAGTCGACTCGCTGAAACGCGAGATTTCGAGAAGTCTGGCGCTAGAGCGAAGAACTGACCACAGGTCTGTGCACTGAAAAGTAAAGCAGGAAGAACAATGAAGAATTCCTTCTGGCTGGCGTGCCCTTCGATGATGTTCCGCGAACCCCAATAGTAGGCCAGAGCATAGACGAGGTTGGCTACACTGTAAGCAGTTGCAAGCCACGCATTGCTGTGTAGAATAGACTTGAGTGTGGCTTCGTATGGCTTTTTGAGAGCGCGATGGTAGATGTTCACCGCCTCTTCCTCTAGAGAGAAGATCGAAATGGTACGAATCGAGTTGACAGATTCGACGGCAAGGCCTGTTGCGCTGGCAAATGCAGCACCGTGCTTCTCATGAAATTTGGCAAAGACACGCAATCTCATGATACCGGATCCTAGAAGGGCAGGCACGCAAGCTAGCAGCACGACGGCGATGCGCCACGCGATGGCCAGTGACAGCGCTACGCCGGCAACGCTGTTGATAAGGATGGAGAAGAGCGTGCCAAGAATTGTGCCAGTAAGACCCGCCAGAGCGTTGGCGTCGCTAGTGATGAAAGATAGGAGTCCAGCTGGATCTCGACCTTCTGACTGATGCCAATCAGCATCCTGACCGAGAAGTGTCCGGAGCGACAGGATGTGGATTTTGAACAGCGTGTTCTCACCAACCAATCCGAACAATGAGCCCATTGTGAGGTTGGCAAAGAACTCGATGATAGCGAGAATGAAGAACAGTAGACCCCAGAAATGACCAGCGGAGCGGATGTCAGACGGCTCCTCGCAGGCACTGAAGCTGCTGACTGTGTGACCAAAGATGACGGCTTCTCCAGAATAGGAACCTCCAACGATTGTAGCGGCAATGAAGGCGACGAGGAGGTAGATTGACTGCGACCGAGTCAAGTGGCCAACACCACGGATCGTAGACCATACGCCTCGCTTCTTCTCTTTGGCTGACTTGTCCTTCTCCGAATCCTTCTGCTGGTCTCCGGTGGCACCGTCCTTTTGGGCCTGGTCTATCTTTTCCTTTGACATAGCACTTGCGATTGACTGTCCACGGAGCACCGCCTTCTCGTCGGCGACATCATTAGAAGACGACCTTGATGAGATATCATCCTCGGGACCCCCAAGGAGAGCATTTGAAGTGTCTGCTTCTTGGCTCTGGCTAACGGTCTGCAAGCGGACCATACTGGCATAGGCACCATCTTTCGCGATCAACTCAGCATGTGAGCCCTGCTCCACGACTTTACCACTTCTCATAACAATGATGTTGTCTGCATGCTTGATAGTAGACAGCCGATGCGCAATGTTGATCGTTGTTCGGCCTTTGGCGGCTTCTCGAAGCGCTCCTTGGATCAAACGCTCACTTCTTGAATCTAGGGCAGACGTTGCTTCGTCTAGAAGCAGGATTTGGGGATCGCGTACGAGTGCTCTGGACAAGGCGATACGTTGCTTCTGTCCACCAGAGAGTTGGTTCCCAGAAGAGCCCACCTTGGTAGCAAAACCATCGTCTAGTCGTTGAATAAATGTTATCGCATCGGCAGTGGTTGCTGCTTTGATCACACGATCAACAACATCTCGGACGGCTTGTCTTTCTCCTTGAAGCACGCTCTCGAAGTTGCCACTCTTCTTCTCACGAACTTTGTCAGCGACTCAGCGAACAGAGCAAGGTCGCCATTCAAGACTGCATCGATCTCTTCGTTACTGGCAGGAGAGTTGATCAAACCATGCGCGATATTCTCCAAAATAGAACGATCAAGAAGGCCGGGGTCTTGCTGAACAGTTCCGATGAGGCCTCGAAGCTGTCCCACGTTCATCTCCTTGAGATTGATCCCATCCAGAGTGACGGTACCGTCCAGTGGGTCATATAGTCGAGCAAGCAGAGCGGCCACTGTAGATTTGCCACTTCCAGACTGTCCTACGATGGCTGTGTGTTTGTATGCCGGAATAGTGATGTTCAGATCCTTGAGAACTTCGACATCAGGACGGCTCGGATAAGAGAATTTGACGTTTTGGAAGGTCAAACCGCCCTCGATATGATCAAGTCGTCTTCCATAGCTGCTGTCAGTGGGGTCGATTGCCGACTTTCGCTTGATTGCATTATTGAGCTTGTCTGAAGCGCCAGCTGCAGTTCCGAAGATTTGCAAGAATGGAGCGACCTGGCTGAGGATGAAGGAAGCTAAGAGACAGTCAGTCAATGATGTCAATCATCGCAGAGAGATGAAGTCGTAACGAACCATCAATCAGCAGGAAAATCACAGTGTAGACTGCACCGACGCGCGAGCTGCTGTTGCCGTCTTCGACAGATTCTGCTATTCCTTCACTTCCGCGCCAATAGGCCAAGGCGTTGGTCGAATAGGCGATAAAATATAGCAGTCCAAGTTGCACGGCAGCTGCAATGGCCTTCTTGGATCCCTCTTTTCGAACGCCGCCTAGATACTCGGTGAACTTGGCCTCGAGACGTGCGTTCGCTCCGAAGGCGTGAACGATAGTCAGCTTGCTCAAGCTTTCTGAAGCGATCGAGGTAGCAAGCGCAAGCTGATCTGACACTCGTCCTGTGAATCGTTTGATGAAGTAAGACCCAACAAACGCCATCAGGAAGTAAGCAGGCACAAGAGAGACGAGAATACCAGCGAGCTCGGCATACTTCATGAAGGCCACAATGTATGAAGCAACAAAGTACGAGACACTCGCAATGACAATTTCAACCTTCTCCGATGTGCCCGTCTGGATCGAGTTGAGGTCGTTGGAGAGCCTTGACGAAACATCTCCGGCAGGCAGCTGATCGAAGAAGGCCAATTCCTGTCGTAGAAGCGCTCGAAGGTATCTTTCACGAAGCCTTCGGACTAGTCGCTCGCCGAAGATCGTCCAACAGTTGGTATAGATGTAGATGAAGCACCAGTTTGCGATCGTGACATAGCAGATGTAGGCAACTTTCTGGATAACAGAGTCGCTGAGACCCCCGGTAAAAGCCGTTGCATCTTGTTGGGAACAGTCGGCACTGTTGAGGTCGTTGATAAGTTGACCAAACAGGATACCCAGGAGTGGGAATGGGACACCCGCTGCAATGGCTCCTACGATACCACCGATAAGGAGGAGAACATCCCAAGCTGTGAAGCCGGGACTGAACAGAAGCCGGAACCACGCTGTCGCCTCTCTATACCAAGGCTCCTTAGGCTCTTCAGGCTCTGTCTTTGCGACAGCCTAGGTGACCGCGTCAGTGAGAATTGTCACAGCCATAGATCTACCACGTACCTTCTGCGTCTTGAAAATGCCCATTTTCGTGTTTCAATGCTCTACAGAATCAGGCTCGGCTAGGAGCCTGCCTTCATGTCGAATTGCACCACGTCGACATGTGACTTAGGAGATTGATGGCGCCTGGGCGCTACAATGTCGTGGGACAGTCATTGCTGCGGTATCGGCCTCAGGGCCAGCTCAGAGCGCGTCTGTCCCTACTGTGCAAAGACTGTCTCCTTGGCGTGGCTTTCACATGTCTATTGGTCGTACGAGAAAAAATTGCGCCGATCGTGCCTATGTGGGAGTGCACAAGTGAACAGACCACTGCAGATTGCTGCTCAACCGCCGCGCTCATCAAGCAGCCGAATCTGTGACATCGCGTCCACTTTCCTGCTAGCTGATCCGATGGTTGAGCGACGTAGTTGGCGAGGTATCTGGCCCGTGTGTGGTGTGCCTCATATGGCATCGGGTTTCGCTGAAAGAAAGACAATGTGGCCCGGATTTAACTCCGAAATCTAGGGGACTTGGTGTGACCATTGTGGCGGTAAAGGTGGCCGCTGCTGTGACGGCATTCGACGGCTTGGTACAATTGGCATAGTCTCGCGCCCTGCGTAGCGCTTTTCAGAAATCGTTCTCGACAGCGACATGGTCTCTGCTCGTGGGGTGGGGTGGTTGGCAAACAAACTACGGATGCCCCACTGTAGTGTGATCCGCCGGTGTGGCCCGATATCTGATCCGTCGCTCCTTGGTCCAGAAATAAAGGGCTAGGGAAGGTAATTCAGTATGGAATCCATCGCAGCTTCGACACTCTATGACTTAAGGCCCGAATCCGTCCAAATTAGGTAAATCAGTGGCTAAATAGCAGATTCCTCTGGCTGAATAGCGTAGCTCGTTCGGCTAAAGCGGCGCATCAGCTCTATCTTGATCCGCCAGGCGCCACCCGAATTAATCCTCTGCATGCTACGCACGTGGAAGAGGCTGCAGTGCAACCTTCGCCGGTAATGCACGGGTCGTATTCATGGAATGTTGTTGCGAGACTCGTACTGAAGACTTTTGCCAAGGGAGAAGCCAAGGCTCAACAGAGCTTCCGAGCCAGCTTTGCGAGCCCTGTGAGGCCCGGAGATGTTCTGGAGACGGATATGTGGGAGCTGGAGGAGCCCGCGGAAGGCGCGCGGACGATCAGATTCGAGAGCAAGGTTGGAGGAAAGGTCGTACTGGCCCGCGGATCGGCAGCATTGCATGATACGGACGATCGCACGAGGAGCAAGTTGTGAACGCGCGCGGCAAGGCGTGGCTGACGCGAGGTGTCAGTCTAGGGCAGAGCAAAATTTGTGTTCTCAGGATCATCACAGTCGGTCGGAATGGGTCCATCTCTTCGTTCCGCCGTTCGTACAACAATCAGAACGGCCTTAGGAGCAGCGTGTCCGGATAAACATGCTCTATGCCTTTTGAACGACCTCGTTGCATACCGGTGTCGGAAAGCCTAGTCGTACGTATACCTCAAGATTACGGCTTTGAGCTGCATGGTGGGCGAGCGACGTAGTCGGAACTTTGAAGTGCCCTACATCCGCCACATTGCAGGTCTTCCACGGTGTCGTTCAACGCTATCTCGCGGTGTCTCGAATGCAAAAGCAGAGCTCAGCTCTCGGCAAATGCTCAATCTCATTGCTCGAGTTTCTCGCGACTGAGGCGGAATTTTTCCCAGCGCACTAAGCGACTTCGGCCAAGTGGAGTGAGGTCGGTGGAGGTCAGGATCTAATCAGATTAGATCATAAAAGTTGTGGCGTCGCCGCGTGGATACTGTTGCATGGCAGGCGTGGGTCGTGCGGTAGCCTGCAGTTTAGCTCAAGCGAGAACCTCACTAGCTTAACACGCCAAATGCAGACGCTAGACTGTACGCGGACGCGGACGCGGACGCTCTGAGTGATCGACATGCAGGTTCTTGTGATGTTAGCCGTTTCTCCCATCGCGTTACTTCTCGATCGGCCTGGAGAATTGATTCTATATTCTGTAGCGGGATATTTCTCGGCACAGTAGCCAGCGACACGCCCACCGGCTGAAGTGGACATACGAACGTGCGACAACGAGACGATGTTTTTCCACAACGAGTTGCATGGTACGTCAATCGGAGGACGTTTGGCGGTTTCGTCGGGATAATTCGTTCAATTGAAAATAAAAACGAAGCCGCCAAGTCGGACAAAGGACCCAAGGAGCTCGCAGCGATCGGCGAGCTGGCCATAGCGGGTAGAGGGTCCGTGAAACGCGCATCACGCTGCAGGCCTGTATCCGAGTCTCGGGAGGATCGAGCTTCTGTCGTACCACTGAGTGCTTGCCGGCTATGGGCTGCATGGAAGTCGCCCAGACGGCACAGCATCGGTCCTTCACAGCAAATCTCTGAGGAAACTGACAACCAGAAGCACAGCAATCATGTCGCTCTCATACGATCAAACAGAGTTGCGCAATGAGCGACCTGCTCATCGACCATCGAGAGAGTCCCCATCATCCCAGACGTACGATCTGCTATGTGTGGGATTTGGCCCAACTTCTCTTTCTGTTGCTGCTTCACTAGCAGATGCCAGAACACAGGCACTAATCTTGTTCGTGGAGCGGGAGAGCCATTTCAATTGGACACCGGAGCATGTATTGCCAGACAGATTCGTTGGATCCAGCTTCCTGCACGATTTGACCACATTGGAAAACCCGCGCTCTGAATTCACCTTCGTCAATTTTCTCCAGGCCACGGACCAGCTCATGCATTTCACGAACAACTCGAAAATGGTTCCCAATAGGCGACTCGTTGCCGCATACTTCAAATGGGCAGCGGAGCGGGTGAACCAACGCGGCTGGATCCAATACGGCAAAGAAGCATCAAACATCAAGCCTGTGAAGGTCGATGCACTCAATCGGGTGACGCGATGGGCGGCGGAAGTCATCGACGTTAAGTCTGGCGCAAAGTCGACAGTCCAAGCGAAGCGAGTCGTGCTTGCTACTGTTGCTGAACCGCGTCTGATACCCCCGCTACGAAGTCCACAGCTCCAGCACCTGATCTTGCATTCGAGCTCCTGTGCCGAATTCCTGCAGAAGTTGCCCAGTCTTCAGAAGACCATCAACATAGCAGTAGTCGGAGCTGATCAGGAAGCGGCCGAAATCTTCAGCCACCTGCACACCTCACGAGGCAAGCATACTGCGACTCTGATCCATGCAGATTCTGCTCTGCGTCCAAAGGACAACAGTCCAAGGATTTCCGATATCACGACCGACCCGAGCCAGTCGATCCAGACTCCGCCGGAGTTTCGACTGAGGCTACAGAACGCGGAGACGCATAGCTCCCCACGCGTAGATCTGCAAACACTTGAAAGCTTGTACGAGGCGCAGTACACCCAGAGGCTCCAAGAACCAGATGCGAGGAAATGGCGCTTCCGAATGCAACCACTGAGTGAGGTGGTCGGGGCGAAGCGCGATGGAGAACAAGTGCGTTTAGTGACCAGGAACAACAGAACCGGTGAAGTGGCCACTGGTCCTGCGTTCCACACGGTCATCTCTGCGAGTGGCTATGAGCGCTCTCGGGATGCTAAGCTGCTGTCCGCAGTCTCGCCGCTGTACGATACTGGCGCATTGACGGTAGACAAGGCGTATAGGGTCAACTTCCGGCGCCATACTGTAGACCGGGCATGCGGTGTATGGGTACTTGGAACGCTGGAAGATCCGAAAGAGCGCGCTGACGATTTTGCTTTCCTGGCGGAGCGCGGGGCCAGGGCGGCGCGGAGCATACGCGCCTCTCTACGCCAGAACTCGGACGAGCACTTGGCGGAGTCTGCATTGCTGTAGGAGATAGCGGATAGATGAGAGAATGTAGGTGGTGATGGAATCGAAAGCCCACGAGAATGCACCCTTGCGCGCGTCGTGTTGTCGGTAAAGTCTTGGCGCGCCAACGCTAGTTAACTTACGCGGAAAGAGCACCTCACGGACTTCGTGACACCAACGACAATGACCCATTCGTCGAACACTCGTTTACATTTCATCACTCCATCTCCAGGACTATATACCCCAGCGCCCATGACTCCCCCGCAGATCATTGAAACTCCTCACAGTCGAGCCCTCGGCGCTTCCTCGCTGCCACCGGTGCGCAGCAGCAGCGCCTGCCCAATCTGACGCATTTCGAACTTCTTGATCTTCCCACTGCCGGTCACTGGTATATCAGAAGTCACGCCATCTTCACCTAGCCAGAAAATATGAGCGGGAGCTTTGTGGCGGCCCAGATTCGTCCTGGTCCACTTCCGAACTTCTTCATCCGAGGGCCGTTGAGCTTCTGCGGCTCGTTGGAGGAACGCGGCAGGAACTTCTTGGTATCGCGGATGCGGTAGGCCCACGACAATGGCTCGGTCAATCGCCGGATGCTGTACCAACCGCTCCTCAATCTCCAATGGATAGATGTTCTCGCCACCGCGGATGATAATGTCCTTGAATCTTCCGGTGATGGAGCAATACCCGTACTGGTCAAAGACTGCTTCGTCGCCAGTATGCAGCCACAGGACACCATCTTCATCGCGTGTCATGACCTCTGCCGTCTTTTCTGGGTTCTTCCAATAACTTTGTTGCAGCTGATAGCCGGCCATGCACAGCTCGCCACGCACACCCACGGGAACGATGTTGCCGTCTCTGTCAACGATCTTTGCGTGCGCGTGTGGCATCAGAGTGCCAACAGTGGTCAAGCGACGATCAATGCTGTCGTCCACGAATGCATTGAAGCAAGTTGGCGACGCCTCAGTCAGGCCATAGCTGCTCGTGAACTCGGTCATGCCAAAGTCATTTATGAGCAGCTCCATAAGATGGCGGGGCACTGGCGCACCAGCAATGATCCCGGCTCTCAGACGACTGCAGTCGAAGTTCGCGGGTCTCGGAAGACGGAATAGTGTGTCGAACATGGCAGGAACGCCATGCAGAGCAGTCGCCTTCTCCGTGGTAATGGCCTCCAATACAGAGGGACCATCAAAGATCTCGGACGGATACACGATCTTGGCACCATGTGTTATGCACGCGAGCAAACCCAAGACTAGACCGAAGCAGTGAAACATCGGCGGAGGGCAGCAGAGGACGTCTTCGTGCGTCAGACTCATGCGATCTCCGATGAATCGCGAGTTGTTGAGCAGCCCAAAGTGCGTCAGCATTGCTGCTTTCGGATGACCGGTCGATCCGCTTGTAAACTGCAAGTTGCAAGTCTCATAGGGACTGATGCCGCCTTGGATCATCTTCACGGGATCTTCTGGAAGCCTAGCACCGACTCGTATGGCATGCTGGTAGTCCAAGAAGTCTTCAAAAGCCCCGTCCAAAGTGATGACTTGCTGCAGGGCAGGTAGAGATCCTGTGTTGTCTCGGAATTGCTTAAGCATTGACCGGTTGTCTTGACGTCCAATGAAGGGCGTTGCAAACAATATTTTGGATTCTGCCACACCTGTCAGCCTTCAATCAAAATCGTATCGACGCCAGCATTACCTGTGTACTGCATGGCATATTCGGCTTCCGCAGTCGTGTACGTGCTGTTCAGAATGACGAGAATTGCCCCTATACGCATGCATGCAAAGAAGACAGATGCATACTCAGCACGATTTCCGGCCAAAATTGCGACTCTGTCTCCTGGTTGAATTCCTCTGGCATCCAGATATCTCGCGAGTTGGGAGCTGTGATCCTTCAGGTCGTAGTATGTCCATCTCTCGGAATTCCATGGTGTCACCACTGCCTCTCGATCTCCATACTTCGAACATTGTAAGTCGAGGAACTCTCCCAGCGACAGTGCTATCAAGGGCGGGTCTGAAGGACCGTGGAATATGGAGTCTTGTCTCTGGTGTTTAGAGATCTCCTGTACTGCTTGGGTCAACATGTCGTTGATTTGATGGCCACTGAAGTCGCTCGAATTCCAGATCAAGAAGATCAGATAACGCTGAATGTTCGCGAAGCCCTGGTGGATCGACCCTAGACGAGCCAGCTTCGGCAAACGCATCACCGACACCGGCTTTGAGGGCAATGCGCCCCGCCCTGAATAAGCGAACTGCACGGGTGCTCGCATCGCTGTACTTCCGCGTGGGCTCGGAACCGCCTTGTGTAGGCCGTCGTGCCCATGGCGATCTTGTCTCGGCGCACTGTACGTGGGATACCTCGGCAGGCAATGATGGACATGGAAACGTCACAAACAGTTTCACCCAACACGCGGTAGCATTGCATGTGAAGCAAACCCGAGGGGATCGCGTCGATCGGGCATTCAATTGGCGTGACGGCTCCACTGCTGTCTTTACGACTAGCCTTGCGTCAATGGCTTGTATCCACGTACGCCCCATTCCTGGGCTCCTCTGGCAGTTTTCTGGTATTCCGTGTTGAGGAACAATTGGCCTTCGAGTACCGACGGCCCGCCAGTCAAGCACCACATCACGGCTTATCTCGCCCGGCTCACTACTACCGGTCTGGTACGGCTGACGAATGATCCTTCAGGAATCAGAACTGGGGCGCCCATAACGTCGGAAGAGCGTCGATGGCAACATTGCTCGCGAATTCCCTTCCGCACGAGTTCGTCTCTCATGACCCAATGAAGTCAGTGTGGGTTTCTGAAGATTTGCCTGAAACGCGACTGGTAGAGCGATGGCATCTTTCGCAACGATGGAAAATTGCACACCCTAACTTTGATGCCGCAGCAAAATTTTGATCGAGACCCTCCTTTCAGCCTTGGCTGAATCATGCTCTGCACTCGGGGTGGAGCGCAGCAAAAGAACACTACTGTTAGGCTCGGATTTCTCTCCGAGTGATGGTCCCTCTTTCGCTCCCTCGAACATCTCAACAAACAAAATTTCTGCCGGCGGGGTGGGCAAGCGACAGCTTGCCCTCAGGTCTATGGTTGCATTTGTTCCGCGCTAGCAACCTCGCTACGAAAATTCGAAAAGCCGAATTCGCTTAACAGGGATCTGTGCATAGTTCTAGCGTGCGCCACAGCCAAGCCCTATCCGACTGGCATTCTGTGGATAGATTATCAGATTGATAACTTTATGGAGACGTCACACGTCAGTCTGCTTTGTGCAGACGAGTGGGTCTTAGCGTGCTGCCCACATGCCGATGCTTCGCCGATGGACGTGCGCTGTTGGCAAGACGTGCCGACACCAGGAGAATACCTGCTAGGGTAATTGTTCCGCACGCGCACCGTCTCATGACAGTACCGATCGCGGCCACATCGAATCGTGCGAGAAGCAGAACCGCGCGCTGTTGCACGCGTAGAAGAGAGAACCGGTAGGTGCAGGTGCCGCCGTTTATAGGAAGAGAGAAGCTGGCTCCCGTTATCAGATCTTGCCGTCTATCCCACTGAATAGAACATTTGCTATCATAGGAAGCAATGGCGACTTCTACCACATACAGATGCAGACCCACAAACTTCCCGCGGCTGGACACTATCGAGCAGAACAATCAGACATCGGTAGCATCGAGGCAGACTCTACAAAGACAATGGGCGTATCATACCAACCCAGCCGCTGCACCGAAAGGAAAGACTGCACTTTTACGGTGCTACTCGCGCTTCATTGCGGAATTCACGGGCGAGTCGGAAATCTGCTTCCAGTTTTTGCTTCGTGAACATGCTGACCGGACCTTGAGCCCAAGTGTTGTGGAAGCGGAATTCCACGATCGAAGCCAACAGCAGCACGAGAACGACAAGGACTCAGAATGCTGCCTCGACGTGAAGGCAGCCGATCAGAGCCAAGGCCCTTTTGGCTTTGGTCTGGAACTATTAGCGGACCTGGAGCACATGGACACGGTCGACCATGCGCCTCAATTGGATTGCGTAAGTCCTGATGTAGTCTTGACAGCACAATGCAGAGACTGCTACTCACATCAGCCACTTGTGATCCAATACCATGCCACTCTCCTTACAATACCTTCCAAGAACTCATCAAGCGACTATCAGTGACGGCACCCGAAGATACAGAAGAACTTCGGCTGTCTGTGCTGAACCATCCACCTCAGTCGCATGCATCACCCACCAGCCAGGGCGAGAAGCAGGAGAAGCCTGCCGACTTACTTCACGCCGGACACAGCTATCCGCTGCGTCACACCCGACGCGGCTTGCTCTACACTTCTATGACGGACGATCTGAGAATGCTGGCGAAGAAGCATTCACTTACGCAGAACTCGACAGTCTTACAACTGCGCTCGCGATCAAGCTCAGAAGACTCTTGCGAGCCTCCAGAATCCCATCAGAGCAGCAAATCATCATCCCAGCGTATATGGCAGGGTGAATTGCGTTCTACGTATCATGGTTAGCTGTACTGAAGGCCGGCTACGCATTCTGTCCTCTTCCAGTAAATGCGCCATCTGAGCAGCTGCGTGGCATAGTAGAAGAGGTTGGTGCGTCAGTGGTACTTTGCAACGGCCCTCAGCTTGGCGGCCGTCCATGGGATGCCTGGTACTGCGACGATGACGAGCTTGCGACTGGTTACGATATCAATGAGTTCATCACGCGCTATCGCAAAGGCTCGCTTTCGCATATGATATCTAGTGATACTCTACCACAGGTATCTCCCTCGGACCTGGCCTATGTAATGTACACAAGTGGATCAACTGGAAAGCCCAAAGGTGTCAAAATTCACCATTCGGCTGCTTCATGTTCGATCATCTCGCACACCAAATTTCTCCCGACATCTTTCATGCGAGACGGCTTCCGCTGGTTCCAGTTTGCGGCGCCCAAATTTGATCCGTCAATCATGGAAATCTTCGTAACATGGTGGACTGGAGGAACTCTATGCAGCGCTCCGAGGGACCTCCTCTTGACGGATCCGGAACATGCTGTGAACAAGCTGGCAGCCACCATCATGATGGCCACTCCTAGCATGGCGAGTGTCCTAAGGCCAGACAGAGTACCAACGCTTCGCCATCTCTGGACCATGGGAGAGAAGTTGACCCCGAAGGTCATCGAGAACTTCTCTTCCGACTCACCTCTATGCAGACCTGTGCACAAGTAAGCCTGTCTTGATGTCTTGTCTTGTCTTGCTTGTCAAGACAAGACAGAGCTGTTGTCTTACTTGGCTTGGCAAGACAAGACAGAGCTGTCGTCTTACTTGTCTTACTTGACCGTCTTGACGTAGTATATAGCCGTATATTGATGTATTCCCACCTCCGAGCTACACTTTTACGAAGCGTCACCTTCCTGAGAGAGTACAGTAAATTTAATCTTTACGGATCTACCCACAGAGGCTCAGATCTTCAGCCAATCAACGCGTTTATCTGACGCGTACCACCTACGCCTGGCTAGCCCTAACGCGTTCACTACGGGATTATAAGTCTACTACCCACACCAGTACTAACCGCCATGGACTCTAATGGCTCCAGCGATCTCACATCGACTGTAGCTACCTCAGAACTCCAAGTTCCGCACGAACAATCAACCCCAAACGACTTCCAGAGCCTGCGCAACAAGCCTGAGAAGACACCTCCGTCCCGGCCACTAAAGGGCTATGAAGAGGTGGACTGGACACGTTTAAAGGGTTATCTCGTACCACAAGACTCCTTCAAAGCTGAGAGCGGCATATGGATTTATGGCTGGAGGTTGTGGAAGCCTCAAACCGACGAGTTCTACTGGCTCTGCCGCAATTGCCATATCAAGAAGCGTACACTACAAGGGACCTTGAAGGAAGCGCTATTCACGACTGCAGCCTCCACCGGACCAATCAAACACCTTAAGAAGGTGCATAACCATGATCAACATGGCAAGGATACGAAGACTCATGGCTTCAAACGACCCATTGACGCCTGGGCCTTACGTGGAAATAGTCCAGCGGCTGCTGTTCACAACACTACTGCAGCTTCATTCGATCCCTTTCAATTTGAAGCGCTACTATACGACTGGATCATTCAAGATAACGTGTCTTTTAATCAGTTGCAGTCACCAAGGTTCCAACAACTTCTTCAATATGCCAATCAACGCTGTATACTGCCTCACCGGACGTCCGCATCTCGTGTAGTGACTCGTATATATGACAAGTCTATTGGCGACGTTACAGAGCAATTGGCCGGCTCCATATCGAAGATCAACCTTTCATTTGACCTCTGGACGTCCGGCAACAAGCTAGCCTTATTAGGTCTCTGTGTGCACTTTATTCACAGGACTGGAAAGCCTGTGACATCATTGCTAGCGCTGCCAAAACAGGAAGGAAGACACTCCGGTGTGAGAATAGCTGACACAGTTAGTAACATCATCGACTACTACGGCTTGAAGGACAAGATCGGCTACATAACCACAGATAACGCGTCAAACAACGGCTCTTGTATGGACCAGCTGGCCAACGAGTATGGATTCGACCGTGACCAACGATGGATACGATGCTGCGGCCATATTTTTAATTTGGTTGGCCAAGCCGCCTTGTTTGGTCACTCACAACAGCTATTTGCCAACCAGGTAGAGTCATGTGACGAGCTAGAAACCGAGCTTACACTCTGGCGACGACGAGGTCCAATTGGTCGCTTACACAATGTAATAGTGTGGATCAACCGATCGCCGCAGCGTATCGAGCGGTTTCTGAAGCACCAGGAGCTGCTTATTAAGCCCATCAAGCCGGAAGACAAGAAGGACTCGTACCAATTGATCAATGACGTCACTACGCGGTGGAACAGCTTCTACGACAGTGCGGAGCGAGCTGTCTATTTGCAGCCAGTAATTGATGCCTTACTGGAAGAGGAAGGAAGCATTCACGACAAAGCAGTCCGGAAGGCGGAGCTCCGAGGCTCTACTCACAGACCGAAGCAGCCTGCGATCGTTGACGACCGGTTGTCGAGCTCTGATTGGTCCGTTACCAATCAATACATAGAGCTATTGAGACCTCTGAAGCACGCTACCCTTCAATTGCAAGGCCATATTGGTAGTGGCAAGACTGGCTCAATATGGAAGGTTCTTCCAGTATTTGAGGATCTTCTTACTCACTTCGAGTCTTACGCTATGAGCAATCCAGTAAATGAGAGCCTTAGGCAGCCGGATTTGAGCCAGCAACCGCCCCGTGGATTCACAAACAAGCCTGAAGCAGCAATCGACGTCATTCAAGCGCTAGAGGCCCTTCCGAACGACCAATTGACTGCAGAAGAGCACTTCTCAATCAATATTGACCTTGCTTGGAAGAAGCTTAATGAATACTACCTCAAATTGGACAATACCTCTGTCTACATTGCTTCAACTGTCCTTCATCCGGTGTACAAATGGGCCTGGTTTGATTGGAAGTGGAAGGAGCGACCTGATTGGCGGAGCCAAGCACGTGTTCAACTCGAAGGACTACTGAATGAATATCGAGACTACGAGCCCCTAGAGGAGCGACTCGACGACGTCCATTCACCTCCGAAGCGAGCGGAACTGGACCAGGAAGCTACGGAGGCGGAAGAGACTCCTTGGGCTCAATATGAGGCTGTAGCTGTAGCCAATATTGACTCGCAATTGGTTGAATATCTTAAGGACATTCACTTCTACCAGCTCTGCGCCAATCGTCATACTTCACCAATCAATTACTGGCTTAACAAACGATCTGATTGGCCCCAATTGGCCGCCTTAGCGCTAGATGTCTATTCAATTGCAGTCATGTCTGACGAGCCGGAAAGGGTGTTTAGCACCACTGGAGCTGCAGTTACAACTCGTAGAAGAAGCCTGTTGGACTGCACAGTCAATGAATTGATGGTTACTAAGCAGTGGTTGAAGGCTGGTTTAATCAAATTGGACAGGTACGTATTCACATCTGCTGCAGCTACTGCAGCTACGATGGCTAATTAGCCAATCAGGAGCTACTTCACGAGCCTTGGAATACGTCCTGCATCACCTCCAAGCATCTCTAAGGCCTCCAGAACACGTGCGGATCCAGCAGAGTCTATATTGATCGAATAGAACTATATTCACTTCAGTCACGTGCTCTAATCAAGACAAGACAAGACAAGACAAGACCAATGAGATACTTGGCTTGTCAAGACAAGACAGGCGCTCTCACACCAAGACAAGACAAGCCGATGGGGTCGTCTTGTCTTGTCTTACTTGTGCACAGGTCTGCCTCTATGGTCATCAGAAACCAGTCATACTCCTCGCCTTCAGCGACATCGGCGACTGCTCAATGCATATGGACCTACGGAAGGATCCATCAATTGCACTATCGTTTCCAATTTCTCGGTCTTTGAGCGAGGCTCTATCATTGGAAAACCTATCGATACCTGCTCTATTCTCATTATCGATCCAAATACCAGGCATCCAAAGCCTGTGGCCATGGGTTTCGCAGGTGAACTGGCGATCGGTGGCCCCCAGGTTAGCCAAGGGTATCTGAACAGGCCCGAACAGACTGCTGCTGTGTTCGTGACTAGCTCAGAGTATGGTCGACTGTACCGGACGGGAGATCGAGCGCGAGTCGTCAAGAACAGCAAAGGAGAACTAAGCGTCGAATTTCTGGGCAGAATAACCGCTGATCAGGTGAAGCTCAGTGGCAGAAGAGTGGAGCTTGGCCAGATTGAGAATGCCATTGCGGGTGTTCCGGGAATCGCAGAAGTGGCAGCGATTGTGCACAGTCCTGGCTCTTCCGATCAAGGCAGCCAGCAAGTTCTCGCCTGCATCGTGCCAGATCAATCTGTGACACCAGAGGATCTGTTGGCAGATTGCCAGCGAGCAACCGAAGCTTCTCTTGCACCATTCATGCGCCCTGCAATGTACGTGGTCCTCGAGGATATGCCACGCTCCAGATCTGGCAAGACAGACCGGAAAGCTCTGGGCGTAATTGCAGCCGAGAAATGGGCTGCCAGGGCCCAGACCCATAGGACAGACGACGAGCTTGATCATTCGAGGAACAGTGCATCAGCAGACCCTGCAATGGAGACCATTGTAACGATCTTGAGCGATATCAAAAATGTCGATGTTAAAGACATACTTCCTACCACGGAGCTATTATCCCTCGGGCTGGACAGTCTCAGAGCAGTCCGCTTTTTGCAAAAGCTGAGAGACAGTGGTTTCACTGGGTTGAACGTCGCAGACATTTTGAGCAGTCGAACTCCAAAGGGCATCGCCAGTCGTCTTTCGGCGGAATCTGACTCTGACGCAGTGTCTGAGTCACAACCCAGTGAGTGGGATCAGAAACTTGCACAATACAGCGCCCAACATCTGGAATCATGTGCTCAACAACTCGACATTCCTCTCGATGAGCTAGAAACGGTCCTGCCAACCACTGCCACCCAGTCTGGCATGATCGCCAGCTTCTATCGAAGTGTATCAAGACAGGGAGGCCCGCCATCCGGAAAGAGCTATATCAATCACTCAATCTATCACGCAAGCTCAGGAGCTGATATTGTCAAACTTGAGCAGGCTTGGCGCAGTGCTTTGTCCGGTCCAAAAATTTTCAGGGTTGTATTTCTCCCGGTGGACGATGATCTTGCTCCTTTTGCGCAATGCATCCTCTCGCCGCATTCCGACGTTGCTTCTTTGAGCTTGCACAAATTTACATGTTCAAGTACGGAAGCCTGGAACACCACAATATCAGAGGCAAAGAAGGAGGCAGAATCTGCCATCACGCTGAACAGGCCACCCTTCCGTCTCCCGATCATACAAGGACAGGAGCGCTCAGCGTTTCTGTTGACGTTGTTCCATGGAGTTTTCGATGGCGGCTCACTTGAACTGATATTGCAGGATGTCGAGACAGCATATTACGACAAATCGCGACTCAGTCGCACTGAGATCGGCATCGCTGTTCACAAGCACTTTTCATCGGCCACTCAAGCGAGTGTCGATTACTGGCAAACTGAACTCGGCAATCATGAACCAGTACCATTTCCCTGCATTTCTGCTTCAAAGCCTGAGACACAAAACCAGGACGCGCAGGTTGAAGAGGTCGTCGGCAAAGCCACAATGGAACGCGTCTCCGCCGCAGCGAAAGCTGCATCTGCATCTCAACTCTCCATCCTGCATGCTGCTTGGGCAGCGATCTTGTTTCCATACAAGGGGACGACTTCGGAAATCTCATTTGGCAGTGTACTCTCCGATCGCCTCGAGGATCAGCTAAATATCTGCCACGCTCCAACATTTACGGTCACGCCTGTCAAACTCGGCCACTCGGATGTCACACAGAAGACTCTTCGAAATCTGCTCAAACAATTGACAGATAAGAACGCTGCATCTCTACCATACATACATGCCCCGCTTAGCTCTCTAACCACTGCAGTTGGCTCCCTACCTTATGACACGCTGCTCGCTTTCCAAGCATTCGACACGAAAGCTGAAAATGGCTCAATCTGGCACAAAGTTGAACATCCTGCAATGGAGCATGACTTCGCGATCATGATCGAGGTTTGGCCGAACTCCAACGGAGCGTTGCGTTACCGCGGCACTTATACTCATAAGCATCTCGATCCGCAAGCCGCACGTGTCATGCTGGGTCAGCTTGACGAGCTATGCAGGTATCTGTGATGGTACTTCGGAGAATTTGCTGGACGTTCGTTGTAACCTGAGCCAACGACTGATGTCGGGAATCCCGGTCATCGAACAGCCAAATTTGCCGGAGTCGCAATTTATCTTGCAGAATCGATTCGAACAGCACGCGGCCACAAATCCAGAGAAGTTAGCTCTGGTTTCCCGGAACTCTATCGATCATCCGGAGAAGGACATCAAATGGTCGTATGGCAAGCTCTCGAGGATGGCGATGGCTCTGTCTAAGATCCTCGTAACGAGATTCGGCGCCGTCATCAATGAACCTATCATGATATGTATGGAGAAGTGTCCCGAGCTTTATGTTGCGGTGCTCGCTGTACTCAAGGCTGGCGCTGGTTGGTGCCCTATCGACCCTTATTCACCTCCGGCAAGGCAGCACGCTATTATGGGGCGAACTGAAAGTCGTATCTTGCTGCTCTCCTCAACTTCATCCAAAATTGAGCAATCCGCGATCCCCAAAGGTGTGTCAACGCTCGAGATTGACCTTGATGCGATCGAAGCCCAATCCAATTCAGGTTCAAAGATTGAATTCAACGTCACACACGATCCTTCCGGCCTTGCGTACTTGATCTTCACATCTGGGACTACTGGTCTGCCGAAGGGCGTTCCGATCTCTCACAAAGCCACTGCGACGGCGATGAATGCACTAGCAGAAGCCGTACCAACAGAAACATCAAGTGGCGATCTTCGATGCATGCAATTCTCACAACACACCTTCGACGTTTTCGTGCAGGATCTCTTCTATACCTGGAGTGTTGGTGGCGTTGTCGTTTCCAGCACCAGGGAACTCATGCTGCAGAACTTTGCAGACATAGCCAACGATCTTAGGGCCACGCATGCGCATCTGACTCCCGTCTTTTCTGCTACACTTTCTCGCAGCAATATCAAGACTCTGGAAGTTGTTACTATGATTGGTGAGAAGCTCACAGAAGCTGTTGCAGTTGACTGGGGCCGCGATATGCGAGCGTTCAATACTTATGGCCCAGCAGAAGTTACTGTGGTCTCGACACTGCGGCAATTTACTGGTCAAGCAGATACATACCACAGCTCCAATTTTGGTGTCCCACTACCGTCAGTTGGGGCGTATGTAATCAACAATGGACAAATTGCGATGCGGGGCGCTATTGGAGAGCTCGCATTGACCGGACCTCAACTGTCGACTGGGTACTGGAACATGCCGGATGTCAATGCGGAGAAGTTCGTTTGGAATGAACATCTTCAGCAGGTAGTCTACCTCACTGGTGATCTCGTGCGTCACTTGGCCGATGGCACAATCAATTACGTTGGGCGAGACGATGATCTCGTCAGGCTTGGCGGACAAAGAGTCGAGCTTGGGGAAATTGCATCTGCACTCAGAGAGGCTGACTCGCGAATTGAGAAATTTGTGGTCCTACTTTGCAAGCGGAAAGACGCTGAAACCAAATCAGTTGTCGCTTTCTTAGCCTGCCCTTCAATTGTTGGTGCTAGCGCCGACATCGAAGCCCTGCTTCATCCGCTTGCAAAGGATGTCGCAGCCAGTGCAAAGCAGTATGCAAGCTCAGTGCTGCCACCCTATATGATACCCAGCAGTTTCGTCGTGGTTCTTAGGATTCCGAGGACGGCGTCTGCTAAGGTCGATCGTGTCAAATTGACGTCGATCTACCATTCGATTGATCTCGGCTCGTGGGAGGACAGCACAAGTGCTCCAACCACTATGCCGAAGGCTGGGGACATGCAACGGCGCACCGAGAACGAGCGTGTGCTCCAAGTCATTGCACAATCTCTGCGCATCGCTCCGGAAACTCTTCGCCCCAACAGTAGCTTGGCAGCTATTGGCGTAGACTCAATCGGCGCCATCAAGCTGATACCTAAGATCAACTCCCTCGGATACGGCCTATCTATAGTGGATGCATTCAAGTGTCGATCCTTGTACGACCTTTGTACCATTGCGAACGCCTCCAGACGCGCGGACTCGTCGTTGGCAAATGAGCAGCCAGAGCAGTACATTGAGGCCGGGGTTCTTCAAAGCTTTGATTCACGGTACTACCGAGCAGTTGCGAAACGCATCCAACAAGACGAGTTTACCGTAATACCTACCACCGTGCTGCAAGAAAATTTGCTTGCAGAGTCATTGAGGGATCCCCAGGCTTACTGGAGCAGCCATATATTCCTGCTCAGTGACGATGTTGACCTTGGCCGGCTACAGCGCGCATTTATCAAAGTCGCAAGGCAAACTGAGGCGCTACGCGCAGGATTCGTACCCAAAGCCCATCTTGGCGAAGAGTCGGACGAAACGTGGAAGGACAATCTTTCGTACTTGCAGCTCATTTATGATGAGCCGCAGCTCGACTGAAATATCCACAAGATCTTTAGCGACGTCCCAGAGGCTGTGAGGAAGCGCGTCAATGAGGTTTCTCAACAAAAACATGAACAACTATTCCAGCAGCCGCCTTGGGCGGTCGAAAATTTTGTACGAGGCGAGCAAAGAACGTTGCTGCTGACCATATCTCACGTTATCTACGACGGACCATCTTTGGCGTATCTGGAGAACGATGTCAAAGCTGCGTACGAACGTACTTTCAAGACTGCTTCTAGAGCATCCTTGTCTGAGGCAATCTCATCGACTTCCGCTCTGGATGCAGACAGCAAAACAGCCATCGATTTCTGGAAGGACAATCTTCGGGATTTCGAATCACCTAGCGCGCAGAGCTTTACAACTGATGACAAGTTGAATCACCGCATCAAGTTCCGAAGATGCAGCACACCTATGGGGGTCCTCCGCAAGGTCGCGTGCGCACTAGGCCTCAATTCAGTTGTCACGATTTTCCGCACTGCGTGGGCACTGCTCCTCTCCGATCTCCTTGAGAGCCCGCACGTCGTTTTTGCGGAGATCCTCTCAGACAGAGTCATGAACAGTAAGCTGAATGAAGTCATCGGACCGCTGATGTCGACGGTGCCCGTGCTATTCAGGCGACAGAAGACGGCCGCAGAGACGATGGTCCAACAGGACAATTTTTCTTAGATCAGCTTGGCCTCATCGCAACATTCGCCCGAGCACTATCAAATCGCTCCTGGGATGTGGTCTGAGCACGATGCTGTACCCTCCAGTTTTCGCTTTCCATCTATCTGCAACTCAACAAGATCAAGAGCACCAGACACTGTGGAAGCGTCTCGAAGACATCACCAACATCGAGGTGGAGCGCCCTCTAGCACTGAATGTTTGGCAAGGAGCCGATTACACTTTGCGATTTGAGCTTGCAGTGGCGGACCATGTCCTCAATGAAAATGAACATGACCTGCTACTGAGGCAGCTGGACTCAATGGTTACTGTTCTGGCTGAGAATTCGCACTCGCCATTAGCTTCTCTGACAGATGGCTTCCCGGATGCTCTTCTTTCGCAAACCACACCTCGCAGGGATACTGACTGCCCTTCCACCAAGTCGGCAACATTCTACGTAGAGCACTGGGCTGCTCAGCATCCGGACTGGAGGGCAGCCGAGATCGTAACGACTTTGGATCTTGACTGCACCGAGACGGAATCGTGGAATTATGCTGAGCTGAATGCGGAAGCGAATCGTATCGCACGTTTCCTTCTAGGCCATGGTATCACAAAGCAGATGATTGGGATGTGCATCGGTCGAACGCTGATGTCGTTGGCTGTTCCGCTTGGTATCCTGAAATCTGGAAATGCGTATCTACCAATTGACGAAGCCCTACCAGCGGAGCGCAAAGAAGTCTTACTTCAGGACTGCAACGCAGCGTTCATCTTTACGACACCTGAACTCGTCGACGGAGTCCAGGTCCCGCAAGCTTGCAAGCTTGCTAATGTAGAGGACAAAGCATTCCTAGATGAGCTTGCAAAGCAGTCTGGCAACGATGTGCTTCATCGTTGTGAATCTCGGGATAATTCATACTTGCTCTACACATCTGGTAGCACCGGCAAACCCAAGGGCGTGCTCGTCAGTCAAGAGAATTTGGCGTCCTTTGTCGAAGCGCAGTCCGAATTCATCTGCGATGTGACCACGACCAGAGAATTGGCAGGCCGGGGTAAATATCTTGGCCTTGCGAGTCGCGCTTTCGATGTGCACATAGGCGAGATGTTCCTGGCGTGGCGGCACGGATTCGCGATTACGACGGGATGGAAGTCGATGCTACTGGATGACCTGGCCTTGTGCCTGTCTTCACTTCACATCACACATGCAAGTTTCGTGCCGTCTCTCTTGGATCAGACCGGCCTCGATCCCGAAGATGCGCCCGATCTCGTCTTCCTTTGCGTAGGCGGCGAAAAGAGGTCTCAGAAGACGAAAAAGAAACGGGGATCACTGGCAAATGTGGGATTGATCAACGCCTACGGCCCAACCGAAGCCACTATTGGGTGCTGCTCAGCCCGCCTGTATCCCAACTCGAATGCCCAAAACATCGGTACGCCACTGGGAGACTCAGTCGGCCACGTTTTGATTCCCGGCACTGACAACTATGCTCTTCGTGGGATTCCTGGTGAACTTTGCTTCACCGGCAGCTTGATTGCAAATGGTTACCTCAATCGGCCAGACGCGAAAGGCTTCGTTGAAGATTTCCGAGGCCAGCGCATGTATAGGACCGGCGATATCGTCAAGTTAAGAGAGGATGACCAAATTCTCTTCTTGGGAAGAAAGGACGATCAAGTGAAGATCAGAGGTCGACGTGTAGAGCTTGGTGAAGTGGCCGAAGGAGTTCGCGAAGCCTCTGACCAGCCAATCGATACTGCAGCTCTTGTCGTAAGACATCCGGAGCTCTCTCGTGACCAGCTTGTGGCTCTGTAAAGCGCAAGGGCGACGAGACTCCACCTCAAATCGACGTGGCGCAAGTGCAAGGAGCCAACACGAAGCTGCGAGCCAATTGTCAGAAGTCTTTGCCAGCTTACATGGTCCCTGATGTGATCGTGCCGCTAGATTACATACCTCTTGCTCCGACTTCTGGCAAGGTTGACACCAAAATTCTCGTCAAAACGATATCGGAGACACCAATGAGCACTTTTGCTTCTGGCCACTGGAAAGCGAGTCAGAAGTCTGCAGTGGTGCGAGAGTTGACCGAGTCCGAAGAGCGAGTGTGGAACATCATTGCCCCGGTGCTCAAAGACAAGCCATCCTCAGTCACTCCAGCGACCACAATATTCGAGCTTGGTATCGACAGCTTGTCAGCAATCAGTGTGTTCTCGCGACTCCGCAAAGCTGGATACGAGTGCAGCGTGGCAATGGTGATGAGAAATCCGACCATCGAGGCACTGGCGCAAAGCTCGACCCGCGCTGCTGGCGAAGATGTAGAGAAGCACAAGCTGGTTCAGTCTCAGCTTGCAGATCTCGAGCAGAGTCTACTGAACAGCGACGAGCTTGAAGTGGACCGTGGCCACGTTGTAGCTATTCGCCCCTGCCTGCCGTTGCAAGAAGTGCTACTTGGACAGAGCATGCATCAGGATGCTGATCAAGGCAAAGGCGGAGCATATATCAACCACATGACTTTGAAGATCGATCGCAGCATTGACGTGGAGCGCCTCCAGAGTGCTTGGGAAACACTGATTCGCGATAACGAGATCCTCCGCACCTTTTTTCTGCACAAGGACGACTCATTTCACCAAGTCGTGCTCAAGGCTGAAGCAACCGGCACAAACTGGAAAAGAAACAGATTCTCATCGATCAATTCTCTCAAAGACATTCAGCGACAAGTCGAGGAAGACATGATTCGCAATGTCTGGACGCAGCCACCTTTGCGGGTCAACTACTTACAGGATCGTGATAACGCATTATTGATATCCATCCATCACGCCATCTACGACGGACACAGCTTACACCTGATGCTCCGCGACTTGGAAGCCATCTACTACAACCAACTCCGTGAGACAAGACTGTCATGTCAGCCGCTGGTCGAACACATTGCGCAACAAGATCAAGCACGAGCTCGGACCCACTGGTCGACGGTTCTTCGCGACTGGCAACATGCCAGATTACTCAGCGATGTGGGCAGAAGCAGTTCTACTCTACGAGAAGTACAGCGTCACTTCAATGCAAACCTGTCCACCTTGGAGAATCAAACCACAGGTTCTTTGAGCGTAACTCTGTCCAGTGTGCTCCAGCTTGCATTTGCGATTGCTCTCTCGCAGACGATGCAGAGTGCAGAGATCATTTTTGGCAATGTCCTATCTGGTCGCACGATTTCACTGGAGAATGCAGACAACATCATGGCGCCGTGCATAGCAACTATTCCCGCCCGGGTCACGTTCGCTAACGCATAGGAGCAACAGCTCAGAGAAGTCTTGAGTACTCTGCAGAAGCACAATTCTGCATCGCTGGAATTCCAACATGTATCTCCAAGAGACATTCAGCGCTGGTTGAAAGCAGACAGGCCACTGTACGATTGCCTGTTTTCCTTCGTGCGGAAGCAGCAAGAAGCGGACTCAACAGAGCAGACAAGAAGCTTATTCCCGGATGTGACGCAGAATACCATTACAGTCGACTACCCTCTTGCGATTGAGTTCACTGCCGACAGTGCGAAGGACTCGCTGACTGTTGGTCTTGGATACACCGCAAATATATTCACCTCCGATAAAATTTCACGCGACTTCCTCGAGAGAGTTGAGTTCTTGGTCGAAGCGATCCTTTCGCGAAGCCACGAGCCGCTGTCAACTTTTGGAGTGGCAGGCACACCCTATCCACCCGGTGGCTCAGCACGAGATGCCGGTTCCATCGACAGCACTGAGGAGAGTGCCTACACCCCTCTCGAGCTCGAGTTGAAAAACCTTCTCGGTGAATTCGCCAGCGTCGCAGAAGATCAGATTCGCAAGGACACGCCGTTCATTCATTTGGGTGTTGACTCCATTTCTGCGATCCGTTTTGCAAAATTCCTGAGAACGAAAGGCTTCAAGAAGGTGTCCTCCGCCGACTTGATCAGAAACAACCGCGTGCGCACATTGGCCAACTTCTTGGCATCCCAAGCCGAAGATGGAGAGCACCAGAGCCAGGATGACAAAACCAGGGCCGACGATGCAGCACAGCGACAAGAGCAGCTGGTCAAGTCCACTCTCGTTAAGCATGGCATTTTCCCGTCCCTTGGCGATAACGGCCTACGATCGGCTGAGAGCAAGGAGGACACAATCGAAAGCTTCTACACTTGCACACCTCTCGTATCTGGTATGTTGACACAAAGTCTTGCTTCAGACGGAGCATATTATATGCATCATCACGCCTTCAGATGCCACGTAGGTGTGGACATCGACCGCCTGAAGAAGGCTTGGCGTCTTTGTGTCGAGGACTGCGACGTACTTCGTACGATGTTCCACTGGCTACCGGAGCTTCGCGATGCTGGGAGCCCATGGGTGGGCGTCGTCCGTAAGAAAGCAACAGGAAACCTCAAGAAACCAGATTGGAGACACGTTGAAGTCGAGGATGCTTATCAGTATTGGTCATCGATGTCGTCTCAGAAGTCAGACTTCTCTCGCCGGATCGAGAGTGGCGAGCCTTTGGCGAGCGTGACAGTCGTGCAAGAAGGGCTTTTTGACGACAAGAACGCGAACGCGGAGCGTTCATTGGTCTTCATTCTCACTCTGCACCACGCGATATACGATGGTATCAGCATTGGCATGCTTTTCCGACATTTGGCCACCCGATATAACGGGGACCAAATTACGCCGTCCCTCACGCCCTACTACAAAGCAGCCCAGGCCATAGCACGGGTTGCAAAGCGAGCGGTCAAATTCTGGGCCGAGCAATTGAGAGTGTATGAGGGCGCGCCGATCATCGAGGATTCAGCATCAAGCGAGTTCCGTCTTGCAGAACGAACTATCACTTCCGACCCCAAATCTTTAGAGTTGGTATCCTTGGGAGACGACGTTTCTCTCAAGGATTTGCTCGTGGCAGCGTTCGCCAAAGCACTAGCATGCCTCCATGGGAGACGTGACGTCGCATTCGGACATGTCATGGCGGCGCGGACTGATGTCGAAGTCCACGAGGAAGATGGATCAGGCGACACCGAAATCGTTGGCCCGATGTTCAACACCGTCCCGTTCCGCGTGTCGATGAAAGATACCTTACAGAGCAACCAAGAGCTCGTACAAACTGTACGCGATGTGAACACCGGCTCTCTAGAGTATCAACACGCATCTCTAGCGGAAATACAGAAGAACTGGAGGAGCGATGACAACAGCAGCATAGATCCGAGTGCTACACTGATCGACAGTCTGTTCGCGTACACCAAAGTGGACAAGAACGCTGATGCACCTAGTTTGCTCACCCTGGGTAAGCCGCTCGAATCGGACACAGCTCCAGTGCCTTCCGAATACCGTTTGAACATTGAAGTCGAGCACCTCCCTGAGGGCGTAACAGCACGAGCACATGCCTCTATTCCCAAAGCAGAGCTTGAAACATTGCTTGATCATTTCCAATTCGCCGTGCAAGATATTCTGCAGAAGCCTGAGCGATACGCAACGGCATATCCAGAACAGTTGCGAAGCCTGCCGCTCAAGTTTCAATCAACTGCTTCAGAGAGCGTTGGCTTGGTGTCCTTTGATAAGCTTGCTATTGAGCAATACGCAGACACGATCCGTAAAGCTATGGCGGAAGTCGCTCAAGTCTCGCCTGAAAGCATCACGCTCGAAGCAAGCATCTACTCCTTCGGCATCGATTCGATCGCAGGCATACAGATTGCGTCGCGGTGTCGCAAGGCCGGTCTTCAGGTCAGCGTTGCGGACATTCTCAGCGGTGGTACACTGGGACGAATCTGCGAGATATTGGCTAGCAAGCTTAACAAAGGCACCGACAGCTCGCAAGCAATGAGTTCTGCGGAGCTCGTCTCTCTCGAGCAGATCCAGGCCGTTTTGGCTCATCTAGCATTCGACCCCAGCGACGTCGAAGAAATACTGCCGCTACTACCTGGTCAAGAGTACCATCTTCAAAGCTGGCTGCAATCAGGAAGAACGCTATACGAGCCAGGCTGGACTTTCTACTCGCGGACTCCTCTTGACGTAGACAAGCTCCGCAAGTCGTGGAACAGACTGAGACAACGCAACTCTGTCCTAAGAACCACTTTTGCAGCAATTGCAGACAACACCGTTTTGCAACTTGTGCTTCGAGATAGTGCGATCAAAGATGATCGATTCGAAGAGGTCACGAGCGATAACAACATGGTCGAAATCGTCAAGGAAAAGGCACACGCAGAAGCACGTACTCCATCGGACCTCTTCTCGCCTCCCATCCGACTTCGTCTTGTCAGAGCAGCAGACGGCGATGCGGTCATGCTTTATGTGCATCACGCTCTCTATGATATATGGAGCATGCCACGACTCATCACAGAGCTCGCGGACATCTACCAGGGCCATGAGCCAGACTCTGCACCTTCTTTCTCTGCACTGCTTCGCCACACGATACAATCGCGTGACCCAGATGCAGCGAAGAGATTTTGGCGAGAGACTCTCACTGGAGCAGAAACGGCAATCATCCCATCGGCTTCCACGACGAGCGACGACCAGAACCGCAGCCAGAGCTTCTGTATGATCGAAAGCACGACGGCTCCTCTTGCTGACATTGAGCAGGTCTGCGCCAGTCATAGCATTTCACCGCAACATGTCATGCTCGTTGCGTTTGCTCGCGCCCTGGCAACTGTCACTGCAACCTCCAGACCCATGTTCGGATTCTTTCAGCTCGGACGCAGTGCTGCATTCGACGGCATCGAGCACGTACTAGGACCAATGGTGAACACGCTTCCGTGGTGTGTACCCGAAGTGGACAAAAGGGATGTGCTCCATAGCATTCGAACAATTCAGCACATGCTCAGCGCACGTGTCGCCTACGAGCAGAGTAGCCTGCGCACTGCTGTGCAAGCCGCACACCCAGGGGCCACCCAACTCCCGTTCAATTCGCACTTGAACGTCTTGTGGAATAAGAATATTCTCGTCGGATCTAGTGCTGCGATCGAAGAAGACAACCTCTTTCAGCCTCTTGCGCTGGGTGTCCCGACCGATTACTCTTCGCCGCAGGCTCTACCAGGACATACAGCGGTAGACGCACTCGATACGGGCTTTTTGCAGCCGCATCAACTTTTCGTAGATGTCGGACCGGGAGAGAAGGGCATCGTGCTCGGTGTGAGAGCAGATGCAGGATTGATGAGTGTTGAAGGAATTCGCGATTTTGTTGCAAGTATTGAACAAGAAATCGTCGCTTGTGCGGAGGCATTGCGGCAGTAGGTTCTGCAGCCCATTATAGTATTGGGTGCAATGGAGCATTCATGAAGGCGCTGGTGGTGTTTTCGACTTTTACTGTCGGTAGTTAGTATAACCATGTATTAGCACATTCATATGATTTGAATCTTGTGACGACACTAGGATGTTCGCTTTGACAGGATCAAGTATACGAGAGAGGAGATTCTGTAGCATTTGTGCAGTTCGGAGATGTGAAGTTCGTGAACGGAGTGGATGGTAGGTTAATGCATCTGAAAAAGACAAGCTAGCAACGCAAAGCTTTAATTTCGCTCGCTACTCGAATCGCTGATACCGTCAAACAACATCAATGCTTGCTGATTTGTACAATTCATGTCGCCTACCTCCGAATTTGCCCATGTCCCAAGATTGCTCTCAACGATGCATCTCGTCCTTGCCCGGCTTCACCGTATGGGCCCTGCACATGTGATTAGATGGTACGAGATATTGCTTGGTGACCGTGTTGCATGAGACGTTGGTTCCGGTGCGGTCGCGGCACTGAACGAAACGCTCCGGCTTTTCGCAACCACATTTGTAGCGGCGCATCTTCTGGATACACATGGTGTGAGGTTTAGAGCTAGGAGTTAGACCAGTCTGAGGCAGACGTTAGTGTTGATTCGTATCGGAGAATGGCAACTTTGGAGGGTAGAACTTACAGATAGTGTGTGAGAAGCCCGAACAGGTGTTGTTGGGTGTTGATGATGGTTTGGCTGCTGGCAGTGTAGGGTTGGTTTGAGGTCTGGGAGATTGTGCTTGTTTGGGCGTCTTAGCTATGCTGAGGATGAGTTCTTCAATACTAAAGGGGCATGCTGGTTTTATGTCTCCGACAGCATCACGTAAAATGCATTCATGGCCAATTCCCGATGATGTGTGCCCTTGGTGAAGCATGCGTGAACCGTCTTGCAGTCTATCATAGCGGCTGTGGGCTGCTTCCATTCATGCAATGAACTCAAATTGGGGTCATCTTGTTATACATGCTGACTTGCCGTATTGTCGACGAAAGTAAATGCTGAATGTCGTGTATGCGCGCCACAGTGGACGATCCTTTGTTTGCTGGGCCGCAATCCGGGGCTTGGCTAGTAACCACCAAACAGTTCCCGGCGGAAGACTTTCGCTTGCCATCACGAATTTCAACCTCGTTTCAGTGCCGCGCAGCATTTCTAGACAGCAGAAAGCATCTAGCTGGCCCATCTACAGCTTCGCCCTGAAACCCAGCAGCCCTCGGCAGGCGCCATCGCAAACCCTATTGTTGCGAAGCAATTGTCTCCGACATCTTGCATAAGCCGACGAGTTCTGCTTATCATGGAGGGCGCTCACCTCGAGAATACCAACGTGCGTCTCCTCGCCTGTTCGGTCGATGAGGACGGTACCACTGATAGTGACTATCGCTTCCTACTCGACGAGAAACACGTCAAGTACGTTTCGACCGCGCCAGGTGTTTTTTCGGACCGCCCACTCACAGATCGGACTTTTGCGCCCACCCTTATCGGCGAGCTCTTGCCACCCTTTCCACCCGGCAGCTGGAACAGTGGGCACATAGCCAAAGACCCCGAGACGGCCGAAGTTCATTTCGCGAAAGTCGAGACGGTCGAGCTCCCAAGAGTGGAAAATTCGTGGCATCCCATCCAGCTCAACGAAGTGGACTTCACTGAACAGGACGATCTTAACCAAAGGGTCCGAATCTGCACTAGCGCTATCATCAACAATGGCCAACCCATCATCGTCAAAATGGCCGCTTGGCCATGGGAAATCGACCACATGAAAACCGAAACCGCAGTCTATCAATCTCTTCACGAGAGTGACAGCGGCATCGGGCCGAAATTCCTGGGCCATTTTTTGGAGGGCGAAGGAGGCCGGGTCATCGGTATCGTGATCGAATATGTCGAGAACATGAGACGCGCTGCAGGTGTCGAGGATTTTCCAGCTTGCAAGAAGGCTCTTATGCGTTTGCACGCGCTGGGTATCCAGCTCGGCGATCCCGATCATGGGAATTTCCTTGTGCCCGAGGGAGAACCGGCGGAAGGCAAAGAGGTGATCCTGATCGATTTCGAGTTTGCGAAACAGGACTGCTCGAAAGCCGAATTGGAGGGAGAGATGGAGTGGTTGCAGCGGAAGCTGGAAGAAGGGGATACGACTGCCACGTACTTTATAGCCGAGGAGGAAGGCACTTCGTTCGGTTAAGAAGTTCCTTGTTGATCGTAAGTGTTCTATGCTCTAGCAATATGTACACGTACCATTTCAGTGTAATCTTGACGCCTTCATATCCTTCTTGAGCTCATTCATTGCTGACCCTTGCACAGCATAGTTCCCATCATGTGGATCCTCTTCCCGCGAAACGTCTCGTTGCGCAGGGACGTTACCTGCTCTCCAAGCTACCGAGTGGCAATTCCATCCAGCGTGTCCAAAAATCCTCCGTGCCTTTCTTCCAACCTCACAATCATTTCCTCTCCTCAACCAAACATGCTCGCGCCTCCACTTTCGACCGCATCAATTTCAGCCTGGCTCCACGCTGTTCGGTGGAACCTCTTGGGCAGATCGTTTCTATCTGCAAATTCTCCTTGTCCTACTTTGATCGGCCCCAGTTCCTTTGCACTCTTGCCTCCAATCGCTCCGTAGGGGTTCAATGGTGCGGCTGCGGAGCCAGAAGACGGTGCATTTGGCTTCTGCTGACCACCTTTGAGGGGCCCGTGTTGGATTGCTTGTTGTCGGTAGTTGGCGAAAGATGAGGGAAGATTGTGTGAGGGAGATTCGGGGTGAGGTTTTGGGGTGTGGTCGACATCTGTCGAACAGATTTGAGGTTAGCAATTTGTGCATTGCGAACGGCGAGAATTTGCAAGAGTACGACGTACGCTTTGGGATTGATCGCTTGCCCAAGAAGCGGATCATCGGCTGACGGTGTTGGAAGAGGCGCCGTGTGGCCTGCATTGTGCGGTTCTGCATGCGTGGATGTGGTTTGCGACGAGGTTGTTGCAGGTATGGAAGGTGGTCGGGGATCCGATATCCTCCGTCGGGCAGTGTGCGGCGTGTCGCGTCAGGTTTGCGGTATGGAGGAGGAATCTGCAGTAGTCCAAGGGGGAGTCGAGGGAGATGTGCAGGTCGACGAAGCTGCGTGTCGGTCGGCGTGCGCGTGAGAGAGTGGGAGGGCGCGCGTGGCAGGTGAGAGTGGAGGTGGGATGCGCGAGGACTGTAGAACTAACTCGCCCGATAGTTCTAGTCAGTCTAACTTAGTTCATGTCGGTGATTGTCGGGAGTCGACCGGCGTCCATGCGCGAATGTGGAGTCCCCGGCGAAGCTTGCTCGTTTCTGGCAACACGACGCGCGCGGCACATGCTCGTCCTCTTCATCACATGCAACGAATCAGGCTTTCTCGCCCGCAATTCGGCTCCTCGGAATGTGTGGGCATCCTCTGAAGTGAATGTTGGAAGCAGCTTGCACCATTGCCAGACCCCTGCTCCGACAACCCATTCTAGTCAGCACGTCGGAATCGATCAATACAGCAGTCTACTCCGCCCGCTCTCACGCCATTGTAAACATCGCCACCGTGTCGTGCGAATCCCTCCGCCCATATCGACCCCATATCTCCGAATTCGGGCGTTGAAGCAACCGCCGGGTCATCCTCGACACATCACCACCACCATGCGGGAGTACTTGCTTTATTCGCAAATTCCGGCCGCGCGAGAGGAGCAGGTCTTGAGCATCCTGGCCGGAATTTCAAGTAATCAACCTGCGCCCATCAATGAGCAGATTTTGCTGTATGCCCAGCTGAAGGCCCAAGAGGCTGCCGTTTCTAAGAGGGTATGTTAGCCAGTCTTGGTAGTGGTCTCAACAGTCGTTGGGCAGCCGCCCTTGTTTCACTGCCAACAGCTGCGGGTTTCAATGCTGGACAGAGCTAACATGCTTCTTGCAGCAACCGCAGCCCAAGGCCACTGTTGCCCAGCCTTTGAGCTATCATAGACTCGTGCGTGGCTTCAATGTCGATGGCGATACTGCAACAAAAGTACAGCCATGGACCTTTCGAGCAGAGTCAGGTGCGTCGCAAGTTATACCCTTCAATCTATTCTTCACTATCGATCGACGCTCGGTTCCCCTCGACTTGTCTCTCCACACAGTGAGCGCTCCGCTAACGAGCATCCCCACAGTTCCTGACACCGGCATAACAACCTACATCTCCCGCAACACAACCGCTCAGCCCGTGACCCCAGAGCAACTCTCCCTCCTCAAGCAGCCCCAGTCCTACCATCTCAAGCGCCAATATGTCCAATCCGGCTCCCGCTTCGTCCATCACAACCTGATTATCAAAGTCATCCGCTTCTACTCCAACCCGCCAGAAAGCTCAACGCCACCGCAAGATCCTCTCGCGGAGACTTCGCCTCCAAGGACCCCCAGCCAACTAAAACTCATCGATGCCAGCGGGAGTTTTATCATTGAAGTTTCCATCTGCGTAGAGGATCCGACAAACAGTTCGTTGACGGAAGCGGCCTTGGCGGAATTGGTGAGGTTCAAGTCGACGCTCGATGGGGCCATTGATTTGATTGCGCCGGATCGACTGCTGTTGGATACGAGAGTTAAGGGCAACCCAATGGGTATTGCGTCGGGCACATGAGAGATGGCACAACACGAGATCGCTGCTCTCAAATTATTCATTGTGGCCCGAGTGACATATTTGGGAAGAAGGATGCGCCCCCAAAACTCCACCAAGCCTGAGAAGATCTACTGTGGCAAGTGAATGTGCCTGCCACACGCTTGAGCAGGCAGAAGCAGGAGCCACAATTATTTTTGTCCACAATTGAGGAAGCATAGAGGTCGCATGGCCCAAGGGGGCTACCATGGCACTGCTTTGAAGCATTCGCCCAAGCAGCTCCGAGGCTACAGGGTCGTCGACCATGGAATCTGATCAGGGGCACTGGCGACGACGAATAGTCAACAGAAGCAGGACTGAAATTCGAACGAGTCATTTGCAAGTGCAGGACAGGAAAAGATTTGAAAAGAACATGCCAAAGAGAAGCGATTGAATTGATTGATCGATTGGTTCCAAATTCAGACTCCACGACTGTGCCATGCTGCCCGGGTATCGTGCTGTTGGTCCCCAATAATCCCCACTCCTTGGTCCAAGAACATCCTCACGGATAATAACACAGACTGATCGAATCGTAAGCAAAACTCCGGACCAAATACACGTACATCCACCCCACCAGCTTCCCGTGCGCCATTCTGATATTCCGTTCTCAACGCCTCCAGCCTTCTCGCTCGTAGCCGAGACTGCTCCGTCAGATATCTCGTGCTCGCGGAATCGAGCATCAAATCCACGCTGAGCGCCCTTCCCCTCGTTCGCTATAGAATACTATTCTCTTCGCCGCCATAGAAAAGGGCGTCGCAAGGGACCTAATCTTGTGCTGGTTGCTTTTTGGCGCTGCTGCCAGTGGTATCCATTGCCACCTCGCCATTCTCCTTGTTCTGCTCAGTGTCATCCCAATTGCTGCTTCGACGACTCAGGTCTAGCGTTCCAGCTGCACTGCTTTGCCGCAGAAGACTGGGAGTATAAGCTTGACCGCCGATGCTGCCCGGGATACTACCGTTTCGGACATGATGACGATCAGACTCGTTGTTCAAAGCACCTTTCGTGTCGACGCTCCTCACACTCGCGACATCGTGTATGCTCTTGGCATCGTACTGCGAACGTGCGTCCATGCCGCTGATCGATCGTGCGTCGTCTTTGATATTGGTGATGGAGCGCAGAGACTTGGCGTCGCCCGGTCGGTTGTAATAGGAGTTGCGCTCGGATTGCAATGCAGACGTGTGCGTGCCTGGCAGTTCCCGGATGAGCCCTGATGAAGAGTACACGCTGGCACGTTCCGCACTTGCTGATCCAGGCATGCCACCGATCGACTGCCGAGATGGATCTTGTCCGCTGCTCAACACACTCAGTGGCAGCGACTCACGGCTACCTCCGAACGTCGAGCCAGGGGCTAGGGCGCGCACTGATGCGTCTGTATCCATGCTTCTCCGCCTTCGCTTGCTCGAGGAAGCCAAGGTGAGAATGCTGGCATTGTCCGAAAGCATATTATTGGCAGTGGCCGAACTGTAAGTCGCAGGAGTATTTGCGACCGAGGCTGCAGTAGCATCGGCGTGCAAGTGTCGCGGAATCGCAGACGCAGTCATGGCCGCAGATGGTGCTGGCGATACTGGGTATTGGTGCGAAAAGTGAGTGCCATTGGGCTGACTCTGGCTGTTGTAGTGGGTGTGTTGCGAAGAATTGTGGTGTCCAGCGGCGTTCGACATTGACTGAATGGTAGTTAAAGTTGTCGCCAGAGAGTGATCGCTGTGGTTTGGCGAGCTGAAGGTACTATTCACACCCGCCGTACTCAGTGCGCCCGCGCCCGTGGAGGTCGTTACCGCTCTGCTGTGCCCGGCATCGCTGTGTACTGTTTCTGGGTTTGTCGCCAGCGTCGGAGCCCCACTCTTGTTGCCGTGGCCGCTGTGCCCCTCGTCCTCCTGCACTGAGCTTCCTGGAAGCGACGAGAATGACGTGCTCTCATATTGCTCTCGTCCCGACGGGCTCAGCGAAGGTTGACTCTCTTGGTGCGGCTGGTGAAAATGTCCAGATTGCGGATACGGGTTGTTCTTGCTCGACGACGTGTTATTCTTCTTGTGCTTGAGGACATTTCCTCCACTGCCCTTCTTGCCATTCTCTTCCTTCTTTTGGTCGCCGTGTTTGAAATTGGTCAGGCGTTTGACGAAATTGGCGAATGGACGGCGCTTGTTGGGACGCTCTGCGAGGAATGTGTCAGCGGTGGGTTTCCGGTTGTGGAATGCCATGCTGCAGAGCATTATGCATGCGCATTCGTGTCAGAGGGGAAAATGGCGCTTACCGGGCGGCCTGCTGTCGACTTCGGCGGTGGCCATGCTACTCTGAGCGCACGGCGTCTGCCGGTGGTGTTGGCTGCGCTGTCCCGTGTAGGAAAGAGGAAGCCTGCTGCGCAACGGAGATGATCGGAGTCGTGCGGAAGGAGGCAGGTGGTCGCTTGGCGGAATGAAGCTGGCGGTGCTGTGAACGAGGCGGGGAGATGCTGGCGAGCAGGTGCGGCGATGCTCTGGATCAGAAAGCTCGAGCTGTTTGAACCCTTTCTGCTCGTCTCCTGAGGATTGATTGGAAGCAACACGTCGTTTCGTTCGCTGTGCGTGAGATGGGCGACGGCGGGCGGGGCGGAGTGGTGGTGGTGCGTGTTATCAGAGGCAGCAGTGGGCGGAGAGCGGACAATGGGGTGGTGAGTGGGCAGAGGCCTGGACGCGCTGGTTAAAGAGCACAGAGGGAGCACCCGCCATCTGCAAGCAAACTCCCTGCAGAAATCTGATGTCACGCTCCACGTGCTGATGTTTCAGGCTAAGTTAGAAAGCGCGAGACCCTCCTTAATTAGACTGCACCTCCTCGTCGTCGTCGCTTCACGCTGCCACCGCCGTCTACTGCCCTGTTTTCACCCTCTGCCACCTGAATCTCCGCCCATCGCAATCATCAGTCGTGGCTTCTGGCGCTTTCGAAGCAGGACAGCATCTTAGCGATCATCATGCTACGCTCCACGTGCCACTTTCCGACCAGGACGCGCCATCCGACGCCATGATCGGGCTGCCCGGGCCACCGAGGCGTGATCATCAGCATGGAGAGCCCACAGCCCCTGGGCCGCCCCGTATCTTACCGTTGAGCGCGGAGGCCATCTCGCAAATCCATTCTTCCAAGCACATCACCACGTTGCAAGGCGTGGTCTGCTGTCTGCTTGAGAACAGTCTCGATGCTGGCGCGAACAAGATCTGCATTGTGGTCGATTGGATGCGCGGGAGCTGCTCGGTCGAGGACAATGGTGCCGGCATTCGGTCAGAGGAGTTCCTCGAGAGTGGCGGTCTAGGCAGAATGCACTGCACTTCGAAGCGGTGTGCTTCGCGTCAGCAGAATGGCTCACTGCATGGATCTACTGGTACTTTTCTGGCAGAGCTCGCAGCTATGTCGCTGCTGGAGATCAGCTCGCTTCCCGAGAGCGCCACCAGGGCGGGC
This sequence comes from Cercospora sojina, assembly GCA_004299825.1. NCBI lineage: Eukaryota > Fungi > Ascomycota > Dothideomycetes > Mycosphaerellales > Mycosphaerellaceae > Cercospora > Cercospora sojina. Next base: position 3,182,658 of record CP036211.1, on the reverse strand, counting down.
ACATTGACCATGCACCACGGCAAAGTCATCATCCGCCAAGTGAGAGCTGCAGATACGAGCCTGTTCGCCACTGTTCACCAAATTCATGGCACGACTGTTTCAGTTCGTGATTTATTTGGAAACATGCCTGTGCGAGTGAAGCAACGTGCGCTCGCCGCCCATTCTGGCAACGATCATGAGAAGGCTTGGCACGAGTTGAAGCGCGAAATTGCTGCTCTTCTGCTTGCATGGCCTAGATCGTGTTGTGTCAAGGTACGAGAAACAGACGCGGAAGCGCATAGGGTCACGTTGAACAGCGGTAGTGCTGCTGGCCTCACCAAACGAGGCCTTGGCCAATTGGAAGGTAAGTCTGTTCAACACGATTTGAAGGATACGCTGCCGGTTATTTTTCAAGCTTCATTTGCGCCCACGGAGTCGCGAAGCAGATGGGTGCCACTTTCTGCTTCTACAAGTGTGGTGTCTTTACGAGGAATGATCTGTCTCGAGCCTTCACCAAACAAGCAATGCCAATTCATTGCTATTGGTGTCTTCCCGTGCGCTCGTATCGACACCCATCACGATTTGTACCACGCAGTCAACAGAATTTTTGCAAACAGCAGCTTCGGTGCATCGGAAGCCGGTCTTCGGCATGCCAATACTGCTCTCCGCCCAAATACGACCCCGCAGACAAGTCACGGAGAGAGAGCACAGAAGCGTCTCGGTAGACACGCCATGTATGTGCTCCAGCTCAGCTTCCGCGAAGCCAACCGCGCCGTCGATGCAGATGCTGCGGCCATGAGCGAGACGACTATGAAATGCCTTCTGGACATTCTCGAAGCCGCAGTACATGCGTGGCTCGAAAGTCATCTTTTCCGTCCACGAAAGCGAAGAAAGCGTGGAGATGATCGCACTCGGCCATCGACAGCGGCGCAGCGAGATCCACAAATGGTTCCCGCCCCTCAAACTGGGCGCCTGTCGACTGCGAAGGACTTCGCCAGAGGTTTAGGATCCGTAGACCTGGGTCAAGAAGCACCCAAAAAGTATGGCCGAGTGATTGATATATCCACTGAGCTGCATGCCACCGCAGACAGCACTAATCATCCTTCACTTCACGAAGATGCTTGGCGTAATCTGACCCGCCTCCGAGCAGGCCCATCGCGAGACAAACATCACCCAGATCCTGTCAATTCGAAGCCTCGCTCCGGAGCCAGTGAAGGCTCTATACGTGCTCAGCCTGACGCTTGTGACCTCAATGGATCGAGCCCAACGACGCCCTTGGTCAGCAGAATCCGTGCGCCACCACTTCGATTAGGAGAGCTGAATTCCAAAAAGCCAATTTCAAACACAGAGGATCCCGGGGCCCCTTCAAGCGACAACTTTGGTAAGATTGACGAGGAAGAGCTTTTACGAGCGGAGCAGGCGTGGCAGACTCAAAATTGCCACCCTTCCCCACCAGTAGAGGACATCACGACCTGGACTGATCCCGTCAGTGGGCAGATCTTCCGGGTAAATTCGCGTACTGGCGTAGTGCTTCCCACCAACAACAATGCGACTAGCTTGATCGATCGCGACACCGGCAACCTACGACATCCCGCGGCCATCAACACCTCCGTGTCTTCAGCTGGCAGGCCAATCAGTCTATCTCGTCGCAGTGCTCTCGCCAAGGACAGGCCAGCAACAGCGTCGATCATTAAAGAGTTCTGGCTTCCTGGCTTCTTGAAGGAATGGAACAACCCAGTCTTTGCCAAGAAAGACGAGCAATCTATACCCACTGCGTCACTATTTGGTCCTGGTCTCATCGAACAACTCGAGGAAGGACTAAGGCCTTGCGCTGGTGACAAATACCGTGAAACATTCGCACGACATTCCGGACAGCAAAATGGAGGCACGACCTTATCTCGATCCGCTCTGCAACAGGTCGAAGTGATTAGCCAGGTCGATCAAAAGTTTATCTTGGTAAAAATGCCGACGCGCGATTCTGAGCGCTCTGCAGAACACGAGACGAATTCAGGCTCCACGTTAGTCCTTGTTGACCAACATGCTGCTTCTGAGCGCATCATTCTCGAGGAGCTCTTGTCAGAGATCATGGGTTCATCAGAAAATAGCAAGGACAACCAGCCGGGCGTCTCGATTAGGTCTACTTCTCTACAACAAGATACTACTCGCGGCAAATTTCCAGTCTTCGAAATCTCGGCCCGCGAGCAGGAGCTTTTCACTCACTACCGTCCTCACTTCCAAAGCTGGGGTATCACATACAATCTACCAGCGCCCGCCCTCACAAGCAGTCTCGAATCTCACAACTACTCCGGTGACTCGTTGCATCGCCTCATCCTAACTCACTTACCCACCGCCATAGCCGAGCGCTGCTCCAGTTCTCCAGCTCTGGCTATCGAGCTTCTCCGAACCGAAATCTGGTCCTTTGTCGATGGGGCACGGAAACCTGTTCCACCAACAATATCCCGACCTACTCCCGACAATGAAGGAGCAAATGATCAACCCAGTTGGATCTCCCTCCTCCCACACATTCCAGTGAAGATGCTCAGCATGCTGCATTCCCGTGCATGTCGCAGCGCCATCATGTTCAACGATATTCTGACCGAAGAAGAGTGCACAGTTCTGATGAAGAAGTTGGCGACTTGTACATTCCCGTTTGTGTGTGCACATGGGAGAGTAGGCATGGTACCTGTCATGGATCTGGGGGGGAGCGGTGAGACGGAGGGGATACTTGGCATCGCTGCGAGGGAGACTGGCCAAACTTTGGATGGTGGAGATGATGAAAGGCAGAACAGGAGAGGAGATATTGTTGAGATGAGCAGATTGGAAGAGTTCATGTGCGAGGCAGGGAGGGCGCGGCGAAGTGGCACTGGTGGAGACGACGCGGAGAACGAGGATGTGGAGATGTCTGAAGCCAGTCCGCATAAGTTTAGTTGAACGTGAGAACTGTTCGTGTGAAATGAAACAGCGGTCGTACCAAGATGATTTTCTCATTTCTTCTATGCCTGCTCGCTCCTGCCGAGGTATCAGAGTCTGTCTATGCTTCAACGCCTGAGCACTTCAGCTCTTACAGCGCAGTGCCCGCTCGAATCGCCCATGCAAGTTTCCTGTCTGCTGTCTGCTGTCTGCTGTTTGTTTGCTGTTCGCTACTTTGCGAGACTTCTGATGCTGCAGCTTTATGGTCGTGTGTCAGGAACAGCATATGCCTCGCCCATTGAAAATATGCTTCGAATCCGAAGACTGCGACGCGCACTAAATCAAGTCGCGCGAGTTCGGATATTCCTGATACGGCTTATCCACCGGATCTGAATTCAGACCGTTCATGAGAGCCAATCGGTCGTGATGCATGAAAGGCTGAGGAGAGGAGTTATGGAGATGTGTATCAGAGCAATGTTCTTCGCGAAATGGCTCACGGTGCTGAAAAGGGTCGTGACGGCTGTCCCATCGATAGTCAGAGTCGTGTGAAGGTGATTCGCTGCTGCTCTCGATGAGCGCCAAGCGATCCTTGTGAATTGGCATCGTGAACCACTCCGATTGCGAGTGGCGGGGCTTGGAATAGTCGTTGTTTTCGTGCCGTGTTGACGGCATTGCGGTGTAAGAATGAATTTTGTGGTCGGATGAGTCAGAAGGTCTGAGACGACTTGTCAGTGTCTGATCCCTTCAGATATTCGGGAAGGCAATGCAATTTTCTATGGATCGGCGCCGAGTCCATGGTTTTAGTACTCACATCTCGCGGTCATGTCTCAGCTGCTCTGGCAGTGCGGATGCACGACCTACTTTCTGTTGACCACGACAATGGTCGGCTGCTTGTTGTTGTCGAGGTTCTTGCGACTGCGCCTCCTAGATGAAATCAGAAGCTCCCCTCCGGCGGCGGACCTTTTCTGGGAACAGATCGCCTCCGCCTGCGGCCGTTGTAAGCTTGTTGGCGAAGAGGTCCTGGCGCTCTTTGCTCGCGCCGAGGAATGACACTTCATTCTTCGCTCCTGCGCCCTTAATGCTGAACCCTGTGCTTGGCTCTGCATTGAGTCGTCCTGCTTGAGAACTTCCGATTCGCGCGAACAGGTCTCGTGGCTGGTCTTCGCGATCTGATCGACCTGGTTGGCTGTCGTAAGCACTAGCGTCTTTGCCGGCACTGATGTGGAAACCGCGAACAGCAGCCACTGCAACATTTGGATTGATCGCCATGTTGTTGCGGGAGCCACTGCTAGCGGAGATATACTCACCTGATGCTGCCTTCTTTGGGAAAAGGTCGGCTGGAGACTTGCTTCTGTTGCTGCCGTTGAGGGCCGAGGCTTTCTTACCAGGAAACAGCTCTGCCTTCATGTTCCGCTTTGCAAGGCGATTCTCGTCTTCTGAGCGTCGGCGCGGTGCAGGCGGCGATCGCCTCCGTGCAGTCTGACGATACGGCTGGTCTTCGCTGAACCCGAATCTACCATCCCCGTCGCGCGTCGGTGATCTGCTTCTTGATCGATCTTTCAATCTGCCGCTCGATCTATTGGCAACTAGATCCGCTTCCTTTCGTGGGCGCCTGCCGGACTCTCGGTTCGCGAAAAGGTCTTCTTCAGAACGAATGCTTGGCCGCCGCGCTGGCCCGTCCGGAGGTCTTCTTGCAGCCAGCGATGCTGGATCGTCGTCATAGAGGTTCACGTCGAACGGCTTCTCCGCAGTTGGGCTACGCGTGCTTCGCGATCGCTCACGTCTCCCATAACCTCCCCTACCACGTCCACGTCCTCGACCTCTGCCACGACCTCTGCCGAACTTGGTCTCCGGATCGTGCTCAGGGTGGTGGAGGTAGTACGCGCTCTGGGCCGCAGCGTTCTTCACTTTCTGATCGGAGACCAGTGATTGCCGTATGCTCAACTCCACGTCTGGATGTGTGATCGGGGCTTTGGCTGGCCGCAGTTCGAGTGGATCCTCCACGATCGATTCTGAAACAGCGAGTGTGCGAAGCGCTTCTTGAGCAGCTTCTGCCGTGCTGTAAATGAGGTTCGCGCGGTTGTCATTGACCCACTCCACTCTCCGGAATGCGTCGCTTTTGAAGTGATCCCGTGCAAAATTCTCGACGTCCTGTGTATTCATGTTCGACAAGCCCTCAATATGAACCTTGGTCGCGGCGATCTCTGTCTGAGAGAATTCGCCGTCTTCTATGCTGTCGATGCCGTTCATTTGCTCGTTCTCGGCTTCTAGGGCCATTGATGGGCGCTGGGTCATAGTGTTAGTCTCACGTGCTCATTGCTTGCTCTTTGGCGGCGACGCACCGCATCCAGTTCTGCGGCCGCCCTCTGCATTGCTGCCAACTCCGGATCGACCTCGGCGTCCATGTCGAAATCCATCTCGAAATCCATGGTGTCGTCGGTCGCCATGGTGCGGTGGGCCGCCTCCACGTCGGCGGAGTAAGGCGACAGTGCGCGTGTCTTCAATGCGATCGGTGGTGTGGGATTTTGCTGAAGGTCGAAGAGGGATTCGCCCGCCGTGAGCAGGAACACGCGGCTGAACTCGGTCGCTGTCGTCGCAATGTTGGAAATGCGGTGTTGCTTGTCGCGACAGTCGTGAAGAAGTGGGAGATTGGCGACGGGGTGAATGTGCCGGTGTCCAGTTGGTCGATGCGTTTGATGTCACAAGCACTGTGCTCTGCTAGCTGGTGAAGGCGCTTCAGCCGCTGATATGAAGTAAGTTAGTGTGAGGCTAAACCCTATCGGCTATCGGCCCGAGCCCCAAGCTCCATGCATGTGCAGCTCGCGCGTGCCAGTTTTGTGTCACAGCATCAGTCACCATTGAAGATCGGGAAAATGCATGAGCACAGTCGTTCGATGTTGCTATTGCGCGTGGCAACTGACGGCTTTCGTCATTTGTAGTATGATTGCGCCGTCCAGCGCGTTGCAGGAACCTCTACCGCAGCTAGTCACGGCGAAATTGCTAGCGAGGAGCGCCCTTTTATCGTGGATCAGCTCTCAAGCAGAACTGAGGACAAGAGGGCAGCATCGTTGAGAAGCAACTAAACATGCTTAGTGCAAGCTCGCCATCGTCCGGATTCTCTGACATTGATGAACTACACGAGCACACAGGTGAGATGATCAAGGCATTTGGCCAGTTTGTCGAGATAGAGAGCTTGGGCACAGGGTCGTAGCATGCAGGAGATGGCAAAATGTTGCGGCATATCCAGGAAGAAGTGGTGTCTTGTCGTCGCGTCCGAAGGCTCGAAGTGTTCCGCAAGTCAACGCTCGAAAGGCACTCTCCAGATCGCGGGCCAGCTGCAGGAGCCGTCGTTATTCTCGATGGTCGAGTACTCAACCAAATGCTGACCGAGATGTGCAAAGGGCATGCGATTCTCTTAAGCAGAACATATGGACCTGTGGCCGAGACATGTCCATGGCTTCCGAGGAGAATCGGAGCAAGGAGAATGCAGATCAGGTTGTAGAAATGGCGGCGGGTGAGAAGATCAGAGCAGTTGCAAGGAAGTGCGTGCTTGGCCGTTCAGCGACACAGGGTCCACCAACGGCCACCACATGGTTCAGGCGGCGGAGGAGATTGTCGCCAGATAGACTTTGACCTTGCATGGCGGAGATGGAGGTGGAGGTGCAGCGAGGGTTGCTCACGTAGAGTTGATGGGATGTGGAGGGCATGTCGAGGACGATAACCCACGCATGTCAGCTGCCCCCACGGCAGCTGAGAGCATCTTTATTGCTTGTCAGTGCACGTATCCCAATGTAGAGTAGCAATGATATCGCTTTCGAGGATTGCGTTGCGTACAGAGGTGTGTGAATGGAGGAGGCCAGACTGTCGAAGTTGGAAGCAACATTGCATGCACTGACCACTTGCACATCGCCAAATCATGACGCGCTCTTCACGAGCTTCATCGACGGGCCGAGATCCCGTCACTGTGCTGTTTCCAGCTGTATCTCCATTGCACAGTGTGACATGCGCGATATATTCACATCAGCTGAATCGCGAACAAGCTCAGCAGCGACCTAGAAATGGCCCAAAGCCTACGACCACAATCGTCCTTGGCGGCTTTCTCTGCAGCTGCCCGCTGCTGCAGCAGAGGACATTCGATCACCGCGGCACCATATGCAACAGCCATTGGGCAGAGAATACAACATGAGCGCATCTCACAAAGCAGAAAGAGCAGGAATGTGGCCTCGATATCCCCAAGTCAGCGAACGCGATCTCTCAGCTCCACAGCACGCACCCACGATCCTGCATCCGCCCCCAAGTCTCGTCCTCCCAAAAGTCGCGATCGCGGACCCGCGAGCAAAGAGGATACGCAGACAGATTTTGCGGCCATGAACATGCTCGGCAACATGGCTCCGCCTTCAACAGCAGTCGACGCATGCTTTGATGACGGCTTCGCTCTCGATTCCGGCCTCAAGGTTACCAATGCAGGAGTACTGCTGGTAGGAGGTGAAGCTTTCAAGTGGCGGCCATGGGTTCGGCCAGGGCGTAAAGAAGGCAAGATGGGCGCTGGGTTTGCCGGAGACGATAACAAAGGCGTGTCGAGTGCGGCCGGGAATTTGAAAAATCCAAAGGGCATGTTCGAAGTGGACAAAAGTGCGTGGGGCGTGTTGGACCTGGTGTGGCCTAAGCCGGATCTATTGATCCTGGGGACGGGCGAGAAGATCGTACCAGTGAGCCCGCAGACGAGGAAAGACATTGCCGAATTGGGCATTAGGATTGAAGTGCAGGATACGAGGAATGCCGCGGCGCAGTTCAATATGTTGGCCACAGAGAGAGGGACACAGCAAGTTGCTGCAGCATTGGTGCCGGTAGGATGGAGGGAGGGCAAGTGAGGGGTACAACTCACTACGTGCGTGTTTCAGAATAGTCTAGCAGGCGTGATACCTGCGCGGCCAGAGGCAGAAGCTAGAGTGGCCTCACCAGGCGGCACAATGCTCGTGGATCGACTTCGCACGATATGTCGCCGTGCGGAATCGTCTCAACAACTCGTGGCGTGAGGGTGTGCCAGCATTCCGGAAGCAAGCTGAGAGCATCGCCACTTCTATGCTAGACAGTGAGACGTGGGCATGAAGACACGAGGAGCGGCAACCAGATGCCATACATATTGTACAACAGTATCAATGTAAACATAGAATGGTTCACATCTCCAGATTAGCTAGCGCAGCATAAATGTGGCATTGCCAATTCGTGATTGGACAGATCGTTGGCTTATGCGTTCATGGTCTCAAGTCTTGCACTTCCGTTGCTGCTTAACCTCTTCTGACAGTATTGAAACTTCGAGAAAGCATTCCTACTCGACCTGCAAGAAGCATCTTGGTACGCGACATGCAATAGTACAGTCCAGCTATACATTGACCTAGGCCGACACGGGAAATGGACGCCGAAACAAGTGGAAGCCTGGGCAAGCTCAGCATTCAAGACCACCACTCAAAGAAGCATCTGAAAATCTTAATCCTCGGAGACTCCATCACGCACGGAGGAGAGGGCGATTACACTTGGCGATACCGATTGTGGCAATGGCTCAACCAAGAGAAGCTGCTCGATCCTGGAGATCCCTTCAACACCGAAGCTGGCAAGTGTTCGAAGACACTAGTCTCCTTCGTAGGGCCCTACACTGGCGTGAAAGGCCCCGACCCGCCCAATATTCCTCATCCAGCTCCTCCTCCGGGCGAAGATGATCCCTATAATCATCCTGCAGTCCATATCCCATGGGGCTATGCGCACGATGTAAATCCGAAGTTCAAAGCTGGCTCACGCCACTTCGCAACATGGGGCTATCAGGCATTTCAATGCAAAGACACAATTGCAGATGTTGTGGCAGACTGGCAGCCAGATCTCATCCTCAGTCTCCTAGGCTTCAACGATGTTGGTTGGTGGGTTTCAGATGCGGATGGCACGTTGGACAGTTTGCACAAGATCGTGGAGAGAACACGAGCGGTGAAACCTGACGTGGAATTTGCGTTGGGGAATATTGTGAACCGGACGTATATGGAAGGAAGGGAGGATCTGTTGGAAAATACGAAGAGGTTTAATGAGACGCTTCCGGTCAAGGCCAAGGAGTGGTCGAAGAAGAATAGTCGAGTGGTAGCAGTGGATGTTGCGAAGCGTTATGATTGCGGACCTCAGTATCGGGATTGGTCGCCTGCGGCATATGATGGATTGCATCCGAGTGCACTGGGAGAATTTCAGATTGCTCAGGCATTCTCAGAGGCTTTGCATAAGGACTTTGGACTGGGAGAAAAGACGTTCAAGGTTCCAAAAGATGTACCAAGGCGCGATCTACGCGATCCGAAGGAAATCGTCTCAAAGAGTACGCCGATGGGTATCAATGTCACCTGGCAAGAAGTCTTCGGCGCAGCGTATGAGATTCGCCATCGTGATCTGCGTTCCGAAAGCCGCTCCTACGAAGAACAATCCGACGACGCATGGAATATCATGCACTCCAACTCCCCTCGAATCGACATCGAAACACCCAAGAACTCGCGCCTGGAACTACAAATCCGGTGCACCCACGGCTTCGAACATGGTCCATGGTCCCGTGTCTGCACATGCTCTTGCACGCATAGTCCCCTTCCCGCACCAACTCACATCGAAACTCGGCCGATTCGTGGCGGTTTCGCGATATCTTGGACTCATCCTGAAACCGAACGCGTGATTACGCGATATGAAGTCTTGTACAAAGACGATGATCGTGGTGATGCATTTCCTTCTTTACAAGGTTCGCTTGGAACGATGAGCAAAATTGAAGGCTTGCCGGAAGGTGATGTGATTGAGTGGATCATGGTGAGAGGATGGTGTTTGAGGACCAAGGGAGACGAATGGGTGGATGAGACGGGCATTGGACTTGATGTGACGAAGGACGCAGAGTGGGTGCATGGCGAATGGGGTCACGGCAGAGCTGTGCGGGTCGGTACTCGTGACGACGAGGGAATGGCAGCCGGACATGATCGGTCGATGTCCCTGGCGCGGCCGCTGAATTTGAGAATCGAGGAACCTGCTGAAGGCAATACTGTAAATCTTGCTTGGGATTATGAACACGATTCATCTGGGATGAATATCGCTGGCTTTCTGGTCTACGTCCGGGCACTGACGAACACGAATCATGTCGCTGAGACAGACGGGCGTGTTTGGCGAGATAAGAAAGCAGATGTGTTCTGCATTGGAGGGACGTGGAATTACGAGTTCAGCGTCAGTGCTGTAAATGGGGATTGGGAAAGTGAAAGATCGGGAGGCGTGATTCCTGAGAGGGAGTAGAATGGGGGCAATGAAGACGAAGAGCGCGCCGAATTTGGGCACTGGGTCGATGTGTGTGGTGTAGGCCGGTCGACCTACCTGCAGCTTTTGGGGTAATTCCTTTCGTAAAGGATGAGGGATGGCCGATAGTTGTAGCAGAGTGGACTTATCACGCACGTCACAGAATTCTCGAGACCTATTCGCGGTACTCGCATGCTAACCTTGTATCCTCGCGACGATGGTCGGAATTGTTGTGCAGCTTTTTGTCAGCCTTGCATGCATGCGTGGATATCTAGACTGGCACGGTGCTCCTTGCAGAGTACTTGGACCAATTTCGCATACACCGCCAGGCTGGTTGTCCCTGCCTGCCAAGTTCGCGTCTTGCTATCTCGAATGTGCTACCCTTCATTCAGCAGAGGCGAGGTCTGCGGCGGTGTCATTCGTGCTAGCGCTCCTTTTGAAGTGAGGCGCAAACGGACGTGCAGCTCGTTGCGCACGGCATCAGTGGTGCAAAGCCGAGCATTGCAGCACCGCGGCGGCAGCAGAACATCTGTTCGAGGTGTTCGCAGATCGAAGTCCTTGTGTTTTAACGGCGTGCATTTGTACATGTTTGCTGAGAACTTGGGCGGGTTTACAGATCACAGATGGTGGCGGTACTGTGGCGCGCAGAACGAGCGCCGGTGCTGTTTAGCTTCGTCATCCATTGCAGAGGTGTGGGCTCGCTACTCTCGCACATGCTCCGTCGCCGAGTGCCAGCAGTGCTCCACGAGCCCGTACTCTGAATGAAGTGTCCATGCTGTGTTTGATGCCAAGATGCAAGTTTCCTGTCGCTTCTCGCAGAACACGGCGCAGTTGGACTGCTCAGATCGTTCCGTCGTCCTGGCAAGTCTACATGACTCGGCTGCAAGCTCGTCCACGCGTCTCCGAATCTGGTTGATCCCGGGCGACACAGCTGTGTCCGGGCGTCAGCGTACTTCTGCATATTCGCCACCGCATGGTGTGTCTGGGCAGCTTGGGCACATGGCCCCAGCAGCGTGGCAATGTCACCGAACGTGAAACGCCATCTCAAATCATTGTGGTCGCGCCCCTGAAACGACTCCGACAACCGAGCCCCGCCTGAACGGAGAATTAAGGTTGGCCCGGCCAGTGCGGCCTGACTCCCGTGACTTGGCGTGGCGGACATGTTCATCCGCCTCTCCACTACGGCCAAGACAAAACACCGGACCAGGCACGCAGGCGCAGGCTCGCGCAACGCAACGCTCTCACATGACCCGGTGCAATCCATCCGCTTCCCAACCAGCCCCCGGCCGAGCATTCGACAGGCCTGGAGCTCCATGCGATTCGAGGCGGAGGGGGAAAAGAACAGTAGCCTTCTCGATCGAACCCGCCGTTACGTCAGGATCTCCGCGCATCCATATTGAACATGCGCTCGGCTAGGCAATAATGAACCAGCCGCATAGCGCAGTCATCCTGGTCACGCGCTCCATGCGACTGTCCAGCGTGTGCGCGGCATGCTTGCGATGCGCATTTCCCCCGCTGTGCGAGCCGTCGCGCGAGCTGCGTGCAGCGAATCGACGTCCGCGCTGCCCCCGCCGCGGCCATGCTGCAGCGTGAGGTCAAGGGAGAGCCGACCCATTACTCTCGACCCTGCACATGAAAGGCCAACGACGAATGAGCGGACGTCGGCCCAGCGCGCTGACAGCGTCAGGCCGGCCCGGGGCGATTGCGCTGCTCACCATCACTCGTTCGCCAGCGGCCATCGCGATGAGGAAGGGCATGGCAGCAGCAGCGTCGACGGTATGGCCCTCTCTCTGCCCGGCCATGATCGCTCTACCCCGCTCTGTGCGATCCCCTCGCTGCATTCCCAAATGAGACGCGAGGCCTGCTTTTTGCATGGTCTCGACGACGTCAAATCGCCGTGGCCCTCACGCCGCATACGACAGCGCAGCAGTGCTGGGCCCCGGATGTGCATGCAACACGCCCTTGCTGCTCCGGATCTCGCGTTTGTCTGCATGGACCTACGCCCGCTGAGTTAAGCGGTGCTAGACATCGAGCTAAACGCAGCAGGCCACCATTTCGTTCGCGCTCACGCCTCCTCCAACACCAAGCTCCCTGTACTGGTTGGAGCTATCGCCAAAACTACCTCTCCGCTTTCGTGAAGCTTACCTCTGCGCTCGTCATTTGACGTCCACCTCTCACCTAATTGCCCAATCTGCCGTGCAGGACGACTAGCAGCAGCAGCAGCAGCAGCAGCAGCAGGACCGTCTCTCGTCGACCTCGTCCAGCGCCTGCTGCACATGCCCCGGTAGACGCTGCTGCTTCGGAGCCTGGCGGAGTTCGTGCTGTCGCACCGTTCGGCAACTCGCAGGCCAATGTCAGCTGTCCGACACATCTGAGAGAGCCATGCGGATAATACCTCTCGAGTCAGAACAAAACCGACCGCTTCCACAGTAGCCCTGCCCAGGAAACATCCGCCGCTCTGCCGCGATGTCGTATGTCACTCTTCTTGTTACCGACCCACTCATCACTCCGGGTCCACATGATCCTCGTGTATCATCGCAAACACATAGGCACGAGCTGTGTAACAGCTACATGGCCAGTGCGAATGCTCTTGTAACTATGTACACTAACAACATTCCTGATAGCCATCAGCAAGTGAATCAACAATCGGACGCGAAATCCAACCTGACAAACCAGAACACATACTCGGCATCGCCATCGCAACTCACATTGCCCAGCGACCTGCAGTCGATCCAGACCCATCTCGGTCTGCCCAATCCGTATCAACAGCAGTACTCGTATCTGGCAGGCCCACACGACTCCACCGGTTTCACCTTTCCTCCTCCGCCTCAAGGATACCGGCCACATCACTTACAGACCCATCACCCTCCTCCGCCGCAGCACTTGCAACAAATCTCTCCTCCCAACTCGCGCAAGCGTTGCGCGTCGGAACTGGAAGGCCTACCGGGGTCTTCGAGCAGCAATGTGAGCGTCTTCGGGAATCCGGTCGGCCTTCTAGGCGGACCAGGTGACCTCGATCCAGGCGGACTGGGTGGACCACCACCGCAGCCCGTCGCGGCGACTCCACCGGTGAAGAAAGGGCGCACAAACACCCCGTGGACTCCTGCCGAAGAGCAGAGACTCAAGACGTTGCGCGATGCGGGCAGTAGTTGGAGTGAGATCGCGAAAACCTTTCCCACCCGAACGGAGGGAAGCGTGAAGAAGCATTGGTACAAAGTGCGCACAACTTGTACGATACTCTTACTAGAGCACCGCGACTGACACAGTCTCCGTAGGACATGCACTATGCCGAGTTCGCGGAAGACGAGGTCAGCAATTTTGTTCGCCTCACAGCGGTGATGAGTACCAGAGATCGCATCAGCTAATGGTGTCGCAGAGTGCCGCACTGCTCCAAGCCATCAAAGACTATGAGAACAATAAGTGGAAAGTGATCGGCCAGAAGGTGGGCAAGCCGGCGAAGGTGAGATCCGATTCTTGGTCGCGGTGAAGATGGGTCGTTGGCGGGGACTGACTCCAGATGTAGGCTTGCGAGCAGTTCGCGAAGGAACAAGGCTGGAAATTCTGAAGATCAGCAATGGTTGCTTTGATGGTTGGCGCGTATAGGATATGGTCTTATTGCATGCGCGCGCGCTTTTGGAAAGAGATACCCACGCATAACTGGCGATGCGCGAAGCTTGGATTTGGCGTTCAATGTTCGTTTCGAGGCTCGACTTCACTCTGCCTTTCTACTGAATGGCATGCGTCTCGGCGAGGCGTTTGAGGAGGTGATGACGGAATAGGAACGCTCGGCAATGCGAGATAGCATGCGGATTTGATCTTGTACGGATACCAGGCGAAGGGTCACAAAGAAGGCATATGAGATGGGTGTTATGGCAGTGGGTTGCCGATGGATTTGGGTAAAACCGGAGCATCATCTTGTTCTTACAGGCGAGTTCAACGACGGCACAGCAGTAGTATTAGGGAGGATAGCCAAAGCGGCAGGAAGACCTGACGTTCTCATTCCAAACCGCCAGACCCACACTTGCTCAGCAACAACCACTGCTCCGTGCACTCGCAGCAGTGTTTGCCACACGCGCCGGGAGACCCTCAGGCACCGCAGAGCAGCAAGTAGGCGTTGCATCGTCTCATGGCATGCGAGACATCACGCTGAAACGGTCTGGGCACCACCTGAAACGTAGCGGCCTGTGCCACGCCACGAATGCCGTAAAGATGGTCCCGAGGACAGTTGAGCAACGTTCAAGATTGCCGAACGTGTCAATCGCCTGTCAGGTGGGTTTCGCCATTCTCCGGACAGAGTGGCGAACGAGAGAGGATGGCCCGGCGATCGTTCCGCAGTGCCCGGCGAAGGCCCTTGCTCACACCGCCGCCCAGCCTGTCCGTCGGATGTCGCACCTGCCGACCTCACCTTTCACCTCGTCTCTCGAAGCGCGAGGCGGCATCGCAACAAACACACTGCGCATCGCGCACCCAATGCGTGCCAACTGCCGGCGGTAGAGCTGGACTGGGCGTCGCCGCATGCATACCGGTCTACGTCAACAGCGTCGGGAAGCTGCCCGAGCACTGCCATCCGAGCGCCGCTGAAGGGTCCGCCCGCAGCGGCACTCTCTTCAACCCTGCCTATATCGGGCCATATGTGGAAATCATCGACACTGACTCGCAGACCCTCCCGGCTAGCCCTCGCCTTCGAAGGGTCCAGAACTAGCTAGTGCGTGCGCCCATTGGCACCGTAGCTGCTGCACATGGTCGGAGGTCACGATGCACACCTGGACGGTTGCGGAAGCGTGGGCTGACAAACTCATCCGGTGCTCGCGGCAGAGAAGCGAGCGCAGTTTTGCTATCTTGAGGGTAGCGGCGAAACAAAAAAGCAAAGAACTGCAAGCACGCCCAGGCTCGCGTCCTCGGAATTGCACAATCTTGACAGGAATATCCGCTTACGAACCAACCTGAGCTAAGCATACACCACACCTGGGGAGACTGGGATGTTGCTCTGAGGAAGCGGGTGTGAAACTATGAACAGCCGACGCTGAGCGGCAGAGCACTCGACAAGGCACCAGTGGGCGTCGCCTGACTGCCATGAGGCTCTGCGGCATCCTGGTATCGTGGACCCTTCAGCCCGCGATGGTGGGTCTAGCTAAGCAGTACCTGCATGTGCACCGACGAATGCTCTGTCAGGCCCGCGACCTCAAGGTTCATCCTCTGCACGTTGCGGCGTTTCAGGTTGCTGCACTCGTCTGTCTACTGTCCCGCGTCGAGCCAATCTGGCACCTCAAACGCCCAGGTCCGCTGTTTGGGTGTTGATGCAGCAGAATGCAGGTGCGGCGATCAACCTCATCATGGCGTTCACTGCCCAAGTGCTTATATGCCATGCCAGCCCTGCCCATATTCTAGCCGGCAGATCACTTTTTCCTTATCATGTTTGCATGTCTTATGACTATACTCCCTTCACCTTAATGCTGCCCTCCCGACTATCGTTGTAATAGCTCGACGCGAAAGCCTGTACTAACATTGCGCATTGGAGCGCGCACACCAAGCTCTTTACGATCACTTCACGACGACGGCCACTACCATTGTGTCGTCTCCCGTCGCTAACGACATTCACCAACCCGCGCCAGTCGAGGCAAGCTGCCTGAGCGGAGAGCTCTGGCAGCCTCCATGTTCAGTAGCAGCTGTGGCGCGACCTTATGACTTCTCCTTCGACTTCAGCGGGCATGGACCGGAGCAAAATAACACAGAAGTCCCGCCGGTGACACAGGCCGAATACCAGCAGTTGCTGCAAGGTTTCGATCATTCGTATCTACAGCCACAGCAACCGCAGCAGAATGGACAAGACTATGCCCCATACGGTTCTCCTGGAGTTCTCCTTCCCGGAGAGCAGCATTATGCGCTCAACCAAGTGCAACCACAGCAACAGCAGATGCTTGCGCACCAAAAGCCTCGACAGTTCTCACAAGTATCCGCGGCGTATTCGTCACACCAAGGCACACCTTACCAGAGTCCACCGAGTATTGCGCACCAGCCCAAGGGGATTCCCAATGCCCAGCCTTCCCGAAAGAGAAGCTACCAAGAGGAGTACACCTACGAGTATCCAGCTCTGCAGCAGCTCCAGGCTCATGCTTCCAGCGGACCTCAGATGCCGGTGGAACTTACACCTCAAGGGCAGCACGCCCAACTTCAAACCGGGGCGGTCTCATACCAGTATCAGCCACAAAGGTCTTCCTCTGCGCAGTCCCACTCACATTCCAGCACTCCGCAGCAGACCTATGCAGCATATCAACAGCAGCAGCAGACCGCACATCATCACCACCGTCTGCCAAATCAGCAACCTCCGAACAAGATCCAGCGCACCTTTGGCCGTGAGACGCCAGAGGATGACGAACACGGACCGCCAAGCGTTGTTGGGCAGCCTGGCATGCCCGAGCCGGCGCCTCGACCCAAAGGCCCCAAACTCAAGTTCACTCCGGAAGATGATGCTTTGCTTGTCGAACTCAAAGAGACCAAGAACCTTACCTGGAAACAGATTGCCGACTTTTTCCCCGGCCGAAGTTCCGGAACACTGCAGGTTCGATACTGCACGAAGCTCAAAGCCAAGACGACTATCTGGACAGATGATATGGTAAGTGTTTGTATCTGGGTCAGCCCCTCTGTCAACGTTACTGGCGATGAGGGTATGGCCCTGGAAGTTGCTACGATCAACCTGACTGATTGATGACAGGTTCAACGTCTGCAAACTGCCATGCAGGAATACGAAGCCGACCGTTGGCGCATAATTTCCGGCAAAGTTGGCAACGGCTTCTCAGCCACAGCGTGCAAAGAGAAAGCTATGGAGCTCGACGCGCCCGACATGGAAGACTCCGAATTCGTACGACCTACCCCACAACCACAGCAAATGCATGTGCATTATCGTCCACAATATCACGATGGTATCACGACAGCGACGAATCTCCTACAGCACCAAGACTTGACAGCTTCGAACAAAACGGCGACTAGTAGTACGACAGCACCACTGCCACCTTCGTCACGTATCCACAAGCAGGACGCGTAATAGCCGTCACGACATTATACCTATTGCCACCCCACCTCAGAGGGATGGTCTACCCGGACCGAGAAGAAGAATTATTCAACACAGCGACAGCGTCACCAGGCGTTCGGGGAATAAGCGACGAGAGCGCATGTACAACATCGAGCATTTACAACGGGAAAGTCTTTCTATCTGTCGAGAGCTAAATGGGCAGCTCTGACCTTGCTTTTGCGTGTTCTGGTTTTACACGACATGCTGGACATGTCGTTTCTAATGACGAATTGTTATATACCCCAATCCTAACGACGACTTTGTAGTACTAGCAACGAAAGAGAAAAAGACGACCGGGGTTGTATTGTACTATTAGCTTCGCATGTTGAAGAATGCGAAGGATATTTTAGAGTGTAACGTGTTTGATAAGCAAGTCGGACAGATAGGCATTCCGGACAACTCCACCAGGTGGATCAACTTTGACACTTAATTACTTAGGCTATAGGAGTCAGGATTACACTAAACTTGGATCAATTGAATGCTCAGAAGTCACTCTATCTGATTGACAACCTCTTGAGTTGTGACCTTGAATGCCACACTTGCTGCAGGTTGGTTTGGCTCTTGGCTGTCTCTCAATCTGACCAACTAACTCCATTGCCTGTCGAGCCTGTGCTTGTTGATTGTCTCTGAGTGCTAATTCATCAGTGTCAAGGCCAAGTGTAAGCTTAATCTTCTTCCTTGGGGCTCTGTGAGACTGTAATTCCTCAATAATAGTCTTCATGTTGTCATGTTCAGCCTGCAGTAATGTCATAGCAGTCTGTGACCTTTTGAACCCTTTTGACAGCCTGTCCACTGCCTCAATAATTGAGGTTGGTGAGCTGTTTTGATGCCTAGCAACCCTAGCCTTGATCTTGCTAGTATGCCTCTCAATCTGCCTTGGATTCTGAGGGGTATTCTGAGTATCTGATGAACAAGGTGGTGGTGGAGTTGGTGTCTTGTAACGGAGTGTCAGCTTAGACAACACAGCCTGTGGATCCAGTGGTAGCAAGCCTGAGCCTCTGAAGGCACCTCTGATCGTGTTTGGAGTAAATGCAGCCTCATAGGCAGGCTTGAGTTGTGGTAGGAAGTCTTCCTTAATCAGGTAGTGATATCCAACATTGCCAAGCCTTTGGATTCTGGCTGAATATGCCTTCTTTAATGGACCAAAACAGCCAACATCCAAGGGCTGGAGTAAGTGGCTTGAATGAGCTGGCATACAGAGGGTAATAATGCCTTGTTCAATGCAGAAGTCCTCAAACTCTGGAGTCATATGGCTATCATGGCCATCCAGAACTAAGAGCCTCTTCTGACCAACAGTCCTATGCTTGGTATAGTCGTCAAAGTGCTTAATCCACTGGACTGCATGGTCAAAGGATGTCCAGCCTTTAGGACTAACTCCAAGCTTCCAGTTTAGTGGTAGGTGTTTGAACCAGGCCCTGTTCATTTCCTTGCCTGAGAAGATAACATATGGAGGCACTGACCAGCCTTCTGCATTAACACAGGCAATAACAGTCTGCCACTGCGTTGAATCAGAAACCAAGGCTTTAGGTCGTTGCCTACGCTCTGTAGCAGTAACGACCATAGTATTCTGACAGTGTCCAAGCCTGAATCCACTCTCATCAAAGTTGTATATGTCGTGTTGTGTAATTCCATGGCAGGCTATCATGTTTTGAACCAGTGTAAACCACTCTGTAACAACCTCTGGGTCCTCATTCTTAGCCCTCTGATTTGAGAGCCTCCGTGATAGCCGTGTTTCCAAGCCTTGATGACGCTTAACAAAGTTATGAGCCCATCTTTGGCCAACCTCTTGTCCATTCCGTGCCTTGGTTATTGAGGAGGCCCAGCTTCTGATTACAGCTTGTGTTGGCGAGTAACCACGTGAATCCAGATCCAGAATCTTCTGATAAACAAGCTCTTCTTCAATTGGAGTTAAGGCTCTGTTTGATGGTGGTGTGCTAGCCTTTGGTAGCTTGCCATTAAGCCTGTCACTCAAGGTAGAATGAGGCACATTATACGCGCCTGCAGCGCGTCGCACGCTTGGAAAACGACCTGACAGGTAATCACGGATAGCGGATTGAATAACTTCTTCATTTGGAGGTGCCATCGCGTAAGGTGGTGGAATAATAAACGCGTTTTGATAGTAGTGTTGAATACGAGGTGGAGTTGTCCGGAATGCCTATCTGTCCGACTTGCTTATCAAACACGTTAGAGTTAACTGGGGAGTAATGTGGGCAATTTCTCCCCCAAGGGTTCACTACTACAGTACTACGCAGCAATGCAATCTTGTACTCAGTATAATACAAAACATGGCAATGTTGATGAGCAATGTTTGGCAGTCTGCTTGTGTCCCTCCTTTGAGCGATTGAGGTCGTCAAACTCTTCCGTGATGTCCAGTCTAGCTGCTGACCCGCACCTCAATTGGCGATTGACGTCAAGACGTTGCTCGGGCGGCCACGCATGGGATCGGCGCCCAGGGTCTTCCGTG
Source organism: Cercospora sojina (assembly GCA_004299825.1). Taxonomy (NCBI): domain Eukaryota; kingdom Fungi; phylum Ascomycota; class Dothideomycetes; order Mycosphaerellales; family Mycosphaerellaceae; genus Cercospora; species Cercospora sojina. The sequence continues at coordinate 3,162,943 of CP036211.1, read as the reverse complement.
ACTTTCAGTTTCGCCTACTCTTTACATCCTGAGATCGTCACTTGCTATTGTTAGCTGTAACAAAGTGGCAAGCCTATGATGGCAAGAGTTGACAGGTGCGAAAAGAAGAATTGACTCCACGTTCTGTGAGCATGATTGAACCCCCCGTCAGAGTTCTACTGTAATCAAAGTTTTGGTTAGTCGACCGGGCATCAACGCTGCAAGGTTTCATCAGAGTGATGACTGAACTAATAACTGGGAGGCTATCTATCGAGGCAGCTTTCATGTTGAGATGAGTGTCATCAACAGGTACCGAATGGCCTATCATGCGGAAGGAGAGCTGCTTGACGACGGCCCTACGCTACGACAACCAGCATCACCTCGACACGACCTGGTAATCCCAGAGACATATACCAAGCTGAAATCTGTATCTTTAGCGTAATCTGCCTCGGTCATTACGCGGCTGGCTGGCAAGTGCCTGAAAGTGCCTGTTGTCAAGTAACCTTCAGATCTCCTGTCCTGCACAAGGTTTCCCGCCAGTGCCGCAGGGTTACGCTTGGGGAGGATGAAGACTGCAATGCAAGATCGGGGTGAGATATGGAGGAGAGTAGAAATGGACAATCAACAGCGACAACAGCTGACTGGAGAAGCCAGCAATGGGATAAGCAGCAGAGACCAGAGACATCCCATTTCGGTCGCTCTATCGAAAGGTCGGCGCGCTTCTGATGATATTCAAAACTCGCTCCCTCAGTCCCTGGCCAGGCCACCAGAGAATATCAGATAACGCAAGCCGGATAGCGCTTGGATTCCACCACTTGCAGTACCTACCAGACCCCTAGCCAAGAGCTGCAGAATCGCTCTCACAATCCCGGACCCGATCACTGCCCAGCCTTGAGCCCAAGCACGGGACTTCAGATCGTGCTATCTTTCCAGAAGGACCCACGAGCGCGAGTGCGCACACATGCCGCGCTGCCTGAGAAGTGTGCAGTAGTCGACCAGTCTACCAGAGGGAAGTGATCCACTTCGCAGCATGAGACGTGCAGTTGGGCTCCGAAATGTCTGCCCTATCCGCCATTCGTGTCTTCAAGATCAGTCCTTGCCGGCGTCATCGATGGAATGGAATCTTCATCTGTACCGTTCGTACTGTTGAGTTTCGGCATAGGAGACGCGAGCGGGTGAGATCAAGAAGGCTGAAGTTGAGGACGGGACGACTTTCTTTGGTTCACTGCCGCAAATTAGGAAGTCAGCCACGGAGCGCGGCTGGCTTGGCAATGTGGCTGGTGTGCTCTCGGATTCGGTATTCTCTAGTGAAACCGGTCGAGGGCCACTGCGACGACGTCGCTCGACTCACAACATACTCATGGCATCAACAGAAGTCGGCTTATTCGATTTGCTGCGGCATTTGACACGTAACAACAACAACGATCTGTCAAGATGTTTTTGGTATACACCGAGTGGCCTCACGCCGTTGCTGTGTGTGACTGCGTGGACCCATGTTTGCCCATGAAAAGCTACCACGAGCAGCACCGAGTGCCAACATACCAATCGGGCAATACCAGGCAAGAAAATAGATGAATGTCCTCAAGACTTCGGGCCATGAGTTTGGTATGCCACTGCCTACTGGGTACTGCACAATCTGCGATTTGGCCTCAGAACTAAAAGTTGCCTCGATTTTTTTTTCCTTTGGCAAGAATATTAATTACAGTCTCTACCTGTAAGTTCCTCCTCTCGTAGACCTTCTCACGATACCACGATACCATCAAGATCTATCGACACGTTCGTCCACTCGCTTCAAATATGAAGTCAACACACTCGAGACATCAACCCAACAGGAAAAAAGACTTGTCTTGTTCCATCACACAAGAATCGGCAAGCACGGCCGCTACTCCAGCCCAACGTCAGTATAAAACTCTCAAGGCGCAGACAGCGCTCTCAGAAAAGAGAGTGCCTTCACAAACATGGACCACAAACGATATGCAGGTGCTGTTCCAAGCGCGTGCCGGTCTTAGACCAGGGCATGCCGGTGTGATGCTCTACGCGGAAATTGTACCACTACTGTCGACTCCACGCTCGGAACTAGCCTGCCGTTTGAAGATTTGGGATGCCCGCGCGAGAAAACCAGGTTTCTACAATAGATTCAGGGAAATCGTCGACTTCTATCACCCTTATCTTAAGGAGCTAGACCGCCAGCGGAAACCTGACACGCTTGAGAAGAAGCCGAGGAAAGCAAGAAAGTCCCGGGCCAAAAAGGCCGCCCGAGCATCGACGCAGTCGCAGGGAGGAATCGCTGGTGCAGTAAACACTGCTCAGCAGGAGGATTCGAAGGAGGAGCCCATGGTGTCGGAAGAAGAGCTAGCGGAATCAGAAGAAACGCCCGATTCTTCGCAACCAGCTCAGCAGCACAAGGAAGAGGCCGAGAATGAGGAAGACGAGGTCGACCATGCAGAGACGGAGGACTCAGCACTTCCCTCCTACCTCACCATCCTGGAAGAGTGCCTTCAGAAATGCCGCCTCACTGAGAAAACCCCGCCTAGCTCTGGCAGCATTCCTGGACTCGGTGATTTCCTGAAAGCCAGACTTGCCGGCAAAGACGTCGCATTCTTCGATAGTGTAGAAGCACATTGCCGAAGATACCACGCAGTCGAGAAGACCAGAGCACTGACCGCAAGGGAGAAGACGCGGGTGTGGGAACTCAGACAGGCCGCCGAACAGCTGAAGTTCTCGTACTACATTTCCTAGATGATGGGTGGAAAGACGTTGGAATGAGGACGATGGATGGAAAGACGATGGATGAAAAGAAGATGGATGAAAAAACGACCAAATGAGGACAATTTGGATGATAATGAGTACGTGGCTTCCTCGGCCTTTCAAAAGTTATCAGTGCTGTTCATGTTACAGATTGGAGAGAGCTTTGGAAGACTTATTGCGCAGAGATCAGACTGTATTTTACTCTACACAATTGGCTAATAGTAATAGCAAGGGATGCTGCTCACGTTTCAATTTCACTAGTTTCACCGACCATTCGTCTTCATAGACCAAATCGTACGTACTTTGACCAAAAGTCCGTCCCTCAGAGAACAAGTCGTATGCCCCTTTCTCTCCGGTCCAAAACAACGCGAAAAGCCATTCAGTATCGAAGATGTATAGGATTGAGAAGAAGCCAGCCTCGCAGAGAATCGATACGTCGATACATTCGTGTGAACTTCGTCAAATCGTTTCGAAAAGTACATTGCCATAAGTCAAGTCATCATTCATCATCAAATAAATCTTCATCAATGCTCCGCTTCGTCAATGAGCTGAGCCTTTCATCAAACCCCCAGAAAGTTCATCGTCCCTCGCTTTCCAAACGTGGCACTATCGCACGGCGATGGCCTGCGATCTCTTTGAATTCCAACCAATACTCTCTCATGGTCTTACGCCGCCTTCGTGATACACCCTGGGTCCAATGCTTTCCCTCACCCTCATTCTTCTTTCCTCCGCCTGCCGCTCCGCCGCTCTCCTCTTCTTCGCCGCTAATTTCTTCCCCAAAACCGAGAATCCAACATACTCAATCCTCCTGCCTCCAGTAAACGGGACTTTGAAAATAATCCTTCTCTGCTGCTGCGGCGGGCCCGAGATCGAAAGTCGTCGCAGAAGTTCTTCCGAGTGCCGGTTTCGGAGGCTGGGCATGGAGGACGTCGACGAGGGTTGTCGATGGTGCTGGTCAGGAACCAGATCTGGCCGAAGGACTAAGCTCGGATGCGAAGCGTTAGCTCTTCGCTCCACGTAATGTCTTCTGTTATTCGAGCCGTGTCGATCGATTCCCAAACTGTTGCCCATCAAAAACCCACCCGATCCACGGAAGCCTGGAAGCCGTTTCGACATGGCGCGAGGAAGGAAGAATGCTGCACTTCTCCTTTTCTGCTGCTGCTCTTCGCCAACATCACTTGTGTCGCCACCAGCAGGCAAAGGCTCGAAGTCCTCTTCGTCTTCAACATCACTGTCATCACTGTAGCCCTCCCAAAAGTCCCTCGGCTGCCAGAAAGAACTCAGATACGTAGGTCTCTGCTGCACTCCAGCCTGCGGGATGCGGCGCGGAGGAGCAGACCTGCGATAAGAGTTTTGGCGGCCGAACGGGACGGGTTGATTCAGAGCATCACTGAAGCGACGAATGCGATCTTTCAAGCTAAGAGAACGCTGAAGCCCAGGTCGTGAATTTTCCTTCCTGCGGGCCTCTTCGCTGCCAAGTTCTCGCTCGAGCTCGTCAGCAGGCGTTGGAGGAATAAATTTGATGACAGGAGGTTCGGGTGCTGCGCGCGGATTCGTAAGTGGGCTGTCAACGCTATGCAGCGGCTTCCCGATTTCATCAGCGGGCGTGACAAACGCTTTGAATCGCGGACTTTTGATGTGGGGTATTGGGTTGCCGTCAATGTCGGAATCATCCTCATCAATCGGCGGATAGTCCGGGATGCTAACATGCCGCGCAGTCTGGACCACAAGCAGGCTCTTGTTGTTGTGGGGAAAGAAGGTTACACCTTTGGCCTCGCAGAGCTCAGCGTCTGACATGGCGGTACCTGAAACTTGGCTCATAGGTGTGATGGTTGGGTGCAGTGATCGATAGTCCATGCTTTTGCGTCGCGGAGATTGTGTTGTATTGAAGCTGACTTCAGACGAATCAGGTCGATCTCGCCGCGTCATTCTCTCCGAGGTGACCAGTCGAGGACTCTGCTGTGTCTCCTCTTTTGGCACATCGTGCATCGGCTGTTCTGTAATGGCAGGCTGCGAAGGCTCTAATGGAGCAAGCCTCACCTCTGGCACGTGTCCAAGACTTGTTCGCCGCACTTCGTTATTTCGATCCAGCCGGTTTTCCGCAGATGACCTTCTGAGCCGTGGTGAAGGCGGAGCTGCTTCTGCCTCAGCGAGAAATGCATGGGCATTGACGCTCCAAGGCCGAGCCGAATCGCTGACAGATCGAGGGGTGTGATCGAGACTGCTGTGTCGAAGTGATCGTCTCAGCTTGTGCGGATTGCCCAGAACGCTAGCGGGTGCGACCTTTGGAGAACGATCTCGCATATTACTATACGAAAAGATCTTTTCGCCACTTGATCTGCTCGCGCGAGGGACAGGATCAGCATTCTTGCCTTCTGTTCCTCTTGTTAATGGACGTCCATTCGAGAGCACATTCTCCTTCGCGCTAGCTACATCCTCACTGTGTCCAAGACTGCCCATGGCCCTCTTGTGGCGGAGGCGATGGCTGTCGGAGCTACTGATCAGACTGACATCGCCACGAAGGGAGTCTCGCTTCTGCGAATGCCTCAGCTTGCGCTTGTTCTCCGCCGGCACGACAACTCTAGCTGGGACGCTACCGTCAGAGATGGCGCTGTGTCGCTTAGCATTTTCCTCTTGGATCATCTTGTATACCACATTGTTCTCTTCCAGACTCTTTTCCTTCTGCGCCGTAGAAGGAGGAGTGGGGATGGTGTTTGCGGGAGGACTAGGTGTGAATTCCTTCAGAGGCTTGACTTCCTCCTCGCGTGGTGTTAATATTTGTCGCTCCTCAGCTGGAATGGGCGGCAGCGCAGTCAATGGAGCAGGGTCTGCATTGTCCTCTTTGATCACATCTTCTAGACGCTGAAGAATGTCTTTTCCAGATTCTGGGGCTTCCGGCGCGGCGGGCTGGAACACGGGCTCTGCATTCCTGGGAAGTTCCGAATCCATTTCCCGGGGCGGCGGTGTTTTGGACATGCGCTCTGGTTTCTTCCATTTCTTAATGGAGCCAGCGGATGCGTAGAGCAGGAAATCGTCAGGTCTCTTAATCTCGTCACCAGGCTGGAATGGTCTGCGTAGTCGAGGAACTGCGGTCACAGCAAGCTTCTGACTGACGCTTCGAGTGACAGGGGACGATTTAGCATTGGAATCTGATGTGCTACGCTCATCGCTAGCATCGTACGTAGCCGTCTTGTTGTCTTTCTCGCCCTCGCTACCATCTGATTCGAGGTTGTAATTCTTGACGCGCGCGGCTTTGTCACTATCGGTATCGTTCACCGCACGCTCCTCGTCCTGCATGGCCAACACCTGGTTCGATAAGCCCATTGCGCGAGCCATGTCCAGCCAGCTCTGTTTCGGGGTGCTCTCGACCCCAGCGGGAAGCATATTCGCATGCGCATTACTCGCCTGCGATGTGCGTCCTTCGGTAGCGGTCTGGAAAGACTCGGCGTAGGAGCTCTCATACTTGGCCATTGCTGGACGCGGGATCGTCAAGCCATCGCCTCCGCGAGTTGGAGGCGAAGGATCCGGTGTAGGCGGGCTGTTGCTCAGATTGACGGGCGTACTGAGGCCCGACTTGTGTCTTTCCAACTCATTCCTGACCCGATCTGCAAAGACAGGCGACGGGCCCAGCCTTCTTGGGGCGGAGATGGGATCAGCGAGCTCGCTGCTGGCCATGGTGGGAGGCGTGGGAGGGAAGTCGGAGTGATTCCTGCTCAACGGCTTCGGAGGTGTGGTGGCCATGCTGTCGTCCGCATGATCGCTCTTCGCAGAGTCGTCTGAGGGGATGTCCACGAAACTGCCAGGCATTGGACGTCGCTCTGCCCGAGTCGTGGCCTGCTTCACACTGCCATCGGCGCTGCTCCTCCCTTCCGTGGTGGTGTGCACGCCGTCTGGGGGTGGCGGGTCCATAGTGGGAGGTTGCTATCGAAAACGGTGGGACATGTGTTCGTGGCAGGAAGTTTTGCGTCGAGTAAGAATTACGGTTCGTGTTTGCGGAGAGTTTAGGGTGGCACGTCTGGTTGTTCCGAGTCAAGAGCAGCGTCTGCGCAGGAAGAAAAGTTCGGTGGTCGTTACAAGCTGGGTCGGGGGCACTCGTCTCTGGGAGTCTGTACAGGTGTGTGGATATCGTTGCAGATGCATCGGCTGGTGTCTGTCGTGGCACAATGGCTGGCGAGAGCCGAGCGAGGGCTGCGGATCGGTCAAGGTCGTCGATGGGAACGGACGGTGGTGCGCGTGTGAAGCAGCGCGCAGGAGAAATGCGCGCGAGGATCTGGGATGTTGGCGCGGGCGGTGGTGGTGGTCGGCCGCGCAGGCCGGGCTGGGAAGCGTAGTCGTGTGCAAGGAGTGTCGCTGTCGGTCCGCGGGCGCGCGCGGTGGGCGTTGGAAACGGCGTGGACGTTGGACGGTGGTGGTTGCGCTGCGACGGCGCGCGCCCGCCCGCTCGAGGCGCAATGATGGCACCAGCACGACGCCAGCCGTCTCTGTCTGTCGCTCGTTTCTCCAAAGCCCGCGGTCACGTGGAGCGGATCTTCATTTCCCGTCCCTCAGCGCTTCCATCATCACGAGTGTGGCAGTGTGGGAGATGTGCAACACGAGACGCGAGGCTGCGAATTTTCGGCGTGGTCTGGCAAAGCATCGGCGCCGGCGACGACGACGACGACACGACGAGGCCCGAGGGACTGATGATGCGGCGCGCTGCCTGCACGGCACGCATCCTTGGCCACCGCAGCCTCGTCGTGCGTCGGCCCCATGACAATCCCACGAAGTGCAGTCCACTTGCAGCAATAGCTGCATTTCCGCCTGCAAAACGCATGCACTGCCACCCCCCAACCCCCATCCTGCCTGCTTTCTGACTGCCATTACTTCGGACCAAAGGCCAGAGACGTCTTCTACCACCCAGTGTCGTCGTCCACTGCATCTCCCGGCATGCGCCTGAGCGGAGTCGGACCTCCTTCGAGTAGTCTTCCAGAATCTGCTCACCACGCCACTACGTACCTCCCGCGCACACGAGCTTCCCGGCGGACCTTCTTCCGTCCGCGCACACGATCGCCCCGATCAACGACCTTGCGAAATGACGGGCGGGGAGTAGGCAGCGATGGAGCGAGCCACTTCAACTTCGACCATGTTCCAAGGCCGGGCAATGTCGTCGTCGTCGTCATCATCTCCCTCGGCGGTGTCGTAGACTGGAAACTGCTGGTTTGCCTGCAACATGTCGTGGGACTGCGACTGACTAATGGCACAGTAATGGTACCTGACGTGGCGTCGTCATCCTCACCCACGCCCGCCTGGTTCACGGGTGATGGTGGAATGGTTCTGCGTTCAATGCTGTGCGAACTGCTCCTGCATGATCAATGCAGGCAACCTTTGCTCACCGCTCTGTTGGTACTCTGGTCTTGCTCGGCCGCCGCCATTCGGACACTTGGCAGTAGTTCAGCAGAAGTAACCCAGTCATAATTTCAGTCGACTGCTTTCATGCGACTGCTCTTGGGTGATCCGAAGATTGTACTCATTGAGCACGTTTTATTGCTTACTATGCAAGACAAGCTCGAGATTCCATCGACGCAGCATTGTAATGTTACAACTGCAATCACCTTTCCCGTTCCGCAGTTCTCTCGAGCCATATCCAGGCGCCTCTTGAACGCCTTACGCTGATGCTGTCCGAAAATCATGTACACTCATCACTTTTCGTTCGAGCGTTCCGCCTCATGCTCAATTCACATCTCCTTTCCCTACTCTCCGTTTACGCCAAATTGTCGCTCCGGTCGACCCAAACATCTTCCAGCTCAGCGAAATTTTGGAAATGGATCGGCCGGTGCACATCGTCGTAGAATCGTCGCGGAATGCCGACTTGCACAAACACACGACCCTTCTCGCGATCACCAAAGCCAGATCCCAGGAACGACCAGTTCCATCTCTCGTCTTCCGGGACCAAGAAATACCCTCGGATCTTGTCCGACAGAAGAAGTTGAGACTTCTCACCGAAAGCAGTAGAGAATCCGGCAGGCTGGTCGGATGACAGGTCCTTGTTCTCTGCGCCCCATTGGTAGCCCTGAGGCGTCAAAGACCAGGCAGAAAGGGAGACCGAGCCGGGCGTGAAGTTCACGGTCATGGTCACAGTCTTACGATCCCATGTTGGGTGAGCCGCCATAAGTTTGGCGTGTTGAGTGACATCCTGTGCCGTCATGTAGTTGGTCTCGTTGCCTGCGGAGGTGTGGATCACACCCAATGGCTCAAGACCTTGCAGCATCTCGTTCTCCGGCAGGTTGCGGGGGAGCTGGATGTCCCGCGTTGAGCCAACTTGAGGCACCATCACGATTGTCTTGATTTCCTTGACTTGCTTGTTGTCGGGTGGAGAGACACCATAGAGGTAGCCGGCGACCTGCACACGAAGATCCGCGACGGCAATGAAGCGCTTCAGGATGTTCTTTGGCATGACGTAGGTGAAGTGGTGCTCGTCGTCGCGAATGTCTTCTGATGAAATGTAGATGTTGTTCGCACGAGTTCGCAGATTGGATGTGGCAATAGCCCGGGTTCGCCACTCGGTCTTGGAGGCAAAGGACTGCTGCTCGTACGCCGACGTTGTAGTGACAATCATCTCTTCGCCAGCCACGTTCTGCGTCTTGGTAGTGACAGCAGTGAGTTGAGCTTGATCCTGTTGCTGCTTCTCGATCTCTGCGGCCTGTTGACGTTGCATACTTGGTGCAGAAATTTCCATACCAAGAATGATATCTCGGATTTCGCTGTTGGTGAGCGAAGAGGTGTTGACATTGTTCTTCTTGCCGTAGTCGTTCAAGATCAAATCACGCAGTTGCACTTCGACCTTGACCCAATCGTCGTCAGACAGCGAAGGCCAGATGTGGTGTTCCTGCGTGATGACTGTCTTGTCGGGTCGCAACAGCAGCTTTGTCTTATCCTGGTTGACGTGCAGTGCACGCAAAATCAGGACTAGACGGGAGAAAGCAGTGTACGAAGAAATGCTCTTCAACCACTCGTCGTACAGGTTGAAAAGCACCATCTGCGGCTCAGTGGCACGCAAGATCATGTCTCCTAGCTTCTCGACCTTCATGGCAGCCTGGAAAGGAAGCTGAAGCTCTGATGCACGAATACTGATATTCGGGAAATCGAGCAGGTGCACTTCGAGTGGATCGAGGAGACCCTTTCGCGTGACGATAAGCTGCTTGGGCTGTTCTTCCACTGGCAGGGATCGGATGAGTGCAGCGACTTCTTCGGCAGTCTTCCACTTGGCGAGCTGACCAAGACGCTTCTGACCAGCCCAGACACTGGTGTGGATAATCTTCAAGAACAGTTGACCCGTTCTCGGGTTGAAGATGAAGATAGCACCGTTGATTGGCTTGGTCGTCAAATTACCTTCGAACGTCTTGTGAATCGTAACACGGTAGACGTTGGTATCGTCGATGAAGAGCTGAATCTGGTTGCTGAACAACTCTGAGTAGTTCTGAGAGTTGAGGAACTCTTGGTTACTCTCAGATGCGTACAGCTGCAGACCCTTTCGAATACGCTCGCGAAGCACGTACAGTGCTGGATTGGCCTTCATGATCTTGGCCATGGCTTGTTGCACAAGCTGCTTGAGTCCAGGGAAGTATTGTCCATAAGCAGAGTACAAGTTGTACGCCAAATCAATGCCGATCATCAAGCCGGTAGCCGAAGGGTAGATCGACATGCTGTCAGTCGTGTAGTCCAGATACTTGGCACGAACGTATCTCTCGATGTCGTGTGAATCATAGTCTCCGTATCTGAGCTGCACATCGATCCAGAACTTGTTCGTAGTCGTCAGGCCCATATTGTCCTTGGTGTCGTACAACAAGCTTGGCTGACTGACACTCCACTTGTGAGACGCAAAGAGGAGGATATCAGCGCAGGAAGAGTTCATCTTGTAGGACTTTCGCGGATGGATAGTCTCCTTCTGCACAGTCTCGATGCCCAAAGCCTCGAGTTCCTGGTCGAAGACTTGGCACAGATCCATGACAACGGACTCGTGGATCTTCTGCCACAAGTGGGCACGGAAGATCTGGATGAGCGAGATCTTGAGGGTTGGAATCTTTCCGTGCAAGAAGATTCCCGTGAGATCCAATTGGACTTGGAAACCGACGTAGACATTGGCACGATTGATGGTAGGCGACCACCAGAGCGTGAAACGACGGTTTGGAATTTGGTTGAGACCGGATCGTTGAGCGTTCGTGAGCTTCTTGTACTTCATCGATTCTTCGAAACCAGATGCTTTCTCCTGCGAAGCTATTAGCACAGAGCCACTAAAGATACCAACGACGGTAAAAATTAGTGTAGAGATTGTCAGAGCTTACCCAGAAGAGTCCTTCCCACGACCCGAATGCAGTCGCCTTGAATAAAGTGTGCTCCAGGATGGTCTCAACACCTCCCAGCGCTTGGATGACATCCGTCCGGTAGGCATTGAGGTTCCAAAGTTTACCGTCGTGCCTCTGGCTTGTCCACCAGAAAGGATTGCTTTTCATGTGCTGATAGATCTTGAACTCCGTCCGGGCTCGGAAACCCTTGTCAAATGACAAAGTACTTCGGTCCTTCTGGAAAAGTGTGTTTATACGAGGCAGACCACGATCCCATGAGTCTTCGAGATCCTCCAATGTCAGGCGTCGGTTCTGTTGGTTAGCTTCAAGTCTCTTCTGCGAATATTCGGTCCACACGCGTTGCGAGTCGATGAACTCCGCTTCCCAAGGAATAATGTAACGGAAGATGTTGGGGATGAGGGTCTCTTCATCGTGGCTCATGCCTGCACGGAAGTGGCTGACACCGCTATCGGTCTGCTTGGACCAGCGCTTGTCCGAGGCTGGGATGAGAATGTGTGAACCAGAGATCATACCAAGACCGCCCAATTCCTTAGGAGTGTAGAAGACGGCTGGTGGGAAACGCGAAGGCATCTTGGAATTCAGACCAATCTTGACACGAGTCTGGATCTTGGTCTCACACTTCACAATTGTGTCAAGCAGCTCAACCGTGCTCACTGCGGCTTCACGATAGTACGTGAACAGTGCGATGAGAGTCGTGTTCCACTTGTTGGCGATTTTGGTGAAAGTCGTGCTGCCGGAGCTCATCAAGATCTGACGAATTCTGTTATTGAACTTGGCGATATCCTCGGCGGTGACCTGAAGGAAGGCATGGGCAGTGCGTTCCTTAGTAGCATTGTCAACAAGCGCCCAGACGGAGTCTTTGGTTGGGAACTCGTCGTTCTGGTTGCGAATCTTTGGCAAGATGCGGACCTCGAACCCGTTCATGGCGAACAACAAGTTCGGGTTGTCCCTACTGTACACACTGGCGAACGTGTCGTCCCACTCGATGGTGGTGATAGAACGTGGCAAGCGGTTCTTCATATCCCAGAAAACAGCACGTCCCAGGTTGACATCGTGTCGCATCAAGCGCATACGTGAGTCCCGAGGCCAGCACTTCTTGTTCTTATATCCAATGACGTTCTCGAAGTTTGGATCTGGTTGCTCGGTGAGGAAGCGTTGTATCAGATCGCGCGACTCGTCAGCAGTGAAGCGGAAGAAGATCCAGATCTTGTCAATGTAGCGTGTGTAGAGTCGGATGGGGTGACGAGACTCCGTGGCCCTGTCCCGAAATTGGAGGAAGTCGTTCGGCGCATTTGGCGGACCAGCCATTTCCGATGCACGCTGCAAGCCAAGCAACAGCAAGTCGATGATCAAGCCGTAGTACTGGAAGACGAAGGCGCTGAACTGGAGTCCTCGAATCATACCATAGCTGTTGGTATGATTCATGTCCTTGTAGTTCAGCTGAACGTTGTTCTTGGAGGAGATATAGTCAGCCAAGTTGTGGTCCATGATCAGTCGCAGCAGTCTGTTGAGAAGCGTGATATCGATCTTCTCATATACTTTGTCCAGCCTCGTTTCGAGCATGACGTTGCACTCGCCTTCATCGACACTCCAGACGTTCGACAAATTGTTAATGCCTTGCGCCCACTTGTAGGTGAGGAGCGGTGGGACTTCAGAGTCAGAAGGCTTGATCCACGCTGGGAACAAGCGTCGTTGATCTGCTTGATACCAGAGATACTGGTCAAGATATGCATCTGTGATCTTCTCGATGGGTTCGATATCGTAAACTGGGTTGATCGAGCTGTAATTGTCGTTCATGTCAATACCGACTTCCTTGAACGAGCGCTGCGTCAGCAGGAAGCGCTTGATGCGCGCCAATGTCGTGCCAGGGCTGTCATATGCTTGCTCGATGAGTGCAAGCTCCTCGCGCTGACTTTGGTTCAGTCTGCCCTTGACGGAGTAGGCTTCTCGCAGACGCTCAAGAGCCAGAATCAAAATCTTGGTGTCATGCTTGTAGCTGACCGATGGAAATGGAATAGGCTGGAATTTCCTGCTCTCCAACCAGTGTACTGCAGTCGTGAAGATGGCCACACCCTCTTCGGTGCTGACATATGGACCATCTTTGAGATAGTTGTGCTGGCGTTCCTGCTCAGCCTTCAACCACAGACGAGTGAGACGACCAAGATTCTTCTTGGCCACGGTCTTGTCCACGGTTGCACCACGTCGTATGCGCTCACGGTTGTAGTGTGCAACGGATACCCACCAATCCGCCTTTGACTTGACGTATCGCAGAATGACATCTTCGATCGGCTTGGGCAGACCGGGCACCTTCCATGGAATATTTGACTTCCAGCATCTCCATGCCTCCGACAAGTGCTGCAAAACTGTGTTGACCTTACTCTGCTTGATACCTTCCGGCATCATGTCCATCAAGTCGGCCATGACAGATGCTCGAAGTTCGAGATCGAAGTGCGACTCAACGCGTTGTTTAGTGACTGTCTTTGCCACACCTTTCGAGTGACGACCCTCGAATTGTCTGCTGAGCAAGTTGCCGAGCCATCGCTCCAATAGAGGGATGATGCCACGCAAGAAGAAGAGCCAGACTCTCCACGCAGGGGCCCAGAAACCGCAGCCAGGTCCCTTGCCAACTGGTCCGCTGTTGAATCGGTAGTAGATCAAGTGCTTCAAGTCTTTGCACGATCGAATCTGGTGCATAAGCTTATACTTGTATCGATACATACCGGTGAGTTGGCCTACGTGGTTGAAGGCGTAGAGTATGCCATCTGCCAGCTGGAAGGCGTCGATGTTGCCAAGGCGGTATTGCACTTGAGCATCAACGATAAGCTTCGTCAATCGAAGAATCTCACGCATCAAATGGAAAGCATTTCCGAAACGCGATTTCTTTCGCTCTTTTGTTGTCAAAGTCTTGATAGGCTTCAGGTTGAAATTGTAGTCCAGGTGGAGATAGGTCAAGTTCTTGCGGTGGATGAGCAAGTTCAGCATGTTGAAACCTTGGCGGCAGACCTGAAGACCAGCCTCTACCCAGTCGATGGTGGTCTGCTGGAAGAATTTCGTTCTCTTCAGGTTGCGCCCAAGCAATTGCTTGTTCTGCGCCTTCGGTGGTTTCTTGTGCAGCTCGTTCAAGACATATGTCTTTAGCAACTTCTGATAGGACACTCTGACCTTAACAGGCTGACCAGCTGGAACGTGCTCCAGATACCACTGCTTGACCAGCGGCACATCTTGAGCTCGCACCATTTTGCCTGACCGCCTGTCGAATGGATATGGCGCCCACCACAACGCGATAGCTGCCGCAGTATCGTCGTTGTACAGATCTTCATCCTCGAGGAATGGTTCGACGCCCTCTGGCATGACAAAGCCGCCATCTTCCTCGTCCGGCTCTTCGTTGTTCCCTTGCCCAAAGATCTCGTCTTCGTGACTGATCGTCAGGTTCTTCGGCATCACTTGCCTTGAAGAAATGGGATTTATGACTGGGTCGAAGTAGAAAGGCGGCAGATTTGGGTCCTCAGTCTTGACGTAGACTGTCTGCGGGTAGCTGTAGACCCCGAGCTTGACAGATCTAGGCAAGCTGTTGTACAAATATGGGAAGGCGACACGGTACTCAGTTCGAATTGGAGCACGGAAGATGATTCGATCGATAGCGTTGAATTCGCCAAAGTCTTCGTCGTTCGGGTCGATGTCCTTGTAAAGAGGTTCGAATCGTGGTCCTCCGGGGATCGCCACATTCAGAGCCTTTGCTGTCGCAAACGCTGGCATATCGAAAAGGTGAAAGTAATTCTTGTCGTTAATATCCGACAAGAGCGGATCGCTCAATCGGTGCAGCGTGGCCATCTGCGGTAGTGACAGATTCCACTCTTTGTAACTCGGTCCGTTGACATGGCTGGTGTCGGAGAGCGGGCGATGGTCGTAAAACCACTCGAACACAGGTTCATCCTCGTTCTCGTCCAGTTCCATTTGTATTGGCTCCAAAGGCTCGACGTCCTCGATGTTCTCGCTCCAAGAAAGCGGCGGCTCCTCGTCATCAAATGGCGGAAATCGCATACGCTTGAAATGCCGTCGATCGCTCTTCTCTCGTCGCATGACCACCCACATCGTTGCCCACTGAGCGTGAAACACTGGCTCGATGACTCTCGGAATCTCGTTGACTAGTGTCAAACATCCATTGACGTGGTACAGGACCTTCACATCTCGACTGCTCTCCCATGGCATAGGCATGTTTTCCAGCAGTTTCAGGACAGCATGTGGCATGAACTTCAGCGCTCCAAGATAACTTCTCTTGTCTGCGCTGAATTTCTTTTGCGACACATCTCCAATGTCCTTGACGATCTTTCGCAAGTGCTCTGGAGGCATGTCCGCTTTCTGTGTCTCCACAAAGCCACCCCGTCGCTTCTCTGCAAAACGCTGCCTCTGTTGTCGCAGCCATTTCTGCTTCTTCTGCTGCAGCTTCTCCGCGTGAGGGTCCTTGGGCGGCGCAAACCCAGGTGGCGGAGGGGGGATACCGTTCGCTGAGAGTCCCGGCGGCGCTCCTGGAGGCGGTGGGGGTGCCCATCCCGGCGGTGGAGGAATGCCGGCCATGTTGATGGTACTCTCGAGATGTCGTGCAAAGATGTTCGTTGCTGCGGCTTCTGGCGCCGAGCTCGCCTTTGGTCAGATGCTGTCCTGCTACGCCACAACGCGATTCATCCAAGTCCACGCGATATTCGAGAAGTGAAAGGAGATGGAATCGCGGACGCGCTATGGCCTGCGCGAATGTGGTGGTGGACAGCGAGGTGGCGTTCGCGTCGTTCAAGTCGCGCTGCCGCAGTTTTTCGAGATGCAGGATGCGATGCGCGATTCATGGAGCGGACTGTCCCGGCTGCAGTGATTGGTCCGCTCTGTTCTGAGCCTCCACCTCAGCGATTTGGTCTTGGCACCCTTCGAAATCTTGCGCACAAGTCCTCCGCCCGTGAAGCGCACCGCAAGTCGACAACACCCCGCCGAACACCCATCCACCCAGCGACCCCCGACTTCGACAATCACAATGGGCTCTAACAGACTCACCTTCGTACGTGCGATTCGAATACCGACGATGCTGCGGCAGTGGCAGGAGTTTGAGGGAATGTGTTTGGGCTAATTGGATATGTTAAACAGCGCCGCCGGGTGTCTTACAACACCAAGAGCAACAAGGTCCGCATCATCAGAACTCCTGGTGGCGAGCTCCGCTACTTGCACATCAAGAAGCGAGGAACTGCACCCAAGTGCGGTGACTGTGGTATCAAGCTTGCAGGTGTACGTCTATCCCGATTTACCCATCTCGAACGAGCCAGCACGACATAAAGGAGGACGAATATGCACAAGAATCAATGGGAAACATGAGGAAGATGGGACAGAGGACTGACGGAGGTAAATTACAGGTCCCAGCGCTCCGCCCACGCGAATACGCCCAGATCTCCCACCCAAAGAAGACCGTTCAGCGCGCATACGGTGGCTCGCGCTGCGCCAACTGCGTCAAGGACCGCGTCACCCGCGCTTTCCTGATCGAGGAGCAAAAGATTGTCAAGAAGGTCATGAAGGAGGCTGAGAAGAAGCAGGCCCGCCGATAGACGTCTCAGCTTTGATGCTCGGTAGGGAAGGAGGTGTACGGCGCACGAGGCAGGAATGGATGCATTGACACGACCACATCGCATGCATGGCCAGCTCACATTTGCAGAAGCTGGGCCGTCAAAATGGATGGGAGCGCTTGACACGACGCTGCCTGGGCTGACACGCCCGCCTGCGTATGTGGTGCGCTTTACTTGAGCTGCTGAATGAAATCCATTCGGTTGAAATGAAACAAAGCTGTCGTCCAAAATCACCACACCCATCACTAGACCCGTTAGTGGTCGCTCCCTTCCCGCAAGTTCATGATTACGGTGTTCAAAACTCTATCGATGAAGGTCGATACGAGTTACACATACTTATAAACAGGTCCTGTTTAGCATTGCGGCATTTGACACTGCCATTGACTACCGAATAAAAGGCACGGCAATCGCAATGCTGTACCCGTCACCATGGCAATATGTCAACAAGCACTTTCCAGCGCAGCAGCTTAACTTACGCTCGTCACTGCGAACCGAACACGACGGGAAACAGCACAGAGGCAGGCACTCACAATGCCTTGTCAACAATGCTTTTCTCGCGTCGTTCTTTGCTCTCTTCTTTCCCAGGCTCTAACTTACCAAGTTCCATTACTGCGACAGTATCGAGATCCAGTCATTTTACCAGTACTGCAGCAATCACATCCGCGCATGGTGTACTTTCAAGATCAGCATCATTGCCACGCCGCCTCGACAGCCTGACCCCTCACACAAGTCACGAAGAAGTTGTCTACCCACCACAATACTACGCGCTCTGGATCTCGACTCGCTTTGAAGCTCGAGGTGAGCCTGATTGATATAATTGTGTGCTGAACCGAACTGACCACATATTGAGCTAGCCAGAATGGGTATAACAAAGTGCCAACGTCCTCGTCGCCGTCGAGAGAAACTGCCCCGGGAGAGTCGCCATGGTCCGCAGCGCCCTCGAGGAGTGAAACGCTCCAGAACGAGAACGAGCAGACAGAAGCGACGACGTCCGAACCCACGTCCGAATCGACCATCGAATCGACGTCCGAATCGACGTCCGAATCCACGACCGAATCCACGTTCGAATCCACGTCCGAATCCACGTCTGAACGATCGTAAGTTGTGCTTCAGCAGAAACGTACCAGACGAAATTCGAGATAGCTGACGCCGATTTGGATACTCAGTGCCACCAAGCGACATGCCACTGGCCGAAGTCATTCCGTATCCGATCCGCGGATCAACTTCAAAGGCCCGGGCCTTCAGCCACGGTTGCAAAACTCCATACAGAGTCTGGCGGATGCCCACAAAGGTTCATCTGGATTGGGCTGTAGCCGAGGAAGGATATACATGCAGACAGACGGCACGACTGATTCAGGAGAACTAGTACCTTTCCAATGCGGAGTAGGAGAGGGTCAACGCTTGCCCACTGCACATGAGGGGGCATTGAAGGGTAGAAGATGAGGTGATGCTGTGAGCCAGAGAACCCATTCGAACGACTGCTCATTCAGCAGCAGAGGCAGCATTCGCGACTGCAGATGACAACCAAACAGACTGAAGAGTGTGAAGTGCATGTTTCACATTCCCCATCTGTTCCATTGCAGTCATGTCTTTGGTCAATGCTAATACCAAGACTTTCCAAAATGTGACTGTTGCTGTCACTTTGCAACCTTGCAGCAGGGCTGATTGTGGTCAGTTTCGATCCAGCCCCACCGCGTTGTGGTCATGGAAGAAGACGGGTCAGATCTGGTAGTCTCTTCGCCGGGGAATCACTGGAGCTTTCTTAATCTGGACATTCTTTTACTCACTCCATCAAGGTCAGACCAAACTTCCGTGATAAGTCATCCTCAGGTCTTCTCAGCGTCGATTCGCCCCTTCCTCAAGGGCCAATGTCAGGCTCCCAACTTCTCGCTCGCCATTCTTGCCCCCTCGACCCTGTTCTTCATCTTCTGGAACGCGACTTCTCTCGCAAAACCAGGTCCCTTGACGAAATTTGGCTTCGGATCGATCGAAAAAGGCGAAAAGCCACAATCATCTGTCGCACCCAGCTGATCCTTCGGGATCCAGTTAGCAGCTTCTACCAGCTCCGCACAAATCCCCTCTGGAGTTTCCACCCTCGGATCTTGCGGGTTCGTCACTCCGATGAACGCTACTTGCTTCACACCCTCAGCGTCTCTTCGAAGATACTGCCCAATCTGCTTATAGACGGAGGTCCTATCCTTTTCGGAAGAGAGCTGGATGAGGAAGTAGCCTGCATTGATTTGGAACATTGAAGGGAGGAGGATAGAATAAGGAACTTCAGCGGAATGGGCGCTATCGCAGTCGCCGCCAGGACAAGTGTGGAGGCCGATGTTCTGGCGCTCAGCTGGATTGAAGCGCGACAGGACACGGTTGTTAAGCTTGACGAAAATCTCAAGGAGGCTCTCGTTAGTCCAAGGGTTGCGAGGGTCATTCTTGGCTGCAAGGCCTGAGAATGAGAGAGGACGAGATCAGCACTGATGTGGAAGAGTAGACAAGCGAGAAGGTGAGACTTACGGCCTTCAGTGAAATCGATCGAAACCCGTTTTGCTCCGGCTTCGAAACAGCCCCGGATGTCTTTCTCGCATTCGTTGACGAGGTCATTCAGGAATTGCTCTCTTGGATATCCTTCGACTTCTTCTTTGAGCGGATACAAGAGGAACATCATGCTGGGAGATACTAGTGCCGTCTTCCTTGCTTTGCCATTGGCAAATGGCGTTGACTTCCTGAAGTTGTCGTACGCATAGGTCTTGTATCTGAACGGCCCTCGAACGAGACGAGGCAGCTGGCGACAATGACCATCATCGAAGAAGGCCACAGTCTGACCGCCACCCGCGAGACCTGAGATCACAAGTCAGTGTCAAGGGACGAAATATTTAGCGTTGCTCGATACAAACCGTCTGCCAACCCAGTGCCGCCAAGAGTATCAGTGATAGGATATGTGGCGAACGAACTGGCACGTTGCTCGCCATCGGTGATTAATGCCTCTCCAGTCTCAGCCATACGGATGAGCGAGTCTTGCACAGCTTCATCTTGGACTTTCTCAAACTCTTCCTTGGAGATATTGCCTGCGTCGTAATCTGCGTACGCTTGCTGCAATTTCTGAGGACGCGGCAAACTGCCAACTACTTCCGTGGGAATAGGCATAAATGGCAGCCGTCTGCAACTTGCCAGAGTTTATGGGAGATCAGAGCCACGGAAGACCTTGATGAGCCACTTTCCTTGAGGCACAAGATTTCTCAACCTCAAGAAGCATGCAAACATGCCATCTCAGACGATATGGCGTGGAGGTGCATTAGGCATCGAGGCCCGTATGTCTCTCATCCTGGCCATCTTACAAACCATCACGGTGTTTTTCGAGGTGGAGGGCATGCTTGCGGCATTGTTCAATTTTGCTTCCAGAGAGAAGAAGAATTGGTCAGGTTCGAGAGCGTTTTGGAAACAAGCCGCTGTTCTGCCGACGCTGAAATCAACTTGACGTCTCTTTTGCCGACAACATTCCCCTTCCTCATTCAACACCACTTGGGATTGATCAGATTCGGAAAGCTCAACATCAGGATGAAAACGAACACGACTCAGATTGACCCTTAGATCTCATCCACTTCATTCGCGCGGAGCGAGAAGTCTCTGCAGTGAGAGGACGGAAGAGATTGTCGGGCAGCACCGTGGACCAGCAGAAAACAGCGATGATCCTTTTCTGTTCTCGCTCTATTAATTTGACTACGATCTCTTCTTCTTCGCGACTTTGTTGTGATAAATTCCTACTACATCGATCGCCGTCGTTGATGCCCGCTTTCACGTCATGCGAATGTTTATATTCGCTCCGATCTCCCATCCGATGTTCAGACGCTTGCCGCAGTATTGAAGCTCGAACCCGATAGAAACATGCGAGGCTCGGGATGCCTATCGACTGCCAGGTCCGTAGTGATGGCCTCGGCGGTATTCATGGCGGTAGTCGTGATGTGGTCGTCCGCCAGTCTGGTAGCTTGCATGGCCGTAATAGCTTCCGTACATTCTTCTCCCGCCAAGGTAAGGTCTTGCATATCCGCCGCAGTGCGGTCTGTAGTAGGTACGTCGATAGAATGGAAGGCACATTGTCGTACGTACGGCTAATGCTGCCGATACGCTTCTGTCTGATTGAAAAACAGCTGGCTTGAGTAATACCAGAAGAACGATGCTGAGTGATTCTCCGTCTGAGCTGCTTTGAGTATGGAAAAATGGCGGTGAATCTCTCAAATGATATCTTTCGCCTTGAATTAAAGAGAAGGAGCTAACTAATGGTGGCCTTTCATGACTGACTCCCTGGGTGCAAAAGCAACTTTCCATCGCAGGCAGCCATGCTTCGCTTTTAATTTCAAGCTGCTGTCGTCTTGCCAAACAGTGCAGGACTCTGACCGAGTAACTGGACACAGTCACAAATACGACTCATCATAGGTGGTCAAGGATGATCTGGATGTGATCATCCACGTGCGGCAGCGTGCGCCGTGCACAACCTTTCTGCTCGCTCTTCTTAAGACAATCAACACTGCGATCGATGTCCAATGCAGGGAATGGAAGGCATAAACACGGGACAGAAGACTCGAAACTTGCTGAGAGCGCCAGGTAGCAGAAATTGCTGCCTGTTTGGTTTTGCCGAATGAGCTCGAAACGTGCAAGGCAGACCCTAGTTAGTTGAAGGCCATTCCTCGATTAGTCTTGGAAGAACACGCATCGAATGATCAGTCTGGTGGGTTGCAAGTTTTCATGGTTCAGCGACAGATCTGGAATCGTTTCGGTCATGCATTCGATCATCTCGTCATAGCACAGATCCTTCCTCCCAATGCCATGTCAAGCATTCGCTAAAAGTACACATTGAAGATTCTCCTTGTGCATCATCGCCTTCTCGTGGCTCTTCCCTTCAGTCGTCATACGGATCCCGAGCGCGGTATTGTTGTTCGTCGTGATGGTTTGGAGCCTGTGTGGGGCTTGTCATCGTCTTGCAAATGCTTAGTAGCGACGGCCGCCACCGAACCGTGATCGAGGTGGACATGCTGCGCGTCCTCGTCCTCCGCCAAAGCCTCCCATCATTCCTCTACCTCCTCCCATCATTCCTCCTCCCCCTCCCATGCGGGGGCTGCCATAGCATGGCTTTTCCACGACGACTGTTTGTGTGCGTCGGCGGCGGAATGGGAGGCACATGGTTGATTTATGTGTGTAAATTGGTGGTTGTGTTGTGGACACTGTTTGTAGGTGATTTTCTGGTGTTTTGGTCTGATATCGAAGACGTTTTACTTTGTTGTTGATGGAATCAAATACTTACTTTTCTCGTGATCTTATATACACTTTCGTTCACTGCCCTCGCCTACCTGGCTATGTCATATGCCATGGTCGTTGTTCAACGAAGTTCTTGGAATACTTGATAGCGAGCCTGGACCGATGTCATTTGTCTCCGGAGTGGCGAATGCTTGTTGGCATATCCATGCGCTCAGAATGGCCAGCTCAACAACGCCAAGGACACAGCTGCGAGCGTGCGCAAGGGAAAGCTTGGCGTACAGGTGGACTGCGCCGCGGAGGCTATCGTTAAGCATTCAACTTGTGTTGAGTCCGCGGAGAGGTCAGATAGGGCACTGAATGACCAAGAAGTCATTCTCGACAATGTCTCTGCCGACGTCAGAAATGGCGAGAGTGAGCGACGAGAAAAGGGGGAATTGCACTGCCAAAGGTGCTCAGCGTTACTGTGGCCCCTGCTCACAATATTCCACTGGACAGACCGACATCTTGTGATGTGGTATCTGACTGGGTGGTGGCACCGTTTGTCGTCGACTGCGTCTTCGTCGTGGATTCTGGTCACCGTCTAGAGATGGTGTATACAGACCGGACATCGCTTCATGGCGTTAGTGACGACATTCTGGACCACCCTGCACGTTTCAGCCCCATTTCCCCCGAGCTCGGGTGAAGTCAATTCTTGGTATGGCTCCACTAGCGCGGTGGCGGGCAACCATCACGACATTTCGTGTGGCAGCTGCACGCAATAGGCTCGCTACCGAGCGATCTGTCAGGCACACGACCGACAGCGGAAAGTGTCACGCTGGCAGTGTCGTCACTGTGCGGTGAGTGGTGATGTTCGGGAGGAGGCGTCGCGGGTGCGAGACGGACGAGAGCGGCTCAAGTGTTATACAACACGACTGCTGCACGTCAGCAACTGTCACACGCACTCGGCTCCTTGCGAACAATCCACGCGACAGTATACAGTACTTGACCCACCGCGAGTTACTAGCGCCGTTGTGCCTTGCAATCCTGTATCAAGCCAAACGCGGCTCCATCCGTCCATTCGATCCTCCACCAATAATGCCTTTCGACCCTGCGATCGCCGGCATCTGCGCGACGGGCGTGACGAAGCTGGTCGACACTGCCATTGGGGAGAAATGCATTCACCACGCCCACCGAATCGCCGACCCGCGAGAGAGGAGGGATTCGTCTCAAAGCCGGTCTCGAGATGGCGCGTCAAGCCCTGTCCAGGAGAGGAAGAGCGAGGAGGACTGGTCGAGGAAGACGTATTTTCGGCGGAAGAGACACCAACAACGACACCAGCCACGCGGTCCCTCGCCCGAGGCGCAGTATGAACCACCTGCTCCGCCGTTGTCGAAGGACGAGCGGCGAGCGGCCGAGGCGCGGGAGCAGCGATGCGACGCATTCCGAGACGCAAAGAACCGCTATGTGCCGACGGCGCCTCACCCTGCGGCTCCGGTCGTGGCGTGGAACGAGGAGAGAGTGAATGCTGATGTCGAGCGTGCGGTCCGAGAAGCGACGCGGAAGGCATCACGGGAGCAAGCCCGCCTGCGGTGATGAAAACTGTTGATGGGACAAGCTTGGCTAACTAATTCCCATACCGCGTCCGTACTTTTCAGCACTCTTGAATCAAGCATTCTCTTGGGTTCCATCTTGGCGGTCTGTCTTCTTTAACTTAACTTGTACTTTCCCTCGTGCCTTTTGGATCTGCTCAGCGCTTCTGCTCCCCTGCCAGCGACAGATCGCACACACCATGTGGGCGTCAAGGCTTTCACCTTCAATGCTGCGACAAGCCGCTTTTCCTCCCTGGCCGTCGCCGATCCTGTCCGCCGATCCTGTCCTCTCTCGGCGATAAATTGGGTGACGTTGCATGCGTCACAATGTGGTATCCGACCAAAGGATCCAACAGACAATGCATCTCAATGTATTCTATTGGAAATCTCCACCCTGCGTCTGCTGTCCAGTCTATTTCATCAGCGGAGCCGCAAAGAAAATCCAACGGCCCACGACCTCAGAGCTAGCTAGGATTGCACAGCGCGATCCCTGTGGACGCAACGGCTCTGCGAATTTGAGCCTCTTTGCTCCTTTCACCGCCCAAGTAATCTGCAGAGATGAAGACGGCGTGCTTGCCCGTGGCCGCTGTGGCACTCTTCACATCCGCGCAAGCATATTCCTGTGCTCCTAATGCGACCACTGCGAACGCCACATACCACGGCCTGTACAAGGATCAGGTGGAGACTTTTTTGGGGATCCGTTATGGACAAGACACGGGCGGCGCCAACAGGTTCAAGCCACCCAGACCATTCGTGCCTGCTGGTGTAATTGAAGCGAAAGATCCAGGTCCTGCCTGCCCTCAGCTACTGGGACTAAACGCCGTCCCGCCGTACTTGGGTAATGTCACGGAGACATCGGAGGACTGTCTGCGATTGAATGTACATCGACCAAATGGGACGACGCATCATGATCGATTGCCGGTCATGCTGTACATACATGGAGGTATGCTTTCGACTGCCTGTGATACACACTCGCACTACTGGAGCAGAGGATCCAGTATTCCTAGATGAGCGTGCTAACGAATCACCAGGAAGCTTCAAGGTTGGCTTCAAGGACGACCCAATTTCTCAGCCTGGAGGCATGATCTTGCAATCCGTCGCCCATGGCCATCCAGTTATCTCGGTGCAGATCAACTACCGACTGGGCATCTTTGGATTCGCCCAGTCGGATGCATTGAGGCAAGAATACTCTGAGAACGCAGGATTGCGCGATCATCGCTTGGCCCTTGAATGGGTTCAGAGCAATATCGCTGCTTTTGGTGGAGATCCAAACAACGTTCTCATTCATGGACAAAGTTCCGGTGGCTTGGCAATCGGCATGCAGATGATGGCTTATGGCGGGAGCAAGCCATCGGTCTTTCACAAAGCCATCGGGCAAAGTCAGGTCCTGGAAGGCGGCATTACCGCCAACTTTACTCGTGATGCCATGCAGGCGGTCGCCGACTATACAAAGTGCAACACGACGGAGCTAGACTCCGACGCAACTCTGCAGTGCTTGAGGAATCTCACTACAGCCGACCTCTTTGAGGCGCAAAACGCAACGTCGACTCTCATGAACCTGGGAGACATCTGGCTGCCTGTAGTGGATGGTGATTTCTTACCTGCGGCTCCGTCAGAGCTCATCGCCACGGGACGTTTCTACAACGTGACCACCATGATTGGATGGTGTGAGGACGACACAACTTTCTACACACCCGCAACGATCAGCAATGCCTCAGCAACCCGCGACTTCTTCAAGGAGTATCTCCCTGGATTTACCGATGCGAACTTGGACAAGCTCCTCGACCTCTACCCACAATCCGATTTCCAAGCAGAGTACTTCTCCAATGGCACCCTCGAACTAAATGCAGAAATCAGACGCGCAGGCAGGATTCTACGCGACATTCTCATGACCTGCCAACCCGTCTACTTCGGAGAAGCCTTGGCGAAAGCCGGAAACGACGTGTACTTCTACGATCAGAACCAAACTATCATTACTCCGTTGCTCGAAACCAACTTCTCGTTGTACGGATACGGAGTGCCTCACACCAGCGAGCTAGCATACTCGTTCGGCGATCTTTCGCATTACGACATCTACGACTTTCCATTCCATCCCCGCGCTGAGGACTATGCTTTAGTTCCCAAGGAGAGTCGATCGTGGACCTCGTTTGCTGCACTTGGGCGGCCTTCGATCGATAATACAACTTTGCAAGGCTGGGAGAAAGCGAATTTTGAGGACGAGAACTACGGTATCTACATTATCGGTGGGCCTGAGGAAGGGTATGGTGGTGTCAACGGTAGTCATGCTGCGCGAGAAGCGTTGAAGGAGCAGAAGTTGAAGGAGAGATGTGGATTTTTGATTTCTCCGGAGTTTGTCAGACAGCAGGAATATTAAATGCAGGGCTGCTGAGCATGGCCATTGTTTGAACTCGATGGTGATGGCGCACATACATCAAGTACCAGACGCATGGAAACTGAAATTTCATTTGCATGAATCGTTCCCAGAAGTACATCGATGTGACTCCAGGTGAGTGACTCCAGATGAGGTTTTTTTTCCTTGCATCGACAATTTCAATGTAGCCAGGGAATTTGAGGAACGCATCGCATTTTGGAGCTTTCATCGTGATTCCAGGGAGTTAGCAAGTCAAGTGCAGAATGACAGAGAAATAGCGCTGTTCAACAGTTTCAGTGATGTGGTTTTGGCGATGTCCTGCCTGGGTCAAACTAATGAAGTCTATGACAACCATGCGACCTACATATGTCGCCCTCGCTTTAGGTGCGAGCGTCACTGTCAAAGTTTGCCAGATCTCTACGAGGGCTTGCGTCCCCGGAGCCGCTCGATCAGATCAGCCCAGTGGCAAGGTCAGATGTCGAAGGATTGGCTATGTCGTGAAGAGACGCTAGTCAATGTATGCAGATGCATTCCCCACACCTGGTAGAGGGCAGTAGTTAGCGCACATCGCAGTATACCCATGCCCTGACAGCTTACGCAAGATGAGTCGTATTGCGAATACAAGATCGAAGTCTGTCCGACGGGAAGCATTCCTGATGGTGCTTTGTCTGCGGACGCCAGCGGTTGTCTGCAGAATAGGTCTCCACTGTTGGCAGAGGGCAGAGTTGAAAGTTGTGGCTCCACGCAGTATTGATCGATTGCGAATCGGGACTTGTGACGATGATGAACCGCGCCCTCGGTGCCGCATGAACGCCACGAAGAGCTTGAAGGATTCGGAAGTTGTCGTTTCTTTTGTTTTGTTGGGTGTCCGAGAACGGACGCCAGCGGATGTTTGCATTCATCGTCCCCACACTCTGATGAGGGCTCCCGGGGCAGAAGCTTATGGTATGTGCACTGGCACCACTGGTACTTCTGAGCGTGACTTATTAGGTACTGTACCAGCGGGCCTAGTACAGTGAGACATGATTCTACTGGCTTATAAGATATAAGAGCTAATGAATGTCCGTGGTTTCGGGCCCCACAGCTCGCTGAGGGCTGCTATGCTTGGCCATGTGGTCCGATGTCTGCTCGAGCATAATACACAAGTAACACAACTACGACTGAATTCGAGATGTGCTCTCGCGCACAATCCCGATGCCACCTGTTGCGCGGGCGTCTAGAGTTCCAGTGCGGCTTCCTCGGTGTACAGTTCGACAGGTCCTGGTGGAGGCAGATCGGACACATCTATGCCCTCTTCCTCATAGATGGTCGTATTGTCTTTCCCATGGACATTTGATTCTGCATGAAATTCGTGGCTCCCGTTGACATCGTTTCCCCCTTTCCTCGACTCCTACGTTTAAGAAGCAGATAGATCCCGAGTATTGCCAAGACCAAGCATGCCACGGCTCCGATCACGATACCTGCGATACTTTTGCCTGACAAGTTGGTCCGACGGCTGGCTGGAGGGCTTGCGGCGGCGGCAGTCGCATTCGGCAACTCAGAGACATAGCTTCCGGAAGTGGCGTTGATACTCAGGACATCCTGACCATAGCTTGTTGCCTCCACCAGGCTATCAGCCAGACGAGAAACGGTAAATGGAACGGAGAATTGCCCGACCTGAGCACGAATAGTGTAGTCCGGATCTTGGCCAGACAAGAAGTTGCTCCATGTCGAAGCCATTGCAGGACTTGGGACCAAGCTTGCGATGCACAGAGTTCTTGCTCGTCGAAGCACATCAGATCTTGAGCATAATAGATGCATTCGCAAGGGCTAGGCCATTGCGTGAGACCTGTGTAAGATCTGGTGCATTCGGTGCGGAGTGAGTCGACTCGCTGAGCGCAAAATCCACAAGTGCTTTGCACTGCTATGCATGGGCCTGTATGCGAATCGGAAATTTTCGTGGGGGAATGCCTGACTTTAGCGTGTTTAGCACGTGAATGGAAGGTCTGCAAGTGGGAAAGCAGCCAGGCATAGTACAAGTTACATCGAGCTCGTGATTCCACGACGCTCAACAGTGTACTTGCGACGTTGTGCAACCAGAGAGTGTTGGTTCTGTCGCGCCATGGCGTCTGCTCTGTGCTGACGAGCAGGTTCGACAGTGGAATAAACGCTCCCTCCGGCGTGATGGCCTCGCAGGTCCCGTGAAGAGCTACGACTCCATGCTACATAGCAGGACTGGCATGGTGCCAGGAGATGGAGCTGTGCAACAAGGCAAAGCCGGAGAACTGTGTCGATTTGGCACATTCACGAAGACAGTCGGCTGCCTTGGTTTCTTTCAGCCGTTGTCTGATGGGCACGGCGGCCGTTGGTCTGACGCACAACGCGTAGCAGTGCGACTGTCTTCGGTCCGCATGTTTTGCAGCTTGACGGCAGCTGTTGAAGTCACGTTGCTCGGTATTGATGTTGATGGAGAGGAGAGCGTGCAGCACGGGTGTGGAATTGACCATAACCGAGAGGCCTCGTCTCG
Source organism: Cercospora sojina (assembly GCA_004299825.1). Classification (NCBI taxonomy): domain Eukaryota; kingdom Fungi; phylum Ascomycota; class Dothideomycetes; order Mycosphaerellales; family Mycosphaerellaceae; genus Cercospora; species Cercospora sojina. The sequence continues at coordinate 3,134,579 of CP036211.1, read as the reverse complement.
AGGACATCGACGTCATGGCCAGCACCTTCTTCCACGACAGACTGGAGCAACAAGTCCATAGTCATACAAGCGCGATTGGAGCATCGGATTCTCCTCAGTCATCTGGAGCATGCTGACCAATTCATCTGTCTGGGCAATCCGACCCGCAAGCTCCGCGGCAAGAGTGAGAGTGAGTGATACACTTCAAGCAAGCTCCATCTTGCCCAAACCTGCGGACGTGGAAGCCTGGAAGATGTAATTCCGGCCATGTGATGGAGATTGCGACTTGCTGGCCCTCTGAATCACGACATGTACGACCGAAGGTGCAGAGTCTGGATCCGAGTGCAACCTCGCCCGCAAGCCAACCTTCGATGGGATGCATATCGAGATTAGTGAACTTCAGCCGCTAGTGACAATGCAGCAGCTTCATTATGCTCCACGCGACTGCACAATGTTACCGAGGGATCAAAGTTGCGCGTTTGGACAGCAGGTCACATCCTTATATCAGTCCGTCATCGTTCACTAATCCCCGCAGGAGGGGCTCCATCGCAGTGGATTGTGGCTTCCAGCTCAGCATAAACTTTGGCTGAAGACGAGATATAAGAAAGGATGAAGACGCCCGTCCGGAGGCCCAAAGCCCACTTGTACTGTGAGGAGTACTGTGAGGAAAACACCCACTCTTTCTTGGTCCGCTCAGCTACCCACTACTCGACATGCCTCTCTGGAGAATTTACGCCCACCCAGATACCTTTACCTACGACCAGAGGAAAGGGATCGCAGAGGCCGTCACCAAACAATACTCGATCTTACCTGCCTTCTACGTCAATGTCATATTTGTTGACGTGAAAGAGGAGGGATTGTGGATCGGCGGAGAGACCAAGAAGAACTTCGTTCGCATAACAGTCGAGCAAATCGCACGACAAATGCCGAATCCCGATACTGAAGAAGGCCGCAAGCATCGTACAGGATGGATGGACAAGATCAATGAGGTTCGTAATGAGCTTGAAGGTACCATGTCGCGTTTTGCATTGAACTAACGGGCTTGAAATACAGACTCTGCGCCCATACATCCTTGAGCGACCTGAGATTGAGTGGGAAATCCACATCGCGGAGACCCCGCGAGATTTATGGCGCATTCAAGGCCTTGATCCACCAGCTTCGAATTCGGAAGAAGAGAAGGCATGGAAAGCAAACAACAAAGCACGTTCGTATCTGTGATGAAATCACGGATTGAACCGTTGTGCTTCATTGCAAATACACATCTTGCGGAAGTCAATGTCGGCAAACAGAGCACAACATTGGTCGGAAAATATAGCTATGGTAATGATCACACTGCAGGAGTTTCGATGTCATATCGTTACTGCATAACAACAACAGATGGAGAGAACTTACAGTCATTCTCCTCCACAGGTGCTCACAGGACAAATGGATAGGAACAGAATGTTAGCATTCAATTACTTGTGATTGGCCGTCTGATAGCTCAGTTAACTAGTCTCTTCGTTCCTACATACGTCAACGTCTCCACCAAAATAGTCGAGCTCGACAGATCGAGTCAAGAGGCCACAACCCATGAGTTCGAAATTCATCACGCAGGAGAAGCAACACCCTTTTGAAAATCACCCCGCAAAAAGAAATGATCATTTTCCATTCAAAGACATACGCCTCAAACATAATAATAGCATATCTCAGCAGAAAGCACAGAAGCTCGCAAAGGTAACCATGACTTCAAGCACAGACGACCAAAATCCCACGAGAACAGGCCAATGCCTCTGCGGCACGATCAAATACTCTCTCACCGGCCCTTCAGCAAAACCCTACTATAACACGATTTGCCACTGTCTGAATTGTCGCCGAGTAAGTACACAACGAAGACATACCAAAAAAAAAATCCCTCATCTTACTTCCACACATACACAAGTAGAACACAACTCTGACCTGTCATCTCCCCAGGTCACAGGCTCAGCTTTCCTGCTCGCCAGCATAACCACCCGCGAAGGCTTCACTATCATCTCCGGTGCTTCTTCACAAAAGACTTATCAAGATACTTCCACTTCTTCCGGAACAGCTCTCACACGAGTTTCATGCGGGAATTGTAGTTCGAACCTTTTCGCTTTCACGCCACTCTGGGACGAGATTGTGAGTATCGCGGCGGGAACGCTGGATGATTTTGATGAGAACTGGGAGCCGGATACAGAGCAGTGGTGTGTGCATCGGGTGGGATGGTTAGGAGAGGAGGGATGGAGAGTGGAGAGTGGAAGGAAGTTCGAGAAGGCGGTGAAGAAGGGATAGTGAGGAGAAGGAGGTGCAGTTTGACTTCTCATCAGTGTGCTTTGGTCCATTCTTGCTTTTCCATCCATCATCACTCATCAAGGTACAATGTAAGCGAAACTGACGTCTCATCGTATCCATATTCTCATCCTCTATTCCCATGTCTTCTCCCCGATGACCCAGCCATCGTACCATATAAAACTCGAATTCGGCATATCTGCCCAGGTCAGAATATCCTTCTTGAACTGTTCTAACCACGTTTTGTCGACTTCAGACGCTATTGGCTTGCCATACGTCGCAGCGAAGCTGGGCAGAAGTGCTTTCGCAAGCAGCCTTTTCTCTTCTGGCTCCATCAGGAGGTTGGCGACGTCGCCTGATGAAACATGTTCCCTCTCGAAGCCGGCTTCTTGCATCCAAAGGGAATTGATGAGGCCTGCTTCTGGATGCGCACCACGTTGGCGTGAGAGGCTGTGATATAGCTCCCAGTTTCGTTGTATCGCTGGAGTCGTGGGTCGAGTGCACTGGGAATGCGTGTCTCGTGCCGCCACGATGCCACCACTTCTGACGACGCGAGACATGGACTTCAAGGCATCGATGGGCCTATCGAGATGGACAAGCAGTTGGTGACAGTGAGCGATATCGAAGGAACCGGACGGAATAGACGATGGAAGGGAGTAGACATCAGCTTGCATGAAGTCCAAATTGGTCACTCCAGCAGCGGCAGCTTGAGCTTTCGCGGCCGCAACGGAACCTGTGGGCCACCCTGTGTAAGTTGAACTGCTGGGATCAACAGCCATGGAGAGACGAACTGGCAGAGTAGTCTACGCCCAGCACGTATCCACGTGGCGCGCGGCGCGCGAGATCGAGTGTGATTGATCCAATACCGCAACCAACGTCGATGATTCGAGAGTCGCTCTTGATATATGGGACAATGTGTGGTGCATGAGCCTCGACAGTCCTCAAGCTGAAGTAAGCGTCGAGATCACGAGAGTCGGGAGTGCAATCCTGATCGCTATCGTTGGACATTGTGCAAATTGCAAAAAGGCGGGACTGATGCCTCGAAACTGTTCATCCAACGACCGGTTTATATCGCATTTGATTCTTCGTGTAGATTTAGTCCAAAGGTCCGCACGCAGCAGCCTAGATCCCCGCTCAACTGGGGGTCAAAAGCTTGAGTCCGGAGTCCGGAGGCTTAAACTTCACTTTCATACTCATCCTCCAGACAAACACATCGCGGTTTTGCATCACGACATGATGGATTGCCTTGTACGCTCCAATCAGCGAAGTCGGGGCTCAGGTGCCGCACAAAGCCATGCACCTGCCTGTCCATCACCTGGATCCGTGCGTTTCCAGGCAGTATCATCGGCCGTGTAGGTGATTCGAGCCGGTCTCCAGCCATGATTCGTGGTTCAGCGTGCGTGGCTGCGTGTGGTCGATGTGTGATGCGCGGCCACTGTGCAATGAACACCGATTTGAGTGTCGTCGAGATCGAGAATGCCTCGTGCTGAGCCAGAGGAGCTGCGAAATGGTAACTCGCGTCTTGGATGGAAGATCTCATCCACCAGCTATGGCCACTGCCGGATTTCTTCCACGCTGAATTATAAGTATCTTCACGGAGTTTTCCGAACAGTAGCTTCAAGATGGCTGTGTTGACCACAAGGCTGTAGCTTTTGTCAACATTGGCATAGCTTGCTTGGCAAGAGCTCAGCGTCAGCACGATTGTCGTATGAGCAAATCGTGCGGCCGAAAGCAAGCCCTTTTAAACGGCGTAGATGAGGTCCAACAGGGTGGTGAGCAGAGCAACGCCACCACCTTGGGTCTCCACAGTTCGGCCGCGTCCGCGATCGTTCCAGTCGCCCTCGCGGCCATCGACCGTTTCTGCGGTAGTACGTTTACCTGCACTGCGATTCATGGGGGATGCCATAAGAATTTGATCTTGCACGTGCAGAGCTCCTGCAATCTGTTGGCCGCCTGTTGAAGACGACCAAGGTCGGTGTAGCAGCTCTGAAGCATTGTTGCGATAGTCGACCGCGCTTGCGGGAAGTGCAGCGGGTATGTAGTTACCGCGTGAGGCACCCCACCATCCGGCGAATTGTCCTTCAGGATTGCGCGTTTCGAGGGCGGCGCGAGCATTATGCGCAATCCAAGGGGCATAGTCTTGACAGCTGGTGCGGTGAAGCGCAGCGAGCTCATTGTCAGCAGCAAAGGTTTTGCCCGGGTAGAGCGGCTCTCTTGGCAGGGGCTCACAGAACTGCCCGAGATGGTGTAGGTAGATGCCCTTGAAGGTCTGGGCATCTTGAGAACAATCGCGCTTGGCATCACAGAAGTCTTCCAGGATCCCCGCTCGACCCAGACCGGCCCACTCAGAGGCGTCTGGCGAGACAAGGTGTCGATCTACCGGCCATCCGGTTGCGTTGATGACGTTTCGCACAAGTTCGTGTCCGTCTTGCAAGTAGGTTGTGTTGCCAGTGCTTTCCCAGAGTCCACGTAGGCCAGAAAGGATGACGCCTTGATTATAGGTATATACCATTTCATTCCTGGAGTCGCACTGGGTTTCGTTCCGCTCGAGCCCCGAAATGTGGAAGCCGTCTACATAGAGACCCTGCGTGTTAGTCATGTTGCTGTGCTTCAGCCAGCGATACCCCTGCACTGCCGCTGTGAGGAAATGGGCATCATGTGGCTTGGCATGTTCGAGGTCGTCGGTGCGAATGTCGTCGCTCTGGAAGGGAGAGGAGTTGTCGTCTCCTGAGCACAGTGAGTAGGAATTGCTAGAAACGTGCGCGATGGTCAAGTGGAGCTCGTACCGGGAAAGTGCACATACATGCCTACCGAGGCTGCAATCCACAGCTGATTGGTGATGGCGTTCTTGTACGGCTCCAGAGTGGGATTCCATAGCATGCCGCCACCGCACAGGCCCTCGTCCCAACCACGAGTGGCCAAGTCGTAGAAGATGTGGGCGCGATGGGCGAAGGCGGCTTTAAACTGCAGGCCGTGCCAGGGCTGGAAGGGGTAATGCAAGCGAGAGTGGGTTTGCATGAAGCGCAGGTGCTGCAGCCATGCCAGCACCACCCACAGCATGTCATCAAAGGCCTCTTGCCGGACGGCGAAGGCGTCCTCACCAAAGTAGAAGGCGGTGGCGTGGGCAAAGTAGCTGTTGAGCTCGTTCTCGACATGCGGCGCATCGCCGGCGTCAGCGGTACCTGCATCGAGCGCCTTACTTAGCGCAGTCAAGGCCGACGCGAGGTGCGTGTTCACGACTGCCGCCGTCCAGTCGATGGCCGTGGGCCACGCACCCAACCACAGCTCGAAGTACGACGACTGCATCACCCGGATTGCTTTGCGCAGGTCCTGCAGGGGATCGACGTGCAGATCGAGGCCAAGTCGCAGGGGTGGAGGGCGTGTGTGCCATGCGGTGGGCGTGCCGGGGGGATGGGCTGCGGTGGTGGCACATGGTGGTGTTGTGTTTGCGGGAGGTGCTGCTGCGGGGGGAGCGCGCAGTGAGGCAGCGGGAATCATGGCGCGGAGCAGCACGAGCAGCGCGGCGCGCATGGTCATGGCCATGGTCATGGTCGTGGTCGTGGTCGTCCAGGTGGCCGCAGGCAGTCTCGGCATGCGCATGCAGCGTCGATCGAGCGCATCGACGGCCGGATGTCGTCTCGTCTCTGCGGACTGGCCAGGCCGGGGGGACGGACGGTGGAGGGAGGGGAGGGTCGCGCGCTCGCCCACCAGCAGCAGTGCCGGCGGGCATATCGCCATCGGCCAGATCAGCGGGTCATGCGAGCAGCGGCACGCCGCCCAATGCCCCCATGCACCCGCCCTCGTGATGCACCGAAGCGTGGATGGAGGGTGCGACAGCGACGGCAAGGAACAGCTGGTCCGTTGCGCGCAACCGCGGCAGCGAATGGGAATCCCGCCGCCGGCGCCACCGCTCCGCAAGGGTTCTAGTCCGCCATCGATTTCGAAGCTGTGCTCCGGCTTATGCGTCGCGCGCGCTGCTAGTGCGCACTGCTGTGCATGCGTCTGCTCGTCTGCTTGCCTACCTGCGCTCACCCATTGCTCGCTCGCCCTCTGACCGCCGCCAACGACGATGCCGGCGCGTGCCACCACCGCTCTCACCCTTCGCCCTCCCGACTGAACTCTCGCCCGTTTCCCGGCCGTGCTCGCACAGCCCGTGCTCTCACCACAGTCGCTACATACCCCTCCGCCTCTCTCCTCCATCCCTCGACCGTGGAGCAGCATTACGGCCGTGGCGCGGGGCGGAACCGGCTGCTGGATTGCGCTCTTTCATTCATTGCCTACCCACCGACGAGATCGCCCGACAGCGCCCGTTGAGAGCCTCCTCCTCCAACCACCCAGCATGGCTGACCCCTCGCGGCCCTGGGTATCGAATCCTACAGCCCAGGCCATCTTGGACTACCTGCAGATCGCATATCCCATCATCCTGCTGGTCCTCTATCTGACCACCTTCACCGTCCGCAGTATCGTCACGGCCCGCAGCGACAGCGAGCCCCTCCCACTGCAACGCCCGGAGCAACTGGGGCCTGGTGGCAAGCCGCTGCCCCGGAAGAAGAACAATGCGGTCAAGAAAGAGTCGGATATCTCACCGGACCTCGACTTTGCGCGCCCACGCAAGCTGCTGTTCGAATGGCTTTCCGTGGGCGTCATCTTCTCGCTGAGTGCCAACATCCTCGTGGTCATCGTCCACGCCATATCCGCAAGAGACGAGGGATGGTGGTGCGGTCAGGCACCCACGGTATGTTGCGGGAAAGAGCGATACACATGCGTGCCAGCACATACTGACAGGACAGATCTACCTGGTGGGATCGTTCATGGTCTACATCCTACTCGTCATTCACATGATCGATTCCAAGCCGTCGCCCACCGTCGCCCACTTCCTAACATGGGCCGTCGCGCTGCTGATGGAGCTCGCCTTACTGGGAGCCTCCTTCGCCGTCTACACTTCCGAGCTCCGCGAGCCAAAGCTCGGACATCGCCACGGTGGCGAATTCCGGAGAGGCATGTCGGAATGGGAAGTCACCGAAGTCACCATCGACATCGTCCGCGTGTTCATCCTTCTGGCCCTCTTGGCATTCTACACTCTCTTCGTCTTCTTACATGATGTGTGGAAGCGAAAGCCGCAGCCCGAGCACGTGCTCAACACCGAGGAGACCACTGCCCTCTTGTCGAATGGTCATGCGGAGAACGGCGCAGCCAATGGTACCGCACACGCGTACGGTTCCACAAACGGCAAAGCGCACGGGCCTGCCGGCTATGGACACGGACGCAGTGGTCACCACGAGGAAGCACCGGCGGGCTGGGAGAAGCCAAAGCAGACGCCGACACGCAGCTGGTGGGAGTACCTTCGAGCATATGCAGTGTTCTTGCCATACATCTGGCCAGCCAAGGACCGGGCACTGCAGCTCAACTTTGTCATCTGCTTCATCATTGTGTTCCTCCAGCGTGGCATCCAGATTCTGGTTCCCATCCAGCTGGGTAACATCACTGATATCCTGGCCGGAGACAACATCTACATGCCATGGCTCGCAATTGGTCTGTACATCATTTACCGCCTGTTCCAAGGCTCCAATGGACTGCTGGGAGCTGCGAGACAAGTCTTGTGGATCCCCATTGAGCAGTACTCGTACCGTGAGCTCTCGGTGGCGGCGTTTGAGCACGTCCACCACCTCAGCCTGGACTTCCACCTGGGCAAGAAAACCGGCGAAGTACTCTCTGCATTGGGCAAGGGCGCGTCGCTGAACACGTTCCTCGAGTCCGTGACATTCAACGTGCTTCCCATGCTCATCGATCTCGGCGCTGCCTTTGTGGTATTCCTCGTCAAGTTCGATGCCTATTATGCATTGGTGATTGTCGTGGTTACTTTCTGGTACATCTACATCACCATTCGCATGGCAGCGTGGCGAGCGGAAATTCGCCGGCAAGCCACGAATGCAAGTCGGGAAGAAGACGCGGTCAAGAACGACTCGATGATGTCGTACGAGACGGTCAAGTACTTCAACGCGGAAGCGTACGAATTTAACCGCTATCGCGATGCCGTGAAGAAGTACCAAAAGGCTGAGTATCAAGTCACTTTCTCGCTCGCGCTCATGAATACGATCCAAAACCTGGTTTTCATGTTTGGACTGATCGTGGCCAGCTTCATAGCAGCATATCAAGTCACCTCGGGAGTACTCAAAGTGGGCAAATTTGTGCTGCTGGTAACGTACATGACACAGCTGCAAGGGCCTTTGAACTTCTTTGGCACATTTTACCGGATGATCCAGAACAACATGATCAACTCGGAGCGCATGTTGGAGCTCTTCAAGGAGCAGCCGACCGTAGTGGACAGCCCGGAAGCCGAGACGATGCCTTCGTGCGAAGGCGAGATTCGATACGACGATGTACAATTTACGTACGATCAGCGAAAACCTGCGTTGCAAGGACTTAGCTTTACCTGCAAGCCAGGCACCACGACCGCATTGGTTGGCGAGTCTGGAGGTGGCAAGTCCACAGTTTTCCGCCTTCTGTTCCGTTTCTACAACACGCAACAAGGAACCATTCAGGTGGATGGCAGGGATGTGCAGGGTATCACCATTGACAGCTTGAGGAAACACATTGGCGTGGTACCGCAGGACACGGTCCTCTTCAACGAGACGCTCATGTACAACCTCAAGTATGCCAGGCAGGATGCCACGGACGAAGAGGTGTACGAAGCGTGCCGAGCAGCGAGTATACACGACAAGATCATGGGATTCCCGGATCAATACGACACGAAAGTGGGTGAGCGCGGGTTACGACTCTCTGGTGGCGAGAAGCAGCGAGTTGCGATTGCTCGCACCATCATCAAGAACCCCCGCATTATCCTGCTGGACGAAGCCACTGCAGCGTTAGACACGGAAACGGAGGAGCACATTCAAGAAGCGCTCAACACCCTGGCACAAGGCCGAACCATGTTGGTCATTGCTCACCGACTCAGTACCATCACCATGTGTGACCAGATTTTGGTTCTGCATCAGGGCAAGGTTGCAGAGCGAGGGAGCCATCACGAACTGCTCGCGCAGCGAGGCCGTTACGCGAGCATGTGGAGGAAACAAGTGCGAGCGCAACGCGCCGCAGAAGAGGCCAAGGTTCTCAAGGAGAAAGCTGACAGGCTTCGACGAGAGAGCATGGACAGTAGTGCGGCCCGTCTCCGGATTGGCCAGGATGAGGACACACCGCCCAGCAGCGACGAAGAGGAACAGGCACGCAACAAGCAGGCGGCGCCTGCAAGCGACTTTCAGAGTGCGCTTTCGTTATCGCCGAGGGCGGCTGTTCCGCACGCGCACATATCTACCGTGTTGGGGGGAGGAAAAGATCCCGGGACCGATGGCAAGCCACAGTTGGAAGCATTGCGCAGTGGCACAGTGCGATCACCATCGCCTGTGGTGGAAGAGGAACATCCGCATCACCAGCAAGATCCTGGGAGACCGGCGGGACAGGCGTAAGAGGAGGAATTTGAGGACGAGTTGCAAGGTGCTTGGCGGTGAGTGATGGATACGGATCTTGTGGCGCCGGCGGAGGGTTGGAAAGTAATGAAGGAAACTCCACCGTGCTCGGAGCGAGAGATTGCTGCTTGCTGCTTGCATACACCGAGCGGCGCAAGCATTATAGATGGAAGGGAAGTGGACGTAGTGCGCCAACGTTCCAGCCTTGGTGTTCATTACTGCACGGCGAGAAGGCGGCGGAGACGGGCGACGATGGACGAAAAGTATTATGATTTCTTTTTAATCGTATTGTTGAAACAAACCTATCTCCTCGCTTCAGCGCCTTACAATGCCACCGCATGTGATGGTGAAGAAGATGAAGAAGAAGAAGAAGAGCGGTGAAGCACAGCGCGTAGTGCAAAAGATGAAGTTGAAAGAGAACAGATCGGAAGGGCGCAAGCGAGGTGCGATGGACATGGGAGCTGATAAGAGAAGGATTGTGTGTTATCTGGGTGATGAGCAGCAGTGTGTGTGGTGGAATTTTCTCGTCTGGGGAACTGGGATTGGGTGTGCATTGCATTGCAGTGTATTACGTCCTGTCCTTGTCGTGCATGTAGTCTAGAATATTAATTTAGGGCTTGTGTTCGTTCTGACATGCTGCATCGCGTTTCTTCTTGGCGGTGTGGGTGTAATTTGGTTGATGGAGAAACGAACGGGTGTTTGGTTCGTGTGGTGGAGATTGTGATGATGGCATGGCTGGGGGGTGTTGATCGGTACTGTTGGCGTGGTGTTCGGAGTGCGTGGAACGTGGTGCGGTGCTGACACAACGTGGAAGTTTGTCCAGTGTTCCTCCAGCACTTCTTCTTGTTACATGGACCCACTATGCGTCTACTACAACCGGCGATCCGTGTGTATGTACGATGGTGGCTCGGAATCGACATCATCACTGCGGTCCTCACATGGCCACGGCGCGCCCGTCACGGCCGTGTCTCTTTTGAAACATCACGAGCTGGGCAGCCAAGGTCTCACTGCAGCCGTTGCGGGTGCGCGGCACGGTGCGGTGGTGATGGTGGCAGCGGTGGCGATGGTGGCAGCGGTGGGTGGTGATGGTGGCAGCGGTGGTGATGGTACCAGCGGTGGTGATGGTACCAGCGGTGTCGCCCCCATCAATCGGACGGAGCCACGGGCAGCTTCTCCACGATGCACCGCACACCCGACCCGAATGCGCTTCTAGCTGCAGATTGCTCTGCGTCGCCGCGGCCAGGATCCGTGCCGCCAGGCAACCGGAAGCTGTGAGACCAGCTGCGCTACCGCCGACAACGTGACGCAGCGGTGCTGTGCGACCCATACTCTACTCGTCGGCGCCGCAGATATACAGCAGCAGCCCGCCCGGCGGCTCCACGTTTCGCCCCCCCTCCCCGGCTCCCTTCTCGTTTGATCCCCGTTCCACGTGCGAGAAATCGACGACGTGCCCAGCGCCGTGGAGCTGTCCCTTCACTGCTGCGGCTCCGGGAACGAAGCTCGCCGCGCTTCCGATCATCATTGCGGGCAGTCGACATCTTCATGCTTGCGAGACCGGCCAGCGCACACACCCGCCAGACGACTCTCGACCAGGGCCGTGATTCGCTGCACCTCCATTCTCCCTCGTCCCAGGATCCCGCTGCCGGCCCAGCCTCCCGCCTTTCTGGTTCACCGTTCAATGCCCTCTTCACTACTGCACAACATCCTCGAGCGTACCGTCCCCTCGGGTCCACCAGCTTCCAATTCGCAAAATCTTCACCACCACCCTTCCGGACGCATCTGTCGACGCTGACCCGACCATCTGGTCTCGCCGATCTGTCACATCGGGATCAACACGCTGACGTGAAGCCATTGGTCGTACACGCAGACTCCGGAAACAGCTTCGCGACACGAAGCAAGACAGAGTACTGTGGTGGCGGTTGTTGCGACTCCTGCCGCCACCACACCTGGGATCGGTGCAAATGCCACTCTCCGACCAGATCCCTATCGTGAGGCCCTCCTCAGCCATGTTTGAAGAATAGTCACCGCTGAGACACAACATAGGACGACCATTATTCTACTTATTCCAGTGACCAATATGGAGACGAGAATGATAGCTACACGTCGTGCGTACATGACGGGGAAGTGAAAGTGAAACGAGTCGAAATGCTGAGAATCGTTGCAGTGCAAGGACGTTGGCGACAACCACGACAATGTATCGACATGAAAATGGAAGGACCTACCACGCATATCGTAAGCTTGTGCCATTGTGGGAACGTGAAGTGTGCTGATCGTCAACAGGAGACGGAGAGTATTGGCAGCCGTAAGCCAAATCCAATATGAGATCGATGCAAGTCAACTAAGTCGCCTCAGGAACGACGAGAAACAGAACAACCACGAAGCAATAGTGTACGATCTACAACATGGGCGGTCCTGACGTAGCGATCGAGATCTGACATACCTCAGACACCACCTTTGCATTATGACCCTTCGGGACAAGCTCTTCCTTGCACCCGTCACCGATCCCAAACGTATTCTCGACATCGGTACCGGAACCGGCATTTGGGCCACCGACATTGCAGACAAGTTCTTCGATGCAGAGGTGATTGGCACTGATCTCTCGCCCGTGCAACCCGGCATGCAGCCCGATAACTGCCGATTTGAGATCGACGATTGCATGTCAGAGTGGGTGTATCCCGAAAATCACTTCGACTTCATCCATATCCGCGGCCTCTTCGGCAGCATCGGTGACTGGCCGCAGCTGTACCAACGATGTTATGAGCACATGGAGCCTGGTGGATGGCTGGAACAGGTTGAATTCAGCATACAGAACCAAAGTGCAGATGGTTCGCTTCGTCCCGACTCGACGCTGGCGAGATGGTGCGTGAATACGCTTCCATGTTCTGCTAACAATGCATTGGCACATCACTAACGATGGTTTGTGACAGGTCGCGATACGGCATTGAATGCGGAAGACGGATAAGCAAGACGTTCGAAATTGCAGAAAACATGGCAGGGCTGATCAAGGAAGCTGGCTTCGTGGAGGTGGTAGAGAAGCGCTTCAAATGGCCTATTGGGCCTTGGAGTTCGGATCCAAGGTTGAAAGAAATTGGAAGGTGGAACCTGCTGAACTGGGAAGAAGGAATGGAGGGTTGGGTGATTGCGCCCTACACAAGAGTCCTGGGGGTAAGCATCGTCTAGTTGCGGGCGTCAAATGCAGGGTACTGACCTCGCTGTAGTGGTCCGTCGACGAAGTGCAAGCCTGGCTGCAGGAGATCCGAAAAGCTTTGCGAGATCGCAAGAAGCATGTCTACCACGAGGTGTAAGTTCTTCTACTATTGACTATCGCTTGTCGATTCGCTCACACTGGCTGTCAGACGATTGGTGTATGCGCGCAAGCCTTTTGACCACGAGGTCAGCACTTCTGCGGAGACGAATGGGAAACACGAGGAAGGTAATGGTAATGCATCAAGAGCGGCCTCTAACTAGCAACAAATCCTCAACATCAACTGTCGTTGCGTCTACATTGATTCAGCGTACAAGCGAGCACCACCAAATGGGAGCCTTTTCCAAGCAGAAAGTAGGCCCGATCGTGCACCCAACAGTATCCGAGTGGCATGTCGTTAGAAAAGAAGTTTGTGGCGTGGCTAAGCATCTAGGACACGGACCAAAATACTCAAAGAAGAGCTGCGAATAGCCCCCTAAGTGCATGCAATCTTTGGTTGCATGAGTGATCGGCTGTGTTGAACCCTTCTGATCTAAAGCAGCAGATTCACGTACTGACGTGGAGGGCTCGCGGCCAAGGTGTCATACCTGTTGGTCTATTGCCGCATTGGGCAAAAAGTAGGATTCCAACCGAGCCACTGCACAGCAGCAGCACTGCCATTGAGATCATCGCTAATCCTTCGACATGTTGATCATTTACCACAGCACCGGAATAGCAACATGGGAACAAGCAATGGTGTGAGCAGTGTATAAGAAGCGTTGCATGCATCGGCCATTGCAAAGTGCATCCTTCTAAAATCATAGGTATAATGAGCAGCGCACATTGAAAGAAACATAGTTGTCTTCGCACGCAACTCAAGCTTGCCCTGCTCACAACATACCCATCCACACAAGACCATTCAACTCAGCATATCCAAGCAAGAACGCACACACAACAAAATGCCCATCCCCATCCCCCAGCAACTCCCCACAAACTTATACAAAGGCCCCCCCCTCCTACACCCTCCAACCCGACACGCACTCCTCCACCAACGGCCTCATCCTCGCCCCCGCCGAATCTCACCCCAACGGCGGCCTCCCCATCACCCTCCTCCCCGCCTCAAACAGCACCCCCACAAACCCCACTTACAACCTCCAAATCGTCCTTGAAGAACACCACTCCCGCTTCAGCTTCAACAAACCAGGTACAGAATACTGTCCCTACCTCCTCGACATGGTCGACACTCCCGCTCGAGACCAAGTGTGTCTGTGCGAACCCGACGGGACGACGAGTCAGATTTGGCATTTGGAAGAACAAGCTCGACAACCGCCCGAAAACGCCGGCCTCGGAGCAAGATAGTACAAACTGTGGAATGATTGGACGGGCGGGACCGGACATGTGTCTGGATACGTATTCTGATGGGTCTCTATGCGGCGCATATGTCGAGTAGGGCGGGGGATACGAATGTTCAGTATTGGATGCTGAGTGGGTTGCCGTCTATGGGGCTGGTGCAGCAGCAACAACAACAACAACAACAACAACAAGAGCAACAGTATGTGGCTCCTCCGGTGCTGCAGCAGCAACAAAAACAACAACAAGAGCATTATGCGGCTGCGGGTGCTGCGGCGGGGTATGCGCATGGGAGTCAGCATCATGATGATGATAGTAGCAGTAGGAGTAGTGATAGCAGTGATGATGAGGGGACATGGAAAGAGGAAGAAGAACAAGAAGCATAGTAAGAGGGATATGGCGACGAAGGCTGCGAAGGGATACTTGGCTGGGAGGTTTGCGCAGAAATTTGCATGAGAAAACCCCAAATGATAGCAATGATGAGATAATTCGGTATAATCAAAGCGTGTGTAGTAGGACAGTGATGCGAAGTTGTATGTTTGTTTACATTGATTATGTTCCATTCTTAGTGCCATCCGGAACGCCAGCGCTAATAATACTCACATGTATGTCGTATGATGTGCATTCTGTCGACAGAACCTTCCCAAGTCGGTCGCTACCAAGAAATGATGCTGCAAATGCTTCAGGTGCTCCCAGGTCCTAATCCAACAAAAATAAAAATATGCAGTGTGTTCAAGCATCACCAAGACTCCCGGATTCTCCAACCAGATCCCAAAGTGCATGGCCCAAAACACCGATAGTGTGCTTCACACTTTCCTAAATGCCTTCATGAACGCCACCACAGCCACAGTCGTTTCCAATAGCAGCATGATCATCGGGGCTCCTTCGCACAACTCGAGTGCGATGATCCCCATGGTAGCCCTCCAGATGCGTCTGTCCATCAAGTCTCTCCCCATCCTCCGGCACACTGCCCAGGAATTCAACGTGTTTTCCTTTCCTCTCATGCGCAAACTTCTTCAACATCTTGGTGACCCTCTCCACTTCCTCTCCGGCACCTAGGTAACTCTTCAAGAAGTTGCCAACATCAGTATTCTCGTGATTGCCAACTAATGCTCGCGCAGCAACAGGATCCGACGAGTAGATGTTGACATCCGCGCCAGAATGGCCATGTGTCGACCAGCCTGTTTGCGCACGACGAGAGATCATGTCGGCAAAAACGTACGATGCGGGAGCGGCAGCTGTAAGGAGTGATTCGACTTCGGCGGACGAAGCGTCGTGGATGCCAAGATTCTGCTTGAAGAGGGAGTCCAGGAATTCACGCTCGTCTTCGTCGTGAGAAGAATCATTCTCTTGAAGTTCCCTTGTGTTGAGCTTGGTCGTTCCACGATGTAAGAACTGATACCAGTTCTTCGCTGTGTGGCTAGCAGAGTGCGAAGCATTGGCGAGAACACCAGGGTACCAAAGATAATCCGGGTATGCTTCATGCAATTGTCTTGCCACCGCCAAACCACCTGTCTCGTGATCCGAAGTGGAGACCATTAGCGTGGGAGTATCTGACTTGTCGATGAACTCCAACACGGCCTTCATGGCGTGGTCGTACGCTAGAACCTCGTGTACCTGCGCAGCGGGATCGTTTCCGTGGCCTGCGTGATCGATTCTGGAACCCTCAATCATGACGAAGAAGCCCTTGTCGGAATGCTTCGATGCGGCAGAAAGGAGTTCAAGTGCTTTGCGGGTTGTTTCCTCCAAGCTCGGATATACGTCGTTTTCCTGCCTGCGATCGATCTCGTACGGGATGTCGGTCGGAGCAAAGAGGGCCAACAGGGGAAGTTCTGCAGTGTCACTACTCAGGGCATCGAACTCCTTTCTCGACCCAATATACTTCCAGCCATTCTCTTTTGCGACGTCCAAAGCGTTCACGTCGTCTGCACGACACCCTCCTTCGGTGGTATTGGGCAAGAAATGACATCTCCCTCCTCCCATCATCAAATCCACCACTCTGCCCAAAGGATGTGTTTCTCCCAGCATCTGCAATGCAATCTCGTCTTCCATTTCTCTCCTCCTTACATGGCTCGCAAAGACCGCAGGTGTGGCATCCGTGATGCGCGTTGTGACGACCAATCCCGTCGTATACCCCATGCGCTTCGCAGCCTCCATGACTGACCCGCAAGGCTCAAAGTCCGGCAAGACAGAGATAGCCCCATTGTAACTCTTCGCGCCGCACGAGAAGGCCGTCGCTCCCGCAGCAGAATCGGTGACAAGCGAACTTGAGCTGCGGGTTCGACTTTGTCCGATGAGATGCTGATCGATGCCCAGTGTTTCGCCCCACGGCAAGTCCTCCACATATTGTCTCCAGGATCGTGTCAAAGCGAGAGAGGTCGGCCCCATGCCATCAGAGACCATGAAGATGAGGTTCTTCTTCCCCCTGCCCCCGTCTTTGCCTCCGCTCCCTCCGTCTGGTCGCCCATCATTGCCTGTTTGTGTGGTATGTTGCCAGATTACTGCCAAGACTACGACTGCGGCGGTTGCGATGATGGCCCAGATCAGGAGTCCTATCTCCCGCCATCGATTGCGTGCAAAGAGTTTAGTGGTGCTGCGACTGTCGGTCTTGCCGGTTCGCTGGCCGGTGAGGAGCGCATCTTCCTCTTCGATGCCGCGTTCGGAGGAGTTCGTCGATGGCGGTCGGTGGATGACGGGTTCAGTCATGGCGTCGTTCGAGGTTGAAGATGTGTTCGCCGCTATGGTGTTCGTTATCGGCCCCAGGCGCGCAACAACGAGCTAGGACACGCGTGTCTTTGTATGACTGAGCGCGGTTGTCTCAGGTTCCTGGCGGCCAATCGTCCGACAATTCTATGAATGAGAACAGAAGATAAGAAGAGTAAAGGAGATTTTAGGTCTGGTGACGGGGATTGCGGCGTGTGAGGTGTCGTGCCGATGTCAGCAGGTTCAGAGCTCCCGTCGGTCAGTTGAGAGGCAGGGGCTCTCGAGGGTGCAGATCCCACCCATGACAACATCGGCGGTAGACTATCGAAGGAAAGGGAAGAAGTTCACATTCAAGTTTTCACAAAGAATATTTGTCACACTGAATTCTACCTCGATCAGAGACTTGTCGCCTCAGCCAAAACGCTATGCAAAGCTGTGCCGCCTCTACTACTCGTACCCGCTGTCGTATCGTGATGAAGTGAAGAAGAAGAAGAAGAAGAAGAAGAAGAAGAAGAAGAAGAAGAAGAAGAAGAAGAAGAAGAAAGAGGAAAGTCATAAGCCCGTATTCCGTCCACGCCATCTCATAATGCCATGTGGTCCATGTCCAATCCATCATCGTAACATTCGGAAATCGTACCGGTCTGCCTGCGCGGCAGGGGCGGGGGAAAGAGAGAGGGAAGGTCACTATCGCCCTTGGCTTCTGCTCCTCCCCTCATATCGCATCCCTTCCTCCTCCCTCTTTTTGTCCTCGCGGTACTCACTCCACTTATTTTCTCCCGCATTGGCCAGCAATCCACCGACAACAGCGCCAATGATGATATCACGTTGACGATGTTGCTTGCCGAATTGTCTGCCTGCGAGACCTCCAGCGACAGCACCAGCCAAACCGACTCCGAGACCTCTACTAGAAGTGTCAAAGGTTTGCGCGATTTTGTCCTGGAAGTTATTGCCTCCGCCGGATCTGCTGCGCGACCGGCTTCGAGAGCGCGAGCGAGAGTACGATCGGTCGCGGCCACGTGAAACTCCACTGCGGCGACTGACTTGCGAGCGGTCGAGGTGGGGATCGGAGCGACGCGCTACGGTGCCTGCAGCGCCGTATGGCGCGTCACGGGCGTAGCTGTCTCTGCGGTCGGCGGGCTGAGGATCTGATCAGTCAACGTTCATGCGTTGCACCAACGCGGGTGACAAACAATAAGTGGTCCTGCACCTACAGGTCCCCGATATCTCTCTGTGGTCTCGACATAGCGGTCGTAGTCGCGATCGTCGTATCGGTCGCGATCACTATATCCTCGGCCACCACCTTCGTACCTGCGACCACTTCGCTCGTCGTAGTCGCTGTCGTCGTCGTCGTAGTAGCGACTGCGCGGGGGAGGCTGCGCGGAGCGTGAGCGCGTCTCGGCCTGGTATTGGGTGTTGGCCCGGTAGTCGTCGTTGTACCCCGATGCCATTCCGCTGTCTCTGCGAGAAGCAGCGTTGGTCGTTGCGACGAGCTGCTTGTTCGGCTTGTCGCGCTTTTCCAGAGTCCAGAGATCCTTTTCGGGAAGGACGGAAGCTGGGTTGCGCGCAGGATCGTCGGTCTCTGCTTCGTATTCCTGCAAGACACGATCGTTGCGTTCGTTCAGCGTTCGGATGAGCGTGGAGGTATCTGAATCGTCGGCGAAACGAGTCTTTGCAGCAGGTTCCAAGAGACTTGCCTGCTTGCGTCGCGAGGCTGGAAGATGGACGAGTTGCGTGTTGTGCGGATCAGTGTCGAGAGGACGGGGTGAACGACTTAAGGCCAAGCCAGTATTGCGCCCCAAGTCCGATGACCTCACGCGTGAATTGCGGCCTTGCGATGCTGACCGGAGGCGTGTGCGGTGCGCGCCACCCGAGCTGCTCGAAGTCGACGAAGAGGCCGCCGCAGTTGCTGCGCGGCGCTGCTGCTGCTGCTGCTGCTGACTACTCCGGGGCGCGGCGGGGGTGATGAGCTGCTGATGATGGTCCGGTGGCAGTGAAGGCGGCGGTCGCACCGGCCGGTACACGTCTTCGACTTTCTTGCCGTTGACGTACTTGCGGGCCCGATCCCATCCCGCGTCGAAGTGGTGGTTGACGGCCCAGCTCACCAACTCCCCTGCATCCTCGACCACGCCCTCCATCGCCCAGCGGCCTGCTGCCCACGATGGAGCGACGCTGGCGGCGGCGGGTGGCGGGGCAGCCCAACAATGACGCGGGCAGTGCAGGATGGCCCGACTTCTTCCCCCACGTGATGCGCGGATTGTTGGTCGGATTGGCGCCCGACCGACAGGTGCGGCTCGCTGCAGGAGGGCGATGGGGCTGGGCTGGGGCTGGGGGCGGATCCGGGCGCGGCGACGGGAGTTCTGCGAGCCGGGGATGCTGGACGTGCGCAGATTCGCACCCTCTTTTCGTGTCGACGCTGCCTCTCGCGTGCTGCGGCGGTGGTGGATGGTGGTGCGGGCAGCGTCGAAATGAGGGCTGGTGCTGGAGATGTCGCCGAGTGCAGAGCGAGCGGATTCCCATGCACGCGTGAAGCTGCCTCGAGCTTGCGCGCGCTTCCACGCGAGCGGACGACTCAGGCGGGTGTGCGCGCTCGACTCCAGCACACGCGAGGGTGTCTGGATCCGGACGTCAGGTGCTCGACGCGGAGAAACACGCCTGATGCTGGCTGTGCGGTGGACGCAACAGGCCGCTCGTCTTCTTCAACTGTCTGCCCTTCTCTCGGTGGGCGGCGCGGAGCGGATGCGAGAGCACGGCCGGGATCTGACTTGGTATTTCTCAAACGGAAGGAAATGAGGGCAAGAAGAGTTTGCGGCGGACGGATTGTTTGCGACTCCCCTCACTTCTTCATTCACTTGCCTCACTTGCACAAGTCGGGCTCCTGTCGCGGCTCCATCTCACTCTGCTCCATTCGCCGCCGGCACCTACTTACTCTTCTTCCACGCACGCTTCCTGCTCTTGCTGCGTTGGCATTGATGACGTGGGCTTGCAGTGCCCATGGATATGATTGATGGGGCTCACGATGCTTCCATGGGGGTGGCGGCTACCGCTTGGAGCGATGAACGTAGATGGGTCCAGGCTTCCTTGCGATTCCATCCCATCGATTCGCGCCAACGCCTCCAGGACAGCGGTGTGCAAGGTGCCCGACTTTTCGGTCCGTGTTCTAGCCATTCGATCCCCTTCTCTCCTCACGCTGTCACATGTGCCTTTCACTTGTGACGATGCTGCCTACACACACGGCCTCGGTGGCAATTGCGGGCTGTGCTATTGTCCTTTCGTCCTGCGCAAAGCGTGGGAGCAATACAGCACACATCAGGCCTCCAGCCCGACTCCGATTGTTGAAAGAAAATTTTGGCTGCTGCCAACCAAACAGGACGCCACTTGCTTCATCTGCGTCTCTCGATCAAGGATATACCACCTACCGCAACGCGGCAAGCTGATGCCGTCAAAGCATAAACCCTCGGTCGTGAGCTTCACTGGTTCATTGGTGCAGGTACGGAGCTGTGGGCAGTTTGGCCAGTATACAGGGGATACTTGCTCGGCATTTGTCTACCTACTCGCCGAGTCATTCCAGCACTCGGGCCGTTTTGTGAACGAGCGGTGACAGCGTTTGAGATGTTGCAACGCCGATTTATCGTTTCGATATATAGATGGTTTGTTCCGAGCTTCGACGCTGAGTCTGCGGTTTCTCAACGAAGCAAGAGTGGAGAAATGCACGTTTGGCATGCATGTGAACCATGGCGTATGTCCCATCTGGCCCAGAGAGACGCATTGGTCACGTTGTCGTCCTCGGTCATTGGTGCTGCATTACGCAGTCCGAGGAGATCGTGCGTGGTGATGCGTTGATTGCGTTATGGGTCAACCAGTCGGCATCTTCACTCTTCGATGCCGGCCTATCTGGCATACTGACGACCATACAGTCACCATGTCTACCATGAGCGCATCAACAACTACATGATTCCCAACTCGCCGAAAGCCTTGACGACCTCTTGATCAACATTTACCAACCACAATTCCTGGAACTGTGCCTGTCCTCCACAAGCCTCAATCGCTTTGTGCAAATAATGCCGGATGAACTGCGGCAAATTGACGGTATGCACCTCATCTCCCGTCGCCAAAACCCTTCTCCGGACATCTTCTGGTGTTTCGGGGCCGTACTCTTCATTTGCGCCATTGTCCTTCCAGACAAGGCTATCACTTCCAATGTCTGCTTCGTCTTCTCTCAGTTCGAGTAACATACTCGTCCAAATGCTCATGAGCGATTGCAAGTCCTCGAGCACCACGGAGAGGTTGGTTTCCAGGAGTTTTGTGAATGCCAGACACATCAGCTTCTTCCGTGACGGGTCGCCGATGTTCTCGAAGTGGGACGTCCATTCTTCGAGAAGCCATTTGAGCGTTGCGGAGACGTCGGGTTGATTGAGAGTTCCGGATGCAACGGCCTGGAGGGTGGGGATAAATCCTTCGAGAGAGCCGAGTATGGCTCGAGCGAAAATGGCAAAGTAGTCCGTCTCGACGATGCCGTCAACAGGTGCGTCTTGCGCGTTTGGTCCGGTGCTACAGTGCGCGGTCCAGCTTCCATGGAGGCCTTGGAGCATTTTGGAGAAGAAGCCGAAGTTGCCGTTCTCGGCATCGGTGGCGGATGCCAATGTATACGTGACAAGGTACGAAGCATTGGTGAACTGGCCGAGAGGTAGTGATGATGCAACATCCTGTCTGTGGACGAGCCGTAGGCTGGTCTCGATCACATTGCACACTCTCCCGTTTGCGTCAGCCTTGAGACCACCGAGTAGGGCCGCAAGTGCGCGGAACATGTCTGAGCGGACAGGATCCGAGAGCATGTGCTGTGGTGCGGCAAGCACGTATGATTCGGCGATCTCTAGGGCCTTCCGGAGATTCTCGGACCCAAGCTCGAAGATCTGGTAGAGATACTGTGCGAGATCGAGCAGCTCTGGCGACGCAGATCCGTCGGGTGTCTGCGTGAGAACGGCATGCCACAGCTCGAGGGCATCTTCAAGAAGATAGACTTGCGTCTCCGATCCAGGCTCCACTGCACCTCTAATGATCGGGACGACCATTGCGTGCAGAGGCAATGATTCTGCCCTCATGGCATTGACTAGGCGAGCCAAGATCGTCAAGATCGATTGCTTCATCAAGTGCTCCTCGCCAGACTGATCCCATAATGGCGGCAATAACGTCACGATGCGATCGGCGTATGGAACAACGTGGACGTCCAGTCTTTCAACTATGACGCTGATCGTGTTGAGGAGTGCCATCTTGGTCTCTGTCAGCTCCACTTCCCCAATCAGTGTCATGAGCTGTGTCAATATTGTTTGAGCGTATGGCAAGAATGCCTCGGCCTTGAACTCCCAGTCATTGGCAATGTTCGCAAATTGTCTGCCAGCAGTCACTCGCACAACTTCATCGTTCAGTCGGTCCTCATGGTTCAGTAGATGTTGGAAAATCTGATACACAAGCGGTCGGCTCGCATCGGACACCTTGACAGAGATCCATTGTCCGAGCAGTATAGCTGCTCTTCGTCGGAGTATGTTGTAGCCAGGAGCTTGCTTCTGCACTTCCTGTACAAGCACGTCTCGAATGAAGGCGTCGAAATCCAGCTCCTGGTGCACGACGGATGCTGCCAACCCGATGGCAGTGTAGACCGAGTCCTTGAACAAGACGTTGTCATTCTCAGGATTGGCCACTGAGTAGAACACATTTAGGAGAGGTGCGACAATGATCTCCTTGTAGTTTATCGCAAGATCCAGGAACAGCTTTTCGGAGCAAGATCGTACAGAAAATTCCCAGTCTTCGCCATCCCCTTCTTCGCGCTTCTCCCACTCCTCAGGCTCTTCCAGCCATTCTCGAAGGTCACTTTCCCTGAAGACGAAGAATTTGGTGACCAGAATCTCCATAGCCTCTCGAACGAAGTCCTGTGTGAGCAAAGTCTCCTTGATGACATCGGTCGCCCTGCCTTTCTCCTCCTTGTCCTCTGGTGTGCGATACTTGAACGTCAACGCTGGACTGTGCACCATCTTGGCGCATGCGCGGATGATGAGCAGACCTTTCAGGGCAATCTTCTCCATGAACGGCTTCTCGTTCGCGGAGTCACCGTCAGAGCCGATCTTGGAGGACAGAGCAGAAGGAACGGCCTCCTGAGAGCCGAAGACATTGCCAAGTTCTTTGATCAAGCCCCAGTAGTGCTGTGTCAGCTGCAACGAGTTGGGTAACAAGATGAAAGCCGCCGGTTGACTCCCGGCCATCTCGTGATGCAATTTAGCAAGCTGAACGGCGTGACGACCTACCAAACGCAGAGCGTCTCCTGAAATCTGAGGATTGGCTGCAGTAATGATGGGCAGGAAAGCGCCAAGCTGTTCAAGTGACAAGTTCCAAAATGCAACAACATCCGAGTCTCGATTTGGATGCTCATATCCTGACACGAGCAGTCGACGCAATAGTTTGATGGCAAGCAGACTTTGCTGCATCTCATCTGGATTCATCGTACTTTGCCATGACTGCACCAAGCGAGCGTAGACGTTACCCACTACTGACACGATCTCTGGCGTAGCTGCTTGGACATACTGTCTGGTGCGCTGCAACCTTCCAGTCGACAACTCTTTGACAATATGGAGCAGTGTGAGCAGTGATCGCGCGAGTTGTATCGGAGACGCATCTGCTTGGCGAATTGCCGAGACGAAGATTGATATCGCGTCTGGCCAGTCCGCGGGATACTCATACCTGGCGATTTTGGCCACCACTAACGCAGCTTGTAGTGCGAGGCGATTATCCTGCTGAGTAAGAACCGACTCGGGCAGTCTGGAGCGGATGGCTTGTTTGTCCTCTTTGGAAACTGCGTTCGTGGCTGTCCTTCGCCAATACTTGTCGATTCCATTCTTGAGCTGGATTATCGCCAAGTACCGGACCTCGACTGGCAGTTGTGGACTCAGATAGGCGCTTTGCAAATGTCTGTAGAAGCCCGCCTCCTTCTCCCATCGCGCGAGCTGTTTTGTTCCAGTCTGAATTTGGGTGGGATCTGAAGACGCTGCCGACTGCAATGTGTTGACGAGAACGCCTTCAAACAGCGGCGCCGCCTCGCCGGGCACTTCAATGGCGAAAGACGGCATTTGGGGGCGAGGATGAGTGGATGCATGTGTCAAAGCTGGAAAGGTGGTCTGCATGATCTCGTACGTCGGGTCGGACCGGGCCGCCGTTGTGTCGTTCGATCGCTCTTGATCTTTGAGTTAGCCAGTGTTTCCATCCTTGGGGAAACTCGTCGATACTACTGGAGTCAGTTCTCGCTAGTAATCTGTGATCCTTGCAGCCCACTAGATTGAAGATCATTTAGGCCAAAATTAGGTTGACGAAGACAGCGCTACCTAGTAAGGGTGTTTGTTCGTGCCAAGTCACCGTGAAAACCAGCAAAGGGATGGACCGCGCTGAGGTTGTTCTGCAGGTGCTCACGCGCTCTCGAATTCTGACTAGACTAACACTCACAAAGTATTACGAGCACAGTCGTTACTAGTTAGTCCTTGTGCGCTCATGCCATCCACCATCCTCGTTGTCTTGGTTTTCGAACCTCGACCGGGTCCGATGCGCAACTGTTGCCTCCCACTACCCTCCATATACTATCCGATTTCTTGAATGACCGCGGCCGTTCTTGACGAACATAGCTAATGCTGTGGCCATGCCGCCGTGACCGTTGCGCGCCGATGCTTCTTCCCAGAACCACCTCTTGATCTGGTTTGCAATGGGATGAACAATGCGTTGGTGGTACTCGTCGTGAATAGCGCGAATGTTTGTAAGCGCAGTGTGATAGAACCCGCGAGCATTCAGTTGCTGATTCTTTGGAAGCAAGAATGGATCATTAGCGTTGCCAGGCGGAGGCAGCAGTTTGCGTACTCGACGAAGTTGCGGCCCAGAGCGAAAGCGATGCGGATGACCAGAGAATTGGGCGCATCAAAGCGACGTAGCGTAGTTCCGAACACGTCAGGATATACAGAGTATCCGCTTATCCCTCTAGCGACCACTATAACTTCTCGACCTTCAGCATAAGCTTTCTCCAGGAATTGTATCCATTGGGCATCGACGGCTGAGTTCGTTGCATTGTGTAGCATCGGTCTAGGGTGCCAAGCTGGCTGAGTAGCAACGAAACGCTAAAAGAAGCCGCAAGGGGCGTACGCGGGAGAGTCAGATCCCTTTGCTCTTCTTGCTGGCGCGTAGTCTGCCAGTCTACGCCGACAATAAGATTCTCGAGATGTAAACGTCCGACGTCAACCACCCCTATGCTTGGGTCACTGTGTCGCGCCCAGACGGCTAGAGCTGGACCCTTCGAAGTCGGATTTGCTGTGCTGAGATCTGGTAGGAAGTACTTTGACCTATACAGTACCGCCGAGAGTAACTTCCCTTCCTGAAGAGCTCGACAAGCACGCTCTGTCAGCGCATCTTCCAGTTGGAAACGATATATGACGGGGATAGGCTCCCAATCACGGCCGACAGCGGACATTTGAATCGACGCCAATTCTTCGCGAACGCGCTGGTGATCATCGCTACTTTCGCTTTCTGAGCTGTGATCATCCCGCGTTGTCCTCGTGAACGACTCAATATCGCCAGTTTCATCTCCTCCTCGTCTGATTTGAACTCGTCTTCGGGAGTTTGTACGTCGTTCAGGGTTTGAGAATGCTTTTTGAGATATACTTCCAGGGCCATCTCTACATCTCCCGCGAGGTTGCGATGCGGTATTTGAGGCAGCGAAGCGAGTTGCGACACGTGCCCTTTCTGTACCCTCGAACAAACAGTTTTCGTGTAAGGCGGCACAGCGAAAGGGAGTCTCTCGCGGTCAGATTTCACGAGATCGTCGAACCTGGGGTCGCGCATCGAAGATTTCAGGAAGAAACGATCCTCAAGGGCTGCTAGTGTTTGTCCGTTATTGTCGATCCAGTCCTGCAGTTCATCCCAGTCGGCACTACGATAGCATGTCCCGCACATGCCTCTAGCTGCGATACGTGTATTTGATCCGCACCTCATACATATGGCCATTCGCTGTTGATAGTGTCGGATGTAGCATTTTTCGCACAAGCCTCTGCGTCTCTCCTTGGTGGGCTGGCCGCATTCGGTGCAGTCTGGAGTCGTTGCCGCTGCGTGGTAGCAATTCCTACACATTTTCTTGGCGTAGATGATCTTCTCCAGCTCGCATTTGACGCATTTCGCTGTGCGTTGTTGTTTGTAGCATTTGTGGCACAAGCCTTCTTTGGTAAGCGTCTGTGTAGGCTCGTTGCAATCGGTGCATGTTCTGAGCGGCCTTCCAGTCCCATAGTCCATAGTCGCGAGCGTGGCGGCTCCTGAGACTCAGGGATCGGCCGCTCCGGAATCGTGTTGTGCCATGCTGCGGTGTTCGATACCTCAAGGGTATGTGGAATCCATGGCAATTGTGAATACGTTTGCCAGCCTTTTCACGAGGCTTCGCTCCACGAGCATCAACCGTGCTGCTCCCTTTGAAATTGTCCATATTCAAGTCGCAGATCAGCAGACATTGAGAGGTGTAGAGCAGCGAACACATACCCTATGACATGACCTGCGAGAGGTTCGTATTGCTGTGGAGCCGTCAAATCGACATGATACGTGCGGTACGTGACGTGCCTTCACTTTCTTCGACTTGACACAGTCTTGACGCCCTCTGATTCGGACAACATTGATCACGATACTTAGAGATCTAAAGCAGCCGAACAGGGTGACCGACTCGGCAAGAACTATGCTCTTTGCTCCTTGGGGACGCTGCTGCATATCCTATGGTGCACGAAGAAAGATCGGCCAAGGGACCGCAGTTGCATGTGACTGGATACGCCATTGTCGGGGTAAGGAGGGTGCGGGCTAGTCAGCTCTGCGGTGGCGGATGTTGATGGAAGGAAGAAAGATCAGGCAATGGTCAGGTGATGCGACTTCAGCGCCACCTCGTCTCGTGATGCTAAGTTAGACTATGCTCTTGTGCCGTCTCCGCACACTCGCCCTCTCCGCTCCTGGCCAACCTTGCCCGTCACACCACGCGCGCCCATGTCTACATCCCTCGCCGCTGCCACTCCTCACCACGATTTCCCATCGAGCAACCACCACTCACTCCTCGGTCTTGCAGCTGTCGCGAAGATGGCTGCTTGAAAGATAGGTCACGCGACGATGGCGGGGCCTTGCAGACTGCGGCATTGCTTCTACACCCAAACTCATTGAGCCACGAGAAAGAGCGTGCAGGAACAAGAGTGTGTGGGGAGGTTGAGATCAGCTTCTACTGTTCAACGCGAACGCGACAAGCATCATACACCCAAAGATCACGCCGAACGGAGCTCTCCCAGCTGATACGGGTCCTACAAGAAGCTATACCCATTCACCATGGGCAGGCATCGTGGAGGAGCGCCCTCTGTGGCTTCTAGCGCTATTTCGTCCGCCATGTCTTCACGTATGACATCGGCAGCTCCGTCCCGAGCTTCATCGCCACGCCCGGCGATCAAGCCGTTCCGCTTCTTCGACCTCCCAGCCGAGCTGCGGATCAGAATTTATGAGCAGGTGCTGTGCACCAGAAAGCCATTGGATCTTGGTAAGCCATAGCTATGAGTGGCCTCCGCTGGGGGAGCGGGTACTGATTGGTAGCATTGCAGACCCTTCCAACTACCGTTTCGTCCACCCACGACTCTCCGTCTTCCTCGTCTCACGCCGCATGTACGAAGAAGCCTTCCAGATCTTCTACGGCCAGACGATCCGCCTATTCCCACATCCATACCACGGCAAGTTCTTCAACACGAAGAAGCCACTGCTCCAACGACTGCCAGTGAAGTACCGGGAGGCCATCACGAGCATCGAGCTCCTGTTGGGGCCTGGCTGGCACAAGCCGCCACGATGCCATAATGTGCTTCCGGCACTCGGTCTACGCGATTGCACCAGCCTCCGAACGCTGAAGATTTGGGTGGATTGCGACCCCACTGATAGCATCTTCAATGGCTTCCGGGGTCCGAACGCGACAGAAGATACATACGTTTGGTTTTGCGTGGACATGCTACACGGCATACTCGAGCAGGTCCCTAGCATGGAGACTGTTCAGATCGACCACGACGAGCGAGTGAAAAAGCAATCGCCATTGACGGCAGCTTTGAAGAGAAAGGTGGAAGAGTTTCACAAGAGATTTGGTTGGGGCCCTTGCAGAAATGCTATCAAGGACAAAGATGTGGTCGATATACCAGGGCTGGAGAAGGCCATGGCGAGTATGGGCATCTCCAACGTCAATGAGCCACCAAGAGTTGTAGAGATCCTGGCATAGGATGGCGAGTACAAGGCGTACGGCGTCAGATGTTGAGGATTTCGGGTCTGACTTGTGCTGGGCATGGCTCGTGGCTGTGCATAGGAAGCTACACTAGACACTGTTACTGCAGCCACGTTCTTCCGGCTTTGTAGTTACATTCAATGTATCTTGCGCGTATGCAAATGTGGGACGCGGCCGCGCGCGGATGACCCTGCATCATTGGAATTGGTCGGATCTCCGTCCACCGCTAACTAACTAGTTAGTCCTATCGAGCTGTTTTCTGCTTGCAAAATTCACTGACGCCATCGCCCATTGACCACACAACGTCATGTCCTTCTCCCCGTAGCATTTGTCTGCTGTTCCATCTTGTGTCTTGTGAGTCCTGCATTCTTGCCATCAGTGAAGATTGATTAGCCGAGGCATTCCAAGCCGGCGATAGGCGGCGATTAGACTAGCATGGCATTAGCCACACGTCCTACGAAAGTGGGCTGTCGCTGTTTTACTTCCGACCAGACAGATAGGAATCGTCGGTGGGGCATCATCGATTCTCGTCAAATCTCCGTGGAACACAAAAGCTGGCTGATATTCGAAAGTTGTTCGAAGACACAAGACCAACCTCCTTTCCTTCACTTGCTCATCCCTACTTACCTGAGCGACTGACAAAAGTACAATCCACCACGACAAGCCAAAGGACAAATCAACATCTCGACAAGCATGGCGGGCTCCACGGATTACAGCTTCGAGGGCTGGATGGGCCTCGACAAGTCCTCTGCTGAGGGCAACATGGTCTGGCAGAAGTTCCCGAACCCCAAGACGTGGGAGGAGACGGATGTCGATATTGAGATCTCGCATTGCGGAATCTGCGGTAGTGATATTCACACGCTCAGATCTGGCTGGGGTCCAACTCTTTACCCGTACGTTTCTCCATGTGCCCATGCTCTTCCGTGACACCAGTGTCTGAGCAGATGCTAACACGAAGCGTACAGAGTCTGCGTCGGGCACGAAATCGTCGGCAAAGCCGTCCGGGTTGGATCGAAAGTCCTGGCGAGCAGAAACATTAAAGTTGGCGATCGTGTGGGTGTCGGGGCTCAAGCTCTTTCATGCCTCAAGCCAGATTGTGAAGAGTGTGAGGCTGGTCTCGAGCCTTACTGTCGGCACAATGTGGGTACTTTTGGTTCCAAGTATCCTGATGGTTCAATCAGCTATGGCGGCTACGCGGATTACAACAGGACGGACTCGCGCTTCGTGTTCAAGATACCTCCTGCACTAGATTCTGCTGATGCTGCGCCTATGCTGTGTGCAGGAATAACGGTTTACAGTCCGTTGAAGCAGAATGGGTGCGGACCTGGAAAGAGGGTGAGCATTCAATCCTTCCAGTTATTTGGTGGCGATGCCGATTGCTAATTGGCATAGGTCGGTATCATCGGTGTCGGAGGTTTAGGACATTTCGGTGTCTTGTTCGCGAAAGCTATGGGCGCCTCGAAGGTCGTCGGCATCTCTCGGAGAGCAGACAAGAAGGAGGATGTGTTAAAGATGGGAGCCGACGAGTACATCGCCACCGAAGAGGATAAAGACTGGAACAAGAAGCACGCTCGGTCTCTGGATTTGATCATCTGCACTGTCTCTTCTCCATCGATGCCGTTGTCGAAGTACTTGCAGCTTCTCCGCACCAAGGGCGAATTCATTCAGGTCGGAGCTCCGGAGGACAAGTTGCCTGATATGAAGTATGTTTGAAGCACATAACTCCTCAGCACTTGAAAGATCTGAATACTGACCATTTCTGTTACAGTGCTTTTGCTTTCATCGGCAAGGGAGTGAAAATGGGTGGCAGCATGATCGGCTCTCCGGCAGAGATTGAGGAAATGCTTCAGCTTGCTGCAGATAAGAACATCAAGCCCTGGGTCAACAAGGTGCCCATGAAGGATGCCAACAAGGCAATTGTCGATATGGAGGCTGGAAAGGCGAGGTACCGAATTACCTTGGTCAACGAAAAGCATGCTTCCTAAATGTTGGACTTGAGCTTGGGGCTTCTCATGGAATTTATCAATTCCTGCGATTCGGCAAGGGCAAAAAATATCTTGAAATACGTGCAAATGCAATCATGACGGCGAGCAAAAAGATTGTGCAAATAACTCATCATGACGATAGACTAGGAATGAGTCAAGCTTCGTGGCCAAGAGTCACTCTCATTATGTCCATCAAGGTCGTCCATCAAAGCTTCAATGGCAGAAAGCAGATCCTGGGTCTCGAAACCACGCACCCAGACCAGGAGCTTGCACACGTTTTTAGAGAGAAACGAACAGTTACCCTCCATTACGGGCAGTTCGCCAACCAAGGATGCTGAAGAAGTTCACGAGCAGTCTTCCGATCGCTCGGTTGCCATTCGAGCATGGCACGCAAAAAGGACAAGAATGCCGCCTTGCTTTGGCCGCTGAGACATGTCAAGCGGTCTTCGAGCGTATCTGGAGAGAGCGGTGGATTGTTCTTCCATTTGCCTGTTGCCAATTCGTTAGTCCTGCGACCGGTCGAGGGCAAGGCGAAAGAAAGCGAAATATCCTGACCTTGTTCGTCAAACACCTTCGACCAATGGGCACTTTGACGCTGCATCTCCATAGGCGGATGACCTAGCAGGCCGACCATCTCTCCAATATGTACTCGATTATTGTGATAGCCTTCTTCATCGTGCCCGTCGAAGAGATGCGAAATTTGTATCATGTCCCAAGCCTGCGAGAATCAGCTAAGCTGCGGCGCCGAGGAGGTATGAAGTCTTACCACACACGCCGTATTCCAGATGTCAACTTGATGATCCCACGATAGTTGTAGCAGTATTTCTGGAGCTTTATATACTTCCGGTTGAATCTCTTTGTAGGGGAAGGTCGACCCGGTTCGAGCTTCTCCGAAGTCGCAAAGTATGGGCCTTCCGAACGCGTGCCCTTGTGGATGTGGTAATTTGCGCGACCCGTAGATGGTCCTATTGCCATCGATAACTTTGCGTGGCACAGGATCAGTCCGTTGCTGCTCCGCAAAGGTAGAAAGGACGCTGGTATCCTCGATCTGCAACATGATATTCGACAGCTTAATGTCTGATCACTAGTGTTAGACGTGGGAGAATGGGTCCTTAACACAGCAGGAGACATACCACAATGCGTCAGACTGGCCTCGGTATGAAGAAAGTCCAAAGACTCTAGTAAAGAGCAGATCGAGCCCTTCACAAGGTTTTCGGGAAATGGCCGCGGTGATCCTCCAAACCTTTGGAGGTCGAACAAGGTAGTATGTAGAGGCTGATGGACAAGACAGTAATGCCTCGAGCCATCCGTGGTAGGTAGGTAGAACGAGTCCAGTAGATCGCGAATGCCGAGTCGGCCAGGATGGGACGATCGCATCGAACTCAAGTGGTCATACGCTGCCTGCTCGCGATGGACATGATGATCTGAAGTTTTGACATAGACTTTGATTGCGACGAACTCGCCATTGCTGCAAGTGTGTCAGCAATAAAGATTTGTTTGGAAGCAATGCAGACGTACCTATCTCGACAGAGCCAAACAGTAGAATTGGCTCCGAATCCCAGCTTGCCCACCACAGTATATCGTGACTTGAGAGTATCCCCGATGTGTATGGGATAGAATTGTTCGTGGCTGTAACCGGGTAACTTTTCCTCTTCAAAAGGCTGGTAGGTCTGAGTGGTTAATGCCATGAACTTTCTCGAAACGCAGAATGCACGAGTGACGGGACAGGAAAGTGTGCGAATGCTTGTGACAGGACTGGGGTTATGAGGCCGACGGCAGTACGTGAAGACATGCGAAGACCGAGCGGCAAAAGGGACGCGCGGATAGGCCTTCAACACGACCGCACTCATGGTCATAACAGAGGACCATCGTGATGGCGATGGTGTGCGACTGATAACAACGATGTTTTGGTCGTCACCTCTTTTCATCGTCGGTCTACGTCGGCGAATCAAGTTTCGGGATGCTCCGGCTTGGCACAACCAAGGTGCTATTGACAATGCCTCTGCAAGGGCATCAGCATTTGGGCGCTTGCAATAGAGGCCAGGAGTGGACGGCGTTGTTCACACTCAGCCTCGGGTGGGGTATGTTCGCCACGTTGGCAAGACCCAGCCTTCACAAATTACCAAGCCAGGCTGGGAAAAGGTGGTGACCAAGTTCTGTGAAGAGTTCGAAAAGGATGTGAGTCTGCTGCCCTCTATGCAGCGTAATTTGTACTTGTCTGCTGACCAGTATCAGAATGAGGGTGTGAAGGCAGCGGAGATCAAATGAGTAATACTACCGCGGCGGTGCCGGTACACTTCACCAGTAGACGAGATCTGAGTCTTGAAACAGGGGCGGTCATCCCCATAAGTCGCGAGACGATCCGTCAGACCCTCTCGAGGTAATCTCGGTGCGGTTCTTCGATGCCAATGGTAAACGTGTCGCTTCCGGGCACGTGCATCAGGATGGTAGCAGCAAGGTTATGCGGTGGTCCTGATACATGCAATGTCGAAGGTTTTCACTATCATGTATGCACATCTTGACTTGGAAGGTAGCCTTGTGGCAGAGACGATGGAATAGCTTGACAGGAGGACGTTTGATAGCAACCCTCAGTAGGCGTGGTGCCGATGTCAATTGTGTTGTCTCGTAAACAGGTCCTGGATTAGCGATAATTGTCACATGCAAGCTCTTCGCTTCCATTAGCTCGTCGTATATTGCCTCGAATGCATGCCAACGGTGGCATTCATTCGCTTCCTGATGTGATCGATGGAGACCATGGGCCTAAAGGCGAGGGCAGTGGACTTGTGGAGCCGAATTGGGGGGGGGGGGGGGGGGGTCCCGAGCGGGGGGGGTTCCAAAGACCCACGCATAGAGACGGCTCCCACCTTTCTAACGTTCCCACGTTATCGCCGGAGATATGAGATGGTGGTGGTAAGAAGAGATCGAATTCTTGAGCAAGCCAAGTGTCTGAGGAGATCCCTCGCGGACGCGTCCCAGTCGGGGTGCCAAGAGCGGCTTGCGAGGATCCACTTTCCCCTTTGAACAGCCAATGAATCTGCATTGATTAGTTAGTCTTTCGGTCGTGCTTGCTAACCCTCGCGTTATACCTCGGCCGATGGAGGGACATGAGTCTGGCAGCAAAGATATTGTCGAAGAGGGCGCTGGATAGACCCTTTCTGTTTGAATCAACATTTCTTTGTGGCGAACAGTCCCAGTTTCAGTACCACAGATTCCAGCCATAGCCCACGTTCATTCACAATGGGAGGAGGTCCAGCATTGACGCGACAGGAAGTCGCCAAAGTAATACTTCACGTCCCTCGTTGCCAACATTGCCACTGCTGACACAGTACACAATAGCACACTTCTGAAGAAGACACATGGCTCATCATCGATCACAAAGTCTACGACGTCTCCGATTTCCTCGAAGCCCACCCCGGAGGCGAAGTCGTTCTTCGTCAAGTCGCCGGCCAAGATGCCACCGAAGCCTTCTATAATCTCCATCGTCAGGAAGTCCTCACACAGTACAAATCACTATGCTTGGGAACATTAGATGGCGAGAAGGAGGAAGTCATCACACCACAGCCCGGCGATCTGAGCAAAGTTCCTTACGCAGAGCCATTGTGGCTGAACCCAGTTTTCAAGAGCCCCTACTACAACGAGAGCCACAGGAAATTGCAAAAAGAAGTGAGAAAGTTCACTGAACAACACATCAAGCCCGAGGCCAGAGAGAAGGAGGAAGATGGAACCACGATCTCGCAAGAGCTGATTGACAAGATGGCTGCAAACAATCTTCTGGCGTGTCGATTGGGGCCTGGTAAACATTTGGTGGGCAGAGAACTGTTTGGTGGTGCAGTCAAGGGAGAAGATTTCGATTATTTCCACGATTTGATTGTCACTCAGGAGATTGTGAGGACGAACATGAGAGGCTTCCAGGATGGAAACATGGCTGGTATGACCATCTCCTTGACGGCTGTGCACCAGTGGTGCAAGGATGATGAACTTCGGGAGAGAGTCTCGAAGGAAGTGCTTTCAGGAAAGAAGAAGATTTGTCTTGCTGTCACTGAGGCGTTCGCTGGAAGTGATGTGGCAGGTTTGAGGACGACATGCGAGCTGAGCGAGGATGGACAGCATTACATTGTCAATGGAACGAAGAAGGTAAGTACAGCGGCACGATTTAGTGGTGATATTTGGCCAATACTGACTGTTCTGATAGTGGATCACCAACGGCGTCTTCTGCGACTATTTCGTCACTGCTTGCAAGTCGGACAAGGGCTACACTGTGCTGCTCGTCGAGCGAGATGACAATGTCGACACCAAGCTGATCAAGACCTCGTACTCCACTGCTGCCGGCACGACTTACATCGAATTCAACAATGTGAAGGTACCAAAGAGAAACATTCTCGGCCCTGAGCACGCCGGTTTCCAAGTCATCATGGCGAACTTGTGAGTTAAAGTCCTCGAGCTTC
This sequence comes from Cercospora sojina, assembly GCA_004299825.1. NCBI lineage: Eukaryota > Fungi > Ascomycota > Dothideomycetes > Mycosphaerellales > Mycosphaerellaceae > Cercospora > Cercospora sojina. The sequence continues at coordinate 3,099,891 of CP036211.1, read as the reverse complement.
AAATTTCGTATCAATACTAACACGAATCCAGCAACCACGAACGCTTCATGATGTGCGCCATGGTCTCCCGCTGGTCCCGCACCGTTCTCGAAGAATGCCTCAAATGGGGTCACCAGCGTATCGTCTTTGGCAAGCCTCTCATCCAGCAGCCAGTCATCAGAGCCAAAATCGCAGCCATGATTGCGAAGGTTGAAGCTTGCCAGTCCTGGATCGAATCTATCACGTACCAAATGACCAAGATGTCTTATGCGGAGCAGTCCAAGCAGCTCAGTGGTCCGATCGCACTCTGCAAATTCTACTGCACGCGTTGCGCGCACGAGATCGCTGACGATGCGACAAACATCTTCGGTGGAAGAGGTATCACCAGGGGCGGAATGGGAAGCGTGGTGGAGATGTTCAACCGAACGAATAAGTTTGATGCGATTTTGGGCGGTGCTGAGGAGGTTCTGGCTGATCTGGGTGTGAGGCAGGCAATGAAGTTTATGCCAAAGGGGGCGAAGTTGTAAACCCGAGTGTTTCATCTAACTCTAACTTGCAGCATCACTTGCACGTATATACTTCTGATCTGTTCTTGCACAAGCCTACTGATTATGCTGGAAGACCTCCTTGGTAGCATTGGCTGGTGAGTGGCGCTTCCGCGTAAGTGTCATCAGCACTAGAAGAATGTCAGATGTTGAACTCGTTTTAGACGTAATCAACGCAACCACTCACCATCTCGGAACGAGCATAAGCTCAGCACATCCTTTTGGAGTCGTTCCCGCAGCATTGCGATAGAAGAGTCTGGGACCGTACAGCTCCCCATCCGTCCAGCAAGTGAAGAATGTTCCGAACTCGTCGTTCTGGTCCGCTGGATTATCGTACCGCACGTGGAAGATGCCCTTGTCTCCAGAGTTGTCGATGCTGAGTCCAGGTGTTCCGGTCTCAGGTCCACAGTCCCTGTTGCTCCAGCCGACGTTCCTTCTGCCGAGTTCATCTACTTCGTTGGGCCCGGAAATGAGCATGCTTGCGAGGTAAGCGTTGAGAGTGACGAGAGTGTTGCAGTCTGGGTCGGGGTTGGTGGCGTTGACGCTCCATCGTCGATAGCCGCATTGATCAGAACCGTAGCAGTGAGTTGGAACATAGCTCGTGAAGACGTAGCGGTTGAAGCAGTCGGTAGTATATCCGCCGGTTTGGGAACCACTCGCTGTTGCCAGTGGCTGTCGTCTGTCGATGTCCCAGTTCGTGACACGACCCTCTAGCTCGCCGGCGGTGATTATCGGCCAGAGCACGAAGCTCGTTGATGAGGCGAGCGCTTGTGCTGTGACTGAGCTGGTCGTTGCCAGGACGGCAAAAACGTTGCAGAGAATGCTTGAGGACAGCATGATGGACGATGTGCTGTAAGTTGTAGAGCTTACAAGACCCTCAATGGTGAAAAGGATCATAAGTACTTATAGATATGCTTGCCTACCTTCGCATCAGACGAGAACCACCGCCCGTCACGGCAAGGGACTTTCTCTGGTCGTACGAGGAATGCTAGAAGGATTCGCACTTCCTGCGAGAATGGCCATATCAAGGATCCTGGTGGGTCTTGCCTCGCTCGAAATAGCAATTTCGATATAGCTTAGCGCAATATAATTCTCTTCGCTTGCAGAGATGGGATCTAGCCTCTCACAATTGTGCGGGTAAAGGCAGAACGGCACCGAATAATGGCGCGTAGTCAAACCTGTACTACTGCAATCCGTGGCTGGGAACATAAAGCGAATAATTATTCTGGGGCTCCAGTGGATGGAAGAGGGCATGTTCGGAGACTTCATGCCTTGGCAGACTTTGAGGAGCCAGGTCTGCCTCATTCTTATAATGCGAGTAGATTCAAGCAGGAAAGGGCACAAGTACCATCGGGATCGATTACGACGAGAGATTGGTCGAAGATGCACACAGCGACCAGAATTCAGATCGAACAAGCACCAGAGCATTGACGGGGGAAGATGCTTGTGGCACGCTAGTGGTTGTAAGGATGCAATATTTACGACAGTGGAGAAGAATGACATGAAAGCCATGAATAGACTTGATCGAAAATGTCATCTATTGGCGATTCTATACGCTCGATCCAAAGCCCGCACTGAGCGACGGAGATACGTCAATTGCTCTTGCGGAGTGACATGAGCCTTCCTGTCAATAGAGAACTCAACATTGTCCCTTGAAAGGCCGAGCTCTGCCATACTTTGAACCATCATGCCCAACTCGAGATCTTGAAACCCGCGCCGACTTGGGTGCGTGTTGAAGTAATCTTCGACGGGGCTCTGAGAGTACTGCAACTTGAATGACCTGAAACTTTTCTTTGCACCAGGAGTGTACTTCACAGTCCCGAGCCACCTCTGCAGATGGAAGAACCTGACCTCGTCGATCATGTTGACAATGATTGTTTTCTCCTCGAAGTAGAGGCTGAGATACTCGTAACGGATTTGTCGGCAGGTATGTGCGATGCCCGGTGCGATGGGCTCGAACCAGTCTAGCTTGATGTTACTGGGAATCCCGGCGATGGATGTGGTGTATATTTGGTTTCGAATTTCGGCTGGTAAGTCCAGGAACCCAATAGCACTGCCTGCATGTTAGACAGCTCGAAAGAATCGAAAGAAAGTATGTTCCTGACTTACCGCTTGGGAGTTGAGTGGACGACGGCTTTGGAAAGGGCTGGATGTTTACGGCCGGCGGTGCTCGGATTCACTCGCGCGTTTTTCGGTCGAGTAGCATCGTCTCGCCCGAGCACCTTCCTCAAAGACGACGTGGCTCGAGGGAACGTGTCGTTGGTAGTCTTGTAACCCATGAGCAGCGTGAGAGCCGTGCAATCGAAAGTATAGAGGGAAGCAATGATTCTTTTCCAAAGACCCCGGTCATAAAACGCTCCCATCGATGCTGTTGGACAAGTTTTATCGTCAAGCAAGGTTGTAGCTACTGCAGCCTGTGGTAACGCTTGAAGGTATGGAAGACTTCTTGCTCGCAGCATCTTCGAGCCTCTGTCTGCAACCCTGTCCGCCTCACGGGCACGCCGTTCAGCCTCTATGTCCTCCCAGGCCTACCGTTGAGCGATTTCGATTTGGCGGTCTTGCAGGAGAAGAGGGATTTGATTCGACGGGTAGAGGGAACCCGTCTTCGATTCGTCGGCATAGAAGAGGGACATGTTGAGTTGTATAGAGCGCTGTATGTGTCTCGATGTTGGATCAGTGATTTGAGGCGAAAATCGTATGAGGCTTTCGGTACAAGTTGTTGTACTGATGAAGAGATGATCTTGATTAAGTACTCTCAACGCGGGCTGAGGAGTGAACAAGTGCAGGTGGCGTTCACCGGACCATCATCTGATACATTCACCCATCCGCGAGTATAGTGATACGCATTGGCTGATCGATGAGTATAAACGCAAGGACGTCGTGAAGATCGCTGCGCCAAGGTTCATAACCTTGTACTGAAGAATTTGGCACGTGGGCCTTGTTGAAACAATGTCGAGCGTTCAAAGTGAGAAGGAGGAGGGTTAGCCAATTTGGCCGTCTAAATATCCTCGAAGCTGGAGTCAAGTGGTTGTAACCTTTATAGGAGATGTTGGTTGCTGCTGCATGTGTCATGGCAAACATACTCGCCCATAGGTGAAAGCAATACAGGCCTGCTGCAAGCAAGCAATTGGGGTGTTAGGCGCATCTGGTTGATCGACTGGACCCTTCGGGACCCTGCGGGGAGTCTCCAGGCATTTCGACTACGGGGTTTCGAATTATGGCTGCCGACAGAATCCGAACGCTCAGCAGATCAATCCGGTCCAGCCCTCCGACAGGTATCGACAACTCCCTGCAATAGCTGCAACCAAGCAGCATTCACGCCCCAACACCTGAGGGAAGCCAATAGTTTACATGCTTGCACCAGAACTCGTTCAGCTCCGCGTGCAGCGTAAAGGTCTCCGACGCCGGTAAGATGTGCTTGCATATTGTGTCCGTTGCGGATGAAAGCCTGGACGAGTTCGTCATCGGTGGGACGATCAATGAGTATGATCTCGCATGTGGCGTCGTCACTGCTGCTATGCTCTGCTTCATTTTCGCCAGGAAGTTGGTGCTCCGATTGTTGTGGTCGATGATGGCCATTTGCGGTTGACTGTTGTGTTCCCAAGCCGCTTGGCAAACTCTTGCTCCGGCTGGAAAATGTGCCAAAAGCCCAGAGAACCAGAGCAGCCAAACCAACGGCCGGAGCTTCATGAAAGGCATCGATAGTGTATCTGCGGACGTGCCAAAATACCACACCTGCATGTATGGCGGCCAATCTTGCTTTGTACTGATGCTGAGCAGCCCACCGGGTAATGATCTGCTGATCTGTCCTCGCACTATCGCGGTGCGCCGTTCCATTGGCTACGTGCTGAGCCAGGCTTACAATGTTTTCGTACGGAGTCAGTAACACCGTCCTTGCAAGATGCAGATGCAATACGGTAGGGTGCTCGAGGCCACTGGCTTGCCCAATGGTAGCGTTGGCTTGCCAGTGCAAGATGTCAAGTGCATCGCAGGTCACGTTCTGCCATTTGACGAAGGCTGGTACACCAGGAAGCCACACTGGAGTCGGTGGCAGTACGTCTGCACTCAACTGGCGGCTCGCCGTAGGTGTCCATTGGCTGAGAGGGTTGCTGAAGTAGCGTGCACACTCCCAAATGCGATGGTAGAGACCATGTATCGTGATGATTCGTGCAAACTCGCCTCGTTCGTGTGGTAGCTTCTTGTCCACGTACAATTCGTGCAAAGCAGTGCAGAGGTCAGGCTGTCGTGTGTCAAATGAGCGGTGCGACTGCCATTCCTGCTCCGTCTCTGCGTGCCACAGCTTTTCGTGACATGGCAGAGGTAAGATGCTGTCCTTCAAAGAAAAGAGAGGGCTCAGCTGGAACTCATAGGCAAGTTTCGCGTCCAGTATCCAAGCAGCATGAGCCAGTCTCAACTTGCTCTCCCGCCGTACCCAGCTTGACCACGATATATTACTCGTTGGACCAACAGTCGCTAGAGCAATATCGGCACCAGCTTGACGAACACAGTCTGTCACGACATCACCTAGTCGTGAGCGCATCTCCATAGCAGACTTGATCAGTCTTTTATCGCTCCCGTGCGCCGCACCTACGATGTGCAAAACTTCAACGCCACTGCCGACCAAGTCTCTGGCCAAGGTCGTCGAAGCATCTTCCCTGGCGTAGAGTATACAGCGACGTGTCATCTCGTGGAATGAAATCGCCAGTGACGCTGATACTGCGCCTTCAGGCAGGTACTGGCATCCGAGACTCGCCATAGCCAGCACGAGTATGCTATTCTGAGGACCAGTGTTTAGCGTGCTTTGATGCAAGAAAGGCAGAATCTGATCGAAATGCTTGAAGTAGAGCCCCAGAAAATTTTCAAAGACTTCCTGCGCAGGTAGAGCAATCGGTTCATAGGACGGCCATGGCTGGGGGCATTCGACGCAATGCTGCAGGTAGAGGTTTTGAAGGTCGTTGTAGGTTGCCGAGTTGATCCTGACAAAGTCTTCGGCACCAGCAAGCAGGCCATCGGGTATCCTTAGGGACAAGCAATGTGGACTCGTCAAATCGGTAGAGCGCCTCGTAGTAGAAGTCTTGCGTCGTTTCACTCTGGGGTGCCTTGCAGGTTCACCATCCACGTAGTAAGCTCCAGGCTTCGGCAACGGTTCGTTCTGGCTGCCGTGGCTAGTGATGCTGTCCGCCACAGCATTCGAAGGAGTCGAGAAGATGCTTTCCGGAGAGTTGCTATGTGCCTGAGATTGATTTGCAACATGTGAGTGGGGAATTTGCAGAGATTGCGGATGAGGCGTCGCGTCGACGAAGCCCGGTTGATTGGCGATGGGATTTCCGAATCCAGGGAACGGGCTATAGTTGCAGTGAGCAAGATCGCCATGCTCCAGGACTTCGAGCCAGTTTGTGCTGGAGATCACATTCTCATGCCAGAAATCGAAGCCACCCATTATGCTGGGATCTGCCATGTTTGTGGTGCTGTGAAAAGAGGCCTGCGGAGGTGGTGGTTGATTACCGTGGGTCTGTGGCGGATATTGAAACTGATGCGCGGCCGGGCTCGGAGACGGGGCAACGGTCTGGCCAGTATTCGATGGTGTTGCCTCTGCCCCCGCTGGATAAACACATTCGGTCGCACGCTCCTGACAACGAGTGCATTGGACATCACCAGAGCACCGAGCCTTTGCAGCGGCGCATAATGTACACGCCCTGCCGCCGCGGTGCAGCAGCGAGGGCGTAACATTGGTGTGTGTGCTCTCGTGGCGGTTCAGCGCGTCTCTGCGAGAATTATCAATGAGCCTGTGGTCAATATGAGCGGCAGTGGACGCGTTCGCCTACCGCCTGACAAAGTCCTTGGAGCAATACTGGCACTTGTAGGGCTTCTCCCCGGGCACATGAATCAGCCTGTGCCGGCGAAGATGCTCAGCACGGCCGAAAGCTTTCGAACAAAAGTCGCATCGGTAGTCCTTCGGGCCCGACACCACCATCGCTACTGCATTCCATGCACCGTGAGATTGCTAGAGACGTGTGGGTTGATACGAGGACGAGGGTGCCAGCACCCTCCGCCCCTCCGGAGGGTGGCGAGTTTTGACTTCGCATTGGTTCACATCCGGAACCAAAGTCTTCCACCACGAATCACGTCCGCAGCTCGGGCCTTCCCGGATCGCTAGACAGACGCATTTGGAGCGTGCCGATTGCGTGGCGGATAGTTTGGAGCATGAGTGTAGCGATTAAAGAAGCATACTTGGTCAAAGTAGTGGAAGAAAGGGACAGCGAGCGGCGAGCGTGTAAATATACAGCCATCACGCCAAGCCGAGAAGCCGGAACACGTGACGTTCTCTTGGCTTCCGCCGTCGTCTTCGTTTCCTCTTTTCCAACACCTAGAACATCTCGTACAAACCACTCCACACCGCGTTCTGTGCCGAACCAGCTGCCATGGCCGCTTCAAAACTTCCAAGAATACCGCGAAACTGCCGAAAACACGTATAAGCACGTGTCTCCCGGCATCATTCGTCCTCTGAACCTCCGGAGGAGAGGCGCTAGCTAATTGGAGCCATCGCTTCGCCGCGTCGTCACCGCCGGCCATGGCAAGTGTTGTCGACGGCATCATGAAACAGAGTACCCGTGGGATGGTGGAATGCTGCCTTCTTCACCTCATCCTGTGCTGATTTTCACACACCCTGCATTTCCCTAGCACTTCATCGTATTCTTTCACCATTGCATAGACTATGGCGTATCCGCAGACGACTTTTGCGCATACTACAATTGACGAAGATTGTCTGATAGGCCGAAGGCAAAAGGCAGTGTGTGCAAATACTCTGATCTATCAGCTGCAGGTGCTCAAGCAGACAGGTCGCTATGATGCTTTCAAGCTCAAATGGCACCCAGTTTACGACGAGCCGCCACTGGTAAGGCAATGCACGTTCGTAACATTGACCTGGCTAACCACTGTTTCAGGTCTGGCCTATACCGAACCACCTTTTCTGGGACTCGGATGTAGCTAAATGGATTGAGGGAGCCTGTTATTTTCTTAAGCAGCACAGTCTCCCAGAAGTCGAGCAGGCGATTACAGAACTCGTTGAGATGATCATACAAGCGCAGCAGGCCGATGGTTATCTCAACATCCACTATACTGTCGTGCAGCCAGGAAAGCGCTTCACTAATCTCCGAGACATGCACGAGCTCTACAATTGTGGCCACCTGATCGAAGCCGCGTTGGCTCACCATGATCTGTACCAAAACGATAAGTTGATGCGGCCAATGTTGAGATACGTCGACCTTCTCTGTGAGACTTTCGGGCCTGGCCTTAATCAGCTCCACGGATATCCGGGCCATCCTGAGATTGAGCTCGCTCTACTTCGCCTGTACGAGCGCACTGGCGACAAGAAGCATCTAGCTTTGGCTCGTTTCTTCATCACGGAACGAGGCACCAAAAACCAAGAGGGTTTGAACTATTTCGACTGGGAATCACTCAAACGAGGCGATGATCCAGCGAAACGACCTGCTTTTTACCCAGAACCTCGCTGCTTGTGGTACCACCAGGCACATGCGCCAATTGCAGAGCAAGAGACCATTGAAGGTCATTCAGTCCGCGCGATGTACCTTCTCACCGCTGCCGCCGACCTCGTGCGCCTAGATCCTCAGTTCTCAGGCACAAAACTGGAGCAAGCAATCTATCGACTTTGGCATAACATGACACAACGAAAGATGTACGTCACAGGCGGTGTAGGGTCCATCAAGCAATGGGAAGGATTTGGCCAGGACTATTACCTTCCTCAAGGCTCGGAAGAAGGTGGTTGTTATGCTGAGACGTGTGCATCGATCGGTGTCATGATGTTAGCGCAACGCCTACTACAGAACAAGCTCGATGGGAGCTTTGCCGACGTGATGGAATTGTGCCTATTCAACACCGTCCTTACCTCAATGTCATTTGACGGCAAAGCGTTCACCTATGACAACCAGCTTGCATCCTGTGATGTCGATTTGTCCAAGCGCTGCGATTGGTTCACGGTCTCTTGTTGTCCGCCCAACGTGTCAAGATTGCTTGGGCAGATTGGTGGGTACGCCTGGTCATACAACATCGACAGCGCAAAGTCATCGGCGTCGGTGGTGGTTCACTTGTACGTGGCAAGTGCATTGCAGTTCTCGGTGGCCGACAAAAATGTACGAGTAACGCAAAAGACGCAATACCCCTGGGCCGGCGACATTGATTTTGCGCTCAGTAACACTGGAGTGGAAGTTGAACTGAAGCTGCGAATCCCTGGCTGGGCATCTTCTTACACGCTTGAACCACCTTGCAACGAAGCGACACTGGCCGATGGGTATCTCACTTTACCTGCGAAGTGGCTGGCAACCCATCAGTCCTTTCGCCTATCGATTCCGCTCAAGGGGAGATGGATCGCTCAGCATCCCTTCACCAATCAGCACACGCTCTCTCGAGCGCGAGGCCCTGTCATATATTGCGTAGAGGACTTTGACAATTCATGGGTCAATGATCACTTTAAGAGCGTCTATCTCGATCATGAAGGCTCGTGGGACGAAACAGAAACGACAGACGACGCCACTGGGGACAAATATATTGCCTTGACGTTGCACAATGGTGCAAGGAGACTTGACTCCGAAGTTGTCGCAGGCAGCCCTATCATTAATGCGAAGGAGCTTCAAGCCCAGTTGGAAGCATCGGAGAGGATAGAAACACTCAAGTTCGTGCCATACTATTTCCGAGCAAACAGAGGCGGCAAGGGGCACATGCGAGTTGGTTTGAAGCGATAAGTTCACGCAGCAAAAACCGAGACAGTATACGAGCTTTCACGCGGACTTCATCAACATCTTCCGACATCAATTGCATCGCCGAAGTGTTATTCAGTTCAAGACTTCAACCGCTGCCGTTATGTGTTCCGCGGTAGTTCCATGCACTGACATGCACAAGCTCACCCGGATACTTCAAGCCACATGGCATAATAAAGTTGGAGACACAGTCTGCCATTGGCTGAGGTTCTTGGCTTTCACCCACCGGCCCCACGGCAGCGACGCTATGCATCGACTACTGTCTCCTCCAGCGCATTTGACTATGTATCTCAAGCTTCTATACAGCTTCTATATGAAGACATTGGTATGAATATGTCGCCGCTCGCAGGGACTTGATCAGCATATCATCATCTGGCAGTGGCCGACTTCACTGCAACACTGCACAACAAGACTAGGCACAAGTCCATTGGTCGCCATCATGGGTCTTCTGGAGAAGTTCCTCCCCAAAGAGGACCGCTTTGCGGCCCTCCTGCTCTATGGAATGATCTTTAGTACCTGTTTCAATGGTCAGTACTATTAGGTGTTGCGCCTTGCTCCTCAACGACTTCCGCTGACGCCAAATAGGTTATGATGCGGGAATCATGACTGTGATCCTCGCGGACGAGCAATTTACGACCTACTACAATATCGACGCCGACAAGCAAGGTCTAGTTGCTACTATACCATGGGCCACGACCGGACTTGCGCAGCTGTTCGTCGGTGGCATGTTAGCGAGCTGGCTTGGAAGAATCTGGGCGTTGAGGATCTCCATCCTGTTCATGTGCTTGGGCGTGTGAGTTAACCTAGAATTCTCCGAGCGTACAATAGCGTGACTACGGAGAAACTGACAAGCTTCGCAGCGTTGTCCAGGTCGTCCCGAACACTTACGCCGTGCTCATCGTCGGCCGACTTATGGCCGGTCTGGGCTTCGGATGCGTGTACATCGCCTCAAATCTCTATGTCGCGGAATGCTCCCCTCGCAAACTTCGGGGAAGCTTTGTCGGCACGGTTTCCCAATTTGGATATCAGCTCGGCACTCTCATAGCTTTCTGGGCTGGATATGGGATGTCTTTCCACAAGTCACCTTACAATATCGCTTGGAGAGTATCAAATGTCATCCAGATTCCGATCGGACTGATGTTCGTTGTTCTGACGTACTGGTATCCCGAGGTAAGTTCATAGCTTCCAAGTCAATGAATGTTCTGAAGCTCGAGACTGATGAGTTGACCTCTTCCAGAGTCCACGATGGGTGCTCTCCAAGCATCCAGATGATCCCTCTCGCGCGTTGAAAATTCTCGCCAGGTTGCGGTCTGGCTCTCCCTCTGAACCTCGCATCCAAGCTGAGTTTCACGAAATGGTTGCCTCACATTCCTATCTCGTTAGCAAAGGCTCCGAAACAGGCTATACTGCTCTGCTCCGCAACCCTGCAATGCGTAAACGCTTGGCTTATGGCTTCTATGCCATGGCCCTGCAGCAATTTGGTGGTATCGCAGCCTTGACAATGTCAGTACCTCCGTTCCTTTTGGCACCGGCTACCGTCATGGCCGTCTTCACACTTTGGCCCAATTTCATGAGAGTCTCCTGCTGACATGTCGAGATTTACAGGTACGCAACTTTGATCTACAAATCACTTGGCTGGGACGATGGCTCCCAAGCCTTGGCAATCAACGGCATCCAAGCAGTCCTTCAACTCTTCATCGTCCTTGTGAACACTTTCACTGTCGACAAATTTGGCCGAAGACAACTTCTCATTGCCGGCTTCACTATCCAATCCATCGCCCTACTCATCCTCTCCTCGTTGACGACAAGCTTTCCCACGAACGAAAACAAAGCCGCCGCCGTTGTCGAGATCGCCATGTTCTTTATCGTGGGTCTCACGTACTGCTGGAGCAATGGACCCATTCCACCTGCAATAGCGAGCGAGATCTTCCCGCAACACGTTCGAGACAAGGGATTTGGACTCTCTTTGTTAGGACAGACGATCTGCTTGATCGCTCTGACGCAGCCGTGGCCGAAGTTCAATGATGAAGTGGGCCCGAAGAGTTACTGGCTGTTGTTCTCGTTGAACGTCGTGGCACTGTTGTCAGTCATTACGATCTTGCCTGAGACGAAAGGGATCAGTCTGGAGAGGATGGACAAGATTTTCGGGCAGGTCGATGCAGTCGAAGGTGGAGAGCAGGAAGATGGGAAAGAGGTGAAAGAAATGGAAGTGAAAGGATTCGAGCAAGCGAACGTCTCTGGTGATATCGAGAAAGCGAGGGCGGTGGAACATGTTGAGGTCGATACGAAGGCATCGTAGTCGGTCACTATACGACTACACTTTGTGGAGAGCGAACAGCAGACACATTTATACATCACAAGTTTGCAACGGACTGCGCCCCATTCGGATGACCCGGGCCATGCATTGACTGTCACTTGCCAAATCACATTTTTTCGGGTTCGGCATGCCGCCAGCAGGCGCGACTGCCGGCCAAAGAAGGGTTCGTGGAGGCAGACTCCGCTTTCCACTCCAAGTCCTAACCTCTCCTTCGACAGACTCAACAACATGGCAAGCCAACGCCCCACGCCAACATACGCTTTGAATAAAGTGCTCAAGAAGCGTCGAAGCAACCAGCCACTCCAGAGTACCAAGCCTAAGCGCTGCATCTACGCTGGTTGTCAGCGGTGAGTGCTCATCGGTACCGCTTCTCGCACTCATGTTGCCTCAGGACTGTAGGAAGAACATTCGTGGCACCCTTCGCTCTCATCTGACCGATGTCCATCGCCTATCTATCGAGGAAGTCGACGGTATGGGCGATCTCGACACCCACCCTACAATCACAGCGCACTTGATCTGTCACATCAAATCATGCCATCGCAACTTGTTTGAATTTCAGCACGTCAGAACGCCGAAAGCGCAATACACCAAGGATCATAAGGACAAGGAGCCCTCTGTGTCCAAGGACGAGGCTAAAGCACAAGTCGATTATGCAGTGCAGAAGGCTAAGCACATCTACGCGAAGCCGCAGAGCTTGTCTTCCGATACTCAACTGACACCGTTGTCGAGCTTCGACCGCAACATCAGACTGAGCAACAACCCACTCGCCGACAACAGACGTCGTGCCAGAGCAGCCCTCAAACAAGCCAATCCTGAGGCATTCGCGAAGATGAATGCAAAACAGACCAAGTCTCATCTGAAATGGATTCACCGGAAGCGTGACCTTGATCACGAGGAGCCGGAAGAGCAGCCGGAAGAGCAGCGTCTCGCCCGTCTCGCTCGTGTCTCCCAGCTCGAGCTGTCAGCGTGACGTTGAAGACTTCTTCGGATCTGCATTTCCTCCGCTACACTTTGCCTGATTCTTTGCCACGTCGTTTAGGTCGTCGCTAGCCATGGCATCAACACAATGGCTCAATGTGTGATTGTCTCTCTGATTGGTGGAACAGGCGGCTTGCATACAGACACCCCGGGCATCGATATACCGAAGTGCAGCTGCATGGCCCAGACGATCGTTTGGGGGAGTGAGGGCAGTACGGATATGTTCTGCCAAGGTAGATGGTATATTATCTGGCCCAGGTATCGCAGGGCTACAGTGAAAATTCATACTCTCAGCATTTGCCAGACAGCATCATGAAGCTTCTTACTCTCACGCATATTTCTGCTTTCTCACTCTCCTTCACAGCGGCAATTCCCACTTCTCAATCGACGCGAGCTGAAAAGCCACCATTCTTCCTGCTTGCTGGCGATAGTACCACAGCGAAGCAGTCAACCGGCGGTGGAGGCTGGGGCGCAGGTTTCCTCAGCAAGACTTTGAAGTCTCCAGCAAGTGGCTTGAACTATGGACACAATGGTGCAACCACTGTCTCGTTTCGCGACGGTGGTGATTGGGACACAGTTCTGAGCCAAGCAACCTCTCATATCGATGACTATAAGGTCTTCGTAACGATTCAATTCGGTCACAACGACCAGAAAGCGGGCAAGGGCATCAGCATCGATGACTACAAGACCAATCTGGGTGTCTTCATCGATGAGGTCCGCGAAGTCGGCGCAGAACCAATCCTGGTTACTCCATTGACTCGTCGCGGATTCAGTGGTACTCCGCCTAGGATTGTGGAAAATCTGGCCGCGGAGAGAACTGCCACTATCGATACTGCGAAAGCAAAGTCGAGCAAGTACATCGACCTCAATCTGGCGAGTACGACATACTGTAATGCCATCGGACCGGACGCTTCATGGCAGTACAATTTGATCAATGCAACTATCGATGGCGATAGGACGCATCTCAACGATTATGGTTCTGTTGTTTTTGGTAGATTGGTCAGTGATTTGTTGGTGGATAAGTATGGCGAGCAGTTCAAGGAATGGACTGTGGAGAACAAGACTTTGAGCGCGCTGTTGGCGAAGGGCATTGCTGCTTGAGCGAGCGAGCGTATCCAAGTTCCTTGTATTCTGAAGTCCAAGATTTTGTACGCCTGGTGACACTGGCCGCTCGAGGTTATGAAGGGGCAAGTATGGAAGTATCCAAATCACCCTCTTGGTTGTCCATAGTGGTAAGAGCCACTGACAAATTAATGCTAGAAGCTTCGTTTCATTTCTTCAGTTCGTCCTGATGGACCTTGTGTGCCTCCGTCCACGCTTTCAGCCCAGCGACGTACTCTAGGAGTCTAGATGGCCCTGATAGAGCAGCCGAGCGTGCAATGCTTTGTCCATCTCCTCACGCTTTTGCTTGTGAACCTCTGTCGCCTTGTCAATCGACGCTCGAGGTTCCTCCGCAATGGCAGTGCCTTGATCTTGGAACGAGTCCGGGAGGTAGATAGCCAGGCATGCTTGCAATCGCTCTGCTGTACTTGCGAGAAGCTAGCGCCTGCTTGTGGTACTAGCGAGCCATATTTTTGTTACCATGTTCAAGATATTCGTATGCCTATTTCTGTGTCAGCGAAGCTCGTGCGCGATCCAAGGTGAGCCCCACAGCTTGCGAGGCATCCATCGCCACTTCATCTGCCGCAAGTGTGATCTGGAGGGCCTGTGCAACCGCTGGGTTTGCCGTCTGGACGAGCTCTTTCAGTTGCTCGATGATGTGAAATGCAGAAAGAAGCATCTCGTGCTCCTTCTTCTTTCTACTGTCGGTAAGTCAGCGTGCATTGAGCGACGAAGTGAGTAAACGAGTGCCGGATGTGTACTCACCTCATGGCATCCATCCCTGCGCGATCCGATGCGACCACGGGTGGGCAAGTTCCTCAGTGTTGGGGAAATATCGAGTGTTTTGGGAACTCAAGCAAAGCGGAGGGAGATTCAAAGGCAGGAGAAGGGGAAGGAGCTGGATGTGGATTCCGCCAAGGCTGCAGCTTGTTTGCTGGACGGTGAATTGCTTCATAAGCTGCGAATCATTGTTTGCACCTCAAGCTGCATAGTCATTGTCGAACGAGTATTATCGACTTACAGAGGGGCCGACAGTTGTGGTCGCGATGCTCACGATCGCCATGAGTTGTTCCGCGCGAAGGCGCAGACTGCAGCATATCGGAATCCTGCCACAAGTCGAGTCGGTTCTTCGCAGCGAGTTTAGGGATCCATTAGTGACAGCAATATGAGCGAGGGATCGAAAGTGAGGCCTGACCATTCCCGCACTGTTGGATGCTCGTCACCCTGGGCAGATACCCGCGCCCACGCTGGTACAGCTGGAAACATCGCTGGGCACAAGCAAATGCCATTTCGGCACCAAAACCTCTGTTGACTCTTTAACAGCCTCGCGATAAGCTCTTCGCCGGAGGCTCCGAAAACGACTGGCCAGCCTCGTCATCTGTAGCAGTCGTGAAAAATGATTAGACTGAGTCCGGAACGTCGTCTGCTCCGCTGACTGCCGACCGCTCTTGATCCTTGTTGATTTTCCTTAATGTCATTCTTACGCTCTTACTCTCTCGTTATCATTCATGTTTGAAGCGCTTGATTGGACCTGACTCCATGACCAATGTCCTCATCCCTTTGAAAACTCGTCGACAATACTGTGGTCAGTTCTCGCTAGTAGATGGCATACAGAGCTGGTCTAACGGCATTCAAGCGGATCGTTCAGCTTTTTTCGCCTTGTGCGGACAGCATATTCAAAACTGGCTGCTCAAAATACTTGTCTTCGGCTCGTGTAAAGGGGTCTGCAAAGAGCGCCGTCTTGGATGTCGAGTCGAGTGGTAGCTGCGGTTGGGAAGGGCTGAGCAGTACGAGAAATAGATGCAGCTCAGGAAATGAAAGAATCTGAAGTTTAAAAACGAGAGTAGCTGCCAGCCTGGCCGCGACCGTTGGCTTCACCTGTACCCCGGAATATAGTTTGCAGACAGCGCACTGCCGCGGCAGAAGCAACACGCGCATCCGTGTTCTGTCGCAAATGGATACAAGTTTTCCATTGCATGCGAATATCCGCGCCTGAGGAGTGTCCCAGCGGAAGGATCAAGCAGATGAGACTCTGACCCGTGCCAAGCCATGGTGCATTTCCTCCGTGAAGATTACTGTCATTCTGAGCTGGACGGATCCTGGTGACCATGAGCTGAACGAAGGTATTTGTGAGATTATGTAATTTCTGGAGGCTCGAAGCTGCGGAAGTCTGCTATTCTCCTCAGCGCACTCACCGCGTGTGTAGTAGGGTGACAGCTCGCGCGAGGTATTGAAGGGCCATCGAAAATTCATTGTGCCGCCGATACATGGCATAACCGTGACCTTGATAGTGGCCAAGCAGTTTTGACTGGGAAGCGGTTTTGCAATGAATGGGGGCCTCAGACCTCCTCGTACAGAAGTTGCACGTCTTCTTCAGCAGCATCCATGTTGCTGGAGAAAGTGCCAACTGAGGCGGAGAATCTGTATCGATGCCATCAGCTACAAATAGAATTGGGTGATAGTATTGTGCAACTGACCTCTCTATCTCAGCTTGCGCCTGGCGTGCATCGACTGTTCCACCGAGGTGTACGAGCTTTGTCTTTCTCTGGAGGTACTCCTGTGGCTGCTTTTCAAGCTCTTCTGAGTACGTCTTGTAGTCCTCGAGGCTCATTTCGGAAAGCCTGCCCACGTCGCTTGTCATGTCATCTTGATACTGCCTGGGAAGCTGCTTGGAGATCGTGCTGCCAGTAGTTCTGCAAGCTCCAACGTGCTTCCGAAGCTCTGGAATAGGATTGGCAGCGTCGAGCTCTGTTGCACGGCCTGAAGTTTGGCCTGGTGCGGGTGCCGACGCGCTCTCGCGCCCGTCGAGTGGCGGCACAAGCTCCATCCAGCTGAATCGCCTGTATCAAGTTGGCCTGTTCAGCCTCGAGGTCGGTCACTCGGTGGAGATCCCTGTGGCATGCCTTTTTGGCCAAAACCACAGAGGAATGTCAAAGTCACGTCCTTTGCTCCGCAAAATCCCAGTTCGGTTCCGCGACAATCTGCATGCCAAGTAGCATCCAACAAGACAGATTGTTGGAATCAATGCTGTTCGCAGAGTTGACGATGATCCTGCAGCTAGCCACTGAGACTGCTTCTGCGAATCATTGCGTGGAGCTCCCACGTCGTCTTCGCCTGTGTGGGCACTGTGCCCCGAATGCGCCTTGAGGGAGGGCGCCTTTCGCTTGTCGCTCTCCAGAGGCTTGGACCATCTGCAAGAAGAAGCAGTGCTGGCAAGCTGCAGTCAGCTGCAGGCGCTATTCCACACCTGGCAGCTGCAGCCACATTACACGTGGGATCGGATCGGCTGCAGCGAGATACTTCCGCCCCGCTCGCATCAAGCAGCGTACTCGGCCAGCCACGTCTGCGCCAGCACGAGGCGGGGATCAAAGCGAGTCGTTAGATCCACTTCTGTGCACCACTGGGCTTGGTTCTGGTCGTCAGCATCCTTCTCTGCTGCTGCGGTGTAGCAAGTGTCGAACGCAGGAACCGATGGAATCCGGAGAACCGCAGCGTAATGCAATATGATGAAGTCGAATGCCTTTTCCCATATGAAAAGCAAACGGATAACATCCTGCAGGAAGACCATCAGCTGCCGGGCGTCGTATTTTGACTTTCGCTTTCGCGATCATGCTTGTAAAGTTCCGGTGGCTGCGCCGTCCAGCTCATCTTCCGGTGAGCGCAGCCAGCCACCAAGCGTCTTGGTCTCCGGAATTCAGCTGTCATCACTCACGAGGCAGCTGATCTGATCAGTGATGCATTTGCTGTTTAGTGATGATCTTCCGCTTCAATCGGGCGGAAAGAAAGTTGTCAAAGTTCAATAAAAGGCGCATAGAAGGTGGTGTAAGCAACATAAGGCACGCCAATGAGCTGCCGTGCCAAGCAATTTCTCCGCTTTTCTGCAGGATGCCACTTCACCTGCTCAGCTATACATAGATGCAAACTGCCACCGTGGATCTATAGCAGCCTAGAATGACGGCACTGCTTTGGCCTAGCTCAGACAGCTACATATAATCATATATGCTGGAGATGGCCAAGAACTTGGCCGACATGCTCTTTGGACCAATATATGTTGATCAGAGTGGCCAGGATGTTCTTTTGACCAATGTCGAGAGGCAGCGAGCGCTGATCAGAGGGGCACAATTCTCGAATAGTAATTAATGAATGTCATTGCTCTCTATGTCGTCAAGCTCGTTAAGGATCGTGATTCGCCAATCATATCATGCTCAAATGCCAAATTTCCAACCGTGTCTCTCATGCATCGCACCCATCGACTCAATCCTCTAAGACTCAGCCTCTGGCTCAGGTGCGGCCTCAGGTGCAGCCTCAGCGTCGCGAGTATAGTGACCGTACGAAGCGTAGTGCTCTGGGTAGTCTGGAATAGTATTAGTGAAAAGTTCATGGTCAGGCTTGGTCGATGGGAGCCGCGACACATACTACCGTACTTGCCGTACTATTTTTCGACCTTAGCGTCGCATTCGTTGAGTGGCTTTGTAATCAAGCAGAACTAACCTTTCCGTAGTCTGTGGAGAAAAGTTAGCCAAGGTCTGGCTACAAGTCAAGAGAATTTCACTTACGCTCATACTTTGTTGCCTCTCGCTTCTCCTTGAGCGCGTACACAGCATCAAGGACTGCGTCAATGTCTTCGTTCGAGCGCTTATATTGTCCATAGCCTGACAGAGTTGGCTTCACTTTCACAGCTTTTTGTTCTTGGAGTGTTTTTTACTCACTAGCATATTTGCTAATTGCACAGTCAGCATCAGCGGAGAACGGTCTGTCAATCAGAAGACTTCAACGCACCCATATTTGCCGTACTAAAAATCGCATCAATGTTAGCGTTGCGTTGTCCAAAATTCGAAGCTCGAGGTCAACTGACGTTTCCGTAATCTTTCCAAAATGATCAGCCAAGTCTCTGCATGCAAAATCATTCTCTATTACTCACGTTCATACTTCTGCGCACCAGCAGCTTCGGGCTCGGCCTCAGCATCGCGGCGTACGTAATGCCCATAGGCTAATGCGTCGTTAGAAGAGCCATCCAACCGGATCATTCACCATCTCTCTCACAAGCGTAATGTTCCGGGTAGTTTTCGTATTTGCTGCCACGGTGAATTAGAATTGATGCAGAGAATCGAAGGTCCGATCGATGTACCCGTACTATTATTCCAACTCTGTTAGCATCACAGTTCTCAAGAATTGCTCAAGGTTGAAGGCAGGACTACTCACTTTGCCGTATTTACTAATCGCGGCGATTGATCGTCAGTGCCGACACAGTAGATAAGACTATAATACCAGCTGGACTGACCCATACTGTTTTTTCACTTCTGTTAGCATCAAAACCATGGAGGATTACTCGTTGTTGAAGGACTACTCACGTTGCCATAGTGTTCGTATTTCTGAGCACCAGCGGCTTCAGCTTCTGGCTCAGCGACTGGAGCGGCGAGGGCGCCAGTGGCGGAGAGGAACAGGGCGAGGATGGTGGCCTTCATTGTGAACGAGTTTGGAGTGATTATTGGCGAGTTGAGTAGGAGAAGAACGATTGAAGAGTCGAGGATACTGTTGTGATGCTGAGAGACTGATTTGCTCGATGGTACTTCTCAATACAGAGTGGGAGCGGTCCCCTCTTTTATGGAATGCCATTCAGCTCACGTACCTCGCCGCGGGGATCCAGCTCATCCTCTGATCGGTCTACCAGCACGTCATGCCCGTCTCGCCCTTCATGACCACCTCGATGACTATCGAAACCTTGTGCACGCACCCTCGCATCCGCCGCTGCGTGCCTCCTTCAGCGCCGCGATGGCGCGGGGCAATCCTATACGATAGGATGCAGCATGATCACAACGACCCGCCAGTGTTGTTGCTGTATTGAGGTACATCGATCTAAGTTTGTCGCTTGTCGTGGCGTCGTCCAAGCCGTAAAGACGGCACTCCGGAACAAAAGACGCTACGGATCCGCGCTAGCGACGCACGGTCCTGCAGGTCTAGCTAACGCCTCCATGTACAGCTCAGCCGATGCTACCTGGGAGTGTGTTAGTAGCTTACAGCTGCTAGATCCGACATTCCAAAAACGGAGCTCGTGTTCCAACATCCAAAAGTCTAGAAGGAAGCGTCATGCAAGACCCAAATCTTGAAGCTCAGCCGAGAGCTGTAAAACTTGTCCCATGCCCACGTCTGTCGTCTCTGTTTCCTACACCATCAGTATCTACAACGACAATGTCATCAACACCTTTGATGAAAAGCGAGGGGCGAGCTTCCGACGATGATTACAGCGACTCTGGCCAAATTCCGCTAAATCATCGAAAAAGACAATTACTTCGAAAAGAGAACATCGGCTGGGCTTGTCTCTTCGCAGTGCTTCTAGCAGTGACAATTGGTCTGTCAGCGGGTGTCGCAGTGGTGGTTGTTTTGAGCTGGCAAAATAGAGGACCTGCGTTCAGCCAGAGTTTCGCACCCTCGCCAATCACCAGAGATGTGGATATTACATTCCACGAAACTCGATTCGATGGAAATTTCATGGAGGAGAACATCTATCGCAAAAAGGGCAACAACGAGACTGACGCAGCCTGGGCTGCGCTGGGCATTGATTGTAAGTTCGCTTTTTTGGAGAAATCCGCCGCCTTTGCTGACCGGTGTTCACAGACCGAGGTGTTCGCGTCCCGGCAGATGTCGCTTCTTCCGTCGGACTGAGACCAGAACAAGTCCAAATCAAGGAAAAGTACGGTGGCGGCTATCCGGCAAATGTCGAAGGCCTGCACCAGCTCCATTGTTTGAACCTAGTCCGCAAGTCGTTGTATTACAACATCGACTATTATCGAGCAAAAGGAGAGGGTGCATTCATCAACAAAGAGCCTATAGTGCAATTGCACGTCTGTAAGTATAGCTGTCATTGTCACAGCTTGATCTCGAGCTAATTTTCGTTGTAGCACACTGCCTTGATATTATTCGGCAGCAGCTGATGTGCCAACTCGATATCGGAGTGCTTGGCCAAGTGTGGTGGCAGCCAAAGGACCAGGAAGAGCCTGAAGCATTCGTGGACTTCAACACCAAGCACGTCTGCAAGAATTTCGACGCCATAAGGCAATGGGCTGAGGAGCGGCAGTTGCCAGTTGAGGTTCCAGACGATTTCCTCCAGATGCCAAGGCCGGGAGACAAAATTCTGGATCACGTTCCGTGAAGG
Organism: Cercospora sojina; assembly: GCA_004299825.1. Lineage (NCBI taxonomy): Eukaryota > Fungi > Ascomycota > Dothideomycetes > Mycosphaerellales > Mycosphaerellaceae > Cercospora > Cercospora sojina. Next base: position 3,079,044 of record CP036211.1, on the reverse strand, counting down.
TGATTTGGCTGTGTCTATAGATTGCGCAGCGTTCTAGCGGTAACACAATAATACTGTTCACTCTCGTTGTGGTCCCACCACATTCCCTCAGCGCGACCTTGCATTCGACGCTTGTGAGAAAGAAGCAAGCGCTGGCGTGATGGAAGAAGTAGCTGTCTCGTATTCTGCCGCCCTTCCAATATGAAATTCTTGTTGCTGGCACAGGCCTGACCTTTACGTATCAGATCATCGAGACGTGGTCTCTAGGGACGCCTTATTTGGCGCCGCATTTTGGTAGAGCTGCTGTTCTCGGAAAACTCCTCGCATGCCAACCGGGCGGTGTAGTGTTGTGCTGCGCAGTGCTGTCTGACGCGGTCGCTTACATAGGATCCTTGCAAGCCGCAAAGGCGGAAGCTGAGCTTGACGGCAGCTATACACATGCAGACGGGAGATGGCGTGCTGCGATGCCAAGGTACATTTGAAAGCTAAGTGGCCAAGATCCGTATTCGACATTGAAGATGAGCATGACCACACATCAGCCCGTATCGGAGCAGTCTTCAAGGTGAAGCTCGCTGCGCTAACAGCTGGAGTCTCCGGGGGTAGCCGATCTGCATGTCCGTGGGCGGTTGGGTCGCGGTTGCATAGTAGAGGTGGTCGCTCGTGTTGCGATATCTGTTCCAGTCCCTGATCCTGTGATGGCATTCAATGCTGCTGAACTGGCATCATCGCTGTGGCACAAGAGCGATCAGTCTCGATCCGTCTGCAGTAATAGCAGCGTCAATGGCTTGGCGCGTGTAGCTTGTACAGGGATATGCTCGCATTGCAGCGGCCACCGGTGCAAACATTATGCATTGTGGCTGTATCTAGGCGTCTAGAATGACTCCAGCACGTTCCCTCTCTTACCACGTTCATCCATCCATTTTCTGATGGGCTCCCACTTTCGGCACGTTCTCTTCCCAGTTCTGCCCAATGCAAGATTGAATCCTTTCCAATAATAAAGCGGCGAGGGCGTCAAATCGCCATGGCACATGACGCTCTGGCGCAACCGATCGAGGCAGTGTTCGAGATGCGTTGCATCCCATCCTTCGGGGAGGTTGGCGTGAGTGGAGTGATGATGTGAGACGTAGGTCGTATTGTAAAGCGATTTCGATACTTCTAGGCGCACGGCGTTCAGGCAGTGCAGAGTGTGGAACATATCGGGCCTGTTCGCAAAGTCAGCATCACTCACCTCACCAAGTTCAGGAGCGTCGTCCGTACTCGAAGTGGTAAGATTTCGTCTTTGGGATGCGCAGCAGCTCAGGCAAGTAGGGCTCAGCCTCCTCATCTGTCATGGTCGGGATCTCGCCTAGAGAAAGACGGGTCAATCGTGAAGGCGCCCAGTACACTCAGCCTAGACCTACCATGGAGCAATTGGTGCCAGTTCTGGTCGAGAAGTGGTGTCGGCGGGCCAAAGTACTCTACATCCGCGTCGTGTCTGCGGCCAGCCGTATGCGTTTCCGGATCGTAGACCAGCGACCCAGTGTACTCCTGTTCCTCATATTCGATCGCCGAACGAGCATCCTTCATGTCTGTCCGGTGGACACATGGTGACAGCGTGGCAGTCTCTGTGCCCTGCAACGCAATCGTCCTGATGTAGAGCGCCAGGGAGGACAGGAACAGGATCACGTTGAGACCCAGCAGGCCGTACAGTCGCACAGCTCGCTGCCGGTCTGTCCTCGGACTCCTCGTAAAGACCTGCCATGGCGTCTCTTTCTCCCCTCCGCTCTCCTCGTCCAGCAGCAGCGACGCCTTCTGCAGACCCACTTCCTTCAGCGCCATGCTGTCCCGTCTCTTGATGCTGCCTCGGGCGTGCGTTGTAATATCGGTGGTGACCTACCTTCATCGAGATGAGGTGTGCCCAACGCATCGAAGACGAGGTCGAGTGGGCAACATGTGTCTCAGAGGCCCAGAGGCGCACGAGGGCGCCAGTGTCGCTTACATTGCCAGAATGGTGGTGCGTGGCGCTGGCTAACTCCATCTGGAGCGTTCCAGTCTCCGCGCGAAGGGGAAGGTTTGGGGGCGGTGGAAGAGAGCCGAGCGGCGCGGGCAGAAGCGGTGGGACGGACGCGCCAAGCCTCGACGACGTCCCCCATTGCTAGGTTATTCACGTCGCGCCCGCAACGCTACGCTCTCATCCCCATCACCACGCAGCCGCGTCTGCTGCCGACGATCGCTCTGCCCTGCGGAACAGCTGCAGCGAAGAGTGGAAATGTCGAGGCTGCTGGAAAGCACGTCGTACCAAGAACTGCTCGCGATCGCCGCGGTGGATTGCCGCATACTGCAGGAGCCGTTGCGTCCGGAATTGCAGCGGTTCCCAGAAATGGACCTGTTCGACGGCTACCATTCGATGCGGAACGCGTCGACCACGCTGGCATAGATGAGACGCGCGATGATGGGAACGGCGCCGACCACGCATCTCTTCCTGCTGGGCCATCACGGCTCCTGAGTCCCAAGGTATATCAAGAGGTAGGTGCTGGACTCCGCTTCTCTTTTCCTCATCAGCATCAGCATCAGCATCAGCATCCATACCAGCATTCTCACAGCAGTCTCCTGTTATTTGCGCATCCCACACTCATTTACCGTCCACTCGTTCCAACACGCAAAACACACTCAACATGCACTTCAGCGCTGCCCTCATCGCCGCTCTGGCATCTGGCGCCTTTGCTGCTCCCGCTCCTCAGGGCAACGTTGCCGGCGGTCTCCTCAAGACTGCCACTGGCGCTGCCAGCGGAAAGGGTGGCCCTCTCGGTGCCCTTGGTGGCCTCGGCGGTGTCGCCAGGCGTCAATACGGATATGGCAATGAAAAGAAGCCGGCCACCTACGGTGCGCCAAAGCCTATCTACCACGAGGACAAGCCTATCTACCACGAGGACAAGCCTATCTACCACGAGGACAAGCCTATCTACCACGAGGACAAGCCCGTCTACCACGAGGACAAGCCCGTCTACCACGAGGACAAGCCCGTCTACCACGAGGACAAGCCGGTCTATGAGCCAAAGTAAGTCTATCATGCAGTGATCCCGAGTAAATATGCTAAAGCAGATATTTATAGGGAGACCTACCCAGCCAAGGAGGCCTACCCTGTGTACCAGCCAGAGGAGAAGGCAAGCTACCCAACCTTGACTCACGCAAGCCTTTCGATTCCTACTCTGCTCCAGCTCGTGCTGACGATTTTGATAGTACTACGACCCAGCCAAGCCAACCTACAACGCCGCCGCTGCGTACCCCAAGGGCCGTGCTGAGCCTCTCTACCCCGAAGAGGAGATCCCAGATGTGGAGCCACCGGTTGACGAGGAGGTCGACGAGAATGGTGGTGGCCCGGTTGATGACGACGTCCCAGACGTTGTCGAAGAGGTCCCAGACGTTGTCGACTCCACTGACGACGACGAGGTGATTGTCGATGAGCCTGCCAACAACGGAACTGCTATTGCCAGCCAGTGCGGTGTTGGCAACGCTGTTTCTTGCTGCAACACTGCCAGCGAAGGCTCAGCTCTCAGCCTTGTCCTTGGTGGCTCTTGCTCCCTCCAGATCCCAGTTCTTGCTGCTGCTCTCGGAAACGGTTGTAACGCTGGAAACAGCTTTTGCTGCCCTACCACTCAGAACGTAAGCTCACCCAGTCCCAAGTGCTCCGAACTGCTGCTGACTCACTTCAACAGGGCAACATCAACGTTGGTCTTCCTTGCATCCCGATCAACATCTAAGCGGCTTGACCTGGCGACAAAGACAATTTACGGCCTACTGAATCACCACGACAAATACTCTCGAGCCATTCAGCAGTATGGCTGGGGTGCCAAAGATGATGGGCTCGATGAACAGTAACCTGTGTACATATTGCTAGAGCATTGTTCTCCGCGTGGCGTAATAGAGAGACTTGCTTGTATTCATTTTCCGTTGTTTCGTGCGACTTGAGTTCTTCCCAGAGCAACAAATAGTCAGCTAAGTTAGCTGGTCTAACGTTAGTGCCTAAATGGCGGGGCAGCTCGAAGCTAATATACACAGCGTCACAACTCTCACGAGTGTCCGGTTTGGAAACAACAGCAACATGTGCGACTTCTCCCATTATGGCGGTGCAAGCCAGGAGCTCCTGGAGCTTCTGGGAACATTGCCCGCCCCAGCAGCTGACGCTGGCATCGAAGAGCTCAAGAGAGCTACGGACCAAGGTCGCGAGGATACGTCAAGAAAGGAAATGGCCGTTCTTGGAGAGAAAGTCGTACTCCAGGACCACACTGTGCCTGCACGAGACGGACAGACCCTTGCGGGTCGCACCTACAGACCCAAGAGCATTCCACTACACGTCACGCTGCCAATCTACATCCACTTCCATGGCGGCGGATTCATCTTCGGCACACTGGACTCAGAAGACGCGACATGCTCTCGCATAGCCCTCGCGTCCGATGTTGTTGTTTTCAATATCAACTATCGACATACTCCCGCATGGCGATATCCTATTGCGTGGCATGACACCGAAGATGCCTTCGAGTGGGTTATTGCGAATGCACCCCTGTTCGCCGGAGAGCCCAACAGTATCGTCGTCGGAGGCATATCAGCAGGTGGACAGCTGGCCGCCGCTCTCACACTGACCAAAAAGCGAGAGAACGCTTCATCTTATGAGAACATCAAAGGCCAAGTCCTGATGATCCCAGCACTCGCCAACATCGATTCCTATGACCACCAACTCAAACAACTGCGAGACCCCAACATCTCATCCTACAAAGAGAACGAATTCGCACCCATCTTACCGCTCAGCCGGATCAACCTCATGAACGGCCTCTTGTTCTCCGAAAAGCCCAGCATTGACGATCGCCGAATCAATGTTGGCGCAGCTTCACCTGACGAAGTTCAAGGTCTTCCTCCGACGACGTTTGGCATTGCGGGATTAGATCCCCTTCGTGACGAAGCATTACTGTACGCGAAGTTCTTGGCGGAGAATGGTGTGGCAACGGATGTGCATTTGTTCAAAGGTGTGCCGCACGGCTTTCGAAGGTTTGGAGAGAAACTGTCTTTGAGTGCGGATTGGGATAAGGTGATGCATGACGGAATCAGGTGGGCGTTGAGTCATCCGCCAGCGAATGTGGAGATGGTGGTCAATGTTCATGAGGGTAAGAAGTAGAGATGGCCTAGCAAGTGAGAGCTAAAGAGAGGGTGGCAATCAATGTGCACATATGTGCCATGAGAAAGTCATCTATCAAGACCGCTGAAGGCGAACAGATCTTGTGCTGCTGTGATCGAGTATTCAGAATTTAGCGAGCAGTGGAATGCCGTGCAATGTTTCTTAGGATGGATGTCTTGAGCAAAATCGAAGCGAGATGAGAGGCGTTGCAGAAATACCAAAATGTGTTCCAACGTTCGACCGAAAGACTTGCACAGCGAGAGTGTGAGGGTCAATTACCATTCCAGATTCCTTATCCGCTTCTGCAATGTTGCAACTGACAGAGCAGAAACACTTCAGTAGCTTGGTTCTATCGTTCGTTGCAGTGGTCGTCTACGAGATGTGGAAGACGTTAGAATATGTTTAGATCCGATTTTGGACGCCATTGCCATCAAGATGGCCCCAAGAAAGTGCTTCGTAAGCTTTGAGTCATCCACCCCTTTTGGAGCACCCAACATTTGAGCACATTTGCATTTTGCACGCTAGGCAGCGATCATCTCACTGCTGCGATTGTGGCATCATTTGTGAGCTGTGTTGACACTGCCACAGACCATCTTCGAAACAGAGCAGTCGGCGGAAAGGACAAACAAAAAGCCGAAAAGAGTCGCAAGGCAGCTGCCGAATACCATCAATCAATTCAACGCGCACGCGACTCGTTTGTATGAAGCAAACAGCTTTTCAAACGACAACGCTTTCGGCTTCGAGCCTTGGCCAGTGAGCGCTCCAAGTCTTCTGCCACAGCTCCTACGCTGCGTTCGGGCTGCCTTCACGACGTCTTCAGACTTTTCATCTAGTAGCGACACAAGCCATCGCATCGTCCCCTCACAAAGCATGGCAAACAAGTGTCGGAAGTATTGTCGCCATGCTTGTTTGGCCTGTGTCTGAGGGCCTTGGTTCGACCGATCAGAGGTGGTGGCGGTGGCTGCCGAGGAAGAGGAGGTGGCACATCGTGTCCGTTGGCAGGCGGAGCGTACGCGCGATCACTCCCTGTAGACGGCGTAAGGCGGAAGGGATTGGCATGTTCTGTCTATCACGGAGTGCAAGATGGTGTTCGCCGTACGCTGTGTGAGGTTCGGAAGCACCCCGCGTTATCCGGGCTGGACACAAGTCGGGGCCAATCTGGTTGGCGGCGGCGCTTGCATGGAAGTGAACGTTGAATGGTGCCAAGCTCTTCTCCATCCCGTACCGCACACCCCCCTTCCCTGGTGTGTGCCGCTTAGCCTGATGACACCCCGTCTTTGTCCCGACCACCACGCGCATTGTGCTATCGCCATCGCCCTCGAGGCGGTCCATATGCAGGAACCTCCACCGAGTCGCGATCCTGCGGCGCACGATGCCTCCATCTTGACCGCCGTCCTCGGTTCTGCCGCACTCATTAGGCCGAACCCTCTCGCGTGCTGGAGGCCTGTAACACGACGAAGAAGCCCCTGTAACCTTAATCGGATGCTCCGAGATTACCAATTATATCTTGATTGGACCTGCGCTAGTGACCTGATTTTCCGGCAGTCTTCGCCAGAGCCTCAGAGAATATTTGCCCTGGAGGCTGAACCGAAGTCGCAAACCATGCCCTCGTTTCCTGCGTAAAGTCCTGGTCTGTGATCTCCCAGCACAACTGCTGCGCCGATGGTCAAAGCGGTCACCGTCACCATGATCCGCCCATCACGCCCATCGCGGCCCGCCACGCTCGTTGCCGCAACTCTCTTGGTGCTGCTCACGCTGTTCGCAGTTGCATTTGTGAGTGACTATATCTGACACGCTTCTAAGAAAGCAAGACTGAGACCAACATCAGCGCGAACCATTGAGAACAAGAGCCGGAGCATTGCTACCACGCCCACCTAACGATGGCACCCAAGTCACTCCTTACAGCAGCAGGCTTCATATCCTGCTGCCAGCTTCGAATCCCGCTGTCGATATGTGCAAGACCTTACTGACTGGCTCAATGCTCGGGTATCCCACGCCGACACTCATTGCATGGAACGAGACATTCGATCGCGAGGGCCTTCTGGGCGGCGGGAGCCATGTCGCAAAAATCTCACGAGTCTTGGAATGGCTCGACGACTTGCCGCCCGAGACGGACAACGATCTCATTTCCATGATGGACGCTTATGGTATGACGACAGGAACTCTGGACCATCCAACGATACTGACCAGGCGCCAGACATCTGGTTCCAACTTCCACCCGAAGTCCTGGTTGAGCGGTATCACATGATCAACCGAAAAGCCAACAAGAGACTTCGAGACCGCCTGGGTAGCGCGTATTACGCCGAGAATATTCGACAGACGATCATCTTCGGTGCGGGCAAGCGATGCGCTCCCAATCAGATGCATACTGTCGCCTGTTATGCTATTCCGGACTCTCCTCTGCCAGATGATGTGTACGGAGCAAATACGGATACAGTCATGGGCAAGAACAAATTCACAAGCCACAGACAGAGATATCTCAACTCGGGGTAACATTCCATCACTTTCTCTCACGTACCTGCAGGAGTCTGATCAATTGTGCAGGTACATCCTGGGACCGGCCAAGGACATGCGACTAATGTTCAGACGGGCATGGGAGAAAGTCGAAGCTAATCAAGACCATGACCCATGGGACAACGGGAGCGGTGGTTCTGACTTCATGTACGTGTCCAACAGTTGCAGCTACAAATGTGAATGTGCCATATACTGACAGCGAGATCTCCAGGTACCATGGATCTGATCAAGTATGTTTCTCTTTTGGACGACATCAGACTAATATCACACTGACCTCCAACAGTCCATATTCAATACCGTATGGGGCGAGCAAGAATTCCAGCGCGAAGTGATTCGACGGAGACACCAAGGGTGGATCGACCGCTTGCTCCGCCGCGGCCAGGCATCTCCCCTTCATATCGAAGGCACGCTCGTTCAGGACCCTCTAAACCCTCCTTTCACTCACCAAACCATGGAGCACAAAGCGGGAAAGCCGGACGAGTTCGGGATTGGCTTGGACTATTTCAGTGATCTCGGGCAACAGACAGTGAACACCGAAGACGACACACAATATCTTGTGCACGGCGATAACCTCACCGGACAGATCGAGGCTCGTCCGAAAGGACTCTTCAACTGCCCTTCTCGAGTGACTGGAGAATTGCCTCAAGATGTACTTAAGACTTCGTCTCCATCGGCTGTGGAGGAGTCTTGGAGCCAAATCCCATTGTTCACAAACCATTGCCTCAACACAATACCAGTGATGATCCACCACAACGGAGACAAGGGTGCCCGATCGTGGCAGTGGCCCATGACATGGATGCAGCCACACGCCCGACGCCAATTTGAGACCATCCTAGGTGACGAGAGCAATGTCCTCGCTGCGGGCAGATCAGCAGGCGGTGCAACCCTTCCGACAGGCGAGTACCTCAGCTTCCAGGAGCTGTGCCCACAAGACTTCGAATACGAGCTTTTCAGAGATGTAGATCCTCCAGAGACATTGCCGAAAGGCTGGTAGCATTTGATTTGAAACATCATGGCGAGGATACAGGCAATTGGAGAGGAAACAAATAGAATATTGCACAGGTGCAAAGTACAATAAAATTTATCTCGAGTTACTCAAATGGCTGGCAGCATTTTGGATCTATCTGCAATAGAAGAAAGCATCAGCTTAATGAACATCTGGTAAAATCCACTCACCCCTCCCATCCCTAAATACTTCCTCGTGAAATGGCCTGCAAATCTCATCAAATCTGATCCACCTGGATTCGAAGTCGCCATCCTCGGAATTCGCGGAAGTCGCCCTTCCGCCTCCTCTCCATCTCTCATCAGGCCAATATTCTCTCATGCCATCTTCATCATAACCTCCAAAAGCAATCGGCATGACCGGTTCCCAAATATGCGCATCATACAAATACCTCGTGTAGCCGGCGTACCACGTCTCGTTCCACCACGTCTCTCGTAAAGCTTTGCGGCCGTCCCTGTGTGCGTTGTGATGAATGACTGCGGGCACAATCCCCGTCCAAATGTTCGTGAACAGTGGGACTTCGGACCATTTCATCCAGCGCGGGAATTTGGGGTCGTGGTTGAAGGTCCAGAATGGAGGTTGTGTATCTGTGATATCTTTTGCGAGTGTCTGGTTTGTGACTCCGTAGGGATGCGTTGGAGGAATATTCTCGCGTTGTTCAGCGAGTTCGAGCTCGGTGGTGTCGTTCCAGTGGAGCCAGGCGGTGTCATCTTCGGAGAAAACCGTGTTGAGTCCGATTTCCATTCTGTAGTCGAGGCCGATGCCGAATTCGAAGTTCTTGTCTGGGCGGAGGGCAGCTTTCTTTCGGACCTCTTCTATGTGCGCTGGGACGAAGGGATGAAGAGGCTCGTATCCGCCTTCGAGCTTTTCTTTCATCTTTTGAAGATTATTGCGCGAGTCTTGGCGTAGAGCTTCACGCCAGACTTCCTGGTCTCCGAGGATGTGGGAGAAGATGTATTGATCCGAGCCCATGTTCGCCTCGAATGGGTCATTTGTGAGGAGATCGCGGGCCTGATTGAACATCTTCCGCATTGCCTTGATAGTCCCCATTGCCACGCCGGAATTAATGAATCGCGGGCGAAATTTGATGAAAGGGTTTGCCTCGTTTCCGATATCTGTATCTGTCTCGGGACCGTAAATGTCGTCAGGAAGACTGGAAAATGGGACAGCATAGCAAGGCGGGTCCTTCTCGGTCCATGGCCAGCAGCGCTTCTGGCAACCAAAGATGATTTCTTGGTGAATATTGTGCTCCTTCGCGGCACTGCCAAGTTCCTTCGCGATGCGTTCGTCCGCGCGCTTGTTGACAGCGAAGTAACGATCTACCAGAGTCTGAGGTCGGAGCTGCAGCCAAATATCGTAGCCATCTATCATGAGTACCAGGTCATCGTCCTTTGCTGGGTCGAGATGGTTGAAATACTGTGCTATTCCAGTCACCTTCGCCAAGTGAGAGCCGCCTTCCACGTACTTCGGATCGTCGAAGTCCTCTCCCCAATTCACAACTACAGGATCCGGATAGCCCAGGATTCCCGCGCTGACCATGACTTTGCAGAGGTTGACATCGGCCTTGGATGCTGGCACCACGAGGTGCAAATTTGCCGGAGGGTTTTCGCTGATTGTATGGTTCTGTTTTGACCCAGTGATATCTGTTACTTCCTTTACGGCTGTCGCGATTGATGTTAAGCTCGGCGATGAAGGCTACACGGCATCAGTAATCGGCATCTCGGAGCTGGAGGATGTATACTGACATGAAGAATATACACAATGAATAAGATCCACGTAAGAACCAGGAAGAAAAAGGGCTTGCCTTGCAGCATGACGATTGCTCTCATGCCAGTCCTCGAGCCTCCGTCTTCATCAGTACCAGGGTCAGACGTGTGGCCTCCATGGGACGTCAGAAGAGCGGCCGCCCCTTCTGCGTTTTTGGCAGCAGCTTCTGAAGCAGCCGAAGACCACGACCGCTGCCGCATGGTCATACTGACCCCTGTCCCTTGCCTTCCGAGCTGTGCAGTATCGTGTCGCAAAGTTTATCCAGCCAAGGTTCCGGTACGATTGGAGTGGAATATCATGCCCTTCAGGTCAACGACAAGTCGCACGACGCATCTGGCGTAGATGAGCGCAGCGTTTAGGTGGGAAAATCAGATTTTGGGTCCCCGACTTCTCCTGTGCCGCCCGGAAAGGGATTAGCGACGGGAGTCCTGCATGGCTTTCGCGGAAAGGATGCTGCAGCCACAGAAAGTAATCTTCGAAAAGTCGGACAATCGCTGCTGGCCAAGACGTCGGTCGGTGTCGGGGTCGAGATTAGAAGCAGGCGCACTAAGACACGAGGGATCACTCACCAATGAAGATCGGGGAGCCGCATGCTGCAGTGGTGCCAAGACAACTCGGTACTGGCCTGCCGGGCTTGACCTGCGTAGCGTGGCGCCGCCGAGGCTGCTGAGGACACGTAACGGCTGAGACGGATGCGTCGCACAAGCTGACCGGATGTGTGACACGAGGTCAGAAATGGCAGACTTGTCACATGTGGTGGACGCTGAACGAAGATGTTGGAGCTGGGCAGATTTTGATTGAGCTTGGCCATATATCCCGCTAAGAACGCTATCAAATGGTACACAAATGCTGAGACGGCAGAGCACATTTCTTGCTGGAGATCTCTGTAAACTATTGCTCGCCAGGCTGCGGAGCCTGTCGATGCTGAAACTCTTGACCTGCTAGCCCTTCTGCTGCTCCTCCAGGCGAGACACCCGCTGCTGCTTCTTGAGGTTGTCCTTCGAACGGGAATGCTCCTTGATGAGCAACCTGTTCGGCCACAGGCTCGGGTTCGGGGATTACTTCGTTCTCTGGCGGAATAGGCTCAGATGCAGGTGGGCGCGGAATAAGCGGCTCGTGCTTCTGTATCTTTGTCGGATGATAGGCCTCATCGTCGCCGGGCTGGAACAGGACTTGTTCAGCATCCTTGCAAAGCCGCCTCCAGCTTAGCCAGCCGCGTCGGTCAGTCCATGCGCCTCCTTTGCCTCCATCGACAATCTCCTCTGCGTCCTCTACAGGCTCAGCATTATACCAGAGCAGATTCGCGATTGGCTCCTTCGAAATGAGCCTCTCATCAAGACGGTGGGTCGCAAGCCTCAGCTCCGCTGCTTCCTTTTGGAACCACATCCTACGCCACCAATACTTGCGGTAGAACTTCTCGTCTGCGTTTCCGGTGACGTGCAGCAGTACAGGATGCTGGTGTGTCAAGACATTATAACCAAGTTCGACGCTTTCCCAGCCGGCCGGTGTTGAATTTGTGTTGTTCAAGCCAGCGTCCAGAGATTCAAAGGGTGGCCGTGAAGCCAGAATATCCTCACTGATGTGAACTTCCCATGGTTTCACTGGGTCGTGATGTGCATCCGCCGGAGGAGACCAAGAGTTTGTCTGTCTTGTCCAGGCAAGCTGACCTTTCCAGAACGCCAGCGTCTGAAACATGGTGGAGTCGTAGTCTATGCCGATATGGTATTCTGTCCGTCTACCGAAAGTTATGGGCTCGGTTCGAATCAATGTGTTGTTGTTTGGATCCTCATGGTCGTAGTACACCCTATTCTTTGCCACTTCCAGCAAATCCGGCCTGTTGAGCAAACGCTGGTATTCTTGGTCTCCAAAGAGGTTGGCAAAGTAGAATTGATCAGAGTCTGTCACATGATTGAAGTGAATTGCCTCCAGTGTGGCGTTGAAAATATCCACGAGGTCCTTGACAGTACCCAAAATTGTACCGCTATTGAGCCATTTCGGGGGATTCTTGTCGCGATTCTCGCGATTGTACACTGGCCCAAACGCTGAGGAGGACATTGTACTTTCTGGTACAGCCCAGCAGGCAGGACGGCTGAAGTCCACAGGCCAACATAGCTTGTCTGGCCCAAAGACGACACTCTGATACATCTCCTGCTCGGCAAAGATTTGTTCTCCATAGCGCTCAATTGTTCTCGCGTTTGCAGCTGCGTTGATGGCGAAGAATCTCTTGAGAAGGACGTCGGGTCGCAATTGAAACCAAATATCGTAGCCGTCTACGATCAGAACTAGATCCTCCTGGTATTCATCCGAGGCTTCAAGTTTCTCTAGATAGCGGAGTATGCCTTCCACTTTCGCGAGATGCTGAACGTATCCATCAAAAGCTTCGTGATCGCCATAGTTGATGAGCACCGGTGTCGGGTAGCCCAAGATCTGCGCCGAAAGAAGCAATTTGCATAGTTCTGAGTTGGTGCTGGTGGCCGGTATGAGGAGGTGCAGGCGGCCTTTGCCGATCGGAGGCTGTTGATCGAGCTGGTAATTTTGTACTGTCGTATCGTCAAGTGCAGCTAGAGGCGCTGAGGAGCCTGAGAAGCCGTTGTGGTAGAAATAGCTCGGGTGGAAGCCTCGTGTCCAGAGCCATGCGACCAGAGATGCAACGATCGTTGTGGCTACGACTCTCGCAACCTTTGATGAAAGTATCCGCCAAATTTGCTGGTGGTCTCCTGTGCTCCCGTATCCGGGGAAGCCACGTAACTTGGAGAAAATCATCAGCGCGACAGGTCCCCAGTCCGCTGTGTGATGAAGTGTCGTGGAAGAAGCTGCATCTCCTGGAGTGACTCCGTGCCTGTGGTCCCGGGGGCGAAGTGCGTCCCAGCAAAAGAGAGCCGGTCTTTCCAAGGAGACGGAGACGGCAGCTAACTAAGCAAGTGCTGAGATACCACCAGAACTTCCTTGTCGTGTGTGGCGGCGGGATCTCCTCGCCCACTTTTCTGCGTCGCCACAGATTCGCTCGGCTGGAGAGAGGCGGACGCCATGCACAACTGGACATTGCACAATTTTGCCATGCCATTTGGCTTGAGCGCCTGCCGGGCCGATCCTGCGCAGAAGTCGTGGTCGGGGCGGACCGGCGATCTGTCATCAGCCCTCTGCCTCTCGCCAATCCTACTTCGCAGTTGTCCTTGTCATCATCGCTTTGCTTGCAATACACTCACTATGAGCGCAGTCCTCCCCTTCAAGGACTACCACATGGCACGCTCGATGCCGTCACTCTGTGACGATCGGATTTTGCACGATTCAAGCACACCAAGCAAGACGTCCTCCGGCTCCTCAGGGGGACAGCATGTGCTGGAGCTCTGCGAGAAGTAGTACGAGTGTATGTTGCGAGCCCCGTGTCCGGATTGATTTGTAAACACCGCCCTGGAGACACGTTATACATGCTCCAGCGCAGCAGCTGCAGACTGGCCTTTGGTCTGGTCGTTGTCGGATTTGGCTTGGTGGAGACTTGGACGCCTCTGATTGCTCTGCGCGTTCTCCTTGGAATGTTTGAGAGTTGCTTCTTTCCATCTGCAATCTTTCTAGTGGCCATGTGATATACTAGAAGAGAGGTTGCAAAGCGCAATGCCTTCTTTTATCTGGTTGGCAACAGCGTCGGTGGTTTCGGCGGCGTGCTAACTTATGGATTGCAACAAATGGTATGCGTCCAGCATCGCGCCCTGTTGCGAAAAGCTGACTTCAATCCAGGATGGAGTTGCAGGGCGTCCGGGCTGGCAGTGGATCTTCATATGGTCAGTTGATATCCCCAATGCCCCAAGACTCAACTCTAACTCCAGATAGGGAAGGAATCATGACCGTCATCATCGCCGCTCTCGGCTATTTGTTTCTGATCGACTTTCCTGAAGAAGCTTACAGAACGAAATGGTTCCTCAAGGAAGACGAAGTCAAGATCATGATTGACAGAGTTCCGCGCGACAGAGCAGACGCCCATGTCACGCCTTTCAACCTCAAGCACTACCTCTCACAAGCCAAGGACTGGAAAATCTGGCTATTTGGCATTAATTTCGGAATGTCTGGTGCGGTGACCTATGCCGTCAGCTACTTTCTTCCAATCATTCTCAGAGACTCGTTGGGATTTAGCGTCGTCCAGTCGCAGTGCCTGACTGCTCCAGTATGGCCCCATGGAACGACCGTGAGAATTCTGCTGACAATAACGCAGTGTTACGCCTTCTCCTTCCTTCTCGGCTTTGCTACAAGCTGGGTTTCCGACAAATACAACATCCGTGGCCATGTACTCAGTTTCAACGCTCTCCTCGAGATCATCGGCGTAGCAGTGCTCGGATATGCCGAGCAACCATACGTTCGCTATTTTGGCGCGTTCCTGATCACGGCTGGCTGCAACTCGAATGTCCCAGCGAGCATGACCTACCAGGCAAACAATGTGGTCGGCCAGTGGAAGAGAGCTTTCACCTCCGCGACGATCGTGGCCTGGGGCGGTGTCGGTGGCGTGATAGGAACCGTGGCTTTCCGCTCACAAGACAGTCCGACTTACAGACCTGTCTTGTATACGTGCTTCACGTGTGCGAGTGTGACGACCTGAGTGTGGCTACTACGACTGTGTACATGTGGCACAAGAATCGGCAGCAAGCGAAGGGATTGATCATAATTGAAGGAGTACCGGGATTCAGGTCTACTCTGTGAGCATGACATATAGTAAACATAGACTCTGTCGAGCTGTATATTCTCAAACGCCGTATGAACATTCGAAATCTTACGATACCTTCGACGCGTCGATGGCTAACAAGTGCTAGCTTCTCAATCAACAATGGAGTATACTGTAAGTCAGTCCGGATGCTCGGGCAAGTTTCATGGAATAAGCTCATGCACTACTGCACTGCATCATCACACATATATAGACTCATGTGGTATGACCCTTTCGCAATAAGCTTTGGATCCCCTCATCATCTTCCTTGTTACCTTCCGAGCTGTCGACCTCGGACAAGAGCCCGATTACTATTCAGATGCATCGAAGCAGTAGCTAATCACTAGACGCAATTTCTTGAGACTTCCTGTGCACTTTCACGAACACTCAGCAAGTCTTACACCGTCCTGCAAAAAGGCTAGCATAATCTATTGATCCCGAAAGTAGGATACAAAAATCCACCTCACATATCATCTACTTTTCCCATCGTCCATTCCTTCGAATTGGGACCCAGAAGCAATGCCATTCTACGAAGTCCGCCATATCACTCCGCTCTCTCAAGCTCAACAGGACTCGCTCGCAGAAGCTCTAACTGCAATCCACTCGACAAAGTTCACCACACCACGCCTGTTCGTCAATGTAGGATTTGTAGATCAGAGTAAGATCAACACATACGTAGCCGGAAAGCCGAGAAAGGCAAACTCCATCTCGGCGAACGTGCGTGTAGGACCAAGTAGGACGCAAAAAGACTGGGACCAGTTGTGTGAGGAGGTCGTGGCTGCGTGGAAGAAGACTGTACCGGAGGCAGAGTTGAGGTGAGTCGAGCACTTTGCGTTTCGAAGATATGTGTAGTGGGTTCATGCAGACATTAGAGCACGAGTGCTGACTACTATGCTCCAACTCTGCAGAGGAGTCTTCGTTCTGGGCTCACTGACTGCGGGCTGGGAAGCTGGCTTCACGTTGCCACCTGCAGGACATGACGTGCAGTGGCTGAAGGATAACTGGCAAGCATTCGAAGAGAAGGCAAAGGCAGGTGACGAGGACTTTGCAGATATGTTGGTCGAAATAAAGCAGAGAGAGGTGCTGCAGCAGGCGAATGGTAAATGAGGTACGGATGTTCGGCGCTGGCTGGAGTCTCTGTGACGACAGATTTGATCAACAATGTCCTCGCACTAGTCATTCATATCTTGCAAGAACTTGCGCATTTTGGTGCTTTCCTCTGCTCCGTTGCGATCCATCGTATTCGCCAATTTCCAGTGAAGACTGAGCAGACCTGCATGCGCATTCTGACATGGACACATGTTGAACGAGTCAGCTCCTCGTCCAAGCTCGGTCCGGCCTGGTTTCCGTTCGAAGCACGTGTCAGGAAATATGCCTCTCCCACAACCAGTTCTCAGCTTCAACTTTGGATACTGCCTCGCCGCAGAGAGCTATCCGAGGCAAGAAGTTCCCGCTGACGGGACTCTGGACCAGCCTTACGTTGCGGAGCTCAATCATCCATCCACCTCGCATTCGTCGTGGCAAGCACCACTCTCTGGTCCTCAAGTAGCTTCTTCACTTCTTCCCAAGGTCGATCCGCAAGACACCTTACCATGTTATTCATACTCGATATCACAATCCTCACAGTGCTATGCCGCCCCGAAGCCCATCGCTCAGCAGGCGTGAGTTTCCTGGGAGGGACAAGTCCGCTGTGCACGAACTTCATCCATTGGAGGAGATTGGCCCAATTCGGTTCGCGGTCACCATAACGTAGATAGCACTCGACGTATTCCTTCGCTGGCTTGGCGCTATGGGTTTCCAGCCCCAGATCTCGTAGTTTGCGCGTGAATCTTGCCAAGAGAGTTGAGTCGTATGAATTCATGTCAATGCGGAAGGAGTTCTCGTAGTAGTAAATCTTGAGAGCTTCATTTCGAATCTTCTTACATCTGTTGAATGCAGGTTAGTGTGGTGAAGCTTTGATGGAATCGCGCAACGAAGATGAAACTTACGTCTGCAGCAGCGCTGGCCGCCCGTGGCCAGACTCGGTGACAATGATGCGATCTTCTTCGCCAGCTGTGTGCAATACCAGTCGATAGATGCGGTTTCTCAACTCCGCTGGAAGTTGCAAGAGGCGCGAGGGTGTCGGTGATACATGTGCCGTGGGAGGCTTTGCACCCAACTCCATCTTGTTTATCGGTGCCCGCGCAAGCTCCTCAGATGCGCCATTGGTGGCCGCGACCAGCATATTGCGTGTGATTGGCACTATTCGCGTCATATCAGCCATGTTGTTGCATGTCGTGTTTGCCATAGAAGCGTTTGTGGATGTGGAGTCACGCGCCAACCGAGCTCCAGCTCCGAGGTGGGCTGCAGCTCAGCTGATCTGGCTTCAGGCGACTGCCATTCACACTTCACTTTCGTGTGCACCATGCATAACTTCGGTTTGCATATACGGTCAAACATACGGCCAATCAGCATGTACAATGCTGTTTATCTTGTAATCTCTATAGGTAGTCTGTGGCTTTCACCTGGCGTCTCCACACCCCCGACCTTGCGACCGCCCTCCTTCCTCTTGACTCGGCACCACAGTCCAACCTCCTTGTCCATGATGAACTGCCAGATCACCCCAGACCAGCTGTAGTGGCAAGGCAAATCTGAGTAAAACTCACTTGCGATCTCGTTGAGCTTCCACAGTCTGGTCCATGGAATGGCAGGAAAGTCATGGTGCTCATTGTGCAGACCGACATTGTAGGTCACCAAATTCAGGATTCCGTAGTATGAATAAGTCTCTGCTGGTGGCGGCGCCAGTTTTGCGGCCTCTGAAGACTTTGCCTCTTCCGATCTCTGGTGTTGCGAGAAAACATAGTGCTCGGCAATGAAGTGTCCTGCGCATGGGTGTAGAGACCCCGCCAGGAAGGAGCTCATGATGAAGTATCCCAAGGCTTTCCCTCCAAAGTTCTGCACGATCAGATAGTCGAACAGCAACTGCGCTGCGATATTCAGCGCATGTATCTTCGTCAGTGGTAAATTGTACACCATCATGGGTCGGAGGGCGTAGAAGAGGATCTGGAATGTCGCAAAGAATGCCTTGCCGGCAACAGAGTCCAGGAACCAGGCTTCCAGCGCAGTGGGCAGATCCGTATCCAGTCCATCGACGCCCAGTGACTTGTGGTGAGTCAGGTGGTAAGGCCTAAAGGAGGCCGAGTATGGAATACCGATTGGCAAATTGGCAATAATGGCGAACAACCTGTTGGCAATTGGGGACTTGAAGGCCAGGTTGTGCGAGATCTCGTGTATGGCGAGGAACAGGTTCTGGTTTGCAGTCGCGCCGATTACGTAGGCCGTAAGTAGAAACGGCCATGACAGCACTGGAGTGTCTCTGAGCGCATATGCACAGGCGATTTGAAGACCGACCACCGCAAGAACAAGCGGAGTGGTCAATGGCTCTGGTCCGCAGAGTTTCAGAACCTATCCTTTGTCAGCGTATGTGCTGGCAAGTTGCCCATGTTCGACACACCTCCGGATGCGCCTTTATTATCGCCTGCCTCCTCGTCCTGTGCGGCTCTTCTGTGTATGTCCAAAAGAAGTCATCGTTGGCTGCAGCAGCGGGTAAGACCGAGGCCTGCTCTTTCTCGGATTGGTGGCGTGTCCGCTGAGTCGACTGCGTTTTCGAGACGGTTGCGGTAGTGACTGAGGATGACATCTCGACGGCGGATAATGTCTCGACTGCAGGGAAGTGGACGGTGAAGCACAGAGAGTGCGAAGCGATGCTCACCATCAAGCTCAATTTTCCAGAAGGCGGTCTCTGCCTGAATGCGTCGCCCCACCAGGGGTCACGCCAAGACGCTAGCGCACGCGACCTGCAGCCACTTCACGTCCCGTTTGCCGCCTTCACTTCAGATTCGTTCTCACCTCCACTTTCACCACAGCTTCGCCTACCATGATGAAGTGCTCGTGTACCTCAGGAAACCCATCTGGCGAGTTTTCTGGCTTCCTATGGCCGAGCTTGCATACTGAGCTTCTGCCAGCGCGCTGAAGAACGCCAGTTCAAACGATCAATAGAGCTCTTATTCGGTGCTCGATCATCGGCATTGCGGGCGCGGAACCCCAGTGAGCCAGCGTACAAAATAACCGCTCAAGACGAAACCTGCGCTCAGCAAGGCAGCGCTTCCTAGGTGCCGTTTCCACAAGCCAAGATTGTTCGATTCAAAGGAGTCCAGACCACGCGAGTACGGCATATAAACTATAGACTTCCGCTGGAACCCAGAATTCGACGAGATTGCACAGCATCACGCGTTCTCCCCATTCGGTCATACCAGGCTATCTGCAGACCTTGCCTCGGGATTACATTCTCGGCCTGTCGACCTGAAAGGTGTGCAGATGTCACGACCTCCAGCTGCTCTGCATGTGATCCTTTGGTCCTGTGGTGCATCAAACCTTTGGGCCAGCTCAGCTACGATCGAAAAGCAACGAAGTCGCTAGCCCACAGAGCCCCTTTGCCAACGATGCGGACGCCGCACGGGAGATACAGCTGCTATTGTTCCTATGGTAGCCCTGTTAGAGACGCGTGGTAGGGTCCCTGGTTGATAGGCATGATCAGTACCTCGGAGCAAAAAGGTGATATCGACGAAAGGCACATCGTTGCAAATATGCACCCGATCAATAGTCGGTAGTGCGAGCGGAAAAAGAAAAGCAATTCATGTTGTGCGCCTGCGTTGGACGCGCGATATCGAAGTTGAGCAAAAAGATTCGCAAAAATATTTGCGAAAAGATCGGACGAAGAAGTCGAAGTCGAACACTGAATCCCACAGGCAAAACAAAACAATAGCGCGCGCGACCCGCGCTTCGAGTATGCAGCCCTTGCGGACGCCTCGGGATAACAAGATGCAAGGATTTCATGGCGGTAGAACTTGCGTTCTAAGCAGTCGCTGTGCATTGCTTGTTGTGGTTGTCGACGCCACGGAGCTCTGGCCACTGAGTGAGCATTCCGCCCAACTTTCTGTTTATAAACGTCACCCATTAAGCTTCCCGCAGCAACACCGATCCCGCCGAGCCTCTGTCGCCTCAGGACTGTTCACTCCACCACCTCTCACCTCGCACGTCTGCGTGTTCTGCAGTTGCGCCAGGCAATCCAGAGTGCAAGCGACTCTCAGGGCAGTTGTTGGTTCAGAGCTTTCAGGAGGTGCCTCCAAACTCGCTTGCGCATGTTGCACATGCGTGCCACCAAGGGCCGCTCGTGTTGTTCGCTGACGCGCGTGACCGTTTCGCTTATCCTCATGGCAGTCATGGTCGCTTGAATCCTTTGTCGAGTGCTCGATTAGCTGACTGCAACGTGGTCGAGAATGCATTGCTGGGCCTGTTCAGAATCTGCTGCGCTTTGGTTGGGCGTACGTGATTACCACAGTGTTGATGGAAGTAGTTGAGGGCCGCGACGATTTGAGGCTGGAAGTCATTTGCGATGCTTGTCCGGCTGCCGAACAATGGCAGCAATGAACTCCTGTTTGCTCTTACGTGCACGCACGGACTTGATCACCTGCTCGAGAAAGCCCTTTCACCATGCAGCTGCGAGACACTCAGGATCAACGCCCCTGGAATACGACTCACCGCGGATGTCCTTTAAGCCCGTGCTTACAGTGACCACCATCGCAAACCCAACTTCGTTCATGACCAGCACCTCAGCCTGGCGGCCTACAATATCTCAGGTTTCGGGACCAAGAGAGACTCTCCGTGTGGCATATCTCGAGCGCACAACACAAAGCACAAGGCCATTCAGAACAGCACGATCAATCACAGACGAGCGACATCTGTCTGCGTTATTTCAGTATCGGCCGCATATGCCCTCAGCAAGTGGGGGTTATTGTGCCTACGCGGTTTGTAGTCTTTGGCGAACTGAAGATTTTCGAGCTGGCGCCGACGGTACGGCTGTACTTGGTCTTGAAAGCCAATTTCATAGTACAGTTAGACCTTCACTGCTTTGACTCTGCCGTCGCAGCCTTCTCCACCTCATACATTCAAAGCTTGAGTCTTCAATTTACATGTACCTTCTGCCATATTGGTGATTCTCGTCATAACGAAAAGTGGCGGGACGGGTCAAAACGCACCGAGATCACGTCCTTGCATCCACCATGCCACATCGCGTCCGCGCACATCTTGCAGAATGGATTTAAGGCATCTTCAATAACATCCAGCAATGCCGCCAGCGCGTAGTCGTGATCGACCACGGCAAGATCCGGTGTCCTGCCAGCTCTGTCGCAGCAAGAAGCTGAAGTAAATTGGAAGCTGCAAGCCTGGCTGATTCACTGCTTTCTGATACGTTTCGATAGATGCGACAGGCAGTCACCGTGCTCGAACTGCAAGAGCCGTGTAAGTCAAAACTTGGGGCGGCACACAATCCGACTTCCGCACCAAGAGACCTGGATTTGTCCCTGTGAAAACTTGTCACACCCATCTGACACACGCGTATGCTGATTTTCCATCGACTGCTTACAGAAGGTTCATTGCGAGTACCGGGGTGAGAGACCGGCGAACTTTGCAGCGGCTTCCCACGAAGATGGCCTTCGAGCTGAGAATCAGGCTATCAGAGCTCGACTCGACCGTCTCGAGCAAGCGATTTTCCAGGCCCATCACTCCACAACCGCGCCAGCTTCCGCGAGCTCCGTTCGCGGCTCTTCGAATGGCACACCCGACATAGCAAGAACGGAAGCTGCTCAGGCAGACGAAGACTCCCACTGGCTCGAATCCGTGGGCGCGCCATCCGATACCATTTTGCCGTGCTTCGCCGACCGAGTTGCAGTTCGACTCGAAACACTGGAACAATCTTTAGCATCTAGCCAACAGCCCCAGGTCTGCACTATAAGTATACCTACCTATGATCTAGCAATGACTTTCCTCGATGCATACGCAGAGGAGCTGGATTCTATGCAACACATTTTGCACATTGACAGCACTCGTGGTGCGATTAATCGGGCTTACAGTGATCTGGAAGTCGGACGTGAAGTTGATCCAGGAGTACTCTGCCTTGTTCTGGGAATTTGTGCTTGCCTGACATTCTACTGGTCTACCACGGGCCGGGCTTGGGGCACTCAACTGTTCCACGAATTGGAGCCAGCTCACAAGGCGGCTGCTCACTGGGCAGAGCAGGCACTATACGCGATGCAGCAGATGCATCTCGCGACTGCCTCGTATACTCTCGAAAGTGTACAAGGCATGATCATGCTGACGTTCCTTTTCTACCATATAGAGGGATTCACAGCGCGAGTTGGGCTAATGCACTCTTCTGCAATCACCATGGCTCGCTCTCTTGGCCTTCACAGAACTGCCGCCCCCCAAGCAGTGACTGCGACTTTGCATCAAGCAGAGATCATTACCAAAGAAGTGCAAAGAAAGGTCTGGTGGCATTTGGCGTGCACAGACTGGCTCTTAGCATTCATGGGAGGCCCTCAAGAGGGCACATATACCATCCGCACCATGCATGTGAACCTCCCTCGAAATCTCAACCCCGAAGACCTCAACACAAGAGGGCCCGAGTTCGCTCGACCTTTGACTGAGCCTACTGTAATGTCTTACTACCTCCAGAGGATTCGGCTTGCGACCACTTGCCGCGAAATTGCAGACGATCTATAGACCAAACTCCAGTTCACCGACCCCAGCGACATTGACCCTCAGACGATACTTGCTCTCGACTCAAAATTTGACACTCAGACACGAGAGCTTCCGCGTTTCATGCGTCTGGACACTTCATTAGCGCAGCTGAAGCAGTCATACGGAGAGCATGCGGCAACAGCAATGGACGCTCAGCGATTGCTGATACACTTGATGCTCAAAACGAGACGCTGCAAGCTGCACATGCCCTTTCTTGTTAGAGTGAAAACGCATCCACGTTTTGCAGCATCTCGTGCTGCCGGATTGCAGACTGCACGTACCGTGTTCGAGGCTCGTCGGCACGCCATACAGAACCAGAAGTCTCTTGTAGCACAACAGCTACGACTTGGTGGCCTACTACAGGTATGTATAGTGTTTTGAGCGCAGCGCGAAATCAATGTCTGATCGGTCTCTAGCATCTCTTCTTTGCCACAATCGTGCTAGTGATGGACCTGTGCATCAACAGGGACGAGATCGATGGCGCAACACTCGTAGAGGTGCGCGAGAGTCTCCAAATAATGGACGACGCAAAAGAGTCCTCGCCCATGAACCGTCGCTTTCACGAATCTCTCCTGAACATACTCCGAAAACACAACGTGGTCTTGCCCAACACAACTCAGCAGGCACATAGTCTCGGAGCTACCGGGACAGTTGCGAACGGCTCCAACGGCATATCTGTTGACCTTCCCAACGGGTTCCCAGGTATGGAAGCCAATGAGATCGACTTTGACAGCATGTGGCAAGACTTTATGAATGCTGGCCCGACGCTCGACGCTCAGACCTGGGATGCCATCCTATCTGACCTCGACATGCAGCCGATATGAATCATCAAACACGTTTCCCGAGTCCACAAAAAGACAGTGCAGGCGAAGAGTGGCATGCGACCCTATTGAATGTGGGTCCGATCGGCATACCATTGGTCAAAACATAATTCCCTCTCCACCCACACCATGAATCCTTCCATGGACACTCCGCAGCAACTGAAGACTATTGACATTATTTATTCAATTCAGCAAGCAGTGTCTTGTTCAGCAAACAATAGCCAGTGATTGCTCACTTGTGTCACAAACCTCATTTGATCAGTCATGGACGCCGAACACAGCGATTCAACGGACAAGAACGTCAAAATGTCCGATAGCGTCGACACATCTCGGAACAACAGTGCAGTACAATCGGAAAGCCACAAGTCAGAACTCAGGTTGGACTCACTCTTTGGAGCAATGTCTTTCACAGCTATTCTAATGGAATTGGTAGTTGGCGCTCAGCATCAGCATTGTGCGGCAGCGCATTGGCGTATTTCATCACTGTCGGCTTCATCAACGCATATGGCGTCTTCCAGCAGGTATGCTCGCTGTTGCCGCCTGTCCATGATTCAGGAGAGGCATAGTTAACACGAAACAGTACTACACCGCTCACTACCTGCCAACATACAGCAACTTCCAAATATCATGGATCGGTGCATTCGCAAACTTCATGGTCTTCGCATGCGCAGTCCCCGCCGGAATCCTCGCAGATCGATTCGGTCCGACGATTCCAATCCTCATCGGATGTATTCTCGAGGCCGTGGCCATTTTCATGATCTCGCTTTGCCGAGAATATTACCAGTTCTTCCTTGCTCAAGCTGTCCTCCTCGGCGTCGGAATGTCGTTCATCGCAATCCCCACATCAACTATTGTGCCGTTGTACTTTGAACGCAATCGAGGTCTCGCACAAGGTCTCTCGATAGCTGGATCAAGTCTGGGTGGCATCGTTTGGCCTATTACCTTGGACCAGATGCTGAATAAAGACAACTTATCCTTCGGCTGGACGATGCGAATCATCGGATTTGTTTTGCTTCCTCTAATGGCAATCGTCCTGCTCACTGTACGGAAACCGATCCCGACCGCCTCTGCTTCTGATCCCGTCGACGTTGCCGTTCAGCAAGAGGAGAAAGGAAAAGCCAATACAACCAAGAAAGCCAAGAAAGATCTCACCCCCCTCAAACAACCACCTTTCATCCTCCTCTGCATCGGCCTCGCGATCGCTTACTTCGGCTTCTTCACTCCTCTCTACTACATCCCAGTCTACGCCGCAACCTCGCTCCGCAAATCCGAAGATTTCGCTTTCCACCTCGTTTCCATCCTCAATGCCGCGTCGATGTGTGGCCGTGTGATTCCCGGATTCCTCGCGGATCACTACCTCGGTCATTTCAACACTCTCGCCCTTTCTGCAACCATCTCGGGAGTTGTGACATTCTGTTGGACCACGGCGACGAGTTCTGCGGGGCTTGTAGTTTGGACGATCGCGTACGGGTTCACTTCGGGGGCGATTTTGAGCTTGCAGTTGGCTTGTGCGACCGTCTTGACGACTGAGAGGCCGGAATTGAGGGGGACTGCGGTGGGGTTGACATTGGCGAGTGTGAGTCTTACGGGATTGTTTGGACCGCCGATTGCGGGAGAGTTGGTCGAGAGGGGATACTTCGCGTTGGCAGCATTCGCGGGCGCAGCTTTGCTTGCTGGTGGAGTGTTGTTGGGGATGGCGAGGTGGACGAAGAAGGCCGGGATCTGGGTGAAGGTCTAATCAATGGACTAGTTGCTAGGACAGAAGGCTGTGCTGGGTTGGGTACCACATATCTTCACCCTAAATTCCGTAATAACCAGGTTTAAAGATCGAATGGAGTGTTGAAAGGTACATTCATTGGTATCATACGTAATTTCGATTTGGAAAGACGACTAACAGCAAAGTCTATCGCTGCTGCTGTCGCCGACGTTCTCTCATCTCGGGTCGCTGCTCTACCCGCCTCAGCTCTCGAGGTTGTTCCTGCAGTCTCGGAGGCTCTCTTGTTGTTCGAGCTTGCTCTATCTCAGGAACAGGTTGTTTAGAGACTTTTGTACTTGCTTCCCGTGCCTCACGCACCTCTTTCCTGCTGAGTTGGAGCGTCTCCGCGTACTCGCCGAAAGCTAGCAAGATCTCTTCCAGTCCTTTCTTGAGCACATCGAGCAGCTCGTCGACCTCTTTCACATTCCGATCTCTTGCGTCCTGAAACTCCACGTCTGTCCAGTGCGGCGTCGATTCTTTAACAAACTTCTCTATTATCATAATGACAGATGTGAATGTTCGCATGATGGTTGCGATATCTTTTTGTGCCAGACCGAAATCATCTTCTTTCAAAGAGAGTACAGCCAGCTGACTAAGGGACTTGGCAGCATGGGTGATATTTGTCTGCTGGCTAATAGGAGCGCTAAAGACCACGGAATTGACTCTCTTGGCGAAGTTTTGGCGAAAGGGAATGCCCACGGGCGTCTTGAGTAGTTCAATTAGCTTGCCACTAGCCTGTCTCTCGAGCTGTTGGGGTCGAAGGCGCTCTTGGTATTCTTGAGGCACGACTTTATCTCGGCTCCATTCGATGGCTCTCTGGGCTCGTGGGAGGATGGGATTCTGAGCACCTGGTTGTTGTCCGATGGAACGTGCGAGGTTGCCGACTGTGTTGTAGAAGTCCGGCTTCTGTGTGGTTTCAAGCATTCCATCCTGGATGACTTGACGATCTGCGATTCTTTTCATCGCAGTGTCATCCTCAGGCTTTGGCATGACTGGCGGTTGCACTTCGTGAATCGTGTCCGCTTGCAACTTCTTTTTGTACTCTGCGGGAGCATTTTCCTCTTCAATGCGCTGTTGCACCCCTGTGATTTCGCCCAAACAGAGGTTGCATACTTGCGACCACGTGCTCCCTCCTACACGATCGACTTCAGTGTATATCGTCTTTCTTCGATTCTCGAATTGCGTCGTGATCAGAGATAGCTCCCATAACGCAAAGCTCTTGGTGGTCTCCCTCTTGCTCTTCAGACCAGTCAACAGACTACCATTCGGGTCATTGCTCTTGTGAAGCACGACGCCTCGTGCATCCTTGATCTCACTAGTCAAAGCTTGACCCTTCCTCAGCGGTGGTTGGGCGGTGAAAATATCAAATGCAGCATTGGAGACTTCCCACAACGAGACCAGCATGAAGGAAGAGAAGGATGCCTGTCTGGTAAGACGGCCAAGGTGTGATAAGCCAGTCGGTCGGTCGTCAGATTGAAGTTGCGAGTAGAAGACCCGAGTAAAGCTGAAGGTCAGGCTCCAGGCGATCCGTCGCAGCAAGCCATAGTACAGCGGGATAGGTAGGATGCATACGGCGACAATGCTGAGGTTGAAGGATCTCGACACGATGGTTCTCGTTCGGGCGACCATTTGCAAGAGAGCTTCAGGGAGCCATTTTGCATTCGGACCAAGCACTTCCTTCAGCGCAGCAACATCGTACACGTGCTGCTTGGTATCGTCTCCAATTCGGACCTGATCGTAGTCTCGCCAGATATGAAGGAAGGTCTGAGAAATGGCCAAGCTGACAAACAAACAACGCAAGGCTATTGAATTCTCATTCAGTTGCGGGCGTTCCCACTCTTTGCCGACGTCAACCAGGCTCAGTTCGGCATCGCTCGATCGTGTCCAAATATATATCTCGCCAAACACAAAAGCGCTGGTCCAGTACCAGAACGCGATGGAAAGGGTCTTGGCCAAGCCCTTCGTGCCGACCATCTCATAGACAGCTTGAGCAGAGCTCGCGCTTGTTCGAGCTCCGAGGTGCATGTTCGCCAGACGGACAATGAAGACCATCAGACATGGAAGGAAGAGAAGTGTGGCGCGAATGCCCGCGGGCCCAAGTGGAAACCATGACCAGAGGAAGTGTCGCGAATTGGACAGCCACCAGGAGTCGGCGAGGCAGACGAGAAGGGCGAGGCCGGCGGCGGAGCAGAATCGGCGGTGGAAGGCAGGGGTGAGGAAGTCCTTGTAGGCTTTGACGCGTCCTTGCGGAACAACAGGCGCGGGCGGTGCAGCGAAGAGGTTGCTGCGGCCTTTGTCGGCCATGGTCAAAGTGAGTGTCGTTGCCATGGGGGTGTCGGCGCGGGGTCGAGCGTGATCAGATCATGGTGAGCGGAGTGGAATCAAGGAGCGACGGTGATATCGCGCGTGCCAGGCAGCGAGAATCTTGTTGCGAGCGAACGGGATTTTTTTGGTGATGTTGGTTGCTGTGCAGAGAGACGAAACCCGCGCGATGGCACGTGCTCCAAAACACAGCACAGCACAGCACCCCAGACAAGCTTTCGCAGCGATCGGCAGGCACGTCACATGCGCTGCGTCCACCAGGCATCTTCATCTGGCGCACTGTATACACCTCGACGGCAGCACAAACCTCCTCTCACGCCGCCGCAACTATGTCCTTCAACGACTCGTCAAATCTCGAATCTCAGCCGACGACATGGCGCCGCAATGACGACCCACAATACGCCGACGACCCAGAGTTCCAGCGCTATACCAGTGGAATCTCTGACGAGCTCTTTTCCTTGACGTCCAACATCTCCCGCCTCAGCAGTCAGATAGGACTACTCGGTACAAGACGAGAGACAGATCGCGTACGGGAGCGGCTACAGGATTTGCTCTCCGAAACACAAGATGCCTTCAAGGAAGTTGGCGAGAGACTGAAGAAGGTCCAGAATTGGCACGATCTGAACCCCTCTCAAAAGTACACCGCTGGGAAATTGGCAACCGAGTTCCGAGCATCTCTCGAAGAATTTCAGACACTCCAGCGCAGCGCACTGGAGAAACAACGCGCATCACAATCCGCGGCCAAAGCTGCTTTGGACTCGGAAGGTGTCACATCTCTCGGTGGAACACAATTGACCGGGCAACAACAACAATTGCAGCAGCAGGAACAATTACGGCTGGCGGATCAGAATGAGGTCGACTTTCAGGAAAGTTTGATCATTGAGCGAGAGTCGGAGATAAGGAATATTGAGAGCAGCGTGTCGGAGTTGAACGAGCTGTTCCGGGATGTGGCGACCATGATACACGATCAAGGCGGGCAATTGGATATCATTTCGGAGAACGTAATGCAAACAAGGGATGATACGAGGAATGCGGATCAGCAACTGAGGACGGCTGCGAGACATCAGAAGAGCGCAAGAGGGAAGGCGTGCTGTTTGTTGATAATCCTCGCCATTGTCTTGGCTGTCGTACTTTTGGCCGTGTTGGCGTGATACACGGGACGCACTGTCCAGAGAGTAATGTTTGTGCTGCGTAGAGACGAAGCTAATGATATACCAGAGTGACCACAGTCTGACACGATGTATCCCTCACGCTGAGTTCAATCCCGAAGCGCGGCGCTATCTATGTCCTGATCCACTGCTGACCACCATATCTTAACATCACAAGCGATCTCACATGACTCTGGATATAGTTTCACTCACTTGAGCTTACATGTGGACAATGACTCCAGACAGACACCAAACCTCGTTCGAAAGCAAGTACTCTCGCACATGATAGTCCATCAGACTATAGCC
The DNA here is from genome assembly GCA_004299825.1 of Cercospora sojina. Lineage (NCBI taxonomy): Eukaryota > Fungi > Ascomycota > Dothideomycetes > Mycosphaerellales > Mycosphaerellaceae > Cercospora > Cercospora sojina. Next base: position 3,049,972 of record CP036211.1, on the reverse strand, counting down.
TTGACGTCGCCTCAATTCGCGGCCAAGACTCACATGATATTGGTACGCTTGCACATGAAGACTCACTCTGCACATGCATCGGAACTCACTTGGGTAGCTCAGCAGACAGATGCCTTGACCTGCGCTCAACGTCCAGCAAAATTTTACAATCATACCACCACCACCTTTACTAGCATCTCACCAGGTACTTGTTTGTGCTACGACATTTACTACAACGCAAATTGCTCCAGCAGTCTTTCAAGAAGGCCTGTTGCCGAACGCTCAACTGCAAGATGCCGCTGCATCATCAACAACCACTTTCGACAAGGGAATTCAGCCAGGAGTATGTCTCTCCTCTTCTACATTTCTCGTTCTTCTATTTCATGAGCTAATGGTGGCACGCAGGACTTCCGACCAATACCAATCCACCGCTTGCGCAAATGATGGCGACTCCCTCGCAAAATCTCATCCTGAGGCCACTGCTAGGAGCGAAGGTGATGGTGATAGCTTCCGGTATGAGCAACTCCTACTTTCTTTCACGAGCTACTTTGATGCTGATATTCCCCAGTGAGCCCACAAATGGCAAAACTGCAACTGCGGGAGAGGGCATCGACCCAGGAACGATTCATCCCGACCGTCGCGACAGCATAATCACTACGAACGATCTGAAGCCTGAGCATACTGCGGCTTCTGTGGCCTTCGGCACATACGAGTTGCTCGAGCGAATTCTTCTTCAAGCAGACAACGGTACGATTCTCCGTCTTCAACGCACCAACAAGACCTGGGACCACGTCATCAATCGCTCACAGCCACTTCAAACGAAGCTGTTCTTCAAAGCTGAAGTACCCCATCACGACTCTTTCAAGCAGGAGATTCGTTGGAATCCTCTACTACTCCAGACAAAGCCCCATGCTAAGCGCTACCGAGCCCGACGCGACCTCGTACACCATAGCACAGGGGAGTATTTCTGGCTCGTGAAGCTTGGACCAGGACCAATATCGGTCGCGCGAATCAGTGTTCCACAAGATTGCATGAAACATCAACGCGGGGAGAGTTGGCGCCGAATGCTGCTCACCCAGGGAGACCAGCGTACGGTCCAGCTTGCTAGCTTTAACGCAGGAATATCAGTGTTCAACGCTGGAGTGAAAATGGGTCAGCCTGGAGTGCTTCTCTAAATAGGCTACTAAGGCTTTAGGCTAGAATTTAATAGGTATATAAGTATAAGTAAAACATGAACGCGCCCCAGCAGGCGACGACGACGACGGCGGGAGGCCTCGAGGCCTCCCAATACGCGACAACACCCCCCGACCGACACCGCGACGTCGCGAGCGGAGGAGGGAGCCCGGGAGGAGGAGGTTGCGTCTCTAACTCCCAGGCGGCCCAGACCCGCCCGCAACCACCCCTCTCTAGCCTCCCAAGCCAGAGAATAACTGCTACCACCGATACTCTGAAACTAACCATCCAAAAGAACCTAAGGACACTCACCGAACAGATCCAGAGCCACCTCGACTCCCAGTCGACCCTTTCCCCCTCCCCGACCCTCCTCCTCCTCCAGCAGGCCCAACAGGCCCTCCTCTACCACGCCCTCCGCCAGGAAGAGTCCCAGACTCTTCAAGAAATCCAGAAAACCCTCCAGAGCCGCCTAACACCCACCACTGCCACCCCGAAAACATGGGCCCAGACAGCCCAAATTGGACACACAATGCCAAGGCCCCAGCCTCAGGCATCTATGACCATCTCAGTGAAGATGGGAAACCAAGAAGAAAGGGAGGCAGCAAAGAAGATGAGCCATGACGAGCTCAGAAGGAAACTTGGAGTACAGCAATTCAAGGCTGTGCAAAAACTCCCTAGTGGGGACCTCAAAGTCATCCTCCATAGAGAAGGGGAGAAAAGCCGGTTGGAAAAGGACCAATCATGGCTAAAGGCTGCATACCCAGAAGCCCAAGTGGAGTCACCAAGCACACAGGTGATTGTGCATAGCATCAAGACTTCCTGGAAGCCAGAGGATGCGAATAGCTGGGTCCAGCTGGACCAGGACAACCTAACCTGGTTCCCAGATGGACTTAAGATTAGGAAAGCCTTCTGGCTTAAGAACCAGAGGGCAAGGGAAGAGACCAACTTCTCTTCAGTAGTAATGGCAGTGCAGGACAGGCAAACTGCAAGAGAAATGTGCAAGAGAGGCATTACTATTGGGTCCATGTGGTGTGTAGTAGAACCGTACCACCCACAGCAGAGGATAGTCCAGTGCCTCAAGTGCAACAACTTTGGTCACATTACCACCCACTGCAGGGCAACAGAGGATACCTGTGGGAAATGCGCAGGCAAGCATAGGACAGACAGCTGCAAGGAGAAAAATGTCAAATGCTGCAATTGCAGGGGAGACCACAGGGCTTTCTCCCTCCAGTGCAGCCACAAAGCAGCGGCAAAGGCCAAAGCCAGAGCGTTCTCAGAATGGTTCAAGAAGCAATGGGAGACAACACCAGCCCTAGCACAGGAAAACAGCGCTACAGAATCCCCAGTCCTTAAGAGGAAAGCCCCACCAGCTGAGCCTATACAGAGGGATGTTAGATACAAAGGCAGGCCTCTAGGCACCACAGCAACAGCAATGGCAGGCAGGAAGCAGGCAAGCAAGCTCTACTTCCCTCCTTCACAGGAGAAGGAGGACACCCAAGGGGAAGCAGGCATCCCCCAAGAAGGAATGGACATTGACCCGATTGAGCTCCTCTCCCAAGTACCCCATGAGTAGCCAAACCCTGACAATCTACCAGCACAATGTCAATAGGTCAAACACCACCCAAACTCTGCTCCTAGACAGCCAGGCAGCAGAAGAGGCCACAGTAATAGCACTGCAAGAACCATGGCTTAACACTACAAATGGCAAGACTAAGACCAAGAAAGGATACTTTGCAGTCCTCCCACCCCAACAGAACCCAAGAGTGGCAATACTCGTGTCAGACAGGATAGGAACCAACAACTGGAAACCACTCTTCCACAGCACAGGTGACTTGGTGACCATCCAAGTCCAGACACCTACAGGAACTGTCTCCATCCATAACTGCTACAACCCTTCAGGGCCAACAAGCCACAGACAAGAAGGGTCTATCCCTGCACTCCAAGGAGCCCTCTTACAAACCCCAGGAGACACAACTACTAGCCATGTAGTAGTGGGAGACTTCAACCTCCACCACCCAAAATGGGGGGGAAACACAACCCAGACCCAGCATACCATGGCAGACAAACTTATCGAAACAGTTGCAGAAGCCCACCTGCAGCTGGCCCTTGAACCAGGTACAATCACATGGGAGAGACACATGGCCAGCTGCCAAACACTGGACCTGGTCTTTGTCAGCCTCTCCCTCCAAAACCTAATCCAGGAATGCAAAGCCCTCCCAGAAGAAACACACAGCTCCGACCACATCCCTCTTAGGACAACCCTCTGCATTAACCTCCAAGGGCCAACAGGAAAAGGCCAGAGGAAGCAGTGGAAAGCTGCCAACTGGACTAAGATTCAGAGTCTCCTTGCCCCAGACATGAACCAGCTCAACCAACTCCCACTTTACACAAGGGAACACCTAGACACCCTAGCCAAGGAAATACAATCCTCGATCCAGAGGATTGTAGGAGAAACAGTCCCAATGGCCAGACCATCATACTGTGCACAGATGGCATGGACCCAGGAGTGCAGAGATGCTATAAAGCTAGCAAGGAGAAGGAGAAGGGAATGGAGGGAAAACAAGACAGAATGGAGCCATGAACAATACCTCAAGGCCTCCCATGCAAGGAGCAAAGTTGTGAGGAGAGAGCAGAATATGGCCTGGAGAAGGCTGATAAGAGAGGTGACAGAGGACCCCAAAAAGATCTGGAAGATGGCCAAATGGGCAAGGGAGGGGGCAAGCCAAGGACACCAGCTGCCACACTTCCCAAGCCTGACAGACCCAGAGCACAAAGGGGACACCAATGAGGGGAAGGCTGCAATCTTGGCCAAACACTTCTTTCCAGACCCAAGGGAAGCAGACCTGAGTGACATCCAGCATACCCAACTGCCACCTCAATTCCACATGGAAGTTGAGGTTAGCCCAAAGGAGGTAGAAGGAATCCTCAGGAAACTGCCTAGCAATAAGGCCCCAGGGCCTGACCAGATACCCAACCTCCTGCTTAAAGAATGCAGGGAACAACTTGCCCCAATCCTGGCCAAACTCTTTACTGCATGCCTGAGGATGGCATACCACCCCAAAGCCTTCAAGCACTCCACTACGGTCGTGCTTAGGAAGCCACAGAAGCCAGACTACACTAAGCCAGGAGCATACAGACCTATTGCTCTACTCAACACAATAGCAAAGGTCCTAGAGGCTGTGGTTGCAAAGAGGATATCCAAGGAAACTGAAGAAAGGAAGCTCCTCCCAGAAGAACAGATGGGTGCAAGGCCAGGCAGGTCTACAACCTCAGCATTGGACCTCATCACAGAACAAGTCAGGACCATCTGGAAGGCCAAGCCAGGAGCAGTTGCATCAATGCTTTGCCTAGACATTTCTGGTGCCTTTGACAAAGTCTCCCACCAGAGACTGCTGCATAACATCAGAATGAAAGGTTTCCCAGACTACATTGCTGGTTTCATCCAATCCTTCCTCCAAGACAGGACTACCTGCCTAAGGCTAGGAGAGTTCATGGACCAACCAAGGCCTCAAAACACAGGGATTCCTCAAGGCTCCACCTTGTCCCCAATCCTTTTCCTCTTCTTTGCATCAACCTTGCTCCCAACATTGCATGAAGGGAACACCTCAGCAATGGGGTTTGTAGATGACTCCAACATCCTGACATACAGTATGTCAACAGAGGAAAACTGCAGGCAACTAGAGAAAGCCCAACAGAAGTGTAAAGAATGGGCAAGAAGACATGGTGCAGAATTTGCACCACAGAAGTACCAGCTTATTCACTTCACTAGGAGCAGAAAGCACAACCTTAAGGCCACAGTCCAGATTCAAGGATTCAATGGAGAACCACTGCCCTCACTCAGACTCCTTGGGGTATGGGTGGACACCAAACTCAAGTGGGGCCCACACATCAAGCAAGCAGCGGAAAAGGGGGCCAACCAGATGCAATCACTCCAGAGGCTGTGCAAATCCACATGGGGAGCATCCTTCCAAAAGGCCAGACACCTGTACACAACAGTAGTAAGGCCAGCGATTACCTTTGGCTGCCAAGTCTGGTCCAACCCAGAAGGCACACAAGGCTACTGCAGGAACCTCACTAAGCCTATTGAGAAGATTCAGAGGGAGGCCTTGAGGAGCATCACAGGGGCATACAGATCAGTTGCAACAGCTGTCCTAGAGAGAGAAGCAAACATTGCTCCTCTCCACTTGTACACCCAGGACCTAGCCAGACAAGCATCCAAAAAGCAGGACACCCAACCTGCATACCAATATATCAAAGAAAGGTGCAGGAAGATCAAGAGGCAGACACAAGCAGGAAGGAGAGCCAGGCAACCTGCAACACTAACCCAAACTAGACAAGAGGAAATCCTCCAACTGGTACAGGGCCAGGAAACAACAATGCAGGCACACATGGGCTGCAAGGCATGGTGGGCAAAACACCAGTGGAACAGGAAGTGGGAGAGGGACAAGGAAGAGAGGAGGGCTAGGGCAGGAGGAGAACAGCCTCCTGCATGGAAAACTACCACCTCCTCTGCTATAGGACCAACTCTGCACAAAGGACTCACCAGACCAGAGAGCACAATGGTTACACTCCTAAGGACAGAGCACATTGGGATGAGGCAATACCTTACAAAAAGAAGAGTCCCAGGATACACACCAGACTGTGAATGTGGGCAGGGACATGAGACACCAAAGCATGTATGCATATTCTGCCCTAGATGGAGGGAAAGAAGACACCTCCTGTTCCAAGAAGGAGGATCAACAAACTGGAAAGACCTGGCCAACACAAAAAGAGGGCTGCATGCTACAGCCAAATGGCTAATCCAAGAAGGTGTCCTAGAACAGTTTTCACTTGCTAGAAAAGAGGTATAGAAGGGAAGGAGAAGAGAGAAGGGGAAGGATAGGGCCTGGTGAGAGGAGGACTCGCTAGAAACCTAGTATTGTCCGAAGGAAAACAGGAACGAAGGAAGCGGCTACGCAGGCTGCAAAGCAAAAGGAAACGCGAGGGTTTTTCGAAGGCTTTTCCCTCGACCTGTAACAAGCACACAAGCACAAGGTGTAACTCGATTTAATACGAAGGAAACGAAAGCTAAGGAGTCTAGGTTATGCCTAGAAAGCGAGACTAAGTAAGGTACGGAAGCGGCAAGCCTTCCGGCTGCGGCTCTGCGGCTCGTGCCGCAGTGAATACAGTGAATGCCTAAGGCGGGTTGTGACACTACCCCCTCTCTCAAAATCGCTACGTCCTCGTAGCGAGCCCCTTGCTTGGAAAACAGGTAGATTGGTGCAGTGGTTAAAACAGGTAGGTTGGTGCAGTGGTTAGGCGTAACGGTAGTCAGAGGCCAGCCATAGTGTTGGAATGTTGGAATTTGACGCCAAGTGTTGAAGTATTGCCTGAGCTGTGATTGGCTGTCGCTGGAAAGGTGCTGAATGTGCCAGAATAACGTGCTGGAAGGTCCGAATTTACGGAGAAACGGTGTGGCCAATGAGAGGCCTTGAAGTACCTTAAAGTTGCCTGAATGCCTGAGGGTCTTCTGCTGTCCTTGTTGTGACTGTATGCCATGCTCTTTTGATTGGTTTACGTGCGTGCTCGGTCGTCGTGAAGGTGGTGGTGGTGAAGGTGGTGGTTCGGAAGGATACCGTGTCGTGGTAAACGTGCTGAGCTCGTGTCGCTCGTTGGAGGTAGGTAAAGCCGTGAGATTATCGGTGTCGCGGTGGAGCTGAGGCGGAGTCGTGATGTGCCTGCTGGCGTTGTCGTATTCGGAGTGTTCAAGGACTGGGTGGAAGTCGCTGGTGCCGTTGTCGTGGTTCGTGCTGTCTGATTCTTTGACTGTTGCTGCTGGTGCTGGTTGAGTCGCTGAGTGGTGGATTCGAGCTTATCAAGCCGAGCAAGGAGGTCTTGAATGTGAGACTTTACGGAGGTGCTGCGCGGTGGTGCGCTGGAACGTGGTCGTCGTGTTGTCTTCGGTGGTGCCGGTGGTGCCTGAGAAGAGGCTTTGGACTTGTTCGCTTGCCATGTGGTGTTCGGACAGGTACCGTGGTAACTTCGGTGTCCATGTTCTCTGCAACGGAAGCAGATGTTGAGCTGAATGCACTCGAGTTTCTGATCGTGTGTAAGAGGGCTGAAGTACTGGGGTTTTGAGTCCTTTGTCTGAGAAGCCGGTGTGACTGCCGGTGGTGTTGCGGAGCGCTGAGCGCGTGGCGAAGGTTCTTTGACGCCAGGTGAAGTTGTCTGTTTGCGGAGCTCGTCAAGTTGGTGGTAAAGGTAGCTAATCTTTGTGTCCTTGTCTTGAGTCGCTGTATGTGTCTTGATTGCTTCTGCCTGAAGCCGTGCTATCTCGTCTTTCTGATCCTTGAGGTTGAGGTGTTTAAGCTGCCTGAGTTGGTTCTGATAACCCTGTACCTTGTTCTGAAGGGTTTGGAGTAACGTGTCCTTGTCATGAAGCTGTGTTTCTTGCTCTTTGATCTTCTCTGAAAGTCGCTGTACCTGGAGCTGGTGATTCTGCTTGGTAGCCATGCTGTCGGTGTGCGGTGGTGAGATGCGGTGGGGTTCTCGTGCGTGCTCGAGGAGCCGAGTTGTTGTCGTGTATGTACTGGTTGCCGTGCCGGAGGTGCTCGTGATTCGAGTGATTGTCTGTGACTGTGATGGATGCCCTTGGCCTTCGGGCTGCTCTTTTTAGAGCCGGTGAACTGGGTAATGACCGTGTAAGGTAAGGTGAGAACAGCTTCTTGAATTATCTCTGTCTCGAATAGCTGTCGCTACTGAACGGGGTACTGGGTACTGGGTTCTGGTATCCTGTACGGCAAAGGTACGTGTCGGAGGTGCCGCTGTCGACTGGTCTGTCTGTCGCGCGCACAACGAGTGGTTCTGGTAAGTGCCGTCCTGTCGAGAGGTTCTGAGTACGGTGCTGCTGTTGCTGCCGCCGCCGCTGTCGGATGGTGGTCACGGTCGCGCGCGGAAGGCTGCTAGCGGTGTCGAGTAGAGTTCTCGTTGTTAAGAGAGGTTCTGAGTACGGTCCTGCTGCTGCCGCCGCCGCTGTTGGATGGTAGTCACGGTCGCGCGCGGAAAGCTGCCAGCGGTGTCGTTGTCGGAGTTCTCGTTTTTATGTTAGCCTAGCGCGTCTGATGACTGCCGGCTCCTGTTTGTCGTCCTGTTGCGAGCTTTCGTAGTGTAACAAGCACACAAGCACAAGGTGTAACTCGATTTAATACGAAGGAAATGAAAGCTAAGGAGTCTAGGTTATGCCTAGAAAGCGAGACTAAGTAAGGTACGGAAGCGGCAAGCCTTCCGGCTGCGGCTCTGCGGCTCGTGCCGCAGTGAATACAGTGAATGCCTAAGGCGGGTTGTGACACGACCGAACTATATAGATAGATAGATAAATTCTATTGCTGTTCTATCTCCTATAGAGGAGCACGCAGCGTGCACTACTTAGTTATCTAGAAGGGAAAAGCTTCGAGCCGGGGCTCTTAGCTACAAAAACCCCTCACTTTCTTTTTGTCTCTGCAGGTTGGCAGTCCTGCACTCTAGGGCGTGCATTTCTTTTGGACAAATACAGATACTCTGGAAGTCCTTCCTCTCACCAGGGCCTATACCTCCTCCTCCTCCTCTTGGATCCTCTGAAGCTCCTCTGCCTTTGCTAGAGAGAATTGCTCTAGCACCCCTTCCTGGATCAGCCACCTGGCTGTTGCTAGCAACCCTCTTTTGGTGTTTGTAAGGTCTTTCCAGTTGCTTGAGCCTGCTGCAGCAAACAGTGCTTGCCTGTTCTCCTGCCTTTCTGGGCAGGAGATGCAAACATGTTTTGGGGTTTGGTAGCCTTGGTTGCACGTGCAGTCTGGGGAGATGCCTGGGACTCTCCTCTTGGCCAGGTAGGCCTTGAAGCCTATGTGTTCTGTCCTAAGGAGTGTAGCCATTGTGCTCTCTGGCCTGGTCCATCCTTTGTGTAGGTGTCTGCCTGCATTTGTTTTGTCTGATGTCCAGGCTGCTGCTTGGGCCCCATTCCTTTGGTCCCTGTTTGCCTTGAATCTAGTCCAAGCAGTTTCCCACTTTTGGTGCATCCACCAATCTCTTTTTGGTGCCTCTAGCAGGGCCTCTTGGGCTGCAACCATCCCTTGGATCCGCACTTGTCTTGTGTCCTGGGTTGGTTGGGTGTTCCTTTGTCTATGTCTCTTGGCTCTTTGTGCTTGTCTTGCAATGTCCCTACATCTGTCTTGGATGTATTGGTATGCCGCCTGATCGTTGCTTCTCTTTGCTGCCTGTCTTGCCAGATCCTGTGTATACAGGTGGATTGGTGGGATGCCTGCTTCTCTCTGGAGCACCGCTGCTGGGACGCTCTTGTATGCCCCTGTGATGTGCCTGAGGGCTTGGGTCTGCACTTTCTCCAGCGGTTGGGTGAGTCCTTTCCTGTGTCCTTGGGTGCCCTCTGGGTCCATCCAGGTGGTGCATCCAAATGTGATCGCTGGTCTGACCACCGCCGTGTATAGGTGTCTTGCTTTTTGGAACGAGGCGCCCCACGTAGACTTGCACAGCCTTTGGAGTGACTGCATCTGGTGTGCTCCCTTTTCTGCTGCCTTCTTGATATGTGGTCCCCACTGCAGTTTGGTATCTACCCACACCCCCAGGAGTCTGAGGGACGGGACTGGGCCTTCCTCGAAACCCTGGATCTGGACTGTGGCTCTGAGGTTGTGTTGTCTGCCTCTAGTGAAGTGGATCAGCTGGTACTTCTGTGGTGCAAAGGCTGCTCCATGCTTGTTGGCCCAGGTCAGGCATTTTTGATGGGCTTTCTCCAGTTGCCTGCAGTTTTCTTCTGTAGATGTGCTATATGTAAGGATATTGGAGTCATCCACAAACCCCATTGCTGAGGTGTTCCCTTCATGTAGTGTTGGGAGCAGAGTCGATGCAAAGAAGAGGAAGAGGATTGGGGACAGTGTAGATCCTTGGGGGATGCCTGTGTCTTGTTGCCTTGGCTGGTCCATGAAGTCGCCTAGCCTAAGGCATGTAGTCCTGCCTTGGAGGAATGATTGGACGTATCCTACAAGGTGGCTGGGGAACCCTTTAAGCCTGAGGTTGTGCAGTAGTCTGGCATGGGAGACATTGTCAAAGGCCCCTGATATGTCCAGGCAGAGCATGGATGCTACTGCCTTGGGGTTGGTAGTCCAGATGGTTTTGACCTGTTCAGTAATAAGGTCGAGTGCTGAGGCAGTTGACCTTCCTGGCCTGGCTCCCATTTGGGAGTCTGGGAGGAGTTTCCTGGCCTCTGTCTCCTTGGATATCCTCTTTGCAACTATCGCCTCCAGTGTCTTTGCTAGTGTGTTGAGCAAAGCTATGGGTCTGTAGGCTCCTGGTTTGGAGTAGTCTGGTTTCTGGGGCTTTCTTAGGACTACCGTGATGGAGTGTCTGAAAGGCTGTGGGTGGTGTTCCAGTTTTAGGCATGCCGTGAACAGCCTAGCGAGGACTGGTGCAATGGTAGTTTTGCATTCCTTAAGCACTAGGTTGGGGATTTGGTCAGGCCCTGGAGCTTTGTTGGCTGGCAGCCTCCCAATTACTTGTATGACTTCTGCCTCTAGGACCTCCGTCTCCATGTGGAAAGGGTCAGGGTATTGTGTGTTTGGGATGTCACTCAGGTCCGCCGGTTTCTCGGCTGGGAAGAAGTGGTCGGCCAGGATCCTTGCCTTCCCAGTATTGGTGTCCTCTTTTTCTTGGTTGGGTCCTTGCATTTCTGGAAACTGGGGGTTCTGGTGTGCCTGATTGGCCCCGTCTCTCGCCCATTTGGCTAGTCTCCACATTTTGTTTGGGTTGTTTGTGACTTCCCTCACTACTTTCCTCCAGGCTAGGTTGGTGTCCCTCTGGATTTGCTTGTTTCTTGCCTTGCTTGTGGCGATGTATGCTTGGTATGCTTGGTCTGTCTGGGTATCCTTCCATTGCCTTCTTGTTCTCCTAGTGAGTTTAATCAGCCTCTGACCTTCAGGTGTCCAGCCTTCCTTAGCGTGATTTGAGGGCTTGGCCTTGGGTATTGTTGCAGCGATGGTGGTGAGGGGGGTAGTGGTGAGTTGGGCTTGGTCCAGTTTCCCTTGGAGGGTTTTTCGTATCATTTCCCATTCAGCCTTCTTCCATTGGGGCCTGTGGTGACTTTGCTTTTGGGTAGTAGCCGTGTTGTTGATAGTGGTGATAATGGGGATGTGGTCTGACCCATTTGTCATCTCTGGCACCGCCTGGCAGGTGAGTATGTTTTGTTGGAGTTGGGCAGTTGCGAACACCAGGTCAAGTGTCTGGCAGCTGACTCCCTGCTTTTCCCATGTTACCGTGCCTGGTTCCAGGATCTGCTGCATCCCTGCTTCTGCTGTTATCTCTAGCAGCTTGTCTGCCATCCTATGTGGTGTGCAGGCCAAGTTGGCTCCCCATCTTGGGTGGTGGAGGTTGAAGTCCCCTAGCAGGATCTGTTGGGTGTGGTCCAGGTTCCTGTTTTGTCCTAGGGCGTTTTCTGCCTCTTGGAGTGTCCCTACCTGGGAGTGGCCGGTTGGTCCGCTTGGGTTGTAGCAGTTGTGGATTGTTATTAGCCCCAGGTTGGTTTGTTTCAGATTATAAACACAGCAAATATGACAAGCCACGTTATAAAATTTGCAAGAAGTCTATGATATCAGCACATCTGCATATAGTTTATATGGAGTAAGTTATAGATTAGCCTCTTGCGATTATAAGGATCCAAAAAGTAGAAGATTTGGCCGAAAATTGGGCTCTAGGCAGGATACTGAACATATGGTGTATTGAAGTTCCTCGAAGCCGACAAGTAGACCCTCTGCCTCACCTACCCGGACCTAAAGCTACATATCTTAGTGGCAGGCATTCTGAGCCCTACGCAGGCAGATTTATAAATTGGCATGTCAAACTTGCCAGGTTTATAATATGGATGGAACCCCCTTCGGAGAAGGGGCGTCAGTGAGCGAAAGCCCCGGATATAGCTGTGCCTTTTTGGCCCGCTTACGAGTGCGGGGAAAGCTACGCATCCGCTCCCGTAACACTAACCTTAGTTTAATCCAACTCAATTCAGGGCCCCTAAATTGGATTGCATTAATTGTGGACCACACTGGATATAACTGCCGACTTTCACATTAGATCGAAGGTTCAATAGTACTTCGCATGGGTTAAGCGTGAAGTTAGCCTCAATTCTAAAGGACATTTCCTTGTGCAGTAATTTAACCTTAATCTTTATCAGATAACTTATATACTCGATCGTCACACAAGCTGTACTAGAAACATCTTGCATAAGACATGACGATGTTGAGTGTACGCAACATTATTCTTCTTGTCTTTACGAGGTCTGCATAGCTCTAAACTTTATGACAAGTAAAAGATTGAGCTAACTCTGTCCAAGTTCCACAATGGCTTGCCAGTGCCGCCACTATGGATCAGCGAAGTATTGTCTTAGCGTCTCAGCAACAGAAGACGCTTGCGACCAGGCTGGAGGAACCATCTTTAATGGCGGGACGCTGAAAGTACAGGTATTCCATTTCCATAAGACGTCGTACAAGCACTCTATTTACGCGCTATAGTGCCTGGGTGCCAACGAAGCCAAGTTCAACAATGCATGCAAGAGTCTCACAAAAGTCTACGATATCTGCCCAGGGCTGAAATCGACTTGTACACTATAACAAGTTCGGGCTTCGATTTGTGAGGGTGAGGGTATTTAGCAAATTATTGACCGACCAGCACCAATCGCTGGGCAGGAGGTTGAAGGAATAAGGGCGGTCGTGTACGTAAGCAGAGATATCATTCGAACGTGTGTGACGGGTTCAGCTAGAGACTGGATACCAGCTGTCTATCCGGGGCTTTCGCTCACTGACGCCCCTTCTCCGAAGGGGGTTCCATCCATATTATAAACCTGGCAAGTTTGACATGCCAATTTATAAATGCGTTTTCGTTGTGGTTGTATCCATCCTCTGGCATTACGATGTGCCGCGGTACCACTGCGGAAGGTATTCGAATTGCCTGTCATCGCATAGGAATCTAATTGAGTCATTAAGTACTCTGATTCGCCACGTGCCGATGCATTTGGGTGCGTCGCGTACATCTGCAGAGTCCTAGTACCGGGGTAGTAGGTCGCTGCCATTGTATACGCATTACCGTCGTAGACCGGTGTAGGGTTGCCATAGTCTTGTAGCTAGAGCATGCCTCGAGCGCCGGCCCGACCGTCGTACATCGCCTGTCTCTGAGCTACATCTGGCTTCCTAGACGCGCTCTTTCCCTCTAGGAAGAAGTTAGGCGCCGCCGGCCGGTTAGTAGCATTGGATGGAATAATGTACTAGCCCAGGTCGTTGCGAGCACGCTCGTTTATCTGCTTTGGTCTTGCTCCGTAATACTTGTCCGGATTCGGTGCGGACAGTTTAGGATCCAGTTTCGCGAGGCGGTAGAACGGCATCATGCCAGCGCTGTACAATTGCTTATCCTTCACCCCAGTAATGATTGGTATAACCTTGGCTATCGCATCGCCCTCCGAAATAGCACGGTCATTGCTGTCTTGAAACTCTTCAAAGATCCCTTCCGAGAATTGTGAAAGGGATAGGGACTGTCGCGGATGACCCAGTATGTCCTGAACCTTCTTAATATTGCTAGGCTTCGGTGGCCCCATTCGCCATTCGATATCCTTTTGGATACACGCCATTGTCAAGCACCTTCTGCACAAACTCAGCGCTATACGTCGTGGTCTTCGATTTGTCTGATGCTCTGCTCTTTGATTTGCTGGAAGATCGAGTTCTCTTAGATCGTTGGGAGCTGGATTGGCTTATAGTAGCGTGCAAGGCGGGGTTTTTCTGCGTACTGTAGTCTTTATCAGTCATTCACCAATTCCTTCGTTCTCGGTGTTCTCACTCTTCGAAGCTTGCTGAGAGCTGGCACTCTGTTGTCTGCGAACCAATGATTAACATCAACCGATTGCAACCAATTTGAGAGGTACATTGCATTGATTGAAGGCCGGTTGTCAACCAAAGGGTGGAAGTACGAGCTGATTGCGTTGATTGCAATGGCAGGAGCTGACTCCGTAGCCAATAAGAGTGTAGTATCCATGAATTAGCGCCATTTGAAGTGAATAAAACTGCATCTTCTTACTCCAAATCCTCTTCCGGCTCTTCACCATACCCAGGTATATCGTCGACAAACTCCTCATCCACCATGTTAATGCCATCATTGTCGCCATCAAAAGCATCTACCTTGCCCTTGTCAGTCATCCAATAACGCAGGCACTCACAAGCTTCAATGATGTCGTCTTTGAGGCGATTGCGGCGATCGGTGATGAGCAAAGCGGTTTGTGAGAACACCCTCTCGCACTCGGCGGACATAGAGGGGATGGCGAGGAGGTCGAGTGCCTAGAAAGCGGTCGTATTAGCACTCAAAACCATGTCAAATCCGGGTATCTGTCTTCTCACCATCTGCGCCAAATCACGTTGCTGTCCAGAAGCCCAGCGAACGTTCCAGTAAGCCAGTGCATCCACGCCTTCTGCCTCAAGTGGCTGTTGAAGAAACTGCTCGAAAGCGTCGGTATACCTCGCAGTGTAACCCTTCACCCGCTTGTACTCCTTCAGATCCTCGGCAGACCTCTCAGCACCACTGTTTCGCTTACGTTTGGCGCCGGTGGTGGCTGCGTCGGTCTAACGTCTGCCTTCAAGGCAAGAGACTCACCAAAATCAAGACCAAGATCCAGCGGCGGCGATAGAGCTCGGGTTTCTCGAATGCGAGTGTCTTGTGCACCGGATATTGGCTTTGAGCCAGCGCGCGAAGAGTCTGAGCTACCAAGGTCGATAACGTGCACGGAGCTCATGCTGGAAGTCATGCTGGAGTCATTCGGCAAGCCATGAGGTTGTCGTGGCTGTAGTGTTGGCGCTGGACCATCCGGAAGAAGCTGAGTTGGTTGTGTTGATTCAAAGCGAGCTGATGAGCGAGTAGATCGTCGATTCGAGCCATTTTCGATGGAGGGCTCTGTCTGCATGAAGAAGCTATCAATGAGCGGCATAGTGCCGAATTGTAAGAGGTTTGAAGGTCGTTGGAGTGCTAAAACCATGGTATTCACTGACATCTATATAGCAGCTTTCACATGCACGAAAAGGCCTCGAACTCGCCCCTAAACCGCCACCCCAGCCTCCCTCCTCGACTCTCCTGACGATCGCTACCCCCTACGGGAAAGAGCGGCGACGATGATGATTAGGAGGATATCCGAGACAGCCACGGGCATTGGCTTAGCCAGAAAGAGCAGAGAATTTGATGAAGGTGAGTATTTGAGAACATATGGGCCAAACGGACACCTCCGCGGCTGCCAAGACGTGAATCATTCACTTACAATTCACTAGATTGGCTTGTGAAACGATAGCGGCCGTTCTGAGGCTCTCAGAGTGACCATTCGGAGCGATATCCATGAAGTTTTGGCGATATTGCTCATTTCTTCACTTACTCAACCATGCCAAGACTGGTCCTGCAATCAACCAAGGCACTAGATTGCAACTAAAGCGACTATCACATGCTTGTTTGCAACCAATCAGAGGTCCAAATTCGGTTGTGATTGCGCCTGCAATCAACCAACTGGTTGAGGTGGTTGTGGTTGATGTTAATCATTGCTGCGAACTTTTCAACCGACGTGCATTCGGCCTCAATACTCGTCGCGATGCCGATATCTCCTTTGCCCTTACTTTCTGTTGCGAATAACACAACCTAGTACGACGATCGAACTCTTCCAAGGCCCTCCGTATGAGACGTAAGTTCGACAGCGAATCTAGAACTGCTAAGAGTGGTTGGTCCGACCTTTACTGTGGGTCCTCGTCTATCGGCAAGGGCTCGTCTCGTTGATACAAATGCTCCTGAGATACTATGGAGCCTGCAGAGTGCTTAGGATCGTACAAAACGGGGGCTCCCGTTTATCATCTCGGGCTGGCAATTACCCAGGCGCGGTAGGAAGGCAAAAGGTAGTAGTCCGGCGCGGCCCTCTTGTGCCATAATGCGTCTGAATGCCCTCGGGCTTGTTTCCAGAAGGCGTGCGAATGCTGGGGGGCACGGCAAATGCCATTTGGTCACAGGTCTGCCCGAAGGCGTATCTGCCTCCAGATACGCATATTGCCACGCGCCCTTGAGCGTGTGTATGCGCAGCGGCTTTCATGTGCCACAGGGCATATGCGCCTCCTGGCAACGATGCGATCCGTGGCATGGGCGTGCCGCAGGGCATTAGGCGTACCTGGAGGCAAATGCGCCTTCGGGCAAGCCTGTGACCAAATGGCATTGCCGTGCCACCGGGCATTCGCGCGCCTTCTGGCCAAACAGCCCGGGGGCATTCGGGTGCTACGAATCGGATCAGAAGCAGTGGCACGTGAAAGTCGCTGCGCAAACCAGAATCCTTGCAAAATCCCGAACATCGCACCAAAGCCCACTTTCCGCAGTGGTTGTGGGGTGGGGGTGAAAGGTATTCTGCAGGGAACGAGCCTCTGCCACGTGAAGGTCCTGCCAAGTGGCAAACCCTCCAAAACGCCCGGTGACTGCTAGCAATTTCCGAGGGCAGAGCACATTGTCCTTCAACGACGAAATCCCTGCGAGAACCCAGACGTTGCAGGCACACTTGACCTGCGCAGTATCCGCTTTCGGCAACACGTGGTAACGCCAGGATTGAGTCGACCGGCACACTTGATCTGCGCAGCCCGCAACGCGGACGGTATTGAAAGCAGCGGCGCTTGGAGCCTATTTTTAGCATTCGACACCGCCGGGGCTATTTTAAGCACCACGAGCCAGGAGCGCGCGTCCATTGCGCACATGCAATGTTCATTGGGCGATGAGATCGTGACAATATTGCAGAACTGCAATATTTTGCCGGGACTACTATTGCGGCTCTGCAATATAATAGAGCCGCAATGCTGCACATCCTGCGCTATTGCTAGAAGGCAATACTGCATCAGGTGCAATAGTAGCACAGAGCCGACATTGCATTCTGCAGTTTTATCTATGTGGGATGATGGCACAGTAACCTTGCAAAATTGCGACGTCGTATAGTCCCCAAGGAGCACATCGTCGCTCGAGCGAATATTACTTCCTTGAGAGCACACTTGCTCCCTTCCGGTCGTTATCTGCCATGCTTTGACGCAGTGTTTAAGGCAGATTCTGCTATCTTTGTTGACGGCCCCGAAATTTGATGAAACACAGGGCAGTGATTACGAAACACCGCACACTAATAATTGGTCTTCCGACCTCCTGTGTGGTCTCCATGTCTCCAAAGTCCTCTCTCCCAGCCAAAACAATACCATCGGATATAGATGCAGCAGAAGGGGCATCAACGTCGTTTCACCGTTTCCGCCGCCTGCCCAGCCTTCTCAAGCTGGAGCAATGCTGTCCAACAGGCGAACGCTTTCCGTTGCCTCCCAGGATGAAACAAACGTAACGTCAAGATGTCTCGGGTGTCGGGGGCACTGGAACGGAGGAGGCCGAGCCGCTTCCTGCCATCCTATGAGTCAGTGCCGCCATGCTCCTCTTGAACCCGGCGCTTCCTCAACACACATCAGCCAGTCTACACATATCCGCTGCTGACGCCTCTGCGATGGCATCGAAGCACCTCGAGGAACAGAACATCCACCGCGTTCGGAAGCGGCTACGATCGAGCGGGATCCGCAGAAGCAAACGCCTCGAGCAGGCCGCGAAACAGCACGCCATACATCCTGTCCATCGCCTCCCCTCTCCGCCGAGCAATCCTCCCCTTCAAGCTCCTAAACGAAAATTCTCGCATGACATTAGCTACGTCTCGTGCGAGGAACCGCTTCAGAAAAAGAGTCGTAAGCGCAAAACGACTAGTCTGTCCGACGAGGACGAAGACGGTTCGGACGACCAGTACGGACTAGACGTCCGCTGGGACGAGTACTTTGGTGTTTGGCCGGTAAACGTAGCGGAGCAAAACATGAACGTACGGGAGCCTCGAGCGGGAAAGCGCTCCCATACACCATCACGACCGAACAGCTATAGCCAGCGCGTCCGGGATGGGGATTCTCCTGCCGCATGGACGAGAAAGCATGAGGAGAAGATGGAGGAAGCGGGGCTGTTCATGACGGTGGATCGTACGCAGGCCACCATTATAGACGAGTGCCAACGGCTGTGCGATCGGCTGCTCGAGGCGGAATACTCTATGCCGGATAGGCCAGCCTACCAGCAAGACCGGCTGGCAAAGGTGCTGAGACGAGTGCTGTTTCGGAACGAGTCCCGGGTGGTTCGTGACGTTATGCCGATTGTCGTTCCTTCTCCCGAACTGCTCCACATTGACGGGCATGCCGAGTTGGACAATATATGCGAAGCTATGAACGCGGAATGGACACAGTGTGACACTTTGTGTGGCCCAAGGCCGAAGTCAGACTTCGTGGTGGGCATATCGGCCGCCGCATTCACGAAAGAGGAGAAGGAGAAGTTGCAGCTGAGTCATAGGAGCGCCTGTCCTAATCTCTTTCTAGAGAAT
Organism: Cercospora sojina; assembly: GCA_004299825.1. Taxonomy (NCBI): domain Eukaryota; kingdom Fungi; phylum Ascomycota; class Dothideomycetes; order Mycosphaerellales; family Mycosphaerellaceae; genus Cercospora; species Cercospora sojina. Next base: position 3,031,386 of record CP036211.1, on the reverse strand, counting down.
ATGCACTTCCCTTTCTTGATCTGCGAGGTGAAGGGTAGCGACCGTCCGATCGAGGAGGCGGAGCGGCAAGCTATGCACAGCGCTAGCATTGCGATCCGGGCTGTCATAGAACTTTTCCGGAAAGTGTGTGCAACCGCAGAGGTCCACCAGAAGACTCTCGCCTTCTCCGTGGCCCATAATCATTCAATGGTCATGATATTCGCTCACTTTGCAACGATCGACGGCGAAAAGACGTCCTTCTTCCGCCGCTTGTTACATCTGGACCGCTTCGCTGAGGACCTTGAATTCACTACGTGGGCCAAGGCGTACAAAATCGTTCGAGCAATCTACGAGCACTTTGCTCCCCAACACATAGACCGGATCCGAAGTGCTCTATCTATTTGATGAAAGTAAAGACGGATATGCAAATGACGCGGCATTGTTGCCTCAAAATCGCTCGCGATACTTCGAGTAAGGGAGAGTACCCTGAGCTGCGAGACCGTACCAGCCGTGAATCGACAGCCCCACTAGAAGATGACGAGGTTGCCAGTACGACAAACCTATATTCTAGCAATGGACTGCAGTTGACATTCACACATGGACCGAAAGCCGGGCCTAGTTATGTCCTTGGAACGAATCCTAACAGCTGCGACATTGTGCTTCCACTATTACTAGGCATAAGTCGTCGCCACTGTTCTTTGACCTTCGACGCGGAGCGACGATTAATCGTGCGGGACTATTCGACGAACGGGACAATTGTTGAGTACGACGGAAAAGGAGGGCAGAAGCGCCGCCACTCCACATGGATTATCGGCGGGCACCAGGTCCCCGATAAAATTCAGAATATAGTCATTCGCCTGCGAAGACTGATTGCACGCCTCCACGCGGCCGCAGGTGGAAACAGGCAGGAGAGGCAATGCCTCGACTGTGCTGGCAAAGTGCACAGCGTGGTGGAGCGGAATCGTGGAGTGCGAAATCCGGTGCGGTTCCGCCAAGACGACTCCGAACAGAGGACTACCACCGAAATGGTTTTGAAAACCATCCGACGACGACCTACCTGCGTCAGAAACAGGTCCGCTCAATCGTGAGCGTGCGAAAGAGCCGCGGAACTCCTAGGCGTCGATAGGACACCTCTGGTGTATGGGAGGAATCCTCAGCTGAGGGTATTTGGAGCCAAAAGGACAACAAGTCACCCAATATGCAGTCTCTGGATCCGAACCACCTACCTCCGGAAGGCTTCGAGAGGACTCGGAGAGCGTACGCGTTGTTAAGGCCGGAAGCAGATGCGTTATGCACTTGGAAGAGCCGAGGTGAAAAAGCTAGAAGGAAGGCGTTAGTTGGCGGGCAATGGAGCTCGGAGTAACGCTACGAAGCCCGTAGGGGCCTGTTGATTGCTCAAGTGCGAGTAGGAGGGTTTTGCCCGGGGCACAGCCTTACGAAGAAGGACACCTAGTCCAGCAGTCACCCGGAAGCGCTCGGAAACCTAGGAAGGCCCACATAGAGAAGCAGGCAAAGGAGACACAGAGAGGCGAGCCGAAGGGAAGACTCGAGGCAAGAAGGAGGGGGTGCAAGGCGTGAGGAGGCGAGGAGGAGGCGATACATTGGTTAGTGGGTGGAAACGCAAGAGCACTGCTGCCTGGCTAGGAGTAGACGCTCGAGCAAGCCTGCGAGACATGGCCGGCTATAGCCAAAGAGATGCGGTATAGTAACGCGAAGGGAGTCATTCTCCTGGGGCGTGGTGGGCAATGGCAGCGACTGAGACACTGTCTGCTCAGCCCGAGAGGACGGACGCGCATGTCGGTTTTGGAAGAGAGGCGACCGTTCTTCAGTTCGCTGAAGTCCGAAAGAGCATGACCAAGGCTTAAGGAGCAAACAGTATATGGAGCGTAGGGCAGGGGCTTTGGCCTGGGGCCTCTCCCTCGAAGCGATAAAGGCGCAGAGGTGTCCCTAAGCGGGAAAGCGTGGGCAGACTTTGTCTACCTGCCTTACATAAGTTTGTAGGAACGAATGTAATCATATGCTGCCAGCGATGACCTACGGGGCAAGGGTCTGGATGACGCCGGAGGGCGTCCCTGGCTATAGAAAGGGGATCACGGCGCCACTGGAGAAAGTCCAGAACCAGGCACTAAGACACATCGCAGGGGCATACAAGAGTGCGGCAGAGGCCGTCCTCCAGAAGGAGACAGAGATACCACCGATGCACCTGTATACCCAGGAGCTAGCAAGGAAACAAGCGGAAAAGGCAGTAGGAAAGCCCGCCACGGAGTACACCCAGGAACGATGCAGACAAGTCCAGGAGGAGTGCAGGAGGAGGAAGGGAATAGCCTACGCACAAGACCTACGGACAAGACAAGCAGCCATCATAGCCATGATAGACGGACAAGAAAAGGAGATGACCCAACGAGGGGAATACATGTCGAAAGCATGGTGGCTACACAGGGAATGGAACAAAAGATGGAAGGCCCAAGTCACAAAAAGACAGGCAGCACAACAGGGGCAAGAACTACCTGCAGCATGGAAGGATAATGAAAAGGGCAGAACGCTACACAAGGGATGGACAAGGAAACAAAGCACAATGGCGACTCTCCTCAGGACGGAACATATAGGATTCAATGCCTACCTCGCGAGGAGGAGAGTCCCGGGAAAAACACCCGAGTGCCCGTGTGGCTATAGAGCCCAGACACCAAAACACGTCCTGCTGTTTTGCCCGGCGTGGCAGGAAGCAAGAGAGCGGCTTACCAGAACGGCGGGGTCGTCGTGGCAGGAGCTGACCCAAACGAAGAGGGGTTTATGCGCGGCGACAAAGTGGATGATTAGGGAGGGACTGCTGGAGCAGTTCTCGCTCGCGAGGGAGGAACTGGAGAGAGAGGAGGAAGGGAAATAGGAGCCTGGTGAGAGGAAGGAGCCATAGAGATCCTCTCTATGTCCAAAAGCCGAACGGACCCAAAGGGTGGGGATGGAATCCCACAAGACACGAAGGAAATGAAGGGTTTTATGCCGGAGGCCATAGGCCGAGGGCTTTTACCTTCGACGAACATCATAGAGATAGCTGCTTGTCCCGTAGTTGGAATAGTACAGCAATACAAGAATGTTATTATTATATAACCTGTTAAATCGTATGTCGGGGGACGTCGGATCGATGGGTATTATATGCAATAGAAGCGGAGAACGTAGGTAGGAACCAACCGAGTTGATTGTGTTAGTTAGGTACAGGTTGTATCTCACTCCTGAGATTGGGCATCAGCTTAGTCATGTGACCTAGTGTCACATGACCTCTATCACCTGATCTGGTGTCCCAAAGTGTCTCTCAGAATGTCCAACTGGACTGCACTTTCCAACACTCCCACTCAGGCCAGATGGTCTTCTGCCTGCATTTCCTGCATTCAAGTTCATGCCCAAATTCTGATGAGTCATCAGGTGCTGTGGTCACATGGTTGGATCTGTACATCCAATCCATCTTGGTTCAATTCCAAGGCCTGGTATCATGAAATGGCCGTGCCCAGAGGGTACAGTCCATTTCATTTTTTGTCCTTCCAAGGTCTAGGGGCTAATCCACAGTTGGGGCATAAATCTTTTGCCTTTCCTTATGCAAGTTGGAGCTGTCTTACAAACTCCTGAAACTGTGGCCCATTCTTTGGTTTGGTCAGGCCATCAGCTACCATCTCTTTTGTTGGAACATATTCCACTGCAATCTTTCTCTGCCACCAGAGATGTCTGACATGGTTGTATGCAATGTCAATGTGTTTGGATCTCTCATGGGTGTGGGCATCTTTGACTAGGGTCAGAGCTGCTTGATTGTCTCCCATGATTTGCACTGGCCTTAGCTCTCTAACTGTGTCAGGGTGGGTCTTGACAGTTGGTTGAAATGGGCATTCTCCCACTAACTCTGCACAGTCCATTTCCCTTAAGAGTGCTGCCAGGAACTGAGATTGCTTTGCACATGCATTCAATGCCATGTACTCAGCTTCCATTGTTGACGTTGCAACAGACTTTTGCTTCTTGCTCATCCAAGAAACTGGGGCTCCACAGAGGAAGAAGATGCTTCCAAGGATTGAGACTCTGTCTGCTTTGTCCATTGCATAGTCAGAGTCTGAGTATCCTATCAGCTTTCCTCCACCTCTCCTAAACATCAAACCCAAGTGCTGGGATGATCTCAGGTACCTTGCCAGTTTCTTTAGAGCTTGCATGTGTCTCCTAGCTGGGTCTGAGCTGTATGAGCTCAGTTTGCCAAGAGAGAAAGCAATGTCTGGTCTTGTCGTAACCATGGGCCACATCCAGGTACCATTCTGGCTTTGGTACTCTGCTTTGTTCCCTCTCTCATCATAGAGGTCTGTTGGTCTCAGACTCTCATAACTGTCCATTGGTGAGAGAGTTGGGTTGGCCATTTCTCTGGTCATTCCCAGCTTTGCAAGGTTTTCCTGGATGAAGTGTTCTTGATCAAGCTTCAAGGTTCCAGCTTGTCTGTCTCTTATCAACTTCATCCCTAGGATCTTCTCTGGTTCACCAAGATCCTTGATCTTGAACACCTTGCCTAGCTGCTTCTTGAACCAAAGCACATCTTCCAGCTTTGGTGCTGCAATTGGAATATCATCCACATGGGTTAGGATTAAGATGTTCCTTTCATGGTGGATGAGAAGGCATGGGTCCACTTCTGATTGTTTGAACCCAATCTGTTTCAACTTTGAGACACAGAGTTTGTTCCAGTCTCTTGCTGCTTGCTTTAGTCCATAAAGGCTCCTTAGGATCTGCAGGACCATGTTGGGTGGAATCTCAACCCCTGGAGGTGGGATCATGAAGATTTCTTCCTGGAGTGTACTCTCAGTAAATGCATTGTTTACATCCACTTGGTGAAGTTCCAGGTCCTTTTCACAGACTACAGCCATGAACACTCTCAAGGTGTCATGCCTAACTGTTAGTGCAAAGGTCTCCTGGAAATCAACTCCAAACTTTTGAGAGAATCCTCTTGCAACCAGTCTTGCCTTGAACTTCTCAATAGCTCCACTGATTGATCTCTTCACATCAAACACCCACTTAGATGTGACAAGGTTTGCTCCTCTTGGTGGAACAACCTCTGTCCAGGTGTTGTTGCTTTTCAATGCAGTCAGTTCCTTTTGGACTGCATCTTCCCACATGTGTCCCCACTTGGCATCCTGAATTGCCTCTTTGTAGGACTTTGGAATAGGCACCTCTTGTCTCTGTGCAGAGACTTGAGGAGCAATTGCTGCAAATGCAGATTCTTGAGCCTCTGACAGGGCTTCCCAAATCCATTCCCAGTCTTGGCCTTGGACTTGACTGAGAAATGCTCTGTGGTGCTTGGCACTTGGCATTTCCTCCTGCTCATCCTCTCTCTGTCTCTTTTGAAGTACTTGTCTTGTGACCATGCTGTGGGCCCTTGGCTCTGGGCTTGGTCCTTCATCTGAGACAGATCTTCTTCTCTTTTGGCCGTGGGTTTGGTCTTGAATCCCCTCCTGATTATTGGCTCCATTTTTCTCCTGCTGGGGCTGTAGTTCCCCAGAGTTTTCTTCTTCTGGATCCTCCATTCTCTGGTACTCCTCCTTGTCCCTTGGTGGAGGTGGCAACTGCACAAAGAGTGTTTGGTTTGGACCTGCAGATTTTGTTGCCTTGGCTGCAGGTGCAGTAGGAGCAGGTGGTGGTGCATCACGTAACGAGGTGAATCCACTCATGAGTTGATTCACTTCTGCCTGAGGCACCCCTGCACTTACTGTTAGCTTCTTTGGAGGTCGGCCAACTGGGTTTCTGACAGGTGCACTGCTTGGTTGGTTGAGCCTGGGAACATTCAGCTCCATATCTCCTCCTTTCTCATGCTCAAACCAAGTAGCTGTGCTATGAGCTTTGATAGCTCTCATGTCAGGCTCCCAGAAGAGCCACATCTTGGCAGTGTCTGGAACATATCCAATGAACACAGCATCCTTGCCTCTGTTCATTAGCTTGTCTGATCTCATTCCAGCTGGTTGAGATCTTGGATCCATATAGACCACTGCTTTGCAACCCCAAACTCTGAAGTGTGACACAGAGGGCTGAATACCTGAAAAGGCTTCCTCTGGTGACACCTTGAATCCCTCAACTTCTGGGCCATTTAACAGTGAATTCCTGACAACCATACAGGCTGCCAAGGCTTCAGGCCAGAATTCAATAGGCATGTGAGCATCTTCTAGCATTGCTCTCACATGATCTTCAGAGGTTTGGATTGACCTCTCTACTACTCCATTTTGAATGGAGTTGTATGCTTCAGTTGTGTGGAAGGAAATGCCATGTTCCTTCTCCCACTGCTTTAGCACAGCAAGAAGCTCTCTTGCTCCATCACTCCTTACAATCTGGATGGGATTCCCCGATTGTAGCTCAGCTTTCACTTTCCAGTCTCTTAGGATACTTGGTGCATCTTCCCTGGACTTCATAGGGAAAGCCCATTTCTTTCTTGAGAAGTTGTCAACAATCTCAAGCCACCATTTGTATCCCAGTCTTGAGACAGGCAAAGGGCCACAGACATCAATAGAAACAAGAGACAACCTCTGGGGGTTTCTCTCTGTCTCCTTTCCTCTGTGCTTCTTCATCTTTGCTAAGGAACACACTCTGCAGGGTTGGTGTTCCTTTGGAATGGGAATCTGAGCCTTCAAGTCAGAAACCTTATGAAGGTTCCTAAGAAGACCCTCTCCAAAGTGTGCAAGTCTCCTATGCCAAAGCTCCCACTGTTCTTGTGGCTTTTCTTGAGCTTCAAAAGCATAGGCTTCATTCTCTTGAGTCTGGTCAAGACATGACATTGCAAGTTCCTGCAATGCCTCATCAATTTCCTCAATGAATGGCACTCCTCCTAACAACTTTGTCTGGACAACTGGTTTCCCAGACAATGAAACAAGTGTGAATTTTGGTGGTTGAACACCATACTGCTGGCTGAACTGGTGCCAAGAAACAAGATTAACTCCCAATCCAGGCACAAAGAGAACATTCTTGAGTACAATCTGTTTTCCTCTCTTTCCACCCATTACTGCATTTCCCACATGTGTTGCTATTAGATAGCCACCCCCAACCTTGATCCACTTTTTCCTCTGGAGAGGCTTCAGTTCCCTGAAGAGTGATTCTTGGTCAGTCATGTGTGATGAGGCACAGGAGTCAAGCAGCCATTTTGATGGCATATACTTGCCCTTTGCCTCAACAGTTGAGTGTGCAACTTCATCAACATCATCATCCTCTGATGGGGATTGAGATGCCTCAGATGTTGCGGAAGGCTCTGCATCTTCTTGGGCAGCATATGCCTTCTTGGAAAACTTCCTTGAGCTTTTTCCTTTCTCAAGGGATTGGACTTTTAGGTTGAGTCTCTTCACCATTTCTTTGAGTGCCTCTTTGTCTGGTGAAGATCTCCTCCTGTCGCTGGTCTCTCTGGGTGGAGTTCTTCTCTTTTCCACCCTGCTGGTCTGTCTTGGGTTGACAGTTCTCTTGGCTTTGTCAAGGTAAGGACACTTGGCAACACCTCCAAAATGCTCTTGCTCACAGAGGTAGCATTTTAGCTTTGTGTTCTGTATCCCTCTGCCCTTGGCAAACATTGCAGTTTCTTGGGACTGGTTCCCTTGCTGCATTGCCTCCTCTGCCTCGAGGAGTTGGAGGATATCCTCAGGTTCCAAGTCTTTCTGGGCTTGGATGGTCTGCCTTGTACTCTTGTACTCGTCTGGGAGTGCAAAGAGCAGGTGTTTGATCCTTGTAGCCGGGGTCTTATAGTGTGACTCCCTTTGATCAATCTCTGCAATCCTTCTTCCCAGATTGCCAAGGTGAACCCATGATTTCCTGATTGTATCTCCTGGTTCCATCTTGAATGTCACAAATTCTTGGATGATCCCCATTGCATATGCCTGCTGGACTTTGCTGTATTTCTTGTGCAGCTTTGTCCAGATGTCAAATGCTCTTGTTTCATCCATTACTTCATCTTGGTCATCTGTGCTAAGGCTCTCCATTAGGATATGGATTGCTCTTGCATTGTCCTTCTGCCATTTTGGGCTGAACTCTGAAAAGGCAGTGGCTTTTCCTTTGCTTGATGAAGCATCAGATGATTCAGATAGGGTGACAGTTGCTGACCCTTTCAAGTCTGAGATTGTCCAGAAGATTTCCTTTCCTCCAAGTATATTTTCCTGCAGCTTGAACCACAGTCTCCAGTTTTCTCTTGTCAAGACTGGTGTTCTCCTCTTCTCAGTCCCACTTGTTGAATCCATTTTACAAAATCAAACAAACAAATCCAACTCCAGAAAACACAAGCTCTTTCAATCTGAATGGCAGCTTCTGGATTTCTGCCTTCCCTATATGCTAAGACTCTTCTCTCTCAGCTGAGGTTTCCAAGGACTCTTCTCTCTTGGGGGAGTGGGTTAGGTTCTTGGGTGGAGAACCTCCAAAAGATCCACCTTCTCAGAAGGGCACTGCCTGGCCAGTTCTGAGGTATTGGCAGTACTTGGTGCTTGGGCACTTGATGCATGGGGTGATGCCTCAGGCAGTCGTCCGTTCTTGGCATTCACTCGAGTACTTCCATGTAGTTTCTCGCACCTCCGTAGTTCGTTCAATCAATCAACATTGCAGTCACTATCTCTCGTGTGGTTATGAGCCGTCGCGCCACACAGCGCGTCAACCTGATTTAGTGGTTTCCACTGCACTGATTCACATCAACCGCGACAGTGTCGCCGCCGCCGCAGAGGTAGGCATCGCCGCAGAGGCACTGACAACAGCGAGCCACAGAGGCCGACTCGAGTCATTCGTTCAACACAATGGCTGTCCGCCAAACCACCGTCGCCGCCGCCAACCTCTCAAAGAAGTTGAAGGGCAAGGCAGACTGGCCAACATGGTCAACTCTCATCAAAACCAGCCTCAGAGGTCAGGGGCTTCTGTCATATGTCACTGACGGCCCCAAGATGCCTCTGGAGGCTGAACCAGTTAAGCTCAGCACAGAGTCACAACACGAGTTCAAAGTGCGTCAAATCGATCACGACAGCGCTTGTGCTAGGGCTCAGTCATTTATCATCAACAACCTCCACAAGTCGGTACAGCAAAACGCACTGGAATACGACTCCGCCGCCGAACTCTGGACGTACCTCGAGGCCACGTACGGCTCGAGCACCATCAGCGAAGAATACGCCATCTTCCTGAAGTTTTATCGCCTGTCTCACCTCCCTGGCTCTAACATTCCGAAGTTTGTGGAAGAATTCAAGGCCAAGTTTCACGCACTTAACAAGACTAAGCTGAAGTTATCAGACGCAGTCGCCACGTTCATCTTCATCGCCCAGATGGAACCAGAGTTTCCACAATGGGTCAACAACAAACGCGAACAGTTCAGAAACATCGCTGATGACAAGCGTGACACCCTGACGCTCGACGTGTTAACCGCAGAGGTTCTGGATGAAGATTTTGCACGCAATAATCAAGACGAACATCAGCGTGCCTTAGTGCACAGGGCCGACCCCAAGGGCAGCAACCCTGACTCCAACCCCAACACTAACAACAACAACTCGAACTCCAATCGAGGGGGTGGAGGTCGTGGCCGCGGCAACAACAGCCGTGGCAACCGCGGAAATGGACAAGGCCGTAGTGGCAATCAGCAACAGTCACAACAGTTACGACCAGCCTATCCAAAGTGTCAATATTGCGGCAGAACCTCTCATGAGGAAGCCAATTGCTGGGACAAGCCTGGCAACGAGCACAACCGCCCTAATCACCTCAAGAAGCGTGATAACCAGGGTAGCAATAACACCAACAAGGATCAAGAATCAGGGGGTGGTGGTGGCCAGCAGGCACACTACACCACTGAACTCGACAAGTACATGACTCCAAACACTGGTGGTTCCTTTGGCATGTTCAATGTCACCATCTCCGCAGCCGCACAAGCGGCTATGCACACCGCTCGTTCTGAGGAATGGATTGTCGACAGTGGCACCACCAGCCACATGGCAAACAACCTCGACAACATGGTAGTTTCAAAGCCATGTCATGTTACTATTACATGCGGTGAAGGAACGCTCATAGCTACTCGTTGTGGCATTGTTGAGCTCGACTTCTATGTCACAGGCAAGAAGCAATTGACACAAGTTCTTTACGTGCCTGGCCTAGCAGCCAACTTGATTTCGACAGAGATACTACGAAACAAGGGTGTTTATTACTGCAACTACGACCAAGTGTTGTGGGCTCTGAACGGTGACGCTCGTGTCGTTATCGCCTACCTATACACCAACCGTGCATTGCCGTACCTCAAACTCGGAACTCAATCGTCACCAATTGAAGGCTCATCAGAAGTCGCCTTGGTGAACTCGAAGGTTCCACCATCACTCAAAGCAACGACAGATGTCTGGCACAATCGCCTTGGCCATGCCTCCAGCCGCACGCTGGCAACACTAGCTACCCAGGGCCACATTCAGCTTGAACACTCTGATCAGTTAAAACACCACCCACGCGAGTGCATCGCCTGCCGCACTGCAACTGCGTACAAGGCGTACAACCGCGTTCCGATGATCCGTCCAACTGAGCCAAACACCATTGTGGCAGTGGACGTGGTCACAGTTCGAACAGCGTCGCTTACAGGCGCCAAGTACTTCACCCTATTCACTGACTTGGCCACGCTGGAGCGTACGCTGATGGCAGCGACACACAAGTCAGCTGCGCAGTTCCATATCAAGAAGTATTACGCCAACAAGCTCACACAAGACAAGAAGAAGATTCAAATCTTCCGCCTTGATGGGGGTGGCGAGTACGGTGGTCACGAACTTCAGAAGTTCGCTACTGCAGAGGGCATAGTCCTTCAAGTCACGGCACCTTACAGCTCAACACAGAACGGTGAGGCAGAGGTGTCAAACCACATCGTTTGTCAGCTGGCTAGGAAGTTGATGGCTCAAGGCAAGTTGCCACTAGCCTTGTGGGAGTACGCTGCAGAAACAGCGACTCACCTTCTCAATATCCTACCCAGTCAAGCACTAAAGGGCAAGTCGCCTTATCAAGTGCACGCGGAGTGGATGCAGAAGCCTCGAACACAGCCAATACTGGCGTATCTGAAGGCTTATGGCTGCACCGCTATCATCCATGACCACGGCGTAGCTCGTGGCGAGAAGTTCCAGCAGCGTGGCAAGGTTGATCGCCTTGTCGGTTATCACAGCAAGAACACGTACAAGGTGTACGTCGCTGCTGATCACAAAGTGTACGTTTCCAAGGACGTGAAGTTCATTGAGAATGACTTCACTGGCAAAGTCAAGGATCACAACGATTCAGAACCTGATCCGGACGCCATGATTCCGTTTGAGGAACTGTTTGTTGTCCACCGCAATCTCAAGGACAAGGACTCAGAATCGCCGCACAACATTGACCGGCGTGTCGTCTATGTCATTGATCGGCCTGAGTTTGAGGCTGATGACCATAACATTGAGGGGGTGCCAGATGCGCTTCTTAATCCGCCACCTCTTGTCAACGAGTTACCACAACCTCAGCCACCACAACCTCAGCCAGCGCCTGCTGTCACAGAGTCATCATAAGATGAGTTTGAAGACGCTGAAGCGACACCTCCACCCCAGCCGCTGCCACAGCCGCCGCGTCGTTCCGAGCGTGTACGCAAAGCACCAAATCGTCCGTACGATCAATACGCTAAGTTCGCGATTGACGAGTTGATCACTGATCAAGGCCGCCGCATTGAGTCACTGCCGCAGACAACTCAGCGAGCGTTCACCGCCTCGATACAAGAATCACAAACTGCAAACCTGCCACCTGAGCCAAAGAGCCATAAGCAGGCAATGCAATCACCAGAATCCGCCATGTGGTCAAAGGCTGAGGCAGAGGAATTAGCCGCCTTAACTGAGAACACAACGTGGACTGTCGTTCGTGCTGAATCAGGCATGAACATCATCAAGGGCCGCTGGGTTTATCGGCGTAAGTTTGACGCTGATGGCAAGCTGTCACGCCACAAGGCGCGATGGGTTGTTCGTGGTTTCACTCAGAAGGCCGGCATTGACTACGACGAGACGTACGCCGCCGTGGTCAAGCCATCATCACTGCGACTGCTGTACGCTATGCTGGCTCATTACGGCATTGAATGCAAGCAGTACGACATCATCACGGCGTTCCTCAATGCCGCCATCAAGGGCTTGAAGATCTACGTCGAACTACCGCACGGCTACGAGCAAGAAGGCATGGTTTGTCTCTTGAACAAGGCCCTGTATGGTCTCAAGCAATCACCGCTGCTATGGTATCAAGAACTGCACAAGGCACTGAAGGCCTATGGCTTTGGACCAATTGACAGCGACATCTGTATCTTCCGGCACGCTAACAAGAAGTGCTGGATTGTCATCTATGTGGATGACATGTTGATTATCGCGTCCACCTACGGTGAGATTGACGAGGTGGCAGCACAGCTGAAGGATAAGTTCAAAATGCGAGAACTCGGTGACCTCCATTACTACCTCGGCATGCGCATCATTCGCGACAAGAAGAAGCGAACCATCTATGTCGTTCAAGACGCATACACCAAGAAGCTGGCAGACAGCTATGGAATCAACGAGTCGGCGCCAGTGACGCCAATAGAGGCTCGTCACCATCACAAGAAGGCTCCGGACGGCTACGCCGCCGTGGCATCACTCAAGGAAGCGTATCAGAAGCTGGTTGGCGAATGCCTGTGGCTCGCCATGAACACACGCGTTGAGGTGGCATACCATGTTGGATTACTATGCCGATTCCTCGCCAATCCAACACAAGGTCACTATGACGCCGCATTCCGCGTCCTCAAGTACCTGGTTGGCACCAACACCCGCAACATTGGCCTCAAGGTTGAGGGCCTTGACGCTGACACGCATGACCTCAAGTTGAAGGGTTATGTCGATGCAGCGTGGTCAGATTGTTTAGACGATAGGAAGTCAACTGGTGGCTACATCTTCTTCCTGGCTAACATGCCGTTCATCTGGAAGTCTGGCAAGCAGTCCATCGTCACTACGTCGTCCACGGAGGCGGAATACGTCGCTCTGTCGCAGGCAGCAAAGGAAGCCATTGCCATTGCACACCTACTCCGTGACCTCCAATACCAAGGGCCAGTTCAGCCCATTACGCTGTTCGAAGACAACGAGCCGGCTATCAAGATCAGCACCAACGGCAAGTCAAACTCTCGAACCAAGCACATCGACGTTCGTCACCACTTCATCCGTGAAGCCATTGAGAATGGCCAAATCAAGGTTGAGTGGATATCCACCAAGGATCAGAAGGCAGACGGCCTGACCAAGGCACTCGACAAGATCAAATTCAAGGCCTTTGTCGACCAACTTGGCTTGACCGACTGCACGGAGTTTATCAAGCAACAACAAGCTAGTCTTGAGAAGGCTACGCAGTACTGACGGTTGATCAATCAACATTGAGAGGTATTTCTGACCCTCTGATTGGCCGCAGGGTTTATCGTGTTTTTTCCGGGGTTTCTGAGGGCTATGACGGCTTACAGCACTGTCTGAGCCAGCAGCCAATCAGAGGCCGTGTTTATGGTATCAGGCGTAGAACAGCCGCCTGGGGGGTGACTTGATGCATGGGGTGATGCCTCAGGCAGTCGTCCGTTCTTGGCATTCACTCGAGTACTTCCATGTAGTTTCTCGCACCTCCGTAGTTCGTTCAATCAATCAACATTGCAGTCACTATCTCTCGTGTTGGGCCCAGTCTTATCCTATTAGGGTGCTGCAATCCAAGGCTTATCCTTTCCTTTTTACACTCCTTTGGTGTGCCTCTCTTTCAAAGCAGAGTGTGCCTCACTAGGCTTTTCTCTGTCTTACCTGCCCTTTGGGGACTTCTGGCATGCAACCAGGATCTTCCAAAGCTTCTAGGCAGTGCAGATGGGATATGCCTCCAGTCTCCCTTTGTGCTCTTTTCCTGCTTCCCTGTCCTTTTGGTACTGCAGGTCCTGCAAGAGGTAACACGTGTTACTTTGAGGATGAGAAGGCTAACTCTTACTACCTAGGCTGTCCTTGCAAACCCGGGCTCATAACCTGTTAAATCGTATGTCGGGGGACGTCGGATCGATGGGTATTATATGCAATAGAAGCGGAGAACGTAGGTAGGAACCAACCGAGTTGATTGTGTTAGTTAGGTACAGGTTGATTGATTGATTGATTGATTGATTGGTTCCTACACGGTTGCAGCCTGCGGTATCAATGCTGGCTATGCCCGGATGCAGAGGGTTGGCAAACAGCCGACGCAACGCTGACCACGCCAACGCGCCCCACTTCGCCGTACTAATAGCACGACCAGCTGCTCCCTCGCCTCTGCTTGTGGTCTGTCTCGACAACTGACTTTATATATTCCCGTAATGAGTGTGCCTCTCTCTGTGTTTCCTCTTGTTGCTCCTTGTATCAGCCATGTGAAACTCCTACTCTGTTCCATTTGTTGTGGCTCTGACGGTGCCCCTGCACCATATCTGCGACCATCTACATACCGTCTCCCCCTAATGCTCGGCTTCGTCTGCTTGTTCGGACCCAAACAATTCCCCTCTATGGGCATGGGTGTGTGCGTTGAGTGTGATCTGTGTACAATTATTGCCTCCTACTAGGTTCCTATGTGGCCGTGTATTCCCTTCCTCTTGCGTCGTATGTTTTAGCGCGCAGACAGCGCCGTAAGTCATCGTCCAGCTCTACAGATGAGATTTTCCGCTCGTACGAGGCGTCGAATTACTGAGCATGAGAGCTCCATCGCGAATCTCCCTAGACCTTGTCGGGTGTGTCGAAGGGTGAGCAGTCCTTCTTCACGGGATTTGGGGGGGCGACAGTGGACGAGGCTGTCTGTGGACCATGTATGTTGTTGGCATCGACCGTAGCATGCCGGGTGTCTAGTGTTTCGATTCGCGGGGAAGATGATACCGTTCTCTTCGAGGGCCCGTCGATGTGGGACATCGCAGACGTTGTCAGGGGTTGGTGATAGACTGGCCAGAAGCCTATCGGTGACTGTGTGTTGCTGCTGTAGTATTGTTGAGTGTCTGGGCTTCGTCGTCCCACCCGTATTGCCGGCGAGTCGTTCACAGCGCTGCTGCTGCCGCCGACTCCATTACACGCGTTCTGTCCGTTTCGTGCTCTCGGTGTTTGGTGGCCTTACGTCTCCCGCGACCGCGACGGCAGCCCTGCAGGCACATCTACGCGGAGGGACGCGCAGAAGCCTACAGACGCCGTCACGGCCGCGTGCAGACGTGTAATGTACTGCTGTACTACTGAATTCCAAAAAGTGTGCTTCTCGCTATGTTCATGTTTTTTTCGTACAGGTTGTATCTCACTCCTGAGATTGGGCATCAGCTTAGTCATGTGACCTAGTGTCACATGACCTCTATCACCTGATCTGGTGTCCCAAAGTGTCTCTCAGAATGTCCAACTGGACTGCACTTTCCAACATAACCTAGTATTATATAGCCTCTATTATCTAATCTAGTATTCTAAAGTATCTCTTAGAATATCTAACTAGACTATACTTTCTAATAGCTCTTATATTAGGCTCCTAGAAAAGCTATATCTTAGTAGTTGTCACGGGTAGAGACTGGATCCACCTGGAAGGTGGTGGTCACGTGTACGCTTCGGGCCGTCCCGGCTTGGCAGCCACGCTCGGCATATATAAACACCTCGTCCCTAGGACCTCTTAGTAGACTCGTACGTAAACTTCCGAATATACGAGGTCACTTGGAACGGCTCGTCACACTTTTACGTACCAACCCCAGCGTCACTACGGACGCAGACAACAAGCGCGGAAGCGCAGAAACCCAGAAACAAGGCGCACTTGATCACTGAAGGTGACTCGAGTGTCGCAGAAATCACCAAGCAGCACTTGGTCATTGAAGGTGACCGGCGCCGCTCGTACTTGGTCATCGCAGGCGACAAGTACCCAGAACCCCAGAACCCCAGAATCGCAGTCAAAGTCGTTGTCGGCGACTCGAGTGCAGAACGAGGTAGGAATCCACAAGTTCACTGATCCACGCGTCCGACACCTTCAACATGGTGCGACCGTATGGCAGCGCACAGCGCCACTCGAGGCCGAGCGTACAGCGCGATTCCCTCTTCAACAACAGAGAGTCGCAGACTTTCGACACGAACAGCAACAACGCCGGGTATCCGGACCTAACGGAGTACTTGGAACGAGAAGGCATCATTGCCGACAAGCTGCCTACTCTCGAGGAAGAAACCGATGAACCAGAAACCACTGATTCAAGTCGTATCAACCTCGCGTACTTCGCTCGACCCCAAGACATCATTACAGACGACAAGGGCGTACACCGAATCACAGTTGACTTCGCTGAACTTGGAGACGAGGTCACCAGAAGCGTTCCTGTCTCGCAGTGGCAGAACCTGACGGTTACCGAGTTCGTCCGAGAAGTTCAGAACAGCCCGGAATTGGTGCATGCCCTCCTGTACACCATGGAGGTAGACAACGAGAAGACACTCGAAGTGTTCCACGTTCTTCAACAGGCCAATGACCTCAACAAGGAGAAGATTGAGCATATGGCGACCCAACAGCAGGCTTCCGGGGTGAAGATAACTGAGCTGGAGGAACTGCTGAGGAAGGACCCTGATGCACGCTTGAAGGATGTCATGGTCAAACTTGACAAGTACAAGGGTTGGCTTGCGGAGCTCAAGGAGCAACTGGTAGCCACTCAAACCGAGAACGAAGAAGCTGGAGCCTTCACTCAAGAAGACCTGGATAAGCTGAACAAGTCTTACGGCGAGCAGATTGCTGCCCTTCAGAAGCAGGTCAATGACCTCAAGAAGCAGAGTAGTTCGGACAAGCGCACACCGTCAGAAGAAGATATGGATCGCTTCCGCAAGCGCAATCAGCAGCGCAAGCAGCGACAAGGCGGCGATCCTGACCCCAACCCGTCTGATCATTCTGATTCCGAGACCGACTCCGACACAGAATCGCGCGGCCGCCGTGGTCAGCCAAAAGTCATCAAGAAGAGTCAGAAGGGTTCCAGGAAGGAAGACTCGATCGTCATTCCCGACGACAGCACGGTTGCTGGCGACGACGACACCGGTTTGGTGATGTACGATGCTGCGCAGATCGCCAACATGAAGGAGTTGGCTCGAGGCCTGACGGTCAAGCTCTTCACGAACGACAAGGACCTGACACACGCTCAGTGGCAGTCACAGATTGAGAACAAGCTCGACAATACCGTCTTTAAGGACCCAGGCTCCGCGCTGCGCAGCATCCACAACTGGACAGGTGGCGACGTGTTCGATCAGCTTGAACCAATGGTACCGACTAAACTGCAGGGCAAAGAAGTCGCAGCAGATGCCTTCAAGTCAGTCCGCGAGATGTTGAAGTACATCAAGGAACATTACGGCATTCGTGACAAGGCTGGCAAGGCGCACAACGAGTGGCACAACCTGAAGATGGGTGAAACCGAGAAGTTCACCACCTTCTACCGCAAGTACCAGGCCGCACGCGCCCATGTCCGCTTGGATACGCAGACTGAGATCTACATGTTCCAGAACAAACTCAGTGACAAGTTCCAGGATCGGTTCGTAGGCGAGTACCCTGACTCGATGCAGTCACTAGTTCAGAAGTGCTACAAGATCGAGAGCGACCTGGACAGGATGGGTTCGTCGAAACCAAAGAAGGATGACAAGAAGGACGACAAGAAGGATGACAATAAGAAGGGAGGCCGTGGTCAAGGAAACAAGCCTGACAACAACGCCAACCCCAAGTTGCCATGGGAGAGCCGTCCAGCCGCGTTCAAGAACCTTCCAGCAAACACGAAGGCTCACCGCACCAAGTTGATGAAGGAAGGCAAGTGCCACAAGTGCCAGCAGCAGGGTCACGTCAAGAATGATGAGGCCTGTCCGCTGTTCGCTTACGGCATGCCGAAGAACGTTGACGAGGACCAGAAGAAGCCGAACGCCTCTTCGTCCAACATCAACACCGAAGCTGGCACCGACCAGGGAAATGCTTAGTCTGCCCCTCAAGCGCAAGGAGCGGCGGACCAGATGACGAATTACGAGAAGTTGAGAAGAAACCATTATTGAAGCGGCCTGCAAAGGTACCTTCACTGCCGAGGATCACTGATCACGTAGTGGTCACAGGTAGCGTAAATGGAAAACATGCAAACGCGTTCCTTGATGATGGTGCCAACTCAACTTATGTAAATACGTCTTTTGCGCATAATCCCCGAAACAATATTGAAACGAAGAAACTGGATCACCCCTTGGTTCTCGGACTAGCCGATGGCAGCACGTCGTCTTACTTGATCACTGAATATGCGGAGTTCTCGCTCCAGCTCGGTGAACATAAGGAAGAAATACGATGCTGGGTTGCCGATATCGACTACGACATCACCTTGGGCAAATCATGGCACGAGGATCACGAACCAACAAAGCTGTATCGAGACGGCTTGGTGGAATTCCGTGATACGCGCTGCATCGGTGAATGCAGCGGAGGGCAGATGGTAACAATACCTATGGTAAAAGGTACCCTTCCAGGGAAACCACTGCCAATGGAACCGGTCACGGTAGGCATCGAACGCGTCGGAGGCGATCATTCTATCGACATACAAGAGGTTGGCTTGCAGGCTTGTGCGATGATGTCGCGACAACAAGGTGCCGAAGTACACCTTGTGTACATCAACCCGCAAGAAAGCAATCAGTTCAAAACCCCTGCCGATCCAGTTACAGCAATGACGCTGATGGCCCACGGCATGACGGCGAGGAGGACAAAGACGAACAACGAAGCGTTCGCCTGTGCCATGTACATCGACAACAGCGTTGCAGAGGCTATAGACAGTTCGACCTTCTTGTTGAGGGCCAGTGCACTGTCCGCCTCTGATGTTGAGGTGTTCATGAACGGGAAGGATAAGGATCAGACACCGTCGAAACTGCCAGCCGAATACAACGACTGGAAGGAAGTGTTTTCTCGGAGAGCCGCGGATGAGCTGCCACCTCACCGACCAAACATCGACATGGAAATCAAGCTGAAGGATGATGCTCAACCACCTTTCAAGAGACCATATCCCATGTCGAACGCGGAAAACGATGTCGTCAAGAAATGGATCGACGAACAACTGGAGAAAGGCAACATTCAAAAGAGCAATTCTCCTGCCGCTTCACCGGTAATCATTGTAAAGAAACCAGGTGGTGGATTGCGGGTGTGTATCGACTACCGTGCGTTGAATGCGATTACGGTGAAGTCTAGGTATCCCATCCCTCTGATGCAAGACACCCTGAATCGGATCAGCGGCAAGAAGTGGTTCACGAAACTCGACGTTATTGCAGCGTTCAATCGGGTCCGGATCGCACAAGGACATGAGTGGAAAACAGCCTTTACAACGAGATACGGACAGTTTGAGTGCCTGGTCATGCCCTTTGGGTTATGCAATGCACCTGGCACTTTCCAATCTTACGTGAACGACTCTGTTCGTGAGTTCCTGGACGATTTCGTGTCGGCCTACATCGACGACTTGTTGATCTTCAGTGACACCTTGGAGGAACACAAGCAACATGTAGCAGCGGTTCTCGAAAAGATGGGAAAAGCTGGGCTACAACTTGACATTGACAAATGCGAGTTCCATGTTCAAGAGACAAAGTACCTTGGCCTGATCATTGGGAAAGACGGCATTCGCATGGACCCTGAGAAGGTCAGGGCGATTCAGGAATGGCAGACTCCAACGCGGCCAACAGACATCCTAGCATTTCTCGGTTTTGCAGGGTTTTATCGCAGATTCATCAAGAACTTCAGCAGGATCGTGGCCCCAATGGTAGCGCTGACCAAGACGAAGAATCCACCGCCATGGGTATGGACTGAAGAGTGCCAACGCGCTTTCGATGGACTAAAGAAAGCATTTACTGAGGCACCAATCCTTACCATGTTTGTGCCAGGGCTGGAGACTGTGTTGGAAACGGATGCATCGGACTACGTTACAGCCGCAGTGTTGTCACAGAGGGGTCATGACGGCATTCTCAGACCAGTAGCCTTCTTGTCAAAGAAGATGACTCCTGCGGAATGTAACTACGACATCTATGACAAGGAACTGATGGCCATTGTCAAGGCATTTGAAGAATGGAGACCAGAGCTGTCTGCAGCTGAACACGTTGAGGAGTTCGAGAATCTTCCTGGCGACCAGGACAAGCCAATTCTGGTGCTGTCTGATCACAAGAACCTCGAATACTTCATGTCCACCAAACAGCTCAATCGCAGGCAAGCTCGCTGGGCCGAGTTCCTGTCTGGTTTCAACTTCAAGATCACTTACCGACCCGGTACGCAAGGCACCAAACCTGACAGCTTAACGAGGCGCACTCAAGACCTACCTGCTGGTGGTGATGATGAGCGTGTGAAGCACCAGGAGAGGATACTACTGTCGCCGGATCGATTCCTGTATGCTGCCGCCAATACGGTCAGAGAAGTGGAAAGCCAAGACGTCACGACTGCAGAGCCTGCTGCGACGGGCCCCACTGCCGACACTGCTGGCGAGCGTCAAGAGGAGATTCCCTTGAACCTCGCGATACAGCAGCTGTACGCATCGGATGAGGAAGTGCAGAAGGCGGTTCGACAGCTGGAAGCGGGAGAACCATGTTCAATGTTACGCCGACACAAAATTCGGGATGCGACAACAGCAAATGGATTGATCCACGTGAAGAATCGGTATGGCAAACAATGTTTGTACCTGCCCCCGAGCGATGACCCTACAAATAAGGTACGCACGAGGGTGATTGAATCATGTCACGACCAAGGTGGTCAATGGACGGGTCATTTTTCGTGGCCATGCCGTCCGGACGGTGTCCGGCCGGATGGACAGCTAATAGGGTATCTGCCGGCCGGCATTATCAATGCTAGCGTCCGTCCGGACATGCAAGTGAATTACCGGTGTCCATACCATGTGAATTGACCTTATTGATGAGAATGTCGTTCCTAGGGGTGTTGTTAGGGTTTGGATCAATTGACTGAATAAAGTGCTGGCGATGATGTCACTAACATCATTCCTCCAGCTCTCGGGGCCATATCCGCTCAATCGAGCGTGTTTGATTGGCCAGATGCCAGCCTGCAGAAACGCCGGCCCGTGCGCCGACCTCCCACGCGCGACTTCTCAGAACGCGACTGGGAACGCGTTTCCTTCACATGCCAAAGTCCCTCGATCGTCCACCTTATTATTGGCATTTACGCACACACCACGATGGCAGACGGTACCTCCAGCATAAGCGCCACCCACAGCATCGACCTGACACAGATCCACGCCGAATCGCAGCTCGAAACCGTCCTCCAGACGCGTTATACGCGGACCGGCTTCCTCGTCGATGGAAAAGCTCTTCGCGACTTTTACCCAACACCGCCAGGCAAGGCAGAGCACAGAGCGTGGGTCTGGCAGCATGGCGAGGCTGTTACGCATCTTCAGAGCTTCACCAACTACTGGCTGTGTCGTCTGTGCTTTGACAGCAGCCATAAGGATCACAGGAAGGTGAAGGTCATTCGGACTGGTGGAGGAACGAACTCGATACGCAGACACCTAGGCAAGCATGGCTACGAGCTCGATGGCACATACAAGCAGCGTAAGAGGCGTCCGGTAGACGACGGCAACATCGCTAGCATGATCAAGCGTCAAAGGACGACCGAGAAGACTCCTGTTGATCGTACCGAGTGGAGGTCGCTATTCCTCGAGTATGCCGTAACAGATGAGCACTCACTTCGCGCTCTAGCATCTGAACGACTTAAGCGGCTAGCTACGTATCGTCAACCCGTTCTCGAGATGCTATTCCCTACTTCTCACAACACCCCGCGAGCTTGGATCGTCGACTTGTGTAAGAAGACACTGCCTCGAGTAAAGAGCAATATGGCTGCGGCGATGAGCGGCATCGCTTTGTCCTTTGACGCGTGGCTAGCAGACATCGATGGCGGCACCGACTTCTTAGGTGTTCATGCTCACTACTTCGACAAGGACTATCAGCTGAAGACAGTACTTATTGGACTCGTACCAACCTATGGCAATCACACCGGTGAAGAGCAGGCAAACATCCTTCTCAAGCTGATCAGACAGTATGATATCGCGTCCAAACTGACCTACTTTATGGCCGACAACGCGTCTAACAACGACACAACGATCGAAGCTATTAGGCGCGAAATTCCAAGTCTCCGACACCCTCACAAGTGCCGCCTTCGCTGCGCTGGCCACTTCATCAACTTAGTCGTCAAGGCTATGCTCTACGGCGTCGACATCGAGTGTATTGACCAGGCTTGCAACGACACGAATAAGGAAAACGAGGAGCTCGAAGACAGCGAGATCGTATACGAGTTTCAACGCGCTCTATCTCTACGTAATGCCGGCGATCGTCAGACAGCATGGCGAAAGAAGGGTTGTGTTGGCAAGCTCCATAATATCGTGATCCATGCTCACTATAGCGAGGCCCGACGACGCGTCTTTCGATCAAAACAACGCGAGGCAGACACACGACTTGTCGAGCTAGTGTTGAACGGCGGCATTAAGTGGCAATCTGACCACGATATGATCGAGCGTGGCCTCGAGCTCAAAGATCCAATAGAGCTGTATTGCTTACAGTTCATTGACGACCTTCGTGAAGACATACTCACCGCGGATGACTGGGCCGAGTTGAAGGAGATATTGAAGCTTCTCAAGCCGCTGAAGATGGCGTCGCTGAAGGTCCAAGCAGATGGTCAACACTTCGGTGGATTGTGGCAGTCATTGACAGCTTTGGAGTCACTGCTAACTACTCTTGAGAAGGCGAAGTCAGACCATGAACACGCGGCCAACTCACACCTTAAGGCGATAGTCAATCTTGGTTGGAAGAAGCTCGACAAGTACTATCGACTCAGCGATCGCACGCCTGCCTACCGTGCCGCCGTGGCGTTACATCCATCGCTCAAGATGAGCTGGTTTGAGCAGCATTGGGGTGGTATGAAAGACGACAATACGCAGCGCAAGAATAAGGCGAAAGCGAAGGGCAAGCAGCGGCCATCGCAGCAGCAGAGTCAAGACGATATCGAGGCGTCCACGCTATGGACAGTGAAGGCACGACACGCGATTGAAGAGCTCTATAATGAGTATAAGATGCGGTATCCAGCACCAACAACTAGGCCGGCGACACGTGAACGCGAGGTTGACGATTACACGGCATCGTTAATGCTCACGGACACTGTGTTGCAAGACGATCTGCAGCGTTATTTTGCCGAGCCTCTGACACCTTATATGGTTGGCAACAAGCCTATTAATGTCGTCCAATGGTGGCGTGACAATCGGCAGCGATATCCGGTATTGTCCAAGCTAGCATTCGACCTACTGGCCACGCCGGCGAGCTCGAGCGCGTGTGAGCGTGAGTTTAGCTTAGCTGGCCACGTTCTCGACAATGAGAGGTGGCAGACGAAGACAGACTACGCACAATCACACCAACTACTGCGAAATTGGTTCAAGAACGACTTTGTGTTGGAGAGACACACGAAGGAGGTGGTAAGCGCGCAAGACGATAACGTTAGCGGCGACGTGGATAGTGAGATGCCAAGCTCATATGAAGGCAACAGCCAGCAGACAGACGTGTGAATAGAGAGCTAACAACACCTTCCTCAGGCTTCATTTTTCAACATCCTTCCTAATTAGGCAAGGCGAACAGCGGACAGGGCTCCGGTGGACGGCATGGCCAATGAGAGGCTCTCGTCCGGACGGACGGACACGGCCGCTGAATCGGCCGGCAGGGCCGGCAGCAGTGGTGTAGCCGGCCGACCTGTCCATTGACCACCTTGGTCACGACGTACCGTCCGCAGGTCACCCCGGCCGGGCTAAGACCTTGGATCTTCTGGCACGATCATACCATTGGCCAGGCATCTCACAGTCAGTTCGGCAGTACATAAACAATTGTCGAACGTGCAGAAGAACTAAGCCATCTCAAGATCAGTATTCTGGGCTGCTCCGGCCCCTACCGGTTCCATTCAATTTGTGGGATGACATCGCGATGGACTTTGTGGTGGACTTGCCACCGAGCCGCAGCAGTCTGAACCACAACGAATACAGGAACATCTTGACCGTCACGGACAGGCTCGGAAAGGGCAAGCATTTGATTGAGGTAGACTCAATGACAGCTGAACACTGTGCCCTGGTCTTTGTCAACCGAGTTTACAAGTACCACGGCCTGCCACTGCGCATTACCTCTGATCGAGGATCACAGTGGGTGTCAGCGTTCTGGAAGAGGTTATGCCAGTTGTTGCAAATCGAACAGGCTATGTCATCGGCGTATCACCCCGAGACTGATGGACAAGCTGAAAACACGAACAAGGCCATGGAGCAGTATCTCCGAGCGTTTGTAGCATATGCACAAGACGACTGGGTGGACTGGCTCGCCTTGTGCGAGTTTGCACTGAACAATCACGTGTCAGAAAGCACGGGCGTCTCGGCGTTCTTTGCAGACACCGCACGGAACCCACGCACCGAAATCAGCGCAGCAATTCCACTGCCCCTTCTTCCTCGACATCAGCGACTTGACGCTGAAGCGGCAAACCGGTTTGCAGAACAGATGAAGCGGATGCAGGAATGGCTACGTGAGAACATGGCGTTGGCTCAGGCGACACAGGCGGACTACGCTGATCGACACAGAAACCCAGCACCACAGTTCCGAGTTGGTGACCTGGTCTATGTCAGCACCAAGAACTGGAAGACAGCACGACCGACGAAGAAGCTCGATGATAAGTGGGCTGGTCCTTATCCAGTTACAGCAGTTTTGGAAGGTGCCTGCAGACTCGAGTTGCCACCCACGATACGTGTCGCCGATACATTCCACACGTCACTGCTTCGACCAGCCGCTAATGATCCCTTGCCAGGACAAAACCCACTACCTCCTCCGCCTGTTGAAGTCGAGAGGGAGGATGGTGTGGTTGACAAGGAATACGTGGTGGAGGAAGTGGTTGACTCGGAATGGCGAACACCCCGTGGCCGAGCCCCTCGAGGCGGAAAGAAGAAGCAGTTGTGGTACAAGATCAAATGGCAGGGATATGGATTGGATGAAGCGACATGGCAACGCGCCGAGGAAGTGACCGAGCACGCTGCCGCCTCTGTCGCGGATTTCCATCAGAACTACCCCACGAAGTCCAAACCTGATGTTGTGATTACCCCTGACGGCTGGATTCCAAACGAGTTTACTCGGCGTGCTACGCGCGTTGGAGGGCAACCACAGCTAAAAGCTTCGAGAACCTTGTCGCTGGACACGTTTGACGGACAGCAGCCAGTAGTTTCGAATTCTGGTGTTGGGTCCTCATGGTCGTTTCCAAACACATCAGTATCAAGCTCGTCAGGCAGAAGCATTGCTCAGAGGTCTTGCTTCAACAAAGGTGACACTGATGAGACAATTGGCTGCGACAAGCGACAGCACTCAAGCGATGCTTGTTGTGTGTCGCCGCAGCACTCTGATCATGACTCTGACAGCGGTATTGGGATGGAGTCTGAGGACGAGGACCTAGAAACTGAAGATGGAGGCTTGGAATTGAGCATGGAATGTGACAAGGCATTCGCACATGCAATGCGCTTGGTGCAAGGACGTCGCGATGGAACGCGACCTATTGAGGGGGGGGGGGTAGTGTCACGGGTAGAGACTGGATCCACCTGGAAGGTGGTGGTCACGTGTACGCTTCGGGCCGTCCCGGCTTGGCAGCCACGCTCGGCATATATAAACACCTCGTCCCTAGGACCTCTTAGTAGACTCGTACGTAAACTTCCGAATATACGAGGTCACTT
The DNA here is from genome assembly GCA_004299825.1 of Cercospora sojina. Classification (NCBI taxonomy): domain Eukaryota; kingdom Fungi; phylum Ascomycota; class Dothideomycetes; order Mycosphaerellales; family Mycosphaerellaceae; genus Cercospora; species Cercospora sojina. The sequence continues at coordinate 3,005,723 of CP036211.1, read as the reverse complement.
GGAACGGCTCGTCACAGTAGTATCTAGAATATATCTAATAAATATAGCATCTTTGCTGTTGTGAACTGACATGTCGCGGGCCTAGCCTAGGCCTCTCTAAAGGAGCGCGGCTCCTCCCGTCGAGAAGAGTTTTCTTCGACGAAGAAAGGAGAAGTCGTCTCCTTCCTTTCTTCGTCCTACGTCTTGTTAAAATACCTACCTAATAGGTTACGTAGTTCCCGATACGACTCTGTCCTGCCCGACTTCTTACTCTCTACCTTCCGACCTATAGCCTCCGCCCGTTACATGACACTTCACTGGGCCCTGCTGTGAGTCATGTGTGTTGGTTCCTATATACCCGGGACCCCAGACCCTGTATACTGGCCCCTATATAGTACTATTCGATAGTGTAGATAGTTCTGTATCCTCTTTCACCCGACAACAAGAAGAGGGTCCCTTAGCGTCCCCAAATAACATGCGACGATACGCGACTTCACAACATTTGCCTCTATTTATTAGCTTATCTAATCTTATTCTAGCTAGTTAGGATCTTAGATCTATATAGACTACTACTTTATAGATAGATAGATAAATCTTATTGCCGGTCTACCTCTTTTATCTAGAGTAAGCAGCGCTCCCTATTTTGCTTATCGAAGGGAAAAGCCTATGAAAAACCCCTCTTGTCTCCCTTTAGTATTGTAGTTAGCAGCTACCCCTTGTTTTGCTTCTGCCTTTCTTTGTGCAAAACCAGGCTCCTTTAGAGCCCTCTCCCACCTGTCCTATTCTCCCCTCCCTCTCTCTCCTCTCTCTCTCTTACGAGGGTATATAGTTGTCCTAGGTTTCTCCTGTTCCATCTGGTGGCCTGTTGGTGTAGTGGTGTCATTCCTACCTCTTAAAGTCTGCAGAGGAGGGATGTAGGTCCTAGCTGTCCCCGCAGCTTGAAGCCTTGCCTTGAGATTCCTGCAGTACGATGGGGAGTAGGGGGTCACGGGTTCAATCCCTGTACAGGCCATTCTTTCTTTTGTTGTTTTGTCTTTGTTTTTGTCTCTCTTGGTGCCCTGCCCTTGCTTTTGCCTCTAGGCTTGTAGGTCCAGTCCTTCCAGCTCCTCCTTAGCTAGGGAGAATTGGTCTAGGACTCCCTCCTGGATCATCCATCTTGCTATGGCCTGGAGGCCCCTCTTTGTAGTAGTCATCTCTTCCCAGCAGCTGGTTCCTGCTCTGGAGAACAGCCTCTGTCTATTGGCCTGGTACTTTCTGCAGGACATGCATATATGCCTCGTTGTCTGGGCTCCTTGGTTGCAGGGGCATTGGGGGAGGACTCCTGGGACCCTTCTCTTGGTAAGGTATGCATTTAGGCCAATGTGTCCTGTCCTGACTAGGGTCATCATTGTGCTGACAGGCCTTGGCAGGCCAGAGTGCAGGTTCTGACCCTCCTTTGCATTTGTTGATTTCCATGCAGCTGGGATGTCAGCCCCTGTGCTTGCCTTCTTCTGTTTTGCTTTCTCCCATTCCTGGTCCCATCTCTGGCTGGCCCACCAGCCTTTTGTCCCCCTGCCCCTATGTCCTTCTTGTTGTTCGTTCCAGTCTCTCTCTTGCCTTTTGACTAGGCTCTGGATCTCTGCTGTCCTTGTCTGGCTTGGTCCTTGGGTTGTCCTCCTTCTGGCCCTAGCCTCTCTTTGTGCAATCCTCTGGCATTGGTTCCTTATGTATTGGTATGCAGGTGTGTCTGCCTTGCATGTTGCATATTGCCTAGAGAGGTCTTGGGTGTATACTTGGATTGGGGGGATGTTAGCTTCTCTCTGTAGGACCTGGGCAGAGACTGACTTGTATGCCCCAGTAATGTGCCTTAGGGCTTGGGTCTGGATTCTCTCAAGTGGCTTAGTAAGGCCTTTGTTATAGTCTCTTGTGCCCTCTGGATTGGACCAGTTGGGGCACCCATATACCAGTGCAGGTCTAACAACAGCTGTATAGAGATGCCTTGCCTTCTGGAATGATGCCCCCCAGGTGGATTTGCAGAGTCTCTGCAGAGATTGGATCTGGTGCATCCCCTTTTCAGCCGCTTTTTTCATGTGTGGGCCCCACCTGAGTTTTGTGTCTACCCATACTCCAAGGAGCCTAAGGGATGGTAGTGGGCCCCCTTCGAACCCGACTACTACTTTATAACCCTAAACTCTAAAGTATAATATAGAGAGCTAAACGCCTAAAAAGGCTTCCTCTAGTAATACCTTAAATCTCTAGAGATGTGTACATCGAAGGCCCTGGACCATGACATGGGAATATGCGGCGCAAAAGGATGGCCGAAGCCCATCGGCGGAAGGCAGTCGTGTTTTCGACCAGTTCCCATCCTGCAGCTGTGCCCGAACCAAACGAACGAGCAAAGAGTTTTCTTTTCTTCTCTGGCAAAGGATTGCTCTTTTGCACCGAAGCTAAAATGATGGTTGTAGTGGAAGAAGATGAAGAGAGACAGGCCCCAGCGATGTACGTTGGGAGCAGGGAGCGATTTCGTGTTTCAAGCCCATTTGCTTTGGTCGTAACTTCTTACTGTCTTCCTATATCACATCTCTATTCTGCAACATTATACGATCAATTCCTGCCCACAGCCAAATGTTCCTTGCGAAGAAAATTTGCTCCCCAGTACGCATTGAGGCCACCGCAGTACGGCGAATACGGATGACCATGCCCTGGACATCGAGTCCTCAGGGTATACACGTATCGTCGTGTCTCAGACAGCCCTCTGTGGCGCCTCTTCGGCACATCGCCATGCTAAGAGGCAAAGAGATCTTTTGCCTTCCAGAGAACGACTTTCCTTCTCGCGATTGTTCTTAGGAAACGCTCGGCTCGTAGCCAACCTTGCAAGCGTGGAAGCGTCTATATCTGTGGAGAAAGCATACCTCCTGCCTTCTCACGTCCCGTTTGCTGGCGAATCAAAAGTCTGGATCATGGCAACCTCGTAAGCGTGGAAGCGTCTACACCTACAGAGTAAGGTATGTTCCTGCTTTCTCGCGATTGTTCTCACGGAGGTCCAGCTCGTGGCCAACCTCGTGAGCGAGGAAGCACCCGCATCTTCGGAGATAGATGTGTTTTTCAGCGATGGTCTTGAGAGAGCTCACCCGACTCGACGTCCATTTGAGTCGTGAAGTGAATGGCTTCGTATGTGAAAGTCTTGGCACGTGACAGCGGCCTCAATCACTTTCATGGTTTGTCCTCAAAGTAACAAGTCCTTAGAAGCAGAGATTTTACACTCGCAGCGCATCCATATATACGACACCTATGCTCCAAACATGTCGAGCACCGAACACGAAGATCCAGATTTCGAGTTCACATCCAAACATAGCGCCAGACTAATCAAAGTCAACACAACTCTCACAAAGCGATCGACCACAACTTTCAGAGACAGCAAGCCACTCGACGCCACTGCGTTTACGCATACCAAGACTATCGAAGACAGAGCTCTCGCAGAGAGACCGACAAGATGGAAGATATGACCAGCTCTTTCGCGGCCATGTGCCTTTCCGGGCCATCCAAGAGCGTCCTGGACGATAAGGACGAATACCAGAGGACGACGGAAGCACAGAAGGACCGCAAACATCGGGAGATGTTGATTAACCGCCACATCATCTCCGCCGACACGCCATACGACGTCGCCATGCTGTTGTACGGCAGCGCAAATGCGTACATCACGCCTCTCCTGAGACGTCGCCGCTGGGTCGCCATTGATGACTCGGATTACGTTCGACTGCTGCCTTCCATCGTGCTGGCGTCTCACTTTTTCGAGTCCCGCCGTGCGATGGTTTTCTGGCATGCACTCTTCGAGCATGGTGGCCTCACGGACCCTCAGACCGGCCAGGTTACCTTCGGCCGTATGGGGACAGACAAGTACACCGAACTCTCACCAGCCGACCATGAAAAGACAAAGGCCCGACTGCATTCGCTCGAGAACATCATCCTCGAGTGTGAGCACGAGCTACAAACCGGCTGTGTTTGTTTCGGCGAGACAATTTCAGAGACCGTGAAAGGAAAAGATCGCTTTCATCCTGGAAGAGCCACCCTTAGGCTGAACAGGAAGTATCTCGACGAGATTGATTTCGCGGTTGGAGCAAAACACGACGTGCTGCGACGAGTTTTTATCATCGCAGCTACGATCGTGCATGAGCTCGCACACGCCATTTGCACCGCGACTCGCTCTCCTGTAAGCGAGATGGCGTGGGAGGACGACGGATTTGTGGAGATGGGGTGGGCGTTGGAGAAGTGGTTGTTTGGAGGCCAGCCGATGATTCTCAACAAGACACTGCAAGCTCCAGGGTTTGATTACTGCGTCGCGACAGAAACCTTGGAATTGGTGACTTTGGGGATGGGGAAGGATGACGATGCAAGCGAGGGTGTGAACGCAGGACGAGCGCCTGTGCAAACGACGTCTGGGAAGACGCTCCACAGGCTGGAAGTTATTGATGAAGCGTGGCTTGACGACATATTTGACGCATTCTTGTACAGAGGGGGCTGAAGGGATTTCAGGAGCGAAGGTCGGGAATTGATGAGGAAGAGAGGACCACCTTGGGGAGACTCGAGGGCAACGGCAGGATGAGTACAGAAAGGTTTAATGTTACTGATGCAGCGTAGATCGGAAATGGATTCGCGCATTTTTGCAAAGGGTCGGATGAATGGGAATCTTGAGCGCGAAGGCTGGAGGTTGACGAGGAAGAGAGGACCACCTTGGGGAAACTCAAGGGTAACGGCAGGATGAGATTCGGAGGAAACGGCCTCCGGAGAAGGGATTTAAATGCGTTCGGCGCATTCTTGTACAGGGGCGGATCATGGGATTCTGGGGCATGGATTCGGGAGATTGAGAAGATGAGCCCGGTGGACGAGTTTGAGGTCTTGTAAGTTCTTGGCCAAGACCAACATCGCCGAACGTCATTCAGCATAGCATTGTTCGGATTGTAGAGCATCCCACGGGGGATTGTCACGCTCCAGAGGGCTTAATCATTGCATCAATTTCCCTTTTTCCGGGTTCTGTGTCCTGAGTGGGAGTTTCCCCGCGAGACATCCACTCGCTCGCTTCGCCCATGTTCCGAGATGTGTCCAGTGATGAGAGCCAGGGCTTGGTCTTGGCCTATGAGTTCCGTAGGTACACTGTGGATTTTGTGTTGTGGCTGTCCGCAAACTGCGCTGTGCTCTGTACTACACGTCCAACGTGAACCAGGTTTTGCTCACTGCGCGGAGATTGGCCTGTTCACTGTTGCTTATCCATAACATGTCCCCTTCTGCACCACCATAATTGATGTCCATGTATCCTGCGTGCAGAGCTATTGTCCTGTACTGGCGTCGTTCAGCCATTATCACCCTTCTTTCCTTTTCGCATCAGCGACTTCAGCTTCTCCTCCTCTTCGCTCGTGGCATTGTCGCCACTCGTCTTCTCTGTGGACGGCTTGCTCTTCTGAGAACCGCCCAGCACTTCTCGCCCCAACTCAGCCACGACGCCTCCACCAGTACCTTCTACCCTCTCCGCCTTGCCATGCCGTCTACGATGCTCAGCCAATAAGCTAAGACCTTCGCCGCCAGTGTCTGCATCTCGGTGTCGCTGGGCATTGGCTTTCGCTGCTCGAATGCTTGTCCTGGAGTATACGAAGAGCAGACATGCCATCGTGAAAGCTGCTGCTGGAGCTACGATGGTTCTGCTGTTGATGCGTCGTGGGAATGGATTACGAGGAGTCGGTGGGGCACCAGGTTTGACCGGCACAGAGGCCTCTGTCGTGCCGCCTGGACCACGAGGCTGCGAGAGTCTGGCACCCATGATATTGCATTGATGGGGTGAAGTGTGGCAATCAAAATCCGGGTGCTAGAGGTGGGTGAAAGTGTCGGCTCGTATCGAGGTTATCGAGATGTGTCGTGCGGGTCACCGGGTGTGTGTGACCATAGACCTCTCCCGGCATCATACATGAGCCTTCACAAGCCTGATTGCTTCTCTGTTCGACATATATGCGATGCTCATCCGTTCCAAACTTCGATATGGCTTCTGAGACGATTTGTTTACCGCGACATACCGCCGGTGTTGTGGTAGTGTTGATCTTGTCGTGAAACCCGAACCCGAGAAACTGATGTCATGACTTGGAACAGTCTGGACCGAGCACACACTTAGCACGAAGTTCTGTCCTGCATTATTCTTTCCTTTGTGCTCAGATGATTGGTATAGAAATATATCGAGGTGTAGATCTGATGAGGTGGTGAGCGCAATGGCTGCCAGCACGGCCACTGGCCTGGCGATCACGAATCCCTTGGTCAAGTACAGGGCATTGCTCGCGACCCGTGCCATTGCTCCTGATCCAGTACGTATTATGCGATGGGCCTCTTTCGTAGCACGATAAACTAATATAATAACAGGCCCAACATCGATTAGCAATCCACCTAGCAAAACTCTACGATCGTCTCAAGGACTACGAGCCGGAATTGGAATATAGCCACAAGCTCGATCAGATTTCCCGAGCAGTAAATGCACAGCGCCGAAATGTGTCAGGTTCAGAAGACGATGCCACTCCGAGACGGAGCATTTGGCGAGAGTTGTTTGCGGCCAAGGAGAGAAGAGACTCATTGGCACTTACTCGAAAGCTGACATCTCACGAGTCGGCACTCCAGATGGACTCACCAAAAGGCCTCATGCTCCATGGAGAGGTGGGAACTGGAAAGTCGATGCTGATTGATCTGTTTGCGGACTGTCTGCCAAACAGAAAGAAGCGGCGCAGTCATTTCAACACCTTTATGCTGGAGACTTTTGCCAAGCTGGAAGTATTACGTTCTGATCGCATGAGAATGGAAAGATTCAGTCTCCCTTCTCAGCTGAGTTTTGCGGAGGACGATTATTCGCTGCTCTGGTTAGCGAAGGAAATGATTCAGACATCTCCCATACTGTTCTTGGACGAATTTCAAATGCCAGATAGAGTGGCAAGCAAGATTTTGACAAATTTGATGACCGGTTTCTTTCAACTTGGAGGGGTTTTGGTTGCGACAAGTAACCGCATGCCCGAAGAATTGGCCAAAGCTGCCGGTATCAACTATGCGCCGCCCGCCGAGCGGAGGAGTTTCGGGTGGCAATTCGGGCTTGGGAGGCGACGACAGCCATCTGGAAGATACGGCAGTTACAACGAATTCGCGGCATTCTTGGACGTGCTCAAGGCCAGATGCGAAGTGTGGGAAGTCGAGGGTTCGAGAGATTTCAGGCGACTGGAAAGTGGCAGTGTCGCACCCGTGAAGGACATCGACTCGCTAGAAGAGGATAGCCTTGACTCTGGATATGGCTCTGCCGACATTCTATCAACTCCTGCTGTCGACAATATTGACTTCGCCGAGAAGCCTGAAGTTCAGCTTCCCAAACAGTTTAACGTGGCAGCAGAAGGTGCTACAACATCCACGGATGCCGCTATCGGCCAAGCGCTGGGAGGGAAATCTGTTGCTGCTTGGGCGCCAGCGACGATGATCGTATATGGTCGAAAAGTAAAGGTTCCAAGGGCAGACGAGGGTATTACTATGTGGACCTTCGACGAACTTTGCAAAGGAACATACGGTCCTGCTGACTACATTTCCTTGGCTTCGACCTACCATACTCTAGTGCTGACGGAAGTGCCCGTACTCAACTGGCTCATGAAAAACGAGGCGCGTCGCTTCATCACACTTCTTGATGCGCTGTACGAATGCCGATGCAAGCTGTTCGTCTCAGCAGCAGCAGGGCCTGACGACATCTTCTTCCCCGAGGAGAAGAAGCGAGCGGAGGAAGGTGACAGTGGAGACTCAGTTTACTCTGAAACACTCTCTGAAGTCTACCAGGATGCTACTGCACCCTTCAGACCCAACGTGTTGACGCAGAATCCTAATTACAGCGAGCCCGAAAACGAGCCGGACTATACGCACGCTCGGCTTGCCGGAATCCTTCAGGCCGATGCGAAAAGTGATGCACTTGAAGACGGCACGCCGATATCAAGAGGTGCGGTCGGCGGTTCATCAAGCAGCCCATTCGGTCGGTCATTCGGCAGAACCGATGCGGAGCTCGAACGGAAGCCGATCGATCCCGATGAGGTACGGTACTCGGCTCGACCGAACTTTCACAAGACATCAGCTTTTACTGGAGAGGATGAACGCTTTGCATATAAACGTGCCCAGAGTAGACTGTGGGAAATGTGTTCCGCCCGGTGGTGGCAGAGGGATGACCCGGGTTGGCATCGTCCGACCCCCAAGGAGGTTCGCCGTTGGGAGGGCCAAGAATATGACCCTGCAGCTGGTGCAGAAACGTGCACCGGTACTACGGAGATTCACATGGGAGCTTCCACTGAAGATACCACGCGACCACCGGAAAGCTTCAAAAAATTTGACGGCGGACCGTTCAAGCCGAAACTTGAGCCCGCGCGCAAAATCAGCTGGACGCATGCTTGGGGCCTTGGAGAGTGGGGAAAAAGAGCTGGGGCATGGGGCAAGGGTGTCGGTGGATTGCAAGACCGCGGAAGTGAGAAGGGATAGATGCATTCATGCAGGGAGTTAATAGCCACTGTATGTAGTCACAGCCCGTTTGAAACTGAATGAAGCCTGAAAGAGGAAATGCAAATTTTGAGTTCAATGCAAGCGTGACAACGAACTGGAATACTTCCGTTTGGCGCAACCCAAATATGTCTCACGGCTGCCGAGGGGCAGTTGGGAGAAGAAGTGCTAAAATCGTCGAATAACATATTCCACTGTACCAAGTGGGTTGACCAACCAGTTACCAAGCTGTGCTTAGTAAATGTGAGCTGTGCTACGTGGGTACGGAGATAGATTTTCACGCAGCAGCGGACTTAGCCTTCATCCCTGAACGAGCGGATTTGCTCAACTCGGTAAAGATGCGCTACTGGGGTACTCTTCTGCATTGTGATAAAACATTGGGTCTTGAGCTCTGTGGGGGTACATCCGATTGTGGAGGCTCAAAGACGAAGCTCGCTTCTTGCTACGGACTATGCACGCTCGTGGCAGACCGCCGAAATGATTACATTTTGTGATCGACGCGTTTTGGTGTTACACAACAGGATACATGACTACATGACCCACGTTGTCTGTCTTCAGTTGAGTCCTTCGTCTGTGCGGCTGTACGGGCGAGCCCGCCAAAGTGATTTGACATGGGGTGTGGTGTAGTCGCTTACTGAGAACGAGCAAGCTGCTGCATCGGTTGGCTCGCCACGTATCACGTACCTTTCGCCGTATTGGTAATTAAATAGCTCAGTCTGTGACCCAACCGTGTCAGCATTGATGCAGGAGACTGTTTCAATGTTCTTGAGGAGGATGAAGACCCTTTCCTTGCAGAAACGTGGGAGTAAAGGTATCTGCCAAGGGCCTGAAGTGAGCGTCACCCATGGTTCTGCTCTTCAGTGCAAGGAACCCCGGAACTCAGTGATTCCTCCTCTCAACGACACGTCTTCACACCTCAGATATCCCTGCAGTTTCACTTTGAGCCCCATCACAGATACGTGCTCCACAAGTACGCGCTCTTGTAACGGGTTCGATGTTGTCCACCCCGCCAATGGCCCAAGCTTCATTGCATGCTCATTCGTTGTCGATCAAATGTTCAGCGAGCACATCACTATTTCACTAGTGCTTGCAATGCCCAGTTCGCGTGCCCAAGCTACCATTCTCTGATCTTGGCAGTTTGCGGAGTGCCGATTTGAATCTGAACAGACCCCTGCATTCGATGCGATATCTGTAGAGACGGGCTTGTGTGCTGACCTGCAGAACGATGGAGGATTCTTCTGTTGAGCTTCGGAGCACTTTTGCTTGACAACGGTGTAATGTCCACAGGCAGTCCAAGTAATGAGGTTGAGGTAGCACATTGTCCTGTGACTGTGTTAGTCGTTAGGTAATGTTCTCAAGTCCGCAGAGATTCAATAGCATACTCTGTCCTCGCTTTGCTTTCAAGCTCTTGAATATGCCACCTGACTAACGACTCCGAAAAGAAAAAGTATACACGGCTTGCTCTTGCGTGAAGGGAGAGGCACCATCGTCGAGCTAATATACGCGCTCGATCAGTGAGCTCTGCTCGACCAGCAATGGTATTACCGAATTGACTATGTCGATTGCAACCATACGTCGGGAATATGCGAATCCATCGCCAAGTCTTGGTCAAAGCTCCCACGGTCCTGCAGAAGGTGAGGGCGTGGGATGTCCCACTGCAAAAGCACGCGCATTGCAGGTCCGGATTTAAGTCCGAGAGGCTCTGCTGCACGACCTCCAGATATGTTGAAAAGCTGCGTGGCCTTGTCCTAGATCGATTACCTGGATCCATACTGCTTGCCGATTGTCCCTTGCCTCGTTTGCGCCAACGTGACAGCTGAGAGCAACATAGTAATATGTTGTTGACTGAATGTCTGGACTGGTACCAGGCAAGGCAGCTGTATAATTTGTGGCAGCTTGACATTGAACGTAGATCGAATTGGATAGTCCTCTTTCTGTGGCAAACTCGTTCGATCCAAAGGTCTAGACTTCATAGCCGAGGTTGGATGCCTCGAAGACCGACTGCACCTAGCATAAACGAGCAGGCTTCGGCTGCAGCTTTATGCCGTTCATCGTCATTGCGTGGCGGAAATCTTCAACTACCCTTGTGTCTTGAGGAAAGGGCCTCGTATTCGTCTCAGCTGTGAAGAGAATGACGCTTCGTGGACTCGGGCGGCGACACAGATGTATTTTCAGGGCAAGACCCCCGATAGCCGTGATACCGGCTGTCCAGGAGTCGCGAATGCGCAGCAGCAATCGCGGCGACTGCGCGCCTTCTTCGTGGTGAAAAGAGAGTGGATGTCTGTGTTGGACTGCAGTTTGACGAGTTGCTAAGGAGATGTACCATTCTGGAACCTTTGAAGTCTCAATTTGAACAGCAATCTCAAACCGCAAATTCGACACATGTGCAGAGGCGCACAATTGCTTTTCTCTGTTTCGCAGTACTGGGATACGTTGTCGACGCCATGTCATGAAGCCAAGTTTCAAAGTCTTTGTATTTCCTGGGAACGCGATGTCAGTCCGTTCATGATACTAACAAAAACAATGCCATCCCTGACCGAGAAGCAAGGTGGTCAATGGACAGGTCGGCCGGCTACACCACTGCTGCCGGCCCTGCCGGCCGATTCAGCGGCCGTGTCCGTCCGTCCGGACGAGAGCCTCTCATTGGCCATGCCGTCCACCGGAGCCCTGTCCGCTGTTCGCCTTGCCTAATTAGGAAGGATGTTGAAAAATGAAGCCTGAGGAAGGTGTTGTTAGCTCTCTATTCACACGTCTGTCTGCTGGCTGTTGCCTTCATATGAGCTTGGCATCTCACTATCCACGTCGCCGCTAACGTTATCGTCTTGCGCGCTTACCACCTCCTTCGTGTGTCTCTCCAACACAAAGTCGTTCTTGAACCAATTTCGCAGTAGTTGGTGTGATTGTGCGTAGTCTGTCTTCGTCTGCCACCTCTCATTGTCGAGAACGTGGCCAGCTAAGCTAAACTCACGCTCACACGCGCTCGAGCTCGCCGGCGTGGCCAGTAGGTCGAATGCTAGCTTGGACAATACCGGATATCGCTGCCGATTGTCACGCCACCATTGGACGACATTAATAGGCTTGTTGCCAACCATATAAGGTGTCAGAGGCTCGGCAAAATAACGCTGCAGATCGTCTTGCAACACAGTGTCCGTGAGCATTAACGATGCCGTGTAATCGTCAACCTCGCGTTCACGTGTCGCCGGCCTAGTTGTTGGTGCTGGATACCGCATCTTATACTCATTATAGAGCTCTTCAATCGCGTGTCGTGCCTTCACTGTCCATAGCGCGGACGCCTCGATATCGTCTTGACTCTGCTGCTGCGATGGCCGCTGCTTGCCCTTCGCTTTCGCCTTATTCTTGCGCTGCGTATTGTCGTCTTTCATACCACCCCAATGCTGCTCAAACCAGCTCATCTTGAGCGATGGATGTAACGCCACGGCGGCACGGTAGGCAGGCGTGCGATCGCTGAGTCGATAGTACTTGTCGAGCTTCTTCCAACCAAGATTGACTATCGCCTTAAGGTGTGAGTTGGCCGCGTGTTCATGGTCTGACTTCGCCTTCTCAAGAGTAGTTAGCAGTGACTCCAAAGCTGTCAATGACTGCCACAATCCACCGAAGTGTTGACCATCTGCTTGGACCTTCAGCGACGCCATCTTCAGCGGCTTGAGAAGCTTCAATATCTCCTTCAACTCGGCCCAGTCATCCGCGGTGAGTATGTCTTCACGAAGGTCGTCAATGAACTGTAAGCAATACAGCTCTATTGGATCTTTGAGCTCGAGGCCACGCTCGATCATATCGTGGTCAGATTGCCACTTAATGCCGCCGTTCAACACTAGCTCGACAAGTCGTGTGTCTGCCTCGCGTTGTTTTGATCGAAAGACGCGTCGTCGGGCCTCGCTATAGTGAGCATGGATCACGATATTATGGAGCTTGCCAACACAACCCTTCTTTCGCCATGCTGTCTGACGATCGCCGGCATTACGTAGAGATAGAGCGCGTTGAAACTCGTATACGATCTCGCTGTCTTCGAGCTCCTCGTTTTCCTTATTCGTGTCGTTGCAAGCCTGGTCAATACACTCGATGTCGACGCCGTAGAGCATAGCCTTGACGACTAAGTTGATGAAGTGGCCAGCGCAGCGAAGGCGGCACTTGTGAGGGTGTCGGAGACTTGGAATTTCGCGCCTAATAGCTTCGATCGTTGTGTCGTTGTTAGACGCGTTGTCGGCCATAAAGTAGGTCAGTTTGGACGCGATATCATACTGTCTGATCAGCTTGAGAAGGATGTTTGCCTGCTCTTCACCGGTGTGATTGCCATAGGTTGGTACGAGTCCAATAAGTACTGTCTTCAGCTGATAGTCCTTGTCGAAGTAGTGAGCATGAACACCTAAGAAGTCGGTGCCGCCATCGATGTCTGCTAGCCACGCGTCAAAGGACAAAGCGATGCCGCTCATCGCCGCAGCCATATTGCTCTTTACTCGAGGCAGTGTCTTCTTACACAAGTCGACGATCCAAGCTCGCGGGGTGTTGTGAGAAGTAGGGAATAGCATCTCGAGAACGGGTTGACGATACGTAGCTAGCCGCTTAAGTCGTTCAGATGCTAGAGCGCGAAGTGAGTGCTCATCTGTTACGGCATACTCGAGGAATAGCGACCTCCACTCGGTACGATCAACAGGAGTCTTCTCGGTCGTCCTTTGACGCTTGATCATGCTAGCGATGTTGCCGTCGTCTACCGGACGCCTCTTACGCTGCTTGTATGTGCCATCGAGCTCGTAGCCATGCTTGCCTAGGTGTCTGCGTATCGAGTTCGTTCCTCCACCAGTCCGAATGACCTTCACCTTCCTGTGATCCTTATGGCTGCTGTCAAAGCACAGACGACACAGCCAGTAGTTGGTGAAGCTCTGAAGATGCGTAACAGCCTCGCCATGCTGCCAGACCCACGCTCTGTGCTCTGCCTTGCCTGGCGGTGTTGGGTAAAAGTCGCGAAGAGCTTTTCCATCGACGAGGAAGCCGGTCCGCGTATAACGCGTCTGGAGGACGGTTTCGAGCTGCGATTCGGCGTGGATCTGTGTCAGGTCGATGCTGTGGGTGGCGCTTATGCTGGAGGTACCGTCTGCCATCGTGGTGTGTGCGTAAATGCCAATAATAAGGTGGACGATCGAGGGACTTTGGCATGTGAAGGAAACGCGTTCCCAGTCGCGTTCTGAGAAGTCGCGCGTGGGAGGTCGGCGCACGGGCCGGCGTTTCTGCAGGCTGGCATCTGGCCAATCAAACACGCTCGATTGAGCGGATATGGCCCCGAGAGCTGGAGGAATGATGTTAGTGACATCATCGCCAGCACTTTATTCAGTCAATTGATCCAAACCCTAACAACACCCCTAGGAACGACATTCTCATCAATAAGGTCAATTCACATGGTATGGACACCGGTAATTCACTTGCATGTCCGGACGGACGCTAGCATTGATAATGCCGGCCGGCAGATACCCTATTAGCTGTCCATCCGGCCGGACACCGTCCGGACGGCATGGCCACGAAAAATGACCCGTCCATTGACCACCTTGCCGAGAAGGCTCGAGCCTGGAGCGTCTGTTGGATTTCTCTTCGCAATGATATGCTGCCGCCATACATCTTGTTTTGGTCAAATGCGAACGCTCAAACTAAGAACTGGACTGATATTCGTGTTCGAAGAATCAGTTGTTGGACATGGCCAGCGGAGATGACCACATCGCAAAATGCATATGTCCTCGATCAAATGACAGCAACAACGACGCTTGCGGAAAATGCTCGATTTCTCGAGCTGGGAGCTCGATAGGCAGGCATTGCCTGGACTTTGGATCGCTCGTTGACTGACGGGGCGGAAAATTGCAGCACAGACATGGTAACACTGTTTGTAACAGAACAAGCTGGAACACGCGGCTGAGTTTTCGTAGACACAACCTCAGACTGCAAAGGTTAATGATCGTTGCGGCAAGAAGCATCGACGCCAATTTGACCACAGGGATTGAGGAACGGCGTGGAATCCTCGCGGCGCTGTAGAGGGCCCGAATTGGGGTGACTGGTGCAATCCCATACAGTATCCATAGGATTTGGCGAGATCGAGATCGGTGGGGCACAAAGCTTCAAACAAAGAGCGACAGCTGACACAGCATCTTCGTTCTAGATTGTCTTTCACTGATGTATCGCGATATTTTTGAGCAGGCTGCCGTCTTTTCGCTGAGGCCGAACGCAGCTTGCCGGGTTCAGTCATGCAAAGCAGACAACTCAAGCTGCAGCAATTTGAAGAGAGTCTCTGGGTTTCCTGCTTCCAGAAGATGAAGATGCATTGGTCGTAGCTGTTCTCGCGTCATGTCTCATGGACAGCATTTTGCGCTCCGTTGTCAGTCTCTCCAGCCGGCCGTCTGTGAGCCCGTGTCTGATGAAAGAGAGTCACTTGTCTCAAAGCAGATACAAAGCAGGCCCCGCAGATCATGCAGGCAAGCGCAATAGCGTTTGCATCAAGCAGTTAAGAGGTCGACTTCCTTGAGCCCAAGTCTGAGCCTGCCATATTGAGAATTACTCAAAACCTTCAAACTCCGAATGGAAGCCATGCCCGAAGGATCGGAATCGACATTGGTGCCCTCGAACTCCACGATTCTAACGCTGCTTATCACCACGAGCCACAACTCAGTGCTCGTCGTGCGTAGTCCGCAGGACGCCATTGACATCAGAAAGGCCGCAAACTTTTGGCTTCCATCGACGATTATCGCTGCACCAGCGAGGGAGGACGAAATCTGGCAACGTGCAGCAGGACTGGTGATGGCATGGACTGGTCTTAATGATGACCAGTTCACGGTTTTCCACGAGCCTATGATGCGCGACTGGCTGCCTTATCCACTTTCACCTCTAAACTGGCAGACGGACAACCAGGAGCTTCTCAGCACGATCTTTCTTCGAGTGGACCTTCAAACGCCCATCTATCGCATCAGCGAACTGCATCCGGCGGCAGAGCTGCTCAGTAACGAGCACGACGATGATGTCATTGAGTTCGTGCTGCACAGGCTGACAAAAAAGGAGGCGAGATCGATCCGGGCGCAGAGCATTGGCGCGATGATCCCAGTTCGCAAAGTCTTTGGCTTGACGAGTCGCTAGCCGCTTGCGGGTTCGCATACCGTGATGGAAGCAGGATATGCTAGATGTGTGCGAGGGCGCAGGCGGAATGGTGGAAGAGACAATATTTGTATCTTCATACGAGCACGCCCATGTACTCTGCTCTGCCTCCTGCTCGGTCCAGCTGCGGCCACTGCACCAGGAAGCGGTCAACCACAAGCTCAAGCAATTGACCTGACAGGCTAAGCTTCTTGACTCTCGCCCAACTTTCGACATAGAGAGTTCTCATCTTTCCTCTACAGTTGCAGCCCCATACTTCGAAGAATCTCAAGGCCAAGCTCGCGAAGACCAGAATAGTGCCTGTGGCCGGGCCATTCACCAAAATGAGATCTGGAAAGTCCAACTGCCCGATTCCACCAGTGTACTGGGACAGAACCGCTGCGCATGCGAAGAAGCATCGGAGGCATGAGAAAGGCGTCGTTAGTAGACTTTGATGAATTCGCCGTGCTCTCGGAACAAACTGGATATCGTATGTGCCTCGCCCTCCCTCTTCCCATCTCACTTTGTAGCCTGCCCTCTCTTCATGTAATCGTTCTAGCTTCTCTTCAAAGTCCTTGGCCCGCTCCGCAGAAAGAGCATCTCCCTCGCCAACAACCCACGTTCTATGTCTGAAATTGTTGAGATCAAGTCTCGACTTAGGGTCTTCTTCGTGCATGCTCCGCTCCAACATCGCCATCATCTCAGCCGTGTGTCCACCTGAGCCGAGCACGACAAGTAGATGAGTCGGTTGATGCCCATCGCGGCGAGATTGGCGGCTGGGTTTTGGGCGAGCTGGATTGAGGATTATGAGCAGGCGAGAGATGAGGAAGGCAGAAGAGGCGAAGAGCAGCAGAATCCAAAACAAAAGTGGCTTGGCCATCATGCGCAACGTGCTGGTACCGAAGGAGCATATTATGTCATGTATGGATATGCATTGAGAGAGCATGTGAAAGTGAGGTGCTAGGAGACACCCCTGTCAGCGGCCGGCGACCGGACAAACTGTTCGGTCTTGGCGTAGAATTGGTCAGAAAAAGACAGGAGTCAGCTCCATGACATATCGCATGCACATTTGACCTGCCAATCTGATTTGCGTGCTGCAATCCATCATTTTGGATACCAGGTATCTCAAACATTGCTCTCAGTAGTAAGCGACGGATGTCGCCCAGAAGCTCACGCAGTCACGCCAGCTCGAAACACTCGTAGAAAGAGGATCCAGAAAGAACAGAGATTGGAAGGCCAGATTGACGTCGATACTCAATCTATGTTGACCATGGGCCCAAGCAATTAGTTTCAATGCAGCGACGCAACTTGCCGTCCTGCCCTTTGTCCTGAGACGATCTCTGCGAGAATGCTTTGGCTCGGCAAACACTGCATTCTGCAGGAACCGGCTTGTCATCGACCCACGAGTACTGAGGGCGAAGACAGATCTCGCTCAGGAGTAATCTTTCTGGAACGCTCTCTGAATGGAATGCTGGATCCTCCAGGCGCTGCACTGATCCTCCTTCTGGTACACAGCAGTTCTCCCAGGCGCACGCAATAATCGGAAGCGGTTCTCAGCTCGGCAGGATCTCGATCAGGACTAAGAAACCGCAATCTCGACCCATTTCCCTTCTGGTCTGCTGCCGATGAACGCGTTGGTTGGGGTCTGGAAAAGTTCGAGAGAACCCCTGCGTGAGCGTTGGCAATACGAGAAAGACTGCTGCCATTGATGCATCTATCGTCTAGTGACTCTAGTCTGCTCAACAGTGGACACATATTGAGCCGGCGTCGTGGGATGCAGTGGGAGAATTCGATCCATCGGATCTGGCGTGGAATATCTTCGGGATTTGTTATCTCATGAATGGGCTTGTGTAGTCGCTGACGAAATTCGAAAGGCAACCCGCAACGACGTTCATTGCGCATCTGATTCCGGTGTTTGCTTTTCTGGTCATGTTCATGCTCGAGCATGGGGTAATCTTTTACCAGTGAGCGTTTCCTGACTCAGGGCATGAGGCTCTCCATCTTGATAGATCCGATTCCAAGCGATCGGATCGGGGGCGTGGATCAGGACTGCAGACCGGCATTAGCGTCTTTTTAGCATGAATGTTCCGACAAAAGTCCTACCACCAACGCATGCACCTGGATGAAAACATCAAGAAGCTGCAGCTCTAGTAAACAACCATGAGTTCGAAACGTGCCGTGTGACCGTGTGACGCTACCCGCGTAGTCAGACGTTTGTCCGCACACGGTCCTTGTACCCGAAGTGGCCGTTTTACAGCATGCTGACGTTTCAAGTGTCACAGATGTCATCTATGATGAACCTGTCAAGACCGAAAGCAGCAGATGCAGTTCGACTCTGTGGCACATTCGATGAAACCAGCTAGACAAGGCGGGGGAAAGGCTGGACCGCGAATCATCTTCACACTAGTCAGCCTTGACTATGTATGAACTTAGCCTGTGCCTCGCACGGTTAGTATATTGCTATGCAGATTTGCGCAGCCATGATGAAAGCAAGCAATACATTTCTTCAGCAGCTGGTTCTGCTCCGATCCGATGCAGAGCGTGATTTGCCGACGGCACAAATCCCACTGTTTCCAAAACGAGGCAAAACTGCCGACAGAGCTGCATCCCCCTCCCGTGTGTCGAAGCAATCGTGCAGCAGTGTTGGCAGGCTTGCAGGTTAATAGTAAAAGCCTCCATCAGCCGCATTCGCGTCAAAGCATCAGCCTAAAATCAACCTTAGAAGCTCAGTCGGGACCGAGCAACGCCAAGAAAGTGAAGACACTGTGCTACCTGCGTACAAACACGTACCGTATCGAGGATTGGAGGTGGTACCCTAAAAAGTCGACTCCATCAAATGGAACGGATGATCGTCCACTAAATCGTCAGCCATTACTTCTTAGTCGACCACGCCAGCACGGCGCAGCGACTGCTCATCACTCGCTTATTCAAGTGGCACAATGGCGCGTAGAATTGTTAAGCTTTTGATGTGGCGAGTAACTGCACAGCTTGTGGAGTTCCCGAAGGGAAGTCTTACACATACCGATTCCAGCATAGCGCCTTCAAGCGGCACAAATATGTCTGTTCCTGACCCAGAAATGGATTAGGAGGCATCGCGGAGCAAGGAAGATCATCAGAAGTCTACGTTGACTTTTATGCATGTCATCAAATGGCGAATTCTACTCGCAGTTACTGGAAAGTGAGTCTTGTGCTTGCGTGACTTGTCAACCGTTTTGTCATTACTATGGAGACTTGCTTGAACCGATGAGGTATATAGATTGCGGGGACGTTGTAGTGACTATATCACCCATGGACGACTTGGTAGGATGCAGGCGATTCGAGAGGGCAAGGCAGTACGCTACTGCTGGTTTGACTGTGTTGTTGTTGCGTTGCCGTCTTGCAGTCGGCTGGCTCTGTAGGCTGGAGTACTTGCATGCTCTTGCAATATCGATGTGGCTATCGCCAATGCTGCCAATGATTTTCTTCCTGACCCTACTGGCGGCATCGTGATGTTGTATACGATCCGAGGATCTGACGAGCGGCGTTGTGTCGGACAGTTACCAGCGTGCTCTCCACCTCAGGTTGCGGACATTTATCCCAATATAATGTCAATTGCTCTCAATGCGTCGCAGTGAAGGTGAGGACGACTCGGCTGGAAAATGTCGGGTGTTGAAGTCTTATTTTTATTCATTGATGGATCCAAACCTGTCTGTTTCCTGCAGACCATTGAATAAAGCCCCCAGCCATTGAATAGAGCCAAAACTCCAACAGCCGTTACCAATCCCGATCGAGTTCTGGACGCCTCAAGATCGAGTACAAGTACAAATTTATTCTTTTTCAACAGTGAACACTCTGCAAATGAAGATAACTTCCTGTGGTATCAAGTGCGACTCTTTATCGTTTTCAAGTCAAATTCAGGCCCATGAAAAATCCTCTAAGCGAGGTGAAAGCTGTACAAAATGTAGCGTAGCGTGCAATCACTGTCGCAGTGTTAGTCACTGAAGACTTCTTGTGGCGTGTCCAAGGTACTCACCATTCATACCCCGCATGGCGCGTTATTCTTACAAGTCTGGCAAGTGCCAGTCTCCAAATCGACGGTTCCAGAACACTGATAGCATCGTGTGAGGCGCTTCTCAATTTGTTGTAACGTCGTGCTCATAAGGTCCACTCGTTGAGTCAAAGCTTCTATCGATCGGCTGCAAGATTCGACCAAGCTGACGAGCCTTTCGACGGAGTTGTCCTTCCTACAGTCATGGATCAGAATGATGACGATGGCTGGGCGAGAATATGTATGAACTCACTTGGTAGGCTGAACTTCCCGGTACTTGCATTCGAGTTTCTGCTCTTTACATGATTGGCAGGGCGACTCGCCATCACATTTTTGTTTGCGCTTTCGGCATTCCTCGCATGCCTGCTTTGGTCAGCGGGAAGTCAGTGCGAGGGCGCCCATTCAACTCACAGTCGCCGTGCGCTTAGCCTTTTGTCTCGGCTGTACATGGCTGGGTGTGATTGGCACCGCAGGGAATTTCGTCGTTGTCGGCCCATACACTTGTGGTGGTGGCGGAGTCGCTGGTCCTAATGATACGTTGCACGATGATGATGCGCTGCTCGAGCCTCCAAAGGAATCGCCCGGTGCGTGAATATAGCCTTCTGACATGGAGCGGTTGGGGTTGCCATTGAAATTGTACATGTGATTGGCTTGCAAGTAGCCTTCCTCTACGTATCCGACATCCGGAGATGATGCTGGAAACGGGTTGCTGAAGAGGATATGTTGCGGCCCCGGTGGCGGTGGAGGTGTGTAGTAACCTCCACGCGACATCTCGTGGTATGCCACCGGGACTCCATCGAAGGCAAGATTGGCATCAACGTGGTCAATCATCTGAGTGTAGTTGCGCTTGACTCCCGCGAATTGTTGTTCCATCATGGCAATGGAAGGCATGAAGATCGATCGAGATCGAAGACCTGATAGGACCCGTGTGCTGTGCTCGATGATAGACGCTGACTGCGAGCAGGTTGCCGAGACAAACCGGAAGGGTCGTGGTCGTGGGAAATTTGAGGTGAAACAGTCGTGATGTCCAAAGGGAAGTCAACGACGGAACGGCTTGGGTATCTATATGGAGTGCTCGAGGACAGTACCCGCTCTGCTGGAAAGGATACCCGGCCTCGCTGCAATATCCCCAGATGTCTGCATCCAGGAATGGGCGAGCGACCAGATGCGATGTACGGATCCAGACGTGGCGGTTTAGCACCCTGCACCGGAACACCTACAGCATCATGCACGAGCCTGTGGTGATCTCCAGAGAGTAGACAGGATGCTGGGACAATGTATGCACAAGACCCGTCTGCAGTTGCATCTGCCAATGGGTTGACGTGCCAGGAGCGTGCAGGAGGCGCGGAGCGCAGGCGCATCTTCGGCTTGCCCGGGCTTAAGCAGGTCGAAGCATGCATATGGGGACCATGCATGCGTCGAGCCGTCGGCAAAAATGAAAATAACAGGATCCTCATCGCAGGTGTCGATGTGCGAGGCTCGCTTCTGCCCAGGGATATGGCTCGTCATTCAGTACCACCGCCCAGCGCAGTTCTGTACCTGCATTGCGCAACTATCCGCCTGGTTCGTACGCCCGGACGGGACCACGCTCACGATAGGCGAGGAGAGGACGACCAGCCCCGCTGCGCTGCTGGACGAGGGACGGGCGAGTTGCGATCGACATGGACGTTCTATCCGACGGTGGTCCACGCCTGGGACCCTCCCACGCGCCTCCGTCATTCGGGGCATGAGAGATACTGCCACCACGCTTCACGGAAACAGGTTTGGCAATCTTTGGCACGTCCTTCACGTCGGCGGCCCAAACGGACGCCGTGCAGCAGGCCAGGCCAGGCTGCACTGTGCCCGACCAGCAACACGGAATGCGTCTGCAAGACTCGTCGCCGGCGGCGGGCCTCTCTGACGAGCGTGGAGCGAGCGATGCACGCGAGACGCCTCTGCAGGACGAAGCGCGCCAACATCGCATCTCTCGAGCTAATCTCACCCGCTGCGGCAGGCTGGAGAAGAAGGTGGGGCTGCAGGATGGCGGATTTGTCAATGGGAGCCCGTCCGCTGATTTCTGCAGCGCAGCGGGCGGGCCGGCGACAACAGCAACCAATGCGCACGCGCGATTCTCCGCGGACAGAGGCCGTCTCAGCTTGGGGGCCGGGACCAGAGAATGTCGTGCAGTAGCCGCACGCCACGCCCTGCTGCTTAGCGGCGATGTGGGGATCCGCCGACCTCCACGCGAGGCACTAACAATGGCCCTGCCCGCAACCCTGTGGCCTTACCACCACGTCGTGTGCTGGGGCAACCATGATGAGAGGCCTCCGCACGCTCCTGGTTGATTTCTTCTGCTCTGGGCCGACCTTGGCCGCGGTGGCACATGATGCTGCTGCAGTCGACAGGTTCACATCGTTGTCACTCACTGCCAGATTGCCTGCATTGCATCCTGACCACACTGCAGGAGAGAACACACGACGCTCATGCGGCGCTCCACGTGAAGAACATCTCACACGATACGTCGTGGCGGGCTCGCCACGTCTCTTCGTGCACAAGCAGTGCCTCTGGACGAGCCTGACCCTCCCACCCGTCTGGACAACTGCTCCTCCACCAATTTAAGCGACGAAAGAGGGTCGGGGGATTTCCTGTTTCAGGCAATTGCGTCGAGAGCACGTCGCTCTCACACTGCTGCTCCACAGTCGCCCACGCCGAAGCCCGGGAAACTAAGCCACTTGATCGATCGTCGACGGTATGCATTCGCCAGAAGCCTTTGGGAATTATTCCAAACTCCCGGTCCGATCTCCACCCCCAAGATAAATCGAATGCAGAAGCTTTGCAGTACGCCTGCGTATTGGCAACAACCAAGCACGCACGGCACAGTTGCATGACGCCACTATGGATCCGACAGTCCCCCGAAGTGTGCCAGGCCGCCGCATTGTAGTGCGCTGCGCTTGGGGCGCGGCCCTCGAACGCCTTCTTTAGTGGCAGCCGCCGTGAGGCGGGTTTGCGAGCGTCACCTTTGAACGATCGCTGATCCTGATGATGAGCTGTCTCCAATCGTTCTGGCCCGAGTCCGCAGCTTCCCGTTATTTGCGCTATGGGACTGACTGCTCTGCGTCGTGCCCGGAACATAATTGACCAACCACCCCAATCGACCCTCCAGACACCCAGTCGTAAATAGACGGTGGGCAATGCTGGTCACCGACAATGTTCAATCGCATCAGTGGGAGCATATCTGGACCAGTGTCATCTCGTTGGATATGCATGCTGACTGCATACCGTTGGGGCACGTCGCCAAGCTCTTGAGACTCGTATCATTATTCGCCATGTGACATAGGGGCATCAAACGATCTCCTTGCAACTCCCGATGCGCAAGGCACTTTCAGAGCCTTCCCCCACAACACCCTCTGAACACTTGAGAGCAGTGACGATGTACTGCGTCTGTATGCTTGCCGGCATAGAGTGTGGATCTCGCAGCACAGGCGTGATGCCAGGACCAGGCACAGAAATAGTGACGCTCCATGGTCTCGTTGAGGAAGCCAGCCAGCCAACGTGGCGGAAAGGGTCCCAGGGACCAAGTTGACTCCAGATGACGGGCTGGTCTTGCTGTCGTACCCCTGTCTGACGCCTCCGTCTGCACAGCCGGAACACGATCCGTTCCACTGGGTGAAATTGTCCGAGTACCAGTCTTCTGCTCCACTCATCCCAACGCACTAACTTTACTCTCCCTGCGAGCGTTGACCGCAGCGAGGCCTGACTTGTTCAACAATACCATATCTGTGATGCAATACTGCCCAGTGTGAACGATGCTATGGCTAGTGAGGATCTGATCACTGCGGCAACCAGGAGCACAGCACGATACGCTGTACTCTCCATGTATGCTCAGAAAGATGAAGTCCTGTACGTGTGCTGTGGTTTCCGATACACCACAGCCATCAAGCAGCCGCCCGTCGCATGACAGGTTGGGCGCACCAGCTGAGTTGCCACTGACGGAGTTGCTCGTGGTGGACGGAGTGTCGTCTGGCCGGCGGTGCAACCACGAAAGCGTGGGTGGGCGGTCAACACGCAACAACAGCAGCCACCGCGTGGTCTGGACGGCGATGATCTCAACGTTGTCGCTTGAAGACGGTTGGCTTGGGCTTGGATGTGTAGGACATGGTCGCCCAGCGGTGTGAATTGGGCCAGAATGCGTGTCGTTGGTGGAATGGCGCGTTCATGCTTCATCGTTGAGGCTTCGATTGCCAGCCATGTATTGATCGCAGTCGTATGCCAATTTTTGCTTCCATCTGGGCCGTCCTGAAGGCATCATGTATCCAGTGTTTGGTGGTTTAGCAGGCACGTGTACGAAGCGAGGAGTCTTCGATGTGCCTCAGGCTTCCGTTGCCATAAGTGGATGCGCATGTCAGAAATCGCGGCAGCACTTTCCGCCTCCATCTCATGCCCACCCCCGTTTCTCTTCTGTTCCTCGGTCGCACACCAGTGTGCATTGCACTCTCCACAGCCATCGACATTTCCAAAGGCTTGACGCTGTCACGCCCATCCAGGCTTTCGGCAATGGCGTCCTCCGCCGCCTATGCATGTCAAGGTTGCACAAACCGCAAGGTCAGGTGCAGCAAGACCATGCCGACCTGCTCCAATTGTCTCAAGAGCAGTACCGATTGTGTGTATACAACTCCGCTGCCACGGCGCCGAAAGCGGCGCTTGAGCGGTGATGTCTCCGAAAAGCTGGCGGAGTATGAACGTATCCTGAAACAGAATGGCTTATTCCCAGCAGCGGAGACGAGACACTCGACTCCTCTGGACACTCAAAACGAGCCCGTCGCGTTGCGCTCGACTCAGGGCGCGACGTCACAAGCGGGAAGGCTGGTGACCAGCATAGGAAGCACTCGATACGTGAACAGTAACTTGTGGGACAATATTGACGATGATGAGATGCAACAAGCGTCCGACGAAGACGACGACCAAGCAGTAATAAGCGGCATGGAATACAGTGCTGCTGCCGAAGATCCCTTTTCACTTGCACTCATGGCTGACCACCGTCCTCTGTTGCGGTATCACCCCGACCATAGCCAGGCTCTTGCCATGTGGCGCACCCATCTCGAGAACGTGGAGCCGCTCTGCAAGGTGTTGCATGCACCGACTGTTGGAAAGCTCATCGAGAGGGTTGCGCTCGACCCCTCACTAGTGACCAAGACTGAGGAGTGCCTACTGTTTGCGATCTACCACTTTGCGATATTCTCTATGACGGATGCTGAGTGTCTCAAGCAATGCCAACAGCCACGGGCGGTGTTACTGAAGAGGTATCATTTCTGTGCACGACAAGCTCTTGTGAATGCAAAATTCTTGAAGACCACAGACATGAACATCATGCAGGCATATATTCTCTTCCTTCTCTCCTGCAGAACTCACTATGATCCTTCGACATACTGGATCCTCACAGGGGTGGCGGCTCGCATATCTCAACGTATGGGGCTCCACAGGGACGGAGAAGCGGCAGGCTTGCCTCCATTCGAAGTCCAAATGAGACGTAGGCTATTCTATCAGGTGGTGCCTCTGGACGGCATGTCAAGTCGAGAATCGGGCGTGAGCGACGCATCAACATCAGATCATTTCGACACGCTACCGCCTCTCAACGTCAACGATGACCAGATCTGGCCTGGAATGACAACCAAACCAGTGCCTCAAACGGGCAGTACAGAGATGGCATTCTGCCTTTCACGCTCATACATTGGGAGGGCTTTCGCTGCCAGCAAGCGACTGAAAGATGATGATGAGGTGCAGAAAATGATCTCTCGTACTGAGGACGAGGTGGAAGATCTGTATCTGCGCTACTGCGAATCCGCTAATCCTCTTCACCTGCTCACCAACTTGGCGACTAGGTCAGCGCTGAATGCCATGCGATTACGAGTGCGGTTGCCACGATTGAACGAAAGACCGGATACCGATGACAACAGGAGAGAGAGGCTGCGACTCTCGTGCAAGATCCTCGATACTGACGCCGCAGCTCATACTCACCCAACGTTGCAAAAGTACATGTGGTACATCGGACCTCTGTTCGCGTGGGTAAGGCGTAAGCAATATTACGTGTCCAATTCGTGACTGACGAGCGGGACTCACAGGGCACCTGGGACGCCTTGATCTCTATTGTGACTGCTCTTCAGAGACCCGACTCGCTCTCTCGCACCGAGGCTGATGAAATGTGGGAGAAGGTCGAAGAGCTGTACTCTAATCACATGGATTTGATGATCCAGTCCAAAAGCGCTTTACAAGTTGCCATTGGGCGCCTAGCTCTCAAAGCATGGGACGCGAATCCTCCATCGAAACAAACACCGCAGCCCGAGTTCATCGTTGCATTACGCGCATCACGAAGATTTCAGTATCAGGCTAAACGCGCCACGGCTGAACCGGTGGGAGAGGCTGCATCCCACCATGCTTCATTGAAGCATACGCCTTCTGTGCTGTTCGATGCCAACGTAACAAAGCTCGGCAACTCTCCAGATCTCGACTTTGATTTCGACTACGGAGATCTCCTTGACGATAGTACACCTGACTGGGTGTTCTGGGATGACCTGATTAAAGATTTTCAGGCGCAAGGAGCACAGAACTAGCGCCAAATCTTCATCAGGTGCACTTCGCAAAATCACACTCGATGACTGCAGTCCTGCGCTTCCGTCTGCAGGCACTACTCTCGACGCCATCAGTGTACCGTACTGTATACCAGATAACAACGTCAAAGTTCGCCTCGGAGTTCATGGAGCACACTGTGCTAGATCGAGCCCTGATTCTAACTAGTCGATTGATCCTTGCAATCTCATCCCCGTTGAGAGCCGAGTCCGCGGTCAACCCGAGCACCCGGTTCTGCCTTCTTGCCTAGTCTACAGACCGTCTCCAGGAGGCGAGACCTTACTGTAGGCTAGCTTTCATCAATTTTGACGCATCGCATCTTCTCCAACGGCGACTTTCGCAAGATACCCACAACGTGACGGCGTGATTACCTCCATCACATATCTGGAATTCTGAGGACCACAGGAATTGTTCATCCAACACGAATCTTCGCAAACGTACTCTCGAACAGAAGAGCACACTATTTTCAGCCACATGGTGCCATCTTCGGGACCGCGAGTACCGGTATGACACACTAGGCTTGACATGTGGCCATCCCTCTTGGGTTCACTTGATACACTTTCACTTACTGTATTGGCGACATTAAGCCAGGGCTGATCAATTCAGGCAAATATTAACCTTATTAGACCGTAGGGCTATAGCCCTTTGATCTGCTTCGTAGACATCAAAAGCGGCCACAACACCCTTTGGGGATTTCATCCGACTTCACCTGCCCTCTCCACCACATACCAACTTCAGTCACTCATTTCGCACGCCAATTGCTCACTATGGCACCACGCTCGCTTCTCCTTGCGGCTTTGTCCGCCTCGACCTCCTTCTTCGCGCAGGCTGCACCAGCTGCGCACAAAAAGCAAGACAACCTTGCTCGAGACCTTGCCACTTTGAAGGCTTTCGCGGAAACCATTACCGAAGACCCGCAAAACATCAAGGCGAACTGGACGGCAGCAGGAGACGATGTCTGCAAGTGGGCTGGTGTGTATTGCGACAAGCGCTCTGACGGAGTCCTCGCTGTCACTAATATCGGTCGGTCTTCACTCTATTGCTCTGGCGAAGCCGTAGGGAAACACAACACATGCTTACAAAGTCGCACATGCAGACTTCAATTCATATGAATTCGGCCCAGCCCTGCGAGCCGACCTCATCCTTCCCAAGCTCCTGGATATTCAAACCTTCCACGGTAAGGATTATGCTCCAGGACCAGCTTCCATGCACTAGTTGCACAAAGTCCGAGACTGACAACACAAAGCAAACACCAACTTCTTCACTGGAACGCTTCCAGACGTCTCGGCTCTGAAGTACCTGGCCGAAGTCGATTTCTCCAACAATCAGCTGTCCGGGATGTTCCCTCTGGAGATTCTCGATGCGCCACTGACATTCTTGGATCTGAGATTCAACGTACGTCTCACTTCTCCATCGACCTTGCGGCGTAGCAGGTCCTTCGTCCGAGGTTACTTCTTGCAACGCAAAGCTGACGTGGCATTCAGAACTTCATTCGCGAGCTGCCAGAGAAGCTTTTCCAGATGACTAATGTCACAGTTATTTTCATGAACGTGAGTTTGCCTCTGCTGTGCAAGACTCCAGAGCCGGCGCGGATCGCTAACACAGCGAACAGAACAATGCCTTCTCCGGCCCCGTCCCAGACATTGGCCCAGGCTTCAACACCTCGTACATCACTCTCGCCGTAAGTTATCTCGTTGCTCATACTCGACCTATTCTCACAAACTGACACATCTCACTTCGACAGAACAACAACCTCACCGGACCACTCCCAGACTCCTGGGCCAACAACGAATTACTCATGGAGCTTCTCGTCGCAAACAACACCGAGATGACCGGCGTCATCCCCGACAAGCTTTGCGCTCTGCCATACGTCACCCTCATCGACGTCAGCGGAAACAGCGGCATGACTGGTCGTCTTGGACCCAAGTGCAGACAGTTTGCAAAGGAGGCAGCCAGAGATGCCAAGAACCCACCCAAGGACGACTCGGTCGATGCGAGAATCTTCAACATCGAGGGTACTGGGTTGACTCTTTAGATGGAGTTCGGTCTTCATATGAGGTGACTTCTCCGAACATTGAGACCAATTCAAAATAAATAAAATAGCGTGATACGAATTACTGTTTTCTCACGCCCAGCTCCCCCACTGCCTTCATCAACCCATACTTCTGCCAAGCCTGATACTGCTCCTCACTCCACGTATAGACCAGACCGATCATTCCAGCCGCATTTCCCGCAATCACAGTATCTGTACCGTCAACCTGTATCCACGCCTTCATCCTTGGAATCACGAGCAGATGCCTTCTCGTCAGGAGCACATTATGAGGTGGCACTTTCCCGTCTTGGATCCCCAAGCCCAGCGCATCTCTCAACGTGGCATAGAGCCC
Organism: Cercospora sojina; assembly: GCA_004299825.1. Classification (NCBI taxonomy): domain Eukaryota; kingdom Fungi; phylum Ascomycota; class Dothideomycetes; order Mycosphaerellales; family Mycosphaerellaceae; genus Cercospora; species Cercospora sojina. The sequence continues at coordinate 2,977,085 of CP036211.1, read as the reverse complement.
TTCCAAGCTTTCTCCATTGATGTTTCCACCCATGCCATCAACCTTCACAGCACCATGCTCAAACGGCGAGCCAACCACCTTCTCGATTTCCTCTTCCCCATCACTCCTCAACAACGAAAAGAAATTCCTCCTCCCATGCTTCGCTCCCACAGGCTGTGGTATACACTGCAAATGCTTATGCCCCACCGAAGAGCCCGCTTCAACGCCACAATTGAAAATGATCATATACTTGTCATCTTCATCATCGTCACCATGTGATCGTAACCGTGTCAGAACCTCCCATCCAGCATCGAAATCTGCAGCGTTCAATGCATCACTCTGCGGTTGATACTCATTCGTCGGTAACACGAATTGCGGACGAACGACGCAGAATTTGTTCAGTATAAGTCTATGGTTTTTGCCAATAGGTCCTAGCGTCCAATCGCCTTCGCTGTCGGGGAATGCATTTTTGGTGGGCGTCTTTTGTTCTGTATCGATGGGTTTCTTTTGGAGACTTGTTGCGATGCGGAATTCAAACTATTTGATCGTCAGTATGTTGGTTGCTATCATATATGGGGCAGGCTGAATATCATCATGGACGAGAAGCTGATTTTGGCCAAGGTATGATGAATTGGATGAGCTACTTACGTCAAAAGGTTCACTGGTAATGTGTCGAGGTCGGTTTTCGTTCCAGAGGAGCTCACCTTTGGCAAGTAAGCGGTCGAATTGTTGGAGCGCTTGGCTTTCGAGGTCGGTGGAGCCCATAGTCGTTATCTTGCACGAATTGGGAAGAAGAAGTGGATGACGATGGTTGGGATGTTGCAAGGGAAGTCGCGGAGCTCGTCACGAGGCTCTTGCCGCGACGCGAGGCGAAATGGCACAACTGACGCGTCGAGATCACAACAACACGAAGCCGATGCTTCATCATCCATTTCACTCTGTACATGCGTATCTCATCAAAGATTTATTCCTACGTGGGGGTCTGAGCATGCGAGCTGGTGATGTACTGATGGCCCCAAGCAAGGTAGCCGTTTCTGCGCAGCCTCCAAGAAGAGGCGCGGGCTGAATGCTCGAGCTCGAAAATACATACCTAGACCACGTTGGCATTCGCAGTCACATGCAGCCCATCTTCTCCTGGAATGGTTGCAGCAGCTCAAGCAGATTGCCTGAACCAAGCTACGTGCGATGTCCACGACACTCTCAAGGTCTTGTTGTCTGCGAAAACAAGCTGGCATATCATCCCAAGGGACATCGCGCTCCAGCGAAGGTGTCATATAAATGCAGGTGCATGGCGGCCGTCGGCGAGGGCTACATGACGAGTCGCGCGGAACTCTCGAGTAAAGGAAAGAGCAAGTCGAAGCGAAGCGAAAAGCAGGCCATGAAGAACCGCCCGTCATCGCACAAAGTATTGCACGTGTCCAGCCTACGAGATCACGGAAATCCATCAGTGGCAACAATCGCGGCAGAGGGACACGGATTGTTGGCCCATTTGGTTGGGCCGACTTCATTATCGTACGTCGTATATCGTGGGTGCGTGTCGCTGACAAGAGCTGGGCAACGCGGTCGTGCCTCGTGCTATTCCACCTCAGTGCCCGTCACAATGGTCAGCAGTCGGCTGCCAGTCGCCTATCACGAAACTACCCAGAAAAGTGCCTCCAAGAATTGACAGAAAGTAACCGACATTCATTGTCATGACAGCCAACATCCTGCAAGTGAGATATGAGTGGGACGGTCGAAATGTGATAGCCTTGGGACACTTACAGCAAATAGCTCACACCGGCCAGCACCGTGTCGAGCAACGCCCGCGCCAACGCCTCATTGATGTTCCAAGGCCTCCTGCTCGCGAACCCGTAGAGCAACAGCTTCCCATCGTCGCCACCAGCCTCCGGACGCAGAAGACTCGTATCGCGTCGATGTGCCCACAAGGCGAGCAAAGCCGGGAAGTTGGTTCGCAGAGCCACGATAGCGCGGAAAATGGCTGCCAGTGCGATGAGAAAGATGCACGTTCCGAAGTATTGGCCGGAGGTTGATGGTTGCCAGGCGTTGGAGTACAGAGCGGTGGTGGTGCTGGTGAAGAAGGTCATGAGCATCTGGTCCATTCCCATCATCGCCATGCCGGAATCGGTGCTGTTGCCGTCCATGGAGCCATGCATGCTGTGGTCCATGATGGGCGATGTCTTTGTTCAATGCCCGAGCGGGAGAAGTCTCGTCCGCGTCTTGGTGGTGATGGATGTTTGCGTGCTTGTTGACCACTTCCCAGCTCTTCGGCCAGCTCTGGAAGTGTCTGATGATTGTCTGGCCTGTACGCGTGCTGCGTTCCACGGATCTCCTGTAATGTGGCCTCGTCGGAGTGCGGCAGCGCGGGCAACTTGTTGAACGAGTGCGGTCAAGAACTCGCTCAAAGTGCTGCCAGGACCCAGAAACGTCGCGCTGCACTCAAATGTGCTCTGTCTTGCTCATCCCAAGCCCGAACCTCCCTCGCAGTGTCATCGTTGCCCGCGCGCTGCGGATTGCAGAAGGTGCTGTGGGCCGCGTGGCAAGAAGCGCATGGCAAAGCCCGCAAACTTGCTCAGACCAAGCACCCCAAAAGCCTTGCCAATGTCGCTCATTGCCCAAAACGGCACAAAGCACTGCCAACGCCCACGGCGACTGGATGCGAACGAGGGCGAATCCGCAACTCTAGTCGATGCCTACGAAGTGCATCCCACGCGGCAGCGGAGCGCCGACAGAGCATTCGCCAAAGGTTTCGACAAGACAATCGGCGCCTCGCCAACATGAGCACGTTTTGCTGTGCCCCTTGAGAGTGCATGGGAGACGTGAGCACGTTGGAGCGCGTTGATGCGACTGCTTCGTGTCTGACTGGAGCGACTCGGGCCTGGTGTGATTTTGCTGACCTTTGCCATCACAACTCCACACGTCGATACACCGGAGCGTCGGACAACGCATGTACACTGCCCCACGTGTCTTGCAGCACAAGATCTGAGCGGGACACCGCATCAACCTCGCCATGGCGCACGCGCAGAGCCATAGCATGTCGATGAAGCCATGGCTCACGCAACCTGTCATGCTGCACTCCTCGCGAGCCTACGAGTGCTCGTTGAACCTCACCGAACAATGCGAGTATCAAGTCGGTTCCTGGAGATTCTGGTATGAGCTGGACCACCGCTACGCTTTACCGACCGTGGCACTCTTCCTGTCAACAATCATCCTCTTCTCCATTCCGTTCCTGTTCGCCAACCTCCTTCCCGGAGCGCGACAAAGATCAGGAGCAGCAGGCAAGCTGCTCGCTCTCAGTCGATATGCAAGCTACAAGTCGTTCCGGATTGGCAAGCTGAACTGGAATTCCGCACCCGTTGGTGTGCTCTTTCTCGGCGCTGTAGGCACAATCTTCTTCGCCGCAATGACGCTGGGCCCGAGACCGTACTACTGGCCGAACGAGAAGGACCCGGAGACGGAAGAGGTCACGCTGTCCTTCGGCAACTCGCCTCCCATTGCTTCACGAAGCGGCTGGATGTCGCTCGCCTGTCTGCCGTTCATCATTGCGACATCGAGCAAGAGCAATATGATCACGGGATTAACAGGCGTGTCGCATGAGAAACTTCAAGTGTTCCATCGGTGGATCAGCTACGCCTGCTTCGTGCTTGCTCTGATCCACACATTCCCCTTCATCGTCTACCGTGCTTGGAGAGGAGATCTGAGCACACAAGCGACAACCACAATATACTACTGGACAGGCATCATCGCTCTGGTCTCCCAGGTTCGTAACGAGCGCTTGCAAAATTCTCGTGCCCAAAGCTAACCTCTGCATACAGGCCTGGCTGACATTCGCCTCCTTCTCACCACTCCGCAACTATTCGTACGAGTTCTTCAAGTTCTCCCACTTCGCCGCCGCGCTCATCTTCGTCGTGTTCTTCTTCCTGCACTGCAACTTCCGCCTCTCCTCATGGGACTACTTCATCGCCACAGCCGTGATCTTCACGCTTACCTTCCTGCATTCGCAGTTACGGATCTACTTCCAGCACGGTATCAAACAAGCGACAATCGTTCTGGAGTCGAACGGGTTCGTGAAGGTTACTGTCCCAACACAGACGACATGGCGCGCCGGACAGCATTACTTTGTGCGATTCCTCGGCATGGGCCCCGGAGTGGCTGCAACAAGTCACCCCTTCAGTGCAGGCTCCTTGCCAACCAAAGCGCACTTCTACGAAGCTGCACAGAGCGAACTCGTATTTTACATTCGAGCTCAAGGAGGCCTTACTGCTCGCTTGGCGAAGCATGCGGAGAAGTCACCCAACGCAAAAATGTCGGTCATGCTGGACGGTCCTTATGGAGGAATCGATATGCCCAAACTCGCGTCATGCAGAAAGTCTCTGGCTCTCGCTGGTGGATCTGGAGCAGGTTGGCTCTTGCCTCTGGTTGAAGCCTTCCTGAGAAGGAGGGATTGCGTCTCTGCAGGATGTGAGCCAGAAAATGGAAAGATGGGAGAGATCTGCGGTACTGAAGGTCCGGAGATGAGAGTTGTGTTAGCGACACGAGACATTGCGACGAGGAATTGGTTCGAAGAGAAGGTCGAGGAGTTGCTGAACAAGAGTCTGCTAGGATGCTGTCCAACAGGTCTCAAAGTCGAGATTTATTACACAGGCGAGGAGGAAGACGAATTCCAGACCGGCCAGAAGAGCACAACACACGCAAGTGGGACACAGCGACTAGATGGAAAAGACGCAGAAAAGGGTGCCGACGCGGAGGTCTCCTTTCAGCAACACCAGACCTCATCGACTTCGAACTCATCGGACTCGGAAAGTGAGAAGGGCAGGACTGGCAGTCTTCTTTCTCCGTTCGACTTCTCTTTCCGGCCGGATCTTCCCAAGATCATCTTCGAGGAAGCAGAGAAAGATGCCTCGAGTATGGGCGTTTTTTGCTGTGGACCCCTGAGTATGCAAAGCGATGTGGCGAATGCGGTTGCGCGGGAACAGCTGAAGATACTGTCAAGTGGGAAGAAGGCACAGAATGTAAAAGGTGGAGATGTCTATTTGCATATGGAGCATTTCTCATGGGCCTGAAACATCCAGACAGGGTATAGACAGTAGATATTTGACAGAACCAAAGACTCAGTCCAGAGCTATTTTACAAAAATTTGAGAGCTCTCGAGCAGCTTCAAGTGTTTTGATAGCTTCACTGCGAGCGATGCTTGTGCAGCAGTGCCTAGTCAGTGACTCTGAGACCGTGCACTTAACGCACGTTGTCGAAATGCCACGAAGCATCCCGGTGCTCGAATCCCAGATACATGAGATCCTCCAGATGCCCGTTGCGCAAATCAGCGAGCGCCATCCTATGCTTGCCGTTCAAAGTCCGCAGAGTCACCTCATGCTTGTCTTTCAGAGCCTTGACCGCCTCCTCATGCTGTCACTGCAATTGCCGATTTTGGCGGTGGAGCTCGTTACTGAAGAGTTTCAGGTCGTCAATGTGCTGGCTTTGAGCTTTTACCAATTTGACTTTTGCTTGAAGGGTGTTCTCTAGTTCGGCACGCCTTGAGTCGGCGTCTTTTGGGGCCATCAGTTCCGTGTCATCAACACCAAGTTCGGCCAACTTCTCTTTCTTTTGAAGCGAGGCTCCCTCATTATCAGAATCCATATTGCTCCTCTTCCTTGGCTGTGTCGAGACATCCAAGTTGCGGTGGGAAGCCATTTTGTGCACTTGCCGACAAGAGCTGTGGTCGTGTACTTGATGATGTTTCGACTTGGGCGAAATCGAGACAACAGAGGCGCACTCGGACACGGTAGGGTCAGAGCTGGAGCTGAATACGAAGCTGATCGTATCTTGAAAGTGGCATCCTGCTCAGCTGTCTTGACTGTCCGTCTCTCTGCCTGTGAGCAGCGTCGTGTGCTTATGACGCCACTTTGTCGTAGTCGAAAGATGTTGTCGAAGCGGTCTGTGTCGTGAAGAGGTCACGTTCGTGTTGCTGCAGCAAGTTGTGGTCGCGAGATTTGGGGTTTTTTTTTTCACATGCTGTCTTCTTCACTTCACTCGTTGTTCGACTCACAGCATTCAAGAAGATTCGGCGGGGTATCTCCTCACGTGCTCAGTGATACGATTTGATGACGCATTCGAGGACATCGGGACTTTCTCTTACAGAACCGACGAGGGTGTTGTGAGCGGATCGCATTGGCCCACAACGCGGCTTGGAGCATACAGACGGCCCAGAAAGGGTACGAATACTATGATCTGCCCGTGCAAGTGTCAGGCGTCTATCAAAATAGAGACTTGCATGCAGTGCTGGGTGGAAAGACAGTGACTGCGAAGCTGCTCAGATGACCGCATTGAGAGATCCATCCAGGTGTAATCCGTGTGGACATGCAGCTTGACGGGATCCTTTGGGCCCGAATACGCAGAGATCTCCCAGAGTTCGACTGCGTCGTGTCCTCAACCTTGGACACTCACCATGAGCATCTGTAGATGTTTTTGGCTCGTCTACTTGGATCATCGCAAACATGCTTGCAAAGCTCTTTCTATAATAATCAGGGAGCCGCACTGATTATTCAGAATGTCAGTCCTAGCAATCGAGAGCAGCCATGGATTCGAGACTGCGTTGTTGAAAGATATTGAGGATGACATGTGGATGCGGGAAGAGCAAGGGAGAACAAGGAGAGTTGAGAGGAGGTACAGTGTAACTTGTCTAAGACGATTCTACCTAATGAGCATGGACTGATCGTGTTGTGGAGGTTATCGTCTTGAAGAATGCCAAGTCTATTGATTACTAAACCATCCTGTGATAGACTGCTGAACCAACCTCTGTTGCCTGCGGCCCTGGAGGAGTTGTTCGTAGCTATCAAGCGTTGCAGTGAAGTTGCTATCACTGTCTGCTTGTTGTTCTTCATAAAGATGGAGTGTCTGTAAGGCAGAGAGGGCTGTTGACACTGATATAGGAGGAATAACTTCCTCCTCTTCACTCTCATACTCTGGCTGTGGGTTAATTAAGCCAGCAATCTGCAGTTCCAACTCCTCTTCAGAAACTATGTCTTCAACTGCCTCATCCTCAGGGCTAAGAAGGCTGTCAAGTGACATAGCCTGCTGGATCCGGCCTGTAAGTTGTAGACGATTGACAGCTGCCTGTAATCTGTCTGTTTCTTGGCTCAGTTCATAGGACTCCTCACTATTAGTTTCCAGTAGTGTTGATCGTGTCCAGCAGTTCTGAATTGTAGTAACCTTAACAAGGTTCCAGGCTGAGATTGACCAGCGAATTGCCTTCAGAACGTTCATTGTTTTGAGTGGATTACGCTGTAGATCGTACTCATCCAGTAAGTACTCAATCCACTTCCTTCGATAGTAGGCCTTGAAGGTTCTGATAATGCCTTGATCAAGTGGCTGAGTTCGAGAGGTTGAATTCGGTGGCAGCCAGCACACTGTAACGTTCTGGATAAGGCCCTGTTGTTGAGCCAGTTCAAGAGCTGAGATATGTGCACTGAAGTTGTCCATAATAAGGAGAACCTTCCTCTGGCCAACATGCCTGCTAAACCAGCGTAGCCATTCCAGCATAACCTCTGTAACCATCCAGGCCTTGCCATTATGCCTCCACACGCAATTGAGGTTGCCAAGGTTGATATTAGCAGCGCTAAAACAGCGTGGTTTTGCAGCCTTGCCAATAAACCAGATAGGCAGTTTGTCACTGCCATCAGCATTGCAGCAGAAGTGTGCTGTTATCCTCTCCTTCTCTTTCTTTACCCCTGGCAAGTTCTCAGTTGAGAGCCCTCTATCAGGCACCATCTTCCAGTAGATGCCAGTTTCATCACAGTTATAGACATCTTGTGGTGGATATAACCGTGCAAGAGCCTGAACCTGAGTAACTTGCTGGACAATCAACTCATTCTGCACACTGGCCTCCTCTCCATAACGAACACGCGATTTGATGTTGTGCCTCCTCTTAAAAGAATCAAGCCATCCATTGCTAAACTGAGGCACTTCCATGCCTTGATAGCAGTCTAACAGCTGCCACAACCGTGCTGCCTTCCGTTTCAGAGTATCCCCTGTTAATGGCACATCAGATTGTGCCTGCCGAACCCACTGAAGAAGTGCTCTATCCAGCTCAGGCCATCTGACAGCCTTCTCGCGTTGTCGAGAACCCTGGAACTTGCCCTCAAACTGGCTCTGATCAAGTGAATCCAGGTAGCTAAACCGAGCTGAGAGGCTCTCTGAGACCGTGGATTGGGTGATTTCTCGCTGGAACTCGCTTCTGAACCACTCTCTAAGAGCTTGTTGGCGGAAGTGAGGGTGCTGTTGAGCATATCGTCGGAGTGCATGCCTCTGAGAGACGGAGATGCCTTGTTTCTTGACCACTTTGTGTGCCTCCATAGTACGATGAATGACAGTAGAAGAGACGATATCGGCAGGTAGCAGGTTCACAGCCAAAAACACGAGTTCAGTGCAAAAGTATCGCGATATGGAGGTTATCGGCTTGTGGAGGATCGTCTTAGACAAGTTACACTGTACATGACCAGAAGCTTATCACGGGTAGATCCGTCGCCCCCCTACCGCTGGCCAATGCATGGAGGGGCAGGTTTTGGGAAGTCGCGATGACTGTGATCGCCGAGACCAGCTCGAAACACTTCGTCGGCCACTTCTTGGACTTGAGAATACTACTGCTCATACCAGACTCGCTCACCGAAATTGCTTCACTTACAACTCTTCACTCCGACCTCACCCTCCTGCCACCTCCCTCCGCTTCACCTACACTACCCATACCACGAGAACCACACGCCGAGCACGCGACATGAGCACGACAGCAGATGGCAGCAAAAAGGTGATTTTGCCAGAAGATGGAAAGCGCAATGTCTTGATCACGTCTGCTCTGCCCTACGTCAACAACGTTCCCCACTTGGGCAACATCATCGGATCGGTGCTGTCTGCAGATGTCTTCTCGCGTTACAGCAAGGCTCGCGGAGTGCCTACACTGTATGTCTGCGGAACGGACGAGTATGGCACAGCAACAGAGACGAAGGCCATAGAAGAAGGGGTAACACCTCAACAACTCTGCGACAAATACAACAAATTGCACAAAGAAGTCTACGACTGGTTCGAGATCGAGTTTGACCACTTTGGCCGAACACCCACCCAACAACAGACCGACATCGCACAAGACATCTTCCTCAAGCTACACAAGAATGGCTACTTGGAAGAGCAGACCACAAAGCAGCCATACTGCACACAACACAACTCTTTCCTCGCAGATCGATTTGTCGAAGGAGAGTGCCCGTTGTGTGGCTACAACGATGCGCGAGGAGATCAATGCGACAAGTGTGGGCATTTGCTTGATCCTCTCGACTTGAAGAACCCACGCTGCAAGCTCGATGGCGCGACACCGGAAGTGCGCGAGACGAAGCACATGTATCTTCAGCTGGACAAGCTGCAGGATAAGACAGCACAGTGGAATTCAAAGAGCCAGGTCGAGGGATTGTGGAGCGACAACGGTATCAACATTACGAACGCTTGGATCAGAGAAGGACTGAAGCCTCGAGGTATCACGAGAGATCTCAAGTGGGGGACACCAATCCCGCTGCCTGGGTACGATGACAAGGTCATGTACGTGTGGTTCGATGCTTGTATCGGGTATGTGTCTATCACCGCAAACTACACAGAACACTGGGAGAAGTGGTGGCGTAACCCGGAGAATGTGCAACTGTACCAGTTCATGGGCAAGGACAATGTGCCATTCCACACTGTCGTCTTTCCATCTTCACAGCTGGGAACAGGCGACAAGTGGACCATGCTGAACACGCTATCAACAACCGAGTACCTCAATTACGAGCGCGGCAAGTTCAGCAAGTCGAGAAATATCGGTGTATTTGGTAACAGTGCGAAAGAGACTGGCGTTTCTCCTGATGTGTGGAGATACTTCCTCCTTCTGCGACGACCTGAGACTTCCGATACCGAATTCGAATGGGATGCATTCATCGCCGCCAATAACAACGAGCTTGTTGCCAACTTTGGCAACTTCGTCAACCGCGTTCTCAAGTTCGTCAACTCAGCAAACTACGACAGCGTCATCCCAGCTTGGCCCAAAGACAGCCTACCTGAAGATGTGTCGACTGGACTGAAGAAGCACATTGTCGATACGAATGCAAAGGTGAAACAGTACATTGCCGACATGGACGCTGTTCACCTCAAAGCCGGTCTCATTACTGCTCGCGAGATCTCATCTCTGGGCAATCTCCTGCTCCAGTCGAATCGACTCGACAACAACCTCTTCACGAACGAGCGTGCCCGATGCGATGCTGTCGTCAACATTGCAGTGCAACACATTCATCTCCTCGCTTCTATCATCGCACCTTACATGCCCGGCACAACAAAGAGCATTCTTTCGCAATTACAGGCGGAGCTGCTCATCATCCCTGATGACTGGCAAGCGGAGAGCATTCCTGCTGGTCACAAGATCGGCAAGGCAGCACACTTGTTCAAAAATATCAAGCCTGAGCAGGAACAAGTCTGGAAGGAGATGTTTGGTGGTGATGAGTTGAAGAAGGCAAAGGAAGAGGAAGCGAAGAAGAAGGCGGCGAGAAAAGCTGACAAGGATAAAAAGAAGGCCAAGAAGGCCGCTGAGAGAGCGGCGGCGCAGGTGAATGGTGCGGGTGAGGGGGTAGAGGCTTCGGCGAAGGATGGCGCGGAGAAGCCTTCCGCGGATGATGCGGTGAAGGAGGTGACAGAAGGGGTGAAGCAGGCCACGTTGCAAACTTCCTAGTGGGCAGTGCTGAGGTCCGACTTTTTGTGTTTTGCAATCAATTATGCAATGCGGTGGTTTTTCGTCGTGTTGGGATTAGCGATGATGGCGGCTGTGAGTATGCATACTTATGCAGGCGGGATGATGAAGAATTGAATGGATTATGCTACAGTAGCAAACGGGAGATGGCCGGTGCGACAGCACCGTACTTCCAAGTGACAACACCGAACTCGAACCTCTCGACTTTGTCCTCTCTTTCGGTCTACTTGAGTCGGTCATCGCGCCTCCTTGGCTCCTTCATGTACAACAGCGAGATATTCCTGCGCGTGCCTTTCCTGCCACGGCAAACGTCGATATTGTTACCATCCGCCGTCCCGCAATGTAGCATTGCCTCAGACGATCGCCAGCAAACTTCGCCACCCTCATTTCTACTCCTCCCAACAATGGACATCAAATTTGGACCCAACTAGTTGTATTCACGGCGTTCCACATGGTCATGGTCCGTCACACACCTGTCCAGCGCCCCCACAGCCTCTCACACTCCCACCGCGCCTCCTTTCCGTCCTTGTCGTGCTCATGAAAGGTACATGGACGCCACTCGCAGAGCTCCACTCCGTCATCCTGATCATGCCCTTGAAGTGCGCAGTCGTGATTCGGAGGGCAAGTTCTGCAGTCCCGGAACGCGATCATGGCGGTCATGCATTCGGCCAGAAATTCTGGTGGGCAGTCGGTAAGAAACTTTATCATGGCTTCGCGGCGACCTGTGAAGCTTGTGGCTCTGATACATGTGCTGAACCAGCCTCCGAGGAGTCTCCGGAGTGGGCATTCGGACCGAAGGTTCTCGACTGCGTATGCAATGCTCTCAAGGCGCCCGGGGGAGTGTTTCAGCTCTACAAGCTTGAACTGGATTATGTTTATGACCTGGTTGCGAAGAGCCAATGTGTCGTATCGATCAGCAAAGACGTAGATTTCGAAGAGAGAGCGGTATGACCATGTGATTGGATCTCTTGGGTCTCGGACTGGGTGATCTTGTGGAGCTGCTGTGGAGTTCGCAGCAGCATTTCAGCTCTCACAGCCTTGAGTTTCCGTTTCTGGAATCTCCGGAATGTCTTCGACTTTGCTTCGCTTCGCTGCGGGCTCGTCCGCAGGGCCTTCTATGCGTTTGTCAGTCGATGAAGGTTTAACAATGTGAGAAGCGGATGTCTGACCTGTGGCAGGACGCTTGGTGCCAGAGGCTGCGGTGTACCCATAATCAGAGGCAATCGCTGGAATACCATCCATCTCATCTGCATACACGAGGCCCGTGTACAGCCAAGTGATGAAGAGTTTCATCATAGCGTGAGTGACGTCTGCGTCTTCAGCAAGTTCGAGCACTCGCGTCTGCGTCTCCTTCATCTCGTTCAAGAACGCCGCCTCGAAGTATTCAGATTTGGCACAGATGAGAGCCCTTGAGACTCGAAAGTCCTTCTTATGACCATCATCTAATACTTGGATAGTAACTTCTGGCGACTCGAGGAGGTTGGGTATGACAATCGATGGCGCCCGAAAGTGCAGAGACATGTTGACTGCGTCCTTCTGCGGCGGCAGTGCTGTGGCCTTGGGCGACGATGACAGTGGCGACGGCATCGTTGTGATTGTTTCGCTGCTGATTCGTGGCAGTCAGCGAAAGGAAGCAGGTAAAATACACGAGAGCAAATGTTTGGCTCGAGGAGCGAGTGAATAGATCGCGTGCCTTCACCAGTCGTAGCGGCGAAGGTGAATGAGGCGTGCCAAGTTGTGTGTAATTCACGATCCATGTGGCACGCGAGGTCTCGAGGGGCCTCATAATGAGAGTGCCGGCTTGTCTCGGAGGCCGCAAATCATGCAGCTCAGAATCTCTTGGATGGACCTTCATGATTGACATTAGCTGTAGTATGGTCGTGGATCTGGATGCAACAGTTGCAGTTGCTGAAGGTTGTACTGGCAATAATATGTCAACAAGGGTCAAAATCGGATTCCATGAGATGGCCGTCAATTTATAGTGACATTTTAGTGACTAGAAGTGCCCTGACGGCTGGATATGGCCAGATCGCGGGCAATGGAAAGATGGTAGGAGGTGTGGTGTTCAGCCGGCGGGTTATATGCTGTATGAAGAGCGCATTGCACGCGGGGATGGCAATTTTGCGAAGATGATGTGCGCCGCAATTTCTCCTGCCACGAGTTCTTGCATCTCTGGTGGCATCCAAGGCTCGCATCCCTTGACAGACATCAAGCTGCGGGCTCTTTGGACTAGAGCAGTAGGTTCCAGTGCTATTCGTCTCCAACCTTGGTCGTATTTGCAAAGCGGCTGAGGTGAATAGCGAGAAATTGCGATACTACGGAAAGGACGTGCTCTTGCTTTGCATCTCTTCGAGAACCGACTGAGGCGCGGCTGGAAGGAAGTCTGATTAAGCCAGAGGGACAGTGTAAGATGCGAAGCAGTTGAGTGACTGGCTGAGTTCCTTTCGTCTTCGGCGTCCGGAACGATGGGGAAGTAGCTAACTAATGCAATAATGGGACGCGTCGCGCTTCGAGCTGAGGTCACCGTAGAGTAAGGTAGACTGACTAACGTGTTTGATAAGCAAGTCGGACAGATAGGCATTCCGGACAACTCCACCAGGTGGATCAACTTTGACACTTAATTACTTAGGCTATAGGAGTCAGGATTACACTAAACTTGGATCAATTGAATGCTCAGAAGTCACTCTATCTGATTGACAACCTCTTGAGTTGTGACCTTGAATGCCACACTTGCTGCAGGTTGGTTTGGCTCTTGGCTGTCTCTCAATCTGACCAACTAACTCCATTGCCTGTCGAGCCTGTGCTTGTTGATTGTCTCTGAGTGCTAATTCATCAGTGTCAAGGCCAAGTGTAAGCTTAATCTTCTTCCTTGGGGCTCTGTGAGACTGTAATTCCTCAATAATAGTCTTCATGTTGTCATGTTCAGCCTGCAGTAATGTCATAGCAGTCTGTGACCTTTTGAACCCTTTTGACAGCCTGTCCACTGCCTCAATAATTGAGGTTGGTGAGCTGTTTTGATGCCTAGCAACCCTAGCCTTGATCTTGCTAGTATGCCTCTCAATCTGCCTTGGATTCTGAGGGGTATTCTGAGTATCTGATGAACAAGGTGGTGGTGGAGTTGGTGTCTTGTAACGGAGTGTCAGCTTAGACAACACAGCCTGTGGATCCAGTGGTAGCAAGCCTGAGCCTCTGAAGGCACCTCTGATCGTGTTTGGAGTAAATGCAGCCTCATAGGCAGGCTTGAGTTGTGGTAGGAAGTCTTCCTTAATCAGGTAGTGATATCCAACATTGCCAAGCCTTTGGATTCTGGCTGAATATGCCTTCTTTAATGGACCAAAACAGCCAACATCCAAGGGCTGGAGTAAGTGGCTTGAATGAGCTGGCATACAGAGGGTAATAATGCCTTGTTCAATGCAGAAGTCCTCAAACTCTGGAGTCATATGGCTATCATGGCCATCCAGAACTAAGAGCCTCTTCTGACCAACAGTCCTATGCTTGGTATAGTCGTCAAAGTGCTTAATCCACTGGACTGCATGGTCAAAGGATGTCCAGCCTTTAGGACTAACTCCAAGCTTCCAGTTTAGTGGTAGGTGTTTGAACCAGGCCCTGTTCATTTCCTTGCCTGAGAAGATAACATATGGAGGCACTGACCAGCCTTCTGCATTAACACAGGCAATAACAGTCTGCCACTGCGTTGAATCAGAAACCAAGGCTTTAGGTCGTTGCCTACGCTCTGTAGCAGTAACGACCATAGTATTCTGACAGTGTCCAAGCCTGAATCCACTCTCATCAAAGTTGTATATGTCGTGTTGTGTAATTCCATGGCAGGCTATCATGTTTTGAACCAGTGTAAACCACTCTGTAACAACCTCTGGGTCCTCATTCTTAGCCCTCTGATTTGAGAGCCTCCGTGATAGCCGTGTTTCCAAGCCTTGATGACGCTTAACAAAGTTATGAGCCCATCTTTGGCCAACCTCTTGTCCATTCCGTGCCTTGGTTATTGAGGAGGCCCAGCTTCTGATTACAGCTTGTGTTGGCGAGTAACCACGTGAATCCAGATCCAGAATCTTCTGATAAACAAGCTCTTCTTCAATTGGAGTTAAGGCTCTGTTTGATGGTGGTGTGCTAGCCTTTGGTAGCTTGCCATTAAGCCTGTCACTCAAGGTAGAATGAGGCACATTATACGCGCCTGCAGCGCGTCGCACGCTTGGAAAACGACCTGACAGGTAATCACGGATAGCGGATTGAATAACTTCTTCATTTGGAGGTGCCATCGCGTAAGGTGGTGGAATAATAAACGCGTTTTGATAGTAGTGTTGAATACGAGGTGGAGTTGTCCGGAATGCCTATCTGTCCGACTTGCTTATCAAACACGTTAGTTAGTTAACTTAGCTTTGCCAAGTATCTGACTCAGCATGTACCAGGACACGCTGTCTTCCACTCTCAACGCACCGTCTTTTCCACCAGGACCTCCCATCTAGTCTCATCAAACATCCGCCATCGTTTTCTGAGCGAGCCGTGCATAGGACGGAGTTTCATGTTGGTTCCGGTGTGCATCGTAGACGTACGATCACTGCACATTGCACAGCAACACGACTGCGAGCATGTTCGGGCGCGTTCATAACGCGTGCAGGAGGCATGAGGGACACCTTGTACGAGACGGGGTCCCAACCGAGAAATGGCAGATGTGGTTAGCAGGATGCAAGAGCGAGGCAAAGACTGCATGTACGGGCTTTGACCCGCCAATGAGACCTGCAAGAGACATGGATGCTTTGAACATAGGCACGGAGAAGTGCCTGAGATACAGGCGTATTAGAAGAAATCCTACTCCGTCGCGCCATGGGCTGTCAGGCTCAAAATGACCCGGTCCTGACCACTGGCAATGGACAAGCGATTCAAGTTTCGCACAGCGTGCGTCAAATCCAACTCTTGTGCGTGCATGACCTGCACCTATCTTGTAACACCCTCTCCACGGGAGGTCTTTTGTTGTACCCCTTCGGCACTACCACTACAGCCTGCCAGAGACTTCACGCTCGTGTCCCAGATGTCCCGTCCATCCACCACCATGCAAAGAAAAGGCCCGGCTCCTGGTGCGAAGCAGATATCCCGCTCCTCATGTAAAGAAGAGGTCCAACTCCTCATGTATAGAAGAGGTCCAACTCTCAATGCAAAGAAGAGGTCCAACTCTCAATGCAAAGAAGAGGTCCAACTCTCAATGCAAAGAAGAGGTCCAACTCTCAATGCAAAAGAAGAAGTCCAACTCCCAATGCAAAAGAAGAAGTCCAACTCCCAATGCAAAAGAAGAAGTCCAACTTCCAATGCAAAAGAGGAACTGGGCCTCCAAGCCATGCAAAGAGGAGCTCCAGCACCAGGGCCATGACCAGGCAAACCATTTGCGCTCGCTGCGACCTTGATACACATCGTTCCCATCGCCAGCTGCTAGACACCAATCGGGAAACGGGGCGTTGAGTCCCGCCACTTGTCTTCTCTTTTCCAATCCCTCCTCTCGGTGGCAGCTTACCAAGGACTCGTAGTCCATGCTGTGTGCTGTGACCTACCTCCACGGCTCGGTTCCTGAGTCGCCGGCGAAGCGCGCCTGTTATTGTTGTCGGCAACGACGCGAGATGTGGGTGTCCACGTGAAAGATGGCCGTCTCCAGGCTTTTAGTTGGGCAATGGCGGCGCGCTGGAAAGCTCTTATTCAATCACTTCATTCTGGAGCGCACCGAGGTCGAGAGTCTTGATCGCACTCTGACCGGCCAATGTCTTCTTCGAGAAGAAGAGCACGTGTGGGTGGCATCACGCAACATGATGGCTGTTCGGCCTGGGGCCACTTTGCGTGGGCTCTACTGTTGTGTCCTCGCTCAACGAGTCTGGATGTAGGGTCGGACATAGCCCATGTGGCCACAGCGGCCTGATGATGCCGCGTGGTCGAGAGGTCGGCCTGGCTCGAGCCAGGATCGTCTCAGAATCGTCAAGAGGCATGTGAACGTCGGGGCGCTGCTCACAAGTCCGTGATGGAGGCGGCAGGCGCCGTCACAACGGACGCCGCACCGATGGCATGATGCTGCCCGCCCACTCACCTGCTTCATGTGGTTGAACCGCGATGTTGCGCTGCGACTGCTGATGATGCGCAGACGGGATTCGGATAATTCGCCGTGTGTGCAACGTCGAAGGAGGTGCATTTGTCTTGGCTGCTGATTGCCTTGCGACTCCTTTGCCCCCAGGACCGACACCCAAACCTCTTCCCCGCTTCGTGTCACAGTGAAGACAACCAGGACTCATGAGCCCGTTGCAGTGGTCCATCGGTCAGATCATAAGAGCAGCTCGTGCGTCTGCGTCGTTTCGCAGCTGATTGGACTTGCTGAGGGCACTCGAGACAGGGCGGGAAACCATGACATTCTTCCATTGCTCGCTCTGTGTTCAACTGTAGAGATTCTGTACCACTGCTGGCTCGGAGCGTGTGATTGTCCGCACCTGGCTGCCTTTCAGACCTTTCCCTACAGAACCGGCCGCTCACACAACGATTTTTCGTCTCCCCTCTTGCCTTGAGCACAATGCTCCTGGTCTGCTCGCTGTTCTGATCACGCTCGTGCGCCTACGCATAGGTACATGGCTGGTGGCCTGCTTCTTTTGGCAAATCGCATCGCCGCGACAGCTCCGCCAGCCGGCTGGTCTGGCCGCGTTCCAAGTGTCGCAAATGTGCAAAATTCATCCCTGCACCCACCAGCGTATGACAACTCCTGAAACTCGATCTGCAGCATCTTCTGATCATGTACCCCTACATCGAGCTGATCAAGACTCCGTGTGCTGGCTGGTTGCGATGCTCTGTGCCTCTGGACGCACTTTGGCCGATACTGAGGAGGCGCTTGTTCGCAAACCTTAGTCTAAGTTCGTTTGGCTGCGCAAAGGTTTCCAGTGCAGTTCAGGCTAGGCAACCTTCCACGGACGCTGGCATGGCCATTTCCAGTGGTCTTAAAGTCCCGTGATCCCTCTGCGCTGTGTTGTTGTAGTGCCGTTGGTGCTGAGGCGGGATAGCACGGGGCAAATGTTTCCACCTTGCGAAAGCTGTCACAGCAGCAGCACTGCGTTTGGTAGGGCCAAATGGCCATACGGAGCATCTGACGGTCCCGTTCACGGTGCTCCAAGTTGTTTGAAGTTGATGCGGCGACTCGTTGTGTAGTTGTAGCCGTCGCAGCTGCAACCTCCACCGCCGCCAAAAATCGCAAAGCTTCGCAAACATGCAAAATTCATCTGCATTCGCAACACCACCACACGATACTCAAAAGTTCTTCGTTCGAGATGCTGTGATTATCCTCTTGCCAAAGACATCAAAAAGAGTACAGAAAAAGGTGTGCCTCGGGCAACAGCTGTGACCAGCTGCACTTTCTTCCGCCAAACAAAAGCCCAACCATGAGAAGATGGAAAGCTTGTTCAACATGCAAAACTCATCAGCGTCGACACCACCGCCTCGCAAAATTCAAAAATGTGGTTTTGGTCCTGGCTTTTGCTGGCCAGATTCCAAAAGGGGTGGGTGGATGAACTCGGGGCAGCAAAAAAGAAGACAAAAAGATAGAATAGCGCCCAACCTCCTGGGTTGAGTGGCTATTTTTCATGCATGCCCATTGACAACCCACCATTCGCATTGCGAAGGCCATTCCGTACCATATCCTCCAATTTCCGCCACCGCCGTGTTTCGAACAGAAGGAGATCATGACGTACCTGATAATTTTTTTTGGCGGCGACGATGATGTGCTTTGTTTTCGAGGTTCGAGCTCCCCGTGATTGAGTGACTAAGCGGTCATTCTTGATCAATATGATGTCTAAAGGCCCGGAGCGGGGAAACAGTGGTGGCGGGGCTGGCCGAGTGAACGGAGGCTGGCTGGCGTCGACGCTCTCGGGGCCATAACATCACCAACACCACGGTTGAGCACGAGCGCACACGCAGAGGACGTTTGAATGGTCATGTAGATGGATGCACCATGGTGCTTGATCGTGCCACCCGCAGTGTTGTGGCATAGGACCATCTCCGAGCAAATGCAGACCGGGAATGGACTTTGGCCGCGGCTGGCAATCCACTCCTCCCACCGTCACAACACCGTTGGTGCTTCTACCAGATCTCTGAGACACTGTGGACCATCATTTGATCATGAAGATGATGGCAATGTGGACAATGTGGTGGCGTGCGCCTACGAAGCACCGATGCAGTACGGGCGGCTCAGGTCTGGTGCCGCGTTTCTGCGGCCACGGCTTTGGACATAGTAACATCACGACAGCCTCTATCGGGGTCTGATCTCTGTGGCGAGCACTTCTCCGACTTCATAGATTGAGCGAGCGAAATGGTTTCCGATGCTCAGTGTGGTGAACAATCAATTTACCGATTGAAAAATTGATCGATTGATAGCAATGGATCAATCAATTCCAGCCTTCCAACGCATTGAACAATCTTGCAATGTATCAATCTATTTTCTTCGCATCCATTGACGTCAATCGATCGTGCAGTTTACCATATATATATACAGATGCATCGTCGCTGTAGGCGCTGTTGTCAAAGTCGTCACCTTATTTTATCTATAACCTTCGGCTTACTGCATTCTTGGCAAGAATAGCCTCACGTGATGATCTTTGAGCGTCTTCTCGGAGATCGTACGGTCTCCTATTAGCGCGGATACACCCGCCCAGCAATTTTAGGGACGCGACAATCGCGTCAATCGCGTTTACATCACGCTTCTTAGTAACAGCAACACCTGTATATCAACATAACGACGACTATATGGCCTCAGTCGACGGCAGCGACCTTTCAGCTGCATTACCTAGCGATACGCTTGTCGTGCCGACAGCATTGCATCGTTCAGACGACTTCCCGTCCACCAACGCGCAGCACAACGAGCCGAGCGCGCCTATTACTGGTTACGAGGACCTGAACCTATCAATACTTCCACGCGGCTTCACTATCGCAGTCTCCAGCCTACAGAAAGACTCTTGGGTATGGAATCACGGCTATCGGCTCGACGATAAGAATGGGATTGAATACTGGGTCTGCAAAAGATGCCACAAGGCCAAGAGCCATCGAAACCATCGCTTCCAGACAGCACGACAAACTAGTACTGCAGGCGATCATATGAAGAACGAGCATCGCATTGATAAGCTTGGGAATATGGACGATAGCGCTGTTCAGCATGTTCGCAAGAAGCGCAAGGTCACGGACAGGTTGAGCCTTCCAGCAGTTAGCTTAGCAGATTGCGACTCAGCCTCTCGTAGAGCTGCGGAATTCAGTGCTGTGCTTTTCAAGAGTCTGCTATTACAGTGGCTTATCATGGACAATATATCCTTCCGGAAATGCGACAGTAGCTACTTCCGGCGGCTGCTTAGCTATCTGAATCCCCTTTGTGACGATTCTATGCCGGATCACACTACTCTAAGCCGCTGGATCTTGAAGGCTTACGAGGACTTCGTGCCTATCGTAATTGAGTGCCTACAAACAGCTATCGGACTTATCCATTTCTCCTTCGATCTATGGACTTCTAGCAATGGCTTGGCACTTGCTGGTGTCGTTGTTCACTTCGTCGACAAGACTGGCAAAGTATGGGACTTTCTTCTCGGACTTCCAGCTCATCACGAGGATCACACTGGCTATAATATTGCGCAGACAATAAGCTCTATTTTCACTCACTTCGGACTCCGCGGAAGTCAGCTAGGCTAATTCACAAGCGACAACGCAACGAACAACGACACCTGTATAGACTGGCTCGCAGCTGAATTCGACTTTGTCGCTGCCAAGCGCCGAGTGCGCTGTGCTGGCCATATAATTAACCTGGTTTGCAAAGCAGTCATGGTCGGCTGGATGGATTTAGAAGTGTTTGAGCAGGACCTCCTATCTATGGCTCAAGAGGCACGAGACGCACTGGAGGTGTGGCGACGCCGTGGACCTGTCGGCAAGTTGCATAACATTATTGTCTACATCTCGCGCTCGCCGCAGCGAATGGATAAGCTGAGGGCACTACAGAAGCAAGCCATTGCTGACGGTCTGCAGTTTACTGATAGATTATACCAGCTAGTGCGAGACAATGACACACGCTGGAACAGCCTATTTGCAATGATTGAGCGGGCACGGCTCGTGCGAGAAGCTATCACTGACTTCGTGATCCAAGAGGTCACTCGTTGGCATGAATACATGGTCCGCTGGCATACTCACAATGATCACCTGCCGGAAGCTAAGCGCAAGAAGATGCGAGAGCCGCCATCGATAGTAGCTGATCAGCTCACTCTGGACGACTGGACTGTGCTAGATGAATACTTCCGCATCCTCAAACCATGCAAGGAAGCGACAATTCGACTGCAAGGCCAAGTCGGCGGACATGGACATATATGGGAGGTCCTACCTGTGCTAGACTGGCTTCTCACTCACTTCGAAGAAGCTAAGAAGCGTTACGCTGTCGAGGGTGCTGAGAAATTGCCAGCGGAGCTCTCGGAAGTCCCTCACTTAGCGCAGGAGCATCACTACATCGCTAACATCAACCTTGCCTGGAAGAAGCTCGATCAATACTACGCCAAGACCGACGAGACGCCTATCTACTTAGCAGCTGTAGTGCTACATCCGCGCTATAACTGGGCCTGGGTACTTCGTCATTGGGGTGACAAGCCTGACTGGATCAAAGCCGGCGAAAAAGCGCTCCTTGCTCTATGGCAGGAATACAGGGACCAGCCTTCTGCATTCGATGACGTACGACGAGAAGATCCTTCACTTTCTACGTATGTGAAAGGCGGGCGGCATCAACGGCGGCGTACGGAAGTCGACGAAGAAACGGCTACATTCGGATATAGTAGCGATGAAGACACTGCTACAAGGCAGGCGCCAGCAGATCAGTGGAAGGAATACACTCACCTGGACAGCAACCATCACATAAAAGACCCTTTTGAATACTGGTATTCACGTCGGCACCGTTGGCCGCAGCTAGCACGAATGGGGCTAGAAATACTGTCTATTCCACCAATGAGCGATGAGCCTGAGCGGACATTCAGTGACTCTGGCTGTATGGTGACGGACCGGCGGAACCGCTTGAAGGAAGGCACGATAGGCGCGATATCTTCTCTCAAGAGCTGGACTCGAAAGAGCGTTATTACGTGGGATATTAAGCATTTGAGAAAGCTAACTACTGCGGCAGAAGAGCGTCACACGAAGGAAAAGATTACTTTGTATGATTCTATGTCAACTTGGCTCAACCGAGCCAATCAATCGACAGCTTAGCCACCAATCCAATGCATCAACCATTCGTGCAGCGCCAATCCAATCAATCACATGTGTAGCGGATTGATTGATTGATTGTTCACCACACTGCCGATGCTGCACACGCCGTGGTGATTTGCAGCCATGGTCGCGCGAAACAGCCAGTCCTCCTTGCGGAGCGAGCCTTGTAGCGATTGACTCCCGCCTCCAACAACGACAACAACGACAACAACGACAACACGACGACTATCATCGCTCGCCGTGAGGTCTCATGCATATCGAGAACGCACACAACACGACACCGCGCCGAAGCAGCCGGTCAGTTGCCTCAGGTCGCAATGCTCGGTATGGCGCTCCGCGCCCGCCAAGGGGCATCCTTCCTGGCGGCAAGTGAATCGCACAGCGGTGTCAATCACCCTATACAGCAACAACACCACCAAAATCATCGCCGCGAGGACCTTTCCACGCGGAGGGCCTACCGCTCGTCGAGCTCAAGCGACTGGCGATGTGTCGGACGCCATGAGACTGACGGTGGCGATTTGCGACCTTCGTGGGGCATACCAGTTCTTGCGGCATGGGCTGCGGCGACTGTTCCTAACAGTACACCTACAGCTTTACGGCATTACAGTTCTCGAACGACGACGGAATGGTTCAATAATGACGAATCCACCCGCCGAACGACCACGATGATCCTCGATTGATGGCGGACCTTGACCACGTCCACGACGAATCGCCGAAGCCCGAACATATCACACTCCCGCCGCCATGGCGAAGCAGTCGGCGCAATATGACAGGCCAGAATACTTGATGGATTGGTTTAGGAGAGGCCTAGGCTGCCGGCGGTCGGCCTCAACAACACATACCACTGGCAGATCCACGGTGATCACGGCCCATGAGTGTCGACTAGACGGCTTGGAGCACGCGCATCCATCCGCGGAGCGAGCACGGCGATGCACGAACGATAACGGACCTCGATGACATCCGCGGCGGAATGCCGACGCTCGAGAATACCACCCTCAGCGGGAGTCCAGCGCTCGAGAACACCGCCATTGGCAGCGCCCAAATGGCCGACAATGCCACCATGCTTTCGTACCGTGGCCTGCGCTAGCATAGAGCAGGCGCAGTGGCGGCAAAAGAAGGAAAGCGATGGATTTGTGCGTGTGATACATCATCGCAAGGCGGTCGATGCGCTCGATGGACGTGAGAAACCGTATTACACATCCAGCAGCATTGAGACTACATTCTCGAGGAAGACGATGGGTTGAAGAGAGGACATCGGCTCGCACAATCGCAGGTTGGCCATCGGGCATGGAAGCACGGGAGCCATGTCGCCGATTGGTGAAGACAACCCCAGTACAGCATGGTCTGCACCGTCGATACGAGCTAGCCAGTTACTGGATATCATGGTCTTGACCAGTCGCGTTGGTAGCCATGGTTTCCCCAGCAACGAGATAAACATACCCACGGTTCGGATGTTGATAGCAAGCCAGACAACGCAGTCAAAGTTGGGATGCGCCAGCGCTGGTTGCACCGTTGCGAAACACATCTTCCGAGAAGAAAGTGAACTCGCGGAGTGCCTTGCAAGATGGCCATAACGCAGCTCCAAACTCAAGCGACTTTTTCTGTTCGCTGGTCCGGAGAGAAAGGTCATTAAGCGTGAGACCTTGTATGATCGGACATGGCTGCATTCCAGAAAGCTGTCCACTGCAAGTACAAGCTCGAGGATGGGTAGGGCAACCCACGTAAAGCAAGAGCATGCTTTACGCTAGGTCTTTGACAGAGCAACTAAGAGATCGGACAATGGAGACCATATCCCTGTGCTTTGCCGCTTGGAGATGAACAAAGGATGGGTTACGAGGCACCCTGCCTATCTCCGATCCGGACTGGGAACATGATGCCCGTAAGCCCGCCAATCATCTCTCAGCCGCGTCGGTGACGTCGAGCTCAACCGATACAGCTCCAGTGAGGACGATCAAGAGCTTCGAACAGCGTGCCGGTCTCGGTCTCATATTCACAATGTGGAGTACGTACGAGCAATGGCGAATATCGCCGACAGCCCTTGCTCAGTTCGCGAGGTAGCTCGGTCAATTGTCGTTATGACAAAGCTGCGAGGCGAACTCTTACCCATTTGCCTTGATGGAGGGTGAAGTGGCTTCACAGGCCAGTATATCCAAGATACACGACATCGGGCAACCAGAACCCATATTCGTCGTCTGAGGCATGCTCAAGCCCTTTTACGGCATGTTATGCCAAGAACCAGCTGCGGAAGTGTAAGACGGTCGTACGATCTGAGCTACACTCTGGAACCTCATCGCCAGCACGTTGGGATCCATTCTGCATCTCATCATTCCCTCCTCGTGGTAGCTACTTGAGGCAGTCGATCTTGTCCGACAGCGAATCTTCAACTGAGATCAACGACGATGTTTTTGAATTCTCGCTGGCTTCTGGAGTTCGAACCTCCGTACAAAGCTTGCGAATGCGGAGATGAAATCGCTTTTCAGCTGTCCAACATATGTTCAGTGGCTCGGAAACCTTAATGGCAGTTACATGGGTTACGCTGCGCTCAGGCGTAAACGTGTGCTGGACTTCGCAATACGATCGGCTGCCAGAAACTCATCGTCGTACATGCAGTTCAGGTGCTTGTGTTGAATAGGACGGTCGAGACTTGTCTCAAGCTCTGCTGTCCGGGAAGTCCTTCGGCCCGTGCTCTCGGCTTTGATTGATACCGACACCATTATGTGCTTCGGCCTCGGACAGAGATGATGGCCATGCCCTTGCCGAGAACATCATCATCGGCATTCTTGCAGCATCTCATCTCATCAGGATTCAGCTTCGCCCAATATTGTATGCTGCGAGCGCCTCGTGCAGGACGTTACGAGCCCACCATGAATGACGCTAATTGGCTATGCTGCCATGAGTATCATTGATTGATCCAACAGGAAGTGGTGCAGTCATCCAGCATAGTTGCTGAATGAGTGGACCGCAGACTATCAGCCTGGGAAGGAATGACGTCTCGCTGCAAAGATGAAGTTGAGGCTACTTCCGGTTGGCCTCTCTTGTCTAGGTGCTCCAGTTGCATTTTCGCAGCGTGGAAGCTTTGGCTGCTGGTTTCTCTGCCACCTTCTGGGCCACGGTACGAGCAGGCACAAGCTTAAACCTGGACCATATTATTTCGCAAGTGTGCTCCAGGTTGTCACATCGGTCCCTAAAACCAGCGAATAGGTATCAACATGCTCGCGGCTTCGCTTCTCCGTCTCTTGTATGATGACTTTTAGTCACTTGTCTCATCATCGAGGCGTGTCATCATCGCTCTCATGCTTCCGGATGGCTAAGGTTAGGACCGGCTGCAGGCTGGCTCTTTCTTCGCTCAGCCAACAGCATTATGAGCGAGAACAAAATCAAAGCACGCCCATCCTGCTGTTCATTTCCATACTGGAAATGTGGTCTTGGACAGGCTCGTGGATCCGGCATCCGGTCATCTCTCACTGGAAGGCCACAAGGCATCGAATGCCATCGTCCCGCTGGGCCTCGTTCCAGGTTCTAGCGATATTGCTCCTAGCTTGCTCGCTCTTGAGCTGCAACCCAGCCGCAAGCAATCTCTCCTTGATCTCTTCCTGGTACTCCAGGAATCAAATGGATGTACTCTCGCAAGCTGCCGACAACAGCTGTTGTCAAATGCCGCGCCGATGCTCAGTCCAGCCAATCGCATACTGAGGATGCCACCACGGAGGCTCTACGATGCCCCGTGTGTTCGAACGATGATCTCGGAACGTGATCGGACGTATGTCAGGGTGGCTGTACGCAACTTGAATGAGCCTCCAGCCCGCAGCGCATTACGCCAGGCGATGCACTGGCATCTGCTTGCTGATCGGTAGCGCCTCTGCGGTTTCACGACATGCAAAGCATTGTTCGTGGCACTCTGCCATCCTGTTCCATTGCCGACCGAGACACTGTACGGCAGACATCTACTATTGTCGTACTACCTGTCCTCCAGTGTGCATCCGTTCAAGCCAGCTTTTAAACACCTCCGCAGCCCTGCTCTTCCAATCCATGGAAATTCATCCATGTCCCGCAACGAAGCGTTGCCGGACGCCGCTGTGTCCTAGCAGCACAATGTGCATGGCTCTGCGCAGTTCATAGACTGGTGTCCTAAGCGACGTGTGACAATGGCCACACAGCTCTCGAGCTCTTTCCGCTGCTTTGCTCTCCTGACTCTTCCGCTGCATTCTCTCGCTGTAGCAGGTCGTCTAAGATTCTACAGGCCCAAGCGACACTGACGTTCGGCGCCCGACACCGCTTGTAGCCATCAAGCAAGCCTTTGCCACAACTTTACAGCTTCAGCTGGGAGTCTTCTTGTGGACTTGCCCGCGGCTTGCTGTCTCATCGGTGATGGACGGTGTTATGAGCCTTGTTCTATCCAGACTTATCAATGCCAATTTGCCTTCTTCATCCGCAGTGCTTGGGCCTGGCGTTCAAACTATTGTATTCCCTGCCTGTGTGCTGCCTTTCCCGAGGGAGTTCCGAGCAATTTCCACGCTGTTTCATTCCATTCAGGATGCCTTTTCGAGCGATGAGGTGCGCAACGTATTTATGGACCGAAAGCGGCGATCGTGGTGCTGGCGGACGCATATTGGCCGGCGGTTTCGTGTTGGATGGAGTGTTGGTCTCGCTCGTAAGGCTGGCGGAGCCTTCGTTGGAGTCCACTGGCGCTCAATGCGGTGATGGGTTCGATGGCAGTCTTGCGCGCATGCCTCTTGTCGCCGTGATCGTCTTCGCTGTGGTACTGCTCGCCGCGATGGTGTTCGCCATGGTGGTGGGTCTCGGTAGCCGCCATCCCTCATACCATCCATCGATTCATCGCCATGATTCGAGGAGAAGGAAGAGCCTGCCCGCTTCGGCGGTGATGCCATGCCTGGCCGCAATGGCACTGTTGCCATAACGAGCGGATCTGTCCTGCAAAGCTCATGGTTGTCAGCGCTATGGTGGCGCGTTCAAGATATCATTGCGCGTGCGCATCTTCAGCTCTGGGCCTTTGGACCCCATCAATCATTGCCGTCGTCACTATGCGCTTTGTCGATCGCTACCCGCCCAGACAGCGACCCTGAGTAAGCCCTGGAAGCAGGGAGATGCGTCCCCAAGCTCCGAAAGCACGTCTCGGTGGTCGGAGGAGGCTTTGAGAGCCTTCCCTGCGGTCTCCATGATAGTCAATGTCGCAAGACGCCGCTCAAAATACCATTTCGCGTTTCCAGCCTCGGTGCCGGCTCTCCAAGGTGCTGGAGCTGAAGCCGCCGTCGTCGTCGTCCTTTTTGTTGTTGTCATGCGCATCTTCGACGGCTTTCCAGCTCGGTAGCAATACCTAGATCGGCAATGAGTGCGAAGAGAGGACTCTCAGAGCCTGAACCATCAGTTCCGGCGGTTGCAGAAGGCTCTGTGAGCCTTCGTCACGATACTCGTCATGATCAGCGTCAATAGATTCCGCCCCAGATGCCATCGCGCGTGTCCACCGTCAGGACTGTGTCGCTGGGCGGCGACGTTAGTCGTCGTCGTCTTGACTGCTGTGCTCTGACCTGGCCGCCGCCACGGCAAAAGTAAAACCACCTGGCCGACGACTGTCGGCGCAGCGACGATCGCTCCAGCTCCAGCGCTCAGTCTCGCCGCCGTCGCGGGAGGCCTCTAGAATCCTGTTCTGCAATGTCTACGATGTTGAGTGCTATGTGGTACTGCTCGAGACATCATTACTCGTGCTCAAGGTCCAACACGGACACATGGAGAGCATCAGCATCATCATCGTCACCACGGCCTGCGCCGCACGCTGCGCCGGCCACCACCCAGATGACCAGCAACCCCTGAGTGGGCACTGGTTCAGCATTGACGGCCTTGGAAGCTCCAAACTATGGTCTCAATGGCCGTCGCTGATGGACCGGGCTGCGCTGGGGCGTCGACAAGCCGTGGACCAAGCACCATAGCGCCCATAGATGGACTGATGGTCACGATGCGGACATCAAAGCATTTCTATCAGACCCTCTAGTGACAGCGCCAGTCAAATGCATCGTCGAAGCTGCTGGTACTAGCCATCAGTGTGTCTCAGACCTCCAGCAAACGCCCGAGTGACAAAACGAGCTCGGAACCGGCGCATGCTGCAGACAGACGAGATCCTTGACACCGAGAACGAGCTGTTGTCGCGAATACTGACTGCACAATCTATACTCAGTGGGCGTAATGGGTTTACAAGAAGCATCCAGCTCATCTCCGAGCAATCGAAGGTCCATGACCGCGATGTACACGATGAAAAGCTTTGAGGACGCGTGCCGGCGACAGTGCATCCCTGTTCTTGTTCCAAAGATTAGAGGCTATCAAGTGCTGCCGATCTGTAGACCAACAGACTTGACAGACAACATATTACTTGATCAGTGGCGTCTGGCTCTGGCATTGGCCATCCTGGAAAGAAAAAGAGCAGTCATTGGTCAAGCTCAGAATGTGACCTTTTATGCATTGATTCCGCCAAGGAACTAGTGTGCAGATCACCACACAACTGCCTGAGGTGTCGGTGAAGTCGTGCGTGCCAGCTTTGCCCTCATGAACTATTTCTCACGGCACGCACATGCCTGTGATACGATCGAGTATGTGTGAGCATCTTAGGCCACTGAGAACAAGCTCGTGGGGGTTGTGCATCTATCTGATGGATGAGCAAGGCACGAAGCAATGGTCTGGTCGGCAGCTGAAGCCGTCGCCATGGACAACGCCGCCGCCAAGTTCTCTCGAGCCTCAGACGGCCGCACACGCTGCGCATGGCCGGCCTAAATTGTGACCATGGCCTTTGTCGCCGTCGCAGCAGTGGCAATGATCATTCGCTCTTCTCCAAGCCCCTGCATGGTTGCAGCTGACATGACGAAAAGAAAATAGGGTGGCTATCGGCGGCAGTGCGAAGACCGATTGCAAACCCTTTGATGTTTCAAAAATTCCCCTCAATCAACAGCCCGGACACAGAGATCGAGGAAGTCTCCGGTGTATACCTAAAAGGAAGAAAATCATTAGCCGTAGTACCTGCTCAATGACCATGCATGGAGCAATGGTAATGGCAGGTGGGCGGCAATGACAACTGGCTCTGGCATGGCGGGATACCGGCGCTGGCGCGCCGGCTGGAGAGAAAAGGAAGAGAGTTGAGCGAGGGAGAAAGGGCTTTAAGTACCCCAGCAACAGCGAAACCGCGCTAAAGACGGGGTCGTCCGCACGGCTGTGCCGCCTGTGCCGCCTCAGGGTGCTGTGTACGGTTCATCTACGGCAAGCAGACAAGTGAGGCTTAGTCTGGTTGCTGTGCAACGATTGTGTGGCGCTGGAGCTGATCTGGCCGTCCGAAGACCCCAACAGCTTCTCGTGCCTTCGAGGTTGCAAGCTGGGGGAGGTCAAGGCATGCCACAAAGACACAGGTGCATCAGGTGCTCCATGAACGTGAGCCTGGGAAAGGGAGTGCTGCCGGCGAGCAGTGATGATCGGCTTGGGGCAGTGAGGACTATGTGTGGCATCACCAGCAGGATCATGCACCGCCTCACGCATGGGCGCAAGACAGCGCTCAGTCGATTCCACCCGTGATGAGCAGCTGCTGATGACTGAGTCAACGTAGTTTCGTCCTCCGTTAGCTGCTCAGCCTGCGTTATTGGGTGCTCTCGCGACCATGAGCACATTCTGGCATGTTCCTGAGCGAGAAGGGCGATGAGATTTCCGAAGGCACCTTCTTTGAGCAGCGACCACACTGGCGACTTTCTGAAGGGCCACGGTGAGGTGGTAGCGATTCCAAGCCTTCTGAGCATGAAAATGTTGAAGGAAACTCCGCACGAGCAATAGCAGAACGTCATAGGCAAATATGTTATGGCTGCTTTCATTCCCATGTCGACGTTCCACCGCACACTTTTGGGGCAAGGCGCTGCCTACTTGAATGTGCTCCTGGACTTCCACCAGCTTTGACATTTACGCGTCGCGACGACTCTACGCCCTTTGTTTGACCGCAACCGTCGCCAATGCCGCCAGTGGATGAGCCTGGAGTACTGCAGGTGCATCTGATCGGTGTGCCAGCAGCCCTGGTGGCTAGATTCGGATAAGGCGAGGCGCCAGTCAGAACAGCAGGGTCGAGAGGCTTCCGCCGGCACTCAGTCTTCGTATCAATGGTCATTGCTAGAGGCACCCATCCGCGGCTCCTACGTCTTGTGGCTGACAGCGATTGATCCACAGTAGCCAGCAGTCATTGCCTCCCTCCTTCCCACGCCCTCGCACAAGGCTGTTCTCGCAGCCGCGCATTATTGCGACTTCCATCCGCGGCAACTTGCACTTGATCCTCGCAGATGTCCCGGGCGCCAGACCCTCTCCAAAAGCGCCTCGAACCACCAAACCGCAGTACACCATACATCGAAGTGCCACAACGCAACGCGGCATCCGCCAATCAGAAAAGGAGACAGGTCTTTGCGGGTGTCAGATGTCGAGGGCAGCACTAGGCAAAGTACACAAGATGTCACGGCAACACGGTGAGAGACTCAGTCATCATACTGATGCCTGCTGGATGCAGAGGTAGGTCGGCGTGGTAAGGACATTCGTTTCAAATTTTGCGCTGCCTGTCCTTCCCGTCCATCATTTTCTATCCCGGCGTTTTCGACCTGATTACTGAATGCTTAGGCACGAAAGTGGCTACGAGCGTGCTCAGAGCACGCGCAGCCCAGACATGGGGCAATCACGAGCGAAACTGACACTGCGGTGAGGTAGCGATCGCGGTTTCCTTTTGCTCACTCCATGAACAGTCTCTTTTCCACCTTCCTACCGAGTCGATTTCCCGATCCGACCGCACAAACGAGCAATCAAGGTGGTCAATGGACAGGTCGGCCGGCTACACCACTGCTGCCGGCCCTGCCGGCCGATTCAGCGGCCGTGTCCGTCCGTCCGGACGAGAGCCTCTCATTGGCCATGCCGTCCACCGGAGCCCTGTCCGCTGTTCGCCTTGCCTAATTAGGAAGGATGTTGAAAAATGAAGCCTGAGGAAGGTGTTGTTAGCTCTCTATTCACACGTCTGTCTGCTGGCTGTTGCCTTCATATGAGCTTGGCATCTCACTATCCACGTCGCCGCTAACGTTATCGTCTTGCGCGCTTACCACCTCCTTCGTGTGTCTCTCCAACACAAAGTCGTTCTTGAACCAATTTCGCAGTAGTTGGTGTGATTGTGCGTAGTCTGTCTTCGTCTGCCACCTCTCATTGTCGAGAACGTGGCCAGCTAAGCTAAACTCACGCTCACACGCGCTCGAGCTCGCCGGCGTGGCCAGTAGGTCGAATGCTAGCTTGGACAATACCGGATATCGCTGCCGATTGTCACGCCACCATTGGACGACATTAATAGGCTTGTTGCCAACCATATAAGGTGTCAGAGGCTCGGCAAAATAACGCTGCAGATCGTCTTGCAACACAGTGTCCGTGAGCATTAACGATGCCGTGTAATCGTCAACCTCGCGTTCACGTGTCGCCGGCCTAGTTGTTGGTGCTGGATACCGCATCTTATACTCATTATAGAGCTCTTCAATCGCGTGTCGTGCCTTCACTGTCCATAGCGTGGACGCCTCGATATCGTCTTGACTCTGCTGCTGCGATGGCCGCTGCTTGCCCTTCGCTTTCGCCTTATTCTTGCGCTGCGTATTGTCGTCTTTCATACCACCCCAATGCTGCTCAAACCAGCTCATCTTGAGCGATGGATGTAACGCCACGGCGGCACGGTAGGCAGGCGTGCGATCGCTGAGTCGATAGTACTTGTCGAGCTTCTTCCAACCAAGATTGACTATCGCCTTAAGGTGTGAGTTGGCCGCGTGTTCATGGTCTGACTTCGCCTTCTCAAGAGTAGTTAGCAGTGACTCCAAAGCTGTCAATGACTGCCACAATCCACCGAAGTGTTGACCATCTGCTTGGACCTTCAGCGACGCCATCTTCAGCGGCTTGAGAAGCTTCAATATCTCCTTCAACTCGGCCCAGTCATCCGCGGTGAGTATGTCTTCACGAAGGTCGTCAATGAACTGTAAGCAATACAGCTCTATTGGATCTTTGAGCTCGAGGCCACGCTCGATCATATCGTGGTCAGATTGCCACTTAATGCCGCCGTTCAACACTAGCTCGACAAGTCGTGTGTCTGCCTCGCGTTGTTTTGATCGAAAGACGCGTCGTCGGGCCTCGCTATAGTGAGCATGGATCACGATATTATGGAGCTTGCCAACACAACCCTTCTTTCGCCATGCTGTCTGACGATCGCCGGCATTACGTAGAGATAGAGCGCGTTGAAACTCGTATACGATCTCGCTGTCTTCGAGCTCCTCGTTTTCCTTATTCGTGTCGTTGCAAGCCTGGTCAATACACTCGATGTCGACGCCGTAGAGCATAGCCTTGACGACTAAGTTGATGAAGTGGCCAGCGCAGCGAAGGCGGCACTTGTGAGGGTGTCGGAGACTTGGAATTTCGCGCCTAATAGCTTCGATCGTTGTGTCGTTGTTAGACGCGTTGTCGGCCATAAAGTAGGTCAGTTTGGACGCGATATCATACTGTCTGATCAGCTTGAGAAGGATGTTTGCCTGCTCTTCACCGGTGTGATTGCCATAGGTTGGTACGAGTCCAATAAGTACTGTCTTCAGCTGATAGTCCTTGTCGAAGTAGTGAGCATGAACACCTAAGAAGTCGGTGCCGCCATCGATGTCTGCTAGCCACGCGTCAAAGGACAAAGCGATGCCGCTCATCGCCGCAGCCATATTGCTCTTTACTCGAGGCAGTGTCTTCTTACACAAGTCGACGATCCAAGCTCGCGGGGTGTTGTGAGAAGTAGGGAATAGCATCTCGAGAACGGGTTGACGATACGTAGCTAGCCGCTTAAGTCGTTCAGATGCTAGAGCGCGAAGTGAGTGCTCATCTGTTACGGCATACTCGAGGAATAGCGACCTCCACTCGGTACGATCAACAGGAGTCTTCTCGGTCGTCCTTTGACGCTTGATCATGCTAGCGATGTTGCCGTCGTCTACCGGACGCCTCTTACGCTGCTTGTATGTGCCATCGAGCTCGTAGCCATGCTTGCCTAGGTGTCTGCGTATCGAGTTCGTTCCTCCACCAGTCCGAATGACCTTCACCTTCCTGTGATCCTTATGGCTGCTGTCAAAGCACAGACGACACAGCCAGTAGTTGGTGAAGCTCTGAAGATGCGTAACAGCCTCGCCATGCTGCCAGACCCACGCTCTGTGCTCTGCCTTGCCTGGCGGTGTTGGGTAAAAGTCGCGAAGAGCTTTTCCATCGACGAGGAAGCCGGTCCGCGTATAACGCGTCTGGAGGACGGTTTCGAGCTGCGATTCGGCGTGGATCTGTGTCAGGTCGATGCTGTGGGTGGCGCTTATGCTGGAGGTACCGTCTGCCATCGTGGTGTGTGCGTAAATGCCAATAATAAGGTGGACGATCGAGGGACTTTGGCATGTGAAGGAAACGCGTTCCCAGTCGCGTTCTGAGAAGTCGCGCGTGGGAGGTCGGCGCACGGGCCGGCGTTTCTGCAGGCTGGCATCTGGCCAATCAAACACGCTCGATTGAGCGGATATGGCCCCGAGAGCTGGAGGAATGATGTTAGTGACATCATCGCCAGCACTTTATTCAGTCAATTGATCCAAACCCTAACAACACCCCTAGGAACGACATTCTCATCAATAAGGTCAATTCACATGGTATGGACACCGGTAATTCACTTGCATGTCCGGACGGACGCTAGCATTGATAATGCCGGCCGGCAGATACCCTATTAGCTGTCCATCCGGCCGGACACCGTCCGGACGGCATGGCCACGAAAAATGACCCGTCCATTGACCACCTTGCGAGCAATGAACACACTGCACCACTCACTTCGTGGATGGACTAGACTGCCCCAGCACTGCGGAAGAGGTTACGTGTATGCAGGACAGCGCTTGCTCCACATAGCCTTCAAATGTGTTCTGCATACCACACTTCGTTAGAGAAAGATCACGAGTGAGGATATTTTCGATAGATCGTGCAGGATGGAAAAGCGGCCTGTGGGAGGGATTCAGATCAGTCAGGTTGGATGACTGCTCACGACACAGGATCCGCGATACTGAGCAGAGTGGCTTCCACAGCACAAACAGCACTGTGTCTCGTACAGCACCAAGTGATCGTCAAGATCCACCACACAACATGAACAATGCGGGGGGTGTGAAGTTGGGGCAGCATGAACGACCCACAACAGCTCCTCACAATTGGAGGAAAATCCGCAAGCGCCAGCGGAAAAGTGATCTTTATCCGCACACCCGACACCGCCATATGCCGCCCTAGCGCCACGCAACACTCCCGCCCCCACAGTCTTCCATATAGACACAAAGCAGATTGTGTCTAGGGATGAAAAAGCATCGCAATCACGCTACATTTCGACTTTATACCTGTTCAGCAGAAGCCAATATCATTCACTCATTTGATCCAGCATCATGGCGGCACAAGTCTTGCAGCAACCACAAATCCAGCAGAGCACAAGCAAGAGCACTGTCAGCATTTCAAATGAGGAGATCAAAACCCCAGTGTTGGAGGATGCTACCCCAAGAACAGTTGACGAATTGATTAAACTTCGGACACTCCAGAAAGGCAGCGACGATCCGATAATCAGCTATCCCAACGAGGGCACACAGTACATCGACTATTCGATCAAAGACATCGATCATCTGATCGAGCAAGCTGCATGTGTTTACGCAACGGCAGTAAAGCAGCGACTAAAGTCCAGTGACCCTGTCCAAACAATCGCATTTCTTGGCGACTCAGATCTTGGGTACCTCATTTCATTCCTCGCAATATCTCGGCTTGGCCACACAGCACTTCTGCTCTCGACGAGAATCACTGGAGAAGCATGCGAACATCTCATCAACTCCTGCAAAGCGACAACTTTGATATTTAATCCTTCATACGCTCGGGCAGCGGCATCGATCAAGGCCGACATACCGGCTCTCAAGCTCGCAAATATTCTCGACAGCAGAACACTGCAAGGTCAAACAGCACGGTTGCCACTGGCTTTCCTTGACCTTGATCAAGAGACTCACAATCAATCTTTCATCATCCACTCAAGTGGCTCTACAGGTCTTCCAAAGCCCATTTTCCAGACACACAAGGCATCGCTGTACACATACTCGGGCAGCTTTGGTCTTGTCGGTCACATCACACTGCCTCTATACCACAATCATGGCATCGCCTGCACATTCCGTGGGGTCTATGCTCGCAAAAAGATTTACTTGTACAACGCACGACTACCCTTGGCTTCACAGCATCTCCTCGCAACCCTACGCGAGCACCCAGATATCAAAATCTTGTACGGAGTGCCGTATGCTCTCAAGCTTCTCGCCGAAACGGAGGAAGGATGCCGACTATTGAGTCAATTGGATATTGTCATGTTCGGCGGGTCCGCATGTCCGAAACCTGTGGGCGATAGTCTGGTCGCGAACGGCGTCCGACTCGTGGGACACTATGGCGCAACCGAAGTTGGACAGCTGATGACTTCGTTCCGAGATTTTGACAATGACAAGCAATGGGATTGGCTCCGGGTTCCAGAGTACTTACTGCAATTCTTGAGTATGGAAGGACGAGGTCCGGGACTGTGGGAACTTTGCGTCAAGAAAGGCTGGCCGTCGAAAGTGGCGACGAATCGTGATGATGGATCATATGCGACCAAAGATCTTTTCGAGAAACACCCTACAATGGAGAACACTTGGCGATACTACGCGCGATTGGATGATACGATTGTGCTGGAGAATGGCGAGAAAGCAAACCCTCTGCTTGTGGAAGGCATACTGCGACACAACCGGAATGTGGCTGAAGCCATCGTTTTCGGTGCTGGGAAGTCGCAACTGGGAGCGTTCATCATACCAAAGGCAGACAGTGGCATCTCTGACGAGGAGATCATCAATTCTGTGATGCCTGCTATCGAAGAAGGAAATCTCTCGCTACCAGCGTATGGTCAATTATCACGAGACATGGTTCGAGTTCTGTCCGCAGACACAGACTATCGGAAGACGGACAAAGGTACTGTGATTCGTGCTGCGTTCTACCGAGACTTTGCGAAGCAGATCGATGACATGTATGTGGAAGAAAGTAAAGGATCTTTGAGACTGGAGCGACAAGAGCTGCTGGCGTTGCTGCGCAAAGAAGTCACTTCGAGGCTGAAGATTGAAGTCGACTTTGAAGACGATACGGATCTGTTCAGCTTGGGCATTGACTCTCTGCAATCGATTCAGATCCGAAGTGTTATTGTCAAGACTCTCGATCTGGGAGGCGCAGAGCTTGGAAGAAATTTCGTCTTCGACTTTCCCACACTTCAGCAAATGGCCGACGAGCTCCTTCGACTACAATCTGGCGAATCACAAATGCAGCAGATAAGCATCGAAGATCAAATGGCTGCATTGGTGGAGAAGTACAGCTCATTTGAGACCCATCGACCCATACAACGCGAATGGGATGGCGACTACATTGTGGTGACAGGGGCAACGGGATCCCTCGGAGCCCATGTCGTCTCCCGCCTCGCGAACAAAGACACAGTGAAAAAGATCTACTGCCTGGTTCGAGCATCTTCGCTGTCGACCGCACAAACGCGTGTCGAAGAATCTCTCCAAGCCCGGCAACTCCATAACACCATATCCTCGCAAACCTGGCAAGACAAGATCGTTTGTCTCCCGTCAGACTTCAGCTCCACCACTCTTGGTCTTACAGAAGAGCAATACACGTCCATCGCTTCCAATGTCACACACGCCCTTCACCTCGCCTGGTCTGTCAACTTCAACAAGAACCTGCAGAGTTTCAGCGCCGACTGTCTCGGAGGCGTCCAAAACCTTATCAACCTCTGTCTGAAGTCCCGAAGTCCCCAGCCGGCAACTTTCAACTACTGCTCCTCGGTCAGCGCTACAGTCCGCACACCTGGTGGCTTCGTGCCCGAGACTCTGCCCGAATCTTTCGCGTGTGCGCAAGGCATGGGCTATGCACAATCAAAACTCGTGGCAGAGAACATTTGTGATCGAGCAGCCAAGGCGACTGGCATCAAAGCGAGGGTCCTTCGAGTAGGACAAGTCATTGGAGATACGGAACGTGGAATTTGGAACGCAACAGAGGCCATTCCGATGATCTTCCAGACGGCCAAGACAGTTGGAGCATTGCCTGCCCTGGACGAGAAGCCCGCTTGGTTGCCTGTCGATACAGTGGCGCAAGGCTTCATTGATATCAGTTTGGCGACTGCAGAGGCGAACTCGGGCTCAGCTTCTTTCACAAATATTGTGAGCCCGAAGACGTTCCACTGGACCGAAGATCTTTTGCCGCTCTTGAAGGACGCCGGACTGGAGTTCGAGGCTGTAGGACAGAGAGAGTGGATCGAGAGGTTGCGAGAAAGCGAGCCTGATCCAGAGAAGAACCCTCCAATCAAGCTTGTCGACTTCTTTGCTGGGAAGTATGATACTGATGCAAAGCGGCCTGGGCTGGAATATTCCACAGAGAATGCGAGAGCCCTTTCGCCGGCGCTAAAGGAGGCTGGCGTCGTTGACAGGAACCTGGTGGAGAAGATTGTGAAATACTTGAAGAGTGTCGGCAGCTTGTAAAGCGTGTTGTTGTTGTTGGTGGCGTCCCGGGAATCGGTAGATGCATATAGGCGTGGTGTAGCCTCCATATTACTGCCTCTCAAATGGGCGTTTCAGTATCCTCCGGTGTGTTCCAGTACTTCCTGAGATGATCATCATCAAACAGCCTGCTCTTGATCTCTTACGACCTCGAAGTTCTCCTCTTCCTCTCTAATCTTCCATGTCTGACATGACATCTAATGCAATCCCTGATCTCCAAGCAGTTGTGCAGAAACTCGAGCACACGCATCTTTGTCTTCTTCGCTGCCTTCAATCAACAATTGAATAGAGGGATTGATCAAGATCAACGACGGCCTCTCCAATGCCTTGCAAGTTGCAACGATAAATAGGACCTTTACCAAAATCCCAGCGAATGTTTTCATCGTGGAATCTATATACATTTCCCCCCCCCCCCCATCACCGCCGCCTTTCCCTCTAAAATTAGACACTACATTCTGTAGTACTACGCGCATGTGTGAAAGTTGTCGTTGGAAGACTGCGCCTCGGGTTGGACGCTAAACGAGGCGGAAGGCTTGCTTGAACCGGGCGTGAGGCTTGGCCAGAGAGTTTGGAATGCTGCTTCAAATGTCTCTTTTCAATTCTTGAAGGGCAAGGTTGATTGAACTAGTTAGCGACAGTGTCTTCAGCATTCGACGAGAGGGCACCAGTCTTGCTTGCTCTTTCGTTGCACTGATGAGATCAGTACGCCAAACGTACACCTGTGATAGATTCCATGCAAATCACGACGAGATATATCTATTTTGGTTCTGTATTTATTGAGCCTCTTCGGTTGACAGTTCTGCAATCTAGTTTTTGAATTTCTTCTTGTTGGCCTCAGCGGCGTCCAACGCAAACTTCTTGAAGTCCTCGCCCTTGCCCTCTTCGAAGATATCCACGCCCCAGTGCTTAGGGTAGTTGAAGCGCTTGCCTCTTTCCAAAGCATTCAACGCCTCGAAATGCTCTTGTGGCAGCTCCTTGATCTTCAAGTTCGCAGCGATTCTCGAAGGGGTTACGGACTTTGGCAGCACCACTTGACCTCTCTGCACAGCCCAGGCAGCGAGCACAGCACCAGGATCCATCTCGAGGGCCTTTGCGATCTCGTGCACCTTCGGGTCGTCAACAGTTCGTGGCTCGCCAGTTTGGTTGTTGCCCAGAGGCGAGTAGGCTTCGATGATGATGCCTTTGGATTTGGCGTATTCGAAGAGCTCGGGCTGTTGGATATAAGGGTGGGCTTCGATCTGGTTGACTGCGGGGACGACGTCGGTTCTGGCGAGGAGGTGTTCGAGACGGCGCTTGTTGAAGTTGGAGACACCAACTGCCTTGACCTTGCCGGTCGAGAGCAGCTTCACCATGGCGTTGTAAGTCTCAGCAAGCTTGTCGTCGGTTTGATATTCCTCATCGATTTGGAAGACACCTTGCTCGTCGATGGGGAAGAACTTGTCGCCTGCCTTGAAAGCACTGTCGAGAATTAGCAGATGTCGATCACAATCGTTATAGCAAACACTCACACTGGCCAATGCATGAGGTACAAGTCAAGATAATCCGTGCCGTAGTCCTTCAAAGACTTGTCCAATGCAGCTTCCACGTCCTCGGGCCTGTGCTTGCTGTTCCAAAGCTTTCCCGTCAAGAATATTTGCTCTCTGGGCACACCAGACTTTTTGATACCCGCTCCGACTTCATTCTCATTCTGGTAGATTGCGGCTCCATCGATGTGGCGGTAGCCTTGCTTCAGTGCCTCTTCCACGGCATTCTCCACCTGCGAAACCTGAGTTAGTGACTGCGTTTCCCACGGCTACGTTTCTGAAGCGGTACCTCATGTGGGGCAGCCTGCCATGTTCCAAAGCCTACAGCTGGAATTTTGGCGCCGGTGTTGAGCACAAAGTGGTCTGGGATAGGCATTTTGAGAAGCGTGCGAGTGAGTAGAAGTTGGAGAATGGGCAAGCGGTGGGTGGGATGAGAAGGAAAGAGTAATAAAAGAGGTTCAAAGGCCGAATGGCGGGCAATTGTCTTCACAGCCCCTCCATTGCTTCAGCTACCTTGCTGGCAATAGCAGAGGCCCCCATGGGTCTGCCGACACAGCGCCGATGTCGTGCTTAGAATGTTCTCCAGGGAACCGCATTTTATCCGTTTCGGAAATGGAAAAGTAGCCAGTCATAGGCCGAATGGACGGCCGGGCAGCTTGTGCGGAGGCAGCCGCCCAGGTGCTTGAGCCGAAGTTGGTCGAGCATTCGATGTGTTGCGCAGGCAAAGGCGTGGAGTCGCTTCACGAGCAAGGTGGACTTGGCACAAATCCGCGGACCCACGTACAAATCCGCCTGAGGGGTGGAAATCGTGGCACCGCAAGGATATGTATCGGCTGGGAAGAACCAGCTCTGCTGCATTATTGACATGCCTCTTCACTTGTGCGTTTCGCACGGGGCAACCGTTTGTCGCGGCGCGGTATGTTCATATGACCTTGTAATATGCCATGTGTCAGTCCAGGAACACGCGAAACGCGTTGCGTCACGAGTGACTTGTTGGCAACATTGCGGTTACAGTTGCCGTCGATGGACAGCCGGAGAGTGGGCAGAAGCCCCATTCCACTGTTTGCCGTGTTGTTTGTTCTTGCAAAAGGTCGTTGTGGTGAGCATGTGTGTGCGTGCCTGTTTGGCAGCGTTCGTATCGAAATCGAGAGTGTCGGCGTCGGCGCCGAGGTCGCCGACCTCCGCTCCCACTGCGTAACTAACTTAGACGATTTCCACATAACCTAATCTGTCGATGACTAACACCCGCCATCACAACCACCCGACAAGCGAGGGAAGCTTGGAAGCGAAGGGAGCAATCGGAGCTGCCAGCGTGCTGGAAAGGCGGTGACGTGCGATCACAAGCACCCACGGCATAGACACCCACGCAAGAACGCGTTCTCTCCCGGAATGAACGAGCCCGAGGCCAGAGCGTCGACGGTCTCTCCAGGTTCAATGTTGCGCGCGGTCTGGAGGCGATGTGAATGTCCTCTGCGGTGGTTCTCATTCTACCGACCCGGGCTAGGCACGATTTGGAGCTGGCAACCGGGGGAGTGTCCAGTGCCGGCGGGGAATGGTGTTGGGCTGCTGCTGTGGATCGACGACTTCTTTCCTGCGGGCCGGGCCTGCAGCACCGCGCGACGAGACTGCTCTGCGAGAGTTGGACGGTCTCGTGACTCGGCACCAGATCAGTTCATCCCGGCGGCTCTTTCCCTGCGTGTGGAGACGGCAGTGCGACGGCACACGGTGCCGACAACCTACATCATGGGGCGGGCAACGCGTCGACGACGAGCGAGCGCGCTGTTGCCCCTGGAGTGCCTGGCCGGGGACCGGACAGCCATTCGCACGGACGCTTTCATGCACCGTGCACTTCCCCGTGCGGGCCGTGTCCAGGGCCGACTTCTCCACGCCCACCCTGGAACGCCCGGCCATCGGCCACCGAACGACTCACGCGTGGTATGAGACGCTGCACTGCACCGTCCTCGCCTGGATGTGCACACCGCGCCCGGCATGCCGTGTCCTTCGGGAGCAGTCGCGTTCGCATTCTCGTCTCCGCATCGCAGTTGCCGTGGAAGACAGGAGCATCAGCGTGTCGATCACTGCTCGCCGCGGTGCAACTACTGCACGCCATCTCGCCCTGCGCACGAAGCTTCCAATCTGCGAGTCTGCAATCTCACATGAGGACGCGACGCCACCGATCGTATGCAGAGGACGCAACAACGGCAAAGGTAGGAGCAGGCTAGCAGCACTCGAGTGCTTCTACGTATAACCCACCACTGCCTCCCCTCATCCGCTTGTGCTCCCACCTACGATTGCAGGCAGGTCATGCTTCCATCCGTCCACCATGCGGCTTGCCTATGACCTGCTGGTGTTCTTTGTCTTCACAGCACAGGCCAGCAGATCATGGAACCTCACCGCCGCCCTCGAACTCCCGCCCTGCGTTCCAGCATGCGCCCAACGCATCCTACCCGAGTACCATTGTACTCTGCTGGACGAGACGAACTTGTTGCCCACCGATTGTTATTGCGCGTCTGCGGGCCCTCTTGCGGACAAATTGTCGAAATGCGTGCTCGAGGAATGTCCGACGCTGGCAGAGGCACTCGAGGGTCTGAAGTTCCAGGCTATCGGTTGTGACTATCCGCGCGATCGAAATAGAGGGCCCGTCCTGTTGGCGACGGCAGTGTCGCTGTTCACCATCACGACGCTATGCTTGATCGCGCGCTTGTTGTCGCGCTGGCCACGCTTCTCTGGCGCTGGTCTGAGCTGGGACGATGGTACGGGGAACAAGTCACGGCGGTAACGAATGACATGTGCTGACGCCCGCCGCGCAGGTATCGTACTGGCTTGCTACATTCCCGTCGTGGGCATTACACTCGTTGCCATCCGCCTCGTAGGATATGGAAGCGGGAAAGACTCGTGGATGTTACCCGTGGAGAACGTGGTGGCAGTCGCCAAGGTTCGTCGACCAACACCTAGCATGCGACATACTTTTCCCTGGAAAAGGCTGCAGCGTGCCCAAACCTTGACGCATGCTGACGAATCTTATCGCAGTGGTTCTGGGCCGTACTTCCCATATACCTGGCTGCCGTCTTCTTCACGAAACTGTCCCTCGTGGTCCTCTATCTCCGCATCTGGCCCTCGGAGCCCGGCTGCACATCTCGCTTCCGCATCATCTGCTGGACGATAGCGACGGCATTGGTGGCGACCGCTCTGGCCTGTATCTTTTCAATCATCTTCGCTTGCCATCCCATTCGCAATTCCTGGACCTATGCGGATACGGCCATGGGAACCTGCACTCACAGAGTGGATGCGGGAATTGCATATGGCGCATTGAACGCCACATTCGACTTCATCGTCATCGTGCTTCCCATTCCAAGACTTCTCCAGCTCAATGTCTCGATGAGACAAAGGATTGGGTGAGTCCATTTTCGAGAGCTCAATCCTCGGACGAAGCTAACAGGTCATAGGATTTGCTCCT
Source organism: Cercospora sojina (assembly GCA_004299825.1). Lineage (NCBI taxonomy): Eukaryota > Fungi > Ascomycota > Dothideomycetes > Mycosphaerellales > Mycosphaerellaceae > Cercospora > Cercospora sojina. The sequence continues at coordinate 2,934,515 of CP036211.1, read as the reverse complement.
GCTTTCTTGTTGGCCTGATTGCCACAATATGTAGCCTCATTCGTTTGACCCGACTGGAAGGACTGTATACCGGAAGGAACATTACTTGGGACTATGTGGATGCAGGATTGTGGAGCCTGGTAAGCGAACGCCGCAATCCCCCCACACCCGAACCAGTTCACTAACACATTCGTACAGATCGAAGTGTATTGCAGCATGATCTGCTGCTGCATGCCCACCATGGCAGGGCTTATTCAACGCTGTTGGCGCAGTGGACCATGGACTGCTACCGATAGCCGGCAAATGCCATCGTTTGAGATGATGTCGGCCAGCGAAAAGGAACGTGACAGCGGACTGTTCGCTCCTGGCTACAGGGATATGATGATCCCTTCACCGACAAAGCTTTTGAGGAAGTCGACTTTGAGTGATAGTACGCTGGGTGATAAGACGGCCCCGAATGTGGGTGAGAAGGATGTTGGGTTCGAGAACTATATGCCGACGGCACAGCTGTCGCCGGAGAAATGACGTCGGTGTGTCGATATGTTTGTATGTAATGGAATGAAGTTTATAATGTTCAATGGCCTGCGAAGACTGATTGCACGCCTCCACGCGGCCGCAGGTGGAAACAGGCAGGAGAGGCAATGCCTCGACTGTGCTGGCAAAGTGCACAGCGTGGTGGAGCGGAATCGTGGAGTGCGAAATCCGGTGCGGTTCCGCCAAGACGACTCCGAACAGAGGACTACCACCGAAATGGTTTTGAAAACCATCCGACGACGACCTACCTGCGTCAGAAACAGGTCCGCTCAATCGTGAGCGTGCGAAAGAGCCGCGGAACTCCTAGGCGTCGATAGGACACCTCTGGTGTATGGGAGGAATCCTCAGCTGAGGGTATTTGGAGCCAAAAGGACAACAAGTCACCCAATATGCAGTCTCTGGATCCGAACCACCTACCTCCGGAAGGCTTCGAGAGGACTCGGAGAGCGTACGCGTTGTTAAGGCCGGAAGCAGATGCGTTATGCACTTGGAAGAGCCGAGGTGAAAGAGCTAGAAGGAAGGCGTTAGTTGGCGGGCAATGGAGCTCGGAGTAACGCTACGAAGCCCGTAGGGGCCTGTTGATTGCTCAAGTGCGAGTAGGAGGGTTTTGCCCGGGGCACAGCCTTACGAAGAAGGACACCTAGTCCAGCAGTCACCCGGAAGCGCTCGGAAACCTAGGAAGGCCCACATAGAGAAGCAGGCAAAGGAGACACAGAGAGGCGAGCCGAAGGGAAGACTCGAGGCAAGAAGGAGGGGGTGCAAGGCGTGAGGAGGCGAGGAGGAGGCGATACATTGGTTAGTGGGCGGAAACGCAAGAGCACTGCTGCCTGGCTAGGAGTAGACGCTCGAGCAAGCCTGCGAGACATGGCCGGCTATAGCCAAAGAGATGCGGTATGGTAACGCGAAGGGAGTCATTCTCCTGGGGCGTGGTGGGCAATGGCAGCGACTGAGACACTGTCTGCTCAGCCCGAGAGGACGGACGCGCATGTCGGTTTTGGAAGAGAGGCGACCGTTCTTCAGTTCGCTGAAGTCCGAAAGAGCATGACCAAGGCTTAAGGAGCAAACAGTATATGGAGCGTAGGGCAGGGGCTTTGGCCTGGGGCCTCTCCCTCGAAGCGATAAAGGCGCAGAGGTGTCCCTAAGCGGGAAAGCGTGGGCAGACTTTGTCTACCTGCCTTACATAAGTTTGTAGGAACGAATGTAATCATATGCTGCTGTCGGATGCTAGAGAATGCACACCAGCAATGCATAGAGTGGGCCCGCAAACACGGCGCAGCCTTCGCCCCACAGAAATACCAGCTAATACACTTTACGAGAGGGCGATCACACAACATGCAGGCCACAGTACAGATCCCGGGATTCGAAGACGGGCCAGTCCCGTCCCTTCGACTCCTCGGGGTACAAGTCGACTCAAAATTGCGGTGGGGACCACACATCAAGAAGGCCGCGGAGAAGGGAGTCCAACAAATGGCAGCCATCCAGAGATTAAGCAAATCCACATGGGGAGCATCCTTCACTAAAGCAAGACACATATACACTGCAGTAATCCGGCCAACAATGACCTACGGTTGCCAGTCGTGGACTAACCCCCAGGGTAAAGCAAGCCACGCGAGAAGACTGGTGGAACCGATCGAGAAGGTGCAGAGCCAAGCCCTGCGACACATCACGGGAGCATACAAAAGCGTCCCAGCAGTTACCCTCCAAAAGGAAGCGGAAATCCCTCCAATACAATTGTACACCCAGGAGCTCACGAGACAGTCTGTCCAGGCGAATTGGGACAAACCGGCATACCAGTTTATCCGCAAGAGGTGCGACGAAATCGGGAAGGAAATGACAGTAAAAAGAAGACACAAGGCAAAGGCAAAGGCCTATACGAGACACGAAGGGATCCTCGAAGCGGTACGCGACCAGGACAACCGAATCACAGAGAAGTCGAGAACATGGTGGATGGACCGAGAGTGGAAGAAAGGATGGCAAGCAGAAAGGGGGAAACGAACAGAAGGGAGAGCGACTATCCCGTCAACATGGACGGCGGGGCCGAAGGAAACAGGGCGATCACTCCACCGAGGCCTATCGCGGCCGACAAGCACTATGATCACGCTGATCAAAACAGAACACATCGGCCTAAACGCATACTTAACGAGACAGCGGGTCCCAGGCGCAACACCAGAATGCCAATGCAACTACAGAGCCCAGACGCTAAAGCACGTGTGTATCCAATGCCCGCTGCGGCAGAGTACACGCAACGCACTGTTCGCAGCAGCAGGATCAACAGACTGGAAAGAGATCACGAACACAAAAAGGGGCCTGCTCGCGACGGCGAAATGGCTTATACGAGAAGGGGTGCTCGACCAATTCTCGTTAGCAAGGGAGGAGGAGATAGCAGAGGGGGAAAAAAGACAGGGAGGAATAGGGTCCTGGTGAGAGGAAGGGCTTCCAGCGCACCTACGCAAGTCCAAGAGAATCCAAACCTAAAAGCGCGGAAGGCCAACCGCAAAGACATAGAGAAGTGCGGAGAGTTCTTATGCCGGAAGTCGAGGCCTCGGGCCCTCGACAACGGATTTTCTTTCCGATAGAATAATATAGTGCGCGCCGCTTGCTCTATAGAAAGAGGTAGCCCGGCAAATTGAACTTATCTATCTATCTATAATGTTCAATGTCAGGCCCATCACCAAATTGCGGCACGGAAATTTTGGCATGCTGTGCCTCACTTTTAAGCGCCCTGCACCTACCTCCTAACCTATCACCTTTGCTTCGCGCCAACATCGACGAGCCGGAGCTCTCAAAACAATGCACGCAGCAAGAGTTCCATCTGAGCATGACACTACCATCAGCAGAGGCTGCAGTAAGCCAAGCAAAGCCATCACTCATGCAAGACGTTCCACTCGACGTGGGACAACTAACGCTGTCTTCTAATATACTGTCACTCACCAGAGACTATCTTTGACCACAGCCCGAACACCTTTGCTATTCAGATCGCCATGAGCCATTTGGAAATCATGTCTGTACTCCACGTCCTTCAATCCGGTCTCGAACAACTCCATCTCGAACCGGACGACTGCCGCTATCGCAAATTTCATCTCCGCCTCTGCAAGATGTATCCCCAAACAAGACCGTGGGCTCTTCGCACCGAAAGTCATGTGGTACTTGCTGCGGAGTTCCTTGGAATCCGACCCTAACCATCTCTCTGGTCTGAATGTGAATGGCTCAGGGAAGACTCGCTCATCGCTATGCACGCAGTACGTGGATGTCGCGACATTAAACCCTGCTGGTATGACATAGTTGCCATACACGATGGGATCGTCAGGAGCCACGCGAAATATCCTCCGGGCTAGGCCGAACATGAGTCGTGTTCCCTCGAGAAAAACTGCATTGAGATAGGGCAACTCATTTAGCTGCTCCATGCTAGGCGTCGGTCCCAAAGGTCTCAACTCATCTCGCAGCTTCTGCATGCACGTGGGCTCGTACATGAGGTAGAAGTGTGTGATATGAATCGCACGAGCCGGTGAGTCGCTGGCTGCCACGACCAGGAAGTTGCCTTCTCGGCTCAACCGCAGTGGTTCCTTCTCAACATCTGGCAATTGCTCATCATCTCGGATCGTGTAGAAGATGCTTCGATGCTGATTCGAATTGAGAATCTCTTCCTTCGTGGTCGTTTTGTCCTGCACCACCGACTGCACCGTCTCCATCACTCGCGCTGCCACACGCTTGAGGTCCATGACTCCGGGTGGTATCAACTTCTCTCCAATACTGGCCGGAAGGTACGCTGCCAAAGAATTGATCCAGCCAAAATGCCGCGTGAAGTTGACTTGCAGCAATAAATCCTGAGAATTCGCTCGCAGCTGTGCAGCCTCGCTCAGATCATCTCGCAGAACCGTGGAGTCGAAGGCGAACGCATATTCCTGAATCAGGTCCCAACAATACGCAAAGTAGAGATCGGACAGGTTCAATGGAACTCCATGATCCTCCTTTGACTTCTTCTCAACCACTTTCCCCAACTTGTCTCTCTTCCTCGCAAGCAATGGCTCCAGTTCCCTCACAGCCTTCGGACTAAAGAAACTCGTCATCGCCTGCCTGCGCTTCTTATGCAAATCCCAATCATCCGTTCCCGCAACTGATCCTGCAATGTCCAGACTCGGCTCCGGCGGCTTATTGCGTTTTCGAGCATTGTAGATTTCTCCTAAGAAGTCCGGATCTCCGATATGGACTTCCTCGGGGTTGACTCGCAGGATTGGGCCATATTGTTTGTGGAGTTTTTGGATCTTGAAGTTGTACTGTCCGGGTTGGATTACATCGTAGTAGACTTCGTACCACCAGGTAAGCGCGGCGAGTTTGGGGCCCGGGATATGTCTGAGGGGATGAAGATAAAGTCTGTAGATGCTTCCCAGGACTATGTACACTGTGAATGCGGCTGCGATAATCTGGACAAGAGAGGCCTCGTACAGGAAGCTGAGGTCCATTTTGTCGACGTGTATCGTCTGAGGTTCGTGCGAATTGGATTGTATTCCAAATATCACAGTTTTCAATAGCTCTTCATGAAGTCTTGCTCAATTGTATTTTCCAGAAACGTCGTCTACTTCTTGGAATCATCACCTTCAATTGCCATTGACAAAGCCGAGGCTCAAGGCGAATAGGCAGTGCTGCTTGAAATGTCTCCGCTGGGTTCGCACCGTGTTCGAGATCGACGAGCAATGAGGAGTCCACCCTGGCGGTAAATGTCAAACCGCAAACGTGGCAAGTCAACGATCGTCAAACCCTTGCCTGGAACGGCAGCTCTCGAACTTTCGTCATGATCTGCACTGTGCAGCACATTTGAGTTTTAGGGCCTTGGGATGGCCTTAAAAGCATCCGGCCATGGGGGGGCCTAAAGTTCACCTGGCCTTGGGATGGCCGTAAAAGCATCCGGCCGTGGGGGGGCCTAAAGCTCACCAGGGCGGGGCCGGCACGCTTTTCTCAACGACAGGTTGAGTTTTTAATCCAGCCGAGTCCGCTCCGTGGGCGCGGACCACGTTAAAACAAAAGAGGTCTCCGTCAGGGTGGTCGTGGGGGCCTCCACTCTGACAGTAGCTAAACCCCACAAGCATGAGACTAAGGCAAACGGGAGACACAACGTCGGAATATAACAAAGGGACGGCTCATATGTAATTACTACATGCATAGCCTAACAGAATAAATCAATCAATCATCAATCAAGGCCAGCGACGGGAGTCCACCTGTACGTGGTGCTGGCTACGAACCTCCTCTGGTGAGAGAGGAGAGCCGAGAGACTCCCAACCGACTTCGCCGTCCGGAGGTGCGAAATACAAGACAGAACAATCGCCCGGACTGCAGCCCAGCGCGGCCTTCCCTCACTAGCACCTACAATTTGCCGGCTGACCGGGCACCGAAACGCGATACACAACAGCACGATTACACCTGCAGTCAACCGGCTTACCTACCTCCCGCCTGCCTACGAAGTCTCCGATCGACCGTTACGAGGCAGAGGAGGACCTGGTGCACCCACCTCTGTAACAGACGCTACCGGGAGCGTGCTACTACGAACGCACGAGAGGAGTGGAATAGACAGGTCGACAGGAGGATAGCGGCCGTTTGAAAACCATGGTAGCAATTTTGTCGTTGTGGGTTACGTAATGGGAGTCAAGGCAGGATGTAAGACAAGATTGCAAGGCCTACGTCGTTTGGAGGACAAGTAAGGGCAGCACCGTGGACACTGCTATCGAGGCAGAACAACGCAGGCGACCTACGACGAAGAAGGACAAAGGAGGTGGCCAGTTGCTAGACCGGCCGAGAGGGTAGGGGTGCGGGCCAGGTACGCCTGCCTACCTCGACCGATCGATCTAAGGCAAAGCCACTCCGACCACAGATGCAGACAAGACAACGACGAGTGCGCGTACGCAGACCATAACTAGCCTAGGGGACCCCTAGGGACAGACTCGGCACACAGTTCCAACAGCATCATGGCAGCAGGGCTTCGGCCAAACAGACTGAGCAGGTGGAGGAGTTTTTCACCCGGGCTGCGGCCACGGTTTTCTCTTCGTAGACTTCATAGATCATCCCGCATGGACCCGCAAGGGAGCTATATCGGTGTAAGAAATATGAATGAATGAATCATCAATCAATCACACATGGCGTGCTCGGAACGCGGACAGAGTAGAAGTATCGAAAGTCTAGAATCCAAAGTGGCGTCGTTCACCAGACCAACTATCGAGTGGGTAACATGTCCAACTTCGTTGTCATCTATGTCGTAGAAGCTGTAAAGAAGTGCGTGAACGCTGTGGATCTAATCGCTCGAACGCATTACTGTTGAACGTGGCTCTATTGCCCGTCCTCCAGCATACGGCATGCTGTGCGTATGCCATCTGCGGTGCCATCAATATTCTCCTTCTCAAACGGAGTAAAGTGATCTCCTGGAATGTCCAGAACATTGATCTCGTCGCCCATCAAATCTTCCCACGCACGTGTGCAGATGGAAGGATCGCTCCTATCGTGAAGCCACTCGTTCTCTGGAAGACCTTCTACGCCCAAATTTAAGCCTTCCGAAGATCTCAACAGGACCATTCGAGGCAGTGGTCCTGTTGGCGAAGGACGATATTTGCCGAGTAAAGCAGCACGGCGTAGATTGTTTCTGATTGTCAGAGCTCCGATTGCAACTTCAAAGTCTGCTGCAGCCTTAGATCTGGGTTTGGATAGTTTCAACGTAGCATCCATTGCCACTTCAATCGTTTCTCGAGCGATTGGCTTGTGATCTTTGGGCTGGGGCGGGTCAATCAAGACAACGCCTAGTGTGCTCGTGCTTTTGTTGCTTTGCAGTTTCCGGGCTGCCTCGAATGCGATGATTCCGCCGAAAGACCAGCCTGCGATGATGACGTTTTGGTAACCAAGGTCCGAACTATGCTTTGCGATCATAGTTGCATAGTTCTGAGCAACTTCTTCAATCGACGACCAGTCGTCTTTCAGATCGGCAAGGAGCCGGCCGTCCTGGATTGTGTAGACATTTCGGTTCAGTGGGTCCAGCCGATTGTAGTGCAAACATGTGCCTGCGCCAGGGTGGATGAAGTATATTGGGGAAGCTTCAGGCGAGCTCTCGTCCCACTGGATTTGGTTTGGGCTTTCAACATGGCCGAGCCGGCGTTCCAATAGCTCGAGCATGTCTTTGGTCAAGGCGGACTCAGGTTCTACAGGAGAGATCCGACCAGAGGAATTCTTCGTGTTCTCGAGCTTGGGCGTGCCTAGTCTAGCAATATTAGTGATCAGTCATTAGAGAAGGCTGGAGCATCTTGCTCACCTTTGGGGCTCCTGGATGTTGGACTGCTGCGTAAGCGCGTGGGCACTGGCGTCGCCGCACGTGAGGCACTTCTGGTCACGAGATTCTCCATATCGCCCACTGTCTTGCACGCAGAAAGCTCAGAGACGCTCGGCTTCTGGCCGATCGCCTCCTCCAGTTTCCTGTCGAGCTCAAACATCATGATTGAATCCACTCCCATCGCGGAGAGGGTTGTTCGCGTGTCAATTTTCTTCGGATCCACGCCCGTGGCTTCAGAAAGGATAGTGATGACGGTGTCTTGGCTTGTGGCAATGCTCCTCGAAGTCCCGGGGCTACTCGTGCCTCGTGCGAATTCCGTTTGCGAAGTCTGATCAGCGGGCTCCTCTTCCGACCGGGTTGTCTCTCGCCTAGCTGGGCTTGTCGAGGCTGAAACTGGCTTGCTGTTTCTCCTTGAGGGAGCTTGGGATGCGAATTCGAAAGCAGCCTGCAGCTTTGCAAGCTTCGATCGTCGAAACTCGATTCCTTTGATGACCGCGATTACCCCTTGCTCGTCAACTGCATGTGCATCTGCCAACACGCAGTCAGGATCCTCGGGGCTGATGAAGTTGCTGCAATGGACGTCGAAGGCCTGCCCGGGGGCGATGTCACTACGGAGAAGAGTAGTACTGTGGACGTGGTGGCAAATGCACACGGTCTCGTTTTCGACGTTCAGGTTGGCCGCAAATCCCGCAACATGCAGCATTGTGTCGAGAAGTATGGGTTGGCCGGCATATCTGTCTTCTGTGGGTGGTAGCGCGCAACTCGCAAAGATTTCTTCCAGTCTGTCATCCAGGTAGATCTTCTTTACAGAACGGTAGGCCGAACTGTATTCTACGACCCGGCTGAAGATCTTGTCGTACATGATAGCAGTTGAGAATGTTTGGTGTTCGCCATTCTGGAACTTGACCCTTCGCCTCGACAAGGCTTGCCCGGTTGCCTGCATCTTGGAGCCAGCTTTGGGCTGCGTCTGTTCTTGGATGAAGCCGATGCAGTGAACTTTGGCGTCAGATTCTGGCGCTGCAAAGCTTGAGATCTCGAATTCGGTCTTTCCTTTACCAGTTTCTGGACGCTGAAGTGTGACGCGAATGGTGTCCTCAGATCCTTCCATGAATAGTAGAGGCCTTGGGAATTTGACCTTCGACAGCTTGTACGTGGTTTGACCGCCATACTCACCCTGCTCGCAAGTGATTGCAGCGAGAGCCATCTCTGTATAGACGGAGGCGGGACAAAGAGCGGTGCCGCATACCAGATGGCCTTTGATCGCGCTAGCCATAGCTCGGATGGGTGTTTCGTAGACGACCTCGCGGGCTTTACTCGGTTCAATCTTTCTCTGCAAGAATGTGTATGGCAATGCCTCGATCGCTGCACTCGCCTCCTGGCCTTGAGCAGACTCCCGCTTGAACGGCACTAGGAACCGTGTTTTGCTCATGGGTGAGAGCGGTATATCAACCAATCTAGGCCGATCAGGGAAATTTTCGAACAAGGTACGCCAACCGACATTGACAGCGCCATCTCGGTAAAGTGCAGCAAAAAGCTCTGCGAGTGTCTGATCGGCGGACTTGTCCTTCCTCAGAGTGGCGAAGCGCTGTGATGCGCCGTGTTTGGCAATCTAGAAAAGGTCAGTAAAATTTCGCAAGTCTTCAGAGTCGTCACGCTCACCATCGACAGGAGCATGGGATGGGGACCGATTTCGAGCCACCAGCCACTACCAAGATTCTCGATGTTCTCGAACGCGTCAACAATACTGCTATTGAAGGCGACTGGTCCTTTGCAGTGTGCTGCGGCATAATTGGAATCGAACACGTCCTCTTCTCCAACTGCGATCAGTCTACCGAGAACATTACTGGCGACGGGTATCAAAGGAGGCGAGAATGTAAGCGTAGATGCAGCAGCCGCCAGTGGCTCCAGTACGGGGTCAAGAGCCGCGGTGTGGTATCCTACGGGCACGTCCAGGAGTACAGCCTTCTGGTCGGTCTCCTCGGAGATGTAACGCGCCAGTTCCTTGACATCAGCGATGCTGCCACCCACTACACAGGCCCCTGGTGAATTCTCGCAGGAGACTGTCAGACTCGCGAATTGATCCATGGTCAGAAGTTCTTGGCGAACTTGAACAGCGGGCATGTTCACTGCCAGCATGGAGCTCGCAAACATCTCGCACCTCGTTACAATCAAACGCGCTCTTTCTGCGACCAGCCATAGACCGCTGTCAAGATCGAGCACTCCAGCTATAACCAATGCGGCAAGCTCGCCGAGACTGTGTCCAGCAACTAGTGACGGCTTCAGTCCCAGAGCCATCAACGAGCGTGCAAGTGCTACCTCGAGCACGAAAACGCCGCACTGCAGTGACTGGATGTTCTCCAAATTCTTGATGTCGAACTTCGCTGTGTCGTCGATCTGAATCACGTCCAGACAACCAGGAAATCCCCATTCAAGCAGGCGCTTGTTACAACGCAGCACGCACTTTTTGAAAGTGGGCAAGAACTGAAGGAGACCTCGTCCCATGCCCAGGTACTGTGATCCTTGTCCGCTGAACAGAAAAATGACCGGAGCTTCTGTGGCCGATGTTTCTGCCACACGAGCTTTTCTCAAATTGGCCGTCAACTCTGCTGTTGTGGCTGCGGTTACTGACAAACGATAGTTGTCAACTTTGCGACGCGCTGTGCTGGTGTAACAGATGTCTGAAATTTTGAACCCTGGTCCTTTCTCCTCCAGGAATTCCAGCATCTGTTCTCGGGCTTGTTCGAGCAGTTCTTCGTTTCTTGCCGAGCAGCCGTAGACGTATGTCAACGATTGCGTAATTGAGCTCTCTGTGCTGATTGCATCTACGTGTTCCTGTAACAACAGGGCGCCGTTGGATCCCGCAGCCTGCAAAAGGTTAGAACTCTTCATTCTGTGAGTGAGAAATTCCATCATGGTACACTTACGCCGAAGTTGTTCAAAAGTGCCGTTCTTAGCTTCCCATCCGACTGCCAGTCTCGCGGTTTCGAAGTTATGTAAGTCTCATCCCTGCCCAGTTCATCGATTGACGGATTAAGGTTGTTCAGTAATGCCTGAGGTGGTATCCGCTCGTGCTTCAGCATCAGAAGCAGCTTCGCTAAAGCAGCGCCTCCCGAGGCAGCTTCCAGATGGCCAATGTTGCTCTTCACCGAGGTTACGTGGAGTTTGTTTTGAGGTTGGCGACCCTTCGCGAAGACTCCTCGTATGCTCTTGAGCTCGTTGGGGTCGCCAGCTTGTGTGCCAGTACCATGCGCCTCGACTACGGTCACATCGTGAGCGTTGATGTCCGTCGTGGTCAGCAGACTTTCGAAAAGTCTTTCTTGAGTTGGCGCATGTGGATGAGTAATGGAAGTGGTCAAGCCGGACTGATTCATTGCGATGCCCTTGATCACACCGAAGATCCGGTCGTTCTCGGCCACGGCATCGGAAAGTCTTTTGAGCACGAAAGAGGCACAACCCTCGCTTCGACAGTAACCATCAGCAGATTCATCGAAAGCCTTGCACTGTCCGGTCGGGCTGAGGAAGTGCGCCTTGTCCAGGCCGAGATACATATCCGGACTCGTGATGATGTTAACGCCTCCTGCAATAGCTGCACGACAGTCACCAGCCACTAGAGCTCGCGAAGCTTGGTACAGAGCCGTAAGAGAGCTGCTGCAAGCAGTGTCGACAGTCAGTGACGGCCCAGACCATTTGAACGCATACGAGATCCTGCCGCTGATGAATGCTCTAAGTGTGCCAGGAGAATAGTAAACATCGATATTGTCCCGCAGGTTGTCCACGTAATCCAGAGTCGCGCTCCCAACAAAACAGCCGAAGGTCTCTCGAGAGAATGACGGCGAGGAGTCGGGCACGTATCCAGCGCTCTCTAGTGCTCTATGCACCGTATGGAGCATCAGTCGCTGCTGAGGGTCTATTGACGAGGCTTCTCGTGGCGAAATGCCAAACAACTCGTTGTCGAAGTCAAATGGATTGTCGAGAAAGTTTCCATACTTCGTTCCCATCGATCGATGTTTATTGGCCGGCTTCGCATCGCCTCCAGTGTAATAGTCTCCGATATGGAAGCGGTCTGCTGGAATCTGTCGAATTGTTATTAAAAAGCTTGTGACAGTGCTCATTTATGTAGAACATACCTCGGAGCAGCTGTTGATGCCGTTCATTAGGTTTTGCCAAAGGCTTTCCAGGTCTGGTGCGCCTGGCAGATCTACCCCGACACCTACGATCGCGATGTCTTCTGAATTGTGATTCGATGGTCCAGCGTTCCGCGATACGTCACGAATTTCGATGTTCAAATCAACGTATTCGTGTCCAGTCAATGCACCATACCCAGGTCCATAATTCCAGACTGCCACGGGCTTATCAGCAGGGGTCTCGCTAGCAACTGTCAATATGGCGTCCTGTACGGCGACCCAGTTGGTCGGGGCGGCCAAGGTCATCTTCAAGATCATCTCGTAAAGATCAGTCCGGCCGCCTCGATCGTCACACTTGATGAGTGACCCATCGATAGTGTTGAGCAGCGGTATTAGAAGATCGCGTGTAGATGGAAATCGAAGCTTCCGCCATCTCAAATCCTCGAGCAGAGCTGTAATTTGTGCCTGGCCATACTTCTCGTTGTGGTAGAGTGAGTGGATGTTAGTCGGCCTCACGCTGCACTTGCTTGGTAGTTGTGACTTCACGAAACGCTGTAGGTCTGAACCTTTGCCAGAAATTGTGACACAGTGGGCCGAGTTAATTGCGCTCATGAATATCGGCGGGCGATCGTGCTGCCAGAAGTCAGTAGATGCAGCTGAACAGTGATCAAGGTGCCATACCTGTGAATCATAAGATGAGAGGATTTTGGACATTTCATCTTGTCCAACATTAGCCACCACCAAGCTCCACGGAAGTTCCGATGGCAGCTTGGTGACCTCCCTTCGCATACGCCAGCTAGCGAGGCCGATCAGAACTGCTGCTCGAAAACAATGTTCGGCGTTGGCAAGGAACTGCAGTACGTTGCCCGAGGAAGCTACTGCCACTGCAGTAAGCAATCCAATGCAGAATCCAGCTGTTGCTACGGAATCTGCTGGTCCGTCCTCTCCTGCAGAGTTCTGGAGAGCCAGATGGCGCAAAGATTGAACCACGCAAAGGGTCGCATTCTGGACAGCTGGATGCCCATGGTATCGATGGCACGGCTGGATTAGGTCTTTCGGAAAAATGATGTCGTCCAGGTCGATGCCATTGTCATGTTGGGCCTCCCTTGCAGCTATTGTCACTTCTTCGACGAACGCTCTGTGACAAGCTTCGATAAGAATTTTGCCATGTGGCAGTCGAGAGTCTCTGAAAGCCTGATCTCTGGTTGCATCGCTGAATAGTGCATCAGAGCCAAGCCCCGCGAACACTGGTATCTTGCCCATTGTAAATTCAACTTAGTTTTGTTACTTCCATGTGCATGGAATAGTCATCGTCGTCTTCTTTGCGTTAAGCTTAGGAGCGAACAAAAGTAAATGTTCAATTATACATGCGATTGTCGACGCAGGTTCGATCGTAACAGTCGATGCGTCAAAAGATGTGCAGTACTGCAGTGGGAGTACTTGCGAAGATACAACGCTCGTCGATCAAAGCGTGGCATCTGAACTTGACCAGTTTCATCCGGGATTTGTGTTGGATTTGCGAGTACCTGGTTAAGCTTTGGACGGATCCTTGCCAATCCCAAGCGCATGTCGATCTCTGCGCCTCGTCACGTTCGTCCAGAATGTTGACGCAGCGTGCGGAGTGGAAGCTTGGTGGTTAGCTACGACATCTGTCGAATGGATCTGTTGCCTCGGACTGTGGTCTAGAGTTTGCAACACTGCTGTGACTGCAACTTGACAGCTTGTCACGCGTACATATTAGTCGATCGCAGCCCAAACGTGGGGGCGTACAAGGTTCCGCCCGCAGACAGCACATGGAACCAGACAACCTGCTGCATCGACCCTTGAGGGTTAACCCCAGACCACATTGCGGTTTAATAATGGGAGAACGTTCGAGATCGGCAAATTGACCTGAGCCTGCGGCTTATGCTCCTTAAGATTTCACCATTGTCATCACATTGCTGCCGCAGCACACCAAATCATGGCATTGGACGCAGCACAAGCAGACGAGTTGCGCCGACTGGCTGCAGAAGTCAACGATGCTGTCGAGGCGCGCATTCGAGGTGAAGCTGGTGCGGTCGAGAAAATCCGAAGGACTACGCAGAGCGTGCAGCTGGCAGGCATGGGTGCGTTCGAGTACTGGGGCAATCAATTGTGGCAGCCGTTGAAGAGCATTTGCTTGGTGATGGCTCAAGAGATTGGCGTACTGCCTAAACTCAATGCTCATGCTGGGCCTGTCGATGCTGCCAGTATTGCCAAGAGTGTCAGCTCGGACGAGCTCCTGATCTGTAAGACTGTCGTGTTTGCACTGGTGCATCGCTCAACAGAAGAAGCTAACGTTGTGTGTAGCCCGTCTGATGCGAGTGCTTACTTCCGTTGGCGTTGGCCACGAAGTCGCACCAAACACGTATGAAGCAAATGCTATCAGCGAAATCGCGGGCAGCGAAGGTGGCCAGGCGGGAATCAAGTATCTCAATGAGTTACTCTTCTCAGTCGCCGCTCGTGTAGTACCGTACATGCGCGAGCATGGGTTCAAGCAGTTCCCGACACGTCCACAAGAAATGGATCCGACGCAGTTCACCTTCGATGGCCGAATGATGTGGGACTACCTCAAGGACACTCCGGAAATGAAGAACTCTTTCGACACTCTGATGAGGGAAAATCGAAAGGGAAACAAGGCCTGGTTCACGATCTTCCCTTTTGCGCAGGAGGTCGGAGCCGCCTGCAAGAGCGCAGAAGAGGTCCTGCTAGTCGATGTTGGCGGCAATCGTGGCGCCGATATACTGGATTTTCACAAGGCTAATCCTGACCTCGCCGGCCGTCTGGTACTTCAAGACCTCCCCGAGACCATTGCCAACGTAGACAAGTCGATAATGGATGGCATTGACTTGCAGCCCTATGACTTCTTTACACCACAGCCTGTACAAGGTGCCAAAGCCTATTTCTGGCGCTGGATCTTGCACGATTGGGACGATGACTCAATCCGCAAGTTCCTTGGTAACACAATACAGGCCATGGATTCTGACAGCCGACTCTTGATCGAGGAGTTTGTCCTTCCGGACACTGGGGCCGATGTAAAGACCAGCCATCTCGACATTATGATGATGCTGTATCATTCGGGCATGGAACGCACCCTCAGCCAGTGGAAGGAGCTCCTCACGAGCTGTGGCGTGGACATTGTCAAAGTCTGGACACGTCCCGACACCGATTCCAGTGTTTTGGAATGCAGACGTTCCCAGTGAATCGAGCTCCTGGTACCAACGTGTCGGTCGCCGATCGCACTGAGTTAGAAACCGGACACCCGACGCAGACAGAGTGGTCACGGGCGTCGCGCTTTCGAAACCACGCGCCAGAATGCGCGTCTCAGGTCTGCCAGCGGGATAGGCCCTGGGAACAAGGAGCAAAGGCAAAGAGTGCAGCAGAGGGGTGCTCTGATGATAGATTCATGAATATTTTTGATGAAACATGGATTGACCGAGACAGGATGTGAAGTCCCAGATTTCAATCTCCGTCGTGCCAAGAAACAATCAAATTGACACCTGCCAACCTGGTTTCCACGCCTGCATCGTTCTATTCCCCGACATCAACGCACGTCCACATTCATCAAACCATGAATCCGCATACCATGATTTCCAGCACCCCCTTCATCACCATGTCCCGCTTCAAATTGCTGGACGCCGCTCACAACACGTGCCATGTCGCGGATCTAGGGGCTGGACCTTCTCGTCTCGAACCGTCAGAAGCAAAAACGGCGTACAGTGTAACTTGTCTAAGACGATTCTACCTAATGAGCATGGACTGATCGTGTTGTGGAGGTTGTCGTCTTGAAGAATGCTAAGTCTATTGATTACTAAACCATCCTGTGATAGACTGCTGAACCAACCTCTGTTGCCTGCGGCCCTGGAGGAGTTGTTCGTAGCTATCAAGCGTTGCAGTGAAGTTGCTATCACTGTCTGCTTGTTGTTCTTCATAAAGATGGAGTGTCTGTAAGGCAGAGAGGGCTGTTGACACTGATATAGGAGGAATAACTTCCTCCTCCTCTTCACTCTCATACTCTGGCTGTGGGTTAATTAAGCCAGCAATCTGCAGTTCCAACTCCTCTTCAGAAACTATGTCTTCAACTGCCTCCTCCTCAGGGTTAAGAAGGCTGTCAAGTGACATAGCCTGCTGGATCCGGCCTGTAAGTTGTAGACGATTGACAGCTGCCTGTAATCTGTCTGTTTCTTGGCTCAGTTCATAGGACTCCTCACTATTAGTTTCCAGTAGTATTGATCGTGTCCAGCAGTTCTGAATTGTAGTAACCTTAACAAGGTTCCAGGCTGAGATTGACCAGCGAATTGCCTTCAGAACGTTCATTGTTTTAAGTGGATTACGCTGTAGATCGTACTCATCCAGTAAGTACTCAATCCACTTCCTTCGATAGTAGGCCTTGAAGGTTCTAATAATGCCTTGATCAAGTGGCTGAGTTCGAGAGGTTGAATTCGGTGGCAGCCAGCACAGTGTAACGTTCTGGATAAGGCCCTGTTGTTGAGCCAGTTCAAGAGCTGAGATATGTGCACTGAAGTTGTCCATAATAAGGAGAACCTTCCTCTGGCCAACATGCCTGCTAAACCAGCGTAGCCATTCCAGCATAACCTCTGTAACCATCCAGGCCTTGCCATTATGCCTCCACACGCAATTGAGGTTGCCAAGGTTGATATTAGCAGCGCCAAAACAGCGTGGTTTTGCAGCCTTGCCAATAAACCAGATAGGCAGTTTGTCACTGCCATCAGCATTGCAGCAGAAGTGTGCTGTTATCCTCTCCTTCTCTTTCTTTACCCCTGGCAAGTTCTCAGTTGAGAGCCCTCTATCAGGCACCATCTTCCAGTAGATGCCAGTTTCATCACAGTTATAGACATCTTGTGGTGGATATAACCGTGCAAGAGCCTGAACCTGAGTAACTTGCTGGACAATCAACTCATTCTGCACACTGGCCTCCTCTCCATAACGAACACGCGATTTGATGTTGTGCCTCCTCTTAAAAGAATCAAGCCATCCATTGCTAAACTGAGGCACTTCCATGCCTTGATAGCAGTCTAACAGCTGCCACAACCGTGCTGCCTTCCGTTTCAGAGTATCCCCTGTTAATGGCACATCAGATTGTGCCTGCCGAACCCACTGAAGAAGTGCTCTATCCAGCTCAGGCCATCTGACAGCCTTCTCGCGTTGTCGAGAACCCTGGAACTTGCCCTCAAACTGGCTCTGATCAAGTGAATCCAGGTAGCTAAACCGAGCTGAGAGGCTCTCTGAGACCGTGGATTGGGTGATTTCTCGCTGGAACTCGCTTCTGAACCACTCTCTAAGAGCTTGTTGGCGGAAGTGAGGATGCTGTTGAGCATATCGTCGGAGTGCATGCCTCTGAGAGACGGAGATGCCTTGTTTCTTGACCACTTTGTGTGCCTCCATAGTACGATAAATGACAGTAGAAGAGACGATATCGGCAGGTAGCAGGTTCACAGCCAAAAACACGAGTTCAGTGCAAAAGTATCGCGATATGGAGGTTATCGGCTTGTGGAGGATCGTCTTAGACAAGTTACACTGTAGTCGAAAGATCTGCATGGCAAGACACCTTTTTTGCAGTGGCCCTCCGCTCCACTCCCGCGACCACCGAACGTACACCACACCCCTCCGCCTCGGATTCACAGCTTGCCGGGGCTGTGTTGCCGGCGGGGCGCCAGAAGCACGACGAGAGCGGGGATCGCCCGCATCACATCTTCCTCATTTCCTGGGCACACGTTGCGGCATCCATCTCGTCTGAATCACGTTACGAGATTGCGGGCGAGCCTTGGGCTTGGCGAGGGACCACCGTGGATGCGACGAGATACCGCGTGCTCTTCGTCGCGATACGGGCAGTGTCAGGAACTGGCGATTCATTCAAACGCGTCCGATGACGTGAAACTTCCACTATGGGCGCCCTTCACGATGAAGAGAAGTCTGTTCAATCTTTTTCCAATGACGGTTACACGTACACAGCAGACAGGAGGGCTTCAATAGCAGAGACTGTTCAGCATGGCCAGCAAGGCGGATCCGAGACGGTTCCCAATGTCCAACACGGCGGAAACAGTCGTCCAGCATGCTTCAAATCCACGACGCAAGAGATCTTCTTCGTTCTATCCGCGACCATGGCAATCGCAATGTCATCGCTACTCCAAGGCTCGGTGACAGTCACCTCATCTTCAATCGGAAGAGACTTGGACATGACCACAGCAGAAATCACGTGGATCACAGCGGCAAATTCACTCAGCGCAGGCGCATTTCTCTTACTCTTCGCCAAGCTAGCAGACCTCTTCGGCCGGCGCCTTCTCTTTGTCGTTTCTCTGCTCCTCTTCTCCATCTTCGCGCTCGGCGCCGGCTTCGCAAAGAAGGCCATCACACTCGATATTCTCAATGGCGTCCTGGGACTGTTCAATGCCGGCGCGGTTCCTGCAGCGCAAGGTCTACTGAGCTTGTCATACCCGACCTCGAGCAAACGACGCAACTATGCATTTGCTTGTTTCGCAGCAGGAAACCCTCTGGGCTTCGCCTTTGGAGCCTTTTTCGGCGGCGTGACGGCGACGATTTTCAACTGGCGAGCGTCCTTTTGGCTCATCGCTCTCGTTTTCTTTGTCTTTACCATTATCGGCGCAATCACGATTCCTCGAGATCCAGAGGCCAAGAAGGAACTGAACAAGGACACCTTGAAGCACTTCGATCTCGTGGGCGTCTTCTGCGTGGTATTCGGCATTGGCATGTTCAGCGCATCTTTGAGTCTGGGTGATACAGCGCCCCAGGGCTGGAAGACCAACTATGTCCTTGCTCTGCTGATCCTCGGTGCTCTGCTCCTTGTCGCCTTCGTTCTCTGGGATATCTGGATCGGCGACGAATATGCCCTAGTACCAATGAGCATCTGGAACGATCGCGACTTCACATTAGCACTCGCGATTCTCTCTCTTGGCTTTCTGGCCTTTACACCTGGAACGTTCTTCTACGCTCTCTATCTGCAGAACATTTGGGCTTTCTCGCCGATCATGGTAGCAGTCCACCTACTACCCATGTTCATTGTCGGTCTGGTTGCAAACACCGTGGCCGGGCTTATTCTACACCGCGTCTCGAACAAGCTGCTCATGCTCATTGGCGCAGCTTGTTATACAGGCGCATTCCTTCTCCTCGCTTTGAACAGACGATCAAGCAGCTACTGGGCCTTCGCGTTCCCCGCCCAAGTCCTCATCGTCATCGCAGCAGACGTACAGTTCAACGTCTGCAACATGCTTGTCATGACAAGCTTACCAAAATCTCATCAAAGTGTCGCAGGAGGCATATTCCAGACCGCAGTCCGATTGACAGCTGTCGTCGGGTTCGGCGTCGCCACTGCTGTCTTCAACGCCGTGGAGGCCAGCCCACGATTGTCTGGATTCTGGGACGAGGAAACCCAACCCTACACTGCCGTATTTTGGGTCTCAATGGCATACTCCGCACTCAGCATGTGTCTGGTGCCTTTCCTCACCTTGGGAACTCAAGGCGGAGACGAGAAGGATAGCGTGATCACTGCCGACGAATCAATCAGTCAGATGAAGAGTTGAGCTCCGCCGCAGCATCTATGCCTACATCCACCGAACGCTCTGGTCAGGGCCCACCTATCGCGTGGTGCATGCCTCATTGCTCGATGCGCATTGTCCACGAGCCAAGTGGGAAGACTGCCATTCTCAATGGCAGTCACGGATGAAGTGATGTATTATCCGCAGGTGCCAGTGAGGAATCACTGAATGTGATGATCAGAAAGCAAGTGCTTCTCACCACAGCTTGGTCGCCACGGGTTGTTCGCTTCGTCCCGTTACAAGCCATCGCTGGGGTCGAACTAACAGTTCGATGTTCGCCGAAAGAGATTGGGACATGAATTCTGCCAGTGTGTGAGAGAGAAGGTGAAATCGGAGGCGATGGGAGCCAGGAACCTGGCGCGGCACAACCTGTCTCACTCACATCATGTCGCAAGTCGATCTGAGATACTTCAAGGCACCGATTTCAGAGTTTACAGAACTCATGTCAACCCTCTCCTTCTTCTTCCACCCAGCTGTTCTGCGTCTCAATTTCAGATGTTCCTCAAGGCGCCTGTTCCTCGTCATCATCACTACTGACCTGTCCACTCCCCATTTTCGGTCCTACACCATCCTGTTGCCTCCGACTACTCTGCTGAAACGAGAACTCAAACGCTCCACACCTTCTCTCCTTGTTCTTCTCTCCACCGCCAACCCCATTTCCCCAATCAAATCCCGTCTTCTCCACTACGAATGGTGTCCCCGGTCTCGCCCCCTCCAAGCCCTCAAATCCACTATCAGCCCTCAACAGACCCGTTCCACTCCTCGCTCTCGAAAAATCCAACCTCAACCCCAACGGTTTGTCCTTCACCTTTTCCTTCTCTTTCCCTTGACCTGCGAACCTGGCCCTATCAACTTTCTCCTCATCCTCCTCACTCAACTCCCTCTCCACCCTCTCCAACAACAACCAATGTTCCTCCCTCCCCACTTCCATCGCTCCACCGCCGACCTCAAACCCCTCACTCCCCTCCCCAACCCCACTACTCACAGGCCCCGGACTCAGCGAAATCATCTCCAATTCCGGCTCTCTCACCCCACCCTTCGCCACACTAACGCTCGTCCTCCGATTAACACCTCGATATCCTTCCGGACTCGTCAACCTTGTCGCATAATACTTCGCGACAGAAGTACAATTTTTCGCAAAGTGTTTCAGAGTTTCGCGATAAGTTTGTCGAGGGAACTGGGAGATGTTTGCTGTAGCGTTGCGGCGGAATGACGGGTCGGCGAAGTCTCGAATGATGATTCCTGAGTCGGTGGCGGAGGCGGAGCGGAGGGCGCGAGTGTGAGAGGGGAAGCGGGTCCAGGAGGGGAGGGTTGTGTGGATTGTGGTGCGGCGTCCGTGGTGGTGCGGTGATGGGCACGTTTTCTGTTCAAGTGCTGCTTGTGGAAGAGCGGGGCTTGGGTCCGGTGTGATTACGTCTGCGGACTACGGAGACGTGATGGTGAAGGCGGTATCGTCGTGGCCATGTTCGTGAGGTGATATATCTTCCGAGCTGAGCTCTACCAGCCTCTGCTCTTCGGTCTCTTTCCGCTTACTTTCGGATCGGAAAAGATCTTTACTCTGCTGGTGATCTTTCAAAGCTCTTGCAAAAAGTAGACTCGGGTCCTCGGCAACCACACTCAATGATCTCCTCGAGCGGCTGTAATTCAAGGCGGTAGCATAATGTGCTTCGGGACGAACGCTGAGACATCTGTTCCCGTCTTCATCCGATGTGTTGGGCCTTGTGCTTGATTTTCTGCTTGTACCGCAAGCGGGCAGATCATGTTGCTCTTGAATGGCAAGCGCTTCGGCCATGAGTTTGTTTGCATCTTCGACTGTAAGTGTGGTACTGTGAGATCGATGAGACCGGCCGCTGGTAGATGGCCGGCGTGAGGTGGAGATCGAGGGACGACTTGCGCCAGGCACTTGGAGAGTATCTTCGGCGCCATCGTTCTGCCACGGTGCTCTGGTAAGTCTGTCAGCATTTCAAAGCAAAAGTCATACCGCATGCTGGTGTTCTTACAAGTAAAGACTGTCTCGTGATCGCGCTGACGACTTCTGTGATGCCATCGAGACTTGTTGTGCGATCCTGGAGGAGGAGCGTGTCCACAAATAACCTTCGATGCCATTGAAGAGAGTCGGCGCTACGAGATTCACGCGGGGCAGGATCGATCACAAGCACAGGAAAGAATCATCATCCATGAATAGTACAATGTTGGTAGCTGCTACCTACCTAGTCTATGACAAACACCGTGACAATGCAAGTCGTACTTTTTCAGTCACAAGTCGCACGACGCCCTCCCTATCGTGCGACCATACTCGATGAGCGTTGAGGTCATCGAGCTGTAACTCTATTTCATTCCATCATGAGAAACCATTCCCTTTCTCTGTTGAACTCCTCGCTGATAAAGACGTTGAGTAAAATTGGGTATCACTTGTTGAATCGTAGCTGTTGAGCGCTACACCGGCACTAAGGCCGGCAGAAAAACCATCCCTTCCGTTCCCATGTTGATTTTTTTTTGACGCCAGGAACACCATTCGGGACAGTAAATTATGCAAGTACGCATTTACTTGCTGTGCTGAGCACGGAAGTGCTTGGCAGCATTGACCATGTTGACGAGAGCAGCCTTGGTCTCCTTCCATTGACGGGTTTTGAGACCGCAGTCGGGGTTGATCCAGAGCTGCTCAGGCTTGAGGTACTGAAGCATCTCAGAGATGCGGTCCTTGATCTCTTGCTCGCTTGGCACACGTGGGCTGTGGATGTCGTAGACACCTGGGCCGATGTGTCGTGGGTAGGCCTCGTCGATGAAGACCTTGAGGAGCTTGGCGTCGGACTTGCTGTTCTCGATGGAGAGGACGTCGGCATCGAGAGCGGCGATGGCGTGGAAGAAGTCCTGGAACTCGGAGTAGCAGAAGTGAGAGTGGATCTGGGTAGAGTCCTCCACACCAGCAGTGGAGAGCTTGAAGCTGTTCACGGCCCAGTCGAGGTACTTCTCACGCTCCACACCGGAGCGGAGTGGCAGACCCTCACGGAGAGCTGGCTCGTCGACCTGGATGACATAGACACCGGCAGCCTCGAGGTCAACAACCTCATCGCGGAGAGCGAGGGCCAGCTGCTGAGCCTGGACAGACTGGTGCACATCGTCACGAGGGAAGGACCATCGGAGGCAAGTGATGGGTCCAGTCAGCATACCCTTCATGGGCTTCTTGCTGATGCTGGCAGCGTACTTGCTCTCCTTGACCGTCATTGGGGCTGGGCGGGAGACATCACCGACAAGGATCGGTGGTCGGACGCAGCGGGAGCCGTACGACTGGACCCACGCGTGGGTGGTGAAGACATATCCGTCGAGTCTCTCACCGAAGTATTGCACCATGTCGTTGCGCTCTGGCTCGCCGTGCACGAAGACATCCAGACCAAGCTCATCTTGGATCTGAACGCACTCTTGAATCTCCTTCTCGATGAACTTCTCGTACTCTTCCGCAGTGATCTCACCCTTGGTGAACTTGTTACGCTGGATACGGATATCCTTGGTCTGAGGGAAGGAACCGATGGTG
Organism: Cercospora sojina; assembly: GCA_004299825.1. Classification (NCBI taxonomy): domain Eukaryota; kingdom Fungi; phylum Ascomycota; class Dothideomycetes; order Mycosphaerellales; family Mycosphaerellaceae; genus Cercospora; species Cercospora sojina. The sequence goes on along the minus strand of CP036211.1, from coordinate 2,911,451 downwards.
GTGGTTGGGAAGATGGGGAGATCGAGGTGCTTCTTCTGGGCGGCGTAGCGGGTGTCGAAGCCCGACTTGCGCTCGTAGTCCTCCTTCTTGACAGCTTCGATGCGCTTCTTGACCTCGGGGTTGTTGGTGCGCTTGGATGTGGCACGAGACTGCTGGTCCTTGGCGTTGGCCTCGAGCTCCGCACGAACCGAGTCTGGGCCGTTGGTGACCGCCTTTGCGATGATGGCAACTTCGACAGCCTTCTCGCTGGCGAAAGAGAACCAGGCACGGACTTCCTCGTCGAGGTTCTTCTCGCTGGCGAGGGTGTGTGGGGTGTGGAGAAGCGAGCTGGAGGTGGCAACAATGACACGCTCCTTGCCGAGCTTCTGAATGGCGGTCTCGACGACCTCAATGGCCTTCTTGAAGTTGGTCTTCCAGATGTTACGGCCGTCAACGACACCAGCAGAGAGGACCTGCTTGGGGCCGAGGTGCTCAATCACCTGAGAAAGCTGTTCTGGGTGGCGAACGAGGTCGACGTGGAAGGCGTGGGTGCCGGTGAGAGCAGCGTCAATGACGTCGAAGTTGTGTACCACGTCACCGAAGTAGGTGGCGAGGACGATTTGGGGGCCCTTGCTGCCCTGGAGAGCGGTGAGCTTCTCGTAGGCTGGCTTGAAAGCCTGCTTGGTCTTGGCTGGGAGGTCGAAGACGAGGACAGGCTCGTCAATCTGGACCGTCTCGGCACCGGCCTCCTTGAGCTGTGTGAGGAGTTGCTCGTAGACCGGGAGGAGCTTGTCGAGGAGAGTGATGGGGTCAACAGATGAGCCACGGTCAGCCTTGCCGAGAGCGAGGAAAGAAACGGGACCGAGAAGGACGGGGCGAGTCTGGATGCCGGCCTCCTTGGCCTCGAGGAACTCCGCAACAGGCTTGGGGCTCTCTGCGAGGGTGAAGGTCTGGTTGTCTTGCAGGGTTGGCTTGACGTAGTGGTAGTTGGAGTCGAACCACTTGACCATCTCGAGCGATGGCACGTCGACGTTGTCCTTCTGGTGGCCACGACCCATGGCGAAGTACTCGTCGAGCTTGTGCAGCTTGGCGCTGCTGTATCGCTCGGGCACCGCGCCGAACATCTGGATGTGGTCGAGGACATGGTCGTAGTATGCAAAGTCGTTGGATGGAATGACGTCCACGCCCGCGTCCTTCTGGATCTTCCAGTGCTCGAGTCTCAGTCTCTTTCCCTCGGCGAGGAGCTCATCGCGGGAGAGCTTGTCGGCCCAGTAGGCCTCGTTGGCCTTTTTGAGGTCACGCAGACGTCCCATGCGTGGGAAACCGAGCACCTGGCGGGCAATGTCAGAAACGGGTCGGTGAGAGAGTCATGGCGGGGAGAGGGGAACGAAGGTACCGATGATTGCACCATGTTGCTGGCGGTTCTGTGATAACAACGAAGGGAGGTGAAAATCTGCCGGCTCCGTGCAGGCAGTGGAGCAGATGTGGTGGTGTGGTGTAGATGGAGCGGAGGGAGAGGAATGAGAGAGAGGGGAAGGAGAGAGAAGAAAGTGTGCAGGCAGCGGGCGTTTTTTCACATTCAGTTGAGAGCACCCCGCCATCGGACAAGCACGTCGAAGCCATGACCACTCGGCGGCCCACGCGCGAACAATAATGTACAATGGAACTATCAGGGTCGCTGCGCGCAGGAACCGTGCGCGTCTGCGTAGCGCTGCCCTCGGCGGCCACATTCACAGCGCAGCACTCGCTCAGCAGTGGAACGCCATGTCCCTCTCGCTGTCCATCTGCGTGTGATCGCACGGCTTGCATGATCACCGCTGCCGCTACAGACCGGGAATCGTGCCGCCCGAGCAAAGCGTGAAGCAGCAGCAACTTTCCGACGCGGGTTCGCTCGGCGACTTAATCCCCATCCACGATCGGCCACCCTGCCCTGCGCCACGAGCAAGATGTGCGTGTCGGTGAGCGTAGGCATGGCCGGCCCGGGCTTGGATTCCCTCTGTGCAGAGCAATCTGGACGACGCCACATGGGCGATGGCATGGCTCGGCCGCCGGTGTGTAGGAGATGCACGACGCACATGGTTCGATGACTGTAAGCTCCACGGGGAGCTATCCCATGCTCCCTGTCCCCAAATCTTCACTGACACGGACGCCCTCTGCAAGATTTTCGAGCCCGCGATTCTGGGACCATGTCGCCCAAGCACTCGGTGCAGCGGCCGTGTATGCGTACAGACCACCGTGGTCATCGGCAGTAGAGAAGAGGGGGGGGTTGCAACAGGAACACTGCTCTGTTCCAAGCTTGTTCCTGCAATGTGCCCATGGTGGGGAGCATCTCCCGTGCCCCTCCACCATTGAATGCCAAGAGCTTTCATGGAGACGCGCCCACTGATGCTCCCCGAACATGCAGGGTCCGACGGCACGACAGCATTGGGCAGTGAAGTGCAGACCAAAGGTCCATGGTGACGCGCATTGCAATTGCAGGGCCAACCACACGTCGAGACTTCCCACTCACTCCTGCGGGCGGCAACGCACCTTCTCCGCCAACTTGCTTCGGTCGCAACTCGTGTGGCGCGTCGGCAAGCAAGCACGCGGGCTTCCAACAATGGACCGAAGCATTGCCAACATGAGACGCGACGATTCCCTCTCGCCCGCCAGCTGCCTTCTCCGACACCACAACGGCCTCGGGCATCGGAGATATCATCTTGCGAATCGCCCGGTTGCGAGGACACAGTGCGAGACATGTCCATGCAGTGACTGGCTAGCTCGCACCGGACCACTCACCCCTCGACCTCCAAGCTCTCAAAGCGACTGCCAATTCCAGCCGCGAATCTCGATCGATACTCCGAAGCACCACGCTGGCCTGCACCACCGAATCCACCCCCTTCCTCGCTCCCACTCAGAAAGTCGTGCATTGCCCACGCAATCCTCTCCGCCCCCACTCTCGCCCCCTCCAAATTCCCCGCCCCCGGCCCGAGTCTCAGCGCCGCAAACTTGCCCGTCACGAACAACGGCACTCGCTCCTTCCACATCAAATCATCGGTCACCGCCGGCAACCCATCATATCCCTCCACCGGAAACTCCTCGCACATGTCCTTCAACATGCCCACCTTCGCAAAGTCCGACTGCACGCCCGTGGCGAAATACACGAAGTGTACCTTTCTCTTCTCCAACTTCTCCACCGGGGGTGCAGTTTCAATGTCCCACCACCCTTCTCCCGACCCGTCGTCGTCTTCTTCTTCTTGCTCGTGAAACTCACTCCTCACCACCGTGCATCCCTCATGCACTTCCACTTTCCCTTTGTCCACCCAATTCTTCAAAATCTTCGCAAATCTCGGCGTCACACTCCCCCCTCCTCTCGCCACCTTCACCATTTCACTCCTTTCGCAGTCCGTATCAGCAGACCAGAACGAAGCTTTCTCGTGGTTGCGGAATTTCCCCATCCAACTGAGATCGACATCAAACGGTTTGATCTTCAGACACGAACGGGTGAGATGAAAGACGTTCAGATTCGGGCATGTGCGATGGTGGTGGCGCAGGACGCGATCGATGATTTGCACGCTGGTGAGGCCACCGCCCACGACGACGACGTTGGTTTCTTCCCATGTGTTCCTCAATCGGTGCAGACGGGACTGGAGAGGTGCATCGCCGTTGGGGTGGAATGCGTGGCAGGTATTCGGCGGGAACGCTCCACCGGCTCGTTGCGGGAACGGTGCGGGGACTGTGGGGGCGTTTCCGGCTCCGATGGCGAGGACGGCGGTGCGGGCGTAGGATGTTCGTCCCTCGGATGTCGCAATGGTGAAGAGTTTCTCATCGGGAGAAATGTGTGGGACGTAATCGTATTGGATGTTCGTTGCCGTGGCTTTCTGAATGAGATTGAGTGACAAGAGCTCGTAGCGTGTGGCGATGGATGTGCAGTAGGATGTGAACAAGTCGGCGGGTGGCGTGAAGTAGTCTTTTCGGTCGCGTTCATCGATGGCGATGCTCGCTCTCGCCCTGTAGAAGCACAGTCAGCCATCATTCCGAGTCCCATCTCCGATCGCATATGGGCTTGTGATCGCACTGTTCCCCAGGTCTCCGATTCTTCCTCCGTTTCTTCATCTGGTGTTTACTCAATTCTTTGCCAACACAGCCTGCAATCTCGATACATTCGTCCTCTCGTCCTGCAGCATGAGCATACGCCAACAGTCCCTAACTCTCTCACCGTCAGCCTGCTGAGCGTGATCCAAAAATGGTGGAAGGAGACAATACATCTCGATCCCTCGGATCCGGATGAAAAAACATCGGACTCCTCAAATGACTAATCTCCAGCAACGTGAACAACCTCTCCCACTTCGCCATCCACGTATCACCAGAATCATCCAACACAAGCATCGACGGATGAGAGTTGGAACCTCGCAAGGAAGGCTCATTTCTCGCTCCATCAGTCCCCAAAGTCCTCACTTTTCCCGTCTTGGAATTCTTAATCGTAGCTTGTCCCGCGTGTTTCCTGATCCAATGATATCGATGATGTTCTTCCTCTGTGAAGATCGCAGAGGGCGTGTGTTCGCGTAATCGTGCTGCTGTTGCGAGGCCGCAGGGACCTGCTCCGACGATGATTGTGTCGTAGATGAATGGAAGGGTGGAGGTCTCCCTTTCGGGAGACACGCTGTCTGCTCGTGAAGAGGGCATTGTGGGTGTCGATGAGACTGAGAATTGGATGAGAAGCCGTGTTGTATGCTGTGAGTGCTTCCATGATTGCTTCGCCAATGGGTTGGAGTGGGAGCTGATGTGCCATTAAGGTGGTCCTTCGAGGTACCGACATGAATGGTCTCGCGTCACAGCCGATTATGCACCGAAGATTTGTCGAATGTGATGCTCAGTATCGTGACTGCTACACTCGTTGCTGATGTTGCTGTTGAGAGCAACTATCCATGGTGCCGACTCATCGACATGTTGTTCGTGAACAGGTGAGCCAGGAGCTTGACTGATCACCGCTCACGCTTCCAACAACCACTTGAAGCCCGCCAATGTATCTTTCACAAATTCCGTGCTCCTGTCCAACTCAGGCCAGTTCGTCCAGAACATATGCCCATAACCATCATACACTTCAAGTCTTGTCTTGACACCATGTTCTTTCAGGACATGCTCATAAATCAAAGCTTCGTCTCGTAGTGGATCTAAACCCGCGACCTGCAGGTAACAAGCAGGAAGCCCAGCAAGATTGGAATGTAGCAGTGGATTGAAGCGTGGATCAGTAGAGCCTTCACCTGCGAAGTTTGGGGGCGCGTGCGTGGCGAACTTGTCTCCGAATAGAGGATCATTGACAGACTCTTTCCGACTGCGATACTCGGACTTCCATTTCTCTGGCACCGCATCCCACCACAACAGCGACGGCACAGAAAGATATTGTCCTGTGATTGGAGGCTTCATCCCATCGTCTCGCGTCATCTGGGACATGGCAGCAGCTAAATTGCTTCCAGCGCTGGATCCTCCTACAATAAAGCCGGCTTTTGGGTCTCCAGGAAGTTCGGAATGTTGCTGTGTTGCTGTCTTCGCCACGTATGTGACCACATCGTAGGAGTCTTCCACGCATTTTGGCCATGGGTGTTCGGGTCCCAGTCGGTAGTCGACGTTGATGCAGACTGCTCCCAGATCTCGTGCAAACATGCGGCAGTTCAGATCTTCATCTGTCAGGTCGCCCATTGTCCAGCCGCCTTCGTGTCTGGATGTAGTTAGTATTCGGTCCAAAAGAGATAGCCTCAAGAACGACAAACACACAGCATGACGATCACAGGCGACGACTTCGCGACTGGATTCACTGGCTTATAGATCCTGACGGGTATCTGGAACCCGTCTCTAGCTTGTATAGTGCTCATCTTCTCGTGGACTTGGTCGGGAATTGGGCCTGGGATCGGATAAAGATGTCTCAACTTTGCGAGATGGTCGGCTCGTCGCTGTCGCCATTCCGAATGCTCGCCTCCTACTGCAGGTCCTGCACGTTGTTGAACAGCCTGTGACCTCACTAGTTAATGCATGTCTTGCAGTTCCTCTCGCAGCAAGAATGAGTACCTTAGCCAATGGCGGAGCAACTGTGCCCATGCGCACGCGATCTTGCTCTGTAATTATCGGCATCTCCTGAAGTTTTCGGCGGACCTCGATTGTCTCCTGAAAAAAAATGTCAACGATGTGGTATTGTGGAAAGAATGATGAAAATGTGCCATTTGAAGCTCGGCTCAATCCCCATCATGCTGATCAATCTTGGCAAGAGTTGATGGAACTTGATGCTGGTCAACAGGAAACCTTCGATTGTCAGGCAGCGACACACAACTGCTGCAACCCCTCTACAAGCAGGAGATATACACGAGAGAGAGAGAGAGAGGCACGAGGAATTAAGCTGGCAGTTGCTCCACTACTTTGTGAATGCATGTACTTCAAACCCCAGCAGGGTGGTCTCAAGACAGACAGACGCCAGACAGGGGTAGTGACTGATTGATTGGCTTGTGAGAGCCGTCTGATTGGTCTGTAGTACTACTAGCTTGCATATGTCTGTCCGTAGCGCTACGTAGCAACGCACGGGCCTTTTGTAAGTGAATATTAATCCATGTCGCTGTCGCTATCAGTTTCTTCGTCTCTATCTTGCGCAGACCATGCCTCAATGTTGTCCGGAATAAGGTCATGGTTAAGCCAGCTCTTAAGGCATTGGTTGGCTTCTGCAATGTCGCTTCTCGTGTGCCACGCCGTCTTGTTAAGTACGTGACCAGCCTCTGAGAAACACCTTTCTGCGGCAGTTGAAGAGGCTGGACAGGCAATTAGATCGAACGCTAGCTTGCTGAGTATTGGATAGTCTTTCATGTGATCATTCCACCACTCTAGAACGTTTGTTTTCGGAGGTTCGTGCGGCGCTGCAAGGTACTTGGCGTACTCGTCGTCGACAGCTACTTCGGTCATCCACAGGCTTTCCTCGTAGCTACTAGGGCCTCGGTTGGTGGACGAAGTGAGGCCTGCGGTCGTGGTCGTGGCGATGGTAGTAGTGCTGTATCGAGCCTTGTATTCGAGCCATAATTCGTGCACAACACGACGCGTGCGATCCGTGAAAAGCTCGCCAACAACAGGGGGTTGTAAGGCTTGTGACTGAGTAGCTTTCTTCTTTCTTCGATAGCCGAACCTTGCAGTAGATCGGACGCGTTTCTTCGCCACTGGATCGAACCGCAGACCACTCCAATTGGTGTCGAACCAGCGTAGTTTGAAGTGCGGATGAAGCACAACAGAAGCCATGAATGCTGGCGATCTGTCTGTGAGTGCAAAGTACTTATCCAGCTTCTTCCAGCCTAGTAGAACACTAGCCTTGTAATGCGAGTTTGGTAGTGCGGACTGCTGGCCTTTAGCCTCTTCGAGACGCGACATAAGGACGTGCAGCGTAGTCAGTGATTGCCACAGAGATCCATAGATATACGTGCCGTCCATTTGGAGTCCAAGTGACGCTTCCTTCACCGGTTTAAGCAGTGCACAGAGTTCTCTAATCTCTTGCCAGTCTTCACTTGTAAGGCAGTCTTCTTGAGCTAGCGGCTTGTCGTCCACCTCACGGAAGTGAGCTTGATATAGGTCGAGGGCGTCCTTCAGCTCTATACCTCTTTCCATCATGTCGTGGTCGCTGTTCCAGCGAATGCCGCCATTTAGAATGAGCTCGAATATGCGGTCGTCCGGCTTCACCTCCTTCTGCTTGCTCTTGAAGTACTCGCGCCGTGCACCAGACGAGCGCGCGTGCACGACAATGTTGTGAAGCTTGCCGAGAGGTCCTCGTTTGCGCCAGAGTACTAGTGTGTCGACTGCTTCTTGCACACGCACCGCGCGCTCGAAAGCCTTCACTTCATCGTCATCCTCTATATCCCCATCCATTGGTATGTCCTCTTCTTCCTCACCATCGTAGTCCTCGCAAGCCTGGTCTATCGCGTCGATATCACAGCCGTAGAGTATCGCCTTGCACACGAGGTTGAGGATGTGAGCGGTGCAACGCAGGCGGCACTTCTGAGGGTGTAGTCCAAGATCAGCTGCGAGAAGACGACAGACCTTATCGTTAATATTCACGTTGTCTGACTGGAAGTAGCGCACGTCGTCTCGAATGTCGAACTCTTTGAGCAGTGCCATGATAGCCGCCGCGGTGTCTGTCGCATCCTTCGAGCCATAGAGGTTCGGCAGGCCTAGCATCAATGAGACGTACTTGCCGTCTTCGTCTACAAAGTGAACGAATACACCAAGTAGTTCCAGCTCGTTGTCAGACTTCCAGCCATCAAAAGAGACGCAAAGACCACTGCGAGCGCGCTTTATCTTCCTTCGAATAGCCGGTTTCGAGCCTCCAAACAGCCTCATAATCCAGCGCCGAGTCGTGTTGTGTGAGCGAGGGACAATGTCCGTGATCTTACTGTTTCTAAAGCACAACAGCCTGCGCAGACGCTTCGAGGCAGTCTTTCTGAGTGTCTGGTCGTCGCCAATCTTCCATTCGAGGAAGGCCTTGCACCAGCCAGTGCGATCGAACGTGGTGTTCTCGTCCTCATGCTGCTGCTTGATCTTCATCGCTTCGCGCACGTCGCCGTCGCGCTTCCGTTTCTTGTTCTCGCTATCCTTCGGTGGGTTCCACACTCCTGCGCGAGTCCAGTAGTGACCGTCACCGAACTTGCGGTCTGTGAGATGGTCTATAGGACGAGTCGTGGAGCCTGCGCTCTTCAGAACTAGTTCTTGCGAGCCCGGCTTTTCGTAGCATGCGCGGCACATCCAGTGTATCGTTCCCTTCGTCTTGTGGGTAATACAGACGCCTATAGCATCCTTCCATATCCAGCTCGTGCGAGGCTGCTTGCCAGGAGGCGTGGGTTTGTAGTTCGAAAGGCGCGGTCCATCGACGAGGAATCCGGACGCGGTGTGACGGCTCTCGTGCGATGTAGGGAGCTGCGATTCGGCGTGTATCTCGGTGAGGTTGTCGACTATGGTCTCGGTGCCGATTTCTGACTCTGCTGCGTCCATTGTGTCGTGTTTGGAGTGTGTTGTTGTGGTGTGCGCAGAAGAAGATACTTCGAAGGTGAGAAGCTTGGATTGCGACAGACTAGGGTTACGACACGTCCATTCACGACACCCAGCGCCACAGAACGAACGGGTTGTTTCGCGTGCACTCAACTGGATATTATTTGGCATGCCTTATTTAGTCGAAATCATGATTCTTATGTGTTTTGGCCAAGTGGTTGTGTCGCATCTGCTCACAGAGTGAAATGAAGCTTGACATTGCATGTGCAAGGTTATATTTCTGACCCAGAATCTGTCGTAAATTCTTCGTTGCTTGATACGTATGCTACGAGGAATCTGACAAGATAGAAATTTTCCGTTTGATCTCAGCTACAACTTGCACCGCTCGGATTGTTCGTACGACATCGTTTACATGTGTGGTGTTGATAACTTGGCAATGAACATTTTGAAGTTCTTTGGCTTTGCTGTATAGACCCTGAATCGAGGTGAAAGATGCCAGTCTTGCATCATTACCCGTGCGGCTCGGAGCTAGCCAGCCAACCAAACCCTTGTCTTCACTTTCAGCCTCATCAGCCCTACTTCTCCAACACCTCCTCCAATGCACCAAGACCACTACCATCTACTCGTTTCTGACACCAATAGCACTCGCAACCACGATTCCAGACGTACAGATGGAGCTCCTTCCTATTGGTAATGATACGCTTGATTTGCTCCCTCGTAAATGGCTTGGTATCAAGAACAACAGCCTCCAATTGCTCGCGCCGAGTACCCTTCGAAAAAACGGCATCTACCACTCGACCACGGACATGTAGCACATCGCCATGCTTCCAGTGCGGAAGGTGATCCAGCGATACCATAAGGAACTCATCGAGGGCGTCGCGCGGCCGCGGTGTCGATGGCGCTGGTGCAGGGGAGGGAGGGGGTGTATCAGCGCCGGTAAGGTCGATGACAGCCTCCTACTGCAATCAGCCACTTCTGCCCATTCCTAATCGATTCTACGCACCTTATTGCCCATACTGGATCACAGGAACAAGCCAAAATACAGTGAAGAGGGTGATTGTCGGTGGGTTAAGAGGAGAAGAAGCCCGGGAGGCTGAGATACACTATATGCGCCAGTACACTCAGACAGACAGACAGACGACAACACTATGTCTGTCTGTACTGGCTATTCAAGGCTCTCGTCTGATCGTAGCGAACACTACAAATCAGTACAGACCGCCAAGACACGTACTGTCTATTGCCCACCGTGAACCCCAGGATACTCGTCAAACTCACCGAAGACCTCAATCAAGTCCTCTAAACGCCTTCATGAAGCTCATCCCACTCCATAGCCAAACCACGAAAGTTTGTGATCAACAACGATGAGACCCCACACTCAAGAGGGAAGAAGAACTAATTAGGGAAAGAAGAACTTACGCAAGGAATATTATTGCATTTGGTCTTCTCATCTAGCGCCGTTTTTCTCATCTATCCTGTCTATTTTGCAGGTGTCGGTCGTGTCGTCACATTTGCCGTGAGCTTCTAAGATGGCTGGTTGAATGGCATTCAGGTTCGTGGATTGAGAATTCTCGATGTCGTTGTCGATTGGGGATGGGAGGGCGAGGGCAGTGCCACAGAGGGCGAGAAGGAAAAGGAGGATGGCGTGTATAGATGAGAGACGCATTTCCGAAGACGTTTTCTGATTTATGTACAGGCTGAGTCTTGACTGCAATTTGTGGAAGCGCTTGTGTGAGTAATTGTATGCGAGAGAAGAAGGCCAAGTTGATTCTTATAGTCCTCTACATATATGGGCGGATCACCGTGTCTGTGGCACGCAACACTTCTCGGATTATTAATGCATTATACGACTGCAAGTTCAGAACGAGGAACCGCGACTTTAATTCGTGGTAGGAGATACGAAGACTCTGCCCTATGATAGAAACGCTGGACGCTGAACGCTGGACGCGGAGCGCTGTTGTTCTGTCCGAGATAGAATTCTTGTCGGTAATCAGTATCCCAATCTAACTCAGAACATAGAATATGCAATACTCATCCTTCTCCCCATCCAGACCCTACTACCCACAAAGCCCAAAGCAACACTGGAATTTTCCTTGCACATCCACACACTTTCCTCCCTCCTTCGTCTCACCATCCTGTTTGTCACATCATATCAGTCTTGTCTGCACATGTAATATGGTATGATTCTAGCCACTCATAACTTACGCAGATAGCCATGCATTTATCACCCGGGCTCAGCGCGTAGAGTTGGCAAGAGTCCAGCTTGCAGCCTGGTCGGCCGTCGCAAAGCTCGTCGATCATTTGGACAGCGTGTGACGAACACTGCGAACTGGTGGAGCGCGGGGTTGGTCGTTCTCCTGGACTCGCGAAGGCGATGGTGGCCGAGGCGAGCAGAAGAGCGGTACTGATGAAGTGCATTTTGAATATTGGCTTGCGAGGTTCGTGATAGCTGCAAAGAGTAGAGGTGATGCGGGTTGACGAACTTTATCGTTCATGGAAGGCGAATATTTAAGTCTTGAAATCCTCATGATCTGTTTCTTGAAACCCTCATGACCTGTGGTTTCTCGTATTCGCGAGAACAGCGGATGATCGACTGACGAGGAACGTATTCACCGCTCTCCACTAGCAGCCGGCAATGGAAGAGATGGTAAGACTGAGTCTAGATCCCATGATCTAGGGGCTGCGTGGAATTCACGGACCCGATTCTAAGTTTTTTAGACTCAGTGGGCGGTAAGCCAGAAATAGAGAACATATTCGGAAGGATGACACCTTGCTTCTGGAAGTTCCTAAGGCAAGGAGAGTTCAGTTCTGTCATCGACACGGCTCAGGAATGGTGCCCCCTAGCGGCTTCCTCAAAGCTTGTTGCTCCATTCGTGGTTGCTGTCTGCGACTGCTTTCTGCTGACCAGACGCGTGCAATGATTGGCATAGGCTGCGATTAGTGGGTTGGATTGAGTAATTGCACGTGCAATCACGACGCAATTAAGGGCTTTGATTGGTTGCAACCGAGTGTCTTGGTTGATTGCAGGGCCAGTCTTGGCATAGTTGAGTAAGTGAATGGATCCAAAAATCCATAGAATAGTCTCGAACTGGTTGCAATCAGCCTGTCAATCATTGGACGTGTGTTGAACGAGACAAGCTTCTCACCTTGATGGGCAAGGATTCTGGAGGCCATGAGACTCCTTGTCACCAATGCTTAAGTCATGCGGGTGACATGGATGAGCAAAGTCAAATTGAGCATGTTATTCCCAGGCTTTTCCCGAAATTCCTCGAAGAGCAACCACTTGCCAGGTAATGACCAATGAACCGCCGAGTCGATCTCTGTGATAGCGCGGTAAAACCTGCCATTTGTAAAAATCTAGTGCTGCGGAATAAAATGCTTACTCATGAATCCCAAGCGCCGTTCACCTTCGTCTACATGCGTTCTCTTCCCTTTCGGACGGGTATTCTGCTATTGCATTTCCGTCTATGCCAGTCGTTTGTCCGATTCGCATGCGCCCAACGCCTCGCTGATCCCATCAATCATTGCCATCGACATCGCATTACAACTGAACAACATTGTTCAGCAGCCGCACTTCCTCGCCCGGCTTGAACGCAGGTAGACCAATGTAAGGACATCCGTCACAGCGGAAGGCATCGCCAAGAGCACAGTTGCCGCACGAGCCCACCTTGCCTTGCACAGTGAAGTCGACTTCGGTCAGGTCATCGGCAGCAAGTGTTGGTGCAGCCACGTTGAGCTTCTGCAAGTTCTTGTCTGCTTCAGCCCTCTTGGCGTTGTCCTCGGCGGCGATACGTTCGGCAAGACCGCATGTGCAGTCTTTGCATGCTCGCCTTCGCTTCGTTCCATTCGGCTTGCAGGCTTCAGCTGCGATAGTGTCAGTGATTTGGTCCCGAGTAAATGCTTCTGTAGCACTTACGAATGTTCAGCGGCTTCTGCCTATCCTCCTCGGTCAACAACGTATCGGGGTCAATTTTGCCAGCCCGTTCCAACTCGTCATCATCCGGAAACTCGTCCTCTGCGCTGTCCCAATCGGCTTCATTCTCAATGAAGCCGACGCCCGCAGGCGTGGACTTGACCGCGGGCGCAGCGCCATCGCCATTGGTGTGCTGCAACTCGACATGGCCCATCTTCCTCTTGCCCGTGTTGGCAGCCTCGAGCTCATTCGCAGGTACCGCCGCTGCATCAGCCTTCTTCTTTTTGCCAAAGCTCAGCTTGACTGTCTGCGTGGAGGCAGTACTGTCTGGTTTCACCATGCCATCCCCATTGCCATCCATCAAGCCTGCCAAGATCGCCTCTGTCTTTTCTGCACTCCGCACGGCACCCAAATGTCCATCTTGACTCTTCAGGCGGCCGCCTGGCTTCAAGCTGTCCACTATCCGCTGCATGACTGCGCGATCCAGTAACTTTGAGCCTTCGTTGGATGGGCCAACGTCTGAGAGTAGGAGCACGACATCGTATGTGGTCGCAGGAAGTGACACCAAGCCGACAGCCAGTCGATCCAGCATCTGAATGTCAGTCTGTGAGCGGTCATATGCCTCGGCGACTTCTGTCAGAGCGGAAGGGTGCGAGGCGACGGAAGGGGGAGCGAGCAGGAGCGTTCGGGTGTTCGAGGAGGCATTGGTCTGCTTGACGGGGACAACGAAGTCGTCAGTCATGTCAAAGTCGGGCGTGTTGTCGATGAGCACCGAGGGAGCCATCGTGGTGGATGGGAATGGGTGTGGGTGAGTGGGAAAGAGAGAGGGTGGTGGTGGTGGTATATGAGTCGAGATTGGCGGCAGGCTGGGTTGTCTGTTTCGAGGGAACGTGTCCGCGCATCAGAGTGCAGATGATGACGAACCGACGTCGGAGGCAGTAGAGTGCAGTGGCGCGGGAGGTGGGGTGAGTCGATGGCTCGCGGGCTTGGCATCAGGGTCTTGCTCTCACCACCGCAATCACCGTTGCCGCAAAGGTCATCACCAGCGTGGTCCATCACGTGGCCGAGACTTGATACAGCAACGGCATTTCCTGTACACTGCTCATACGATGTTGTGTCCAACATGGCGGCCGGGTGTCCGCTCACGCTGGGTAGGTCCGACGCTCGCAACCCGCTCCCGCAACCGCTTCAGACGGCGGGAAGCTGGTGAGCGCGGAAGCCACACGCGAGGACCAATAGAGCGCTTGGCGGAGAAACGACGACGAGGAGAGGCTGCAACTGCATCGCATCGCATCCCATACCTCCTGCGCGGTGTTGCCCGAGCATGTCTCGACCCCGCCCCGCTGTCCACTTGATGCTGCACTCCCGCTCCTCCACCACTCCGAACACGAACAGCAGAATACCACCACTATGAGCGGATCGCCCCGCCGAGCCGCCGGTGTGGCCGAAGAGCATCGCGCCTTCATAGATCGAATGGAGCTGATGTATGAGTACCTCATCGGAGAAGGCTACGTCCGCCATCTCGACGTTCAAGTCCCTCCACATGGCCTGCCCAAGGACCCCGTTGATGTGAGTGGCCCCACCCACTGAGACTGAGGTGCACGCTCAGGAATTCCAATACCATCGCCGAAACCCTTTCTCGTGACCATTGCCGCTCCCTCTGACGAGACGCTGCCCAGGTCATCAACTTACGTGGTGCCGGCCTCGAACCAGACACCGTTGAACTGATCGGCATCCTACCGTGCTTCACCAATTACGCCAACGCCGAGCAGCGAATTGCCTCCCGCTCAGATTACGACATTCCCATCGCTCCAGGATGCGCCGCGGTTTCGTATCTGGTCAATTCATACCTTCCAGAAGACTTCAGAGATGTCGCGAGCGATGAGCGGATGCCTCCGACAACATTCAAGATTGCTACCGCTATCGGTGCAGCGGGTTGGAACATTGCCTACGACATGCAGAAGAGTTAGTCTTCCCTTCGTCTCCCTCCGATACCATCAAGGGCTCAGGGATAGGTCGATGAAGCTAACCGCCGGCCAGAGATGATTACCAAATGGCCACTCAACGGCTGGGCCAGCCGCCATGACGTGTCGGTCGAGGACTTCTTCTCAGACTGGGCTCAGCGTGTGAAGTCGGGCGAATGGGCCTTTAGCGCAACCCCAGCATGCTTCCTTCGCACGATCCAAGTCCGGCCCAGCACTGGCACCAATGGCCACGCGCACCATCACTGATGCACTCGACACATGTACGCCTGGACTGTCCCATCCCTTTCATCCCGGAACAGCCTTCTGTGCGTGCAGACCCTGCGCACGCATCTTACTCTGAAAAATTGGATGTACTTGAGCATCGCACGACGTGGGATATGCTTCTCACAAGAACGCAACATGTTTGCAGCATGAACACTGCCGAGGATGCCCACGACAGGGTCGGAAAGATGAAGGAACATAAAAGTAGTAGTACAGACAAATTCAACTCACAGCGGGTATCGTAATGCTAAGATTCATGAACACCATTCCCGCTCAATGCAATAAGTCATGACTGCATCATTGCTTGCAATGCAACATGCTCCCCATATTACTGCCGCTACGACTCGTGCGGCCTCGAATACGACATACCCCTCACCCCGCTGATGCCCGTCGCCTCAGCATCAGCACCAGATCTCTCATGAATGCCTTCCCTCTCTGTCGCCGGCGGCAACTGCAGATCCTCTCTTCTCTCCTCTCCTTCCATTCCCGCTGCATCTGCCTTCTTGATGCCTCTCGCTCCAGGTTGTAAATACAGCGCATCGGCAGTGACCAGTTCCTCTCCTATCGGCGGCTGCCATTTGGAACTCTTGCGCGGCGGCACGTGTGTAATGTACATGGTGTCAATTTCCTCGAGTGTGCGGCCCTGATGCTCTTCGAGGAAGAAGAAGACGATAGGTATCGAGATGAAACAGCATGAGGCGAAGATGTAGCCGTATTGGAAGTCGATTGCCGAAGTAATGAAGGGGCTGAAGAAGGAAATGAGGAAGTTCCAGATCCTGTTCGATGAAATATGATGGTCAGTTGGTGTGCTTCTGTGTGTATGGGGAAAGGGTGTGTCCATCTTACCAGTTACTCGAGCTGGCAATTCCCATGCACATGGTTCTGTAACGTGTGGGATACAGTTCTCCGATTACGACCCAGATGACAGGACCCCATGTCATTGCGTATCCTGCGATGAAGAGACCTGAGATGATTTGTCAGGATACATCCTTTGTTCCAAAACTAACTCGGGATGATGCCTTACAAGCAAACACAATCATGGCTGCACCAGCCTTCGGCGTCGATGTCGGATTTTCCTGATCCAGGGAGAAGTGTCCGACGGAAGAGAAGACCATGAAACACATGAACATCCAACTCGCCCCCCACATTAGTGCTCCGCGGCGACCGGCTTTCTCGATCACGTAGAGACCGGGGAATGTGAAAGCAAAATTCACAGCGCCGAGGATCATGCTGGTGATGTAGCTGTTATCAAGTCCGGTTGCAGTGAATATGGTCGTCCCAAAGTAGAAAACTGAAATGCTGTATCAGCAAATGCAAGCCATAGTGGTTACAAAGGTACGCCTTACAAAAGTTGGCACCCGTGAGTTGCTGCAGTGCTTGCATTGTAACGCCCAGCAGAGTCCGGTATGCCATACGAGGTCCCGTGAAGATTTCATACCACTTTGGTTTTCCACCTCCTGCGAATTCCGCGTCGTATTTCTCTTTGATTTCACGCATCTCGCGTTGCACTTCCCAGTGGTTGATGGTCACACCGTACGACCGGGCAATGGTCTTTCGGGCTCGTTCGATGTTGTTGTGGCGGTAGTCCCAGCGTGGTGACTCTGGGAGGAACATGATTCCGATGATCATTAAGACTGGCGGAATGAAGCCGACACCCATAGGAATGCGCCATGCTGATGCGTCCTGGTTCTTCTCGGTTCCAAAGTTGATGCAGTATGCAACGAAGATGCCGAGCGTGATGAAGAGTTGGTAGCACCCGACCATTGCTCCTCGGATGTATCGAGGTGCTGTTTCAGATTGGTACATGGGAGTCAGAACAGAGAGGCCTCCGACTCCGAGACCAGCTACCCATCTGCCAAGTGCGACTTGGTACCATTTGTACTCGGCAGTCATTTGGACGATCACGCCGACGCAGAAGATGATGTTCCAGAACATGATGCAGACCTTACGACCGAACTTGTCTGCTACGGGTGCAGAGCATAAAGCACCAAACATGGTTCCAATGGAGAGAAGACCAACAATCGTTCCAGAGACTGCATCAGTGAAGGCGTAGGTATCGGGCGAATCGCCAACGTTGCCAAATCGTCGCAGGAAGTCGGGCATCTCGAGGAAGCCACTGATCTGACCTGTTCCGTTGGTGTGAGATAATTGCTGAGAGCTTCAACGGTGTTGTACATACCAGTGTCGTAGCCGAAAATGAAGCCCCCAATGCTCACAATCGCTGCGAGGGCAAATGTGTACGGTCGCAATAGTCTAATCTTTTCTCGGTCTGTGGGCGCTCCATCTTTTTCGACGTCCCCATGCTGCTGTTTATCTGTCGACCTCTTCTCGCTACCAACAGGCGACGCAGCGCCATCTTGTCGAGGAGTGGTTGCTCCACTGTCCGTATGCTTCGATCTGCCAAACATCTTGAGCCGATTCATGGCCAGGGAAAAGAGATGAAACAGAGATCGAGGAAAGCGTGTTACCAAAGTCGCGGCATGCTACGTACCCTCCACGGGGCACTTATATATGGGAACCTACTGTGGACCGGGAACCCCAAGGGCAGCAGATGGAGAATGGGCACAGTCATGCGCCAACGTCGTCATCGCCATGTGCGCTCTGGTGTTGACCCTCATCGAGAGCCGATGTGACAGCGGTGGAGTCTCTGCGAAGGCAACTTTGCGCTCTTCCGGTAAGGCGGTCTCCATAACGTCGACGTCAGAAGGAGCTGCCGTCAAAGTCCGAGCATGCAACCTTCGGGCCCGTGGTCGAGCTTGGCGATACAAGATCTGCTTGGGGAGGCTTGTGATTGGGCTTGGTCATGACTGCACTGTTTTTGTGCTCGATCGATGCAGGCATATGCAGCATTTCCGTTCTTCGTTACCGAATTCGCAGTCTGTGGGATGCTGGTTGCAAAGATGGGCTGCGTTGCGATTTCGCGATGAAGCGGCGAGACACGTCGACGTCATTCAATGCGTGCCGAATGCCGACGTTGCCCCAAGCTGCCGACACGCGCGCTTTCCCACGCCCGCCGCCTTCCCACGTGTCGACCGTAGAGCCGCAAACAACTTACATCATTGTACGTTTGCCGACTCTGCAGACTGCCGACTCCGGCGCCAGAAACTGGTGGCCAAGAGCGCGTGGATGAGCCTCCGTGGTCGCTCTGGGAGAGGGTAGGGGATGGTTGCCTGCGGCGGCTCGGACGAACTCCGACACTTCAGCGCAAACCGCGAGAACAGAACGCACCTATTCACTGCTTATGAATTCGCGTTTTCCCAGACGCTATGCGCCTTGGATCCACATGGATACGGGATGCTCGGTCCGTGTCTGCAACTCCCGCCGCGCTCGGCATCTGTCTGCTTCCACGGCCGAACAAAGGGTTGGCGATGAAGAGCTCGAGACTTGGGGCATCAGGAGACGGATCTGGATAATTCTATCTGCACACAGCACGCCTGAGAGGAGCGTGATATCCCCTCTTCTCGGTGCAGAGTATCGGGCTGGAGAGCTACTACCGCTCGAATAGCAGTGGAGTACAAGGGGGATACAATGTCGAGACCACTTGGTGATTTGTGATCCAGGTCCACTGTTCATGATACCGGAGCCTAGGATCTACTTTCCTTGTTCTTTCCCTCTGATAGCCCAGTGCGATAAGGAGGCCATGCTTACGCTTCCATTCGTGGACACGCAAAGTCGTAGTCTCTGTCGACGTCCCTAGCGAAGTACGGGCACCGCTTTCATGCGACAAAAGCTCACTTGAGTCACCCAGGTTGTCGACTTACATCCGCTCCGGATCCCATCCCAATCCCACCGCGCCCTGGTACCTCGTCTCGAACGCCCCCTCCCAGAAAGCAAAATCAGCGGGGGTCGTGGCAATCGCCCTCGGCAGCAACCCTCACATCCAAAGGAGTGCAGTAGCACACATTGCTAGAAATGAACCGAACAGTACGACTGCTGACGGTCTCGAGTTCAAGAATGACTGGGCTGCACTCGTTTGACAAGTGCCTCCATTAGCGGTGTGCTTGGCTCCGCCGGTGATTTGGACGTCATATTGATAGTAGCCAGTGCCAGTGAGGTTGTAGCTGATCGTCTTCGACAGAGGAGTAGGACCATAGTTATCGTCCACGACGGTGACGACGCAAGAAGCACTTGACATTGCGGTGTCCAGCGCGCAAGATTCGTGCATGGTGGCGCTAGTCTCGGAATAGATCGCTGCGCTGGTCACCCGGAAGAAGTCGCTGCCTTCTGTTATTGTTGCGACCTGGCACCACATCAGCTTCACATTGCGGAAACTTGCAGCTTCAGGGCTCTGCTGACCTGACCCGCATTGCCAAACGGAGCTGAAGTCATCGACACCACATAGGTTGTACTGCCATGGCAAGCATTTTGGATCGAAGCGGCCCATTGAGCATTGGGATTCATGTTGTCGATGAAGAGCGGCACAGAATCTGTTCCTGATTCTGCTGCGGCCACATAGCTCGCGATCGCCAGTATCAAGCACACGACTGGGCGCAGCATTTTCCCACTGTATTCGGGTGCAACGAATTGGGCGGCAGTCGCATCAGGATCTGCGCTCGACTACTGCACTTGGAGATCGTTGTTCCAGTAAAGCTTTGCGGCCAAGCGAGTTCGTTGCAGCGAAGGTACGGATCAGATGAAGTACATCAGTCGAGCAGAAAAGATTGCCGGAGACATTCGCCAGTACGTGGGCGCGATTCGTATTCCGCTCTAATCTTGTAGCTGCGTGCTAGCTGGACGCTGGAACAACGTGGATGGAGCCAATAATCCTGAACTTCCATATTGCAAGCGAGGTGGTCCACTTCGGGTCTACGCCCGAGCAGAGGCAACGATGCAAGGCGAAGGAAGTGAAGTGTTTCAACGCTCGTGCCGGTGGCGTCTTCCCGGCGTCGCTTCACGTGTGCCTGACATGGCTGCTACACGCGACTCTGCGCTCTTGTATGCAGTGATGTAGAACGTGCGAGCGTTGTTGCGAACGTCTTGTGCAACGGGATGTGCTGGTTCCAGAACGCAGCACCAACACCCGCGCAAGGCTTAGACTAGCGACGGAAGTCACAACCGAGCAGACAGGGATCATGCAAAGCATCCAATCGCAGAGATCGTTCATTCGATCAACGAACCCCCTCGATTGAAATTGTCCGAATTGAAGATTGTGGAAGGTGTCCGGAGCGAAACGCCCAGTGGATTGCGTATCAGCTGATGGGAGGTCTCCGCCTTCACAGGCCGGCAGGACTTCTTGCCGCATTCCCAACTCCATCTCTACGCTGCACACACGGACATGCGAAGCTAACACGGCTGGATGGCCGCGCGGCTATCAAAACGAATTACGGAGCTTGTGTAGAGCCAAACGTTCTGTCAATAGTGGCCGGGCTTGTGGTATCCCGATGTCGTAGGCAATGATCTCGAGGTGGCGCATCATCCAACGGAACATGCTGTTCGACACTCGCTTCGGATTCGAGGCCAGATATATCGGCATTAAGCATGACAATCCGCTGTACATCAAGGGCCGGCACTCTGAAGTATTACCACGCGGTTCCTTCAGGGCGGCGTCGTCCCCAAAGAAGTACGGCAGACTGTATGCAACGTCTTCAGATATGCCCACGATGCAGGCATGGGCGTGCTTCCATTGCAGCTCATCGCCTTGGCTGGAAGTCAATTCGAACCCCATTTCGATCAGGCGAATGATCTCCTCGTTTGCGGCGATACGGATGCAGCGATATCGGTTCATTACGGAAGCACCAATATCGTTGTGGTACACGTCTTTGTGGTCAAGGAACTTATCTCCGGGATTGCGTAGAGGCACTCTTTCTGCATGGAACCGCAGCGATCGTTGATTGGACCAGGTATTCAGGTCTCCTTCGATTGCAACCAGACAGTCGATATTCGTGGAGATGGCGGCAGTGTCCACGACTCTCGTCGACGCGAGGACATCGCACAATCGAGCCGCGATATGCAAAAGGTCAGCCGTCATGACCTCTTCGGCGTGAAAACGACTTCGAAGAGATTGCTCCAGCTTCAAGAGCGTGGGCGGTATGCGCTGCCTCTCGTGCAGACAGCAGAGCTCGATCTGAGAAGCCACGCGCTGATACATCATGTGATGCTCTACCCTCACAATGGCTTCTTTCCCTCGCAACTGCATAAGTTGCACTGCGCCGGTTAGGTGGAGCAGGAGTCTTTGGCTGTCTGTCACGATCTCGCCCGAATTCACCAACTCATACAGCCCCAGCAATATGACCGTCGCCACAGTCTCGTCCGTTTGCGCCAGTCCAGGATCCTGTAAGGAATTCTGTACTTGATGAAGAGCTTTCAAATACTTCTCGCCAGCAAAGACCTCGAGCGAACGATTCCCTTGTTGTGTCGATGACGAAGTCAAACCCAACGCCGTGACAACGTTCGACAGCATGCTATCCGCTTTGGCCTGGGTGTAAAGAGGTGCTACAAAGTCTAGTTCGTTCTTAGAATGCGCTAACCAAACACTGACATACCGCTCAAAAAAGAGGTTGGCAGCGGCAATTGTAGCATGGTACATCGGGCTTGCAATGGTCGACATCTGTACATTTCGCATAATAGCTTCAGCTGATCCCGTAGCCTTCGACCACGGCTTTCTGGAGTCACTCTCATCAGAAGGAGGGCTCCGGGAGGCTTGGTCAGCAGACGCAAGACCGCCAGAACCAGCCTTCGAAGCTCTTGTGCGGACGTCTCGCGTCTGATCGACCACGCGGAGACTGGCCACATCTTGATAACCAGTACACTTCCGGTCAGCTCGCTTGCACTGCCCGCAAGAAGGCTGTACCTGATCGCACTGCAGGGTCAATCAGTCTCCTGAATCGGTTCGGCGACGCTGCAGATTGTCTGTACCCTCGTCTTCTTCGCCCTGCATTCCGCACAACCTCTGCTCAATCTTCCACGATAGACCATGTCGATTCTTCGGCGGTCACATTATGCTGCACTTGCATCTGCATGACACATGGGCCTCGCCGACGCTAACATGATACGACTGCATCTTAAGTTGAGCGAGCTGGAGCAGAGGAAATTCAAATACAGCGGCGAGCTGCATACCGAAAACAGCCTAGTCTGCACTCGCGGCAGGATCTCCTCTTTGCTCAGCTGGAACTATGCTGAGCTTTGTACGCGCACAATCTCCGACATTACAAACGCTCGAAGCCAGATGGCAACACGCCTCTCTGCTCAACCCAGGCCCTGATAGTCTCTGCAAATAATCTCGGATCCTGCCTGTTCCACGGATGTCGCATGGCTTTGTGCTGAACGGCGAAAGTCTCGCGATTTAGCCTTCGACCAGTCTCTGCCACATGGCGCGCAACTTGTACATTATCATTTGTCGGCAAGATTCCTTTCTTGGTCGCGGCAATGACGAGCGCTCGAGCTTCCAATTGAGGCCAATTTTCCTCACTCAAGCTCCCGGAGAAGACTTCTTTATTGAAGTCCAATGTGCATATTGATAAATCGCCAAACCGGACGTCCGTGCCGTCCATCAGCCAGCGTGTGACAACCCTGGGCATGGATCGCTCTATCCGTTGATTGAGCCATACTGCGTATGGGAGATATGGCGTCAAGCGATTCCTCGGCAAGCTTCCCACACCGGACACTACCAGCGAGGCCACGACTTCCGGATGTTCTGCTGCAAGGTGCAGGGCGACACTTGCACCTAGACTGTGCCCGACGATATGAGCCATGCCATCATGGGCTTGCTGTTGAATCAGTTGAGCGATTGTCTCCGCGGCGTAGGCTGTTGTGTATGGCTGGATACGTCGAGCTTCGCCATGGCAAACTTGATCCGGAACAAGGAGGTGATAGTCGCGAAGATAAGGGATAACCATATCCCAGTCATTGCGGTCGCCACATGCTCCGTGGATGAGGACCACCGTCACCTTAGCCTCAGGGTTGATCGATGAGTGTGGTAAGACCTCGTCAGCGTCGAGATGCACCTGCTCCCTTGCGGGCCAAGAGTCGGAAGAGATACCCATGCTGCTGGAGCCAGGAGGTGGTGCAGCGAAGACTGGGAAGCTGAGAGTCCAGACAGACCACGCCGTGAACACGACCGCTCATGCGCATTGTGACTGTGCACGAAGTGACAGAACTCTAGTGGATCCTTCAGGCGTCGGGCTTTCCGGGCACACGAATCTCCAGGATCTCGAATCCGCTGAAGCGCTTCAAATATCGTTCAGATTTGCGATACATCTTCAGGGTCCGGTGTCGTTTCCAACAGGACTGTGAATCGAAATTTATCGATTTGCGTATCGCAGAGGGAGCTTGCCAGGCAGGATCGAAGACCAACAACAAACGATTTCCTGACCGAGTCTTTTGGAGGCCGATGATAGTCATGCTGTGTCCAGGTCGTTGGAAAAACAGTGGCATGAGAGCAGTCTGATAGACAAGACTGGATCCTGCAACACGACCTGCGTGTGCAAAGTGGTTCTCTACGAAGTTGAGCAACTCGTGCCATGCGTCTCTACCCTCGAAAACATGTCCTGTGCATGGGATATGGAGACTCAGCATGAGGGCTTCTGCCTATGCCCATCGTCAGTCTTTGACTTCATGCGTGTGCTCGACATACCTCCGGTGTCCCAATGTGTTTCCTGCTCCCTCGAATGCCTCCAGTCGCAGTGCGGCTATGCGGATTGAAGCCGGCATCCCACGCACGTTCAATCATTTCCTGGATATCGAAGATGCTACACTTGTCAAGTGAGGATTTTGATTCCAATGATGTTTTCCAGAAAGGGAGGCAAGAAAGAAGCATTTGGATGTTTCGGTACCCGCAGAAATGCCCACCTTCATTCTTGAGCTTGTGGACTTGTACGACTTCTGTCGTGCACAAGTACGCTTTCCCGCTGTCTGAATCCTGCTGGAGATACTGTGCAAGCTTGGGTATCACATTGCGGACTCGATTTCGTTCAGTTTCTTCGCTGATGATATTTGCTATACGATCGGGCATACGCTCCTCGAACGCATGTCGACCCAGCTCTCGTTTCTGCAGAAAGCTATGCATTAGCCTGCACCTCAACGCTGGGTTTCACAAACGTCGATGACACTGACCCCAAGTCGTCGGACCTCAACCTCGTGGTGCCCTGCGACAGCCATGCGTGCAGCTTCAAGCCAGCTGAGCTTTACACCTTTTGCCGTCTTCGCAGCATCATCAGCTCAGCCACCAAATGAGTTCGACCTCGATACGATACCTTGTCGGATAAATAAATCGCGCAGTAGTGCTTTGCTCGAGCCACGCACTGCCACATGCACGTGTGTGAACGCGTGTGTGTATGACCTGGATTCCTGAACCCTCGAGGCGGCTTCCCAGTCGTGGGTGACGCGCGGCCTGGCTGAGTGAGCTGACACGGTCAGCGACCATTGGCCAGCAAACGTAACACGAGCGTAGCGCCACCTTTTGAATCGAGACAAGCACCAACCAAGCTTCATTCTCAGAAGCTTGGTACTGGGCTTTAAAATGCAAGTGGTGTCTTCATGGTATGTGGAATTGTCTCACACCGCTTGCCACAGTTTCTCATTACTAGAGCGTGTCACTCCTGCGTTCAACCTTTGTTGATCGACTCCGGCTCTCAATGCAAACGTCGAGCCACTTCTTATCTCCTGTCGTCAAGATGACTGCCCGGAATGATGTCGAGATGCAGTACCAGGCTCCAGGGCAAATGAGTCCGACAGCTCCAACCACTGAGAACTTCACTGTGCAAGAAGTAAGTCCGCGCTCAGTAATGACGGGAAATGATCGAAAGCTAACAAGATCCAAGATACCACAAGAGGAAGAGAAACCCAAGAGGACATTTCTCGGCATGCGAGGTGGCGGCATAATTCGTGAGTGGCACCTGCGCTTTCAATTGACTTAGTATGAAGTACTTGACTCACAATACTGCACAGTTGATCTCTGCGCTTGCTTCATCTGTTGCGAATGTATAGAAGGCTGTTGTCATGCTGTCGACGACTGTTGTTGCTGTTGAAGAAGCTTACCATCTCGGACACTTCAGTCTGACCAAGAATCTGCCTCCGGCCACGGCGTGTCTTCAATGCGATACACCAAGCTTTCACCACTCCCTTTTCCTCCACGCATTTCCTGCATGCCTTCCGGAGCTCCGAACAGCCCTTTGCAGCCGATCCGTTGAGGGTGCATCTTGAGCTGGCCCTCTGCCCACAGCTTCCCCGCGATGTCCATATTTTGTCTGCCAAGGATGAAATCTTCGGGCTTCGGGCTGTCCTAGGATTTCTTCTCCTTCGTAGACATATTCTTCGCCGGTCATGGAGTAACCCAGGAATGACACGGAGTTCACATCCTCCCGTGAGCACACTATGTCCAGCAGATTACAATAGATGCCTCCTACGCTCCCGAATGCTTGAGCACAGATGGCTGCAGAGCTTCCAATAGAGATAGTGTCGAACACTAACCCCAACTTGTTCTTGGTAGCAGCGCAAATGTCTTCGCCTACCAATGGAGCTCGCTGGGCTGAGCATCAGTAGAAACCCAAGCATTGACTGACAGCGGGCATGCTGATACATACATAGTCGTACAGGAGCTGTGATCCACGCTCTCGCAACAAGTCGAAGTGCTTCGGAGAGCAAATTGTGATGACCGAGTAGCCAAGCCTAACTCTCTGGTCAGTACTCAATCATGGACATCAAATTGCCGGAAACTCACTGAGCTGCAAGCTGGACAGCGATAGATCCTGTGGAAGTGCTACCGCCATAGACAAGAAGAGGCTTCCCAATGACCGAACGGGGCGAAGCAGGAAGCGGCAAGCTTAAGCTCTTGTGTAAAGCATACATACTCGTTCCGACCTCGACGCCGGTCGAGGCTGCAGCCTCGAAATCAACATTGTCGGGTATGTGGAGCTGCAAGTTACCTTTTACACCAATTTATCGAGCGTATGCCCCTCCCTCGGGGTAGGCGTCATTTGCCCCATGAGCAAAGCCAGCAACTCGATCACCAGCCTGGAAAGATCTTGTCACGCCTTCGCCGACTTTCACAACGACACCAGCGTAGTCGCAACCTACGAGGGTACCCGAAGCACCGGCAGCATCCGGACTTGTGTGATCAATGGGGTTGAGAGCAATGGCGACCGTTCGGACCAGTACTCGTGGCTCCGGTATTGGGATTCGCTGCACTATCGCCTGACCGGCGCTTTGGCGAATGAGGCCGAAGTTGGCCTCGTTGTCCATTGTTGCCTAATTCCACTTCGACTTGGATGCAGACGTGCCGAGGTCAGCATGTGCACTCATATGCTAGAGATTGCAATCCTTATACCAAGATGCCAGGCGAAAGGATCGTTGTGCTGCTGATTAATCCAAAGCCGCCCTTCTCAACACCGAACACCGCAGGCGATATGCCGCATGATTATTGTTTGTCCCTATCACGACGTCCTCAAGTAGACATAGTGCAACACGAGGGGCGCTCTCTCGATCTTGGCTCATTGTTGTCGCGTACTTGGGAAACGGCCAAGACACCGAGCGCGAGACGTCGCATCTCATCTCGTCGTTGTTACTGCATCACGCCGACTAGCCCACAAATATGCGTCTTATGGCCGAGGAAATGATTATGTGTTATGCACAACCGATTGAGCGGGGCAAGTTTACAACCTGTTGGCGAAGTGAATGTGAAGATGGAAGTGGTGAGGGAGATTGTGGCTGGGCATCATGTGGCGGTGTAACTCACTAGCCACACCTGCCTCAGTTCTAGGCCGAGGTTGTTCGGCTGACATTGATGATCGATCAACCACATGTATCTTCCTATTCATGTCAACGACAAGCATACCTCCGACCCCATATCGGACATATAACAAACAGCCGTAGTCTCAGAAGAAAGCACCAAGAAATTCTCCAGCACAAACAATCCCTGTCAAAATGGCGCAGAAATACACCGACATTGTTGTCACGATCCAAGACGGCATCGGCACGATCAAGGTAAACATATATCCTTCATCAAAGAAGTTACCGCACCCATCGAAACTGACTATCTCGCAGTTCAACCGGCCCAAGCAACTGAACTCGTTTGGTGGTAACCTCATTGAAGACACAATCGCCG
This sequence comes from Cercospora sojina, assembly GCA_004299825.1. Classification (NCBI taxonomy): domain Eukaryota; kingdom Fungi; phylum Ascomycota; class Dothideomycetes; order Mycosphaerellales; family Mycosphaerellaceae; genus Cercospora; species Cercospora sojina. The sequence continues at coordinate 2,884,288 of CP036211.1, read as the reverse complement.
CGCTGCGAGAGCTGGATAACCACCCAGATACCACTTTCACCGTCATCACAGGCGAAGGCCGCTTTTTCGCTTCAGGAGCCGACGTCACTGGAATCGCAGGCACGCCGCAAAACTTCAAGAACGATGGCGAGAAGAAAGTTTTCTGGGTCCAGCGGTTTGCCGTCGGAATGGAACTGGTACGAGCCATGATCGATCACAAGAAAGTGCTCGTGACTGCGATGAACGGACCTGGCGTCGGTGCCGGAGCCGCCTGGTTCCAAGGCTCGAGTGATTTGTTGTATGCTGCTGAAGGGGCCTGGTTACAGGTGACATTCTCGCAGATGGGATTGGTTCCCGAGAATGGAGCAGCGGCAAACTGGGCGCAGAGCATGGGTGTGCATCGCGCAAACGACTGGTTGTTGTTTGGCGGAAAGGCTTCAGTGGAGGAATTGAAGGAAGCCGGCCTGGTGAACAAGATCTTCCCCCAGAAGACCTTCCACGCGGATGTACACAATTACCTGAAGGAGATGTTGAAGGAGAGGAGCGGAAAGTCGATGATGGAGATGAAGCGTTTGCAGAACAAGGGGACCCGAGATGCAAGGATCTTGTCGTTGTTCGAAGCTTGGCAGGCGTTGAGTGAGAGGTTCGTGGATGGTGAGCCGATGGTGAGGATGAAGGCCAAGATGGACGAGCTGGCTGGTAAGTTTACCTTTTTGTCCTCACAGTGACTTGCTCAATGCTAACACATTCACAGCGAAGAGAAAGGCCCGTGAATCGAAGATCTAGAGATAAATATTCTGTGCTGATCAATTTCCAAAAATATGTGGAATGTCGAACAGTCGCTGGCGAGATCGGAGGCCACCTGGCCCTCGCTCGAGCACCTCACTTCATGACTCTTCGGCTCCAACTCATTTTTACATTCGCGATCAGATGCGCTTCTGCTATGTATAGCTATGATCAAACCGGACAGGTGCCATTGAGGTCATCTTGCCCACCATCACAGTTTGCCTCTCACATCGCCATTCGTCGCCGTTATCGGAGCGGCCGACATAGACCCAGTTCACACCTGGCAGTTCGTGCTTATTGCAGTTCTACACCTCGATATACCACCATATCAAAACCTCACGCCCCCATTGCAAGTCTAGCTACTCGCCATGTCGTCCTCTTCATCAACCACGTCTCAAGTTCCGGCTGCTTTGACCACACTCTTCCAGACTATCGAATCATCTTTCCCCTCCACCACACTCGGCCAAGATAAATGGTACATCGTAGTACTCGCCTGCCTCGTCTCAGGCAATCATCCTGAACAGGCAGCCGATCTGTACAAGAACCTCATTGCCCGCCCCGAGTTCTCTACACCAGACCAAAGAAAAGCTCTTGTCCGCCGCCTTCGCGAATGCCTCATCAAGCTCATCATCATCGTCGGAGTCATCAAACCCATCGAAGCAATCTTCTGCATCGCCAATGTAGAGAGGGCTGAAGATCGAGACTACAGTTTCTCGAGGTAAGTTACCAAGTGAGACAGCACGACATAGCACACCAAGCCATCTTTCTCTTCCGATTCTTCTGCTCGTAAGGACTCCCTCACTCACAAAATTCCCGCAACAGAGAAAACTGGTCCTCCGGCCCCGAAAACGAAAAACGCGGCCGAGCCTGGCTCGATGCAATTTACAAGCACAACCACGCCAAAACCGAAAACCTCCTCTCGTGCCACAAAGACTTCGATTGGCTATCACGAGAAATCACCTACGGATTATTTCTCTCTGATCATGAGATTCTAGGACCAGTGAGTAGAAGCCAACATTATTCCTCTCACCCAACCAACTGCCTAATTATATTCCAGGTCGAAACAGAACTCATAGTCCTGTCCGGCATCGCCATGCAGAATCTGCCTCGCGAAATGGGCTGGCATTTACGAGGGACAAGGCGGATCGGCGTCAGTACACAAGATGTGGAGACGATTCATCAGTGCATCGAAAAAGTCGGCGAGTACTGCGGATTGCCACTGGATCGACTCCCACGAGTCAAGGATATCGAGCACGAAGTGGCATTTGACTCATGAATCGGGAGGGAGGGCAAGTTGGGTGAATACTCGGCGCGACTGAGGTGCCAAGTATGCTACCCATTGGCAGCATTCTCGCTACTGCTGAAACATGAGATATTTCGCGGCGATGAGAAAGTCACGCTGCCAGAACGATCAAAAGGGCAGCGCTTTGCGCAATGTGCCATGCATGGCCTTCGAAAGATGTTGGGCATCATCTCCACTCATTACATGTTCTCTCACGCATTGACCATTCGTGCGTATCGCGATTCGTAGCAAGATGAGGTTCGCTTTCTTCGAAGCTAAGAAGGTAAAGACTGCGTGTCCAACGAGCCTCCCTCGGTCCTATCACAGCTGTTTCTGGCTGTGAGCAGGCCAGAACTACTTACCTGTGGTTCGCCATATGTGTAGAAGTCAGCTGTAGCGTGACTTCGCAATTCTGGTCGCCGCTTGGCGCACAGCCTGTCCAGATTCGAAGTTTCCCAGCGCCCTACATCCGCCCAGGTCGAGTCTTGCGCTGTGCGACAATTGATCAGACGTCATCATCCTGCAAGTCGTCAGAATGCTGCCTCATCCTCTCGGTCATTCGAGATTGAGCCCTAGTGTGCACGCTAGATGCTGAAGGTCTGGGTGAACCATCATGGAACAGCAATGCGCTTCGGTCACCAGCGAGGCTCGAACTAGTGCGTGTACCAGAACTCGACACACCAGGTGGCTCCGCATGCCTGTGCGCTCTGCTCACGAAAGTCTCAATCCGATCGCTGCTTTGAGCCGTACTTGCGTGTCTTTGACCAGACTCGCTTTCGCTAGCAGGCGATGAAGATATGGAGGACGTCGCGTCCATCGCGGACACGATTCTGTAGCGTGGTCCTGGAAAGTGCAAATCGCGAACGGCTTGTAGCCGCCGTGCAACCTCTATTGGCGGGTCCTCTCTTTGGATCGCTCGCTGAGCTGCAGCTTGCGTCGCGTCCAATACCGAGTACTGCATTGCAAGGGCCATCTCTTCATCGGTCATGACGGGCGTCACCTGCCGCCCAGGAGGCAGAGCGGCTTTGGCCGAAAGCTCACGTTCCTTTTCCAAATTGTCCCTGAGCCAATTCATCGTGTCATTGAAGTATATACCAGCACGAGCAGAGCTGGAGACCTTGTCAAGAGTACGGCGAATCGACTTCAGCCTAGTGATGTTGTAACTGAGCATGTGTAGACGGAAGCAGTAGCCTCCGCAGTGGTCAGATTTACACTTGGTACACGTCAAAGATTGATCCACTTGCTGCGAGAAGACATCCTCCACCGCGGTTGCCTCTAACTTTCGCTTGAGGCACTGTAGGAGAGTGTCATCAGCTAGGCGAAGCCATTGACCTAGCCGTATGCATTTATTGTTGCACAATTTCTCTGAGCAGTATTCTCTCACGTCAAGGGCGGCGAACACATGTGTGCAAAGGTCGAAGATCGTGTTTGAGATCCGATCTGTGACAGCGATGATGGCGTCCACTCCTGGCAAGGGTGCCTTCTCGTTGATGCTCGAAACAGGCACTGCCGGCGCTCGGCGGAACAGGTCAATGGGATGCTCGACCGTTCGTGTGTCGCTCGATGCCGGTGTCGGGGTCAAGTGTGCGGGAATACCAAGCTCTGCAAGGGTCGGGAGCTTGAATATGGGAGAGTTTGTATCAAATCCTGCAGATCTGCTTGACTGTCGAGGCGGTCCCCCGTTGTTGTCCACGATGCCACAGGATTTGTTCGGCTCCAGATGACTTTCGATCGCGTTTTCAAGCAGAGATCGAAGCTGTTGACATGCGGTTGCGAAGGCCAGCATAGCACTGTGAAACAGCATGGAACCCGCGCCAGAAGCGCGTGAGCGTTCTTCGTGTTCACGCAATGCTAGAGATGTTCGGTTCGCCGCTCGGAGATCGCGCATGAAGTTGGAGGTGATCGTCCTTTCGATGTTGTCGAGTTCTAATTTCCCGTTGTCACGATTCCGATTTGCGTCGTACGGAGAGATATATTTGTCGATGGCTGAGATAGAGTCATATGATGGCGGGAGTCCTCGCCGGTCCTTCTCCCGCTGTTCTGCCTCCTCGATATCTAGTCGCCGCAAGTCGTCCAGATCGCTTGCGAAGGTCTTGGCTACGGCATTGGCGTGTTCCATGACGGTGTGCATGCTTTGGACTTGCAGATAGGCCGAATGCGAGCGATCGACGGCATGCTGCTTCTCCTTGAGAGCTTGTGCTAGAGCTTGTTGATGTCGGGTCCGCTCGCTTTCCAATATGATGCAATGCTGCTCTTTCAATGTCTCTGTTTGCTTTTCGTGATCGGCTCTGAGGAACGCGACCAAGCGGTGTAGCCCGATCTTCTCCTTCTCGTGGTCGCGGGTGGCGCGCTGTTGAGCCATGATGTGCTGGAAAAGCAGATCCTGTCGCAGCTCGGATTCTTTTCGGCGATATGAAGTCTGCGCATGAAGTAGTTCTTGCTGCAGGGCTGCAATCTGGGCGTCTTTCGCGGCGAGATTGTCCTCGGCGTTGCGAAATGCCTGCGACTGGTCAGATCGGATGGCACATGGCGGGTAGCACACGCACCTTGTTGAGCAGACGGGCATCCTCCTCGCTCTGCCAGGCATCCTCATATCTGCTCACGCTGAGTCGCCGTCTTTTCCCGGGCCGTGTGTCGATGTCAGGCGTCATGATGCTTCCGCTTGCAATCGGGGCCTGCGCATACTGCTCAACCTCTGTCGTCGACAGCTCGGCATAATTCACCCGTTCTTTGGCGTGCTTCACTTTGGCGCGTATGGAGCTTTTAGGATATTTCTCGGTGGGGCTCAGCAGCGGGATGTTGGTGGTGAGGTTGGCAGCGACAGCGTGAGCGTGAGTACGCGAAGGCGGCGAAGGCTTCATGAGGACGCTCTGGGGGCGGTGATGACGGTCTCGAGGCGGAGGGGCATGAGTTGACACGGCGAGAGAGATAGCGACGGGTCGTGGGTGGCTCGACGTGGACTTGCTGGTCATGGCGGGTCTCGCGTGAGCTTGCAGATAAGCTTGTGTAGCGATGGAAGTGCTCGAAGTTCGGCGTGACAATGTGGGTGGGCGGTCAATCACAGACGTGCAGCCGTGTCGGTAATGCTTTCAGTGTCCGCCGCATCGTCGCAGACCGCGGCGTGGAAGAGCAGCAGGAGCGAAGGTGCAGCTCACGTCGCGACGGAAGTGACGATGCATGCGATGTGGAGGCAGTAAGGAGGCCTAAAGTGGCCATGCCGTTATATCACCTAATCCGCTTACTTTGACTACTACCTCTCACATTACTATTGTCGCACTTCTAGCTCTACCATTACAATAACTATAATACCGACGACAATCGCTATGTATTTAGGTAACTAGCTATTGTGCGCATTAGATGATAGCGTCGCTAATCTATATTAGCGCTACTACTACTACCTACGACTATACGTATACGATTACTTCTAAACTATAACTACTAACGGCGACGGCGATAGTACTATAGTTTCGTAGGCAGAGTTTGTCTTCTACTATTTATAATTATTACTAGCTTCGCTAACGTCTTATAGTATACTCTCTGTCGCGGGCCTAGCCTAGGCCTCTCTAAAGGAGCGCGGCTCCTCCTGTAACGGGCGGAGGCTATAGGTCGGAAGGTAGAGAGTAAGAAGTCGGGCAGGACTGAGTCGTATCGGGAACTACGTAACCTATTAGGTAGGTATTTTAACAAGACGTAGGACGAAGAAAGGAAGGAGACGACTTCTCCTTTCTTCGTCGAAGAAAACTCTTCTCGACGGGAGGAGCCGCGCTCCTTTAGAGAGGCCTAGGCTAACGTGTTTGATAAGTTAGTGCATCAGATAGGTTTGTGCATCAGCGGAATCGCGTATCTACCACCACCACTAAACGCGTCCATTATTCCACCATTTTACGCGATGGCACCTCCAAATGAAGACAGTATTCAGAGTGCTATTCGTGATTACCTGTCAGGTCGTTTTGCAAGCGTGCGCTGCGCTGCAACTGCCTATGGAGTCAAATATTCCACCGTTAATCGCAGACTCAAAGGAACACCTCCACGAGCCGGTACACCACACAGTAACAGAGCCCTTACTCCGATTGAAGAAGAGGTGGTTTATCAGAAGATTCTGGATCTGGATTCACGTGGTTACTCGCCAACACAGGCTGTAATCAGAGAGTGGGCATCCTCAATAACCAAGGCACGGAATGGACAAGAGGTTGGCCAAAGATGGGCTTATAACTTTGTTAAGCGTTATCCAGGCTTGGAAACACGATTATCACGGAGGTTGTCAAACCAGAGGGCTAAGAATGAGGATCCAGAGGTTATTATGGAGTGGTTCCAGCTCGTTCAAAACATAATAGGCTTCCATGGAATCACACAACACGACATATACAACTTTGATGAGAGTGGATTCAGGCTTGGACTCTGTCAGAATACTATAGTTGTCACTGCAACAGAGCGTAGGCAACGACCTAAGGCCTTGGTTTCTGATTCAACGCAGTGGCACACAGTCATTGCCTGTGTTAATGCGGAAGGCTGGTCAGTGCCTCCATACGTTATCTTCTCTGGCAAGGAAATGAACAGAGCCTGGTTCAAACACCTACCACCAAACTGGAAGCTTGGAGTTAGTCCTAAAGGCTGGACATCCTTTGATCACGCAGTCCAGTGGATTCAGCACTTTGATGACTATACCAAGCACAGAACTGTTGGTCAGAAGAGGCTCTTAATTCTGGATGGCCATGACAGCCATATGACTCCAGAGTTTGAGTTATTCTGCAAGGAACAAGGCATTATTACCCTTTGTATGCCACCACATTCATCTCACTTACTCCAGCCTCTGGATGTTGGCTGTTTTGGTCCATTAAAGAAGGCATATTCAGCTAGAATCCAAAGGCTTGGCATGGTTGGATACCACTGCCTAGTTAAAGAAGACTTCCTACCACAACTCAAGCCTGCCTATGAGGCTGCATTTACCCCAAATACAATCAAAGGTGCCTTCAGAGGCTCAGGCTTGTTACCACTGGATCCACAGGCTGTGTTGTCCAAGCTGACACTACGTTACAAAACACCAACTCCACCACCACCTTGTTTATCAGACACACAGAATACCCCTCAGACTCCAAGGCAGATTGAGAGGCAAACTAGCAAGATTAAGGCTAGGGTTGCTAACCATCAGAATAGCTCACCAACCTCAATCCTTAACGAAGTGGACAAGCTATCAAAAGGGTTCAAAAGGACACGAGCTGAAATGACATTACTGGAGGCTCAATGTAACAACCTAAAGACTATTGTTCAAGAATTACAGTCTCATAGGGCACCAAGGAAGAAAATCAAGCTTACTCTTGGTATTGACACTGATGAATTGGCTGCTAGAGACACGGCTCAGGTACAGGCTCGTCAGGTAATGGAATTAGTTAGTTATATTGAGAAACAGCCAAGAGCCAAACCAACCTGCAGCAGGTGTGGAATTCAGGGCCATAACTCAAGGGGTTGTCCATCAGATAGAGTGACTTCTGAGCAGTCTATTGATCCAACTTTGAGGTAGTTCTGACACCTATAGCATGAGAAATTAATAATCAAAGTTATCCACCTTGTAAACTTGATGCACAAACCTATCTGATGCACTAATGTTAGGTTTATCTGCGGGAGGCTGATGACCTAAGATCTCACTAAGCGGAAGCTTGAGCTCGATCGGGGTTTGAGCTTGTCGGGTAGTCTAGAGGAGAGCACGAGGCAGGAGTGGTCACTATCAATCGAAGAGATAGAAGTGAGAAATCCAATCACTAGAATTGGACAGTGAGTTGTACGCGATGACTATCTGGGGAGGCGATACTCATCGCTGCTATATACAAAGGAGATATGCCAGTCTTGGCTGTCCACACGTCCAGCCGTCCGGTCGTGTGGTCGTTTGGTCGTGCTCGACCATCCTTTTCCTTGGCGGTCGTGCACGTGATCAGCATCATCAGGATGCGGTCTCTTATCGATTGGTCCTGCCTTTCTCTTTTCTGTTGGCTTGCAGTGTTCCTTGTCATAACCGTAACACCATCCCCCTCTTTAGCTGAACTCGTCCCGAGTTCTCTCTTCTCCTCGTATGTTTCTTCCTTTCCTTCCGCGATGAGTGGAGAACCACTAACTCGTCAAGAGCGCCGTGAACGTCAAGCACTGGGTATCGAGTCCGAAGGTCGCGAAATGCCGTCTCCGTGTTCTGGTTGCCGGAAGGCGCGGGTTGTGGAGGGGAAGAGTCGTCCTCGTTGTGTCGTGGACGTGCGGTTTGGGTGTTGCTCGGAATGCGTGCGCAAGGGCATAAAATGTGACGTGACTGTCACTTGGACAGAGTGGGAAAGGCTTCGTAATCAGCGTCGCAAACTCAAGCGCGAGCTGGACGAGGCTGAAGAAAGAGTGACTGAGGCGATGTCGAAGGTGCATCGTCTTCGAAGACAATTGCGTGTCGCTGAGGATCGTGAGGAGAAAGCGATCGCGAAGGATTTTGAGGAGCTGCGGCGGCTCCCAAGCGAGGGTGCCAGTGCCTTGTCTGCTCCGTCGGAGTTTCTCCTTGTGTCAGAGGGGAGTCCCGAGGAGGTGGAGAATGTCTTTCAGTTGTCGATTCCTTCCTGGGAGGATATGTCGATGATCCCTGACGATGCCCTCTGGTCTTATCCGACTGTAGAGGAGGCTGTCAACGCTCCTCCTGTTGCTGGCTCTGGTGGAACTGCCCAAGAAGTTGATGGCAGTTCGCGAGGTTCTTCTTAGGTTCCCAGGTATTTTCTGACTCGGGGTATCCTTTCCACTTGATGAGGTATTTCTGACCCTTTCGTGCTAGGATTTTTTCGACTTCGAACTCGTTTTCCTCTTCTGGTTGGAAGTGGAATGTTTCTTGGCATGGAGTTTCGGGGTCGGCGGGTTCCAACAGCGATACATGGAACACCGGGTGGATCTTTGCATCCTTTGGTAACTGGAGTCGGTAGTTAACTGGTCCTCTGACTTCGTTAATCAAAAATGGTCCGACTTTGACGTGATCCAGTTTCTTGGTCTTCTTTCTTGTCTTCAGGTTTCTTGTAAGAAGGTAGACCTTATCCCCCCTTTTAAGCTGAGGTGCCATTTTTCTCTTGTCTTGTCTTGATTTGGCGATTGTCTTCTGGGAGTCCTGGATGCGGTTTTGGAGTTCCGTGTGAACTTTTTTCATGTCGTCTGCCGCAACCATGGCTCTTTCAGCTTGGGGATGACTATGCGGGTCTCCGAACAGGTTCGGATTTCGCCCATAATTCGCAAAGAATGGCGTAGCCTGCGTAGTTTCTGACTTGTGGTTGTTCAATGCTATTTGTGCCATGGGGAGCAGTGTAACCCAATTGTCCTGTGCGTGATTGACGTAATGTCGTAGATATTGTTCCAGAGTCTGGTTCGTTCTCTCTGTTTGTCCGTCTGTTTCCGGGTGGTAGGCTGTAGATAATTTGTGTTTGATTCCGATTGTTCCGACCAAGGTTTTCCAGTAGTTCGATGTGAATAGCTTGTCCCTGTCGGTAACGAAGACTTTCGGGAATCCGTGGTATCGTACCAGCCTGTCTATTACGAGATGTCCGAGCTGTTCTGCGGTGTACTTTTCGCTCGCAGGTATGAAATGTGCATATTTGGTGAGTCTGTCGACCATGACCATGATCATGTCGAATGTGATGTCGGTGACCTTATCCTTTGAGGGTGGGAGTTTTGTGATGAAGTCCATCGTTACTTCGTCCCATGGTTGCTGAGGTGGAGTCCTAAACTGTATGTGTCCGTATTTGGCGTGTCGTTCGGCCTTGTTTCTTTGGCAATGTTCGCAGCGCTTGATGTACTTAAGCACTTTTTGTCGCATTTGTGGAAAGCTGAAACTTCTCTGGATGAGCTCCACAGTCTTGGTCGCTCCTGGGTGTCCTCTCAAGGGGTCGTCGTGATGTTGTCGTATGCATTCTTGTTCTCGGTCCATTGGTACCTGGTATTTTCCTTGTAGTATAGGGAACTGTTCCTCGGTGTCGTTGAGGATTCGCACAATGTTGTTAAATTCCTGAGTGTTGGCACTAAGGCTTCCGTCTGGATTGGCCTTGAGAACTCGTTGCTGTACGGGTTCTTTTCCTTCCATGTAGTCGACTCTTCGACTTAAGGCATCTGCTCTGCCATTTTCCCTTCCTGGAGTATAGCGGATTTCGAACTTGTACTGCCCGAGCAGTTCCGACCAGCGGGCCTGCCTGCGGGTTAATACTTTAGTTGTAGTGAAGTAGGTTAGATTCTTGTGATCAGAAAGAATCGTCAGTCCTGGTGCTCCTTCCGCGTAGTAGTTCCAGTGTTGCAATGCTGCAACGATGGCTAGCAGTTCCTTGTCATGGACATCGTAGTTTTGTTCCGCGGGTGACATCTTTCTTGAGTAATAAGCCACTGGGTGTCGTTTCCCATCATGCATCTGCGTGAGGCATGCTCCTATGGCTAGATCCGATGCGTCGGTCTCGATGTAGACTGGTTTCTTCGTGTCGAACATCATTAGTACTGGTGCGGTGCAGCACATCTGTACCAGCTTATCGAATGCTTCCTGATGTCGTTGTTCCCATTTCCATTTGAGGTCCTTCTTCGTAAGGTCTGACAGTGGTGTGGCAATCTTTGAGTAATCCTTGATGAACTTCCGGTTGTAGTTTGCTAGTCCAAGGAATGATTGCACATCCTTGACTGTTCTCGGAGTTGGCCATGTCTTGATGGATTCGATCTTTTCCGGGTCGATTGCAATTCCTCTTGTGTTGATGATGAAGCCAAGGAACTTGACTTCCTTTTTGTGGAATTCACATTTCTCTGGTGCGGTCCGGAATCCTACTCGGGAGAGTCTTTCGAATACGCCTTGTACTTGTCGCTTGTGTTTCTCGAGAGATCCTTTGGTATAGACGAGGATGTCGTCCATGTATGCGATGACGCATACGTCGAGCAGGTCTCTGAGAATGTCGTTTACCATCTCCTGGCAGGAGGCTGGCGCGTTGGTCAATCCCATTGGCATAACCGTGAATTCGTACAATCCGTAGCGTGTTCGGAACGCTGTCTTCCATTCTTCGCCTTCCGCCATGCGGATAGCATAGAATGCGTCTCGTAGATCGATCTTCGTATACCAGTCTGATCCGGTAAGTCTGTCCTGTGATTCCTCAATGTTGGGTAACGGATATCGGTTCTTAATCGTGATGTCGTTGAGCTTCCTGTAGTCAACGACGATTCGTGTCTTCCCGTTGGGCTTTGGAACGCCGAAGATAGGTGCGCCTGCACTGGACCTGGATTTCCGTATCCAGCCCTTGGCTAGCATCTTGCGTAGCCATTTATCTTCTTCCTGGAGCGCGTGTTCGGATTTCTTGAATAGTGGCACGAATGGGGGCTCCGTTCCGGGTTTCAGGTTGATCCGGTGATCCCATGTCTGGTGTTTAGGTAAAGCAGTGATGTCTTCTACCTCTTCAAAGAGTTTCGCCCATTTTTGATACTCTTTGGGGATAGCGGTTTCCGAGGCCGTATCCTTCGATGGTGCGTTACTTCCACCTGTGCTCGTGACTTGATTGTCCTCCTTGCCATCGCGAGTGACTGTCCGAGTTGGGCTCGATTGTTTCGTAGCTCCGGGCGACTGGAGTGTCATTTCGTTGATCTGTCTCCTAGCCTCATCTATCAGTGAACTCTGTCGCTGCATAGGGTCAATGTCGATAACGCAATCGCATTGTTCAAACCTGAGTACTCCTCGTCTCCAATCGATGATTGGATTGTGCTTTCTCAACCAAGGTATGCCTAGTACGACGTCATGACTGGCCATGTCAGTGATGTCCAAGACAATTTCCTCGTGGTGCTGTTGGATAGCAAGTGGTAACGGAACTGTTTCTCGTTCCACGCTTGGTAACGATGATCCGTCGACTGCGATCAATTCGTACCCTTCGTCCTTCGATTGGGTAGCTATCCCATATCGCTTCACGAATGATTTGGAGGCAAAGTTCCCGCTCGCTCCAGAATCAATCATGGCTTGGACCTTGTGTCCGTTGACGGTAATGTTGGTGCGAAAGACTGATGTTGATGCTTGAGCGCTTTCCGTGTTGCAGAACTCTCTTTGGACGCTCATTCCTTGAGAGTCGATCCTTTTCCCGACTGGGTCTCGGTGGTTGGTGTCGTATACCACTCATGGATCTGGTGTGACGTGTATTTGACCATCTGGTCGATCGTTCTTTCCTCTGCTGTTTCGATGCAAGCATAGATAGATTGACAATGTTGTAGCTTGGCATATTTTTCCGATAGTTGGCGTATGCTTTCCCGTACCTGGTTTGGTACGATTTCGTCGTTTGGGGTGACATATCCGAATGGCGTAACCGTGCTTCCAATGGGGACAAGTTCTTGTACGAGCGATCTGAAGTCGTACCGTACCGAGATTCGTGGCTGGTTCCAGAGCTTGGTTCGAAGCTCTCTGAGGGCTCGGTCGAACTTGGTTGGGTGTAGGTATCGTTTCCCATTGATCCTCGGGAATATGTCTTCTTGGCGCATAGCCAGAAACAGCATAACTTTTCGCATGATCCCGGCTTGGGTACATGTGAAGGTCGTGAGTTCGTCATCTGGGTCTGATTCTTCCTCAGATGATTCCTCCGATACGTCTTCTTCTTCTGCAGACGAGTCTTGTTCTTCCTCCTCGGAATCGGTTTCAGGAGGGATGTTCTCTTGGTTTTCGTAACAAGATTCGTTGGTTTCTTCCTCGGCGAGTCTGAGGTGTGGTGCTAATTCTTGTAGCTCCTCTGGAACAGGCGGGGGCCTACTTCCGTCCTCATACCGTCGGATTGGAGGATCTTCTTCCCGTATTGGTTCGATCGGAAAGAAGCTATTCTCCCTCTTGGAAGAGATGTGTGTTTGGCATGTGTCGTCGTAACAGAATCGCCAGTGAAGGCTTCCGTGTCCGCGACGTTCTTCCCAGCGGATCTGTGTCGGGATGCCTCTTCGTTGCATCATTCCGAATGTCCGTTTCTTTTCTCGCATTTCGTCTTCCAGGATCTGGAGTTCGTTTTGGACGGCGTCGTGTTTTTCGTCCAAGATTTTCCATTGTTGTTCGAGTTCCTGAGACCAAGGTCGAAGATAGATTTCCTCTTTCCCTTGTGATATTTCTTCCAGGAGGGCCTTTAGCTTGGTGAATTTGACGAGTCGGTCGGTCTCCTCCGTGGTTTCCTCGTTTTTGCGTTTCTGGGATATCATGCCTAGAAGTCGGACCTCTCTAGGAGGGTCACTGTCGTTGTAACCTCCTCGTCCTTCTTCTTTTCGTTGCATCGTGTTGAAGGATTGTCGCTGCACCATGTTCTTGGAACGGCAATCCCTCGCGAAGTGGCCCGGTCTGCCACAATTGTAACAGGTCTTCTCGCTACCTTGTTTTTTGCTTGGCTTGCCCCTTGGCTTGCCTTTTCCTTTGATCTTTCGACCTTTCTGGGTGACGTCGAGTTCCATTGGTTGGGGTCCATAGTATGGCTTGTTGGACTGGTTGTTTGTCTTGGAATGGTATCCGCGGTTCCTTCCATAGTCTGGGGTGAACCCGGCCGTTCCTCCAACCTTGGAGTCGTACTTGCGTTCCAGGGCTCTCTCGTAGAGCCGGTCGTCGATCTCGATAGCCGCTTCGGTCAAATCCTTCAGGGTGTCGAGTGTTCCTCCGTGGTTCATCAGCTGGTCCTTGACCGAGTCTTTGAGCCCACGTCTGAACATTGTCATCAACGCCTGTTGGTCCCATCCAGTCACCTGTGAGTGTTCCTCGAACTTGGCTGCATATTCGGATGCTGAGGTACGTTGCTTGAGGTGCTGGATAACCCTGATCGCTTGGGTTACCTCGTTGGAAGATCCGAAGATCTCCTTAAGCTTGATCTTGAAGGTCGTGTAGTTTCTGAACATGCCGGTGGGATCCTGAGTTCCCTGGCTGTCCAAGTAGACCTTGAGGTGGGGTTTGATCCAGTTCTGTGCACTACCTCTGAGGTACGTGCTGGCAAAGACAGTCTTGAGGTTTCCTTCGACAGGGTTGAACATGAGGAACATGTCCATCTGATTGACCCAGTCGTCGAACTTGTTCCGGTCTCCATAAAAGTGGTCGGGCTTCGCTGGTTTGAAGCTCCTTGGTCTTGGGCCACTATCTTCATCGTCGGAGTCGTCCGGTGGAGTTGGTCTCGGGGCTTGGACTGGCTTGCTGCGGCTGGATCCTGCTTCGCTGGGGGCGGGATTCCCCCTAACGCTTCCTGCGGTAGACATCCTTAAGGGCGTACAAAGCTGTTAGGTTTATCTGCGGGAGGCTGATGACCTAAGATCTCACTAAGCGGAAGCTTGAGCTCGATCGGGGTTTGAGCTTGTCGGGTAGTCTAGAGGAGAGCACGAGGCAGGAGTGGTCACTATCAATCGAAGAGATAGAAGTGAGAAATCCAATCACTAGAATTGGACAGTGAGTTGTACGCGATGACTATCTGGGGAGGCGATACTCATCGCTGCTATATACAAAGGAGATATGCCAGTCTTGGCTGTCCACACGTCCAGCCGTCCGGTCGTGTGGTCGTTTGGTCGTGCTCGACCATCCTTTTCCTTGGCGGTCGTGCACGTGATCAGCATCATCAGGATGCGGTCTCTTATCGATTGGTCCTGCCTTTCTCTTTTCTGTTGGCTTGCAGTGTTCCTTGTCATAACCGTAACAACTAACTTATCAAACACGTTAGTTAAAGAAGACTTCCTACCACAACTCAAGCCTGCCTATGAGGCTGCATTTACCCCAAATACAATCAAAGGTGCCTTCAGAGGCTCAGGCTTGTTACCACTGGATCCACAGGCTGTGTTGTCCAAGCTGACACTACGTTACAAAACACCAACTCCACCACCACCTTGTTTATCAGACACACAGAATACCCCTCAGACCCCAAGGCAGATTGAGAGGCAAACTAGCAAGATTAAGGCTAGGGTTGCTAACCATCAGAATAGCTCACCAACCTCAATCCTTAACGAAGTGGACAAGCTATCTGTCACAACCCGCCTTAGGCATTCACTGTATTCACTGCGGCACGAGCCGCAGAGCCGGAAGCGCCAAGCCTTCCGGCTGCGGCTCTGCGGCTCGTGCCGCTAAACTTGATGCACAAACCTATCTGATGCACTAACTTATCAAACACGTTAGGCCCGCGACACCTTCCGCCGAGAAGAGTAGAAAACTCTTCTCGACGGGAGGAGCCGCGCTCCTTTAGAGAGGCCTAGGCTAGGCCCGCGACACCTCCCGTCGAGAAGAGTTTTCTTCGACGAAGAAAGGAGAAGTCGTCTCCTTCCTTTCTTCGTCCTACGTCTTGTTAAAATACCTACCTAATAGGCTACGTAGTTCCCGATACAACTCAGTCCTGCCCGACTTCTTACTCTCTACCTTCCGACCTATAGCCTCCGCCCGTTACACTCTCTACTATATTAGTAGCTGTTAAATCGTATGTCGGGGGACGTCGGATCGATGGGTATTAATGCAATAGAAGCGGAAAGCGTAGGTAGGAACCAACCGAGTTGATTGTGTTAGTTAGGTACAGGTTGCATCTCACTCCTGAGATGGGGCATCAGCTTAGTCATGTGACCTATTGTCACATGACCTATATCACCTGATCTGGTGTCCCAAAGTGTCTCTCAGAATGTCCAACGGAAAAACATGAACAGAAAAACATGAACATAGCGAGAAGCACACTTTTTGGAATTCAGTAGTACAGCAGTACATTACACGTCTGCACGCGGCCGTGACGGCGTCTGTAGGCTTCTGCGCGTCCCTCCGCGTAGATGTGCCTGCAGGGCTGCCGTCGCGGTCGCGGGAGACGTAAGGCCACCAAACACCGAGAGCACGAAACGGACAGAACGCGTGTAATGGAGTCGGCGGCAGCAGCAGCGCTGTGAACGACTCGCCGGCAATACGGGTGGGACGACGAAGCCCAGACACTCAACAATACTACAGCAGCAACACACAGTCACCGATAGGCTTCTGGCCAGTCTATCACCAACCCCTGACAACGTCTGCGATGTCCCACATCGACGGGCCCTCGAAGAGAACGGTATCATCTTCCCCGCGAATCGAAACACTAGACACCCGGCATGCTACGGTCGATGCCAACAACATACATGGTCCACAGACAGCCTCGTCCACTGTCGCCCCCCCCCCAATCCCGTGAAGAAGGACTGCTCACCCTTCGACACACCCGACAAGGTCTAGAGAGATTCGCGATGGAGCTCTCATGCTCAGTAATTCGACGCCTCGTACGAGCGGAAAATCTCATCTGTAGAGCTGGACGATGACTTACGGCGCTGTCTGCGCGCTAAAACATACGACGCAAGAGGAAGGGAATACACGGCCACATAGGAACCTAGTAGGAGGCAATAATTGTACACAGATCACACTCAACGCACACACCCATGCCCATAGAGGGGAATTGTTTGGGTCCGAACAAGCAGACGAAGCCGAGCATTAGGGGGAGACGGTATGTAGATGGTCGCAGATATGGTGCAGGGGCACCGTCAGAGCCACAACAAATGGAACAGAGTAGGAGTTTCACATGGCTGATACAAGGAGCAACAAGAGGAAACACAGAGAGAGGCACACTCATTACGGGAATATATAAAGTCAGTTGTCGAGACAGACCACAAGCAGAGGCGAGGGAGCAGCTGGTCGTGCTATTAGTACGGCGAAGTGGGGCGCGTTGGCGTGGTCAGCGTTGCGTCGGCTGTTTGCCAACCCTCTGCATCCGGGCATAGCCAGCATTGATACCGCAGGCTGCAACCGTGTAGGAACCAATCAATCAATCAATCAATCAGAATGTCCAACTGGACTGCACTTTCCAACACTCCCACTCAGGCCAGATGGTCTTCTGCCTGCATTTCCTGCATTCAAGTTCATGCCCAAAATCTGATGAGTCATCAGGTGCTGTGGTCACATGGTTGGATCTGTACATCCAATCCATCTTGGTTCATTCCAAGGCCTGGTATCATGAAATGGCCGTGCCCAGAGGGTACAGTCCATTTCATTTTTTGTCCTTCCAAGGTCTAGGGGCTAATCCACAGTTGGGGCATAAATCTTTTGCCTTTCCTTATGCAAGTTGGAGCTGTCTTACAAACTCCTGAAACTGTGGCCCATTCTTTGGTTTGGTCAGGCCATCAGCTACCATCTCTTTTGTTGGAACATATTCCACTGCAATCTTTCTCTGCCACCAGAGATGTCTGACATGGTTGTATGCAATGTCAATGTGTTTGGATCTCTCATGGGTGTGGGCATCTTTGACTAGGGTCAGAGCTGCTTGATTGTCTCCCATGATTTGCACTGGCCTTAGCTCTCTAACTGTGTCAGGGTGGGTCTTGACAGTTGGTTGAAATGGGCATTCTCCCACTAACTCTGCACAGTCCATTTCCCTTAAGAGTGCTGCCAGGAACTGAGATTGCTTTGCACATGCATTCAATGCCATGTACTCAGCTTCCATTGTTGACGTTGCACCAGACTTTTGCTTCTTGCTCATCCAAGAAACTGGGGCTCCACAGAGGAAGAAGATGCTTCCAAGGATTGAGACTCTGTCTGCTTTGTCCATTGCATAGTCAGAGTCTGAGTATCCTATCAGCTTTCCTCCACCTCTCCTAAACATCAAACCCAAGTGCTGGGATGATCTCAGGTACCTTGCCAGTTTCTTTAGAGCTTGCATGTGTCTCCTAGCTGGGTCTGAGCTGTATGAGCTCAGTCTGCCAAGAGAGAAAGCAATGTCTGGTCTTGTCATAACCATGGGCCACATCCAGGTACCATTCTGGCTTTGGTACTCTGCTTTGTTCCCTCTCTCATCATAGAGGTCTGTTGGTCTCAGACTCTCATAACTGTCCATTGGTGAGAGAGTTGGGTTGGCCATTTCTCTGTTCATTCCCAGCTTTGCAAGGTTTTCCTGGATGAAGTGTTCTTGATCAAGCTTCAAGGTTCCAGCTTGTCTGTCTCTTATCAACTTCATCCCTAGGATCTTCTCTGGTTCACCAAGATCCTTGATCTTGAACACCTTGCCTAGCTGCTTCTTGAACCAAAGCACATCTTCCAGCTTTGGTGCTGCAATTGGAATATCATCCACATGGGTTAGGATTAAGATGTTCCTTTCATGGTGGATGAGAAGGCATGGGTCCACTTCTGATTGTTTGAACCCAATCTGTTTCAACTTTGAGACACAGAGTTTGTTCCAGTCTCTTGCTGCTTGCTTTGGTCCATAAAGGCTCCTTAGGATCTGCAGGACCATGTTGGGTGGAATCTCAACCCCTGGAGGTGGGATCATGAAGATTTCTTCCTGGAGTGTACTCTCAGTAAATGCATTGTTTACATCCACTTGGTGAAGTTCCAGGGCCTTTTCACAGACTACAGCCATGAACACTCTCATGGTGTCATGCCTAACTGTTGGTGCAAAGGTCTCCTGGAAATCAACTCCAAACTTTTGAGAGAATCCTCTTGCAACCAGTCTTGCCTTGAACTTTTCAACAGCTCCACTGATTGATCTCTTCACATCAAATACCCACTTGGATGTAACAAGGTTTGCTCCTCTTGGTGGAACAACCTCTGTCCAGGTGTTGTTGCTTTTCAATGCAGTCAGTTCCTTTTGGACTGCATCTTCCCACATGTGTCCCCATTTGGCATCCTGAATTGCTTCTTTGTAGGACCTTGGAATAGGCACCTCTTGTCTCTGTGCAGAGACTTGAGGAGCAATTGCTGCAAATGCAGATTCTTGAGCCTCTGACAGGGCTTCCCAAATCCATTCCCAGTCTTGGCCTTGGACTTGACTGAGAAATGCTCTGTGGTGCTTAGCACTTGGCATTTCCTCCTGTTCATCCTCTCTCTGTCTCTTTTGAAGCACTTGTCTTGTGACCATGCTGTGGGCCCTTGGCTCTGGGCTTGGTCCTTCATCTGAGACAGATCTTCTTCTCTTTTGGCCATGGGTTTGGTCTTGGATCCCTTCCTGACTATTGGCTCCATTTTTCTCCTGCTGGGGCTGTAGTTCCCCAGAGTTTTCTTCTTCTGGATCCTCCATCCTCTGGTACTCCTCCTTGTCCTTTGGTGGAGGTGGCAACTGCACAAAGAGTGTTTGGTTTGGACCTGCAGATTTTGTTGCCTTGGCTGCAGGTGCAGTAGGAGCAGGTGGTGGTGCATCACGTGACGAGGTGAATCTACTCGTGAGTTGATTCACCTCTGCCTGAGGCACCACTTCTGTCTGAGGTACTCCTGCACTTGCTGTTGGCTTCTTTGGAGGTCGGCCTACTGGGTTTCTGACAGGTGCATTGCTTGGTTGGTTGAGCCTGGGAACATTCTGCTCCATATCTCCTCCTTTCTCATGCTCAAACCAAGTAGCTGTGCTGTGAGCTTTAACAGCTCTCATGTCAGGCTCCCAGAAAAGCCACATCTTAGCAGTGTCTGGAACATATCCAATGAACACAGCATCTTTGCCTCTGTTCATTAGCTTGTCTGATCTCATTCCAGCTGGTTGGGATCTTGGATCCATGTAGACCACTGCTTTGCAACCCCAAACTCTGAAGTGTGACACAGAGGGCTGAATGCCTGAAAAGGCTTCCTCTGGTGACACCTTGAATCCCTCAACTTCTGGGCCATTTGGCAGGGAATTCCTGATAACCATACAGGCTGCCAAGGCTTCAGGCCAGAATTCAATAGGCATGTGAGCATCTTCCAACATTGCTCTTACATGATCTTCAGAGGTTTGGATTGACCTCTCAACTACTCCATTTTGAATGGAGTTGTATGCCTCAGTTGTGTGGAAGGAAATCCCGTGTTCCTTCTCCCACTGCTTTAGCACAGCAAGAAGCTCTCTTGCTCCGTCACTCCTTACAATCTGGAGGGGATTTCCCGATCGTAGCTCAGCTTTCACCTTCTAGTCTCTAAGGATACTTGGTGCATCTTCCCTGGATTTCATAGGGAAAGCCCATTTCTTTCTTGAGAAGTTGTCAACAATCTCAAGCCACCATTTATATCCTAGTCTTGAGACAGGCAAAGGGCCACAGACATCAATCTTAGACAACCTCTGGGGTTTTCTCTCTGTTTCCTTTCCTCTGTGCTTCTTCATCTTTGCCAAGGAACACACCCTGCAGGGTTGGTGTTCCTTTGGGATGGGAATTTGAGCCTTCAAGTCAGAAACCTTATGAAGGTTCCTGAGGAGACCCTCTCCAAAGTGTGCAAGTCTCCTATGCCAAAGCTCCCACTGATCTTGTGGTTTTTCTTGAGCTTCAAAGGCACAGGTTTCATTCTCTTGAGTCTGGTCAAGACATGACATTGCAAGTTCTTGCAATGCCTCATCAATATCCTCAATGAATGGCACTCCTCCTAATAACTTTGTCTGGACAACTGGTTTCCCAGACAATGAAACAAGTGTGAATTTTGGTGGTTGAACACCATACTGCTGGCTGAACTGGTGCCAAGAAACAAGATTAACTCCCAATCCAGGCACAAATAGAACATTCTTGAGTACAATCTGTTTTCCTCTCTTTCCACCCATTACTGCATTTCCCACATGTGTTGCTATTAGATAGCCACCCCCAACCTTGATCCACTTTTTCCTCTGGAGAGGCTTCAGCAGACCTGTGCACAAGTAAGCCTGTCTTGATGTCTTGTCTTGTCTTGCTTGTCAAGACAAGACAGAGCTGTTGTCTTACTTGGCTTGGCAAGACAAGACAGAGCTGTCGTCTTACTTGTCTTACTTGACCGTCTTGACGTAGTATATAGCCGTATATTGATGTATTCCCACCTCCGAGCTACACTTTTACGAAGCGTCACCTTCCTGAGAGAGTACAGTAAATTTAATCTTTACGGATCTACCCTCAGATCTTCAGCCAATCAACGCGTTTATCTGACGCGTACCACCTACGCCTGGCTAGCCCTAACGCGTTCACTACGGGATTATAAGTCTACTACCCACACCAGTACTAACCGCCATGGACTCTAATGGCTCCAGCGATCTCACATCGACTGTAGCTACCTCAGAACTCCAAGTTCCGCACGAACAATCAACCCCAAACGACTTCCAGAGCCTGCGCAACGAGCCTGAGAAGACACCTCCGTCCCGGCCACTAAAGGGCTATGAATAGGTGGACTGGACACGTTTAAAGGGTTATCTCGTACCACAAGACTCCTTCAAAGCTGAGAGCGGCATATGGATTTATGGCTGGAGGTTGTGGAAGCCTCAAACCGACGAGTTCTACTGGCTCTGCCGCAATTGCCATATCAAGAAGCGTACACTACAAGGGACCTTGAAGGAAGCGCTATTCACGACTGCAGCCTCCACCGGACCAATCAAACACCTTAAGAAGGTGCATAACCATGATCAACATGGCAAGGATACGAAGACTCATGGCTTCAAACGACCCATTGACGCCTGGGCCTTACGTGGAAATAGTCCAGCGGCTGCTGTTCACAACACTACTGCAGCTTCATTCGATCCCTTTCAATTTGAAGCGCTACTATACGACTGGATCATTCAAGATAACGTGTCTTTTAATCAGCTGCAGTCACCAAGGTTCCAACAACTTCTTCAATATGCCAATCAACGCTGTATACTGCCTCACCGGACGTCCGCATCTCGTGTAGTGACTCGTATATACGACAAGTCTATTGGCGACGTTACAGAGCAATTGGCCGGCTCCATATCGAAGATCAACCTTTCATTTGACCTCTGGACGTCCGGCAACAAGCTAGCCTTATTAGGTCTCTGTGTGCACTTTATTCACAGGACTGGAAAGCCTGTGACATCATTGCTAGCGCTGCCAAAACAGGAAGGAAGACACTCCGGTGTGAGAATAGCTGACACAGTTAGTAACATCATCGACTACTACGGCTTGAAGGACAAGATCGGCTACATAACCACAGATAACGCGTCAAACAACGGCTCTTGTATGGACCAGCTGGCCAACGAGTATGGATTCGACCGTGACCAACGATGGATACGATGCTGCGGCCATATTTTTAATTTGGTTGGCCAAGCCGCCTTGTTTGGTCACTCACAACAGCTATTTGCCAACCAGGTAGAGTCATGTGACGAGCTAGAAACCGAGCTTACACTCTGGCGACGACGAGGTCCAATTGGTCGCTTACACAATGTAATAGTGTGGATCAACCGATCGCCGCAGCGTATCGAGCGGTTTCTGAAGCACCAGGAGCTGCTTATTAAGCCCATCAAGCCGGAAGACAAGAAGGACTCGTACCAATTGATCAATGACGTCACTACGCGGTGGAACAGCTTCTACGACAGTGCGGAGCGAGCTGTCTATTTGCAGCCAGTAATTGATGCCTTACTGGAAGAGGAAGGAAGCATTCACGACAAAGCAGTCCGGAAGGCGGAGCTCCGAGGCTCTACTCACAGACCGAAGCAGCCTGCGATCGTTGACGACCGGTTGTCGAGCTCTGATTGGTCCGTTATCAATCAATACATAGAGCTATTGAGACCTCTGAAGCACGCTACCCTTCAATTGCAAGGCCATATTGGTAGTGGCAAGACTGGCTCAATATGGAAGGTTCTTCCAGTATTTGAGGATCTTCTTAGATAGATAGATAATTCTTTTACGCCGGTCTACCTCTTTTTAACTAACGTAATCAATGGTGAAGCGAGCCACATGGGGAAGCGAGTCACGCACCCCGCATCTTTCTTTTTGTCTTCCTTACTTTCAACACTATGGACGCGTCTTTACGTGATCGACACGCGTCTCCTGATTCTCAAATATCGAAAGCAGTTGATGCTCTCCGTACAGGCCAATGTTCCTCAATTCGAGCGTGTGCGCACGCGTTTTCTGTTAAATACTCAACTCTTCAAGCCCGCCTCTCCGGACGGCTTTCACGCTCTCAGGCCCACGAACCGATGCAAATACTCTCAAAACCAGAAGAGAGGACACTTGTACGATGGATTACACAGCTCACAAACACCGGATTCCCTGCCTCACCAGCGTTAGTACGCGATATGGCCGAAGAAATCCGGCATAACCGGCTCCAGCTTTCATACTCACCACGACCGAACCTCCGCCCAATTGGTAGCGAATGGCTCCTACGCTTTCGGCGCCGCCATCCTGAGATCCAGGGTGTATGGACACGTAAAATAGAAGGGCAGAGGCATAAGGCGATGAGTATAGAGACCACAAAAGCGTGGTTTGAGGCGGTAACGGAGCTTGTGCTCCAGCACCAATACCCTCCGGAACGGCAATACAATATGGATGAGTCGGGTTTTGCGATCGGAGAGTCTCAGGCTACAAGAGCATTAGTTAATATTCGTGAGAAGTCGAGTTGGAAGGTAATCAACGGCCGTCAAGAGTGGATAACTGCGATTGAGTGTGTAAGCGCCTCTGGAGTCGCTCTGCCACCCCTTTTGATTTTCAAAGCAATGCATACAAATACGGCATGGATACCACCTGAAACGCCACCAGAATGGAGATTTTCAACAAGCCAGAGCGGCTGGACCTCAGATAGCCATGGTTACCAATGGTTAACGACTGTTTTCGAGCCAACAACCCGGCCGGAGGACCCGTCTTTGCGGCGACTATTGATTATGGACGGCCACAGTAGCCACCTTACCGCGAATGTAATCGCATTCTGCATGGAACACGCAATTGACTTGCTTATCCTTCCACCACATACATCACACATACTTCAGCCGCTGGATGTAAGCATATTTCAACCACTGAAACGTGCTCTTGCCAAGGAGGCTGATACAGCTGCACGGCTTGACCACGGGCGCATACCACGGGCAGAATGGACATCAATGTATATCCGAGCAAGAGAAAAGGCTCTTACACAATCTAATGTTATTTCCGGGTGGAATGCAACCGGGTTGTACCCTTTAAGTCCAATTCAAGTGCTTGACAAGCTTGCTACACCACCTACGCCCCAGTCAAGATCACCTTCCAAACCGGATCAAACAGGCTCCCTGGATACCTCGCTTTTGAACAGCTCTCCACCATCAGGTACAGAACTACGGGAAGCAAATGCGGTGCTTAATTCTGAGCTACAGAAGGCTAGTGACATTGCAAGCCCTACAAGAAGATATATTCAAAGGATGACCCATGCATTTGAAGCTACCCAAAGTGAGCTCACAACACTACGGAAGAAGCTTAAAGATACAGAGGAGCTACTCCAGACCCGGAAGAAACGTACAAAGGGCAAGAGGGTTGCATTGCAGGGCAAGTTTGTCTTCACAACACAGGAAATCCTTGAAATTGCTCGCCAAGCCGAGGAAGGCAAGAAGGTTAAGAAATCCAGAGGAAGGCCACGTAAGAGAGCAAAGACCAATAAAACCATAGAGGATAAGGAGAATGATATCGAGAGTGTATCTAGTGATTCTGAGTCTGATTGCATCGTTGTAGCAGATGGTAGACACATTTGAACAACTCGAGCCAAGACTCTGTGGCTCGCTTCCCCATGTGGCTCGCTTCACCATTGATTACGTTAGAGTAAGCAGCACGCTCTATATGTTTCACGACAGGAAAAGCCTTCTCTGCCTAAGCATGTCCGGCATAAAAACCTATCCTCTCCTTTAGGTATTGAGGCTTGCTAGGCCTCGTCCTTGCGCACGGTGCTTGTCAGGCTGCTCGTGCTTTTACTCACTTCCTTTGGGCAATTCTTTTGGCAACCTTTCCTCTTCGTATACCCTATAAGCCCCTCTCTACTCCAGATCCTTCTATAGGTCGTTTAGCTCCCTTGTTTGTTTGCTTTAGTTCCTTAGTGTCTTGTGCTTTTGATCTGTTTCTTGGACTTGTCGAGTTTGGGGCTGTAGTGTGTCTCCTTGTACTTGTCTGCCCCTTTGAGGTCCTCCTCTTGCTGCCTTATCCTGGGACTAGAGGTTTAGGGGCAGCAACTCCCCTCGCCCCTTTCCTAGTCAGGGCCCTTCTCTTCTCTTTTCTTAGTTGCCGTCTTGTACATCACCCCCCAGAGTTGTGGCCTACTCTAGGGGTGTGACCAGCCTAGTAGGGGGCCCTTCTCCCTACACCAATCCCACAGCCAAATTTCCCCTTCCTTGGCATCCAGTCACATGACCCACATCCAGAGAAATTCCATTGTACAGTCCATTCCGGTACAGCTCTTCCTTTGCAGGCAGCCTTCCTTGCAGAGAAAGGGTCGCTTGTGTCAGATGCTCTGCCTTCAGGGTTGAAAATAGCCTCCTGGCTGCAGAGAGGAGTCGCAAAGTCCTCTCCTAGTCCTTCTTGCTATGCAAAGTGTCCTGCCTTCCAATTTGAAGTGATGGATGCATTGGACTGTCTATCTAGGCAATACTACTGCTATTCAGTGTGTGCATGCCAAGTAGACTAGTACGATTACTAAGCCCGCATGTGCAAGGCTTCACCAACTTCAACTCACCCCCTTGGTGTAGCATTGCAACACGCTAGCGCACTCAGTTCACTGACTGAGATGACGCTAGCCAACACCAATGCCACGGAGGCGTTTCTTCTGCATGTGACAGAGCTGTCACCCCCTAATCCTTACTGAATTCGGCCACAAACCGACTGCAATCAATGACACCTGCCGCCTCTCGCCACTGTACGAACTTCACACTATCCAAGGGCTTAGTAAGCCCGTCTGCCAGTTGCTTAGTCGTATCGACCTTGACAACCTCAATCCGGCCAGCATCCACCTCCTGCCTAATGTAGTGCCAGCGGAGGTCCATATGCTTACTCTTGCCGTCGGCTGCAGTACGTTTGAGCAAGTCCATGGCAGGCTGGTTGTCCTCGTAGAGCGTGATAACCTCAGGCTCCAACTCCAGCTCAGTGAGCTTGTTGCGCAAGTACGCAGCTTCCTTGGCTGCCAGCGTCATGGCCACATATTCGGCCTCGGTTGTCGACTGAGCCACGATCGATTGACGACCGGATTTGAAGTGAATAGGCCCACCGTAGTAGAAGGTGAAGCCGCACGTTGATCGCCGAGTGTCTATGTCGTCCGCGAATGACGCGTCAACGTAGGCGATGAGCTTTGGCAACTCGTCACACCCAAGTACGATGCCGAATGAAGCTGTGCTTATCAAGTAAGCGATGGTACGCAACCCTTGTTCGATATGCTCAGGCATAGGGTTGGTGAGGTACTTAGACAGCTGCGTGACCGCAAACAGACAGTCCAGGCGTGTCATTTGCGCTGGCCAAACCACGCTGCCAACGAGCGATTGGTACAGCTTCACAGCATGGTTGGAAGCCACAAAACCTTCCGGTGCCTTCTCAAAGTGGAAGTTCGCGTTGATGGGGGTATCGTGGCGGCGTGACGCTTGCAGGTAGCGGTGGAACTTGTCGGCCACCTTCTTCATGTACCCGTCTTGCAGCATGTAGATGCGGCGCCCCTCGAAGTCACGAACGATGCGGCAGCCAAGGTAGTAGTGTAGATCGCCGAGTTCCTTCACTTGGAAGCGGTCCTTCAGACTGGCTGCAATGCCGTCGATCTCGTGTTGTGTACGAGCTGTGATGATCAGGTCATCAACGTACACCATGATAACAGCGCCAGCCTTGTTAGTGAAGAGGCATGAGTCACTCCACAACGGTGTGAAGTGTACAGCCGCAAGGAACTTCGTAAGTTCATTGTACCACAGTAACGGCGACTGTTTCAGTCCATACAGAGCCCGTAGAAGAAAGCAAACAAGCCCTTCGATAACGACACCATTTTCATCTCGTTCCTCGTAACCATGGGGTTGTTCCACGTATATCTCGTGGCCAAGACCCATAGCTTCGAGGAATGCAGTGATAATGTCGTACTGCTTGGCGGGTAGCTTCTTCGTGGCGATGAGGCTCAGAAGCATGCGTACGGTGTCCGGCTTGGTAACAGCTGCGTAGGTGTCTTCGTAATCGATGCCGTATTGCTGTGTGAAGCCACGTGCTACCCAGCGTGCCTTGTAGCGGACAATCTGACCATCTGCGTCACGTTTTATCGTGAACACCCACTTGCCTTTGATGATGTTTATCCCCTTGCGCAGCAACGCAAGAGCCACTGTCTTCCACGTGACGTTTCGAGTGAGGTTGGAATGCTCACTATCCATTGCAGCCACCCAGAACTCTGCCTGCGGTGATGCACGTGCCTCAGCTGCAGTGCGAGGAATGACGATTTCCTCACTGTAGGCGTCATGCGGCTTGGCCGTTGGCTGGGCGTGTATGCTTGCCACCATTGCTGTGTGAACGGCACGAGGAAGTGACTGGCTCTCGAGTCGCTGCGGATGTTGATCTACCATGCTGAATTCGAATGGTACTTGTGGACCGGTGTATGCCTTTGACTCGTAGCCGACAGCTGCATTGTCGTTCACTTGCTGTTTCAGTTCACTCGGCTTTGGTTGCCTCTTGCTGTGAGCTGGCGGTGCGGCTATCGCTTTGACAGGTGGTGGTGGCTGCTGTGGGGATGCCCGTATCGATGGCGTGAATGGTGTGGCTGGCGGTGACAGTGTAGTCGGTGGAGATGACAGTGGACTGCTGTCTTGGTCTTGTCGCTGTGAGCGACTGGTCGGTGGTGTACGGAGCTCGCCAGGCACGTGTCTGTGCTGTGAGCCAATCTGTGGCCCTAGGCTTGATAGGTAGTAGTCTGCGTCGTCGAACTGGAGTTGTTGCTTCTCATTCAAACCTTGCTGTCGTGGTGTAGTAGGAGCTTCTTCTTCTTCCGAGTCTGCAGATGCGGACGCGGCTTTATCCTCATCGTCCTCACCCCCTAAAGCTGAGTACTTGTTGGTGTCAACGGCCTCCGGATCTGGAGCGAGGTGGTGAGCCGCGAACAAGGGTACGTCGTCGTCGTCCTCGGCGGCGGTGACGGACTCGTCACCGAAGGTGCAGCTCACTGAACGAACAACCCTCTGCAGTGAAGGGACCCAGACTCGGTAGATCGTGACGCCTTCGTAGCCGACGAGGATGCCGCTCAATGCACGGCTGTGGAACTTATCGCCACGACGCACGTCATTGTCGTACACCTGCGTCTTGCAGCCGAAAGGTCTGAGGTGAGACAGCGACGGTTGAGGAGCTGTATTGTCCAGTTTGAGATTGCGAACCAGTACGGCATAAGGGCATTCGTGGTCGAGTGCTTGAGAAGGTAGCCGATTGAGTAGATAGACGGCAGTCGTAACGGCTTCCGGCCAGAGAAATAGAGGTACATTGCCTCCGAACATAAGCTTGCGAGCCAGCACTGTGACTAGGTGATTTGACACTTCTGCACGACCGTTTTGTTCGCTGTTGTGAGGTGTGCTTGGTAGTAGCTTTATGCCCTCTTTGGCACACCACTCCTTGAACTTCTTGTTGAGTATTGCCTTGTGATTGTCGAGCCGAATGCGTTTGACTTGCTTACCAAGCTGTGTTTTCACGTACTGGATAAGATCGATGAGCCAGCCGTGCAGTCCAGCCAGATTGCGGCTTACGTGAGCGTGTCGATAGAGGCATGTGCTGTCGGTGGCAAGGGTGAAGTATCGTGCACCCCCTAAGCCTGGCGTGGTAGGCACGACCGTGTCGACGTTGAGTTCGTCGTAACACGATTCCGGTCGTTCGGTTGGCACTCGTGAGTGTACCTTCTTGAGCGTGGCCTTCGCGCAGGCTTCACAGTGTGGTAGGTCGATCTTGCCAGTGATGTCGATGCCGAGATGCGTCTTCACCGCTGCAGCGAGTACTGGACCACTGGCGTGGCCGAAACGCTGGTGCCATTCAGCTGCCGTGCCTTTCTTCACATGCTTGACGCGAGTGCCAGAGCCGGTACCCTTGTCGCGACTGAGCATCGCGATATGCTCAATAACCTCTTCTTCTGCGGCATAGGCGATCAATGCAGCTTCTTTGCCTTTGAGAACAAGTACAGGCAATCCGCGCACGTTCTTCACTGTGCCGATGTCACTCTTGTGCGTGAACAACACCTGTGTGTCGTTGCGGTAGAACAGTCCTTTTCTGCGTAGCATCTCACCAGACAGTAGGTTGGCAGCCATCCTTGGAACGTACAGACACTCGGTAATGCTCACAGTGTTGTATTCACCGCTTGGCGCCAACAACTCGAGTCGCACGGTACCGACCGCTTCTGCTTTGAGTGCTTCATCGTCACCAACGTAGACGTTTTCGTAGCATCGCTTGTGTGAGGTGAAGTGCCGAAGGTCATTGACACACGTAATTGACGCGCCTGTGTCGAATATCCAGTCATCCTTGCGCGCGTGCGCAACGGCGGCGTTGAACACGTCTTGTGACACTGCATGAGCTGCCTTGGTCGAAGGTATGGAGGAAGCCATGAATATCAACTCCGGCTTGCGTTTCGAGGATGTAGAGTCACTGTCTTCCTCGCCTTTAGCTTTGGCGGCAGTCTCGCGTGCTTTCTTGATGTTCTTAGGCATTTTGTGAGGGTACTTGGTCCAGCAGTTGTCGCCGTCGTGAGTAGTGTGGTCGCGTTCCGTAGGCTCGCACCATTTGCAGAACTTGGTGCCTTTGCCTTTCTCACGAGCCGCGAGTGCCCTCTTGCGTGCGAGGTTTGCAGACGCTCCGTCGCCATCAGCCTTGTCCTCGGTGGTAATCTTCTCAATGAGCGAATCCAGTGTAGGCAGCTTGTCCTTGGTGAGCCCTTGGAGGCTGTTGCGAGTAATGGATGCCCATGTTGGGTACGAGGCCGTCACACGACTGATAAAGCCATATATCACAATCTCAGGTGGCAGCTCTAGATCCTCGACCTTCAATGCACCAACCGTTTCACGGTATTGTCGACAGAAGGCCTCGAGATCAGTCTCGAGGGTTGTACCTGCCCACTTCTCATACACCTGCATGCGGTGTGCGATGCCACTGGCACCGTATTCCTTCTTGAGAGTGTCATATATCTCCCAAGCTGTTTCTAAGTGCACCAGTGACTCCTGTATGTCACCTGAGCAATTCGACACAAGCAGTAACCCTGCCTTGTTCGTCTTGACTAGCCATGCTGCCGTTGCAGCTGCATCTACCTTCTTTTTCTCGCCATCGGCCGCCGTCGTAGAGGGATCTTTGCGAGTTGCGCTGTTCGGATCGATGTACGACCAAAGGTCATCGCCAATGGCTTGTTTCTTGATGAGAGCGCTCCAAGTCTTCCAGTTCTCACTTCCTTTCAACACCGGTAGCCTCTGGTTGGCTAGAGTGCCCTCGGAAACCATGGTAGAGTCGTAGGTAGCGGCGGTTTGAAGCTTATTTCTGATATTTGAAGCTCAGTGTTCTTCTGCACCACAACAACGTGTTGTATATGGTGGAATGCAGTCCGTAGTCGATTCAGAATAGTTCAATATAGCGGAATACGCGGGCCCATAACCATTTGAAGTGATGGATGCATTGGACTGTCTATCTAGGCAATACTACTGCGATTCAGTGTGTGCATGCCAAGTAGACTAGTACGATTACTAAGCCCGCATGTGCAAGGCTTCACCAACTTCAACTTTCCACCCAGACCAGGACGTGTATTCCGTAGGGTAGCTGTATGTTCCTTTTCTGTACTCTGTCCTTGCTCTTTCTCTTTGAAGCCTCCCCTTCAATTGTCCCTCCTCCTCTTCAGTCTGTGCTTAGGCTGGGTCACTACTCCAGCCTACAGGCCTAGGGTGGTATTCACCACTCAGGGCAGAGGGGTCTCCGGTTTGGCATTGGTTTCTTGTACTGGTAACAGCCGCGCTGGCGTCCTTTTGCTGTGTTCTCAGGAGTTCGACACTTGAATCACCTACCCAGGAGCTGGGCTTTGTTCCGTAGCTATAGACAGCGTGTCTGTACACTGTCTACGGCTGCCCTGCACTTTGCCAGCACGGTCTAGGACTGCCTGTTTCCACCTGCGACCGCGTGGAGGTGTGCAATGGGACTTCGCAGGCGAGGATCTTCTTACTCACTTCGAGTCTTACGCTATGAGCAATCCAGTAAATGAGAGCCTTAGGCAGCCGGATTTGAGCCAGCAACCGCCCCGTGGATTCACAAACAAGCCTGAAGCAGCAATCGACGTCATTCAAGCGCTAGAGGCCCTTCCGAACGACCAATTGACTGCAGAAGAGCACTTCTCAATCAATATTGACCTTGCTTGGAAGAAGATTAATGAATACTACCTCAAATTGGACAATACCTCTGTCTACATTGCTTCAACTGTCCTTCATCCGGTGTACAAATGGGCCTGGTTTGATTGGAAGTGGAAGGAGCGACCTGATTGGCGGAGCCAAGCACGTGTTCAACTCGAAGGACTACTGAATGAATATCGAGACTACGAGCCCCTAGAGGAGCGACTCGACGACGTCCATTCACCTCCGAAGCGAGCGAAACTGGACCAGGAAGCTACGGAGGCGGAAGAGACTCCTTGGGCTCAATATGAGGCTGTAGCTGTAGCCAATATTGACTCGCAACTGGTTGAATATCGTAAGGACATTCACTTCTACCAGCTCTGCGCCAATCGTCATACTTCACCAATCAATTACTGGCTTAACAAACGATCTGATTGGCCCCAATTGGCCGCCTTAGCGCTAGATGTCTATTCAATTGCAGTCATGTCTGACGAGCCGGAAAGGGTGTTTAGCACCACTGGAGCTGCAGTTACAACTCGTAGAAGAAGCCTGTTGGACTGCACAGTCAATGAATTGATGGTTACTAAGCAGTGGTTGAAGGCTGGTTTAATCAAATTGGACAGGTACGTATTCACATCTGCTGCAGCTACTGCAGCTACGATGGCTAATTACTAATTAGCCAATCAGGAGCTACTTCACGAGCCTTGGAATACGTCCTGCATCACCTCCAAGCATCTCTAAGGCCTCCAGAACACGTGCGGATCCAGCAGAGTCTATATTGATCGAATAGAACTATATTCACTTCAGTCACGTGCTCTAATCAAGACAAGACAAGACAAGACAAGACCAATGAGATACTTGGCTTGTCAAGACAAGACAGGCGCTCTCACACCAAGACAAGACAAGCCGATGGGGTCGTCTTGTCTTGTCTTACTTGTGCACAGGTCTGGAACGGACCCAAAGGGTGGGGATGGAATCCCACAAGACACGAAAGTTGAAGTTGGTGAAGCCTTGCACATGCGGGCTTAGTAATCGTACTAGTCTACTTGGCATGCACACACTGAATAGCAGTAGTATTGCCTAGATAGACAGTCCAATGCATCCATCACTTCAAATACGAAGGAAATGAAGGGTTTTATGCCGGAGGCCATAGGCCGAGGGCTTTTACCTTCGACGAACATCATAGAGATAGCTGCTTGTCCCGTAGTTGGAATAGTACAGCAATACAAGAATGTTATTATTATAATAGTAGCCTGCGAAGTCCCATTGCACACCTCCACGCGGTCGCAGGTGGAAACAGGCAGTCCTAGACTGTGCTGGCAAAGTGCAGGGCAGCCGTAGACAGCGAACAGACACGCTGCCTACAGCTCCGGAACAAAGCCCAGCTCCTGGGTAGGTGATTCAAGTGTCGAACTCCTGAGAACACAGCAAAAGGATACCAGCGCGGCTGTTACCAACACAAGAAACCAATGCCAAACCGGAGACCCCTCTGCCCTGAGTGGTGAATACCACCCTAGGCCTGTAGGCTGGAGTAGTGACCCAGCCTAAGCACAGACTGAAGAGGAGGAGGGACAATTGAAGGGGAGGCTTCAAAGAGAAAGAGCAAGGACAGAGTACAGAAAAGGAACATACAGCTACCCTACGGAATACACGTCCTGGTCTGGGTGGAAGGCAGGACACTTTGCATAGCAAGAAGGACTAGGAGAGGACTTTGCGACTCCTCTCTGCAGCCAGGAGGCTATTTTCAACCCTGAAGGCAGAGCATCTGACACAAGCGACCCTTTCTCTGCAAGGAAGGCTGCCTGCAAAGGAAGAGCTGTACCGGAATGGACTGTACAATGGAATTTCTCTGGATGTGGGTCATGTGACTGGATGCCAAGGAAGGGGAAATTTGGCTGTGGGATTGGTGTAGGGAGAAGGGCCCCCTACTAGGCTGGTCACACCCCTAGAGTAGGCCACAACTCTGGGGGGTGATGTACAAGACGGCAACTAAGAAAAGAGAAGAGAAGGGCCCTGACTAGGAAAGGGGCGAGGGGAGTTGCTGCCTCCAAACCTCTGGTCCTAGGACAAGGCAGCAAGAGGAGGACCTCAAAGGGGCAGACAAATACAAGGAGACATACACTAGCCCCAAACTCGACAAGTCCAAGAAACAGATCAAAAGCACAAGACATAAGGGAACCAAAACAAACGAACAAGAGAGCTAAAAAGACCTGCAGAAGGACCTGGAGTAGAGAGGGGCTTATGGGAAACACGAAAAGGAAAAGTTGCCAAAGCACCGTCCTAAGGAAGAAGTTGAAAAGCACGAACAGCCTGACAAGCACCGTGCGCAAGGACGAGGCCTAGCAAGCCTCAGAACCCAAAAGAGAAGACAGGTTTTTATGCCGGACGTACTTAGGTAGGGAAGGCTTTTCCTATCACAAAAAGTATAGAGCGTGCTGCTTACTCTAGTCCATAAAAGAGGTAGACCAGCGTATAAGAATTATCTATCTAATATTCTATGTTGTGAAGTCGCGTATCGTCGCATGTTATTTGGGGACGCTAAGGGACTCTCTTCTTGTTGTCGGGTAAAAGAGGATACAGAACTATCTACACTACCGAATAGTACTATATAGGGGCTAATATACAGGGTCTAGGGTCCCGGGTATATAGGAACCAACACACATGACTCACAGCAGGGCCCAGTGAAGTGTCAGTTCACAACAAGGGGTTTTATACTTGTAGATAAACTCTCTCTATATTATCTAAGATAATCCGGAGTATTAGAAAAGAGAGTCCCTGTTGTGAACTGACACTTCACTGGGCCCTGCTGTGAGTCATGTGTGTTGGTTCCTATATACCCGGGACCCCAGACCCTGTATACTGGCCCCTATATAGTACTATTCGATAGTGTAGATAGTTCTGTATCCTCTTTCACCCGACAACAAGAAGAGGGTCCCTTAGCGTCCCCAAATAACATGCGACGATACGCGACTTCACAACAGTCCCTATTAATAGACCATACCTACTCGAATGCCCTGTTCGTATTAGCAGCAATATTAAGCCGCTACGCGGACGAAGGGCTCTTTGCTATACGATTAGCAGTGAGTACTAATCTTTTGCAAGCCTGCAGGCCCCTTAGTGTTAGCTTTAGTCCATAGAGTGTAATCCAAGGCAGTAGCTTGCTTGTTAGTACACAAGATCCATGCTTTGGATCCCGACATTCTTGTCTTATAGGTCCGACTAGTCGATGCATTCTTAATCGATCTAGACGAGAGATGCTTGCTTCTAACTTGCGAACTGAATAACTCTGTCGAGTAGAGTGGAAGGGCATAATGGCGGGCGAGGTTGGTTGCTACTTATCTGGAGGGTAAAAGGTTGTCCCGTGTATAGAGCTTGACCTGTGCTTGTCTAGCAGTAAGAAACGGCGATGTAGTGACAGCAGTCTGGTGTTTCTGAGGTAGTGGTCAGACGTAGCTGCCTGTCGTTATAGGAGAAATTGCGAACATTGGCGTCGTTGTAACTATAGTTATCCTCGGAAGGAGCGACACTACCGGCACCGCTATGCTCTGCATTACTTTCGTCTTCGCCTCCGCTGCTATCTGCGTCACTATCGGAGCTCGACTCTTCGGCGGAGAGGTTCGCCGCAGTCAGGAACTTGAGATGGTTGGCCCAGTTCAGCTGCTCGCCTCGGTCCTCTGTGTGCTTCAAGATCTTAACAACAGCTGCACGTAAGTCTTCCGGATTGTCATGATCCGCACGAATTGGCTCGTCAATGTCAAGACGCATCTGTCCTCGGATTCGCGTGCTGACATGAGTGACCTAGGAACTCTGATCTTGACACCATGATGTGTCGCGGAGGCATGATCTCGCAGCGTAGGATTTGACTTGGCAGCCGTGGCCTCGCATCGTGCGGACTCATAGAGTGTTGTAGAGCTCGACCATGTATGGCAAAATATGGTAGACGACTCAGTTCCAAACTCATGATTGTCAACGTTTATTGCACAGGTGCTTGATGCACAATTTTGGGTTAAAACAGTGAAATTTTCCACGCAGTGCACCTATTGTGTGACCAGATATATAACACGTGTGTCGATTCGGCACTTCTCACACTATATTCTATACTCGCCTGCGAAGACTGATTGCACGCCTCCACGCGGCCGCAGGTGGAAACAGGCAGGAGAGGCAATGCCTCGACTGTGCTGGCAAAGTGCACAGCGTGGTGGAGCGGAATCGTGGAGTGCGAAATCCGGTGCGGTTCCGCCAAGACGACTCCGAACAGAGGACTACCACCGAAATGGTTTTGAAAACCATCCGACGACGACCTACCTGCGTCAGAAACAGGTCCGCTCAATCGTGAGCGTGCGAAAGAGCCGCGGAACTCCTAGGCGTCGATAGGACACCTCTGGTGTATGGGAGGAATCCTCAGCTGAGGGTATTTGGAGCCAAAAGGACAACAAGTCACCCAATATGCAGTCTCTGGATCCGAACCACCTACCTCCGGAAGGCTTCGAGAGGACTCGGAGAGCGTACGAGTTGTTAAGGCCGGAAGCAGATGCGTTATGCACTTGGAAGAGCCGAGGTGAAAGAGCTAGAAGGAAGGCGTTAGTTGGCGGGCAATGGAGCTCGGAGTAACGCTACGAAGCCCGTAGGGGCCTGTTGATTGCTCAAGTGCGAGTAGGAGGGTTTTGCCCGGGGCACAGCCTTACGAAGAAGGACACCTAGTCCAGCAGTCACCCGGAAGCGCTCGGAAACCTAGGAAGGCCCACATAGAGAAGCAGGCAAAGGAGACACAGAGAGGCGAGCCGAAGGGAAGACTCGAGGCAAGAAGGAGGGGGTGCAAGGCGTGAGGAGGCGAGGAGGAGGCGATACATTGGTTAGTGGGTGGAAACGCAAGAGCACTGCTGCCTGGCTAGGAGTAGACGCTCGAGCAAGCCTGCGAGACATGGCCGGCTATAGCCAAAGAGATGCGGTATAGTAACGCGAAGGGAGTCATTCTCCTGGGGCGTGGTGGGCAATGGCAGCGACTGAGACACTGTCTGCTCAGCCCGAGAGGACGGACGCGCATGTCGGTTTTGGAAGAGAGGCGACCGTTCTTCAGTTCGCTGAAGTCCGAAAGAGCATGACCAAGGCTTAAGGAGCAAACAGTATATGGAGCGTAGGGCAGGGGCTTTGGCCTGGGGCCTCTCCCTCGAAGCGATAAAGGCGCAGAGGTGTCCCTAAGCGGGAAAGCGTGGGCAGACTTTGTCTACCTGCCTTACATAAGTTTGTAGGAACGAATGTAATCATATGCTGCCTGCGAGACATGGCCGGCTATAGCCAAAGAGATGCGGTATAGTAACGCGAAGGGAGTCATTCTCCTGGGGCGTGGTGGGCAATGGCAGCGACTGAGACACTGTCTGCTCAGCCCGAGAGGACGGACGCGCATGTCGGTTTTGGAAGAGAGGCGACCGTTCTTCAGTTCGCTGAAGTCCGAAAGAGCATGACCAAGGCTTAAGGAGCAAACAGTATATGGAGCGTAGGGCAGGGGCTTTGGCCTGGGGCCTCTCCCTCGAAGCGATAAAGGCGCAGAGGTGTCCCTAAGCGGGAAAGCGTGGGCAGACTTTGTCTACCTGCCTTACATAAGTTTGTAGGAACGAATGTAATCATATGCTGCTGGAAGACAAAACCAGCTGGGGAAAGTTAGAAGAGGAGAACCTGAGATGGGTCCCAAACCTCAGGATCGAACAAGCAGTCTGGCTAAAGAGCCCAATGGCCAGAAAGGGACAACAACACTCCTCTGCTGTGATTGCAGTGCACAACGAGGAGCAAGCAAGGGAGATTGCCAAGAAAGGCCTCCTGCATGCAGGCACTGTCCTCGTGGCAGAGCCATACCACCCCAAACAGAGGGTTATCCAGTGCCTTAAGTGCTGCCAGTTCGGACACATCTCCGTATACTGCAAGGAGACCAAAACTATCTGCGGGAAATGTGCCGGCCCCCACAACACAACAGACTGCACGTCAACGACGAACAAGTGTAGCAACTGCAAGGGAAATCACCCGACCTGGTCTGTAAGGTGCAAAGTCAAACAGGCAGCCAAAGCAAAGGCCCAAGCATTCTCCCACTTCTTTACCAAAAGATGGGAGGAACCCAAGGCCCCAGCTACGCAAAGCGAGTGGACCCAAGTACACAACAAAAAGCGAAAAGGGACCCAGCTCGAACCGACCCCAGGAGAAGCTAAGACACAGAGAACAATAAGCAGACCCGGGAGACCCAGAGGCAGCACAGCTGTAGCAAAAGCAGGGGAAAGACAAGCGAGCAAGATTCGCTTCCCTCAAAACTCCCAGACGAACACTAGCTCCCAAGAGGACCACGACATTGCAATGCTTGAGCCAACTACCCAGCAGACCAATAATGAATAGCTACAACTTAACTATTCACCAACACAACGTCAACCACAGCCCAACAATACAAAGGATCCTAGTGCAAGAAGCAGACCCAAAGACAAACCAGATTATTGCGATCCAGGAACCATGGACAAACCCCCAGAACGGGAGAACAATATCACAAGGATACCACCCAATCCTCCCTACTGCTGGGCACCCAAGAGTGGCTATACTAGTCTCCACCCAACTGGACAGCACTACGTGGAAACCAATCTACCACCAAACAGGAGACCTTATCTCCGTGGAAATCCAAACCAACCTGGGGCTAATAACAATCCACAACTGCTACAACCCAAGCGGACCAACCGGCCACTCCCAGGTAGGGACACTCCAAGAGGCAGAAAACGCCCTAGGACAAAACAGGAACCTGGACCACACCCAACAGATCCTGCTAGGGGACTTCAACCTCCACCACCCAAGATGGGGAGCCAACTTGGCCTGCACACCACATAGGATGGCAGACAAGCTGCTAGAGATAACAGCAGAAGCAGGGATGCAGCAGATCCTGGAACCAGGCACGGTAACATGGGAAAAGCAGGGAGTCAGCTGCCAGACACTTGACCTGGTGTTCGCAACTGCCCAACTCCAACAAAACATACTCACCTGCCAGGCGGTGCCAGAGATGACAAATGGGTCAGACCACATCCCCATTATCACCACTATCAACAACACGGCTACTACCCAAAAGCAAAGTCACCACAGGCCCCAATGGAAGAAGGCTGAATGGGAAATGATACGAAAAACCCTCCAAGGGAAACTGGACCAAGCCCAACTCACCACTACCCCCCTCACCACCAAAGCTGACATAGACAAGGCAGCAACCCAGGTGCAAGAGGCGATCCAAGACACCATCGCTGCAACAATACCCAAGGCCAAGCCCTCAAATCACGCTAAGGAAGGCTGGACACCTGAAGGTCAGAGGCTGATTAAACTCACTAGGAGAACAAGAAGGCAATGGAAGGATACCCAGACAGACCAAGCATACCAAGCATACATCGCCACAAGCAAGGCAAGAAACAAGCAAATCCAGAGGGACACCAACCTAGCCTGGAGGAAAGTAGTGAGGGAAGTCACAAACAACCCAAACAAAATGTGGAGACTAGCCAAATGGGCGAGAGACGGGGCCAATCAGGCACACCAGAACCCCCAGTTTCCAGAAATGCAAGGACCCAACCAAGAAAAAGAGGACACCAATACTGGGAAGGCAAGGATCCTGGCCGACCACTTCTTCCCAGCCGAGAAACCGGCGGACCTGAGTGACATCCCAAACACACAATACCCTGACCCTTTCCACATGGAGACGGAGGTCCTAGAGGCAGAAGTCATACAAGTAATTGGGAGGCTGCCAGCCAACAAAGCTCCAGGGCCTGACCAAATCCCCAACCTAGTGCTTAAGGAATGCAAAACTACCATTGCACCAGTCCTCGCTAGGCTGTTCACGGCATGCCTAAAACTGGAACACCACCCACAGCCTTTCAGACACTCCATCACGGTAGTCCTAAGAAAGCCCCAGAAACCAGACTACTCCAAACCAGGAGCCTACAGACCCATAGCTTTGCTCAACACACTAGCAAAGACACTGGAGGCGATAGTTGCAAAGAGGATATCCAAGGAGACAGAGGCCAGGAAACTCCTCCCAGACTCCCAAATGGGAGCCAGGCCAGGAAGGTCAACTGCCTCAGCACTTGACCTTATTACTGAACAGGTCAAAACCATCTGGACTACCAACCCCAAGGCAGTAGCATCCATGCTCTGCCTGGACATATCAGGGGCCTTTGACAATGTCTCCCATGCCAGACTACTGCACAACCTCAGGCTTAAAGTGTTCCCCAGCCACCTTGTAGGATACGTCCAATCATTCCTCCAAGGCAGGACTACATGCCTTAGGCTAGGCGACTTCATGGACCAGCCAAGGCAACAAGACACAGGCATCCCCCAAGGATCTACACTGTCCCCAATCCTCTTCCTCTTCTTTGCATCGACTCTGCTCCCAACACTACATGAAGGGAACACCTCAGCAATGGGGTTTGTGGATGACTCCAATATCCTTACATATAGCACATCTACAGAAGAAAACTGCAGGCAACTGGAGAAAGCCCATCAAAAATGCCTGACCTGGGCCAACAAGCATGGAGCAGCCTTTGCACCACAGAAGTACCAGCTGATCCACTTCACTAGAGGCAGACAACACAACCTCAGAGCCACAGTCCAGATCCAGGGTTTCGAGGAAGGCCCAGTCCCGTCCCTCAGACTCCTGGGGGTGTGGGTAGATACCAAACTGCGGTGGAGACCACATATCAAGAAGGCAGCAGAAAAGGGAGCACACCAGATGCAGTCACTCCAAAGGCTGTGCAAGTCTACGTGGGGCGCCTCGTTCCAAAAAGCAAGACACCTATACACGGCGGTGGTCAGACCAGCGATCACATTTGGATGCACCACCTGGATGGACCCAGAGGGCACCCAAGGACACAGGAAAGGACTCACCCAACCGCTGGAGAAAGTGCAGACCCAAGCCCTCAGGCACATCACAGGGGCATACAAGAGCGTCCCAGCAGCGGTGCTCCAGAGAGAAGCAGGCATCCCACCAATCCACCTGTATACACAGGATCTGGCAAGACAGGCAGCAAAGAGAAGCAACGATCAGGCGGCATACCAATACATCCAAGACAGATGTAGGGACATTGCAAGACAAGCACAAAGAGCCAAGAGACATAGACAAAGGAACACCCAACCAACCCAGGACACAAGACAAGTGCGGATCCAAGAGATGGTTGCAGCCCAAGAGGCCCTGCTAGAGGCACCAAAAAGAGATTGGTGGATGCACCAAAAAAGTGGGAAACTGCTTGGACTAGATTCAAGGCAAACAGGGACCAAAGGAATGGGGCCCAAGCAGCAGCCTGGACATCAGACAAAACAAATGCAGGCAGACACCTACACAAAGGATGGACCAGGCCAGAGAGCACAATGGCTACACTCCTTAGGACAGAACACATAGGCTTCAAGGCCTACCTGGCCAAGAGGAGAGTCCCAGGCATCTCCCCAGACTGCACGTGCAACCAAGGCTACCAAACCCCAAAACATGTTTGCATCTCCTGCC
This sequence comes from Cercospora sojina, assembly GCA_004299825.1. Lineage (NCBI taxonomy): Eukaryota > Fungi > Ascomycota > Dothideomycetes > Mycosphaerellales > Mycosphaerellaceae > Cercospora > Cercospora sojina. Next base: position 2,843,817 of record CP036211.1, on the reverse strand, counting down.
CAGAAAGGCAGGAGAACAGGCAAGCACTGTTTGCTGCAGCAGGCTCAAGCAACTGGAAAGACCTTACAAACACCAAAAGAGGGTTGCTAGCAACAGCCAGGTGGCTGATCCAGGAAGGGGTGCTAGAGCAATTCTCTCTAGCAAAGGCAGAGGAGCTTCAGAGGATCCAAGAGGAGGAGGAGGAGGTATAGGCCCTGGTGAGAGGAAGGACTTCCAGAGTATCTGTATTTGTCCAAAAGAAATGCACGCCCTAGAGTGCAGGACTGCCAACCTGCAGAGACAAAAAGAAAGTGAGGGGTTTTTGTAGCTAAGAGCCCCGGCTCGAAGCTTTTCCCTTCTAGATAACTAAGTAGTGCACGCTGCGTGCTCCTCTATAGGAGATAGAACAGCAATAGAATTTATCTATCTATCTATATTCTATACTCATCCCTCAACCCGCGTATGTCTTTCATTCGGATCGCGCATGTCTCGATCTCAGCTCGCGTATGTCTTTCGGTCGGTTCGCGAATGTACCTCGTCCGTTCCACTTGCCTATACCTCGCCTTCTTGATCTTACTCATCGATCAGAGGTCCTGATCGATGACATATTTGATCTTGACAGTGATATATTCACCATTAATTCCGGAAGACTGGAGAAGCGCTGCAAAATCTTCGTTCGAAAAGGTGTAAGAGGCAGATTGATCATGAATATCCATTCTTTGGCCTCCATTAGGTCCAAAATTTCGATTGCCCACGGCAAAATCCACTCGGATTTCGGCATTTCCTTGGAATTGGAAGTTTGTGTCGACGACGATCCGATGTTGACCATGAGAACTCAACAGAGATGTCGCAGTGAGGGTGTTGTCGTGTGTATGGACGTTATAGCCGTTGGCATTCACACGAATTTCCAAGACTTGTTCGTTTCCGACCCGGGAAGGATTGTCGATGAACGGAAGGCAGCCCCAGAACAATCTCCAGACGCATCTATCGGTTTTGAGATCTGCAGGCTGGGGCAGAGGGGAAGAGAATGCCCCTATATTCGGATCAGTCACTTCTTTCGAGAATTTAGTTGTCTGCATATCTACGCACCTTGCAAACCAAGTAACAGAACGAGGAGGATTTTAAACATGTTTGCTTGTGGTGTTCAGTGTGATGTGATATCTGTCTTCACTGTGAGAGACATTTGAGACATTTATATAATGCTCCAAGCCTCTGCTCTCTGCTGAGCTCGTGACACAGCGTTCCCGCTCAATTGCGGGCCGCCAGCTTCCGGCGATCGGGTAATAAGAATATAATACGATACGAGTCCAGGCTGCACCTTGTGCATACCGCGATGTCCTGTGGAAACTTTGGGCAGACGTAAGCCGAGCCCTGGAAACTATTTCGGAGCCGAAGTGAACTGCCCTACGAACTATAACTCCTGTGAGCTCTGAAAATCTACAGTCTGCGCAGAGGATAAGCGTGGAGACGTAAGCTCAATACTTCAAGCAGCGCAGCATAAATTCGGACTATGTAGCCGCAGAGCTTGTGGTGCTTCTATCGCTGGTTTCCATGTATTGAACCTTTCGCAGAAATATGCTGGCTGCTAGGCTGACGTAAGTGTTGAGTTGTACCAGTAAGGCTTGTTTTCTGAGTAGCCATGGGACCTGGACACGTTCAAATCCGGGATGATAGCCTGTCCTGTCGATCAGCTTCGTGAACAGTGTGAAGCCATTGAATACGAGGATGCCGCGATGCTGCACTTTTTGAATGTTGGCTGTGCTTCCGCATCACTCCTCAGGGCATGGAACCTGCTATCGCTTCGCTCCGATCACAGACCAAGAGCCTCTCATCGGTAACATCTAGCTCCTAGGTCAGACTAGCTGGTACTCTCCGTGACCAGTTGGCCCTCACCAGTCGTGACGCCGGGAGATGTCTTTACGTCTGATCCCGAGAGAGTGTGGTACACTGTCCGTGGAGTGTGGCCTCGAAGTGAAGTGCGATTTCCAAACTGCCCAGATATGTCGGTCACAAGGCGATGGTCCGCCCACAGCCAATCAGACGTGCACCACCATCCCCGTCCCCGGACTCAGCGCCAAACGACAAAGCGCGCGCTGATGACGTAGATGGCACTTTCTCGAGAGATTACGAGCCCTAAACTAGGCCCAAAGTCTAATGATTCGCGACAAAGCCGTACCATTTTAGCAACAGTCTATACTATTACTCTGTCTTTGTCGCACGACGACAGCGTGTCGCTAGTGGAACGAGATCTTTGTTTTGTATTGTTCTCGCGTAATTGAAGCGGTGTATAGGAAAGGGCAACTAGATTTATAGTATAAGGTACGTCGTAACTCCTGTATTCCGTAGCTATAAAGAGCGTATAATTTCTCTCTATTATACTTTCTAGCCTGCGAAGTCCCATTGCACACCTCCACGCGGTCGCAGGTGGAAACAGGCAGTCCTAGACTGTGCTGGCAAAGTGCAGGGCAGCCGTAGACAGCGAACAGACACGCTGCCTACAGCTCCGGAACAAAGCCCAGCTCCTGGGTAGGTGATTCAAGTGTCGAACTCCTGAGAACACAGCAAAAGGATACCAGCGCGGCTGTTACCAACACAAGAAACCAATGCCAAACCGGAGACCCCTCTGCCCTGAGTGGTGAATACCACCCTAGGCCTGTAGGCTGGAGTAGTGACCCAGCCTAAGCACAGACTGAAGAGGAGGAGGGACAATTGAAGGGGAGGCTTCAAAGAGAAAGAGCAAGGACAGAGTACAGAAAAGGAACATACAGCTACCCTACGGAATACACGTCCTGGTCTGGGTGGAAGGCAGGACACTTTGCATAGCAAGAAGGACTAGGAGAGGACTTTGCGACTCCTCTCTGCAGCCAGGAGGCTATTTTCAACCCTGAAGGCAGAGCATCTGACACAAGCGACCCTTTCTCTGCAAGGAAGGCTGCCTGCAAAGGAAGAGCTGTACCGGAATGGACTGTACAATGGAATTTCTCTGGATGTGGGTCATGTGACTGGATGCCAAGGAAGGGGAAATTTGGCTGTGGGATTGGTGTAGGGAGAAGGGCCCCCTACTAGGCTGGTCACACCCCTAGAGTAGGCCACAACTCTGGGGGGTGATGTACAAGACGGCAACTAAGAAAAGAGAAGAGAAGGGCCCTGACTAGGAAAGGGGCGAGGGGAGTTGCTGCCTCCAAACCTCTGGTCCTAGGACAAGGCAGCAAGAGGAGGACCTCAAAGGGGCAGACAAATACAAGGAGACATACACTAGCCCCAAACTCGACAAGTCCAAGAAACAGATCAACAGCACAAGACATAAGGGAACCAAAACAAACGAACAAGAGAGCTAAAAAGACCTACAGAAGGACCTGGAGTAGAGAGGGGCTTATGGGAAACACGAAAAGGAAAAGTTGCCAAAGCACCGTCCTAAGGAAGAAGTTGAAAAGCACGAACAGCCTGACAAGCACCGTGCGCAAGGACGAGGCCTAGCAAGCCTCAGAACCCAAAAGAGAAGACAGGTTTTTATGCCGGACGTACTTAGGTAGGGAAGGCTTTTCCTATCACAAAAACTATAGAGCGTGCTGCTTACTCTAGTCCATAAAAGAGGTAGACCAGCGTATAAAAATTCTCTCTATTATACTTTCTAAGTCGAACGCCCCGGCAGGCTATTCCTTATTTCGTCTTTATACTACTATATTTTCTCTGCTCTTATAAGATCGAGTGTCTAGTATATTCGTTTTCCTTACGACTACGATAGTTACGATTCGGACGCGACTAATTTATAATCCGGTTCGAAGATACTTATTACGATAGGACGAAATTCTTCGAATTCTAAACGAATCGTAAAGTCGATCTATAATATTTAACCTACTTAATAAAGCCTACGAAAGATATAGTAGTTTTATTAGCGCTGTTGTGAACTGACACTTCACTGGGCCCTGCTGTGAGTCATGTGTGTTGGTTCCTATATACCCGGGACCCTAGACCCTGTATATTAGCCCCTATATGGTACTATTGCCTGCGAAGACTGATTGCACGCCTCCACGCGGCCGCAGGTGGAAACAGGCAGGAGAGGCAATGCCTCGACTGTGCTGGCAAAGTGCACAGCGTGGTGGAGCGGAATCGTGGAGTGCGAAATCCGGTGCGGTTCCGCCAAGACGACTCCGAACAGAGGACTACCACCGAAATGGGTTTGAAAACCATCCGACGACGACCTACCTGCGTCAGAAACAGGTCCGCTCAATCGTGAGCGTGCGAAAGAGCCGCGGAACTCCTAGGCGTCGATAGGACACCTCTGGTGTATGGGAGGAATCCTCAGCTGAGGGTATTTGGAGCCAAAAGGACAACAAGTCACCCAATATGCAGTCTCTGGATCCGAACCACCTACCTCCGGAAGGCTTCGAGAGGACTCGGAGAGCGTACGAGTTGTTAAGGCCGGAAGCAGATGCGTTATGCACTTGGAAGAGCCGAGGTGAAAGAGCTAGAAGGAAGGCGTTAGTTGGCGGGCAATGGAGCTCGGAGTAACGCTACGAAGCCCGTAGGGGCCTGTTGATTGCTCAAGTGCGAGTAGGAGGGTTTTGCCCGGGGCACAGCCTTACGAAGAAGGACACCTAGTCCAGCAGTCACCCGGAAGCGCTCGGAAACCTAGGAAGGCCCACATAGAGAAGCAGGCAAAGGAGACACAGAGAGGCGAGCCGAAGGGAAGACTCGAGGCAAGAAGGAGGGGGTGCAAGGCGTGAGGAGGCGAGGAGGAGGCGATACATTGGTTAGTGGGTGGAAACGCAAGAGCACTGCTGCCTGGCTAGGAGTAGACGCTCGAGCAAGCCTGCGAGACATGGCCGGCTATAGCCAAAGAGATGCGGTATAGTAACGCGAAGGGAGTCATTCTCCTGGGGCGTGGTGGGCAATGGCAGCGACTGAGACACTGTCTGCTCAGCCCGAGAGGACGGACGCGCATGTCGGTTTTGGAAGAGAGGCGACCGTTCTTCAGTTCGCTGAAGTCCGAAAGAGCATGACCAAGGCTTAAGGAGCAAACAGTATATGGAGCGTAGGGCAGGGGCTTTGGCCTGGGGCCTCTCCCTCGAAGCGATAAAGGCGCAGAGGTGTCCCTAAGCGGGAAAGCGTGGGCAGACTTTGTCTACCTGCCTTACATAAGTTTGTAGGAACGAATGTAATCATATGCTGCCTGCGAGACATGGCCGGCTATAGCCAAAGAGATGCGGTATAGTAACGCGAAGGGAGTCATTCTCCTGGGGCGTGGTGGGCAATGGCAGCGACTGAGACACTGTCTGCTCAGCCCGAGAGGACGGACGCGCATGTCGGTTTTGGAAGAGAGGCGACCGTTCTTCAGTTCGCTGAAGTCCGAAAGAGCATGACCAAGGCTTAAGGAGCAAACAGTATATGGAGCGTAGGGCAGGGGCTTTGGCCTGGGGCCTCTCCCTCGAAGCGATAAAGGCGCAGAGGTGTCCCTAAGCGGGAAAGCGTGGGCAGACTTTGTCTACCTGCCTTACATAAGTTTGTAGGAACGAATGTAATCATATGCTGCTGGAAGACAAAACCAGCTGGGGAAAGTTAGAAGAGGAGAACCTGAGATGGGTCCCAAACCTCAGGATCGAACAAGCAGTCTGGCTAAAGAGCCCAATGGCCAGAAAGGGACAACAACACTCCTCTGCTGTGATTGCAGTGCACAACGAGGAGCAAGCAAGGGAGATTGCCAAGAAAGGCCTCCTGCATGCAGGCACTGTCCTCGTGGCAGAGCCATACCACCCCAAACAGAGGGTTATCCAGTGCCTTAAGTGCTGCCAGTTCGGACACATCTCCGTATACTGCAAGGAGACCAAAACTATCTGCGGGAAATGTGCCGGCCCCCACAACACAACAGACTGCACGTCAACGACGAACAAGTGTAGCAACTGCAAGGGAAATCACCCGACCTGGTCTGTAAGGTGCAAAGTCAAACAGGCAGCCAAAGCAAAGGCCCAAGCATTCTCCCACTTCTTTACCAAAAGATGGGAGGAACCCAAGGCCCCAGCTACGCAAAGCGAGTGGACCCAAGTACACAACAAAAAGCGAAAAGGGACCCAGCTCGAACCGACCCCAGGAGAAGCTAAGACACAGAGAACAATAAGCAGACCCGGGAGACCCAGAGGCAGCACAGCTGTAGCAAAAGCAGGGGAAAGACAAGCGAGCAAGATTCGCTTCCCTCAAAACTCCCAGACGAACACTAGCTCCCAAGAGGACCACGACATTGCAATGCTTGAGCCAACTACCCAGCAGACCAATAATGAATAGCTACAACTTAACTATTCACCAACACAACGTCAACCACAGCCCAACAATACAAAGGATCCTAGTGCAAGAAGCAGACCCAAAGACAAACCAGATTATTGCGATCCAGGAACCATGGACAAACCCCCAGAACGGGAGAACAATATCACAAGGATACCACCCAATCCTCCCTACTGCTGGGCACCCAAGAGTGGCTATACTAGTCTCCACCCAACTGGACAGCACTACGTGGAAACCAATCTACCACCAAACAGGAGACCTTATCTCCGTGGAAATCCAAACCAACCTGGGGCTAATAACAATCCACAACTGCTACAACCCAAGCGGACCAACCGGCCACTCCCAGGTAGGGACACTCCAAGAGGCAGAAAACGCCCTAGGACAAAACAGGAACCTGGACCACACCCAACAGATCCTGCTAGGGGACTTCAACCTCCACCACCCAAGATGGGGAGCCAACTTGGCCTGCACACCACATAGGATGGCAGACAAGCTGCTAGAGATAACAGCAGAAGCAGGGATGCAGCAGATCCTGGAACCAGGCACGGTAACATGGGAAAAGCAGGGAGTCAGCTGCCAGACACTTGACCTGGTGTTCGCAACTGCCCAACTCCAACAAAACATACTCACCTGCCAGGCGGTGCCAGAGATGACAAATGGGTCAGACCACATCCCCATTATCACCACTATCAACAACACGGCTACTACCCAAAAGCAAAGTCACCACAGGCCCCAATGGAAGAAGGCTGAATGGGAAATGATACGAAAAACCCTCCAAGGGAAACTGGACCAAGCCCAACTCACCACTACCCCCCTCACCACCAAAGCTGACATAGACAAGGCAGCAACCCAGGTGCAAGAGGCGATCCAAGACACCATCGCTGCAACAATACCCAAGGCCAAGCCCTCAAATCACGCTAAGGAAGGCTGGACACCTGAAGGTCAGAGGCTGATTAAACTCACTAGGAGAACAAGAAGGCAATGGAAGGATACCCAGACAGACCAAGCATACCAAGCATACATCGCCACAAGCAAGGCAAGAAACAAGCAAATCCAGAGGGACACCAACCTAGCCTGGAGGAAAGTAGTGAGGGAAGTCACAAACAACCCAAACAAAATGTGGAGACTAGCCAAATGGGCGAGAGACGGGGCCAATCAGGCACACCAGAACCCCCAGTTTCCAGAAATGCAAGGACCCAACCAAGAAAAAGAGGACACCAATACTGGGAAGGCAAGGATCCTGGCCGACCACTTCTTCCCAGCCGAGAAACCGGCGGACCTGAGTGACATCCCAAACACACAATACCCTGACCCTTTCCACATGGAGACGGAGGTCCTAGAGGCAGAAGTCATACAAGTAATTGGGAGGCTGCCAGCCAACAAAGCTCCAGGGCCTGACCAAATCCCCAACCTAGTGCTTAAGGAATGCAAAACTACCATTGCACCAGTCCTCGCTAGGCTGTTCACGGCATGCCTAAAACTGGAACACCACCCACAGCCTTTCAGACACTCCATCACGGTAGTCCTAAGAAAGCCCCAGAAACCAGACTACTCCAAACCAGGAGCCTACAGACCCATAGCTTTGCTCAACACACTAGCAAAGACACTGGAGGCGATAGTTGCAAAGAGGATATCCAAGGAGACAGAGGCCAGGAAACTCCTCCCAGACTCCCAAATGGGAGCCAGGCCAGGAAGGTCAACTGCCTCAGCACTTGACCTTATTACTGAACAGGTCAAAACCATCTGGACTACCAACCCCAAGGCAGTAGCATCCATGCTCTGCCTGGACATATCAGGGGCCTTTGACAATGTCTCCCATGCCAGACTACTGCACAACCTCAGGCTTAAAGTGTTCCCCAGCCACCTTGTAGGATACGTCCAATCATTCCTCCAAGGCAGGACTACATGCCTTAGGCTAGGCGACTTCATGGACCAGCCAAGGCAACAAGACACAGGCATCCCCCAAGGATCTACACTGTCCCCAATCCTCTTCCTCTTCTTTGCATCGACTCTGCTCCCAACACTACATGAAGGGAACACCTCAGCAATGGGGTTTGCGGATGACTCCAATATCCTTACATATAGCACATCTACAGAAGAAAACTGCAGGCAACTGGAGAAAGCCCATCAAAAATGCCTGACCTGGGCCAACAAGCATGGAGCAGCCTTTGCACCACAGAAGTACCAGCTGATCCACTTCACTAGAGGCAGACAACACAACCTCAGAGCCACAGTCCAGATCCAGGGTTTCGAGGAAGGCCCAGTCCCGTCCCTCAGACTCCTGGGGGTGTGGGTAGATACCAAACTGCGGTGGAGACCACATATCAAGAAGGCAGCAGAAAAGGGAGCACACCAGATGCAGTCACTCCAAAGGCTGTGCAAGTCTACGTGGGGCGCCTCGTTCCAAAAAGCAAGACACCTATACACGGCGGTGGTCAGACCAGCGATCACATTTGGATGCACCACCTGGATGGACCCAGAGGGCACCCAAGGACACAGGAAAGGACTCACCCAACCGCTGGAGAAAGTGCAGACCCAAGCCCTCAGGCACATCACAGGGGCATACAAGAGCGTCCCAGCAGCGGTGCTCCAGAGAGAAGCAGGCATCCCACCAATCCACCTGTATACACAGGATCTGGCAAGACAGGCAGCAAAGAGAAGCAACGATCAGGCGGCATACCAATACATCCAAGACAGATGTAGGGACATTGCAAGACAAGCACAAAGAGCCAAGAGACATAGACAAAGGAACACCCAACCAACCCAGGACACAAGACAAGTGCGGATCCAAGAGATGGTTGCAGCCCAAGAGGCCCTGCTAGAGGCACCAAAAAGAGATTGGTGGATGCACCAAAAAAGTGGGAAACTGCTTGGACTAGATTCAAGGCAAACAGGGACCAAAGGAATGGGGCCCAAGCAGCAGCCTGGACATCAGACAAAACAAATGCAGGCAGACACCTACACAAAGGATGGACCAGGCCAGAGAGCACAATGGCTACACTCCTTAGGACAGAACACATAGGCTTCAAGGCCTACCTGGCCAAGAGGAGAGTCCCAGGCATCTCCCCAGACTGCACGTGCAACCAAGGCTACCAAACCCCAAAACATGTTTGCATCTCCTGCCCAGAAAGGCAGGAGAACAGGCAAGCACTGTTTGCTGCAGCAGGCTCAAGCAACTGGAAAGACCTTACAAACACCAAAAGAGGGTTGCTAGCAACAGCCAGGTGGCTGATCCAGGAAGGGGTGCTAGAGCAATTCTCTCTAGCAAAGGCAGAGGAGCTTCAGAGGATCCAAGAGGAGGAGGAGGAGGTATAGGCCCTGGTGAGAGGAAGGACTTCCAGAGTATCTGTATTTGTCCAAAAGAAATGCACGCCCTAGAGTGCAGGACTGCCAACCTGCAGAGACAAAAAGAAAGTGAGGGGTTTTTGTAGCTAAGAGCCCCGGCTCGAAGCTTTTCCCTTCTAGATAACTAAGTAGTGCACGCTGCGTGCTCCTCTATAGGAGATAGAACAGCAATAGAATTTATCTATCTATCTATATTCTATACTCATCCCTCAACCCGCGTATGTCTTTCATTCGGATCGCGCATGTCTCGATCTCAGCTCGCGTATGTCTTTCGGTCGGTTCGCGAATGTACCTCGTCCGTTCCACTTGCCTATACCTCGCCTTCTTGATCTTACTCATCGATCAGAGGTCCTGATCGATGACATATTTGATCTTGACAGTGATATATTCACCATTAATTCCGGAAGACTGGAGAAGCGCTGCAAAATCTTCGTTCGAAAAGGTGTAAGAGGCAGATTGATCATGAATATCCATTCTTTGGCCTCCATTAGGTCCAAAATTTCGATTGCCCACGGCAAAATCCACTCGGATTTCGGCATTTCCTTGGAATTGGAAGTTTGTGTCGACGACGATCCGATGTTGACCATGAGAACTCAACAGAGATGTCGCAGTGAGGGTGTTGTCGTGTGTATGGACGTTATAGCCGTTGGCATTCACACGAATTTCCAAGACTTGTTCGTTTCCGACCCGGGAAGGATTGTCGATGAACGGAAGGCAGCCCCAGAACAATCTCCAGACGCATCTATCGGTTTTGAGATCTGCAGGCTGGGGCAGAGGGGAAGAGAATGCCCCTATATTCGGATCAGTCACTTCTTTCGAGAATTTAGTTGTCTGCATATCTACGCACCTTGCAAACCAAGTAACAGAACGAGGAGGATTTTAAACATGTTTGCTTGTGGTGTTCAGTGTGATGTGATATCTGTCTTCACTGTGAGAGACATTTGAGACATTTATATAATGCTCCAAGCCTCTGCTCTCTGCTGAGCTCGTGACACAGCGTTCCCGCTCAATTGCGGGCCGCCAGCTTCCGGCGATCGGGTAATAAGAATATAATACGATACGAGTCCAGGCTGCACCTTGTGCATACCGCGATGTCCTGTGGAAACTTTGGGCAGACGTAAGCCGAGCCCTGGAAACTATTTCGGAGCCGAAGTGAACTGCCCTACGAACTATAACTCCTGTGAGCTCTGAAAATCTACAGTCTGCGCAGAGGATAAGCGTGGAGACGTAAGCTCAATACTTCAAGCAGCGCAGCATAAATTCGGACTATGTAGCCGCAGAGCTTGTGGTGCTTCTATCGCTGGTTTCCATGTATTGAACCTTTCGCAGAAATATGCTGGCTGCTAGGCTGACGTAAGTGTTGAGTTGTACCAGTAAGGCTTGTTTTCTGAGTAGCCATGGGACCTGGACACGTTCAAATCCGGGATGATAGCCTGTCCTGTCGATCAGCTTCGTGAACAGTGTGAAGCCATTGAATACGAGGATGCCGCGATGCTGCACTTTTTGAATGTTGGCTGTGCTTCCGCATCACTCCTCAGGGCATGGAACCTGCTATCGCTTCGCTCCGATCACAGACCAAGAGCCTCTCATCGGTAACATCTAGCTCCTAGGTCAGACTAGCTGGTACTCTCCGTGACCAGTTGGCCCTCACCAGTCGTGACGCCGGGAGATGTCTTTACGTCTGATCCCGAGAGAGTGTGGTACACTGTCCGTGGAGTGTGGCCTCGAAGTGAAGTGCGATTTCCAAACTGCCCAGATATGTCGGTCACAAGGCGATGGTCCGCCCACAGCCAATCAGACGTGCACCACCATCCCCGTCCCCGGACTCAGCGCCAAACGACAAAGCGCGCGCTGATGACGTAGATGGCACTTTCTCGAGAGATTACGAGCCCTAAACTAGGCCCAAAGTCTAATGATTCGCGACAAAGCCGTACCATTTTAGCAACAGTCTATACTATTACTCTGTCTTTGTCGCACGACGACAGCGTGTCGCTAGTGGAACGAGATCTTTGTTTTGTATTGTTCTCGCGTAATTGAAGCGGTGTATAGGAAAGGGCAACTAGATTTATAGTATAAGGTACGTCGTAACTCCTGTATTCCGTAGCTATAAAGAGCGTATAATTTCTCTCTATTATACTTTCTAGCCTGCGAAGTCCCATTGCACACCTCCACGCGGTCGCAGGTGGAAACAGGCAGTCCTAGACTGTGCTGGCAAAGTGCAGGGCAGCCGTAGACAGCGAACAGACACGCTGCCTACAGCTCCGGAACAAAGCCCAGCTCCTGGGTAGGTGATTCAAGTGTCGAACTCCTGAGAACACAGCAAAAGGATACCAGCGCGGCTGTTACCAACACAAGAAACCAATGCCAAACCGGAGACCCCTCTGCCCTGAGTGGTGAATACCACCCTAGGCCTGTAGGCTGGAGTAGTGACCCAGCCTAAGCACAGACTGAAGAGGAGGAGGGACAATTGAAGGGGAGGCTTCAAAGAGAAAGAGCAAGGACAGAGTACAGAAAAGGAACATACAGCTACCCTACGGAATACACGTCCTGGTCTGGGTGGAAGGCAGGACACTTTGCATAGCAAGAAGGACTAGGAGAGGACTTTGCGACTCCTCTCTGCAGCCAGGAGGCTATTTTCAACCCTGAAGGCAGAGCATCTGACACAAGCGACCCTTTCTCTGCAAGGAAGGCTGCCTGCAAAGGAAGAGCTGTACCGGAATGGACTGTACAATGGAATTTCTCTGGATGTGGGTCATGTGACTGGATGCCAAGGAAGGGGAAATTTGGCTGTGGGATTGGTGTAGGGAGAAGGGCCCCCTACTAGGCTGGTCACACCCCTAGAGTAGGCCACAACTCTGGGGGGTGATGTACAAGACGGCAACTAAGAAAAGAGAAGAGAAGGGCCCTGACTAGGAAAGGGGCGAGGGGAGTTGCTGCCTCCAAACCTCTGGTCCTAGGACAAGGCAGCAAGAGGAGGACCTCAAAGGGGCAGACAAATACAAGGAGACATACACTAGCCCCAAACTCGACAAGTCCAAGAAACAGATCAACAGCACAAGACATAAGGGAACCAAAACAAACGAACAAGAGAGCTAAAAAGACCTACAGAAGGACCTGGAGTAGAGAGGGGCTTATGGGAAACACGAAAAGGAAAAGTTGCCAAAGCACCGTCCTAAGGAAGAAGTTGAAAAGCACGAACAGCCTGACAAGCACCGTGCGCAAGGACGAGGCCTAGCAAGCCTCAGAACCCAAAAGAGAAGACAGGTTTTTATGCCGGACGTACTTAGGTAGGGAAGGCTTTTCCTATCACAAAAACTATAGAGCGTGCTGCTTACTCTAGTCCATAAAAGAGGTAGACCAGCGTATAAAAATTCTCTCTATTATACTTTCTAAGTCGAACGCCCCGGCAGGCTATTCCTTATTTCGTCTTTATACTACTATATTTTCTCTGCTCTTATAAGATCGAGTGTCTAGTATATTCGTTTTCCTTACGACTACGATAGTTACGATTCGGACGCGACTAATTTATAATCCGGTTCGAAGATACTTATTACGATAGGACGAAATTCTTCGAATTCTAAACGAATCGTAAAGTCGATCTATAATATTTAACCTACTTAATAAAGCCTACGAAAGATATAGTAGTTTTATTAGCGCTGTTGTGAACTGACACTTCACTGGGCCCTGCTGTGAGTCATGTGTGTTGGTTCCTATATACCCGGGACCCTAGACCCTGTATATTAGCCCCTATATGGTACTATTGCCTGCGAAGACTGATTGCACGCCTCCACGCGGCCGCAGGTGGAAACAGGCAGGAGAGGCAATGCCTCGACTGTGCTGGCAAAGTGCACAGCGTGGTGGAGCGGAATCGTGGAGTGCGAAATCCGGTGCGGTTCCGCCAAGACGACTCCGAACAGAGGACTACCACCGAAATGGGTTTGAAAACCATCCGACGACGACCTACCTGCGTCAGAAACAGGTCCGCTCAATCGTGAGCGTGCGAAAGAGCCGCGGAACTCCTAGGCGTCGATAGGACACCTCTGGTGTATGGGAGGAATCCTCAGCTGAGGGTATTTGGAGCCAAAAGGACAACAAGTCACCCAATATGCAGTCTCTGGATCCGAACCACCTACCTCCGGAAGGCTTCGAGAGGACTCGGAGAGCGTACGAGTTGTTAAGGCCGGAAGCAGATGCGTTATGCACTTGGAAGAGCCGAGGTGAAAGAGCTAGAAGGAAGGCGTTAGTTGGCGGGCAATGGAGCTCGGAGTAACGCTACGAAGCCCGTAGGGGCCTGTTGATTGCTCAAGTGCGAGTAGGAGGGTTTTGCCCGGGGCACAGCCTTACGAAGAAGGACACCTAGTCCAGCAGTCACCCGGAAGCGCTCGGAAACCTAGGAAGGCCCACATAGAGAAGCAGGCAAAGGAGACACAGAGAGGCGAGCCGAAGGGAAGACTCGAGGCAAGAAGGAGGGGGTGCAAGGCGTGAGGAGGCGAGGAGGAGGCGATACATTGGTTAGTGGGTGGAAACGCAAGAGCACTGCTGCCTGGCTAGGAGTAGACGCTCGAGCAAGCCTGCGAGACATGGCCGGCTATAGCCAAAGAGATGCGGTATAGTAACGCGAAGGGAGTCATTCTCCTGGGGCGTGGTGGGCAATGGCAGCGACTGAGACACTGTCTGCTCAGCCCGAGAGGACGGACGCGCATGTCGGTTTTGGAAGAGAGGCGACCGTTCTTCAGTTCGCTGAAGTCCGAAAGAGCATGACCAAGGCTTAAGGAGCAAACAGTATATGGAGCGTAGGGCAGGGGCTTTGGCCTGGGGCCTCTCCCTCGAAGCGATAAAGGCGCAGAGGTGTCCCTAAGCGGGAAAGCGTGGGCAGACTTTGTCTACCTGCCTTACATAAGTTTGTAGGAACGAATGTAATCATATGCTGCCCAAGACCTCTCTAGGCAATATGCAACATGCAAGGCAGACACACCTGCATACCAATACATAAGGAACCAATGCCAGAGGATTGCACAAAGAGAGGCTAGGGCCAGAAGGAGGACAACCCAAGGACCAAGCCAGACAAGGACAGCAGAGATCCAGAGCCTAGTCAAAAGGCAAGAGAGAGACTGGAACGAACAACAAGAAGGACATAGGGACAGGGGGACAAAAGGCTGGTGGGCCAGCCAGAGATGGGACCAGGAATGGGAGAAAGCAAAACAGAAGAAGGCAAGCACAGGGGCTGACATCCCAGCTGCATGGAAATCAACAAATGCAAAGGAGGGTCAGAACCTGCACTCTGGCCTGCCAAGGCCTGTCAGCACAATGATGACCCTAGTCAGGACAGGACACATTGGCCTAAATGCATACCTTACCAAGAGAAGGGTCCCAGGAGTCCTCCCCCAATGCCCCTGCAACCAAGGAGCCCAGACAACGAGGCATATATGCATGTCCTGCAGAAAGTACCAGGCCAATAGACAGAGGCTGTTCTCCAGAGCAGGAACCAGCTGCTGGGAAGAGATGACTACTACAAAGAGGGGCCTCCAGGCCATAGCAAGATGGATGATCCAGGAGGGAGTCCTAGACCAATTCTCCCTAGCTAAGGAGGAGCTGGAAGGACTGGACCTACAAGCCTAGAGGCAAAAGCAAGGGCAGGGCACCAAGAGAGACAAAAACAAAGACAAAACAACAAAAGAAAGAATGGCCTGTACAGGGATTGAACCCGTGACCCCCTACTCCCCATCGTACTGCAGGAATCTCAAGGCAAGGCTTCAAGCTGCGGGGACAGCTAGGACCTACATCCCTCCTCTGCAGACTTTAAGAGGTAGGAATGATACCACTACACCAACAGGCCACCAGATGGAACAGGAGAAACCTAGGACAACTATATACCCTCGTAAGAGAGAGAGAGGAGAGAGAGGGAGGGGAGAATAGGACAGGTGGGAGAGGGCTCTAAAGGAGCCTGGTTTTGCACAAAGAAAGGCAGAAGCAAAACAAGGGGTAGCTGCTAACTACAATACTAAAGGGAGACAAGAGGGGTTTTTCATAGGCTTTTCCCTTCGATAAGCAAAATAGGGAGCGCTGCTTACTCTAGATAAAAGAGGTAGACCGGCAATAAGATTTATCTATCTATTAAGCTAGCGCTATAAGGTACGGATCGAGATATTAAGGCCGTAGTTCGTAGATAATTAAGCGAGGATTTAGAGGTAGGTAAGGTCGTTCGCTAGTATCTAGGTAATTAAATTATAATATAATAATAAGTCGATAGCCTAGGGAGCCATTTTGCGAGTGTTCAGAGAAGACAGCACGATTGAGAGGTGGTTTGGTGTTTGTTTTGGTAGTTGTTTACGAGGTTTGAGATAGCCGCGGAAGTCCGGATTAGGTGATATGGCGGCATGGCCACTTTGGAGCACCGTCGGGCAGCCGCGCCAGCCAGGCCCCATGTCATGCACGTCGATCACTCTCGCTGATACGCGACGTGTGCACTCACACGCGTCGGACCACTTGCATCGCTCAACAACACCCGTCTCACGATGCCGGCGACATGGTTTTAGCGAAAGACCGACGTATCGACTCCATCACCGAGCAAGCGCTGGCAGATCTCCTTGTGGAGTATCCAGAACACGTCCCAACCAGAGCAACCAACTATGAAGAAGCACGTTATGTGTCCATTCCCAAAGCCGTGTCGGATCGAAGACGAGACGGCAAGCCGGCACTGGAGCAGAGTGAAGTAGTCGCGCTCGTCGATTGGAAGCTGTCCCATGGCACATTTCGCCCGAAGTTGAAGCAACTCGTGCAATCAAATCCTCCGGACCTGGTTCGCACCACCACAAGCTCTGCCTTCGCAAAATACGATGGCTCAGCAGAGAGCGCAAAATCATGCTTGGCAGACCTATGTGTTGTGAAAGGCATCGGCCCAGCGACTGCAAGCTTGCTATTGAGTGTCGCTTTCCCCGATTCTGCGCCCTTCTTCTCTGACGAACTGTTTCGTTGGACTTTTTGGGAGCAGGGCAAGGGCAAAGGTTGGGACAGGCCAATCAAATACACGCCAAAAGAGTATCTGCAATTGTTCGAGAAGGTGCGGCAGCTCCGCCAGCAACATGACTGGTCAGCCGTGAAAATGGAGAAAGCTGCATATGTCCTTGGCAGGCGAGCACTGCACAAGAACGCCCCCAAGAGCAAGGACCAAGTCGAGGAGCCCAAGAAATCTGCGCGAGACGATGGAAAATCTAAGAAGCGCCCAAATTTTGAGCCGAATGATAGTGTTTCACGACCGGCGAAGAGGGCCAAGAAAGCCGTTCCCAAGGACCAATCTGCGACTTCCGTATCGCCGGCCGGTATACGATCCTCAGCACGAATCAAAGGAAAGACATCATGAGCATAGACAGGATCAAACGGGCTCGGCTTTGCAAATCTACCCCATCAGGTGTTGTTAGAAGCAAGGGCAAGCCTTTACGCAGCCAGCGTCGCCTTCGACCCGGACGCTGTCATGGCTGGCCTCAGTCTACCACCTTTGGTGCTGCACTTGCTATGCCATGAGCCGGTCAATTCGCTTGTGAGCTGCATGTGCACGATGACTAGCATAAGCTCAGATACCAATCGGCGAAAGAGTTGAAGTCGCCGCATTAGCTTTCGTCCAAGTGCTACGCGAGTCTCGACGAGCAAGCTTCGACCCACCGAACTCGGCTTGAGCTACCTCTTGTCCGTGTCAGCTTCGTGGACAGCTCACAACCCGCCTCACAAATCGTCGCCAGTCACTGCATTGTTGTCACTACTTGACAAGTACCAGGAAAACTCATGGCTACGCGCACGCTCGGGGCCTGGGCCATTGGCCTCCAACCATCTTCAGTTCCTGACGCAGTGAAACCGGCAGCGATGCGCTCATTGTACAATTATCTTGGCTGCACCATTGGTGGCGCAAATCACATTACAGTCACCAGAGCGAGAGACGCCCTTGCAGAGTTCTTTGGCAAACCAACAAGTACAGTATACGGCAATCATGGCACTCTTCGGATCGACTCTCAACACGCTGCGTTGATCAATGGCATTGCCTCTCACGTCCACGACTACGACGATACGCATCTTTCGACTATCATCCACCCCACGGGTACAGTTGCTTCCGCCATTCTCGCATACGCTGAGAACAGCTCCGTTTCTGGGCTCGATTTGATCACTGCTCTAATCACCGGTATCGAAGCTTCATGCAAATTGGGCCTCTCGGTGTGGCCTTCTCACTACGACGTAGGATGGCACATCACATCTACAACTGGCTCAATCGGTGCAGCCGTAGCTGTTGCGAAGCTGATGCACCTGGATGAGACACAAATTACGCATGCGATCGGCATTGCAGCAACGCAAGCGACAGGTCTCCGTGAGATGTTTGGCTCTGACACGAAGAGCTTCCATGTTGGACGTGCTGCGCAAAACGGTCTGCTTGCTGCCCAGTTGGCGAAGAAAGGCTTCACATCGAGCGAAGTTGCACTGGAAGCCAAGCGAGGCTGGGCAAATGTTGTGCTTGGCTCTTCGGAGCGCGAACCAGAGCTCAATAAATACTGCAGCACAAGCACACCAGAAGGACTAGGACAGACCTGGGAGATTGAGAGGAATGCCTTCAAGCCGTTTCCGTGCGGGATAGTGTGCCACCCCGCGATTGATGGCGCCATCCGTCTGCATCAAAGGCTTCATAATGACAGAGCGACTCGATTGGAGGATGTTGCACGGATTGAGCTCCTGGTTCATCCTTTGGTCATCGAACTTACATCTAAACGTAACCCGAAGGACGGTTTGGAGGGCAAATTTTCTGTCTTCCACGGCGCAGCAGTCGGCTTTATCTATGGCAAAGCTGGTCCAGCAGAATATGCGGACACTGTTGTCACGGATACTACTGTAATTGATCTTCGAGACAGAATTAATGACCACATTGATCACGGCCTACGCGCCGATGAAGCTGACATCACTGTCACGATGAAGGATGGCGAGGTCCTGCATGAGCATGTCGATCATGCTGTGGGATCTCTCGAGAAACCAATGACGGATCAACAGCTGACGACAAAGTTCTTGGATCAGTGTTCTTTGGTGCTTGGGGAGCAAGATGCAGAGAGGGTGAGCAGCTTGGCTTGGAGGATTGAGGGAGCGGACGATGTAGCTGCATTGCTCCGTGATCTGTAATCGGAGGGCCTTTTTGTTCTTTGCTTGCTCCAGATAAAGTCCACATCAAAGCCAATCGTGGAGGTTGTTCGCACTCCGTATCAATATCGAAGAATGTGCAGCCCTGTCTCACGACTCAGTTGTCAATGCATCCGCCAAGACCGCCATGATCCTTCCTGCCCTGGCACCTCCACTCCTCGTTGCCACAACACAACACAACACAACACTCGCCCAACCTGTTTCCCAACCCGACCCGCCAACAATGCGAAGTTTGTATCACCTCAAGCATCGCTCCAATGCCACGATACGATGATCATGAAGGAGAACAGCACGAAGAGCTCGAACAGCTCATTGACAACGACACCACCCAACCTCTCCTCGACGCTGACCACCAATCAGCGTCTTCCTCACCTGTCGACCTTCTCGACCTAGAGAGCTTGATCGCGAGCTACAATCTTTCTCGCCATCGTGAAGACTTCTTCGAAGCAGTCACCACCTTGTCACAAGACTCCGCACCTTCCAACAAGAACAAATTCCATCTTCCCGTCCCCCTCACCCTCATCCTCCTCGTCGTCGCCCTCGGCGCCGCATCGCAAGGCTGGACTCAAACCGGAATCAATGGCGCGAACCTCCACTTCCCTCGCCTCTTCGGCATCGGTTCGGACTCTTCCCGCGACACACTCATTCTCGGGATCATCAATGCTGGAATCTATCTCAGCAACGCAATTTTCGGGTCTTTTCTCGTCGCGCCCGTGAACGATCGCTTAGGACGACGAGGTGCTATTTGCATCGGAAGCGTCATTTCATTCGTCGCGAATACCGCAGGGAGTGTCGTACAATCCTGGCAGGCGCTTCTCATCTGCAGATTGATTCTGGGGGTTGGACTAGCGCTGGTCTCGAGCTCGGCGAATGTCTATGCAGCGGAATGTGCACCAAAAGAAATTCGAGGTGGCCTGCGAGTGGTTTGGCAGATGTTTTGTGCGTTCGGGATTTTTGTTGGATTTGCGGTGAACTGGTGGATTGATCAGAGCCCGGAGGCTTTTGGGCCGATGAGGTGGAGGGTTATGTTGATGGCGGCTGCGCTACCAAGCCTGCCGCTGATGGGCTTGGTGTGGCTCTGCCCTGAGAGTCCGGCGTGGTTTGTCAAGCATGGGGAGAGATATGAACAGGCTTTTGACTCTCTGTGCAGCATCAGGCACAAGAAGGTGGAAGCGGCGAGGGAATTGCTTATGATCTTTCAGCAGAAAGAGCAGATTTCTAAAGTGGAGGCGAATCCGCATCGTTCATTGAGCAGGAACCTCATGGAACTTTACAGCGTTCCTCGAATCCGGCGTGCGACTGTGGCCGCTTACACCGCCATGCTTGCTCAGCAGGCATGCGGAATCAACATCATCGCCTTCTTCTCCAGCAATATCTTCGTTCAAGCCAGCTTCTCTCCTTATGCCGCAGAATTGGCTTCCACGATATTTGGTCTCTGCAATTTTTTGGGTGCTCTCCCGGCCATCTGGACAATGGACTCCCTAGGACGACGCTCCTTAATGCTTTACACGCTTCCACCCATGGCCTTGACACTAGCCATCGCCGCTTTCGGGTTCTCACTTGCAGACACGCAAAAGAGACTGAGTTTCTACCTCACGACATCGATGATATACCTCTTCTGCCTACTATACAGTCCCGGCATGGGGCCAGTGCCCACTGCGTACTCGGCAGAAGTTTTCCCATTGAGTCACCGAGAACTGGCCACCAGCAGCGCTGTAGCCGTTACAAACTTCTTCGCGGCGGTCTTATCGTTGACCTTCCCATATTTCCTCGCCAAGCTGGGTACTGCAGGAAGCTTCCTTCTTTACGCCGTACTGAACGTCGTGGCGTGGGTACTGGTCTTTCTCCTCGTTCCAGAGACAAAAAAGCAGAGTCTCGAAGGGCTTGATGAGGTATTTTCTATCCCTACGAGAAGATTCGCGAGGCACCAAATAAAGAGATATTTGTTGTGGCAAGATGTGAAGAAGCCTGGTCTCGCGGGCGTTGGGCTGGCTGAGCGATAGGGAGGAACTGAAGATAGTAATATCTAGATCTCAAAATGTTGAGTCAGATATGAAGCAGGCACAAGCAGCATAAAATAAGCAGGACGTAAGGCCATCGGGCCATAGAGTTCTCAATTTACTACGACTATTTTCTGGCCTTAAGGACTGGCCTTCAGATAACGATCTCGCCGTGCTCCTACTTCTCCGGCGCCGTAATCTGCGCACCCCGATACTCCTCCGTCCGTCCCACCTTTCCCCAAGGCGCAAAAGCATTCTTCACATCCTTCAATGGAGCCCTCAGATCAGGGAAATGCCTCACCAGCACATCCCGCATATCATTATCCTGCACCCAATCGATTCCCTCTTTCGTGTAGATTTCATCTTTGAAATCACTTGCGATGAAACGATCGCTCTTCAACCTACGGCTAGCCATGAGAATGAAGACGCGGAAAGCAGTGTCAGAGAATCCGAATCCCTTGGGAAGTGGTTCGCAGAGACATCCAACGAGGAGATCGACCTTTTCGATGTCTCCCTCGTAGACTTGAGACAATTCGGTAGCGAGGGTGACGTTGCCGCCGGTCAGTGCGGAGAAAGATTTTGGCACTGGCATATGGAAGAGGCGCCGAAATTGGCAGTAGCGAGGTACTCCACGTTCACGATCGCGGAGGACGTCGACGCAACCCATGTCGAGGTGCTCGCCATCGGGCTTCTTGAGGTCGCGGAGGAATGATGGCATGTTGTGGGCGGTGATGGCGCCGGGGAAATTGATGCCAAAGGAGTAAAAGGCGTCGGCGAAGTTGAGGTTTTCGGGACCCTCTAAAACTGAGCGAGCATTTTCGAAGGCGATGTCTTGGATGGGAATGTTGGAAGTGTGTTCGCCGGTACGGAGTTTGAAGAAGGCAACATCATCGGGAATGAGGCTGTGGAGGCGGTAGACAGAGACGAACTCCTCGGTGAGGCAGTAAGGAGTCTTGCCAGAGTCGGCGCCGGACTCTGGAATCCCGGTGAAGGCTTCGCTTTTGCCGAAGTTGGAGAAGAGTTTGGACCTGCGCGTGTTAGTGGTCAAAGCTCTTGCACGATGTGAACCATACGACTCACCAGGATGGGCCAAGGAGCCCACTCCAGTTCGCGTTCATACCAAGTTCAAGAGTAGGATGAGGAAGGATGGCGGGCGTCCACTCAATGGTATGGATCTTCGCCATGAGAGCACAGTTGATCAGACGACCAACATCGAAGATCTCATCGCCGCTCCAACTGGGATTCTTGGTCTTCAGCATGCTACAGATGGCATTATGCTCAAGAGCGAACAGAGTGTGCAGGAGCTCCAGACCAAGCCACCAATTCTCTTTGAAGCCAGTCTTTGGAATGCCATCATGTCCTCGGGGCAAGAAGTGCTCTCCCTCGATGCGATCGACGTCGAGAGTGCCATCCTGATGCTTGCCACGTAGCTTGCGAGTGGCCTCCTCCGTGGAGCCATAGATCTGCGAGGCATCCCACCAATGAGTGTTCTCATTCTTGTACACTGGGTACTTCTGGTCTTCCTCGTCAAGTGGTTCATCCTGCACGGTCTTGGCGACTTTCATAGGATTCTCTGGCCAAGGATCGTCTGCCTTGAGAGGGATGTGGTGGAACTTGGTCTTGGAATTGGTGTGCTGCGCCCAGTCATGCACTTGAAACTGAATCCACGCGGCGGCGAGCAAGTTGACAATGGTGGCAGGCTTGAATTCGGTACGTTGCAACAGCTTGGCACTGACAAGTCTTGGATCGGGGGTCATGAGGTTGTGTTCACTGGGAGGTGCAGTATACTTGCGAGGGACATTTCGCCCGAAGCGCATAGCTGCACAGCCCATCTTTGGCCTTTCGAGATCGTTATGAAGGCCATCGCTGTTCCGCGCACATATGAACTTTGTGTCCACAATCGGATCACTCTTCGTCGTGCCTTGGAAATCTTCGGTCGGATAGGTATCATACAAGTTCTTCTCTCGCAACTCATCTCGCAAGGCTAGCAAGTTGAGCGCACCGATTAGTGGGGGCAGCTTGTGCCATGGAATGATGGCGTTCACAGCCTTGAACAGAGCGACCAGCACTCGTTGACTAAATGTATAACCCATGGTGATGGCTAGAGGGCAAAGAGGATACGATGCCAGATACGGGAAAGGGCCTACCGCTCTATCTATACACAATTGAGATCAATGCACAGCCATGAGCTGACCGTGCCATGCTGTAGCTCCTGCGCCTGCGAACGTGTCTCGAGTGCGTGGGCTTCAGCCTGGCAATCTAGAACAGTATGCGCTCACCGTGTTTGGAAGGGCTCAGCTGATGGAGTCCGCGGTGGCGCACAGCTCGAGGAACTTGCATTGCATTAGCGAAGCGCTTGGCGTCACTCCTCGTGCTTCCCACGTTGTGAGGCTGAAGACTATTTTGGAATATATGGAGTGAAGTTCCACAAGCCGCCGTCAGCCACAAATTGGGGGCTTTCGGATTGGCCGACGGCTTGCATGGAGCTGGAACGCCTTGCAGCCATGTACTGTAGCTGACTGAATGGTCTCAGAAACGCGGTGCATCTTCCCCTCCCGTCTCCAATGCGTAGATTGGCTCTTGTCAATAGCATATGAATAGTTATGCGCTGCGACAAGCTGAGCTTGGGCAGACCCGTTCCATGACAAGCTGGCTGAGACCATCACCGCATGCTGTGTTTGTTGCACGGTTGAGGCATGTGCTGCGTTGCTAACATGCTTGAGCTTTAGCGCGTCTTGCATGTTCTGCTGTGCAAGGAGGTTGTTCGATCCGGATACATGCGATTGCGCATTGTCTCCAGATATGGGACGTGGCTGGCACAGTCCCTACTCGAAAGTGTGGGCGGAGTTTGCCCGCACTGATCTCTCATACACTTGGCCATATCAGACGTCAAATAGGCAGGTGTTACTCCAGTGAAGCCGAGCCGACACAGCCATGCTGGTGTTCAGGTCCGCATGCGCTAAGGGAGAGACGTGCCGGGCGTCGATATTGCGCCATGGAGGTCTCATCCTGGAAGCTTCTCATTGTGGTCATCTCCAGCGAGCCTCTTTACGAATTCGACATAGCCTACCCTCCTGCCCTTCAACAGGCTGACCAAATCCTGCAACACGCCAAATGCTAAGCCAGCCTTCGCGCCCATTTTGGCCGTCCTGGCTGCCGTTGGCACAGGAAATCTGTTCCACGCACTGAACATACCCGCAATGCCCAGACCAGCCAACATGGAACTGAAGCAATCCCTCGAATCTCTCACCATCTCTTCTTCCTCGTGCTCTTCATCGTCGACGCTCAAGGGAGCACTCGCCAATCTCATCTCTCGCGCTCCGCTTTTCCACTCCCCGCCCCAGAATCTGCCCCACATCCTCCTCCCCGCCGCTCTCCCACGATCAACGCCTTCTTCGAGTAGGAAGAACAGCCCCGTCCACGCTCCAAACTTGAGACTCTGCCTCGTACCTTCCTTAATCCCGCCAAGCATCATATTGTAATTTTTGGACTTGTGGTACAGGAACCACCCTTGCTGTGTAGTGGGCAAGCGGTGAGCATTTTCGGCGCGGAAGCGGAAGTTTGTGTCTTGTGAGCCTTTAGCAAGACCGAGGAGCAGCCCTGTCACGGAGGCAATGGTGATGGACAGAGGGAGACGCGAATACAGCGGAAACGAGAGGCGTTCGGCATCATTGCGGAGCTGAATGGGCGTGCGAGGTTGCTCTAGTTGCGACTGAGGTTCTGGCATCGAATGCGGGATGGGAAGCACCGGGAGGGCATCGATCGACGGCGAGGGCGGCGGAGGAGGTGGTGGTGCTTGCAGAGCAGCAGTCGGTGAAGCAGCCTCTTCACTGCGTTTCCACCACATCCTGACAAACAGCTTGGTTCCTTCCAGCACTTGGTCGGAAGCTGGTCTTGGTGGATTGAGAGGCGTGCGTAAAGGTGCGGAGTTGGGGCAGACACCTCCGAGCGCACGGACCAGCCATGCATGTCGATGACTTTGAGAAGTGCAACGTGCTTCACCCTCGTATCGCCACATCTGACTGCGCATCCATAGTAGAATGCTGGGAAGTCGGCATGGCGCCATCGGCCCGGCAAAAACGAATGCCTACGTGTGCTGGAGCTGTAGAGCCCGAGCACAGCAACGACAACGACAGCCTCGAAGAGGCAAGCACACTGCGGCGACCGCTGAGAAGCCGGACGAGGAGGTGCACGATGGCAGGCAGTCGCAAGAGAAGAGTCAGCAGCGAGGATACAAGCGCCCCAAGGACCAGATCCGCGCTCGACAAAAAGCATCGACATCTGTCGCTGAGTGGTTAACACTCAGCCAACAATCCTATCAAACGCTCAAGGCACATTTAGAGCGACTGCAAGAGCGCAAGAGAGATGAAGCGTTGGCGCAACAGAGCAAATCCGTCTTCCGCGCTCCGAACAATGCTGGCCGGCCACATCCTGCTCTCCGGGCGATTGACATCGACAAGTTGTGCAGAGCAGATCAGAGCGACGATGGTGGAGGGAAAGGTGAAGAGGAGAACTTGAGTTCGGTCTCATGGCGTAAGCATTACAGCTCTGCAGAAGGCCGGGCCTCAAAGCCTACGGTGTCTCATCGTCCATTGCATGTCACCGAATCCAGCTCTAGTGAGCTCGATTTCTTGTCGGCTGTTTCGCGGCAGCGTGCGCGACACGCAGCGTCGCGACCAACTCAGCCTGTTAGCTATGAGTCGGCTTTCAAACACTTGTTGCAGTCGAGACCTTCTCCTGCAAAGAGTGCTTTCGCATCGCCGTCTCCAGGAACTCAAACACAAGGTATGCGCACGTTCCACTCGTTGCGTCGAATCAACCAGCACGCTGTCCCGCAACAACAGCACGATGACACGGAGAACGATATGGCACAGGAAAGAGCTACAGAAAAGGCGGGCGGCATCCGGGCCCAGCTGCGCCAATGGCAAGAACTGCACGGCCATGAAGAAGATATCATGCCCGAGCTGCCCCAAGAAGATTTACCATACGACGAAGAGTCACCGTACAATAGCTTGACCCGACTTCCCAGTGAAGGGAGCATGAACCAGCAAGCACAGCGGGCCGAGGAAGAACAGGGCGGCGCTGCGTTCATGGAGCAACTCGGAAAAGAAGGCTTGGAAGGGACATCGAAAGAGCAGACTCGTTTCATGCAGCCAGGGGATCTGGTGGAGCTGACGTTTGCCATGTCCGAAAGGGAAAGCACAATGGCAATATACATCCAGCGGGTTGCCTCAGGCCTCGGCCAGTATCTGACCTTGAATGGACGATGGACCCATTTGAACGATGGTTCTGTACCGTACAGTGTGTCCGGATGGATCGATCCAAAGGAGCTGGGGCCTCTGATGAAACACCTCCCCAAGCCAGAGACGGCTCTCGACCTCGAGCAGCTGAGAGTCCAGGCTTACACTGAAGACCTTGATGTTCCCCGAGAAATTACCGGCCCGTTGATTGCTCGCCTGCAGGTCTTCTCCGATGAAGTGCGGGAGATTTATCGCCGCAATGCCAGTGCTTTGGACGATGCTCATGAAATTCTCGCACATGAAACAGATCTGCGGTATGGCTCGCTGGCATCAGCTGCCTCCGCCCTTCTTAAGACCCCGGCTGACAAGCTGCCATTGTCCGCACTGTTTACCGTTCGCAAGGCCTTGGCAAACGGCGGCTTCGCTTTCAACATAGATCGCCGTTCTCATCGCCTGACAGGCTACATGCAGATTCGCAGTAAGGAGCAAGTCCGGATGGTGGAGAAGGTGCGTGGCTGGATCAGAGAATGGCAAGATGACCTGGCACTGCGAGCAAGCCTGGGTGAAAATCGACGTGGGAGACACAAGCCTTCGAAGTCCGCTCAAATCTTGTACGGCTTCATCGACAAGTCTCGTACAATCGTTGCCAAGCAGCGACAAAATCGAGAACCAGTGCCCGAGGCGGGCAACGTTGGTCCTAGCAAAACGCGGCTGCCCATCACACTGACTAGCGACTGCTTCAGAGTGGAGGTAGAGCAGCTTTTCACCCAGGACGAAGCGGAGATTGTCAAGTTCATTGAAGGCTGGTGTTGCAGCCAGTCGTACGCTGGACTGCCCCGTCTGCTGAGCTTGCCGCCACTCATACTAAACGCTCTGGACTTGTACTCAGGTCTGGAGCTCGGGCGAAACATTGGCTTTTTGTTTCTGCAAGAGCTGGGTGCCATCATGCCTCACGAGAACCGTGTTCGTTTTGACCAGCATCTGCTTCTGCCGAGCTCGCAGCACAGCAAACCACTTCAGAACCTGATGTCGAGCCTGATGAAAATGAAATTCAATCACAACCTTCGTGACTCTTTGTCGGATCTTCGGCATGACTGGAAAGCTCTGCCCGTCTATTGCATCGATGATGCCAGCGCACAGGAGATTGACGACGGAATATCGATCGAAGACGCAGGAGTGGATTCGCACGGAAGGCAGCAGCACTGGCTCCACGTGCATATTGCCAACCCAACGGCATTCTTCTCTCGAGACCATCCCCTCGCAAAGATGGCACGTCACATGGGCGAGACAATTTATATGCCAGAGCGCGCCTACATGATGCTGCCGCGATGGGCTACAAAATCTCACTTCAGTTTGGCACCGAACAGACCGTGCTTGACGTTCAGTGCGAAGCTTAACTCGGACGGCGAGACACTTGATTACAAAGTCACTGCAGGCATTATCAGAAACGTTCTGCGCGTCACTTACGATGAGCTCGAGGGTCAAGTCTTCGGCAAAGACCCGGAAGCAGAAGAGCGACTCATCCTCACCGTCGGGGGCATGCCGCCTCCAGATCGCAAACCTCCAAGTAACGCTTCTTTGCTCACGGAGCAGAACCGTAATGATTTAAAGCGAATCATGGATCTTGCTCAAGCGCGATCTGCCATTCGTAAACGTGCTGGTGGTATCTTCTTCGAGCTAGCACACCCAGAAATGGCTGTATGGCAGAACACACGTGGGACTGGACTGGCGTGGGATCACCCTTTTCGAAATGGGTCCAGAACTGTATATGGCGATGCAGTCATCCAGCTCCAGACTCAGCGAATGCAAAATTGGTTCACAACGTCTCGGAGTCAAGCTCAAGTACTCGTGAGCGAGTCCATGTTGCTTTGTTCGGAAATCGCGGCGACATACTGTGCACAACGCCAAATTCCGGCAATTTATCGAGGGACCACGTCGATTAGCGGAAATGCCGAGAACCCAAAGAAGGAACGATGGGAAGAGCTCCTCGCGCAGGGAAAGCAACTCCCAATGCATCTGGGTATTCCCTATCTGCAGTCTATGGGATCCACTGTGCTCCGCACGAAACCGCTCAAGCACAATTATCTTGGAATGGATCATTACGCCAAAGTCACGTCTCCGTTGCGCAGATACGGTGATATGATTCTGCACTGGCAGATCGAAGCTGCAATACGTTGGGAAGCTACCACCGGTCAAAGTCTCATTGTCCCGCCTGACGACAAGACTCAACACGACCGCAGCTTCCTTCCCTTCAGTAATCACATGCTCGAAACTATCATGTTGGGTCTTCAACCTCGCGAAAACATGATCACGAAGGCCAAAAGATACTCCAACAACCATTGGGCTCATATGCTACTTTTCCGCATGCATCATTTCAAAGAAGGTGGATCTGGCCCTCTTCTCGACCGCTCTTCTCCTG
The DNA here is from genome assembly GCA_004299825.1 of Cercospora sojina. Taxonomy (NCBI): domain Eukaryota; kingdom Fungi; phylum Ascomycota; class Dothideomycetes; order Mycosphaerellales; family Mycosphaerellaceae; genus Cercospora; species Cercospora sojina. The sequence continues at coordinate 2,815,390 of CP036211.1, read as the reverse complement.
AAACGTTCCCGGGTAGTCTCCCGCCCGGTGAAGGCGGTCTTCCGTTCAAGACCTTACATTGTTTCATTCAGACTCGTCCTGGACTGGAAGTCCACCACTACCTGCAAGCTACTTCCATGGAGCTCAATCTTTTGGTAGAGATGCGCAGACCAACCGATCTGGATACTGGGCTGCCTGAGGCGATACAGGGAGATATTTGGGAGGCGGAAATTGTGGGGTTGGATGTCTATAACAGGAGGATTATGGTCAAGCCTCTGAGGTTGGTGGCCAGAGAGGGACTGTAGGTCAGCAGTGCGGTACTTCGCCTGAATGTGTCGTCCATTATGGCACGAAGGGTAGATGGTGAAATCGCCTTCTCTTCTCCGTGATTTACTGACACCCATACCTACTCTCACATGCTGCCGCCCCGCCCAACAAGTTCGGGCTTTTGCTTCTGATGATCTCGTGGGAGCACGGTAGATCGGAAAGCATTTACTCCTTAATTCCTAATCGCTGCAAGCTCAAAAAGCAATATTGTCGAAACACTTTTCTGCTCTCACCCAAAAACAAGAAACACCCTGCTCGTTGCGTAGTCGTTCCGAGAAACCCCTACAATCCCGCTTCCTGCATCTCCTTCGCCGCCAATGAACACTTTTGTATTTGAAAATCTCGCCTCTTTCATTGGTGTAGTACTGGAAAAAATCGCATCGCCCGATCGCGCACACATAGTGTAGCGCTCTTGAGATTACGGTGTTTTGTCCACTAACTTGCAAGCGGCTCAATGGGTAGCCATTGCACCAGCATACTGGATTGTTCATGTGGATACCTCGCATGTCTCCGAAGCAGACAAAAACTTTGCAGCTTGGGCATATGTAGTACGGACGTCCGGCATTGCCGTTTCTGTTACTTGGGAGCACGAAACATCTTTTCGTCATTGTGCCGCAGCCGACGTTGTGGCACAATGGTGGAGCTTGTAAGGATGGATGAGGGCTTCGAGGGTCCATGGAGGCATTTGTATCATTTTCCTCGCATTGGATGTGCGAATCGCGAGCGTTCATGATGGTATTTGTATCGTTTTCCTCAAGTTTGATGTGCAGATGTGTTGATGTTGCGCCCTCTTTGATGAGCTCCGATGCGAAAGTAAATAAGAGCTGTGGTTGCGATGAATAGCCAGTCGAGGGGTGCCGATAGCCTTTTGTTTCGATACTATGTAACTTCGGAGCCCTGTCTACCATGGTTTGTTCTCTACTTAGGTCTCTCACAGGTGGGTGGAAAGGGTATCTCGCAAGTCGCAACACGAATGTCAAGTTCAAAATGCCAGAGTCCGCGATCATGTCGCGATGCACTGGAATATCATTTTGTCATCAATCAACAGAGCTACTTAATTGAAGTCACTCACAGCCTGCTCTGGATCTTCTCTGGAGTATCTCCAAGAGCATACTGCACGGAAGCCTTATAACTCCTGACCTTCTCCGACTCCTGCATTGAAGGTGTCTTTGCCGCAGTCGCTGGGTTGTATGTCCACGCTGTGCCCTTGATGGCTTCCGCATCGGACAGTTTCGTGTTCGGCTTTCCATCGGCACGCTTGTAGACGTTGACGACAACGCATCCACCGAGACCGAGATTGTGTTGGAGAGCGGCCCTTGTGTCGACATGTCGAGTGTTGGCCCAGCCACGAAGTTGCCATGTGAGCTCTGCGCATTGTGCGAGGCCTGTGGCGCCGAGCGGATGCCCTTTTGAGATGAGACCGCCAGATGGGTTGATGACTGGACCTTTGCCGCCGAATGTGATGTCTCCATTTCGAACCATTTCATGAGCTTTGCCCTCTTCGCAGAATCCTAATCCTTGGATGAGGGCCATTTGGTTCGCCGAGAAACAGTCGTGAAGTTCGCAGACTCCGATGTCTTTTGCGGTCATACCGGCTTCCTCGTAGGCCATTCTCGAAGCTCTCTTGGTCATGCCGTAGCCGACTAGGTCCATGGCGCTTCTGGAGAAGAGAGTATCGTCATCCGTCTGCAGCTGCTGTCCGGCCATCAAGATGGCCTGCTCCCAAAGATGTGGTCTCTTCTCCTTGATGAAACGTTCTGACACGACAACGGCGGCTCCTGCACCGTCGGATGTTGGGCTGCATTGCAGCTTTGTAAGTGGGAAGTGAATCATTGTGCTGTTCTTGATCTCGTCGAGTGTGTACTCTTGGCGAAATTGTGCGTATGGGTTATTGACTGAGTGCTTGTGGCTTATGCGGCCAATCTCAGCAAAGTCATCAGCTGTCGCGCCGTACCTGCCACAAGTCAATCGTTATTCCTATACCACGCGGTTGAGCTGGACCTACAGCTTCATGTATTCTCGGCCAGCATTGGCAAAGTATTGTGCGTTTCGCGGGCTGTCGTGCGCGCCGTACTCTTCCTCCATCACCTTAGCAGACAGCTGCATTGGTTCAGGACGGTCCTGGAATCCAAGCTTGATTGAGCCCGGCTGCATCTGTTCAAACCCGACGACCAAGACACAGTCTGCGGCACCAGATCGCACCATAGTCCTTGCCATATGAAGTCCTGTCGAGCCGGTGGCGCAGGCATTGTTGGTGTTGTAGATCGGAATCCCCGTCATGCCAAATTGGTAGAAGACACGCTGTGCTGAGCAGGTGGGGCCAATGCAGAAGCATCCGACGCCCAAATCGACATCGTCGTAGTTGATTTGCGCGTCCAACATGGCCTTGACGCCAGCCTCGAAGCCCATCTCAACATATGAGCGGGTCTGTCTTGGCTTGATGAATTGGGTGAGACCGACGCCGAGCACGTAGGCATTTTGCTGGGGCTTCTTGATCTCCATGATGGCGGTGTATGAGGATGTGGTATCTGTGGTCCTTTTTCTCGCGATCTGAGCTGGCAGGCGATATTATGTGCTGGCTAGAATGTGTGTCGCCAACACTGACAAGTACTGTAGAGGACGAGCTCCCCTCGGCTGAGCTCCGCACGGGAACTCTGTTGCATGGCCGAGGTTGATGGACTTTGTGCGACGTTCTGTATCGATTTCTCATCAATTGTGAGCACTAGTTAGTCCGTGTCGGTAACGACCCGTCCGACGTCACACGCAGCATGATTTGCGCTGCTCGTTGCTTGACACGGTTCGGCACAGTGCAGTTCGGGGGAAATAATGAGGGAATAAGCGGTGTTCGTTCATTCCCGTAGTCTTGAGCACAGCAACGCCGACACGTGTGTCAGCTTACGCGCCTCCCCACAATCCCCAGAAATGTCAAGGCCACCTGGGCGGCTCTGGCCGTTCCCATAACATGCATCTTCGCTCCTGCGTCTGATATATGAACTGTCTACGGCACGCCAATGACCTAGCAAATAGCATGGTATAACGTTGAGCATCGATTGACAGGAACGACATCAGGTCCGAGACCCTCACTCCTGCATATTGTTGCTTGCCGACAATTGTCAAACAAAACTTCGCTCTGAAAAGAGAAATCGATGTTCGATGCGGATCAGTGCATCATAAAGACAAAGGCTGTCGACACTGATGCTATCGATGTGGCTTCACAGGCGGGGGAGTTACCCGAGGCTGGCTTGAGAGCACTGCACCAATGCTAAAGAAGACGGCTGCTTTCGAGCATCGGCAGGCATAGTGCATGTAGGTCACCTGCATCAGTGCCATTCATGCAAGTTGGTACTCGGAGAGCATTGAACCGCGACTGGCCACGGGACCTGGTTCGCTCTTGCTCTCTTTCAAGTGCTGCGAATGCAAAGATGGCTGGCAGATGAGACTCCTGCAGACATCCCTTAGCGTCCTGTACTCAAGGCGCTCACAGCGCCTATGACTGAGATGGAAGCAGTCGCCCGGCTGGAAATGGATGCATCTCGCACACTAGCCGCCCACCATACGGCAACAGATTGTGCTGGATATGGCTGGACAGATCAGCGAGCGCAGGTGGCGAAACCCTGTTTGATACATCCAGCCATGTTAGAGCATATGCTATCTGGAGCGACACTTGGGTGGGAAATTGGCCACTACACGCAAGATAGTCTGCACGAATGCTCCAGTCTGATGAAATCCAGGCAAGCGAGCCACCATCACGACTCGCTTGACATTCTTGACCATGCATACATGGCGGCTGTTGGCGTACCGTTGTTGATGCATATGCAGGTCGGGAGGTAGTCGACCATCTATAGTCAACCACTTACAGAAGGCAACATCGCTTGCTCCCAGATTCTTTGGCCAACGTCTATACAGTAGTCTGAGACTCATGTAGACAGCCACTAGAGAACCAGAGCTTGTTGTCAAGTCAGATGCGTTCGTCAATGGCGACAGCGAAGCCGGCCACGTTCGCATCTCGCGGAAAGCGGAATCGCGCATCCGCTGAGGTGACAGATGCTCCAGCGATGCAAATTTTTAGGTCCGTTTGTGGATACGACTCATGGTCGACGCGGTCATGCACTGGCGTGCCATAGTATACAGCGAATGCGGTCTCTTGCTGATGGAAGGGTCTGGCGGTGGCTCGGGAGTCTGGTATCGAGGCGGGACAGTGACGGCAACAGCATTTGCAAGGCGACAGCCCCGCCAGTGCATCGAACGCCCGCAAACGTGTATATTGGGGGTGAGTCCTTCTGTTGTCTGAGGGTGGTGAGATGGAATCGCATCGGGTAAGCGCACATACCATGATACGAAACATGCTTGAAGTGAGGTGGAGGCCGGGCAGATGTGACTGAGGCAAGGTCTTGGCATTGGAAGATTCCCGAAGGAAGGTGGCGCGGGGCAGGCAAGCAACGTCGTGACGTACAATAACACACTTCGTCCTCCGTCTGCCACCAGCGACAACGACTCGATCGACTGTTCACTACGCACCATGGCCACTTTCATCGCGCGCCGACCTTTCGCCCTCGCGTCGGCTCTTGCCAAAGAGCTGCCCGCCCCCCGAACCGCACTCCGCTCCTTCCAGACGGCGGCGAAGCCTCAATACCAGCAGCCGCTGACCAAGCAATTCACGCCGCTCCAGCAAAGCGTTATCCGCTCCGCCTTCCAGCAGTCCTCCCGCCGCACCTACCAGACCTCCGCGCCCGCCAACCCTCTCGCGCAAGGCAATCTCACACAGCGCCTGATCTATGGCGGTGCCATCTTCGGCGGAACCCTCCTGGCTATCAACCTGGTCTTCAACCGTGAAACCCGCGAAGATGGCGGCATGCCACCATATGAGCGCGCATACCTCAACGAGACCTTCCTGCATACCGGTCTGGGTATCGGCATCATCGGTGTCGCCGCCCGCGCGCTGCACATGAACGGCTGGAGCTATCGCTTGATGAGTGCCAATCCATGGTTGGTGCTCGGTGTGGGACTCGTGGGATCAATTGGAACAATGATGGGATGCTACGCCACCAGCCCGGACAACTACGTCGTCAAATACGCTCTGTGGGGAGGCTTCAACTTGACCCAAGCTGCTCTGCTCTCGCCCATGCTCTTCTTCGCTCCTGGCATTCTCGCACGCGCTGGTCTTTACACGGTTGGTATGATGGGCTCCATTGCCTTCGTCGGAGCCACTGCCAAGCAAGAGAAGTACCTGTACATCGGTGGTCCTCTTCTTGCTGGTGTCGCTATTGTCGCTCTCTCCGGTCTGGCTCCCCTCGTCCTTCCAGCGACCGCCACCCGCGCTCTGATGTGGACGGAGAACCTGTGGTTGTACGGCGGTCTGGCCGTCTTCGGTGGCTTCACCCTCTACGATACCCAAAAGATTCTCGCGCACGCACGCATGGCTGAGCAAGGCCGTTTCAGGAAAGATGCCGTGAACGAGTCCATTGCCCTGGAGCTCGACTTCATCAACATCTTCGTCCGCATGGTGCAAATCCTGGCAATGCAACAGGGAAGGAGAAAGTAGTGGAGCGCATAGCAGTGCAAAAGAGTCAACATACAGACAGATTGTGATATTAGCGGCATGACCTGACGCGGCGTCTCTGGATATTAAAGCCACAAAAAGACCTTTGCGGAGGACGGAAAGGATTTTCGTTCCCTGTGTATCAGTAATAGCTATCATGTACAGACAACTATGGTTTCTCAGCTCCAAGTGCACGAACCTGGAACAGGGCAGTAAGCAAATCCCTCAAAGTGGAGAGATGCCATCCTTCTCGTGACATGCAAACAAGCACGAGAATCACAGCAGTTGTGAGTGACGACGTTCGTCGCCAAGTTCAATCGCAGCACCTAACAAAGATAGCAGAAGAAGGATCTCTCCCACCCGGATGGCAGGCACGTTCAACCCGGAATCCTATCATATTGAAGAACCACAGTTCGGCGAAAACACGGTGAAGCAATTGTGTGGCTGCGGAGCTGCATGTCAGCCAGCCCTGCTGGAGCTGCAGATCCAAGTATGTATGATCAAGCTGTCCCATGGGCACTTATATTGTGGGCTTTCTCCAAATGCATGGCGCGACATCTTCGAGGAGAGCGTTCGAAGATGTCCTGGCGAACCTGAATTCTCTTATCGTTTCGGTCCAAGGTCTCGTGAGAAAGCGCAACGGGTACGTACCACGGCTATTTATCAAGTCGTTGATCGACCATGGCAGCCTGCTACCACCACGATTTTTCCAATTCCTGCTCGTAACTGGCCCTCCGCACTCAGAAACTAGCTTAAGACCGCATCATGCAAGGCATACGGTACACCGGTTCAAAACCATCACCATTAGCAGCAGAGAAAACCCCAGCCACTTGGCGAGAGATTTCCGCGACATCCAACCCTCGCACGAGGCATGACCTTTCGACATCTGGCACCCTACTGGATGTCCGCATTCCTGTTTCACTGCCGCGCAGCCACGAACCCCCCTTGTCACATGGTCGAACTCTCCCGCCAACCCGTAGGTCGGCCCCCAGCACTGACTGGATAGCCTTTGGTACGGAACTAATCCATGTCTGCATATAAGCACGTAATGCATGATTGCCACGCTGCTGCTAGCTCTTACAGCAGCAGGGTTTTAGTACGCACGCAGTGTGCACGTGTGGCTAATGACGCATGTACCGATACATGCAATCGTTACTGCTGCAGAACACGAGCGCCAAGTGTTGATCCTTCGATTGACGAGAGTGCAGTGGTCAAAAGGGTTCGATTTTTGTCGACGCGCCTGCGGCTGTAGTCTCGTCGATTTGCCGTTGAAGGAGGCCCGGATCGGTGGTTGTGTGGCTGAGTGATGTACTGAGACTGTGGTACGCGAGTACGGCTTGGCCGAAGGTGTACCATTCTTTTGTGTTTCTGCTTCTGCTTCCCTGCCTGCTGCCCCAGCACTTCGGACTACTATTTCGTGTCCGGGCCCACTCGAATCCCAGCGCCGGCTGAGCTGGTGCACCGAACCATTCACTTTACACAAAGTCGATGGCCAGGGTGTGCTGCAATGCACGGAGAAGGATCCACGATCGTCGAGCTCTGCGATAGCTCTCGAAGCTCGTTCCCTGACAGATTTCCCGTTGTACGCTCTCTAGTGGTGTGCTGTGCCGTGCAGATTCGTGGCTCGCACGCAGTCTCGTTTTTTTGTGACATGTTTCTTACCCTGCGTCAAGAGCAGTCACAGCCGATGACAGCTGAGAGGTTACTGGTTGGCCGGTTCCAGGTTTCACATTACGCACTGGTTGTGCAATCCTACGGTGTGGAAAGTCTCCGATGTCCGGAGGGTGGGTGGGTGAGAACGGCTCAGGGCAATGGCAGAAACAATCAAAGTGCTGGAGCCGAGACTTGGTCTGACGACAAATACGTATTATGTCTCCTGTGGAATGCCTTGGAATGCAACATTGGCCCTGCGCAAGTGCCTTTCATGGTCATCCTAGTGGGTGTCTGCAGAATGTTCTGCTCGAACCAACAAGTTGTTCGACGTTGGACACGAATAGCTTCTTCAAGTCTGTGGCCGGTATTCTCCTGCACGTCCTTTAGGAATCGGCGACCCGGTGATTCCTTTGCAGAACGTATTCAGTGGCTGAGACCGCATCGGCTCTTCTTTGCTCTATCTCCTGGCTGAGAGTCGTCAACAATGCTGGAGCTCTAGCGGGAGACCGCATAATGTTTCGGATGGACATGAGAACACGTTCTGGTGGATGGTTTTCCAGACAGTTGCAAGTGATGACCAAATTGCAGCCAAGTCCGCCGTGACTCCCTCCCGGAAGAGGGCGATTGATCACGCGCCAAGGGGAAATGCATACCTCATATTGGACCGTGTCATTTTGAGGGAATTCTCAACATATCATCAGACCTCCTGCAATTGCTGTTCTGCTCAATCGTCAAATCTGGATTAAAGATTCTCCAGCTCAGAGCCTCCAATTGCAGAAACCGCCTCCTGAGCTCCTCCCAACACCTCACTCGCTCAGTCTTACTGGAACGCTAACGGCTGGCCACACGTGCATGCGCCCGCGCGCAGCCACGCACCGCGCTTGTTTCAGCTATCCATACCTATCACGATTCTTTTGGGTGCCAGAAAAGTCTGTTGGACAATCAAGCGCCAATCTCATCAAATTGCCATGGCTCCTGCATCGCCCGCACTCGCGTGCGCCGCACGTTGGGCTGCCGCCGATGGGTCTGAAATTGATTCAGGCGATGAAAGTCAACCTCGTGCAGCGAATGCTCTCACTCTGTTTCGGAGAGCTAGCAGACGGGCGTTAGTGGGTGTCTGCGTTTTGTTTCAGTTCTTGGGAAATTGAGTGAGGATCTCTCGGTCGTGTCGTCGTGGTCGCCGTTGTCATTGCGGCGATGTGGACGTAATGTGGGTGATGAGCGGTGTGCGAAGGAGGAGTAGGGTCAGTAGGTGTTATGGACGTGCAAGAGCGACGTGCCTGCGCTGCAATCACTCACCTGGATTTGGGGCGGTGTAATTCCTCCCTATGTCTTTTTCCAACAACACGACACGGACGTCTCGCAAAGAACTGCATGGCATCGTGGACATGCGTGAACATGTCCACCCGCTACTCAAATTTGATCCTTCAAAGCCACCTTCGACCGACAGCCCAGCCACCGGCATCTGGGCTGGGTGCACAGTACCAGGTAGGCTTCAAAGCCATGCGCGGAAGTTCAGCGTCAGTTCATGAGGCACTCGTATGCTTCGCACTTCAAAGTGAATGCCGTGCTGCTAGCGCTCTAGCTTGTGGCTCTTGCTGAAAAGCAAAACAGTCAGTTGTCGAGCTTGCGCGGACGCCAACGGCTGTCATATTCTTGCGCAACTGCCGGTAGTCTAAGCACTCGCGTGCCGACGTTCACGAGTCGCAAGACCGAGCAAATGCTGAGTCAATATCAAGCCGGTGACGTTTGGCAGGGAACTCGGTCGGAGTCAACATCCTTGGTGGCACTTTTTGTCTTGCGTTGAACCACTTGCACTATCCAGGGTCGTGGCATTATGGATGCACAATTGCATGACTGGCTGATGGCAGCTTCGTGAGTGGCGGACGCCAGCGGCTGTCCTTGGAATGCTTGACTGGAGCCCCAATAGCGCAATCCGTACGGAGCAGCGTTCCAGTCTCCCTCGGTTCAACACAATCGTCACGGAACGTGCGAGATGGCCCATGCTCGGTTCGAAGTGCGCAGCGACGAGCTGTGACTTGCTGAGACCAGTCGTCGACTAGTTCATGTCGCAGGGTGGCGTCTTACTTGTGGGCTACTGGAAGTCACGTTGATGGCCCCGCTGCACTATTTCTAACGAGTGAGCTGTCACTGTATGCCCGGCAGACGAGGCATCAGAGGCGTGGGAGAGAGGTGCAGCGCAGCGTTGCTGCATCCGCTTACCACGTCCTGTCCCGCCTGCACAAGAGACACATGTCGGCGTTCGCCTCGTCTCAAGCCTTGCCAGGCTAAAAGTGCTGACATGGCATGGGACAGCGCTTTTTGGCATCACAGCATCACGCCCAGTCTCGACGGGAAAAGCCACGTCTTCGGCGTCGGCCAACACTACAGATAAAGTCACCACGCGTGGTGCAGCATTTCCACGAAACACTGGTCTCCAAATACCTGCGCATCGTGTTATTCGTCCTCGGTGTACCGTACGCTCTCGCACGCTAGCGGGTGACCGCTTTTGCTCATATGTCTGGTAATCTAATGCGAAGTCTGACCAGGTCAAGCAATATGGAAGACGCCAGTATAGGGCAGCAGCAGATACGACCACGGCCCTGCTGCCCGAAGATTGATGAGATACGAAGCTCGCAAATCTGGTAGCATGGATGGATGTGAAGTCAGTACCGGAGATCCCGGCCTCCGAAACAGGAATCGGTTGCGCCACGGACAATAGCCTTGGGCAGGCGAGAAAAGGGTTGCAAGGGGGTTTCGGTTTCTTTGGACTGCTGCTCCTCGAGCACCACGGAGTCTAGCGGAAGGACGCGTCTTGCACCCGGGGGTGGTAGACTAATGTCTCCGAAGACATGGTATGGGCAATATAGCGGCATCGTGGAGATTGCATGCGGTGCGTGGCAGACCATGGACGATCTCCCTCGGCATCACGGTGGACCGTGGTTGGCCGAACCGAGCCAGGTCCTTCGCGGTGGGCGGGAGTCGAATCACGGCACATCTCCTCCCGCCCCATCTCATCAGGCCCGGAGGGGCGTCGACTGCAACGGGCTTGGCCACGTGGCCGCGATGTCTGGACTCCGGATGCACGACGAAGCGGCGAGGGAACAGTGCGCATCCGATCCGCAACCCACGAAGCGCACCGCCTCCACGAAGCGCACCGCCTCCACGAAGCGCACTGCCTCCCCGCAGCCGGAGGAGCACATCTGGGAAGCAGCAGATCATGCACGATACGGGACGATCGACACGCTCAGCACGTCCCGCCCCATGCAGCGCGCCGTCGTGGCGAGCGCCAGCGCACAGGTTCCCGGGACCCGCGTGATGGAGGAGAACGCAACGCTGGAGACTCCAACCCAAACCGGCACCTGAAGTGGTCTTTGAGTGCGGCGCTTGCAGACTCCCCTGCTCAGCCTCGTGTGTCCCGCCACGGCAACGATGGTCATTTGTTACCTTCCCTGGCCCCAAATGCGGTCTTGAGCAAGCGTCGAGCCTCGGTCTTGCGAATGACATGTCCCACCGAGTCCATATCGCTGCTGGGCCGCGCTGCATCTGCTGGGAATGCTTGCGCTTGGCGCGGGAGATATATGCGCGGGCTCGGGACTTCACTTCCAGACTGTGCCGGGCAAAGGACGATGACCACGCACAGTCTATCAATTGGAAAGATACAAACACAGTATGGTGGAGCTTGCCATGGAGACCGTAGAGCCGTTGCGTAAGCTGGCTTCGCCTCTGAACGACTCTCCCAATTGGCACGACATCGAAATCGATCCAAAAGACGCACATGAGCGCAATGGGAACCCGGCTCGTGGGACGAGTGTGATGCACACATTGCTCCATGAGTGCATTCACGCTTCCTTTCAATCTACTCCTGTCACAATGGCATCGAAGAGACCGAAGCGCCGCGTCGTAGGAACAAACGTTCGGGAAACTAACTGCAAGGAAAGGAGATTCGGCGCTTCATGCCCGAACAAGAAACGCCAGGTTCAGTGGGAGAGAGCTTTCGGACCGACCGGCCATGGAACGGCTTGGATGAGTATTGCTACGCATATTGGACGAAATCGTGAACAGAGACATTTGGCACAGAGCTGCCCTCAGATGGGAAGTTGACATGCAGAACGATTTCGTGGTGCATGGAGTGGTGCCAAGGAGGAAAGATCTCACCGAATTTTCGGTGAACACGAGGGCGACGGTCGAAGCCTTTGTGCATCGTGCCTCTCGGGTCCAGAAAAAGATCAAAGCCTTTGATGCGGAGCAGAAAACAAGACTGGGCAGGCGTGAGGAGGAAGGAAGGGAGGACAGGGAGGAGGTGTATCAAGAATTTCGACGCAGGGCATTCGATGAGAAGAAGTCAACGCCAGTCGCTAAATTGAAGTTGGCCATTGAGGGATAAGGACTGGGTGCAGTGGCACTGCTTGAAGATCTCAGTTGGGGTTCAGACACATCGTTCAGCAGATGGTGCACAGGACATTTAGTGCGTGGCCAGGGACGACGGCTGGTCACGATCTGCGATATCCTTCAAGGCTGTGAAATTTAACATAGTGCATATTGTTTGACGGCTTCACTTTGGATTTTGTACTTTTACAAATGGCCCGGATGAAGTTTATCGGATGTCGGTTTCTGGTCGGCATACAGTTCATTGCAATTTCCTTATTTCCTTGGCACTGAAGTACCGTCCTGCTTGAAGGACGTCTGACCAGCGGTGGATGCGGAGCACGCGTCGCTTTGTTCTCTTGTTCTCTTCAGACTTTATCTTGGAGGACCAGAGACTGATACCCTGCTGTCAGTATGATGCGGAAAGCCACGTTATTTCCGGCGCACGCTTCTGGCCTTGTGTGTATAGACACTGCCATCGCATGCATCGCAGGCATAGGTATAGGAAGGATAGCATTGGATATATGCAAATTTCTGTAGGTCGAACTTCTATTTGCGTCATGCAAACAGGACGGGTCATTCATGTCTCTTCACTGCCCAGCCGGGTGAATATAGTTCGTTTATCTGCATGCCCAGCTTCAGCCCGCTCTCTCAATATGCGATGTATATTGCTTCCATAGATTGCTTTGGAAGTATTTGTGATGCCGAGCGTGGAATTCGTACACGTGGCATACTCTCAATGAGTGGCATGTTGTTGATGGTGTCGCGGACTGACTTTTCCTCTCATTCTTGATGCATATATGTGTTCATATAGGATATGAGCATGGCCGCTGTTTTTTTTTGACGTAGTAGTCAGATCTATCGTCCTCGTTCCATGTGGGATGCTACTCTCAGATGGTGAAACGTGCCACATGCAGTCAATCTTGTCAACCCTTTTCCATGAGATCTCTGGATCTCCACAGCTCAGCTCGTTTGACCTCATTGTGAACAATTCACCACCTTGACGTCAGTAGTGCTGCCGAGGAGATGTCATTCCATGGATCATGGGCGTGCACTCGGCTGACTCGCGGCATCTACACCTCGTTGGCTCCTTCTGCACCCGGCCCCAAGCCTTCAAGATAGTAGCTGGCGGATGCAACCTCCAATGATTAGTGGTTTTAACGAGCAGGCCCCCCCCCCCCAAAGAGTGCATTGCAGGCCTTGCCAAAACGCGTCGTGGCGTATTCGCTAGCACCAGACTGTCGGTCTTCTCGCCGTGGTCACGGAAAAACCGGTGGTGCTTTTTCGTCAAGTGCTTCCCGGTCTGCGGATCTTGACCAATATTCGGCAGGTCCGATCACGTCAATGGCATACTGGGACGCCGTGTCTAGGCTTTGCAGTGCTTGAGCAATATTTAGACCTCTTCGGTTCGGCTCGGTATGGCCAGCAGCTCATGCGGCTCCGCGCATCTAGACCGATATGTGTCTGACTGTGAAGATCCTCTGCGACACGGACCAGCGGGCCGTGTGCTTTCCAGCAATGAGGGGCTTGGATCGGACGCAGATCGAACGTTTCTTGGTAGCTTTCCGATCCCAGCAAGTAATCTGCACCGCCCTACGTGTACGCCTGCGCGCATCTGGCTGTATGGCTCGTGTCGTGTGCCTGCTACGTCGTTTCGCTCAACAACATCCCGCACAGCTTCTTCTTACGGACCTGAATGTCGGTCGGTACCGGACCGACCACTGCTAGATATACCCTGTAGACCGGTGCGCTGCTGCAGCGATACCGATCACAAGGCTAGGCCGGAGATCGCTTCCCACCCGACGACACGCGGTCGACAACATTGCAGTAGTAGGCCGCTAGGTATTACTTTGGTGAACCTTGTTGACCCCTCCCCATCAATCAACAGAGTGTGAGGGATTTGCCCTGCGTCCACAGGCCTGCTTCGTCGCAACGGGAAAGCTCGAAGCAGGCCGTGCAATGGGAAGCGAGGTGGTTTAGGCGTCCGAGGCAGCATGGGGTGAGGGCTGAAGCGGCGGGCCGGGTTGGAAGACCGCTCATGATGTTTCGACAATGCGGAAAAGCAAGCCAACACATGACTCGATACGTGTTGGCCGGAGTTTTCTCCAGCTCAGCGCACCAAGTGCCGTGTAGGCCATTATAGTATAAGACTTGCGTAGGGTCCCGCAATGCCCATACCAACGTATGTGCTCCTGCACTTTTACCATTCGTCTCGGCATCGGATAAGGCCAAGTACACGCTGCAAGTGTATGACCCGCCGTTATTGCATTGCGTACCAAGGCATCAGGGCGGAGTATGCAAGCACTCAACCGACCACACACAGCAGTGCTGAGCCAGGGATCGGAGAGCATGACGCCACCAGAAGAATCGAATCGGGCCCGAGCTTTGCCTGAGGAAGGGTTCTTTCGACTGGTGAGCCTCGACGCAGACAGTGCGGACGACATCGAGTTGTACAATCGCATGAAGGTCGGTTACTGCATAACCATCTTCTGGTAAGAAGCTGACATCAGATAGACCGAAGCTGCAGCAGGCCTGCAGCGCTTGTCTCACTCAGTCGGCAACGAGGATCCGAGTGAAGAAGCCTTTCGAGCAGAGATCCTCTCGATCTACCAGGGTGCCAGTACTCAGACTCGGTCGGTCTATGATCGTGGCGCGTTGCGAGTCGACGGCGCTATGACGGACAATTGGGTGATCCGTTGGCTGCTGTGGCAGGCCATGCATCAGCCCAACGGGAGGTAACTTAGTCCAGATGGCGAAAGAAATAGCTTGCATGTTGCTCAGCAGGGCCTTGAAGCGAGCATCAATGTGGATGGGGGCACCCGAAGAAAATAAGACCGAGCCGTATAATGATAATGGACGCCTTCGTTATGGCGAAACCCGAAGCCCTCAACCTTTTCTCTTCACGTCTGGCCTTGTTGATCTCTGAACCATGCGTTTCCAGGTCCACTGGTTTTACTGACACCGAGGCTTGCTTTCCAGAAGTTGTTCGACGTATCTCCAGGCATTGATGGATGTTTGTTTTCATCTGGGCAGACTCCGTCTTGAGCAGCGATATCGGTAGCGACGGGCTCATGTGCGGCACGGCAGAACGTGGGAGGGCGAGACTGCATGGCTGTCGGACATTTCTCATGCCGAATTGCCCAATGTCCACACTTCTCCCACGTTATCAAATTTGCAACGCACATGCTGCAAGTTATATGGCCAATTCTTGTGGTGTCCAGACCATAGTATATTTGCATATGTGGCGCAATAGGAAATATTCGGGCAGGGAACAGCTTCTTAATAAGTTCCAGTGCCTCGTGTCTCTTAGTTCTTGGTGTGTTTCACAATCTGTACAATTATCCCGCGTCTCAGTGCCCTCGAGGCCACTAAATACCATAGTTGCAGGTGCGAGCTGGGCGAACGGGCCATTCCAAATCCGATAAAGTGTGCTAGCGGCTCTGATCCTGCTTGTCAGTGATCGCCTCCAGCTCGAGGCGAGCAATATTACTTCCGTGATATAACTCCAGCAATTCGGTTGATGCACAAAAGGGCGCCTGAATTTCGGCAATGATTGGGCACTTTTGCAAGCACAGCGCTTAGATAGCGCTTGATAGTCTTCGCAAATGCCAGTAGACGAAGCCATGAGTGACGCTGGAAAGTGGGACACAGAGCTGAGAGCTTAAGCTCCAGCTTCTTCCAACCAGAAAGATGCGATCCCAGACTTGAATGCAAGCCACACATAAGTTAAACGATCATCCGGTGCTTGCTAAGTCGGGACCGTGCAGACCCTATGTGGTCTCTGGATTGACACAATGACTCTTTAGGTCCTCAGGCATTGCGGTGCCAGAGAACTGCAGTCTCATCAAGCACCACCCTGTCGAGCCTGCCACCTCTGACCATTGACTGCATTTACGAATTCGAACGCCGAGATGTGGGGACATTCGACAGAGTCATTACAAAGCCATTCCGTCCCTGCTTGTCAATTACTATCATCACTGCGAGCAAGACAGGACTTGTCCCCGATAATCCATGACGCATCCACAGCACAACTTGGGGCGCAAGAGAGGAAGTCATTGCTTCAGTGGCGGATACCAAACCATCTAGATCCAGTTGTCTGGACAGCGACATGAGGTAGCTGTTCAGCGATCAGCACTATTGCTTAAGCTCCGATGGGCTGCGGATGAAATGTAAGTTCGCCGCTCCCCCAGCCATAGGACAAGACCGGATCCCCACATGTCCTAATTGAGGATTGCTTCCTTCCTAGCCTGAAAGCTGGGCATCAAGTCCAGACCGCTGCCGGAAGATGGACCACTTGGGATGTTTTCAAGAGGGCGGATACACGTCCGAAATGCGCTGCCCGAGCAGAAACCGATAGATTCCCGTACCGGCCCGGGCCCGGGCCCAGGAGATGCCAGGCCGCCGGCTGAGGCGCAACGTTTGGGTCGCAATGCAAAGCAATGTCTGCAGCGGGAGTGTGACTGTCCAATGAGCTCGAGTGCTTATGGGGACATTCACGCTTTTCAAGCCAACATGGAGATGGTGCAACGAAATGCCCAATGTCAAGTGTAGCCGACGGCCCGATTGAGTCAACAGGATAACTTTCAGCTGACAGCTCGCCAGGTCGATCGCTCGGCGATTTTAGGAAAGCGCTATGGCTGGAACGTCGTCGAAGTTCGGGGTCGTTAGGCAACAAATGGCAGTCGTCATCGGGGAGCAACTTTCGTGAGCCAATCTCTCAATGGAGTCATGGAAGGCAAACGATCAGCCACTGGACAGATGCCGTAGGTCGAAAGGTCGATTGCGGCAGCAGGTGGGCGATAGAATGTTGCGATGGCATGCACTACGCCGCACCACTTGGTCACCGAGATCAACAAGTGCAGCAGCCAGATGCTCACGATCGAACTCAGGTTGATCATGCCGGGAGCACACGGAGCCAATACTTGCGCTCGACGGGTGAAGGGGACCATCTTGCTCTCATACGCATTAAAGGCATGCTTGTGCCTTCGCGGGTTGTTGGCAATTTCGCAGGCGAGAACGTACGCGCCGACGAAGGCGACTGTCGTCCCGAGCCCTGAAATCGGACAGGGGCAAGACGCAGCGTCACCCACGAGAGCCACGCGATCTCGAGTAAGTGCTTCCAGCTTGACCTGAACAATTTCTTGCGCGTGGAAGTGCTCAGCGGCCTTCAGCCCATCTAGAAGTCTCGCTTCTTGCCAGCCAATACCGCGGAAGTGAGTCGCCCAAAAGGTCTTCTGTTGGGCAACGTCGGCGCGTGCGAAATGCTTGAGCTCGAAAGCCAGATCCGAAATCCATAACGACACTCCTGTTGTTCCGCTTGTCTCTGGTCGCAGCAGAAGCATTCTTTTCCCGGGTGCAACATACCATCTGGCCCACTCACCATCTCCGGCAATGCGTGGAATGGTGAACCAGACGACCCATCGACCCAGCGGCTGAATCGCTTTAGCAGAAACGTCGTGGCCAAAAGCGAGCTTCCTCGTCGTGCTGTCCCAGCCATCGGCTCCGATAACTATATCAAAGTGCCTAGCGCGCGCGCTATTTGTGAATGTGACATCGATTCCCGAAGTACTCGAGGACAGTGTGTCGATACTTTCGCCGAAGATGTATTCAACGTTCGATCTCGTGGCCTCCCAAAGCAGAGAGACCAATTCTCCTCGTAGGATCTCGATGCTCCCTGTAAAGCCTGATCCGTCTGCAACCGGGAATTCGACGCTGCAGTGGCCTTGCGCATTGATCAATCTAAGGCCAGCCTCTCCAGTTGCTCTCTCGCAAGCCGCCTGCTCGAGGCCCATGCGACGGAGGATGGCAAGACCATGCCCACGCACGTCAACGGCTTGCCCTTCCTTTCGCAAGGCGCTGGATCGCTCAACTACGGTAACGCGTGCACCGGCTTGAGCCAAGAAGAATGCAGCGACCGTCCCTGCTATGCCGGCGCCATTGATGAGGACATTGAGAGCTGGCTCCATCTCGTGTCGAGCAAAGTGCACGGTGTGTGCTGTCAATCTTTGGCGTGTTTGAGTTCCAGTGGCTTCTGTGGTATGGAAACATGGTTGGGACTGAGATGCTCGCTAGTTAACAGGGATGCGATGCACCCCGGAGCTTCGATTGTCAACATTCCGTCATCTTGATAGCGGTCGTTGGCAAGAACGACCTCTGGACTTGGACCCATCTCGTGTGAGCGGTAGTGAGGTGACAACAAAGCCTTTTGCGCCGGCAGGTGCCTGGCGGGAATGGCCGTCAACGCCCCGGAATGCCCATCTCCGAGAATACCTGGCACGCACGCGTCAACTGGAAAGCGCGGTATGCGAATGCGGGAGAGGCGTGGAGTCCGTCAAACACGTGATTCTACAGTGTCCTTTGTGGAGCTCCCCGCGACGAGCGTTGCGAGAGGCTGCTGGCAACAGATGGGGCGACGTGTCCTTCCTACTAGGCGGTAAGAGTCGGAAGAAGGATCCGAGAACGGGACTACCAGTGGATGGAGATAGATGGCGGCCAAACCTGAACATGGTGCGGGCCACGATCACGTTTCTGAAAAGTACGGGCAGGTTTGCACCTCTTGGCCCCACGTCAGATGTCTAACAGTGCTCTCATGGAGTGGCTACCCCTATCACACTCCTGCAAAACCGATTTGGGGGACATTCTGAGTCAAGGCAGCATACGAGAGTATAAATGTAAGGTCAACGCTTAGGGACAGCTCATACGGACGTTAGATCTGTGCATAGCTATACTGAATGACAACAACAACAACAACAACGCCCCGGAGAGTCCAAGTGAATCAATCGTGATTGGGGACCAGATGAGCCGGTGCCGGTGCCGATGCCTGCGATAAAGCACATGTTCCCGGAGGAGCATGGCTGCTGAGGATGAACGGGCAAGGGGTCGCCAAGCAAGAGTGGACGACGTGTTGCGCAGCGAAAGAGAAGAATTAAAGTGATGAGGCAGAACAGAGCAGAAAGTGTAACTAACTTAGCCAGTTTCGCCTACCGCCAAGACTGCAATTTTGCCACCCTGGTCACAGGGAAGTCGCTGGCCATTAGGACTGTCCACGAACACGAGAAGTATACGATCGTACACACCTCGCCACCAACACAGTCGAACGCTCTCACCGACGCTGTCGCGGCTTCACTTCACATAGTCGATCGGATCACAGATGGGCATAAGCTGGGGGAACCGCCCACGGCTAGCTCCGGACAACCTTTCTTCTAGGCGCATCATATGCCTCAGCCGGCTCCACCGCAGTTAATAGGAGACTGATAGATCTCATTAACCAAAGTCAGCAGCAACTTGAGTGTTGCAAACTGGCTTGAGCTTGAAATGTCTGCCTCCAGCTTGTCTTCCTTGCTGTTCATCTCGACAGGCGCCAGCTGACAACGGAGCTACAGGGCTTGAACCTCAGCCTTGCGATCTGCCATACTCGACTTTCGCCAAGCCGACTCTCAAGAAGAAGGACATGAATGTCAATGCACAAACTCAGACGTCATTCTACTCGCCACTATCTATGCTTGGCCGAAGGATCCCTGTAGCATCATGCAGCTGCCATAGCCAGCAAAACAGGCGACGAGATATCTGCCGTGCTCTAGCGATGCCTGGGACGACAGGCCAATCGAACTTATCAGTACAGATTGACCTTGTCGATGCTGGTAACTGATCGGGGTGCGAATCATCTGCCGACGCGCACTTTCTGCCTCAAAAATGAAGCGACGTCGTGTTGCTCTGAACAAGTCGTTGAGATATAAATGCTGGGGGTGGCATCACGCACTTGGACTTGGAAATTGGTCGCTGCTTTCGAATCAATCGCCATTCTGACGACGCACAGTGTTCCAAATACCCAGCTGCTATGACCGCAATGGAGAAATATGATGAGAAAAGGGACAATGCTGCAGAATCTGTCAGAGTTGCTTCTCCCGAAGCTGGAGAGGTCAAAGACTATACCACAAACGATGGAGATGCCGCCCTCGAATTTCTACGCCAGGAAGCCGACGTTCGTCCCATGACAGTTGAAGACGAGAAAAGATTGGTTCGGAAAATCGACTGGATGATCATGCCCATCATGTGGGTGTGCTACTGTCTTCAGTATCTCGACAAGACCTTGATCAATTATGCCAACGTCATGGGCCTTCAGGATGATACTGGAATGTCAAAAGACCAGTTCAGCAACCTCGCCTTGATATTCTATGTCTCATATCTGGCGTTGGAATTCCCGCATGCATATGGAATGCAGAAATTACCGACTGCAAAATACCTTGGAGCCATGGTATTTCTCTGGGGTGTAGTCGTGGCAGTGACAGCAGCCTGTAAGAACTACGGTGCTTTGGTGGCGACGAGGGTGCTTCTGGGAGTGTTCGAGTCTGCTGTCGCTCCAAGCCTGATCTTGATTACCAGCATGTGGTACAAGAGGCACGAGCAGCCGCCTCGCGTCGGGTTGTGGTACCTTGGTGAGAGTTCCATGCAATATCATCCTCGATGGCTCGCTGATTAGATGACTTTGTGCAGGCGTTGGAAGCGGAACCATCATCGGCAGTCTCGTGTCGTTTGGATTCCAGCACGTTACTAGCAGGACGTTCTACTCTTGGCAGATTATGTTCTTGGTATGTTGGTTGCATACGACGATCTGCAATGACGTGCACTGACTTCTTTCGAGACTGTCGGCCTTGTCACTTGTACCGCAGGTATCGTGGCATATTTCCTTCTTCCAGACAATCCCATGTCATCACGTTTGACCTACGAAGAGAAGGTATGGGCGATCCGGCGTCTACGTGAGAACCAGACCGGCATCGAGAACACCCACTTCAAACCTGCACAAGTGCTCGAGTGTTTCTTTGATCCTCAGACATGGCTCATCTGCCTTGCGACAATCGCATCAACTGTACCCAACGGAGCCGTCTCGAGCTTCCAAGCCACGATCATCCGGAATTTCGGCTTCGATAGCAAAACAACAGCTCTCCTGCAAATTCCGTCCGGTGTGATCTCGATGATTGCTATTGTCATTTCGACACAGCTTGCCGGCAGATACAACCAGCGTGGCTTGCAGATCATCGCGCTCGTGCTAGTGGGTGGTGTGCTCGGCGGTGCTTTAATGGCATTCCTGCCAGAAAATCACAAAGCTGGCACCCTGATCGGCAATTATCTCACCAATGTGATTGGAGCATCGTTGCCTTCGTTGTACTCCTTGGTGGCAGCCAACTATGCAGGACATACGAAGAAAGTAAGGGCATCATCTGGCGTCCTCGACGACAGCAGAACTGACTGGTCCTAGGTGACAATGAACGCGTTACTACTGATGTCTTTCTGTCTGGTGAGGGGCATCCCGTGCTGGTAATGCGAGGCACTTACTGATGACTATATTCTAGGGAAATATCTTCGGGCCCATGTCCTTCACTGGACAAAGCGCGCCAGATTACATCCCAGCGAAAATCACCATCATCGCCACATGCGCAGCGACGTGTGTATTCGTTGTTTGCCTCCAGGCGTACTATGTCACGGAGAACAAGAGACGCAATAAGCTGGACGCTGATGTTGCGGATCGAGGTGACGAAGTTTCGTTCATGGACAGGACTGATCGCCAGAATCAAGGCTTTAGGTACCAGTTGTGAGATGTGCATGACACGTAGTCTGGAATGTCTGATTCGCCCTCAAAATCGCATGCGGACCTTTAGTTTGTCGCCTTCCACTATTTCATCTTTCCTGCCCATGAGCTCTTCCATATCCCAGGAACAGCTGATATATCTTCCGCCAAGCCATTCTCTTCTTTCCGAGGCCAGCCAAGCAATAGTATCGCCTGCAATTTCTGGCTTATGTGGCAACTTGTTGCGCCGCACGACGGGAGAATTACTTGTAGACATTGCCGGTGTGGATAATGATCGCGCAGTGGCAGCTTAAAAATGTAGGAATATCCTGTACTCGTGACGTCGCGACACATGGCAACACTCGCAGTCGTACCGCAATAGCACCAGTTACTGCCCGAATGATTAGTAAACTCACATTGCCTCCACTTCACACTCCTGTATTTCATGTCGTTCTGTTTCAAGACATGGGCCACTGCACTCAAGGGTCACCCAACAGCGTCGCGAGGAAGCCCTTCGAACCTCTGAGGAACCAACTGGCTGTATGCCGCATCCATGCTTTTGCAGCAACCACGCAGCTCTCTGCCTCTACGACTCGTGTATTGAGTTGCGCGCCACGCACAGGTGTTCAGTCATCTGCCCCTTCTCTTCTCCTAAACGGATAGTGCCAGCGTGCAGGGATCCATCTCTTCACAAGTTCCACGATGCCCGTCAACGACCAAGATGCCGGTGCACTGGACTTCGTCTGCGGGCTTCTCTGCAATGAGAATCAAGCGCCAGAGCGACCACAATGCGTCTTGCCGGTGCTGTGAAGGCACGAATATATCGACTCATACGCTGATGCCGAGATCGTACGTGGGCGGGCGCAGGCGAGCGGCGAAAGATGTGGTGGATGTTGTTGTTGTTGTTGTTGTTCCGGGCGATCGTCTCACGGCAGGAACATCGAGACCCGTCAAATACGATTCATATTGACTGTCCCCTGACCAGTATGAAAGCCAAGCGACGCTCCGAGGAGCTGGAACGGAGACACGGGCTTTCCACTTTCTCTGAACAAAACAACAACAACGACCGCAAAGACAACTCTTTCGAATCTAACGAAGTCGATGTGGCAAATCGGCAAGATGTGCTCGGTTATATTTATAGTCTACTCTGCACGTCAAGGCCGATCTGATACCAGCACGCGAAGACGCGATAGCACCGCGATGAAACAACGTTCTGAACACGACATCGAAGCACGAATGAAACGAGAGTCGGCTGCTGCGTCAGAGGATCGAATACAGCTTGGGAGGAATGTCACAATCGTCCTGTTCCAGGCGCTACCACGATCCGGAAACCATTCCCACGCCATCGGCCATGTGCCTCCAAGCTGCCACGATAAGTACAATTAGCCTTGAGCTTCCCACTCGAGAAACATCCACCTCGTAGGATACGCCGTACGCTTCCTGGTGCGTTGGTATCCTCGCGTCCATCGTTCGAAATGTACGAAAACTTGTACGACGGCTCCGCCATGTTCTCACCCCAGAGCGTGGAGCACCATTCCCATACATTGCCCGCCATGTCATGACATTGGAACGGCGATGCTCCGCCAGTAAAGACACCGACTGCGCAAGTTTGATTCAGTCCTAGCTCTTCCGAAGTACAGGCATCAGTTTTCCAGCCTGCGCCCCAAGGATACACATTGCACCCAGTCCCAACGATGCCGAGCTCTCCTCTTGCTGCAAGCTCCCACTCAGGCTCTGTTGGCAGGCGCACTCTTTGTTCTTTTGGAATTCTGCCCGAGTGATGCCAGACTTTGGTCAACCACTCACAATACGCTATCGCGTCGTACCACGTCAGATCGGTCGCGGGCACGTTCTGTCTTGCTGCATTTTTTTGTTCCGGCCTGGACCAGTTCCGACCAGTCTCTTGAACGAACTTCTTGTACTCTCTCACGGTGACGGGGTATCTCCCGATGGCAAACCGTTTGACAACTACTTCATGAGCGGGCTCTGAATTGGGATGCTCTGGAGAGCCCATACTCAATTTCGAAAGGGGAATACTCTGCAGAGCCATCAAGTCGCGAGGGTCACCGAGTCGCGATAATGCGACACTTGCGGCAAGACGTTCGGGCAGCTCCATCTTCGCCTCTTCCATTACTGCCAAAGTGAGATGCAGAACCCGCTCGCGCAATTCAGCAGTGGGCAGTTCATGCTCTGCCAGCAAAAGTGCAGCACGCTGGGCATGTAGCGCAGGGCTTCTCAGCAATGATTTTGCACACTGATTAAGCTCTTCAGGACCCGGTGTCCGCGCGATTACACTACCGACAATTTCACTTGCTTCTCTAGAGTCGCTCCTAAGGATAGCTGCTGTCGCCTGAGGGTCTTGAGTGGCGAGGTAGCGAGCAGCGAGCAGACTGCGCGTTTTGCTGACAGCATATAATGCAGGAGTTTGGAAGCCTACGACGCGCTCAATGGGGCTTCGCGAAAGCCCTAATTGCTCAAGCACATTCTCCAAAGCAGCTTGCTGAAGTCGCTGCGCCTGACTATCGTCTGCGATGACTGCCGCCAGCCAAGCATCGATTGTTGCTTCTGCCGACTCGCCAGGATGTCCAGCTTGCAACGCAAGTGCAAACACCAAGGGATTCGCCGCCGCTAGACCTGTTGGAACATTTGTTCGATCAACACTCGGCTGCAAATGCTTTTGGCAGAATTACTGGCGCTGTGCCATCAGGAAAGGAGACAAACTATGCTTCGCAAGCTGACTGGATACTTCCAGACTAGCCAGTGACTTTGCATCGCCCAGCAGCACCACGCGATTCTCTTCCCAGCCCGTGGCCATAAGTAGGGAGATCACATCGGCGATGAGACGCTTTGTATTGCTTCCAGCATGATCTACATCATCTAGGACGATCAAAAGCCCCCTCGAACCATGCTGTGAGACATGGTCCAGGAGTTGTGGTATCGACTCCTCGACTATGTTCTCGAAATCGCCCGCGTCCGCGATTGGAAAATAGCATGGGAGCAATGCAGGCCTTTCCCAAACTTCCGGATATGCATCACCGGACGCATTGCGAATCAACGACATCTCTTCAGAGACCGACGCTTCAGCACCGACGAAGCGATGGCTTAGGAATTTTGCAAACGTCGTCTTGCCGCTGCCGCTCTCTCCAGTGAGCAACAAGAATTTGTTGTCTCGCACCAATTCAAGAGCGGAATAGTGTACAGGTGCGTTCTGGTCATCGCCAGTATTTCCCTTCCTGAGGCCTTTCGCCGCCTTGTCTTCGTGGGTAAAGGTCGAAAGCAGCGGAATATATCCTGTAGCCAAGTCCAGCACGTCGCCGCTAGGAGCAACAAGCAATGGCTCGTGGCCGAAACGTTTGGCTTTCTGGATAATATCTGCGGTAAGATCCATGTTGAGTGCCTCCGCGAAGAAAAGACGTATTGTTGTGCATCGATAGTCAAGATGAAAGTTAAGACTTGGTCGTTGGAGTTGACGAAACATCAGTCGTCTATTGTTGTAAGCAAACGCCGCCAGCGAAATCAGTCTAATGGATGAACACCGGCTGTGGCGTTGCGCGCGGCTGGGTATACCTTGCAATTATCGCTAACTAGTATGGCGAACAACACCAAGTGGGCACTCGGGCAAGATACACGGCCGAATGCGACATTCCAATGCAAGTGTGCACACTCTGCGGAGGGTCGTGATCCTCAATAAGATGAACAGTAGTGCGAGAGTTTTCTATGATGGTCAGCGTTGACCACTTGTTGATAGGCCCAAATAAGAGTCAATCGTCATAGCTTTAGGTGACTACGATGCTCATGCAGCTCCACCCGGCTGCTTGCAAGCTACTTTCTCGATGTATTACTAGATCTGCTGGCAATGTAGCAATTCCGCATTGAATCTATCGGTGATGCGCAGCCTAGTGTATGGGTGGCATGCAGTGGACCCCGTGCAGGTACATCATCATCTCCTTCATAGCTATGCACGAGCTTTCCGTTCATGCAAATACTTGTGCGCCGTGACGAATGCGATCGCGAGCCCGCCAAAGAGGATCAGAATCTGGTAACCGTATTTGTACCTCGGGGCATCGTAAGTAGGAAACAGCATCATACGCGTGGCCCACAGGAGCATTGTTCATGTTCGTCGGGCCGGCTTGGTTCCTGGAGACTTCTTCATCCATATCGACTGGACTTCAGAAATCGCGCATACAACAGCGATTGTTTGATGAGAACTTGTACACGACAAAGACCGTCCCTGTCTCTGGAACCCTGCAAGGCCGGCATCGTGTTGAGCATGGCGCGATGCGGATTGCGTGCTCTTGGCCTGGCCGAAGGAGGACAGCCGCCTGTGATAAGGCGAGGCAAGCATGAAGCCGAAGATCACCAAGCGACCAGCGCCATGGTATCATGCGGGCCCACACTGTCGAGGCTCATCGTCGACCCTCGCGTGCAGTCGTCTTCATCACCGCATGCCATTGCCCTGGCACGAGGCCTCGCTGCAGAGTCGGGAAGTGGGATCGGGTGCGTGAAGAACCCGCGTTCAACGCGAGGGAGAAGTCGCGGTTGCAGACGAGGAAAGTCGCACCCCCCAACCAGGCCACAATTTACGCACGAAGCGGTATTTCTCCGCACGCTCTGCTGCACAACAATGCCGACCACGACCAAGGCACTCCGGATCGCATTGGAAAATGTCGATTTCCGTCTGCCAACGCAAGTCACCGACGACAACAGCGTCCTCGCACTCAAATCACTCGTCTTCGAGCCCCTCATCACATGGCGCCCCCATGGCGAGTTCAAGCCCGGCCTCTTCGCATCATGGACAGCATCGTCTGATGCCCGAATCTGGACGTTCCGCATTCGTGAAGGAGCGACGTATCATGATGGCGTGCCATGCATAGCAGAGGAAGTCGTGAAATACATCAAGGGCTTCCTGGACTCGACGGACTACTTCGGAATGCAATGGAGTTACGCCAGGTACTTTGCCACAACAACCTTCGCAGCAGCAGACGAAAGGACGGTGCGAGTCGAAAGTGTCACACCTTTTGGCGACTTGCCACAGATCTTTAACGATTTCTGGCCCTGTCGAATTGACAAAGATGGCAAACCTATCCTTGGAACAGGACCTTATCGAGTAGCAAATTTCTCAAGGCGGGACGGACGGGGCCACGCCATTCTCGAATTGATCGGTGCATCTCCAAATTCTCATTTGCCCACGACGATCACGGCAGTACATGAGCCCTCCGCTTCAAAGCGTCTGTCACTCCTGCGTGACGATACAGTCGATCTCGCCCTCAATCTCGAGCGCACTTCCGATCTCAGCTTGCTCGACTTCCAACCACCGCTTCTCTGGGGCCGACAAACCAGCACGCTCTCCGTGATCTACTACCTGAACAACTTCCGCGGGCTGTTCTCCCACCCGTCTGCTCGCTTGGCAGCTAATCTCGCCATTTCCAAGACGGACCTGATTCAGGACGTCTACCATGGCCTTGCCACACCCGCTGCAACAGCGGTGAGCCCCTTCCATCTCGGATTCCGCGAAGCAACCTTGTCTCCAATTCCATACGATGCTGCCCTCTCACGCTCTCTCCTATCATCACTCGCCCTCTTCGACATACCCGAGGACCAGAAGGTGCCCACAAGCATAACTCTCCGCACCCCAACGTACATGCCGCAACACGCGGAGAAGATATCCGCATTCGTTGCCTCCTCGCTTGAAGCTGTTGGATTTCCATCTGTACAAGTCAAAGTGGAGTACAATCGCCCCGAATATGCGCGGTCTATTGGGTTGAACAAAGATCTTGGGGATCTAGCATTGTTTGACTCAACTCCCAATACGACGTTTCGAGTCTTGGACGATAAAGTTTCGCAAAGGAAGAGAGAAGAGAAGACATGGTGGATGGGGTACCGTGATGAGGAGTTTGAGGGGCTTTTTGCAGAGGCGAGGAGTGTAGGGATGGAGGGACAGGAAGCTGGTGATAGAGATGGAAATGCCACGGAAAGAGCGGAGGTGTATGCCAAGTGTTTGAAGAGGCTACAGGAGAACCCGCCATGGATTTATGTAGCGCATCCGGATGTTGTATGGGCGGCGAGAGAGGGTGTCGATGTTGATGTAGGGCCGACTGGTGTTCTGAAGATCAAGTGAACGCAATGTAAGTTAGAGTAGATTGCACGGGCCGCCAAGAGCAGACCAGGAGCGGAGGAGTGGAGCCGTGTGGGGGAGGAGTGAAACTCGTTCATCGTGAGGCTTTCACATGGAAGTTGAATGTTGTCCCATTGCTTGTTCACGACCGCTGTCGATTGGAGATCCATCGACCACGGCACTTCGGCGCAGGCTGGAGCCATGTAGCTACCATCGACGCAATGCTCGCCGGGCCCGCCTGAGAGCCAATCGTGTCCCGCGCGAATGACATCGGCCGTCCAATGGCACGAATGACATCACCCGGATGAATGAAGCAGCTGCGGTCGATTGGGAAGGTAAGATGGAGTGGCAAAGACGATGAGGCGGCAGCTGCGATTTCCAACAATGCTCCGCTATCTCCTAAGACCGCTCGCTGCTCCGTTCAGCAAAAGCCCAGCGACTTCCCAACTCACGTCAGCGCCACGACACCTCTTCCACACCACACCAACCGCCAACATGAGAGTCCTCCTGACCGGCGGCAGCGGCTTCATCGCCGCCCACGTTCTCGATCACCTCCTCGAACGCGGTCACTCCGTCGTCACCACCGTCCGCTCGCAGCAGAAGGCAGACAAGATCAAGGAAGCACATCCCAAGTATGGCAAGGACAAGCTCGACTTCGCACTCGTGGAGGACATTGCCCAGGAGGGAGCTTTTGACAAGGCCGTCGTCTCAGAACCGCCCTTCGAGGCAGTCATCCACACAGCCAGTCCCTTCCACTTCAACGTCACCGACGTGCAGAAAGAGTTGCTCGACCCTGCAGTGATTGGCACAACGGGAATCC
Source organism: Cercospora sojina (assembly GCA_004299825.1). Classification (NCBI taxonomy): domain Eukaryota; kingdom Fungi; phylum Ascomycota; class Dothideomycetes; order Mycosphaerellales; family Mycosphaerellaceae; genus Cercospora; species Cercospora sojina. Next base: position 2,787,024 of record CP036211.1, on the reverse strand, counting down.
TGAAGAGCATCAAGAAGAGTGCACCGAGCGTCAAGCGTGTGGTCATCACCAGCTCCTTCGCCTCCATTATTGACCCTCAGAAGGGCGCTCGGCCAGGTCACACATACAGCGAGAAGGACTGGAATCCCATCACGCAACAAGAAGCTGTGGAGAACCCAGCTGCAGGCTATCGTGCCTCGAAGACCTTCGCCGAGAAGGCAGCCTGGGACTTCGTCGAGAAAGAGGAGCCCAACTTCACCCTCTCGACCATGTGTCCCCCTCTGGTCCTCGGCCCGATTGTGCACTATCTCAACTCCCTCGATGCCCTCAACACATCAAACCAGCGAATCCGCGATTGCATGCTCGGCAAGTGGAAAGATGAGATCCCAGCCACGGGCATCTTCATTTGGGTGGACGTGAGGGATCTCGCGCTCAGCCACGTTCTCGCAGCAGAAAAGGCCGAGGCGGCAAACAAGCGTTTCTTCATCACGAGCGGCCACTTCTGCAATAAGAGGATCGCGGAGGTGCTCGCCAAGCACTATTCACAGTTCAAAGATCAGCCGACCGAGAAGACGCCCGGTGGTGCAATGCCGGAGGAAGGCATCTATGATATTGACACGAGCAATGTGGACACCGTGCTGAAGGGCTGGAAGCAGGTCGATTTTGACCAGAGTATCACGGATACGGTGAAGAGCTTGCAGGCTGTTGGTGGGTAGATGAAATAGGTAGCGTACGTGTAGCCTTCTGTATCATTGTGACCTTATCCGGCCTCATGAGTGGCTGCTTTGAATCCTGATGATGTCTGTCAAGCACAAAGACGTGGCGCACGCTCTATGAAGCTTGTTCCGCGGCAGCAAGAGCCTTCCTCACGCGCGCCAGAAGGTCTTCTGGATCCTCGATCCCGACGCTTATTCTTACTAAGTACTCGACAACACCATACTCGGCCGCCCACTCAAGCTCTCTGGCATGCGCGAGCAGCGTATAAGCGCACGATAGCGTGAAGTTTGTGCCCAGAGACGGTCCTTTGGCTACTTCTAACGCATCGTAGAATGCAATGGCAGATGCAGGTTTGTCGAACACAATCGAGAGCAGAAAACCATAGCCGCCTCCTTCTCTGCGGTGGCGGTCGTAGGCTGGCTGAGACGGACTTCCTTTGGGATAATACAGCTGTTCCACTTTTGAGTGCTCCTCCAACAGGGCGACAACAAGCTCGGAATTGGCGTTGGCTTTCTTTACTCTTTCTGCGAAGTCCAGACTATTCCGCTCCATGATCACTGCATCAGGCGGAAAATACGTGTCTAGGTACACTGCTTCCAGCTTCGCTTTGAACTGGGCGTAGTACTTTGACGTTGCATTGAGAGCAAGACTTCCGCCCATTGCATTGCAAGCTCCACTAAACATTTTCGTCAAGCTGGTACAAACAATATCCGTGTGGGCAATCAGGTCCAAATTCACTGACGTGCCAACAGTATCATCGAGGACGACCGCGAACCCGTATTCGCGCGACAATTTCCAGATTCTGATCAGATCGGGAGATGCCAGTAACGGATTGCCTGGAAATTCAAGATACAGTGCTTCGTATCGTTGTGGATCTGCCTTGAGATCCGCTTCGAGTTGGTCCAGATCAGCGTCGGACGCGTTGTACAGTGTGCAGCTATAGCCATGAATATGAGATAAGACTTTGAAGGTGTCAACGTACAAGAAACTGGAATCAGATTTAGTTCACTCTCTGCACGTGCGCCAGACCCTGGAGAAACTCACCCAAATACGGCCATGCCAGGTTCCTTCTCTCGGCTTCCCGATACGAGATATGCAGAATAAGCAATGGCCGACATTCCGGTATGGAAGAGCCAGACATCGTTACCAGAGACGGTATGCTTCTCAGAACGGAGCAGGTCGGCTATGCGAGTGCGAAGCTTGGTCTCTGCTTTAACTGTCGCAACTGTTGAGGGCATTTGAACATCAGGCTCATGGCTAGCTTTTGTCCATGTTGTAGTGGAAAGCCAATACGAAGCACATCTGCTGGAAATCCCGTAGCCAGTATGTTGCCATAGTGCTTTGGGCTCTCCTTTGGAAGAAGATCCCCGAAATAATATAGCGAATATCTCAGAAGTGCCGTCTCCGCCTTCGCCAACGTGGGTTTCGATTGAGCTCACTTTACCAGAATGGTTGATCACGAAGGCACCGAAGGTGTCCTGTTTGATCGTGTTCCGGAGATGCTCCAGACATACCAGCGACATGGCTTTTCCGGGTACGAGTAAAGCATCGAGCTCATCGATATTCTCGACATTCGCCAGGGCGTCCACAGATTTGGATTTTGAGACATGCCACACGACTTGCTGGGCTAATCTGCGGACAATTCGAGGCACGAAGAACCTTGGGTAGCCAGTGTTGAGCTTCTCCAAGACTTTCTCATCGCGGTATGCCCAGCCAACAGTATCTTGCCAGAGTGGGAGTGATACGCTGACTCCCTATGATCTTGAACTCAGCACCGGTTTGTAAGAGGAGTGAACGCTCTTACATGTGGATCCCCGGGAGGAAGAGAATTTCCTAGTTCTATCTGCATTGTTCGATACCTTCTTCTATCTTTTCCTTATCGAGTGTTGACGGGACAAAAATCGAAGTGTTGAATGCTCCCGTGAGGTCTAGAACGACAAAAGCATCGGGTATCGGGAGGTGACCATCCTGCATCACTTGAATGGATCTTCATGGGACGGTTCCTAGCTACAGTACCGAGAGGTAGCATGACGTGGAAGGCACAAACTGTGAGCCGATTAGCAATGGTGCTACTGCAGGTGCGAGAAGCATCTTTCTCGTGGGCGGTGATCCAGCGAAGTTTGACAATTAATATCATACTAGTTGGTCGTCGTTTTGGTCGAACTCAACACGCATCTACTGACTGTTGAATACCAAACAGCATCTTCTCTCTCGCAGCTCCGGTATAGCATGTCTATTTCGAATTGTATCTTTATACGGAGTTCTTGGCGGTGTACATCGGTTGGCAAAAGAGTAGGCTAATGCAGCATTCGGAACCCGAAGCAGGGAGCTACAGCCGGAGCTACCAAATAAGCAATTGAAGATCACCCTTTTTGTGTTTACCTAAATTGGAGTGGGTCTGCCAGCACGTGCAACTCGATTCGCTGATCGGTCGACTGTGGCATAACTCGCCGCTGGACGTCCTTTCTGCGAATTGTTTTGATAAAGCTCACTAGCTCCAGAAAATAAATGTGAGCGGGAATGAGAGATGCAGGAACATGTACGTGGGGACTCTCCGTGGAGATGGCAGCCTGGAGAAGAAGACAAAGAACATCGATGAGAGTGAAGGTGAAGTTGATCATAACGCTAGCTCGAGCGAATTGAGCTGAGCGAGCCAATGTCTTTCGTTCCATATACAAATGCATCTGTTAACCATCAAGGCACATCCATCAAGACTTGTCAACGTGAGCGACGGTGATGTCAGCACCCTTCTGCGACGAAGTCGAGTTGATGCGGTTGCCCTCTTGAGACTCCTCATCGATCGCCTTTCCAACGTCGACCTTCCCAAACAAGTCGTCCATCTTCTCCAATGAGATACCCTTCGTCTCTGGGATGAAGAACCACGTGAAGACAAACATGGTGAAACAGAAAGATCCGTAGATGAAGTATGCTCCGTATCCACCTTTGCCAACAGTGGCGATCATGTTTGGAGTGGCACGGGCAACGACGAAGTTGAACAGCCATTGCGTTGCGGCCGCAATGGAGACGTTGAGAGCTCGGAGTCTGGCGGTTGGGATTTCAGAGACGTAGATCCAGCAGACTGGTCCCCAGCCGAATTGGAAGAAGACGGCGAAGAGGTAGATTGCGACAATAGCAGCGTAACCTGCTGGAGGAACTGGGACGCCCTTCTGCGGTGGCTCGACGCGCACGTAGATGCCGATGTAGTACATGCAGAGTCCTTGGGCGATGGAAGTCCAGAGCAAACTCTTGCGACGACCGAGAGAGTCGGCAGCGAGGAGCAGGAAGAGCGCGCATCCGGCCATCTTGAGCACACCATAAATACCAGTTGCGAAAAGTGAGGATTCGGTTCCGGTCAAGCCCAAGTTGGAGAAGATCTGAGGAGCGTAGTAGTTGATGGCGTTGGTTCCTGTGCAGATGTTAGCAGCCTGCTCATTTCGATGAAGCACGCGGACTTGACTTACCAGTCATCTGTTGGCAAATCATCAATCCGATACTGATGAGAGTTCTCTTCCTGTTGCCTGGGATGGTGAACATTTCCTTCAAGAGATCCAGGGCACCAGAGCCAGCGATCAGTCGCCTCTCGTATGCAAGTTGGTCAGACATCTCTTGGAGCTCTTCTTGGACGTATGGGTGAGTTGCTGGGAGGTTTCGAATGCGGGAGAGAACCTTTGAGGCATCGTCCCAGCGGTCCTTGCGTGCGAGCCATCGTGGTGTCTCAGAGCTGATAAACATGCCGAGGAAGAGGATGATAGCAGGCAGGGCTTGGAGAGCAAGCGGCACCACGTACTGGATCGTGCCGGAGGAGTGAAGCAGAGATCCGTAGTTGATCCAGAAGGCAATGCAGACTAGAAGGGTCAGTACGTCTCCAATTGTTGGTATGAGTGCAGTTTACTCACCTCCAGTGACAATGAAGAACTGGTACATGCCCGTCAAGGCACCTCTGATGGCTCTCGGCGCATTCTCAGATGTGTAAAGAGGTGTGATCATACTGGCAGCTCCAACACCGACGCCTGCAATGAAGCGTCCAATGTACATGACTGGGAAGTGTCCGGCTGCGGCGGCTTGCATCACGGATCCGACAATGGCGAAGAAAGCAGCAATCATCATGGCGATACGTCGACCGAGCCTATCAGCAGCCCATCCTGCAACGAGAGCGCCGGCGAAGCACCCTGCTTGCAGCGTGGAGACGATGTTTGCTTCGAGGTTGGCGGAAAGGGTGGGATTTTCCGCGGCCAGAGGCAGGCCGTACTTTTGTCGGAATGGGTCGAGCTTCAAGACACCGCCTGGGAAAGAACAGTCAGCGCCCGAGGGAGAATGTAAGGAGAATTGTTCGAGTACATACCGATGATACCGGTGTCCATTCCGAACAAGAAACCACCAAAGCATGCCTGCCAGAATGTCAGTCGCTGCGCAATTCTTGATCGAATATGCAAAGACTCACACTTGCGCACACCACGAATACCCTCCAGTTGTAAATCTCCTTTGGGTCATTCTTCATCGACTCATTACGACTATCACACACATTAGCTCAATGTACCACATAGCCTGTGAGAGCATCCTTACATGATCTTCTCGAGGATACCCATGATGGCGGTAGTCGCTCAGTATCAGCGTGAGTGGAACAGATACTCTCAAGCCCTCGAATGGAGCGAGACACTTGTGATGAAGATCCTCGAAGACAAAGAGCGGAGAGCGGGAGCTGCAAGATGGGAGCAGGTGAGCAGCAAGTTCTTTATGTACAAAGAGCTCTCTTACGGAAGATATCCCTGCCCTTGGCGGCGTTGGCCGGTGCAGTGAAGTCCGAATAGCCAAAGAGGCAGTAGACAACTGGCGTCAAACGCACTAGGCTGCCTGTTTCCGGCTCGCGTGCTGCGTCGGACACCGTCTAGACAGGCTCTCACATGGGGAGGAGAGGCTTGTCTTGCATGCGAGCCAGTGTGGACCAAGTTGTCGTGCCGAAGTTGAATGTGTTGCAGGTTGAGCACCTGAGCGATTCACGCGGAGTCGCCCCATCCGCACTAGTCACGCCAGGATCAAATGAACGGATGGGTGGCGCATTGGGGGTCACTGTCCAAGCCAGTCCAAGCGCTGAGGCGCGGACAGTACAGTGTAACTTGTCTAAGACGATTCTACCTAATGAGCATGGACTGATCGTGTTGTGGAGGTTATCGTCTTGAAGAATGCCAAGTCTATTGATTACTAAACCATCCTGTGATAGACTGCTGAACCAACCTCTGTTGCCTGCGGCCCTGGAGGAGTTGTTCGTAGCTATCAAGCGTTGCAGTGAAGTTGCTATCACTGTCTGCTTGTTGTTCTTCATAAAGATGGAGTGTCTGTAAGGCAGAGAGGGCTGTTGACACTGATATAGGAGGAATAACTTCCTCCTCCTCTTCACTCTCATACTCTGGCTGTGGGTTAATTAAGCCAGCAATCTGCAGTTCCAACTCCTCTTCAGAAACTATGTCTTCAACTGCCTCCTCCTCAGGGTTAAGAAGGCTGTCAAGTGACATAGCCTGCTGGATCCGGCCTGTAAGTTGTAGACGATTGACAGCTGCCTGTAATCTGTCTGTTTCTTGGCTCAGTTCATAGGACTCCTCACTATTAGTTTCCAGTAGTATTGATCGTGTCCAGCAGTTCTGAATTGTAGTAACCTTAACAAGGTTCCAGGCTGAGATTGACCAGCGAATTGCCTTCAGAACGTTCATTGTTTTAAGTGGATTACGCTGTAGATCGTACTCATCCAGTAAGTACTCAATCCACTTCCTTCGATAGTAGGCCTTGAAGGTTCTAATAATGCCTTGATCAAGTGGCTGAGTTCGAGAGGTTGAATTCGGTGGCAGCCAGCACACTGTAACGTTCTGGATAAGGCCCTGTTGTTGAGCCAGTTCAAGAGCTGAGATATGTGCACTGAAGTTGTCCATAATAAGGAGAACCTTCCTCTGGCCAACATGCCTGCTAAACCAGCGTAGCCATTCCAGCATAACCTCTGTAACCATCCAGGCCTTGCTATTATGCCTCCACACGCAATTGAGGTTGCCAAGGTTGATATTAGCAGCGCCAAAACAGCGTGGTTTTGCAGCCTTGCCAATAAACCAGATAGGCAGTTTGTCACTGCCATCAGCATTGCAGCAGAAGTGTGCTGTTATCCTCTCCTTCTCTTTCTTTACCCCTGGCAAGTTCTCAGTTGAGAGCCCTCTATCAGGCACCATCTTCCAGTAGATGCCAGTTTCATCACAGTTATAGACATCTTGTGGTGGATATAACCGTGCAAGAGCCTGAACCTGAGTAACTTGCTGGACAATCAACTCATTCTGCACACTGGCCTCCTCTCCATAACGAACACGCGATTTGATGTTGTGCCTCCTCTTAAAAGAATCAAGCCATCCATTGCTAAACTGAGGCACTTCCATGCCTTGATAGCAGTCTAACAGCTGCCACAACCGTGCTGCCCAGTGTGGTGAACAATCAATCAATCAATCCGCTACACAGGCCAGCGACGGGAGTCCACCTGTACGTGGTGTTGGCTACGAACCTCCTCTGGTGAGAGAGGAGAGCCGAGAGACTCCCAACCGACTTCGCCGTCCGGAGGTGCGAAATACAAGACAGAACAATCGCCCGGACTGCAGCCCAGCGCGGCCTTCCCTCACTAGCACCTACAATTTGCCGGCTGACCGGGCACCGAAACGCGATACACAACAGCACGATTACACCTGCAGTCAACCGGCTTACCTACCTCCCGCCTGCCTACGAAGTCTCCGATCGACCGTTACGAGGCAGAGGAGGACCTGGTGCACCCACCTCTGTAACAGACGCTACCGGGAGCGTGCTACTACGAACGCACGAGAGGAGTGGAATAGACAGGTCGACAGGAGGATAGCGGCCGTTTGAAAACCATGGTAGCAATTTTGTCGTTGTGGGTTACGTAATGGGAGTCAAGGCAGGATGTAAGACAAGATTGCAAGGCCTACGTCGTTTGGAGGACAAGTAAGGGCAGCACCGTGGACACTGCTATCGAGGCAGAACAACGCAGGCGACCTACGACGAAGAAGGACAAAGGAGGTGGCCAGTTGCTAGACCGGCCGAGAGGGTAGGGGTGCGGGCCAGGTACGCCTGCCTACCTCGACCGATCGATCTAAGGCAAAGCCACTCCGACCACAGATGCAGACAAGACAACGACGAGTGCGCGTACGCAGACCATAACTAGCCTAGGGGACCCCTAGGGACAGACTCGGCACACAGTTCCAACAGCATCATGGCAGCAGGGCTTCGGCCAGACAGACTGAGCAGGTGGAGGAGTTTTTCACCCGGGCTGCGGCCACGGTTTTCTCTTCGTAGACTTCATAGATCATCCCGCATGGACCCGCAAGGGAGCTATATCGGTGTAAGAAATATGAATGAATGAATGAATGAATCCGCTACACATGTGATTGATTGGATTGGCGCTGCACGAATGGTTGATGCATTGGATTGGTGGCTAAGCTGTCGATTGATTGGCTCGGTTGAGCCAAGTTGACATAGAATCATACAAAGTAATCTTTTCCTTCGTGTGACGCTCTTCTGCCGCAGTAGTTAGCTTTCTCAAATGCTTAATATCCCACGTAATAACGCTCTTTCGAGTCCAGCTCTTGAGAGAAGATATCGCGCCTATCGTGCCTTCCTTCAAGCGGTTCCGCCGGTCCGTCACCATACAGCCAGAGTCACTGAATGTCCGCTCAGGCTCATCGCTCATTGGTGGAATAGACAGTATTTCTAGCCCCATTCGTGCTAGCTGCGGCCAACGGTGCCGACGTGAATACCAGTATTCAAAAGGGTCTTTTATGTGATGGTTGCTGTCCAGGTGAGTGTATTCCTTCCACTGATCTGCTGGCGCCTGCCTTGTAGCAGTGTCTTCATCGCTACTATATCCGAATGTAGCCATTTCTTCGTCGACTTCCGTACGCCGCCGTTGATGCCGCCCGCCTTTCACATACGTAGAAAGTGAAGGATCTTCTCGTCGTACGTCATCGAATGCAGAAGGCTGGTCCCTGTATTCCTGCCATAGAGCAAGGAGCGCTTTTTCGCCGGCTTTGATCCAGTCAGGCTTGTCACCCCAATGACGAAGTACCCAGGCCCAGTTATAGCGCGGATGTAGCACTACAGCTGCTAAGTAGATAGGCGTCTCGTCGGTCTTGGCGTAGTATTGATCGAGCTTCTTCCAGGCAAGGTTGATGTTAGCGATGTAGTGATGCTCCTGCGCTAAGTGAGGGACTTCCGAGAGCTCCGCTGGCAATTTCTCAGCACCCTCGACAGCGTAACGCTTCTTAGCTTCTTCGAAGTGAGTGAGAAGCCAGTCTAGCACAGGTAGGACCTCCCATATATGTCCATGTCCGCCGACTTGGCCTTGCAGTCGAATTGTCGCTTCCTTGCATGGTTTGAGGATGCGGAAGTATTCATCTAGCACAGTCCAGTCGTCCAGAGTGAGCTGATCAGCTACTATCGATGGCGGCTCTCGCATCTTCTTGCGCTTAGCTTCCGGCAGGTGATCATTGTGAGTATGCCAGCGGACCATGTATTCATGCCAACGAGTGACCTCTTGGATCACGAAGTCAGTGATAGCTTCTCGCACGAGCCGTGCCCGCTCAATCATTGCAAATAGGCTGTTCCAGCGTGTGTCATTGTCTCGCACTAGCTGATATAATCTATCAGTAAACTGCAGACCGTCAGCAATGGCTTGCTTCTGTAGTGCCCTCAGCTTATCCATTTGCTGCGGCGAGCGCGAGATGTAGACAATAATGTTATGCAACTTGCCGACAGGTCCACGGCGTCGCCACACCTCCAGTGCGTCTCGTGCCTCTTGAGCCATAGATAGGAGGTCCTGCTCAAACACTTCTAAATCCATCCAGCCGACCATGACTGCTTTGCAAACCAGGTTAATTATATGGCCAGCACAGCGCACTCGGCGCTTGGCAGCGACAAAGTCGAATTCAGCTGCGAGCCAGTCTATACAGGTGTCGTTGTTCGTTGCGTTGTCGCTTGTGAAGTAGCCTAGCTGACTTCCGCGGAGTCCGAAGTGAGTGAAAATAGAGCTTATTGTCTGCGCAATATTATAGCCAGTGTGATCCTCGTGATGAGCTGGAAGTCCGAGAAGAAAGTCCCATACTTTGCCAGTCTTGTCGACGAAGTGAACAACGACACCAGCAAGTGCCAAGCCATTGCTAGAAGTCCATAGATCGAAGGAGAAATGGATAAGTCCGATAGCTGTTTGTAGGCACTCAATTACGATAGGCACGAAGTCCTCGTAAGCCTTCAAGATCCAGCGGCTTAGAGTAGTGTGATCCGGCATAGAATCGTCACAAAGGGGATTCAGATAGCTAAGCAGCCGCCGGAAGTAGCTACTGTCGCATTTCCGGAAGGATATATTGTCCATGATAAGCCACTGTAATAGCAGACTCTTGAAAAGCACAGCACTGAATTCCGCAGCTCTACGAGAGGCTGAGTCGCAATCTGCTAAGCTAACTGCTGGAAGGCTCAACCTGTCCGTGACCTTGCGCTTCTTGCGAACATGCTGAACAGCGCTATCGTCCATATTCCCAAGCTTATCAATGCGATGCTCGTTCTTCATATGATCGCCTGCAGTACTAGTTTGTCGTGCTGTCTGGAAGCGATGGTTTCGATGGCTCTTGGCCTTGTGGCATCTTTTGCAGACCCAGTATTCAATCCCATTCTTATCGTCGAGCCGATAGCCGTGATTCCATACCCAAGAGTCTTTCTGTAGGCTGGAGACTGCGATAGTGAAGCCGCGTGGAAGTATTGATAGGTTCAGGTCCTCGTAACCAGTAATAGGCGCGCTCGGCTCGTTGTGCTGCGCGTTGGTGGACCGGAAGTCGTCTGAACGATGCAATGCTGTCGGCACGACAAGCGTATCGCTAGGTAATGCAGCTGAAAGGTCGCTGCCGTCGACTGAGGCCATATAGTCGTCGTTATGTTGATATACAGGTGTTGCTGTTACTAAGAAGCGTGATGTAAACGCGATTGACGCGATTGTCGCGTCCCTAAAATTGCTGGGCGGGTGTATCCGCGCTAATAGGAGACCGTACGATCTCCGAGAAGACGCTCAAAGATCATCACGTGAGGCTATTCTTGCCAAGAATGCAGTAAGCCGAAGGTTATAAATAAAATAAGGTGACGACTTTGACAACAGCGCCTACAGCGACGATGCATCTGTATATATATATGGTAAACTGCACGATCGATTGACGTCAATGGATGCGAAGAAAATAGATTGATACATTGCAAGATTGTTCAATGCGTTGGAAGGCTGGAATTGATTGATCCATTGCTATCAATCGATCAATTTTTCAATCGGTAAATTGATTGTTCACCACACTGGTGCTGCCTTCCGTTTCAGAGTATCCCCTGTTAATGGCACATCAGATTGTGCCTGCTGAACCCACTGAAGAAGTGCTCTATCCAGCTCAGGCCATCTGACAGCCTTCTCGCGTTGTTGAGAACCCTGGAACTTGCCCTCAAACTGGCTCTGATCAAGTGAATCCAGGTAGCTAAACCGAGCTGAGAGGCTCTCTGAGACCGTGGATTGGGTGATTTCTCGCTGGAACTCGCTTCTGAACCACTCTCTAAGAGCTTGTTGGCGGAAGTGAGGGTGCTGTTGAGCATATCGTCGGAGTGCATGCCTCTGAGAGACGGAGATGCCTTGTTTCTTGACCACTTTGTGTGCCTCCATAGTACGATAAATGACAGTAGAAGAGACGATATCGGCAGGTAGCAGGTTCACAGCCAAAAACACGAGTTCAGTGCAAAATTATCGCGATATGGAGGTTATCGGCTTGTGGAGGATCGTCTTAGACAAGTTACACTGTAGTGCGCTTTGCCAAGCGAGATTTTCCATCAATGAAACGCCTGCACGCATCTGTGCACGAGACATGTTGACCCCCATACCTGGTGTCGCGTGGCGGGCACGAGGTGAACAATGTCCAGATCTAGATGCACGTGGATCGTGGAGGGCGCATTTGTCTATCTTATCTGCTCGTAGTCATACAGCGTGTATTGAATACCCAATCGCGCATGAGATCTATGCTTTGCGTGGTGTTAGTTGCACCATGAGCGGCTTCTTTTCCCACATAATGTACGTCTTTTGATCGGCCCATCGCGTGCTCTCTTCGCACAGTGTCAAATCAAAGTTGTAGAGCGTCTTGGTCAGTATCAATCGCATCTCGTGGTATCTGCTCAAACTGTCAGAGGTCTAGTACTTTGTTCTCGTTGCGCAGGAGCTCGCAAACTTACGCCATATTCTTGCCCAAGCAATTCCGCGGACCAGTGGAGAATGGCTGAAGCGCATGTTTCTTGTCCTCGGAATATCTTGCGCCCTCTGGATCATTTGGTAGCCATCGCTCTGGCACGAAGAGCTCAGGATCACGGAAGTTCTTTGGATTGTTGAAGACTGCCACGTTCGATACGCGGACTTTGCTCTACAACTCGTCAGCTTGGTTGTCACTCCATCCCCGCAGAAGATCTACGTACTCCAGGTGGAACCTCATGGCCGTCCACGACCACAGGTAGTCCAGGTAATGCGACACGCGGCAGACCCTGCGGCACAGGAGAATACATGCGTAGCCCTTCCTCCAGACAAGCATGAAGGTACTCGAGCGCCTGCAGTCTTTCCACTGTGATCTCGTCCTCGCTTGCGAAAGTGGCGCGGATCTCCTGGACCAATCTTTGCATCTTCGACGAATTCGTTAAGAGACGGAAAGTGACACCACTCAGCAGCGTTGCCGTCGTTTCTGTCCCAGCAATCATGAAAATTTCTGCATTTGCGTACATTTCCTCCTTCGACAAGCCACGGCCTTCCTCCTTGCCGAGAACAAGTCCCCAAATATCTGGTCTGGCACCTTGCTTCTCAAGTCGTCGTTCCACGCGCAGACGTGAGAAGTCTGCGTGCAGTTGCATCTGCTGCTTGATGGGATTCGGCATGCAGTACTTGAGTAGGAGCTTGTCCAAGGATGGCGCGAGCATTCTCATTGAATGCAGGATCACGCCGAAATGTAGTCCGCCAAAGATGGCAGCCACCCAAGGGTGGTAGTCAGAGTTGTCCAGCATGCCCAGCGGCTCTCCAAATGTCAGGTCGCCCATGATGTCGAAGGTGGTGCAATTGTAAAGTTTTACCATGTCGTATTTCTTGCTGGGATCGATGCGTATCTTGCTGATCATTTTGTCGATGTGAGTGAGGAAAAGTGGTTCCTGCAGCTTTAATGATCGATCGGAAAAGGCGTGACTAAAAATCTTTCTCATCCGCGCATGATTGGCATCGTCGGAATTGACAATATCGCGTGTGGCAGTTCCCGGGTTGGTATAGAAGTCTTCGTCCTTTTGGAAAGATCCGTGGCCGGCCTTCTTAAACCCATACACATCTCTGTATGAGTCCGCACTAGAAAAGGACAACTCGTTCGGAGCCAGGCGGACCACGTCGCCATATTCATCGTGGAGTTTGGTGATCCAAGCGACGAGATCGCCCTTGAAGTTTTGACGAACATAGGGTATCGAACTGGCCTTGCAGGCAACTGGGCCTGGAAATTTTGATAGTGGGTGGAAGAATAGGTTGTAGATATAACCAAGGAGTTCATATGCGATTAGCAGTAGGCACAACGCAAGCACCGCGCCGCTGAGACTGGTCGGCACCAGCCGTATCGTATGGTTGTCAGTCATGATATGTGCAGGATGATCTTACTCGTGAGTAGCAAGACAGGTCGACCTCGCTTATTATAATAGCTATGTGACCTGGGCACCAGAGTGCGCGTACGCCGCTACCGGCAGATCTTGAGCATGGCACAGCAAGTTCAGGGCCAGGCCTACTAGAAGTACAGGGGCAATGGATGATACCAGTCGACAAGTTTCATCGGCACTGCAAGGTTCCGATGCTTCCAGGCAAGCAAAACTGAGCAGCAGCATGTGTGATAATGCACGCAATACTTTCGGGACTTCCGCGAGGAGAGTTGTACAGCTGCTTCTTCGATTTACCGGATACACATGACGATGTTCTGCGTTGAGTGGGCCTGTTTCAGCTTAGCAAGTGCGGGCTTAGTTAGCAGCTGCGACCTCGTAACAAATGCGAGCTCTGCTGACTCGGCCAGAAACCGCCAATATTTGTCTGGCGGAAGTGCGGTTGACTTGTTTTTGGTAACATTCTCGTCCAATGCCTTTGCGGCTCTGGTGGCTCATCACAGGCAGCAGCTTGGCAAAGTCCTTCACGATGGATACGACGACATGTCATCTCCGTGTCGCGTGCAAACCGAAGACGGAGCGGGACCTGAAGACGGCTCCGCGCGCTGGCGTCTGTGGCACTCGAGCACTCACATCTGGAGCAATACCGAACAATGTGACCAGTCCCAGCTGCGCAACACGGCTGTGTCTCCTACAGTCCCGCTGAAACGAACCAGTTATCTCTCTCTTGCAGATGCACGCAGGTTCTTGCTGCGACTTGCTCTTTTTGTCGCGTCACATGGCAACAAGTTTCTCTCATCCAGTCTTTCGGCCAGGGAACGACGTGTCTTCGGCGACGCGCGAGCTGGATGGAGAGCGGGGTGGAGAGCGGGGTGGTGGTGGTGGTGGGGGTGTTGGTGCGTGTGCAATGCATTTCACAGAATTGGCTTCAGAGGAAGGTGGGGCTTCCGGTGGTGGGTCTGCGGTGCTCATGCCTGCCGCCGTTCGATTGCACCACCTCTGGTGGTGGTCGCTTCCATCCTCGTCGACAACATGCTGTCTGTCGAGGCCAGAAGTATGCGCTCTGCTATCGTACTGCCAACCCCAGCATCATGAACGCGACGGGCTCGCTAAGAGTCAGCAAACATGTGAGAGTTGGCCGAGGCCCGCACACTGGTTGCGACCTCCTCACGTAGCCGAGGCCAGGCCTGCTACACGACTGTCGATTATCGACACCTCACCTGTCACCAATTCATCTCCATTCGACTCTGTAGACTAGCAGTCATCCAGTTCGGACTTTTGCTTGCTCGCCCGATCACAGAAGAATCAACATGGCAGCCTCACGAGTCTCGCAGATCGTGTCCCAGCTGAATCCGTTGGCCAGCCCAGTGGACAAGATGTAAGATTGAATAGTGGCAACAACAGAACCCAGACTAACGCTCGGTGACAGCATCCAAAAGAACCCCGACGATGTGGTCATCACACTTGCCCTCCGCACACCTCTCACAAAAGCCGGTCGTGGTGCCATGAAAGACACGACGTTGGACGGCATGGTCTTCAAGCTGCTCGAGCAAGTGAACGCCCAGTCTAAGCTCGACCCCAAGCACGTGGAAGATATCTGTCTGGGTAACGTTCGTGAAGGCAGCGCTGCCTACTACGTGCGCGCTGCAGCTCTCGCCGCCGGCTACCCGAACACCTGTGCTGCGTCTGCTAGTGCTCGATTCTGCTCATCTGGTCTTACCGCAACTCAACATATTGCCACCTCCATACAAGCCGGCATCATCGACTGCGGCATCGCGATCGGAGCTGAGCTGCTTAGCGACAACAGACCGCGCTTGGAGCGTCCTTTCGATGATGAAATCATGGGAAACTCGGAAGCTCGTGACTGCATGATTCCCATGGGTGAGTAAATGTCGACTCTTGTTGCTACCAAGATATCCATTGACATTTCTCAACAGGCGGCACGTCGGAGATTGTTGCGAAAGAGTTCAATGTTACTCGCGAGAAGCAAGACGAATACGCAGCCGAGTCCTATCGCCGTGCCGAAGCTGCCGACAAAGCCGGACTCTTTCAAGACGAGCTCGTTCCCATCACCGTGATCAAGGACGGCAAGGAGACCAGAATCGAGAAGGACGAGATCCGATACGGCACGACCTACGAGAAGATCGCCAAGCTTCCCGGCGCATTCAAGGACTACGGCGACCGCAGCACAGCAGGAAACAGCTCCCAAGTGACCGATGGCGCTGCAGCAGTCATTCTCATGCGTAGATCAAAAGCCCTCGAGCTCGGCCAGCCGATCCTGGCGAAGTATGTCGGAACCGCGCTCGCAGGTCTGCCACCAAGGATCATGGGAATCGGTCCATCTCTCGCGATCCCAAAGTTGCTGTCCAAGTACAATCTTGACTTGCACAAGGACATTGATCTGATTGAGATCAATGAGGCTTTCGCTTCAATGGCCGTGTACTGTCGTGATAAGCTGGAGCTGGACTGGAGCAAAATGAACCCTCGCGGTGGAGCCATCGCACTGGGACATCCATTCGGTATGACCGGTGTGCGACAAATTGTGACCATCTTGAGCGAGGCGAGGAGGCAGAAGAAGAAGGTCTGTTTGACGAGCATGTGTTTGGGTACCGGAATGGGTGAGTCTTCCCTGGTCCATGATATTGTTATGATGTGGCTGACTTTCCTCACCAGGTATGGCAGGATTGTTCGTGAACGAACAGCTTGATGGACCAGAGTCGAGTCCCACTGCCGAGGGCCGGAATGCAACTGCTCCAGGTATCATGAGGTGATGATTAGGTAATCGGTAAGGATCGGAAAAGCATAGCAGCCATACTTCTGTATACGCCAAAGAATATTTCAACGGCACTCAAGCCAAGCGCCTGGAGAATTGTCTCCTGAGGGGTGAAAGCCTTCCTCATACCAAGCCAACGTGTGAAATTAGGCAGAGAATGCCAGTTGGTGGGTTAAAATGATGTGAAGCCATACAGGTCCAGGCTAGGGGGTATCGTGGAATTTAAAAATTGACGAAGCCAAGACCTGGCCGTAACGGGGATATGTGAGGGCCATGTTTCCCGCCAAGACTCGCTCTACGGGGATGTTGCGAGACCCTGCATATGTCCTTACCCACCAGTGAACAAACATAAGTCTCCTATCCATTCGCTACAGCTTGGAAGAGGCAGACAAGCAGCCCTCGAGATGCCACAGGACATGTCAACAGGACGATAATACCTCTTCCTTTTCCCGCCATGCGACTCCGCCATGTAGCGCAATCCAGTCTGCGGCGCATCACTCGCCGCTACCCATGGACCAAGCACATCTCGCTCTTCACCTCTGCCATCACGTTACTCTGGCTGTACTTCATCCACGCCGAGGAACGCGGCATCTCTCACTCGCACATCAAGACATGTGACTGGCGGAACTGGGAGTCATGGCATCGCGATGCACAACCTCACCGATCGGTCTTCATCGCCGACCCGCAACTCGTCGATCCCCACACGTACCCAGGACGTCCGTGGCCATTGTCGAGCCTGACCGAGTACTACACCGATCTGTACATGCGGAGGAATTTCAAGCTGATCAACCAAGTGCTGGACCCTGACAGCGTTGTATTCCTCGGAGATCTGCTGGATGGAGGACGGGAGTGGAGCACGGAAAGAGCGAGGGGCTTGAATACAGATCAGAGACAGGTGCTGATCAATTTGCTGATACTGGACGAGAAGAAGAAAGAGGGACAGAGGCTGCTGGGTGATGGGACAACGGACCTCAACCAATTCGTGGCAGGTGAAAATGGTCGCTGGAGCAAGTATAAGCAGCAGCAGTGGGATGCTGAATACGAGCGCTTCGCAAAGATATTCTTGGCCGAGGACCAGCTTTATCCGGGCGTGAACCGGAGCTTTCTGGCAGCCTGGGAGCAACCGGAAAGTCCTGTGAGCATTGAAAATGGCGCGAGAAATGTGACATGGGATGAGTACGCAACTGCGGGAGGCAAGAGCCGAATTTTGAAGACAAGTCTCCCCGGAAATCACGATCTGGGATTTGGGAATGGAGTACAAGTGACTGTGAGGGATCGCTTCGAAAGCCACTTTGGAGAGTCGAACAGTATCTACGTACTCGGGAACCATACTTTCGTGAGCCTGGACACTCCCTCATTGAGCGCATATGACGAGTTCGTTCCGGACGTTGGAGAAGTCAGTGAAGAGCGTCGGCAAAAGTATAGTCACTTATGGAAACCCGCGAATGAGTTTCTGGATGGCTTGGACAAGACAGGCCCTAAAGTTGTCGCAGAAGAGCTCGGGCGGCTCTTCCCCGGCTCGCATCCTCCCAAGCTATGGTCGCACGATATTGTCGAGCACAAGGACGATCGCGGTATTTTGGACAAGCTGAAGCCCGCTTCAGGACCTCACACGAAACGCGATGATGAAGGCTGGAAGCTGGCCCCGAGTGCAAAGAAGCCAACAGGGCCTCGCCTTCCTGTCGTTCTTCTGTCCCATGTCCCGCTCTACCGTAACCCGGACGTAGACTGTGGCAAGTTACGAGAGAGGGGAAAAGCAATCCCGCTCTCTGCAGGCTATCAATATCAAAATGTGTTGACGCCCAGTCTAACGAGCATTGTTGGCAAGAAAGTCTCCGCGGCTGGCGACATTGTGCACATTTTCTCAGGAGATGACCACGATTATTGCGACGTTGATCATCGTTTCAACGTGGGCCGATACGACGATGCCACCAAGAAAGAACATGTTGTGATGCGGACTGTTCGCGAAGTTACAGTCAAAAGCTTCAGCTGGGCCATGGGTGTGCGCAAGCCAGCATTCCTGCTGGTGAGCTTGTGGAACCCTGTTGATGAAACAGGCAAGCACGTCGGAGACTGTATGGGTGGCGTAGCCGAAGGTTGCAAGACTGTCCAGACGGAGTTGTGTCTTCTACCTGATCAGCTGAGTATCTTCATCAGCTATGCTCAGCTGCTGGGATTGACTATCATAGTGCTCTTCGTACGATCAGTCATTATTGGCATTCGGAGCCTCCCCGAGCCCGAGGAGGACGACTCTGAGCTGGACATCAACACAGCTCGCGAAAAAATGGGCCTTCCCCGATACCGCCCTCGAGGAAAACCATACGGACGGAATGGTTCTATCAGTCCTCGAAAGGCCTCGCCGAAGCCCGACGAAAAGAAGGGCCGTGGTCGTGCAAGTTCAACGTCTACCGGTTCTGCAAACGGCAACAGCATCAGCAATCAGCATCTCAGCGTGCAGCGTTCCTACAATGCTCGTACAAGAACAGTGTCACCCGCACTGAAATCTGGCTCCCTCACTCCAAACCATTCTGGCTATGTTTTGCCCGACCTTTACGAAGCCAACGGCAAGATTAACGGCAACGGCAGCTTGATCGACAAAGCTGGGTACTACCCGAAAATGCGCTGGCGCGACCCTGACGAAGACGAAGAAAGCGACGAAGAGTCACACGTAGGGAGTCATTATGGTGATCTGGACGATAGTCAAGCGAAAGGCGGTAAAGTCGGGCGAAGGAAGCCCAAATCAAAAGCGCGCAGGGCGTTGGATGAATTTTTCAGAAGTCTCTTGTTAATTGCTGTGCCTGCTGCTTTATGTTATGGGGTTTTGGTTAAGAATGGGTGATGTATATATTAGATGTACAGTTTCTTTCCTCCCTCAGGCCACATCGGGAATGGCAGCTGGTGAGTTCACAGATCGTCTTGATGTGCTGAGCTATTTTCAAGCAGTTTCCTATCCCACCCATATACGGACCTCTCTTGTTTCTGGTATGAACACTGTGAGCAGCGAGAAAGCCGTGGGCCGATCTGGCAACAATGAGAATATAGCGACAAGAAGCAGCAAACCGCTTCCACAATGGCTCATGCATCTAGACAAACACGCCTTTGAGAAGTACAGCCAGGCTGATAGGAACGGGTGCGAGACAATTCCAGCACTATGCAAACAAGGGAATTTCTAGCCCTCTGGCTCTTCTGGACTTATTTGACGCCCCAGCTGTAGCTACTGTAACATCGACACAGCAACTCACACTGCGCTTGCCATGGCGGATTACGATGCCGTGATTGGCATTTATCTCATTGTCATTTTGCTTGCATCGCTTGTTCAATCGCATTTCGAAGCACAACATGCCGGACTCTGGCCAGACCTGGCTGCCAGTACGCAGCACCTGTCCGAAGCTGTGACCAACTTCCGATTTAGATCACCATCTCGTGAGAAGGGGACGGCAGATGACAACGCCGGCCCTCACGATCTCGAACAGCAGCCGGCCAAGAGAAAAAGTCAGCAACCAATGGAATATGAGTCTCGCCGTGCGAAAATATGGTCGATCGGGAACTGTCGTTTGAGCTTCACCACTTGGGGCTCAATTGCAATGCTCTTCCTGCGGATAGTTGCGAGCATACTCGGTGCGATCCAGATGGATCCGTTCGCAGCGGAGAAGCATAGCGTCAAGAAGGACCTCGATCCAGATATCGCTGGGGATGGGATGCTCATTGGCCTCTTCATACCAACAATACTGACTATCGTAAGTCTCGTGTTTGGCCACTTCCATACTCGAGACGGCGCAGTCAAGGAAGTCGGTATGGCACATTTCGCCAATTTGGGTTCACTTTTGATCAACACTTTCAATGCGGAGATATGTGACTCCCTTGGAGAATTAACAAGGGAGGAAAGACTCCTCGCGGCAATCTCGATTGACATATGCTGTACTGGTCTACGAATGAGCTTTTCAGACAAAACAGTTCTGGCATCACGCGTTTTCATGACTCTATGCTCCACATCACATGTCCTTCTTTGGGTCGGTATACGTCATCTTAGGGTTCCTTCTAACCATATTGATTAGCCTTCGTTGCGTACGCCTATCAAGCTTCTTTGGACGTCCTGTCCTGTGTCTGGAGACCGTAGTGCCGTTAATATGGACGTTCTTGATGACCTTGTATACCGAGTTGGGGAGCGCGTTTTCAGCCTTCGCGATATCAGCTACTAGCACGCCTGCACGCGCTATGCCATACATCTGAGCTCTACGCTATGGACTGAACTCGGTGTTAGGAACATGATTGCTAGAGATGGGCCTTAGAGGAGTACGTAGAGTGTTCATATTATGGTGTTTAAAAGAATGATTAAAATGCGACGCGTTCAAAAAGTCGCGTTTTATGACAGCATGTGACAGAGTTTTGCGAGGTCACTGTATCAGATGCAGCGCAAATTTGCTCCCCATGGAGTACACCTCAATGCCAAAGCATTTTTCATACCGATGACTCCATTGCTAAATTCTTACCTCCTCCTCCCAATGACTCCCTTCACAACACTACTCCCCTTCGTCCCCGGCTTCTTCACAGCACTCTTCGCGACAACCCTAATTCCACTTCCCACGCCATTCTTCTTTCCCGCTGCAATGTTCCTCTCCCTCTCCTCTTCCTCCTCCTTCGCCCTCCTCCGATCAACCTCAATCTGCAACTCCAAGTCCGCTTTCTTACTATATTCAATCTCCCTCCTTCCCTTCCCACTACTATACCCCTTCTCCTTCACCGAATAAAACACCCCACCCAAATCCGCCAACCAATGCGCATCAACCGCCGTCGCCACAGACATGTACTCCTTACTCGTGAGAATAAGTTCATGGTACACGACATAATCTGGTGGATCACCAGAATTATACAACGCAGAGGTAGGATGTAAGTTCATAGTGACGCTTGTACGGAGGTTCACGTATTCGCCCAAACCTTTGCGTTTGGCGGCTTGGTGGTAGTATCCGGAGCAGATACACTCTCTCACGACATCAAGATCGTATCCGCAAGTTGAAATGTCCATTTTTGAGGATTTCATGATATCGGTAATTTGCTGTTTGATCTCTTCGGCTCGGCGAAGGGCTTTCGGGTGGAGAAAGTGTTTGACACACCAGCCGTCTTTGCGGCCATTGAAGACCCATTGTTGATAGACGGTGAGGAGGGTTAGATGGTCGGAGTCGTGGACGAAGAATTTTTCTCGCGCGGCATCGGCTTCTTCGAGGCGTTCTTTAGGGCGGTAGAAGACGGATGGGACCGATAGCATGGAGACGATGGTGATCATTTCTTCAGCGCATTTGTACGTGGTTGAGGAAGTGATGACGAGTTTGGCGAGGGATGGGTCCATGGGGAAGGATGTCATTAGGCGACCAAGTTCGGTGAGCTCGCCTAGGTTTGTTAATGCGCCTAGTGCCCATAGATCGAAGAGAGAAGTGGTGATTGTATCTTGTGGAGGAGGATCCATGAAGTCAAAGTCAAGCAAATCTTTGACTCCAAGTGATTTGAGGAGTAGGACAGTGTTGGCCAGATTCGTTCGTTGGATCTCAGGTATCGTTGCCACGTAGAGCTCTTCTTTGAAGGCACGTTCAGTGTAGAGGTGGAATGCTCGTCCAGGCCCAGTTCTTCCAGCACGACCAGCACGCTGGGAAGCGTTTGCCTGACTGACAGGGGTGATCTGCAGCGTGTCCATGCCCATACGAGGATTGTAGACTTTGAGCTTGCTAAAGCCACAGTCCACAACGTACATGATTCCATCAACTGTAAGTGAAGTTTCGGCAATGTTTGTGGCAACGATGACTTTGCGCACACCTGGTGGAGCTCTGTCAAAGATCTTGGCTTGCAAGTCCGCAGGCATTTGCGAATAGATGGGCAGAATGCTCAGTTTCGGAGGGTCGTTCAGCTGAGCAAGACGTTCTGCGACCAGCTCACATGTAACTTCGATGTCCTCCTGACCCGTCATGAAGACGAGAATGTCTCCCTGACCTTGACTGACATGGATGGCGAGGACTTGTCGTACAGCGCTGTCCACGTAGTCATCGCAAGGCGACCTTGAGTATTGGATGTCGACGGGAAATGTACGCCCAGGAATAAAGAATTCTGGTGCACCACCGTAGAATCGCGAGAAACGTTCAGCGTTCATGGTGGCAGAAGTGACGATCAGCTTCAGATCCCGCCGTCTCGCGAGGACTTTCTTGATCAGTCCCATGAGCACATCAGTATTCAGGGCACGTTCGTGAGCTTCGTCCATGATGATACAGCTATACTGATCAAGATCGGGATTCGTGAGCGACTCTCTCAGCAGAACACCATCAGTCATGTACTTGATCATCGTGTCTTTACTCGTGCAGTCTTCGAATCGAATGGCGTAACCCACAGTGCCTCCCAGCGGCACCTCCATCTCCTCACTGACACGCTTTGCGACCGACATGGCAGCCACACGCCTGGGTTGGGTGCATCCAATCATGCCGCTCTTGGCATAGCCATCCTCGTACAGAAATTGAGTCAACTGCGTCGTCTTTCCCGATCCAGTCTGTCCGACCACAATGATGACCTGATTGTCTCGAATGACACGCAGTAGATCTTCTCGTACAGCGAAGGCGGGCAGGTATTCTCTCTGCTCACGCAACGATTTCGTCCTTGAGAAGTCCGACTGGCCAGCGTCCTGCTTCTTCATGTGCTCTGCAAACTTGCTACCTTTGCTCTTGCCGTCTCCCTCGTCTTCGCCAAGAGCTGGAGCAGCTGAATCGGTGTCTTCTTCCTTCACTCCCGTAACATTGCCAAGTGTTGTCCCGGCGGCACTCGTTGCTTCCTGCGCCTGCTTTTGCCGTTCTTTCTGCTGTCTCCGCTCCCTCACGACTTTGCTGCCCCTCTTCGCGAACACAGCCATATCACTCTGTGGGTCCTTTACAGCACTGACCGGCTCCAACTGTTTGGTGAAAACAGTCTTTCCGTCCAGGAACGGTGGCTTCAGATCGTGCACCAACAAGTGCACTCTCGTTTCCTCATTTTCATCGTCCAGGCTGTTGAAATTGTCCCGCGTCTGGGCGACACTCGAGGCTAGCATTCGATTCGCTTCCCACGCATCATTGTCTTTTTGTCTCTGCAAGAACTTGGGGTTCACGCGACTTCGAACGGCCATTTTCTTTTCCAACAGCTCTCTCTCTCGCTCCTGGTCTGCCCATGTTGTGTCCTCGTTCCCTCCGAAAGGGTTGTGAGTTTCGTCCCCCAGCACAGCGCCATCCTCGCCGTAATTGTACCAATCGCGGTCTAGGGCGGCCGCATCATCGTCGTCGACGCCTGCTTCGGGCCCGTCAAACTCGGCTTGGCGGGGCTGCGAGGGTGTGCCATCACGAAAGTTGCGCGGTGTTGCAGAGCCTGGATCTCGGAACTGCGAAGACGGTCGATGCGAGTCTTTGAGCTTGTCATGCGGGCGGCGGAAATGCTGGGGTTGTGCGGCGAAGTGCTCGTTGTCGTCGTTGTGGTCGGTACGCTGTCGCTTGGCTCTGTGTTCATCGCCAGCCATGATGATGCGCTCTTTGCCGTGGCCTTCTCGCGGCGAAGATACTCACATGCGACTCAATCGCCAGCCTCTATGCACGACACGTTTTCCCGCCGAATGCTAGCGTCGGTCCCTGCAGCTGGCGCAAAGAAAGAGTGGTGGAGGTGGCGGTGGTGCAGGCAGGGGTGGGACACAATTCTCGGCGCGACCAGCTGCTTTTCCCGCCACTCCACCACCGCGTCGTCTATACCGTGTCAATCACCACCAGCACATTGGCTTCATCTTTCCAGCGATATCGATTCCAAATCTCGAGACATGCAGCGCCATCTGCACAGCTTTCCCGGGCCGCAACGTGGCGCTGCGCTTCCCCGCCCAGATCTCGGCCTTCAGCGCCGGTGCGACGGTATTACGCCTATCTGCCGCCCTTATCGACTTCTCCTGCTCCCTATGGCCTCCACGTTCTGCGCGGCGCATTGGTGCTGCGTCGCACATGCCATCTTGGCCGTCCATCGCCTCTCACCATCCGCCCGGAGCAGGCTGCCCAGACGGTAAGGACAGCATCGAGACCTGAAGCTCGCGTCGACATTTTCATCTAATAAGGCAGGAGACTGTCCTGCGACCTTACTTTCACTTCGTTTCCCTCCAGTCCCCTGTCTGTTGTGCTCCTGTTCTCGCGTCTTGCACGTGAGCTGCTAATCCGATCATGGCATTGAAGTCTGAGAAGCAGGTCAATGTCTCGCCCGACGATTCAACCAACAACAGTCTTCACGCCGACGATTTGATCAATACTTCGGGCCACGTGCAAGAACTTGATCGAACTTGGAACTTCTGGTCCATTGCTGGTGAAGCCATCATCTCCGACAATGCTTGGGGCGCTGGATCAGGCTCATTAGTCTTGGCGTGAGTATGTCTGTTTCTTGCAAATGTTGCTATGCTAAGAGACATAGTCTGTACAATGGCGGAGGACCGGGTGTGCTCTATGGGCTGATGGCAGCGACCTTCTTCTACGCCTTCATTTGCGCCGGGCTGTCGGAACTATCCAGTGCCATGCCAACGTCTGCCAACGTGTATCACTGGGCTTCAGTCACACCAGGACCAAAGTACGGCAGAGTGTGTTCATGGTTCGCGGGCTGGTGGAATTGTGTCGCCTGGATTTTCGGCTGCTCCTCCACTTCACTCGCTGCTGCCAACGCTGTCATCGCCATGTACAATCTCTGTCACCCAGAGTATGTTCTTCAGCGGTGGCACGTCTTCATCGCATTCTTGTTCATCATCTGGACCGATAATGCTATCATCATGTTCGGCCAAATGTATCTGGCGAGATGCGCCACAGCGGGCGGTATTATTTGCGTTGTGTTATTCCTGGTGTCGCTGTTGACAGTAGCCATCATGCCGAGTAGGACTGGGGCTGGATATGCAACAAACGCATTCGTCTGGACGGAATTCCAGAACCTGACTGGATGGAGCAGTAATGGCCTCGTATTCCTCATGGGCGTCCTCAATGGAGCATATGCTGTCGGCACCCCAGATGCAGTCTGTCATTTATGCGAGGAGTGCCCCCAGCCAAAGAAGAACATCCCGAGAGGCGTTTTTACCCAGCTTACTACAGCGTTTACTATGGCATTTGCATTCTACACCTCCCTCGTAAGTTTTCGTGTCTTCTGCCTTCTGTAGTGCAATCTCTCACAATTGACCCAGCTCTACGCCACAACTTCGCTCGACGAGGTCTTTGCATCGACCATCGTATCCCTCCCGCTCGCTGAGATCTATCGTCAAGCAACGCGAAGCACGGCAGGAACAATGGCTCTGCTGTTAATCTTCTTTATTAACATCCTCCTCACTGTTCCTGGTGCCTGGATGGTCGCTGGCCGCATGCTGTGGACCCTCGGTCGCGACAACGCTTCTCCCTTTCCCAGCTTCGTGGGCAAAGTGTCCCCTCGATACCGCAATCCATTCAATGCCCAACTTTTGGTCACCATCGGCGGCACCATCCTTGGAGCAATCTACGTTGCCTCATCGACCGCTTTCAACGCTTTCGTGGCTTCTTTCACCATCTTCACCACGATGTCATATCTCGCCGCCATCCTCCCTCACCTCCTCACTGGGCGCAAATACGTCAAGCCTGGGCCATTCTGGATTCCTGGCATCTGGGCATATATCATCATGGGAGTCGCGTGTGCTTACATCCTGGTCTTCAACGTTATCTACATGTTTCCATATTCGTATCCTGTGGCAAGCCTGGATTTCATGAACTGGACGAGCGTCATGTTCGCGGGCATCACTTTCTTGCTAACTGTGGGATATTTCTGGAAGAGTCGAACAGGATATCTCGGACCGAGAGTGGTTATGGATGCAAGTGACGATATCATGAAAGGCGTAATTGGACTAGATCAGCAGATTCAGAGAGAAGTTGCGGGCCACTCATAACGTGATCATCACGATGAGACAGATGCCATCGCAGTGAATGTCCAACGCTTTTGACTTCCATCCCCTCTCCTCAACTACGCGAGAGCTCGGGCATCGACCTCTACGCTGCAGTTACGCCAACGGCATTCCCGTGGCGAGACAAGCCGCCGCTGCCGCGTGGCATCGAGATTTCGGCCGCGCGGCAAGACCGTTGACGACTGCGCGCCTTCCACCTCGACGTGCCGTACAGCGCCAAGCGATCGCAACAAGCAGTCGCGCACACAGGCCACGAAATTGTAGAAAATCAAGCCCGAAACGCCTCGCAGTCAGATTCTGATCTTCGAAGAACATGCAGAAGACGATGAGTCAGCGTCAGTGTGCCCGTCTGCTTTCCCTGACCGGCTTGCAAAGCGTGACGCCTGGCAATGCTGGGTCTAGCAAGTGCCGCCTACCTTGGCCGAAAGCCGAATGACGTCTGAGCAAGACAGCGACGAGATTTCTCCAAACTGGCATTCGTCCTCGGTAGACTTTGGCAATGGATACAGTCTCACAGGCCAGGATGTGCGCGACGGTGGACTCTGATGCTCATATCGCAGGCGCAGCATCCAATGTCCCGAGAGACGTCGTTCTTCCTTCGACTTCGAGTCCGTCGACTAGTGCACTATTTGCGAGCAGAGCGCGTGCTTTGATGGAATCATCACTGCGGCGCCATTGCTGTTAGTGATCTAAATAAGCAAGAAGCGAGTTCGAGACATACAAATTTGGATTGAGCAAGACCAGATTGAAGTACTCGACTGGGTACTTTGGCTGCTTGGAGGCGCCGACTGTGGCGAGCTGTGGCGGAGCCATCGTTGCTGGTTTGACCGGGATGTGCGGAAACAGGAGGCGGCAACGAGAAGCACTTGGATGCTTCTTGCATGTCCAAGACTCAGCTTCGTTCGATCTGTGCTATCGACGCAATGGCGGGCAGTGTTTGCCAAGGCTGTCGCCCACCCGTCCCGGCACCCGAATCCGAAGTGAAGTGAATATGCACAGCTTTGGCCATGCAGGGATCAAGACTCTCGTCGCAGTGCGCTGCAGTGCAAGCCACAATGCCTAATAGCCTCGGTCTAGCAACCGTATTGTAATCGAGTTCCCGACTTGTTCTTCGATGTGATCTCTTCTCACAATGAGAGACATCTATCTACAACACTGATTCTGGACAAAGTGCCTCATCTTGATCGCAAGATCTCGTCACCTCCCTTCGCGAGCCCGTGCCCCTGAGTCCACCCAAGAATGAGAGAGCGTTACAATGGAACGACAAAGGGCTAAGCCACACATCAGCGTGAGGCTTCTCTTGAATACTATATCCGTGGGGATGAAGCGACCAAGACAATTAGAGGGCAGTGAGCCCCACAAACGTGTCTCTGCAAGAACAGCATTCTGATTCTTGTCGTCATGCAAAGCTAGCTCTGACGGACCAGAACAATCGTCAAATTCCAGAGCCCGCAAGCCCGAGTTGCTGCAAAACATACGAGGTAGAAAGCGTTACAAGATACCGGAAAGCAGGTTCAAAAGGTGTAGCATTCCATGCAAACCCCTGATGCGTGAGAGGAGCAATGCTGGGAATCGACAGCGCCCCAAAATGCAAGTACATCTCATTCTCATACGCCCCTGAATGCGTAACACCGAATGATCCGCTCCCATACATGGGTATCTCTTGATTGTATCCAAATCTCCACATCCAAAAGGTGACATCTCACAATCGAGCCACCTCCCAACAATGCAGGCCCGAGCGGTGCTGATCTTGCACGAGCTAAAATGTCATCTTGACCTCCCTCTCCTTCCCAAAATCCGGATCATCCGCATCCGCGCCGCCGCCCCATGGATTGTAGTCCGGACTTGTCACCATCTCCTCTTCAGCGAAATTCCAACTCGAAGGGAACGGGCTGGTCACGCTCCTCATATTCTGCCTTTCTAGGGGAGGTCCGAATTTAGCTCTTGTCTGTCCCCAAGCAGTTTCCGGGCGTTGAGGTTCAGGTGTTACATGCCGAGAAATACCAGAAGCAGGAAGCATCACAACAGGGACGGACGCTGACGCATTGTGTGAGGCGCTTCTTGAGAGATCGGATGTGTGGGATCGATCAGGTAATCCGAAGGTCATGGAAACGCCGTGCTCGTAATTATTGTCATCGTCCTTGTGTGTGCCGTTGGGGAACATCTCTCTTGTCTTGACTGTCGTGGTCCCATCGTGAGATTGCGACTGCGTAGGCGCCAAATATGGTCTCGTAGCACTACTAGGCGTGTTCCCACCGCTTGAGTTGTCATTCTTGCTCAAATCGACTTTGAGTGCAGGAAGTGTCGACTGTAACTCTCGTACGCTGAGATGCTTCTTGATCTCTTCAATATCACCCGGCTGCTGCACAGCTAATGCAAGGGCTTCGCGGCGGATGGCTTCCACATCGAACATAACATTGGTGTTCTCTTCAGCCAGCTTCTGGGCCTCCTTTTCATCACCCTCCAGAACTTTCATATTTCGTTCATCATAAGTCTCCCATGCCTTCTTCTGAACTTTCTTCCTTACAAAGAAAGATTTGAAGCCCTTCTTCTCGGGCTGTTCCTCGAGCTGTCTTCGTGCTTCTTCAATCTCGTTAATCAGTTCTCGCTGTCTTTTCTCATGGTTTTCGGGGTCCGGATCCTCGATTTCCGAGTACTCAAGAGAGTCTACCATCCATCCAACCTTATCCAGCAAAGTAGGCATCATCGCGCGGTAGGCCATGTGTCCTGGCACGTCTTCCGTGACGTCAATGTTCTCAATTCCAGTAATATCTACCTTGCCAAGTCCCGCAATTCGCATCACGCCGCCACCAGTGGCGCGGAAGAGGTATCCGAGAATCCAATCGTTCGTGGCATATCCATTGACGAATCGGCCTGGCACGACCGATTTCGCTTTGATCCAATCTTCTTTCTTGACAACAACCGGCGCACCGAACATATAGACGTTTTGTACCAGACCAATCCCGCCACGACGTGCGAGTTCCTTAAGACAGGCATATACGACACGAGCGCCGAGCGAGAAGCCAACAAGAGTGATGGGTCGGACGCCAAGATTGCGTTCGATGATAGAGTCCGCCATAATTAGGCCTGCTGAATCTGCACGAGCACAGGATACGCTCCATGGGTTGTCAATGAGATATGAAATCTTGGCCAGGATCATAGGGGTAGACAGCCCTGCCATTAGCGTGGTAAGAAATGTGGCTCCGAGAATCTGCTGAATAGTCTGCGTCAATGCCTCGGTGCCCAGAATTTGCATGGTTGCACCGGTACTTTGCAGCATTTCCGGCTCCCAGTTGACTGAGTAAATATCTCCCATGATAGGGTCGACAGTGGAGAAAGGCAGTCGGACATCGTCGACGGAACCAGTCATCCAACCTGCGACTGTGACAATGAGGTTGACACGCTTGTTGTTGTATAAGGGCTTGTATTCGAACGTCTTGACCGCCCCCGTACGTCTGCCACTTGTTCCGAACCCGATCTTGCCACCGATAAGCGTACCAGTGGTGCCAATCAGCGCCGCTGCGCCTGTCCCGCCGAGGAAAGTACCAGTCCCGGTGACACCGACCGCAGTGAAGCCAGCAGCGAGACCGGCACCAATGACTGGGGCCAATAGACCGGCGCTGAGACCAATGACCAGTCCACCGCCAACGGTACACAAACCCATGACCACCATACGCTTCTTCTTTGCCGCCTTGGCACGAGCCTCGATGTGGTCTTCTTCATTCCAATTCTCCTTTTCTGCTTCTTCCTGCATCTCCAATGCGTCTGTGACCCGCTTCTCAAAACGACAAATCTCTTGCCATGGAACAGAAAGTGCCACCCCGACTCGTTCAAGCAGGACTCTGGCGCGTGCGTCGTATGTGCTGTCCGAGATGAGCAGTAGGAAGAGGTCGCAGAGTACCGTCCATCGAATGTCGATGTCCAAATTCTTCGCATCTTCATAGTCTTCGGGGTTCTCGATTGTTAGCTGGTCCGCAGTGTGCTCTTCATATGCCGGAGGCGGGGTCTCTGGATCCTGAGGCAGCGGCATGCCTGGCTTCGAGGACGGGCGCGAGGTGTGGGCAGTCGATGCTGGCATTCCCCCAATGCTGGAAGGTCTAGGGGAAGCCATTGACGGGCGAGCAGAAGTGACCTCGGAGTTGGAGCCGGATCCTGCAGTCGGATTCTTCACCCTTGCGTTCGCCATCAATGCAGGTGTGAGGTCGCTCGGAAGAAC
Organism: Cercospora sojina; assembly: GCA_004299825.1. Lineage (NCBI taxonomy): Eukaryota > Fungi > Ascomycota > Dothideomycetes > Mycosphaerellales > Mycosphaerellaceae > Cercospora > Cercospora sojina. Next base: position 2,756,688 of record CP036211.1, on the reverse strand, counting down.
TCCATGTTCCGACAACTGCTCCACCATGATTTGCTCCCTCGCGTCGATCTCCATGTGGGCGTACAACTTGATCATGACCTTCTGCGTCCACATTTTCAATGCCTCGGCTGCAAGCTCCACCAACTTCTTCGTACTCTTTATTCGTTCCAGCTGATCGAAATCCTTTTGCATCTGAGCCAGAGCCAGCCGGACAACTCCAACATAGGCCACTCGCTGTCCCTCTGTCAGCAGTTCCTTTGTAGCTTGCAACTGGCCCATGGCGTCCATTGCCTGGCCTTCGTCCTCCTCCAGCAGAGCATTGCTGCGGCCGTACTCCTTAAATAGATACGCGGTGTTGTCATCCATAGACGTTGCACTCTGAGCGTCTTCATCCATTTGTACGCGAGTGTACCCTTTACCGGCGCCACCAAGCGTGCCATAGGCGACCGTCTCATCTTCCACCTCATCGACGCCCTTGGCAAGCACTTTGCCCCAGTCATCATAGATGCGGTGAGTGGCGATGGCGGGCATGTCTTGCCATTCGTCTTCCTTCTCCTCCTTGACCTCATCGACGTCGTCTCTAGCAACGACTTGCTGGTGCGAGAACTCGCCAATGGTGCTGACGGAGGCCTTGGCGGCATGTTTCCTCACCGCAGTGGGGCTGCCTTGAGTTCGGAAACTCACAGGCGAAGTGGACGTGGTCTGAGCAGAGGACTGGGTGTCATTGTGCTCCGGACGCTCGCCATCAACACTGGTGCGTGGTGTCACGGGACTCTCCTTCTGCTCTTTCTCATTCTTGCCCGCCTCTTTCGAAGCATCGTTCGATTCTAACCTGGCGGCTCCCGACTCGGCTCTCTTCCTACTCAGCTCCCCCTCCGTCTCCTCGACGACTTTTTGTTTGATCTGCTCGGGACTATCCAGCTCGTCCAGCGAGTAATTTCTCCTCCGCGGTGGCCTGATGGGGAGTCCAAACTCGTCAGCGGCCGGAGGTTCTGCCTTGGGCTCATCAGGCTTCTCGCTGCCCTTGGTGTGCACGCGCTTCAATTCCGTCACCTGATCATCTTCCTCTGCTTTTTCTGCTGCTGCTGCCGTATCCGCTACAGGCTTTGTGGGTTGATCGGCGGGCAATTCATTGTCAGGCATGCTGACGCCGGCATGCTCTGCCTATGCCATGCGATGGCCTATTGCTGTGGGTGATATGTACTGTTGCGTAAGAGGCTGGTGAGCGAGGGAGAAATGCTAAGTATCGCGACTCGTGTGTCTCCGAGCGTTGACACGAGGCTAAACAAAGGCAATGTCCGTCTACTGGGATGATGCGGTGTTGCGCCTTCTCCACATGCACATCTCACCGACCGACAAAGGGCCTCGTAGGCCCCTGTGGCCATTTGACGGAACTCACGCTAAAGCTAGTTAACCGAAATAAGCTTAAATTTGACGCAGCAGCCCACGCGCACTTCAAACTTTTTAACGCGGCGGCCGTCGCAGCTCTGCACCACCTTCATCACCACTCTGACAGGCACTTCTGCTGCCGTCAAGATGAAGGGCAAACGCAGCAAAACCTACCGGAAATTGATGCAAAAGTACCAGCTCACCTTCGATTTCCGCGAACCCTACCAAGTCCTGCTCGACGCCGATCTCATCAAAGATGCTGCGCGATTCAAAATGTCGCTGGGCAAGATGCTCGAATCCACCCTGCACGGAGAGATTAAGCCCATGATCACCCAATGCTGTATCAGACATCTTTACACATCGCCCGACGACCCACTGAAAGCATCGTGCATCGAAGTCGCAAAGCAGGCCGAGAGGCGAAGATGTGGGCACCACGAACTTCCAGAACCACTGAGCGCCTTGGAGTGCATTAACAGTGTGGTGGATCCAAAGGGAAGTGGCTTCAATAAGCACCGCTACGTAGTCGCCAGTCAGGACGACCAGCTGCGGAGACAGATGAGGACCATCGTAGGAGTGCCGCTGGTATACATCAAGAGAAGCGTGATGATTCTTGAGCCGATGGCCGACGTGAGCGAGAGCGTGAGGGAGAAGGAAGAGAAGGCGAAAGTAAAGGCAGGTTTGAGTGGGAGGAGAACTGTAGGGAACCCTACTCCCGGCGGAAAGAGGAAGAGGGAGGAGAATGATGAAGAGGACAGTGAGGAAGATGGAGCGCGAGGGGCAGAGTCTGCACAGAAGAAAACGCAAAAGCGAAAAGGACCGAAAGGCCCCAATCCACTATCTGTCAAGAAATCAAAGAGGGAGACACAGCCAAACACATCCCAGAATCAGGCTAGCGACGAGAAAGCAATGCTACAGAAGATGGCGAAAATCGATCCCCAGGCAGCGGAGAAGGTGGGCATGCACATTGCAGTAGACGGGAACTCAGAAGCTCCCAAAAAGCGCAAACGCAAGAGAAAGCCCAAGGAGGCTGCAGATCATGGCGGTGTAGCGTTAGGATCGATGGACGCCTACGATGAGAGTGACTGAAGAAGTCGTACGAAGTGCTCTCATGCACCCAATCCCTAGCGGGCCACGTCGCTCACACGAGCTTACCGACAACCGAGAACGGCCACAAGCTTCATTCGGGACCCACTCCGACAAGAGATAGCCCGATTCGTCTGCAGCAGTCGAAGTGAGCTCTTCCTGCGCGGATGCCAGATATTCAAGAGATGCTGGCCAGCTGGTAGTGCGAGTGATGTGCAATCGCGGCCATTGCCCAGGCTATCGGTAAACGTCGCACAGAAGCGATCATATGCATCCGGTCGAAGCTGCAAAGTACTTGCAGCCATCGAAGGGTTATGCACTCTTGCGGCAGCAAGTCAGCCTCATCGAAGACCGATGAATCTCATTCGAAGCTCGAGCAAGAGCTCAATCAACAGATTTGTGCTGCAGCACAATTGTGACAGCATTGCAGACCTACCTCCTAGCTATGTATAGTGTATGGCCAAGGCGATTCGGATGCCAGACCCGGTCTTAGCTGGTGCCACGGCGCCGCCCCGAGAAAATGGTGGACGTCGATCATTGCCTATCGATGACAATGCGCGGGGGAACTCGTCGATGTTCCTTCGGTCCAACGTGCACTCCCACCGTTCCACGAAATCGTTTTCCTGGGATCGCCAGACGCTTGCCATATACGAATCTGAAGACGAACGTTGCGTTGTGCTCAGTACACTTCCGATGCAAGCCTGACTTTCTTGTACCACTTCCCCTCCTCCGTGACCTTTGCCTGGCTCTTTCATTACTCTCCAGCAGTTCTCTCTCTTTCTTTGTTCGCAATATCCTATCAAAATGACCGGGCACTACAGTAGGCTCCCTGCAGGCTACACATGGCGATCTTCAACATGGTTCATCATGGCGTGCATCGCAACTGCACTTTTCCTGGGTATCATGAAGTGCAAGATTGAAAAGACACACGACACTGCTCACAAATGCTACAGACAATTTTCTCTACAGCTACATTATCCCTATACTACCGGTCATGCTTGAACAACGGCTCCACGTCGACGAATCGGCAACGCAGTCTGCTACGTCCCTTGTTCTCTCCGTCCACGCCTCTGTTGCAATGGTGACAGGTCCATTCGTCGGACACTTTGCGGATCAGATCCCAAGTCGGAAACTCTCACTACTTGTTGCGCTCGGAGTGCAGTTGATTGGGACGCTGATTATCGTGGTGTCATTGTCGGGTAAGAACAGCCGCATACGCTGCGAGGCAACACCTTCGCTCACCAGATATGTGCAGTGCCGGTTCTCGTCCTCGGACGATCGATCCAAGCCATTGGCGGCAACGCAGCGTGGATAGTCGGACTAGCTACTCTTGCTGAAACTGTCGGGAAGGAGAATACCGGCAAAGCTTTGGGAGCAGTGTCGTCGTTCTTCACTTCAGGCACTATGTTCGGATCAATGACTTCTGGATTCTTGCTACATTATGTTGGGTATTGGGCTACATGGACTGTAGCTATCGCCGCACTGATTGTCGACATGATCATGCGAGCTGTCATGATTGAGAACAATAAGGAAAGCGTCAATCAACGTGCAACTTTCGACACTTCCCCGGGTGATGTGGAAGCTGCACAGACGAACGGCGTTGGCGAAGAGCAGGCCAACGAGCGAACTGCTCTTCTCGGATCCGACGCTTCCTCTGACACCGAATACCAATCCTTCCTCATGCCTCAAACGCCCAACGCCGGCGACGACGACGACGACCCAAAACTCTTCAACTCTACCAACAACTCCCGTCCCGACTTTCCCTCGTCCCCACTTCCACCATCACCACTGAGTCCAACACCTACTCGTTCCGCTCCACGCACCGCGGCGAATCTCTACAAATTCATCCTCACCAATCCTCGCGCCCTCACCGCGCTAGCCGCTCACGCTACCTCTGCCATCATAACCACCAGCATCGACACAACCCTTCCTCTTCACGCCCAGCGAACCTTCGACTGGAACTCCGCACAGATCAGTCTCATGTTCCTCCTTCTACAACTTCCATCTTTGATTCTGGCAACCTTGATGGGAATGCTCAAAGACCGCATTGGTGCAAAGCATCTCACGAGTTTCGGTTTCCTGGCTCAATCCGCAGCACTCTGGGTGCTCGGTGCCGCAACGCAGGACAGTGAGGTTGGAGGAATAGTGGATGTGGTTCTGGGCCAAGAGATGAGAGAGAAGTACGCGGAAAAGATCACTCTGGGGGCTTTGGGGGCGATGGGAATTTCCAGGGCGTTCACCAGTGGGAGCGCGCTTTTGGAGATTACGAGTGAGTCGACCTCGTATCGAAACTGCCGTGAACATTTCACTGACACTGTGGCCTGCGAAGATGTTATGCAATCTTTCCAGCCCCAGACTGCAAACCCGGCCACTTCTTCATCCTCGCCTCCCGAAGCCGATAATACTGGCGATAAAGCACCACCCAAGAAACCCAACAACAAGATGTCCTCTGCATTCTCAATAACGAACTTGACCTGGAATTTAGGCATGCTCCTCGGACCTCTTATTTCCGGCGTCCTGGTGGAGAAAATGGGGTACTACTATATGAACACGGGAATAGGTACGTCGTTCTGCTTTTTGCTCACCTCTCTTCTAGTATCAAGGGCGGTATATGTGAGAAGTTGGCGAAGTCGATGACTAACACTGAACGAAATTACAGGCGGGATATCGACTGTCGTTGGAATATTGTCTGGTCTTTTCATGGGAGGAATGAAGAAACAATAGCACCATCGATTTTGCGCATGCGTTGTTTTAAGCGTTTGTAAATCCGGTTGCGTGAGAGGCATTTGCAGCGTTGACATATTTTGGCCCGGTAAATAACGATGATGAGCTTTGGGCAGAATTGCACGAAAGGAGCAAAGCATAGGGTGCTGCGGACGAGAACGCGGCCATGTGCGCCCAAGTTCAGAAAGTTCAGGACCAGAAAACAATACAATATATCCTAAGGACACTACCTTACTTGTCGTTCCGCTAATTTTACAACTCATCATGTTCGTCCGCAGCATCACTCTTCTTGCCCGCTGCCTCTCCTTGCTTCATAATCTTCTCATACCCCTCGTCGCTCACTTCCTCCATTTCGAATTGCATACCCTCTGGCATATGCGCCTTCAATTGCTCCTTCATCTTCTTCACTGCGTCCGACTCTGGTTCAACGTTATCTGCATCGGGTGCAGTCTCCTTCAATTTGACTTGATCAGGATCTTCGATGATGACAGGTTCGGCAGGAAGTTCCGAAGCATCGACGACAAGACCTTCGGGAAGCTTCTTCTTCGGCGAATCGCCCATGCGGATAGCATCAATCCAGTCCTCGATCTTGGATTGGTGGAAATCGGCCACAGTGTAATGGCGGACCCACTCACGCTTTCCGTTGATCGCAATGATCTCGACCTTGTCCGAGGCGAGTTCCAACTTATTGCGCAGAGCAGGATTCTGAGCGTTGACATGTGGGATCTGGTAGAAGGGGAAGAGTTTGCGTCCTTCGTATTTCTGTTGGACCTCGTTGAGGCTCTTAATGGCAAGGGTCGTGCTCTCTGATGATGCGACGTCGGGGAGCAGAGCCAACACACATGTGCCTGCCTTGTCGTTAAGGCATTTGTGCTGAAGTGCCAGAGGATCGGCGAGTGATGCGATAGGTGTAGCTTCCGGCTTGGGCGCAGCTGCTTTAGGAGTTGGCTTCGTCTCGGGCGTGGCAGTCTCGGGCGTGGCAGTCTCGCCAGCTTCGCTCTCGGACGACTTCTGCGAGGCGGATGATTTGGCAAACTTCGAGGAAGAGCTAGCGTCCTTCTTGTCGGAGCTGGCGGACTTCGTCTTCTTTTCCGGCTTTGGTGGGTCTGGGTTCGGCGTTGCGGCTTGCGACAGGAACTTGACAATCTTGTCCTTCTTCATGTCACCATCGTACGTGACTGGGTCCTTGCCATCTCCTGGGAGCAAGACAAGAGTAGGGAATTTCTCAACTTCGAAAGTTCGCACGGCTTGGGTCTCTTTGTCGCGGATCTGAGCTACATCTAGACCTCCAAGGAAGTCGACGGCCACAGCTTTGAGCATCGGGCTCACTGTGCCTTTGTTCGAGAAGAGAATCGCCTTCGGACCTGTACCTTCTGCCACCCACGCCGCATAGTCATCATCCTTCAGCCTCTTCACGTGGTTGGGAATCTGTTCAATCACAGCATCCACAATCGCTTTTGCGCTTCGAGCGCCTTGGTAATCTTGAATGATTGGTCTGCCTGGCTTCTTGCCTGGTTTCGCGATCTTCAGAGTCGGGAAACCTTGAACGCCCATTTGGCTGCACAACTGCTTATTTGGTTCCTCATCGCAGTTCACGGCCACGACTTTGGCCAGACCCGAAAGAGATTTGGCCGCTTTCTCGTACGCAGGCTTGAGGTTTTGGCAATGTCCACACCATGGAGCATAGAACTCGACGATACTCGTGTGATTCGACTTGTTGACTATGTTGTTGAAGGACTTGCCATCAGCTTGGATTACTGGTGATGATTTGTCGTAGAAGGCGTTAGTGCCGGGTAGCAACAATGACGCTGCCGCTAGGGCGAGAGGAAGTGAGTTGACCATGGTTCTAGGCAATGTGTTGTGAACTGTGTAGTACCCTCGGTTCAAGATTGGATTTTCATGTTCCAAAGAAGACGTGTCCGTATTCGATCCTGTCAAGGACAGCTGTCGAAGTCGCCTTCCGTTTCCATGAGGCTGGATCAAAGCTTCCCCCGCAGCTTTGATGCAGGGGCCACCTGCTATTTCTGGGATCGCCTTGCACGTGGCATTGCCGAACGCCGCAATCACGATCGTGGATGCTGTCATTCACTCTTTCACATGCAATGAGCTGGTGTTGATCCGGTCCAATTGTTTTCAGAGTACTACCCGACTGAAGACGAGGACACGGACCGGAGTGCGCGCACCATCGACGAGAACAACATGGCCGCCGCGTTACCACCGAAGCTCAAGGCTGCCGCACCAGATGTCGGACGGTTTGCGACAAGAGCAGCTCAACTGGAGAAGTTCAGGCCGATTGTGGCATACTGGTGTACGTGGACATTCAGGAGGTGTTATGAGCTACGCTGACCAGTACGAGGCGAGTACTATATCCTACAAGCCATCCTCAGCCGTCAACTACACACCACCGACGAAGAATGCACGACATATGCCTTGGGGTTGATGGACAAGCTCGAAGCTTATAAGGCCGAGAATGCTACGAATGATGCAGTAGTAGACGACGTGGCAGCAAAGGCATACATTGAGAATTTTGCGCTCGAAACGTTCAGCCGGGGAGAAGACGCACAGAGGAACAACAAGGTCACGAAACAAACCGCAGATACGTTTCAGGCATCGGCTACGTTCATGGATCTTTTGACAATATGGGGGCCTTTGGAGACAGAATTTGCGGCGAAGAGCAAATTCGCGAAATTCCATGCTTTGCGAATAGCAAGGGCGATCAAGGCCGGCGAGGACCCAAATGCTTCCAATCCTGTCATCGAGGAACCACCTTCTGCACCACAAGCCCCCGTAGAGGACGATTTGGAGACACAGCGAAAGGCTTTGGAGAACGAGGAGAAGGCGTATCAGCCTCCGACGGTAGAAAGCGCACCCGACAGCACGATACCTTCACGGCCCCAGTCGACGTTCCAGACAAGTCCAATGGCGCAGCCGACCCTTCCCACGATAGATGTGCCTCCCACACAGCCTGCGGAACATGATGTATCGCCAATTGAGCAAGCAGATGTAAACAGTAGAGCGGGCTCAATGGGCGGCGGATACTTCCCAGCGGTGCCAGGAGAGCCATCCGGGTCCGCAGCGCCCATCGAACCTCCTCACATTTCATCGGACCCTGCAGACTTCTACAACGCTCCTCAACCTCCACCAAGTGCCCCTGCCGCAGGAGACCTTGGCGGCCTCCCGCAAGGATCTGCGCCCGCGCCACTAGCTGCCTTGCCAGCATCTTCGCCGCCGCCCGCCGCAGTTCCGGCTGCACCTTTACGGGCTCCTGCACCTGCGCCTGCTACTATACCAACAGGCGGTCACAATACCGACGATGAGTCCATCATGGCCGCCCAGAAGCATGCAAAGTGGGCCATCTCCGCCCTCAATTTTGAGGATGTGGACACAGCAGTGAAGGAGCTGCGCATTGCATTGAACAGCCTCGGTGCATCATGAAGAAACGCTGTATCACCAGTGTCTGGTAGCGTTTATGAATGTCCAGGAGCATGAATAGCGGCACAAATGAAGAATCAACAGAGTGATGCAAAAGTCGGGCGCGTCCTTCAACAGTTTGGCGCATCGAAACTTCCGAGGAGCCCGTTGCCCAGCTGCAGAGCTTCAAAATCGCACGCACCATATGCAAGCTACGTGTAGGTAGGTCGCATGTCGGTCTTGAGCGTGGCTGAGCTAGAAACATGTGAGACCAGTTTCAACCCGATAGGGTCACCAGGGCTGTGGGTGGTGGTTCACATGGTGCTGTTCGCGGTCAGCATTTGCAGTTGGTATCGAGGCCCCGCGGCAGCTTCTTCTATACCATCTGGTGATCGATACGACAAACGCATAGTGCTTACGTGTTGGCCGAGATGCACGCTTGGGCCAGTACCGAAAGTGTGCGCCTGCGTAAGCTCTCCACAGCTGAGATGTCGTGTAACGTGGACTAGAGGCGGTGGTCATCCTATCTCCTTCTTTGTGTCTCTTACAGTGATCGATCGTCATCAGCGTCAGTACCTCAGCGAAAAGGTTCCCACCGCAACATGGCCGATCCGTTTTCAATTGCTTCCGGACTCGCAGGGCTCGTCACGCCTGCTGATATCATCATCGAAAGAATGTATCGCTATATCCGAATAGCAAGAATGCTACCAAAGATGCGCAGAGGCTATTGCTGGAGATGTAGTCTTTTCGGGGGTTCTGCATAGTCTGCGTCTACTCGAATTGCAAGTTGGCGAGCGTGCTCTGCAAACGAAGATTGATCCTTTCCAGCGGCATCAATGCCATGAACTACTCGAGGTTCTCAGAGACAAACTCAGCGAAGCTCCTCAACTGGCGAAGACGAAAGTGAAAAGGATCGAGTGAACACTCAAGTGGCATTGGACGGCAGACCAGGCCAAGGCCTTGTTCTCGCAGATTGACCGCCACAGAGCATCGTTCAACGTTGTCACTTCTATGGAATCACTCGAAGCCATACTCAGTGTCAGGGTTGAGCAAGGCAATGCGACAAAAGAGCTAACTGATGTCAAGGCGATTTTCCTTCGAATCGAGCTTGATCGAGAGACGAATCAGATGCTGGACTTCTTTGGAACGTTTGACTCATGTCTGGTATCACGAGGCTCCCGCTCAGCTACAATCGCGGCATTTACAGCACGTCGATAATGACCTTATTTCAAGACTTGTGTCAAAATCTCGAAGCGTACACGGCTCAGTCGTCGCGAAGCTTTTGCCCAATACAGGCGATGCGACAGCCAACAAAGACATTTCTGCTTTGCGCTACGCTTCGAAGACTGACGACGTGGGCATAGTGAAGCAAATACAGATTAGACACGGTCGAGGGATGACATATATACTCGACCTTGATTTTGCCAGTAGTCCTGACGGTCAGGAGCAACCCATCACGTGCACGCTGCCGAGGCTAGCCCTGAGGCAAGACTCCTTCAATGTGGCCAACTTCCTCACCAATCAAGGCGCAAACATTCATGAGCAAGACAAAATGGTCGGACACTCTTGGACGAATGCTGCATTAGCCTCTCAAAGTCGTGCCAGTTGGCCAAGCGCTTCTTGAGATCTGGTGTCGCCTTGAGCCTATCTAGCATTACTTTCTGTATAAACTCACGGAAAATCGAAATGCACTCCCTTATACTGGACGAGCGACCAGAATATGGCACTGGCAATGTGCGTGACGATAACGGCGAAACTGTGTGGCATCACATAATGCGATGTGGAGATTTTGAATTGTTTAAACTGTTCAAGAGAAGATCGGGCGCCGCACCCTCGACGTTCGTGGAAAACATGGTGGCCTTCAACATTGCTGGTGCAGCCGCGACACACTTGACAGCCTCACTCGGGCAAGAAGCAATCCTGCGAGACCTCCTGGATAGCAAGGCGCCGATGCACCAGCGGACTACAACAGGAGATACCGTGCTGCATCTGGCGGCACGCTTTCTCATTGACAACGACTGTAGCGACGAGGAACCTATGAGGCTGCTCATAGACGCGGACACACAATGGAACATTTCAGGCGAAGCTGGCTTTGCCGCAATGAAGCACGATAGACGCCTTTGGACCTCCTCCTGGATGCACCTATTGATGAGAAGACATGTGATGTCTGCGAAGACGGCATCATGCTTCTTTTGCTAACACTAAGTCATGCAACGCTGCTTTCGTATACGCACCGGTCTAGGACACTTTTGACTTGGGCTGCCGATCTTGCGTTGACGTTCACAGTGAGATTTCTTCTTGATGCGTGGGCCGATGAAGACCAAATCGGAGAAGCTATGCGTCCGACTGACATGACATCCCTGCAGTATCTTGTTGAACGATGCAGCGATCCAGAACTGCTCAAAGCCGCTCTCGAGAAGTCCAACGCGATCTGGTCTCGCGGCAAATGAAAACGCTCTCTGCTATGCATTGCATTGGAAAGCGAGGCGGCAAATCCTGATGTTGAAGCAACCTGCAAAGTTTTACTTGATGCAGGTTATGATCCTGCCATTCGGGCCCATTTGTAGCCCAGAAGACCTCTGATAGTAGCCGCAGTTCGCCGAAGACATTTATATCTGTGACCAAACTACTGATTGAGTACGTAGCAGAAATGAATGCCTGCGACGACAATGGCTCCAACGCGCTCATTGCTGCTGTCATGGACGATTACTTTGACTCTACGAGCTATCTCATCTCATCTTCGATCCGCTTTATCACTATGACGTACAAGCTCCCCTCGCCCTTACATCGCAATGACACTGCACTCGGACCCGTAGAGTTGGCTGGCTGGTGGTGGGAATCTTGAGATGCTTGAGCTTCTGACGCCACATCGACAAGAGTATATGACATCCGCAGATGTCCCTCCACTTTGGATCGCCTGTTGGAGCGGCAAGAACGAAGCTTTCTTTTTCTGCGCGGCGAGCCACTGGATACTGTGCATTTCGAAACTGGCTCTTCGATACTGCATGCAGCAGCACACAGTGGATCGAGGTCGCTGGTCGAGACACGAATTGAAAATATGCAAGTTTCTGGTTGACCTGGGTGTCTCTGTGGACGTTCGAGGCTGTCCGAGGTATGCAAAGGGTCACAGTGTGTGGGAAATTGCGGCTTCTGAGCCACCCCTAACCCCTGTGCTTGAACGGCTACTACTTGAAGAAAATCGTTCCTCCTTCGACGAGGCCATTCATTTGTCGCATGGAGGGAGGGCAACAGCGCATTGTATCCGACAAGAATCAAGGAGGGACTGAGGCAATTCTGCGGCCTCAACAGTGACTTGGATGTTCAATGGTGGCATTGGCATGTTATGGAACTCATAGAAAGAGGCTGAAGAAGAAAGATTAATGAAATCGGCCCCGTCGCTCTTTCAGCGCAATATTCCTCCATGAGTCTCGATCGAGAGATGATACACTTCTGTGAGCGAATCATTTCATGATTGCCCATCCCATACTCCTTCTATCCTTGCATTTGTTCTTTTCGTTTCCAGATGCCAAGCTGTCTTCTGTCCGTTCTTGTCCATTCGATCCACGTATGAAGTACAATACATACCCATCTGCACACTGTCTTATCCGCAGAGCTTTCCGTGAGTCAATGCCGCGAAAATGCCGCTGTAGACCCATCTCAGGCCACGTTGAGCCTTCATATTCAATGACAGCCCTTGCCCGGCATCGATCAGCAGGGTTCCGTAGCTCAGTTGGTTAGAGCGTGGTGCTAATACGACAATATCGTTCAAAAACGCCAAGGCCGAGGGTTCGACCCCCTTCGGGACCATTACAATGGTGTCCGACCACCGCGACGTAACAGTCGACGGCCGTCTTTTTGCCTTTTTTGATCGAAAAAAAGTGAAATGAATTTTTTGCTTGGCTGGGGTGACAGAGTACCGCTGCGCGATATTCCACGGTGTGTATAGCATAAAAGTTCAGACAATTAAGAGCCTTCGTATGCCGCAGGAGCATTTTTCAGACTTCCACGAACACAAAACTGTTCGTTTGATATCGATTTTTCGATCGGTAACTACTGCTTTCCTGCCAAGGCGTTTGACTCCGACCGCCACAAACTTTTTCTTTTGAAGTGCGGGGCCAGTCAGCCAGCTAGCTGAAGTCTCCGAAATCGTGCCCCTCACTTGTCACTTTTCGTTCAGCATACGCTCAACAAGGCAACACCACTCTTGACTCACTATCATGAGTAGTCATATTGGAACAGGCATGAGCATCGTCACCACGTGACCTCACCCGTCACCATGTCCAGCTTGTAAGGCGTCCCATCAACAATTTCACGCCTGGCACAGTGTACTGATCTGCATTCCAGGCATCGTCTAACGGTTAGGACGTAGGTCTCATACTCTCAGAGTTTGACCTGTTCTTCAGAGCAGGCACTTCTACGATGGCATCCTAAAATCTGAGTTCGATTCTCAGGTGGGGTCTCCCTCAATTGTCCTTGTTGTTTGACTTGGTGCTAATCGGATTCTGTAGTGCGAGCAAACCAACTGCGCACTGGTTGTGGTGTACCATGATCGAGATGTTTTGTAACAATATGTTAGGTGACGAAAAGTCACCAGCAAGCCTTTATTTTTTTGCTGTTTTCTCCCATGTATATGTAATACATTAACTGTCAAGTTCTTTTGTTCGTGCACAAAGATTGTAGGAGTATTGCCGCATGCTTGAGACGTTGTTCCAATCACTTGCTACGTGTGGCTGCGGCACAACGTTTTGCGCATGAGTCTTGCGTTAGTGACAAGACTGTCTCAAAGACGAACAAGCATGACGAGCCGCGTTGGATTGAAACAATGGGATGCATCGTATCGGCATGATACCAAAGAGTCGAGAAGTGCATACTGTTGCGTGACCTAAGACGTTCAACTTCAAACAAAAACTCTTGTTAGGTCAATCGAACGTGTGGCGTGGGGCGCGTGGAGACAAGGCATTGTCGTGACGTCGAATAATGACCAATACCAACAGATGTTGCGCTCGTGTTGACAGCCATTAATTGACGTTGGATGCGTTCAATGGCTCACAGAGGTCGATGAGGCACAGCGCGCACAAAGCTGACTCCTGCAGCCCCGATCAGCCCTTTCTTGGCAGTCGAATGTTAGCACGATAGGCGCTCGGGCATTGGAAGTGTCCCGCACGCGCGAGCTTATAGACATGACACGGCGGGACATGTCCACACGTGTTGAGCTTGATTAGAGTTCTCCAGTTGGGAGGCTTCCACGAGAACGAGCACGTGTCGTGTCGTGCGTTGGGAAGAGATGGAAGATCCAAAGTATGGCGAAAGTCTGCGTTGAGCTCACGTAAGAATGCTATTTTGGAGGACGTGAGAGATGGCCGCGTTGATGCATCCATTCCTCGCCTTGTTGACTAGGACCCTTTGGACTTGGCGCGGAGCAATGGAGAGGCATACCACGGAGAGCACGCTGGTCCGATGCTCATCATGGTCCATGCGAGATCTACGGCGTGAGTGGGGCAGCAGAGGCGGAGCTGCATCCACTTCCAGACGTGCAGAAGTGGAGCATGCGATGGATGTGGAGACGCTGGCGGTTGGCCGAAGTCGAGGGGCACAGGCCGCACAGCTACTTCTTGCGTTGCTGTTCCTGCCTTCGACCCAGACGAGCGGATCCCGACGGCTGCACGCTGTTGCTGCATGCGGTGTGACCTTCCCAATGGAGCAGGCCTGTGGGACAGAAAGCAGAAATTTCGTTTCCATCATCCTTCTCTGCGTGCGAGAAGCAAGTGCATCCGGGAAAGCGGCCGCTGTGGCCCCATCAAGATGGCGAACACGCTGGGCCGGACGGCACTGTGCGCGAGCATTCCGTGGCCACCCGGATGCGGAAAGCACAGTGGCGACGCGTCCGTGGTCGACGGCTGCCTTCGACACGCACCGCAAAAGAGCGAAGAACGAATCGACGTGGGAGTTGAGATGTCGAGAAGAGTATTGGTCGCACGGACACGACGCTAGTCCCGGTGCGTGGGGCCGCACGCACGCCACTTCCTCCGCCGGGAGCGAAAACGTGACGCACCTCTCGCCCAGGAACAGAATCCTCTCGTCACCACGCCCCTCGACATTGCGGTTCCATCGCGCACGACGACGCTGCGACGCCGACATTGTTGTGCTGCGCGTGCATACGGTATATCGCCAGGATGCCGTGGTCAGCGCCCACCTCACGAATACGACCCTCGCGCTGAGACAAGCGCGGCACCGGCGGCGATTTGGCAGTGCGAACTGGTCCGCCGGAATCGTGTTTGCAAATTGCGAAAGGCGATCGCAGGACGAAGTCCCGCAGCGAAGATGCCTGGCGCGCCGTGCAGAAGATCCTCCACGTTGCCCAAGCTGTCACGGCGATGAGATAAAGCGAGCAGGATACGGACTCGCAGAACAGCATTGGTGGTGATCTTGTGCCACCCGACAAACGATGAGATCGCGACTCGCGACGCGCGAAGAGCAAGAGCAGCAGCGACTCTACTCGTCCCCGCGCGCACCAGTCAGCAATGCGATTGCCATGTTGCACGCGCATCGACGGTCCCGCGTACGAACAGCAATCGACTTTTCGTACGCGCGCACGCCCGTCACACTCGGAAGAGGCGCGCCAATCACGCTGCCAAAAGGCGCTTCTCGCAGCGACGCAGGGATGCTGCCATGGCCGAAACGAGCTGGCGCTAGTGCTCGGCACTTTTCTCGAAGCGGCCAACTGGCCAGGAACAACCGCGGCACCACGGGTCCACTGCACCTCACCACGCACGCTGCACGAGCCCGACGGGGGCCTCCTCCTACTGGCGAAATCGCACGCTGCCACGCCGCACAGGGATGCAATATCACATCCACACGTCGCAGCTCCATTGGAGGCACTGCCACGGGCCCGCCGCCGCTTGGCCGGGCCCTCTGCGACGCCTGAGAATGCTCCACGATGAGCCTTGCTAGGTCGCTGGTCGTGCCCTGTCGCGTGTCAATCGCCGCCTGTCTTCCATCCAGAGGCGCCGCCCTCACATCTGCCCTATCCCCAAGTCATTCCCTCCAGCTGCTCCATCATTGCTGCTCCGTGTCACTCGCCCGCACCCTCACGCTCCGCTCCTTCTCTGCCCTCGCTGTCAGCATTCCCGCTGCGCCGCGCCATATTGCGACAAAGCCCGAGAAACCATCGAATTCGCCGCTGCACGGGAAAATCGCTTGGCCCAATGTTCCTCGCTACTGTACAATGAACACCTGAGTTGCAAGAGCGGGAATCGACTGTCAATGTTCGCCATCATTCACTCCCTCCCCCGAAAATAGTCATCGAGGACAACAGCATATCATCGAACACATATCCAACGACACGTGCACTTGGTGCTGAGTTCACATCGCGGCCGTCAAGGTTGCCCACAGCCATGGCTACGAGCAACTCCACGCTGATTGGCAATTGCGTCGCACCTTTTCTGGATGCATCACGATTCCCTCCCAACGATGGATGTGAGTCGTCCCTATGCTACGACACGAACCCATACTGACCTTCGCTAGTTATCGATGGTCGCCTGTGCGCACGAATCGAAGGCATTAGTGGCTCGCCGACATGCTGCCTACCCTGTCCCTCTTCGGAATGGGCCTATTCGGACAACTTCAGTACCTACAGCGTAGCAGCGGAATGGCTGAACGTCGTTGGCCTTGGTCTGCTATGCTTCATGCTTATATCCTACATGCTGTTGCCTGCACAGCAAACCCGAAGCCATTATCTGAGTGTGTGCCTGATCATCTCGGTCATGATGATCACGCTCGGCTTCACCGTACCTCTCGCTGCGAAACCGGAGCTATGCCACAACGAAATTACACCAAACGACATGTATACCTCGATGCCGTGTGCCTGGGGAGGAGCCTTCATTGTCGCTGGAGGCCTATCCGTGGTCATGTGGGTGCTGATTCGCGCCCTGTCCATGAACCTACAAATCTGCTGGGACATCGTGCCTGGAAGGAGATTCTTCTACGTTTCGCTGATGTTCGGCTGGGGCGTGCCAGCAGTGCTGTTTCTGCTGACCATCACTCTGACCGGAGTCAGCTTTCGATTCGGCAGCGCCTGCCATGTGAACCACGCGCACTCTATGGGCGCCTTCTGGGGCCCGCTCATGGCCATGGCTGGGGCTGCTGGCGTCCTGCAGATCATGACCTTGGTTTACTGCGGACACGTGTACATGCGGAACCTCTGGACTGACGAATCGGCCGACGTCTCCACCGCTGCCTCGGGAGGCCTTCCAACCTACCAAGGAAGTGAGCAGCATACCAAGACAGCTCGTGCCGTTTACAGGCGCCTGAAGAAGGTGTTATGGCTTCAGTGGCGCGGCATCTGCATCGTGTCTATCATCCTGGTAGATATCGTCTTCTTCACCATTGTCTTCCTGAAGATGGATGACATGCAGAACGGAGCCCGCTCCAACTACGAAAAGGTAGTGCCATGGCTGGCATGCTTGGCCAGCAATCCAACAGACAAGAATCAGTGTCTGGATTTGGCCAACGACTTTGTTGTAGCTGAGCCCGCCGTCGCCGCAGTGCTCTTCATGCTCTCCTTTGCAGCATTCGAGGTCTTCCTTCTCTTGACGAGGCCGTCTATCTTCCGGGCATGGCTCGACTTCTTTCGATCATTCGGGGGATCGAAGCAACAGCAATTCGTCGCCCTCGACGCGACCCCAGACCTCACCAGGAATACCTCTCACGCTGGCTGGGTGGACCCCAAAGCTGGATACCAGAGCACGACTTATGAAATGTCGAACAAGGGACCTGACCTGAAAACGGACGGACTTGACATCAAAAGCTCTGGCGAATCGGCCTTGAGCTCACCAGAAACTTCGTACCAAACGCCACTCCACCGTGGACAGTCACCCGCCTTCGTGACAAACGCACCCACCTACACCAACACGTACCAACGCCCAGGGTACCAGCGCGACATGTCTAATGATTGGGCACACAGCGACAATACGTACGAGTTGCCGGGCCAAGATGCGAGACAATACCAACAACCCACGACGTCCTTCTCAAGACCCGACGTGCCTACACGGGGTAACTTTTCCGAGCAAGGTGGGGTCTACCCTCGGGGTGGATTGGGACAATATCCTCCTCCCAGTGAGGCCTCAGAAAGTAGAGAAAACATCAGCAACGTCCGAGCAGCTTCGAAGAAGGCGCCGAAGCTCAGGCTCCATCACTATGAGCGGGATAACAATCGGATATGAGGCTGTATGACTGAGCGACGTGAACCTGCGATGAGTAAGCTCTCGTAAGGCGATCGTGTATGAAAATTGTGTTTACTTTCAAGCGCGTTTCAGCAGGCGCAAATGGGGTGTGTTCTAGGTATTGTACATATTCCTTACTTCCAAAGCGACGGGAGAGAAGACGGGGAAATGGACCGGTGGGATGACCGTTGCAGTCATACTTGGCCCAAGAAAGAGCGAGGGATCCGATAGACAACATGGGCTTGTATGCGTGCGCAGACTTCAGCGGAGCAATCCGGCTAATCCGAGCGAAGATTGTTGAGGGCGGAAGAGTAGGGGGAGATACCCAGGTCACCGTATGATCATATTGAGAGATGCGGTATGAGATTGAGGACTCGAGAGTCGGGAAACTTTTGACATGACATTTCTTCTTTACCAAAAACCAACAACGTTCTCGACAAACCTCCCCTTCCCGTCATGCGTCGAATTGCCATAGTCTCCGATTATCTAATCCCCACGCCTCCGTGCCTCCCGCAGCTAATCTGCCCCAAAGCCAGACATGTTTTCCATGTAGAACGTCCACGTATCATCGTCGTGAAGCTCTCAGACAACATGAAGTAAATATTTTATTCTTCTTCTAAGCACCGCATGCTTGGCGTCGGCCATCGATCTTCCACGGTGGAATATCTCCAGGATTCGGTCCAGCAACAGCACTTCGCATACCAGCTCGACTATACCTGAGGCAGGATATCGACCAGATTGTTCGAATCATCCCGGCTATCTGCGAGGAAATCGGCCGGGCGCCTTCATGCTGTGCCTACGCTGAGGTATGCTGAGTGGTGTGACTCGCTACTAGCGACGGCGAAACGACTCCTTTCAAGAAGTCACAAGAAAAATGATTGCAGGGAGCTTGTCAGAGTCGAAAGAGAGACGCCCATGGCGATTTCCCTTGCCCTAAGTTAGTGTAGAACTAACTAGTTAGTCTAATCCATGTCTGGCTGTGACGTTGGCCAACTCTTGGCGCTCAAACTGAGCACCATCCCATGACATGCCGATCATGAACTAAAAGCCATCCTCAACGACAATGTCTAACATCCGTATTACTTCTCTCCTTTCCTCGGTATCGATAGTCCCACTAATGGCCCATATATCGTCTTCACGGTCAGTACAAGAGCCACAATGGCGCAAGGAGCCGCTTCCTCCGCCTCTCTTCCTTACCATGAGCCTGGCATCGTCACCATTCTCATCATTTCTTCGTTCTTGCTCCTCTTGAACTGCATCAACTGGCTCCTCGACCGTCTTGTCTTTTGTGGTCTCATTGGGCAAATTTTCATCGGGATCGCTTGGGGAGCTCCTGGATCGAAATGGCTTTCGACAGAGCTGCAAGAGGTCATTGTGCAACTGGGGTATCTTGGGTTATTGTGTATTGTTTATGAAGGTATTAAGATATGCCCATCCAACATGCTCTACACGGGGTTTTTTTTTGTTCGTTTTCTTTTTTCATCCATGTCTGACTCATCTCTATAGGCGGCATCTCAAGCAATATTCGCGCCTTGAAAGCAAACTTGAGCCTGTCTACCGCCGTTGCGCTCACTGGACTCGCAGCACCAATCGGTCTCTCCTTTGTGCTGTTGGGACTCTTGCCAGGAACCTCGCCCGTGCAAGCTTTTGCTGCAGGTGCAGCACTATGTTCGACTTCACTGGGAACCACATTCACTGTTCTTGCCACGAGCGGGTTGACAGAGAGTCGTCTGGGCGTCGTGCTAACGAGCGCGGCGATGATGGACGATGTGGTTGGACTGGTCATGGTTCAAATCATCTCCAGCTTGGGGGAGGGATCGACTTTCAGCGAGGTGACTGTCATTCGACCAGTGTTTGTGTCGATTGCTTTTGCCTTGTTGATCCCGGTCCTGTGTGTCTTCGTGGCGAAGCCGGTTCTGATACATGCGAGGAGTTCCCTGCCCAAATCGGAGAATGGCAAATATCAAAAGGTACTTTGCTGTCAGAAGGCTGCATTCTTCTACCAGACTGGAGTGCTATTGGCCATGATCACTGGAGCTACATATGCCGGGACGTCGAATTTGTTCGCTGCGTATCTGGCAGGCGCGTCTGTTACGTGGTTATGCGATGAATTGGAAGAGGAGGACAACAAGATGACCAATAACGACGAGCATCCAAGATCTCGGGATAATAGGATCAACTCAACAGCCGCGAGCGCCGTGAATCATCAGGCAGCACATTCTGAAGACGGCTGTTCCGGGAAAGAAGTATACGAGAAGTTCTACATGCCCGCCGTCGACTACATCCTCAGACCATTCTTCTTCGCATCCATCGGCTTCGCTATTCCGATCACAAGATTGTTCACAGGCTCTATCGTATGGCGCGGGATTGTCTACACGATTCTCATGGTCTTCGCAAAAGTCATCTGCGGAGCATGGCTCATCCGCTTCCGGACCATGCCTCGAGCTAAGGGCATCTCGAATAAGCTGTCTTCGATATCTTCCACTTTTAGAAACTTCTTCTCGGGGTTCACGAATAGTAGCAGCAAGTCGAAACGCTCGCAGCCATCGACAGAACCCCATTTCCATGATTTCCACGCAGGTCCGGAGTCCGCAGTTCTGCGGCAACCTTCGCACAGCACAGTAGCAGCAGAAGCATCAACAGAAAGCACCGCTTCACCCCCCGCCCCCTTGGCCAATACTCCCCGCAAGCGAACCGCCCTCCCAAAGCCCAAGTCTCTGTACCCAAGCTCCATGCTCGGCATGGCCATGGTGTCGCGTGGTGAAATTGGGTTTCTCATCAGCTCCGTAGCGGAAAGCAGAGGAGTCTTCGGAGCGGAAGGCCAGAACTCTACCTTCCTCATCGTCACATGGGCCATTCTCCTGTGCACGCTGATTGGACCAATTACCGTAGGATTACTGGTGAAGAGGGTGAGAAGGTTCCAGAAGGCAAAGAGGCAGAAAGCCAGTGGCAATGGACACAAGGAGGATCCTTTAGGCGTGTGGGGTATCGTGCCGCAGACGTCGACTCGTGCTGGGGTGGTGCAATGATGTGGTGGTAGTATAGTCTGGTTGCTGGAAGGGGAAAAACGGAATAGGAAGATGGGGATATGTCCAAGACAGGTCGCGAGAAGGTGATGCCCTGTATCAAGTCGTTGATACAAGAAGCCCGTTTCCTCACACGTCATCTCGATTCGAATGCCGCACGTCAAGCGCGACCTGCAAAGCGAATAGCGTCACCAGTATCTACATTTGACCGTCAGTCGCTCCGTCATGCAGGGAACGTCAGTCATGAGAGGTGGGAATGGCGAAGAACAAGGACGATGAGATCCAGGCATTGACTGACCAACAAGCTTCCCACTCCCACGACACCCAGCTCCCAGCCGCCACTCAGCACCTTCCCATACACGGCCATGGCATCCTGCTGCCTCCAGTATCTGATGGCGCCAATGACGACCACGAGCAGCGCGGCAGAGTGCAGGATGACGGCGAGAGGAACACTCAAGACATGAAAGCCGAAGACGGGATCCGGATTCGGGGCGTGCTGCAATCGCCACAGTTGAGCGACCACGACGCCCATCATGGATAAGGCGACCGAGGTACGCAGATAGCCCAGAAAGGTGCGTTCGTTGGCCAGATGGTCGCGGCAGTCGACGTGGGGCACGGTGAGCTGGACATTGTGGCGCCAGAATTTCTGGAGAGGGGTGAACGGGGAGCCTGCAGAGATGGTGCTCGAGGTCAAAACGCGGGAGACGCGTCGCGGTGCTGCTGCTTGCTGGTCGTCGTCCGGCGGGGTCGGCGCGGCGGAAGTGGATGTCGAAGGGGAAAGGAGCTCGGTTGCCTCCCGTTCGTGGGGCGGTATGCCATCGGGAAGATAAGCGGGTTCGGGTTCGGGGATGGGCGGTGCATGCTTCGCGCGATCGGGTCTCACTGGTGCCATGATTGTGAACGTGGCACTTGGCCGGAGCTGCGTGATGGCGGGGGGGGGGCCAATGCCGTGCAAAGACTGCGGTGATGCTCACTGAGCAGCGGATCAGGTGGCAATGGCATCACGGAGCGCTCGCTCACTAGCATCGACGCAGACGGACCTACCGACCGTTGCACCGTCCATCGTCTCACCTCGGACGCAGCAGCCGGAGCAGCCGCGGGTGTCCCAGGACGGGACGAGAGGGCGGGCGAGCGCGCGCGCGACTCGAGGCCATCGAGATAGTCACGACTCAGCCGTCTGACGTCGCTGCACCGAGGTGGCAGGAAGGTGTAGTCTAGATGAGAGAGAGAGGCGTGCTCCATGTCCGCCATCCATCGCCTCCCAACGTGCGGCTTCGATGCCGGCCGTTGCGTCCACGCCCATGGCATGCTTTCCCCTTCTCCCTGTCACTGCTATCTTCAGCGTCACGCTATGCTCTTGCGTTGCCTGTCACCGCCAATGCTGTGATCGTCGGTGACACAGGCGGGCGTGACTGAGAAGCCGAGACTTCTGCACTGCCGAAGTCGCAACGTCGAAGGTTTGTCTAAGAAGCATGGACATCCAAGGCACTCACTTCCACCACAGCACCGCTTTCGCCGCGCGGAGCGCACGCTGAGAACCCGCTCGACTTCTCCTTCGACCACCGCCCTCTCACCCTCGTCTCCCTCTTCACCTCGCCCGCCTGTCCGTCGCGCCGCCACCACCACCTTCGCCGCCGCTCGCGCCTGAGCCCCTCCATCCTCCCTGCCCATCCTCCCTGCCGCCGCCATGGCGCTGTCCAAGTCGAACCGCATTCTCATCCTGCTGGTCATCGACTCGCTCTTCTTCGTGCTCGAGCTCGTCACCGGCTATGCTGTCCACTCGCTCGCCCTCGTCGCCGACTCCTTCCACATGCTCAACGATGTCCTGTCCCTCCTGGTTGGTTTGTGGGCCGTCAAGGCGGCGAACAAGACGGCGACTCCCAAGATGTACACCTACGGCTACCAGCGCGCCGAAACCCTGGGTGCACTGGTGAACGGGGTGTTCTTGGTGGCACTGTGTGTGACCATCTTTCTGGATGCCATCCAGCGATTCGTCGAACCTCAGGAAGTCTCGAATCCCAAGCTGGTGCTGATCGTGGGTTGCCTGGGTCTGGCGTCGAACATGGTGGGACTGCTGCTGTTTCACGATCACGGACACGCCCACGGAGGCCACAGCCATGGCCCTGCAGGTGACTCGGTAAAGGACGCCGAGGAAGGACACGCGGGACATGATCATGGCCACGACCATGTGCACGCCGATGGAGAATCCCATGCCGCCCACAAGCACGACCACAAGGATACTGCAAGCGAAGCTACCGCCGTCGCCGACGATGCGGCCAACAGTCCGAAGAGGGCGAGACGGCATAGCAGGTCGACCTCGCGAGGCTTTCCCGAAGACTTCTCGGGCCCCAGCCAGTTCCGAAACTCCATCATTGCCATGGGCCAAGGTCGTCTCGATCCTGTCGATTCCGAGGAAGGCAGTGAGGCGGGAGAAATCGTCCCTGCTCCAATCTTGACGACCGAGAACCAGCCATTAATGGCAGGAACCGCACAAAACATCTCCTATGGCAGCGCCGCGGCGGCGGAGCGAAGATCCTTCGATCATCGCGCGCACAAGCACTCGCAACCACGGGAAGCGGGCAAGGGCCATGGCGGTCACTCGCACGGCGATCTCAACATGAAGGGTATCTTCCTGCACGTCATGGGCGATGCTCTCGGCAACATTGGTGTCATCGCGACCGCTCTCATCATCTGGCTCACCCAATTCCCGGGCAGATTCTACTTTGATCCCGCCATTTCCCTTGTCATCACATGTATTATTTTGGCTTCCGCAATTCCACTCTGCAAGGCCGCATCTCGAATTCTCCTGCAAGCTGTTCCTCACGGCATCGAGGTCGATGATATCAAGGATGATATCGAAGACCTCGAAGGCATCGACAGCTGCCACCACGTCCACGTCTGGCAACTCAGCGACACCAAACTCGTCGCTTCTCTTCATGTTCGCGTCACATTCAACTTCAAGGGCGAAGGATCCCAACGCTACATGGCACTAGCTTCTGCGATCCGAAAGTGCCTCCACGAATATGGCATCCACTCATCGACGATTCAACCAGAGTTTCACCCCGGATCAGAAGACGGATCACAGCACGAACTTGGCCAACCCTCCCGGTCAGGATCCCTTCGCGGCGACACATCTTGCCTTCTCGAGTGCACCGATGATTGCGGTGGAGGCAAGAGCTGTTGTCCTCCAGCCGGTTCAAGTGCCGAAGACAGTCATGACCACAGCGGGCACGGCCACTCGCACTAAGTCAACACAGGTGTCTCTCTCACTCAATCACGATGATTGAGGAGAGCTTCTCTTCTCCTCTTTCGCCATACGCTTCTCTGACCGCACCGACTGTGGTACATCATGCTTCGCGGTGCACGTTGCTGCACCTTGCCGTCGTTAGTACGGTGTTTGATGGCGTTGAACAGTACGGGCTCTTTCTGCCAAATCTTTTCCTTTTTGTTTCCGCGAAAGAGCTCCCGGTAACACGCTGGCTGCAAGTCACAGGATGCAATGAGCACGGTTTTAGCCGAGCTCATAGGGGGTGGCTCTAATGTTATAAGATATACGGGTGCGCGTTGTGCTTAATGGGTGGACAGGCTGGGCACGAGCTCGTGTGGGCAATGTATGTGTGTGGGCATTCGCAAGGAGTGTGGTGTATGATAGAAAAGTCCCTTTTCGAACGGCCGACAATGCGGGGGATCGATGGACGCCTCTTTCAGGCTTCCCGTGCCACAATGTATGAAGGCGTTTAAACATTGTCATCTGTTACCGCTCGAATTCTCGGGACGAAAGAAGCACAAGCGACCACACCTCGACGTCGGCTTAGCTGCGCACTAGGCATTTCTGGCTGTGCTTGCGATGGTGGCGCCTTCCCGATTGAGACAATATGGCTTTGAGTTCGCACTACGATCGCGCTAAGTTAGTACTTCGGCCATGCTCTCTCTTCAGCAACGGAGTTCACGATACGCTAGGAAGCAATGCCAGCATGATCAAAGCGACGAAAGGGCACAGAAGAAAGGTAAAGTCACGATGGAAGCGGTCAACAGTATGTTTACAGCAGAAGAAGCCCGACATGCTCTCGCCCAAGTCAAGTAACCACTTCAAGACCAGTCACAATGCTCTCCAACGCTCTGTTAGGGCTTGCCTCAGCAGCACTGGTTACAGCAGCTGCTCCACACAATGTCCGAAGACATCCTGGTCAACATCTCGTCTCCAGTTTCAAATCTACCCAGTAATCTTAACCTTTTGTCTGTTGAGGAATCTTCGTTCTTGAGAAAGTTCGTCGCGGGACTGGGGTCGACGATCGCTGCGGGACAATATAGTATTGGAGGGAGATACTGCGAGCCGACGACGCTCGTTGCTTCGAGGAAGAATACGTTGCAGGTTTTGGTGCATGGTGAGTCTTGGATACCATGATGTGTGATGCGATAGAATGCTAATGATCATCATCAGGTAGCACCTACACAAGAGACTACTGGTCAGGCCTAGCCCAGCTCCCGGAACACAACCCGGTCAAGACCAATACTCCTGGGTGTGTCTACGCCGCCAACCAAGGCTATCCCACCCTCTCTCAGTAGATCGCCTCTGCAACGGCAGTTCAACAAGAGGCCTCCGCGCAAAAGATTGCCCCAACTCCCTACCCAAAGCCGAAGCTCTCTACGCCGTAGACTAATCCGATCCGCTCGTTCAGGACCTCTACCCGCAGCCCAACAACGTTCCTTCAACAAGATCATCTACACAGGCCCACTCCTACGGCGCCATGGGTCGGCAACGCATTATTTATCGATCCAACACCAGGAGAAGCAGTAGATTCTTATCTCATGACGGGGGGGGGGGGGGGGGGGGGGGGGTTTCATTCAAATTCCTCCCCAAGGTCAAGCAGGCGGTTTATCGTACAATCAGGGGTTCCAGCCCGCGGGCAGTAGCTCTTCCAAATAAAATATGGCCACCTCGATCCCAGGCT
Source organism: Cercospora sojina (assembly GCA_004299825.1). Taxonomy (NCBI): domain Eukaryota; kingdom Fungi; phylum Ascomycota; class Dothideomycetes; order Mycosphaerellales; family Mycosphaerellaceae; genus Cercospora; species Cercospora sojina. The sequence goes on along the minus strand of CP036211.1, from coordinate 2,730,903 downwards.
ACGTAACCTCCACCAATGGCCCTGGCGTTCGCTACGGCGACCTCGACGATTGCAGTTTTCCAGCAAGACTTCTCTCGCGCAAGAGGGAATCTCACCATTGCGGAAGTTTACACTGCGACGTGTGGGACAGATGAATGCTCCCGAATATACTGGTTCTGTCTTTCGTGTTCAACGGAAGTGAGGATGGTGTGTTTTGTGAAGATGGGCCTTTGCAGGCTATTATTCTTGGTGTTGCGGGCAATTGTTCAAAGGGATTTTTCTGCGGGTGTGAGAGATGGCTATCCGAATGCGAAGGCTTTGGGGTTCTATAATACGGCTGATACAGGGCATTGTTTTGAAAACGCATCGGAGTGCCCAAAGAGAGTTTTAGATATTAAGGCGGCAGCGTGACTGGCTGGGTGGGGCAGGGGTTCTGAAAAACAGAACTTGAGTATTATTGCTTCGTGAGTGTTACAATAGAGTTATATGTCGAATTGCGGACTAACTTAGACTGAAATCTCGTTTAGCTCCAAGAAGAACCTGTCAAAAGAACTAGTTAGCACGTTTGAAAGTACCGACGCGAAAGTGCTCACCTGATCAATGAATTTGACACCCACAACAACTCCATCCTGATCCTCAACCTCACTGATCAAAGTAACCCCAGCTGGCACAACCGCTGGCTGTGAGCAAATTCTCTGTTGCTTGTGGACTCTGCCGCAAGAGCGTCTAGTTAGCGGCGATGAGAATGGACATTCTGCGAAACCTAGAGTGAAGTGACTGCAAGCCATACAAGTCTTATTATACCGCTCTTCAAGACGTGAGATGTAGCAGTGAGGGGGTCGCAGATGGAGCGGGCATGACTTGGGCGAACAAAATGCCTTCCACGGCGGGCAATCGGCCTGTATTGACTATTTTGTATCAACGACCGTGGATGCCGCGTTGTCTCGAGTATCGCATTCACGCACAGTCTGTTGGAAGCGCAAAACACAGCAGTTCCAGGATCTCCAATCAATCCAACACATCCTTTTCCCCCTCAGCCATCATCTCCTAAAACGACAGCAAATCCCCTTCCCCATTCTGCACATGTGTCATGGGCCTCACAGTCCCCAGCCCCTGTCCCTGATTCACAACATACATCTGCTCCGGATGACCACCTCCAGTAGGACTCGACGCGAACCCATCGTTGGCAACCCCTTGTCCACCAACGCTTGCAAAATACGCGTCAGCTTCATCAAGCACATGTCCGCTCGGTTGCTGCTGTTGACCGTTGATAGCCGCCTGCGCATCTGCAGCAACCATGTTGGCTTCTTGTTGCGCGCGCCAGGAAGGGAGCTTCTCTCGCTGGAGAGCGGGGCTGTCCTGTAGTCTCCGAGGTCTTGTCGATCGGAAGACGGTCTGTACCGGTTTTAGGTAGACCGTGGCCAGCGTGCCGACGACCAAGCACATTTCCTCCAATGTCACAGGATCGAGCTTCTCACTCTCGGCTGTAATCGCAGGCTTCTGGCCCATGACAATGCTCTTCGCTGCTGTCGGGTTGCTGCTCAGCAAGCGCCAATACATATACCCTCGGTCTCGAAGATCCGGATTGTCGGTCTCTTCCGTCGCCCATTTGAGAACCTTAGGAACGAGATCTTGTCCTTTGCTGGGTCGTTGTATGAAGAGTTTGACTGTCGCAGTCAAAAGTGCAAGCTGCACCTCGTGTGTCTCGTCCGCCCAGCTGTCGAGGAAGTCCTCGAGTAGAATCTCGGAGTTGTCGATGCGATCTGCGTATTGGCCAATAACCCATATCATCGCCGCCTTCGCCTCCGGTTCGTCTAATGAGTCCAGGTTTTCACATAGTGTGGAGATGATTGATTCATATTGGTTCGGGTATTTGCGGAAGATGTTCTTGATGACAACTGTGGCCTCCTGCACAATATATGATACTTTTGTTGATACCAGCTCCAGTAGTGTTGCTATGCAAAGCTTTGCTGCGGGCTCGATCTTGATTGCCAGCTTGCCGATCGCACGCACTGACTTGCGAACAAAGTGTACGTCGATCTCCGTGGCGTACTCTCGTAGCTCCGTCAAGACTTCCTTGATGTTCTTCTCGTTGGCCAGCATGAAAATGAGTTCCAACTTGGTAACCTTCACGTAAATTGGATCATTGTATTTGCAGAAAAACACTCTGATGTCGTTTCGCAGCACCTCCGGTCGTCGCTGCAAGATGAGTAAAGCGTTCCGCAGTGCAAGGTATTGGATCTCGGAACCCTTGCTGAGGAGCGTTACTAAAGGTGGGCTCAGCTTCGCACATAGTCCAGCGATGGTCTTATCGGAGTCAATGTAGTTCATCAGGTAGAGGATGACCCGAATGCATGTCAGTACGACGGCGGAGTTCGTATGTGATAGTCGTGGCGTAATTCTGTCTGCAAGCAACGCTGCTTCTTGTGTATCTTGAGGCACATATGATGTGAGCGCCTCGAGAATGTACGTTTGTCCCCATCTGCGCAAAATGTCAGCATGAAGAATCAGAACGTCATGGGACATGCTTACTCGGAGCAATCTGGCAAAATCTGAACGATTTTACTGGCATTAGCATAGTCGATCGTCAGTTTAATGCTTTCACTCCGTTCCCAGATGTCCATCAATGATGCCAGAGCAGATGACACGACTGTAGGGTTCTCGTCCCTCAGCATGAGATTGAGTCTGTCGATCAAGTCGCTGCGTTCCACCAAGTGTCTGTCGTGGTCGTAAACTTTGGCTACTGTAAAGGCTGCTGTTTTCCGCACGTATGGATCTGGATCTCGGAGAAGGCTCTTGAGTGGTTCTACTGATGCTTCAACATATTGTCTCACGTGGACATAAGACAGAGTTCGTAGGGAAAGTGCGCGTATGAGGGGGTTCGTATCATCCAGATCCTGAATAAGTATGGGGAGGGCTTTTAGAGCGATGTCTGGCTTCATTCGTGCGTAGTTGACCAGGTAGAGAAAGCACCTAGTTTCCTGGTCAGTATCATCGGGTGGCAGAATCGAAGCCCACTCACATCTTCTTGATCTCCAGGTTGGGTATGCCCATACAACCTACGATGTCCGGGAAAAGCGCGACCATGTCATTGTTACTCATTGTCATGTTCGCAACAATCTTCTTGAGCGCAATCTTCTTAGTCAAGAAGTTCTTGTCCTTCTTGCCTCCACCTTGATTGAGCTCGAGCTTGAGTTCTGCAACTTTGCCCTGTCGCGTTTGGGGTAAGCTTGGGTATGGCGAAGGAACGACGAACATGTTGGACACGCGATAATTCTAGTCGTTTAGGCGGAGATAGTCGCAAGACTCTACCGGGGAGGTCGCTGCGCTTCTGGTGGGGTGGTGTACGCAGCAGAGGGTGGAACGTACCCTAGCGAAGAACTTCGCATCCTGCCCGGCCGCACTCATGTTGGCTGCTCTGGCGCCGCCACCAAGTGGCAGCTCCCGTTGTCAAGCTCTACCGCCGGCAGCGCGAGTCCTGCAAAGCTCCCATGCGACTATGTTCGGCTCCAGGCCAATGCGATTCCAGGGAAAGCCGAGTCGGTCTTGTGATATGACTGTGTGCGGGGCTGTGGCTGCAAGTCGCGTGAAGGGTACAGATATCGCGTTGGGAGTCTTGCTCTGGCTGGGAGCGGTGGAAGGCGATGGTGGAGCGGCGTCTGACGTTGATGCTCGCAGTCTCCTGTCGGTGCTCAAGCTGTCGCATGGGATGAGGCTCCGTGAGATCGCTGGTCACATGTGGCTTGGCGCGCGCCATCAGGCAACTTCACCTCGACAACAGCACCACTTTCCCTAACCTAAAACCCGACTCATCATGGCGCTCACCGTACTCAACCCGCAGCCACAATGGCTCGTTGACCTGAACAGCAACTCTCTCATTAAGCCCAAGAACACCAGTCTACCCGATCCGCCCGGCTACACCGCGCCGACCACGACGAATGCTTCTAGATCCAAAAAGTCCGTCTCGACACGAAAGGTCCCTACGCCAGAAGAGATGGACAGTCTTAAGCTCAAAAAGGCCTGGGAACTCGCCATCGCGCCAGCGAAGCAGCTCCCGATGAACGCGATCGGGATGTACATGACGGGCAACGGGCTACAGATCTTCAGCATCATGATGGTGTTCATGCTGTTCAAGGGACCCATCCAGGCGGTGCTGAACCTGCAGAATACATTTGCCAGACTCGAGAGCCCGGGGAACAAGGAGCAGATGATCATGGTGAAGTTGGCGTTCATCGGGTGCAACCTGTTGGCCCTTGCGCTTGGAGTGTGGAAAGTGAACGCGATGGGACTGTTGCCGTAAGTCATACACCAACCAGTCTCTTGGCCGACCGGAATAGGACTCATATACTAACCTCTGATATTAGGACGACGAGATCGGATTGGCTGGCTTGGGAAGCTGCCAGAGAACCGGTGGAAAGAGCGTATTTTGTCCCTTCATAACGACAAGCAATGCGAATGAAATGCCGTCTTACTGCTGTCACAACTCAGCCTTCCATTTTCCAACGTCTGTTTTCATACAACTCGCACTCATTTGTCTGCACTAACAAGATCAAACTCGACAGGTCAACCTGTCACATTTCAAATACGGATGGTTGTACAAGGTGCAACAACTTTCGAGCAACGAGAAGTTTTCATTCCTGTTCGGCTCTACACATGGAGCTCCGACAAGCTAAGCTATCTGCTATCAAAACCAGTATTCGTAAGGCACAAAACTTGTGCTGCATATATCCTTCAGGACCCCACTTATTCCGAATCGAGGACCCGCACCAGATCCTGATCACCACATCTGTGTTGGTACGGGAACAGGATCTCGTCTTATACAGCCAGTTCATCTTCTTCCGGATCTCGTAACGTTCTCATTGGGGTCTCGACGACTCTCTTCCGCATGTGCACATCCGGCGTCAGGAATTTGTGATTGATGATAGGAGTGTCCTTGCTCTTCGTGGCACGAGCGCTCAGAGACTTGATGCGAGCGACTCGAGGCCAGCCGGGCTGCTTGGGCGTCTTGTAGATGCTTGCGGGAGCCTTGGGCTTCATGAATGCAGGGGAGCTTGAAGATTCCGCGGCGGCAGGCTCGATTTCCTTGATCATAACACTCTTCGCAGCGCTCTTTCGAGTCTTGCGAGACTGAGATTTGGGGGCTCTGGTAGACGCCAAAGAGCCGTTTGCTGGCTGCGACGTTGACAAAGTCACCGACGTCGTTGATAACGATACTTCTTTCGGGGCTGGCGGATTAGAGTTCAAATAATCCTCTTCTGGTTCGCTGTTAGGGATCTCAGGAGACTTCAATGATTGCTCAACGTCTTGTACAGGTTGAAGACCTTGCTTGCTGGGTCGGCCCCGAGGCCGGGTTGACATTGTACGCGCAGGTTTAGACACGGTCACGATTGGTGAGAAGGTGACCCGACGCGACAAGCTTCCGGCAGCTTGCTGAGAGGGAGTTGCGATGACGATGTCACTACTGTCTTCTTCCGCGGACTCCAGCATGCTGTCAGGATCCTGTGTGGCTGAACCGTTAGATGTCGTGTTGCCGGCAGATTGTTCGGTGAGCTCTTTCCTCCTATCCTCTCGGCTGACTTTGATCCGCCAAACGCTGTTCCGTGGCCTTGCAGTGTCCACTTCATACATTGGATTGGCTCGTAATTCTTCACGTACACGATCCTTCCAGGCACGAGGAGCAGTGCTGTAATACGGGTAGTTCGCCTCAACCCACTGAAAGATGTCTGTGTTTGACAAAGTTGTGTTGTAAGTCGAATCAAATGCCATCTTCACCATGGTCGCCCAAGAGATGTCCGGCGGTCGCGAGTAGTCAACAGGATTTTCGCTCAGCAATGGCCGCGAGGCATCGCGGGTGACATCAAGACCGCTCTCGTATGCGTCTCCACTATCATGCACGAGAGTAGTTGCTCTTGCCCGCTTCTGTCGGCGTCTTTGGCTTTCCTCCTCAATATCTGAGACAGGGGCGTTGTTTGCCCTTTCGGTTGGATCCTTGCGAGGAGCCGCCCCTGATGCTGATGATGTAGCAGCCATCGACACGCGAGGAGCTTCATGGAACTGTTCGTGCGGTGTGATCGCAGGCGTACTCGCAGGTACCACATGCTCCATATTGTGTGGGACGCCTCTGTTGCCTGATGGGTGACTGGGTCCATCGGTGCCGTTCGAGACTTCCGCCGCTGGGCCCCCGAGTCTACCTGAGACTTTGTTCTTCCTTGGCTGCGTACTCGGACCAGACACGTGAGCCTGCTCAAGCCGGGCATCAGCCCCTTGGCGTCTAGCCATGGCGCTGATGGTTGGACTCGACTGATGCGCCTGTTGCATCTCTCGCTCTAGCTGCAGCGATGCTGCGGAAGAAAGGTTCTCGTCAAGATCGGGATACGAGCCTGGACAGGCAGCATTCGAGAGCGCTTGCAAAGCTGGATCGAGCGCGAAAGGAAGGTTGTCTGACCGATTCAGCTGCTGAACTTCGGCGGTATCTGGATGCGCCATCATGTATGATCGACGTCGATGACTGTTCCCGAGCGCTTGCCGAAGGAGAGCGTTGCTGGGCCTGTGGTTCGCAGAGGGCATCACAGTGGGAAGGCTGTGCCTCGAGCGGCGAGATGAAGAGGCAATGCTGAACGCTATGGGCTGTGGTTCCGCTTCTTCGTTGCGTGCCATAGACCTTGGCGCCACGTCGGTGTTGCCATGCAAATATGGGTCAGCCGAGTATGCTTCTTGGCCTAGTCTGGCCCCTGCGCGGAGTTGACTGTAATGATGCTGGAGAGCGCCCTGAGTGCGGTCCTGAAAACGTTTCGTGATCTTTTGCCAGCTCAATTTGTCGACCTCACGTAGTCGCACAAGTAGCGCATCCTCTGCAGCAGTGTACGGCCGTGATGCACGCTTGAACGCTTTTTGTTCATCTGAGTCGAACTCCTCAACAGCGTCGTGCATGTCTGTTTTGTCCCCCGCCAGTAGCTCATACCGGCGTCGAACAGCATCAGGACTACGTCCGGGTAGACGGTCTGCTATCTCTTCCCACTCAAGCTCATCGTCTTCGCGATAGGCAAGAAGGTCCTCGTCTTGTTGTGCAGTCCACTGCACCTCCGGAGACATATTGGGGTGGTCATCAGACTGCAAACGAGCATTGAAGAGCACCCTGCCCGGACAGTCTTTACCCTTGAGCTTGGAACTGTAGTTCTTCTGAACGTTTTGCACGCTGCGCGGCGGAAAGTGTTGGGCAATGGCTACCCAGCTGAGGCGGTCATGCTCCTTGAGTCTGATGAGAAGTGCGTCTTCCTCTGTGCTCCATTTGTTGTTTACAAGGCCCGGAGGGGTCCATGCAATCGGCCGTGAAGTGTTGGCAGCGTATGTAGTGGGTTGGGTGGCTGGCTGTTCACTCAAAACAATGCCATTCCCAACTGCTTGCACCTGATGTGTTGGAGGCGGCTGTGGGTCTGTGTAAATGTGCGCAGGCTCTTTCACTAACAACACATTTGATTCGGTTGGAGCGTTGGCAAGATCAGGTATGGGAGTATCTTCACCCAGAGGGGTGCGCTGAGATGAAGGTAGGCGCTTGGGCACGAGACTTTCATTGGTGGCAAGATCATGCTTGGATAGAAGGTTCTTCCTTGGTACAGAACCTGACTTCGGTGAGGGAATATTTTCGTTGCGGTCTGGCGGTCTTGAATGCACTGCAGGAGGTGTAACAGAGTCGAAGCCTTTCATGCGGCCATGATGGTCGTAATATTGCCAACACGACTGGCACAGATCTTGATCGTGGGGGCCCTTGTGCCAGCTTGAAGATCGGGTCAGACTACAATTCCAGCATCTCTTAGCTTCGCCAGAGTTCTTCGCACTGCCAAATCGACGCACCGGCGCCGTGTTGTCTGACGCTGGAGTCTCAGTACGACGGCGCCTTTTCCGCTGCTCAGGGTTCGGTATAGCCCAGAGAGATGGGGTTCCGGGGGAGGCAACATTAGGAGATGATGATAGCGGCTGCGGCGGAGGTGACACATCGCGCTTGCGTTTTGATTTACTTGATGGCTGAAGCTCAGGATAATCCCAGATGGGATCCGCGGCCCTGCGCACCGTGGCGGGTTTCTTTTTGGATTTCTTCTTCGAAGACGCTCCCATCAGCTTCGCCAGTTGATTGGCGATGCTCATACCCAGAGCGTGGACTGTCTCATCGTCGGCTACTGGTCGCTTCCCTCTGACATGCGATTCGGCGGTAGGCGATCGTCTCGAACCGCGACTTTCGGCAAGCATGAAGCTGGGCGCGGCAACAGAAGAAGCCGTCTCGTACACAGAGCTCGTCTCGCTGCTGTCGTCATCTGGAATCTCCAATGGTCGATGGTGGGTGCCCTCGCCCGCGAGAAGTTGCATGAGGTGGGGGAGGCGTGGTGGAGGTCGCGATGCATTGTGGGCCGGTGCCGGTGCGCTGTAATCGTGCAAGCTCAGTTCACGGCGGGACGAATCTCTTGTCGAATCCGCGACACTCTGGTTCTCAGATTCGGCCTCTGACCCTGAGCCACCTTGACTGTCTTCGCTGTCTGTTTCTTCCTCATCTTCGGACATCGACTCGTCCTCATGCGCCAGCTTCTCGCGGAAGTTCTTGACAAAACGAGAGGAAGCGGACTTGCCGGAGTCAACCTCATTGCGCATATGTTCCAGATGCCCATTGTTGACAACGAGCTCATCGGTGTGGATGTCGAACTCATCGCCCACGCCCGTGAAATCGCGCTCATATTTGCGAAAGATGTGTTCGAAGCGCGACTTCAGCTTTTGATCGTTGCGCCCGCGCTCGATGTCCAGCTGTGTCAGCGCATCGTCGTCGTTATCTCGATGAGGCGCCATGGGTCGGCGTGCGGGACATTGCGCGTGGCGGCGCGAGCGGTGGCAGCGGTGGCAGCGGAGTGCACGATAGACGTCGCTCCCCTCATCAGACAGACGCGATGTTGACGCGCGTGAAGTGGGAGGCATGGAAGAGCCGAGAAGCGAAGTCTTGGCACCATGCGCGCGTCACTGCGACAACACTTGATCGACCGACAAATGCACAATATCGCCCTCGACAAACACGGGCACGATGCTGCGTAGTCCACTGGACCTTGCAAATCCCATATTCAAACCGCTATTGAACAGCAGTTGGTAGCCGTCATGGCCACGCCAACCCTTCAGTGCCAGAAATGCAAGATACCGCTGCGGATCGATGCCTCTCTTCAACATCTCAATCCGGCTTCTTTCAAGATACTGGCCGATGCGGCTCCGGTCCTGGAGCCAAAAGCCCCTGAGGCGCCTCGGTCAGCCGCTGCGGCAGAGAGAAAGCAGCTGTATGATCATGTCTCGCAGCGTGCAGGTCCACCGATCCACAAGAAAGATGTCCGACCGCCTACAAGAACAGCAGGTACCCGGCACACCGCCGATATGTCCTACATTATGCTCTCCGAATCGCAGGTAGCGCCCGTCGCTGCCTCGACCAGCAAGAAGAAAGCAGGTAACAAGAAACCGTCGGCTCCAGTCATTGCTGATGATCCGTCCGCATTGTCTGAGGAACTAGAGACAACGAGGAGACTCTTTGAGATTCTGTCTGCTCGATCAGATGTTGACCATCCGGTGTGTTCCGAATGCACCGAGCTCCTTCTAGAAGGCCTGCAAAAGCGCCAAATCGCTGTCAGCCGTGAACGTGATGCTTATGTCGACTTCCTGAAAAAGGCTCAACAGGACATCCCCACCGAGGAAGAGAAAATGCAGACCAAACGTGCTCTGGAGGATGCGCAACGGCGCGAGAAGAAATCTCTAGATGAGCTCGAGGCTTTGGAAGCCGAAAAGGCGCGGATGGAAGATGAGATGGCTGCTCTGGATGCTGAAGCAGAAGCGCTGGATGAGGAGGAAGAGAAATTCTGGCGCGAACGTAACGCTTTCGCTGCTGAACTCACGGCTTTCCAAGAGGAGCGCGACAGCCTGCAAACTCAACTTGCGCACGACACCAAAGTTTTGGAGGCGCTCCAGCGTACGAACGTCTACAATGACACTTTCTGCATTGGTCACGATGGAACATTTGGGACTATCAATGGGCTTCGCCTAGGCAGGACACCAGAGCAGTCTGTCGATTGGCCAGAGATCAATGCAGCGTGGGGTCAGACGCTCCTGCTATTGACTGTTGTTATCGACAAGCTTGGTTATAAACTTAAGGGATTCGAATTGGTTCCCGTCGGCTCGACTTCAAAAGTGGTGAAGATGGAGTATGCGCAATCAGCATCGACCGTGGACGGAAAGCCGAAAAAACATGTTTTCGAGCTGTTCAGCAGTGGTGACCTGCCTCTGGGTTTGGGATTCCTGCATCGCAATTTTGACAACGCCATGGTGGCGTTTCTCGAGTGCCTACGTCAAGTTGGCGAGCATGTGGAGCGCACAACGCCGAAATCTGGCAATACTGGTCTCAAAATGCCATACCCGATTGTCAAAGATAAGATCGGGGACGTCAGTATCAAACTTGGCAATTTCGGTCAAGAGGAGCAATGGACCAAAGCTTGCAAATATACATTGACCTGTTGCAAGTTCCTGCTTGCCCATGCCAGTCATGTCTCTGACGCCAACGAAGCAAGGAATGGTCGCTGAAGAAGAGCGACTTTAACACTATCCCAATCTCGCCCCAATAGCGTGCAGAGGTGCGCCTCGCTGGTGAAGGAGCTTCAGGGTCTCTTCAGCCTCACGGTCCAAAGGCTCCGATCCACTGCGAGATACGGTTCCAGTCTTTGGCTCGATCTCAAGCGTCTCTCCTGAAATATTGCCATCGAGGCAGTGCTCAAAGGCTTGCACAACAGACTCCATTGATACAAGCAAGCCCTGTGATTCCATCATGGAATAGAAACCCTGGTTTGAGATATTGGTTCTGACGACATTCGGGCAAATCGCATTCCGAGTTATCTGTTCATCCGCAAGGTGGTTGCCATAACTACGGGTGAACCCGACTACGCCATGCTTAGCTGCAGTGTAGATTGGAAAAGTCGGAACGCAGTAAAAGCCGCGGACCGAGGCCGTCACGGCGACTGCAGACGAATGTCAGCTCTATGCAAAGCTCAAATCACTGCATCGCTTACTCTTGCCTCGGAAGCCGCTGTAGTCCGGCTCCTGACGTCTCATCTGCTGTATTGCTAGCGCGCAGGTATACAGCACTCCATTCAGACCAACATCGAGTACTTTCAGGTTGGGTTCGACGAAATCAGTGCTTGTAGGATCGTTGGGTATCCAGACCGTTTCTCCAATACCAGCGACTGGCGCGCATGTCAGTGATTCGGCGGGCACAAAAGCCCACCATTCGATGGGAAGCGATGCAGCATACTGGCATATACATAGTCAATCCTCCCAAATTCGCTCAAGACCTCTTTGAAAGCGGTGACCTGGGAATCCCAAGTTGCGGCATCAAGAGCGACCGCCAATGCAGCACCAGGCAGAGTTCTAGCCACGGCCTCAGCTTGTCCAATATTGGCATCTGCGATCGCCACGCGAATGCTGGGATTGAGTCAATGGCTGCTGCCTCCAAGAGCATTGTTGGTAGTCGATTACATTTACCCTCTCTTCGCCAGCATTTCCGCCACCGCCTTACCGATGCCGCTGGCACCGCCTGAATTCCCTCAGTCATGTCAACATCCGCCCGAGATTCGGACCAACCTGTTACATATGCAGTTTTAGGCGTCATGATTGCAGCATCACAACCCTTTGCTCCCGACGAAGAGTTTGCACCAAGAGCAGTAGTTTGTCGCAAGAGGATGATTGCCTAACAGATCGGTTGCTATGTTGAGCGAGCGTGATGATGCAGCGCCTCTTCGCTCTGGAAGCCTGTTCCCGGTTATCCAAGAGGGGTCTGGTGGTGACCCCGCCATGAGCTTGTCTGCACATCACCCGCCTCAAGTGACGCCGGGTGTGAAGTACTCTCGCTACAAGGAGTTCGAAGTCCGACAACATGGTCGGACGATTCGTCGCTTGGACGGCCATGTATCCGAGTGGATACTTGGACCTCACTGTGTCAATGACCTGGCTGCCAGAGACCTGCGAATGTACGAACATATCGATTGAGACGCTATGAGAAGCCGCACGATGGGCTGTTCTGTGCAGAAGTCATGACCCGCAAACCGCGGCTATGACATTTCTCGTTCCCACGACTGCCGCCTGGGCCTGTACGCTCCCGTCAAATGTACTTGGTGGCACCTTAGAAGCGTGAGAACCACAATCCCTTGCTCTCATTGACGAGCCAGCCGGCGTATAGTGCCTCCTTCCGCGCGTTGCGTGGGAACGTGCTAGCAGCGCCGCTGCGCTGTCGCCGATTTAGGTGGGCTTCCACCCATCACGGCGGCTTGATAGTTCTTGATGAGATCTGCTCCAGGCATTTCGCGATGCTCGATCTTCCCGATCGTATCTACGATCACGCCGGTACTTATAACGATCCGCCGGCGTCACATTCCGGGCGCGAGCTATGGGGGATCCTTCCACTTCTTGCTATCGCGTGGATGTCGCATTCGAGATTTCGGTGTCTCTTCTCCCTCTAAAGTTGGCTTCCAATCGCCCCAACATGTTCTGTACTAATGCTGAAGTCTGCCTCGTGTGGTGACTCGGTGGGTACAGGAGTTCGGCCTTCCGCTGGTTTCAGGATGGTGTCGAGCAGCTGTGTCAACATATCTTGCAAGGCGACAAGTTCCACTGTGGGATTTTGACGCTTGAAGTCACCCTTCACAATTTCCATGGAGCATGGCTGTTTTGTATGCCCGAGCTCCATCTTGTCGACTTCCGGAGGCGCGCGTGGCACAGTGTCGGCGCTCAGATCATCTGGCTTTCCGCAAGCAAAAGAGCGCACATCTCTGGGATTGCTCGAATGATTGTTTCGATCCGTGACGAGAGGCAACGTCGCATGATCAGACAGAAACCGCGTGATGGGCACGGCGAAGGTCGAAGAGGCGCTTAGTGCAACGAGTGAAAGAAGTGAAGGTTTCATGGCGGCGCTGCCAACCGAGGACGCTGCTGGCTAAGTGTCAAAGTTAATGGAAGCCACAGCAGCGAGAGCTACGAGTGTTAAGGAGGACCAGTTCCGATGGCTAGCATTGCGCCTGACATGCAGTCCACTGTGATGTCACTAGCCATGTCCTCGCCTTTATCTGCTGGATACTCTGTTCATCGCTACTGTATCTGGATGCTGGACTACCTGTTAGCCATTCCCGCGAGCATCCGGCTACCGGACCGTTACCAGACATCCTTCGCGTCCTTTCCGACTTATGCCTGCTATGTGCAAGTCTTGCATCTCGTCGTGCGTAGCACCATAGCTGCCGGCGTGGTACTCGTACGATTGTTCCGGACCACAACTCAACTGGAGGTGACGTGTGAGAGATGCGGATCGTCGGGGACCCGAGCCTTAGAACTGGTTGGGGTGAAAAGTCTGGAGTTTGCGTCCAGGACGTTGGCAGATCAGCGCTTTTCCGCGACAAAGTCATTTGATATTTGGCGTGTTGGCGGATGCGACGTCTGCTGCTGTCTCACACACATGTGAGAGCATCGCCAGCAGCAGTCTTTTCGAAAAAGAGAGATGTCATCTGGGTCTCACGACATGTGTTCCGACATCAGCGGAGCGGCTCTCTGACATTGAACAACACGGAGGCCGGGATGAGGCCCCGCCTTGGCGGCGCATGCACAATTTGGTAGAGCACTGTGAACCGTTGGAGAGTAGCGCTCTCCGGACCAAATAATCGCTTGTTTACATCTCGGTCTTCGGCCGGTCAAGCGCCTTTGGCGGTCGCAAGCTGCCACAGATCTAGAACTTGCTGCGCTCCCGACGAAATCTTTGCTACTTAGTCATCCACAAGCCCGGAAAGAACGATAGCTTTGGGAGCCTACGCCATCGAATGAGCAATCGTCGGTCGTTCTACTGTCCGAAAAGGCTAGGACGGCAGGTCGACGACTTCAAGAGCTTTACTAGCTCCCTCAAGCCCCTCTACAAATTGTCGCGTATGTGTTCTAAACGGAACTCGAAGATCGATCAGTGTAGGAGATCAGTCCTGATACCGCTTCGTGTATACAGACAAGCATTGCGGAGGCGAACAGACGAGTTCGAGATGACAATGCAGATGGCTGGACTGCACACATACCAACAGAAAAGCCTTCAACACTCGTCCAATTAAAGTCGCTCGGATGACCACTTTTGGTGCTCAAGAACAATCGTCCAATTCGATCAACACCCACACGCGGACACAACATGGCGTTGGAACGGCACGAGCATATTCCACATGTCTCATTCCTAGCGTGTTCCTTATCAACGCAAAAATTGGGGTCCGTATCTCGCACAGACGGTCTGAATGCGAGACAGGACTCATCCTGAGATGACGGTTTGTGGTTTGGAAGTCGACGTATACCTCATAGCGGCTCGTCTTCCACGCCGCAAGCCCTGGCGCCGGTCGCGCATTGTCTGTGCCCGCAAAGCACTCCCCTCTGGACGCTTGATCTGATACCGATTTCATGAACAACAACGAGAAGAATGATTCAATCGTGCGTTTCTCCTGCTCTTCGAGGACCAGTCGCATAGATCACGGACGGCACAACGATGAACCGCGGGGTGATGCATGAACTAGCTACGCTAATTTCGGCCTCGCTCAAACTAGCATATGGACAATTCGATCCGCCCGATGGAAAAAAAGCCCGTCGATACACGGACGTTCTTGATGCCGATCATCTTGTCCGCTTGGTTGTTGCCGTCCAAGTGGACAAGATGATCGGCATCAAGAACGTGGTGCGATGTGGAGGCTTTGTCTCAAGTCTCTTGATAAACAGCATTTCATAAGTGGAGCGTGATGAGTGATCGTGAGGCAACGAAAATGGTCAGTGCCGTATGCGGGGATTCATTCGGCGATCCATATTGGTGAGCGGTACGACTATTCAAACTCCAGGACGCTCCATCCCTCATCAACCCTCTTCCACCAGCCGACGATCACGGACCATGTAGTGGCAAGGGTTTTCCTCTGCCATTCAACATGATAACGATGCCCTTTAATGCATCTGCCTCAAGTCGCCACTCAGAAACGTAGGCTTCTCCAGTCTCCAAGGTGGATTGAAACGGTTCAATCTCGGACAAGTGTCTTTGCGAAGCGGCGGTTCGTTGATGTGGAGGCATAGATTAGCCAATTCAGCGTTGTCTCAGATCTTGGTCACTCAGGACCGCAAACTAGAAGGCTGTGGTCTTTCAGACTTGCCTGTTACGGTCAAGTGGCGGACTGGATTGTTGCAAGTGAATGTGTCGTCTGTCGAAGCTATCAGGCTGATTTCGCTAAGCGGTAAATCTCAGGCAGGGGCCTCTACTTGGAAAAGGCTTATCGTGCTTATGCTGACCATCCCTCGCCCTGTGCAGCGAAGCATGTGCATGGGCTTATTAAGACTTCCATGTCTATACTGCTTATGTCTACTAAGTTGATGACCAGGAGATGCGCACATTCGCATGAAGTCGTGCATACGTCAGGAAAGAGAATAAATCGGCGTGGCGGCTAATGAGAAAATCTCGGATACGAAACATACGAGAAGCAAGAAAGTCGGGCTTCGGGTTCGCCTCGGGCTGAACGTAGTTCGACATGCCAGGCCCACACCACGTGCTCTGAGAAGGCGGCTGACATCCTTGCTCTGCCAAGTTGGCCTTAAGCTTTCTAGCTAAGCGCAAGCCTCTAGCTTTGATGTCACAGCAACCTCTTATGCACGTGGCTGAGATATAGCATATCTCGACTTCTCGCCAGACGATAGCCGGCACGCCGCCGCAGTGTGACCGAACAAGCCCTTAGGGTTCTGTCTTCGAAATGATCTGATGTGGATCATGGCTCGTGGATCGATCTCTTCCACATACTTAGTTGTACAAGCACTTTTAGACTGCTTGTGCGCTAATGCATCGTGCGTACTCGAAGGAATTGCTAGGCCCAGTCTTGGACCATGGAGACAAATCCCCACAATATCGCGGCGGTCAAAAATTAAACATCGTCACTTGGACTGCCCTTAGCATTTCGGGCCAGGCTCCATTACGGTCACGGTGGGCTATCACTTAGACTACGACCACACGGATAGACAGATCTAGTGCTTCTATCTCGAATTGGCAAAGCTATGCAAGAGTCAATCTCCCCGAGTGTGACCACTCTCTATTATCTGTTCCCGGAGGGTTCAGGCCCCTGTGTGATCGTATGGTATTTGGCCGAGCTGTGGATTGTGCATAAAAGCAATGAGCTTTTGACCTTGAGCCATCGTCATCATCTCACTCACATCCACACTTCCATCTCCTCCATTCCGACTCTCAGATCTTCTCGGACAATCAGCCCAATCTGGTCAATCCCGTCACAAGTGTGTGCAGATCTCCAAATACCTACGAATCGCCGTTCTAATAGTCTCCCCCAGGCCCCACAAAATGCACATCTCAGCCCTCTGCTCCGCTGTCTTCATCGGCGCCGCTCTCGCCACCAAGAGTTGCAGACAGTGCGATTGCACATTCACCTGGAGCAAAGCCGATCCTCGTCCGAGAATTGCTCCATCAAGCGAGGCCAACATCCAGTCGAAGGCCGAACGATGGCTCGACTTATATGTCGCGAACAGCGAATACGAAACATTCTCGATCCAGCCTTCTTACGGCTCCAGCTGCCCTGCCGACATAAACCTTGCATGCGATTCATACACAGCCGACTTCAAGGCCTGGAGACTGTGCCAGAATGGCGGATCTTTCGTCTGCAACCAAGATGATGATGGAGGGAACTACAACATGAAGTGCATCTGCTACAAGTCTGTTCGCTGCACTGGTTACTGCCAGAAGGGCTGCCCAGAGCTTCCAAAATAAGGATATTCGCGAGCGAGTGATGGAGTACTGGATGGAAAACTGCACATGACATTGCTGTATTACGAGATGGATTCGAAGAGGGTATTGTATTGTACCGCTTCAGGACTTTTGGCTCAGCCGTTACATTTAAGTCTCACCGTCTCATTTCGTGTCTTGGTCATTTTGCCTACTCAGTCAGTCACTTCGCACTGAACAAAGCTCAATGCAAATGAATACTGCGGCGGAAGCAGACCATATATCTTCATATGCTTGTGCCATACGTGTCACTGGCACTTTCCATGGCCACCTACTGTCAGTCACGCCCTCTGCGAACACTGGATCGACAACCGCCGTGTCTGATCGCGCTTGTCTCGCTCTTTTCTCGTCGAGAACTGGTGTTTACGATTAGCGAGATATCGTTCCACGCAAATCTGGAGTTCGCTGTTCCACCATAATGGCTGCATCATACATGTGGACCGCTGCTCCGTGTACTTAAGAGCTCTGGCCTCGATCAAGTCTGTAGATCGATCGCCTTCGTCTGCACTACCGGGACTGACTTTGTGAAGGGAGTTCTGGCTTCAATGACAGTGGGTGCGAGACCAGTCGCGGGGACGCCAGTCTTGGAATAAAGATTTGCTTTCCTAACCAGACGCCCTTACGGGACGACGTGGCCGAAAGACTCTGCCAGGGCGAGACACCTAATCTCCTCCTCAACGTCCATAACAGAGCCATCAAATCCCTCGTCTCGGTGTGACAGGCGTACTCGGACTCAACATGCCAATTGTACTCGCCGAACCGTCAATTCCCATTACTGCTCTCTCGCACAGCTCTGCATCGGAGTTTCTCGCATACTCTTCGGCATTCGAAAGCAAAGTCTCTAGCTCCTGCTCTCGTCTTCGCATGGAAGCTAAAGCGCCCACCAGCCGCGCGACGTGAGGAAATGAGGGTCTCCCCTTTCTCATCTGCTCTTCATTATCGACACCATGTTCGCGTGGAACAAAAGCGATTCGTCTGCTCGATTTCGACCTTCTAGGTGTCGACGACGCCGATGGCTGCGGGAACAAAATGCTGACCTCTTCCTTCGCAGCTTCCAACTCGCGTTGTAGCTGTCCCACCTTGATCTGTGTAGCTCGCAGCTGAGTCGACAAATCTTCAACGAGGGCTCGATGTTCGAGATTCGAGCCAAGTTGGATCGTAGCGGCCAAAGGCATGTTCATAATCATCAACGCAAGGATCGAATCAACATCAGTGTCTTCGCCAAGATCACTTTCCTCATCTCCACCACCAAATTGTCCGTGGCTTCCTGCCTCATCCCCAGAAGAAAACAACAACTCGTACCACTCACCCTCCATTTCGTCCAATCTCCTCTCTGCCGTTCTCAACACCCTCTCCGCACGCTCCAACTCCCCTTCCACCTCCTCGATCCGTCGGTGTGATCTCCCAATCCTCCTCTCCAAACCTCTCGTTCCGCCAATTATTCTCAATCGTTTCTCAGTCTCCTCAAAATCATAAAGATTCTCCACTCTCCAATCATCCAACTTCCACAGGTCCTCCTGGAGAACATTCGCAGAATTCCGATACACTGCCATTTTCTCTTTCGCAGGCCGGAGAGCATGTAAATGGAAATCATACCGTTGCGTGAGGAGCTGAAGGAGTAACTTCGCGCGGCGAGCCGAGGCGTTCAACGAGAGTGGTGTCAGCGGAGTCTGCGGGAGTGGTGTCCAGAGGTATGCAGAGGGCCATTCTGAAGGACGGGGAGGTTGGAGTGGAAATGGGCGGGGAGGAGGCAGGGGAGCCGAGACGGTGACACGTTTTGGCACAGTAGCAGCGAGACCCCTCTTTCTAGATGCTCGGCCCTTAAGGATGCTTTCCGGTATCGATGGAGCTCTTGGAGTAGGCGGTGGAGTCGGTGGTTGTCTGGTAGCATTTGTAGGAGACTTCGATGCTTTGCGAACCTTTGCAGTGGGCTGCTTGATTCTCGTAGACCGTCGTTCTGTCATGGCGTTTGTGACAAGCGATTGCAAGGTGCAGCCTGTATGCTTAGGACGGTGAATGTGCTGATACCAGGCAGGCCCTTGTCGTTTAGCGTCTTTGTTCATGTCCGCCGGATCAGGAAATTCTTCGTCGCACACCAATTTGAAGCTAATTCAAAAGTGAAAATTGAACATGGGCAAGAAGCCATTCGTACAAGATGTATCATTCGTCAGCAGCGAGTCTATGTGTACATACCCAATTCCCCGTCCAAGAATTCAGCGACAATGCTGGAATTCAGCAACACAACTAGTACTGAGCCTGCTTCGACGCGACCTTGAGTCCCTCGTCTTCCAAGCCCTTCTTAAATGCATCCTTCAAGTCGTCGCCATTCGTAGTCTTGGTCTCATCTGGCTCTTCTTTCTTCACCTCTTCCCGCTTCAGCTTCTCCGCCAGCATTTCTTCAACCATCTGCTGACCGGCCTTTTCCGCCTTCGACTCATCCGCCACAGTTGCACCTTCACCAGCGACACGTTCGTCGAGCGCAATCTTGGACTCGCCAAGTGCATGAATTTGCTCTTCAATGGTGCCCTTGGTGACGAGACGGACGACTTCAACTTCGCGCGTCTGCCCGACGCGATGCGCGCGGTTCTCAGCCTGGATATCATCTTGTGGGTTGAAGCCAGAATCGAAGATGATAACTTTGTTTGCCGCCGCCAAGTTGATGCCCGCACCACCAGCACGAGTCGATAGCATGAACACTGGAATGGTCTCGTCCGTGTAGAACTTGTCAATCATGTCCTGTCGATCCGCCATGTTCGTGGACCCGTCAAGTCGCAAGAATTTGATGTTGAGAGTCTCGAGAACTTCCTCCAAAATGTCCATGAGTGTGGTGAACTGCGAAAAAACTAGAGTACGATCGCCATTCTTCACAAATGCCTCGATGAGCTCTTTGAATTTGACCACTTTGCCGGCATCCATCCACTCCTGCTGTTTCAATGCGAAGCGCTTGTGCAAGAACTGACGATCGGGATGAGCGCAGAATTTGTGAAGGCCAAAGTCACCACCCTTGACACATTGTGCAGCCGTGCCATCGAGGTAGGCTCTGATTTTGTCGGGTGGGTTGCTACCAAATTCTTCGGATTTGGTCAGGGTAGTAACAAGCTTTGCAAGTTTCTGATCGTCGAAAATTCGCCTGGACAGCAGTGGGTGGATAGCGGCTTTGCGCAGAGCCATAATAATGTTGGCACTAGCCTTGTTCACAGCGGCGGACTTCTTAGCCCCTAGCGCAGTCTTTTCCTTGAGCACTTGCTGGAACTGATCGAGCAGATCTCCATAGTAGTTCGCCTGGGTGTCCGTCATTTCGCAGTATTCCACACGCGAATCTTTCTTTGGAAGATCGAGCACTTGCTGCTTCTTACGACGAAGGATAAACGGGGCCATAATACTACGAGCTCTTGCTACACGTTCGTTGGAAAGCAATGCAGCCGACGATGTGTCCTTCGTTGTGGCCTTGTGCTTGAACAGAAAGTTGAGATCCTCGCGCTTCTCGGTGAATAGCTCAGGCATGATGAATGCTAGGATTGCAATGAGTTCCTGCAAGTTATTCTGAAGAGGGGTGCCCGTCAGGAGAACCTTGTGATTGGCAGCAATCCGCGTAAGCTGATTGTAGCGGTCGGAGTTGGGGTTGCGCAACATGTGCGCTTCATCGTATACGCACACTTCGAAAGGCCCGAACTTTCGCAAAAACTTGTTGTCGCTCTCCTTGACTGCCATATCGTAGGTTGTGACAATGACATCGGTGGTGTCTTGGTTCGCATCCAAGTCTGCCTGTAGTTCAGCGCGTTCGGCTTGTGACCCATAGTAAGGCCGCACTGCAATGTCAGGTGCGAATTTCTCGAACTCTCGCAACCAGTTCTCAAGGGTAGAGCCAGGCACAATGATCAAGTGGATTCCGTCAACCTTCTCCACGTGCAATTGCGCCAAGTATGAGATGATCTGGCACGTCTTGCCAAGTCCCATGTCGTCGGCCAGAATGCAAGAGATCTTCTTGGTGTACAGCATGTACAGCCAGTTGAGCCCCACCAGTTGATAGTCCTTCATACGCAAGTCCTTGTTCATGATCTCCGGCTGCTGCAGGAATCTGCCTTTGCGCTTGCTCTTAATGCCGTTCTGGACAGGTGCATCTTCGGCAACCGAGCTCGCTGGTGTGCCGATGCCAGAGTCGTGTGCTTCGTCAAGGCTCATCAGTTGCAGCTCTCCGTCCTTTACGTCGCCGACACCCCACGCTTTCAAGGCTTCCTGCAGGGGCG
Source organism: Cercospora sojina (assembly GCA_004299825.1). Lineage (NCBI taxonomy): Eukaryota > Fungi > Ascomycota > Dothideomycetes > Mycosphaerellales > Mycosphaerellaceae > Cercospora > Cercospora sojina. Next base: position 2,709,846 of record CP036211.1, on the reverse strand, counting down.
CTGCCATCTTCTCGCACTTGACCACCAGTTCGTCGACCGCATCGTATCCTGACATGACCTCAATGCATTCGTCGACAAGCTGTTCTCCAAGCGCCTTAGTCTTCTTTGACTTCTTTCCAGCTTTGGTTAAAGTCTCCTGCACGATTGCGCGAACCTCATCCAGATCGTTGAACGGGCGTTGATCCAGTACAAACTTGATATTTTCAACAGGCTTGGCCGTGATCTCAGCAAGGTCGGCCACTGTCGATTCGTTGAGCAGCTTGAGTACTCTCACTTCTCGCATCATCACTACATCTTCTGAGACCTTCGCAACGACTTGCTGCTCTGGCTCCCCATCAGAACCATCACTCACATCATGAATGATGCCCGAGTCGCCGTCCTCGTCATCTGAAATGATGACTGCCGCACGCTTCTTTGCAAGTCTGCCTGGTCGAGTGCGTACTGGAGGTGGAGGTGACGACATTGGACTCGATCTCTGCGTTGTGCGGCCGCTGCCACGGCCTCGCTGCACGATCTCGTCGTCGTCGTCACTATCTTCGTCCTCATCGCGGACAACGCGCGCATTCTTGCGTGCACGATACTTTTCGGCGATCGTCTGCTTCGCTCGGATGTCCTGCTTGGCGGTCGGGCGTGGCGGGCCCTGCGAAGAATTCATGAGGTGGTATGGCGACGTGCTCTGAGCCACACCTCTCCTGGGAACGGGACTCAAACTGGACAGTTCATCCGTTGTTGATAACTGGCCACGTTCGCTCTGGTCGACCAGCCATGTCATAGCAAGATTCTCGTTGCCTCGAGTCTTTTGCAAAGCATGAAGACATGCCGCAACAGTGTAATTTGGTAAAGCATTTTGGATGGTTAGCACCTTCAATCGAAGGTGATAGTCAAGAATGTCATTAGCAGTGCGGAATCCTGGATGTTGTTGCTGTTGCATTGGTTGACCGGGCGGCATTGGTCGCGGGGCATATTGCTGTTGTCCAGGCATTTGATACATTGGCGCTTGTCGTGGCATTCGAGTCGAGTTGCCGTAAGCACCTGCTGAATCGTACACCGGTTGCTGATAGGGGTAGTGGTGATAGCCGAGGGGATTGACAGGCGGTGGGCGGGGTTGCTGAGGTGGTTGATGTTGGGGTTGTTGGCCAGGTCTATGACTGAACTGACTAAGCATCGACATAAAAGGCGTGTTGATATTGTTCGGAGTCGGCGCATATGCCTGATTCGCGCGAGGCGACTCCTGGACCCGCTGCATCTGGCCTGGCGACGAAGGCAGATGGACACCCGCTCTCTTGAACTCCGTGGGACGTAGAGGTGCTCGAGGTAGCTGACGGGGCTGGGATGGCTGGCTCTCGTGTCGGACGGGTGGATCGTCATCCTCATCGCTCTCAGCAGAGGTGGGGCGGTTTTGTGGTTGTGCATTAACTGGTCGCCGGAACGCCGTTCCTGGCGGCGCCATCGCGCTCGCGAGTAGACCACCTCGCACGCCTTGTGCCATGTTCAAAGGGTTTCGGATCGGCTGTGGAGTCGGTCTCTGCGGCGTTAATCTCTGCAGTGATTGCGCAGCAGGCGAAGAGCGCTCGACTTGCACCTCCGGCCGCACAGGCTGTGTCGGCTGCGTGACATGATCCGGCGTAGAAGAGCCCCCAAGATCCGAGTGGAATTGGGCAGATGAGTAGTTCAGCTGGTTCTTCCTCTGCTGTGTCGGCAATGGGAGCGTGGCCGCGGTTTGGAAATCGTCCGCATTGAAGTCGTCCCCGCTGTCTTCGTTCGAGTCCCATTCCTTCCCACCACGCGTGTCATTAAGTTTCCTCCTCTTTGCAGGCGTGCCATCGCTTATCGGATCGAATCTGTCAGCCATGATCGGCGAATGTGCCGCGGCGGGCTAGTGGTACAGGAGTGTGCTCCGTGAGGGCGGCGACGTGACAGGGCAAAGCGCAAAGCGGAAAAGAACACGAGGAACAAAGAACGCGCTGTTGTACAAAGGCCGCGGCCGGTGCGAAAATTGACGCGCCGCAACAGTACGCACAGTGCAGTGCAAGCCGTTAAGTGTCGGAGGCGAGGTCGAGTCTGTGGGGAAAAGTGGTGTCAAGTGAAGTTAAGCACAAGTGAAGATGTCGACAAGCACGCAGCCAGCCAGCCCGCCGGCCTTGGACGCTTTCAGCCCTACGCGCAACAAGGTTCACCGGGGATCACGCCCATACAAACGTCAGCCACTCCGAGCAAACCATTACTGCTTGCAACTCACCCAACAAACACAAGAACTACTCGAGAGTCGAATCTACGTACCAAATCATGGCGACTCGAAGAGTCAACGCGTCCGAAAAGACACACCTTGACCAAGATGAAACCAAAGCGGAAGTCAAGTCCAACATCAGTCCTGCCGTACCATCGTACGCACACCATGCTAGCCCATTCCCGTCCCTCACATAATAACCGAAAACCTCCAGTTCCGTAATTTACAAACTTCTCGGCTTCACAATCGCAATGTTCACCTTCCCAATCGGATCCTACTTCCTGACCGTAAATTTGCTATTTGGTGGTGTGTCCAAACATCGCCTGCTTCAAACATCTTCACAAATCTCACTAACTCTCGCCTTCTCATTTCCAGGAAACGCAACATACGCCGGTGGCCTCGCAGCCGTAATGGCAAACGTAGTCCTAATCAGCTACGTAATAGTAGCCTTCAACGACGACAAAAGCGAAAGAGAAGCGTTAGCAGAAGAAGAGAAGAAATCGCGTTGAGGATAGTCAGCGCCATGGCCCAGAGAAACTTCCCTATCTATGCAGTGCATCGCGGGGTACCGGTCTTCTTTCTTTACTCCGTTTTCATCGCTATCTAGCATTGCGCGCCACATTCCAACGAATCGCCGCAAGCAGGCGTCAGAAATCTCGTGGCAGGGGTCTGCGGAAGTGCCTCCCTCCAACGCCGCTCGTACCTTTGTCTTGTCCCTCCATCTCAGCCGCATCTGCACGCACGAGACAGGCAAAGCTTATCGCCTATCAAGCATCAGGCTTGCAAAGCAGAGTCCAACGCACTCCAGTCTGGGCGAGGGAATTCAATGTTCGAATCAGCCAGAATTGAAATCCCAGAGAACGCACAGCGAGGAGAAACAAGAGTCCATTTCCATTTCTATTGACCCTGATCCCGCACTGTTTCAAGATGACAAAATAAAAAAAGTCATGCCGTAAGTTCAGAGATAGTCCAAAGAAGGAACGGCCCCTCAAGACCTGGCTATCCATCACCAATTCTTTGTCGTACGTCGTAGCCAAGTTTTTCTCAAGCGGAAACTATCTCGCTTTCTTTCGCTTGTTCTTCTTTCCAAGAATCAATTCCAATGTCCGACAGGGAACACGCCATCACAAATCAAAAAATCTCCCATCGAGCACTCGGCGGAGAGTGAAGACGCAGCCAAATTGCTGTCCATCCTCCCTTGTCGTGCCATCCCACCATGAACTGCATTACTCATTACATTATTATGTGCAACGAAGCAGAAAATGCCGAAGAGACCCTGTTCATCAAAGAGTCTCGATATGCGTGCATGTAGAAAGATGCTGCTGGTCAAATGCTTAGTCTTTGCCCTTCTTGCTAAACATTCGGCTCAAACGACTCTTTCTCTTTTCTGGTTCCGGTCGCTTCGATGATGGAAGGCTTCCAGGAGCGGGTGATGGGGTGCCATAGCTACTCGTGTTGCCGAGAGGAATGGGTCGTCGGGTGCCGTTCGGCGGCTGAACAGCGCCACCGTGCTTCATCGGATACGCGCCATCTTCGGGGATAGGTCCTGGAGATCCGGAACCGTAACCATTGTGCGAGTGTCCGTTCTGGCCATAGCCATTTTGACCATAGCCATTTTGTTGGTAATTCTTATCAATGGAGCTATTTTCGCTGCTGGGGTCTGTGCTGTTTGCCCATGGTCCTGTGCTATCGGAGCCATTTGTCACCGCTGTCGCCATCGTGTCTTGCGAGTGCTGGTGTCCATGTTGTGGAGGGTTTGGTCGTGGCATGTTGGGCTCGGACTGCATTCGAGGAGCGCCGTACGGAGGTCTGCTCGGACCTGGTCCGTAGCCTTCTGGTCGATTTCCGTAGTATCCTCCTCCATTGCCATTTCCGTATCGAGGTTGCGGTCCGCCATTGTGACCTGCAGATACGAATTAGCGCCTGGGTATGCGCCGAACCTGAGTATACACACCATATGCACTGTTTCTCCTCGATTGTCCGTAACCATTCGACTGGTCAGTGTAGGACTCGGCACGACCGTAATTTGATCGTCGACGATATCCAGAATCAATGGCTGCTTCGAACGAACGAATAGTGTCTAGGGGACGCTCCATGCGTGGTCGCGTTGGGTTCGACAGGTCAGGATCGGCTGCGTGGATTGATTAGTGTGGGTGTTGCCGCTTTCGGCAGGAGTCGCGTACTGATAATGTTGCCGTTGGCATCTCGATGCTGTGTCGCGCGCAGAGGCGACAGTGTGCTTGCCTCATTGATAGCAGCGACTGCAGGTGAGTTAGCAAAGATGTCCGACGCCGGTCGCGACTTGAGCGAAGAAGCCATTGGTGTGAGCGGATGTATGGGCAGAGCAGGCAGCGGATGCGTGATGTTATGAAGAAGGCTGGGGAGATCGGTTGACGGTTACCCACCTGCCGGAGTTGCCTCAGTCAAAGCGGCATTAGGATTGGCCTTGCTGGTCGAACTCCAGATTTGTGATTTGCGCGCCTTTTCTTTGGGACTTTCAGTCAGATCCTCCTTGGGGCGCGACGATCCGCTGTTATCGCTGCGAAACGAGAAGCCCCGCGAGCGTGCCGAGGGCGACTGCGGACCCGGAGTGCGCAGCGTCTGTTCCATCGCAGCGGCGCAAGGACGTTGCAAGGACCGTTGGGGAGAAGACAGTGGTAGTGGATGCGAGTGGGTTCGGAGAGGAGCCGGCGTGCGATAAGATGGTGGTGTGTGCGTAGGCGGTGCAGCGGCTGGGTGTGGATGCACGAACGAGCGACAATGTCTCTGCAACGACGGTCTGCACGGTGGCGGCGGCGGTGGTGATGATAACGCGGAGATGGACTTCACGGAAGAGAGGTCCACGCTGACGGCGACGGCGGCGACAGTACGAGTATACCGGCGTACGAGGCGTTGCGTTACGCGTGTGCTTACAGCTCGGCAGGGACGGGCGTTCGTCGATGGAGCCCGGCGCGGCTTCAAGCTTCACCGGGCACAGATGGAGCGCGCCTGCAGCATCCCGAGCGGACGACGCACGCCTGCCTGCGCCGCAACGCTGCTGCATTCCCAGCGTGCTTGCGTGCTCCCAGCAGCAGGAGCAACGTGGACAGCAGCATCCGGTCCACTGTCTCGCGCTGCGGGTGACGCTGGCCTTGACGTCGTCTTCACGAGCATCTCCCGCAAATGCTCCGCCACAAGCGGGCATGGGCGCGAGCACGGCTCAGCTGTTCCTTGGCAGAAGAAACACGCTGCGCATTCCACTCTGCTGCATTCGCGTTGTGCGCATGCGCTGTTTCCAGCACGACGAACCAATTCCGCCATTCGCAAACGCCGCCCCCGCCATCTTGTGCCATTTCACACGCACGAGATCGTCCATGCCAACATTCTGCCAGCAGGACATGGCATTGGTGGCGCGATTTTCATCTAGCGCCAAACTCAAAGCCACTCGCTTCCGCGCCACGGCAGAATATTCGTGGCCATTCCCTCATTTTCTCTGTCTGCTTGGCCGATTTGAAACGCCTTCCACGAGGCTGGTCCGAGCCCTTGCTCAGCGTGTGGTCTGACGTTTCAGACTAGTTACTCGTGACGCTGGCCGTCTCGTTGCATGGACAACCGGACACCTCAAGGACCGAGCTCCGTACGCTGTATCGCACATATTTGCATCAAACTTTATACCAAAATTCTATTAGATTGCTGAGCAGCATGATGACAAGCACTACTGATGGCAAGTGAAGAGCAGCATAACGGACGTCACGGACACTTCTTCTTCGTGGTCGTTCCACGTCCACACCGCTCCGCCACGCGATCCAGAATCCCATGCCGTGATCTTTGCACGCACGCCCGCTGCCCACGCCTCCGATGTTAGGATGTTCGTTGATGGCTGCTCAGCGGATTGCGGCGCTGCAAGGTCCCGCTGCAATCATCGACTTTCCCCTATAGTGATCAAATCTCACAACCCGTCCGCTTCCGCCTTGCTGGCGAACTTGTGCATGTAGTTCGTGAAGTCCATGTGTACTGCATATGTTTCGAAAGTCTGCCCTGGCGTGCCCAGAGCCTCCCCAGCTCTTCTCTTCGACGATGCGTTCAGTAGTTCATGGCCGACACGTGGAATTGAAACATCCATTGTTGCTCCGACGCGATCGCTCGTGCTTAACTTCGCGCAGTGCGCAACGCTGAGTGCATGTCAGCGCCCCGCTGTGTTGGAACTGGCAACACATCTCCCAACCACCGCCACCACGCGGCCGCCGTGAGCGATATCACGACCATCAGAGCCCACAAGCATCATCCGCGAACACAACATGACCCAATACCGCATACCCTCCCTCCCATCACGGAAATCATCTCAACTCCCCACGGCCACACCCACTTTCTCCCCCACTTTCTCTTCACCTCCCTTCCCATCCACCACCTCACTCCCCCTAACCGCCCCCTCCAACAAGAACACCACATCCCCTCTCCTCCCCTTCTTCTTCCCCTCTCCCTCCTCATCCCAAAGACTCCAATCCAGAAAATAGCCCACCACAATTCCACATCCCCTACATTTCACCAAAAACCTCTTCTCAAAACCATCCTCCAGTTCCAACATCGTTGCCTCACTTTCCACCTCTACAGCATCCTTGATCAGAAGACTCGTATTCGCATCCAGAGATTCTTCTTCCGCGCTGATCTTGAGAATTGAAGCTTTGTCCGATTGTCGGGTGGGCAGTTGCTTGACATTTGTTGGCGTGGCGAGGAGGAGGTGAGAGCAGATGCAGTGATAGGTTGATATCGTGAGAGGCATTTTCAAACTTTTCTTGTTTAGTCTTGTTGTGTTCTATGCTCTGCGTTGAATTTCCTGATAGGAAAGAGGACTTGGACTTGGGAATGGGAGTTTCTGCCTGAGGCTGCATCACTGGCTGGAGAAGCACTTGAAGGAATTTCACGACGAAGCATCTAACTACAGCCATGATGAAGAGGTCGGAGGGCCGTGACCGTCATTGAAACATGGAGAGGACGATTGCAGAGCATCGGGTTCATCGAATGTTGCGAGCTCTTGGTTTCATTCTCTCATAATATCTGGTGAGTTTTCTTCACGTCCGCACTGGACGCTTCATGATGCTGTAACGGTAAACGCCCCTGTATGCCTTGCCCCTCACACGCTATGCTACAATGCATTCCTCTGATCTGTCATCCAAAACTGTGCGAAAAAAGAGAAACTTTCGCGAAACCTTCGCGCATGGCAGCAATGCAGATGACAGGACATGCTGCTGGCCGAGATGTATGCAACTCTGTTCACAGTGTGCAAGAAGGAAAGTACTCGCGCAGCGTGCTCTAGTCCTTCCACCGATTGAGGAACTTCTGCATATCGTCTGTCGGTCCTGCTTGAGGCGCGGCCTAAGAGCGGATGTCAATACTAGTAGGGCTCATGTAGCAAATTCGGTGATTCAACTTACAGTATTTTCCATGCTGCTCACATGGAACGTCTGACTTTGAGTGATAGTGGTCTGGACTTTCGCATTCGGCAGGAAAGTCGTGGCTATCGTGTAGCCACTGGTGGGATGCAACGGCGTGAAATTTTTGGCCGATATCTTTGTTGGGGGAATTCCTTGCATCGGCGCATACTTGGTAGCTCCAGACTGATCTGCGTATGGCACATCAAAACTGCCGCCGTCTGCTCCCACGGCAGCTCCGGCATTGTTTGATACTTGGTCAATGGTAGCTGGACCAGCTGTTCCTGTCACCGACTTCATAGCCGTCGCCACGCTCGCTGGTGCGGTACCGGTCAAGCCTGTTATGCTGAACCGATCCGAGAAGTTGATCACTTGTCCTCCCTCTTTGGCCGTCGATGTCATCTTCAGGTAGAAGCTGTTCTTAACGTTCCCCGAGACAGCAGGGTCGACGGTACCCTGGGCTGACATTCCAGCAGAATGTGCACCCTTAGCGGACAGCACTGCTAGAGCGACCTGATAGAGTGGTCAGTACACCCCTCCTATGTCCTTCACTCGAGGTGTCCGTCGCCAGGCAATCGGCTCTGCATGTTCATTGCTACTCCTGCTTTTCCCACGCCAATGTACTGACTCACCGAACTGGAATCGTCATTTCCGCCTTGCATCAATTGTATTTGATATGAAGTCAAGTCGCTGAGCTTCGGCGTATCCCCAGAATCATCCCACTCTATCGATATCGTGCCGACAGAGAGAGTCGCTCCAGCCGCTGGCTTTGAAAACTTGACATCTGCGAGGGCTGTCGTTGCGAAGAGAGCGGTCAATGGGAGGAGAGTGGACGGCCGCATCGCAGGCAGAAGGCTCTGTAAAGCTCGCTGGCGGGTGATGGATGTGTTCGCGCGAGAGGTGTGGATCGTCCAGCGACCGAGGAAGCGTAGAAGGACTCTTTATGTGTCGCTGTCGTCGTAAGTTCGTAACGAGCGTGGGTTTACTGCGTAAGTTCGTGGTGAGTTGCAATGTCGAGCAATGTCGAAGCGCAAGTACAGACCACTGCATGCGCGTTCCTGACAAGGGTGCACAATGGCGCCTGCGGATGATCGACCCGCGTGTTCTAGCGTGCCGCGGCGAAGGATCCCTGCGAAGCTCGGTCCCTCTTGTACAGTGTACAGGACAGGATGCAACAGAATCACAGATACCAAACCTCTTTTGTGACGAATGACACAAGGCACAGCTAGGTCAGAATTCAATATTTTAGGAGCAATAATACAGGAGCTACTCCTCACGAACCATGGCTCTCACGTCTAAAAGAGCAAGCACGATTCAGCTAGGTGCACAAAACCAGGTCAATTCCCCAAGTTCATCATAACCCACCTCTTGCCATTGGCCACTGTCATGCAATATGCGCTAGAGGTCAGGCACAGTGGAGGACACCAATGACACTTCAAAGGTCTTCAAAATCCCCCTGTGTTGCATAGTCCATCGATGATGAACATGATACCTGCCGCGACACCTCTCAACCTGGGCGTTTTCGTATCATGCATCGTATCGGCTATTATACCGCTGTATGATGCACGTGCACATCTACCTCACCTGATTTTGGTCGATTTAAATCCAATATTGGGTGCAGTCCGTAGTCGTGACACGAATACCAGCATAGGCTGAACTCAAAGCGAGTACGATCCTGATCCCTAGCGTAGACACAAGTCCGACAGCAGACGTCCGGTGTTCTAGCTTTCGAGGTCGCCCGCATGGAGCAGCCCGATGACATCGATGGTGCCAGCTCGTGAGCGCATGTGGTGAGAATTGGACATCGAGTTCGTGTAGTGCTCCAAGGGGCTGGGAACAATGTTCGTGGGTGGTCCTGGCTGCGCGATTTGCAGCGGCGAAAACGAATGCGAGGCCAAGGCACACGATTCCATGGCAGAGGTTATTGCCATTCGCGCATCGGCAAGTAGATATTAGGATACTAGCTTCGAGCATAGGGAGGCAAAATCCAGGCTCAACAAAATGTATGTGATCGCCGTGCCGAAGTTCCAAAAACATGTCCGGTATCTCAGGCTGGTCGACATTCCGAGGGTTCGCATCTCAGTTCCTAGTGCCACCCAATCCAAGACGCTGTTCGCGCGTCATCTTCGCCCTAGACTTGGACTGGCCAGCAGGAGTGTCGTCTGAGGGCTGAAGGTAGGTCTGTTCCACGTGCGTGTTCTCATCTTGTTGCTTGAGCGCGTCCCGCTGAGCCTGTCGTCGCTCGTACTCGGCGATATCCTCGACAGTGAGACTGAGCTTGGTAGCTGGACGAGAAAGCATGTTATCGATAAAATGGTATGCGTGCTGTAGCAATGATACGTCTGTTGGCAGATGCGTTTTGCATCAGCAGAGATGTCGTGGCTTCCAGATGGGAAGTGCCGAAGTGGACGCGGTCTGGCTTGGCACAAAACAACGCTTTGTGCGTGGCGTTTTGATCTGTTCTTACTTCACCTTGCTTCCTGCGACTCACAAGTCGTGCCTTTGTGATCGCGGTCGCTGCTGCGTAATTTCTCTGCCCCCAGCTTCCAGGATGCATCTGGACGATCGCATTCGAATTTGCGAAGTTTCCACAAGATCTAGCCCAGCAAAAAGACCATCATGCGCCTGCATAGAAGTGCTGAGGCTCAAAGTACAATGTGGAATGAAGGCCATTGGCTGAAGCAGTGAGAAATGTAAATGTGGTTCGGTACTCTGGCTCCATTTTTTGGTGTTCCCTTCGTGCTTTTGGTTCCAGTCGCCGTTTCGCTGAAAGTCTATCCGTTGGGGCAGTAGTTATCATGCCGTCCTCCCTACTGGGCTCGGGCACGTCTCTAGGAGTGCTGCTGCCGTTTGCTTCTCATGTTACAGCCAAATGGGCCTCGGAGGATCTTATTACCGCGGTTCAGGCGCCTCTGAAGCTGCAGCTTATCGACTAGTCGATACCTACACTGCGTCTGCATTTTTTGACAAGTTTACCTTCTACGACCGATACGACCCAACCAATGGCCACGTTAAATACGTGAACAACAGTGTTGCGTTAATCAATGGCTATGCCTATTACTCCTCGGTGAACAATTCCGCCGTCATCAAGCCGGATACGATCTACAAGTGGCCTCCTGGCATGTTCCCGAATGGCGAGTATCTGGCCGGACGGCCTAGTGTTCGGCTGGAATCTTTCAACACCTCCTGTCACGGCTTATCCGGGTGTGGATCTGAGCTCAAGAATACCACGACCAATCCGAACAACTACGGTGCCTCATTCAATGCCAATCGAGGTGGAGTCTATGCCATCGAGTGGACTTCCAACTACATCAAGCACTGGTGGTTCCCGCGTGGCCAGGTTCCTGCCAGCATTACTGCAGGGAACCCAGACGTGAGCACGTTCGGAAATCCAATGTGGCCGTGGTTTTGGTGGGACCATTATTCCCCAGGATCAGATCGTAATCACGATCGTGCCGGACTCCTACAAAAGAGATACCCTTCCCGACGTTCCAAAGAGAATCGTTGTACCAAACTATGCATCTTGTGCAGCCACGTGCGATAATACGGCCCGCTGTGTGGCCTTCCAGTTTGAGCCCCCAAACAACTGTACCGTCTTCAGGGAAGTGACTGGCACTTATGATTTACCCGGGGGTTCGAGGACGAGTGTATGGCGCCGCGGATATGGTACTGCAACAGCTTGAAACTCAGGCCTGCGAGCGAGGCTGGGACATTCTGCGGCTGTCAACTGGACTCTCTATGCTCCGGCCACGAAAGTTCTATGAAGGTCGAGGATTTTATGAGATACCGTTTTATGGAGCTTACGTGCAGTCAACTTGGTCGGTATGCTATGAGAAGATTCTGGTAGCGGATCTGTCTTGTGAAACGTAATAGCGAAGCCGAGGGGTGCGTCACTATCCTTTCCTCTGCACCAGATAGGCATACAGTACCTCAGGCAGGCATATCAAGGAATATGCTGCTGACGGAGACTGTGACGTTAGGACAGGTAGTAGAAACGTTGATTGCACTTCGTTGTTGGCAGCATCAGTACTTCGGGTCGCCTTGTCAGGCCTCTTATCAGATACCTGCGACAATCAATGGCAAAATCTCGTTCGATTCTCTGTGGCTTCTTGCTATAATTGTGCATGAGGATGTTGATGTTGATGTCGAAGTGCGAAGTGCATGTCCCCCACTTTCTCGGACCACGCACCTCCCCTTGCAGGCAGCTCATACATTGAAGGCACACGACGTCTACACATCCCACCAAACACGCCCATCATGGCCACAACAGATCCTTTCGACGCAGCGCTGTATGTCTGCCAGCTCCCTCTCATGCGACGACGCTGACCCGCTCCTCCAGCGACCTCCTCCGCCGCCTTCCACCCTCCTCCACCCAGCAGAACCTCAACGGCATCATCTCCCTCCAACCCTCGCTGGAAGAAGACCTTCTCTCCTCTGTCGATGTCGCCTTGACCTCCAAGCGCTGCACCAAGACTGGCCGCGATTACCTCTGCTGTGACTACAATCGCGACGGCGACTCGTACCGCTCGCCCTGGTCCAATGAATTCGAGCCTCCGATAGCCGAAGACGATGCCGCCGACTTGATCCCCTCTGGTCGCGTGCGCCGCATGGAACAAGTCCTGAACCAAGGCGTCGATGTATACAGAGAATTATACTACGAAGGTGGCATCAGCAGCGCTTACCTCTGGGCCCTAGACGAGGGGTTTGCGGGCGTGGTGCTGTTCAAGAAGAGCGTGAGCGCTTCCGCTGCAGGAAAAGGCGGTTGGGACAGTATCCATGTGCTGGAAGTCAACGAGGCCGCAACGAAACGGAGCGCGCATTACAAATTGACTTCGACTGTCATCCTGGATCTCGGGTTACAGTCGAATGCCGTGGATAATCTGGAACTGGCGGGGAATCTAACGAGGCAGACGCAGCAAGATAGTCCTCTGCAGGGCCTGCGGGATGCTGAGATTGAGCAGAGTCATGTCGTGAATATTGGCAGGATGGTGGAAGACATGGAGACGAGGATGAGGAACATGCTGCAAGAGGTGTATTTCGGGAAAGCGAAGGACGTGGTCGGCGATCTGAGGAGCATACAGCCGTTGAGTGAGGCGGAGAAAGATCGCGCGGCGCATAGGGAGGTGATTGATAAGATGGGACGATGAGAGTGATACAGACACGCGGAAGCTGCGTGGTCAGGTGTGCGTTGATTGAACGGCAGTGACCATGGCTGTCAGTAGAGCGTCGAGGCGTGACGACGCCAGTCATGCGATCAGATGAAGCATGATTCCAAGATACAGGTACGAAATGCATGAACAAATCAGCTTCTACTTGATCAGCTATCACAATACCCATGAGCGGTCAGCCATTGACCGATCCTTCAAGACTTGAGCTACTAACCGATCAGAATCTGCAACAGCATTCCAAGTCCCTGACACAGCCACGGTCATACTGCAAGACATGCCTCCGAATAAGCGCCTCAATGCGTCAACTGGAAAACGCCAACCCGGTCAAACCAAACCTCTTCCCGAACTCCCTCTCGTCAAACATAAAGCCTCCTCTCTGATCGCCATCACCAACACCACTCTCCCACTCTCATCTCTCCGTCTCAAAGACATCGACCTCCACAAGCTCACCCTCAACCTCCCCCGCCGCCAGCGAACAGGGAAATGGTTCTCCCACCTTCCCTCTCCAGCAGGCCTCTTCAGCACCCTACCGCCAGGTCCCCGTCGCAAGATCTTCACCCTTGTAATGAAATCCCCCGAACCTTTTGTCATCCACGCCTACCGCGACGAAGGAAACGGCTTAGCTCATGGACCCTACGTGAAACGGAAGTCTGACAATGAAGGAAGCTTGTCTAGCGACGAAAGAGAGAATCTCCTCGCCTTCACCCGCGTCAGCAAAGCCACACGTTATGAGACGCGTTTGCTGTTCTATCAGCTTAATAAGTTCTACTTCAACCATGATCCGGATTTTCAAGGCAACGACGCGAAAAGCGTACTCACCAAATTTCGGACTATGATCGGCGAGGAAGCCTTTCAACGGATTCGGGGTTTAGGATTCTGTTGCCAGGTGAGGAACGCACGGGTCTCGAGAGTTTTGTGGCCGAGAGGTGAGATTGGAGCACAGGTCGTCGAGATTGTGAAGCGGTGTGCCGGGGCTCTGAATGAAGTTGAACAGCAAGGCAATGATTTATGCAAGAGGAGATGGGCGGGAGAGGTGAGGTTGGAGATTTTTTTGGACGGATTGATGAAGAGACGCGAGAAGAAACCGTTGTGTTCTGCAGAGCGAAGAGAAAAGTTACGGAGAAATGCGCAGCAGAGCTTCTCGATGAGGATTCAACTGGACCTGGGCCTTCCGACGTGTATGTGGGATCGACATCTGGCAAAATGGGCCAAATTGGCTGATGAGGCGGAGAGGAGCGGCGATACGCTTCGGGCGAGAGGGCTCAGAGAGGTGGTCAAAGAGGTGCGAAGCGCTGAAGGCAAGCTGGAGAGCGTATTGCCTTTGCAAAGGAGTATTTGATGTCTACGATGGAAGTGGCAAGTGTACAAGCTCTTGAGAAGGCCAAATTACGATTGAGATGTCCTTCACTGGGCGAGTTGGAATGTAGAAACAATTGTGACGTGACTCAATATAATTAATCTTCAAACCCTATCCTGGCCGTTTTGGTTCGCGAGTCAGTAAATTGTGCGTCAGCCTTGCGTACCTGTGCGACGAAACGTAGTGTGTGTTCTTGATGAGCGAATGAGATTCGTGGCCAGCAAACGTGATAATTCTCCGTACTAGTCTTCCCGGCTATATGTCTGCTTTGACAGGTTCCTAAGCGAGTTGGGACTCCAACTGTCTGCACTGATGCATAAGGTGACAAGGAAACGCGGAAGAATGAAGAAAGTGGGACTTGCGCGAGACGAGATGCATGCCTTGGCAATGCATCAATCATCATCGTCACTTTCCGCAACCACTCGTCTCTTCCTTCCTTTAGAGATGGGCCTGATATCGATTTCCACCACGTCATCCTCCTCAAGATCCGCTTCCAAGCCAAGCTCCATCTCTTCATCGCTCTCAACGATCTCCTCAACATCGCTGAGTCGATTTCGCACTCCCTGCTTCAGCCTACCACGCTTTGGAGCAGGTGTGATGGGCTGGGAGGAGCTCATCATAATAATTTCATCACTAGGTGCCATGAAAGCAAGATCTTCACTGTCAGGTTGCTCCTCCTCTTCTTCCTCGCCGCTTGTGTCGCGAGAGCCAAGTTCCTCACCCAACGCGATCTGGGAAGGGATACGCATTGCGGCTGGCGTACGCTCTGGACTCGACTCTGCTCCTTCGGCGGCCGCATCACCGTAGGATGGTTCGTGTTGCAGGGCTTGTTTCTTCCTTGGTCTGCCTCGAGGCCTCGGCGCTGGCTGCGGTCGCACTGGAAGTGGTAGCTCGGGTTCTGAATCAGGCCGGTCCTGCTCTGGTATGCCGCCGACTTTGATGCGGCGAACTCGTGCCCGTGACTTCTTGGCAGGAGCCTTACGAGCTCGCCCTTCGGTCTCGCTGTCGGATTGTATCGTTGTCGGTCGCGGATTGGTGATCTTCTTCGGCCGCACGGCGGGAGGTTTCATGGCAGTAGCAGGAACGGTCCCAGACGCAGACTGTGGTTTTGGACCTGTGTGCTTCATTCGTGGACTGACAAGGCGATACTTGGCCGGGCCGGCGTCTTCTAGGTCACTCAGATGCAGAACTTCATCGAGCTGAAGACACTTCGCAGTGGTGATCTCGTGCACCGTGTTCATTGTCTTCTCAGCTAGCAGAGCAGCTCGACCATGATTGATATACCTGGTGGATCCAAGGTTCCGCAACTTCTCAGGAAAGTGTTCAAGATCAGGGCCAGGCATTACCCCGTCCAGCTCCGCGTCCGCAGTGCGGGCGTACTTCTCTTCCAGCTCTTGTTGTTGCTCGCGCGTGAGCAGCACCTCCTCCAACGGAGGCAGGCGAGCGATCTCTGGCTCAGGGGTGATGGCACGTGTGATTGGCATTGATACCTTCTGAAAGACGGGAGTCGTGTGCTTCTTCCTTGACGCTGCCAGCCTTTTCTTTGCCACGACACGAGTATCGTCATCAATATCACCTTCGCTGTCTGAATCCAGCTTCGATGCCTTGACAAAACCCGTTTGAACATTGTCCGGCATGTGGAACTTCTTGGGAGGTCGTTTAGTTTTGCCGCGTCCCTTGCGATGCTTCTCGTTGAGGTCCACAGGCTGTGTATTCTCGACCGGGATCTCGACCGGTCTTTTGTCGGGCACTGGCTTGAATTCTCTTGGTAGGATGCGAGGGCTCTGATCGTCTCGGTAAGAATATTTCGTTGCGTCTGCGATCGTCTTCTGTATGTATGCATAGTTGTCCTGAGCTTTCTCATAGTCTCTCTCCTCTTTGCCCTTCGTCAGCAAGAGTTCGACCTTGCCGCTCCGCTTTCGCCCCGTGCGTCCGATTCTTTGAAGCATGCGAATAGGAGACGAAGATGCATCGTAGCAGACGATCATGTCCACAGTACCAATGTCAAGGCCTTCCTCACCAATCGATGTGGCGATTAGTGTGTTGTACTTTCCGGCCTTGAAGTCTTGGATGATCTGGTTCTGCTGCTTCTGGTTCATTCCTTCTTGGCCTTTCGACGCAGCTTGGCCAACAAACACATGAGGCCGAATCATGGGCTCGTTACGCTTCAAGACCCGGCAAATCTCTTCTGTGCTGTCTCTGTAGCTAGCGAAAATCATGATGCGAGTTGCGCTCGGTGGCACATCGCTGCCTTGCCTCCCTTCGCCAGCATCCAGGAAGTGGTTGAGCACGATTTCGCGCAGGTACTCGAGCTTCGGATGGCCGATGAAATCTGGGTTGTTAGTCCAGGTCCGAATCGTGCCCATCATTTTCACAAAATTTTGATCCTGTGCGATGTTTGAAGCAGTTTTGCCCTTCTGTACACCACTCTCCACCTCTCGCTGGAAGTTGAGCACACATGAATAGAAGGGACCGATGCCATGGTGTTTGAGTAGCCCAATACTATGGGCCAGGCTGGACAACACGTTGAACGCGGCGTTCATCATGCCTTTGATCGGCATGGGTGCTTTCCGGCCAGCATCAGACTGTGTCCATTTGGTCCGAGCTTGTGTAAGACCGTAGGCAGTCAGTGCGAGTGGATCGTTAGACCAGTATGCATTCTGTCCACGAATCTTGTCAAGCAGTGGTCTCAATGTTTTAGCGAACAGATCCATGATCAGCTCCTGCTCAGGGCTAAAGTCGAAGACTTGAGTATCGGTGTGCTTCTCATGAGTGTACTGCCTAATGTCGAGCGAGCTCTCAGTGCGAAGCTCAACACGCGCAATGCCTAGGTTGTCGATGACAGCTTGAACGGCCTCAGTTGTGGAGCCAGGGGTGGCAGTGAGAGCCAGCACGCGGAAGCTGCCGTTGAATCGACGCAGAAATTGCACGACTTCAGTGTAAGCATATGCGCCAGTCGCTTTGTGCGCCTCATCCACCACGAGTAGCACAAACTTCTTGGGGTCGCATATACCAGTCTTCAGATCATTGATGACTGTTTGTGGTGTCATGAAGAACACTCGTTTCTCAAGCCATTGATCAGCACGAGCTGCTGGAGTTGTCTCGCCAGTCATGAGTACTGTGTCTCCCTTGGGTATGCCGACGATGCCATAACACGCGTCCATCTGCTGGGCGATGAGGGGCTTCGTCGGCGCCATGAAGACGATTTGCGCATCTTTCGTCCAACGATAGTAGTTCAACATGACTGTAGCTGCGATGAACGTTTTCCCTAGCCCTGTCGGTAAGGCGACTAGAGTGTTGTGAAAAAGACTTCGTGACACAATGTTGAATTGGTAGTCACGTATGCTACCGATATTCGTAGGGTACACCCAGGTTGCCATTGCTTGTTCGTCGAGCTTGTGGTGAGTCGGTTTTTCATCGCGATTCGCCAAAGGCCAGGCATGCCTTTTCTGTGCTGCTTGAGATGCACTGAGATCTTGTGTCGCAGGCTGACCGAATATCGTCATCTGCTTGAGACCATTTTGTGGCCCACGGAAGTTCACAGGACGAGGTGCTTGAGATTGGTTCGGCTGTGACGACAACTCGATCACGGGGTTCCTGTTCGGCGATTTTTCAGGTGAAGATGAAGAAAACGCGTCCTCCGGTAGATCTGCTAGATCCTGTGTCGCATCAAAATTGGCTTGGGTTCCCGTGCCTATGTGTTGCTTTGCGTAGCGGCGTCTTGCCAATTCATCTTCCTCTGCTTGCAAACGCGCGGCCATTGTCGCATCATCCTCTACGACAAGCGCACGGACCCGACCAGGCACTGACTGGAAGTAGTTGCCAATGTTGTTGATAGCGGCAGCCTTGATACCAGCAGCTCCGTCCGGCATGTCACTGCGCTTTGCTGGAAATGCCAGAGGCACCGGCGGTTTCGGTCGCTTCCATACTGCGCCTCTGAAGGCTTCGGGCCGCTCATCAAGGCCATGTTGTGTTTGGGTATAGATCATATCTGGGAACCTGCCTCCTTGCTCAGGGACGTGGATCTTGAATCGACTCACCCTGGGGACTTCCTGCACGTCGCCAGGAAGCTCTCCCGGCAGATATGGGTTGTCTTCAATGTCATCGCTGCCTCCAATGGTGGCCTGTGTGAAGCCATTGGCTGTACTTTGCAAGTTGGAAGTGACTTGTGGCGGGCTCTGTGCTTCCTCGTCCGGCTCGGTCCACTCATATTCGACATCGCTGGCCCCATCGACATTTGATGGGCCTTTCCGAGTCACCCGTCGGCGCTTGGTGGGCCGGGAAGATGGCTCAAAGTCATGAGCCTGGGATGCTTCTGCCTGGGCGGCAGCTATAAGAAACAGCGTGTCATCGTCGTCGATCCCAAAGTCGTCACTGTGCGGCATGTCTCATCTCGTCGAATTCTTGTCATTGATGTTGTGGCGTAAGGTGGCAACCGGAAAATGGGAAGCGCGTTGCTCGCGTCGGCCGTCGCGAAACCGACACGATCACGTGAAATCCGTCGTTCCCCGAATCCCCACTTCTTCGCTGTGAAGCACGATGACAACATGCCGCTGATCGCCTTCCGCCCATCACGGTCTCCATTATTGCTTGGATTCCTATAACAGCAGAATCGCAGTCCGTTTCAAACTTCATGACCGTGACTTCACCTGTCGTCCGACATGGACGACAACGGAATGTATCTGGAGAAGCTGCGGACTTGTCAGCAGCTCGAGCAAATGGCCACCAGAGGCGACAACACAACTACGTGCGGAGTCGTGCTGGTCTAGAGCTTCACCTACGTCAAGCTATCTTGCCTCGAGTAATGGTATTCTCCTTTCTTCTCCTCCTCGGCCTTCGTATATCCACCGCCTGCTTCCATTTTCTCCCGTCGAGTTATCCCTGCCCTCATCCCTTCATCTCCTAACATACAGTCCCCAAAATGCCTAACGCACCAACCGGCGATCCCAAAGCCCACGACGTATCCGAGTTCTCGGAGAAGCTCATCGGAACATGTCTCTGCGGCAGCGTGACAGTCATCATCACCGATGACGAGCTCTTCACGAAGCGACGCGGCCATCTCTGCCATTGCGCCAACTGCCGAAAAGTCGCCGGCTCCTACGTCGCAAGCAATTTGCTCATTGAACAAGAGAAAGTGTCAATCGAAGACAAAGATGGAACGTTGAAGACATACGAAGACTATGCGACGCTGAGCGGGAACGCCGTACACAGGACATTCTGTGGTAAAGATGGGAAGTGCGTTGACGTTTCTCCTCTATTCATCAATGCTTCGCTTGCAGGAGGTTGATCTGATTCTTGACATTCACTCATCATTTATCAGCCCGATCAAATCTGAAACAGAACTCTATCCGGGCAAAGTCGTGCTCAAAATGGGCATCTTCCCTCGAATTCCGCAACCAGAAGCAGAAGGCTTTGGACTGCATAAACATGACTGGCAAGGTAGCCATGATGGCATTGACACGTATGAGATCAAGTGGGCAGGTCCGGATAAGAAATTGATGAAAGAAGGTGCGGAAGAGGATGAGCCAGATATGGTCTCTAAAGGTGTGCAGTAAGATGTCCTTTTTGACCGCTTGTACAGGAAGCGCGTGAAAACCGACTACGATGAACAAGAAGGATTGTACGTACTGTAAAGCGACACAAGGCGCCCTAGATGAGAGACGATGTGAAGAGCAACGCTTTGTTACTTCCCTCAAATCGTCTTGCTACTCTGTTCGCTCACTCGCCGGCCTAGATCTCTTCCCTCCTCTGAAGACTTCACACGGTAATACTGCTGCTCGGCGGCTTTTGCGTCCTGTGGTCCATGGCCAGGACTTTCCGGCGCGTCGAGTCCTGTCTGTATTTCGTTAACGGACCCATCACGTACTGTCAGCCCTCCCTCATCTAGCTTTCCGTTCTCACAACCTACCTCAGGTAGTTCTTGACCTTTTTCCAGACGCATCCCCCTTCGACCTCGCGGCGGCGACCGAAGGATGGGCACGCCATTAATGGTACCAGGTTGAGGCAAAGATTGGACCTGCGCTGGTATCGGCTGCTGTTGCAGGAAATGATTGTGCTCGCAGTTCGTTGGGTAGAGAAAAATATGTTTCTGCCGCCATTGGAACTCTAGCGGGCTTTCATGCGGCAAGATGCTTCGAGGCGGCCATGTGTTCTGCTGGGAGTGTGTGTGGGGCCCTGCCCAAGGATTTGTAAGTACCCCCGGAGTCTGCTGAGTTGTTAATGCAGTGACTTGATTGAATTGCTGTGGTCTGCGGTAGAAGTAGGGGTGTATGTATTGCATCTCCATCACGTTTGAGTTTGGAGCCATGCCAGAGAATTGATCCGGTCTTAACCATTGCCCTTCGAATGACTGCCATGCTCCTTTGCGTCGCGGTCGCCCGTTAGGTCTTATCTTCTGTTTTCCCGCCTTGTCGAGCGATCCGCCGATCTTCTTGCCAGTGATGGATTCCAATAACTCCTCGATGTGGAGTTTTGCAGTTTCGGTTTCCAAAAACGCTCTCATCTGCCAATCTTGCCTAAGCATAGCCATAATGTAGTTCTGGCCCACAGAGAACAAGGGATCAGCCACTAAAATCTCAAACCCGTCGCTCGAATCACCCACCTGCAAGACTCTGCCCAACTTTGTCCAAACCCGCCCGACTTCTCCTTCGGCGCCAGCCCCATGCATGCTCATGAAAGGCTCATCGACTCTAGTCGTTGCCGTAACTCCTCCTATCATCTGTTCGATATTCCAATACCCCTCTCTCGCATACCATGACTCCCGGCTTCGAACGAGATGCCTCCTTCCCACGTGCCCAAGCTCATCTCCGTGCTGCGAATTTGGCCACAAGATCATCCCGTACACATTCAGAAACGCATCAACCAGGGGTAATAATTGCGCTGGTATTCCAGCCTCCCAGGTGGTGTTCTCGAGGAATGCGACAGGATTGAAGACATTTGGTTCGATGACAAAGTTTTCGTTGACATGCTTCCAAACGAGGAGGTGGAAAGGTCGTTTCGCTGCTGAAGTCAGGTGAAGTTGGCCAGAGATATCGTCGAGGATGGCTGAGGGGTCGTACGAGAGGGTGGAATCGACCCAGTGTTCGCTTTTTGGCGCTGCCATGGCTGTGGATGTGACAAGTTAGAAGTTTGGGGAAAGAGAAAACGAAGCCATGGATTGTGGAAACGGGCAAGGTATGCAAGCGAGCTGCAATAATCAGGGCAAACAATGTGACGTGAGGAACAATGAAGTGAAAGCTTCTCAATGGTTTCATTGTGTGGTCGTCTATTAGCTACAATCAGGTCAGCGCAAACAGCCACCGACCCTCCGCTCCTGCTGTGCACAGAATCATGCCTTTTTATTGCGTAGTGCCTGCCCAGCGACATCGCTACTTCAGTACAGCGAGCGTGACCTTGGCCCTTTGCATTCTTTGTCATATACATTCAGTTCTCACTCGCGTCATGCGGCGATCTACAACACTACCATCAATTCATGTCGCACCAGCTTGTCATCTTCGATGGCCGGATAGTAGGGCACCATGGCATCCGCGCTTTGCACGTACGCGTCATTGTACAGTCTCCAGTACGGCACTCGCACTTTCCTCGCTGGGTGGAAAAGACCTGCCCAGACGTAATTCATAACCGCTCCCGTGCCCACTGCGAGGCGAATTGCGTCAATAGCTTCGATGACACGATCGATAACGTGCGGACTGGTCTCAAACAAGTTCGGGTAGAGCAGGTTGAGCAAGTGCAGCATGGCATCTTCGCACCCTAGACCGACGACTCCAAGTGCGACGTGCTTGACGACACTAGCGGCGGTTTGACGGTGCACCTGGTCGCGGTCAATGAGGGCATCTTCGAGGAGGGGCGTGACAGCATAGACGTAGTCTTTAGCCATTTCGCCGATGTACTCGAACAGGAAGGACAGTGACTTCAGAACACCGTTCTGCACGTTCAGCTCTGGAACGCGATACTCGTTCATGAGAGCAGGCAGAACTGTGAAAGGCGCACACGTCTCGGCGACGATACCAATGGCGACAGCCGTGCAGACACGCGACTGACGCTCTTGAACGCGCAAGTTGTTCAATAGTGTTGCAAGCACGTCCTGTGGACCAATGGCCTTGGCAATGAAACCGAATGTGTTGTTCGCAGCACGCCGGATGCCCTTCTTGTGGGCCTTGAGCATGTCGAGCAGCTCGAAGCAGATTCGCATCCACTCGCGTGCGTTGACCGACTCTGGCCCGCGGTCGGCAATGCGTCCCACAAGATCAATAGTGTTTTCTTGCACCTTCTCGTGCCTATTCCGCAGAATAGGTGTCAGTCGCGGTAGCAGATCCTTAATAGGGGGCTGCATGCTACTGATGCCGACCACGGTAACGATGCTCCTCATGGCGCCCAAGATACTGCCTAGGACTTCGGGATACTCTTCACCGAGGTACTCGTACAAGACCGATCCCAGCTTGCCGAGCAAGACGTCCTCGTCACACTGCTTCAGCACGATCGCAATTCGAGTAATAAGGTCTGCCGCTTGCTGTCGCACGGTGGCAGACTTGTTGTTCAGTCGCCAGAGAATGGTACTGACGATCTGTGGCAAGTATGGCTTGCAACGGGTTCCAAGGGAGTTGACGACTGTACCAAAGCCATTGAGCAGTACCACGTCCTCGACGCTCTGCTCTTGGAACGAATGGAGAATACCATCAACAAGACGCTCTTCGAGACGCTCGTTGATGTCAGCAGCGCCCATGGCAGAGATGACCTTCTCGATCGTCTCGACTGTCATCTTGCGATAAGCTTCGCTCTCATCTTTGAGGTTACCAACGATTCGCTCAACAATCTCGCCGACGCCGACTTTTTGACCCAAGTCGACCGTGGTCTCGACGACCTGCTTGTAGTTCCGCTTATCGAGCGCCATTCTTCGAACCCAGAAGAATTTGAAGAATTCGTTCAGCACGTGCTCTTTGAGATAAATGGCCGTCACGCCCGCGCCACCAGCACACTGACTGATGACTTTGAGCACGACTTTCTTCATTTCTTCATCGGGAGACTGGAATTCTCGGATCAGGATTTCCATGATTTGACTGGTATAGTAGTTGCCGTATTCTTCGTCCATGAGTGGAATGATGTAACCAACAGCCTTCAGGAAACCAGCCAAGCCTTTGCCACGCTGCTTGCGTGCTCCAGTCCAGAGTGGGTTGAGGATGTCGTCGAAGCTCTCGATACCAAAGGGATTCGATGCTTCTGCAAGCGCTGCAAGGGCAAGCGAGGTGACTGTTCGAACCTTTGCTTGCTCATCGTTAAGATTCTCGCCGATGCAGTCGACCAGACCTTTGAGATGAGGGAGCACAGCACAACCCATAAGGATGGGAATCTGCTGAATGATTTTGACACCAGTGTGTCGAGCTTGCCACGACTTCTTACTCTTGCATACAGCTTTGAGGAATGGTAAGAGAGTCGGAATGCCGAGTGCTGAAGCAACTACAGCGAATGCTCGAGCTGTTGTATTCCGCACGTATTCGTCGACGTGATCGATATCTGGCCGCATCGTGGAGATCATGGTTGCCAAACCGGCGGCCTTGGCCAGGTTGGAGATAATTTCGCGACCCTCCACACGAGCATAGTAGTCTTGATCGATGAGAAGTGGCTCAATAACCACCAAGATCTTGTGCACGTAGGGTCTGACGAGATCATCAAGTTTGTACAGAACACGATCGATGACCTTTACGAGCAAGTGGCGCTCTTGGTCCTCCAGGCTCTTTTCCATGAGTAGGGGGAGGATCTGGTCGAAAAGGGGTCCCGCACCAAAGCTTCGTGCATTGTCAGTGAGTTGACGTAGCGCGGTCTTTCGCATTGGTGGTGTGCCGTTCTTGACTTTCAAGAGCAGCCGCATAATCTTGCGTTGCTTGAGTTCCTCCACACTGAGATCGTTTTCGTCGGCCCCATCGACAAGCTTGCCGAAGTACGCCATATCCTCGGCCTTGAAAAATTGTAGGTCTCCAACGCCTGGGATCTCAGATGGTAGCTGCTTGCCCATCGACCGCGCATCCACTGGTTCCTGGCTCATGAAACCGCCAGTTGCGGGCGTGGCTGATGGTGCGACCCTCCTCGAGGGTGCTCGCAGTGGTTCATAGCCTGGAGGTGGTGTGAGGATTTTGTAGCCCTCGCTGGGCAGCATCTCGTCCAACTCTTCGTCTGACAGCGGTGCGTTGCGGCCTGATGCATCGCTTCCGAAGGCCACCACGGGCCCCGTTGGTGCCGCATCTGCTGCACCATTGGTTTGACCGCCACCTCCGCTGCCAGCTGACACCAGATCCCACTTGGAGCGCTTCTTAGGTGCTGAATCTCCATCGGGTGCCGGTGTTGAATCCCATCGCGATTTCTTGACTGCAGTCTCTCCGTTTGGCGCGTGCCCATTCGTGCCATTCGCTCCGTTGGCATGCGCATCGCCGTTGGTCTCCGCAGGTTCTCCTGAGGTGTCCCAACGTCTCTTCCTCGTTCGCTTCGGCTTGTCCTCTGCCTCGGGAGTCTTATCTTTGAGTGTGGGGCGTCCATCCACGCCTTCCATCTCATCATCGCCACCATTGGCAATCGTCTCCTTGTTCTGGTCCTCGATGAGCTTGCGAACTCGTTGCTCCTCGCGCTCCAGCTCTCGCTCTGCCATAACCTCTTTGTACGTCTTCTCGCCATCTCCATCGAGGCCGCGCTGGAATCGACGCTTTTGGTAGTCGGTCTCTCGGCTCGCAATTTGCGCCTGCTTTTCGCGACTCTGCAGGATATCGTCCTCGGCGTTCTCACCGTGCGCCCATTCTCCTATTTGAGCAGCTGTCGCGGTGTATTGGCCGACCAATCGACCGCTTTCGCCGTCGTCGGCATCCTCCATGTTCTCGTCATCGTTGACATCGATGGTGGTGTTGTAGCCTGCAAATTTGTCGCCTGAGTCATTTCCGTAGAGCTCCTTGTCGAAGTTTTCGGTGAGAGAGACGCCCTTGTTGTTGTTAGTGCGCTGGCTGGAGGCGTCCTTGAAGCCTTTCTTCCCTGCGTTCCGCTCGATCTGCGCCTGCCGCACTTTGTCGAAATCGGCTGTCAAGTCACTATCAGTGGGTTGCCTGCGAAATGCTGAACTGCGGAGGGGTGTACCGTCAGACATGGCGGCGGCCGCGCGAGCTCGTGGAGCCGCTGCTGCTGGTGGAAGTTAATTGTCTGTCGAGCGCACCAGATTTGCCACAGAGTGAGCGCTACCTTGGCAATGTCCGGTCCGGCTGGTCGTGCGTACGTGTAGCGATGTTCGTGTCGCGACGCTGGATCGTTTCAAGATGGCAAGTCTGATGGCGGCGGCTTCCTCCCGCTCTCCCGAAGCTCCGACCCGACCCTGTCACCAAGCAAGGCCTCCTGATACTCTACACCATCGACGTCTTGCTCCTTCTTGCTCACTGTTTTTTATGGTATTTGGACCGCTGCATACGTTTCAGCACAAGCTTCTGTATCATCTATTCGCATACGACACCTTGGTAAACGGTATAGCCTCGATACAACTAGTGTACAAGCACCCAAGCCTGACAGACTCGACCACTTCACGGACCGCGTTCAATGGATTCGAAGTAACCTTGGTCGGGTATTAGAAGCATTTCTAGAACATGAAACGATCGCAGAACAACTTCCGTGGCCTCATCTGCATGTCTGCCTTGCCAACTATCCCAGCACTTCGCAGTCTACTTTCCATTCCCATCGTCTCTTCCATCCCCCACCGAGCACTTTGGCGTGAGCAGGCTTGCAAGCTCAGCATGGTCATTTGCAACCGCTATCTCCAGCGCAATTTAATGCTTATTTCCAGACGGTTGGCTGACATCTGCTCCAGCTCCCAGCAACACTTCAAGTATTTCCAGATTGCCTGACGCTGATGCTGCAGCCAAAGCAGTCATGCCGTTGTAGTAGCTCGCGGCTGCGTTGACTTCTGCACCTTGTTCAAGAAGCCTTCTCACTATCGCGGCATCTTCGCAGCTGCACGCCCCTTGAAGCGCCGTCAGCCCTCTATACTTCGAAGCTGGAGCGTTCACGTCTGCGCCACATTCAAGCAGGCACTCCACAACAGCGCCATGTCCTTCGGCTGAAGCTGCTTGGAGTGCTGTACGGCCGAAGTGGTGTGCTGTAGATTCGTTGGCATGGGCACCTTGACTCAAGAACAACTTCACGATCTCCATATGTCCGTTCTCCGCGGCAGACTGTAGCGGCGTCCGACCCATGTATCTATGAGGTGACGCGTTGAGATCGGCACCGGCCTCAATGAGCAATTGAACGATGGACATGTGGCCAGATCTGGCCGCGAGCGCTAATGCCGGTATACCACCATTGTTTCCGCCTGGCGCGTTTGCACTGGCTCCAGCCTTGAGGAGATGCTTGACAACAGGAATATGCCCGTCGACTGCTGCAGCCTGTAGGGCTGTTTGC
This sequence comes from Cercospora sojina, assembly GCA_004299825.1. NCBI lineage: Eukaryota > Fungi > Ascomycota > Dothideomycetes > Mycosphaerellales > Mycosphaerellaceae > Cercospora > Cercospora sojina. Next base: position 2,683,266 of record CP036211.1, on the reverse strand, counting down.
CCGTAGAAGCCCCTCGGGAGCTCATTTGCATCATGGCCAGCTATTAGCAAAGCCTGAACAGCTGCAAGATCTCCACTTGATGATGCAAGTTGCAGAGGCGTCCATACGTCTCCTTCATCGACTTCTTCATCGTAGGTAAAGTCCATGGCGTTGGTCGACGGCAGAGTAGAGTCTGAACATCGAGGTGTAGCTCCGTCCTCTTGTTACGATTGTCCTGCAGAACAAAAGCTCATATTTCAAGGGTGCACCTAACAGCTGATTAGAGAGTGCCGAGATGCCGCACCTGCAGATCCAACTTGCGGCATCGCCGATGATAGGCCGGAAGAATAACAACCTGGTATGTTACATTGTACTATGAATCCCCGAGATCCCACCCCAAAAAGACACTGTACGACCCAGACAGGACGGTGCCGCACGTACGGTCGAGTTCGAGGGCGTCGCACTGCCAAAAAAAAAATCAAAAAGAATTACTAGGTCTGAACACTTTACATAGGAATAGCCGAAGGTGGGGCTCGAACCCACGACCTTGAGGTGCCTTACCAACCCGGAGATTGTATAAGAGCCACACGCTCTACCGATTGAGCTACCCCGGCAATGGGGGTGTTGGATAACCATGCACTGGTAGGTGTGAATATGACGACTCAAACAACAGAGTTTTTCGAGCCACCCGGAGCTTGCTACAGCAGCAGCAGCATCGATATCGATATCGATATTCTTCAGGCTCATGCCTCAGGTCTGTGACTTGAAAAGAGCATCACGCAACCCAAGGTGCCACCGCGGAATCGCGGATGGAGTCCGATGGATTGCCACACACGAAGGTATAGGAATACTGTGACATCTCCGGCGACAACCTGAATCCGCTCTAGGTATGCAGCGAGATGTTCATTCCAATGCCGAAATACTCATGAAGATTGACCTGGTTGTCTCGACTCTTCAACTTGCTTCCCTCCTGTCAATAGATGTAACGGAAGTTCAAGTTTTCGCGATCCGTTAAGTCGGCAAATGCGGTCCCATCCAGATCTCTTCCCTCCAGTCCGCCCTCCTGCATGCTCTGAATCATATCCCTTCTCTTATTCTCCCGACTCAACAAAGTCCTCAACACCAGAATGACCACGAACTCGATCAGATGACTCACAATCATCGACCAGATCCCCAACTCATACCCAGGCTGTTGCGATTCCAGATAGAAAAAGGGACCGACAATATTTCCGGTACAATATCCCAGGAACAACACCGCATTCGTCACCACCTTCTTCGTATGCCCCGCCGTATTTGCCGTCGTCAACGACAAAATCATACAAAACGCCGCATTGTATGGACCGGTCAGATAATAACACGTCAGTCTTCCGCCCATGTTATCCTGCGCCAGAAATCGAAGGCCAAAAGCTCCAGCGATATTCGGAAGCAGGAACAGCAGGATGAACCAACATCTCGTCTGTCGACCTTTTCGCGACATGTAATCGTTCAAGTATACGCAGACGAGAATGCTCACGGCAATAATGAAGCCGTACGGGATTTGCATCAACGTCGTGACGAGGGTGGAGAACCCAAAGCCTCGAATAATGATCGTTCCGAAATTCGAGATCCCGCCATTGGGAATATTGCAGACCATTCCCAAGATGAAGAAAAGATACAATTTCGGGTCCAGCAACGCTTCGCGGATTTGGTAAGATTTGAAGTGTTTGTTTTCGATTCCAGTCTGGTCTTCTCGGAGACGTTCGACTGCGATGCGCTTTTCGCGTTGCGTGAGACCTTTGGCTGTGACCGGACTATCGGGGAGGAAGATACACATGACGATTCCCCAGACACAACATAAGGCGCCGATGATGATGAATTCGAATTTCCAGGATGGAAGGCTGCCTTTGATGTTGCCGATTCCGTAGCCTAGAAGGCCGCCGAGCGCGATGCCGAGGCCGTTGGCTGTATACCAGAGACCCATGCGGATTGGTTGTTGGCGGCGGGTATACCACATAGCGGTGACGAGCATAAATGCAGGATCAGCACATGCTTCTGCTGCGCCGGCGAGGGCGCGCAGACCGGCGAGTGCACTGAAGTTTGGTGCCGCTGCTTGGAGCATGAGGAAGAAGCCCCAGAGGAAGATGTTGAAGCCCAAGTACTTCCCTACAGGAAAGCGTTGAAGGAGCAGATTGGTGGGCAAAGCCCAAGCGAGAAAACCGAAGTAGAAGATACCTGGACAATCATATCAGCTCTGTTTTCTCAATAATGGCAGGGTTTCACGTACTGCTGAGCCAACTATACTGTGTTCCCACGAGATTTAGATCCTCGCGAATGCCAAAAATTGCGGCGTAGCTGAGTGTCGTCTTGTCGATGTAGAAGAAAGCATAGCAGACAGCCAAATATGGAATGATCATAAAGTCGATCTTGCGCACCAACTTCTTCTCTTCAGCTGGATCAACAGGCTCGTGAAGCTGGTCGGGCGAGTCAAAGAGCGCTTGAGCGACATCGCCGCCTTTTCTCGATGTCGCCTTCCATTTGTGAGTCTCAATTGTGGAGACATTCTCATCATGAACGATCTCATCATGTTTGGAAATCTCGTGCTGAGGCGAAGCAGAATCCGAGCTATCGATGTGGTCCGTATCAATGACAGCGTCGCCGCGCTTCTTAAAGAACCCCATCATGCGTTACAAAGTGCTCAAAAGAAAAGGATGCAGAAGAGGTCAGGCGAAGCAATGGTGGCGCACTGTTAAGCATCATCCAGCGACGTGGCGGCATGTCTTTGCGGCGAGCGCGCCGAATGTAACAACATCAGTCACCGACAACGTCGCGTGGAAGCCATGTGCACATGTCGTCGACATCACAAACAGCGTATGAGAGGTCGACAGTCAACCAACCCGCAGATGCAATGGCGCCCCCAAAGTCGACCCCGCAGAAGGTCTCCACACCCATCGTAACCATACTTTGTCTCCAGTAGGAAACAATCGGCACGTTTGTGCGAGGCTAGTCGGTAAGTAGCGGCAGGACGCATATTGGGGAGCGAACAGTAACTGAGTAGTGATAGGAGGTATCAACATCGTTCAATCTCATTCGTATATGCAATTTTGGAGGTGCTGAGGCAGGCATCGTCGTTCTTTCGTACATTCGTGCTGGGGTATCTACAGCAAAACCCCACATGCGTATCAATCTCGAACATGATTCGACAATTTGATAGAATGTGCAGGGTGCGGGGGGAAAGAGAAGAAGAAAGAGACTTTCGATTGTCGAGATGTCGTCCAGCGACTGAATTTCGCACATTGTTCGGAGCTCCCTAGAGCCAGTCTGGACCAAGCTTCGGACAGCGTTGAACAGGAGGTTGTCGGGCTCCTCCGCACCGGAGTTTCTCAGCACGGGCTTTCCATGGGCGAGGGGCACAGCCTGGTCTCGCCGGCCTCGAAAAGCACGTGATAAATTTTCCTAGTCGGAATCCGAGTGCGCCGAGCGGATGGATAGCGCAGCCGCTCCCTGCCTCTCAATAGTCCGCCGTCTCGCTACTCTCCCGTCCATCGTTGCTACGGTCGTAGATCTAACGATTTGAGGTTGGCAGTCTTGCGTCTGACCGCAACATCCTCGGCCTGGTGGATTTTGTGTCCAATCCGGGACACGAAGGCTGCTGTTGATACATCGTTCAGCCACGGCGTTTCGACGTTGCATAGTGCGCATACGCCGAATGGTCCACACTTGCTTCCCTGTACCGCTTTTGACCATGTCCTGAGACATAAGCGCTGGTGAATGCATCTTGCCACATCACCGGAGTGACCATTGGCATAGCCGGCGGGCTTGTGTCCGGTATGACTGGGTTGGACACTGGAATCTGCTGCGCTCCGTACATCGCGTGTGCACTAATGGGAGAGGTCTGGTTTTGCATGATCGGTGCCGATGTGTGTTGCATACTGGCAGGACCTGGGGGCGTAGCTTGAGGCGGCGCACCACCGCCGAATGCTGCGTTCCACTGGTTGAATATGCCAGATGGATCCCAGACTGGCGTGTGTTGCTCGTTGCTGATGACAGGCTCTAAGGCATACCCGGTCTGTGCCGCAGATACTTGTTGCATGGCAGACGGGGCATATGGTGATGTCTGTGACAAATCGTAATTCCCGTCGTGATGCGTCATCGATGGTCTCGCAGGCAGATTATGACTGGCGCCACCATCAAAGGCAGTAGCATAGTGGACGCTTGCTGACATCGATTTCGAATTGGCTGCATCGGCCATATTCCAGGTGGGTTGTGCCAGGGCCCGGGTGTTTATTGGATCCGAATTCGTGCTCGACGGCGTGGAGTGATTTTCCATGACCGGGCTCCTTAAGCCCAGGGTAGGTTTGAGTTCAAAGGGCTGAGTGACATCGGCACTGAAGGCTTCGCGAAGTGTGTTGATCTGAGCCTGCATCTCTGCATTGGCAGATGTGATACAATGCTCAAGCACGCGCATGTGGCGAGTGAAGTAGATGCGGGCTTGAGTGTTCAGCTTAGGATCTGGGCAGGTAATCGCGGCCTATTATGATGTTAGTGTATCTCAATCTCTACCGAGATGTACAAGTGAACAAACCAGGTGCAGCATCATGCATGTCAGGACACAATAGATCGTGAAGTTGACTCCACGAATCATGAACTGCAGGCCGTGGAACTGGAAATCGCGATAGAGAGCTTCTTGAATACGGCACATGAGCATGGCCGAGTTCAAGCAGATCTCCAACTGGTCCTTCCAGCCAGGATCACCTTTGGCTAACAGGGCCTGCAATTGTGGCCGATGATGCATGATAATGGTCAAATAATGATAGACGTGAATATAGGCCTTGTAATGATCTGCGCCGAGCCAAGGGGGGCTGCCATCATCACTGTATTGGAGCTGGAAATCGTTCGGTAGATTCTCTGCCCAAATTGGAAGATCTTCGTTGTGTTGCACGAAACTCGGGTCGAGAGCCCAGTCCTTCTTATATCGTTTCATGGTCTGCCACAGAATATTGGATTGCTTGATGTTCCTCACGGCCTGCGCGAGTATCGTCGATCTCCGGGATGCCAGATGCTCGAATGCATCAATGTCATTCGTTGGCGTCGGCAAAGCATATTGGACAGAATCAATGTCAACGGAAAAGTCCGATCTTCCCATTGGCGCGCCGGTGAGGATCTCGAGAGTGAATAACGTCTGCCAAATTCGTGTGCGCAACATGCACTCAGTCCTGTTGTGATTGCATTTGTTCGTGGTTCGGTGTTGCTCGTGGTGGATATCCAGCCCGAGATCAATGGCACTGGTGGTCATGTACTTCACCGCCATCCACGACCGATAATAATAACCCCGCTTAGAAATACTCTCTCGGGCCTTCATCAGGATAATCATGGCCTGAATCGTATCAAGCCTGGGTACATCTTTGAAGCTTTCTTCATGTCTGCTTGCCAGTGCTAGCCATTTGCGTGATTCTACGGGCTGTTCGAGATATCGAGCCACGCACGCAAATATGGCCTCTAATAGCAGCGGAGACATGCTATGCCGATCGGTGCGCCATTTCTCGAGAAATGTCGCTCTGTGCAAGACCGGGCAGTAAGGATGGATATGGTCAAAAAAATAATTGAAAAAGTATTTCGCCCGTTCGTCGGAGGGCATCATTTCAGGTGGAATGCGGATTGTGGAGTCTGCCAATACCGACGCAGGAAGCACGACTTCCGCCTCATCCATTCCGGGGGCGTCTGGTGCGAGCTGTGCTCGTGTTATGTATGGAGCGGCAGAAGTGATGTCGATCTGGAGGTCGCCCATGGCACTGGAGAGCTCACGCACACCAGCTTCGATTTCCTGTGCATCGCCGCTGGAGGCTTCGGACACCTCTGTTCCAGACCTGATGAACCTTGGGAGTTGGCCACCACTTTGCGGGTACTGCAGAGGCGTAGAGGTGCCGGCATAGAAATTGCCGGGAGGGTAGCTCTGCTGAGTCGGGCGGGTATTGGGGTGATGAGAGTATGCATTTGATGAATATTCGGGGTGATATGCTGGAGCAGAAGTGGGTGTGGTCGGCGGCACGCTGTTCGTCCATTCGTGCACCATGCGCGGTTGCGAAAAGACGCCATTCGGTTTCGTCAGCGCCGGACTGGTCTTGGGGAACGTGGTGTTCTGGAAAGAAAAGGTCTGCTGGCCGGTGGCGCTGTCGGGCGTCTGGCAGTCATCGTCCTGGTCGAGGGTCGGCGGCACGCACTTGAGCTTCAGACGAATGCAGGCGCCGCAGGGCCATGGGCCATTTTGCAGGGCGCCGTCGCACCGAATCTTGCGTTTTCGGCAGCCATCGCAAGCGCGCATGACCTTGAGGCGCTTGTGGCGGTTGTATTCGTCGACGAAGACATACTGCTTGGTGTGCGCAGCGGGCGCCGGCGCACTCGTCGCGCTGTCCATGCCGATGGAAGAGCAGCGGTTTCTGGCGATGTTACCGGAAGAAAGTGCGGAACGCCGAAGAAGTGGATATCAATGTCATCGGGAGGGTACTGCAACGTTAGTGTGTGCAAAGCTCACGCACAGGATCCGAAGCCGCTGACAGGCATTCCGGTCCCTCGGGCATTCATTGCACGGCGGCGCGGCGGACAGCAGCAGCGGAGAGCGGAGGCAGCGAGGATCCGGCAGCAGACACGGCGACGGAAGGCATTCTTCGTGAGGGAGGCAGGCGAGGAGGTGCGCGGTGGTGAGCAGGCAGGTGCAGAGGCGAAGACCATCGGTGGGGTGTGCTGCTGCGGAGATCATCCGCGCGACATGCACGGCGAAGTCCCAGTCCCCTGCTCGGATTTAGTCGAGTAGTCGCAGCGGTGCAGCGGCCGTGCCGCGGGCCCTGACGCCACTTGGGAGGAGGCGCGCCGCTGAATGGCCTCCACTTGCAGCTGCACGTCTTGGCCGTGGAAGCCCGCACGGAAGCACAGAAGCCTGCGGTGGGCCCGCAGCGTGCAGCACCACGCCGGAACCAGCCGGGGGCATCCACTCGCACGCCTCTGCAAAAGTGCGGGCGGGTGGCCCAGTTGTTGCAACGCCTGGCCTTGGCATCCGCCCGCGACGTCCCTCGAGTCGCTCGCCTCACCTCGCGGAACGTGCTGAGCCATGCCATCTTCCTCTCGCCCAACGACGCCACGACCACCTCCCCGTGACATTCCATTCCCCGCCACCGCCATGGACGCCGGCAAGGATAACGCGAATCCGACCATCATCAACCCGAACGACTTGCCGTCCCGCCGCCGCTCCACGCCCTCCGCAGCGAAGCCGCAAGGAATCTTCGATGCCTTGGTGCCGCACTACCCAAGCTTTCTGGACGTCGCGGCCACGCGCGCCGCTGAGGTCTTTTCTGATGTCTCGGATCCTGCCTCATCAGACGACGACGACGAGCGCGAGGAAATAGACGAGCAAGAAGTTTACGACCTAATCTCCACCATCACCGACCCCGAGCATCCACTCTCGCTGGGTTCGCTGGGAGTCGTGAACCTGGAAGACATCAAGATTATCCCGCCTACTTCTCCACGGTCCCGCATTAGTTCTGTGCAGGTGCTCATCACGCCTACCACCTCGGCCTGTTCGCTGACCACCGTCATTGGACTCGGCGTCAAGGTTCGATTGATGAATGCCCTCCCTCCACGTTTCCGAGTGGACGTGCGCATCAAAGAGGGCACCTCTTCATCGGCAGACGAAGCGAACAAGCAACTCGGCGACAAGGAGCGGGTGGCGGCCGCCATGGAAAATCGCAACTTGATCAACATGGTGAACCACATGTTATCCTCATGCCAGTAGAGCCAGCCTTTAGCCTAGGGTTGCAACCTCGTGCGAGTGGAGCCGGTAGCGTCAAAAGAAGCGATTCATCAACGCTCGGATAACACACGCCCAGGCGACCAAATATCCGAACATGCAGATGCCTACCTGCGGGTGCAGGACGTTTGCCATTCCCGTGCCGAACGAACTCCATGAATCAACTCGCACTGCCACGCACATAGACATGGATGCATCAGGGGCACATCCTTGTGGAACGGTGCACAATCCGCACAATTAACAATGATTATCAATACAGCGAGCAACCAGGATATCGGACCCATCCAACGCGCCACGAGGCTTCACCGCCGAAGGGCATTCAAGCCGAGGCACAGAAGCACGCACATGTGACATGACAGACATTCTTCGGGCCAGCATCCTCTTTGGGCACTGTGATCAAAAGCGCGCAATTGGGCATCTGGACGCTCGGGCCCGGCGTCTCCACGGACAGGCTATACACTTCTCGGCATTTGAGCACGAGCTTCGCTTAGATCGAGAGAGATGAAACCAGGGTTAGAGTGGAGCTCCATGGCTATGGCAACATGATACAAGAGAGCAAATCGAAGTGACGTTCAGTTAAGGTTCATAAGAGGACATGGCTGATGCTGTCTAGACAAGATGCGGACTGCTCGCTTCGCCTTGTTCGTGCCGTCTTGCCATCGCTACCCGCCCCTTCCAGCTTGATGAAACGCGCCAGGACCTTCTAGATGATGCACAAGTGTGTGTAATGCTCCCATGCCCACGCGCTCGCCAACTACCGAACCATGGTAGAATACCCACATGCAGTACTGGAAGCTTGATATTAACAACCTTAACGCCATGCATTCGCTCAAATGCAATACTGATAGAGCACTGATCTTCTATGGGCGCGGTGCCTGAGGAGCAGTACTCGACTCGCCCTGGTTCTCCGGACGCGGCGGTACTTGGTAATTCTGATCTGCCATAGCCTTGCTCGCCCCTTCTGGAGGATAATACGCAGGGGGCGCATCACCATGGTAAGCAGGGGGAGGATTCGGCGGCGGAGCATATCCGTGCATGGCGTAGCCTTGTGCATATGGATCAGGGCGGTACGGATAGGACTGCTGGTGCTGAGGCTGCTCGTAGCGCGCCGAACGCTGCACCATCCATCTGTGGTAGGCGAGAGGAGGTTGCCCCTTCTTCAGACGGCTTCGGGCGTGGCAGTATCCTCCGACGAAGTACAGCAGGACGATTGCGAGGATGACACATATCAATGCATACCTAACGGCATAGCCCGTCTGTCCGAATTGTCAGCAAATCTCCTTTGTGTGCTTCATATCTCCCCACGCGGCAGCTCTTACATCCGACCACCACCAGCTTTCCGAATAGTTGTAGGGGTAATAATCGTCATCATCATCACGCTTGTTGTTGATGCTGTCCTCGCGCTTGAGCACTTGTGCAGCGGTGAATTCTCCCATCACGCCCATGATGTGTGGTCCGAGTACCTGTGATCCTTCTTCCTCCACCTTTCTTCTTCCTGCTTGCGCCAGTAACGCCGCACTCTCGCGCGCCGAACCAGACGAACGCAATCACACTTGGTTCGTGCCGTCAATACCCGGCAGAAGTTAGAGGTCTGATGGTAGTAACGGTTGCAGTAGTAAGCGCGACGCAGACGCAGGACTACTGCAGGTGCGGGCGTTCCTCACGGCCAGATTCGGGTTACAACAGCGACAGCTGCAGCACGATCAGACCAGGTCCGCGCGTGGGTGATGAGGGATAAACTGTGATCGGTCGTTGCGGAAGGTACGAATGCGAACTGGTGATCTTTGGAGCGAGTGGCCTGAATTCGATTCGAAAGGGGAATGGTCTCGAGGTGTTGGAGGTTAGGGCGGCAGGGAGGCCGAGGCACAGCGCCTTCCGTGCAGGGTGAATGGTGCTGCAGCAGGTTCCTGCAGGTATAGGCGGGTGTCGGTGCACGGTGGCAGGATTGCAACGAAGGTCGTGTGTTGTGTGGGAGGATCTGTGAGGTGTGGAGAGAGGGTCGTTTGGATGTGGTTGCAGCCGAGAACGAACGTCAAGGGCCTAAGTTAGCCTCGCATCATCGACACAGCAAGCGCAGGCGGAAGTTGCATGTTTCGGGATTTTGTTCCTTCCATTTTCCACTCTCCACTACTGATGTACTGCAGGTCCAAACGTTGTAACCGACCGCACGAATGATGGTTTGCGAGTGTCATTGTCGAGCAAGAACTGTGTATACGAGGCGGAACGAGCAGCGAGGATGGAGTTCTGGACCATCTCAGCGCCAACCTTGTCTCGTCAACCTTGCAGGACATAAGGTACAACCAAACTGTACAAGTAGGTACCATTCTGCTCGGCCCTTCCCTGGCCACGCGAATGCGATTTCCGTCCGAATGACAATCCCATCGGAACCTTGCCCACCTGCTGCCGGCGACTGCTACGCAACACCTCGGGATGTTCCACTTTCATGCCCATAAACGCTCGTGCCCAAGTGTTGCGCATGTCGACGTGCAGACGTAACCCACTTGATCGAACTTTCGCACATCATCTCTTCTGCAACAAGAGAGCTGCCGGCCACGCGTCCTGTGGCGTGGCTGCGGAAAGGCAGGGTCCAGGTTCAAGTCACGTGAGCGCGCATACAAGTCTATTTCGTGATGTTCTGCATGTGATGGGCACGGCCTCGCCGACGTGGGGTACTGGTGCAGCAGCCGATGTTGGCGTCCCTTCGAATATACTTCCTCAATATGGGCACGCGAGAGGCACAGCATTGCACTGCCATCAAGTGGATGAGACGAGGGTGGCGACTCATCTCGTTCGGCGTTTGAACGGTGCATGGCACAAGCATGAGGGATGCTGGGGACGCGCGATCTGGATTGCGAAATGCAGTAGAAGGTCGAGGGTGGCATTTATGGAGGATTATTGACTATCGAAACAGGGGTACGTGAGACCTCGCGGGCCTCAAATCCGAGACATTAACAGACTTTTGAGGATCGTGACGGAACGTCAGTTGCCTAAGATCTGATTCATCTGAAAGAGCTTCGGCCGTCGATGCTAACGTTGATCATCTCTGCGATCCCCACCGATTAAGAGATTCAAAAGACAGATGGAGACATGGCAAGCATCGCCAACACATTGCGAACAAGCTCTAGTCAGTCCGTCGGATTCCGCGCAGGCAAAATACCGAAATGTCCTCGAAACATCGTGTCCTCGCTGATCAATGAACACGACACGCTATATTCCTCCCGTATCACTCAACTCTGGTCCTCAAGACATTCCTCCGCTCTACGTGCTTGAGAAGCAGATCCAGCAATGGGATGGTTGAGAGCAAAGATTGGACCAATGTTCCGGCTTGGGAAGACTTGTAAGTCTAGCACAGCCGCTGTGATACGACAACTTGATCGAGCACGTGCGTACAAGTTCACATCGTCTGCCCATAGCATCATTCGTCGGCAGAAGTCAGTCATGTCTCGAAGATGCAAAAGAGATTCCCACGCTTTCCAGATAGAGATGTGCTGGGACGCATGTCTCTGGGGAATCTTCTCGGAATCCCTCTCCTGAGAAGCTAAGCGCAGCAACGCCGAAACCCCTTCTGATTTTAAAGAAAGTCTTACTCGTAGTTGTGCCTCCGGTCTCTGCTTGCCACACGATATGTCCCGTGCTCAACACCATCGGCAGGTAAGGTCGACTGCCTTTGGAGAAATCTGTGCTTCTATACTCGTCTCAGCAAAGTCTCCGTAACGTAGTTGGGCCCAAAACCATGCGCGGCAGCAAAGCGTTCCCTTCTGTATTTGGAGACAGTCGTAAACGGTGTTCTATCTTCGAACCACATTTGCTCCGCAACACAACCCAAGCTCAAGCACATGGGCAGCCAAAACTGTCTGCCTTGAGAGAAAGACATGACCACGATGCTTTTTCAAGCAAACCTTTGCGACGCTATCGTACCTGGGACGAAGCTCATGCGCAGAGAACTACTCATTCGTTCAGAGAGAAAGACTGTTTTCTCACTCCTCATGATCCATTTCATTGCCAAGTCTTGGTCCAAGTGCTACTGACTGGTCCTGGTGTATGAACGCTGCTCCAATTCGGTACCCTTCCGATACATTTCTCTGCTCCTTTTTGCTCCAACCCAATGATCAGCAACAGACCCGGAACCTAGCAGTAGCAAGCACAGCAACCCCGTTCTCGCCCAATTCAGTCAGTTCCCTCCGCTGGTCCTGCCTCGCTTGTAGGATCTGCGAGCAGATGTGTCCGTAACTCTGCGAGCCGCAAACGCAGGCCCAAATCACGGGTTGACTGCAATGTGGCTGTGAGCACAGTGGTTTTCCAGAGACAAGAGAGACTCTTGATTTATCTGACGCGGAAGACGACAATGAGTCAGCTTCCCTGGGTCTTTTTTCGCCGTGATTTCCAGGCAATGTGAGGTTTCTCGCTGTGAGGGTGAGCACTCACTTTAGTTTCGACCTGAGGCTTTCCCTCATTTCGTTGACCATGTGATCGGGCCAAGATTTCGAAATCTTCTCTTCCTTGTTCTTCGGAGAATCGGTCTTGAGGGTCAGCGCCTGCTTGCCGAAGCTCAGAATATCGACTCCGGCTTCCTTATTGCCCTTGGCCGAGCCGATTGCTTGGAGAAACTTGTGCGCGTCGCCGAAGAGCGCTTTTGCGGCTTTCTGCGGATCGCCCTCACTGAGGACGCCACTATCGAAGTGAACGCGTGTGAGGTTCTTGCATTCGGCAAGGACGTTCAGTGCGGTACGCGCAGTTGCTTTCTGGTAGTTCTTGATCACGACGCTCGTGATACGCTGCCGGATAGAAGATTCGATTTGCGAGAGAAAGTCCATGACACTGGAAGTACCGTCAAGGCGAATCGGAATTGAGTAGAAGATTTGCATGGCTTCCTCGTGCACCTTCCAGAAAATGTTAGCTTTCGTTCCACCACAGTCGCTCCCCCTGATGCCATACCTCCTTATTGACTGCGAGAAGCCCAACGCGGTTCTTGCTGTCGTTCGAGTAAGTCTTCGCATACATGTCTTGGAAGAGCCCCTTCCGCTTGCCGTCTACCTGGATTGGGTCATCCACGACGCCTTTGTTGGCGAAATAAAAGCGGTAAATGCGCGTGCGGATCTCGGGCTCGAGTTTGAGAAACGCGAAAGGCTTCGCTGGGCGGACAAGAATTGCCTGACAGCCTTCGTCGGGGCCTTCCGTGAGCATGAACTGCAAAATAGTCAATATCAATGCCATTCAGTATTTTGATGTGGCCTTACAGTCTTAAGGATGACGAATTTGTCTGCGCTTTCGAGCTTCAGGAGTTTTTCGAATCCGTTGCCCTTCTTCTTTGGCTCTGCCACTGGCTTCTCGTTACTGACGCTGATGTCAATGGACACAGTCGCCAGTGAATCTGGGTCAAGCTGCAGTGGCGCGAATTCGACTGTCTGGCTCTGCTTTTTGGGCGTTTTCTTCGACGGTGTGGCAGCCAGCTTGGGTGGCTCAGCCTCCGACTTGACACTGGACTCAGGCTCCTTCTTCGACTTGGAGTTCTGCTTGACCGGAGTGGATGGCCACTTATCGGTCGCCTTATCTGCGGCCTTGGCCTTCTGCGCGTTTCTCGGAGGCATGGTGTTGGGATGGGGAGTGCGAACGGTCACGGAGGTTGTATCTGGCTGGTCGACACAGGCCAAGCTCGCGGATAGGAAGAGAGTCTGAAGGAGAGAAGTGACAATGGGCTGGAAGCAAAGAAGTAGGGGTGGTGGGGGTAGCAGTGAGGTTGAAAGTGAGAGCTCGTCTGCCGCTGCAGCCCACCTTCCCAGCCAATGGCAGCGCTCCTGCATAATGCGTTCATGTGAATGAAGTCAAGTGAAGCTCAACGGTCGATTCTCGGGGACTGCTGATGATCTGATTATTCTGCTGGGTGGCTCTCGTGAGCTTGGACGAGCGTTCGGACACAGAAAACATGAGAGTCTGCTGTTCCGATAGGACTATGTCCCATCCCTGACTCTGACTCCAGAATGTCGTGCCCGCGGCCATGCATAGCCCTCATGGAGACACTTATTTTGCTTCAGCAGCGGAGAGCACTATTCCGCTGTAATCCACTACCCATACCGAATGTATACCAGCCGAGCCCAGCGCAACCTGTTCCTATGCAGACTCTGTGCAATGCAATATGGTAGGTCGTTGGTCTGTTTGTGAAGCTGCATGTGCCAGACATGTGAAGAACGAAGTGCATGTGTGGTCGTCAACCGATGCCAAGCGTTCCCGGTCAAGGCGCGTGCAACCACGCGACTGCGCGACTGTCGCTTCACATTCGAGCTCCTTCACGCTCATTTCCAGCAAACCCACAAACTTAATCGCACAATGGCAGAACCGACGGCAAACGGTACACCGCCTGCGAATGGCGATATTGAGATGAAAGAGGAACAGCCCGCAGAAGTGCGTGCCCTGCTCAGTCGTTCGCACCCACTTCTGACCACCTCGCAGACGCCTTTGAACACTATTCAACAAGCAGACCCGACAGACCCGAATCCCCCGCCGCAGCGTTGGACCGAGCAATCACTGCACCCTCACGGACCTCCCGACCATCTTGCGAGCATCGCGCCAGGCGTGGCCACTCCCCCAGCAGGCGCAACGACGCGACCAGGTTCGATGCCTCCTCAGCCTTCAGCTCGACCAGAGAAACCAGTTGCGCATGGCGGCCCAACCAGGCAATATCTCAATACAAACGTTACGCCGCACTTGCTCGAAGGAATGAAGTACTTGGCTGTCTACGAGCCCGAGAAGCCGCTCGAATGGCTGTCGAATTTCTTGAAGGAGAGGAGCAAGGAAGTGGAGGGTTGAGAGTGCGCAACTGCAACAGCAAATGGCTCAAGAGGCAGATGGTGCGAAAAGCTCGTTTTGACAACGTGTCGCGCGCCTGAGAGGAAGGAGCAAGAAAGGCGAAGCGCTCCCTACGCACATCACTCCGTTGCGGCAATGCTCTGGGAACACGTACTGAACGCCTCGAACGTAGGTTCCATGGCCGCTGACCCGGTTGACACGACTCGCTCTTCTGACAGCCTTTTCCCTTAGGCTTTGGTCGACCCTGCCCTCTTGCAAGATAGACGTACACGGCGTACGCGAAGACAGCGCTGTGAACAACGCATGGGTTGCCTAAGAAGAAGTGAAGACCAATGATGCTCTTTACAACGAGTGTTGGGAAGTTGAAGGTCTGTCTGTGCTGTACCAATAATACATGCTTTAGGACCAGAGGATTGATCACCGCGAAGCTGAGTAGCACATGCGCAGGGTACAGTAGCACGAGACGATCACGGCGGCTTCCGAAACATCAATTTCGTCGCATGGCTCGGAACGGTGCGGTGGTCAGACACATGCAAATTGACCGCACCAGTATGTCTCACTGTCTGCGCAGTGTGTGACATCTGTGAATCAAATGGCGTGCAGCGAGGTGTTGCAAGAAAGCAGAAAAGTTCACGTTCCTCACCACCAAGTCCAACAAGCCTCGATCCTAGCTGACGTGGCTTGGCGGTAGCGTAATACAGGATGCAAACCAGCGAACAGTATTTCTCCTTTCTGTCCAAATCCGACATCAAGTCGCCGAATATCAGCATCCTTCGATCAGCGTGTTGGAAAGTCCACACCTGACGAATGAAATGCCCGACTTCCCAGCGTTTGGGACTCAAAGGATGTGGGATCCGGGCTTCCGCAGCGCACCAGGACCCCGGACCCACCTTTGTCAGCTGCAGATCTGTTCTCAGCTGGCACCGCCATACCAGAAAGCGATTCACGCGCTTACTTGCTTTTGTGCGCGCGTGGGGCTGCTGATCAAAGACGGCCCCAACCACGAATCGCCTTCCACGGTCGTGCGTCAAAACCATCGACCATTCCCATTAGGTTTCAACTTTCAGCATGTGAGGTGCGTGGTATGCGCGGTAGAGTGCTGGGGCTCGCAAGTGGAAAGCGCGGTGAGCGAGGATTATATATATTTCTGTCTTGCGCGAAGTTTTCGTGATAGAACTATAAAGCTTGCCGGTTCACGCGTGCTACTAGTGATGACACATCTCGATCAAGGGACACTAGTAATAACATAATAGACCTCACCTCAATCTCATCAATACTTCGCGATCATCGCAACGCCTCGGCGCGATCAGAAATCAATAATACCAAGAAGAAGAGGCATAAGACCTATCCTACCAAGAATGAACGTCTATCCACTTCCATCATACCAACACATCAACCTTTCTTTCCCTTCTCAACATCACAAGAAGCAAAAGACTGCCAAGATGCCCTCCTCTCGATCATGGTCCTGGCGACTAAAGAACAAGGTCGACGTTGACGCCGAAACAAGACGGCACACACATCTCAACAGCCTGCCTACTACTCACTATAGCGAGAAGAATTCCGGCAGCGAACGCTCTCTCCGCACGACAAGCACAATGTCCAGCTTGCGCACGAGCACTTCTGTTCAGAGTGGCACTACATCAGCGAACAATGCACTCAAGTTGTCTGAGACAGCGACGTCGTCTACATCGCGAAAGAGCGGATGGCTGATGAGGGCATTTTCGTCTTCGTCTTCAGGTTCCGCTGCATCCTCTCATGGTGATGAAGATGAAGGAAAACGAGCGTATTTTTCGAAAAAGGAAAAGAAAGATCGTCCAAGGACGCCATTCGAGGATGAAGACGATTATGATTATGAGAGGGAAGCACATGACGAGCAACGCGCGGCTTGGAGGCAGTTGTCGAGGGGATATGCGAGTGTAGGTGTGCCTTTCATCTTCTGATTCGGGGTTTTCTTTTCTCATTGTCGAAGGGGACGTGGAGGGGGGGATTGGGAGTCTTTGGTACTGATAGATGGCGTTCAAGCGGCAAAGGAGGGAATACCCAGAATGACACGCGATGTTATTTGCGTTACTATCGGCATGTAGATCCATCCACCCATAGGATTGTTTCTTTTGTAAAATACACCAAATACCAAGCAAGATTCTTGGTTTCCATTTTCGTCCATCGTACAAATCACTGGCTCGGACGACATTCAATTCCATGTCCAGCCACTTTCCAATTCCCAAACCCCGTACTCTTCCAGTTCGTCCGGAATTGGCCAAGGACGGGACACAGCTCTAAGTCGCTTGAGGCGAATGCAAGATAGACCTGGTAAGCCAGCCGATTTCAGAATTCCCAATGTCTGCTCCATGACTCCACGCCCTACGGAGTCCTTTGCGTTAAACCCTCGCCTTGCATAGACGAAGATCAGACTTTCTTTGAGATCCGAACAATCGGTTGCTTCGACGACTCTCTTGATCCACTTGCAGTTTGCCAGCGTTTCGTCGTAGACGATTTGTCCACTTATAGGATAAAGATTGTTCGCATTTGGTAAGTAGTTCAACACAATGTTGATGGTGATTTTTTGTAGATTTCGAAGACGTTGAATTTCGCGTGGAGGCTGCAGGGAGCGGAAAGGTCGATGGCCTGGATATGTTAGGATCAGGTTTGATCCGAGCCGCTTGCGTGTGTCCAGGTATTCTTCGGAAAATGCTTTGCTGATGCACAGAAGATGGGATTGCGGACAGCCTTCGAGGACCGCTGCGATAGGATTGTCTTCCGCCACACTGGCAATTTCTCTCTTGTGGTTGAAGAGGTCGTAGTAGACCATGTCACGCACTTCGCGCGGAAGGCCGAAAAAGTCGCAAGTCTTGTGCTCTTGAGAGTTGGACTGTGCGTTTGGCGGGTCCATATTGGCTTGATTGGAGGTGACCTGTTGATGTGCTGTGTATGTTGTGCAGAATCCCTCAGGTAGCAGGCAGTGGTTTATACAAGAGTCAACCAAAGCCCGAGACGTGTGTGGCCTCGAGCAAAGTTGTACATTGGTACGCTTCGAAGCGTACCAGGAACCCAACACGCGCACTGCTCTCCTCTGCGCTCATCTCCAGTCCCACCTTCCTTTCACCGTCCATTCTCCGTACTGCCCGCACTTCTCTGACACCTTTGTCGTATCGCATTTTCCCCCAAAATTCACCACGCGGATAGAGGACAGAGCTGGCAAGCCCAGCCGCGTCAACCTCCCCAACATTGATTCCACGGGCCACCGAACCCGAGGATCCTCCATAGTGATCCTCTGCTCCGTAAACACCCTAATCTCAGTATCTTCGACGCCTAACCCAATACTCAGCATTGCAATTAGAGAAAGCCATATAGTAGTCCCGTAGAAGGTCAGGCCATAACGAAGTTCACCAAAGGTCCTTGGACGACGAAAATCCGGGACATAGTTCAGACGCACATTGACGGTGATTTGCTTGATGCCTCTGAGATATCTTCCCTCGGCTGGGAGATAGAAGAGAGGTGTAGGTGGCCGGCGACCAAGATGCGTTAAGACAAGCGTCGTCATAACGCGTTCGAATCTTGGTAGGTACTCTTGAGAGAACTGTTTGTTGATGCGTAGGAGATGATGTTGCTGTTGTCCTTCTACGGTGGCCCTTGCCAAATCTGGTTGCGAGAATGAGCTTGAATCAAATTGTCTCTTATGATTGGCGAGATGGTCATAGATCAATGTGGCGCAACTCGAGTAGGAGGTGGAAGAAAGAAGTCGAAGCTTCGGCGCTCTTCAAAGGGGAATTTTGCGCTTCCTGATTCCATTTTGCGGTCGATGGCGATGACTTTTCGATGCGTGCACAAGTCGCTCGTGCTTCGAAGTGTAGAATAATGTCGCCGAAGCCTCAGATCAAGAATCGCCAAGAGGGTTGTCGTATTCGGTAAACCTTCGAGCCTGCCACAAGTCCTGTGAAGCCTGTTACCTCCACTCCTGCAGTGATTGGCAAAGGCTTAAGAGTGACCCCACCAGCAGCGCCAGCTTCATCTCTGAAGCATCAGCCCTTCATGGATCATGATTTCCTGGCTTCTCGGCGCCATCAGTCCCGATGAAAAACTCATAGGGGATCCACTTCAACCTCTTCACCTCGACCTTCTGCCCTTGCCTCTCTAGGACTTTCGTCTCAAACGGCTCCGGCTCGTACGCAACGTCCCTGTACCTCCTAAACAATTCCCTCCAATAACACGCCTCCGCCGCAGGCGTCAAATTGAATTCCGGCATGAGCCACACGCGTTCATCTTTAGTGCTGGAGAGTTTGCGGTCGAAAGTCCAAGCCGTATGGGTGTCACTTTCGCCATCAGGCAGTTCTGCATGATCATTTACTGCGATGGCAAATTCGATGTTGGGGATCCTTTCGCCTCGCGCTGTAGCTCCGAGTAACGCGCGATGGATTTGGCTGAGGGTGAACATGACTCTGCGCGCATCGTGGCGGTCTTTGTAGTGGTGTGTATCTATTGTTTCGAGTATCCGAAGTTCATTTTCGTAAATTAGGGCGTGGAGCCCGCCCTTGCCGGTCCATGAGACGTTGGTATCTTCAGGACCGATAGTGTGATTGCGACTTTGGCAGTATGTGACACTGCGATCCAGTTCATAGTAAAGTTTGGGGAAGGGGAGGGCACATTCAGAAGGGTTGAGAGCGTGGTTGCGGGCATCGCGAGTGGAGTTGAAGGCCCAAATCTCAGTGACTGGTGATGAGAGGGCTGACTGAGATGCGCGCCAAGGCGACTCCGCGTCCTTTTCAATATCATGGTAGGTGTCGTTGGATCCGTAGTTGCCAGCACCTGTCTGTTGTTTTGGTGTCAAAGCTTGCGAGCTCCATTTCGGGAGCAATACGTCCGTCCCTGTTGCCAAAGACAAGCAAAAGCTGAAGAACGATGAAAATTGAAAGCAGAACGATCGAAAGTCGCGGCTGAAGGAGAGAAGTGGCTTGCATTGCAGCACAGGATGAAGAGAATCGAAGGAAAGAGAGAGCTCCGTGCCTTTCAGTGGTTCGCGATGACCTTTGGGCCAGTCGCGTGGTTTGACAGATATGTGGTTGATGGCTTGGAGGTTTCAGGACTGGCTGAATTGATGGGGTTGCAGCGCGATATGATCGTTGCTTGGTTCAAGTGTATGTAGATAATTTGTACGCAAATAAACACCCTCAAGGGTCATTGGATTATGAAGAGACGCCTTCCATGCCTTGCAAACGCCTCTCATGCCCAACGCCTTGCTAATTTGGCAATAATTGGTGTCCTGTGGGTCCGTATTCCAGGGTATCTGTTTTTGTCTTCGGCCGTTACTGTTGCATTGCCGCTTCATGTCTATGCCTGAATGCACATATGGTTCAAGGAATAGTGTAGCACGGATCTCGGCTACTGCAACGTTCCACTTGAGCTTAGTTTGGAGGCATCAAAGTGATGTTACCCTCGGAGGCTGTGCACCGTTGGTCGAAGCCTTCTTGGGACGCAGGTTGATAACAGACTCTAGCTCGCGTAACATGCTTGTGTTTGCATCACGCTGTGCGCGCAGCTCTTGCTGCTTGGCGCGCTGTTCATTCATCTTCGCGATGCGCTCTTCACGCGAAACGAGGCTTTGGCGTTGCCTAGGCATGGCGATTGCCTCGAAGACCATCTCTTCTTCGTCCGATGTGGTGTTCAGACTGGAGCGCTGACTTCTGTTTCCTTCTCCGTTGAGTACTTTCAGAGCATCGGCTGGGCCGTCCGAGATCTCGTCGACAGCTGTCAGACCACCAAGGCTGGACACAGGCGAACGAAGACCACTCGAAGCCATAGATATGCGTCGCTCATGTCGTGAGATATTCGCCTGTAGCGACTGCTTCCCAGCCTCCCATGCTTCCAGCAGCTCTCGCAGGTCGGTGCCAATGGCGTCGTATTGTGCCATAAGCGTGGGACCAAGATCGGTGAGATCTTCTGATTGCTCAATGGATTTGTTGGTTTCCTCGCGCAGGATCTGCATCTTCGCCTGCAAACCACGGATACCAGTGCCGAGCGCGCTAATCTTGCGCACCTGGCCTCGCATGCGCTCTCTGTGGGGAGTGTTGGTAGCTTTCAAAGCGGGCGAAGCCATGCTGAATGACTCCATCTCGCTTAGGATCAGGCGTATGCGCTCTGCTGATCCAGCAACTGACTTGCTGAGCTCTCGCATGATTTGCGTCGCCGCGCGCCAACGAGCGAAGTCCAACTTGCCGCCATCAGCGCCCAGCGCCATGAGTGAGCACAGCGTTATTCTACGCAGGACACAAGCTCGGTAGCTCAGTACTCGCAACGACTTCAACGATTCTGGATCCTCCTCCAGAACTCGAAGTGCATCTGGACCGGCTGACTCCCTCGCGTCTTTCCTACTAATATCGTAAACCTCGAAGTATTTCTCGAGATCATCTTCACGGATCAACGCACTCAGCGCTGTGTAAGTTTTGATGGATGCCGGGATAGTCGTGGCATATGCTTTGTGTAAGGCGACACGGAGTTTGGCGCATCGTCTGGCCGTCCCAGTCTCTTCGATTCGCGAGGCAGGTGGCAGAGGCGTGCTCAGCCTATATCCCTTCGAGACCAGCTCAACCTCTTGGATGAAGGACAAAGAAGAACTTGATGAGAGCTCGAAAGCTTGCCAGTTCGTGGTCATTCCTGTCGCGGCATCGACCGCCTCGTGCCGTAAGCTCTCCAGCCATTGTCTACGCATGTACCCATAGCCAGCAAACGAGGCCAATGCGATAGCTCCTAGTAGTAATGCTGCCCGGCTTCTGCTCACTCGGCGAGTACGTAGCCAGTCGATGAAGTAGACCACAGCAAAGGCTACAGCGGCCGCCGAAAGTGCGCCAACCAAGTTCGCTGTATCCTCTGCAATTGCGGACTCTTTCGACGAGCCTCGCAGACCAAACGTAGTAGCTAGTGCAGTGGCTGGCGCTAACGACCCATGATCCAGATACTCGTTTAGCAACTGCGAGGCTACGATGGTGTAGCGGAAATGCTCCAGAAATTTGGCGTTATCGGAAGCTCCCAGCCTCGAGTTGACTGCCGAGGACCAGGCATGATGCGCCCGCGTGAACGCACTCCTCGGGGATGGGTTCCCGTGCGGAGGAGACTGGAGCGGCGGGATGCGGATACGTGGAAATATGGGGGCTTTCGCAGTCGGCGCAAAGGCTGCCTCGCTGGAGGAATCGTTCTGGTCCGGAGTATGCGGTGGTCGAATGTCGCCGGATGCGCGACTGTCGGTGTCGAAATCGAAGGTGCCTTCACCTGTGTCGCGTTAGTCCTCCTGCCCAGTGCTGAAAGATGGGATCGATCGCGTTGGTGGTCGCACCTTCCAAATAGGCGGCCAGAGGGCTGTCGGCGTGTATGGTCTCCATGCATGCAGCGGACTATCTCAATACCACATGGTCGCTGAACATGCCACGCAATGGAACGGGGATGGAGGACCGACGTGCCGCCTACTTGCAATTCGGCCACGCGTGGTTGTCGTGGAACATGAAGATGGACCGCCGTGGAGATGGACCGGTGGACACACCAGCAGAGGGAAAGAACACCAAAGGGCAAGGGAATACAGAAATGAGTGTGATGGACACGCCGGGAAGGGAGGTGCCTGGCAATCAGTGAGAGCAGGTCGTGGCCGGACGTCAGCTGTACGACGCAGGTCGACTGTGCCTCCTGACTAGCGTCATCTGCCGACATGGATTGTCGAAGTGAGTCTAACTAACTTAACTAGTTAGTTAACCTCCGCGTCTGCAGCGAAGTCATCTCGAACGCCTCTCGCACTCTGCGCCTTGCCATTCCGGCCTGCTCGCGGGAGGCTGCTGCTGCGACTCTTCAGCTGCGAGCTCATCCCCACGTGCTTCACCGCACGCGGCCAGGCAGAGGGCCAGCTGATTCTCCGGTGCGCCGCATGACGAATCTCAGCTCAGCCGGCGTTATGTGTTGCAGCAAACGCCGCTGGGCTCGGGCAAAGCTGTCATCTCGCACCCGTCTTCATCAAGCGAGCCGGATTCTGCAACACACGCACGTTCCCACATACACATGGACCTGCTCGATGACTCCAACCAGGCGCAGCGACACCAGTGCCTGATAGGGCTGGAGCCACCAGACACGTCCTGTGTTCCCCGCCATATCGTCGTCTGCTTACCAAACCACGGCAGGGTAACTCGGGGCCATCGCCGACACCTCACCTCTTCGATCAGATCTGCTCGGCGTCTATGTGCTGCCGTTGCGCCCGCTCGTGTCGATAATCGCCACTCTGTCATGCGCTTGAACCGCTATGCGACTGTCCGCTCTTGCCGGACATGACATCTGCTCGAGGGAGTGGCCGGAATGGCCTGCGCAATCACTAACCGTGCGCAGCAACAGCACGCGATATCTCCTCTTCTGCACCGAGGCCGCTGCAAATGTCACCACAAGGCTCCAGGGCGCACGATCTCGCATTCGTTCGGCGTGCGTTCCTGATCCATTCCGCCGCTTCGCCAACAACAACCACCATGTTGACGCTGGTCCATCCCAGTATCTTGCACATCAAACGATGCTGCCTCAGCAAGAGGGCGCCGGCCGTGGTGCTTAGGCATACAGAATACCATGGACGACCTTGCACTCCCGAGTCGCCGAACACACTCGTCTTCATCTGTCAATGTGCTGTTCGCTGCCTGCTTGCTAATCAGCGGACTTTGTCCCCAAGGTCTTTCAATGAGCCCCCGTCGTCCATATCCGAAAGGCTGCTCCCATCAAGCTCAGGTCTCGCGCACTCCGAATTTATCGAGCTCGTCAACTAGAGGCTATGGAGCCACACATATTCATTTGCTGAGCCTTGCATCACATGAACGTCTCTCACTCGCTACGGGCCCCTGACACAGGACTCCTCGGCCGAAAGCTCACCAGAAGCGATCTGCTTACATGCTTCGTCGACCGATGACTATGTGTGGCGACTCATCCTTATGACTTCCCTAGGTAACAACTAAGGGACGAAAAGCCTCTGGGCTTCTTGGCCGTGCAGCGTTTGCCACGACCTACTCATGCATGGTGATCCTGCTTCTCGCATCCTTTGTCCTCATTGCACCGCGACCACTGTACCAGGATCGGATTCGCAACTGCACGCCAAGAGTCCCCTCGAGAACTGTAGAGGAAGTTTGGATGCTGCTGCAACTAATTGCTAGGGCTGATGACACTTGAGAAGGACCTGCAGTGACTGTGGACGATATAAAGTACATGGGCCTTCAGGTACTAGACAGCGCCCTCATAGCCTTTGAGAAAGCCCTTTGCCAGTTATCGCAGTTATGAGCGAAGACCAGCGCATCAACATTTGCAAGACGAGCCTGAACCAGATCTTGACCTCGATGAAAGAAAATCCTAGGGAATGGCGGAACCATGTCCCGCTGGCACGCACGATCATCGCCCATCTGAACGCCACGACTTTGATGCAGCAAACAGACCGCTTGCAAGAACGAGTCTGGTTGATCGGAGGCTTGCAGAGGCTGGCGTATGCAGACCCGGACAGTGGAGGCGTTCCTGATGTCGCAGCCTGGTGTTCTCAGCAGTGGGCTGTGATTCAGCAAAGCCAGCCCAACAATATCTCTGCGCTCCGCGGACTGGGGCAAGTGTGGCTTGCGCGGGCGGAGCCTTCACTTGCTCGCATTCAGCGCGAGGAGGGCAGATCCTCAAGTGACCGACCTCCACAATCTCGAGCCGGCAACACCTCATCGCAAACCGAGGCTGAGAAAAGGACTGGTACTGCACAGTATGTCGAAGCGCGTGGCAGCCTCCAGCCGGCCATCGATTTTCTCGAACGTGCCATTGCCGCAGCGACGTCACAGCACACATTGACTGGAGACTTGCTTGCCACCGTGAGTCGCGTGAGCACCCCTGCGCGCGTAGCGATACTTCCTGCTAATCCCGGACAGACTGCAGAAGCATACATGTCACTTGGCAATGTCACCTCGACCCGTAACAATCAACAGCACTTTGCTCGTGCTCTGCAGCTTTTGCGAGCTGCAAATTCGATTGACGGTTACCAACTAAATCGCTATCTTCAGCAGTATGTGCTCCTCTCGTATGTCCTTTACTCAGCTGAGCCTGTGCAGATATTTGGAAAGATATGCCAGATACATTGACGCTTGAATTACCAACTCCAGAATTTTCATGAGTATATGAGTGGGAATTGTGGTCGCCTCTGAATTGACATGTATGCACTAGATAGCGAATGGGATCATGAGCACACAACATTTTGGAACGATAGAAGGCATAGATCTCAGCTTCTGCAAACATGCATACAACTTGAGCTTCGACTGGAACGTGGCAATATGTTGGAATTCTACATTCATTAGAAACATAGACATACAAACAAACAGAATATTTACATGTACTCGAGAACTCCTGCATGAGTCTTGTTGTGCCTTCATTAGTGTTTGATATGGCATTCCATAGGAAAAATCGCAGAGGGGAAATGGATGCACCAGTCGCACAATCGCTCCCATATCGGCATGTCGGCTTCTGCCCTTGACAAGATTGCGGAACTCCAGACCACGACCACAACATCAGACCGAATAATTCCAAACGAACAGACTGCGCCGATTGTTGTAACGTCACCACACAAAAGCCTACCAACCTCGACGCTGCATCTGAAAGATTCGCACAGCCTTCCAAAGAAGCCACGCAATCGCGAAGCCCTTGCTACCTCTCTCGCATCCTGCTGTATCAAGCGGAAACAAGACCATCAACTCCATCACCACAAGAATCGACACCGCAGCCTAGCGCTCGCCACGACCAAGCCTCTTCTTCGTCACCGCTGTCCTCGTGGCCGCTTGACCACACCCTCATCAGCCTCAGCCATGATAGACGAACGCCAACTCCAGCTTAGCCCTATCGTGCCCGAAAGCGTCCAACATAATGCCCGCGTACGTATCATCCTCGACCTCTCACCTCTTTTGCCCTACTATGAATTCAAATCTATAAGATTGTTGCTCATGGCATACAGACAACCTCGAATATCCGCTCCCTCACCGCGTCGCTCTTTGGCGTGGCAGCTGGCACACTCGGGCTAGAGTCTTTCCCTGGATTTATCTTCTATTTCCTTGGGACGGCGATTGTCAGTCTCTTGATATTTGCTTTGAAGACGGAACAGAAACCTGAGAAGTACTTTTTCCGCGTTGTTGGAGATTTGTGGGTGGGAGATTTGTTTGGGGGGTTGATGAGTTTTGTGCTGACGTGGACGGTATTCTACGGGTTGTGTAAGGCTTGAGGTGGAAATTCGAAAGTGAGAATGAGCTGTTTCATGATCACATCGACCCTTTAGACGATCGAGGGCTCGAGCGAAGATGGAATGGCACTTGGCACGAAAGCTGGTTGGAAGGCAGGGTGGAACAATACTGGAAGATGCAAATTCCCTATCGCGGAGCCGGATGTCAACTGATGACATTGACGTTTGAGTCCTGCTTGAACACTCTATCTTAAGCATACACTGGCCTGGAAAGAAATACGATGCCGAGCGCGAGAGGTCATCGCCGTTACTAGAGACCGAAATTTGGCCAGTTGATGTTCTCGTCAAATAGTCGTCAAATTTGTGGTCAAATACGTGGCTGGAAAACGCCAAGCCATCGCGGCGAAGTGCGCGTCAAGGACGCGCTTTTGAGGCGCGTCTCTATTTCGCCAAACTTGTCTCGCAAACAGCCCCTCCAGCTTCGCTCTTCTCACATACACACACACCACATCGTCTTTGCGCACACAGCTCATATACAGGTGCACTTTTCTTTCACCGACTTAAAAGCCCATAGCAAACAGACAAGAGTGCGCAGTCACTGTGGGGAAGCTTCAGGCATCAGCTAACATCTGTGCAGTGTTGGAAGCACGTCTCGAGCAGGCCAACCTGCTGAAGAAGGTATGCATACAGCACCCAGCCTCAATCACGACTCTACAAACTAACACTGCAAACAGGTTGTCGATGCTATCAAAGATCTCGTCCAAGACTGCAACTTTGACTGCAATGACTCTGGCATCGCCCTTCAAGCCATGGACAACTCCCACGTTGCTCTCGTGTCCATGATGCTCAAATCCGAATCCTTCTCTCCCTTCCGCTGCGACCGAAATATCGCCCTCGGTATCAACCTCACCTCGCTCACCAAAGTCCTACGATGTGCGCAGAACGAGGACATCTTGACGATGAAGGCAGAGGATGCTCCAGATGTCGTCAACTTCACATTCGAGAGCGCCGAGAGCGACAGAATCAGCGAGTACGATATCAAGCTCATGGACATCGATCAAGAGCATTTGGGTATTCCAGAGACAGAATATGCGGCGACCATCACATTGCCAAGTCCAGAGTTCCAGCGCATCACCAGGGATCTGTCTGCGCTCTCAGAATCTGGTACGTTGGGACACTGCTACAGTGTGGGTCGGATCACTGACAATCTCACCAGTTTCGATTGAGTGCACAAAGGACGGCGTGAGCTTCAAGTGCGCCGGTGATATCGGAAACGGCTCTGTTACTTTGCGCTCGCACACGAACGTGGACAAGCCAGACCAGAACATTGAGATCAACCTCACTGAGCCAGTCGCACTCACATTCTCGCTCAAGTATCTGATGAACTTCTGCAAGGCTAGTGGTCTCAGCGGGCAGGTGAAGCTGTGCTTGAGCAATGAAGTTCCACTTCTCGTAGAGTACGGGCTCAGCAACAACTCTTACTTGCGATTCTACCTCGCACCAAAGGTATGCATTATCTGGCGTGTGTGGTCTCTCAGTTGGATGCTAATTGTTTTCAACAGATCGGCGACGAAGAGTAAACGCGATATGCCACGAGATGAGAACCAGAGATTTGCATGATTCGCCGGCTTCAAAGTGCTGCGAAGCTGGAGGCCCTTTGATCGGCTCCACACGTCCCACCTCCCGATACCATCTGCATTCGAGATTGCGCACAGCAAGATGTCATAGAGCACAATGTTGGATGGAGTGTGTAAATGAAGCAGCAATAGCAGCACAGCATCGTCTGCGGCATTGCAGGGCAGAAGAGACGAAACTAGCACGGATAGCAAGAGCAGCCGATGTACCGACGATAAACAAACCCCCACCCTCGTCATTTGCTGACTGGGCTCTGACACATTTTCGACGAACAACGCGTCCCCTCACTTCCCTTTCACCCTACCATTGGCTCTGTCACCCTTCGTGAATCGCACGCTGCGATCATGGCTGAAGCAGATGATCTCGAGGTGCCCGAGACTCACGTTCTGGCAATCGCCAGCCATGTGGGTTCTCCTTCAATGTCTGTAGGTTACACGATAAGCTAATGGCTGCACAAGGTGACCTCGGGGTAAGTCTACAGCATGCAGACAGTCGATCCATATGCTGAAACAAGTCCAAGATATGTCGGCAATACCATGGCCACGTTCTGCATGCAGACATTGGGCTGTGAAGTGTCCGCCATCCACACAGTGAACTACAGTATGCAAGACATATTTTGCGCGAACTGAGCGCGCATCGCATTGACTCCACCCACAGGCAACCACGTCGCGTATCGCGCCTTCAAAGGTCGCAGATCAACGCCCGAAGAAGTCGCCGATCTCTACGCCGGCCTCAAAGAAACTAGACTCGACCAATTCGACATGATGCTGTCCGGCTACTGCCCCTCCGCCACACTCGTGGAAGAAGTCGGCAAGATCGCACGAGAGCAAAAGTTAAGAGCTAGCACCAAACCCGGATCATTCTTTTGGGCGCTCGACCCAGTTATGGGCGATAACGGGAGAATCTATGTCGCAGAAGATACTGTGCCGATCTACAAAAAACTGCTGAAAGATGCGGATCTGATATTACCGAATCAATTTGAGGCAGAACTGCTTTCAGAGATCAAGATTCACGATTTGGAGAGTATGAGAGAGGCGATTGGGAAGTTGCATGAGAAGGGTGTACCGAATGTGGTGGTGACTTCGATACGACTTCCGCCTACGATTGCCAGCACGCCTGTACCGGGTGAAGGAGGGGAAGGAAAGTCGAGCCAGGCGAAACTGAGTATCATTGGGAGTACGGCGACATCCAATGGCACGCCGAGACTTTTCCGGATTACTGTGCCTGCGCTTCCAGTGTTCTTCTCGGGGACGGGAGATATGTTTGCGGCGTTGCTGGTGGCGCGGTTGAAAGAGGCGGCAAAAGAACATGGCGTGTTGGATACCTTGAGCTGGAGGAGTAGGGATGAGGTGAAGGGGCCCGAGCTACCGTTGGCGAGGGCGACGGAGAAAGTTCTGGCGAGCATGAGCGCAGTTTTGAAGGATACGGCGAGACACTACGAAAGTGTCTCGAAGGAGTTGGAACAGGGCGAGGAGTTGGATGAGGGGGTCGGAGAGGAGGGACAGAAGGAGATGGAGAAAGAGAGGCATTTGAGGTTAACAAGAGCTGCGGAAGTACGGGTTGTGCGGAATGTAAGGGCGCTGAGGGTGCCGCCGGAGCTGGTAGATTTTGAAGCGGTCGCGGTGGAGTGACTATGCTGTGAGAAGAACGCGACTCAAGATGTTTCAGCATCCCATGGTGTCGATAGTTTGGCACATGGCAGTTAGAGGCCAAGGGAACAGTAGCTTGCTGCAGACAACGCCGCTATTTCACGTGCCTCTCTCACGTGAAGAACAAATATCATAGACACCATTGAGCAATCAGATGACATATACGTGGGTGAAGAGGCATCTTGTGCAAGTGTCGGGCCAGTCAAGTGACAAATAGCAGCCTGTCTTACTATACAGCTCCCCCAGCCGCGCTACTGCGAACTCCCGGCAACAACGTATATTCACCGCCCGAGCCCATTGCACCATTTACCCGAGGCATTGGCACAGGCGACAACAGCGTGCAGATTGCGCGAGCCAGTGAATACAGTACATTGTCACGGGTGCAATTCAGCCGGAAGGTTTCACAAGCCACTGGCGCTAGCCCCACAGAATCAAGAAGAGGGTCGAAGCTCCCAAATGCCACCTTTCACATTCAGCAGCCGAAGATAATATCTGTGCGGCACTGCTAACTTTGGCCGACTTCCCACTTTCTGTCCTCTTCTTTCCCCAAGCCATTGCCCGCTCGGATTGACCACTCGCCTGGCCACCCATCACCATGAAGTTGCACTCTCTGCTCGCCCTCGGCGCCGTTGCAGCTACCGCACACGCCGCTGACGAAGAATCGACCGAGTCGCTCGAGGCCAATCTCCCCTCCTTCACCGTGAGTATCTCGAGATCGCTCGAGACTGTCGCTCTTGCCGCATGCTGACCGCTCTACCAGCCCACCACAATCAAGGCCGATTTCGTCGAGCAGTTCACAGACGGTTGGGACGCACGATGGAAGGCATCGCACGCTAAGAAGGAGGGCACTGAAGAGGAGTGGCAATACGTCGGCAACTGGGAGGTCGAGGAGCCATCCGTTTTCAAGGGCATCAAGGGCGACAAAGGTCTTGTGCTCAAGGACAAGGCTGCCCATCATGCCATCTCCGCCAAGTTCGATACCCCCATTGACAACAAGGGGAAGACGCTCGTGGTTCAGTATGAAGTCAAGCTTCAGAACTTCCTCGAGTGCGGCGGCGCTTACCTCAAGCTTCTCCAAAAGGGCGCCGTTTCTTCCCAAGACGAGTTCTCGAACGCCTCCCCATACGTGATCATGTTTGGTCCAGACAAGTGCGGCGCTACCAACAAGGTCCACTTCATCTTCAAGCACAAAAACCCAAAGACTGGCGAGTACGAGGAGAAGCACATGAACGCTGCTCCTTCTGCAGTCATCAACAAGCTCTCCAACTTGTACACTCTCGTTGTCCGCCCAGACCAATCTTTTGAGGTCTTGATCAACGGCGAGTCCAAGAAGAATGGCACTCTGCTCGATGACTTCACTCCATCTGTCAACCCACCCAAGGAGATTGACGATGCTGCAGACAGCAAGCCAGAAGACTGGGTCGACGAGGCCAAGATCAAGGATCCAGAAGCGAAGAAGCCAGTGGACTGGGACGAGGAAGCTCCATACGAAATCGTAGACGAGTCTGCAGAGAAGCCAGAGGACTGGCTGGACAGCGAGCCACTCACTATCCCAGACCCAGAGGCTCAGAAGCCAGAGGACTGGGATGACGAGGAGGACGGAGATTGGATCGCACCTCAGGTGTCCAACCCCAAGTGTGACGATGTGTCTGGCTGTGGCCCATGGGAGAAGCCAATGATTAAGAACCCAGCTTACAAGGGCAAGTGGACTGCGCCTCTCATTGACAACCCAGCCTACAAGGGCGTTTGGAAGCCACGCAAGATTCCAAACCCAGACTTCTTCGAGGACAAGAAGCCAGCTGACTTCGAGCCAATTGGAGCTATCGGCTTCGAGCTTTGGTCCATGAACGAGAACATTCTCTTCGACAACATCTACATTGGACACGACGAGGCCCAGGCCAAGAAGTTCAAGCAGGAGACATTCGACATCAAGAAGCCGAACGAGGAGGCTCTCGAGAAGGCTTCCAAGCCAAAGGTTGATGACAAGAAGTCCCCATCTGACCTTGTCTTCTTGGACGACCCCGTCCTCTACGTCAAGGAGAAGACCGCCCTCTTCATCGAGCTCGCCCAGAAGAATCCAGTCGACGCCGTCAAGTTCGTTCCTGAAGTCGCCGGTACCATTGGTGTTATCCTCGTCACCATCATCGCCCTCATCTTCGGCCTCGGCGGCGCCGCTGCACCAAGCAAGGAGGAGATCAAGGACAAGGCTAAGCAGGCCAAGGATGCTGCGCAAAAGACGAAGAACGATGTCGCTGATGCCGTTGCATCTGGCGCGGACAAGGCACAAGCTGAGGTGAACAAGAGGACCACCAGGAGTGGTGCACAGTAGTCGCTTTCACTGTGTCTTGTTGTGTGTTATTGGGAGAAACTTTCAGCAACTGGTAATCAGAGATATCATTTGTGATGAGCGTTCTACTGGGATGAAAGTTAGCAAGAAAGAACGAAATGAGAAAGTTTAGCGTGCTTGCGATGCAACATGCCAGATGACTTTTCACTGATCCTTACGTCCTAGGCGACGGAACGGCTGTGCCCGCATGCGAGACGAGTATCGTTTGAACGAGAAGCAATCAAAGTCGATCATGACATGAAATGAAGTGAAAGCAAATCTGCTGTCCTCTATGAGCATAACCTTTTCGGCGCCACTATTACTGGTGTTACTTAGGACAATCGAGATCACGCAAAGTTGTTGTTGGCGGAAGGCTGTCTTCTCTCGACAGATATCTCATCTTCGGGCATGAGTCTCGCCTCAGGCCAAGTGAATCCGCAGAGCCATGCCGCTGAGTTGTTTTCTCAGATGTACTGGCAGTTCTGTCTTTTCTGAGCGATGCGTATGAAGTACAGTCTGCTCATCATGTTCAGAGTCGTTAGCAGAGAGCTTCCACATTACCCTCAGACAGGGCAAGAGGTGGCTATGCCGGTCATCATTCTTTCTCATGCTCGGTTTGACTGCTTCAAATGGTGATTTGGAGCGGGCTGATTGATTCTGCATGTGTAGGCAGAATTCTTTAGGATTGTGCTGTAGCGCGGCTGGGTGTGGAAGCATGTAGGGCCTCTTGCATCGAGAGGATTGATCGGCTCCTGACGAAAAGAGCTGCGAACGCGAGGGGAAAGAGCAGTGCAGATGGTCTCTGCGGCTGCTCAGGTGACACGGCAGGCAGTAAGCTTTCTTTACCGTGGTGGTATTGGAGCTTCGCGGATGAGCTTCCGCGTTCCTGCACTGCGTACACGTGAAGGGAAGCGAGAGGAGGGCGTGCTGTCAGAGAGTTCTTAGCTTGTTCCTTCAGCTGTTTGTATGAGATGAAGGAGTCTTGGCTGTTAGATGTCGTCTTCAGTCACCGCTGTTTTCTGATGTGCCGAGAAGGTGAGTCAAATGCTGGTGTACGCCAGGGACACTTTTCTTCAGGCCGGCCAGGCCGCCCATTGTCACGTTCAGGCAGATGTAAGGCGTCAACCATGCTGAGATCATCGGCCATGTGGTATGTCAAGGTGTCCTCAGCTGCCATATGCAGTTTGAGGAGGCTTAGTATAACCTTCTCTCCAGCCCTAGTGTCAATTTGAGCCATGCGGGTGGCCTTAAGCTGCATGCACGATCGAGACTTTGACTCCTGTTGGCCGGTCGTTGTTTGAAGAGACATTTGGGTGTCGCTGATCGTGCGCTGCTGCTGCGTGAGCAGTCCCGATGGCGATGCCACAACACACATGCCTGTGAGATCTTGTGCATCCATATATGTCAGCTTAGTTTCTCTGATCCCTCCTTCGCATTTCCACAGCCTCAAATGCATACTTTGAGTCATGACTTCAGCCACCGCGTAGGCAGTCATCGCATACCATCGGCACTGCGGCTGACATCTCAACTCGGGCTATACGGGACGTGGCTGAAGTCCTTGCTTCATTCGATCATATTAAACGACCGTAGGTTGTAGCGTCGGCATGATCGAATTATAGGATTGTCCAGGAGCACCTCGCTGATTTCAGGCGCGAAGGCACGGCGGTCAAGCACCTCGTCGCAGGATTGATGGTCAGTGAACGATACCACATGACAAGCCCCCTTGTTGGTCTTGCTTATGTCCTGCCTAGTTCATGTACATCGTTTGACACCGTTCGCCATCTTCATTTGGACATGTCGGGCTCTTGGCGACATATGCGTGGCTGCGCCGAACGCTTCCTCGCGTTGTCCGTGAAGCGTGAACGCACAGGTATTGGTCGCATTCTGGAAACGCCCTCACGGCAGCGTTCCTTCCGGGAGTGAGCAATGCTGCCACTATTGATACCAAGACGGAGGCTGCTGTTTACATCTCTTGGCTGCGATGTTGGTGGATTACCGGGCGTTGCGGTGCAAGAAGGAGCTTGACTTGGAGAACGGTATATAGGAAGACTGGCCATCATAGTTAGTATGCTCGAATATCAACTCAATCGACGAGTCCCATCATGTACATTTCTAAGACACTTGGCTTTCCGGTCGCCCTTCTGATTACCTTGTCATTCGCCTGTCCCATTGTGGAGAGAGACATCGCGACTGAGGAGGGCAACTCCACCATCGAAGCGCGTCAGTCCTGCCCGACGAAATATGATTACAGCCAGGGAGGTCGAGATTGGCACACCAATTGTGCAGGTATAGTCGAATCCATAATTCAGTGGTAAAGAGTCTGTGAACTGATATGACGAATAGCTTGGGCAAAATGTGGCAATGGCAGACAGCAGTCTCCGATAGATTTACCAGCCAACAGCTACGCAAAGACTCATACCCCAGCTTTCGCATTCCCTGGAGGAGCTGTGCGTGGTGAGATCTTCAATAGGGGTTTTGGACCGGGTAAGTGTGCTCACTAAAAGGCGTCTTCAACTCGTCAAAGACTTGTCTCAGATATTATCGTACCTTCCACTGACTGCTTTTGACAGAATGGCATCCCGCTGCAGGAGCTGCGGTGCCTACAATCCGCTTCGACGGCGTGACATATAATCTCCTCCAGTGAGTCACGCATGGCCTTGCGTCAAACAGTGAGCTGACCAGTAATCCAGATGGCATACCCACACTCCAGAATCCGAACACGCCTTTGGCGGCAACAAGCGCAGAGGAGAAATACACTTCGTCTTCGGCACAGGCTCGACTCCCAAAGCAGTCGCCGGTATTGGCTTGGACTATGGCGCAGCCAGCACTTTCTTCGGGGAGGTTTTCCAGCAGCTGGACTCCCAGCGCCGTGACTTGCCTCCTGTTGGGTCAACGGTACACTATCCGATCTCGATCGACTTCTCCCAGGGCATCTTGGGTCCGAATCATTTCCGCACTTTCTGGACGTACGAAGGCTCCTTGACTACTCCTACATGTGGAGAAGGCGTGCGGTGGTTCCTGGGTGGCTGGACTCAAATGCTCAGCGGCGATCAATTCCCTCGACTGAACAGAGCTAGCATTGACTCTGTGAGAGCGCTGCAGCCGGTGTTGGACCAGCATATCAATCTGTAGTTAGCTCATCTGGTACTTATCGGGCCATAGGAGTATGGAGTCTGGACACTTTGAATGATTGAACATTGCGTACTGGGATCGCGCAGTAGATCTCTCAGTTCCGGTGGTGCCCATCTCCTTTCTTGCTTTGTAAGGTGTGTTGATCTTCTTGGTTCAGCCTTCGAGAGTCAAAGTCTGCCGTAGCCTTGCCAAGGGTATCCGGAGTCTTCGCTTCCAGCCCATTCTCCTTCTGTATGTTGTAGCTGCGTCGGCGGCGAATGATACATGACAGGCTGCAAGAGCCTGAGGCCGGCCAGCTGGGCCTTCCGCTGCCGCTGGTGTTTCGTGATCACGAGATGGATGTCGTGAGGCCGCTCTCGGAGGTGCCGGCTTCGAGGCTCGCGTGATCTGCAGGAACGTCTGCGGCTCTCGACTTCCTCGCTCATCGGGCTGGGATGCTATCGTTTCGCCGCGACTGAGTCAAAGCAGCCGGCAGACGGCGACGGGGCGACGATGGAAGAGCTCCGGTGAGCTCTCGCAGGTCCAATGGGCGACGTCAGCTTGACAGCAGCTGCACCGGTCATGCACCCCAGGTTATAGCCTCGAACCATCTGCAGTCCAGCGGTTCATCCGCTCTCCTGCTGCACGATCTGCGTCTCACGACTCCCGAAATGCCATCTGCGATCATGGCAGCAACAACAGATCGCCCGAGGGTCTTCCTGGATGTTTCCATCGGCGGAGACCCGGTGGGCAGGCTGACCATCGAACTGTTCGTGGACAAGACTCCCAGAACATGCGAAAAGTGAGCACATGCGTTACGGCGCTCAGGCATAGCTTGGTGAGCAGTACTGACACGATGTGCTAGCTTCCGACGTTTGTGCACTGGTGAGCACGATGGTTTGTCATACGCGAAGGTTCCCTTCCACCGAGTCATAGACGAGTTCATGATCCAGGGTGGAGACATCACCAAAGGCGACGGCACTGGTCTCACGAGCATATACGATGGCGAAGCTTTCGATGACGAGCAGCTCGGCTGGCGAGAGATGGACGCAGCAGGTCTGGTCTGCTCAGCCAACCGGGGGAAGGACACAAATGGAAGCCAGTAA
Source organism: Cercospora sojina (assembly GCA_004299825.1). Lineage (NCBI taxonomy): Eukaryota > Fungi > Ascomycota > Dothideomycetes > Mycosphaerellales > Mycosphaerellaceae > Cercospora > Cercospora sojina. The sequence goes on along the minus strand of CP036211.1, from coordinate 2,647,682 downwards.
GCACAAATCGTATTCCACGAGTTGACGACAAAGGCTGACACAGGGCTCAGATTCTTCATCACATTAGAGCCATGTCCGCATTTGTCAGGCAAACACACGATTTTCGGACGACTCGTATCGGGGGAAGAGACGTTGCAGCGCATATTGAAAGTCGCAGTGGACAAGGCTGATACTCCAGTCGAGCCGGTGTTGGTGTCACGCTGCGGTGAGCTGGAGAGGAGGAACAAGCAGAAGCGCGACTCCATTCAAGACGCCCGTGTAGCGCAAATAAATGGTGCAGAGCGAGGGCGCAGGAGGAGGAGCGACCCCTCGGACGATGAGATGGATACTGGTACACCTCCGCCCAAAATCGGTCGACGCAGCCGAAGGCAGAGCGACAATGTCATTGACGAAGGCCTTCGAGGCAGACCGAGAGCACGTTCAGACTCACGCTCAGCTTCAAACCCGATCGAAGAAGAGGACGAAGGTTCAGATCATTCACCTGCTGCAAAGCATAAGCGGAAGCGGAGCCAGTCGCCCAGCCGACACATGGATCGCCACGAGGAAGGTGCGGGATCGGAACGAAGGCGGCGAAGTCTCCCCAACCAGTACCGGGACAGAGATGGCCGAGACTACAACGATAGTGATCGATATCGGCCAAGTCCACGGCGACATGATCACAAACATGCTGGTCGGCGAGACGATGATCGCTATAGACCTTCGAGAGATCGTCGCCATGATGACGGGAGGCTGAATAGCAACGATGGACGCCTCAGTGGAGGTTCATCCGAAGCCTATGGAGATGCGCCAGTGAAGTTCAAGGGACGAGGTGCGATGAAGTATCGTGAAAACGACAGAGCTTGGTGAAATTGAGGTTTGACGGCTGCTTCTCTCACTGAACCTTATCCTGTACTATAGGTATCAACATTCTGGCGTCGTACATCTCGGCGCGTCCATCTTCTGCAATGATGAAAGCATTCGCGAAGCATACTGCTGCTCATGGTTCTTCCACGGAAGCATATTCAGGCTGATGGTGGCTTCCCCGCAGAACAAAATCCACTATGCCCCGCCTACCACTCGCACTTCACGTCATCATGCATAGTTATGCTGTGCTTGATGTCAAAGCAGGAGTAGCAAATCGCACGACGCAGGCGCAGGCACAGCACCTGCATGTAGAAGCAATATGCGGGTAAAGATGTGACCACTGTGGTGTCGGCGCAATGGCCAGACAAGCTCTGGTGGTCGAGCTTATATACGGCACGCGGCATTTACTTGCCTATTTGGCTATACAGGACACGACTTCAGGTTTGGGGGCGCCAGCAGGATTTAGTTGCTCGATACCCTCCTTGGTTCGCGCTGGCAAGCTTTTCCAGACCGCGATTATGTCCACCACAGCCACGCTCGTTCTCGGCGCCTTGGTCGGTAGCACTTTGGCTTCGCACCCAGGTAGCTCTTGGAAGCAACAGCATAACAACCACTCATCCTGGGATCTGAAAAAGTTCACTTCACTCGTGACATTCGGTGACAGCTACACTGATGACTCACGACTCTCATACCTTGGACAAACCAATGGCTCGCTACCACCTGTGGGCTATGCAAATCCCGCAGTGAGTCAAACTCTTCAGGATTGATATCGCTTCACTGACGCGCTGTGCAGAACTACAACTCTGCGAGTGGCGGTCGTCCATGGCCTCAATACGTAGCACAATATTCCAACATCCACCTCTACAATTACGCTGTTTCCGGTGCTGTATGCTCCAACGACATCACTCCTCGTACATACAGGCCAGGCATTTTATTTCCAAGTGTCGAGGCATATGAAGTGCCAGCCTTCATCGCTGATAGCGCATACGTCGAACCCGACGGCGACAAATTCATGATCAACCCACCCGACGAGACCGTCTACTCAATTTGGATCGGTACCAACGATCTCGGCAATAAGGGCTTCTTGACCGATCAGCAAGTCCGCGGCACCAATATCGTCAACTACACCGACTGCGTCTTTGATGCTTTGAAGCAATTGTATGATCAAGGCGGGAGATACTTTGTTCTGCAGAACGTTGCGCCTCTGAATCTGGCGCCTGTTTACGCGCTTCCAGAGGATGAGGGCGTCGCGGGCAAGGATAAGTACTGGCTGGCGGATTGGCCACTCGACAACCAGACGGCCATGTCTTATCGGATGTTGGAGCAGGTTGTGACTGTGAATGCGATTTTTGAGTATCAGACTCCTTTTGTGAAGCGAATCAGTCGGGAGTTTGAGGATGCGAGGTTTGCGATTTTCGATATGCATGCTTTGGTGAGTCTTCCCTTCCCTCTCTTTAGGAGTCGCTTTCATCTACTTACTCTGCCATATGACAGATTTCGGATATCTACTACAATCCAGCTTTGTATCTCAACGGCACCGCGCCGCTCAACGTGCGGGGATTCGACAACCAGTGCAACTCGACCGGAGGCGATTGCGTGAGGTCTGACACTCCTGACAGCTTTCTGTGGTACGATGCGTTACATCCCAGCGAGCAAGCGGATCGTGTCTTTGCGAGAGAGTTTGTTGAGGTCGTCAAAGGTACCAGCAAATGGGCGAGATATTGGTAGAGAAGTCGTGGAAGTGCGAGACATGGGGAATAGATGAATCTTGATTGGGTCTGCAATGATATAAGCTCGCCTTGTACTACCGACGTCCAATTTAAGTTCCGAGTGATGAGACGACTTGGACTTCTTGTTTGACCACACTCGCATTAGGTTCTCATCTCCTCAAGTGCATCAACGGCGGCGGCTTGGCAGATCTGAACTACTGCAGATTCAAAACTCTGCCGTCTCCTGGCCAAGGTGTCGTTGGCCGTCGGGCGCCTGTCGCCTCGCCGGCGGCCACTCGACGGAATCCGCATTTCATCATATTCAAATTTCCACATGTCGTTGTTTCTGGGCAACAACCACGAAACGCCCGCCCAAGCTGCTTCGGGACAACGCCAGCACGGGAATACGAACATTTCAGAATTTAGCCTACAAAACTGCTGCCTCAACCTTCAGCGAAGCAGTCTGCGATCAACATGCGAACAGCCGTCGGACGCATGTCCTGCCTTGCACACATATGTCGGACTCGACAGGCAGCGGAGCTTTATCCGGCAGTAGCGCGCATCGTGCTGAAGTGGAGTCCAGATCAAGATGCGTGCATCACCTACTTTCGAGCGACGTACGGCTTTTTCTGGCTGCATAACTGTCGCGCACCTGCCTCACATTTGGTCAGCATCTAGGCCGTCGCGATCCGACGAGCTGGAAGTCGCGACTCGAGTGCGGGCAACTCCAGCTGGACGAAGAACAAGTTCGACTTCCCAATCAGTTGCCGGCCTTCCTAATTTGGCAATACGTTGGCTTCATCAAGCAGTTACGCGTCCTGCACATCGATCGGCCCGGCAATATCAAAGATACCAACCTTTTGTCGCACGACGAACGAGCGGCACCAGCTCGCATATTGCAGTGCTGTACGCAGTCAAAGCGCTACGGGCAGGAAGACAAGCAAATTGCAGAGCTGTGAGCCGATCAGAGGTCATGCAGCAGACTCGCACGCCCGATGGCTCGGAGTCTGTACTATAACTCGACTCATCTTCCATAGCGACAATGTGATGCTGAGTCCGCGTTCACCAGAGGCTTATGGCAAGGCGCGTTGCTGGTAGCGAAGCCCGGAACACTCAAATCTTGTCGGCCAAGTCGCTCACAGGACCTCGGCGAGCGCGAACATCCGAGACGGAGTGGGTCAAGGACGAAGCCGACCCGTTGCTCAGCGATATTCCAACGCTGGGCACTTCCGTCCCATGCTACCATATGCTATCGAACACAGAGCCAAATTTGATGCTTCGATAGAAAGATCGCGCCATCGCCGTCGCAAGGGAAGCGATCTCCACCCAGCGCTAGGCGACCGGTATGGAACACTCTTCGGCGACCCTATGACGTCCAGCGATTTTGGGCTGCGCCAGGAATGTGTCATCGCTTGTGCAATTGGAGACCATTTGTTCGCCACCGCAAGTCTTCTGTGGTGCTTCCTCTCCTCTTCTCCATTGGCGCAAGTGCGGCGAAAAGCTCATAAGAGATCGAGAAATGAAGACGCCGTGTGGCATCGCTGGGGAATGTTTGTGAAGCGAAGGGCGTCGCGCAAGATCTCGACGTGGACTCCGCGTCCGGAATCGTGCTGGACTCATCGGTACTGCCTCCCATGCAAGTTGGTCTGCGGAGACCGGCAGCTCATGGAAAAACTGTTGGTGTTTTCCGCTGGCATTTGTTCACCAACAGCCAACTATGGGCAAAGCCTTCGGTTCGATCGTAGCGAAGCAAGATACTCTGCACCGGTCGTTCGCGTGTTGGCCACACCGAGTGCACACTGCTGTGCTCTGCTGCCCAAAGTATAAATGGTCGGCCAACTATCCGACCGCACCAGCTCCGGGCTCCAAGTTGGGCAACGCCAGAGTGCTCAGCGGGAACCTCCCAGGGTACCTGGACTGGGCCCTGGCAGTCGCGTCCTTCCCTTCTGCCCATCGGGAGACGAACCGACCAACTTCTCCCCCGGACGCTCTTTATCCACGAGCAAGTGTGTTACAGGCATGCGCTTCTTCGGCACGAAGAGCGATCTGGTCAATGCGACGCGGCGCTGGACATGAGGCTGATGTTGCTTGACGTGAAACGGACTGTGCTCGTCCAGGCACCATAGCCAACACTGCGCATCGTCCTGTGCTGTCTGGTGAGGTGGTCCGCACAATGATATCCATGAAGGCTCGCTGTGACTTCTCCCAGGCCGATCGCCGTTTTCGGGTCCAGGCCTATCTTGAGTCCGCTCATCGAGCTCGATTCCCACAATGTGTACTGTGCCATTACTAGCGGCCGATTCGCGTTCGGGCTGTCTGCGGAACGAGGAGTGCCGCGTGTGCGGATGATGCCTGTGCGACTGCGGCAGCTTGACGTTGATGAAGAATCTGATGTGCGGGACGAATTACACGGTCGTCTCATCGGGCCTGGGATGACATACGAGCAAAAGTGACTTTTGGCACGGGCGACAATCGTGATGCTCGGAGTCAACCCCGACCACCTCATTCGAAGGAAAGACAGACATTTCACCGGCGTCCAGCAGTACGTCGAGTTCTGCTCCATGGTGTTGCACACTGTCTCATCATGGTGCATAGTGGATCGCAACTGTTTGAAGTGAGGTCTCGGGATGCGCTAGAGTGCCGACGCCGGAAATGCTGCTGATGTCACCGGAAGCTGTGCTTGACTGCAAAGTCATGGTAACCACGCGGGAGCAACGTCGATGGTATGGACAAGTAAACTTTTGCCTCGCCGCAGATTGTCGGAAGTCCAGACAAGTCGGCATCATAATTCAGCCATCGAATACCGACTCTGGTATCACGTTTGCTGCCGATCTGCCGTAGGCCGACCAGCGATCTTTGTGAAGTGGTGGCGGTCCACTGCGATTGCTGGAACGCCGAGCAGCCAAGCCCAATCCGACAAGTTTTCAGCGCTGGTTCGTGAAAGGGACCCGTTCGCCGAGCACAGGAGAGAAAGTTTGCTTGTGGATCCAACCTCATAGTCCTTGTTTGTGCCTATAGGGTCTATCCGAGCACAGGGAAGCTGTTGACTCCGGTTGCAACATGGTCCCCGCACGTGTCGGCACTAGAAGGACAGCTGATCATCGCCACTCGTGTGCTGTATCGCTCCATTGGTTCGCATGGCAAGGTACAGAGCATGTACCGTACGCCGACGCATCTGTTCACCTCTCCCTAACGATAAGCTCGAGGCCTAAGGGCGGCATACAGGCGTATCGAAACGAGAGAGCCCTCTTTCACACGTTAGCCAGCCAAGTGTGTACTAGACATGGAGTCTTTATGCAGCAAAGACTTGCACTAGCCCTAGTCGTGAGCCTTTCTCCGCCGCATGGTGGCTTTTCCTGCAATGCATTCCCACGAGCGGCCTGGGCAGGTCACCGGAGCTCATCTCCAGGCCCTCGGAGCAACATCCCGCTTCTACCCTTTTCTATGACTGTAAAAGGTCTGACTTCACGACCCTACCTGGAAGGACAGTAATAGTCGACGTTCTGGACATTTGTTATCTGCACAGCTATTTTGCTGCGTTGCCGATGACCTTAGTACAAGGTTTCCAGGCATCACTCTACCCTGCGCTCATCACCACATTGCGACGCCGGCCCTCTGCCATCAGTGAGCATCCAGCTACTGTGAAGTGGTGAGCTACCGCACTACAAACTGGCATCGGCTCACCCTCGCCGCAGTTCGCGTGTTCGAGCCGTCGCCGAACCAATGTCTGACGAAAAGGCGAAGGGGAGGGCGAAGGGGCGTCGCGCACAAGTGGCCAATGCCTGCATCACTTGTCGGACTGCTAAACTGAAGGTTCGTCTGCTCTGCGCTATCTCTCGCTCTGACAGGATGCGCTAGTTTCGCACTGATGGTTCGCTGATACATCTATGAAGTGCTCTGGACAGCACCCAACATGCGCCCGCTGCCGGGATCGAGAATTGGTCTGCGAGTACGACGTCTCCGAGGGCATGACCAAGCGACAACAGCTTCGAAATGATTTATCAGATCGCTCGCTCGAGCTGGAACGAGCAATGGGGGTTCTGACACACATGCAGCAAGCCAGCGATCATGAAGCAACGGAGTCTCTAGCACGCCTACGGATAGGCTCTTCCATTGAGTCAGAATACCTCCGGATCCAGTCGCAACGCACTTCGCGCTCTCCTAGCTCCGATGGCATCTCGCGCTCGCATTATTCGGCGAGCACGAGTAATCCTGACCTGGATCGTACTCTGGCATCGCAAAACCAACGCCTTCTCAGTCTACTGAACCCAGCGGCGCAACAGCAACAGCAACAGCAACAGCAACAGCAACAGCAACAACAACAACAACAACAACAGCAGCAGCAGCAGCAGCAGCAGCAGCAGCAAGCGGAACAGCAGTCGCAGCCACAGCAGCAACCAACCACGCAAGCCAATTGGTCTCAACCGCCAAATACTGCAGAGAATTGGACTGCTGCTGATCGAAGCGATTGGCGAGCGCACGATTATCACAGCATAGACCCCCAAATGCTTGACCAAAGCGGTGTTCCGTCGCGAGACCCAGGACTATCAAGCGCTGGCACAAGCTACCCGCAACACTATCCTTACCGGCACCATCCTGAAGCCCGTCCTTAGGAGGAGACCTGGATCATGATAAGCAGCACGACTTTTCCGTTTGCACTGCTTACGAGAAGAAACACTGTGGATCGTACGAACGTCCACGCTAGGCGAATCTGGCCAGGCCCAAAACGCTGGCAGCATGACAAGAGCACGAAGCAGCCTCAGTCCCCAAGCGACGACCTCCTCGGTACGCTCGGCTTCCTTTGCAGCAACCACTTGCCATTGAAGCTCCGAACACCACGAGACGAAACCTGAGGGACCCGCCTCGAAACGAGAGCGCGCAAAGCCGGACAGAACACTTGGTGCAGGGGCAATCGGCAAGAACTCCTTGCATGTCGCTAGCTTGAGGGTTGTGGCTAGATCCTACAAAGCATAATGTCTGGAGGAACGAAGGATGTTTCCGGGACAAAGACAGGCTAAGGTGACAGTGTCGCCTGGGGCAGACGCCAACGGCATTCCACCTGCCTGGGTCTTGAGTTGATCTTCTACCAAGTCCTGCAATCTACAAACTACGAAACCTACTGCACATCTGTATGGACACCTCGATCCACTGGCCTCGCACAGTCGAAATCGTGAGTCGCCCTCGATCGGCTCCGCTGCTCCTGACACGAATAATGAATGTGTATTGTTCGTATGGAATCTAGACACTTCTCCAAATCCCGAGCATGCATCGTGCTCTTAAGGTGGCGCCGATCGTCGATCAGGAAATTGACTTCCGCTTTCGATTTAGAACCGTAACAATGGATATGGCTTGCATTGGCGAATCCTTCACAGCCGCGTGACGATCACATCACGAGTCGCATGCATGGAAGCCCACTACTGCGCGTGGTCTGCAGGTCAGCGAGCGCGTCAGCATAGTCATATGTGCTCAAATCTGGCTAAGTAACTCATGCTACAGCGGTTGACGGCATGCCAGAGTGAGTGGAATCTGTGTCGGATATGAGTTGTCTGTCGATCCGGCCTGGGCGTGGACCGTGTGCGCCACAGGGTTCTTGACTGCCGGCCGGAGGTCGCTTGCGGGATCTGGAGCACGCGTAGGGCAACAAGTCAAGACTTCACACGTGGGACAAGAGGTAATGGAGGACGAGGGCAAGGCTGCATCTCGAGAGCGGGTACATGCCGCCGCCGAGGCATCAGATGTGCCCATAGCGAGGTACGCCTGAGACAGCGCCATTCTCCGGCTCCACCAGCAGGAGCGATGAACGTAGCGATGTTCCGCAAAGCGACGATACCGACAAAATGCCAATAGTTGAAGGCTCGCTCTCGCGAAACAAACATCACATTGTGATCAGCGATCATCAAGCTACGTGCCAACGGTGCCATGCACTTTGGCTGGAGGCTCGACGTGTCGACGTGAAGTTGGTCGATTTAGGCTCGAATTTAGGTTTACATGTTACGTCAGGCGTTCGCCCGAGCACCCATTGGACTGCCCATTCTGGTGTGAGTGCTGTATCCCCAGCCACTTGTGCGCGGCTGTGCAGCAAAAGCTCGAAATGCTTGACGCAAAGGAGATCCGTGAGATCTGCGAGATCCGAGATCTGACATACCAACGTCACGTCGCTTAGGGGCAGTAGACACGCAACACGTGTTGTCTATTCTCTAGCTGGAGCGCGACACGTACTCTCTCCTCACGGCATGCCAAAACGGCCCCGTACCAACGTACGACGCTTGCACTGAAAACCATCCACACCTTCCGAGGATAAGTTTCTCCAAAGGCAGCTCACGATCTGCGGGCTGGAGCTTCGTCGAGGTGGAAAGAACCGTGACGACGCTCAAGAACACCTAGAGCTAATGAAACGGTCAGCAACGCCAAGCTGAGCTCGTGGCCGTTAGTCCCGTGTAGATCTTTCAAGCTTCACATTTTGATGTTGAAATCCATTGGTTAATCCATCACATGCCCTGGAGATCGCTAGAGCAGCTGCCAAACAGAGAGCAGCTCTGAGCCCGCGGCCGGGCAAATTCTGCCAGCCGGCTTCGGATCGCCGACGCTACGCGGCCATAGCTTCCGGAAAGAGGGCCTAAGAAAGAAACGCAGGTCAACTTTCCCCGGGTTTTCTGTTTCCAAGATCGCTATCCATAAGGTTAAGCCTCAAAGTGTGGCTGGGACTTGAATATCGGATACGCCAGTCGAAAGTCTCGGACTAAATGTGCTAGTCAGTAGCGTGGTTGTTTTCCGATAATGCAACCGAATTGAATCGCTCGTATTTTGTACTTGGCAGATCGAAGTCAAATAGAAGTCCAGCAGCGGAGCGCGCTTCGGACTTTTGAGGCTGATTGAAATATAGAAGTGACGCACATGTACCGGGCCCGACTCGCAGATCTTGCATGTACACAGGCACGGTGCACGAGTCGGTGACGGTGGACGGACGGGCTGAAGCATGAGCTACCTTCCACGTTCTAATTCCCAACCTGTCGGCTCACGCAGCTACTCTCTCACGACCTGTAGGCGTTCGACCTTTGGTAACAGCTTCCTGGTGACAGCTGGTATGAGGCTGGCTAGACTTTGCGCATGTCAGCTATATCACTGCCCAGTTATGTATGCTATGTCGAGCGAAACTCATGCAGGACGGGTGCCAGGTTGACAATACTGTCGTCTGAGGCTGACCGCTACCTCGTGTCCCGTGTCCGGCGACGGTCATGCTCTTAACACGGCAAATGCTGTGGAGGAGATGGGAGTAGCACTTTCCTGCAGATCAGAAGCATTGCATGCATTCCTAAAGCTCAGGGCGTCTGTAGTACCTCGTGTGAGCTCATCGACTTAGTGTAGAGTCCCAGGCCGAATGCAGCTTCCTCGTCTCGCAGTCTCGGGTTTGAATCGAGGTAGTTGCCTTGATTCGCCGAGTGGCGATGCTCCGGTGGGTGGGGGTGTGAAGGCAGCGGTCCAGAGTTCAGAGAATCAGAGGTGAAGCCGAAAACGCCAAGCATTTTGCGGAGCTGCAGCGGACCCCCGAGATCCTCACTGGGAGAGAGCATCGAACTTCGCGAACCAGCATAACCACCATCGCCATCAAACTGATCACGCTTCACCGCCACCATGCATTGCACCTGCAAAACGCTGCTCAGCAGCGTTTTCGCCGCGCCGCTCGCGCGCTCCACGATCTCGATGCCCCCAACCTTCCTCGCGCCAGCTCTCGCTCTCAATCAAACGACCTCCTTCTCCACTAGCACCCGCCAGCACGCGCGTAAAGATGGCAATCCCGCCCGCGGCGTTTCCGCTCTTCGCCGCACTGGCCTGAAGAAACAACGACTCTCCATCACCGCTGCCGAACTTCCCAAACCCGTTCTCGACCCATCGAAAAGATCACAAGTCGAAGTTGACGAAGACCATGGGCTCTGGGATTTCTTCCCGTCGGATAGGAAGTCAATGGCCACGCCAGAAGAGCTCCTCCATCATGGCCGCTCATGGGATATGAGAGAGTTGAGACATAAAGATTGGGATGATCTGCATCGGTTATGGTGGGTTTGTGTTAAGGAGAAGAATCGGTTGTTGACGTATAAGCTGGAGAGGGAGAGAGTGAAGCACTTGTTTGGACCGTATGAGTCTGAGCAGAGGGAGGTAGCGGTAAGTACTTTGCTCGCGCAAAGAGACTAACTCGTGGTGAGGCGGTCGAGATACTGATACAGTGGAACAGGTCAAGAACACCATGAAGCGTATCAAGCAGGTCCTGACAGAGCGCTGGTATACGTGGGAAAATGCTCGGCAGGATGCGATGCAGGATGAGGAGATCAATATGTATGCCGATCTTGACGCTGGAGAGCCGGCTTATTTGCCAAAGGAAGAGGTAAGTGCGGTCGCTGTCGAGAGTGGCATGAAACAAGCTAATTGGAAACAGGCGCAAAGTGAAGGGATATCAGACGCCCTCTCACAAGCTAACCTCCCACCACCAAGCGAAGCTTCGAGGCCTGAAGTACGAGCTTGAAATTCTGTACAATGTTCGTGTAGTCATAATGTACAAACTCCGCCAGAGCGACTTTTTTTCACAAATACCCACGGCCTCTCTGACGAGACCGATGAGGAAAAGCAATCCGCTTGAGGCACCCATGGCCATACAGTGAACAGCGCGCTCTTCAGCACGTTTGAAAGCAAACAAGCAATCCCGGGCATCACCCTCTATCATACCGAACTCCATCGCTAAGCAGCAAGCAAAATTCCCCACTCATATCGAACCATGCGTGATCAAGATCGTCGTCAGTCCGGAACAGTCATGAGCATCTCATCATCGTCCTCCAGAGACCGAGTCACCTGCTCTCGCCGAGCAAAAGCCGCCTTGACTTCCGAAAGCAGGGCTTCCGGACTGCTCACGTCCTTGTCCCCGCCAACGCTCACGAGCAATTTGTGCAGACTGGCCGTTAGTGACAGCACTCGTGAAGAAGCCGCATCGAGACCTTTGGCCATCGGTATGGCTGGCTCGTTGAAACTGAGCAAGGAAGTAGTCCCATTCATCCTTCCAGTCATATTCATGATGGCCTGTGGAGAGGTCCTGTAGTCCAACGTGAGGTCGTGCGTGCATTGTCCGGCAGGCGTCCGCTCGAGTGGCAGTTTCGACGACTTGGTGCGGCCTAGCTTGTTCGAGCTCTTCCTTCTCGCCAAAACACCTTTGCCTGTATTGGGACGATACTCTTGATCGCTAAGGTTCTCAGTCGTGACGACAGGTGCATTGACATCCAACTCCTCCAACACTCTCCTCTCGCGAGTCCTTCTTCGCTTTGGCGTACGCTGATCGACCTGCTCGTGCGGAGAAGCCTCCTCATCTGCAAGGCCAATCACTTCACTCGCGGGAACGAATCCTGGCTGCTGCTTGTGTCTATTACTGGTGTGCTGCGCCTCGGTCAGGTCAAGTGTTTCGGGTCCAGGCGAGGCATGAATGCGAGTATCGTCAGTCCGTCCATAGTTCCGGCGCTCGATCATAGACGAAATCGCATCGCTTGAGTTCCTACCAATAAATTCTCGAATGTCGCGATTGCGCTGTGGCGGAGTCAATGCTCGAGGCTCGTCGATCAGGTCGCCCAATTCTCCCTGCGCCACAAGACCATCGTGATTGTGTTGCGTTGGATATTGTCCTCGTCTTTGCTGGAAACGTGGCTGCTGCAGATGATCGAACCACACGGTCTCTCGAGGATTCTGATCTGTCGTTGGGAGCTGAAATGGCTTGTTCACTCGATTCTGTGCCGGTGGCTTACGTGGATTGCGTCGTGGTCTTGTGCTAGAGTCTGCAATGGCCTCAAGTGGCGTGCCGGTCGATGGCTCGAACGATGGACCATAGTTGTATTCGACGGGACTGCGAAAATCTTGTGAGGTTAGTGGAGAATATACCTGGGGCGGTGGAAGTGCTGATGAACCAATCAATCTGCCGTCTCGTGCCAATCGAATATCTGGAACGTGAGCTGAAGGATGAAAGCCCTCATTTGGCGTGGGTGACGAAGGTCGTGGGGTTGGCAGTGTCCTCATGTCCATATTGCAACCTTGCTTCGCCGGCGAACTTGACGTCGCCACCAGACCAGCATTATCCAAGTCTTCTTGCCCGCGCAATGGTCGAACATCTTGCATCGGCGAAGCCCGTCGGAGGGGGGCATTGAGCTTAGCTGCAATCCAGGGATTCGAAACTGTCACGTCGTTCTTGGAGCGCCGCAGCTCCTCAAAATCGGCCTCTACGTGACTCGTGGGCGCACGCTGGTCAAGCAACTCCAGGTCTTCCTCGTCACACCCATACATGGTCGATCGGTAGGCTCTTGCTGGTAATTCGTCATCGTCAGCGTATTCGCCTCTATGAAGAGGTATCAAATCCTCTGTCATAAGTGCTGGAGTTGCCGAACGATGTCTTGCAGAATTTGCCAAATTCTGCTGTTGCTGCTCCCCACGCATGTCTGGAACTCCTGGACATGCTGATGCCGGCTCCTGGTCAGAGTATGCTGCGGAGAACAGTCTGCGGGCGGTCTCGAGAAGTAGACTTGAGTCTTCGAACAAGAGATCGTCTTTCGCAGGCTCCAGATTTGCGTCGTAGCTACCGCGGGGACAGCTCATCTCCAGGTAAAGAAATGGATCCTTGATATCTGCAGAATCCGGAGCGACTCTCTTCAAGGCTTCACGAAATATCTTAACGATTTGCTTGAAGACACCTCTGCTGGTAGAGACTGGTCGAGCATCAACTGAGAAATATGCTCCGATGCCGGTAATTTTGCTTGCATCTGCGTCAGCACGCGGGAGAAAAGCTTGTAAAGTAAATCCACCGTTCTCGAGTATCGACCACGAACATTGCGAAGCGCAGGCTGCACCGACGACTTTGAATGCTGCATCTTCGGCGTTGCCACCAGATTTCGGAGCATAGATCCAGTCACCCTTGTTGTTCTTGGCTCTCAGCACCTTTAGAGCAAGTCGGACTCGAGGCCTTGCAAAGGCGTATGCTTGAAGCGTGCGCTTGATCTTCTTCAAGCAATTCTCAGTGTTCTTGAGCACGACTTGTCGACGAACAGGATTGGCCTTGATGAAGTTGGCGATACGGACAGTGGTGCCAACTGGCAGCGACGCTTTTTCTTGGGCAACGACTTCACCTTGCTGGCTGATCTTCAGAGCCGCAGCGACTTGCTCCCCCTCAATTTTGGTACTTATCGTCAGTGAGCCGCTCAGCTCTGCGGCACTCGCAAGCGCCTCGCCTCGAAAGCCGAGTGAGGAGCCGCCGATGTCTTTGAGGTCATCGTCATGCGTTATTTTCGATGTGCAATAGCGGCGGGCAACGAGCGCCCGGTCTTCAGGTACAATGCCATGGCCGTTGTCGCGGACCTGAATCACATCAATAGTGTTGCTGTGGATCTCTACAGCGACCGAGGTTGCATTAGCATCGTATGCATTGTCGAGTAGTTCCTTGACCACGGCGGCGGGATCAGTCAAGACCTGCGACGCGCCCAGCACTCGCACAGTAGCTTGTGATAGTGCTTGGATACCCATGGCGGCATGGCTGATGCTCTACCCGTGCTGATAGATGCAGCCCATCTAAATTCTCATGGATTCTAAGAAGAGATATGTGGAAGTGTGTGAGATGAGGTTGAAGTAGGACGCGTCGTGGCACGCGACGGATGGGATCTGACTTCGGCTCCCAAGTCGGGCAGATGTCATCATCGCAACTTCCCCATTGCAACAACGTAGACCGCCAGCTCTTTCCTTCCATTCCTCACGACTCTTCATCCTGCTCAACTGCAAATACACACAACAACAACAACATGGCTCTCGCACCCAAGTTCGCCGGCCAGAAATTCGTGGCCAAAGCCTCACCAGAAACCCTTCACACGCTGGAACTTTGTAAGTCTTTCTTTCGCCTCACTCGACCCCACCATCAGCAAATGAAACGTTGCGATGCTAACGAATTAACCAAAAAGTCCTCGACTACGTCTGCCCCTTCAGCAAAAAACAATTCGACACAGTCTACGACCAAGTCTTCCCCCTCATTAAACAAAAGTACCCGGACAAAGTCCAATTCATCTTCCGCCAACAAATCCAACCCTGGCACCCCTCCTCTACCCTCGTCCACGAAGCCGGCGTAGCAGTCCTCCAAACCGCCCCAACGAAATTCTGGGATTTCAGTAAAGCCCTTTTCGCCGCACAAACAGAATACTTCGACGCCAATGTCGTGGACGAGAAACGAAATGATACTTATAAACGTCTGGCGAAGCTTGCGGGAACTGTAGGAATTGATGAGAAAGATATTTATAGTCGATTGGAGATTTCTGATAAGCCGGATAAGGATGGAGGGTTGAATGGGGGGAATCAGGTGACGAATGATATTAAATTGTTGGTGAAGGCGAATCGGTTGCAGGGGATTCATGTTACACCGACGGTTATGTTTAATGTAGGTTTATTGTCCTCCTCCCTGCGTAAGATGATGGTCTCAATGCGATTTTGACTGACTGAGATTTGTGGAATAGGGCTACCCAGAGAACGGCATCTCGTCGAGCTTCAGCAAGGATGATTGGGAGAAGTGGCTAGAGAAGAACATTGTGTGAGCGCATGTGATACGACTCTGCACTTGGGCGTTATCTGACGATGAAGTGGCGGTGATCAACACAAGCTTCAAGCCCGCATCTAACACAGCGGGTTTTGGAGATCTCTGAAGCCCAAGTCTGCCACATTTCAATCATGCTGGTAGAGCTGTAGCCGATCATGAAATAAATGATACGATAACGAATTGATCTTCGCGGCACAACGGCTGACATGTTGATATGTAGTCTTCGCCTCAGGTCTGCTGGACACTGTCACTCCTATCACAGGAGCTCAAATCCTCCAATCTGCAGAACGGTTACGATCTTGCCAGGTGGGCGAACACTGTCACCTTCTCAATATCTAGCCCCTTGCCATCGCCATTGTCGCCGGCTTTTGCGGCGGCGACCTCGATCTCTATCCTGTTGACGCCATGTGATAGATTGCCATCATAAGAATGCGTGCGCTTGCCTGTCTCCTGGTGGTAGGTCGTGTCTCTTTGCGTAAGACGCGTACCATTCATGGTGACGAATATTTTGTACGCTCGATTGATTGCCAGCTCGCGTGATATCGTGGGCTGAATCTGGATGAAGAAATGCGATGCGGGTAACGTGATTGTTGTACTTTGTTGCGACAGCGAAGGGTGTGGCGGTATTGAGATGCTGAAAGGCTTGGGCACCTTCAGGTGAGGATGGGTGTGTAGGGTGACTAGTGGCAGTAGGGCCTCAGACGCAGGATACTGGCGCACGGCTGTAGGTGGCAGCAATGAAGGTGCGGTATACGAGTAGCTGTTGACGGGCGGTGCGGGTTGGCCAGAGAATGGAGTTCCGCTTGTAGCGCGGACCATGGGAGGCGGCATCATGCCGTTCGTCGCAGGCTGGATCCCTGGCGCAATAGCATGGGGCGCAGGAGATTGAGTAGGTATTTTCTCGTTCTTGACGAATTGCGCGGACGGACTGCCGGCTTGTCCCGGACTTAGAGGTCGAATAGGTCCCACTGAGGATTGTCTCCCAACTCCATTAACTCTCGATATCGCTCGCGGGCCGTTCGGTGCATGGGTACCGTTGACGCCAGCCTGAACCATGTTTCGTTGTCGAGCGAGTGCATCGTTGTCGACGGACATACTGGGACCTGGCGAAGGGCGGTGTTGTGACAGATTGAGCGGGACACCCGATTTCGTCTGCGGTTGAGGACCACCCAGCTTGATGCGCGTGCTCTGTGGCTCCTTGACAAGTTCTTTCGCCTCGGCCAACCTCGATTTGAAATGAGCCTGTATATTGGTCAGTACTCGCGGAAATTCGCAGGAAGCGCTGTACAAACCTCGAGATCACCGGCAAGAGCATGCATATCGCTGCCGTCTTCGTTGTAGTCTCGTGCGTTGCGCCAGATCCAGCTGACTTCCTGCTCGAAAGCATCCCATGTTTTGAAGTCGGATATACCAGTGGCTGCGTCTCGCCCGTGAACACCCCGCACACGCTTCTGCACTCCCTTCAATGACACTGGATGCTTGATTGCTCTGTAGTAATCTGTGAGACTTCGTGAGGGCAGGAAGACGAAGGGTGTAAAAACCTCGAGTCCCCTGTGAGGCGGTCAGTATACAATGACATCCCATCGTCCACACGCAGCAAGCCTACTCTTCATCGGTATAGCGGATCATCTCAGCTACAATCATCTCCTGTGCTTCTTGGAATGTCTTCCCGGCAAAGTCCATGCTCTCGTCCTCGCCGCCAGCTGCAGTGCTAGGCGCCACGGAGGACTTTCGATCTGAAGGCGGCTCCGAGGCTTTCTCTGTCACCTTCTCAGAAGCTCGCGGTCCAAGTGATATCTTGAGCTTGCTGCTGGAATCTCGAGTTGCGCGATCTTCTTTGGCAGCTGCTGTGGGCTCTTGCGCTGACTTGGCCTGGGCACTGGGCGTCCCTTGCGCATGATGATTGCCGTTGGTCAGTGTAATCTTGGTCAGGCCGGGAATGGGAGTGGCGACTGCTGAATAGCTCGGATCCTGGTAGGCCGGGTTGTTGACCTTCATGTAGTTGTAGATGAGTTTGCGTATTCGCTCTGCATCTTCGTACACTTCGCTCTTAGGCTCGTTGTAGTCCTTCGCGTTCTGAATCATGCGCTTGAAGTCGCTCTCCAGCGCGCTCACGGAGGGATAAGCATCGTTGCGAAGCTTCTCTTCGATGCTGTTGATTGATATGGGCAGCCGGATGACGTGGTAGTAGTCGGGCAGCTCATCCTTTGGGGGCAGCTCGACGAAGGCATCTGTGATGGGTCGACCGCTGCAAGCTCTGTCAGTGTCTTGGTGTGCTCGGATGCTTGCTCGCTACATGCACGTACGTCTTGTCGGTGGCATTGCTGAGCTGCGCGATCAGCTTGTTGCCCACAGCCTGCACGCTCCGGTCGACGGGGGGTTTGGGGTTCGAGTTCTGTGTCGCGGCGCATCTTGTCAGCATGCATCGGGGCTGGTGAGTGCAGACGGCAGGGTGCTCGGGCGTGCTCCTCGTTGCGTGCGGCTGATGACGGAGGTGCTTTGGGTAGTGGGTAGCAAGATGCCGGCCATGCTCGACACTTCAACCCGTCGCGTAGTCTCGTCCTTGATCGACCCTCCACCCCAACTCGACCACGCACACCACAACCTCCACGCGCGATCCCTGCGCGTCGCCGCCGCCCGCATTGCACGAGGACCCAGCCGAGCACATCCACCGAAGCGCAGGAGGACAGATACATACCAGCAACTTGAGCTTTTTCGTCGCGCTCCCTTCGTTGGTCGTGGGAGTCGCGTGGAGGGCTTGCGCTTTGCGCTTCCTGCTGGACTCCATCGCGGGGCGGTCCAAGCTGTGCAAGATGGAGGACGCGCAGCGCTACGGGGTCCTGCACCGAGATCTGGAATCGCCGAGTCTGCCAGCGGGGTGAATAACATGCGCCGGATGGGACAACTGCCTCGCTCTTCGCGTTGCAATGCGCTTGGGTGTTGCCCTGGGCTTGGCCCAATCAAGCGCGGGAGCGGGAGCGGGAGCGGGAGTGTCCGCATTGTCCATGTGAAAGCTATTGCCACTGCAGGATTGACCACATTGACAACGCCATCTCGCATCCCCAACAAATGCCATGTGATGATCGCTTGAGGAACGAGCCTGCCAAGCCCGGCATCTTCAACATCGGCGGCTGGCACGTGGCACGAATCAACGAAGCCATGTCTTCGACGCCTCCCTATTCCACTCATGGTCTATTGGCCTTCTCTTGAGAACACGCGTGTAGGTATAAACGGCTTGCATACAATCGCCAGAGATTGATTGGCCTCGGTACCGCCCGCTAAACGGAGCTGCTGCGGCTAGCTAATCAACAACCTCGCCGCCGGCATGTCAAGCATCATGTTTTCACCGATTTTCTGCACGGAGAAAGTCAATGTACAATGTTGTTGTTGTCAACAGTGGCATACGGCCGCATACCCAACGGGACACGAGAATGCTACGGAGCCAGGTACGCGAAATGTGCGGCACGACTCGTACAACAGGGAGTGATATGCCGCACATGAAGCTTGCATCTCGCACTGTTCGGGCCGCTAGTCAACGGACTTACGGCTTTCGATTACATATTGCTGCTTCCGTTGCATGCTCTCACAGCAAAGCAGTGGCCGTTCGCGAGCAGCCTCGTTTGGGGACTCTGTGGACCATGACGGAGTCTATGCAGCTATATGACCTGAGCAATGGGGTTTGTCAACACTAGGCCGACTCGGCTGCCAATCGCATATGCTTCCCGAAGGTCTGGCCCACACGCTCCCGATAGCTCTCCCACAGTTATGCCGAAAGAGTTACATCCAGCATTTGGAATCCCATGTGCTTATCACTTCATGTATTGATGACACGTGGGCATGTGAGCACTTACCCCAACGATAAGGTCTCAACATACAGAAAATGATCTCACGCGTTCGATTGGTCTGTGGATTGTGTTTCCGTATCAGAGTTGCGGGTGAGATGTTGCCTATCCTGGAAAAATCCGGGTTGCAGGCTAAAGAACAAGCCCGACCCTAGGAGAAGCGCAAATATGGAAAAATAACAACATGGCATCGCATATGACAACGATAAGGATCAGCTCCACGTTGACCTTGATATGCCTCTGCTCGCCGCGCTGAGAATGCGTAAGTGGCTCCCGTCCTACTCCACACACCCGAGTATTCTCGACCCACTCTCTACAGGCTCCTGATCATACCTAGCTTTGTGCTTTAAGCACCGCACAGGCTTCCTCAGGAAGTCTTTCTGCTGTATCGAGTTACTCAGGACGAAGCTGATAAAACACATACTTCTCGAAGAGCCGAGCGAGATTCAAAATTCGGGAGCCACATTGATCAGAGCACCACATCTGCAGAATATTGATCTCGATCTCGAACCATATAATACAAGCATCGGATCCCTTCATCAATGCCATCCTGTGCACGCTGCGCAGGAGGTGGATCAGTGGCGAAGCCTTGTGCTCCCTGTGGTGCCACAGGACACATACGACAGCGGATTCGATGCTATCAATGTAAATCAAAAGACGCGCCAACCGCGGCGGCCTGCACACTTTGCCGTGGGCGTGGACAATTGACGATTCCTGTCAACTGCACTGCCTGCGCGGGAAGGGGGAGCATTTTGAAACTGGCATGCGGCGACTGTGGTGGGAACGGGATGGCTAGAGCTTGATCGCAAAGATCAGTCGGCCAACAACGACACAAGGGTGGAGCGATGTGGAAGCAAACAACGTTACTTCTCTCCGCTTCGGTCTGGTCACTGAAGGGTTTAATGCAATGGGATTTCCAATGCACTACTAAGTTGTCTGCGGTGCATACCTGGCATGCATGTAAAAAATTGGCATATTAGCTTGCACATTACTGATCTCAGGAGGAGCATTTTTTAGCCAATCACGAAGCGAAGAGAATGAGACAATGTTATTGTTCTGGACAATTGGAAGTTGAGGGATCTTCTGTTGTTGGTGGTGCGTCTGTCGACTGATCTGCGCGGAACAATAGCGTCTCAATAGTGTCGGAACATGTTGAAACATGCCGATTCACTCTTGTTCGTGTCTGCCTAATTGGACCATTCACCCTCTCCAGCTACTGACTCAATCGATCGAAAGAACTCAGACGCGACTTTCACAAGGCACATCCAAAGCTCAAGCTCCATACCAATCACAATCCCGACCAACAATTCAGCCGATCGAACCTTGACCTTGCGCGCGATGGAAGCTCTCCGCGAAAGACTCGTTGAAGATACAGATCCAGCCAGCTAGGCGCGACTGCGACGTATGATCGCCCAGCAAGAGCGAAACGCACGTAACAGACAAGCTTGGGACGAGGAGCGCGACCTACCCGAAAGTCAAGACCAAAAGAGAAAGCGAGACGATGGGAACGAACGTCCGCGAGAACAAATCTTTGCCGATATTGAGCGCGACTTACGAGAAGGGGAAGCGCGTCAAAAGCGCGAGGCAGAGGAACGCAGGTGTGCAGAGGCACGTCGACAATCTGAGGCAGAAAAACGCCGAGTCGAAGCAGACAGGAGGGCGCAATTCAGAGAAAAGCTACGTCGGGAACGCGAGCAGAGAAGAAGCAACCCGACCTACCGAAAACCACCTCGAGTTCCACAACCCGCCGCCGTCATTCCATTTCAATCCATCACTGACTGGCGCCAACACATTGCTCTCGCCTTCACCAATTATTCCGCAATGCAAATATTTCCTGCTCCACCTGCTGCCCCTTGCGGTAAACCTGAATGCCATCTCACCCGCGAACTACGCACATTGGAAGCCTGCAAATGCAATATTGAAGCCTGTATTCGGAGAGCTGGGTTGATCTCGAAGGTTCAGCTGAAGTCTGAGCGATTGAAGTGGCATCCTGATCGGTTTGCCGCTTGCCCGGAGAGTGTAAGAGAGCAGTTTGCAAAGATGGGACGGGAAGTGTTCGTTGTTATTGATGGGATGTTTCAAGGGGAGGAAGGAGGCAGATGTGCTGGATTTGATGGGAAGTGAGGATCGTTTGTGACGAGTTGCTCAATTGCGCGTGCGATATTTCTGCTGAGTCGGAGATATATGCGCTTGCTGGAGCTGCTTCGGGCAGTGGAAGGGGGCACTTATAGATCTATAAACTTGGTAAATGGGTTTATCGCTCTACCCACTCCTAGAGAACGGTCAATATGAATGGCTTCATCTCATACGAAAAGTTTCTGAATACTAATTATCGCTCTTGTGATATTCATCTCTGCATCCCATGCAATTGGTCGAACAGTCAAGCCAACCAAATACCTGGAGTTGCAGGTGGCTCATTCCCCATTTCAAGGAGCCTGCCAGCATTTCATGCGGGTTGAGCCGATCAGCATACGGATAGTGCGTCCTTCCTCTGGTATATCGTCATCTTCTGACGCACCGAGTCGGAATGAACATAGCCAGCAATGATATATCGTCTGTCCGAGATACTGCTCGTTTCTCATGTTTGTGATTGTACATGTCAAAGCATGCTTGCTGCTCTCTTTGCTCAATACAAATCAATAAGATAGACATGCTGCTCTTTTCTCCTCTTCGGAAATTCCCATTGCATTCGCACACTCCCACCTGCCCATACCGTCATCTCATGACACAAATTACAGCACGGACCAATTCTCAGAAGCCAACGATGTCACCGGTCAGTCCCTAGTGAATTGCCGGTGAATCAAATCTTTTCACATGCACTATTCACTCGAGCGCGACTTGGTCATATCCCTTGCCTTGCCCTTGAACACAATACTTGCTTCTCACCTTTTATAAAACAAACAGCAAGAAAGTATTAGCTGATTTGGACCTCGACTCAGCAAACAACATTAGTACATTCCTAAACCACTTCACCGACACGATGCCAGCCCGCAACGGTGAACTCACCGTACCATACGAGAAGTACCCATTGATGCGCCTCGTACTCCACCAACTGCGACTTCATTACCCAACTCTCAACGGTCCAGCACGCCTGGACATCTTCAACGCCATTTTCCATAACCAACTTGAAGAGGAAGGGTTCGAGGACGGGAAATTGACTAGCTATGACAAGCTGGAAAGTCAGTACCGCGAGTCCAGGAAGGAGAAGAACAAGCAAAAATGGTCGGGAATCATCAAAGACCAAGACGATCTCGATGACGAAGACTTCGAGTTCTATCAGACAACGATGGCCTTGATCAAGGTCAAGGGCGGGAGCTTGGCAAGGAGATGGTGTCGACGGGGAACGGATCGTCTTCTGACAATGACGAGGACGAAGACACTGAGGACGATCAGCCGATATTCGAGTCATCGATCCATACTCAGAACGGTCGTGCGTATCCGGCCGGCGAAATCGGGCTGTCTAAGAAGTACAGTAGCGTCGGAAGCGCCGTGACACGATGAGGCTGCATAAGATTGATGCTGCGGAAAGAATTCAGGAGATGATGGGGCTCCAGGACCGAGTAGGAAGGGTGTTGCGAAGAAGGCAAAGAAGGTGAAGAGACCAAGTGGCAAAAAGGGCAACTGAAGTCCTCCGACTCCTGGTCGCGATTATTTTGCTTTGTTCCGATTCATTTGTCTTTCTTCTTGAGATTGCGCATGAGTGTTATTGAGATATTAGCGAGGCGTTTGAGAGAGAGTATTGAGATATCCACGAGCGTGACTGGCAGCAAGTTTTCATCGTTGAAGACGTATAATAGTCTTTTTTCTCTCAGTATCTCTCCAACTCGTCACCTTTGCGCTGCATCCCATGATAGAATTGCTTCTTGTCATTGAACAAGAACAGGAGGGAGTCGGGTCATTCTACTCCTTGAGAAGTTTGCGAAGTGAGGGATCCTCTCCATGGTAAACAGTAATTCTAGCGACGCAAGTACTATGCGCAAACACACAGCTTTAACCCTCAGTCACTACCGACCAGCACTTTCATCCCTCCTGAACATCCTAGCAAGCGGCTTCTCTTTACACAATGCCGGATTGAACGGCGCACAGATTGGTCCCTGAGAACATCCCAAATCACTACAATAAGCATTGCCCGGACAAGGATTATCCTTTGGACACGGTCGTGGCCTAGGGTTCTCAGTGAAGCACTGTAAAAACTGCTGACTATCATCCCAACTCGTGCAGATGCCCGGCGTGCCTTGCCGGAAGGAATCGATTTGGCAGCCACAATTATAGTCCCAAGGACACATTCCTCTCGAATCACACCCGATCCTGCGACATGTGCCTTGGGGTGTTGAGACATCACAAAATTCTGTCCCGCTGCAGCCTGGAGAGCACTTCCTTTTGCATTCACCGCTGCGAACGATAGAGGCGTCGCAATAGGAGCCTTCGGCGCAGGTACCGCTGCAGAGCTGTTTGCAGGTTCCTTTGTCGCAGTATTCTCCGTTCGCTTCGGTGCAACTGGCTTCGCAGACGTAGGCTTTGC
Source organism: Cercospora sojina (assembly GCA_004299825.1). Taxonomy (NCBI): domain Eukaryota; kingdom Fungi; phylum Ascomycota; class Dothideomycetes; order Mycosphaerellales; family Mycosphaerellaceae; genus Cercospora; species Cercospora sojina. The sequence continues at coordinate 2,624,171 of CP036211.1, read as the reverse complement.
ACGCTCCTTGATCGATCGTAGTGTCGCAGTATTCTTGTTCTCCACAGCCGGCAGCACATTTTGGTGAACATTCTGCTTTGCCATGATCGCAGAATTCTGTGGAGCCGCACACGGGACTGCAGATGTCTGCACATGTCCCCAAAGGTAAGGTGATATCGCACGTTTGATCTTTCCCGCACCCGGCAGAGCATTTGCGCGTGCAAGTACCAGTGGGGGAGCTGGTGTCGCAATACTCAGAGTCGCGGCAACCAGCAGGACACTTGGCTGCGCATTCGCCTTGAGGAGTGCCCAGATCGCAGTATTGCGTTGCAGTGCAGCCGTTCTTGCACTTAGGTTGACATGCTCCTGGTGCGGCTGTCTTGTCGCAGAATTCTGCGGGCTCTGCACAGCCAGTTCCACAATACGTCTCGCAAGTGCCTGAGGGTGTCGTAAGATCGCAGTACTCATTGTCGCCGCAACCGAGACCACATTTCGCTTTGCATTGGCCTTCGAGAATGCTCGTGTCACAGTACTGGCTGTCCGAACATCCGGTCTTGCATTTGAGCGTGCAAGTACCTGGCGCAGTCTTCTTGTCGCAAAACTCATTGGCTTCGTCGCATCCTGCGCCACAGTACGCTTTGCAAGTTCCCTCTGGAGTGCTTTCGTCGCAGAACTCGTTGTCCGGACATGAACCACCACACTTAGGCTTACAGAGACCCGCAAGGACGGCCTTGTCGCAGTACTCTCCGTTCGCACAACCAGCTTTGCACGTTGTCGTACATGTGCCAGGAATGGCAGTCTTGTCGCAGTATTCGTTCGCAGAGTCGCAGCCTTTTGCACAGTACTTCGCGCACGTCCCAGGAGCCTTTGAGCTGTCGCAGTATTCATCTCCTGCGCAACCTGCTGCGCAAAAGTCTTTGCAGGCTCCACTTGCCACAGAGCCGTCACAGAATTTTCCAGTCGGGCAGCCTTGCGGACATATCGTTACCATTGTCGTGGCTTGCATGACGGAGACTCTCGTGCTTGCCGTAGTCGTCGCAGTCACAGTCAAGGTCGATGGGGTTGTAGCACCGATTGAATGCATGCGCAAACGTTCTTTTGGACAGAATATTGTTTGAGTTTGAGGAGAGCGAAGTTGATTAGACCTGACACCTGGCGCTTCTCCTTCTTGGATCCAGCACCGGTGACTGTTGCAGTGGCTACAATTGTAGTCGAAGTCGTAACTGGTGTTATCACGACAGTCGTAGCGGTCGCTGTCTTGACCTCGAGGGGATAATTCTGCTTGAAATAGTCGAGAGCTGGTGTGTATTTGGATAGCTGCTGGAAGCCTTGGCATAAGTTGCTCTGAGCTTGAACCAACAGGCCGGAGGCCAGGAAAACAATAAGGGTATTCCGCATAGTGAAAGCTGATGAAAGTGACAGAACACGACATCTGAACGTTGCACAGCGCCGTTCTTATACTCGTTGCAGCAGTGGAAATCATCCCGCTGCACAGCCTACACCAAGATGCTCTGGATGCACTTTCGATACAGGCTCGAGTGCTATGTGCTCGCCATGTGGCTTCCACGCCCGATCAATCGCCTGACATTTTTCGGAGGCTCAGTGTCGAAGTCTCTGGGCTCAGTACGCCACATGCATCGCCAAGAGCATCAAGGACCTCTGTCCGTTCAATATAGCAGCCACGCTTGGCAGCACGGGTCTATGCTTGGAGAACCCTCCCTGCTAGTCCTCCTGCACGAAGCCAGTGGCTAACAGCTGTGCATAGGTCCGACTACTGGGAAAAGATGGTCTCTGGTTGTGGCCTGACGGGGAGACGTTTTGTACTGTAAATTGGGCACTGAGCTAGTCATTTTGGGCAAGAGGACAGGGCGCCAAGCCAAGCCACGGCTGCCCCGGCTCTAGTTGCACGTTGACCGCTTTTGCTGTGGAGGTTGGTCCGCGGACTTGACTCTGCTCTTTCGACTTTGGGTCAGCTATACAGCTGAAATTATAGCTGCGGGTGTCTGGCCGACGTGGCGCGTGCCTTGCTCCAGATGGCTGGCTTCATCGTCCCGTGCATCAAGTAAAGCGTGAAATTACTGCAAAGAGGGAACCTTGGGTAGAAGCTGAGATCTCGTTCAGCAGACCACGGATCATTAGGAGTTGGTCAGTGAGCCGTGCTGTACGCGTAGTTGTCAATCTCGAGGGCTGTAGTAGCGTGTGAGAAGGCAGCCACGCTGGATACACGCGTGTCGGACTTGCCGCTGAAGGTACTGACAGCTTGAGATGTGGAGTGGCACCGCCAGCTACACTACTCGCCTCGGATCCATGCCAGAAGATGGCTTCACATCAAACATCATCATATTCTTTACAGATCTATGGTCTAACTCGTAGAACATGTCGTGGCCGCTCCATCCCCTCGTATACTCTTTCCAACAGCCTGTATTAGACTGATACCCATAACAATACATCCAAATACAATGCAAACATACGCAGCATACACTTCCCATGTTTTGCGCTTCGTGAGCTTCACAAAGCACAAAGGCGGCAGGATATACGCCAGAGCGCAAGCACTTGTAGCTCCAACCAGTTCGAACACCACGCCTAAATCGCAGGTGAGAAGTGCCATGGCCATGGCTGTGAGAACGTGTGAAGTCGTGAGAATGAGATGGCGATTCGGATTGAACGGCTCCGATGGGAAGTAATACTCTGTGATGACTTCGCGGCAGACAAAGCACTCGAGTGGCAGTGTTGTAAGCATGTTGAGGCCGAAACACAATCGGGCGATGTTGACCATGATGTTGTCGTCCTGGAAGTTGTTCAGAACATTGCCCTGCGTGTAGCTGCCGAACGTCAAATAGCCGGAAAGTGCCATGATCAGACAAGCAACCATGGAGATCGATGTGCTCCAATGTGTGACTTTGGCGAAGCGGTCCATGGTAGGAGTTCTCAGCGAGCCATAGATGAGAAGACTGTTGTGGTGACAGACGAAAGCGAAAGAAATCACCCCAATCGCTTGGAAGACGCCTGCATTGATGATGAGGCTGGATTTGATTGGTCCTTTCGTATTGGCTGGTGCGAGTGGACCTTGAGTGATAACGGTGAGCACAATGATGCCCATGCTCACGAGAGCAAGTGACGATGCTTTGGCCAGCATGGCAATGTCCCTGTATAGTGATAGAGGGTATGAGACACCGAGGGTGAAGAGAACGATCACGGCTCTGCGGTCGGCCAGAAGTCCAACTACTGGTATGGTGTGCAGCGAAGGAAAGAAGGCGGAGAAGACCTTCGGTATTGTGTCTCCAATAATGATACAGAAGGCGATCATGCCTCCAAACGCAAAAGCCCACTGGGCCACAGAGATGGCGATGAGTCCAGATTTGCCAAAACAGTGCTCCATTGTGGCCTGAAAAGAGTTGGCTCCGCTCAGCTTGGAATTCTTGACAATCAAGCGGATCGTCCAGTCAACCGTGATCGTCAGAAGAATCAAGAGCACAATGCCTGTCAGGAGACCAGCTTGCTTGAACGCATATGGTTGTCCGATGATTCCCGCTCCAATGATGCTGTTTGCCATGTTCATAAAGGCACTCGCCATTCCACTCTTTGGTCGAGCAGACTCTAGAAGGTCCTCATCGCTGTATTCGATGTCGTTGGCGAGGGAGACGCTGGGAGCCTCAATGCCAGTCAAGAGTGGTGCTCGATGTTGTCCTCCTGGCGCAGCATGCCCGTTCATGTAGTCGTCATCGTCTATCCACTCCGGGCCCGCCTCACCAATTGTTTCAGGCTCGGCCACATCAAAGCGCACACGGTGTGGCGTTCGAGGTTCGCCGTTTGGTCGCATCTGTGCGAAGCTGGATTGCCGTCTCGGAGCAGGTGGTTTCTGCTCTTGCTTCACCGGTGATGTCGGCTTCTCTTGCAGCGTAATTCCTTCATCGCCCGAATCGTCCCTGGACAGTCGATTGTCCTGAAGAAGGCCGGCAGCCTCTTCGCCGCTGCCCTCCTTGCGCGCGGCATCTCGGTCGTGCGGAGTGTCCCTGGCCATAACTGATCGTCATATTGCCCGTCCACTCAGCAGTGCATGGCGATCGGTGAGAGAAGAGGTGGTTGTTTCGTGAAAGGTGGTGTTTGAACGTCGGACATGCACCACGTAAGCTCCGGGCTAACTGAGGCTAAGTTAACTTAGTTCTATTGACGACGGAACCGGCCCATCCTGGACGCCAAGGAATGCGCTCACGACGACGACATGGCTCTCACACGACATCACCGCTTTGTCTTCCGCCGAGATTCACTCACTGACATTACAACTATTCCCTTCCTTCCGCTCAGGCGACACTCAACGTCGTCTACGGGGTGGCAGCAGCGACCCAGATACTCGGCTTATTGGGGCCGCCGAAACGGCTAGCGTGTCGCTTGTCGCGTGGTCTCCTAAACGCGTCTGCCCTTCCGACTTCCAACATGCTGGGCTGAAAACGTGCAGACGTGAGGCCAACGGACCTCGCACGATGCCCATGACTACGACTGAGAAATGACGCCTACAAAGGATGAGTCGATAGTCTGAGCAGCACTGATGGTTGTAACGCACAGCCTGAGCCATCTCAAGGCATTGCAACTCAAATATCTGGCCTTTCTGACTGGCTCGGCGAGCACAGGGACCAAAGCTGCTCTGCAAGATGCTCTCAGCCGGAGCCTCGAAGTCGGAGTCTCGAGGGCAAGCCAAAGAGTAGTCAGCGTGGACATGGGCATTCGGAATTTGGCATATTGCGTGGTTGATGCGAAGGAATCACCGGAGACCGGGGGTACATCACGAGTACTGACTGTCTCGACATGGACACGCAGAGATCTGCTGAGTCGTGCAGCGCCGGAGATCAGTTCGCCGAAAGAACCCAATGGTCAGAAGGAACAGAAAGAAGGCAGGACTGGCAGACCAAAATTCGATACTGAAGCCTTCACTCCTCCTCAACTCGCGAGGACGGCTCACAGTCTGGTCAAGACCTTGTTGTTTCACAAGCCAACAGCAATTTTGATCGAACGTCAGCGTTTTCGTTCAAGCGGGGCGGCTGCTATACAAGAATGGACTGTGCGTGTGAACATGCTCGAGAGCATGCTCTGGGCGTCGTTGGAGACTTTGAAGGCTTCCGACCTGTCTCCGGATGAATTCTCAGAAACACTTGCTATGGCACCAAAGCGAGTTGCTGAGTTTTGGCTCTCTGGCCAGCGTCCGGTACTGACGTCTTCGCAAGATGTTTTCGGATCTGACGCTTCATCGCATACCACGCAGCGGCCCGCTCGCACGAAAATCGAGAAGAAGGACAAAGTGGACCTGGTGCGGAAGTGGGTTGTGGGTGCTCTCAACGAGACCGGCGTGAGTCTCCGATTCGAAGGCCAAGCCACTGAAATTGCAGAAGCTTTCAGCGAGCAGAACAACCGAGGCGCGAAGAAAATTGCTGGAGGGAAACTGGACGATCTGGCAGATTGTCTCCTGCAAGCATTGACCTACCTGCAATGGGAGGAAAACAAGTCACTGCTTCGTAAGATCCTGCAGCTGAAGCTCCCTTCGTGAAGAACGAGTTGAACAAAAGCTACCTCAGCTACACGAGGTCTCCCGGCTCATGCGTGGGAGCTAATATGAATGCTTTCAGCTCCAGCGAGTGCTACTGCAGCGTTCGTACCAACCGCATCTCTCTTCTGTATGATAGTGTCGGTGCGTACGTGCAACGAGGCGTTGCCACGTGAGAATGTGGCCAGGAGACTACCAGGAGACGACAGTCCACACCTGGCTCCGTATTGATGCGTCTCGCATTCGTGCGAGTCGGTTCAGAAAGAGCTGTCTTACAGGGGCATGGTCTTCGTGCATTGCACATTTGAATCAACCGCGGAACCCGTACTGGTCGGCGTCAGCTTCAATCCCAGTCGTGGACCGCATTCCGCAGGTTCAGGATGATAGGATGTCGAGACGATCCTCTGGGCAGCTTACAGGTCATCGCAAGCCTCAATCGTCGTTCTGCGCAGACTTTGCTGGTATGTTCCTTGGAGCAGGTTTGTGTCTTGCATCCGCAACGATGTTCCAGAAACACGATGAGCCCCCACTCGTCCGTGGCGTAGTTTCGAGGAGCCTGCCTAGGACAATTGTTTTCACTTCTTTGGCCTGTGTCTCGCAGATCACCTTGTACGCTTTTTGCGTGGACCATAAGAAGGCTCGTAGCCTGCGCACTTAGTCAATCATCAGAGAAACCATCACCGAGCACATACCCAAAGCCTAGCACGAGACAGTACGAACGCCGCCACGCCAGAGCATCTTTCAATTCTTCACTCGAACAGCAACATGCGACCCATCATTCGCTTTCTGCGCGAAAAGGCAAAGAAGGTCCGCCAGCCTAAAACTCGACGCTTGCGCGACATTAAGTATGCTCCACGCTTCGCAATCGCTGAGTCCGAGCACTGCGAAGACAGGCTTCAAAACCCACTACAGCTAGGACCACGTGCTGGCAGTGACCAGTCTGAGGGACATCCTCTTGCGACGTCAGCTCAGCAGGAAGGCATAGTCCCAGTGCACAACACATACGAGTCACTCGAGAGTGAGGGTGCGAAAGCGTGGGAGCAGGAGGAGAACTTTCGTCTCAAGCGCTAATTTGGCCCGGAACGGCATGACGCAAGTTGACCATATCGACTGATGATAAATGGGCTTGGTGAGATAGCAGATGCCCAACAGAGCAGCAAACTTGTGATGCAAGCTTGGCTGCACCATTTCTCGCATATGATCATCGGTTGTACAGTACTGGGCATGGCATGGCATGATTGGTAAAGAGGCGAAGCAGGATGTATTTTGAGAGCCCTCACAGGGTGGTCCGAGGTCACGGCATACAGATAGAGCGCTAGTATTGACAAATGTATATGGGCTCCTACAACAACTGTTCCCGTCAAATGGCTTTCACATTATTGAACATATGTAGTGCACCTGTGACCTCTCTGATGATGTAACACAGGTCTTGGCGCGTGGCCTCGCGCCACTTTCGCGACACCGTCTTCACTTCACCTGAGCATCAGGCGTCCCATGTTTTGTCCAGTCATACCCTGTTCGAGTCACCGCAATACATGAGAACCTGCGTCCTGCTCCATTCGCGAGCTTCTCTTCTCCACCAAAGATCAAGCACTTTCCGAAGACAATTGTTGACGCACACAAAAAGAATGGCTTCATCAACGACAGATGGACAAGAGGCCACAACACCCAAACCTACTATGAGATTTGCAGATGTCTGTATATCCACCCAATCAGTCCCTCAAGAAGAATATTACATCCTAACACAACTTCTCAGTAACAGATCGGAATAAACCTCTCCGACCCCATCTTCCGCGGCATTTCCCACGGAAAACGCATCCACGAAGACGACCTCATCCACATCGTCTCCCGTGCCCGCGATGCCGGCGTTCAAAAAATGATGATCACAGGCTCCGATCTCAAAGAATCCCGCGGAGCAATTAAATTAGCAGAAGAATATCCCGGACTCTGTTTTGCCACAGTTGGCGTGCACCCATGCTCTGCCAAATCCTTCGATTCACACCCCGCGGGTCCAGAATCTATGCTTCAAGATTTGAAGACATTGGCGATTGAGAGCCGTGATCGAGGGACGGCGACTGCATTTGGAGAGATTGGATTGGATTATGATCGGTTGTTTTTGAGTGACAAGGAAACGCAATTGAAGTATTTTGCTTGGCAATTGGATTTGGCGACAGAGTTGGAGATGCCCTTATTTCTGCATTCGAGGGCTGCGGCGGAGGATTTCGAGAGAATGTTGAAGGAGAGGTTGGGGAAGTTGCCGAAGAGGGGTGTGGTACATTCTTTTACGGGGAGTGCGGAGGAAATGCGGAGGTTGGTGGATTTGGGATTTGATATTGGGATTAATGGGTGTAGTATGAAGACGGAAGAGAATTGTGCGGTTGTTAAGGAAGTGCCGTTGGAGAGGTTGCAGATCGAGACGGATGGGCCGTGGTGTGAGATGAGGCCGAGTCATGCGAGCGCGAAGTACCTGAAGGGCGACGAGGTATCAAAACTGCCGAAAGCGGTGAAGAAGGAGAAATGGGCGAAAGAATTCATGGTAAAAGGGAGAAATGAGCCTTGTGCGATCCCGCATGTGGCATATGCTGTGGCGGGGATAAAAGGCATTTCTGTGGAAGAAGTGGCCGAAGCGTGAGTGGAAAAGATGCATTTTATGATCGTGGGCTAACCAAGAAACAGGGCTTGGGCCAATTCTCTGCGCATGTTCGGGCTCAAAGATGCGCCTTCCGCCTCGCAGTAACCTTCGATCCCGCCGCCGTTTGAATGCAAGTCTTCCAGTCCCACTAAAAGCATAGAGATACATTATTCACAGCTCATAGCTGTTCCAAGAAATGCAGTCCGATCTAAGTGCTGCAACGCTCAGCTCTCCTTGTGTCGCCCTCAGCCGGGATGGTAATATCATGAGAGAAGCACGACTCATTGTTCGATCCGTCGTGAGACAGATTAATTTTACCCTACTGATGACCGTCGCCTCGATGACAACGTCGCTTAGCATCAGAGGAGACGCGATTCGGACGAATCAGTCTTTATGGCTGTCCAACCAGTCATGATGCGCGCTTGCCTAGGCGCACATTAGTGGGCACTCAGGGAGCGTCTAGATTGTGGCCGAAACAGTGTTGAAACTCGCCATAGAAATCGTATTCCTCCTGCTCTGGCAGCTCAGCATCAGGCTGGTCCTTTGGCACGAACAGAGATTTCTCCTCGTCCTCGACATGATTCTCAGCGTCTCCTTCGTCGTCATTGATTGTGATGGGGGTTTCCTGAGTCTTCTGTCTCTTTGCCAATGACTCCGGAAGTGGCTCATCATGGAATTTCTCGCCGTCGTCACTGATGCGCATCACTGTGGTTGACTGTCTTGGAATGAGTGGATCGCGATTGATGGGACCACCTTCCGCATCCATGATCTCCTGTTTGATCTTCATCGTCTGTGCATTCTGCCCACGTTCACGCTTTCGTGTCGCCAAAGTTGAAGCTATCAGTTCTTCTCGGGTCATGTTGTGCACATCAGCATCCGGATCCTCAGGTTCTGGGCTAGGTGTCCCCGGAATGACGTGAGCTTTTTTGAGTGCGTCTAGTGTGTTATATTGGCATAGGAAGGTCGCTACAATTTTTCGTTTCTATCTTACCTCTCGAGCCGTAGCGGAACTCGTAGATAGCCACCGGACCGTTTTCAAGATTGAGATGTTCAACTTCCGATAGAGCAGCTGCTCCGCAGCCTGGAATGGCTTCACCAAAGCCAATGCTGTGGCTGAGCGACTTGCCCTTGAGATCCACTTCATCCAGTCCGTGGATGCTCTTATCCTGGAAGTCACTTGCTAGTGCAGGCGCAGCTAGACCTTGCTTGCGTACATGGTATACACATATCTTCATTTTATCCAGATGCTCGAGCTTCGCCTTCTCTGCATCAGTCCGAACGCCCCTTGCAGCAGCTGCTGCGGCATCGATGAGCTTGATCGTCTTGAAGCGGTACGGTAGCACGCTGTCTGCTGTGATGTACTGGCCTCTGGAGATGCATGTCTTGCCATTAGCGTAGTGGCTTTCAATCATAGCAGAATAGATGAGTAGAGAATCGACGTCATCGCCATCGACTGATATGTAGACAGCGATACCATATTCGCCGCGTTCGTTGGCTGGGCCGTCGAATCCGGCGTATGATTCTGGCCGAAGGCCATGCACGTCAGCGTGGATCTGGAAGGGAACAGTGTCGTCGTTTTGGCAGACGCCAGAGTCGGCGAGCGATCCATTGTCGAGAGGTGCACCAGGGACTTCGAGATAGCGAACGGTGCGAGTGCACCCGAGCTCTTCGTGGTCTGGTGTGGCATCTGGATCTTCGTGTTCGGGCAGTGGGTGACTTTCGGCGACGACCGATACAGACATCTCTGGGAATGAAGGGTGAATCGCCATGGTGACGGAGCGTGCTGGAGTCGCGTCAGTAAAGGCGACTGAAAGGCGAAGAGGCAGGATAATAGCGTCCTTCCAGCCCGGTGGATGGAATGAGATGTGGTCTTTACCTGTTGGGAAGTATCAATGTTCGAGTGGAGGTGGAGGTAATCGACATTTGCGGCGGAGTCGAGGAAGGTTGGGGTAGAAGAAGTACACGTAACGAACATGGAAGCTTAGAATTGAGAGCGGCGGCCAGTTGAATTGAAAGTGAAGTGCCATTACCGGTGATGCGTGCCGGCGTGAAGCTGGCAGTGCCAGCAGTGAGGTGCGTTGAGCACGTCAGCTCAGCAGATGTGCGAGACCGCTCTCGCGCACTCAAATGTGAAGTGCCCCTGCAGCAGACTAATCGGCTCTAGGCTCGCAACCCTCACTTCGGTGCATCGTCATCCTCAGAGTCGTCACTCTCAGAGTCATTACCACTCTCATCCACATCCCAGCTTCTATCCTCACCTGCCGCCGGGGCCACAGAGGCACCCTCCAAAGCGTTTCTGCGACCATCGCGAGCTTTTGCACCACTTCGAGGACCATGGCGCCGCACGGGCTCTGGGCGGTCTGGTTCTGCTTGAGGCTGAATGGCTTCCATCTCCTCCCCAACCTCCTCTTTCACCGGCTCGAGCCTGACATCCTCCGGCGGAAACAGTCGATCTTCCTTGGGCAGCACACCTAAAGCATCAAGCATTTCTAAAGCTTTGATTAGTTCAGACCAATAGTAAGCAACAAGAAGTAAGCTTACCCAGAGTGCGATAGTGATAGACAAACGTCACGGCCTCGTTCTCATCCCCACCAGCAGCATCGACGTCCCAAGTCGTGACTGGAGAGACGAGCTGCGGCGCAGTGAATCTGCTGCAAGTTAGTTGCCTGAAGTGAACAGATATTTCTGGAACATGCTCACCTCACAAGCAATCCTCCAGCCTTGTCCTTGATGGCCTTCTGCTTCGTGTCACTTATTTGCGAAGTCTGCGACGAGCCTTGTCCGAACGTGACCGGCTCTTTCTTGTTGACATGGCAGACGATGATCTTAATCGTGCCCAGTTCTTCAAGATCATTGGTATCCGCACCAACAGTGGTACTTTCAGTGTTGTATGCAACGGATGTAGTTGACGCGGGTTTGGGAGTAGTCGATGCACTTGGACTGGCAGCATAGGCGTCCAAAATTTCACCAATCGTGCTCGAAGCATGCGAGAATGTCGCGGAATTCCCAGAAGATCTGGCAGAGGATGCTGTAGCACTACTTGAATTCGTCGTCGTAGCTGACGAAGATGTTGGAGGGGCGACGTCGACCCACGAATCGCCTGTAGACGAGGCAGCAGATCGTCGGTTGATATCCCTGTAGGAGACGAGGGGAGTTCGACTCGACATACCAGAGCTGCGAGTGCGAGACGACAGTGAGGCACTCTTACGCTCAACTGTGAACTGTCAGCATTCCCAAAAGCAGTCAAACACAAAGCAGACAATCCTCACCAACTTCAATCTGTTGCTCTCGCGAAGCAAACTGGTACCTCCGCAACATGTTGCTGCTCACGTATTTGCCGCGGCTTCTGGCACTGGCTCCACTCTTTGCGCTCCAGTCCGAAGCATCGATGAGAGCGCCATCGATATACTTGCCGTCCACGTAGAACTGCACTGCCAAAGGAGAGCCGGCGAAGGACCCCTGCTGAGAAACGAGAGAGTGGATTTCGAAGATTTGGTTGGGCATAGCCTCGATCATGTAGCTGACTGTGCGCTCGGGATCCTCGATGTCATCGTCACGATACTCCGGGAGAGCTTGGCCGTTGATTTGAATACTGATTGACACACCGGGGAGTTCGTCGATGACGGCCATGGCGTGAGAGATGTCTGTCCAGGTTAAGATTGTGCTGCGGAGTCATGCTGCGGTCTTCTGTATATGTGGGCAGAGTTTCTGGTTATTTGCCAGCTCAATACTCACCCAAGACACGCCCAGAATGAAGTGGGTGCTTGCAGTAATTGCTTCAGCAAATGACGCGACCCGAAGAGTACTCTTTGTTCAAGCAGACGCGTTGCCAACATTACGCAAACAACGCCGAATCGCAGCAGGTGACAGTTGCGTCCTCGAAGCCTGAACGGGTGACTGATCACTTTTAGCATATCATTCCACAATATGTACATATGAACACGATGGGTAGTGGTGTCCTATTGTAGCATTCCCGCTTCTTAAAACGCCTGAACACGTATGCCGCTTCCGTCCACGCCTCTTTCCCCTACTTCCTGTACCACATTCTCGTGATCTTGGTATGCCTCATCTTCTTTTGCAGTTGGAAAATGCCATACATCAGCGCCTCGCTCGTGGGTGGGCAGCCTGGCACATAAATATCCACTGGCACGATTCGGTCACACCCTCTCGTCACCGAGTATGAGTAGTGGTAGTATCCGCCTCCGTTCGCGCATGAGCCCATGGAGATGACCCATCGGGGATCTGGCATTTGATCGTAGACTTGTCGTAGCGCGGGAGCCATTTTGTTTGTGAGAGTGCCTGCCACGATCATCACATCTGATTGACGTGGAGAAGCACGGAAAATGATACCAAGGCGATCTTGGTCGTATCGTGGTGTGGAAAGGTGCATCATTTCGACGGCGCAGCAGGCGAGTCCGAAAGTCAATGGCCAGAGCGAGCCTTGACGCGCCCAGTTGGCGATGGAATCCAGAGTAGTGCTGTGTCCTCTTGTCAGCTGTGTCCTCTGCCCCCATCCTTCGGTCCTTTCTCATGCTTACAGTGCGTATTGCACAGCGCTTTTGTTCCCCTCTTGACTAGCCAGAGGCACCTCCTGCTCCATCTTCTTGCTCAATGCCTTCATGCTCGGTGGCGGGCCTGGATTGCCCTTGACGTTCTCTGAGCCATATCCTCGAACAGGCGCGACCTCCTGTGCTGGCGTTTTCGTGGACTGCGATATCGAGGCGGCGGCGACCTTGAACGGCGTGACTGCGGTCATGGGCTTGGCTGGAGGAGCTGTCAGTAAATTTGCCCGGACGGCCGGGCGGAGGCATTGAAGGCGTACCGCGCAGCGCCAATGCTGCCTGTCGCGAAGTCGCGAGCATATTGGCCGATGTAAGGAGGGAACTAGTTAAAGAGGAGTGGAGAGGACGTCGACAGCGAGCACAAGAACAAGATGCTGTTGTGGCGATGAGGTCGAGGTCGCACCTTCCCAGTCCAAGCGTCATCAAATGTGTGGCTGCTGATTGGACGTTGCGTCAGAGTAGAATCGGCCATACTTTCCTCCGAAATTCCTAGTTCCCTCTCACAACAACAAGCATGATACTCATTCGTTCAGAACCACGCGGCCGAACAAGTTCACATCGAGCCATTTCAAATACGATCAGCTCACATATACCAGTCTACAACTGAACAAGTCCATATCTGAGAACCCAGCATAAGCATAGAACATCACAGTATGGACCGCGCCCCATCCATTGCCGCCATTGGCATAATCGGCCGGAGCAATAATCCCCTGCACATTGCTCTTTTCCCAGCAACCGGCTCAACAGACTCACAGTATGCAAGTGAGCGAGATCAACTCGAATACCACATGATACTCAACTCGTGTCTGGACATCTTCGAAGCACGGATACCTTCTAAGACAATTGGCCACGACTTCGGACTTCTCCACGCATTGGACGAGCGAATTGCCATGTATGGCTGGCTACTAAACACAGGCATCAAGCTCGTAATTGTTATAGACATGGAAGGTCGGCAGGCGAGGAGCCCGGAGGAGGCGAAGCTCGGGGTGTTGGGGTTGAAGAACAGTGATCTTACACCAGTAAGTACATTGGGCGCGGGGATCATGAACTTGAGGTCTAATCTCATTTCACTAGGCCTTCCAAGCTCTACAGACTGCTTATGTCAATTTGCTGCGGAATCCCTTCTATGTGCCTGATGACCACAATCCCAAGACAGCAAAGCAAAAAGGGAATATGCAGATCGAGAGTCCGCGATTCATCAAAGAAGTCGACAGGATTGGTAGGGTGTGGTTCCCAGGAATGACTGCGATTTGAGTGCTGGGGATGCCCTCAACGCCTCTTCCACTGATGAGTTGGCCCGAGTAGGTTGCGTACGGACAAGTATGGGACGTATTCCAGCTGGGCTCCCGGCGTGCTCGCGATGCGGTCTCTCACGTCCTTGATAATGTCTGCGACACGATCACCTTGTTGGCGAGAGGAGTAGATGGTCATTATGGAGAATACACCGCCAGACAGATCATGTTCGATCTGGACAAGGACTCTGTCTGCGGGCGGAAAGGTAGCTCCAGGATATGGCTGGTAATGCAAGCAAGATTGTGCTGCGCATACTTTTAAACAGAAGTACTTCTGTCAGTGGTGTCATACTCCACGCAAACCTGCTAAGAACTGATGACGCGGTCGAATACATTGAAGAAAGTCTGCATTCACTACGACCTTGCCAGTCTAGCGACGAAGTAAAGTCAGAAGGCTGCGCAGCACTCTTACGAAAGTATAGCAGCTGACTCATTCGGTCTTTATTAGTCACTCGCAGTGAACAGAGCCGACTCTTGGGCAGTGCCTTTCACCCTTGGCAGAACGATCTTTTGTAAAAGCTATAAATTTGCTTCGTCCAAGGAACATTACCCGCACTAGGGAAACCTGCGGTGCCCGCCATACAACGCCCGAACAATCATGTCGCACACCCTCCCAGCCAGCGAACTGGATCACATCATGCTTCAGTCCCAGCCGACTCCCGCCAACAGCGACCCAAATGACCTCGCCGCGCAGCCCCGACTCGATGTCCCGAAATCATCCAGCGACCGAACTTCCGCTGTGGTTGAACTCCTCGAAAATGTTCTCAAGCAGCTCGAGCCTTTCCAAATCGTCCGGGCACAAAGAGTCTGCGCGCACTGGCACAGTGTTGTCGCAGGCTCCTCTCTTCGCAAGAAGTGCGCATTCCTCGTCACCGACGACGAATTGCCCGGCCTTGTGCTCAAAGAAGGATGCCATCAGCTACACGATAGCAGTCCGCACGGTGCTTTCTTCAGCCCCTTCGATCTAGCCAACGTCAAAAGCTTGCGTGGATATTAAGGAACCAACCAGACTGACTCACGGACAATAAAAATTGCATGTACCTGGAAGGAATATACAACAGATCTTTACTGCACATTGAACCATCGCCAGGCCGCAATCTCGATGAATACAAGCTTGCTGGCTTGATTGGACGATTCTATCGCTGGATAACTCTCGATCTGAACTTCGTCAAAAGTTGTCTGCATCACCCAGCGCAGCCGGAAGGAGGATTCCAGGACATGCTGCTATGCCAGCCCGCTCCCTCTTCGGCCGATGTTCTTGTCGCGTTCCCACACGCGACTGGGAATGAGCACAAATGGTCCCATACAGTTCGCCGTGCCGGTGCCGGTGGCGTTCGCTTTCGAGATGTCGTGAATCTCCTACGCGTGAGAATTCGTAGGATGAAGAAAGCTGAGGCGCGGCACATTCATACGGTCCGTGTCGAGCTCGATGCCTCTTACCGTACCATCGTCTTCGCTCCAGAACAGATTGAAGAGAAGCGTGGTTCTAGATTGGCGGATGGTGAAGTTTGCAAGAGGACAAAACCGACACGTGGACAGAGTCAAGCAGCAGCACAGAGTCGAGCACGTGGGGTGAGCTGTGGACTTGGGATCATCAAATGTCAGCTTTTCTGAGGCTCTCAGACGGAGCGTCTGCACTTGAGCAACAGGTCAGGTTATACACGTTCGATCAGCGAAATTGAAAGGAGGCAGGAAAGAGCAGTGCTTGGTGTGGGCGACACAAGCTGATGGAGCTTGGAAAGCAGTGGTTGACAAGCTGCGCGAGTCGTCTTGATAAAGTGTCTGCAAAAATAGCCGAGTTGAGTGGTAACGAAGCTGCGTCGATGTTTAACTCATTTACAAAACGCCTGAAATCCTATGCTGTGTCGAGTGTTGTGCCTTTGAGGCCAAGGCCATGGCTAGATGCTCCCAATGTCTGCACACTAATAATTGCCAGGAGCAGAGAAGCCGCCAGCACCAGTACCGACACCAGCTCGCACATTGCCTCCCATGAGCCCGTTAGCAAATCCCATGACACTGCCAGCAGCCTGGCCGACAGCGTCCTGAGCAACATCGAGAACGGCTGAAGGTGCATTGGCGATGTTCCCCACAAATGGGAGGCCTGCAATCTGAACATTGTTGCCGCCATGACCTTGACCTTGAGCGTGAGCGTCAGCGAAGCCACCTGCACCGACACCACCGTAGCCGTCAGCGTTGGTCCAGGCATTGGCATCAGCATTGGCCCCAGAATTGGCGGAGCCGCCCTGGCGTTTCTGGAGGGGAAGTAGGCCTCCGCCCAGGCCCTTCACCATATCCAATGGATTGCCGAGACCCCCGACACCGCCACCATTGCCTCCGCCGAGTCCAAGACCGCCGATGCCTGCACCATTGCCTCCTCCAAGTCCACTGAGTGGAGAAGCGAGGTTTCCTATCAAAGGAAGACCAAGAACACCATGGCCGCTACCTTGCTGAGGATAAGGAGCTGGAGGCGGCGCGGCGTTCTGCGCCAGGTTGAAGTTCTGCGGCTGAGCAGCTGCGTTCCATTGGGCATTCTGAGGCGTATAACCTTGAGGGTTATCCTAAGTGTCAATGTTAGCACAATCGATACGATATGGCGAAGACCTGAACGAGCCTACCTGCGCAACAGGCGCGGCCACGACGCCGGCGGCGAGGCCAGAGAGAGCAAAAGCTGCAGTTGCGAACTTCATGATGTCGATAGTTGCGTAAAAGGTTGCTGAAAGAATGTAGTGAAATGAATATGTTGTTGATAAAGACTGGACCTGCCAAAGGAATGCTGCTGTGGATGCTGATGCTGAATCTTCTGTCGTTCTACTGCAAGTGAACAGCCAGTATTTGTATCCGACGCGTGATTGAGCACATTGTGCTATCCATCATCAGTGAACGGAATGAGCAGCTACCTTACAATCAAACTTCCTGCACTATTCAGCATGCCGCAGTTGGTGATACATTGCCTTCAGGCAATCGCTATTCGGGAATTCTGCGGTAAGTAAACGAGTGAAGGAGGAGCATACCCGTTCAGGTGACGACCCTGTGTGACTGCAGCCGTCACGTTACGATTCGGTTTCATGCTTTACACACGAAACTCAAAGCCAGTTTTGCCGTTTCCCACCATTCCGCATTCTGTTTCACGTGGTTAGCGAATCTGACAGCTGCACAAGCACCTCGCTAAGAAAGCGAATCTCTCTTGAAACTGTTCACGTCTGATGCGTTTGCAGTCTTCCAAAGGGTGAATTGACCACACTCGGTGATTTCTGTTCAGACGCGGTGTTGCGGAGTATCCGGTTACAACACGAAAAGCGTAGTTTTGCGTTATAGGACGCGTCTACGGCCAGCAAACAATTTTGGTAATTAGTAGCTGAACTTGAATCCTCCATTCGCACAAACGACAGAGCCTGTGCACCATGCACTATCAGTAGTACAGAGCATCGCCACCACTGTTTAGACATTAGCCAAGACACAGGTTTGGGCAAATCCAACGTGGACTTACCTCCAGCGATTTCGTAGTCGTAAGCCTAAGTCGAATATGTCAGCAGAAGTAGTCTCTGGAATGCCATCGTCACGACTTACCGGTCTGCCTCCAGCAAGTTCAGCATTGTCAACAAGGTCCTTGCGATCGATGTCAGGCCGGATGGCAGCAAGAGGGGTATTGCGCGTCCAGCCAGCCATATTTCCTTGGAATTCTGGTGTTGTACCGGCGTACATATCGGTAGCGACTGGTCCAGGGTTCACAGCATTGACAGTTGCCCGCTCGCTGAGTTCCCTGGCCCAGGTTCTCGTCATGGCTTCCAGTGCTGCCTTTGTTCCACCATACATTCCATCTCCGTTAAAGCCAAGACTGGAGCTTACACTGCTCAAGTTTACGATCCTTCCACTGCGATCGTGAGGCAAGTATTGTACTGCTGCCTTGATCAGGAGAAGTGGTCCTCTGACATTGACGTGATATAAGCGGTCGAACTCTTCCGGCGTGCAGTCTTCGATATCCGTCTTGCTAGCTACACCTGCATTGTTGATGATGATATCGATTTGGAATTTTCCGCTCTTTGGGTGAGCGAAATTGTTTTTGGCGATATTGATGACATGCGCTGGACCATTGACATTACCCATGTCTGCCTGAACAGGCAGAGTTTGAATTTTATGCTCCTCCTGAAGGCGCTTGGCAAGTCCTTCGGTCTTTGCAGCGCTCTTATCGGAGGTGTAGTTCATGACAAGGCTGGCACCTTTGGCGGCCAGGTTCTCGCATATTGCTGCACCAATGCCTCGTGAAGCTCCAGTAACAATGGCAATCTTGCCTTCAAGAACTCTCCAGCTGCCCCCTTGAATGTTGGTGATGGACACACCTCTTGTAGTGCTTGGACGAGACATTTTGAATAGTCGACAATAAGTGCTAGCTGGAAGTGCTTGGAAGGTGTGAGCAAGAGGTGTTTGTTGATGTGACGAGTGGTGGGGTCCTTCTTCATTCGGAGCATTTTGCGCCGAATTTATGGCCTGAGGCACGCATGAATGATCCACAGGTTGACAGGTTCAGGTAGAGGCTGGAGAGTATATAAATGAGTATTACTTAGCGTCAGAGCCAACGTGCAGGTCTGAAAGAGCGTCTCGCCTTCAATGGAGCCCTCGGCGCTGAGAGAAGACTCTATCAGAGTACAACGGTCCGCGGGACGAATAAGGCGGAACTCCGCTCGGCCTTGCGTGATAATGTGAAGGTGGGCCTGCTCCCCGAACACCACGAATCTGTGATACTTGCGGATCCCAGCCTCGCTGGCTCACCGAGGAAAGTGGCAATGTGACTCTGCCACCACGAGGCGTCTGCGAAGGGTGTGCTTGCAAGGGGGAGGACGGCGGTGCTGGTGCACGCGGAGCAGCTCGATCTGGCCACAGAGAGCTTGGCCTGTACTCCATGCCACGATATGAAGCTCCAGGAGCATTGCGATAGGACGCAACTCCATTTCGATTAATAGTTCCATCAGCAGGGGTCACATTGTAATGAGCCTCACTCCAAGAGCCTTTGGTCCTGGTCCCGCGTCTTCTGTCGTTCCCTCGTGGTTGCAGCATGAGACCGTGAGATGCAGATGTTTCTCGATTCTTTGCTTGATCATGGTGAGCTGGCCGAGGCACTCTTCGAGAAACTGAAGGCGGCTTCGAAGCAGACTCCGGCTCGCGCGTGTTGCCGCTTTTGAAGAAGGGACTGAGCACCGAAGCGCCCGGCTGCGCTGCAATGTGACGCCGCTGAGCCATGTTCTGTTGAATGGGTGGCTGCATAGGAGGCTTGCGAAAGTCCGAAGGTTTGCTACGTGCGGCCAAATGTAGTGATGGGTGAGCTTGGGATGGAGCTCGAGCAAGGGGCTCGGAATACTCGCTGGGCGCGGCGTATGGTGAGCCCTGATGTGCAACGTAGAGCCTCTGCTCGTCGGCTGCCGAACTTCTGTACGTGATACGCTCTGATGGTGCTGGATAGTACTGTGTAGGGCCGTGCGGTGAGGAAGAGCTAGCTGCAGCTTGGCCTCTTTTTTGAGTTTGCACGGCGTGCGCCTGTGGGTATGGCAGCTGGGCGGGCTTCACGGCTTGTTCCCTGGGTCGCTCATAGAATGCATTGTAGGACGCTCTCGGCTGCACTCTGACATTCAGATTCATGGCATGCAAATCAAGCAGGGAGTGCAGATGCTCTGATCCTGTCGCATGGTCATCATAGCGGCTAGCACTGATTTCGTCGTACTCGTGCTGGGGAGGCAGCTGTTTTCGTTGACGTGCTCTTTCAGGTAGATCTCGCATCCGAGGTCGAATCATGGTCAGGCTGTGCTCCTTCGTTGCTTCAGACTCCGATTGCTGAAATCCTCTTGGAGGTAGCAGCTGTGGGGGTGGCAATTGGGGAGGCGGCATCGTTTGGTGGTCATCCTGTGCGAGCTCCTGTTCTATCTGCTCGTCATCTGGATAAGCCTCGTAGTCTGCACGCTTGCGCTTTGACGACGAAGTGCGATGTTGCTCGTCGACTGCTGGTGTTAGCAAATATTAACCCTCACCGCGCTCCGGGGACATACCTAGTGTGGTGGAGGAATCAACTGGCCGTGCCGCAGCAGCTCGAGCATTTGGCGGAGCAGCAATGTCTTCGAGGCCATAGGTCTTCCTCTCGATGTGATAACCGAGCCTTGCCAGCTCTTGACGCATCGTCTGAATATCGCTGCCTTTATGAGTTGTGCCGTGTGTGCGAGGGAAAGTAGACTCACCGAGCCATTTCTCCAACAGCACCCATGTAGTGTCGGATTTGATCTTTGCGGGCCTCCCAGCCTTGCAATTTTCTTTCCACTTCTTGGCCGCGCTTCTGCAGGGCTTCGTAGTCGGCTTGCACCTTGCGATGGTGCTTGCGCTCTTTGTGCAAAGTGCTCTCCAAAGTGCGACGCTTGCGGTCGGCAGACTTCCAGCGTTTGGTGACCTCCTGAGAATACGTTTTCATCCGACTATACTGGAACTGTCGTACAATCAGCGCTGTACGCAGTCATGAACGGGCTTGACTCACGCGAAGAGCCTCCACGCCGGGTTCGTCCCCATCCAGCGAGACCGGAGGGCATTTGACATAGTCACTGGGTATCGCAGGGTCGAGTTTGTCTTCAGTGAAGCCGCGGATGCCGTAAAGATTGCGAACTTCATGATTGTTGCTCACTCGAACGCAGACTGGGCATACGGCCTGTGGAGGTTGATCGCTCGCATGAAACGGCACGCCTGTGTTGTCAGCTCCTCAATCCAATGCCGTTCGCATTAAGTGAGGCTCACCGCCACCATCGAGATGGCATCCACAGAAGACGTGCACGCAGTTCGCGATCCAGAGTTTCGTGCCCATGCCATCATCAGTGTCCGAGTGCGAATGCGGATTGTCGCCATCGGCGGGATACAGGTCCGAGACGGTCGCCTGGCAAACACCACAGCTGAAAATGATCTCTTCGAGGGGCGGGACCGGGCGTTCGCTCTCGTCGCTGCTGACGTGCGCCGGCGCCATTGGGTATAGTAGGTATCAGGTAGCATGCAGCGTGTGGGATTTAGGAAGAGGGGGATGAAAATTGAAGTGTCGCGTGGACGCGTCTCGCGTGTCTCGTGCGAGGAAGTCGCGACCTCCAAGCCTACCTCCATCCCGTCACTCACCTCGGAGCACAAAGATAGGAGTTTGAACAATACATGGGAAAGGTATGTACGTCTACACTTCTGCCGCAACTCGGATACATTGCTGCGACACCTATACGAAGGATCTGCATGGGTAGCTGTTGCCATGTTAGCATTTTGCCCGACAAACGAGGACCTTTTGTAGTACTTACTCTGGGCCGTACGTCTGCTCTTCCTCCTTGCGGAGAGAGTAGGCGCCGCTTGTATTGTTCGTCCCCAAATGCCTGCTTGTGGGAAGCGGTGGCAGTCCATCTGGCCCTAGCACATTTTGGAACACCTGCTTGTTCTTCTCGAAATATGTGCTCAATCCTTTCTCGCCTTCCTCCTTAACCTCCACCAATTGTGTCTTTCCCGCATCTCCAATCTTCAGAGTGTCCTTTGGCGCCGCAGCCGAGCCTACACTCAACAGTCCCACTACGTCCGACTGCGTCACAGTGGACAGCCTAGGGTACGACCTTCGCACATCGCGCTTCCAGTATGGGTTCTCGGCGAGGTCAGCGGCGGGCACCGTCACAGGGTCAATGTATTCTGTAGGATCGTTTCCGCCCGGAGGTGGGTTGCGAAAGTGTGGGTTAAGAGGAACACCGCTCGATCGACCGGGGTCGAGGGCGAAGAACTTGTGTATCCGTCCCCATATGCCCTGGGGTTGAACGGTGTATTTCTGCTGGCCGGTTAGTGCTGGCGCCGTGGTCTGGGAGGGCGTGCAGAGCGCACATTGAGCTGCGTTGCCTTCGCCGCCTTCGATATGGCGTTCTTGGGCGCTGCGGTCGCCATTGCGGAGCGGTGGTCGCGAAGGGAGCGGAGATGTCGTCGACGATGTTGCTGGCAGCGAGGTCACCTCAATGGCAAGCTGCGTGATTGGTGGTGGTCTGCGAGCCTGAGCCTGCGTCTGAGCTGCTGAGACAAGCCACGGCTGCACTTGCTGCCGACGGTCCCACTACAGACAACTCCACCTCGAAGCGAACCACGTTCTCTGCAGCCTTGCGGCCCTTCTGATTATCCGGACTGCAATGGAGCTCCTTTGGCTCCTTGGGGCGGAAGTCTGAACATACACCACTGTCTGTGTTCTTCCGCGCCGAAATCGACATGACTTCGACCACGCGACGATGCCAGCTGATGTGGCAGCCGGCAAGGCTTTCCGAAACGACGCCAGTCCACCTTCCCCGTGGCCTGCTGTTCCTCCATCCTCCTTGAACCTCCTCCGTCCTCCAACACCAGCGACCGCGGATCTGGATGAATCTATCGAGCTCGGCGACATGCGCCACGACCATATCGACGCAGACGCGAACCAGCCGCTTATATCAGGTCCAGGAGATGCGCCGCACCTTAGCGATTCACAACAACCAGTCCAGGTCACCCTCCGCAATGCAGGTCCGGTGATACGTTTCCTCACCCTGTCCGCCGGCATATCTGGACTTCTGTTTGGCTTCGATACGGGTGTCATCAGTTCTACATTGGTCTCAATCGGCACAGATCTTTCCAATCGGCCTTTGACGACAATGGACAAGAGTATTGTAACCGCCATCACCTCCCTCTTCGCACTGCTTTCAGCACCAAGCACGGGCTTCTTTGCAGATCGATATGGCAGGAAGTCCGTCATCCTGGTCCCAGCTATGTTGTTCGCACTCGGCGCTGTGATTCAGACACTGGCTAGCTATGTCTGGATCATGTCCGTAGGAAGGGCACTTGTTGGTGCTGCGGTAGGCGTCGCATCTGGTGCGGTGCCATTATACATCACCGAGCTGGCACCTGCGGAACTACGTGGACGGCTGGTCACTATACAATCTCTCTTCATTACTGGTGGCCAAGTCGTTGCATACTTGATCGGATGGGGATTCGCAGCACTTCCCCATGGCTGGCGGTACATGGTCGGCGTTGGCGCAGTGCCAGCTTTACTGCAACTTTTTCTGCTCTTTTGGATGCCGGAAACACCAAGATGGCTTTTGCAGACAGGTGAAGATCACCGAGCACGCCAAGTGCTGCAAGATGTCTATGCTACATTCCCAGCATCGGACCGAGACATCGTCGTACAGCACGTACTCACGAGTATCCAAGCAGAAATCCAGGCAGAGGACAAAGCTATGCAAGGCTTCCGCACGAGCAGTAGCGATAGCAACAGATTCCGCGACGCGACAAATGAACTCATCACAGTACTTGCGAATCGTCGGGCTTTGATCATAGCTTGCATGCTCCAAGCTCTGCAGCAACTCTGTGGATTTAATTCTTTGATGTATTTCAGCGCGTCGATCTTCGCCATGGTCGGTTTTACGTCTCCGATTGGCACTTCTTTATCGGTAGCGTTGACCAATTTCATCTTCACGATCGTGGCCTTCGCTTTTATCGACACCGTAGGACGGCGCAAAATTCTACTATGGACAATCCCCTTCATGGTCCTTGGTCTGGTGGCTTGCAGCTTCTCGTTTGAGTTTATTCCCATAAATGATTCGGAAACAGCAGTTGCTGCGCAATCGGGAAGCGCATCCTGGTCGATAGTGCTCCTCTTCAGTCTGCTCGGCTACGTTGCAGCGTACGCTACCGGGCTGGGTGTTGTGCCTTGGCAACAATCAGAGCTCTTCCCCCTCCGCGTGCGCTCTGTGGGGTCTGGCGCTAGCACTGCTGTCAACTGGAGCTCGAACTTCATCATCGGAATGACATTCCTGCCCATGATGAACTTTCTGGGGCCCAGTATCACATTTGCGTCCTACGCTATGATCTGTGCTTTCGGTTGGGTCGTGATTTGGAAGATCTACCCCGAGACGGCTGGCCTAGAGCTGGAAGGCATAAGCGAGCTCTTGCATGACGGCTGGGGAGTGGAAAATAGCGTGAGAGGTTTTCGAGAGCGAAAACGACTTGCTCTTGGGCGTGAACGCGTTGACCATTCGTAGACATAAAATTGAACTTGCCGAAACGGCTACGGAGTCCTCTGCGCGAAAACGGACCTATCTTCAACACACGCGTCAACCTACAGCTCACGCTCTTCACACAGCCGGCTCAGTCTTTGGCGACACATGTCATGGACAGCTTCCTCGTGCATGAGCTGAGCACAAAGATGGTGCTCAAGCTAGGATTTACGATAACTAACGAAGCGCGACTGCCCAATAGTTGGGAGCTTTGGCCAGCGAAAGTGTAGGGATTCGGATCCTGCGCGCATGCGGTCCGTTCACTTCTGACGGATCCCATATACTGCAATGCGCCGCCAGTCACAGCGTAAGGATTACGCCTGGACACACTGCTCTGGAAAATGGCCTCTTCCAACACACTCATTGGCCTCATAGTTGCAGTTGGCTGTACATTTCTATATCTCATCTTAGGCAACAAGAAGAAGCCGGGACTGCCTCCAGGTCCCAGAGGCCTACCTCTTCTGGGAAATCTCGGCGACTTGCCAAAGCCTGGAGAGCGTGAATATGAGGTCTGGACTAAACATAGGGAGCTCTATGGCCCAATCAGCTCTTTGCGCATCTTCGGGCAGACCATAATTGTTATCAATTCAGCAGATTTGGCCATGGAAATGCTTGAGAAACGGGCTACTGTGAGCTATTCTCGCCCGTCCATGGTCTTCGCAGGCGAAATGTGCGGGTGGAACAAGATCATGATGTTCCAAGGTCCTCGCAGACTTCGCGCCTACCGAAGACATTTTCACAACATCATTGGATCGCAGAGCTCTCTGGTAAAGTTTGTGCCGCTTCTGGAAACAGAGGTGAAACGGTTCCTAGTAAGAGTGCTCGAGAACCCGGATGATTTGTTGCAGCATGTCAGAACCGAAGCTGGTGCCATTATTCTGAAGTTGGCATATGATTACGATATCGAGCCGCACAAGCAAGACCCTCTTGTCAAGCTTGCTGAGGATGCCATGGATCAGTTCTCCCATGCTGCTGCACCGGGAGCTTGGATCGTGGACTTGATACCTGCGTGTAAGCTGCGGCATATCACGCCAATATATGACGCTGATAAGGCTGTAGTCAAGTACCTACCAGACTGGATGCCTGGTTCAGAATTCAAGCGCACAGCTCGTCTATGGCAAAAGACGTTTCTCAAGCTAGGCAATGTGCCGATGAGATTCGCGCAGCGACAGATGAAAGCAGAGCATCGCAAACCTTCATTCGTGTCCAGTGTATACGAGAAGTCTGGAGCGCATATGACTGCTGAAGAAGAAGATATCGCCACTTGGTCTGCCGCCTCAATGTATGCTGGAGGAGCCGATACCGTGAGTGATGCCAAAGCGTGCCTGTTTGGTGCCATCTGACGCAAGCAAAACGTAGTCGGTCTCCTCCATGCAACTCTTCTTCCTCGCAATGTGCATTCATACGGAGATTCAACGCAAAGCACGATCAGAGATCGACCAAGTTGTCGGCAGTAACAGACTTCCTACTCTTGCCGATCGTCCACATCTACCATACGTCTCCGCCCTCGTTTCTGAAGTGCTACGCTGGCACGTTATAGCTCCTCTCGGCCTTCCACACGTCACGACAGCGGAGTCCACGATTGACGGGTACCATATCCCGGGGGACTCTATTATCATTCCCAATATTTGGTTGTTTGCCCACGACCCTGAGACATACCAGCAACCCATGGACTTCCGTCCCGAACGTTTCCTCGGCGACTCTCCGGAACGGGATCCGAGAGAATTCGTGTTTGGATTCGGTAGGAGGATCTGTCCTGGAAGAGCATTAGCTGATTCGAGCGTCTGGTTGACTGTTGCGATGAGTTTGGCTACGTTGGCGATCGAGAAAGGCGTGGATGAGGAAGGGAAAGTGGTCGAGCCGGAAGTGAAATTCACACCTGGCGTCATCAGCCATCCTGTCCCGTTCAAGACGAGCATTCGAGCCAGGAGTGAGAGGTCTACAGAGCTGGTCAAGGAAGTAGAGAAGACGCATCCTTGGGTCGAAGGTATGAGCGAGAAACTCGAGGGCCTGGATGCATGAGGCGCTCAGTTGACTGCTGTGCTGATCTCGTACTTGCTACATATTACTTGCTGAAGCAGAGTAGGCCGAGCTTCTCCGTACAACACTCAGACCTTCTTGCGATCCCAATCGTACCCGCCGACAGTCTTGGTAAATACTAGATATGGCTCTCTACCCATTACACCTTCTTTTTGGGCCTTGTCCATTAGGACCTTGAAATTTTCGGTCTTGGTGTGGTCGTCTGCGCCTTTGCGGCTCGTGTATCTGCATCGCAAGTCGTCAAGAAAAGAGGCGCGATAGGGATTCTCGGAAAAACTCACGTCTCAAACATGTGCAATGCAGGCTCGTTGGATTCTAGTTGTTCAGTCATGAGGTAACGTGGAGTGTAATCTTCCTTCTCGTGAACGGCATTGATGTGGTCGGCCATCAATTCTTTGAGCTGATGAACAAGTCAATTAGATTTCATCGAGATTCAACTCTTCCAGGTTTCAAGAACCACTTCGGATAGTCTGCTGGGACGAGAGACAGAACTTACACGCTCCAATTTACCTGGTGCAGGGTACAGAATAGCGAAGATGTGGGTTTCTTCGGGGTTCTGGAGGACGGACGACATGATTAACGAATTTGATTGACTGTTATCGAGGCCTTGTATTTTGTTATCAGAATGCTCGTTCTGTGGTTGCAGATAAAACACATCCATGTGCGAGAAAGTGCCGTTGTTATTAGCCTCGGACAGAAGGAGCTCGCTCAGGTCGGAGCTGCTGTGGTGATGATCTCGAACTCTATTTTTTATTGCGTATGTGCAGCTCGGAAAGAAGAAATGAAGTCCAGAGTCTTGATCTCTCATAGCACAGTGCAGCAAAGGAACGTGATCTTGCCTTGTGCCGAGTCTCGAAGAATCCCAAGGATGGTACTGCCAAGCAAGCATGTTATCTACTGACGTGTCTCAGCGAAAGTGATCCCGCCATCTAAGAATCAGCAGGCTTGGGACGACTTTTGGGCAGATCCGGATGGTGTTGACGAGGGCGGAAATGGGACAGGACAGAGGATCGGAGATGATGGAGGACTGTGAAGATGGTCGAGGCTCGGGAGGGGACATACCGTCTCACCAGCGACACCTCACCGCCTCCCCAATACCCCATCAACCTCTTCTCTACGCCCTCGCCTCTCCAGCGAACGACATAATGAAAAAGATCATGACAACAGCAACGCCAAACAGCACACCACGTCCCAAGAACACCCGCAAGCAGGCTGATCCCCCATCCCCGCCGCTCAGTCAATAGTCCACTCATCCCAACCCAACGACCAGCAATCATACCTCCGAAGAGACGGCTGGTGGAAGTGAAGGGACTATGGCCAGCTCCGAAGAAGACAGGTCGCGCGCACGTCCCACAACATTGGAGATTGGGAATCTGTTCGAGGTGGGTGGCTGCTGCTGTGTTGTTGTGTGTGTTGATTGTGGGGAGAGGAAGCGAAGAAGAAAGGTGCGTGGAAGAATTTATGATGTGTGTGATGTGGGGCGGGAGTGAAAGCTTCTTGAGTCATGCTTCATTAGTCACGGGGCCGAGCGTCGGTGGTAAGTGAGTCATGTGGAGAGTAGATGAAGTGGGCGGTCGTTAAATACAGTCAGTCACCGCTTACGAAAAGAGAGAGATTATGAGCCATTCGCGTTCCATCAAATGCACGTCAATTGAGAGAATCGGAAAGAGGCTGATGCCAAGACTTGCCCTCCCTCAAGCAGCCAAGCGGTTCCGACCCCTACGCCGGCTTTGCTGTGAGGCCTAACGAATGTGGGATCCTGAAGCTCTCTTCAGGATGACAATTGCTCGAGACCACTCAGCTCCTGCCTTTTCTGGCTTACTAGTCTAGCACTTGTGTAAACCTTCACACGACAAGCACTGACCTCGCAGAGCTCGGTCTTGTGTTCGAAGAAGTGTCAACGTGGGGTTCTGGTCAGATATAATGAAAGTCCCTTGTTCACTTTCCACGTTCAAGGGCCTGGGACAATTGCGTTTCGCTCTGCTTGCAACATGTTTTGCAGAGCTTGCGCATCAGGAATCATCGACGCTGTGGCCAGTTGAGTTGAGCACGTCTAGATTACTGGGCGATTGGACAGTACGGTAAGTGCACTAGGACAAATATTATGCATTCGCCAAGTGTCGCGCTTCGGCCTCGGGAGGTCTCCGTCGTCTTGCTCAGGAAATGATCGACATTGTGCGGAATGCCGATAGTGTGGACACTTTCGCCATCGTCGTCCTTCGGAGTTAGGCTGAACATCGTTGGCTTATGCTCCTGTTGCATCCATGAACGGATTTAGCACTGTGATGAATGCGTCTGGGGGCAAGTAGGAGGCGAGGTATCCGCCGGCTTCCCAGCCACGCTGGCCATCGATCGACGTATTCGTGCTCCATATATATGGGCGGGCCGACATCCTCCCTTGACCTGCATGCTAGCAACTGAAGCAATATCAAAATGGCATCCAACTCGAGATTACTCTAGCATGGCACTGTTCTCAGTTTCGATGAGAGTAGCCAGTCAATCAAAGTGCTCAGAAAAGCATCGCTGCTGATCGTCGATGGGCAGATCGACTCCATCTTCGAAGATGGTACTCAGCACGACGTGCCAGATGACTGCGAGATCATCGATGTTGCAGACAAAATCGTATCCCCAGGCTTCGTCAATACCCATTTTCACGCCTGGATGACAGCCTATCGCACAATGACGCCGGATATTACTTCGACACACTATCTCGACTGGCTTGCTCCGGCTGGTGAGACTGCTCGCAAGGCATTCTCCGCTGAAGGTGTATACTGGAGTGCTCTCGAAGGCTTTCTGGAAGGTCTCAATGGAGGCGTCACCACAGTTCTGGACCACGACCACGCATGCTGGAGTTCGGAGGTGATGAAGAACGGTTATCAAGCTGCACTTGATAGCGGAGCACGAGTTTGGTGGTGTTCTGAACCGCAGAAGAATATTGATGGATTCAACGTGGCGCAACAATGGAACGCATTGCAGACCGTTGCTGAAGATGGCGAGAGGAACGATCTGATGTCGCTTGGGTTGTCCTATCAAGGGCTTGCCGGAGCCAAAGGGGAGGAGTTCGAGACCGTGAGGAGAATGATCAGGTAAGTTGTCGTCAGTACACGTATACGCGCAGCTGCTGATCTTCAGCAGAGCGATGAACATGAAAGCCATCACGATTCATCACGTCGACGGTTCTTGGCCAGCAATGCACAGTTCGCCAGAGTCACTCGTTGAACAAGACCTACCAAGCCTCGAAGTTCCCATTATTTTGTCACACGCTGGATACCTGAGCGATGCGGAGCAAAAGGTCTTACGCGACCAGAACTTCCACATTTCCATCACGCCAGAATCCGAGCTGCATTGTGGCCATGGGCACCCGACTGCCCACCCTGTCTCGGATCAAGCTTCCTTGGGCGTGGACATAGCTTTCACGTTCTCGGGAGATATCCTCACGCAGGCGCGTATTTGGCTGCAAAAGGTTCGTGATACCAGCTTCCAGAAGTACCTCCAGGAGACTGGGCTACTGCCGCGAAGGACGCCGCTTTCAGTCGAACAAGGCTTCCTTCTAGCGACTCGTCAAGGAGGCAAAGCACTCTGGCGCGATGATATCGGTGTGCTGAAAGTTGGCGCCAATGCTGATATCGTGGTGTTTGATGGCGAGTCGCCCAACATGCTAGGTTGGACTGACCCAGTGGCTGCAGTCATGTTGCATGCCAACGTGGGCGATATCCAGCATGTCCTCGTTGATGGCCAGTTCCGGAAGAGGGACTTCAAACTTGTTGATGGCAAGCATACGTGGAAGGACGTGAAGAAGAACTTCCTCGAGGTGGCAGAGAAGGCGCAGCGCGTGGCTCTCGAGAATATGACCGAGATACCTGAGAAGTTGTGGGGATCCTTTCCCACTGGCGAGGTTGAGGCGCTATCAACGACGAAGACGTGATGGTATCCAAGCATACCCCAATTCTCGGGGTGGACCGCCGGTAGTTAGCCTCGTGTCATGCTCATCTGTTGTTGCTTCTTCCCCAATTCATGGCCTCTAGCCTCCGTGCGGTGAGTGGTGAGGACGCGGCGTACGTATTGTGCCGAGAGACCACAGCATCTTCAGCATGTCGGCGGTATTGCCTCAACGTGGCATGACGCGGCGACAGTGTCCAGATGACCTGTCGGCGCTGGGTGGTGGAGAAACAATGCTTATTAACTAAGGGCAGCAAGGTTGAATTTCGGCCCGGAGTGCAGGCCCGGCTGGCCGTCGCGACACTGCGCCTCCACGACGACACCTGGCACGTCGACACCTGGCACGTCGACACCTGGCACGTCGTCTCTCGAGCAGCAGCTTCATCTGCGTACAAATGGCGATCGTTACGCCTTGGCAGCCCTCGTTCCGGTGCTGCGGTGCAGATGTAGTGCGTGCAGCCCTGCATGTCGCCTCCGCAAGCGCACCATTGACGTCGTGATTCCAGGCCCGGAGGCCCTTGGTCCGTTGGAAGCAACCGCACGCCATCGTGGGCCTGTCGCATAGCTCGATACGGCGCCTGTGGACTTCACTCGGAGAATTAGCCTGAACGCTTGGTGATCGGTGTACTTATTGCCTGTCGTCGCTGCTGACCAGACTCCCGTTTACCAGCTTACATTCTTTTCCCTCGCATCCCTCCTCGTCTCCTTCCGGCAAAGCAC
Organism: Cercospora sojina; assembly: GCA_004299825.1. Lineage (NCBI taxonomy): Eukaryota > Fungi > Ascomycota > Dothideomycetes > Mycosphaerellales > Mycosphaerellaceae > Cercospora > Cercospora sojina. The sequence continues at coordinate 2,593,422 of CP036211.1, read as the reverse complement.
AATGGCAGCCAAATATAAAGATTTCGATGTCCAGGACGTCTTATTGCAGCTGACCATCACTGAAAAGGTCTCATTACTATCTGGAACCGACTTCTGGCATTTGGCCGGCGTTCCGCGGCTTGGGATACCAGCTATCAGAACCTCAGATGGGCCAAACGGTGTACGAGGCACAAAGTTCTTCAATGGTGTTCCAGCTGCGTGCCTGCCTTGCGGTATGATCAATATCCTCCGAATCCGATCAAAGCACGCGACTGACATTTACAGGCACGGCCCTCGGAGCGACGTGGGACGTGGAACTGCTCAAAAAGAGTGGTGAGCTGATGGGGCGCGAGGCGATCGCTAAGGGCGCTTCGGTTCTGCTCGGTCCTACTGTGAACATGCAACGATCACCGCTGGGCGGTCGAGGATTCGAATCGTATTCTGAGGATCCGGTCCTTGCCGGAAATCTCGCTGCAGCATCCGTGGCCGGCATCCAGTCAACAGGCGTTGCCGCGACTCTCAAGCACTTCGTTGCCAACGATTTGGAAGACAAGCGAATGTCTAGCAACAGCATAGTCTCGGAGCGAGCGCTTCGCGAGGTATACCTTATGCCTTTCCAGATTGCACAGAGGGACGCACAACCATGGGCATACATGACTTCGTATAACCTCGTCAACGGCACCCACGCTAGCGAGAACCCCAAACTCCTGCAACAAATTCTGCGCAACGAATGGGGCTTTGACGGTCTTGTCATGTCAGACTGGTTCGGCGTGTACTCTACCACTGAGGCCATCAAGGCCGGCTTGGATTTGGAGATGCCAGGTCCCCCATCTCTTCGAGGAGCACAAGTTGATCTGGCGCTACGTTGCGGCAAACTCTTGAGTCACCATATCGATGACAGAGTGACAGAAGTGCTCAAGCTGATCAAGAAGCTGCTGCCCTTGAACATCGAGGAAGGCGCAGAAGAGTCCAGCATCGACACGCCGGAAACTGCTGCCCTCCTCAGACACGTTGCAGCTAACAGCTTGGTGCTCACCAAGAATGAGAACAACGTGCTGCCTTTCAACAAAGCGAAGACAACCGCTGTCATTGGGCCGAACGCCGCATTCGCTGCCTTTTCGGGGGGTGGCTCTGCATCACTCCTGCCTTACTACGCAGTAACGCCACTTGATGGGGTCAAATCGAAAGTCCCAGAGGCTCAGTACGCACTTGGTGCATCGGCTTGGAAACGACTACCGCTCTTGTCTCGTGCTGCAAAGACCAAGGATGGGCGATCTGGGCTGATCATGAAAGTCTACCTTGAGCCTCCAAGCGGGAAAGAGAGGCAAGCTATTGACGAGCTTCTCATCAAAGACACCAACATCTTCTTATTTGACTACAAGAACCCGCAACTAAATTCGCATTTATTTTACTCCGACATCGACACAACCTTTACGCCTGAAGACACAGCTGAGTATGAGTTCAGCTGCTCAGTGGCAGGAACCGCTCAATTGTTTGTCAACGGCGAGCTCGTTATTGACAACAAAACCAAGCAAACGCCAGGTGACTCCTTTTTCGGGGTTGGTACACAAGAAGAGATCGGTACCATCAAACTCGAAGCGGGCAAAGCCTACAATGTGCACGTGGAATTTGGCTCAATGCCGACTCTCACATACAAGAAAGAGGGAGTTACTGCATTCGGTGCAGGCGGTCTCCGCATAGGTGTGCACCGCAAGCTAGACCCGAAGGTCGAGCTCCAACGCGCTGTCGACCTAGCAAAGAGCGTCGACCAAGTCGTGCTTGTCACAGGTCTGAATTCGGATTGGGAATCGGAAGGATACGATCGAGCTCACATGAACCTGCCACCTGGATCCGATGAACTTATCGAAGCCGTTCTCGCCGCAAACCCCAATACCGCTGTCGTCGTTCAATCGGGTACCCCAGTGACGATGCCATGGGCTGACAAGGCAAAAGCTTTGGTTCAAGCTTGGTACGGCGGCAACGAGATTGGTAACGCCGTTGCAGATGTGGTCTTTGGCGACGTGAATCCAAGCGGAAAGTTGAGCTTGAGCTTCCCGAAGCGCAACGAGGACAATCCAGCCTTCCTGAACTACGTCAGCGATGATAACAGAGTCTTCTACGGCGAGGATGTGTATGTTGGATACAAGTTCTACGAAAAGACGAAGAAGGAGGTCTTGTTCCCATTCGGTCATGGCTTGAGCTACACAACCTTCGAGCTCAGCAACCTGCAGGTCGCAGATTCAGACGAGATCACCGTTTCTGTATCTGTTTCAAACACTGGCAAGATTGCTGGCGCCGAGGTTGTTCAAGTATATGTCGCGGCGGAAACACCTAGCATCAACAGGCCAAAGAAGGAGCTGAAGGGTTTCACAAAGGTCTTCCTCGAGCCTGGGCAAACGAAGACTGCGGAGGTGAAGATTTCTAAGAAGTACGCTACTAGTTTCTACCACGAAGGCAAAGATGCTTGGCTATCGGAGAAGGGCAAGTACACAGTGCTCGTGGGCAATTCGAGCGCGAGTACACCACTTTCTGGGCAGATCGAGGTTGCGAAGGATTTGGTATGGAAGGGATTATAGAGGCTTAACATGGCCCATGCATGATTATGAATAATACCATTGCTTTGAGCAACTTCCGAGTGTTCTGGTGGTCCGGCTGTCTTTAATTTAACGGTATTCAGGCCTTCAAAACTCTGGAGTTGAGATTGTTGTCTCTACTTCGCAAGTGAAGAAAGTGGGTCTGAGCCACGTGATGTCGTCGGTTGAAACTTGATCCGGCCGACGCGTCCCAAAACAATCTTTGGCCAGACAACCGGCCGATCATTCACTTGCGAGAAGCATACAACACTCTAGCGAATATAAGAACCAAAGATTGCGCACAAGTATCCGCCGCTCACACAGATGACCGCAATACGGAAGCTTCGCCAGCTCTGTGATCATGCTTTTCTCCCGCATACGCTGCCACTTTTGTGGCTCGAAACAACCATATCCCAAAGATGTCGTCGAGTTCCAGTGCTCCGGCTGCGAGGCTGTCAACTACCTAGACGGCAAGGGTAACATCATCGATACACCACAACGAGCTGCATCGCCCCCGCCGCAGACCATGCCTGACAACAGGTCTTTCCTGTCCTTCACCAAACCACTTCCCGATGCACTCGAGCACCAACAAAAGCAGGCCTTTTGTCGGACATGCACTCAGAATCAACATTTGTACAACCGGATCTTGGCGGAATATCTACCGGAAGACCTCGAGGAGAATAGTAGGGAATACAGAATGAAGATGCGAGCATTGCCCAAATACAAGGTGGAATTGGAACAGAAGTACCCGCAGGTGTGCAAGAAATGCGCAGCAGATGCCCAGACTATGATCAATCGAGCGGATTATTATGCCATGTCGCAGAACGCCGCCAAACTGGTGCAGGATACCAGACGAAGAGGTGGTAAAGCCGCAACGAGGACACGGGATAGTACAGATAAGAAGATTATGCGAAACTTGCTACGGCTGCTTGGGGTGCTTCTGTTCCTTGGATATATGGCGCAGATTGCATTCCACGCCTATGGCATATTGCATACCTTCTTCGGAGCCTCGCCAGAAGAGATCGAGGTGAATGCTGTGCTCGCTCCGACTCTCCGAGAATGTGTCCAGCAGACCTTCCGATTCACCTTGTACAACTCGTGCTATGGCGTCTTCAGTTCGCTGATACCAAAGGCACTTACGCTGAGTGCCGTTTTGCTCTGGTTCAATCCGAGCCTGAAACTCTGGTATCATCACACACAACGCATCGAGGCCATCGATGGCCAACAAACGTACTTTTACATGCAGCTCATCATTCTACTGGTCAGGAGCTGGTCTTGGTACACGATGTCGTCTGGCTCTTCAGCTGCAAAGCTCGAAAGGGAGCAAATCATTGCGATACATGGCTTCACAATTCTCTTCATGCTTGTCACGCAGGCAGTGGCGAACCGAAACATAAAAGCAGTACAATGGACCATGAAGGGCAAGATCATGCCGAAGCCCAGTGAGCGAGACATTCTTGGCGCAGTAGCAGGACCTGCACACGAGCATCACACGCCGAAACCATCATCGAAGGATCCATGGAAGTATCTCAGACGAGACGAGACAACGCAACAATTTGACATCAACAGCCTGGCACCCAAGGCGGAACAGCCTGTGCTACGACCTACAACAAGTTATCTAGCTAGACAGCCTTCTCCGGAGTTCTCTGACTACGGCGATGGAGACTTTGACGCGATGGAAACGGACGACAGGCCAGTCATGCGTTCATCACAGCGAATGCTAGACAGCTGGCCGAATCTTCAACCACGACATACATATATGAATCACACAAATGCCGCTCCACTGGCTTTTGGAGATGTTCGGAATCAACTTTCAGGCGTTTCGTCAAAGATGGATCAGGAAGCAGAGCGATTGAGAGAAGAGCAAGCGCAAAAACTACATTGCCAACCACAGCAGCGACAGAGCCCGTTCTACGGAAGCCTACCACCAGCACCAATGAGCATGGAAAGGCGGCTGCGCAATCCGGTCTTCCGCCCTGCGGTGCCAGAGCAGGTGCCGCTGAGTCAACAGAAAGACTTCATGGCCCAAATGCGACGAGGCGTAAAGCCAGTCACATTTCCGGAAAAGGGGACAAATTTCCAGCTCAAGCAGAGCAGTTGGGTGTTACCTGGTGATGTCAAAGAGACGGGGATAGAGGAAAGGTTCAATACGTCCTTCAAATTGGACGATGAGCAGCCTGGTAATGGGAAGAAGGGTTTCTTTGGGAGTTTGTTTGGATGATTCGACAGCGGCATTGCATAGAAATCTCGGCGGAATCTGTCCTGTTCGTGTTTTTGGGAGTTTTGGGTTTGAGAACGATGGAACGAGAGATACCCGGTCTGCATGGCGGCGCTTCTGATTTGTAGCGTTCAATGAGCATTTCGCATAGCGCTGTGTACTTTAGAGGAATGGCATGCAGGCACCGACCTGCTTTTGCATTCATCCGCTCTCCATGAGCTAGACTTGGCGCTTCTGGAATGTCGCAGATCCTACAACCTAAGACTGATCTTGTTGGCCATCCTGTCGATGAAGTGCAGCGCTAGCGCTGACCAGCAGAGCACCTAACGAACGCCAATGGTCTCAGCTAGAGGATCTTGGACTTCGAGTGACTGACGCAATATCAGCTGCGCTATTTACTTGGCGAATCGATGGGGAGCAAGTCGCTGCCAGCTACAAGAACCCATCAGCAGCCCAGTCTGTTTGGTATCGGGGACTTCTACGAACTCCGCCTCGTTGAAGAACCACGAGTGCCCTTTTGGCAAGTCGTCGACCTCACGTTGTATATTTCGGATCGAATCGACGTCTGGGCGCGCACGCAGTTTTGAGGACTTACAAGACACGCCTTCTCGGGAGATCGATCACAATCGAATCATTTGCACGAAATCAGATACCGCGCCGAACTTCGTGACGACGGTTTCCATACATGCTCACGGCACACATATCGTCTGATTCCTATCCTAGACGACACGTAGCCACAAAACAACGACAAACTTTGCGGCTCATCGCGAACACCGGCTTCAACGTGGCATGGCGACGAAGGGACATTGGCGACTCTATTCACACCAGGCGCAAATACTCGGGCCTCGTAAGGAAATTTATCCATTTTTCACCACGCCTTGGGGACTCTCCTACGTTCTAATGTACTCGGATAGAAACTGTTCCCTGGCGCCGTCACAGGAGACTAGATATCCGGAGTCACGACCACGGGTTTGCAGGAACGATTACCCGAAATATCCGGATATTCTCCATATGGCCCTTGACTGATCGATACGAACGCAATTGGGCTTTGAGACAAGTCGAGGAGTAACTCGAGCGGCCGCACTGATGGGGGTCTCGAATCCTTGGCACCGGTCCTGATCACCCAGATCCCAGTGATGACGGAATCCATGCACGATGAATGAAGGTCATCGAGATATTTCCACCCCTTGTAGTGAGCGCACAAATTCTCGTGTCGTTTGCTAAGATGCTGACGCATGGTCAAGGCTCTAGTTCAGCTCTATACTCGTTCCTCAGTGGCGCGTTGCCAGGGGAGAAATCGCCCAGCTCGATATTCCTACTAATCTCATGCCTAAACTGTCCTCTAGCCAGCACGACGTAATTGGCGATATCCTATCAATAGCATGCAATTTGTCCAAACATGTCATTCGAAGATGCTGGAAGCCGTACGCTTGTGCGCCAGAGCTTTAATGATGGATTCTATGGACCGTGGAGACCGAAGATCAACGCTGCATGGTAGGTCTCTGGTAGCGCTGATTGATAGACTGCTAGAACTATCTGGGATCATACACACGGCTGTGCAATGCTTCGCGGCTTTTCACATGCGTTCGAATCGCCTGCCACGTGCCAAAGTACTTGGAAAATCGCGATCTCGATTCTCCAGCCATGAGACAGACGTATAAGAGTTCGGTTCTGTGTCCGTGGTAAGCCATCGTCTGCTCATCAATGAGCCACGACACGGCTTGAATTCGAAACGTTGAACTTGAAATGGCTACGACCACGAGGTACGAAATCTTCGAAGAGATCGTAACATCTCGAGCATTCCGGATATGCAGCTTCTTGCTGCTTGTGTTTCTCTGTGTTCGATGGAAATACTCGCGATTGCAACTCTTGAACACAATCGAAGGCGATGATAGAAAAAAACGCAGCACCAAAATTATTGCCCCGAGCGCATATGTCCACAAGTTCGTGGTCGTGGGACTCGTCTACGGTTCGTCTCTATCGATGGCTTCCATTCTGTGATCAATCATTGACTTCATTGCAGCCTCCATCAAGAGTGACTTCGTTGCTACTCTGTTCACATGTGAGGGTGAAGAACGAGTCTCTGCAACTGCCTGGCAAGTTGCGATTGTGTCCACACTCTTGATCTTGGGCGTAATTACGACTTACCCTGTGCTATCTGCACCAACTTCTCGTATCTGGACAAGCCAAAGGAGTGTGACTGGAACAAAATCTACATTCTTGTAGTGACCAAAGGAACTAATAAGGACACACTGGAACGATCGAGAGCGATGCGCCACTTGGAAACACTCGACGACCGCATTTCCTTCATCATCCTCACGGACGAGGGCTCTGGGGCGTGCCAATGATCCGCGTCCCCAAGTCTTTCTCGCCTACGAAAGCAAAGCACAAAGCCCGAGCATTGGAATACTTCCGACTCAGGATGGAGCTCGGCGACAACGACTGGATCTTACATCTAGATGAGGAGACCATCGTAGACACGCAATGTGTCCTTTCATGCATCTCATTCATTGAGCGTGCTACTGAATACGACTGGGGCCAGGGAATCATTATGTACAACACAGTGAACTACTGGAAGAACCCTCTCTTGACCTTCGCCGAGATCTGTCGCGTGAGAGATGACCTCGGACGTTTTCAATTCATGCAAAGCACGCTTCACGTACCTAATTCGTTCTTCTTGGCCAGTGGCAAAATCGAAAATGCAGTCACGTTCAACACCGAATGTATAACAGAAGATTTCTGGTTCGCCAATCGAGCATGGTGGGATCACGGCTATCGTGGAGGCCATATTCCAAGCGTGGCCCGAGAGCAGAGCAACTGGACAGTCATGGATCTGCTGAAACAGAGAAGACGATGGATTGCTAATAACTGGAAAGTGGGCATTTTCGGGAAATGCGGCGTTGATGCGTGAAGCCTTCCCAAACGCAAGAGAATCATCCTCTGACATAACCGCAGTCGCGTGGTTCGTCTTAGGCTTCGAGCCTTTGCTTGCGACAGCTCTTCGGTTCTCTCTGGTCGCGATGCCTCATACCATGGCGCCCTTACTGAAAGTACACTTGCTGTTTAGCTTGTTCACTTATGCTTTTGCCACCTTCCTCTCTGACCTTGATGCTGGCGTGAGGCCTTGGATGATAGCACTACATGTGTTATTATCACCTGTGATTGGTTATGCAGCTCACATCCTGGGACTCATCGCGCTGACATACACGGCCGTCCGGCCTGTAGGGCCGAATCAGTTCGAGATAGTGAAGAAAGGTTTGCACGATTTTCGGCGATGCAGAAAGCAGAAAGGCGACTCTTGCAATCAGGCTCTAATCTAGGCGAAAGCATCATGAGATTCACGCGCTGCTCAAAGTGGAAAGAATGGACAGCATTCCGCCAAGCGAGGCCACGGGAAGCTCAATAGATCGTACGACCACTAGACGCAGTACCTCCCTTTGCTCTTCTAGTGAACACAGATGATCTTCATTTCCATTTCCGACATGCTGCTGTCTCGGCAGCGTGCGTCTAAACAGTGTGCTATGCACCGACTACCTGAAGCCACGACTGTTCTTTTTCCTCTTCTGACAGCAGTAGAACGCGTTGTTCATTATTGAGGAAGAATGGCGACGTATTTCGCGAGAAGTTGCCATCCGATGTCTACGTAGCGTTAGCCGGTCTAGGATGAATATCTGCTTCGGAAACTAGCTTTCATCAGTAGGGATCGCAACGGTGAGTCCGCAGACTGACGTACAGGATGTGTTTCGACCAGTAGATGGCTGGAACCATGGCAATGCATAATCTGGGCTGAACCGGGCGTCGAGGATCATGCTGCCACGGGAACGTGGGCTCCGCGAAGAGCTCGCAAACATTGCTGTGCAGGCTCCGAGGATAGTCAATGCCGCCACGAAGGCGTGGGATCGACGAAGTGTTCGTCTACTAGACGGTATCTGTGCGGCGCTTTCTCCTTTTCCCTCGTACTGAGTCCCTTCCTTCGGCCGCCTCGTACTGCACGCAGCTTCCCCGCGCTCGATTGTGGTCTTTGTGGAAGTCCAACAAAGTATCGTCTTGTCTTCCCAGCTTGTCATAACATACTTGATTCCTATATCTGGTCGAGATACGCACGACACAGCACGCAGAGGCCGGTGAGAAGTGCGAATGGAAACGCCAGGTTGCCCTGCGGGCATCCTGCTGGCCTCTTCTTTTCACTCGTGCAGAAGGGAGGTCTCGATAGGGCTCGAATTGAGACACTCATTAGATCCGTGACGGTTCTGTCCATACTACTCTTGCAAGCGTGGGCTGTAGTTTGACTTCAAGTGACCAGTTGAGACGATTGCCGGACAATCGAGAGGTTGAGTGAAACTGCGAGCAAGTGTGAGACCAACAAGACTGCGCTCCAGGCCCTTGGCGAGGAGGCTGATGCGAAGCAGTCCTTCGTTCTGACTGAGATCTGCTTCCATCAGCACACTCTTCGCTTCGAGGATGTTCATAGGCATCGACAGCTCTGGAGACGACACAGGGCTTGCAGCTACGCTCACTGTGCCAGTGAAGTCGTTGAAACTCTCACAACACTGCCACACTCTTCAGTAGACGCATGGCAGAATGAATTGAAGATGGCCTAAGGGTGGCGAGGTCAACGCGCATAACCGACAGCTTCGAGACCACCCATTGTGCAGGCCAACGAGGCAGTGCTTTGCCGCACTGAAGCCACTGATCGGGATCTAGACGACTGAGCCCGTACACCCTCTCACAGCTCTGTCGCGCCGAGCGACATCCCGAGTCGTCTCACCCATTGTCCGATGAACAAGGTTTACGCGTCTCCGATGTTGGGCACCATCGCAGGATCAGCATGCCTCGTGCTGCGTTTGTCGATCTGGCCAGATTGGTTGATGTTGAGACGCTCCCAAACACTTTGTTTTGTTCCACAATGATGGTAAGGGTTTGAGTGGTGAATGAGGATGGTCCTGGTCGGTGGTACATTCGTGGCGTCTTGCGCGTCTCCGCTCAAACCTCTAGGCGCATGGCGCAGAGCTCGCGTAGAAGGTCTGCGGCGTGATCATTGTCGTTCAGGCAAACACTGGGACGTTGTATTGCAATTATCGTGTTGCGGCGCTTTCGTGTCCGTGATCTTGTTGCTCCTCACGTGACTAACACTGTGTGCCAAGCATCGTGAAGTGAAGTTTTTACTTCAACATTCACCGCGCACAAAAAGGTTAGAATTTTCGCGCGCCCCAGGCAGCAACGAGCGCATCAGTGATCCTGCGCTCTCATTGGCCGAATTTTTGTTGATTCTGAGCGGGCCGCAGCCCTCGCCGGTACTACAAGAAGGGCTTTTTTCCCCTACCAAACCTCTTCTTCTCTTCCCCAGCTCTCTTTGCCTTTTGGCTTAGGTATGTCAACCCCCAACAACTCTCAACCCTCGACAACATGCTAATAGCGGAATTAGATCAAGTGTAGCAAGTTCCGCCTTTTACTCCTGAACAGTCTGACTGCTTGCTAATTGCCTCGCCTAGGTATCTGTTCTTTTCAGTTTAATCTCTGAAACGTCACTACGGTGACATTCTAGATTATTCTTATTTTTTGAACCAGTCGCTGGGCCACTGAGCTTGCTCATGTCCAGTGGCACCGTGTCGCTGGCCTTGCACTGCCGCCTGCTGACGCGAACACCTTTCATCAGTCTCTCGCGTGTGCGAGCACCTGGAGAAGAGTGTGCGGCCGTCAAGGCATCGTTGATCTCGAGTGATGGAGTCTTGGACGCGCCATGGCGGGAGAATGCAGTTGGAAAACCGTGTCGGCCTGATCAGGCCAAATCTATTAAGTGCAAGGGCTCGCTGATCTATAATGCTGCAGCTTCGCGAACTCCTGACGGCATCAGTCTCTGACAGAAGCGCCTCTATCCTGTTGTACAATGCTTTGAGCAGAGAGTGTTTTCTCCCAAACGACCATCTTACATGCGACTCGTATCCAATTATGCCGGTGTTGGCTTCGGCTTGCCAATCTGCCAGCCCCATTTCCGCAGCTGTTTGACAACCTTGGGTGTTATGGCCAGAGTGATTGGGATTCGGAAGAAGATGAGCGATTTGTGCACGCCATACGCGAGCAGCAGCTGTGTCCCAAGACCTACTGTTGTCAGCCCACGCCGCAGTGCAAGAAATGCTGTTTGAAGACCTACCTGGATTCTTACTCTTCGCTTGTTCAGCAACCTGGTCGCCGGCCTCGCGCGCTGCGGCTGCAGCTTCTGCCGCAGCACTTGCCTCCTTTTCGAGTCGTCTGTCCTTCAAACTCGGCATAACCTTCTCTGCCATGTCCCAGAAGCCATCCATGATTGTGTGCTCTATCTCCGCTATCCGCTCCGTGCCAAACCACTTCACTGCTAGGAAGCAAAATGGGAAGTCAAGTACTGATAGGCCGAGATAAATGCCCGTCACTGTCCAACCGTATTTGCGCGACATCTCCTTCATCCGCTCCGACAGAGATCTGGGCTTTGCGCCATCTGCTGCCTGACTGCTGTAGCCCCGACGCGTCCGTACATTCGGACTGGCTTTGCCTTGGACTGTCCGCCACCCTCTTTTCCCTAGCAGCGAGTTTGCATTCCCGCTCGTCAATCCTCGCCTTTGAGGAGCTGTTGGGCTCGGAAGATGTGGTAACCGTCTCGCGATTGTTTGCCTCATCGGCGCCCGCAGCGTGGCATCGTGGAATGCCGTCTGGCGGAAGAGCTGCAGTAGTCGCAGTGACTTGAGCATGACCGGTCGCGATCGACGTTGTCGTATAGAGATGATGGGCGATCGATGCTCGCGAAATATTCCTCGCAGCCTTGACATCACATCACAGCCCCAAACGTAGCTTTGGACGCTGCGGGCCGACCCCTTGTGCCAAGCCTGCTCTCGCGCTGATGAGCGCAGAAGACGGGCTCAGGTCCTGCTCCGTCGCTCGTCGTAGACCGAGACTCCGGGCAGTTTCACGGCACGACCACGTATGCAGCAGACGGTTGCATTTCGTTTCCGCGTGACAGTCTCACTTGTTGCTAAGACGCATGCCGAGAAACCTACAGAGGTTCTACCGGACCCTCTCCGTCGCTTGCCAGCGTGAGGCTCGAGGCGGCGAATCTGGTTGCGACTGTGCCGCGCATCTTCAAACTTAATTCCAGGAATATGACGGCGCTTTGATGCCCAAGCTTCTTCGTTTGTTGGGCTCGCGCATTGTCTCGAGGCAGAGAGGAGTTACGATTGGCACTGTGTGCTGCGCGTAGCCGACTCGAATTTCACGGTAACCCGAGTCTCGAGCACTGGAGCCGGCGAGCCCGTGAGCAGGCCGCCCAGCTGGCCCTTGGGAGACCGGCTGATGAATCGCCATCGTCGTAAGCGAAGGGACAGCGACAAGATCACACGCGCAAGGACCAATAGTCGGGGCGGGTGCTGGCGAGGATGCTCAAGCTCCTCTGCAGGCGTTCGATCGAATGGTCTGGTTGTCGGCTAGCTTCCGATTCCTTCGCAGCCATGCGCCTGGTTTTGCTGTAACTACCGCTTTCGAAGCTCTTCGAGCACACATCGGACGCTACGGGGTCTGCTCGTCGACGCCAGGCGCAGCCGATGGGCAGTCGTCTGCGTGCCTGCTGAAGGCGCCACAATGTAGTGCCACCAACGGAACCAGAAGCACAGCAGACTGGGAAGGATTCCGAAGCCTGTGGATGGGGGTCACCCATTTCGGTTCCGAACGCGTGCGTCACTTGGGACTGCTGGGGATACATGGGGTTGTAATGAATGCCCTCGCCCGCCGTCAGCCGTGCAACATGGCTCATTCGCGGCGGGACAATGGTCGCTGCATCAGAGTGCGGCTCTCATGGTGCTGATGATAATCAAGCGTGATGATGAGGGCCGCAGGTGATTGCGGCTGATATTGGCTAAAGTCAATATCTCACGCTTCGGGGCGCTCGCCCGCATAACGGGATGGCAGCCCTCGTCTGTCTTGAACTCTATATTCGCAGCCCTCGGCATGTGGCTGAGGAGCATGCATGCACGCAGACGGGTAACTTTGGGACGCGCACATCACGGCAAGGATGTGGTGGGAAAGCGACTCCGGGCGACGTTCTTCCACTCCCTCTCCGCGCTGTCATTGAAACGCAGCGGGTGGAGCATTAGCTCAGTCGCAGCCGCCTTTACTTCGCATTTGCGCGAAGCTTATTTGGAGCCCTTTTCGAGGACACTGCGTGCCCGAAACGGCGTTCATCAGCCCGGCCTTGACGCGACAGGGTGCTGCTGCTGCGAGCACATGTGAGGCTGCCGGCTCGCCAGCAGACGCAGCAGACATAAAGGCCTCCAGCCCGGTGGCTCCCCCAGGGTAAGCGCACCCCATTCTGTGCTCCGCCTGGACTTGATCGCTTTTCCCGGCTCGCTCCCCAATCGCCATCGCCCTCGCACTCCACCGGTGCCCGCTGCCCTTCGCATTACGTGCCACCGACAAGCCGCCATGTATATCCACCCAGGCCTCGCCGTCACCTTCGCCACCTACCCGAGCCCTCCCTCGCTGGCCGCTGACACGCCGCTGCAATACTCCGACGACGAGCTGTTCCTGATGGGCGCCAACACGAACGTCAATGTCGACGGCGTGGGCGTGCTCAACTACCAGCGCGCCATCGACATCGCCCGCAACTCGGAAGGAGAGCTGGACCCCATGGTGTCCGCATATCTGGAAGGAGCTCTCACGGACATCTGGAACCGCGTCACGCTCCAACCCGACGACTATGTCATGACCAAGGACGAGTTTGCGGTGTTCAACTTCTACCGCCGCCGCTTCGAGGAGAACGAAACCGCGGAGCACGCCGTTGCACGATACTGGGCCAACACGTACGAATGTCCTGCTGCTTCCACATAAGTCTTGTGAGTATGCCGACTTCCGAGCTGGGATATCGATTCGCTCGTGGCCTGCGATCATTGGCCCACCTCTTGCCGTCCCCGTCAACACCACAATCCCCCATGGCATCGATACGGACGACACAGCTAACACCATTCCGTCCGCAGATCCTCCTGCATGCGCCTGCATCACCAATAGCTTCGTCACACCATGTCAGGTCAAGGGGCCGACCGCAACGATGAGAAGAACGCCGTGTCACGTCTGCTGGATCCGCCTGGATCGTTCCTCTGCGGGGACAGGGTGGGCTCTTCACACATCATCACCTTGCCAGTTCTGAGCCCCACCCGGTGGATTTTGCTCAGGATGATGGGAGGAGCTCTCGCACTTGCATTGCTCGTCACCATCTGGCCGGAGAAGCACTTCGCTTGGGGGTCGCGGCCCGCGATAACAACACTCTCCACCGTGAAGCTTCCCAGTGCCCACACTCATACACTGTCCGAGGTCTTCGAAGTCTATCCTCCCGTTCTTGCCGTGACTCCAGAAGGTGATCTCGCGATCACTGATGGCTCTTCCAACGCAAGTGTTGCTGTCATACCAAGCGCAAAGCCGACATGCCAAAGGACACTGGTGCAACACTCGTTCGCCAACTCATATGGACAACCATACGCTGGAGACTACTCGCCACCATCATGTGACTTCAACCGAGTCACCTTCAACCTGACTGTGCAGGCAGCAGGCAGGCAATACGACCGCCTTGGGTCAATCTCTTTTGGCGATATCGAGCTCTTTCGCACCTCTACCGCAGAGCCTACGAAGAATGGCATCACCTGGACCTATCTCAAAGACATGACAAGCTTCTTGCCGCTTTTTCGAGCACAGCAGAAAATCATATTCGACCTTGGAAACCTAGTGAACGATATCTATACAAGCCCATTCAATGTAACTCTTACTGCAGCATTCTTCACAGTTCAAGATGGCGCCACACCGGCCGATGTCATACTTCCCATTTCCAAACGACAAGGCGCTACAGGTCAGGCTAGCTTCTTCCAGTTTCCACAGGACAAGGCATTCAACGCAATTACCCTGCCGCAAAATACTCGCAAGGCAGTGTTCACAGTTGCTGCCACTGGCCAAGCACAGGAAGAGTTCTGGTGGGCCAACGTGCCACAGTCTGAGACCAACGTCTTCCAGGGCAACGACTCTCTGGCTGGCTTTTCTCCCTTCCGCGAGGTCCAACTGTACATTGATAATCTGTTGGCAGGTGTCGCATGGCCCTTCCCTATCATCTTCACCGGAGGTGTAGTACCAGGGCTTTGGCGACCAGTCGTTGGCATTGATGCCTTCGACCTCAAAGAGGAAGAGATTGACATCACACCTTGGTTGGGCTTACTTTGCGACGGGAAGAGTCACACCTTTGAGCTTCGTGTTTCTGGACTGAATGATAGCTCAAATGGTACCGCCTATGCCTCCAACACTACAGGTACCACTTGGTGGCTGAGTGGGAAAGTGTTTACATGGCTCGATCGTCCAGGCCATGTAACTACTAGCGGCCAACTGAAACGCCTTGCGCCGGACCCTTCCTTCAAAATTGCTTCGCAGGTCTACCATTCGTCGAACGGGTCGAATCTGACTCTTACGTACGAAGTCGAAGCGTCTCGACACCTGTCAGTCTCCTCACAGATTCAACTCTCTGATGGCTCGGTGACAGTCGCTTGGACACAGCAGCTTCAATATTCTAATAGCGGCAACTACACATCGACTAACGATCAGACAAACACTGCGCGCACCGCTGGTCAATACAGGTCATCTAGTGGTTACTACCGCACATTTGAGTACCCCGTCTATTCTCACAGCACCCAGCAGTCGACTGATTGTAACCTCACGTTGACCGCGACAGTCAATCGCAGCAAGAACATGCAGACCATAGGCCGCCTGGCATTTCCCATAGGAATAGAGCCGTATGCAGCGGTGAACGCCTCTCAAGCAGAGTCCACGGCATTCCAGGGCGCTGTGTTGCAGACTTCTCAGAACGGCAGTGCTTACTATACTGCGAATCAGACCGAGCACACATCATATGGCTACGGTAATACGACACAGCACATGAGCCTTTTCGGAGTCCGGTGCTCTGAAGATTCGGACAGTAATGGTACACCGAAGATCACGCATACGAAGGAGCTCTTCCACCGCCAGCTTCTTGCCGTGAACGACAGCGTCGTTCAGGATGAGGAGAGTTTGATGGGCGTGAGCATCGGACACCGCCACGAGCATCGCCACCACACGGCGGGGGATGGCAAAGGGATGACCCTATCAGGCACTCCGGGTAAGGGAGCATGGGTTCGTGGTTGGTGAGAAGGATGCTGGTGGCTAACGTTACGCGCGGTTGATATTCGGTTTGGGGGTCACCTGCGCGGCTGCACAGTGTATAGGTTTAGCCAGCGTCTTCGAGAGGCAATCTCCTGGGGTGCCACGTATTACTCTGCCTTGTACTCCGCGCATACAGTATACTTCATACGTAAGCTGAGAAAGAGAAACATGACAACTGTATGGCTCCACAGCCCAGCATCGAGGTGAAGACGTTGTCCAGCCAGGATGCTTGGCAGTGCCGTACCCTGGCTGATGGCGTCAAACTCGTGCAGTCCTTGCTCACCGTCCGATTGTATCCCGCCTTCCGAACGCACGCCCGCCTCGCTCGTCCATCGACGTTTCTGCACCCACTTGGCACGAGTCCCAGCCCGAAGATGAAATCACGGCCAAGACGCGCGGTCGGGACAGACTTCACAGAGTTTCAACCAGCGTCAACGCGTGTCTCGGCGGCGGCACATTCCGTGTAGGGCGGACCAGTCTGGCATGAGCCACAACGTTCGAGCATCTGCCGTGGAGCACGCTGGAAACCTTCGCAAGTCATGGTGTGTTGCTGCGAATCCTCCGCGTGTCTGATCCGATTCATAGACGCCGGAGACCGCACCCGAACAGGACTCTTTGGCCGCAGCACGACGACGTCTGTTTCTCTCTCATGCATCCAGAAGGCCACTGCGCGTCGCCGCCATCGCGGCTGGGGAGCCACCGTCATGGCTGCTGCCGTGGCTTCTCCTGCGGCCTGCCGAACGCCTCGACGTACGCGAGATACTCGCCAGTTCACGCCTGTTCTATACCGCGCGGTGGTCCGGATGGTGACAGAGTCGGAGCGAAGAATACGCTGCTGGGCAAACGGAGGTCTGCGACATTGCGAATGTCTGCCCGTGGACTGGATACCATACTTTCACTGGACTGTCTGGTGCTGAAATGATCCAAACACTCGCGTCCTGTTCCGAGATATTCCCAGCCCGGCCTGGATCAAATTAGCACGATCGGATCCAATTCTCTGCTTCAACATCGGCAGACGGGCGGGTTCCGGAAGCGGCATACATCGTGGTCAAATCACGTCTGCGCTGTCCAGATCTGTTCCGTTCATGCGTCTTTCGACCAGGCCACCACGATGCCCGACTTTTGATGTGGTTCGGGAAGGCACGCTACTGTAACCTCTACAATCAGACGCATGGAAGTTCGTAGCCCGTTCCGTTAGAACCTCGCTCAGAGCAGATCTGTGGAGCTACTGTAAGGCGACAGGCCACCCGGTCAAATCGGCATTGTTATCAACCACACCAGCCTGCAACTTCAACGCTGCCATTCCAAGCAATCCTCGCGCCGGATTCACGGTATCTGCTATTTGACATTGCTTTGCATGGGCTAAACACGGTATCAACGTCATAGCCATTGTATTTCCAATCCTCGCTGTATGGAGGAGCGAATGCAGATCTGCCCTGCCTCCCTTACGGGTCGCACTTGGCGAGCTAACTAGCTGTTCGGACAGCTCTTCCGCAGCACGCTATGTCTTCGTCAATGCACTTCACCTCGGGGTGCGCGTCACGAAACCTACGCTTTCCGCTACAGTATATGCATGGCCACAACACGAGGCTGCATGGAATGTGGCGGGCCCGAATGACAGCGAAGGGCTATGCGGTTTGGTTGAACGGTGGAGCCAGAGCTACGCGCAAGGCCTGCCGATCAACTAGCAAGAGCTTGCAACGATGAAGACAGATGTGGCTGACCACTGCAAGCCGGAAGCGATTTGATTCGAAGAGAAATGCCATTTGCTGACCAGCTCACACTCGCTGACTTCTCAGCAGCGCTCTTCGGACTTTATTTCTTCAAATGACTTAATCGCCGACAAGCTCAGGACTATTTGTCCTGATCCTTGATCAAGGGAGGTTGACATTTCGAAAGTTCGTACGGAATCGTACTGACCTAGGGTGCCTGTCAACGGACTTGGCGGGAAATCAGCTGTGGCGATGCACAGCCACGTACAGCTCCTTCAAAGTGGACAGCGGTGCCCTGACTCGTGTCCCGCAGCAATCTGCATCGAGGCGAATTATCCGACATCAAACAAACTCCTTCCAGAAAAGCTCCTTCAGCACTCATCACATCTGATGCGAGACAGCTGTCGCAGCTGCACCACTCTCTCTGACAAATGCCAGCATGCTCGTGGTGCAAGGATGCTGTCACGCATGATGCATTTGCGTTCTTCGAAATTTGGACCAATCTCAGATCACGCATGGACCTCATTCAATTCTCAAGCCTTGATATGCGCTTCGGAGCTTGTCAGTGCTGTGAGATCACTGGACAGCCTTGACAACGCAAGTTGCATTATTTCATTTCAAACGACAAGGCCGATGGCATTGCAGTGGTAATACTGACTCGAATCTGACTTTCTTCTTTGATCTTCATCCATGCTCACCTGCAGCTAGATCTTATCCGGATGCGTCTCTCGAAACACGGGACACCATCGACATGTCAAGATAATTCTTTGCCAGCCAATGCTGGACCCCGTGCCGTCATCGCACCAAAGCTCTCGAAGCTCGAAGCACTGAAGCTTTGGTTCGGCGGTGTGGTTGTCTTGAGTTTCTGCCATGCAGCTAATCCAAGCACGGCAGGCTACGGAAATTCGAGGACATGAATTCGTGCCTCGGCCTCATACTGGACCACTCATATTGGACACTGAGACGTAGTGTTGTGCACATCACAGGCACCACGCATGTGCATGCGCATGTTGCATCGCACAATCGTGCAGCTTGGAGTCGAATCGCGATCAGATGCGTTGATCAGCTCTTGGGCATCAACCTCATGCACGACGACTGTGGCCCACAGACCGAGAGCGGCAACAGCAGGTCTGCGATGTTGCGAATGAAGAACTCGACGCGTCAACACTGAACTTTCTGCGATGCACGTGTCGTTTCAGCGGTATCCTGCACTGCCGCCTTGCCCTAGAACATCAACGGATACTGGCGGGTACGGGCAGGATACCACGGACTGTCTCAAGAAACGGGATCATCATCGAAGATACCGAGGACTGTCTGGACCTTCTTGTTGCCAGGTGCTGAGCGCCCGTACAGTATCGGTCTCAGAAGTGCCGTTTCGAGCAGTGGTGCCCAACACACGTACGCTCCAAGACGACAAGCCAGGCTGGGCAGCTGGAGCTGCGAGTGCGACGCGAAGTGAAGGCTTTGTGAGATACGATCGTCGCAAACAGCTCGGCCGAGGACCAGGTTCCCTTGCACCTGTGTACTCGTCAGTGATCCAGAACACTGAGAGCGCAACAAAAGGGAGGCGCAAATCGTTGGCCTCAGAGGGGAATCAGAAAGCATCTCTCAGTGCCGCATAGCGACTACGGAGCAGCGGTTCTGGTTTCCTCATCATGCGCTCTGCTGTTAGTAGGAAACATTCAAGCTTACCGATTCTGGCGACCAATGCCGCTCGGCCGTTGAAGACAGTCTGCCACGTTCAATGACTCGACTGAGTAACGGATGGCAGGTGAATTGCCAGATGTCAACAAATTTGACCTGGAAGAGGTGATGATATGTGTTCGCGGTCGCAGTTGTCGTCCGAAGCTGGACCGATTCGACTTTTCGCAACTTGATGTCACTACCCGCAATTACTACACATGTCCAACAACATTGTTGTCAACGACCAGGACAATGGATCTACCGATAGCTTTCCGAGGCAGCGTCGTAGAGCTGCCGAGCTAACTCGCTGCTGTGCAAACATGGCACATTGCTCAGAGTCGCACTGACAAATGCATGGCGCAGGGACAATGGCGCCAACGAATTGATTTACTGTTGCGAAGACCTGGATTGTCCGATCAGCTATGAATTCACTGCGACAGTGCGTAGGAAACTTCACGAACTCACAACGAACAATACCGAAGGCACCAGCGTGGACTGCGTAACGCAAAGCCTCGACGTGGTCTGAGAAACGTCCACGTTGGTCATGATGACGGAGTACAAGTTCCCGATATGTCCTGAGCGCTCCTGCTCAACCCGAAACAGCTGTGAGGTCTTCAGCCTCACTCGCCTGTAGACTTTACCATAGCGCCATGGAACAACGAGCGAAGTGCCAACCATCGCATGACGGACCCCTCTCTGCTTCTACGGCAGCCAATCGCTGCAGCCTTGAATCCTCCGGCAGTGGGATTTTCCATGCCCGGCTAGCTTCGAGCTCCGCGATGCACGACGCTGACACATGCAAGCCATGCCATCACCCCGTACTTGCGGAATGGAAAGCACAACAATCCTGATGGCACCTGAAACATTGTACGTAGCTTGCGTCGCTGCATAGGATGATTGCGATCATGAGCGCGCCAAGAACCACTCAAGACTACTGCCTACAAGTATGATCAAGTTTCTCGACTACCAGATGTGGCTGTGCAGACCGCCTTCTGTAACCACGATCAACTGCAGGTTCTGACTCTCCTGACAGTGGAAGCTCGTGCTCAACAGCGAGTCTTGCATTGAACAACGCCTCGGCGCATGAAATGAGAGCATGGCTACTGCAGGCTTAGATCTTCAAGCACATCCTTCTAATCTGCTAGGTCGCGGGTTCGTACGGGCCATCGGCAGTCCATTGGACTTTGAAGGTTCGAATGTAGGGCGAATGACTTGCAACGTCGATGCGCTCTGTTTTGGTGCCCCTAGAAGCAGCAGAACTGCGCATCTGCACGTACATCACCTACCGCATGAGATGGTCGGTATCAAAAGACCCCCGACTGCCGTGGCGATCTGCAGTCGCGATTGCACAAAGCTCGAAACATGGGACCAACAGCTTGGCGTGGTGGCTGTGGAGTCAAGACGAAACTGGGGGTGGTCGACAGCCATCTCGATGGCCATGACTCTTGCAACTTCACCTGGTTGCAGCAATTCGAAACATCGACAAACATCTGCACTTCTCAGGCGATCTGCCCTGCGTGTGTTTTCCTGGTCTGGAACTTGCGGCTTGTCTGCCATTCGGCCAATGAATAACATCTGCAAAGCAACATTCCCCTACGATGCCATCAAGAACAATCCAAGGACCAAGTCGATGAAATAGGGTCTGAGGAATATGCCGCTCTGCGAAGATCTCTATGTTTTTCTTCCTTTCGGCACGTGCAATACAGATCATCGTGCGTTGATCAGTCGCCATCTCGCGCGTCATCTCGATGGGGGTCTGATCTGCTAGGGCATTTCGCTTTATTCCGAGCTTAATGTACACAGCCCACTGCTGATCGATACATGAAAGTGTGTGTTCACTTGCTCGACATCACTAGGTCTTCAAAAGCTGTGCTCACGCCACCTTCGAGACCGTGTTGCGGATCGCATACATCTGCCGACCATGTATTGATGCCCATAACTGCTGACTACACTAGCTACATGCCCCGAAGCACCTCAGTCTGGGGAAATGCACAAGCACGCTGACAGGGGCTCGCGACATCGCGATTTGGAATGCCACCTGATGCGATCAGTGGTCGAGGTCGCTGCTAAGAGGTTGTAACACCATGCCAAGAAAACACGCGTTGCTGGAGACGGATGAACAGGCTTATGGGACTGAGAGTTCTACCATTTCATGGAAGTTGCCGCTGGATCTTGTGCGACTTGGACCACGGTGTGATACCAGCTAATCGGTCACTGCGCTACTTGGCGACCTGTCCGACAGCTTGGTATCACATCTACTGGGATACGAGCCTGCATGGCTTGTACATGACATCCGACGGGACGACTTACGCGCGCGTGGGAATAAAAAGCCGCACGTGCAGTAGCGCGCTGGTGAGGCTGCGATACAATCACAACTTTTCCTTGTCCTGCCATTCATTCGGCTTCACTGGATCTTAAAAACGGCTCTTATAGCGCACGAAGGAGCCGATAGCAGGACGGAGCACGAACACAGACGCCACAGACCGGGCGGATCAAGTGTCGCCAACCTGCATCGGCAGCTCATTCGGCCCAAGAGCAATACGGCATCCGCCCCGAGCCCGAGAATTCCCAGCATGCACCTTGTTTGGTCCTTCGTTCAGGCTCTGTACGGCATTCGCGGTCAACGCCATGCATGAGCTCGTGTCGAGACACCACCACCCAGTCTCGAAACACCGTTTGAACCGCTCGCCGACGTCCAGGCATTCTTAGCCACATGTGCGAACGAACAGAGCCTTTTGGGCTCGATGCTATTCATAACATTGACCAAGACATCCGCGAGTGGCTCGGCTAGCAAGAATACTCGCCCCAGAACCGATCCACGATGGGCACAGCCCGTGTTCTGCTCGGCCTCAACTCCGCTTGCCTTGATGGTGTCCTGCTGGACTATAGTGACTCTCGGTATTGTCTAGACCAAGTCCAGCGCGTGCTTCGTGGCCACCATCGATTGAACCCAGCTCAAACCAAGCTGCAGTCCAATGACTCTCGCAGATGCAAAGCACAGCCCGTAACAGATGACAAGGGCCACGACAGCCTGCAGAGGAGCAGCTGAATCGACGCCGCTTTACTATGCCCTCGTGCTCGTTCTCGCACTAAAACAGAGATCAGTCAATCGCAAGCAGCAATGAAGATAGCAACCGAAGCGTTGTCTGCACCAAGAATAGTAGCTGCGAACGGGAAGTGTCGGAGTGACTGACATGGTGAAGAGTGCATACAGACGCTCGTCATTGAAATCCAGACAAAACGAAAATCGGATCAATTTGCTGTCCAGTACAGCCCTAAGGGAGAGGTGCTGATCTCGGGCAACTAGGCACCTCACGTCTACCGCGTTCCAATCAATCCGTTCTGCCGAGCGAACAATCTAGAAAAATACCGCACCAAGTCCAAATGCCAACCAATCGGCATGCCGCGACACGGCAGTGAACACATGTCCCGTACTACAACCGTGACCACAGCCCCTGCCGCTCCGTCACCAAGCCGTCTCATCAAACGTCGAAGGCAGCCACGCACCAAAGCTAGAAAGCATCTAGTCCGTTGCGACCAGACCCCAAACGAACAAAAAGGCGAGCAGGATACAGCCCTGAAACATAGTCTGACGGACGGTACAGACGCAACGCGCGAACGGCCGTTGTGTATCATCACCAAACTTCTAAAACAACCAGGTCGTCGCTTCACATGTTAGCCTGCTCCCTACGCATACGGCAAAAGAATTTAATTCCATGACTCGTGAAGTAAAAAGTAAGAGGCGCTTTCGGTACGAGGAGGTAACTGGCGGGCCGCCACAACGTGTGGTTGTTAGCCTCCCGGCCCAAACCATAAACGGCCAACAACCGCAAGCCACAGACGGTGTTCGCTGCATGACTTGGCAGACTTATTCGTTCGAGAAAACAAACATGGCGTAACAGGGTCGCTCGCGTGGTGGCTTAGTGCCAGATCAGCGCTTGTCTCGAGCGCGGCAGTTGGGAAACGAGAGGAAACTTGACTGCTACTGGCGGCAAGCGATCATGGTGATGCATTGGGAGCGGACGCTTTGGCATTTTTTGTTTTTCTTCTGCAGCAAGAGACGGCCAAAGCGCGGTGCAATGTAATGCAAGAATGCCTCATGGGCGATACTGTACAACCTGAGCGGTGCTAAGACGATGTTCAAGATGCTGCTGTCTCTTCGTGTGCAGCAATTCGCGGCGTTGCGCTTGGTCCGTGTTGCATGCTGTTCTCCAAGCTATGACCTTGCGAATCTTTCTTCGATGAACAACTTCAACCTTCTCACTCCACGTTTACCGTGCAGGAATCTCGTCCGCGCCATTATCACTTTCGTCGTCGAAGCCATCATCGAACATCGTACTGCCGCCGGCTCGGTTCATGTCGAATGGATCGAAGTCCATGTCGCCGCTTTCGAGCATCTGTAATGCCTGCAACTTCGCGAATCTGTTGGCTTCTGCCTGCTGGCGTTGCTGTTCTGCCTCCTCAGCAGCCTTGCGCTGGGCGTCCGATTCGGCCTTCTTCGCTGCCGCCGCAGCAGCAGCAGCAGTGTTGTTCCCGAGAGGTTTCGACGGTATACCCCTGGGTTTGCCCGTCGACGTAGGTCGTGAGGCCGTACCATTCGTGTCTGGCGTACTATTTACAGTGCTGCCATTCGGGGCGCCTCCGGTCGCATCAATGTCTTCGTCACTGGTCTCGCCGTCGTCTTCGATTGTGATGGGTTCTTGAGCATTCGATGGCCGCATTACAGGCCCTTTGCCGGCGAAAGAAGGTCTGCCGGACGCTTTCTTCGACGACGAAGCAGCCTGTTGATGGGACAACTTTCCAAGAGAAGGGACAGCAGCAGCATCTTGCGTCTCCTGCTGAAGCTGCGCATCTGCTTCGCTGACACTCTGGCGCTTGCGCTGCGTTGAACACCGTCGCTGCTTAGCGGGACGGTCTCGATGGTCATCGGGCAGTGCGGACGGGGCATCTCTGTCGTCGTCTTCATGGCGGTCTTGGAGATAGCCAGGAAGGGAGCGACGATTCTTACCAGCTGTACTGTTGATTGCGACGAACGAAGTGCCTTCCTCGAAGTCTTCATCCTCTGAGCCAATGTCAACCTCCTCGTACATCGTCGCCTTCTTCTGGCTTTTTCGGCGTGATTTACTGCTGGCCAGCGTCGGTTGCGGTTTGCTCAGGTCGCGCCTAGCTCTTTGACCATTCGGCAACCTCTCGCGATACACATAGCCATAGCTGTCATCCTTCTCAACAGGAACCAACGCCTTTTTGGCGCCACCGTGTACAATGATGCCGTCGCGTAATCGCTGCTCTCGGGCCTCTGTTGGGTTCCTCTTGGGTGCAATGTCTGACTTTAACAGCAGGCCGCTGGTATCTTGTTCCTCGTCCTGAGCTCCGTCTTCCATTTCGTGTTCGGCAGCCGCATCAGGCCCGTTCGCCGCAGAAAAAGCAGCCTTTGCTGCCTGTTGCGCAATGACCTGTGCAAGACGGTTGCCAGGAATTGGGAGTTTTACGATACGCTTCTTGCCCTTGATGGCAGCTTGCAACATGATGAAGCGACCTTCGGCTTTCGCCTTGTCTAGCGCTTTACGCTCTTTCTCCTTCTCGAACTGACGCTGTGCCTCGTTCTTCGCTTTGGATGCCGATGCACCAACGGCCTCCTCGGCGAGGTCGTGTGAGCGAAATCCCGCCGCCATCAGTCGCGGCTTCTTCTGTTTCGGTGCCTTCGACATAGCGATATCTTCGTCTTCGTCCTCCTCTTCGCCGGTTCTGCGGGCCTGCTTGCGTTTATTCCCCTTGCCTGTCTTGCCAGGCGTCTCGTCGACATTGTCGCCATTCCGGATGGGGTAGTGATACGAATTGTCTCCTTCAGGTTCTGGATATATTGAAGCTTCTGGTGCATATCCAGCATAACCAGCTGCCGTGAGAGGAGCATAGCCATGGGGAACGCCGCTGACAGGTGCACCCGCGACCATGCCGGCAGGTCCGGGTAGCGAAGCATTTGCCAATTGCAGCCTCCGAGCAAGAGCTGCTTCATCATCCAGATCACCAAGATTGTTGTGCCGACTGCTTGAAGCGATGGGCTCGCCTCCCAGAGCGGGGTCCAGAGGACCAGCATCCACGGGAGAGTACTCCATGGTGACTTGTGTCTCGTCGACATCGCCTCCATCGTCGCTGACATTGGGATCTTGGTCCTTCTCCCGGTCCGCCTCTGCACGAGCTCGCTTCAGACGGCGCGTGTCCAACTTATTGCCCTGCTCATCCTCTTTCAACCAATTCAGGTTGCTGACAGAGAAGTCGACGAGTGCTTCCGTGCTGCGCACATCGGCGACCTTTTTCGTATCGTGACCAAGCAGAGTGCCCTTCGGCTCGTAGGGTTGCATCTTACCTTCACGTTTACAAGCGCCGGCGAAGCAGATTCCTAGGCAATGCGGGCACGACCAGTCTGGGTTCTCCATGATCTCTAGAGGCATTTTGTCCCAACCGCGGAAGAGGGATCCATAGCACCAGGCACGATCGCAAGTCGTGCACTGCGCCATTTTCCACACAGGGTGCCGGTGGCAGCAGACATGACATGGCTTATTGTTTTTGAGCCATGACTTGCTCTTCTTCTTAGTGACTTTCTTGACTGTGCCGTCATCACCGACCACGATCTCTTCTTCGGATTCGTCGTCCTCCTTCGGCTCATCTGACTTGTGTGGATCTTTGAACGGGCGGCGCTTCAATTGGTCTTTGCAGACTTCTGCAAGAGTCTTCTTTCCATACCGCCTACGCTCTTCAAGAAGTAAGAGTGGCGTCTTGTCCGTGATCTGGCCGCCATCCAACTCAATGATCATCTTACGCCAGCCTTCGTACTTGCTGACTAGTTCCTTCCACTTGAACTGCTCAACCCATTTCAAGCCACTAATGCAGTAGCATGAACGGCCCATCGCATAGCAGTCCATACATACATCGTAAGGATCTCCATCTTCGGCATCAGCATGGTGCCCAAGCATGTCCTTGCAACAAGGGCAAGTCAAGAATCGGTTGAAGATGTTGCATCGGCAATACGCACAAGTGACATTGCTGTCAAAGGGCAAATATTCGGTATTCTTAGGGGAATCGCGATCTTCGGGAGAGAACATTTCTGTAATGAGCATATGCTTGTACAGCGCGAACAAGCGTTTAAAGTCCTTGATCAATTGCCTGATCTTGCCGGAGTACAGGAAAGAATGCACGGCATCCCTTGGCATCATCGCTGTCTGTCGTTGGGCGTCTAAGAGGAGGCTCGAATACTTCTGCAGTGTGTAGTATATGATCGCTTTGTTTTTGTACTGCTCGTCTCTGCATACGATCCGGGATCGCGGGATCGCTTCATTCAGTGCCATCTCCAAGGTCTCAACAGTCGTGCGATTCCAGGCCACTTTCATCGTGCGCGTTCCACGATTCCAAACTTGGTGAGGAGCGAGAGGAGGAATGAGAATGAAATCTCCGGGTCTTTGTTCAACAACATAGACGGTGAAAGGTGCTTTCTTCCATGCAACGACCTGAGCAAAGTGGTTTTCGACCTCAATGTCATGACCAAGGACCGACAAGAAGTATTCTGAAACAGTGTGTCGATCTTTCGATTCTGTCATGAACCAGATGGACGAGCCTGGCTTCTCAGCCTTGCCATCGTCAGACACAGTGTTGGAAGCCTCGACCATGATGTTCTGGCCCAACGAAGCACACATCTCCCTGTGGGCTGGTGTATATGTCCCCTCATGACCAATATAGCACATCAAGTTCTGTGCTCGCATATCAGGTGGGAGCGAGCTCATTAGGTCACCAGCTCTTGCAATGCCCTTGCCAAGTCTGCGACCAGGTGCCGCGCTCGTTGGATCCGGTTTGGCTCCTGGCCCACCAATTTCTCCGGTGCTGTCGTTAAGGTATGTTAGAGCGGCAGGCAGATGCTCTTTCAACTTGTCCCACCACACAGCAGGACAATCAATGTCTTTGAGATATACGCGTTGGCGGTTTTTCTCACGATATGCGCCAGGTTTGTCGAAGAATTGGTTTGTGAGGAGTCCCATGTTCCTCAAATAATGTCCCATGGTGAGCGGAAGGTTCTCCTTTGCAGTGAGATTGCGAGCATGCTCCACCTTGTCTCCGCAGTTATCACGCAGCCACTTCGCTGTGAATGTCCACGGGTCCAGGCGATCTTCGAAGCCATCGATGACTAGTGGCTTGCCCCCAACAACAACATGTAACAGAACCAGTTTTTCAAAGGCAGCCAAGCCTTGTTGATCGATCATCTCACAACTGATGCGGTCGACATACTGGAAGTTGGGCGTGGACTCGACCAGTGCTTTCAGATCGAAGTAAGGGTCGATGGGCTCGAACGATGCCCGTGGCCGTTGAGCCGGCATCGTCGTCCTGGGGCGCGCAGTGCTCAGTCGTCGTGTGGTATTCGTTCAATGCTCGCAGGTGAACATGTAAGACTGCCGCTTCTCCAGAACGCGTGCTGTCACCACCTCACGCGCATCTCCCGTCAGTCGCCGACCACTGCCCAGCGGCGCGTTTTGCCAGATGGATTCGAGTCGCGGAGAGGCGCTGCAGCTTATCGGCGGATCGTCGGTCGTGTGCGATGGTGTTCAAGTGGTGATGTGATCGTGGACAGAGGACATGGCTGTGATGAACCGCGTCGAAGAGGCCAACTTAAGGAGGCCCAAAGTGGCCATGCCGCCATGTTATGAAATCTGAGATTCTGAACGCTTTCTACCTGCATAGATCTGCGATAGGGCGATAAATACCTTGCGTACCTCTAGATGGGTATTTCTATACTAGATAGTCTAGTCTATCTACTTTATATCTACTACTAGGATACCTCCGAAGAGAGGGAGGTAGAATCGTCGTAAAATACCACGAGTTCTTTTAGTAATCCTACGACTTTATTTAGAGTTTAGAGGCTCTATATCGATTAAGAATAATAAACCTCTGTTGGAAAGTGCAGTCCAGTTGGACATTCTGAGAGACACTTTGGGACACCAGATCAGGTGATAGAGGTCATGTGACACTAGGTCACATGACTAAGCTGATGCCCCATCTCAGGAGTGAGATGCAACCTGTACCTAACTAACACAATCAACTCGGTTGGTTCCTACCTACGTTCTCCGCTTCTATTGCATATAATACCCATCGATCGGACGTCCCCCGACATACGATTTAACAACCTCTAATAAATTCTAATCGAAAGGCAGTAGGATCGTTCTTCTCGAATAAAACGTATAAATCGACGAGCGATATATTTATATCGCAGAAGAACTTAGACTCTGTTCGCTGCTTTAGGAAACAACTGCTTCTATCGTAATTAAGCCGATAGTCATAGCAGTTTGAGGAGTGTTAGAGGGTTGATATGCGATATGGCGGCATGGCCACTTTGGAGCGCCGTCCCAACTCCGCACCGAGGCTTGGCAACACGCCAGGGATGGAAAGTGCGACTTTCCTGCGGGACCTCCACTACAGATATCTCACCGCGTTAGTATGCATCACTTCACTTCACCTCATGGTATTATGCCGAACTGAGGTAAGTCACAGATTGCTCACTTGCGTCCACTCCGTCCTGAGCATGGCCATTCTACGCGTCTCT
Organism: Cercospora sojina; assembly: GCA_004299825.1. Taxonomy (NCBI): domain Eukaryota; kingdom Fungi; phylum Ascomycota; class Dothideomycetes; order Mycosphaerellales; family Mycosphaerellaceae; genus Cercospora; species Cercospora sojina. The sequence goes on along the minus strand of CP036211.1, from coordinate 2,564,481 downwards.
GCCGTCCTTTGCCGGACGACTCCATTGACGCGTCCTGCGCTTCAACTGCCGAGCATTGGCTGCAGGAGGTGGGCTGCAACGCTCACAGCAAGATCAAGAATATCACCACTCTTACTCGGGCGCGACGAATATGGGCCCGCTAAGACAAGCAATGCATCCCTCCACAGGACGGAAGTACGACTCCAGCACACTGCTTCTGTGCCACCCATATCTCCCACTGGCTCACCCGCAGACATCGCCTTACAGCCATACAAGCCTCCTACCACCGGCCTTCTCTCGTACTTGCCACGCTCTTGGGTTCCATACGCTGAACTGATCCGCCTCGACAAGCCTGCTGGTACCTACTATTTGTTCCTCCCATGTCTGTTCAGCACGTTGATGGCGGCGCCCCTTACCAACCCCGTGCTTCCGCCGACAACTGTCCTTTGGACCACTGGCCTTTTCTTTACCGGAGCTCTGATCATGCGAGGTGCTGGCTGTACTGTCAATGACCTATGGGACCGCAACCTTGATCCTCATGTCACCCGCACTAGACTACGACCGATCGCTAGAGGAGCAATAACGGTGCGCCGCGCAATTCCATATCTTGGAGTTCAGCTCTTCGCTGGCCTTGCACTTCTCTTGCAGTTCCCTCTGGTATGTCTCTTCTACGGCGTCCCATCTCTCTTGCTTGTAGCAACGTACCCGCTGGCCAAGAGGGTGACAGATTATCCTCAAGCAGTGCTGGGTCTCACTTTCTCGTGGGGTGCAATGATGGGATTTCCTGCCCTTGGAGTAGATTTACTGAGAGATCCGACCGCACTGACAGCTGCTGCCTGCTTGTACGGCTCGTGCATTGCATGGACCATCGTATACGACATGATTTACGCCTATCAGGACATCCGTGACGACGCTAAAGCGGGCATCAAAAGCATTGCTCTTGCTCAGGAGAAGAACGCCAAACTATTCTTATCGGCAGTCTCTGCTGTTCAAGTTGGCCTCCTCGCTAGCGCAGGAATCGCTGTCGGTGCTGGCCCGGTCTATTTCCTGGGCACAGTCGCAGGTACTGCCGCCACCTCGGCCTATATGATTCACAAAGTCAACCTCAACGATGTCAAAGACGCTGCTTACTGGTTCTTCAAGGGCGCTTGGAAATGGACGGGAGGTGTCATCACGTTGGGACTCACAGGAGAATATCTCTGCCATTACTATGGACTCTATGACAGGTCGGAGAGAAAGCAGGTCGAAGCAGCACCACTTGCGTTTGCACCGCCGAGAGCTTGAGAACGTACTCGCCCATATCCGACAACATTCCGCAACGTTCAGCTTGCGGTCGACTTTCTGTCAGGGTGCGCATCCACTGCTCGTGCATCGTTGGACTCATTCAGCGCCCCAGCCGCGACAGGTCTCAGGATCAAGCTGAGGCCGTCCGCTGTACTGGAACGAGACATGCCTCCAACAGCGTGTTGCCGCCTATAAGACATTCTGTCATCTCTGCAACAGATCTGTCTTGCCTGACACAACACTTGGCGCCCTGTCACCCTCGTGGATATATCTTCTGCGAGCTGTTAGGGCAAGCACGCATGGACAATCCGCATCAAAACCAATACGATATGACGATTCTCACATTGATGCGCAATCTGCGCAATAGAAAGATCACACGCACCACTGTTCTTCTCGAACCAAATGTAATCGAGGAAAACATGTGTCCGTCGCTGGCGAATGCACCAAATGACACAAACATTGGCAACGACACCGAAGACAGATCTAAGAGACAGTCGTATCGCAGTACAAGTGGGTCGCAGGGCATCTCATCACCAAGCCATCTGCTGCCTCCCACGCCATTTAACACACCGACGAAGAAGAAATTGCGTCGCTCGATTCGAGACCATATCTTAGGCGACAATGGTACCGTCGTCTTCGTGAGCGAGATTATACCTTCAAGCCCGGTGCCTGACTGTCCACCAAGTAACATTGCGACCTGCACTTCGAACCTTCCTCCGATCTACGCCGCCCACATGGGATTGCAAAGTCCTTCGCCAGCAGATCAAGCTTTCGAATTTGGAACATCGAGCGCTGGTGGCACCAACTCTGTCAACCCAGGACACGAAGCGCTCAATGTTCTTACCCGGTTGAGCCGCGCTTCGAACTCTCTGCCAACATCCAAATCTCTAATGCCACGAACTGCAGAGCTGCAGTGCCACGCGCTTGGTGATCAACGTCAGAGCGATCGCGCTGCATCTGCAGCCACATTTCGCACAACTGGCCCTACTCCAGTGCTTTCATATGATGAGCGCAATAGTCCAGCCCGTGCTGATGGTGATTGGTCTACTGGCCAGTACGAAGTGCAATACCCACCCACCTCACCATCATCGCCAACAGCACGCTGCGTTTGTGCTCCGACTATCTTCAACCGCTCTCTGCCAAAATCACACAGTCGCGCATCAACCAAACCTACGGTGGTTGAACGAGAGACTTACGTTGACAACATTTTGCATGACGAGACTGTGGACGAACGGCGGCATCGGACAGTCGCTTACCAGAATGCTGCAGGCGGAGAGGAAGCAGGAGCCTATGCCCGAGCCCATCTTGACGTGTATGATCGCTTGTGGCTCGATGCTGAACGAAGGAAGCATCATGAGAGTACGTGCTGTTCCTCTGGAGGTTCGCGGCCCACGGAGCGAGATCGAGTACCGCCCTAATGAGGAATGCTTTGATACATCAGACGTTCATGCTCGTGTGCTGGATTATCGGCTTCTAGGGCCCACGTCATGGGATGTTGCATCCTTTGGTGGAAAGGACCCGTAGCGGACCCGGACATCCACGAGGAGCTGAAAGCGGCCAAGACAGAGATGGGTCTCAGCCGAACATTCCGGTCTCCCAAAACGTTCTTCGTATCTTAAAGCAACTTTCGAGTACACTTCATCACTGCTCACATTCCATCGCCTCCAGAAAGTTGTACCATGATCACGCATTTTTTCGCAAGTCTCCTCTTTGGGTTCCGAATCCCTCTTTCTACCGCATTGACAAAAAACCACAGTGACCCACAGCCTACAGTGACGATCTCGAGGGGCATCGTCATTGGTACCGCCACTGGCGTGCTTAACCAGCCCTCCGTGGCTGGGCTCGTGAATGCATATTTAGGCATACCATTTGCTCAAAGTCCGCCAACAAGATTCAGCCCTCCGGTGGCCTCAGACCCATGGTCCGAGTCACTGTTTGCGCAGACTCTGCCAAATACCTGCATTCAGCAACTTGGTGAGCACCATAAAACAAAATTTACGCACTATAGGGTCGTAGATCTGATTCTGCATGCAGCTCCTAGTACGGGTACTCAAGTTGGCGACGAAAGCGAAGACTGCTTGTACCTCAATATTTTCGCTCCTCAACATGCTTCGTCAGAGAACGTGAAGCCTGTGTTGTTCTGAGTGTATGGAGTGAGTATGTCACTAGGTTTTGAGCGTAGCTCACAAAGCTGATCATCGAAGGGCAATCTCATACTTGGCTCGATTTCCGATGCGCGCTACAATGGTAGCTCCCTCGCGGTGAATGAGGATGTATTGATAGTAGCAGCAGACTACAGGACCAATCGTGAGCTGTCAAAGAGCTATTTCTGCTTGTTCAAGCGTCTTGGCTGGCTGTGGAACAGTGTTTGGCTTCTCCAATAGCCCAGAAATACCCGCTGGACTGAGGAACTCGGGCTTCCTCGACCAGCGATTTGCTTTGCAATGGGTGCAGGAGAACATTGCTGCGGTGAGATTGCCTTCGGCCAGTCTTGCGTGGGCGATTCTGATGGGTGCCAGTTCGGCGGAGATCCTTCTCGTGTCACGATCTTCGGTGAATGTGAAGTGTGCCGGCCGCTGTTGGGAGGAGTGAGGAAGCTGTACTGAGTGGAAGGAGCCATGGACCTCTTGGCCAACGGTGCGGAGGCAAGTCCGGCGGAATGAAGATTTCTCCGATCTCTTCTCATTTCCGCTGCGAGAACATTTTCCCGGCTCGACAAACATGACAATCCATCCGTTCACTGCCACCATGACACTTCTTGGCACATGTCCCTCGCTTGGTCAGCATCTGGCACCGTGGGGCAACTTGGCGTCACCGCGGTCGCAATTGGCTCGGCCGGTGACGAGCCCAGGCCATTGATGGCTTCGTAGCTCTGAGCAGCTCGAACCCAGCTCCCATGACATCAGTGACGTAGCTCGCAGAAACCTCGCGCGAAGAATACCCACGACACATCGAAAGACCACGACGCAATAACGTGTAAACGTACAAGGCAAGCTAGAAGACGTGCTCAGGAACCTCGAAACTCTGCTCTCTCAACCTCAAACTCAACACTACAATACAATACACTACACATCAAATACTTCCGCACACTTCCTCACCACGTCCGGAATAATTGCAACTTCCCCCTCTGCTCTCGCCGGCACCATGTCTTCCCTCATCGACAAAGCAAAGAACGTGGTCAGCTCGCACAAGAAGTCCGATGGCAGCTTGCCAAAGGTCCTCTTCGTGCTCAGCAGCCATGACCAGATGGGCAACACTGGAAAGCCAACCGGTTGGTACTTGCCCGAATTCGCTCACCCATACTACAAGCTGGAAGGCAAGGCCGAGATCGTGATTGCTTCGCCCAAGGGAGGAGCAGCTCCATTGGATCCTTCCTCTGTCGAGATGTTCAAGAGCGATGAGGAGTCCACCAAGTTCTTGAAGGAGAAGGAGGCGTTGTGGAAGAATACCCAAAAGCTGGGCGACTTTGTCGGGAAGGCGAACACATTCGATGCAGTGTTCTACGTGGGTGGACATGGACGTGAGTATCGTCCCTGGATTTGCAAGGCGGGAGTGACATACTGACTTGTGACTAGCTATGTTCGATCTTGCAACCGACCCTGTCTCTCACCAACTCATCAAAGAGTTCTACGAGTCTGGCAAAGTCGTTTCCGCCGTCTGCCATGGTCCTGCTGCGTTCGTCAACGTGAAGCTTGCAGATGGAAGCTGGTTGGTCCAAGGTCAAGAGGTGACTGGTTTCACCAACACCGAGGAGGACCAGGTACAACTTTCCGCTGCCATGCCTTTCATGTTGGAGACAGAGCTCGAAGCGCATGGAGGCAAGGTTGTCAAGGCGGAGCCATGGCAGCCAAAGGTCGTGAAGAGTGGAAAGAACAACAAGTTGATCACCGGACAGAACCCAGCGTCTGCTTCACCAATTGGAGACGCGATCTTGGCCGCTCTCTAAGTTGTAAGAGTGTGCCGATGTCTGGAATAAGTTATGATTTATGATACACCCACTATGTCGGTATGAAGAATGGAAATTGATGAACCTTCCAATTCCTCGTCAAGCAGCTTGTCCAGTTGATTGTTATCTAGCAGCAGTCGAATCCTTCACATCAAACGCGCTGTAGGACACTGGGAATTTCCGCGGCTAGAGCCGTGACCAGTTGTGGACCGAGCGTGGTCCGCGTGGGGTTTGGGTTTGGCTACCTTCTTCACGGGAAACGTCACCTCAAAATGCGGTTTACATCGCTCGCTTCTTCATTCTTTCACATGCACGGAGAGCGCGACAATGCATTCGCCCGCCACCAGCAAGCTGTGTTCGGTGCTCAGCAGCTGCGAACGCATGTAACGAAGTCGTCTCCTCCCATCCGCCAGTCACCGCATGCTGCAAAGCGCGGCGACACCGAGAGCACGTCCGTTGGGACCGAGAATTGCTGCAAGACAAAGGATCACCACCTCGTTTGATCATCAAAGATGCCTTGCATGCGCAGAGACTCAGCTGGAAGCTGTTTGTATGGTATGTATACGTAGCTGATGGAGTTGAAGCTTCTCACCTGCAGCTTCGTGAACGCCTCGCACTGCCGAGCTTGCTCTTGGCCGCGTATTCGATGAGCTGGCTTCCTCTGCACAGTTTGAGGAGCACTCAGCAGCGGGCATCCCAAGCGAATTGATGAACCTTGGTGTGCATCAACAGCAATGTCGCTGGCAGCATCAGAGCCGTCCTGCCATGGACCGGTTTAGCCATGCGTGGAGCGGTTGGATCTCCGCCCGCGGGACCACGCCTCCGCCATGACGACCCACAACCACTCCATACAATAGCAGGTCGCTCATGCCAGCCAGCCACCACAATACCTTCTCCATGCCGTCAGCTTGGAGTTACGCCCCTCGGAGGAGCCTATGTACAGCTGATGTGTCTTGGAGTTATGCGGACGGGGCGAAGCGCTGCGGAGTACTGATCTTCTTCGTAGTAAGGAGCCAAGAGAGCGTAGTTCTACTGCAGTCCCTATAGGCTTGACCAAACTCTATGATAGGGTTTGGGCTCCACATCCGCGAAACCTATACACGATAGGGTTACCCGGGCCGCACACTCTTGCGCAATCGCTGAAAATGGACAATACATTGAGCTGGTGTGGATTGCAACTGCAGCTCGTACATGCCGCTTCGCAAGCTACCTGATTGCTATCGAGCTGGCGTGCAGAAGGATCGATCACAACAACTGTCGCGGCATTGGGTTGACACCTGGAGGACCGACTACGGATTGCAATGGTGCTCGCTTGCTGGTCAAGCACAGTCTTTGCAACACACCTGGCTGGCTACATGTCAGACCGCACTTGGAACGGGGTCGCTTCCAATCCCGCGACATTTAATCTCGTGGCTAAACCTCGTGCTGCCGACGACCATATGAGACTTTCCACAAGGTCACCACAGTTCAACATCCCAGTCCCGTAGCTGCATTCAGCTATATTGGCGACTTGTCCATCCTTCTTCAGCCCATGAGCCGTCGATCGTACGTGGAGAACTTGTCTCTGGACTCGTGTCACTGCATCTGTGACGGTGTTCACGATGGGATCACTCATCGGCATCGCCGCCATGGTAGCGAAATCTGCAGGCACAGGCCAGCTGGAACGAACCTCGCCGATATGGGAAAATACCCCACGCAAGCGGGCAGTCATGCTTGCAACGCTTCCCCGTTGGGACGTGAGAACATGCCCGATGCGTTGACTGATTGGAGAAGAGAATATTTGACGACCAAGGTTGTTCGCGTGTACTCCCCTCAGCTCAAGAAACTGGCGGATCCAGGGAACATGTGAGGGTCGTGCCGTTCTTGTCATTGCCGCGACTCCGCTTTCCAGCTGTGCATGGATCGTCAGTGACAACGATGCCTCCCGATGCGTACAAGCACCAACGCCATCGCAGGCTCAGTGCTGGGCCGTCTGAACACACCGATCATCTACCCAGCCATTGTGAACTTTGGACCCCAGTCGTTTATGCACGCCAGTCTATGGAGGTCAAAGATCTTCCAATCGGCGCTGGCGACGCTCGAGGTGGATAATTGCGTCCATCATGTACCACCGCCTAACGCATTGTCAATGCACGAGCAATTGGTGAACCCCAGCCTCGGGCTTGTCCTACATATGTGTGGGACCTCCGCGCACACAACACCTTCGATTCTGTTTCTCTTATCCTCCAGGTGTCTTCTAGTAAACCTTTTTCATATCGTGTACTTGCCATGTCTGCTGCAACAGTACTGAACGGCCAAAGCTCGACACTTGAGTCTGATCATTCTCACCACCATCACAGCCACACGACCGACTTTCCGCAGATCACTCCCGAGAAGCTCGCCCTCATGAAGCTTGGATCTTCTCTCAACGACGACCGCGACGTCTTTTCCGACCCAGGAACCCCCAGCAAGTATGGCAAAATCGGCTTCAGCAAGGGAGCTGCAGAGAGCAGCTCGAGAGCCCTCGCGCGCACTTCTCGACAAGTCAGCAGCACCACCCGACGCTCAAGCTCTTTCCTCCATGGACATCGCAACAAAATGTCGATGGAGTTGACGCATCAGGCCGAGGGCAAGTTCTTCTCGCTGATCGAACTCATGTCCAATGCTTCAAAAGAGGCCTCATCTCTCAAAGAATATTGGGCTCGCCTCATGTCTGACCGTGAGTCCTTCGACCGCGAGCGTGAGGAACTCATGTTGCAGATCGATGAGATTTCCGAGACCCTCGAACAAAGAGACAGCCAGCATCACCATCACGGCCGTGAGCTTGCCGAGAGAAAGAAAGAAGTCGAGAAGCTTCTGATCGAGCTGTCGTCTGCTCTGAATAACATCACTATTGAGAAGAGAAAAGTCCACGAACGTGATCACGAGCTTGAGCGCAGTCGCGCAGAGCTGAGCGATGTGAGAATCACCATCTCACGCGACCAGATCGAACATGACAGGATCAAAGCCGAGCTCGAGGGTGCCTTCGCCCGCATCAAGCATATCGAGAGCGAACGTGATCATGCACGAGAGGATACCGAGAAGTATCGTGGCGAGCTGCGCACCTTCACCCGCGAGCATGCAGAGCTCAAGAGCAAGACCGTCGACCTCGTCGACCGACTCGACTCATCCCGCAAAGAAGTCTCCACCTTGACAAGCCGCTTGTCCGCATGGGAGCACGAGCGCGACACATATCTTGTCGAGAAGGACCGACTCAGAGAAGAGCTTCGCAAGATCACTGTCAGATCGGAGGAGACTTCTCGTGAGCTTGGAGAGCTGACTGACAGATACGAGCGCCTGCAACGTGAATCCCGCCAGATCAAGGAGAGCATGCATTTTGTTGAGTCTGAGCGTGATGATCACGCCACCACGATTGACCGCCTCCGTGTCGAGCTCAGGACCAAGACGACGAGCATTGAAGACGTGGAGGCACGCCTCGCAGACATCACCCTGAAGTACGAGCAGTCCAAGAGAGAGGTCAGCAGCAGAGACGACAGGCTTCGCGATGTTGAGTCTGAACTGCATGACCTTCGTCACCGCATCGAGCGTCAGCACGAAGAGCATCGCACCATCATCGTCGAGCGCGACCAGCTCAAGGACGACCTTGACCATGAGCGACACACCTCCTCTGACCGCCAGCGTGAGATCACCGTCCTCCAGGACACCCTGGCGCGTACCGAGTCCACGCTCAGCGAAGTGAGATCGGAAGTCGTCAGCCTCACCGAACGCATCAAGCATATCGAACATGAGCGTGACGATGCCCGCCACCATCATGTGCACTTGACGACGGAGATGCATCAACTGCAGGAGCGCCTCACGATGGTCCAGACCGAGGTGCGCAGCTTGACAGACCAGCGTGACCGTGCTCGCCACGAGCTCGAAGACGTCAAGCGTCGGTACGAGGAATACAGCGAAACCATCAACGAGTACAAAGACGACAGCGGCGAACTGGAATACGAAATTGACAACCTACGCACGATGCTTCGCGAAGCCCGCGAGCAAAAGGAACGTGCCATCGCCGCTCGTGCTGCCGCCGATCGTGAACGTGACGAGTATGTCGCCAAGTATGAGGTAAGCTTGACATTCTCATCACCTCCTCACACGCATGTTCCTGTGTGATTTTGCAGAAGCTAATATGCTCCTCGTCGCGCAATAGGACAAGTGCCGGGAGATGGAAAAGTATGAAGAGTCTCAAAGGACTCATTACCACTCACACGCACACGGAAGGAGTGGTGGCGGGTCCTCCGTCACCCGAACGGTCACGCGAAGCGGGTCGTCGTATCAAAAGCATGCGTCGGTGGATGCCAACGGGCACGAGTAGGAAAGGAAGTGTAAGAGAGAGGCTGTCGCCTATCATGGAGTGATGGTGAGGATAACTGAGGATCGACGCCCTGAGGGATTTCATATGTAGCCACACGCCCATGGCCACGCAGCGAAGTACATCACAGCATGGACCGATCACGAGATGTGCAAGGGCCCCCGGCCCACGCGTTCTCAATGTTCTGACTCTTCGCAGTCTAGCGTGCGTTGTCCTAATTTCACCTTCACCCGTGCCGTTTGGCGCAAAGCTGTGCGCCCCGGTCGGTCTCTTGCGATTTCCTGCCGCAACACCACCGGTCGGGCTGCGATGAGCCAGCGGAGAGCGCTGCGTGCGTGCGTGCGTGCGTGCGTGCGTGCATTGCTCCGATATGCCCGCTCGGCGCAGGCCAAGTCGCCCCTCCCAGCCGCGCCGTGGAGGGTGCGCCAGGGTGCCGTGGATCGCTCGCTGGCTTCACGCCCGCCACTCCATCTCTCCGGCCAATGAGCACGTCGGCAAGTTCGGCGCGAGGCTGAGAGTGGGAAGAAAACGTGCCGCTCCCCAGAACGATATGAGGCCAGGGATGTTGCAGAGTATATTACCACTTGCCCTGCCCTGCCCTGCCCTTTCCACCCGCGAACCCTCCGCCCGTCCTGTCAGTCGCTCCGAACCCATCGCTTTGCTTGATTGTTGTTGCCCTTTCGACGTCTCTCGCTGCACACCGAACTCCATTCTGCTTCTCCGCCCACCGAGCATTCCACCAAACTCAAATTTAATTGCTTCCCAAGCGACCACTTCATCCGACATCATGCACGCGTCTACTGCCCTCATCCTCGCGGTCGCCGGCCTCGCTGCCGCGCAGACAACAGCCTCCAGCAGCTCGTCCGCTTCCACTTCGGGATGCGGCAGCTCCATTGATCTGATCATTGAGTCGTGCCTCGGAACTGTAAGCATGCATTCCACAAGCAACTTGCGTCAAATACACACACGCGAAGCACCACACTGACCACTCTCCTTCAGACCAAGTCTCAATTCGACGCCTGCGGCGCTCAAGACTGGGACTGCCTCTGCGAACAAGCCAACAACGTGCTCACCTGCTACAACAACTGCCCCAGCGCCCCAGACCGATTCGGCTACGAACAGACCAAGGTCGCCAACTGCAACGCTGCCAGCGCGTAAGCTCCCCCCACTCACTCGCTACGCTCAACCCTCGACCCTCATACTAACCTTGTTCTTCACAACAGCTACGGCACCAAGTCGAGCACCTCCACCGGCACCGCAACCGCATCTGCCAGCAGCTCCGCCCCGACCAACACCGCCGCGACAACGACCGCTTCCAACGCCGCAGCCAGCTCAGGCACCCGCACCGGCACCGCCGCCGCCGAGACGTCGACCGAAGGCTCTTCTGCCGCGCACGTCGCTGTCCCAGGTCTCGCTGCCCTTCTCGGTCTGGCCGCTTTCTTGTAAACAACAACAAGGAAATTTTGATCTGCCTTATGACTTCTTTTTTTCTTCTTTTTTTTTGGAATAGCGATGCGAAAGTTATTTGGCTTGAATGCTGCTTTGCACAGGATATGGAAAGTGGACAAGTTACAAACAGTGCGAAACGTTGGTGTTGTGCATTGCACGTTTGGCAAGAGCTGGCTTCCGCCCACACGTGCCGGAGTGCTTGTCTGGAAAAGAAGGCTAATGTAGTAGAGCTTGTGAGCTCGTCACACTCCAATGCAATGCGCTGTACGACATCCAACGCTCTTGTCGAACATGGACTTTTCTTCTCGTTCTTACTACTTCTATTGCTACTAGATGTCAGTCGACGCCGTTCTAGGATCATCGCCAAAGCAGCAGCATCATTACCAGGTGCGCTGGACACATGCACGCGTCGCTCAATCCACGATCACTTTTCGCGCTGTGATCTGGTGCATGGTCATACCCGCCAACCATCTACAATGGTGGTGTATCAGCGAACAAGGCGCTGCTGAAAGCTTCCGGATAACGAGACCCCGCAGGCTGAGCATTCTCGCAAGCCTTGCAGATCTCAGCCTCTTCCTCCTTTGACAGCTTGATCTTCAGAGCGCCCAAATTCTCTTCGACACGCTTGATATTGGTGGTACCTGGGATTCTACATGACCACAAGTCAGTTATCACTGTACTCAGTCCAGGTACGGGTGCAACTTACGGGAAGAAGTCGTCACCTTGGGCCAGAATCCAAGCCAAGGTCAATTGGGATGCTGTAGCATTCTTCGTCGTGGCGATCTCGGTAATGCGGTCGACAAGCTCGAGGTTCTTTGGGAAGTTTTCCTCCGAGAACCGTGGGGCAAAGGTGCGGAAGTCACCTTCCTCGAAGTCCTTGGGCGAGCGAATGGTGCCGCCGAGCATGCCACGACCGATTGGGCTGTATGCAACGATAGCGGTGCCGAGCTCGCGAGCGGTCTTCAGGAGGCCAATCTGATCGCTCTCGATGTCCAAGCTGAAGGGCGAGTACTCGATTTGGATGGCGTCGATGTGGGCAACTTTACTGGCGCGGCGGAGAGACTCGCTGGAGCATTCGGAGATACCAATGTGCTTGATCTTGCCCTCCTGTTGCAGCTTTTTGAGCTCTTCGACTGTCTTCTCGACTGGGGTCTTGCCGTCGAGACGGTGGGCGTAGTCTGGTGGGAAACGTCAGTCACAATACCTTCTCAAACACTGCGCACAGTATACTTACAGAGATCGATGTGGTCAACCCCCAATCTCGACAGCGACTTCAAGCATGCCTTGCGAGCATACTCTGGTGAGCTGTCCACCCAACGCGAACCGTCCTCACCCTTGCAGTTGGCGAACTTGGTGGCAAGAAAGATCTTTTCACGCTTGCCGGGGTTCTTCTTGAACCAGGCTCCAATCAAGTCCTCGGAGTCGTCGTACATGTCGGCCGTGTCCCAGAATAGATCGCCATCATCAAATACCTTGTCCAGGACGGCGAATCGCTCATTGTCGGGCTTTGGCTTGCCATAGAAGGCAGACAGTCCCATTGTGCCATATCCAATCCGTGTCACGTGTGGGCCATTCTTTCCAAGCTTCGCAGTGGGAAGCTTGTTGCCAATGGCACCGTCGGTGGCCTTTCCGAGTGCGTTCTTGATTGCTTCCGCCGTGTTTGCCGTTCGGTATGAGTTTCAGAGGTGTTATCGACGTTGGTGAGAAAAGTTGAAATTGTTTCGCTGACCAGACGGTGGGAGGATCTCGATTTCTTATAGAGGGCGGCAGTCCGAGGGCCATTCAAGTGCGACTCTGCTGTTTCGTTCTTGCGCCATGACGTCCAAGCGGCAGGAGCACGGAGTTTAGTTGTTATCGCCAGCTAAGTAGTCTACCCCGCATCAGCCGCTTAACAGCACGCACTTCACCTTCTCCCAGTAAGGGTCCCGCAGACTATGCTGGATGAGGAAACTGAGCCGAACGATGCATCTGGTTCTGCGGCCGCCCGATGTCCCGCGCGTCTGTCGACTATGAGAAGTGCATTAAGTCCGCGTTTGATACCAGCAGCGGCGGCCCAGCAAACAGCATCATCTCCGCCCCAAGGCAGCAGCATTCGCGATCCCACATGTTCGTGACACAGCAGCTTCCGACATTATCAATAAGCAGATGGATGCTCACCGCCGTTCAAGTAACGTCCAACAGTCGCAAGACAAGGCGTCATTCCCCTTCCACCGCCGTTGCTCATCCGGACCATGCAAGATGCGGAATTGGGACAGAGTGAACTCGAGCATCTGGAGAACAAGCCAGGAGCATTTGAAACGATGTGAAACGGCAACTTCTCGTATATCTTGCCAGCCATGTCCAGCAAACACGATAAAGGAGCTATTAGGGACTTGGCACGTAAGCTGGATGCGGAATTGCAGTATGATCACTAAGCAGGATTCTCTTACGAAGGACCGAGAGGATGCCCACGAGGTATAAAAAAAATGTCTCCGCACTTCAGCAACTACGACGGCCCAAAAATCAAATGCTGTCAGCGATGCTTTGTCGCGTAGTAGGGACCCATTCAGGAATTGGTAGCACCGTTCTGGCCATCCTCCTCAAGACGGGTACCCTCGCTCAAGTTGACCAGAATGAAAACAGGCCGTAGCATTCTTGCCGGCATTTGCCTGGCGATATCGAGAATAATTACACTACAGGGTGCCAGTCTGTGTCGCAGATGGGCCAGCCAGCTGGGCAGCCGTCGATGTGGTGAGCATTCATATCGTCGGTGTGCCCGCGAGTTCTATAGCGCTGCTCTACCTCTCCTTGGTGGGCTATGAACATCTGAGCATTATAGCAACGAGAGCATGGGATGAGGTCGTCTCACAAAAGCTCGGCAGATCCTGATGCCAAGACTCTGTCCCGCGTTCTGGTTTCTGACCTTGGACGCCTGGTCGTGCCCGTCCGACGCACTCTCGTCGATGACTGTGGTCATGACAGCCTTCGGCCGCTAATTGCATTCAACGTTCTAGGGTCGATGGACGAATGATGTAATCAGCTTGTGCGACGTTGGAGAACCAAATCCGTTGCTCGAGCTCCAGATCGCCGTACTGATCTCCGACAGTGCTTTCAACGATGAGCGCCTCTCAAGATTACCCGGTGCCAGGTCGTTTGTTCCCAGTGTGCTGTGCGATAGTCGTTACTCCCGAGATCATCGACAATCTGATCACGATCAGCGAGACGAACTCAATGGAGAGCTTCTTCGTCATCATGGACAAGGTCACTGGTGTCCACGATGATGAGGCCAAGGTCGGGGACTGGACGCAGCCCACTTCGGAAGATTCGCCTTTTCTCGACAAGACTCCCATGGAATGCTATCTTCTTTTGCGTCAATTGATCTCAGACACGGATTCGGACATGTAAGTGCATCTGCCCTTGGAATGCTCGAGACCAATTCGCCGTGATATGAAGCTGATGACTATCCTTTCTTGCTTGCAGTAACCATGAGCACTTCGCCATGTTCGATGAGAGAACTCTCAAAGATGGCTCCATACTGCTAGTAGATGGGCCTTGGGGCAAGGGAGAGAACGAAGGAGTGGCAAGGACGGTCCGCGTAGCGCCTGAAATTGCACAAGAGCGACTGCTGCTGTACAACATAGGCGAGCCTGAGATTGACGAGGATCAGGCAGTTGCGCAAGAGGCGGATGATGGCGTGCTTCGTGTAGAGGCTCTGGTAAATCGTCCTCCGAAATAGCCCTCGTAACCAATTCCCTTTATAAATATGGACATAGTTCGAAGCATCACGAGAGCTGAAGCATAGGGCTAGCTTGCTGGTCTTTCGGCTGCCCAAGTTGATGTACGCAGGACGGGCAGTCTTGAAGTGAATTCACTGAGTTCACTGAGTTTCTTCTCATCAGCGTCCAAAAGCCTGTACGCGACCACACGGTGACGCATTGCGCAGCATCACGCACAAGCAATGCCATTGTTGCATGCCGATTCTTCTCACGGTGGTGGTCAGTATTAGCAAAGTCTCCAAGGACCGTGTTATGTTCGTGTAAGGTGAAGAGAAGGGAACACCTGAAGTGTGAGAAGAAGGTACGCCCCAGTGGCTGTCCGGAGACCGGCCGAGGAGCCCAGAACCGGCCTAGCGTCCGGCTCTCAACTACCTCAGCCGGCTCATAAGTTCGCATCCGCCGACTCGTCTTCACGATCGCGTTGCCATCAAGTCGCAAAGATGCAGCGCATGCGAAAAGCGGCCAAATGGACGCAGCAAGATCGACGATGGCGAAGAGCCGACGCGACACAGCCTCCACCCGATTTCCGCAAATACAACGTCCAGGTCGAGATACCAGAATACGACGACGAGATCTACGAAGAACACCTGCGACACGATGACTGGACCAAAGCGGAAACCGATTATCTCGTCGAGACGTATCGCGAATGCAATGGAAAATGGCCTGTGGTATGGGATCACTACGAGTACGAGGACAAGTCGCGCAGCATGGAGGACCTGAAGGCGAGGTTCTACAAGGTCTCAGCACAGTTACTGCAGCTCAAGACGCCGATTCAATCTATGGGCACTGCAGAGTTTGATCTGTACAATACTCTCAACACGTTCGATCCGGCGAAGGAGGAGTCGCGGAAGAGCTTGGCCAAAGGGCATCTTTACCGCAAGGCGAATGAGGTCGACGAAGAGACGGTTTTGTTGGGCGAGTTGCAGCGCATTATGGTCAACCAGGCGACATTAGACGGCCAACGGGAAGAGCTCAGGAAGCGATTGGACTATCCACACGCGAACACGAACGGATATCAGTATTCAACATCTCAGGCTCTTACGCAGCTGTGGCAGCAGCTGCTTGCGCAGGATCGCATGAAGAAGAACCCGCGACTGAAGCCAACAGGTAATCATATCATAACGAAAACTCCTCTTTCCATGATTCTGACATGTTTTAGGAAACCCAAACTACGACGGCTTCATGCAAGGCGGGATGCAAGCACCCCAATCAGCTCGACCTCGCGACAGCAATGCTGGCATGTCAGAAGCGGGCGGAGGCTCTGCTCGCGACCGACGCGGTACTCGAGGCGAGTCTCTCGGTGGTGCACCCAACACACCCGGTCACGCACTGCCTGTATCGCTTTCCACGGCCGATCAGACTCGCATGGGCGTGGTCATCTTTCCGCCTGAGCACAAAGCCTCAGGAGGGATCAGTTTCGCTTCGGACCGGCTTACGAAACCTCGGGTGGCGAAGAGCACCATTCAGAGTGAGAAGATCGCGACGGTACTGGGGAGCGCGGGTGTGCCAGAGATTATACCATTGCCCACACCGAAGGTGGTGGAGGCTTTTGAGGGCATTATGGGCAAGGTGCATGCTCTGCTGGACATGAGGAAACTGGCGGAGAAAGATGAAGCAGAACTGAAGGTCAGGCGGCAAGAGGCTTCATCTTGAAGCAAGTCCCAGCCAGAGTACTGTCTTGAGGTTGGCATTATGGAATCATGAGTTTAGCGAGGCGTTGGGGTCTGTGGAAGGGCATTTCATTTTCGAAATCTCACGGGCTGCAGCGGATCAGTCATCCCGTCGCGAAGAGCGTTCCATTGTTCTTTGGGTTGCGACCATCCGAATGCTCCTAGGCTGCAAGGGATGGCAGGCGCCATCACATTCTCCAGACTTCTCTTTACAATTCTGGTCTCAGCCGCCTTCCCGAACACTGATGCAACTTCGTCGGAACAACCAATGCCTAAGTCACAGCATGGGAGCCCCCCTGCCGCACGAGAGGCCGCAAAGTGGCTGGCGGGGCAGCTGCAAGACGCTACGCCGCGCGGCTGACCACAAGCGACCGCTTCCTCCAGAATCAATGCGCAATTCCATTAGCCCTCTCTCTCACCAACACATCGAAGCAAACGGCCCTGGTACAAACATCCTGTGGAGATGCAGAGTTTTGCAGTCACTGATGACCTTCCACTGCGAGCGAACACCAAGCCGACGACCCTTCCCGTGGGACCAATATGCCCGCTAGACGACCAGCTGTCACAGATCCGCCTGGTGAAGTTCGACCGCAATCACAAAACTGATGCTTTTGGGAACACCATCAGTCTGGAAACGCACAACCTCGTCGATGCGCCACCGTACGCTGCCATTTCATACACATGGGGCTCCAAGATCTCGCAGCAGCCTTTACGAGTGAATGGGAGAGATGTTAGCGTCTTGGAGAACGGCTGGTATGCTATCAAGCAAGCATTCGAAGAAGGCAGCTTCGTGCACATCTGGATAGACAGCATTTGCATCGATCAAACGAGCTCCCAAGAGAAGTCTGTTCAAGTTCAGCTCATGTCGACCATTTACCGTAAAGCCGTGCATGTGCTTGTGTCGCTGGGACTTGAGTCCGAAAAGTTCATTTTCACCGCTCGGCTGATAGCTGAACTTCAGCATCATGTCGACTGGGCAGCATGGGATGCCGATGCGCCTCCAGCCTGGGCCGGCAACGAGAGTCGGTCAGCTTCCGGTAGGAGAGCAATGGTTATGCAGGATTGGTGGAGTCACAGCTCCGACAAGCACAGCTCGAACAGGCTTCACAAAGAGCTCCAGCAGATTCGTCTATTGCCGTATTGGACTCGTGTCTGGATCGTGCAAGAGATATCGTTGGCCGGCGTAGTGCGACTCATGCTGGGAGACTGCGTGATCCATTGGCGGAGCCTGGCTGAATTCTACAGTTTCATATCTTACACCTCGCCGCGGAGAATTTCCGCGCCGCTGACTCTGCGACATGCTAGCAACTTGTCTCAAAGAATGATCAGTACTGAGCAAACGTTACGCAAGGTACTCCAGACCTTTTCAAAGCAACAGTGCTCTGATCCTCGTGACAGAGTCTACGGTTTGCTCAGCCTTATTAGTTGGCCCAAGACACAGGAACAGATCAAGCCAGATTACGATAAGTCCGTACTGGCCGTGGCGGCAGACACATTGAAGTATGCGGCTGAGAGTGAGAAAGTGTTGAGGCTCATGAGGTGCGAGGAATTATCAAAGGACATGGACTGGCAAGTCTCTTCGAGACGCACGCCGAGCGAAGAGTCACAGACCTCACAGATGTCGACTAACGGAGAGGGATACCATGAATATGTTAATGTTCATCCCATATTCTGTCATCGGCTTCTTCATGGTGCAAAAGGCCGACTGCATCTCCCCTTCCATCCCGTCCGTATTCATGAGGAGGTCGTCGACCGGAAAAGTCCTTCCCTCCAGTCCTCAAAGCACCAACCAATCTACTCAACCAGCGACTCCTCCACCATCGTCGGTCACATTTGTTATGAAGCTCGTCCCGGTGACCTCGTAGCCTGGGACATCTACAAACTCGGCTGGAATGTTGCAACATCTGTGGGCTTGGCCCTTCGCCGGACATCACACACTACAGCCCCCAATCAAACACTATATCAGATTATTGGTCAATGTCTACCAGAACCCGGCTACGCACACTGCACATCGCAAGAAGACTGCGGCTGTGACGAGGAGCAGGCCTCGCAGGTCGTATCGTACGCAGAACTGCCTATTGAACTACATCTTGACCCCATGGACGCAATCGTCTATGTAGGACAAGATATCTTGGGCACGGCAAGCAGGTCAGAAAGACCTGGCATAAGAATCTGTTCTAAACCATGGTCGTCATTTGCAACCGTAAAAAAGGGAATCGATGTCAAGGAATCATAGCATCTGGGCATGGAACAAACTTTCAGGTCAATATTAGTTTAATCGAGTAGACGACGAAGTCCTCGACATAGCGATACGGGTATCTCGATACAGTACGATGCAAGTTCACCACCATCACCACATCCATTCCAAACCCATTTAATCCATCAATCCATCATGCATGCAATTCCGACCCTGAACACCGCCTTTCAATGCCTTCACTAATGCCCTTCCTTCTGTATCATGTTTCTACTCTCGGGTAGAGAGACCTCTCTCGCATCAATGCTTACTCGAAGCTCTCCTCCCAAGCTGCACCAGCGTCGTGGCAGTTGTAGCCCGCTCCTCATACAGCCTCCGCAAATCTTCAACACTACTCTTCTTCAGATCCAATCTGCGAGGCTCAAGCTTCGCGCTGTTTGAAGTCGCCTGCGAGTCTATGCCTCCTCTGCTCTCCCAGCTGTTCATCCTATTGAGCAAGCCGGCAGAAGGAGCACGTGGCTTAGGCATATGCTGAACGGCGCCTCCACTAGCTTCATCCACATTCGCGGCCGAAATGGCGGGTACTGTGGTATTAGAAATCCTGGTCGGCAGAATGGGCTTCGCGAGAGACGGGATATCAGGACGCTGCTTGTTGGCCGCCGATGCTGGCCACGACGGCTTGCGGAATACCGCAGCACTCGCACTGCTTGCAGGTGAAGTAGAAAGATGAGGCGGCTTCACACCAAGGTCTCCTGGCGCTGAGCGAGGCGCAAGTGTGGCGGAGTTCGTGCTAGCCGAAGCAGCTTGAGTGTCGATAACGTTGTTCTGCGTCAAATTATTAGCAGCTTGTCGTGCGGCCATCTCGGCCAGGAGGGCATGTGTTCCAGGGGGCACGAAAGGCACGGAGGGTGAGGAACTGCTCGTGCTCGGAATGACTGGACCATTCTGCTGGGAAACGGTCGTGCTCTCGTTCTGGGAAGTGTTTTCTAGGGCAGTGCTGGTGCTCGCAGTCTGAGGATCATTGTGCAATGCCGTCTCGGCTGGTCTGTTCTCACCCTTGACCGAGGTCTGTCTACTAACAGGCTTTCGCTTGGGCACATCGCCAGTGATTCCTGGGATAGATCCAATGATCTCTGCTGAGACGGGTCGACTTCGAGATGACTCTCCGACCGGGCGTCGGTGAATAGGTTTCTGTGCTCGCGAATCATCTAGCAGATCCATGCTGGCGTCATTGCTCTTCGGTGGACCGGTACCACCAGCATGTATTGGCGCATAGCTGCGGGGTGAATCCGACCGTGGCAATTTTCTGCCTTCATAGTCGAAGAGGCTGGAGTACCTCGGTGGTGCACCTAAATATGCGGCGTCTGATGTAGGTTCGTAACCAAGCTGCGCGGAGGGTGATGATTCTCGCTGTGCGGCTTGTTTCCGACGTGGTAGTTTGGGCAACTCTACGTTCGGCAAGTGCGGTGCCAGCGCAGCTTTGAGCGACGTGGCTCTAGAACGTCGCCGAGGGGGCAACGCTGGAGGCTTCTCTGACGAGGAGTCTGAAGAGTCTGACTCGATCATTGAGATCCTGTGTCCTATCTGACTTTTCTCACTCGAGTCTTCAGAGCCGTCAGATGGACGTCGCAGGGCTTCGAGCGGGTCCTCGTACTCGTTGGGGTCGATAGGTGGGCTGAGGTCAGCATAGAACGCACGCTCTTCGATGTCGATGCCCGCCCGGAGCTGAGGCCACATGTAAATGGCAGCGACTAGAATCCGCTTGACGATGCTTGAAATTTTGGCATCGGCCATCTGGTCTGAGCCACAAACGAGGCACATGGCGAAACAAATCGCCAAGTTCTCAGCACTCATCTTGTTGTGTGGCTCGTGCGATGCGACCAGACATAGCAAAGGTAGTAGGTGTCTAGTCAAGATCTCTCTGGATGGAGGAGGCAGAGGAGACATTGATGAAGTGGGAAGTATGATATCAATCATGTCCTCGGGCGTCAGCTCCGTCTCGGGATCGCTGTAACGTTCTCGAAGCGTCGCATAGCATGACTCTGGGAATACTGGCTCCCGCAGCTCGCGATACCATGACTTGATGAGCGAGGCGGCCGAGTGCACGCCGTATGCATCCTCCAAGCGAATCTCATCGACCAGCGACTTCGCAAGACCCGGCTGCGCAAAGGTTGCCTCTTGCTCCTTCCACACTATCCATTTCTGTCCGCGGTCGTAAGCCTCTTTGAGGACGCCAACGAGTACCGAGTGGGGCGGGATGCGGAAAATGCCCTCGGTCTTGAGATTGGAAGGTTGCACAAGGAAGGCCGTTGTTTCCCGTAGGACGCGAGGCAAGCGCGTCCTGCCGGAGTCAATGTTCCCCGGAAATGGTTGTTCCACGCTGAATGCACGTCTGCCGGTGACAAAAGGTGAGTAGATATCGGGTGAGTACCTTCGATCCTGCAGATATGCGGATGGTGGGATGAGCAGTTGTTCGATGGGGATGTGCAGGGCCAGTGAGGTCAAGCAATTGACGTGTACTATCTTCCGTCGAAATTTTGGCGACACGATGGTCCCGAATATGTTGAGTAGCACTCTGACCCATGTGCGAGGGTGCACAATGTACAGCATGGCCAGCTTCTTGCGCAATGCCCTCCCCAGCACGTGGTATGCTTGCAGATACCATCCGGTAGCGGGACCCTGCTTCTTCTCTGCCGTTGCATTGTCGGGAGGGCCTCCTGCAAAGAAAACGATCTCGTACTCTGTCCCTGCGATCAGCTCGTCTTCGCCGGGTAGTCGAGCGAGGACGTAGGAAAGCAAGCTATCGTAGTCGACTTCGAAGGCATCGGGGAAGGCAGCGGCGTTGAGGATGTACACGGGCCTGCCGTCTTTGGAGGGGAGGGGCGATCGGTAGAGGATGGTGGCAGCAATGGCCGCGAGCTCAGGCAGATAGTCGGCGGAGTCGTGGGCGGGCGGCACGGTGGAGAGGGAGTTGCTCCTCGCACGTCCCGTCCTCCACTGGGCGTCCGCCGCCAACGCGGTCCTCAAGGCAGAACGCATGGTCGGTGGTGGGAAGAAGGATGAGCAATAGTAGCAGCGGGCGGTGGAGGGTTAGTATCGCGGGCTTCGTCACACAGACGGCATCCCTGTTTCGATGTCACGGCAGCGCACGCCCGCGCGGGAGATTGGCATGCCAGCAGTGACGAGGAGGTCGTGTCGAGGGGTGCATCGTGTGCTGCGGCGGAGGTGGGATAGAAGGTGAATGCTGCCGCCTGGCAAGATGGGCGGCGGTCGACGCGGCTCCCGCCAACGCAACGCAACGAAACACTGGACGGGCAAGCAACTCGACGTCAACAGCATCATCCCGACGGTCGCGCAGAGCACACGCGCGTGAAATGTCGCCCGCATGCAGGGATGCCGATAGCGGGCATATCCGCTGCTAATGCACCGTAATTCGTGCCCATGCACTGCTGGCGGGCGGCATTTCGGCCGCTGTCGGTGTCGGTCGCGGATATTTTGAGTCAACACAACAGTCATTGGCAATCGATCGCGCCGCCCTGCTCTTTGCACACCTCCCCTCCGCGGTCCGTTGCTGCTTCTCGTCGCACCGCTCCCTCCACCACCGCTTCCGCTCGAAGGCCCGCCACCACCATGTGCGGCATCTTCGCCTGTCATCAGTGCGTGGTCGCTTCCCCGCCCGCCCAATGGCGGGCACGAGACATGCGAAATGAGGCATTGCTAACTATAGGATGATACAGCCACGATGACATCCAGAAATTCCGGCCCACGGCCATTCGCATGGGCAAGCAGATCAAGCACCGCGGCCCCGACTGGAGCGGCAACCACACCGCCAACAGCACCATCCTCGTGCACGAGCGTCTGTCCATTGTCGGTGTTGACACCGGCTCGCAGCCCCTCCTCAACGAGGACCAATCCATTGCCTTGGCCGTCAATGGCGAGATCTACAACCACAAGATCCTGCGTGGCAAGGGATTGGCCAAGTCATATCCCTTCAAGACGCACTCGGATTGTGAAGTCATCATCCCCCTCTACCAAGAGTATGGCATTGATGCCCCGCGGCATTTGGATGGCATGTTCAGCTGGGTGCTGCACGATAAGAAGCAAGATCGCCTGATCGCCGCAAGAGATCCCATTGGCATCACCACCTTCTACATCGGCCGCGACAGCAAATCGCCCAAAGCCGTCTACTTTGCCAGCGAGTTGAAATGTCTGCATCCAGTGTGCGACCAGATCGAAGCCTTCCCTCCCGGCCATGTCTACGACAGCTCGACAGACCAGCTCACGAGATACTTCGATCCCAAATGGCTTATCGAGCCTACCAACATCCCCACCACGCCCCTCGACTTGAAGCTGCTGCGCGAGACATTCGAGCGGTCTGTGAGAAAGAGACTGATGGCCGAAGTCCCATACGGTGTGCTGCTCAGTGGTGGTTTGGACAGCTCGTTGGTGGCGTCGATTGCGCAACGAGAGACATTGCGTCTCCAGAAAGAGTATGCAAAGAAGCGGGCCCTGCTGTCGCAGGGAACCAACAGCCCTACGTTGAACGGCGTCGCCAACGGGCAAGTGCCGTTAGCCGAATCTCCCGAAGAGGAGCTTGCAGGCATTGACGAGGACTACCACCTGAGTTCGGTGCCTGTCTTGTCTCAGCTCAACTCTTTTTCCATTGGCCTGCCAGGGTCACCAGACACCATTGCCGCGCAAGAGGTTGCCAAGTATCTCGGCACTAGGCATCACTCTTTCACCTTCACCATCCAAGAAGGCCTCGATGCTCTGTTCGACGTCATTTACCACTTGGAGACCTACGACGTGACCACCATTCGCGCTAGTACTCCCATGTTCCTGCTATCGCGGAAGATCAAGGCCATGGGTGTGAAGATGGTCTTGTCTGGTGAGGGTTCTGATGAAATCTTTGGTGGATATCTCTACTTCCACAATGCGCCAGACAAGGCTGCCTTTCACGAGGAGACGGTCCGCCGAGTCAAGAACCTGCACTTGGCAGACTGTCTCCGTGCCAACAAGTCCACGTCAGCTTGGGGCGTAGAGGCACGCGTACCGTTCTTGGACAAGCAATTCCTTGAACTCGCCATGGCGATCGACCCTGCTGAAAAAATGATTCAGAAGCCTGAGCGTATCGAAAAGTACATTTTGCGAAAAGCTTTCGACACAGAAGGTGAGCCCGGAGCCAAGCCATACTTGCCGAGCAAGATCCTGTGGAGACAAAAGGAGCAATTCTCCGATGGCGTCGGCTATGGCTGGATTGATGGTCTCAAAGATGAGGCTGCCAAGATGGTCACCGATGAGCAGATGAAGCAGGAGAACATGCGTAAAGACAAGCCCTTCTGGGGTGATGATCTCCCCGACTCCAAGGAGGCTTACTGGTACCGCTGCATGTTTGACGAGCATTTCCCACCTTACTGTGCCAGCACTGTTATGCGATGGACGCCTACTTGGAGCAAGCAGACAGATCCTTCAGGCCGTGCAATCGGTGTTCACGAGCAGGCTTACAAGGACCAGTAGAGCAGTCTTCTCTGGCGGCAATTTAGTTTCTGTGCTCCTAGGGGCGGGCTTATCCAGCATTCGATGATAGATGTATAACATAGAACAACATGCTCGAAAGTTGCTGCGTGCATGATCCTAGGCTTCGTGCAACTCATACAATACTGACACTAGCATCCGCAGAAGATTTGTGCGGCTCTGTGTATTCTACCCATCCTGCACGACTTACAACCTTCCTCTAATCATGCAGCAGCCGAGAGCGTCCCTGCATGACTCATGCTCGTCTCGTATCGCCTTATTTATCCGTAAAGGAGCCTGTCCATCTCAACTTCAACTTCAAACTTACGGAAATTCATCAAGACAGAGGATCGTCAACATAACAAAGAGACCGAACACCATGATCTTCCCCGGCAAGCTCGCCCTGACGCGTAACGTGATCACCTCTCTGCTTTCTTCCAGACTCCAATCCCAACCCTGCGGCATCGATCTCACTCTACGCAAAATCCTAACATGGAATTCCGCCGGCACAGTAGATTTCTCCAATTAGTTTCGCGCAAATTCCAAGACCTCGCCGCTCGAGTTCTCCGGATCGCCGAAACAAATCCATCTCGCGTCGGGGAACTATCTCGTGGAGTTCAACGAAGAAATCGATACCACATTAGATGTCATGGGGCAGATTTTTGTGAGGAGTTCCTTATGGAGGAATGGAGCAAAGATTGATGCGGGGGTCGTAAGTTCTACCATCCCATCTGCACTTACTTTTTCTCTTTTGGTTCGAGATGTCGAAGTGGCACGATTCGGGCGACTACTTTTTGGTTACTCAGTTAGATAATGTTCTCCTGTAGGTTGATAGCGGATACAGAGGCTCCCTCGGGGCTCTTCTTCAGGTGCTGAATCCACACGGGATCACATTGCATGAGAATGCGCGGTTGGCGCAGATTGTGTTCCATGGGATGAAGGGCGAGGTGGAGGAGGGGTATAGTGGAGTTTACCAGGGAGCGAAAGGGCTGTGAGATGGAGCAAGAGATTTCGAGCGTTCAAAAAAGCTGGTCTGTAACCTTCGTCGTACCTATTGCAATGATTGAGGTGAGAATTTCAGACCGCCCAAGAAACTACCCAAGGGTCTTGTAGTAAATCCTTCGCTGCAGCACGGTTTTCTGGTCGCCATTGGAGGGTCTTTCTCACAAAGGCCAGAAATTGGGACTTCTCTTCTCCTTCGAGGACATTCTCCTCTTCTTCTAGCGTCGTTGTCGTTGTTTCTGGGCTCGCCTGGGTCTTGAGATGTCCCTCATCATCAAAATACTCATTCGCGATCCGCGATTTCTCGAGGAAGCCGGAGGGCAGTTTTCCGAGCAGAGCCACCATTCTAGCTAAATGCTTGCCACTCGATCCTTCGCGGCTCGGTAATCGTTCAGTAAAGAGGTGCTTGCCTTCTAGCATATCCCAAATCTGGTTATTCAATGCTCAGTTGTCTTGCCACGATACACACTCGTAGTGCAATAGACTTTCGCGAACGACTTACCATCAAGCCGAAGCTCCAAATGTCTATCATCTCATCCCAAGGTATGCCGAGAGCAATTTCGGGGGCGCGGGAAAGGTCGGGCATGACTTCGCCTTCGAAGAGGCCTTGACAGAATTTTGCATCTCCAAAGTCACAGATGGTAGCATCGCCGAGTTCGTCCGGCATATCGAGCTCGACAGTCGAATAGATTGTGCGGTCGCCATCTCGTTTGCGCGGGCCGGGTTGTTCTCGCTCTTGTTCTACTAGCTCGTCTAGAATCGAGTCGTCCTCTATTGATAGCATAACATTTCCCTCCTGGATGTCTATTTGGCACCATATGAGGAGATGTGATAGACTGTTCAGGAGTGCATCCTTACGTACCTGTATGAACGATCTGCGCTTCTGAATGCAGGAAATCTAGTGCGAGTAGCAGTCCATACACCATGGGTTTCAAGATTGAGCTCGGAATCCGACCGCCAGCCATATTCCGAATGTCATGTATCGTGAGACCCAGAGGACTGTGCACGATGCAGGTGTGCGGTCCAATTTCTCCGGGAATTTCAAAGGAGCCGAGCATTCGACGCACCAGCTGAGAGCCAGGGTGATCGTCAGCGCGAACATCTTGGATGTGCTGCAGCACTTTTACTTCGTTCTGGGCTTGTCGGCGTCCTGTCATGTAGATTTTGACAACCTTCAATGATGACTAAAGACATCACTCCAGGCTACGACACAGCCAGGCAGTAGATACAGAACCATAGCCCAATTTCAGAAGGGTCTCGTACTTCGACTTGAATGTCTCTCCAATCCGGACAGGGTAGAAAGCACGTCGGTCGTACCATGAAGAGGACTCTTCCTCGAGCAGGATGTCTGACTCATAGTATTTTGGTTCAGCAGTCCAAGAGTCTCGGGGTTCAGAAGTAACGGTCATGGTTCGAAGCGTTCAGCGGACTTCAAACGTCTGAAAGAGATGCTGTATTGTATTGTGCTGTCTCGTACGAGTCACACTCCTGAGGTGAGAAAGTTGGCCTTGGCAAGTCAGGCACGGAAGAACAGAAAAGGATATGGCTAAGAGAAGGCGTGAAAGGTCTCCATCACGCTGCTCTATCAAAAACAATATGCTTCTTACCTACGAGGTATCCGCCTCCTTACTGACCCTCACTGTGCTCTTCTGGCAAAGTGATGGATTGTGGCCCGCACTGATTCCGAACCTCTCAGCTTGAGCATAACGCTATAAATCAAGGTCCGGCGCCCAGTAATGGACATGTAACAATCAATCTTTGCTCAGCGCGAAAACGGTCAAGCTAACGTAGAGTTGTGCTGACCGCCGGTAAGTAATGTGTTTTTAATGCTGGCATTGGTTGAAGGAAGGAAAGGAAAGGAAACTCTGCGCTGGCAGAAGAATTTGAGGTTGGAAGCGGAAGCGGGAGCAGCCGTGTTTGGTGCCAAGGCTGAGATGTGGCAGCTACGCTCGGGCGACCAGGGAAGTTGGCTTCCATCATGTGAAGGACACCTTTGCCCAATTTGCCGTCGACGTTGTGCTGTCTCGTGTCCGATCCCCCTCCCAGCCGCTACCATTCACTTGGAAGCGAACCCTCGGCAACATCTCTCTGTTGACCCCATTCGACTGGCGCATTCCCGCATGAGCGCACGATAAATAGTCCCCAGCCGCCCCTCCACGCTCCTCGAATTCTCACCGCCGAGCTCACAACATGGACTACGAAGCGCTCAAAGATCAGTGGTCCGAGATTGAAGATCGCGATGGAATCCGATTGTCGTGGAACACGTTTCCCTCATCGCGCATGGAGGCCAGCAGGCTGGTCGTCCCCATTGGAGCTCTCTACACTCCGCTGAAGGAAAAGGAGGATGGCACTCCGCTGCTGCAATACGAGCCCGTCACTTGCAAACCGCCATGTCGAGCAGTTCTGAACCCCTTCTGCCAAGTGGATATGCGAGCGCGGATATGGATTTGCCCATTTTGTCTGCAGCGCAACAACCTTCCACCACATTACAAGGACATTAGCGAGAGCCAGATTCCTCCTGAGCTGCACCCTCAGAGCACCACCATCGAGTACCGTTTGGCGAGACCGGCTCCCACTCCTCCCATTTTCCTCTTCGTTGTGGATACCTGTCAAGAGGAGGACTCGTTGAAGGCACTGCGGGACAGCATTATCAATGCTCTCTCATTCTTGCCTCCACACGCTCTGGTGGGCTTGATCACATACGGCACAATGGCACAAGTGCACGAGCTGGGTTATACCGAGTGCGCAAAGAGCTACGTCTTCCGCGGCAACAAGGAATATGGCGCAAAGCAGGTGCAGGAGATGTTGGGTTTGGGAGGAGCCAGACCTGGCATGCAACCACAGCCACAGCCCGGACGACCTGCTGTTGCGCCACCAGTGGGAGGTGCCCAGGCACGATTCTTGCTTCCGGTGCAGCAGTGCGAGTTCCAGCTCACCAATGTACTGGAGAGCCTGCAGAAAGACCCGTGGCCAGTTGCCAACGATAAGCGCGCCATTCGATGCACTGGTGTTGCGCTGTCCGTAGCAACGGGCTTGCTCGAATCCAGCTTCCAGAACTCTGGCGCACGCGTCATGCTGTTCACAGGAGGTGCGGCCACAGAAGGACCTGGAATGGTCGTAGGTCCTGAGCTGAAGGAGCAGATCCGTTCCCACCACGACATTGACCGCGACAACATCAAGTACTACAAGAAGGCGCTCAAGTTCTACGACACCCTCGCGAAGCGCGTGGCGCACAACGGGCACGTGATTGACATCTTCGCTGGATGTCTGGACCAGGTCGGTCTGCTCGAGATGAAGGGCCTGGCCAATAGTACTGGTGGCCACATGATCTTGACAGATTCTTTTACATCGTCTATGTACAAGCAGTCTTTCACGAAGATCTTTGATGTGGATGCAAACGATAACTTGAAGATGGGCTTCAACGCATCGCTCGAGGTTTTGACGACGAAAGAGCTCAAGGTTACTGGCTTGATAGGCCATGCCGTGTCTCTCAACAAGAAATCGAGCTCGGTCGGAGAGACAGAATGTGGTATCGGCAACACTTGCAGCTGGAAGATGTGTGGCATTGATCCATCGGCCTCGTATGGTGTCTACTTCGAGATTGCCAGCCAAGGTGGCCCAGCTGCACCCATGCAACAGGGTCCACAAAAGGGCTTGATCCAGTTCCTCACATACTATCAACACAGCGGAGGGCAGTACCATCTGCGTGTGACGACAGTTGGACGAAACATGAGCGGGCCGAGCGGTGATCCAGCCATCGCACAGTCGTTCGATCAAGAAGCTGCAGCAGTTCTGATGAGCAGGATCGCGGTCTTCAAGGCGGAAGTCGACGATGGTCCAGATGTCCTCCGATGGGTCGATCGCATGCTGATCAGGCTCTGCTCGCGCTTTGCAGAATACCGGAAGGACGACCCTTCATCATTCCGACTGGAGAAGAACTTCACCCTTTACCCACAATTCATGTTCCATCTGCGTCGATCACAATTTTTGCAAGTCTTCAACAACTCACCCGACGAGACTGCTTTCTACCGACACGTGCTGAACCACGAAGATGTGTCAAACTCGCTCATCATGATTCAGCCCACTTTGGACTCTTACACATTTGATCAAGAAGGCGCTGTTCCCGTACTGCTCGACTCCACCTCGATCCAGCCAACGACTGTTCTGCTTCTCGACACCTTCTTCCACATCCTCATCTTCCACGGAGAGACTATGGCAGAATGGCGAAAAGCTGGTTATCAGGATATGGAAGGATACGAGAACTTCCGGGAGCTCCTCGATGCGCCGAAGCAAGATGCAAAGGTAAGCATGATTCTAACCTGAGTCACCGTTCGATTACTAACGTGCTGCGCAGGACCTCATCCAAGACCGATTCCCTCTGCCTCGTTTCATCGTCTGCGATGCCGGCGGCTCACAAGCTCGTTTCCTCCTCGCCAAGCTCAACCCTTCGACGACGCACACATCTTCCAGCTATGGCGGTGTCAGCCAATCCGCACAGACGATCTTCACGGATGATGTCAGTTTGCAGACATTCATGGATCACTTGATGAAGTTGGCTGTCAGCGGTACGGGATAGACGTGTCCAGGAATCATGATGACAATTAGAGGGGCGGATAGCGATGGCGTCTTGTTTTGAAACGAGGTAGTGGTGGTATGAAAGCTGCTACTGCCATACGTAGAAGTATTCATGGAATCTGACCGCGAGAGCGAAAAGTTGAACATTACTATCGACTTTGCACCATGCTTCACCTCAGGCACTGGTGGATCAGCCTAAATTGGATACTTACGCCTTCACTCGCTGTCATTGATTGCGAGACACTGCAGCAAAATGAAAATAGACGCAGATGCGGATGGGTCCGCCGGAATTGAAAGGGGTCAAAAAACAATCGTTCGCAGCCATGGCTCACACCTGACAACAACGTCGCGAGGACTCAGGAGGCTGCAATCCTTAGCACGGCCAAGGTCACGGTGGTAGCTCAAGCGTTTTGGACACAGCGAACGACTTACTAACTCGGCCAATGAACCATAGACGATCGTTGGGAGTGGTGATGTGTATTCGCTATCTGAAGTGTGGGAGCTGAGGAAGGCCGCAACTTCAGCACTTCAATTTTTGTGGGTAGGAGAGAAACGCCATCGAGGCAAAAATCAAAACAAATCGTCGTCAGCCCAAAGCCTTCCGTGCGGTCAATAAGATGAAGTAGAAGGAGGAGAAAAAGCTTGTTCTCTTGCTTCGTCTTGATCATGAACACGTGTCAAGCACCCGAGTTTTGATGAGGTGGAATGACTTACTGACTTGACCATTTAAGCCGGCGACGATCGTCCAATGAGCAGTGACAAAGAGTGGTATGTGAATGTGAATCCGGGCTGGAAGAATCAATACCGGCCCACTGGGAGAATTTAGGGGTGCAAAAAGCTCTACATTTGCTGCAGACCAATAAGTAAACATATACAACAGGATTCAAAAAGGATCGCCGACGCTGGAAGGCTCTCGCCATACGGGACACGATCTCCCAGGATGATGAAGCAGATACTCATCAGGGAGAGAGTTCTCCTTAATAGTCTTCTGCCAAACGTCCGAACCCCAAGGAATCGAATGATTTACTGACTAGACCAAGGAGTAGTCGGCAATCGTTAAATCGAGGGCGTGTAGGATACTATATAATGCCTCCCATCCCTGGACACGTAAGAGTTGACAAGGACTCACGCCGTAGAAGAATACAGTGCTCCAATTGGGGGGGGGGGGTCAAAAGGGTCGATCAAAAAAGGCAAAAAAGGCAAAACGTATCGCCGCCGAGCCAAGGCCCATAGGAGGTGGCTTTACGCGACCGTGACAATCAATAAGATTGCCTCGTCATGACATAGCACCCACGGCATGTGTATCATGCATTCGACCGTAAGCAATCGAACGACTTAATAACTCCGCTAAGGAGTCAACGGCGATTGTTCGAGGTGAAAGTGATTTTGGTCATATATGGAGAGGCTGGACAGTCTAGGCTTCCAGGAGAAAGTACAGACTCAGGAAAAAGGGTCCTTTTGAAGACAAGGAAAAGGAGCAAAGGAAGACCAAAATCATGTCATGCTTCGATTTGTATCGTCTCCTCGCGTCTTAGACAATGGAGAAAGATATATTATTGCTTCTATCTAGTACGATCCAAATCTTTAACCGCAACTGTTCCCCACACGGGCCACGGTATAGACGACTTGACGGTCGAGCGAACCATGGAATGAATACAACCACGTAGTGGCATTTGTGAGTACGACTGAGACAGGCCCGTTCCTGCCACCACAGATGTTACCATATGTACAATCACTGCGTCCGGATCTCAGGACATCGAACCGCAACAACAGCGAAGCCATATTCCGCAATGGGAACGATGTGAGGTGAAGCTACAACAAGTGGACGGCACCGGAGCAAAACAATCGCTGCTCGAATGCCGGCTGCTATCACAAGACAAATGATCTGCGAAACCAAATATCTCTCTGGTCTCCATCTCACCCCTGGAAGCTACTTCCCACCAAACGTCCACTCAAAGCGACAGACGACTTACCGAACTGAGCCAATGTGCCGAACAGCGATCGTTGCTGGACTTGAATGAAGCCCCCCCCCCCCCCCCCCCCCCCCCCCCCCCCCCCCCCGGCCATATAAAACTCACTCCGGTGGGTGGCAGTGAACATGGCAAGATATAT
Source organism: Cercospora sojina (assembly GCA_004299825.1). NCBI lineage: Eukaryota > Fungi > Ascomycota > Dothideomycetes > Mycosphaerellales > Mycosphaerellaceae > Cercospora > Cercospora sojina. The sequence goes on along the minus strand of CP036211.1, from coordinate 2,532,665 downwards.
CGAGAAATGCGGGAAAGCAAATAAAGAGAGGCTCTGAAATCTGGAGCTTGATTTGAAAAAATTGCTGCGGCAACGGAGTGGTTCTTTCGGGGATCCGCAAGATCAGTACTCCTGAACGAACTGGTGGAACGATGGGAAGGGAGAGAAAATGTCGTGGGCAGCAAGGGAAGTATGGACTATCCTGAATACTATCTTAGAGAGTCAATAAAGAAGCAAGAGGCATCATCAGTCATGTGTTTGAGAAAAGTAAAACACGCACGTTGCTACGATGGCACTACACTGCCACACGTAACGCAACCAGACAGAAAGAGAAGGCCTCGTCATGGATGCAAGCCACTTTAAGCGGTCAGCGAGCGTTGATAGTATGGTGACAGCGTGATGCGAGTACTCGCTTCCCTCTCTTCCAATCCGTGTTACCGCAATTCTCGCTGAGCAGCATGTTTGGCTCTACGGCACGACCTTTGCCAAACTGTGATGACTGATACAACTCGAGAAGGCGGCCAAAGCGCCTCGTTCAGGTGATCGTAGAATAAGCCATGTCTGGCGCAGCTCGTCTCAACTTGGAAGCGGGAAACAGGAGGAGTGTCGTTCCGCGGGGACTGAGGTGACCCCTGAGATAAGACCAGCAGCTGTGTGCGTGGTAAGGAAGGGAAGCAGAGACGTCCTTGGCCAGGCGAAGAAAACTCATCGAAACGGGGTCCTAAAAGTCGAGCATCAGTCTAAATGAAGTATTGAGCGGACGGTCCTGGCCGGAGTGTTGTTGGTTCACGAGAGTCGTGGGCTTGCCAGAGTCGAACGTCTGTTTGTCCATCATTTGTCTCGCGAAGGACTGCTCCCGTGACGTCCTTGCGCATAAGTTTGCACTGGAATGGAATGGAGCTCATCATGACGAATGTGACGTGAAGCTCTGCTGTCCGAACTGGAGCACACGAAACCTGCTGGGCTTTCAACGCTGGACACGAGAATTCTGCGAGTCTCTTGCGCGTCGACACTGGGCAGTATTGGGACTCGAAATTGTCTCATTTCAGCTTCGGCGGGCGCTCCGTCAGCACAGCTTGAATGTGACTGTGCGAGCTAGCGGGCCTGCGACGCAGAAGACAGACCCTGCGACTTTGCGTTTTGAGATGTTCTGAACGGCCGAGCATTGACTGGTTCATTTCGGTACCTGCGCAAGCGAGCCCAGTCTCGAAAGCACGCTGACTGTACTTCGTGGACGGCGGGAGCTCCGATGGAACGGACCTGGGTATGACATAGAGGCCATGTGAGATCATTAATTTGGACTCTGTCTCGAAATGCGCTTCCGACTTGGGGCTGCTATGTTTCGTTCGTGCTCTAGCAAAGTTTTCCAGCTTTCCAGGTCGGAGGCTATGGTAGACATGGTCATGTGCAGCTCAAAGCCCCAAATGCCATGCCGCTATTTCCCAGGGAGTCGCAAGTTCTTGCTTGGCCTTCACATTCGCATCGTTAGCCAGGAATAAGTCAGCCGATAAGACGTTCGGTAGTTACTAGAGTCCAAGGCGCATTGGAGCAGCCAGACAAAAGCCCGCGTACGCAAGGTTGTCATCAGTGGAGGATGCATGGTCCTAAATCCTAATGCACCGTTGAAGAGTCCGAGAGCACCTGAGTTGCCACATGAGGTCGTATACCCATGACCTCCGAAATTCTCCCCGCGCCTACCTCTTCAGCCTATTGTCAATAGTGTGAATTTTAGTGTACAGGGATTTTCATAGGGCTCGCGGACGCTGGGCCCTGATGTTTCGAAGTCCCTGTCGAAATCCTTGTGGACCGATGTCTAGCCTGGCCGATCATGCCTGAGGATCAGCCGGGTGGTTTGCAGTAGCGGATCACCGGATTGCGACATGGAATTGGCTGACGATCGAGAATGCTGGGGTCTTGCTAGGGTCGAAGTTACGGAAACGCTTGTCCCTGGAGCGACCGTACTTCCTACAGTCTTGGTCACGCAGATGAGTGCGCAGTATTTATGTGCAATAAATCGCCGCTGGCCACATGGCCTGATCTGATATTTTGGGGCGTGTCACCCAGCAATTCGGCCGTAGCGTTCTACACTCGGATCAAGCGGACGATGGGCTGTAAAGTGAAACCGACGATGTACCCTCGGGACTCGATACATCTGACGCCAAGTCCAAGAATGCAGCGGCATTGAAGAAGTGGCTTCACGCCATGATCGTGGTAATGTGGAAATCCGCACTGCATGGCCAAGGTGCCGCAATATTCACTTCGACCACTGCCTTGTCAAGGAATTTGGCTTGCATGTGGTTACTTCTTTGAAGAAATTTGTACTTTGGCGCCGAGGTTTGCATTATCCGAAGGCTGATCGCTGGGATACTTGATGTCCACCAGAGCACATATACTGCCGCGACCGTGAGCACGCACAGTAGAGGTATCGATGATCGAAGACGTGAGGTGTGCTCGTATTCCAGCCGCAGGGTGGCATCAGGATCAAAGTGGAATGGTGACAGAGCGGCCTGAACCTTGAAAGCCTCAATGGTTGAGGTCCAAGAGCATGAGACTTCGCCTCCAGAAAACTTGGCCCTCGGCAGCGGCATGGCCCAATTACCGTGGTCTTGGGAGACAGCTCGATTCTCAGCCGATCTTGGTGTCGACGGGGCGTGTTTTTGGGAAACGCTCGACCACGTTCTTGCAATCAACGTGAAGCAGCTAAGTAGTGAGCGGGAGTGGAGATTGGACAAGAACGTACCTCACCACCAGCGGACTGCATGCCGATGTGTCTCTGTGCCAGCAGGAGATAGCAAAGTGGTGATCAGCCGTGAAACTCTTGCAGTATAACGAGCGCCGCTGGAGGAACCTGGTCACTGGGAGGTGTAGCGCGCCCCCGTCCTGGGTACTGGGCGCAAACATGAACGTGGTGACAGTGACGTAGAGGGAGCCAGTGGAACACGCTCACGCACTCTGAACAAAGTCGCTGCGCGGCACAATTGTCGGGTCATGTGTCAGCAATAGCGCAATAATCAAGGCTATCGTTCTCCCAGAACTGCGAAACGAAGCACCACAAGTGCACATTGTATCACGTCTCGCGCCAGATTTACCTTTTCCGCTGTTCGCCTGGATGCCGCATGGGGGTTGATCGTAGACATGGCAGTCGCACTCTTGACTTGCCCAGAGGATCGTTGACGAGCGAAGAAAGGACGCGGTGTCCTCGAATCCTGCCTATTCCCGTAGCAGAACAGAAATGTGCCGGAGATGAGCAGCGCACCACCGGTAGGGCTGGAACATATGGCCCCGTGAGACTCTCGAGCTCTGGCGCGAGTAAAGCGTGTGAAGGCGACACACTGGTGCAACACACGCTCTGAGCAGACGTAGGGCTGCGTGGTTACGTCGTCATGACCTGTAGATGAGCGAGGTGATTGCCAACACGTATGCGTGTCCGTCAAATCTGCTGTTTCATGACCTCCGCAGATCCCAGCGTGACATGCATTCGCATGGACGTGTGGTTGCTGGCCAGGATGTAAGGCTGTGTGCTCGGATTGGGAGGCTGCTTGAGCGTCCACTGCACCAGCGGCGGTCGAAATTAGGAGTGTGAGTGAGACCAACGACCAGCAAGCAGGAACTGCCTGTACCGCTGGAACGGTTTGACGGCTGGTACTATTTCGAGAGAGCACGCAACGGCGTGACAGCTGTCTGTGTGCAGGGCAGGCACAATGTGCCATGATGCGCAAGCTCGGTAGGCAAGAGGCTGCGCACAACGTAGAAGGGGTGTAGTCACGCGTGTCGACGAGTCGTTGCAATGGGTTCAGCATGCGTCTGGGTGACGCGCAATAGGTTCGAAGGCGCGCGAGGTGCTGCACTGGGCTGACTCGGGTGGCGATGCCATGCAGGTACCACGATGCGAACCAAAAAGGCATGCATGAAGGCTGGATTGGGGCAACCCCACACGGCCATGGACCGTCGTTCGCCGGGGAGGGTGCGACCTTGAAGGCTCCCGAGGCAAGAGCAGGCGCGCTGTTGCAGCGCGTCGTGTTGACGTGCCGAGCAGCGGCCACCGCCGGGCGCTCAACGAAAAGAAGGTGTGTGTGTGTGTGTGTGTGTGTGTGTGTGTGTGTGTGTGTGTGTGTGTGTGTGTGTGTGTGTGTGTGTGTGTGTGGATAGCAGACATCGAAAATCGTTGATGTCGATCGCGTGTTCTCCAAATCTTGCACCCCATACGCACTCGGACCACGTTGGCGGCCAGCGTTGCACCGACGTTGGAGAGTGCCGCGGTGCCGTCTCCGTGTCGACTGGGCGGGCGGAGAGTTCATCTCGTCGCTGGCCGCGGTGGTGGCCGGCTGCGGGGTGCTGACTGCGGACACGCTGACATGCGCGCCGGTGGGGGTGCTGCAGGCGGCACGCTCGTCGATGGCGGCATGGCTGCCCACGCCCAATGCGGACGCCGCGTGTGTGGTCGATGGATGCAGGGCCGGGCGACGAGGAAGACGAGTGCACGCGGTGCTGAGGGGGACTGCCGAGCGAGTGGAGCGCGCACGGGCGTCGCGGAGAATCCGCTCGAGATAGTGCCCGCCCGGCCCGGCAGGCAGGCATGGCGCTTCATGTTGCCCCAGCGTTGCGTTCGCCCTTCCACGAAGCTCGTCCCTTCACACCACCGCACCGCGTGTGCGAGCTAACCACGAACGCCCCTGCCGATGCGCCGTCTGCTGCGCTGCTGCAACCGGGCGGGCCCACTCACGGCGCGAAGTGGTGCATCGCTGCCCGTGATTGCGAGGTGCGCGCTTCGAGGGCGAATCCAGTGCGCGCGCCATCCCCAGCGGGCACGACGAGGACGATGAGCAGCTTTCCGCCCGCGCCCACGCACGGCTGCACCGCACGGCCGAGGTGCGCGGGTGGGTTTGATAGCCCCTACGCTAGAGACCGGCCGTTGTGTGTCCAGGAGGTAGCCGTAGCGTTGGCGCTCCCGCGCGAGAGGACAGCCGGTGAGGCTCCGCTCCAGAGGTCGCAGACGAGGCCGACGATCAATCTGCGGGACCAGAGCCTATCGCGACGTGCACTCACCTCCCAGGCGCACCTGTCGCGACGGCGCAGGAGCTTGTTGTGCGGCGGCCCTGCTGTCACATCTTGCGCTTCTTGCCTCTGCTCACTTCTGGCCTGTTGTTGTGTTGTTGTTGTTGTTGTTGCGGAAGATGCTCTGTTCGCGCGACCCTCGACTCCCCCGACCAGCGACGACGACGACGACGACGACGGCGACGGCGACGACCACGGCGACGACGAACGACGGCGAAAGTAAGGAGTCGCTCCTGTGAAGCCGCTGGTGCTGGCCTTCCTTGCTCGGCGGTGTTCTTGCCGCGACGGCGACACACCCTTGCTTGCGCGGGCACACCTCCTCCTCTGCAACACCACCCCATCCCGTCTCAGGCGCACGACTCTGCAAGTCACCTCCAATTCCACCACGACCGAACCTCCAACAACCAACATTCATTGCCCTCGAAATCTAGGCCACGCGCCATTGCCTGGATCGCCCTGCACGTCCGCAGCGCTGCCTTCCACGTCCTGGGGCTCGCGGGTGCATGTGAAACACGAGACCGACCTTGAAATCCAGCTTGCTTCACGCTGGCCGATTGCCGACCGGCAGCTTATCTGGCGGACCAGAGCGAGAGCCATCGCGTCGGGGTCATCCTGGTTGCATAGTACCTTATTCGTGGTCAGTATGATCCTGCGAACGACCAGACGCCGCCTTGCGCCTAGCCGTCCAGCCCATTGAGCCTTGCATTCCTCACGGTCAACAACATGCGAACCAAACATGCTGACGTTCTGGCCATGGACAGACAACCAGGGATAGTCCACGCTCTCGTCGCTGACATCCATCGCCGACGCCTTCCGACAAGCGCCGTGTCCTATATGGAGTCACGACTCACGACACACTAACCCGCCAATCTCGCCCAAGGTTTCAGTGGAAATATGGATCCGGACAACGCGAGTGAGGCAATGTTTGCGCATCACCCCATGGGGGCGCACGCGCAATCCTTTCATCATTCAGCTTCTTCCCGTCGGCCTTCAGCATCCACCGTACTGTCGACTCACACGACCAGTCCGCGTTCGAAGCGATCATCTCGCCCGCCCAATGTATCCATCACGACAACTGCGGGATTCGTGTCACACATCACCCCTCCGCCCACGCCAACCAGCACGACACCGAATTCCGACATGTTGTCTGTCAACCAATCGCTTTTTCACAACTACTTGCGTGCTCTGCACGTCTTTGACCCCGCCATGAATCCCATGCCCGCTGAAGATGGATCATTATCGACGGTTCGCATCAAGCCTGGTGACCTTATTCTCGTTCACGTGATTCATGCGAACGGCTGGGCCGACGGTACTGTGCTCAACACGGGCGCTCGCGGCTGGCTGCCCACGAACTACTGCGAAGCCTACGATCATCCCTATGTCAGGAATCTGCTAAATGCGATGACCCAGTTCTGGGATTTGTTGGGAGCGAGTGAGGATGCCAGCTTGTCGACATTCGTGCGCCAAGATTACATTCGCGGACTCATCGCCGGCGTACGCTATCTGCTCGAACGCGCGGACTGCTTACACAGAGATGCGAAGACTGTGCAACACAATGCCGGCGTTCGAAGAATGCGAAAAGGCCTCCTCGCGGATCTATCATCCCTGGTCGGGATCGCCAAAAGACTGCAGGAAACGATTGCTGAAGCGTTCGCTGGAGAGGTCATCCACGTCTTACTGGATGACCTGATCGCAAAGGCATGCAAAGTCGTCACCAGAGCCGTCGGCTTTACCGATGTTTGGACGCAAGAGACTGGCCCGAGCGATGATGACATTCTGCGGCGAAGTGTCCAACGACGACCGACGCGTGAGAGAGGTGATACTAACGCGCTGGCCATCGATAAAAATGCCCCTGGACGCGACGGCCCATCACCTGCTATCGATTCCGCCGTGCATTTGCCCGAACAAGACGATCAAGTTGCATCGAACGAGGCAGCACAACGCACCGGATTTCGCGACAGTATGACTTTCAGGCGATCAAAAGTGTTTGTACCTCCCGAAGGCATGGCCGCGCATCGAATATCTATGATATCCAACGAGCACACTCGGACAGGATCCGGAGCACTTGCGTCTGAGCGATTGACAAAGGTGCATGATGTGTGCATCAGCCACATCGCAGCCTTCATTGGTCTGCATCTCCATTCCCGGCCTTCTGCAGAGCTGGTGGCGACGACCGAGAAGTTAGTCGGGGCTTGTCGAGACATGCTCGAGATCGTGGAAGAGGTCTACGCTCACGACCCACAGCGAGCGATGCCCATTCAGCAGGTCAAGGAAGATTTCGAAGCTCGTTTGGAAGAGCTGGCTACATCAACAAAGGCCGTATTCAGGTTCTCCGATTCCCCCGACGAGGACGTCGTCATGCTTCACGATCAACATCAACATCTCATCGCAGTCGGCACGAGCTTGATACGTAACAGTGGCGATTGTGTTGTCAAAACGCGGCAACTCATTGAGCAGATAGGCGACTTTGAACTCAAGTCCACGGGCACTGTGTCGAAGCTGGAGGTCCCACCAAGGTTCGACAGCATGCCCTCGACGGATGCTCAACTGAACCGAAGAACCTCGATGCTCCCTCGCTCCGTCGATGCAAAGATGCTTCCTCCCCCTCCCCCGCCTCCCAAGGAAACGCACGCGGAGGTTGTCGACGTTCGACCACCGTCGCCTACCGATACTATCGATACGGCGGCGTTTCCGCTGCCTCCATTCGTCACTGAACTCAGCAAGGCATCATCCGCGATGCCGCCTCCGCCACGGCCGCAATCTGCCACCACTGAACAGAGCTCCGTGGGCATTGAAAGCTCTCGGAGTCCATCTGCGCTACAGTCCGAACCCTCCGGTGCTCCTCGCAAAGACAGCAGGGAGATGTCGATTGCAGGGTCGACCGAGACCTTCCACAGGAGTGCTCGTGACTCACGCACCACCATTGTATCGCAGCCATCCACGCGTGCCACAACCCCGGAGCATGCGAAAGACTCACTGATGACCGATGCCGGGATGATGGGAAGCTTTGCGAGCATATCTAGTATGCGGTCCCTCGTGACTGAGGATAGCATGGACGTTGAAGCGCAACTGCTGCAAAAGACATACATTCTTGAACTGACGCGAAACAAAGACGGGCAAATCACTGGCGGTAGCCTGCCAGCATTGGTCGAGCAGATCACCGCTCACGATTCGACTCCCGATCCGCAATTTGTGACGGCATTTTTCTTGACCTTCAGAAAATTTGCGGAGCCGCGCGAACTCGCAAATGCGCTCATCGATCGATTTGAATACGTCGGCGACGGTAGGGCCACAGGTACCCCGGCGCGCTTGCGGATCTACAACTTCTTCAAAGGGTGGCTGGAGACGTATTGGAATGCCGAGGCCGATAAGGAAGCTCTGGGTGAGATTCGATTTTTCGCTCTACACAAATTGAAGCAAGTTCTGCCACAGGCCGGGGATCGCTTGATCGAGCTCACGCGAAGAATCACCGAAGGCTATGCCAAAGGCGCCCTGAATGGACCACTGGTGTCTGCGGTTGGCAAGTCGAGCATGTCTTTCACACAAAATGACAAGGACATCCCGATCCCCATTGTCACCGCGAAGCAACTCAATGCGCTCCGCTTGGCCAATGGTGGCGGTGCTCAGTGCAGCATTCTGGACATCGAACCGATCGAGATCGCCAGACAAGTGACCATCATGATGATGCAGACTTACTGCGAGATCCGAGCAGAAGAGTTGATGAGCATGGATTGGGGCAACACCAACACCAAAAGGGCGAAAAATATTCGCAAAATGTGCCTGCTCAACACCGACCTCGCTAATCTGGTGGCGGACACCATTTTGGCGCCAGATGAGGCAAAGAAGAGAGCCATGGTCATCAAGCATTGGGCCAAGATTGGACATGCTCTCTTGTTACTCAACAACTACGATTCGATCATGTCCATCATGTGCATGATCAACTCATCCGTCGTGCAAAGGCTCAGACGCACATGGGAATTGGTGAACAAGAAGACCAAGGCCAGGTTCGAGGAGCTCGACCAAGCCATCGATATCTCCAAGAACTACACCGCGTTGCGACGCCGGCTCGAGGCACCCACGACATCCTGTCTGCCCTTCCTCGGCGTGTATCTCACCGATCTGACTTTTGTCGTTGCCGGCAATCCGAAGCGACGCGAGATTCCTGGTAGCGTCGCCGAGTCTGGGGAGGTCGTCTCGGTCATCAACTTTGACCTCTATATGAAGATGGCGAAGCTCGTTAGCCACATGCAAAGGTTCCAGGCGCCATATAAGCTCCGCACAGTTCCCGAACTGCAGACCTGGTTAGACATGCAGTTGAAATGCATGCGCGAAGGACACGACGCGATGACGACCAAATTACATCGCCGGAGCACCATGGTTGAGCCCAAGGTCGCTGAGAAGCGCCTCGCTCCCGCTCCTCTCCCAGAGATCAAGGAAGAGCGACCGTCAACTTCTGCAAGCTCGTACAGCGACTTTGGAAAATGGTACAGCCTCAAGGCTGCTTCGTTCTCGGTACGAACACTTCCAGTGCCTGAGATGGCAGACCACGGCAAACGAACGAGCGCGCATTGATTGCGCTCCTTTGCTACGATATCACGCAAGACTTTCTTTTTTTGGACATAATTTTGACTTTTTTCACACATTATTGGGATACTACGGTATGGGATGGCAAAATCAACAGAGGGGCGGAGCGGGGCGGCGGGGAGGGGGTTTGGACAAAAAGCTCGCTCTCCTTTGGCATGTGTTATGAGATACCCATTTTGCGTCTACACTTGTACTTTTGGCCAACCGGTCGGGAATTTATTACGATCATAGAGATCTCGAGGCCGAGATAGAGAGAGGGAGAAGAGAGACACTATGCGTTCGCTTCCCGTGTCTTGGGACGATCGAGTGGTTCTACAGTTTATACAAAACCGATGTATGACGTTTGCAATGTGAGCCAATACTACGGATGAACTGCTAGCAGCTGTGCCAGAATTCTAGTTTCTTGTTAGTGTTGTTACATGTAGAGTGGTTCGTTCGAACCGTCAACGTATCGATAAAGTCTGTTCTTCGCGGCGCGTTCGGTGGGTCACTACTCCCTCTCGTGGTTTTGATTGCGGAGGATAAACAAGCAAGCGTCGGGTCCCAACGGATCGGGATGGGAAGCTAGGTTTCGCAAGTGGTGAAGTTTGAAATATGGGGAAGACGGGAGACACGGGATCGGTCATGGCGATGGCTTGGCTTGGCGTGTGGATCCTGTGATAAGTGACAAGGTCGGTGGACGGGCGCTTCGTGACAGCCTGAGGCATCCTGCGTCGCGTCGCCACATGTACGGGTACGGGTACGGTGGCGTGGTGTGGCGTGGCGTGGCGTGGCGTGCCTTCGCGTCGTCAGATGACTGTGGATGCATGAGTTGGCGGCGGCGGCAGGACGCTGAGGATGGCAGACCCCTCATGTGCAATGGTGACGATGGCGACCAGCGTCCAGCACAGGGGGAAGAAGCAGGTTTGGGGAGGGCGCCCGGTCTCACAGCAGCAGCAGCAGCAGCAGAGCCCTGTCGCGGGGGAGGCACGACTGCACGAGTGACCGGGATGCCTTCCGCACTCTCGCACCAACTCCCCGTCGCCCACCACCCACACGTCGTCGTCGCCTCGCGGTCCGCTGACCACACGCCTCGTCCCCCATGCGCGACGCTGGGCCTCCTCCCTCGCACCACCGCTCGGCCAACCAGGATCCTGCTGCCCGCCGTCGGGATCTGCGGCAACATGACGCACCCACGGCACCTTCTCTTGCATCTGAACGCCAAGCCACACACGCCCTTCACCACCATGATGCCACGATAGTCCGAGCAGAAGCCGCGCATGCCCGCACGGAGCCCTCGCCCGACCACGAGCAACGCGCCATCGATGTCCTGAGAGAGCTCGTGCGGGGAGACCATGCTGCTGCTGCCAGACCGGCTCCTGTCGTCCTCGCCTCTCCGCGCACCGCATCAGCCGAGCGCATGAGCGTCAACCCTGCACATGGTATCGCAGAAGCTCTTCGGTCGCCCGCCGACACCACGCCGGTGACCCCCACCGCCAGCCCCCCCACGCGGCCGAGAGCAGGAACAGATCGAACGAGCAGCCAGTCAGCGAGCATAGCGCAACTGCAATACACCATGCCAGACACCGCGAACATGGACGGCGCTCTGCCCGAAGACGATGGGATGCGAGCACTGCGCCAGAAGCTCCAAGAGATCAAGGAACTTGCGGTGTCGACAGAGGAGAAGGCAAAGAGGATGCATCAGCTCATGATGCAAGACTATGCCAAACACAAAGACCTCGGGCACCTCACGCCGCCGGATAGTCCGGCTTCAGGAGGGCAGGAAAGCGATGGCCTGGAAGCACCTCTGCTAGGAGCCGCAGCTTTACCTATTGATCCTAACAATCCCTACAACCTACGACCTGGTGACCTCGATATTGTATTCACCCCCCTGCCCAAGGCACCGCGAGATGTGGAAGGCGATGATGATGATGCCGTTATTGACGACGATGAACCGGAATTGGGCTGTATGCACTACAAGCGAAATGTCAAGGTGCAATGCTTCGATTGCCAACGATGGTTCCCCTGTCGGCATTGTCATGATCAGTCAAAGGACTTGCCGTTTCCTCACGCTCTCAATCGCCACAAGACGCAGAACATGCTCTGTATGCTCTGCCAGACTCCACAGCCGGCAGCGCATGAATGCATGAACTGCGGTAATTATGCTGCGTGGTACTTTTGCCCCAAGTGCAAGCTCTGGGACAACGATACGAACAAGCGGATCTATCATTGCGATGATTGTGGCATTTGTCGTGTGGGCGAAGGACTGGGCAAGGATTTCGTGCACTGCAAGCGTTGCAATGTGTGCATATCCATCTCCACATCTGCTGCGCATCCCTGCATTGAAAGGGCTACGGAGGGCAATTGTCCGCTTTGTCTCAATCTCATGTTCGAGGCCAAGGTTCCTGTTGTCAGTTTGCCTTGTGGACATTACATGCATGGCGATTGCTATAAAGATCTGATGGCGGTGACGTACAAGTGTCCGGTGTGCAGCAAGAGCGCTGTGAATATGGAGCTGCAATGGCGCAAGCTGGATGAGGAAATAGCGATCCAGCCCATGCCTGAAGAGGACCTCGAAGGACTGCTGCCGCATGTTGAAGGCTCCGAACAGTCTGAAGAGCAAACAGATGGCCAAGCGCATGCTCCACCGCCACGAAGGCCGAGGACGGTTTGGATAGGCTGCAATGATTGTGGAGCTCGGACTTGGTCTCCCTTTCATTGGCTTGGCCTCAAATGTCAAAGATGCGACAGCTACAATACGAATCAGATGACACCGACAGCACACCACGAGACAGAGGCCGAGAGGTTGTTACGACAGCAGACGCAGTCGGTGCATCGTCACGACTTTACGGGTAACGATGTCCTTCGAAACGCGGGCATTGGAATGCCCGATGAAGCGACAGAAGTTCAGACTCAGTTCCTCCAGACTCCTGAATCACCGTCGCAACAGCCGCTTCCCTCGAGTTCGCCACGACTCGCGGCTGGTGCTCAATCGCCAGGTCGCTACTTTGTTACAAATGAAGAGATCCGTCGACCGAGCTTTTCTGGACGATTTTCCACGCCGAGCATGCCAAACCTGCCGACTCTGTCCAACTTACCAGATATTCCTCGCATGCCACGAATGCCTGCGCTACCGAATATGCCCAATCTACCGAATCTTCGACAAAACTTTCCCAATATGCCAAACATGCCAAACGTTGAGCTGCCGCGCTTTTCGCCTTACGAGATGATGGATGCGGTGAGTCGCAGTCTTTCCCCGATGCGATACTACCTTCGAGGTTTGGATGTTACCGATGATCAGGAGGACTTACCGCCCCTTGCGAGGAAAAATTTACCGATGCTTCACCGCTCTGCGAGTATTCAGAGTGATTCTGCTGTTCCGAGAATGGGATCGAAGCTGAGATCGAGTTCGGATGTGGATTCTATCGGGCTGTTTGGGAGTGGAGATGAGGCTGTTCAGGACGATGATTCGGAGAATGGACTGGAGACAGTGGAAGGGAGTAGTGCGGAGGAGAGCGCAGATGAAGATGAGGAGGACGATGATGCTGATATGATCGATAATGATGAAGTTGACGATGCTTTTGGTTTGCCGGGGAAGAAGAAGGACAAGTTGGAGTTTGAACTGATTGGACATCGGTGAAAAAGTCACTGCACGGCGACGGGATTGTAGACTGGCATATGTGTGCACGCAGGGGATCATTCATCGTCATTGAAAGGACATCATCTTTTGCTGAGCATAGGAACATCTTTTGCGTCCGTTGCTCGAGTTCGGCCATCCTGCCGTTTCATCGAATTCTGAGGAAGGCAGCTGCAATGCATGTTGGAAGGTCTAAATCCGTTATTTGTCCCAGCGCAGGCCTAACATACTTGCTAAGATATTGCTTGCTCGCTTTGAGAGTTTCTGACATAGCGATTCTACACTGCCCAAGCATATCATCAATACGAGCATATAGCCCAAAAAGAAAAACCAATAAACTCGCACTCGCTGAGGTGCCTCCTGCGAGCGACGAGTTCGGCGCCGGCAATGAAGGGCGACTGTGGTGCAGAATCGGTGGAACTACGGAGGACCCCGGGTCTGTGGCGGCCTCGAGGCGTGCAACGGACGAGATAGAGTAGAACATGATGGCGTTGAGTCCAGCCACGACGACAAAGAGCGATGAGCAAGTACAACAGACATGTTTCCACTTTCCACCACGTCCTACTCGTTGCATCAGCCAAGGCGTTTCAGAAGAGTAGTTCAGAGTCACAACTACTAAAGAGGTAGTGCCACCAGAACCACCTCGAAGCCAGCACCTGCCTCCTTCTCTTCCACGGCAAGTGATTTTTCCTTGTCACCACTCGCACGCAGGACCTGGGTGGGATCATTGTGGTGCACGTACGGTGACCGATCTTTAAGGCACTCGCAATCTGACCATCTCTGGTACATTTCCTTCGGAGATACTTGCGTGCGTGGCAGCGAGGGTGCATCCCTCTGCAGAAGAGCAGCAAAGACTGGAGAATTGAAGCCAAAGTGCATGAAACTTGTCCACCTTAGCTCGACATGGCATTTTTTAATCGTGCACTCGGGTATCCTACTGCGGCAAACTCCTCCTCAAATCCACAATCCTCTGCGTGGCAGCATCAAATTCCCCCCGATCAATCTTCCCCTCTCGCAAAGCCTTCACAATCCCATCATGTGCCTCCTGTCCCTGGCTTACCAATCTCACCGACGCCAGCACAACATCCATCCCCGCCTGCACAGCCCTCACCGCCAAATCCCCCGTACTACCCAAAGCTTTGATGCTCCCCGCCTCCAACGCATCCGTAATCGTAACACCCCTGAACCCCAACCTCTGTCTCAGCTCCCCTTGCACAATATCTCTACTCAACCCTGCGGGGTTATGCGCATCGAGAGCAGGATAAATCGCCCAAGACGTCATGATCATCTTCACGTTACTTTGCTGGATCGCTGCGATATAAGGCAACATATCTGTTCCGCGTAATTCCTCGGCGGAGAGGTTGATTGTCACAGGTTTGAGATCGGTATTCTGATCTGCTGCGGCAGCACCGAGTCCCGGGAAGTGTTTTGCGGTCGCGGGATAATTTTGGGATTGGAGAGCGGAGATCCACGCTGCGGCGGAAGAAGATACTATGTTTGGGTCGGAAGAGAACGAACGTTGCTCACGATCGGTGAAGTCGTTTTCGTTCCTGTGGACGTCGAGGACGGGGGCGAGATCGCCGTTGATGCCGAATTGGGAGAAGATTTGAGCGACGGTTTGGCCGGCTTGAGAGGCCGAGGTGAGAGGGTCGGAGGAGGAACCGATGGATTTGGCGGAGGTGGAGGGGCCGCCTGGGAGGCGGTTTACGATTCCGCCTTCTTGGTCGGTGACGAGGAGGAGGGGGTAGCCGGGGTAAGAAGGGGATTGGCGGTAGGCGTTTTGGAGGTTGCGGATTTGGCCGGGCAGGTCGGGGGCTTTGTCGATGTTTTCGCTGTAGAAGATGACGCCGCTGACTTTGCCGGCGCGGGTTGCGGTGAGGAGGTCTTCGGGGATGTTTGGGCCTGGATAGGACCAGATTATGTGGTGGCCTGCGGCTATGTCATCTGCGTCGGCTTGAACGAAGGCGATGAGGTAGGCCAGTACGGCGGCTGTTGATCCAGTCAGTCGCATCTTGTAAGTATTGTTGTTGGAACGTAATTCAATGGAGTGAGGTCAACTAGAGTGCAGTAAGCTCCTATTCATCCTGGCCATGGGAGAAATAGAGTTCTGATATCCTTGAGCAACAATTACAGATACGGCATGCATGTACCGTGCCACAGGGATAGCCGCACGATGTGATCACAAGTTTCGACAAGTTCCAGATCTGACTGTAGCACTATCAGGTGTTGAATGTGGAAGGGAGGTTTCACCATGGCACCTCTTCACCTTCGTAGACTTCCGGCCCTTTCCCTTCTTTCTGCCAGCCAGGCACGTGAATCTTGAGGAATTTGCCACTTTGTGATCTGTCGGCCTTGAGAATGATGTCCTTGAGACTGGAGACGCCGACGTCGACGGGGAGATCTGCATTCTGGCTTCCCAGATCGGTCTTCAACCACTGCAGCAAAGTCAGAGATAGGATCAGCGCGAACAGGTTGCTGATAGCAGCCAGCCTCTTATGGTTTGGGCACTCGGTGCATGTCATGGACCTCTCGCTGCCCCGGACGGGTGAGTTTGTCATCATTCTTCCTCGTTGCGTTTGGTCGTTGCTGTGAAGCGGGCGACGGCTGCACTAAGTTAGTGAACTCCGGAAGTGCTCGGTGGAAGCAACAACGATTCGCGGTGGCACGTGATTGCGCTTGCCTTGTCGCCTTCCTCGCCAACTCGATCTTGTGTTTCATCCCCTCATTCCATCGCACGCAAGTTCTAGTCACTGCCATCGTCAATCTCCTCACACACGACTCGCAGCAATTCGCGGCTTCCCCCACCAATGAGGCTTGACGAGCATCCTTCCTTGTTCGCGAAGCACTCCTCATCGCCCAGCCCGAGCGGTCGTTCTGCCGGATTCTGGTTCTGTTTCCGAGTCGCGTCGCCCTATCCTTGGAGACGACGACGGCGACATAGCGGCGACAACAATACCTCGAATTTCGACGAAACACGTAGAAAACGATTTACAGCGAGCGATAGTACGGTGAAGAGCTTAATTCCCGGGCTTACATACAAAACGTACGAGAAGCTGGGAATCGCGTTCTGCGGCTACTTCCGGGCAGGTGAGCACGCTAATAGAGGAGTCGTTAATAAGCCGAAGTGTTGCCGAGGCCATATGTCTGTCCAGCAAGGTGCGGCGGTATATGAGGCCGGACGGATGAGCGCTTTACATCGATTGCCCTATGAAACTAGCTGGGGCTTCTTCGACGAATCGCTCTGTGGCGCTAAGATTAAATGCCGGAGGCTATCGAAGAAACGGCGCAGGCTACGTGTGGTCCTAGATGTTGGACATAGAACCTAGTGCCGGGTTTGAAGCCGTGTCCGACATACACGTGTACGTGCCACGATAGATCCCACGAGGTTGACGATTTGTCAATCTCCACGGACCGAAAAGGTAGGCGGAGCATATGCCAAGCTTGTTTTGTTGTTCTGCTAAGTGGCGGCAGACTTGTGTCAACTCACTGTAGCCACACAGCGCGCTACCACTATCAATCTGTTCGACCTACCCCAAAAGAGGTGTTGAGCCGCAGACCAAGAGTCCATCAAGGTGTGTGCGCCAAGTCGGCGGTAATATTTATAGACGCGTCTCCTCGTGCGGGTGGAAATTTTCCCATCATCTCCCAATGGCAGCGAAGGCTAAGAGAATAACCCACGTCGATACCCATGCAGCAACCCACACCGTATCCAGTGACAACTCTCCGGCTACAGTAGCCTGTCGCGAACGTCACGTTACCACAATCCGCCCATATTCTTCTGCTTCAAGTAGGAGGCGACGCGGCATGGACCAGTCGCACAATTCGCGCAGTGCCAACAATGGGCGTCAACGAGAAGCAGCCTCAAGTGGCTGTCGATAACCGTGACACAATTTCTGAAGCACGACCCGCACCATTTTCAAGCGAGAAGCCGACAACCAATAGTGAGGCGGAACAACAAACGACAACTCCACCCAAGAATTCGAGATGGCGACGTATCGTTGGAGTGCTATGGGACTCCTTCGACGGAACACCGCAGGAACGACGCTATGTGCGCAAGCTTGATACCTTTCTCCTGTCGTACATGTGCTTGGCATATTTCATCAAGCAGCTCGATCAGACGAACATCTCCAACGCATTCGTATCGGGCATGAAAGAGGACCTGGAGCTGTATGGCAATGAACGGAACTGGTTGAATACATGGTTCAATATCGGGATATTGCTGGGCACGATACCCAGTCAGATAATTCAGCTGCAGCATGTCCGCCCGAGTATCTGGATCCCGTCATGTGAGATCGCCTGGAGTCTCCTGGTCGTGGCCATGGCGTTTGCAAAGAATGTGGAGACGCTGTACGCACTTCGGTTCTTCGTGGGTTTTCTTGAAAGTTGCTGCTTCCCAAGTTTTGCGGCGCTGCTTGGTGGGTGGTATGGAACCAATCAGCTTGTGAGTCATCTCGATCGATGATGGGGCCACTTAGTGCTTCGGTCGGTGCAACGATTGCTCATGTTATGGTGTGATAGGCTAAGCGTGCTGCTCTCTTCGAGCAATCGTCCGCCATCGGGAACATGTTCTCGGGCTACCTCCAAGCTGCACTCTACAAGGGCATGAACGGTAAAGCGGGCCTAGCGGGCTGGCAATGGATGCTCGTCATTGATGGCCTTATCGGCATTCCTGTTGGCGTCTGGGGCTATTTCGCAGTCCCAGATCTGCCCCACAATACGAGAGCCTTCTACTGGACTGCAGCAGACAAGGAGTATACCATTGAGCGTACTCAGAGGCTTGGAAGGCCCGCGACGCCCCCTTTGACCTTTAAGGCCGCGTGGGGCGTCTTCACTAACTGGAGGCTTTGGCTATTCATTTTGCCTTACAACATGGTATGTGATATCCTGCAGCCGTCAGAGGTTGTTGCTGACGACGAACGACAGGTTGGCCAGGCCATCAGTGGCATCAAGTACTTCAACCTCTACTTGAAGTGGGATGGCTGGAGTGTCGTGCACACGAACCTCCTTCCGACTGGAGGCGATGCTCTCAGTGTTGTCAGTGCCTTGTTCTTCGGCATCTTAGCTGATCAGACCGGATACAACGCCACTCTGGTCTGCCTCATCCAGGGACTTGTTGTCGTCAGCAACGGAATGCTTGCAGCGTGGTGCTCAGGCCATTCGCTGAACAAAGGGAGTCTGCTGTTTGCCTACTACCTTTCCTATGCTGGTCTTGCAGCCCAGCCGATCGTTATTGTGAGTTCTACCCTCTTTCACATTAGATCAAGCTTTGAAGCGTTGCTAACATTTACCAATGTAGTCCTGGGGCAACCACCTCGCAGCTTCTGATCCGATTCTCCGACAAATGCTCGTTGCATGTGGTAACGTTGCATCGTACACTTTCAACGCATGGCTTCCTCTTGTCGCTTTCCCGACTTATGATGCTCCGATATACAAGTATGGCTATCAGATTCTGGTCATGTTTAGCGGATTGGCGGTCATTGGTGTCATTTCCATGCATGTTCTGAGGGAAAAGTTTGCACAGAAAAGTAGAAGGTCCGGGACGTGAATATATCATATAGAATGCGTGTAAGATACCGCAAGAGTAGGACATGATTTCACGATTAGCATATGGTGCATTGGGTTAGCATTGATTGTGGTGATTGTGTACGATAGCACAGCATTTTCTTCGCTGATACTATCGTGAATGCTGCTGGTGCCAATCTATATCTCTCGCGCTCCTGGAGACAGACTTACAACCGGAACTTCAATTACGGGAACAAACACTCCGGAACTTCCAACTCGATCGACATTGTCTTCATCCAACCCACCCAAATCTTCCAACCCGCCTAACCCACCGTACCATGCCCCTGGTTGGGACCGCAGTCTTCCTGGTCCTCCAGCGGTGAAGGGCACACCAAGTTGTCCGACGAAATTTGGAGGGGAGTGGCTAGCAAGGGGATGAGATGGGAAGAGTAGCTCTGGTGAAAAGAAGTGAAGTGACATGCAGTTGGGGAATGACATGGGCTTGCGTTTTAGGGAGGTGATGGGTATGATGCCATGTTCGAAGAGTCGTATGTAGAGAGGAATGAGAGAGATGATGTTGAAGCGATATTGTTCGTTGCCATGTCTCTGTGGGCTTGATCTTGGGAGGTGAGGCTGTCGTGCTTGCGGACTTCCGTGCAGTGTCGCTTGTCGATGGCAAAATTTGGTGAAGCCTTAGCACAGAGCCGGGCGTTTGTCGTTAGGATTGGTATCCTTGTTTCCTGGCATTCCACCCTTCATCGCCTCACACATAGCGACGCTCCAAGGTCGAAAGATTACGCAGGGCCCTCGGAGGATTCTGAAAGATGGAGACGATAGCTTTGAGATCGCTCATCATCGGTCTCTTGCCCCCAGCCCCGGTATTGATGTCATTCATGATATCATGGAGCATTATTTTGATAATCTCGAAGCCCCCCTCTGCTCCCTCCTTTGAGCGTTCGTAGTCTATGAGTGCCTCGGCGCATTTATGATCGGTCCCGAAATCGATTCGGACCCTCACAAAGTTACTCTTGCCATAGTTCTGGCATGCATATTCCCAAATGCCTTTGATTACTAAGTCCATGTTGAGCTTGCGAGGCATGGGGATCCGGCCAACTGGTCCGTTTTGAATGAAGTCCAGCATTGGTGTGCTGCGTCCGCCACAGAAGTGAAACCAAGGCGGATGAGAAACGATGCCAGTGATGGTGTTGCACTCGAATGTACAGGTGCTGTAATACGCCGACAGGACTTCTTGGCGCAAAAGAGAACTCATTTCAGCGAGTGGAATTGGAAACGGTGCGGCTAGGGGCATGCGGTGAGTGTTGAAGCTTTCGAAACAAACCCCAAAGATACGAAGGCGAAGCTCGGCCGGTAGATCGAGGAAGCGACTGAATGTTTCACCGTTGTTGGCTGCGTCCAAACTGTGCACGAGGTCCATGTAGCCCAACTTCTTTGCCTCTCGAGAGGTCGTAATGCCTCGTCGCACGCAACATGCCCGCAGCTCAGGAACCACGCACCGCTCGTGGTTTATTTGGCCACGCTGCGAACGAATGTGCTGCTGGATGAGCTCATCCTTGTGGCTGCTCGCCTTGAACGGGTGGCCTGCGTCCCGTAATGAAGCTTTGATCTGTGAGCAGGTCATGTCCTCGCGACGAATCAGCTGCCAAAAATGCTTTCCGCTCTCGCGTTTTAGCGACCACGGTCGTTCGTGGCTGATGATCTGCACCATATCGAACTTATAGCGCGCTTTGTCGTTGTGGTAGATGGTTCGTGAAGTTGAGCAATGGAAAGTATCCCTCGAGGTCTTGACAGAGCATCAATGAGGTTGAGCTGTCGATGATACAGGTTGTTGTTTGATCGCAAGCGCATGCACTGGTGCTAACGGTTGGAAGCTGCTTGTGCAACGACCTGCACGCTCACTTGCAAAAGCTCCGACGTGTGCCGGGGAGCCCTCACTTGATCTTGCCGGTGAATCACTGGTACTGCTTGCTGCATATGGATTCTCGCACGCGCAGAGAAGTTCGAACTCAATCACAGTGCACCGCCACGGTATCGCACGCATGGCAGCGGTCACTTACTTATCACCGGCAGAAAATCTGTGCGGCGAGACGTTGCGCATATGGGTATGCAACTCCCCCCTCTTCGAGCACACACGTTCCACATCTTCCTCACTTCAAGTCACACGGCGATGTCCTCCAAGTCTCATCACTCTTGCCAGTAGAAGGAAGTGCACTGTATCGGGAGAAGGCTCATGAGAATAGCCGCGCCGGGCTGCCTTCTTGCACCACTTTCAAGGCCGTCTTGTTTTCTCTAGCGGAGTTTTGAGGGAGCCACACTGCTTCTGCGTACTCAAATGTCGTGTTGTCGCGTGTCTTGTCGCGAGAAAGACTTCCAGCTTCGCCCAGGCCGACATTCTGGCAAATTTTTTCACCGACTCCGACGAGAGATTCTCACGGCTGGCATGATGACATGAACATCGATCTGGTGGCTCTCATGAGCTCTTCATGTCATTCTATTCCGTAGACAGCATCTCATAGCGGCACAAAGTTTGTGGCTCTATATTCTTCCCGTATCTGCATTTTCTCCGTCATGTCTCCCTCAGCCACAGCGACCGACGATGCTCTCTTCACGCTGCAAGAAATTCTAGGGAAAGGCAAAGGGCTTGTCGCAAATCGTAGCATCCCGGCCGGCACACTTGTGATCAGTGAGGAAGCCCTCTTCACAACAGAAAGTCTGCAAGATGCGGGAACGATCGAGAAGGACCTTGCTGCGATAGTCAAAGCTCTTCCCAAAGACGGTCAGCGAGCCTTCCTATCCCTGCACAACAATTTCAAAGGCGAGCCTGATCCTTTCAGCAACATCGTCCGTTCCAATGGCTACCCTCTGGGACCCAGCAGTGGCATAGGTGGGATTTTCCCACTCGTCTCCAGAATAAATCATTCTTGCCTGCCCAACGCGCAGCATGCATGGAACAGCACACAGAAGCGCATGCTGGTTCATGCAGTTCGAGCAATCGAAGAAGATGAGGAACTCACACTTTCCTACCTGAACGGCGGGCCTTCGACGACCAGACAAGAAATTCTAGAACAGAATTTTAGATTTACGTGCACTTGTGAATTGTGCTCGCTCTCCCCACAACAGCTTAAAATTTCCGATTCCCGGCTCAAGCGGGCTCAAGAGCTCGATTCCAGTATTGGGAACCCGAAGGCTGTACGCAATACTCCCGAGCGCGCATTGAGGGATTGTAAAGCTCTTCTGGACATCTATGAGAAAGAGAAGGTGTCGGATCTCCGGTTGCCGAGATTATACTATGATGCGTTCCAGATCGTCGCAATGCATTCGGACGCTGCACGAGCGGCGGCGTTTGCGAGAAGGGCGAGGGAGTCGAGGACAATTTGCGAAGGAAAGGACAGTGATGAAGTGGAGAATCTGTTCATGCTGGAGAAGAGCCCGGAGAAGTACGAGAATTTCGGCGTGACGAAGAAGTGGAAGTCGAAGGTGGGAGATGCGCCAACAGAGAATGAGGAGGAGAAGTTTGAGCAGTGGTTGTGGATGGAGAAGTCGTGAGGATAATGCTGTGCTACTTACACATGACGTGTTGTGTACGCATCCGCTCTAGCTTGTTCAGCTTGGCGAGTTTGTGGACAGATTGCATCCTTCTGCGCTACCTCTGCCCCTCTACCTCGATATCAGTGAAAGCTATACACCCGTTGGTGGCTTTGGCAATCACATTTCGCGCTCCAGAACTGGCTTCAGCTTTGGACAATCGCCATGAACAGTCACACTCTTGAGTTCTCTGAACCTGCGTAGCCAATGCATCGCCTCGAGCCTCAATATTGCAACGTCAGTCCGCATTTTCTCGCCGAAAAACTCAAGCCCTTCCCTGATGGTTGACCCGAAGAATTGAGACATGCCCACCCAGCTCAGGTCCGAGCAGCAATTCGCGCGGGATGGAATTACTGCGCTCGTAATACCCCGTCGACTTCGGTATCAAGTCTATCCCACGGATCTCTCTGTGCTTGTCCCGGGTCAAAGGACAGAGACGGATTTTCTTTGCTTGCGACCAGATACCGACACCACTCTTCGGGAGTACCAGAGCCTGCCCAAGAATCATTTCACGTATCTCCGGCGGCAAATGTAGGAGTCGAAAGGCCGCACTTCTAGTTATGCCTTGACGAAGCCTGATAGCCATGATGATCAATTGTGCTGCAGTGAAAGGAGGTGCCGTGGTACTTGACTCTGTGTGAGGCTCAATCAATTCTTGGATCTCACGTTGGAAGCAGGCTGAGTTCGAATGCTTGAGATAGTGCAGAGGCGTGGAAGAACACTTGACTCATTTCGGTGAGCATAGATTTCCGCGCATTGCACTACTCTCTACATGCTCCCGCGTAGACTAGTTTCAAGAAGAACGCGTAGAGCGAAGGACGAATTGATGATGAAGTTGTCACCATCAAAGCTCGACGTTCGAACGATCGGCACCTCGATCCAATTTCCCCAGACTTTTCTGCATGAGCGGCAGCTACGGAGGTAGCCGTGCCTTAGCGGGACCCCTCCTTGTGGGTTTCACAAAGAAAGAGCCTACCAAAGTATGCAGGTACCTCCGTACCATGTCACTGCAAGTCAGACGCGCGGTCGCCTTCGAGGCTGATGGCGGAGGGCGACGCACCTCACGTGGATGTTCGCTGGGAGAACAAGTGGCATGAGGATGCCCCGGGCGGATGCCAATAGATGACTCGGCTGTCACGAGACCCTGGCTGCGGCCACGCGAGCAGTGACGTCGGCGCTAGGACCGACAATAGGACTCCGCGACAGGAAGGTGATGCCTTGGGACTGATGCCAATGATGGAGGTGGATCCGGGGAGGCAGAGGCGATGCTTCCGTCCAGGCGATCATGTCGAGGCCGATGAGCAACCCAAGTGCAGCCGGCATCTGGCCCGACGCATGTCACCAGGCATCGAGCTACTTCTCATGAGACATCGCTGGCGGGAGTGGGGTGGTCTAGCTCACGCAATGGCTCCCCCTAAGCCCAAACAGCCTCGTCCTGTGCCTCGTGACCGGATTTCCCGCATCTTCTGGAAGACGGACGACGAGGCAACTGCACGCAAAGGCCATCGGAGAGTCAGTGTCGCAGGCAGATGCAAGGTACCCGTCCATTGCGTGAATAAAGCAGCCACTCGTGTCGAGGCAGTGAGACAAGTCACGCGACATCACCTCACTTGGGCAACGAGCTTCCCTTGCCTTCATCACCTCAATCTCATCCCTTCTTCTTCGCCCCATCGACCAACATCCAATCCACTACCACCACGCGCAACCCTCCAGCGCAGCAAGACCAACATCACCTCACCCGTCCTCCTTCCAAGCACATCAACCACCCAACAGTAAGTCTTATATTCTCCAATCACCCAATGGAGCGACTCCATCCCCGAGCAGCACTGCCATGGAGTCACCAACCACAGCATCGCGTCAGCTTGCACCTCGCGACGCACCTGCTAACACCCTCTTCCCAGTGACTCGCACTCAGAAGGCCAACAACCGTGACCACGTCGGTCTCGCCAATGGCACAGCTGCTCCAGAAGAGCACCTGCCACGCTACTTTGCAAAGCACGGCTACGACGGCGTCAATCCATCCAGCACCAAGAAGCAAGGTCAAGGCCGCGGCAACTGGTACGTCTCACGTCTCATTGAAAGCGATCCGGTCACTTCCTATGCACTGCACCTTCCTTGTACCTGTGCCTTGCGTCACACCCCATGACTGCCCGAATCTCACACTAACATGCAATGTTCCATAGGGGCACACCGGGCTACACTGAGCTCGACGACCTCCCATACAACCTCACCAAGCCCAAGCGTCGCAGCAACTCAACCTCCATGGCCGCGGGCCACAACCTCTTCAAGACCAAATTCGAAGCCGACGACGATGTCATCGAGTATGACGAAGACATCCACGGCCCAGATCACGCTGAATTGGAAAAGATGAGCACCACCAGCTCCTCCGGCACCATCGAAGAAGAGGAAGTCGGCGTCAAGGACAAAGCAGTCGCGTCCAAGTAAGAGACTCGAACAGAGAGAGGAGGAATGATACCGGAAACCAAAGACACTGGCTCTGTACCGCACAACCAGACTGCTGCAGGAACGACTGATTGATCGAATTGACCTGACTGTGATCCTCACAGAATGACAAGTCGGCGGCGGATCTCACCGCTGCCTTTCTGTCGTGCTTCTGTGAGGTGATTTTAACGAAACTTCTTCTTTGCTGTGCGGAGACTGTGCTACTACTGAATCAAGGGAACTCCAAATGAGAGACGGCGAAAGGCGGCCGAGCTTCTTCGCTGGCGAGGACAGTTTTCTCTCAACTCTTTATCAGGACGATGAGGAGTGATGAATTGAGATGACAAGAATACATCAAGCACAGAACAACTGTAAAACCATACTGTAGTAACGATTCCTCACATTGGCCAGTGTCCTTTCATCTCAGATGCGACTTCTTGTCTTCATGTCGAAAGTATTCGCTGCATTTGCGTGCTTCTGAGTTTCCAGGATGCCCTACGCCATGATGTGGAACAAGCACGCTAGGGAAGGTCGAGCAGGCACAGATCGCTGGAAGATTTACAACAATTCCGATTGTGAATGATCTATCGCTGACTAAATCTAACCTCTCGTTAACAGACGAACGGCTACGCATCATGCTCATCTATGCTCATATCTCATGCAGTCATCACGTTGGGCGCCATCCCTTGCAACGCACTCGTCAGATGGCACTGCACAACATCTAGCCGTTGACAATGACACCACCGTTGGCGTGGATTGTCTGCCCGCTCAGCTGCTGCGAATCTGTGCTCGCCAGAAAAACCACACATGTTGCAATCTCGCTTGGCTGTCCTGGTCGACCCATCGGAGAAGTAAACTGCTTGATGGCATCGTCGTTCATTGTTGCAGGGATAAGTGGTGTCCAGACTGGACCTGGGGCTACGGCATTGACTCGGATGCCCTTGCCGACGAACTGGTTCGAGAGACCACGCGTGAAGGCAACAATGGCGCCCTTTGTGGAGGTGTAGTCGAGGAGATCTGGACGGCCAATGTAGGCGTTTATAGAGGCGTTGTTGATGATGGTGTCGCCTTCTTGCATGTGAGGCAGGACGTATTTGGAAAGGTAGAAGAAGGCTGTTGCAAACGGTCAGTGTCCGTGAATTCTGTGTTTTGGGAACTTGCGAGAAGTTAAACTTACGATGAATGTTCGTATTGAATGTGTTCTCCCATTGCTCCTCGCTCAGATCCAGAATGCTGTTGATCATCATCTGGTATGCGTGGTTGTTGAACAGAATGTTGACTGCTCCCATCTTCTCCCGTGCCGTGTCCACAACCTTCTTGCATATATCCTTGCTCCTCAGGTCGGCCTGGTATGCGTGTGCTTTCCCGCCCTTCTCTTCTACCAGCTTTACTGTCTGATCCGCATCGTTCTTCTCTTCATCGGAGAGGTATGTGAAGAAGACCTCAGCGCCTTCCATGGCAAAGAGGACGGCGGTCGACTGGCCGATTCCGGAGTCACCGCCTGTGATCAGAGCCTTCTTGCCTTGGAACTTGCCAGAAGCCACATATTCTTTGGCTCCGCCTCTGCCATCGGGGACCTGAGAGATTGCTGGGGCAGGACCGAGTTTCTGTTGGCTACCTGGGGCTTCCTGGTGTTGGACTTCGGGCTGGAAGCCTGGGAGAGGAATTAGTACTGAGATGCGGCCCAAGGTTAATGGAGTACCTACCGATCTCGAAAACACCTTTGCTGGACGACATTGTGGGCTGTAGTGTGCTGTTGTCCTTTTTACCTGGTGAGAGTTAGAGTAAACCAGAAGTGAACAGGATTGAAGAGTCAGAGAAGACAGGCTCTGTCTCATGTGGTTCTGGGCTCGATAATGCTCTCTCAACTTTTAGAGCATGTCGTCATGATGAGTGCAAACAGAGAGAAGTGAGTGAACGTCACCCTGCTCCATCGTTGACCTCTTCCCTATGCGCGTGAATCTTGGCATTATCCATCCGCGTGTCAACGTTGATGCTGCACTCACTTAATCAGCGTGATTCTGCAGCAGTGGTGTGAGGATTGCGAAGGAGGAGGTGAGAGTTCGGCATGCTTTGAAGGTCGGCGGGCAGCACTTTCACTTTCATTTCCACCCCATTAATTCGCGTCAATTTGCATCATTTGTCGAACTTCACCGGCGCGGGCGTCCATCCAACTATGTCCCACTTCACCTCCTTCGCTGCCTGCGTGCGCGCTTCTTGCCATTGTCGATCTGCATTGCCGGTCTTCTCGCGCTCTTGTGCCACAAGTTTACCATGCTCACTGCCCGCAGTTTGAGGCCGTTCACACGGCTTGGACCTCTGTCTGCAGCTTCCGCTGCAAAACGATCCCTCACTTCTTCCACCAAGCTCTCAGATCCACTTCGTGTTTTGTTCTGCGGCTCAGATGATTTCAGCAAATACTCACTTCAAGCTTTACATGAACTGAAGCAAGAAAGCCCAGAAACCATCAGCTCACTTGAAGTTGTTTGCAGACCTGACAAACGCACCGGACGAGGTCTGAAGCAGGTTCATGAAGGTACAACGTCATGCACGCATTGATAGGAGCACAGAGCTGATCCACTTCAGTCCCTATCAAACCCGGTGCACAGTCTTTCGGGCTTCAACTTCATCAGATCGACACCTTCAAAGGCTGGAACCCGCCATCGCCATTCGACCTGATCGTGGCGGTGTCCTTTGGCTTACTTGTACCTCCGCGGATCCTGAACGCGGCCAAGTATGGTGGTCTCAATGTCCATCCTTCACTGTTGCCAGACCTTCGTGGACCCGCTCCTATCCAGCATGCCCTACTACAAGGTCGGTCTCACACCGGCGTCACGCTGCAAACAATGCACCCAAGCAAGTTCGATCATGGCAAGATCTTGTCTCAAACAACATTGCCCGGAATCGAGATTCCCGAGGAAGCCACTGTACAGCAGCTGATCGACATCCTCGGACCTCTGGGTGCGAAAATGCTCAAGGAAGGTATTCAGCAAGGGCTATTCAAACATCCGGAAACTGCCGATAGCGCAACTGAAGTCAATGAAGCAGACCTCGTGCATGCCCCGAAGATCACCAACGAAGATGCTCATGTGAACTGGGAGTCGTGGCCAGCGGGCAAAGTGTCTCGCTATGGACGCGTATTGGACCTCTGGGACACCACTACATATCGTGCATGCACTGGCAAAAATTCTCTGCGAGTCAAGTTCAAGGGGCCGTGGCGCGTTCTCGACTCCAGTAAGATCTCGAGCGACGACTTGGCGTATTCGAGACCTGGATCTCCCTTCGTTTGTCGCGTTGAAGGCGAGAAGGGGCTTCAGTTCGCGATTGAGACCGTGAACGGGTACTTGATGAGTCCACAAAGTGCCAGCATTGAATCGAAAGAGCCTGGAAAGGGCCTGCAAGTTCTGATTCAAGGCTTGCAACACGCGAGGAAGAACTCGTGGCTGTGAGTGGACATACATTCTGGACCAGCCTTCGATCTTCGAGATGGTCTCGCAAGCAAACATGTGCTGCCGGTCAGTACATAATGATGCAGAACTCATGGCATGTGCTGTGCTACACGGAAGCTGCGCGGAGTCCGAAAACAGAAGTGACCCCACGCGAGCATGAATATCTCGTCTGCAGAAGTGCTGTTGCGCGAGGCAGAAAAAGCAGATTCAAGATTCAATGTCAAGTCCACGGCCGTTTACCAGGTGAGTACGCTAGCGCCTACGCTCTTGATTGCTGCTTGGGTTTTTGTGTCAGCTCACATTGATTAAGATCAGAGTCAGGCCACAAGAAGAAAGAGGCATATACAATGACTATGCCACAAAGGTCCGCACGTATCTGAACAGCTTGCATTCCAGCTATCCGATCTACGTGGTCCATTCCGGGAGATGGATAGTTGGCGCGCCGAATGGCGGACCTCTGCCCGATTCGAAAAGAAGATGGCACACGGGAACAGTGATTTCTAGACTGAGGAGAGGCAGTCGGGCGACGTCATCGACGGACGTCTTCGAGGATGAAGAAGAGGCAATGGTAGATGGTAATGAGAAGGAGTAGGTCGTCTCACAAAGCTGGCGCAATCTCCCAAGACATCACAGCGTGTGCTCGTTCGAGTTGAGAACAGCAATCTTCGCAGAATGTAGGGGCGACACTGAGCAGACAGAGCCAGCAACTACATAAGGGGTGAGTCAATGCCACCTCTCTCGCAGACACAGCGTCTTTCTTTCTTCACTCTTGCATATATTGTGTTCATCCCACTCACTGTACTCGCATCTAATCAACTCTAAGGACACGAATCGTAAAAGTGAAATTGAGTGAGGCTCGCCAACCCAACGGCCAAGGCTGCGAGCCACACAAAGATCAGAGCATTCGACGCTCTACTGGTATTCCGACACAAAGAAAAGTTCACTTGCATTCCATCCTCCCTTGCCATATGTCGGAATATGCGATGAACATCCGTCACTCGCCTTCACCGACCATCACGGGTTATATATGGTGACTCAATGCTGGCCATTCATGACCCGTGATCATCGTGAAGGTGAAAAGCACTCGTTCACTGGAAATTCACCCGGCCTGCGCTTCTGATACAAGAGGAGTTCTATTTTTTTTTTGGATACGACTTGACTCCCTTCTGTTCACCAAGGCCAAGAACCACCTCGCAGCACTTCAACATTCTCACAATTTGCGATACCAACAACATTCGTGCTTACAAGGTTCAAGCCACGCTTGCTGGGCACAACACACAACACTCACTCGAATTCGCGACCACATACCAGCTTCTTCTGAGGCATATTTACCGACAACAGCGTCGGCCACTCCACGGCTATGGCTGGACACAATACAGTCTCGCTACACAACATAGCAGGAGAACCAGATGCTTCGCGTAGAGAGCTGCTCTACCGGGTTCTCGACACCATCGAGCCATATTTGAAAGGCTACGATGAACCTGAACACAGCGTTGAGCAACTGGCTGTCATTGCAATCCTCTTCAAGCCCGGAAAATCGTGGAAAGACGCGTTCCATTGGACTCTAGAGACATTCGCCTACTGGAAGGATGAGTCTGTTGATTTTATCGCGTACGGCAGTGATGGTAAGAACCTCCACAACATCGAGAAGTTCCGTCTAGACTTCCAGCGGGCTTTCAAATCACTGGAGGTCCCCATCACGAGGATTGGCGGCCGTCCCGTTCATGAAGCAGACTATTTCGATGCGGACGGATGGGCAGTCGAGACAACCGCAGCTCGAGCCTCTCTAGGCCTTTGCAACATTCCGCCAATACCAGCAACGAGACTTCCAAGCCTCTCACAAGCCACCAAAAATGCCAAACAATTCCGCTTTCTCGACCTACCAGCCGAACTGCGCGAGAAGATCTATGCGTACAGTCTCGACCTCCCAAGCAGTGGCGTAGCACTGGAAACGCGTCCTCAACGCACAGACACAGCTCGTGGCCCACGTCTCATAGCTCGCACGAGAGACCTCAACTCAACCATTGAGGCTGCTGACTGGTTTCCAGAAGAGTTCGACCGTTCCCTTTCCATGCGTGTAGAGATCTCCTCCGTGAAAGCCTTCATCGAAGGCCCTCACCTCGCCGAACACCTCGCTCTCTCACTCGTCAATCGTCAGACCAACGAAGAATTCCTCGCATACTTCTACAAGAACACTCATTTCGTCTTTCGCACCTTTGAAGACCTGCAGACCTTCCTCGACAAGACTCCTCGGGATAGACGAGACATGATCCGCCACATGTCCTTCATCTTACACCCACGAGAGCATCGTCAGACTCACACGAAGCAGTGCACTAGAGTCTTACCTACCATGAGAGTTTTGACGGGCATGAAGGGTGTGAGAGAGTTAGACATTTGGATGTGGAAAGACGGCTTTGATGAGGTCTGGACTAGAGGTGGCCGAGGAAAGAAGTGGAAGGACCTGACGACGTTCCCAGGTGTGGTGGCGCTTAGAGCCATGAGAGGCCTCCAGAAGGTCACCGTGCATGGGGATTGCAATGGGGTGAAAGCCATCTTGGAGAAGGAGATGCTGGAGAAGGACGACAGGAAGAAGAGCGTGAGCAAGAAGCGGGCGGCAGAGGACGAGGAGGGACCGCGAGCGACCAAGAAGGCGGCGTAGAGAGTCGTAGAGTACCCGGCAGAAACGTGCGAAATTCATGGATCAGAAGTCTGAACGCGAAGAAGGAACGCAGCTAGCGCTGAACGCTTGGTACGCTGCAACATAGAAAGAACGTTGAATTCGACTTTGCTGACAATCTGGTCTGTCATTGAATACCCCTTGCGAATGGTGCGATGAGCATGCAAAGTCCCTAACCATGCAGAAAACCCTGTGCTGTCCGGTAAAAAAAGGCGACCATTGCTGTAATGTCCCTTGTCCCTGGATTTTAGATTGGCATCTCTCGAGAACACGCCTTGCGAAATCTGTGAGATAGAGTCGCGGCGAGTCAGACTTTGGTGGAATGACAGGAAATTGTTGTATGTCTCTACGTTCTGAGGTATAGTGCTTCTTGTAACTTCTCTATGCTTCATCTCAGCATATCCAGTCAGCTCCCCATTTCCATCTTCTTCTTGCCATTGCCATTCGCGCTCCCTGCTGCTCCACTTCCGCTCCCTGATGTTGCCTTCGCATTCAACAGTCCCGTCAAGGCCGCGATCCCACCCAACACCCCTCCCACGACGAAGAAATTCACCACCATGCTCCCACCACCCACATCATCGAAGCTCGCTCCTTGCTTCCCTCTCAGCCTGGCTCTTACGCGATTTCTCTGTATCCTTTCTCTCTGAATCTGCTCATGAGTCTTGAAATGCCCTCGCGCATCAAAATGCGGCACGTCATCATCTAGCCCTTGCGCAAAGCCTCCCGGTCCCAGACCTCCACCCTGCGGGTTTGAAGCAGCACGCCCTTGCGCTTCATAAGTATGCGACGCTCGCTCGGAGGCTTCCTGTCTTTTTGCGCCAAAATCACCCCACGCACCATTACGATAGAACGATGGAGGTGGACCTTTGAACTGTGTGCGTCGGCGACTGAGACCGCTAGGACTGCGGCCGCCAGGCCCTGAAGAGGCCATGTGAGAGGAGTGCGAGCCGGACGCGTAGGACGGACCACCTCCGCCACCAGAAGAGGCCTCGCTGCAGAAGAAGTCGCGATCGTAGCGCTGTTTCTTTTCGGCCGAGCCGAGTGTTGCGTATGCTTCGGAGATTTTGACGAAACGTTGGGAGGCAGAAGGGTCGTTCGGGTGGAGGTCGGGATGATTGGCTTTGGAGAGGGTGTAGAAGGATCTAACAGGCGGACGTCCGTCAGTGGGATGACCTGATTAGAAGAAGCTAATGAATTATCGATACTTCTTGATCTCCTTAGCAGTGGCATTGGTCGGCACATTCAACGTCTCGTAGTGGTTGGTCATTTCAGCCTTTGGAGATGCGGAGGGATGGAAATGTCGTCGCGAGCACGGCGGGAGACATTGTGAGAGAGGATGAGTCCGCCGGACCAGGCATGATCGCGCAATCATGCCCGGGCGCCGACATTGACGAGAAAAGGCGTAGCGAGGGTAAGAAGTGAGTGAAGATGGCGATGGTACGTTTGCTACGAAATGATGTAATCGATTGTACCGCGAATTTGGCCATCCCAACGATCCCGATCACCGTAGTTCTATCTTGCCCAACCTCTGCTCTCTCCATATCTCTCTCTCTCTGTTGCCATCCCTTGTGTATCTGAACTCGTCTCTGGAAGCTGCCATCCACGAAGGCTCGCTTGCGCCGGCTCAAGATGCAGACTGCATACTTGCAAAGCTGGAGCGCTTGCCGATATTACCAGGCGCCCCCGTTCCAGATCGTATGGCTCGAGCGCTGCCTATTGTTACGAGAGGCCAGTTGAAGATGCCGTGTTACCACACTGTGGACACATCCCTCATCATAAGCAATGTTGGCTGAACGCTTTTACAGTCTGGAGTTTCTTTCCTCGCTGACCTCGGTCTTATTCTAACCCACACAGAAGTCATGCGCTTACTTCGTACTGATTCAGGTTTTCTGGTGGAAAAGAACGAATATGTCGATGATGTCAAATACGCGATTGCTGTCACATACATGGCTACGCCCGTCAGAAGGAGAAGAGGTCCTCTTCGTCGATCTGACAGACATGACCAAAGCACGACAAAAGGCTGGCTGGAAGAAGCTCGAATTTGCGATGGCTCAGGCCGCAAAGGAAGGACTGCGATATGTGTGGGTTGACACTTGCTGCATCAACAAGGAAAGCTCTGCCGAGCTAGCGGAGGCCATCAACTCCATGTATCGATGGTATCAGAAATCCAAGGCCTGCTACGTCTATCTCGTTGCTCGTTACCGCAGAGAGTACACAAGTCTTCTTGCCTCGTTGCCCGATGTGTTTGAGGACGAGGTCTATTCGAAATTGGTAGTGGCCAGCGACAGCAACGCTCAGAAGCAGTTCGAGGTGCTTGGTAGAACTGTGCAGTTCCATTTACCTGTCTTCGACATGCCGAAACGGGAGGGCATCGCGATGGGGTCAAGAGGCCACGCAGCCCTCCTCAACTGTTGCCTTGAAGACAGACCGTGCAAGTGTGTTACCATGAAATTGTCCAGTCCCGGCTATGGAGAACTCCTCCGTGAATCTTCTGGCCATTGTGACATACTGAATGCATCGAAGCGCTGTACCAGCTGGCCGCTCACCGTCTTGCGGGATTCGGATAATGTGGGTCGAAATCTCGATCTCCAGAAACAGCAGCGAAGTGGTCCGGTCCAATGCTCTTGATTCGAAGCTACGCCAGCAATCCGAGCATCAGTATCGATTCTGGAGAGGGCAACATGGTCATGCTCCAGCTTCTGGGTTCATCGGCGCCAAGGATCATCTTGAGCAACGTCTGGGATGCGAACGAGAACTCGTTCAGATTGCCCGCCTATATGGAGCCGCCTGAACAAACCGTTAGAAGGCGGGCGGAACCCACAGTTCAACCTGGATGAAGCAGTAATCATAGCTGTAGATGGCGTGGCCTGCATCAAAGTCAACGTACGCATGT
Organism: Cercospora sojina; assembly: GCA_004299825.1. Lineage (NCBI taxonomy): Eukaryota > Fungi > Ascomycota > Dothideomycetes > Mycosphaerellales > Mycosphaerellaceae > Cercospora > Cercospora sojina. The sequence goes on along the minus strand of CP036211.1, from coordinate 2,498,865 downwards.
TTCCCGAGCGTCAAGGGGATGATTATCCCGCATTCACAAAGCGGTCTCGATTTGACATGTGCTATGAAGCCCTGTCAGGGGGGTACTGGATTCTCGTTTCGACCACCTTTTATCTTCACGAAGACTTTACTGCCTGCTGACAAGTCGCAACTTCAAGATCCTCATAGTCGCAATGAATCGCCAGAGACAATTCCTCCAAAACCAACACCGCCTCCAGCTCCATCGAATTCTCATTCAGCAGTCACAATGGACTATCATATCTGCTATCGTCGCTTCTTTCCGCGCCTCTGCTCATCATCTACTCGCTGCTTGTATGGCCGTTTTGGTGGTTCTTTCCGTTTTCCCACGAATTCTGGGTCTGGTCACTGGTGGAGGCTTTTCTTTCTTGGTGACAGGAGTCGTTGCAACAACGGTGTCTGTTATAGTGTGGATTCTAGATGACGACACCAAGGCAAACAAAGGCACATACGGCGTGGTCATGGCCTTCATCGATGGAGTACTTGGCTTACTCCTTTTCCTATCCTTGTATCCGAGGATCAAGCCCATGTTGGAGAAAATCTAGTTCTGGTAGAGACTCGGGCGCGGACATTCTCCTATTAGCCATGTATCAACTATGGAGAATACAACTGTGCGGATCTACGCAGCACGGCATCTCAGACGCGTATCACGGCGACGAAAGCAGCGATGCTGAGTGGGAATCACAAAATTTCACCTGTGGCAATGAGAAGTTGTGTTACTGCGTCTATAGCAAACACGGATCTGCAACATGAACAGTGAATGTGAGGAAGACGTATTACGCCCACCGCCAAGCATTTGAAGCTGTCACAATTGCAACATGTAATCTTGTCATGGTCTCCTATCTATACTACTGCTTCACACTCAACCCAATCGAGCTAAAATACGCACACCTCTCCTGCTGCCTCGCAGGAGGACTCTCCATCTCCGTCGCATTCAAATTCCTCTCAAATCTCAACCTCTTTCCGTCCTGCCCATTGAGCGCAGTCCCAGTCCACTCCTCCCACTTCGGTGTCCCGGCCACTCTCTTCTTATTAGGATCCAGTGTTCGAATGAAACTCGTCCAGTAGCCCTGTATCACCGCAGTGACTCCCTCATTCACGCCTCCGACGCGGTAGCTGTCCGGTGCTCCGCCATTCGTGTTTGTTGGTCCGAAAATCGCATGAACTTCAACCGTATGCTGCACCCCTTGACCTGCCGCCTCCGCCTTCGGATCGACGACATTCCAGTGGTAATTCCACGAAGGAACACTGTATCTCTCCAACGAAGCTGACACCCAAATTCCAGGACAGGTATACCTCAATTCGCCATAGGCGTCCGCAGCCTGTCTCCAGTATCTCCCACTGCCGTTGAAAGATGGCGTGTCTTCGACGGGATACAACTCGTTGATCTTCCCGAGCTGCTTAATCGTGAGTTCAGGGAAGTTGTTTTGCAGAAATGTCGAGCTTTGACCATATGATGTCGTGTTCTTGGGAGCGAAGCTCGTTCCTTCATTGGTATCATCTCCATAAATCGCTGGAACACGGACAAATTTACCTTCCACGTACGCGCGAGTGGTATAGTCGGCGATGAAATCGAAATCCAAAGTCGGGCCGTACATGTATAATGCTGCCTCTTGTGCTCCAGGATACGGTGTGTTGTAGTTTACTTTTTGCAGCTCCTCTGCCGAGAGGCTTCGCAGACAGCTCAGTGTATCGTTCCATTGAGCAGTGCAATTCGTTCGAATTACCAGGTTGTCGTACGCAAACTGGCTCTCTTCGACTGTTCGCACAGGAGGGAAACTCTGGCTCTCAGCTGCTGTGCCGACAAATAGTCCATCGTCTCTTCCGCCATAAGCTGTGACCTGTAAACTCACGCTCTGTGCTCCCGCACTCGCTCCTCCAACGACCACGTGTTCTGGGTTTCCGCCAAAGTGCGAAATATATTTCTGCACCCATTGCAAAGCTTTTCGTTGATCTTTGAGGCCGTTATTTATGCCAGCATCTCCTTCCACTATTTCCTTAGATGCGAGAAAGCCATAAGGTCCAACGCGGTAGTTGAAGAGAACGACGACAGCGTCGTATTCTGCTGCTTGGACAATTCCAGATCCGTTGTACTTCGCATTCGATAGTTGGTTGAAACCCCCTCCAGAGATGAAGAAGAAGACAGGCAGTTTGCTGTCCTTGGTGGCATTGCTCGGAGCGAAGACATCGAGGAAGAGGCAGTCTTCAGAGTAATTGCCATTGGGGAATGTGAAGTCATTGTCATCAAGATCTCCTGTCGGGAGACATATCTTCCCGTGCTCAGTCGCAGGAATGGTACCATTGGACGTCTGGTCGATGGGATCTTGTGGCTCTGAAAAGCGAAGGGGTCCAATGGGCGGAGCGGCGTAGCGTACACCGAGCCATTGAGTTATGCCATTGGAAAATGCGGATCCAGCGTAAGTTGCGTAGTCGAGAGAAACAGTAGGCGAGAGGCCTGAAGCGCTGCTGCCGAGTGCAAGTAGACCCGCCAACGAAGTGGAAGACCTCATCTTGTCCTGTCCTCGGATCGCTCGTGAGCTGTGCAAACACCAGCTCCGGTCCAAGGAATGAGGAAACTCTTCAACCTCAACTCACCGGAGAACTCGTCAGTCGGGAAAAAGCAGAAGAAAAGAAACCAAGAGTCCGAAAGAAGTACGACCTACGCTCTCTTCATCATGCATTAGTGCTCGTGACCGAGGATCATACTCATCGATGAATGACACAACCATCGCACGCGAAACAAACTCGCCCGACCGTATAGCCAAGAGCGTCGTCGGCCGTAGTGATTGCCCAAAGAAGTGCGGTCGTCCATGCCCATCTGTTCGCCTACGGCAGATCTTTGGGCAAAGACGTTACGGCAGTCAATCGCGGGAGAAAGGTGGCATTGCTCCCCTCTTTCCTTGATCCACCGCATTCGATCCTTCGTCCTCATGTCGTCAGCAAACGGCTCGTGTGCCGATGCCATCTTCAGGCGGGGTATGGCGGACAGAAAACAATGCCGCGAGTATGTGAGAAGCATACCCAAAGCACGCTAAAAGACGACGGTGCAGAATGGAGCTGTTGTGGAGCCTCCACATATCCCGCAATCGCTTGGAAGCAAAGCCCGTGCTCTGCCGGAAATCCCTGCAAGCACGGCATAGCCACGTGCGGCTGCGCAGTGAATCGAAACACATGACCCGTTAGTGGAAAGCGAAAGAACAGGCGATGAGCAAAAACTTTTGTACAAGTACAGTTTGCCACAGTAGTACAGGTAGCCGGGTATCAAGCGAGCTAGCTAGCTGGCAACTGAAGCAATTGAGCAAAGCAAAACTTCCATCCTGGTGAAATGCTTCGAGTGCTCGAAATCTGCTCCATTGTCCCCCTCTCATCATCATACAGCGTCTGGTGATACGTTTAACCTTCAAAGGTGAGCGAAGTGCCGACCTTGTGGCCAGCCTCGTTGAGGGACTTGGTGTCGAGAGAAAGACCGAGGCCAAGAGTGGTGCCAGCGTTGAGCTTGGTGCTGTAGGCAAGAGCTGCGATACCACGGTCGTTGATCTTGGCCTGTTGATGAGTTAGTATGTGAGCATCGTCGTTGACGGGACAGAGTACGTACCTTGGCGAAAGAGAGAGGGTCGAGCTTGTACTTGGAAGCAAGCTCAAGACCGCTGGCCTTTTGTGCCTGCACATCGTAGCCGGCCTTGGCACCAACCTCGACGGCGGAGTTGACCTTCTGGTAGTAGCTTGCGGCGATGAGAGTCAGGTTCTGGGAGCCGACAATGCTGGCGACGTAGCTTGGGGTCTGGTAGCCGAGACCGAGAGAGTAGCGGGTGACAGCAGCCTTCTGCACATCGTAGCCAGCCTCACCACCGACGAGGAAACCGTCAGAGCCAGCGACAACGTCGACGATGGCATCAATGTTGCCCTTGGCGGTGCCGTAGTTGACGAATGTGCGGGCGTGGACGTTGGGGTTCTTGAATGCGGCGTTGATCTTTTGCGCGGCAGAGCCCTCCTTGGATGGGTTCCAGAGGTTCTGGAGATCAACCTTGACGCCTGGAGCGACAACATCGGCGAGCTCAACCTTGCTGTCGAGCAGAGACGCGGTCGACCATGCCTGAGTGATGGTGACACCTTGACGTTTGTATGTCAGCCCAAATTCTCCTTCAGCTCCTCCTCCACTAGGCACCCCGTATGCGAACAGATAAGCACTGGATTGCAGCGATGTAGGGAGTGGTGTCATGAATGTGACACCACGCAAAAAGCCTCGCGGATACTGGGTCTCCTGCTTTCGTGGCTGCTTTTGCGATCTGATTTTCTTTTTACTCGTTGCTGGAGGTGGTGGGACTGCTGTGGGTTCTGAAAACGAAAGAGATGTGTTGTGCGTACCCTGAGGCTTGAGAGTGTGCTTGCCCTCGATCTGTTGCAATCTCGTCAGCAGGTCATATGTTCTGCAGCGCTGAGAATACCTACGGAGCCAGCAGTGGCGCCGTCAAAGCCCTGCTTGCCCTTGATGGTAACGTTAGTACCACTTGGGGCCTTGAGCTTCACATCGAGAGTGGCTGCAATGCATTGTCAGTTGAACTGTTCTTCTCCGCCCATCGCAGCTCTTCCGGCACAAGACGAACCTTGGCTGGTGTGGTAGAAGTCCTTGTTGATGAGCTATGCCTCCTGTCAGCGCACTTTCGTTTCGCGATCCTATCTGCTTTCGAGCAGTATACGGAGCTCGGAGGGAGTGCGTACGTCGTTGGCGGCTTTGCTGAGGTCACCGAAAGCTGGGATTGGCAGAAGCGGCGCGAGCGTTCGCTCGACCTTGTTCTCTGCGGAGGAGAGGAAGCTGCTCATGTTGTCGGCGGTGGGGGGTTCGGATGAGGCAAAAAGCGAGCTGGTCCAAGATCGGGTGGTGGAAGATTGTGTGCGGTTTGTCGATGGAAGATGCGACTGTTTGGAGGTGTCAGGAAGGGAGCTCAGTCAAAACACAAGATTCCCGAAGCCTGGCCGCAACCAATGGGGCAGCTAGGCGCGATGAATTTCCGGAAGGACGCAACTCACTTTGATGTCGCCCAGTGTTTCGTCCTCGTGGTACAGAAAGCTGCTCATCGCCATGGCGGACGGTGCTCGCGGGCGCGCATTTGTTGTCACTGGAGAGTTGCTGCGGTTTGCAAAGTTGGCAGCACACCGGTGCACATATCAAAGACGCATTGCGAGCACTCTGCACGGGTTGTGCCGGCCCTGCAATATCCAAGGCAGCACAAAGAGAACCAGCATGCGGGGCGCGGGATGCGTCGTGGCTCCTCACTTGCTACTGGTGAACGCTGATTGCTGTGGAAGGTGTGATGTAGGCTGCCGTCACTGGCATGCAAATGAGGTGAGGAATCGCTGCAATTGTTGAATGGTGGAATATGTATAGTGGATGCCTCTGTGATTAGCCTACAGTAATGTTCAAGATGAGAGTCATCGTAATGACTGGTGTCGTGTCACAATCTCTGTCTCCCTCTCCTCCTCTGCACACACGAAAGTCTGAAATATGGCATAGTCCCTCTTCCTCGCCCATGCTATGCCTGTCGGCAAGCATTCCCGCCCTGATAATTCAAAAGGGAAATTCTCAAAGAACGCCTTCGCCATGATGCCAGTGTGCCAAAGCACAAAGTGGCGGGCAAATTTATCTGTGGCTCGCCTGTCGGGAGCCGATCATGAACAGCGCCGTCTCCCCATGCCGCCGCTTCTACATGCAAGGAGCCGAGCATGGGAGCTGGGCCGTCGTCTTCCACTCGTTTCAAACAAACAAACGCAAACTCTGCTTTTGGAAGATGGACATCAAAACGTCAAAACGCGGGCTAAAAGTTCTGCGCGATGCCAGAATTGCCTTGCTGGTAATTGCCTGGTTGCTGTATCCGTGTGTTCCGACGTGCACTAACGTCTTGAACGATCGGCATACCGTCAGGATTGCTGGCACCTCCATATGTGCCATCGCCATACGGGCCGTGCTGGCTGTAGCCGTACCCGGCAGATGGGTTGTATGCATCGTAATTTTGAGGCGGTGGGTCGCTGACATCGGAGTGGCCGCCTGCAGAGTACGTCGAAGATGCGTTTGATGGCCCACGCTTCATGCCTGACGGGTTTGCTCCAGCCACTGGTGCTTGTCCCAGAGCTCCGACCTGATCGCTGTTCATAGTTTCTCTTCGCTGGTGCAGCATGGCGTCACCGCTGTTTCGATCACTTCCATCGGCGGCTCCTGCAGCCATGTACGCATTGCCGGTGCTACCAGCATCCGACAGTTGACCTTGCGTATGGCCGCTGGTCAATGTGGTCGACATTTTCCTGGACGCGCCCACGGCAGCTCCCCATCCTCGGTAACCGCTGGTGTCCTCTGCCATCTCCGTGCCGTTCTCGGATGCGACAGCGGGCAGAGTTGGGTCATTGTTCGGATTAAAGCCATAATCCTCAACCTCCTTGCGGCGCGCTTCCTCTGCGGCCTTCTTCGCCTTCCGTCTCCGCCAGAAGAAAATGGCGCCCAAGACGAGGAGAGCGACGACAACGACGGGTACAACGACAGCGATGGCGGTAATTCCTCCCGTGCTCAGACCACCGCCGCCGCCACTGCTGCCGGACGAAGAGCCGCCCGTGTTCAGCGCCGGATCAGAGGATGTCGCGGAAGAGGTGCTTTGCGTCGTGGCAGGAACATTGGAAGCAGGATTGGTGCGCGTTATGACGATTGTTGTCGCCGGTGCAGCGGTCTCGCCAGGCGCAGTTGGTGTCACAATGACTACGGAAGTGACGACTTGAGTGGTCGGAGGCACGGAGGATTCGGATATGGTGGAGGTCGATACCGGTGGCGCAGAAGAGGTTGTCGGCGGCGGCGGCGGCGGCTCCGATGAAGTGGTAGGCTCGAGGGTGGAAGAAGGGAGGGCGGAAGTAGTTGGAGGAACAATGGATGAAGTTTCGACAGAAGTCGTCGAGGCTTCGGGCGCGGTGGTCGACATGGTTGTGGTGATGGGATCCGAAGTGACGGGCGCACTGGACGTGGCGGCGATCGAGGTCGTCGCTTCGGCACCTGGATGTCGCGCCAAGAATCAGAGCAAAGTCGACAAAGAAGAAGAATAGAAGATGGGCAGGCAGGTCAGCAACGACTCGACGTACTGGAAGTGGTGTTCGACATGGCCGGCAGAAGTGAGCGAGCGAGCGAGCGAGAGTCGAGAGGCCCTAGTCTGCGCAGCGCTCTGGCCGTGCTTGATTGGCTCGTGTGGCGCAAACGAGCGGCAAACTCAGCTGCTGCTGGAGTGTCACGCTGGCATCTAGCTGGATCGGGGTCGGGGCCCGCCGACTTCTGGGCGCAGGCGGGATAGCAATGGGCAAACACGACGGAGAGGAATGGTGCAGCGTGGAGGGAGTGGGAGAAGGCAGAGCAGGTCTGGTCGTCAGCGGTGGTGACGCCAGTTGCTGCGTTCGCTGGCCCACTCGCGACGGCTCTTGCTGGCTGGCTGGCTGGCGGGCGGGCTGTTCGACTCGAAACGCTGATCCCTTCTGGCCCGCGCACTCGTGCTTTGGAAAACGTTGGTGCTCGCAACTCGCCGGCCGTCGTCGCGCTGCGGCTGCTGAAACTGCGGCACAACACTCGTCGTCGTCGCCGTCGCCGGCGCGCACGACGACCCCTCTGCACATCCACCGCCCCTCCGCGCCATCGCGATGCCACGAGACGCCTCTCCTGCGCCCGTCGTCCACGCCCGCCCGCCTGCCTTCTCGACCGTTGAGCCAGATCGCCGTGTTCCAATTTCGCTATCATCTCCTCCCGCAGCTAGTGCCCTGTGCCAAACCCCATTCGGCAGTTCATCTATCCGTTGCAACCACTGCACCGTCCGTCAATAGTGCGCGCGCCCGTCAACACCGTCGTTGCCATGTGCGGACATGATGCGGTGCGCTGCCAGGATCCTCCTGTCTGCCTTCCATGCCATCCTGAACGCGCCCAACCTGCTCCTCCACTGCATCGCCGACGTTGCATGATGAACGTCTTCATGAATTGCACCCACCCGCCCTCAACGCCTCTCGACCTCCCCAAGTCTCGCGGAAGCTCGACTGGTCTGCAGCCCGCCCACAGCGGGAGCGTTGCCTGTCCACCAATCACCGCATGAAACCAATACGAAGGGCAAGCTGACGGCCATGAGGCTCCGCTCCTATTTCTATCTGGCCGAGGCCTGGTGGACTCGGTGCACGACGGGATCCCGATGCAACATGCGACTTCGATACGATGCAGGCTATCGGGTGCACACACCCTGCACGTGTCAAAGGTGCTACATCGAGTCGCCATGGTGCACGATCAAGTGCAGCAAAGTTTGAACGACGCTCCTTCCAAGCATCTTGGTCTCAGACCCTTGCGGCGGGAGCGACTGGGCCGATGTTCACGAATGCCGCTGAAGGGAAACTTGAAGAAGACGCAAGACGAATAGCTCGCCAGTGGCAAGAACGAACGAGCAATTGCCGTGGTCACCAATGAGCGATACTGTCATTGCATATTGTGCGCCAGATCTCGCGGTTACACTTGCCGCGTTGCTCCAAGATTAAACCCCACCTCGACCGAGATACACAGTCGATCGGTCATCAGTGTAAACCTGAATGCTGTACATGCGTGTGCGCACACCAGCATGGTTCGTAGGGAGGCGCTATGTTGCGCCTGCAGCCTGTTCGCTCAGCCATGAAGCAGCTTGTTTGTCGTGGGGCACATTTAAGCACCAGCCCCTGCCATCCGCAGCGAAGCCTCTCCAGAGTCTAGCCCCGAAGCACGCGGCACAATTGAGGCGGACGGTGTCGGTGATGCTGACGACAAGGAGAGCATGTGGTTCGTACTTCACGCAACGCTCAGTACCTGATGCTCCAGGTTCATGGGCCGCTAGCGTCGACGACGCATGAACGACTTCACTTCTGACCTGCCCGCCACTCCTCCGCAATCTGTCTATAAGTCAAGAACTCGACCTCATCACCAAAGCTTTGCAACCACTTCAAGAACCTCTCAACCATGCCAATCACATGCGCCATCCCACTCGTATCCGGATGAATAATAATGCTAAACATCACCGTATCATCCCTCCCATCCGCAATCTCACTTCTCAACCACTCAAATCGATCCTTCCACATATTCTCCACCACTCTCACGTCCACATATCCTGCCGAATTCTGCACGTTGGGAAAAAACTGAAGAGGCGTCATATCCTCCGCATACCAGTTCGCGGGAATCTCTACCAATTCACTCTTCGGCAATGCCGTGAAATCCGGGCTCGGAACCATCCAATCCACGGCATTCGCATCCGTGCGGAAGTCTATCGTCGGCAAGGGAGCGGGATCTCGAGGTAAGAAGTATGGAGTGCTATCAAAGTGCGACAGCGAGGAGTCCCACAGAAAATCATATTTCTGCAAAAGTGCAATCGTTCGCTCGGATAACTGGTACAGTGGTGCACGATACCCCACCGGTTTCTTACCCGTCAATCCTTCAATCAACGCGATACATTTCTTCAACACGTCTTCTTCTTGCTCCGCGGTCAACTGTGATGCGGATTCATGTGCGTAGCCATGGATGGCGATTTCGGCGCCGCTAGCTACGATCGCGTGTGTCTGCTGAGGGAAGGTCTCGATGGAGTGGCCTGGGATACACCAGGTCACTTTGTCGGACACACCGAGTTTGGAGAAGAGTTTGAGGAGACGTGGGACGCCTGTCGTTGCGCTGAAATAGCCTGAGGAGTAGTCTGATGTCGTGTTCTTGGGATTCTGGCCTGTGCCGAGCCAGCCGGATACGGCGTCAAAGTCAATGGACCAGGCGATTTTGATCTTGGGTTTTGTGGTGGAGGAGGACATGTTGTTGGCTACTGTTGTCGATGAGTATTTGCCATCAGGTCTCGAATGGTCGGACGTGGAGGGAAGCTCGGACAGAGGTGTAGCTGTATAGCTTTCCCGTCTCACTACGTAATAGTGCCTGGCCCAGAGCTTTCCTCTACGAGACCGCACTAATGCTGCCAGGCACGGGGAAAAGACAGGGCATTTTACTCGCCTATGTTCGCCGCTGCCCAATTGGGCACACGAGAGGACAGGCATTGTGACCCAGAGGTCACTTGCTACCACAACGGTACAATTGAGAGCATATACATACTTTGTCATAACTGTTGAACTACGGTATAGCAGCATCGGCTTTATTCCCCCAAACTTTGCTCCCTTTCACCTCTTCCTCTCTCCACACCACCCTCCCTTCCATTCCTCCATCCACGCTCAGACATTGCCCACTCATATGTCCACTCGCACGATGACTTGCCAAAACTGCCACCGTCCTCGCCACATCCTCCGCTTGTGCGATCTTCCTCAACGCCACCGTCCCTTGTGCTTCGAAATACAATTCTCTCGGATCATCAAGTCGATCTCCAATCAGCTCCGTATTGACCCATCCTGGCGCCACAGCATTGATCCTCGCCTTGGAGTTAATCCGAACAATTTCATTCTTCACTGTAGGAACGAGTCCATACTGCAAGCCCGCTTTACCCGAAGCGTACTCGGCATGTCCTGCTTGGCCGAATTTTCCACATTCGGAACCCGTGACGACGATGGATAGATTGTGCAATTCTTCACCTCCGGAAGCCTTCTGGCTTTCGATCGCGGCGAGGAGAAAGTGTTTGATTGTGAGAAATGTTCCGCGGATATTGACGCGGTAGACGTTTTCCCAGGTCTCGAGCGGCATTTCCCAGATATTGGGGTGGGATTGCTCGTTGGTGATTCCGGCATTGGCGCACAGGATGTTGATGGGGCCGAAGTGGGATGTGGCGTGTTGGATTGCTTGGGAGATGGAGGTTTCGTCGGAGATGTCGCCTTGGGTGTGGAGGATGTCGGGGCTTGAGAGGGCATTGGGTCCTGGTGAGCGGAGATCGTGGGCTGTCACTTTGCAGCCGTTTGCTGGGAATTATGAGTGAGGTGTGGGATGTGAGGTCAGCATATATTCCGTAGTCTCACCAAGAAGCTCTTTGACGATGGCGCTGCCAATGCCCCCGCAGGCACCGGTGACGAAGGCGTGAAGGCCTTCAATTGCTAGGAACGACGACATGCTGTGCGGAACACAATAGAATGAGTATATTGTCTTGTGAGAACACGTGTCGCAAGTCCACTATGTATCCTGCGGATTTCTATTCGTAAGAAGCTGCTGCATCGAGCTGTCCCAAGTGCGAGCCCACAGCACACAGCTTACGTAAATGGCTTGCTGATCGGCTCATCAGGACATGGACGTATTGTGTGAGAAGATACATGTTCGTAGGCATATTCCTCCACGGCCATCTCACTTGTGAGGAATGAAGCCGGATGAGTTGGGCTTGCAAGCTCTGGCCGACTTTACCTTGAGGGCGAAAAATGTACCACGCAACACACCTCATTGTGGGATAATGACGCCCCTTCTCTTCATCCACGCGAGCATCCTATGTGGTACGACGCCAGTCATACGATCCGTCGAGGCCCGCGGTCATCATCACCCAGGGGAGTGCCACTGGTGGCCGTCATTGCAGCTTTTGGTATCCGATCGGCCCCGGTCCATCTTCTGGAATGTGGTCTACAGTGTAACTTGTCTAAGACGATTCTACCTAATGAGCATGGACTGATCGTGTTGTGGAGGTTATCGTCTTGAAGAATGCCAAGTCTATTGATTACTAAACCATCCTGTGATAGACTGCTGAACCAACCTCTGTTGCCTGCGGCCCTGGAGGAGTTGTTCGTAGCTATCAAGCGTTGCAGTGAAGTTGCTATCACTGTCTGCTTGTTGTTCTTCATAAAGATGGAGTGTCTGTAAGGCAGAGAGGGCTGTTGACACTGATATAGGAGGAATAACTTCCTCCTCCTCTTCACTCTCATACTCTGGCTGTGGGTTAATTAAGCCAGCAATCTGCAGTTCCAACTCCTCTTCAGAAACTATGTCTTCAACTGCCTCCTCCTCAGGGTTAAGAAGGCTGTCAAGTGACATAGCCTGCTGGATCCGGCCTGTAAGTTGTAGACGATTGACAGCTGCCTGTAATCTGTCTGTTTCTTGGCTCAGTTCATAGGACTCCTCACTATTAGTTTCCAGTAGTATTGATCGTGTCCAGCAGTTCTGAATTGTAGTAACCTTAACAAGGTTCCAGGCTGAGATTGACCAGCGAATTGCCTTCAGAACGTTCATTGTTTTAAGTGGATTACGCTGTAGATCGTACTCATCCAGTAAGTACTCAATCCACTTCCTTCGATAGTAGGCCTTGAAGGTTCTAATAATGCCTTGATCAAGTGGCTGAGTTCGAGAGGTTGAATTCGGTGGCAGCCAGCACACTGTAACGTTCTGGATAAGGCCCTGTTGTTGAGCCAGTTCAAGAGCTGAGATATGTGCACTGAAGTTGTCCATAATAAGGAGAACCTTCCTCTGGCCAACATGCCTGCTAAACCAGCGTAGCCATTCCAGCATAACCTCTGTAACCATCCAGGCCTTGCCATTATGCCTCCACACGCAATTGAGGTTGCCAAGGTTGATATTAGCAGCGCCAAAACAGCGTGGTTTTGCAGCCTTGCCAATAAACCAGATAGGCAGTTTGTCACTGCCATCAGCATTGCAGCAGAAGTGTGCTGTTATCCTCTCCTTCTCTTTCTTTACCCCTGGCAAGTTCTCAGTTGAGAGCCCTCTATCAGGCACCATCTTCCAGTAGATGCCAGTTTCATCACAGTTATAGACATCTTGTGGTGGATATAACCGTGCAAGAGCCTGAACCTGAGTAACTTGCTGGACAATCAACTCATTCTGCACACTGGCCTCCCCTCCATAACGAACACGCGATTTGATGTTGTGCCTCCTCTTAAAAGAATCAAGCCATCCATTGCTAAACTGAGGCACTTCCATGCCTTGATAGCAGTCTAACAGCTGCCACAACCGTGCTGCCTTCCGTTTCAGAGTATCCCCTGTTAATGGCACATCAGATTGTGCCTGCTGAACCCACTGAAGAAGTGCTCTATCCAGCTCAGGCCATCTGACAGCCTTCTTGCGTTGTTGAGAACCCTGGAACTTGCCCTCAAACTGGCTCTGATCAAGTGAATCCAGGTAGCTAAACCGAGCTGAGAGGCTCTCTGAGACCGTGGATTGGGTGATTTCTCGCTGGAACTCGCTTCTGAACCACTCTCTAAGAGCTTGTTGGCGGAAGTGAGGGTGCTGTTGAGCATATCGTCGGAGTGCATGCCTCTGAGAGACGGAGATGCCTTGTTTCTTGACCACTTTGTGTGCCTCCATAGTACGATAAATGACAGTAGAAGAGACGATATCGGCAGGTAGCAGGTTCACAGCCAAAAACACGAGTTCAGTGCAAAATTATCGCGATATGGAGGTTATCGGCTTGTGGAGGATCGTCTTAGACAAGTTACACTGTACCAACTGGCTGTGGTGCGATCCATGTTCATGAGACTCTTCTCGGCCAGCGACTTCCAGCCGAGTTGCTCCAATGCGGTTGAGAAGTGCGCCAAGTCCAATGGGAGAGCTCAGATGCCGTCACCAGCCCGCGAGCGGATGCAGCCACGTGCTGATGTGACTCTTTCCATCGAACACCACCGCCCGCTCTCCGCCCAACTGCCCATTCCCACGTGTTTCACCACGAGTATGGCGGGCCACGGGGAGGAGTGGCGTGCTGACCACCGCGCCGCCACCATGCCATCGGACGGAAGTCATTGGCTTGTTGCGACGCGGAACCCTTGTTGGAGAGCTGCGCACCGCCAGCGAGCTATCGCACAGCGCACGTCGGCTTCGGCATGTGACGCGTCTGGATGCTCGCAGGGAGAGTCCAGCACCAGGTGAAGTCCAAGAAGTCCAACACGACAGCGCACGGCACGATCTCGCGAGAAGACGATCCTCAGGCACGTTGGCAAGCATCATGGCCGATCGACTCCGCCTCGTTTGCGGGATCAGAGTGCACGGTTGCACAGCGGAACTCCACATGACAATTTCGGGTTTGGCACACCGACGCAGGTGCACGAGTCCAGGACCACGTAGCATCGGTGATGCATCCTGGTCCCACGCAGAAACGCACGCAGCACACGCGGTGACCAGACCGCCGTCATCCCCAGCGCCTATCGACATCCCAGGTCCAGTTGAAGTTGGCGCCATCTGTCGTGCATCTCCCACACACTGGGACCCACGCAAGCTGCGTGCAAAGACGCCTCTCCACGCAGGAAGTGTCTCACCTCCGTGCCTACAGGACAGGACGTCTAAGTTTTGTACCTTGCATATGCCATGTGTGATTGGACGATGCGGCAGGCCTCCCCGCTCTGCCGAATAGCCACAGAGCCGACTACCATGCCCGTTCGAGCGTCGTGAAACTCAGGAGCAGGAATGCCCTCGTGCAGATGTGTGCCCATTCAGGAGCACACGAGCGTGTTGCGCGCCACCGCGCACAATAGAGCGCACCGAGCAGGAGGAAAGAGAGCGCACAGAGAAGACGGACAGAGTTCTAGAATACGGAGAAAATGCTGCTGCAGAGTCTTGGAGGTTCGCCAGCAGCGCGGTTGAGCTCTCAACCAGCGAACACATCATCCGTCCTCATGGGTCGCTTGCGCAGAAAACATTTCTAGCTCGGACGTGCTGCAGAAGGCGGAGCGGGAGTGAGCGATGCGATTGGCGTTGGATGAGGGAGAGGCTAATGCACGGGGCATGTTAGTCTCAGCTGTTGTCCCTTTCGGCTGATGGACACAAAGGTCCGGCCCTGGACTGGCACTTGCGTCGACCAGTGGGCGGAGTGTTGCGCTGTGCAAGCATGGTCACAAGTCTCACGACGGCTGCTGCCCACGACCCTTACAAGTAGACGACACTTCCGCATTCCTGACGTCTCCCCTCCTCTCGTCACGCTTCACGGGTCTGAAGGTCGCGCATTCGCCCACACACTCTTTACCACCACCGTCGTTCCCTAGAGATCTTTGATAGATCTGCACACTCCTTGTGTCGGAAGATTTCTCACCAGCGAATCAGCGGAACCACGCAGTCGGAAATCGCAAGTCGATCCCCAAACATTACCGCATACCGAAAAGTCTTGGACTCTCCGCATCACCATGTACACCAACAGCTTGCTCGCCGTTACTGGCGCATTGCTCTCTCTGGCGGCCGCTGTGCCTCATGCGGATCCTCACCGTCACCGTCACCATCACAAGAAGGACTACATCTACGTGGAGCATACCGAAGTCGTCTACGAGACCGTTCCAGTTACCAAGACCGTTTGGGTTGAGCCCGGTCACTCTGTTCCAACTCCTTCCACCCCTCCAGCCGACAAGCCTGCATCTTATCCCAAGCCATCATCTCCAGAGGCACCAAAGAACAAGGCTCCTGCGCCTCCTGCGTACTCGGCTCCTGCGCCTCCTGCGTACTCGGCTCCTGCGCCTCCTGCGTACTCGGCTCCTCCACCGCCTGCGTACTCTGCGCCAGCACCTACTGCAGACCCTCAGCCTGCACCTGCTGCGCCAAAACCAGAGAGCAGCCCACCTCAATATGTCCCACCTGCACCACCGGCCCCGACATCAACCTCCACATATGTTGCGCCACCAGCTCCCACCTACGCTCCCCCACCAGTTCAGGAAGCTTCTTCTACAGCCCCAGCTCCGGCACCTTCGCAAGAGTCATCTGCAAGCTCCAGCGGTAAGAGCTCCGGCCTGAGTGGCATGGCTTCTCCTGGCAAGTCATACACTGGCGACCTCACCTGGTATGATGTCGGTCTTGGTTCATGCGGATATACCAACACCAAAGATGAGCACGTCGTTGCCATTTCCCACGAGATCTTTGACGCATACAGCAATGGCAATCCCAACAACAACCCATTGTGCGGCTGTACCGTGACCATCAACGGAAAGGACGGCTCGAAGCACCAAGCCAAGGTTGTGGATCGCTGCGTGGGTTGCGTCGCGGCCGACTTGGATCTGTCGCAAGACTTCTTCAACCTGGTCACCAACAACGGCGATGGCCGTGTTGGCGGCATGGAATGGTGCTTCGACTAAAGTGGAGGAATGCATCAAACCTCATCCTTCCACTTCACGACAAAACATCAATTTGCGGCATTTTCAACCCCATGTTCGTGGTGTTTATCATTTGGGGAGAATTGGTCACCGGAGTTGACCTCTGTGGCATTGGAACAGACAAACCCAACAAGGGTATGGGCACATATGAGCGCTTTCTCAAGGAGTGACTTTTTGACGACGAGATGTTATGACAGGATACCAACACACTTTTGGACAGACACCACAGCTTCATATCCCAGGGGGAAGAGCATGGAGAGTGAGAAGGCAGGGCTTCCGCGTGTGCCGTTCATCGGCCATGCGAGACGGTTGCTATTGGCGACGATGTAGAAAACTCTTGTTCGTGTCTATAGCCTTTTCTTCTGCAAAAACAAGTTGCTGCACACAAAATCACAAATGATACAAAGACCCAAAATATCATGACCATGTGGCAGGCTATGCTGGTCAAACAAAAATCTTCTTCTCTCTGCTCCCTGTTCCCGCGACGGCAGTGACAATGCCGGGTCATATCCTCCCTTGCTTCCTTGTCTGCAGCGGCGCAGTTACTTGGATACTTCTTCACCTCCGTCTGTTCACCGATTGTTTCAACTGCATCTATCGTCACAGAACCATCACGTCGCCGCTTGTTCGCATCGAAGTCGGCACAAAAGCCTCGAACCGCGACGTATCCTCTTCCCCACGGCACGAACACGTCAATGACTGGGATGAACACTTCCTTGCCAACGAATGTATCTACCTTCGCTCCGTGCCAATCATGACCACGGCTTCGTCATCACGAGAATGCTCAAATTCCGAAGATGCCAAACCCGATATGCAAAGACGGCACCACTGACTCGTCCGCCGCTGCAGCCTGGTGTAAACATAGCAACATCTCCTTTTTTTATTTTATACCGGTTTGCAGATCACAAGCGTCGTGTGCGCATGCACACGTGCATTCGCAAAGTCACAGGCGCATGGCATATGGTGGTACTTTGTTGATCTCAACGTCATCATGCTCGCCTTCCACGGCGGCCTTTGTTGTCGCGGCACGTCTCGGCTCGATGGACTGTGTTGTGTCTTTGGGAGAAAGTGGAAGATGCGTGACATTGTGACCAAAGCAGAGTGATGCTTCGAGACAGCGAGCAATGTATGTGTACGTTGTGCTGACTCGCAACTCCCGATGTTTGCGTTCACAAGCATCATAGAAGCTGCTGAATCAGTGCTGTTCGAGCATAGGATTTTGGATGCTATGGGAAGATACTGTGCATTAGGCTTAATACTGATGTCGTCCTGGAACTTGAACCAACGTTGATATGATTCAAGTCCAGGAATCGACGGATATGCTGAGAAAGAATCACTTGAAGCACTTCTGGTCGTAAAACGTGCCTCTGGCAATCATTATACAACAATCAGTGTTGCTGGAGATCAGTTCCTTTTCGGAAGCACCCCAAAGGGTTTGCGTGCATGTAGCAATACTGGTATGGTTTCATTACTCCAGTGCCGACCTGAGATCGTCGACGCTGGAGTAGACTGGGGAAGAGAGCGCGTAGGTGAAGGGCACGGGTGCCGCATAGCTTTTCAAAGAGGTACGGAGAACTGATAGGTATTACTGGTAACTTTGAGTTTCTGTCTAGTGATTGCTGTCCCCATGCTTTCTCTCTTCTGCCGTGTTATATTTACAAAGGAAGGCCGTCAAGGTTTATCTGCTGTATTTCATCTCTTTCTGCACACTACAGCGCGTAAATTGCTGCGAGCAAAAGTCCCATGGCACCAACACTCCACATGACTGTGTGCTTCTGTCCAGCAGAAGCCTCGGTGCTTGTGGTCGCGGGGGTACTTGTTGTCGGGGACGGACTTGTCGTTTCAGGTGTTTCCGTGGCACTTGATTCCGTTGTGCTACTGCGCATTGTCACGACTGGAGGGATGCGTGTGGACGAACTCGATGCTTCTAGCGTCGTTTGTCCGCTGCCGTAGGTGCTCGTTCGTAATGTGTCCGTTACACTGCCTGAAACGAATTCCACTCCATCTGTTCCAAGCGAGAAAACATAGTCGCCAAGCGATGCAGCTGGGCCGCCAGGTGACAATGTCGCGCCTATGATGGCGAGAGCATCTGTATCCGTAGACGGAATAGCAGCTGTCAATGTATAGCTCTCGCCGGTGAGGACGATGACAGTGCCGATCGTGGCCAAATATGGCAAGACACCGCCATTAATAGGCGTGGCAGTTGGTGCATCGGATGTGATGGAGTTCATGGTGTCTGAGGTCTTCGGATCGTTGTACGAAGGTGGAATGGCCGGGGTATTTGTTTCAGAGTCTGTAGGCCGTGCAGACCAGCTGACGTATGTGGAGGACAAAGAGGACAAAGCGGATGTTGAGTCAGGTGCGACGCTCTGGAATGTACCCAGCGCTTCTGTTAATATTGAGAGTGCTGGAGCATTTGGGATATGCGGATCCACGCCCGTTGTATAGGAGGACATTGTTCTACCCGAGCTTTCATCCTTTGGCGCGGGCGCGTGCGTAGGCGCGTGGTCGGTCGGCTCGGCTTGCGACGGAGCTAAAAGAGGCGCTCGTGTCAATGTCGTAGCTTTGCGTGACGCTTCACCATTCGCTGTGGACGGAGCGCCACTCGTATTCTTGAAAGATGTATGCGTTGCGTCTGGGCATTTTTCTAGTCCAGCGTGCGGTTCGTTCGTATTTGAGCTGTCATCGACGCCAGCTTCTGCTGTTACGCGTCTTGCATCAGCTGGCTGAGAGCCGGTTTCAGGATCATAGACAAAGGATACCGTGGATGGCTCAAACTTGGTTGACTCCAGAGGCGAAGCGCTTACGACAGGGCTAACCTGCGTTTCGTCTGCACCAACGCTGAGGTGACTGGACCAGACCCGTTAGTGTCACTGGACGATGCTGTCTTTTCAGGCAAAGGAGAGCCTGGAGTTGAGGCGGCAGCCGCTGGCGTTGTCATCATGGCCACGGGTAACGTTGGCTTTGCAGCCTCTGCGTGCTCTTGAAACGTAACAGGTGGACCAAAGCTGTAGTTTGCAAGGCTCGTAGAGTCGAGCTTACAGGTTTCTTATTCCGGCGCAGGATCTGTGAGTAGAGTCCCTATTGCCAGTAGCGGATTGACGTCGCTCCAGATGGTGTGACATCCAATGGGCATCGGCTCCTGCCTGTGTGAAATAAGTTGCACCTTGCTTGACATGCAAAGGCACTTGCTGGAACTGACTATTTAAGGTCGGCGTAGCTCAGCTGCTGATTGATTCGTGTGTCAGGACATTGTGTCGAGACCTGACGGAATTAAGAGTAAGAATGGAGTCGCTGGGAACAGGTCCCACGGTACACTTGAAAGCATCGTGATGTGCACAGATCGATTTGATTGACGTGCACGTTTTGCCAAATGTGAAACTCCTGCTGAGAGTAGTGACAACTGATGCAAGGCTTGAGACGAGCTCCAAAGGGAGTGTGGAGTCTTCCACGGAATACAGGCTGTCGTTATTGGCCTGCATGGAGATGTAGATAAGTTCGGCGTCGCCTTCAATATCAAAGAGACAGGTGTTTGCGAAATGCTTCAATGCGCATTGGACACATTTTGGGACATTGGACTCAAGCTTGAGATCGGTCTGCAACGAAGTCTGCGGGCGGGATCTTCAGAGCTGCTGCGCCGTAGAGATGCAGCTCGATCTTCAAACAGGCCAGCAGGATGACTGTACAGGCGCGGATTTGCTGTAAGCGGGACCGGGATATCGTTCGTG
Source organism: Cercospora sojina (assembly GCA_004299825.1). Classification (NCBI taxonomy): domain Eukaryota; kingdom Fungi; phylum Ascomycota; class Dothideomycetes; order Mycosphaerellales; family Mycosphaerellaceae; genus Cercospora; species Cercospora sojina. The sequence goes on along the minus strand of CP036211.1, from coordinate 2,479,124 downwards.
TGGCGCACTGCGTGGAATGTGCGGTCAGTTCTGGCAGACACAGATTCGGGCGAGTGTTTGCCGGCTTTGGAAGCGAGATTCAACGATACTCATGTCGGAGACGGAGTGGTCAGTGGAAAGACAGTGTGGTGGAAGGTGAGCAGTATGAGCGTTTCGCGCTAATCCCAAAGCGAACACAGCCCGCATCACTCCCGAATTCCGTCGTAGTGAAGGTCAACCCAGTCAAGGGAGGTCGTCTAATGTAGCCATTGCCGTCCCAGCTCCATTCACAATGCAACGCGTGGTCGAGCGCGTTCGCAAGGCGGAGCGCACACTATCCAAGAAGAGGACCAAGGCAGCCGAGCACGTACGGCGGTCGGAAGCATGGGACCGCAATCAAGCCCGAGTCCGGGCAGTGAAGGAGAACACGGCCAGGCTGCGTGAAGACCGCAAGAACCGTGCCATCGACTGGGAGGCCGGAGCACTCGCCCCGCGCAGAGATGTTGGCGAAAAAGCAGGGAGTTATGGCGCCTTCCACATTCAGATTTTCCAACCACTCGACAAGGACCCCGAATCACGACTGCCCTGGGAAAAATGGCCTTTTCGAGAAGGCGATCGAGTTGTCATCACGCGTGGAAGAGATCAGGGCAAGATTGGAGTCATCAGCGAAGTAGACACGGACAAGGATGCTGTCAAGGTGAAGGACTTGAACATGGTAGACGTCGCGCTCCCGAAATGGATGAAGGAGACACGAAACGAGAGCAAAGACTATTCCTCCGTTGAGCAGATGATCAGCAGAAAGGATGTACAACTGGTATTTGCGCTGCCTGATCCTGAGACGGGCATTCCGCGAGATGCCATCATTGAGAAGCTGGAAGTAGTTAATGGGTTCAGAGTGATACCGGGCTCGAACACTTTCCTCCCATGGCCGGAGCAGGATGAATCACCAGGGGAGCAGGAAGAGTATGAAGATGACACATTACGGCACGCAGTAGAGGAAAGAACATTCCGACCCTTCTTGATACGGCCGCCTATGCCACTATCCGTCATTGATGAGCTGCGGAATAAATACTCGAGGTTCAGGACACGGCACGAATACGATTACAAAGTGCAGAAAGAGCTGGAAGACGCAAAGATGGAGGAGAGGAAGGGCTTGATGAAGACTATGAGGACGCCGTTGCAAGAGCTGGCGGCAATGAGGGAAAAGCAAAAGGCTGCGCACCAAAAGGAGTTGACCGAGGAACAAATGGCCAAAATTGGAGAGATCATTGCACAGGAGCGGGCGAGAAAGTCGGAAGACGGTGTGTCTGGCCCTATGCCTTCCGCTTATTCTTGAGCGCAACTTGCATGTGCAAACAATGGAGTGTACGATTCCCATACATAGAGGCTGCCAAGCCGATAGAGTACGTGCTTCCTCCGACTCTCCTGCGCCAGCTTTATTGCCCAGTGTCCTGAGACGTTGGATCGAAGAGCTCCTGCGAACTGGGAACTCATGCAGCGGCGCGCAACTGTGAAAGGCGGGCACAAACGCAGCTCATGCTGCTGGGGGCCGGAGCAGATTAATTCGAGAGGCGATGCGAGACAACCATAGTCCCAGCGCGATGAAAACTATCCCGATCCAACAGCCGACTCCATCTACGCCTATCGAGCTCCAGCACGGTGAGACGCTCAACTCACCCACAAGTATATACAGTAGCGGAAGTCTATAAGTCTCTATTGGTCTTTCTGGGGTGTAAAATCATTTCTGGCATATAAATCTTGCCATCCACCTCTTTCATAAACCATGGCATTTCGTCCGGCACGATAACATTCTCTGGATGCTCGATATCCTGCTGCTGATGCTTGATCTCGTATGGCCCCATCCAATGTTCAAAGATCGGATCGCATAAAGATGACCACCAGTCGAGTGTGAGCGGTCTTGTTTTCGGCGCGTAAGAAGCAGCGCGGTATACACCAGGCCCTCGCGCAATGCCATCGCTGGACTGCTCGGGCAGACCGCCATTGAAAATATCGCTCAACTCGTAATGGCCTCGTTTTGGGTACTGAGATCTCGGTATCGGCAAACCAACCACTTTGAGACCAAGCCAAAGTGCCCAGGAGGGGAGAGTTGCCTCGCTGGCAACTCGAAGACCGTCATTGTGCTGCGAGCGATGAATAGCCTCCAGGAGGTCATACGATGCCCTTGCCTGAGCTGGCGTCGACATATAGATAGGCGTGTCCTTCTCCATTCCCTCCATTGACCAATTCCTGAACACCCAGTCCTTCAGTCTCTCGACCAGACGAACATCATTGAGCTGTCCGAAGAGCAACAAATCTGCATCATGGCCGACTCCGAACTGGAAATCGTCATCCTTAGGGTCCGAAGGCACGACTGGCCCGATCGGCTCAACAGTCTTGAACCTATCAGCGCCCCAAATCGTAGCACCTCCTTTCAAAGGCTCGTTGACTTTCTTAGAAAACTCTTCGTAAGACCCGTGCACACTCTCCATATACATCCACGATGCTCGTTCTCGTGCTTGTTTATATGGCTGTTCCCTGCCGAAAGCGTCAAACCCCTGCAACATTCTCCCGATGTGTCCTGTAAACCGTGTGTCCATCTCAAACTGCCAGTAGTGATCAAATTCAGGGTAGAAATGTGCGAACAACTGTAGTGGTTGCATAATCTGAAAATAGGGCCAGTACTGTTTTACTTCGGGGTACCAACTGCGCTGCAGATTTTCGTGCACTAGGACCGCAATGCTGTGAAACTCGGTGGGCACGGAGTCTTGAAGAATTTGGTTGTATAGAGTGTTGTTTGTGAATACATCTGCACATGCATCGCCACATTTGAGGTCCACGAGTAAGAAAACTTGATAGTCTCCGTTCGTGGCTAGGGCGGTCTCCGTGATGATTGAGCGTAGATTCCATAGGTCTTCGGGGTAATACTTGTAGGTGCTCAAGGTTCGCAGAATGATGGCCTGCCTGCCAGTTTTGTGAGGACGTCGTGGCTCATCAGCCTCAGTGGGATTGAAATGGCGAAAACGCGGGCCGGGTTGCTGCTGTAAACCCCCAGTCTGGAATCTGGCACGGTTTGCATCAAAGCATTTGTTCTGTAGTGCGCCCCAGCCGATACCACTCCAGATAGAATCAGCGTGTTGATGCCCGTCCGTTGTGCTGTACCCGTATGGTCCATAGCGTTGCTCAAATGTCGTCCATTCCTGGCTCAACCGCAGTGCTTCGTAGGAGCCGAATGTGGGCTTGGGATAAGGGATTTCAGGCAGCTCGCGAAGCGATTTTGGCAGATCTACGTGATTATCATCATTAATGAGAGTGGCCCTGATGCCTTCGCATGGCCTTCGCGAATGACCGTCCTGCTTCGCGGAACTTGATTGCTTTGATAGCTCTTGTAACTCATGTTGCTCTTGACCGAGTCTGTCGATGCGAAAGCTTAGAACGCTGGGCCAGTGCAGCGCTAAGACTATGAGACCAAATGTTATAACCGCCGCGATGATGCGCAGTGCGCGGTTGGCGTAAGCCTGCATAGATTCAGGTTCGTCATAAGTCGTGGATCACCGCAACTTCATCGTGAAGCATCAGAGGCAAGTGGGTTCAGCCGAACAATAAACGATCGGACGTCTGGGACGAGAAGTGGTGAGTTGGCTAATCAAAATGCCAGGGAATGTACGTGAAAGGCTCAACTGAGCCAGACAGGATTGCGGCACAGACCTCAATCTTGGCAGCTGACTGTCAGCGGGAAAGCAGCTGCAACCCGATGCGAGTACAGAAATAACATTCCATCACTCGAATGCGCCTCATGCATCGATGAACGGAACAGAAGACATGGAATGCTCGTGGCGCCTGCCCGAGTAACTGATGCTGGCTTCAAACCAGCGCATAAAGCCTGCCAAAGTACAAGCGGGACCATATCACGACTCACGAGCAAACACCCGCATGTTCATGGGCACGCTCGCCGGCCCGGCAGACCTGGGACTACTCTCGCAAAGGCGAGCCGCACACAAAGGCCATGCTTGTGACGTTTTTCGACTTTCGTGTCCCTGTGGCCCGCTGGCCGTAGTGGTCATTTGGTTCCTTTGTCCATTAGAGAGGCAGTAAACCCTCAGATCACGAGAACTGACTAGTATCCGCCTTCAGAACACTACTCTAGGTGTAGCTCTATTGTTGGCCACCATCTCTTGCCCTCTTTCAAGGGAATTGTACTTCAGGTCTTTCCCAAATTCACGCATGTCAAGCTGGCCTCGTAGGTCTCCTCCACCTGGTCCCCTATACGAACAATCGAACAACCTATGCGCTGGTTCCGTTCTGCAGCAGAGCGATATCTGCAAGATTTTTCCTTTGCTTAACAGACAGCATGAGGGTACTTGCCCCGACTTGTTCGAACTCTAACAGCCATGGCACGGTCTTGGTGTTTTGCGTCTGCCTATAGCAAGCTGAGACAAGCGAGAAGATCGCCGGAGCTGCATATATGCTGACTGTGTGGGCAAGACGCGTGCAACGAAGGCTATGTGGCTGCAGCGTGGGATTGCATGGAGAACTGGCTTGGGAGATGTATAAAGATCTGATTAGATCTTGATATTGCCTTGTCTCCTTTGAGTACTGTCGTAGTGCACACGAGTGGAATTCCGGCAGAAGGTGAGATCTTTAGCTATCTGAGGCACTGTTCCATCGCTGACACTGCGTTCAGATAATAAATCACATCAAAACAGGCCATGAAGCTCTCCTTGGCTGCCCTGCTTGTTGCCGCGGCATCGTTCACATGTGCTGCTCCCACTTCCGACCTTAGCACACTATCGCCTCGCCAGAGCTCCTGCCCGGGAGGAAGAGACCGTGACTACTGTATCTACAATGAAGGCTTCCGAGTCTGCTCGAACAATCCACCGGGACGCCCTGATCAGGCTTACATAGCAGCATTCGCGCAACGATGCAACCACCTCTGCTCAGCGCCAGCAAAAGCTAGGGACGTGGATTCTGCTCCAATTACCGAGCGTCAAAGCAACTGTCCTGGTGGGCAGGGCAAAGACTACTGCAAGAACTATGTTGCCTGGCAAGTTTGTCGACCTCCAGGTGCTCCAGCCGATTCGAGCTGCATCCGACAATTTCACGCGAGGTGTGATGCGGAATGCTGAAAGGGTGCTTCAACGATGGGAGAGACGTCTTTCTCGTCTCATTTCGGATGATGAAATCGAGATTGCTACGAAGGTGACTGGCCCTGGGGATCAATTGTGCGTGTGAGAGCGATTTTTCTAGGACGCAAACGTATCAGCAGATAACAGCATCACGTCTCCCGTCTTCTAGTTGCCTACAAGCCACATTGACTGTGAAGTCTACACCATCTTCTCCACCATTGCCGATTGTGTATGCTCCAGCGCGGTGAGTTCTGCCTTGATTTTTGAATCGTCCTTCCAATACTTGCCTTACGACGTTCTCTATGAAAGAAAAGGTGGGAGACTTCGCGTGAGTCGTGAATCCTGTCGCCGCATCGAGTGCCAGAGGTTCGCACATATATATCAATACTGAGCTGTCAACCAACATGAGGCAACGAGTGAAACTGGACAGTTGAGAGCGGAGTCTCGAACCATGGGAACGGGACGATCGTTCTTGCGCTCCGCCCATCCGAGCCGAGGCCGCATTCTTGCCTCACGTCAATGACCGACTGCCTGACTTCAGGTGTCAATACAACGACAAACAACACTTTCGAAACACTTGTGAATAGTAAACGAGAAATCCAAGCCTCCAAATTCGCCACAATGACTTACTCCATCTGGCTCATTATGACCAAGGGAAATCCCTTCGAAAAGACCGCTCAAGAACTCATCTCCGACACACTCCCAAACCTCTTGCTCTCCACAGACCAAATCCAAGACTTCCAACCACACGTCACCGTCACGCCAGGTTTTGAACTCCCAGCAGGCAAAAGCGCGCAAGAATTGCTCGACAGCTTAGACTTCTCCGAGTACAGATCTCAACACAACGAAGTCGTCCTCGAACTTGACGAACTCCAAGCTGAGGATCCTTTCTTCCGGAAACTGAACATCGCAGTCAAGGATAAATCTAACCTCGCGAAATTCGCTTCTCAATGCCGTGACGCGGTTGGAACGCCCGAGCCGGATGGAGGTTATCGACCGCACATGAGCTTGATGTATGCGGATTTGCCGACTAAGGATGTGAAGAACAAGTTGGCATTGATTCAGGTGAAGATGGGGTTCGCGATTGGTGATATTTTTGCTTGTTGTGGTGGAGCTTTGTGTATTGGTGGCAGCATGGTAGTGGTCGACACTAGTGGACCGGTCAAAGGCTGGAAGGACTCGATTGTGGCAGAAAGGAAGACAGATTTTGTGCAGTGGAGGATGTCAAGAGATTTGGTGTGAGGGATCTGAGGCGTCTTGTTCTTGTGACCCATGTTGCGATGCTTGTCGCATATGATCATGTCTCTGGTTATGTGTATGACGGCCGGTGAACGAGTTCATGAGGATGCGTGCGAAGGGACAGGATGTGCATTATCAGTGTGCGCCACAGGAATATCTGGTATCTTTTTTGTATATTTTTTGTCTCGAATGAGCAGTATTCATTGGATCATCGCGCTCTTTTGCGCATGCATTGCTTTCACATACTGGTTCGTAATATTCCTCTGCAAAAGTAAATAAAAAAACATGAACGCGCCCCAGCAGGCGACGACGACGACGGCGGGAGGCCTCGAGGCCTCCCAATACGCGACAACACCCCCCGACCGACACCGCGACGTCGCGAGCGGAGGAGGGAGCCCGGGAGGAGGAGGTTGCGTCTCCAACTCCCAGGCGGCCCAAGCCCGCCCGCAAACACCCCTCTCTGGCCTCCCAAGCCAGAGAACAACTGCTAACACCGATACTCTGAAACTGACCATCCAAAAGAACCTAAAGACACTCACCGAACAGATCCAGAGCCACCTCGACTCCCAGTCGACCCTTTCCCCCTCCCCGACCCTCCTCCTCCTCCAGCAGGCCCAACAGGCCCTCCTCTACCACGCCCTCCGCCGGGAAGAGTCCCAGACTCTTCAAGAAATCCAGAAAACCCTCCAGAGCCGCCTAACACCCACCACTGCCACCCCGAAAACATGGGCCCAGACAGCCCAAATTGGACACACAATGCCAAGGCCCCAGCCTCAGGCATCTATGACCATCTCAGTGAAGATGGGAAACCAAGAAGAAAGGGAGGCAGCAAAGAAGATGAGCCATGACGAGCTCAGAAGGAAACTTGGAGTACAGCAATTCAAGGCTGTGCAAAAACTCCCTAGTGGGGACCTCAAAGTCATCCTCCATAGAGAAGGGGAGAAAAGCCGGTTGGAAAAGGACCAATCATGGCTAAAGGCTGCATACCCAGAAGCCCAAGTGGAGTCACCAAGCACACAGGTGATTGTGCATAGCATCAAGACTTCCTGGAAGCCAGAGGATGCGAATAGCTGGGTCCAGCTGGACCAGGACAACCTAAATTGGTTCCCAGATGGACTCAAGATTAGGAAAGCCTTCTGGCTTAAGAACCAGAGGGCAAGGGAAGAGACCAACTTCTCTTCAGTAGTAGATAGATAGATAAATTCTATTGCTGTTCTATCTCCTATAGAGGAGCACGCAGCGTGCACTACTTAGTTATCTAGAAGGGAAAAGCTTCGAGCCGGGGCTCTTAGCTACAAAAACCCCTCACTTTCTTTTTGTCTCTGCAGGTTGGCAGTCCTGCACTCTAGGGCGTGCATTTCTTTTGGACAAATACAGATACTCTGGAAGTTCTTCCTCTCACCAGGGCCTATACCTCCTCCTCCTCCTCTTGGATCCTCTGAAGCTCCTCTGCCTTTGCTAGAGAGAATTGCTCTAGCACCCCTTCCTGGATCAGCCACCTGGCTGTTGCTAGCAACCCTCTTTTGGTGTTTGTAAGGTCTTTCCAGTTGCTTGAGCCTGCTGCAGCAAACAGTGCTTGCCTGTTCTCCTGCCTTTCTGGGCAGGAGATGCAAACATGTTTTGGGGTTTGGTAGCCTTGGTTGCACGTGCAGTCTGGGGAGATGCCTGGGACTCTCCTCTTGGCCAGGTAGGCCTTGAAGCCTATGTGTTCTGTCCTAAGGAGTGTAGCCATTGTGCTCTCTGGCCTGGTCCATCCTTTGTGTAGGTGTCTGCCTGCATTTGTTTTGTCTGATGTCCAGGCTGCTGCTTGGGCCCCATTCCTTTGGTCCCTGTTTGCCTTGAATCTAGTCCAAGCAGTTTCCCACTTTTGGTGCATCCACCAATCTCTTTTTGGTGCCTCTAGCAGGGCCTCTTGGGCTGCAACCATCTCTTGGATCCGCACTTGTCTTGTGTCCTGGGTTGGTTGGGTGTTCCTTTGTCTATGTCTCTTGGCTCTTTGTGCTTGTCTTGCAATGTCCCTACATCTGTCTTGGATGTATTGGTATGCCGCCTGATCGTTGCTTCTCTTTGCTGCCTGTCTTGCCAGATCCTGTGTATACAGGTGGATTGGTGGGATGCCTGCTTCTCTCTGGAGCACCGCTGCTGGGACGCTCTTGTATGCCCCTGTGATGTGCCTGAGGGCTTGGGTCTGCACTTTCTCCAGCGGTTGGGTGAGTCCTTTCCTGTGTCCTTGGGTGCCCTCTGGGTCCATCCAGGTGGTGCCCTTAGGATTGCGATAGGGTCGGACATGTCCCCCATCATAAGGACCCCTATCTCAGATTACGTCTTTCTTTCAGGACGCCTGCCTTATCCTAAGATTTGCTCCATAAGCACACAGCACAGGCTCCGCTGGTGGCGACACCACCTTGCATAACGAACAAGGCTCCCAGTGCGAGTGGGCCAGCGGCTTCCTTCTCTTTGTGTACCGACATGCGCATCCGTCCTTTCGAGCCGCGCAGACGGTGTCTCTGTCGCCGCCATTGCGCGCTACGCCCCGCGACCGAAGTCGTTTCGCGTTACCTGCCCAGATCTCCCCGAAGCAGGCCGACCATGTCTTGCCGTGTAGGATCGAGATAGCGCCCCAGCCGGCAGCGAAACCTCTTTGCCTACCCGACTAACCAACCCTATGCTCGTTGTTTATACAAGTCCGCCACAGAGGTGGCCTGTCCCCTCATCCTGCGAGCAGGATGTGTGGCTTCTAACCCACATCGGCGAACAAATCCTCTGCCTGTGGCAGTGGCCTGCCTCCTCACGCTGATAGCCAGCGTGTGCAGCTTCTACGCTGCAAGTAGGAACAAGTCGGCTACCCTCGCCAGCATTTTGCTAGTCTCAGAGCGCGTATAGGTCAGGGGTGTCCTGTCTCGTGCCTAGCTCGATTACACGTCCACCGGTCTTATCGTCTTAACAGCTGTGCTGTACCCATACCTTCCTCTTGAAAGCTGCCGCGCGACCAGCAGCTTAGGGGCGACAAGTGATGCACCGGCTTCGGGCCTGGTTCGACGTTCCAGGTAGGCAGGAGTCGGATGGTTTTCGTACGCCATATCCCCTGGTTTTGTAGGTGGTTTTCCCTTGTCGTTCTGTAGCCTCCTGTCAGCCTGTGCTCCGGAGGTGGTAACTCTTACCTCCGCTCTAGAACTCCATCTAACGTGTTTGATAGGTTAGTGAGCCAGATAGGTTAGTGAGCCAGTTTTATAGGGTAGGCAGCTTTGATTACTGATTTCTCATGCTATAGGTGTCAGAACTACCTCAAAGTTGGATCAATTGATTGCTCAGAAGTCACTCTATCTAATGGACAACCTCTTGAGTTATGGCCCTGAATTCCACACTTGCTGCAGGTTGGTTTAGCTCTTGGCTGTTTCTCAATATGACCAACCAATTCCATTACTTGACGAGCCTGAGCCTGAGCCGTGTCTCTAGCAGCCAATTCATCAGTGTCAATACCAAGAGTAAGCTTGACTTTCTTCCTTGGTGCCCTATGAGACTGTAATTCTTGAATTATAGTCGTTAGGTTGTCACATTGAGCCTCTAGTAATGTCATTTCAGCTCGTGTCCTTTTGAACCCTCTTGATAACGTGTCTACTGCGTCAAGGATTGAGGTTGGTGAGCTGTTCTGATGATTAGCAACCCTAGCCTTAATCTTGCTAGTTTGCCTCTCAATCTGCCTTGGATTCTGAGGGGTATTCTGTGTATCTGATGAACAAGGTGGTGGTGGAGTTGGTGTTTTGTAACGCAGTGTCAACTTGGACAACACAGCCTGTGGATCCAGTGGGAACAAGCCTGAGCCTCTGAAGGCACCTCTGATCGTATCTGGAGTGAATGCAGCCTTATAGGCAGGCCTGAGCTGTGGTAGGAAGTCTTCTTTGATTAGGTAGTGATATCCAACCATGCCAAGCCTTTGGATTCTGGCTGAATATGCCTTCTTCAATGGACTAAAACAGCCAACGTCCAAAGGCTGGAGTAAGTGAGATGAATGTGGTGGCATACAGAGGGTAATAATGCCTTGTTCCTTGCAGAATGACTCAAACTCTGGTGTCATATGGCTGTCATGGCCATCCAGAATTAAGAGCCTCTTCTGACCAACAGTCCTGTGCTTGGTATAGTCATCAAAGTGCTGGATCCACTGGACTGCGTGATCAAAGGATGTCCAGCCTTTAGGACTAACTCCAAGCTTCCATGTTGGTGGTAGGCAGCGGAACCAGGCCCTGTTCATTTCCTTGCCAGAGAAGATAATATATGGAGGCACTGACCAGCCTTCTGCATTAACACAGGCGATTACTGTCTGCCACTGCGTTGAATCAGAAACCAAGGCCTTAGGTCGTTGCCTACGCTCTGTTGCAGTAACGACCATAGTATTCTGACAGTGTCCAAGCCTGAATCCACTCTCATCAAAGTTGTATATATCATGCTTTGTGATTCCATGGTAGGCAATCATGTTTTCAACGAGCCTGAACCACTCTATAATCACCTCTGGATCCTCATTCTTAGCCCTCTGGTTTGATAACCTCCGTGACAACCGTGTTTCCAAGCCTGCATGACGCTTGACAAAGTTATAAGCCCATCTTTGGCCAACCTCTTGTCCATTCCGTGCTTTGGTAATTGAGGACGCCCAGCTTCTGATTACAGCCTGTGTTGGCGAATAACCACGTGAATCCAGTTCAAGAATCTTCTGATAAACTACCTCTTCTTCAATTAGAGTCAAGGCTCTGTTCGGGTGTGGTGTGCTGGCCTGTGGACGCGTTCCTTTGAGCCTCCGGCTAAGCGTCATATGATCGATTCCATGGGCAGTTGCAGCGGCTCGCACGCTTTCAAAACGACCTCCAAGGTAGGCTTGGACAGCCTGCTGAACAACCTCTTCATTTGGAGGTGCCATCGCGTAAGGTGGTGGAATAATGGACGCGTCAAGTGGTGGTAGTGGATACGAGATGGAACTGGCTCACTAACCTATCTGGCTCACTAACCTATCAAACACGTTAGCCATAGCTGCGTATTCCATCGACAGGCGACACCTCCTAAGCTCTCACTTAGTTACCTCAGTGCGAGTGAGGTAGATGGAAGTGCTAGATAGTAAGTGTAGCTGAGGTCAACGCCGTCGCGTTTGCTCCGCCGGCTTCCGCACGACGGCCCCTCGCGCGGCGGCGAGATCTTTTCCCGTCATTATCCAGGACGAGACCTTTTACGTGTCTCTGTCTAGGACAGGCTGCTTTTACGGCCATCCCAAGGCCCTCTCTTCAGTAGTAATGGCAGTGCAGGACAGGCAAACTGCAAGAGAAATGTGCAAGAGAGGCATTACTATTGGGTCCATGTGGTGTGTAGTAGAACCGTACCACCCACAGCAGAGGATAGTCCAGTGCCTCAAGTGCAACAACTTTGGTCACATTACCACCCACTGCAGGGCAACAGAGGACACCTGTGGGAAATGCGCAGGCAAGCATAGGACAGACAGCTGCAAGGAGAAAAAGGTCAAATGCTGCAATTGCAGGGGAGACCACAGGGCTTTCTCCCTCCAGTGCAGCCACAAAGCAGCGGCAAAGGCCAAAGCCAGAGCGTTCTCAGAATGGTTCAAGAAGCAATGGGAGACAACACCAGCCCTAGCACAGGAAAACAGCGCTACAGAATCCCCAGTCCTTAAGAGGAAAGCCCCACCAGCTGAGCCTATACAGAGGGATGTTAGATACAAAGGCAGGCCTCTAGGCACCACAGCAACAGCAATGGCAGGCAGGAAGCAGGCAAGCAAGCTCTACTTCCCTCCTTCACAGGAGAAGGAGGACACCCAAGGGGAAGCAAGCATCCCCCAAGAAGGAATGGACATTGACCCGATTGAGCTCCTCTCCCAAGTACCCCATGAGTAGCCAAACCCTGACAATCTACCAGCACAATGTCAATAGGTCAAACACCACCCAAACTCTGCTCCTAGACAGCCAGGCAGCAGAAGAGGCCACAGTAATAGCACTGCAAGAACCATGGCTTAACACTACAAATGGCAAGACTAAGACCAAGAAAGGATACTTTGCAGTCCTCCCACCCCAACAGAACCCAAGAGTGGCAATACTCGTGTCAGACAGGATAGGAACCAATCACTGGAAACCACTCTTCCACAGCACAGGTGACTTGGTGACCATCCAAGTCCAGACACCTACAGGAACTGTCTCCATCCATAACTGCTACAACCCTTCAGGGCCAACAAGCCACAGACAAGAAGGGTCTATCCCTGCACTCCAAGGAGCCCTCTCACAAACCCCAGGAGACACAACTACTAGCCATGTAGTAGTGGGAGACTTCAACCTCCACCACCCAAAATGGGGGGGAAACACAACCCAGACCCAGCATACCATGGCAGACAAACTTATCGAAACAGTTGCAGAAGCCCACCTGCAGCTGGCCCTTGAACCAGGTACAATCACATGGGAGAGACACATGGCCAGCTGCCAAACACTGGACCTGGTCTTTGTCAGCCTCTCCCTCCAAAACCTAATCCAGGAATGCAAAGCCCTCCCAGAAGAAACACACAGCTCCGACCACATCCCCCTTAGGACAACCCTCTGCATTAACCTCCAAGGGCCAACAGGAAAAGGCCAGAGGAAGCAGTGGAAAGCTGCCAACTGGACTAAGATCCAGAGTCTCCTTGCCCCAGACATGAACCAGCTCAACCAACTCCCACTTTACACAAGGGAACACCTAGACACCCTAGCCAAGGAAATACAATCCTCCATCCAGAGGATTGTAGGAGAAACAGTCCCAGTGGCCAGACCATCATACTGTGCACAGATGGCATGGACCCAGGAGTGCAGAGATGCTATAAAGCTAGCAAGGAGAAGGAGAAGGGAATGGAGGGAAAACAAGACAGAATGGAGCCATGAACAATACCTCAAGGCCTCCCATACAAGGAGCAAAGTTGTGAGGAGAGAGCAGAATATGGCCTGGAGAAGGCTGATAAGAGAGGTGACAGAGGACCCCAGAAAGATCTGGAAGATGGCCAAATGGGCAAGGGAGGGGGCAAGCCAAGGACACCAGCTGCCACACTTCCCAAGCCTGACAGACCCAGAGCACAAGGGGGACACCAATGAGGGGAAGGCTGCAATCTTGGCCAAACACTTCTTTCCAGACCCAAGGGAAGCAGACCTGAGTGACATCCAGCATACCCAACTGCCACCTCAATTCCACATGGAAGTTGAGGTTAGCCCAAAGGAGGTAGAAGGAATCCTCAGGAAACTGCCTAGCAATAAGGCCCCAGGGCCTGACCAGATACCCAACCTCCTGCTTAAAGAATGCAGGGAACAACTTGCCCCAATCCTGGCCAAACTCTTTACTGCATGCCTGAGGATGGCATACCACCCCAAAGCCTTCAAGCACTCCACTACGGTCGTGCTTAGGAAGCCACAGAAGCCAGACTACACTAAGCCAGGAGCATACAGACCAATTGCTCTACTCAACACAATAGCAAAGGTCCTAGAGGCTGTGGTTGCAAAGAGGATATCCAAGGAAACTGAAGAAAGGAAGCTCCTCCCAGAAGAACAGATGGGTGCAAGGCCAGGCAGGTCTACAACCTCAGCATTGGACCTCATCACAGAACAAGTTAGGACCATCTGGAAGGCCAAGCCAGGAGCAGTTGCATCAATGCTTTGCCTAGACATTTCTGGTGCCTTTGACAAAGTCTCCCACCAGAGACTGCTGCATAACATCAGAATGAAAGGTTTCCCAGACTACATTGCTGGTTTCATCCAATCCTTCCTCCAAGACAGGACTACCTGCCTAAGGCTAGGAGAGTTCATGGACCAACCAAGGCCTCAAAACACAGGGATTCCTCAAGGCTCCACCTTGTCCCCAATCCTTTTCCTCTTCTTTGCATCAACCTTGCTCCCAACATTGCATGAAGGGAACACCTCAGCAATGGGGTTTGTAGATGACTCCAACATCCTGACATACAGTATGTCAACAGAGGAAAACTGCAGGCAACTAGAGAAAGCCCACCAGAAGTGTAAAGAATGGGCAAGAAGACATGGTGCAGAATTTGCACCACAGAAGTACCAGCTTATTCACTTCACTAGGAGCAGAAAGCACAACCTTAAGGCCACAGTCCAGATTCAAGGATTCAATGGAGAACCACTGCCCTCACTCAGACTCCTTGGGGTATGGGTGGACACCAAACTCAAGTGGGGCCCACACATCAAGCAAGCAGCGGAAAAGGGGGCCAACCAGATGCAATCACTCCAGAGGCTGTGCAAATCCACATGGGGAGCATCCTTCCAAAAGGCCAGACACCTGTACACAACAGTAGTAAGGCCAGCGATTACCTTTGGCTGCCAAGTCTGGTCCAACCCAGAAGGCACACAAGGCTACTGCAGGAACCTCACTAAGCCTATTGAGAAGATTCAGAGGGAGGCCTTGAGGAACATCACAGGGGCATACAGATCAGTTGCAACAGCTGTCCTAGAGAGAGAAGCTAACATTGCTCCTCTCCACTTGTACACCCAGGACCTAGCCAGTCAAGCATCCAAAAAGCAGGACACCCAACCTGCATACCAATATATCAAAGAAAGGTGCAGGGAGATCAAGAGGCAGACACAAGCAGGAAGGAGAGCCAGGCAACCTGCAACACTAACCCAAACCAGACAAGAGGAAATCCTCCAACTGGTACAGGGCCAGGAAACAACAATGCAGGCACACATGGGCTGCAAGGCATGGTGGGCAAAACACCAGTGGAACAGGAAGTGGGAGAGGGACAAGGAAGAGAGGAGGGCTAGGGCAGGAGGAGAACAGCCTCCTGCATGGAAAACTACCACCTCCTCTGCTATAGGACCAACTCTGCACAAAGGACTCACCAGACCAGAGAGCACAATGGTTACACTCCTAAGGACAGAGCACATTGGGATGAGGCAATACCTTACAAAAAGAAGAGTCCCAGGATACACACCAGACTGTGAATGTGGGCAGGGACATGAGACACCAAAGCATGTATGCATATTCTGCCCTAGATGGAGGGAAAGAAGACACCTCCTGTTCCAAGAAGGAGGATCAACAAACTGGAAAGACCTGGCCAACACAAAAAGAGGGCTGCATGCTACAGCCAAATGGCTAATCCAAGAAGGTGTCCTAGAACAGTTTTCACTTGCTAGAAAAGAGGTATAGAAGGGAAGGAGAAGAGAGAAGGGGAAGGATAGGGCCTGGTGAGAGGAGGACTCGCTAGAAACCTAGTATTGTCCGAAGGAAAACAGGAACGAAGGAAGCGGCTACGCAGGCTGCAAAGCAAAAGGAAACGCGAGGGTTTTTCGAAGGCTTTTCCCTCGACCGAACTATATAGGGCGTGCTGCTTACTCTAGTTTAAAGATGTAGACCGGCGTATAAGAATCATCATCATAATATTCCTCTGCCAGTTTCACCAATGGAAGAATGGAAGATGAAATGCACTGAAGGCCAAGCAGTCACGAATGGAGAGGACCAGAATTGCCTCGTACGCTGTATTGGTGCAACTGCCTCCGCCTAACCACAATAGCTGTCCCCAACACATCCAATAGCGCTGCCAAAATCAGAGCCACCGACTTTCGTAATCTCCAACAGAGCCGCGATCAGCCCGCCAATGCCTTCACCTGCGATCAAGCCTGCTGGGACCGCATATCCGTTTCTTGCATAAGATTTTCGCCATCTGGCTGACCAAACGTACGCCACCAAAGCTCCAGCAGACATTGCAATAGCATATTGTGTGGTCGGCACCATAAAAGCGAGACCGAAGACTGATAAGTTTGGGATAATTTTGTGGTATCGAGCCGGAATCAGCTTGTATCGAGCGTAGACGATGAAGATGGAGAGCACACCGAATGCTATTGCGAGATAACCACTCACAGGTGGGATAGGAAGGGAGGACAGTGTTATGGCTTCAGCCACAGCGACCTAACAAGACATGTTAGTCAGATAGTGACAGAATTGAGTTATGATGCTTCTTACCCAAGCGCCCAAGGCAGGCACGCTGAACGAGCACTCCTCAATCGATGCGTCTAAAATGCATGGATATGCCGTCGTGAACAGAAGGAAGAGGCCCACACTCAGCCAAACCGCCACGAAGCTACCACAAAGTTGGCCGTAGAATTGTGCTCTGTGAGAAGCCCCCAATAGATAACCACTACGCAAATCAGAGACCATGTCGGTGCTCTGTGACGCTGCACCAGTGGCTACGATGCCTCCAGCAAGATTGATGAACTGTTTAGCATGGAGGGAGTATTGTCCAGACGAGGTCACTCCACCGAAAACCAGCTGAGAAGCTTTTCCGCAGTATGATGCTGGGGCGATATCTGCTGTAGCGGCAGACTGGGTGGCGATGCAGGAGAACAAGAACCCGAGAACGACGGACAATACCGCCAGTCCGACGCTCATGTCGTATTGTACTCCAAGCACGACGCACGTGAAGATCATCACAAGAAATGTGCCAGTGGACCACATCCATACCGGAACTCTCTCGCTGGGTGGAGCTGGATCATCGTCGTCGTGATCCTCCTGCAGCAGGAATGTGCTCGCCTTGTCCTTGGTGGCAGTCCAGCGTTGCGTATTTGGCAGCTTTGAAGCATATTCAGCTATTATCAGCTTGAGACCTTTGTATAGTGCTGGAGAATTCATGCCGACTTCGGTGAAAGTAGCGCACATCAAGATCATTAAGCCAGGCCAGAGCAAGAAATAACGGGCCGAAGGCTCGTTGACAGGATCGTCCAGATCTAGTGATTTGTAGCTGATGATATCTGGATTGCTTGCCGAAGGTTTACCAAAGGTCAAGCCGGTTCGAAGAGTTCCGGGTCCGATAATGCCCCAAGCGAAGATAGCGCCGACGAGATAGCTTATACCGACATTGACTCCAGTAAGCATGCCAACTCCAAAGAAAGCTGGGGTCAACTCGATGTACCAGCCCCAGTTGCTGGCAGCTATGATGCTCTTCCATGGTGTGGTCTTATAAATCCACCAAGCGATGTTCCAGTCCCAGATAATACCAGGGGCGTAGATGCTCGTTACTTTGAACAGGCAGGAAGCCACGAAAGTGGTGACAAGAACCCATGCTCTATGCATTGCATCCCCAGCAAGACCTGCTTCATGCAAGCTCCGAATCGTAACTGCTGTGGCCGTTGGAGTGGGGAATATTCCCCGCAAGCGAATTATGTAGAACTTTCGAAGCGCCACGCCGAAGAAGCAGCCATAAAAAGCGCATGTAGCAGTAAAGGTTGTCAGACGCCAGAAGTCTTCTCGTGGTGTAGGCGACATGAGATTGAGCCGATACAGAGCAGGTATAGCTCCTTCGAACAGAATCGACAGGCTCCCAGCTCCAGTCGCTATGCTCTGCACTGCAACATTCTCACGCGGCCCGAAGTAGCCCCCTCCGAAGCACTTTGGCAAGAAGTTACTCGCTGGTTTGAGAATGGCGAATCCAAGTATGGCACCGAAAAGTGATGCTCCAAAAGTCCAACCTGTCTTCAGGCATAGGTACATATTGCTAGCAGACACAACAGCACCAAGCACGCAGCCCACGAGCAATGCTCGCACTGTGAACTGTGCCGGCTCATGGGGCTGATTTGGAAGGTCTGGAAAAGGTCTCGTGATATCTACCGGCTCATCGTCTTGACCATGGTAATCGTCTGGGCTTGAATGTATGTCAGAAACAGCGAATGTACTTTTGGACTTGTCCTCGTCCAAGGTCTGTTCGGCGTGCATTGTGGCAGAATCTCTGCGGAACGCCAGCAGAAGGGCAGCTTACCTACTACTGGAAGAACTCAGAGGTCTATATGCCATGGCGCAAAGCACGTCATGCAGGACTACACAACGTTGTCGATAGAACCGGTCTCTTCAGTGACAGGCTCCACACGCGCAGGCATAGGCGAAGCATAGCTCGTTGACTGTGTGGAAACCGTTCGCCGGTTGATTCTCGCGGCCTCGTGATAGAGTGCTGGTTGTGGTTACATCTACCTTGGCAGATTTCCTTGCATGATGGCGTGCTCGTGGGCATTCGTGGGCTTGTTCCTGTGAGGCGTGGGTCGATCAAGGCGCGGCGGATCTCAACATGAGAACTATCGGAATGAGATGCAGTCGAATGGAGTCAACAGAATACACGCGCACGTGCGGAAAACGTTGTGAAGCGCGCTTGCGTGCGCAAAACGGTGCTGTGCTAGTTATAGTAACCGGGCTGTAACTCCTTGGACAGCGGCCCGAATGTACATTTGTACTGTGCCTCTCAAAATATACCGGAATCGCTAAGACTGTCGGTTCATTAATTCGCAGCCTCGCATGAACCGGCTTCCGGGTTATGGTTGTTCCTTTCCGAGGCAGCGGTATATAGGCAGCTCGTTCGTTACCTTCCTTTCTCTTCAGAAGACAGACATTAGAAGAATCATGAATTGACCTGATGCCTCACTGTCGGTTCGCAGCCTCAGGCAGCCTCCTCGCATGAACCGGCCTCGGATTAAGGTTGTTCCTTGCCGAGCCGGCCCTATATAGACAGCTCGTTTCTCGTCTTCCTTTCTTACAATAGAATATACCACATGAATTGAATACCTTTTGACACCTGAATACCTCTGCAGAGGAGCCTAACCACACTCACCTTGTAACAGTGCACAGTGTCGTGGTAGAACAGAAGTCGTAAGACGCGTATATAAGAAGAGCGCGAGAGAAACCTCGCCTATATACTGAGGGTGCCCGCGGGACGGCCCGCTCCGTGCACGTGACTGCAGTGACTAGCAGTGAACGCAGGATGGGGTTGTGACACTACCCCCCTCCAAACATGCCTCTGTCCTCAGAGGTTGACCAATCAGAGCCCCAGAAATGCCCTCAACTTGTTGCAGGTTACTCCAAACCTCTCCTATTGTGCTCAGATCCTGCCATACCGGCGTACCGCCAACTTGGCCTGTCTGGTACCCGAGCGCGTAGCACGTCGTGCCTCTACACTCGGTGCTACGCGCTGCCTAGTGCTGGGTTCGCTGGACTCCTTTGCTTCTGTCGCCTGGTCAGGGTCAGGGTGTGTGGACACACTGTTGAGTTGCCTGTCGTGGAACGCAGCTACCTCCTCGGATGCTCCTTCGAGGTATTCCATAGGCTCCCAAGTTGGCTTGGTGTGACCAACCCATTTCACCTTGTACATCAGCCTGGGTTCCTTGCCTAGCTCTTTCCATTGCGCACGCGCAGGTTGGCGCACTGCGCTATCAGTAATCTCCTCTACCTCCCACTCTTCCTCCGTTCCATCTTCTCGAGTCACCTCGATCGGCGGTGGAGGGCCAGCGGCTGGCGATTCTTGCCCCGGCAGCGGATCGTCGTCGGCCTTGCGCAGGAGATTAGAATGGAAGACTGGGTGTTTCTGGATGTCCGGTGGAAGGTCGATGCGGTAGGCGTTATGTGGGAGTACTTCGAGCACTCGGTGCGGGCCAGAAAACTTGAAATCAAGCTTCTTGGCAGGTCTGTGCGTCGCCCAGTTCGTCGTGCTGACGTAAACCATGTCGCCGACTTGGTAGGTTGGCGCAGCTAAGCGGTGCTGGTTGGCGTTGTCTGCTTGTAGTGCTTGTGCCAAATGCATGTTCTGGCGGACGAACTCGTGTATCTGGTTCAGTCGGTCGCCAAACGCAATTGCAGCTGCAAAGTCAATACGAGCCTTTCCTGGCGGTATCGCCGCGTGGTGAATTGCGTCCGTATTGGCCATGTTCAAACCACCAGCCAAACTCGGGTTGTAACCGTAGTTAGCAAAGAAGGGTGAGACGGAAGTGACTTCCGAGGCGTGGTTGTTTATCGCAAACTCCGCGACTGGTAGGTGATCAACCCAGTCAGTCTGAGCGTAATTACAGAATGACCGTAGGTATTGTTCTAACCCCTTGTTCGAGTTCTCAGACTGACCGTCAGTTTCAGGGTGGAAGGCCGTAGAAGGCTTCTGTCTGATTCCAAGGATGGTGCTGACTCTCTTGAAGAATGTCGACAACCAGTTGGTGCCCCTGTCAATTACCATGCTCTGACATGGCCCATGTCGTGACACAACGTATTTGACGAATAGTTGTGCAACGTACTCAGCTTCCAGCTTCAAGGCGGGCACGAAGTGCCTTTCCTTGGTTAGCCTATCTGTGACTGTCAGGATGTTCTTGTACACCACGCCTTCGCTGCTCTTGCTCGGTGGTAGATCTACAATGAAATCCATGGCTATGTCTTGCCATGGTTTGTAAGGTACTGGCAATGGAGCTAGCAAGCCGCTATAGGCTTGATGGGTAGCTTTGGTCGTGCGGCAAGTCTTGCAGTTGCGGATGTATCTCTTTACTGTCTGTTGGGCGTAGGGCCACATATACGCCCTCGTAACCAGTTCGAATGTTTTCGCAACGCCTGGGTGTCCGGCCATAGGGTTGTCATGGCAGTTCCGGACTATCTGGGTGCGGACATGGTGCATAGCCTCTGAGTCGGTTGGCGGAATCAGTAGGCTCAGTTCTCCATAACGGTTCGCGATGAGGAACCTGTCGTTCTGGACACTGATCAGCGCTTGGTCGATCTTGTGGCGGCGTAGCATATCGATTGTCTCGCCCTTTCGGTATTGCCGGAGGGCTTGAAGGGCTACTGGCTCCTGGTACAGTTGATCGATCATCTCACTCAATTGTGCCGGTTCCGGAACGTCCCCCTCCTCCTCGAGGGTCATCGCGGCTGCTGTAAGCAGGTCGAGTCGGTGCTCAGGCAACAGCACCTGATTCTGGTGTTGGTTCCTCGGGTCATCTGGGGATGACGGTAGATCTTGAGATCGTCTCGTCAGACTGTCAGGTTTCGTGCCCTGGACCCCAGGTCTGTACGTAATCTTGAAATTGAACTGCGATAAGAACTCGGCCCACCTCGCTTGTCGGCGGTTGAGTTGTTTAGTGGTCATGAAGTACTCCAGGTTCTTGTGATCAGACAGCACTTGAATGTGGTCATCTTGGAAGCGTTCAAAATCGCTGTCTTCCTCCCCCCCTTCCGTCATAAGTTCGGGGCGCCATTCTTCAAAAGCTTGTACAATAGCGAGAAGTTCCTTGTCGTAGATTTCGTAGTTACACTCTGCTGGCGACATTTTCTTTGACATGTACGCCACAGGGTGCCAAACTCCTGTCTCCGGGTTTTGTTGTGACAGCACTGCGGCTGTCACGAAGTCAGATGCATCGGTTTCTAGCATTGTCTTCCAGCCTGGGCGGAACAAAGCTAGTACCGGAGCCTCGAGGAAAGCCAATTTGAGTGCCTGGAATGCTTCCTCGCATGCTGGTGTCCAGAGAAAGGGTACATACTTCTTCTTGTCGGAGCTGCCGTCGGCTTCCTTCTTGGTCAGAGCTGTCAAGGGTGCTGCCATCCTGCCGAACTTGTTTATGAACTTGCGATAGAAGTTTGCAAACCCCAGGAATGCTTGCACATCCTTAACGCAGATAGGTGTTTGCCAGTCCTGAACTGCTTGAACTTTCTCTGGATCCATGCGTACGCCATCGCGTCCGATAATCATGCCTAGGTACTTTGTCTCGTGTACAAAGAACTCGCATTTGTTAATGTCCAATTGCAAGCCAGCTGTTCGGAGCCTCTCCATTACACGCCGCACATGTTGCACATGCTGCTCGCGTGAATCCGAGAAGACTAAGCAGTCATCCAAGTATGCTGAACAGAAGTCATCAAGGAACTCTCTCAGCGTATCGTTGATGTAACTCTGGAACGTACCAGGCGCGTTGCACAGACCAAAGGGCATGACTACGCACTCGAACTGTCCGTACCGGGTTGTGAAGGCTGTCTTCCATTCGTCGCCAGCCGCGACGCGAATGCGGTTGAACGCTGCAATCACGTCCATCTTGGTAAACCATTCCTTTCCTGAGATGCGGTCCAACGTTTCCTGGACCAGTGGTATAGGGTACCGTGACTTGATCGTCAACGCGTTCAGACCTCTATAATCAAGGCAGACGCGGAGGCCACCATTCGGTTTCTTGACGATAAGCACCGGGGCGGCTGCAGGGGAGACTGATGCTCGAATGTTGCCTTTCTCGAGTTGGTCATCAATCCATTTCTTGATTACCTCGTTTTGTTGCTGTGACATTGGGTAGGGCCTCTTGAATGGTGGCACAGCACCTTCCTTAAGCTTGATCTCGTGATCCGAGCCCGGTCGGTGCGGCGGCAGTTTGTCTGCTTCTCTCTTATCAAACAAGTCTGCAAAGTCTTGATATTCATTTGGTAGTCGGTCTGAGATCGTTCTGAGATCCGATTGATTCGTGGAACCGGTCATGAACTTCTCAAAGTCCGCTGCAGCCATGGCGTTGGCATGCGCTTGTCTGACATGCTGGTCAACTAACATTGCAGCAGAACCTCCTTGACAGGGTACGTTCTGAGACTTGATCGTCCTCATTGCGTTCGCAGTGAGGCCATCCAGTGGCACTTGTCTTCTCTCGTCCTGCCCTGCCATCCACATAGCATGAATCTCTGTACCTTGCTGCCGAGCCATGCGATGCAGTGCGGTAGGACTGATTTCTTCAATGTCCGTAATCGAGTTGCTACCGGAGACGTGCTCACTTGACACCTCTATAGGGCGACACGTTATACTCCGGCAGTCCTTGCATTTAGGAAAGGTGACTGTTTTTCTTGGCCACGCAATGTCGGGGTTATGTTGGTCAAACCAACCTTTGCCAAGCACAAGGTTGTATGCCGGACTTAGATGAGTCACGAAGGCATAAAACAGCTCCTTGTGGTCGCCAATTTCTAGTCTAACTTTGGCGACTGCGGTGATGTCTGACGGTGCCGTAACCTCAGATTCCAGTCCGAGTTTTCTGGCTTGTTCGAGTGGAATCAAAGGGAAATTGTGTTGGTGCACGAATGATGAATCAATGTAACGAGAATTCGCACCGCAGTCAAGGTGGGCCTTCGCCTGTATACCATTTACTACGGTGTCCATGATGAACTGGTCGGTGATCTCTGGCGTCACCCCAAGGCTCTCAGCTGTACCCAAAGTGGTAAGTGAGTGTACCTTCAGTACTCGTTGTTCTTTGTCCTTGATTTCATCGCCATGACCTTCGCTCGTCGTGCTCGAGAGAAGGTCTAGGCATTTCCCTGGTTCTGAGTGGTGCCAGCAGTGTTGCCAGCCGGGGTGTTGTCGCTCGAACCTGTGGTCATGGAATTGGCGGTGGTGTTTGGTCCTGCGTACTTCTTGAGAATGCAAGCCGGGTCGCGGGAGTGATGACCTGGTTCGCGGCAGCGGAGGCAGTTACCGCTACGGATCAGGGAGGTGCGTTGGTCTTCAGACAGCGGCTTCAGGTTCTTGTACTTCTCAGGAAGGTCGGAATACGGAAGTAAGCCAGCGGCGGTGCTGCCTGAACTACGCCCATTGCCACGGCTGCGGCCACCGCCGTTGCGGTTGCCGGTGTTGTTGCCGTTGTTGCTCTCTTTCTTAGAGTCTTTTGGTGCCTTGTTAGAGTCAAGTCGTGCAAAGCCGTCTTCGATGTTGTACAGCTTGGTGACGAGCGCCTTGAGGCTGGTGCACGGTGCTCCATCAACAAGTCGATTCTGGTAGCGGTGGTGAAGAGAACCTTCGAGCATCTGCATCTCGATTTCTTCGGTCATAGCGATGCGAGCACGCAGACGCTGGAACTTGGTGTAGTGCTCGGAGAAGGCTTGGTTCTCCTTCTGCTTGAGCTTGGCCATTTCCATGAATGACTTGTTGGCTACGTCGCGCTGGCCGTAGCGCTCGACCAAGAATGTAAGCATTTCGTCGATCGAGGTAAACATGTTGGTTACCGACGCCCTCTGAGCGAATGAGGAAAGGCGGGTGTTGACACGTGGTTCAAGGAGGGCACGAACGTCCCCCTTGGTAGTCGTGAGGAGCCAGGTCATAGCTCGGTCGGCGGACTGGAATACGGTGTTGGCGAGAAAGTAGTCGACGTCAAGGAGCCACTCGTCGAACTCTGGTTCACCTTCTGCGCCAAACTTATCTGGGCTGCGGATGCCGCGACCAGTCTGAACCCCAACTTTGAGGAGTGGGTCAATCTGCGACAGTGTAGATACAGCCGATTCTGCACCTGGTGTCTCAAAACGAGGCGTCTTGCGAGTGCCCTCTCGACTACGAGGAGGGTCACGGCTGTGGTCACGGCCGCCATCACGAGGGCGGCTGGGGCTGCGGCTCGAGTCTGAACTGGAGTCATCAGAACCAGGATCTCCACGCTGAAGGCGTGACCACGGGGACAGGGAGCGGCGATGATGGCCACGGTCGTTGTCACGGCCACGGCCCTCAGCCTTCTTCTGGAGTTTCTTGTTGGCCTTGGTTAAGGCAGCATTGTCCTGTCTAAGGACGGCCAATGTTTCATCCATGTCCTGAGACTCAGCGGATTCTCGCTCCTTGAGCTGACTGACACA